>JAITYX010000004.1:7387500-10035000 GCA_021018815.1 Talinum fruticosum | reverse complement strand
TTAGGTATACGGACACATCATACAGCAAGAAACCCCCCTTCTCCAAACAAAAAGGGCAGCCCTAGAAAATAAAAGTGTAAGGCTTAGATGATGTATCAGAGAGTTTGGAAAATCTGAAAGGTTCTTGATCCAGCCAACAGCACTATTTCCTGTCGGAGGCAATCCTTGGACTCCTTGCATTATCTTAATGCATAATTATATGTAATTTTCATTTTATTATCAAAAACTTCCAGATTTTTAGCACTAGAATTAATTGACAAGTTAGTATATATGCAAGACTTCCATTTCAGACTCAAGAGAAGACTGATGAATATGGCAACCATATTCTACAAAGCCGTTATCTTACTCAAATGATCAAATCTCAGGAAGTTACATGGAGTCTTATACCAACAAAAAATAGAAGTTACATGAAGTCATAAGGGTCAATGCTCCAAATATAAACATGCCATAACTGTCAATGATCCACACTGTGGGGGGTGTTATTTGTAATAAACAAAAAAAAATGCATAGCAACCACAACACAGTTAACAGTTTGGTTCTTATGTCTTCAACACTACCACATATGTGCTCACTGTTTCTTTCCCAATGCAGTACCAGACAGAACCAGGATAAGTACACACAGGTCTCTCTCAAGTATCATAATATAGGAATACAGGAATATAAAAACTAAAAGGAAAAGTATATCACCCATTTTCTAGACAGCTGAAAAACCAATTTTGAACAACTTTTTCATCTTGGATTGTAGTAGACCAAAGAAAAATGCCTCTCTAAACTGTCATTTTCTTCCTTTCAATGTAGTTGTAGGCAGTCATGGTTTTTAAATCTAGGGTCCTGTAACATATATATCGTCTCTGTAATTCTCCAACTCATGTTAAAGCCAACTATATACCCCCCCAACCAAATACGTAGAAGGGACTCTTCATGTATGGATTTAGATTTGGATTTCAATATTGTCTAGCAGCCATTTGGAGTGCTTCTTTATTCTATCAATCCAATAGGAGTTCAAATACCACTAATTTTGACACCTTTGATTTTCCAGAACCCACGCAACATTTTTCTCATCCACCCCAATAATACTGAGACATTTAAGGAAAGATCCTCCTGCAGAAGAGGAAACATGGTCAAACTTGTACTAGATTCATCTGCTGCCTTCTCTCCTCAAAAAACCTTACCACTTATGAGATCCAACATCAATCAAAAACTACGGACACCAACACATGATCTTTTCCCCCACTTCTCTCAAGATTTCTTGTAACTTTACAATTGTAAGTGGAACCTAATCCTTCACACAACACAGGTACAAATACAACAGCTACAAAATGCAAAACAGCAAGCCTACGACTCAAAGCCTACCCAGTAGACATACATTTCTCCACAACTACTGTTGTTGAACTAACTGACATGCTTGATTAACACAAAATGACAAATAAAACCTCAAAAATTCCTGTGATCAACCAATTTTATTCCAGAACAAAAACACTGCTAAGGGTCATATGACCATGAATCATCCTGCACACTAGTACTTAGACAAGTAGGAGGAAATTCAAAGACACAAGATTTAGACATCTGATCCCCGAACGAACAAAGCTGGTAGAATCTTTGGTAATTCGTATTACATAACAGAGAGAATGTCGTGGATCTTGTGAAATGAAATCAGTATGAAATGATCACGGAAATGAATTCAGTAGAATCAAAACTGAAATAAAGTTTTCCGCTTGTTACATTTCAAAAGAATCAACCCAGAATAAGGAAACGCATTTAAAACAGAAATCCCCTTTTAATCTATACAATTAAGCACGTAACAGTCAAGAGTCAGCTAAAAATTGGAGTGACTTGGTAGATACATAGTGCTAAATGACCACACTAAAAAAATTAATAAACATGCAGAGTCATAAAAGAGGGAAATTTGGCATACCTTTCTCCCCCAACCTGATATTTTTTACAGCAATTCCTCACAAGTCACAACCGCCCCAACTCCAATTTTCTTCCAAAACTAAACAACATTCTCTCTCCACCCTCAGAATCAGGCGCCCAACCCATCAACAGCGAAATTCTTGGAAACCCAGGCGAAACAAACCTTATAATCCTGATGTTTAGCATTCACATCTCCCAAAACCCTAGTTTCCGCCTTATCATACAATTGGTATTGGAAAGTTTCTTCATCAAATCCAACGTATCAGTTTGCATCAAATTAACCATCCGGCGACCGGCGAGTGGTATTCCGCTATACATGACGGTGAAGCGCAACTCGCCGACTCAATGCCGACTTCGCTAGGGTTTTTCGGCCGTGAAAAAGGAGGCGGGTAGAGAGAGAAAGAGAGGCGCCGGCGGTAAAATTCGGAAGAATTAAACGACGGCCTTGTTGAGCATTAGCACCGGTGGGACGCCGGATGCGGTGTATGTTGTGGCTGTATTCCTTGGCCGGAGCTGGCTGGCGCCGGCGCCGGCGGCCTCGTCGATGTCATGGTTCGTGAACGTGGAGTCAGATAGTGGGGGTGAGGAGTGTTGGGATACGACGGCACACAGTATCACACGGGGGACACTATTACGTCACATAGTAAACAAAATTACAACGAGGCTCCCTAAATTCTTGAGTAATTATTTTGCGAAAATTCTACCATATTTCAACTATGATAGTAGGCAAATCTCAGCCATCTATTAAAAAAATAAATATAAATTGTTAATTATATTTTAATGATGGTCAGTTATTATTTATTTTCTCTCCTAATAAAAGGTTCTACTGCTTCTCTCTTCTCGCCTCCGAACCGGAGGTAGGTCATTCTCATCCTCCCTCTCGATGCCTCGGTCTCCTTCTTGCTCTCGCCTCCCTCGTTCTTTGGGCATGACCCTCCTCGTTCTCCCTCATCCATGGCCGGAGCACCCATCTCTCTCACTCGTCCCTCATCCTCGTTCTCTATAAAGCGATCCGAAGGTTGGAGGTTACCCGAAAATCGCACCCCTCCAAGCTCTTTCTCTCATTGTTAATCTCCCTCATTCTATATTCAAATTAATTTTTGTTGATTTTAAGTAAAGATTGTAGTTTATTGCTCTGGAACTTGTTATTTTTTATGTTTGTCCTTTTTACTAACTTTATTTGCTTCGATTCTTCTCTGCTTTTTTGGGTTTGTTTGTTGCTCGATTTTACTCCATTAATGGAGGTTGGTGGAAGATTGGCGCTTAGCTCATTGCGAGGACGCCCATGGCTTTGTTTTTGCATCTTTCTGTCCCGGCATTTGACTAGTAGTGGTTGATTTCGAATTTAGTTATTGATTTGGATTTTGTTCTTCACTTTGTTTTTCAACTCATTATAATCTAGGTTTTTTTCCTCCTCTTTCTTGGTTGAGCTCCATTTATGGAGTTAGTGATGGGTCGAGCTCCATTAATGGTGATTTGCAATTGAGCTCGATGCCCCTTTCATCTCATTTTCTCTCTCTTGTGCTTCACCCAATCGCATCCGAAGATGTCAAATTCCTAAAATTTGACATTCGAATCGTTAAACAATTTGTTCACATCTAAATCGTTCAACAATTTGTTAAGCTCAGGCGGGAGAAGACCGAGGAAAGGAACCAATGGAGGTATGAAGACTGGAAGGAGAGAGGAGAAGACTGTAGTGGGAAAGAGAAAATAAGCTGCAGTTAATGTTTATCCTATAATATTATTTAAAATGAACGGTTGAGATTAAAAGGGATAAGATCAATGGATAAAAATAAATTTAACTATTATAGTTGAAAAAATTTCAACTATGGAAGAATCTTCCATTATTTTTTATCCTCTTTTATGGAAAATAATTTTTGGGTAATAAAAAGTTGATAGGAGGTAATCTATATAATGTGAAAATTATTTAGGCCCCGTTTGATATGCAAAAGTGGAATGGAATGGAATTAAGGAATGATACCGAGGGGTTAAGTATGGAACTCGAATATTCTCTTCAAGTGTTTGGTATAGAATAGGAATGAAATCAAGTTACGATTCTTGTTGTTTGGTTGTTAACCATGGTATAAAATTAAAATTATTTTATTTTTAAATTCTTTTATATCATTGTAAATTATTATTATTGTTGTTGTTAATAATAATAATAATATAATAATAAAAATAAAAATAATAAAAATAAATAATAAAATAATAATAATAATAATTATTATTATTATTATTATTAAATTTGGTATTTCCCTTTCATTGTGAATCTTTGTTATTCTTCACCTTTACTTATGCTCCCCTTTTGGGGTCTATCCAGGGTCAATTTTGCATTTACCCTTTGTTTCGTACTCTGAATATACTTGAATGCACTCCCCAGTTCCTTCATTCCCTTCCCCCTCCTTGGAGATAATCATGCATTATATTTCATGAAAGCTTTGATTTTTTAGCATTCCTAATGATTGTAATTGAGAACTGTCCTTGGTGGTGCATTATTGCAACATTTTATGAAGTTTGTAATAATCAATTATTATAAGTTGTATTTGACAAGATGAACTGGGATCTCATATCGGTTTGTAGTAGGATGTGTGAAATGAAACTTTTCATGGCAATTGAAAGCTTGCTAAAAATAACCTCCTTTTCCCCACTATGAAGAGGGGTTTGTTAGGTGCTGTTTGCTGCCATATCATAATTGCCAGGATGCTTTATAAAATGAGATGTGTTGTTCTCTTTTGACATCAGATTATTTGAAAGTTGGTTGTCCTCTTTATGTCGTTGATGCTTGCTTCCTTCAAAATTCCGGTAGTAAGTTTCTTATTGACCCTAGATTACTCTAGGTGATGAGATTTTTTAAAGATAACTAAATTGATGATGTCCGCATCTCGAATACCGTTTCGTAGAATTGGTGTATCCATGGGGTAAAAGTCACGGTTTGGAGTTTGGTCTTTGGTCCGCTATATTGACAAGGGATACTTTGCAAAACAGGGCTGGGGGTGGTTCTTGGATACTATGTGTTGTATGTGTAACTAGGAGATGGAATTTGTTGGCTTTTTATCGGTGATGGTAAATGTACAGGACAATATGTGTTGGCTTGGAAGGGGTCCTTTAAAGTAATTAATATAGTATTCTTAAAGAAATTCTGGTGTTTAATCCATCCACAATTATTGTAGTTGTTGCTTGTTCATGTGCTCCAAAAATATGCCTATCCAATTTGTAATGTTGTTTGATTTTGGGTGGATTTTGGTGATTAATCATTACTAATATCATATTTCTTCCTGTATTAGGCTATGCAGCAAGGGAAATATTCCAATTAAATTTGGGATGGGTCGAACCCACTTCAATGTTCCAACCAAGAACAGGAAAGAGAAAATGATTTCAGGATCCGCGGATAAAGAGATGAAATTAACTTAAACATTGTAGTATGAAACGTAAAGATAGAAATTACACCTTTTTTATGAATTAAGAATACTACCTTACTCCTTGATATAATATTCGAGTTATTATATTTAACTTAAGCTATAATAGTAATTTGTACAATGTATAATAACAAATGAGCTTCAACTTAAAGTTATTATTTGGAATAATTGTCTAGCAATTTAAAGTTATTTATGAATTAAGAGCTATAATTGATCCTTTGATGTTATCGATTTTTGTTTTTTAATGTCGTTATGCTCTTTTCTTTGCGTGATAAAGAATCGAGTTGACCAAATGAATGAGTACAACTTTTTCTAATTCTATAATTTGAACAGAAATTTTTGACTTAAGTATAAATTTGTTTTTAAAATTTTGATTAGGTCTGTTCTATCATTCTCGGACATTATTGGAGGTACTCGAATTCAACTTTCTTTTAAAGTTTTATTTTGATTTCACACGTTTCTTCTTTGACGGTAGATTTCAAATTCACATTTTCTTTTTTATCTGAAGTTCATCATTTATATGTTATTATATGTATATATGTATTAATTTTTTCAATCTCTTTATTTAAAATATTTAAAATTTTATAGTTTTTTAATAAATTTGTTTGATATATTAAATTATATTGTTATGCACCCTAATTTACATTGAATATGACCATGCCTTATTATTTTATAATTATATTAATTTTTTATCATTTTTTTATTTTTTATTTTTTTATTATAAATATTAAATTCCACTCCAATAGGAAATTAATAAAAAATATTACTTAACGTCTGTATCGTATTTCTTTTAATCCTCTATAACTAATTTAAAGTTAATGTGTACCTTTAATTTTTATCTCGCATATTTCCTTACTAGGACTATAAAAAATATGAAATATTATAGCATATGTGCTTTTTAAAAATTATTATATTTCTCTGTGCATAGCACGGTGTAACTTTTAAAAAATAATATGTGCTTAAGCTCATTCATATTTTTACATATTATAAAAAATTAAAAATAATATATACATTTAATTTTGAACCACATATATCATTTTCAAATTATAAAAATACGAAACATTAATGCATAAACGATGCACATAATAATATGTTGTTAAGCACAGTATCATATTTTTACATATACTATAAAAATTTAAACTTAATATAGTACAATTAAAACTGAACCATATATTTCCTTCCTAAAACTAAAACAATATGGAATATAGTACAATTATAATTGAACCACATATCTCCTTCATAAAATTAAAACAATATGAAATATAGTATATTTTAAACATTTTAAAAAATAGTAATTTATACTTGACTGAACTATGAAAATTATTGTCTACATTATTGTGAAAATATATCTTTTTTTCAAACGTACTATAAAAAAATTAAACTTAATATAGTACAATTAAAATTAAACCACATATTTCCTTCCTAAAACTAAAATAATATGGAATATAATATAATACAATTAAAATTGAACCACATACCTCCTTCATAAAATTAAAACAATATAAAATATAATATATTTTAAACATTTAAAAAATAATAATTTATACTTGACTGAACTATGAAAATTATAGTCTAAATTATTGTGGAAATATATCTTTTTTCAAACGTAGTTATTGAAGCTCCATTCGAAAGTATGGATAACATTAGGAATAGCCTTCGAACAAAACTTGCTCGACATAATACAAGAATGAGGCTATTTAACCGGCGACATCCTAATATTTACTCCCTACTATTTTAAACATTTTAAGATAGTATTTTTACAAACACATGTATTTGTGACGTTACTATTTTTATTACCGTAAATATTTTTTATAAATATTTTAAGATTTATTACATTACTCCGTGCATAGCACGAGTCTAGACTAGTAATAATAATAATATAGCAAATAGGTTAATTTTTCTTTTTTTCATAATTATAAACCGATCCCTAAGGGAATTGATCCCCTTTTATTTGGGGGATTCAAATTCCCTTATTTTGAGGAAATTTGAAACCTGTAAATTTCAAGTTTCATCTTCAAAATACCCAACCAAACAAGTGAAAAGGAACTTGAAACCGGAGGAATCAAGTTCCATTCCAATTTTACCCAACCAAACGGGGCCTTAAAGAACGCATCATTTTGAGAATTTATTTAAAAGTTATGTACATTTTATTAAAATTATTTATATGATTTTTTCGATTTATTTTAAAATTTTTTTATAAATTATAAAAAAGATTAATATACGCCCGTCTTTTTCATTTTCTCTCTCCTCCACTTTTGATTCTTCATCATCTTTCTCCTCCTTTTCACATGACATATAAGCGCATTTATGACATTATATATCTCTCATCAAGCACAGGCATGAAATTGGGTGTAGGTTATATAGTTGACATGTTGATTTAATGTATGCAAAATTTATTTTTCGTAAGGCTGGATCAATAAAATAGTTTCATAAGAATTTAGAACACCTCCATTATAAAAATTTTACATCTGGTAAGTTTTTAAGTAAGAAGAGAATGCGTCGGTAAAAAATTAGTTATATAAGTGTGTGTCAATACAAATGAACGTAACGTAAGTACATAATGGATTAATGCAAAATATCTCTCTAAATTTTGTCTTCCATACATGCAAAATATCTATCTAAATTTTGTCTTTCTTTTATTATGGAGTAGTAGGTAGAAATAGTTTTAAAATTTAAGGTTAATCTTAACTAGTCTTTTTATAATTTTACAATTCAATAAAAAATTAGAGATAAAATTGCTATACCTAATCCTTCCCCTCCCCTAAAAACACCTTACCTGATGACGTATGTGAAAATATATATGAACAAGTACATACCTTTAGAAGAATGCGGGAAATTTTTTTCAATTCATCTTTACACATATGGAAAACGTTAAAATAAAGTGTTTTCAACACAATAGTAATTAAAATGTTTTTAAGTCATAAATTTGATATTAGGGTCTATGATAAAATAAAATAACAAAAACTCTTGATGGACATGATTTCCTTAGTGAGGAGACATAATAGACCTGATTCAATTTGTATATCCCGAAAATTTATTAAGTTCACTAAATATCATCTTTACTGAAGAAATAAAGACTACTCGAGTATCATTCTGACCCTCAGTAGATAAATAAAATAAAATAAGGCAAAATGAAAAGACACAAGAACAAGCTTCTACCACAACTTCACCAGTAAAATTGCATTACATAGGTACATCTCTATAACATCGTCATACACAAATACTCTAGAATTAGATCAATCTGGAGAAATACAGATATAAATAGTTAGATTATTTATTCCGTACTAAATAAAACAACAGAAAAATAAGCTGCATTATTATATACACAAAAACACATACAAAAATACTTGGAAGAATTCATTACTTCACCACCTTCTCCTGACATACGAGAGGCAAGAAGAGAGAGAAAGAGTCAGATACACGAGTAAGTAAGTGGCTTGGTTGAAGATGACAGAAAACCTAATTTCCTGCCTCCTCCACAGGGTCGAAACGCAGCTGCTCACTCCACTCACCATTGCCCTCAGCAAGTTGGCCATATACCTCTAAACTCACTGTTCATGATACTGAGCTTTGTTTCTTCCGGGGGAGAGAGAGTGAAAGTGATGAAGATATATATGTATATATACAGTTGAAAAATGACTGTTTTACCCACCAGAAATTCTTTGATGATCGGGTTTTTTCAACCGAGTGTGTAACTGAAGCTGGGAATTTTATGTATGGAATGGATGAATGAAGCTGCTTTGTTGCTTCCAGGAAGGTTCCTTTTCATTGAACTGAGTTAGACTACTTTTATCTTTGGCTTTTGGTTTTAGAAGATTTATTTTGTGACGTCATAAATGATTTTATTTAAATTGTGTGTGTGGCATATTGCATATATACTCAGGGTTTGGATGACACATTGGTAATAAGGTGTCCATTGCTGTATATATTTTGCAGCTTTGCAGTTGAATCTTTCAGAATATACCAAGGCATCTGTTCAGTATTCAAATTAAAATCTATACTATCATTTATATGTATTGGTCCAACCTCCAACCCCCAACCCTTCTTTAATTTGACAAAAAAAAAAAAGTTATTTGGAGAAGCAAAAAAATTTAAGGGCTGAAAAAATTATTCATATGAGCTGTTTCTCCCTCACCATGAGCAGTTTGGCTGATACCAAGTGAATGTTGTTTGGATGGCAGTACTCCTCACTTTTTATTTTTTTAGTTCGAATTTAGGAGGAGACAATTTTTTATTTTGTGTAAAAAAATTATGGTGGGTAGTAGACTTTGTAATTTTATAGTGTAATCTTAAACTTCCAAACCCAATTAGGTACATCTGATATAGGGGACGGACTGAGTGATCCGCACTTATCAATGCAAAAAAAAAAATAAAAAAAAATAGTTAGATCATATATTCAAATATTCTAACACCTATAAAATATATAATGCAAGCAAATATTCTAATACGTTTAAAATATGAAATTTGCCCTAGATCTCTTTATTTGAAAAGTGACAGTGCTTAACTGTAATTATGAAGAATACTTCCGTAGGTAGTACACTTGGGAAAATTGAAACAACCTTTTGTCTTCTTTAAAACTCAAATGGCAGAAAACAAGAGAAAAAGGGAGGGGGAGGGGGAGGGACAAGTCAATGAACTTGGTGTTGATATAATCAAAGGGAAGTTTTGTTTCTAATTCCATCAAATGGTGTATAAGTACCCGTACTCGAACCCAGACCTGGACATAAACGAATTGTCTCAGGTTTGAAGATCATAATTGTCAATATGCCTGTACGTACTCCTCAAAAGCATGCGTCCAATAAGCAGCAACAGCACAAAGCGGCCAAACTGCATATATACCACAAAAATACAGTAATTAAGTCAGTACCAAAATGTGTAACCTAGCTTCACATATTTTGATTCATAGTCGTGTTTGCTTAATTTTATTGGAATCATGTCATTACCCAAATGTCCTACGTACCTAGATTAATATCTATTTGCAAGCAGCTTATTTGATTAACCAATAACATTGAAGTTTTTGCAATTATATTTATAGAACGTTACAAAAATCCGAGCTGTAATGAATATTAAAAGGTTTAAGGTTAGACATTTGTTATCTTACTCTATCAAACTTTAAGTACTTTTATGCATTTTGAACATTGTCATTGATCTCATATCTTCTTTTTCTTTATCGTTGAACTCGATCATGACTCTTGATAGCATATGTTAGGCTAAAAATATATGCTAATTTTGGATAGCTACACACTATTGCTTACTCAATTTTCCCCAAGTTTTCACATATATTGCTCAAGGTTTTATCAGGCACATAATATCTCTAATTAAAAAAAAAAAATGTTATGATCTCCCATATCGCTAACTTTGGGATTTTTCAACGAACATCCCGAACTGCCCTCCCATAAACACGCATCAGGGAGGACAATACGGTCATTTCTCCAGCAAAGAAAGAAAATACCGGCGACGTAACTGCCGAACCAAAATCGACGGAGACGCCCTCATTCCCCAACGGCCAACCCGACCATAACAGGTCCGACCCGCCACGTGACTCGGCCGAGTGGACTCGCCCCAACTCAGAACTCAATAATTTTCAAAGGCCAAAATCCAGATCGTCGAGATCAACATCACCACTCACCCGATCTATTCAAATCAGAAACAGGAGAGGGAGGGAGAGAGAGAGGGAGGGCAGTAGGACGCACCATCCATTGAGGAAACCATTGCTGGAACTGGACTGCTGCGGCTGTTGCGGCTGTTGCTGCTGGCCATAAGGCGCAGCGCCATAAGAGGGAGGGTATCCCTGAGGCGGAGGGTACCCTTGCGGAGGGTACCCTGTCGGAGGGTACCCAGGGTACTGCTGCGGGTACCCTTGGGGTGGGTACGCTTGCGGAGGGTACCCCTGTGGAGGGTACCCTTGCGGCGGTGGCGGTGGGTATGCATCCTTCGGGTACCCTTCAGGCGGCGGTGGTGGAGGATATATGTCCTTTGGGTGTCCCTCTGGTGCCGGAGGAGGGTAACCTATCAAATTAGAACAAAAGATTAATTAAAATCGACACTCTACAGAACCCAAGACACTGAAAGAGAGAGAGATAGAGAGAAAGGACCTTGAGCGGGAGGGGCGGCAATGGGGGGCTGTTGCTGTTGCGGGTTATTGGAAGAACTCATTGTGTTGTGGGGGTGAGAACTGAAAACAGAGGAGGAGTTGTTTCCTTTCTTTTTGTTTTTTTGGTTTTCTTCTCTGTTTTTTTTTAAAATGTATATAGACTGGGGAATGTGAATTGGAAGATGAGAATGTGACAGAGAGAAATGCTTCTGAATCCAAGAAGATTCAGACTGGAAACAGAGAAGAGAGAGAAAGAGAGAGAGGGAGGGAGCGAGAGATGGGGACGACGAGGAAGAAGGAAATGGTAGTTACAATTAGCTTTCGGAAGGCACGTAGGGAGTAACGACCTACAATTACTTTTTCTTTTTTCTTTTGATAAAAAAACGATCTAATTTCTATGGATTTGAAATATAATTTGTTTTAAATAAAAAAAAAAGGAGTTGTATGGTATTTAAACGGCTTTGCTCATCTCGACTTGATCAAACCGAACTTTTTCTCACTTTCTTTTTAATTCAAGTTGGATTTTTTTTTTTTTGGTTTACCTTTGGCATTTTGATGACTTATTCTGCCTCAAATTGGGTTGAATTTGCCTAATTACTCATAATTTGAGTTGTAATAATATTGGCAAATTGAAATAAAAATAATAATTTTTTATAAAACATAAATTATTTAATCAACACAATAGGCTGAGTTTTTAAATCATGAAAAACATAAATTCTTTAATTAGTGCTACGTCTAGTATACTTCAACTAAGGGTGCTGTTCAGTCTGTTAAACTAAGCTGTTATAACGTTTATATCGGTTATGAACTGTTATGAGTTGTTACTAGTTGTTATAATTAGCTAGTATAGCGGTTATGAGTTGTTATCATGATAATAATATAATTTTTCAGTATAATATTTTTTACAATAATAATAATAACAATATCAATAATAATAATAATAATAATAATAATAATAATAATAATAATAATAATGAGAGCAATAAATTTTCCACGATGATGATAATAACAATAATAATTATAGTGATGATATTACCAAAATTTGTAAATATAATAATGTTCTTTTTACAATAATAATAATAATAACAACAATAACAACAACAACAACAACAACAACAATAATAATATAAGGTTATGATTAACTGTTATAGTCGATAGCTATTATATAATGGTTATAGTTGTTAAAAACTGTTAAAAACTGTTATAAGCAATTATAAGTTGTTATAAGTCGTTAAACACTTTTATAAATGCTAATTTGAACATATCATAAGACTTCATTTAATTGCAACCGGTGTTTGAGAGTTGAAAGGTTGTTTGGTGAACACTCATACACTCACCAACGCCTCTCCTCTTCGACCATCCACTTTACTCTCAAGTATACCCACCCCATCTATAAGCTACCTATCCTAGTTAGGGCATGAACATGTGTATCATATCATATTATAAGTAGCGCCTTTAAAATAGAAAATTCGAACTTGTGAATCATACCATGTTATAGGTTTGATCTTTAAAATAGAAAAATACTATTGGATTTTTTTGGCCTCTCAGCCAAACAATACTGTTGAGTGTTACATATAATCTTACATGTCTTATGGTATAATTTATTTATTTGTGCTTAATTCAAATGCTAATATCCTTGTAACTTGACATAAGGATATTGAATTTGGCAAGCCAATCAAGAGTATACCAGAAATGTGTTATTTCTTGTATAATTTGGTCTCCTAAGTTTGGTGGGGTTTTTTGTTTTATATGATCCAATCACTTTTTCTTATTAGGTGACTGTTGTGTGGTTCAAAAAATCTATATTTTGGGCCAGACAGCAATCAACAAGGTTTGTTCGTGTCATGTCGAGTGTTTTCTTTATCCTCTCGCATTGACAAGTTTTCGGGGAACCGTGCTAATGAAAATGGGTTGTTCACGTGAAAAATTTAGGCTTCCAACATTCAACACGAGGCTACCTGTGTCCGTCAACACGACCCATGTTGGATGTAATTAATGTGGTTTCATGATGTGTCATTTTGGAAAGTTATTGTTTCTAATGTATTAGATTGTATTAAATCTAATTTGTGCAACATGGTAGTCAAGTGAGTGTTCTTCCACCCATGCCAGTATACTAGCCTAGATTGAGAGAGTTTTGGTGAAAGAATTGTAATTCTCAGTTGTTGATCTCAATTTCTCTTCGATTGAGATCTGTTTGGACGTTCTCCTTTTCATAGTAGATTGACCTGTACTTGTTGCCACCCGTGGTTTTTCTCCCTCATTAGATTTCCACATAAATTCGCATATCATTGATTTATTATTTTCTTAATTATTTTTCTGATTATCATTGTTAGCATCCTTGTCGCTTCCATTATTAACATTCTAATTTCTCTAACAGTGATCAATACAAATTTATAGGACTATTTTCACATAAATGAAATCACCATTAATATTGTTGTCACTACAAAAAAAAACACTAAAATAGCGACATGATTTCGACGTAATATGAGAAATTTCGATAAGTAGGGATGCCTGAATCCCGCTTGTTTGTAAGGACAGACCGACGGGCTTGTCGGACATGTCCGATGGGCTTTCCGACGGGCTGACATCTCCGTCGGACCATTTCAATAGGTTTTACATCGGGGTCCGACGGGTTTTACATCAAAAACCAGATGTAAAACCCGTCGGAGAGCAGTACTAATTGTAAAAAATAAAAATAAAAAAATTCTGTTGGGACCCGATGTTATACCTGTTGGATAGTCCGACTATCTTTTAACCCATCGGACATTTTCCGTCACTATTTTATCGCATTTTTACGGTGTGTCTACCATAGATCATGCCTAACTTCCTTGACTTTAATTAAATCAAAGATGGGTCATATTCCAATAACTAGATCCAAATTCAAATTACAACATGATTCTACAAGTATGATTTCAGATCAAACCATTTCTGCACATATTTCAACTTCTGTTTCCTAGAAGAGAGCATTTTACATCTAAGCTTGAGAGGGAGGGGACGTCGCTGGGCAGGGCAATAAAGGAGGCTTGGGGGTGGAAAGTGGCGATATAAATGGTGGTCAAAAGAGGTTAGCAACCTAGGCGAGGGACGTTGCGCTAGCAGCAGTACATCGTGTATATGGCTCAAGGGCAAGAGCCTTGGTGAGTGCATTACATGCAGACACTCCGGCTTCACAACGTCGAGGTCAATTAGGTTATAATAAATAAGGTTAACCAACGTGTATGACATACAAATAACGAGAATAAGCAATAGGCTACACATAATACTAGTTAAGCTTCGAATTGATTGACAGCGTATAATAAATTTCATTTTTTATCGTAACTTGAAATTTAACAATGAAAAGAAAGGCACATGCAAATTTCAATTGCTTGACTGAGGTAAAGGTTTGTCAAAAATTAGTTAGTAGTGAGTCAAACAGTCTATTAAACTTGTAGCTTAGGCTCCTCTCTTTCACCTAATCTTCCAATGAATAAAAAAATGACCCAAATCAACCCATTTTCTGATCTAACTGGAGTTAGAGTGCACATCCATCGCTCACAGAATTTGACAAAAATGCTCCAATTATCAATATTTGATGGCCCTAACTTGAATGATCAAAACAAACTAATTATAGTAATTAACAAATCCAAATCCAATTGAACCCCCAAAAGGCAAATGGAAAAAAGAAATTGCGCCAAAATCAATCGTCAGTTTTTCGGTTTTTGTTAGTTTCAGAAAGAGGGCCAGCGAATTCCCAACTACATTTCCCTCTCTTTCTCACTCCGTCTCTGTTCTTATCAGTTAGTCATACCCTCTGCTACTAACCCCATCATTGTCCCTTATCTCTCTGTTTATATGTCAATGGAAGCAAGTGTTGAAAAGGGATATGGGGTTAGGAGAGAGACTTTTCTTGAACATTTTATCTGCATTGGTAACGTTTTCCTTTGGTCTACATTTCTGATCAACCTCCCCTTTTCTTGGCTTTTCTGGGATTTATTTATGCCCATAAGCCAAACCAGAAAGAGGAAGGAGGAGAGAGAAAACTAACCATGGCAGCACTCAAGGGAGGAGACGATTTCATCCCTTTCCCGGTGAAAGAGCAGCTCCCCGGTGTCGATTTCTGCCTCACCAGCAGCCCTCCTTTGCGTCTGTTCTCTTTCTCTCTATCTCTTATGTATTCTTGTGCGGTTTTGCGGTTTCGGGTTTGGAATCAACATTCATCAGTTAATGTCTATCACTTGTTCGTTAATATGTCTTAATGAACTTAATCAAATGAACTCCTCCCTTGCTCTGTTAATCTTATGTGCTAAATTGAGGTCTGCAGGTGAATTTAGAGAGTGAAAGGGTTGATTTTTCAATAAATTTAAGGGCAATCTCTATTATCTCACCTGGGTTGTGACTATATGTTTGCTCTTTTTGGTTATAGAAAACTGAGGAATTTAGCATTAATTTTTATGTTTTGGTTGGAACATTTTGAGATAACTGATTGAATCTCTGATTTGCTTAAGGCCCTCCTCAGTTTTCCTGAGTCTTCCAGTACAACAAGTGAGAGGCTTGTGGAATTTCTTGCCACTATACTGATATAGCTCTCAGTTTATCTTTTTTATAAATTGCAATATCTCACTTTTGTTTTTTTTTTTTAAATTAAACGTTGAACAAAATTTCACTTTTTCCACTTAACCTTTGCATTTTCCCCCTTCCCCTTACAGTTTAGTTGATTTTCCTCCTTTATGTTTAAATCAAGCACATGGTATATAGCCTGCCTCCTCACCGCATTTGAAGAACTTTAAATTAATTTCGCTCTGCAACAACTACAGATGAAGCTATTGGTCTTGGATTTCAGCATTTTTGGTTATGCTTGGGAATACAGTCATGATTGTAAACATTCTTGTTCCTCAGATGGGGGAGGACCGGTGAGATTTCTCGTGACATTCATCTGGCTAGTTCTGTTATCCTTCGCTAGATCTCAATTTATGTCCTTTATGTGAGGTCTATCCCCATGTAGCAGGTTGAGCTATGCAATTACGGAATCTCTTTTTATGTTGGTTTTACAGGAAGAAAAGGCTAAAGTGATACAAACTTTGCTTCTTGTATCGGGGCTAAACACCCTTTGCCATACCATGTTTGGGTGTAGGACATCGGTTGTTATAGGAGGTTCATATGCATTTATCATTCCTGCTATCTCGATAATCTTTTCTGAGAAGTATACCAGGATTGTTGATCCTTTGGAGGTTGGAATTCTTTGACTAATTAACATAATTTCCTATTCTTTTTCTTTTTTCATTTGAGCTTTTCATGTTCAATTAAAGGAAATTATCTACATATCTGCTTTTGGTGTTGATATATAGAGGTTCAAGATAACAATGAAAGCACTTCAAGGGGCAATCATGTTCTCATCAATGTTTCAAGTGATAGTTGGTGTTTTGGGATTGTGGCGGATTGTTATGAGGTGCTGTGTTATTGTGTTTGTCATTAACTTTTTCATCAAACTCATTATATATGTTACGAATCTTTTTTAAATTGTATAGAATCTGGTTGTTGTAGGTTTGTAAGCCCTCTAGCTGCTATTCCTCTCGTGACTCTAACAGGACTTGGACTATTCCAATTTGGTTTCCCTCAGGTATGGTGTGAAGAACTTCAAAGCATGTTATTTATAAATTATAATGACTTGATTCAAATGTTTCATAGTAAAAATTTGGTTGTCATCTGCTGTTTTCTGAATTATAGTCCTTTTGTGCTTTGCTTCAAATTACTAGTAGAATGATTACTACTCCATTGTAAAACTAAGGCCTATTCTACAAATTCAGATGATGATTTGCAATAGGTTTATGTCCATTTGTTTGCATTAGCTCTGTCTAGGTTAACCTACCCATATGAATCTCTTGCTTGGGAACTCTTCGTAATTCTCAATGCATCCGATCTATGACCAAGTTATCCCATACGATTTACTTACATATGATTAACAAATGTTTATGCTCCTTCATTCGCCTTTATAACTCATTTTTGTATGTCCTACTAGCTGGCTAAATGTATTGAAGTTGGACTTCCAGCACTAGTTATAATGCTTTTTATCTCTCAGGTAATCTACAACACCCTAAAGAACCTCTACTTCCCGAAAACTAGCTATGGTTTTGTTCGTTTACTAGCTCCTTGCTAACATGATTTCTGAATGCTGTTGCAGTATTTTGCTCAGTTGTTGAAGCCTCTTCAGGCATTTGGTCGACGACATGCAATTATAATAACAGTTGGGCTTACTTGGGCTTTTGCTGCTGTGCTAACTGCAGCTGGTGCTTTTAAACATAGTTCTCCAAAAACTCAGTTCTATTGCCGCACTGATCGCTCTGGTCTCTTTGGTGCTGCTCCTTGGTGAGTGCACTTAAATTGACATCACAAAAATTTTGCTCACAATCCATGTTCTTGATATAAAAAGGATAATAATCTCGATAAACAAGGATGTGATTCTCCATGATTATTAACAAGTGACAAAGAATATGAATTAGATTGCCTTCCATAAATCAGACGACAGAGAGCTAAGAGAAAAGCTTTATGTCTATGATCATCTGGTGCAGGATACGGTTTCCCTATCCTTTTCAATGGGGACGTCCAATCCTAGATATAGCAGATGGTTTTGCAATGACAGCTGCTGCTTTTGTTGCCATTGTTGAGGTTGGTTTGGTGCATACTGCTCTTATTTTCTTTTTGTAATGACAAACTCTTCTTCCCTCCCCCTCCCAAATCCATGTTTGTGTCCTTCATTTCTCCATGCCAAAATGTGAAACAAAAGTGATAGATATGGTTCTCTGCTCTGTAGAGTACAGGCACATTCATTGCAGCTGCAAGATTTGGGAGTGCCACCCCAATACCACCTTCGGTTTTCGGTCGTGGAGTTGGCTGGCTGGTATGTTTTGATAATGTCACAACTCTTATTCACTTCTATATCCACATATTCTCATGTTACCATTGATTTTTGCAGGGAATTGCAACCTTTTTGAATGGTTTATTTGGTGCAATCAGTGGAGCAACTGCATCAGTGTAATTTTCTTAATTTCATGATATTTAGTAAATGAATATTCTCAACTCTTGACATTGATTTGTCATGCAGTTATGTTAAGTTTCTTTCCTCTACTAGTGAGAGTGCAGGACTTTTGGGACTGACCCAAGTTGGAAGTCGTCGGGTTGCTCATATAGCAGCATGTTTCATGCTTTTCTTTGCTGTTCTTGGTAGGCCCTAAATCTTTCACTCTTCTTTCGACTGTTCCTTTTTGGAATATGTTAGCTAGATTTAGGTTCTCAAAAGAGCTTATCTTTGCTTATTTCATATGCATTTTTCCCCCTTAAACAGGAAAATTTGGGGCACTGCTTGCTTCTATACCTCAACCAATTTTTGCGGCAATTTACTGTGTGCTGTTTGCTTATGTGGGTATGTATTTCTACAGACAAGGATTAAACAAATCCTTTCTGGCATTAACTTCATATAGTTGCACATCTTTGAAAATAATTTCTGAACCAGCTACAAACTTAGTATTTTTTCGATACTATATTGGTTCTCTAACTTGCTGAATTTGAAGCATTCTTACATCCTGGATTCTAAGAGATTGCCTTCTTTGTGTGCAGTTTCAGCAGGACTAGGATTTCTCCAATTCTGCAATCTCAACAGCTTCAGAACAAAGTTCATTTTAGGATATTCTCTCTTCATGGGCATATCTATGACTCAATACTTCAACGAATTCCTCTTAGTCACTGGTTTAACTCCTGTTCACACCCATTCACTCGCTGTAAGTTTTCACATAACTTTCTGCTCATTAGCCTATTTCAGAGTACTCTAACTCTGGATGCCTTCAAAAATGTTATTCTGATTAGTTATTGTGTTACAGTTTAACAGCATGTTGCAAGTGATCTTCTCTTCCCGGCAACAATTGGAGGGATGATTGCACTCTTCTTGGACTTGACTCTCCACCGTCGCCATGCTGCAACTCGGATAGATAGCGGTAGGCATTGGTGGAAAAAGTTCAGATTGTTCGATGCAGATACCAGGAGCTATGAATTCTACTCGCTTCCATGGGGTCTCAACAAATACTTCCCGTCTCTCTAGTCTGATCAGATTGACGAGGCAGAAACATTGGGTGCACCCTCTGTGGTAGATTTATTGTACCATAAATAATGTGACAGGAAAAGCTTAAAATATGACATCAAAAGCATAGTATGTGAAGAAAATTTTTATTTAGAGTTTGTTTCATATATGCCAAAGTCAAATCTTAAACTTCTGTTGTCATATTTTGATCCCTTTTTTTTTTGGCTGTGCAGTTATATTTTGATATTTAAGTGGCAAATTTTGTAATGTTACTGTCAAAGTATCACATGTACTGTGAGTATTTGAGTAATCTATTGAAGCAAAAATGCAGGGAAATAGTTAGTGTAAAGAAATGTTAGGTGTTGCAAAAACTAGGCTATCAAAGGATGATACAGTGTTCTAGTAAGTCGTCGTATCTTTGATCTTGAATCTTCCACGAAAGAAACTGAAACAATATTTTTAGACTAGATAGTAGTAAATCAGGACAATTGCTATACATTGAGCGTATATATACAGGATTCCCATCGATTTTAAATTGAAGTATTGACATATACCTTCCTTCAACTGATTGGAATTTATTTTATTGATCTTGACCTATTTAAATTAATTTTTACTTTACTTCACCTTTGGTAAATATCATAAAAAACTACTAATTCTGATCAAAAGTGACAGTTAAGACTCTAAAAATACCGTAATATCCTTAATGTTACAATTCTATTTTTTTCCATTTTAATTATACCCATAGCCTTCTCTCTTCTTCTTCTTCTTCTTCTCCTCTTCTCTTCTTCTTATCTTCTCTTTTCCGTTTTTAAATGGAGTTCTTAAATTAACGCCTCTAGCACTCCTCCTCCTCCTCACTAAAATGCTTAATTTAGGCCCCTTAATTTGGGACCCTTAAATATCATAAAAATGGAACCCTTAAATTAACGTTGATATCAATCTCAGAAAGACATGTAAAATCTTGGATTATTGCTCAATTTGGGGCTGACCCCTTGTTTTTAAAATTTGGATGGTTGAATTCTTTGTTGGCCACACAGTTTGAAAATGAATGTCTAGCTCAGGCAAGAAGAACAAGAAGAGAGATGATCCTCGAGGCCTTAATTTAAGGGCTCCATTTTTTTATTTAAATCAAACAAAAAAAAAAAGGGAAAAAGAAGAAGAAGTAGAAGAAGATGAAGAAAGAGAGAAGGCTATGAGTATAATTAAAATGAAAAAAATGGAATTGTAAA
The DNA here is from genome assembly GCA_021018815.1 of Talinum fruticosum. Lineage (NCBI taxonomy): Eukaryota > Viridiplantae > Streptophyta > Magnoliopsida > Caryophyllales > Talinaceae > Talinum > Talinum fruticosum. Next base: position 10,014,300 of record JAITYX010000004.1, on the reverse strand, counting down.
GTTAAAGGATATTATGGTCTTTTTAGAGTCCCCGGCTGTCACTCTCAATCAGAATTAGTAGCCTTTTATGTTATTTTATCAAAGGTGAAGTAAGGTCAAAATTAATTTGAATAGGCCAAGGTTAATAAAAAAATTATAATTAGTACATTATTTAGGACATCTAATTCAATCTAATTAACACATTACAAACCTGATATTACAACAACCCATGATCCATTCATTAGAACGGAAGCTTAATTATACTAGACCATGGCAAATTTGATGGCTTCTTTAGAACGAGTTGGGCAGATCATATGCACATGCTTCAAATAATCCCCCACAACCACCTTCTTATACTCCTCCTTAGTACCCAAACCATCCCTTTTAAAGGCTCAATCTCTCTGGATAAGGGAGGATTATAGAACAAAGCCACAGAACATCTCTCAGCATTAGCTTGAGCCACAACCCTATGCCAAGGGCTCTTCACTCTACCATTGCTCATTATCTCCAAGAAATCGCCCACACTCACTAGGAATGTGTCCTTCGCCCATGGGACTGTCACCCAGCATTTGTTGTGCATAACTTGGAGAGCACCAGAGGGTCCGAATTGGATCAAAAGAGAGAGGGCACTTGCATCTGAATGTGGGTTAAAACCTAGTGCTAAATCGGGTCTCGGGCATGGAGGATAGTAGTTGATTCTTAGATTGAGCTCACTGGTTTGTGGCTCAAAGTTTTGGAGAAAGGCATTTTTTCTAGTGATAAGGCTTCTGCAAATGCTTGGAGTAGCTCATCACATAATTGTCTTCCCTCCTTTGCATAGCCTTCAAGGACTTCCCTGCATCACATGAAACCACATTGATCATTGGTAGTTTTTGGTGCTAAGTAAAATTGGTACAAGTAGTCTCAATTAACATCATACAAAGAAACAAATTTTCATGTGCAAAATCAAAAAAAAAAAAAACAAAGAAAATCGCGCGTCATTGATCCAACAGAATGAAAATATATTTAATATTTATAAAAGTATGTAAAAATTATATATCCTTTTGTTTAAGTGAAACTTATAGGCTAAGTTAATATCAGATCAAGCACACTATTTTTTATTTTTTACCCTAATATACATTAGCTAATTCCCGTGGTCTTGACAAAAGTATTATCAAACTTATAAGAAAGCATATCCTACATACCTAAAATTTGAAGGTGTTCGAGGCCAAACATTCAACCCATTAGTTGACCCTTTAGGAGCAACTTTAACAGTCAAACGATCAATCCAATCAATAGGTTGATTTTGAGGCTTGATAAAATTCCTCCCATAACCCATATTATCCACACTAGCATACGTCCCAACACTCTCCTTTTTCTCCTCATACGACAACCCAAAAACCCCTTCACCGCATCCTCCATATCACCCAACATAGACAATGACACACCAAGATCACTGACCAACACCATCCCCCATTCTTCGAGCCCTTTAGCCAGCTTATCTAGCTCTCCTTCTCTCCCCTCCACGGCTCGCAACCTAGCCATGCTCACCAATGGAAAGCTTCCCAGCCTAGGATACACCGGGCTCATGGTGTCCAAGGATGATGACCTTTTGAACATTTCCGGGAGGTCAAGAAGCCCATTGCGCGCTAGCTCTTGGACCACTGGCACCCTCAGAGTGCTTTGTGAGCCATCTTTGTCTATGAAGGTGGCTTCATGGTAATACTCTTTGGGACACCTCTCCATTGGTTTTTTTTTTTTTTTTTGTGGGTTTTTATGTTTGATAGTTAGCCAGGGAGAGAATATATATATATATATATATATATAGCTTGAACTAAAGTAGAATGTGTGGAATTGGGTATGAAGTAGTCGTTAATCAATCAAAATTTACTTTTATTTTTGTTTGGAAGAAATAAATGGGAATATCTTGCACGAAAGAAATTAAATAATTTAATAGAGATTGTTGTATCATGTAAAAGTTCAGGATTTTGAAGATATGTCTTGATCTCAATGGCAAAATAAAAGAGACACTGGATAACAAAAACATACTAAAAGAGGTACAATGCATGGATTTTTTCATATTATTAAAAAGTATTTGTCTTAAATTCCCCAGATATGATCTCATCAATAGATAATAAGCTTCGGCGCAGTTTGTGCCCATTCCATGTGTGATCTCTTCGTGGATCACGTTCTTCAAGAAACGTCCGGACTAAATGGTATAAACATTTTGTTATCAATTCGGAATATTTACTTCTTTTGTTTTTGATAAAGGAGGGTATTTATTACTCATTATCACACTCCAAATAAGAGTCTAATAAAGTTAGCTAAGCTATACTATCAGGAGCTTCCTCAATCCATGATCGAACAGAGAAATTATAAGGTTGAAGGTGAGATAGAGCATGAGGTACTTGGTTCCCCGTCTCCTAATATGAGAAAAAGAACAAAAATCAAAACAATCTGAAAAGGAAATAACACTACTAAGAATAACTCCAACTTCCGAGTTGGGACACGATTTATGATTGAGCTTAGAGATGATGCCAAGTAAGCCCCCTTCAATGATATCCCTCTTGAAGTCATATTCACATGCCATCTTCATCGCCCAAAGGCAAACTCGAGCTTCCTCTATTTCTGGACCACCGTTTGTAGCTACCATCCTAATACTCCCAGAACAGTTACGAATGACAACACCCCAGCCATGACTTTCGCCCTGAATCTTTGCACCATCAAAATTCACCTTTGCCCAAACCGAACACGGTGCCTTCCCTTATGTCCCCAGTCCACAACTGATGGATTTGAACCTTTTGTTGGGTTTCTCGGTACGCCTTAGCAAAGTCTACAGCTTTACGGACCTCATACTCAGGTACAAGGTTGGGAGAATTGTGCATGTAGTTATTTCTAGCATTATGCCTCTGGAAAGCTATGTATGTTCTTTTTGAGAATATATGTATTTATTGGGATGAATAATTTAGTGCAGATTTTATCTAGAGGATAGTTTGTTCTGATTATGTAGAATTTTTTTTTGGATATCTAGTCGATATTATTGTGACATGGTACAATTTCGAACCAATTATAATGTATTTCCTTTTTTTGAACAATTTTTTTTTATATATGCGTTCAGGTTCGGTATTTGCTTCTTGGTTTATTAAATTTTTGATTAAGGAATCTTATACTTATTGGACGACTTCTCTGCCTTACCCTCTCGAAATACGAGATAAGGGGTATTTACTTGGACAATTAAATGTTCTTGTTCAAACCATTAAAAAAGACGTTATTATTGTGATTTCCGAATTTTCTTTTTTTTTTTTAGGTGTTTTGATTCCTGTCGATTTCATTAACACCTTCTGTCCATTATTTTTGGAAACTTACTCAGATAGAGCTGACCTACACTCTACCTTTTCTTCGCTTTTTAAATTATGAAAGTTATAACTTGGAATGTGCGAGGTGCTAAAAAACCCAAATTCGCGAGGAAATTTTATTAGGCTCTAAAAGTCATCAACCGGATATACTATTTCTATTAGAAACAATAGTTTCGAGATAACACCTCCAAGAACATAATTCCATCCTTATGGTTCGATTGTTATGATTTTGTCAGCCCCACTAATCATTGTGGTGGTATTTGAGTATTATGGAAAAATAAGAATATTCTAACTAATGTGCTACTTAAAGAGCAACACATCATTCATATGTTGATTTTAGATATTGCTTCACAAAAGTTAAGCACCCATTCAGGAGTATATGCTCTTGCTCAATCTTTAGAAAAGACAGCTTTTTTGGCAACATTTACTATACTTCAACTTTGTTATTGACACTCCTTGGTACCTTATCGGAGATTTTAATGAAATGGAAGATATGATCGATAAGAGAGGTGGATCCCCTATTACTCAATCTCAATGTCAAAGACTGCCACCTTTTCTATAGACAATCTCGGCCCAATCTATACCAATTCCAAGGAGACCTTTTTCGTGGAAATCTCATATTCATGGTCATTTTATTTATGAGAAAATTGATAGAGTTATAGGAAGGAATGATTGGATAGCTTTGTATCCTAATTCCTTTGTATCTTATGGCCTTTTCACATGTTCGGATCATATCTATACTTTTTCGAAAACTCATTCATTACGAGAATCATGGCAAAAATTAATTTTTCGTTTTCAGCCTAATTGGTCTAACAACGTTTCGAGTGTTTGGAATTGTTAAAAGGAAATGAGGTGCTTGCATGATAGGCTCACCTATGTATCGTGTGGCCCAAAGGCTAAAAATTATCAAACATGACTTGAAAATTTGGAGTTGTACAAATTGTGCCAATTATAGGTTGCAAATTGAAAAAATACTTCTAAATTACAATATGTGGAAAATTGTCTTTTGGATGATCCTGATAGCTATTGTTTGAATCTTTGGCATACTCACTTGATTGAATAATGAGAGAAACTGTTTCTTTTCAATCAACATTACTGGGGTAGTTTTTCTTAAAAAAATAGTTGGTTGATGGAGATCAAAGTCTCGTTTCTTTCATCAAACAACGAACGACGAAAACGTCATTCTAATATAGTTAGAATCAAAGACGATGCCGATATTTGGTTAGAAGGGCCAGAAAGGATTAAACAAAAGTTTATTTTGAATTTTTCATGTAAAATTTCCTCCGAACTCTATACCTCAAATAATTTCAACCAGGTTTCATCCTTTTGTCGAGTATTACAGGAAGAAAATTTGAATCTTATCAAACCAATTACGGAAGATGAGATCCATACTCGTACTTTTTCAAATGAATCCATATAAATCTCCGAGTCCTGATGGTTTTGGTGTCTCTTTCTTTTAGAAGTATTGGGAGAATATTAAACATCATATTTATTTTGTAGTTCGAGATTTCTTCGCTTTTGGAAAATTACTACAGGAAACCAATCATTCGTTTATTACTTTAATCCCAAAGTTGGTTAATCCAGAAACAACTAATCATTTTCATCCAATCAGCTTGTGCAACACATTTTACAAGATCATAGCTTAACTTATGGTAAATAAAATGCATCTAATTTTAGAATGCATCATTCAACCGACCCGAGTACTTTTATCCCTCATAGGGCTATTCATGATAATATTCTCCTTGTACACAAAATAACGAATAAATTTCGGTTCACTAAAAGTTAAAAAGGCTGTGTAGCAGTTAAACTTGATAGGGAAAAAGCTTATGATAGACTTGAATGAGATTATTTGTTTTATTGTCCGCAGAGTTTAGGCTTTCATATACGAGTGGATCAATTGGATTAAAGAGTATGCTTCAACGAGTATCTTATTCTATTCTCGGTCAATAATAAATCATCTCGTCTCTGTATTTATTTATCATTTGTATGAATTTTTGACTCAACAACTTTTTCAAGCATCTCTAAACCCCAAATCGGTATTGGAATTAAGATTGCTCCTAGAGTAGAGACAATCCCTTGTTTATTTTTTGATGACGATAGCCTTTTATTTTGCAAAGCAACCTCTCGAGCTTCTTTCAATCTAAAATCTATCTTGGATTCCTTTTATAATCATTCCGACGAACCGGTGAATTTTCATAACTCTAATATCGTTTTTCTAAAAACATGTTCAATTTGAATAAACATTATTGCATGGATTTTTAACATCTCTCACAACTCCTCTTCAGGGTTATATTTAGGTTGTTAAGTCTTTCGAGGGCACCCTACGTTTGATTTATTCCAAAATTTACTCAAGAAAGCATAAGCTAAGCTAACTAATTGGAAGGCTAACTCCTCTCTCTAAAGCAGGGAGGGTAGTTCCGATTCAATCGAATCTTGAGTCCTTGCCGACTCATACCTAGGGATGGCAACGGGGCAGGTCGGGGCTAGGGGTGCTCTCCTTGTCCCCGCTTCCGGGGAAATGCCTCTACTGTCCCCGTCCCCGGCGGATCTCCGAACCCCGACAGGTCCTTGATCGTCATCGATAAACGGAGAAATAAATCTAAATTTATTCAATTCAGACCTAAAAATATATAAAAAAGAACAAATCCGAGTTTTGCCCTTGCTTGTGGTGGTTTGGGTGGTGGTTTCGTGGTTGATGAACCGACTTGACCAATCGAAATGCTCGAAACTTAGGAGCATGAAGGAGATTGAAGAGTTGAGTTCTTCTTCTAGGTACTCTCGTAAAGAAGAAAGATGAAAGGAAAGAGATAGGATGGAGAGTGTACATAGGAGAGGAATGAGAGAGGAATGGGAGGCTAGAGACGAAATTGGAAAGTGAGAGGAAATAAGAAAGTGCAGCCGAGGAAAGAGGAAAGAGGAAAGAAGAAAGAGAGAGAGCAGTTGAGAAGGGGAGGGGGATAGGTAGTTTTGTAGTTAGGATTTAGGGCGTTGAAATTACAAGAATGCCCTTTTTTTAAAAAAAACGGAGAATGGGGAGGAAAATTTCCCCGTCCCCGTCCCCGTCCCCGTCGGGGAATAAAATTTTACACATGTCTATACCTGGCAATCGGGTCATTCGGTTCGGGTTCTGGTTCGAGTTAGTTCGGTTCGGTTCGGTTTCGGGTTTGGGTCAACTTCGGTTCGGGTAAACTTCGAGTCGATCTCGTTCGGGTTCGTTCGGTTTCGGTTCGGGTCAACTTCGGTTCGATTCAACTTCGGTCAATCTCGTTCGGGTTCGATTCGGGTTAATTTCGGATCTAGTCGTAATCGGGTCACTTTTGGGTCAAAATCGATTCAAAATTGTACCACTATAGGCACAAAAGTCCATCCTGAAAGACCCAACAAAAAAATGTGGGTTGGGTCACTTTTATTCAGGTTAAATCGATTCGGATCTGATTTGGTTCGGGTCATTTTGGGTTCGGTTCGGGTCATTTTGCATTCGGGTCGGTTTCGGTTCGGGTCATTTCGGGTCGGTTCGGTTCGGGTCGGTTCATTTCGGTTTCGGTCAAAATCGGTTCAACTGCTTCGGATGTCGGTTCGGTTTGGGTTTCGGGTCGTTCGGGTTGACCCGTTCGGTTCGGTCGGCTTTGCCAGGTCTACACATGTCCCCACCCCATCCCCTGTTTGAGGCATGGATTTTTCCCCACTATGGGGCGGGGCACCGGCGAGGATAGGGATTCCCCACGTCGTTGCTATTCCTACTCACACCATGTAGTGTTTTTAGCTCCCGATGTCTCGTATCCCATAATTTAGATCGAATTAATCGAGAATTCCTTTGAAAAAATCCAATACGAAAAAGGACATTCCTCTAAAATTTGTCAATCAAAAAATATGGTGCTTTGGGCCTATGTAAGACAGTGTCTGTCAACACAGCCTTCATGGCTAAAATTTCATGGAAATACCTCACTAAACCGGATAATATCCGGGTTAAGTAGATGAGGGCAAAGCATGGTCCTCGTGGACACTTTTTTTACATATAGAAAAAACGGATCAATTCTTCGGTTTGGAAGTGTATGTTGCGCACTCGTAAATCTATTCGATTAAGCATGAGATAACAAGTTAGGGAATGAAAAATAATAATTTTTGGACCGATATTTGGTGTCATGATTCTAGTTTGGCTGATTTATTGCAAGTGGACCCTTCAACATTGAATGATCCTCAAATTAAGGTTTGTGAATTTATTTCATCTAAGAGAAATTGGGATGAACCAAAAATTATGCAGGTTTTGTCTAGCGTTGTTATCCCTCATGTTCTTTTAGTTCCCATTCCCCTGACAGAGATGGAGGACAACGCTACTTATTAACATGTTTGTTGATCTAACATCTAAGAGAATGGGGATGACTCATTACTTATTAACATGTTTGTTGATCGACAGATCAATATGTCCGAATTGGAATTCTTCCGTGGAGCATTTCGAAATCACGTAATGGAATCGTTTTCTAAAATGATTTACCCAAACCTATGGGTACACTTATTTAAGCTAAACATACTTGGGTAGCATGGAGACTACATACTTTTTTTTCCCTCTCAATCCACTTCATCATCTTCACCATTTCACTTGTTTCCCAACAACAAGACCGACTTGTTTAGTAAGGTGCATTTCTCCCCAGGAGGCTTCATCAAAACTTAATTTTGATGACACCTTTTCTTCAGCAGGAGCCACGGTAGGTTATGTTTTACGAGATTGGAAGGGCGGTTTTATTCAAGCGAGCACGAGATTCGCGTATAACGCTCCTATCCTTGTGTCCGAAGCTATGCGTGAAGGTATTAAAGCAACATTATATGCAGAATTTTCACATATAGAAGTGAAGGGCGTCAATAAATTAGTTATTCGGACAGACTCAGGGTAACATTCATACTCGTGGAGAATTCAATTGTTGGTTCATGATATACGCATTTTGCTTTCATTATTCTCGTGTTATTCAATTAATCATGTTTTTAGAGAGGGTATAATGACAGCTGATTGTATTGCCAAATTAGGATGTGTTATGAGGTCTACAACTACCTTCACATCCTCTCTTTCATAAGAAGTTTCATGTATTATGATTGATGATAACATAGGTATAACCCTTGAGAAAAGGATTACCTAATGTTTTGTGTACTTACCTTTTTAAAAAATGTGTGATCTTTTCGTGCCCTCAAAGACAATCGATATATGTCAAAAGATTTCATCTATAAACGTCAATATAAGTTAGGTTCAAATACAAATCTCTAATGATAATTATTAAATTTATGGGGGTGGTAGACAATTAATTTTAAAAAAGCTTTTATAGTTTGGTGTTTGGTGAAATAACTTTTAAAAGAGAATTTTGGGTCCCAAAACTGATTTGGAAAAATTATTTCCATTAAATTTTTGAGAATTAATTTGTTCTCTTACAAGTCTGTCTTCAACAACTAATTTTACTAAATATTTTTTATAAATAGTTAATACAATCGGTTTAGTCAAACAGGTAATTCAAATATCTAACGACTGATTGTCAAATAGACCATTTATCAATTGAGCTAACCGATACCGACTCATCCACAATTTTAATATTAGTGTATAAAGTAATATATTAAACTCATATCTTGGTACAACTCATAAGATTTTGTTCATGCACATGAGTAGATATCGTGAGTATATTGAGCCAATTTGTGGTATATAATTTAATGTTTTCCATATATTTTTCGAGATTTGGCAAAAGTCTACAACATGTTTGATTTGTGAATTGTATTATAGAATAACACTTTAAATAAAAAAATCTTAATTGGGTTAGATAAGATAATCAAAGAAACATTCTTATATTATGACAAATTAGAATTTGTTTTGATAACATAATTTGTCACTCAAGTAAGATAATCAATATACTCATAAATAAGTAACAAGTAATTACATCCCCCTCTCTAGAAAACTCTAACTTCTTTTCTCAAGGCTGCCATGACGTTTTGTCAATGGTAAGCCTCAATCTCTCTTTTATGTTTTACCTAATATTTTATTTACAAATAATTATTTTCTCTCCATTTGTAAGAGCCTCTCCATGTCCTCTTTGAATGACATTTTAGTTATGAATTTGTTCGAGTTTAATCTTTATTGTAGATGTCGTATGACCTTTAATTAATCAAATTCATCCATTATTCTGAAAAAAAATTCACATTTTAGTAGGACAATTTGGGCTATTGGGGCAGCATGTTGAAAGATTCAAACTGAGCTTAAAAAAGTGACCAACTCAGAGAAGTGGGCCCAGAAGTGGGCTGGGCTTTGCATCAGCGTCCAAACTTTAATCAAGCCGTGACTTCAGCTCTAGGCCCATCAACTACATCAGCTGGTTAGAACTCACTCTTTTTATCGTGTGAAAATAAAGGATGAAATTCCTTTTTATTTTTAAGGGAGGCGTAAAAGTAAATGCAGGTAGGATTTAAAGCCAAGTATTTGAAAATAACTTTTAAAAAATTTGTCAGTTGAACAAATTAATTGACGCTCACAGAGGATAGATTCATTAACTGAATAGCATACTAAATTTACAATAGACATCTTAAAATAACAAAACTAAATTTTCCCCCAAAGACTAATTGAAACTATTCTAGACATTCGTTTTCTACTCAATCCTTACTTTATGATAAGGAGATCTCTAATGTATAGCCTTTCCGTAGAAGAGAGTTAATTTGCTCGAAGTTATCCAAATTCAAAGAATTGATACTCGTTATATATTGATCTTTCATTCAATTAACAATTCCATCCAACTTAAGCGAAATATCATAAAAAGAAATCGATAGAAGCGTTCTAAGAACGTGAAACAACATCAGCCATTGAAAAAGAAAATACGGACAGGCTCTCATATATACGAAAAAAACATTTATTATGTACCAATTGTTTACCTATTTTAAAACAGTTATGCTACTTAATAGAGTAGGTAAAATGTTTACAAGTAAAAGTTAGATATATTAATTTGAAATAAACAAGCTAGATCCCTAAGGGACACCTTAGGTGTTAGTAATCCTAGGTAGGTATGGCATGCATGAAAATGAGTGATCCAAGGGATCTTCACATGTAACTTTCTAATTAACTACACTAATTATGGTATTAATTTATGCTACAATCCATCCAAAGTTTAATGTATGGTTGGAAAAATATAAATTATAATGGTGTTAGGACCCAATTTTTCATGGTTTTGCCCCCAATTTGCTACCCACTTCATCACTACACAACAAGAAATGGAACAAGTGGCATCAAAATGGCTCCATTTCCCCACCTCATTCCCATAATAATTATTAGAAAAACAAACATCTAAGTTTCTCCACTATATAATATGTAGAGTAATGGGTAGTTAATAAGAAGTTTAAAATTTGATTTTTTTTTAAAAATAAGTTCTTTATTTGTAAAAGATAAAGTTACCATCAACAAGGTGTTTATTGAGGTAGTAGCAGCTCGCACTCTAATAAGGAAGAGAACACGGAACACATTTGTTGGAAGAATTTTTACTTTAAACATTTACGGTCAAAAATAGATTATACCATTTGTCAAGCCCCTCAAAAAGAGTGACAAAATTAAAATATTTGATAGCTAATCCTATTTAGTTGGAATTTTGAAATATAATTTTAAATTTAAATTTGTCAAATTTCCTCCATTTGTAAAGGTCATCATAGTATACACACAAATACACTAATTTTAATTAGGGATACAAATTCTTACTCTTTCTTGATTTGATTCTACTCTATTTATTGTCCATTATATTATCCTCTTATCTCTTTAAACTTAAATTTGATCAATTTCATGTGGGAAATAAATGTTATAATATTCCCTCCATTTTAAATTATATGTTATTTTACTCGGGCGGAGAAAAATTAATTTTAATTAAAATAGTTAAAAGGTGAATTGTCTAATGTGTCTCACTTTTTCTCCTTGTTATTTTTAGTATACAGTTAATAAGTGTAAATTTGATAAACTAATTATTAATATGTCATTAGGACCGTAAATTAACAAGTTTGTATTGTAAAACGATAAAAATGAGTTAAAATAACATGTATTATAAAACACAGTATATACGAATAACAAATTAAACAAGTTTATAAATTTTTGCAGTAATATTCCCATCCTCGTTGCATTAATTAAATGTTACATTCTTCTGGTCAAGTTCAAGTTTCTGAATGCTATCCATGGTATATTTTAAGTAGATAATTAATCAAGTTGGTTAATTTTAATGTGAGAAAAGGCACACCCTCTTCCTCTTGCATCTAAAAAGTGACCAAATCCATGTGGAATTAAGTCCGAGTAATGTGATAGCTTAAGAACTTTGACCAGCAAATCTCAACTCTTTATACATGTCAGTAGTACAGTACACTCAGTAGTCAGACATACATGATCAGAAGACTGACTTAACTTAATTAAATAAATAAATAATATATCATTAATTAAATCAAAGGATTTTATCACCAATAATCTAATCTTTCTAAGTATTGGACGTTAATATACCAATATCTGTTTTTGGATATTAACGAGTTTGGACCTTTTAGGGTGTTTATTTTCAACATATATATAGTGTCAGTGAGTTTTTGGCACCACCGTAACTTGGTAGGAAGCTAATGTGTTCTTTCTTTGCTTTTAATATGTGTACATTGTTGATTGTAGTTAACCGATTCTTTTCCTTTTTACGTGTTTATAAAGGAGTCAAAACATAAGACGAATTAAAATGCCTGAAAAAGGTAAATTTAATATTAAGGTCTAAGAAGAAAGAAGAAAGATTATTATTGTTCAGCACCTTCAAAAGTGATATTATTAAGGTCTAAAATCTTTTAAAAGTAGTGAATTAATTTGGAGAGAAAAGGACAAAATAGGAAAGGCATAAAAAGAGCGACACATTGGGAAGAAAGTACAGAAACAAGGACAGAAGAGTAACAATATCAAAAAAATGACTAGTGATAAATCTGCTGCTAGTGAACATGGGAAGAGAATTTTGGAGGGTTGAAATCCGTGCGCACGTGCAAACATGTGTGTTACTGTGGTGAAACTCCCCATGCATTTGCATATGCCACACGTGCTCACATGTGTGTGTGAGTTCGTGTACACAACACACCACAGTCAGACACAGAGAGTGAGAGCCTTCAACCGTGCTTCAATTCAGTTCATTGGTGTTCATCATTTTTTAATTAAACAATAATATATGCTTAATTCTCAGACTGACATGTGACATCCGTTCTGTACTACTTGTTTACTTTCAATTTCCAATTCAAATGTGAATTTAATTATATATTTAAAATAACGGGTGTGAACGGATTTGATACATCTCGTAAAAAAATATATATATAAAAGTGGACGTCGTATTAATTAAAATAAAGAGCCTTGAGTATGCATATAAGCTTGTTAATTGTTCTTATTGTCAATTTAGTTTTGGGATTGAAGTTAATAAGGTTATATGCATTGCTCAAATGAATTAATCAGGATGAATTTTTATGCGTTTATATGCATTCCTCGCTTGAATTAATGTCAAATTAATATAAAATTTTAACATCGTATCGTAGCTAAAGTTACTCGTTTTTGATTTGCCACCGTCTCTCTGTCGGATCGTACCACTGTTGAGCCTTGTCGATAGTCCACATGTGAGAGGGCAAGTGAACAATATGAAAGTGGGTGTTATCCGACATTGATATAATTAAATTTGTGAGTTGAGTTACTCATTCCATTGCCATTTAGTATTGGAATGAAACATCATGAACTCGTATAAATTACTAGGTTGAATTAAGGCATAATTAATATAAAATTTAACAATATATATGTAGTTATGTAAATACGGAAAGTCATTTAAGGGTATAAACGGGTAAGAAACGGTAAAAAATGAGAAAATTTAATGAGTAGTTTATAGTTTTGTAATAACCAATATGCAATCGTGAAAAGTTTTGTAAAAGAGTGGTAACTATGGATCGCGGTGGAGAGTAATAAGTAATGGTAAACAGTTTTTATTTTTATCATACAAATGATAATTAGTATGCTATATTATCTAAATGAGTAGGACTAGTTTAGTCAAATTTTTAAAATGCTTTGATGAAATACATTAAGGCCATATTCCGCAAAATGAGCTATTCTAGTAGCAAATATTTGTTTTTATAGTTGATAATCTGTTTAGGTAATCGATAGCCGTTAGATTTTAGTTATTAGCGGATAGTCTGTTCAACCGATAGATTGAATAAATGTGTTCGTTAAATTTAGTGGTTGAGTTAATTGATTATTGTAAATTAACGTAAAATAATTTGCCAAATATAAATTAATAAAGTGATGTTTTGTCAAAAAATATGAAATGCTACTTTTACATGTGAAAAGCTAATATTCTTAGATTTTCAAAAGCATTACTTGAAACACTATAAATTACTGCAAACACTAGTTGAAACTTGAATGACTAACTTACCGAACACTAATATTTGATTGGTTAATATTTTAACAAATCTACTCCAAACGATGTTGGCAAACGAGAACTAAGTATACCACTTTTTAGTATAACATATATAATTTTTGCTATCTAGTTCGGTTAAGATAAATTAAAAGTACAAGTGCACCTCTTATTAGTATCCAAATTGTTTTTCAAAATGCAAAAAAAAAAAAAAAAAAAAAAAAAAACAGGATCCAGAATTTTTAGTTTGGTTATTACTCGAGTTTTCTATTCGATTTTTTAAATTTCATACTCAACTTCGATCTCTAATCAAGTTTACACAAAACAAAACAAAGCTAATTTATTTCTACCGGCATAAAATTAAATCGACTTGAATTCCAATTGTTATAAGTAAAAAATAGCATGTGGAAAGCAACAACACTAGTTAAATGAGGAAACCTTCATTAACTCGATGGGTACATAAAAGTGCAAACAATAGTTTGAAACCTTTTCATATATGATATGTGTATGTATATATATACATATGATATGTTATGATCGACGATGATGATGGAGGTTGATATTGATGCGTCATTTTTGGACCACTTTGTTGGTATTATTATTATTACGTACGTACATATAGAATATCATGTATATAGTTTGGAGTTATCTTCTTCGAAGCATTGAATTTGAATCTTTTTTCACATACACATGTTTTTGAGTAGTACGTACTACTCCCTAGCTAATGGACCATCTGCCATATAAGCTACGTCGACCACGACTTTGCTCTTCTAAGTTCAACGTCTCGGATTTTTTTGGATAATTAGATATATCGAAAAAGTATTTATGTCCTTTAAATACAATAACTACCCTCAAAAATAACATTTTATAAATATGTACACATGAAAATTTAGCCAAGATTTTGATATAAATAATAATGAACTATATATAACTATAAGGAAAAAAAAATCTATTTATTATAATTACTCACGAGTTTTTTTATAACAACTTATAACTTTTTATAACTAATTTTACAAATAATTCTTTATAAATAGATATTTGTATAGCCTTACTGCTAAAATGATTACCCTGCGGGTGATGAGAATTGAGAAGGGGGATAAATTTTAAATTTCTATTAAAACAAATATTTTTAAATATAACTATTAAAAATTTACATGTTAACATTTAAGGATATATTTGCAAAATTTAATATTTTATTATAATTTCTAAACAACATAACACATATAATTTATAAAACAAGAGAACTGATACAATTTCATTCTAAAAAAAAAAATTCTAAATCCTTTTAAAATCCTTACCAAATATAATCTCATCATGATAATATTAATATGAATTGATCTAAATAAAATTTTTTAAATTATTTTTCCTTTGTTTTTTAAGGGAATTTACAAATGTATGTCTATGATTATGACTACCTCTCAATCTTTCATAAGAAATAAAATGAAATTAATTATATTGTTATTATGAAAATTAATACACCTGCATTTTTTCTCCTCTTGGTAATGAATTATTTAATCAAAAGGTACGACATGCGGGTAGGATGTGAAATGAAACGATATTGATGGGAAAGTGGCAAGTCATAACGTGGTCGATTTTATTCATGCAAAAAAAAAAGAAGAAGAAGAAGAAGAAGTCTGTATTAATTCTTCCTTTTCACCTTTTTATTTATTATTAATTTAGGGTAGAGTGAGATTGTTGGATATTTTTTCCAATGGGAATGTATATATAAATTCAGAGAATGGTCCAAACCTAGATAATGTGGTGGGGTTTCGATATATATTTCTGTCCTCCCTCTTGGAATCATACGTATTTATATTCGTTTTCCTCTTATATTTTGTACTATTATTACATATATTTGATGTTTATTGACTATATACTCATCCGATTTACGTCGATATTAATTGTGTTTAGATAATACGAAAATACATATCTCGTATATGGACAAATAAAATACTCGTATCTAAATAGAAAAGGTAGGAGATTAATTTTGTAGATAAACTTGTATACATGTTGGCATAATTGTCCTTGCAACAATGTCGAGAAGACTTTTAGATAAAAATCGCTTCACTTATTAGCCGATTTGCGTTTCTCTCAGTAATTTTAGGTCAGGTTTAAGTTATGTAATTTATACTCTAGTACTGTATATATAAATAAAATAAATAAATTATTTTTTTCTTTTATGGTTTTGGGACATATTGAATTAAGCAGTGTAAAATAGAAGTGAATAGTCTTTCACGGAAAGAAGGAGACCAATAAATACGAATAGTGAATGGAGAGAAAGGAAGGCTTTGTATTTCCCATCTCAAAACAGAAAAGAATTTAAAAACAGACCTACTTCTACTGAACTCGTCACGAGGAGGAGGGGCCGCCTGTTTGAACGTGATAGGTGTACCTGTTTCTCCCACCGGGGACGAGAAAATAGACTTAAAGATAAATAAATCGTTCTGTTTAAATTTCAAAATTTACTTTAGTAATTCATTTGAAAAAATTTACCTTTTAATAAAAGTCAATTCTAAATAAATAGTTACTCAAATTTAATCTTATTGTGATAAAAAAATATTATGTCATCTTACGCATAAATAATGTTCATATAAATAAGAGTTTATTCAAAGTAAGTGTTAAAATTAGTTATTGTAACTGTTATGACTTAAAATAAATTAAAAATTATTATAAAAAAAATAAAAATTATTAAAAATAATATCATACTACTTTTAAAAGTCAGATTATTTTGGTTTGAGGGCTTTAAAAGTGAGATTATGGAGGTCGATTTTAATTTTTTTCAATGAAGAAAAACGAGAGATAGAAATGAGAGAGAGGTGTCCGAATACGGAGGGAGGGAACAGATGGAGGGTGTACCCGTTTTTGTTATGAGCGTACACTCTGCCTCGCTGTCCTCCCATGTGCCCCGTTCTCTCTCTCTCTCTCTCTCTCCCCTCCCTATATCTTCCCTTCCCCCACCCCCTCTCCTACTGGCATATCATTCATTCTCCAACCCCAATCTCCCACCCCTTTAATTCCCCAAAAATAAAAATGAATAATACCACCACTACTGCTACTGCTTCTTCTTCTTCCTCCTCCGAGCGCTGCGAATCCGGCTGGACTCTCTATCTAGATCATTCCACTCAGTTCCTCACCACTAGCTACAACAACAATGACGCTACCGCCGCTAAATCTCACCGCCGCTCCGATAAGATCCCCTGCGCCGGAGAGGAGTTCTACGACTGCGCTGATTATGAGGAGGACGAGGAGGACGAGGAGGAGGATTTGTCCATGGTGTCCGATGCGTCCTCCGGACCGCCGCATTTCGAGGAGGAGGAGGAAGAGGCGGAGGACCTCTTCTGCTGCGGCGGCGGTAGAAAGAGAGGAACGTCGCATATTCATAGCAATGTCAAATTAGGACGCCGTCGTTTTGAATTTGACGGAGAGGATTTCGCTCTTGATGATACTGCTAGCTCTCATCCTATGATGAATAATATGAATATGATTTTCTCCTCCA
The DNA here is from genome assembly GCA_021018815.1 of Talinum fruticosum. Taxonomy (NCBI): domain Eukaryota; kingdom Viridiplantae; phylum Streptophyta; class Magnoliopsida; order Caryophyllales; family Talinaceae; genus Talinum; species Talinum fruticosum. Next base: position 9,997,093 of record JAITYX010000004.1, on the reverse strand, counting down.
AGGTTTGGTTTCGCTTGCTTTCTATTTTTATTTTTTATTTTTCAGTATTTATTCACACCTTATTTTTGAATAAAATTAATGTAATTATTTTTTGTCTAATTTTTCCAGGAGTGTGTTGAAAATCAAGCTTCTCCAATAAAGAGCTTGATAGATTACTCATCACAGGGATTCTCTGCTACTCATTATCAGGTACGATATCTATAATAAATTTTATATTCAAATTAATACAAAATCAAAATTTAAAAATAGATCTTTTAGTCACTCAATCAATCTCTATATCAAATTTTGCGCATAAGAATAATAAGAAAAAAATGAAAAAGGAAAAAAAGAAAAGGAATATTAATGGTTGATTGTTCTGTCTGTGCAGGTGGTGGTAAAGAGCAGAAAGAGAAGATAGTACGGCATTTTGCTGCAGAAGAAGTGATGAAATGAAGCAGATCTGAAAGGGATCTTATGAATTCAATTATGAGTTTCCTTTCTATTTTCCCCTAATTATTTGTTTTTTGAAAAAAGAGGGGGAAATCTGGGGGTGTCAATGTAGTGGGAAACAACCTCAGAGAGTAGAGAGATTAATAAAATTAATTTTTATTTTAGGAGTGATATTAGTGAAGTTATTTCAGCTATGGATAAATATTTTTAGTGACTAGACATGTAAACTTCATATATCCTTTAGGTGAATGGAAAATAGAGTAAGTATGCCAATATCCTTTTTTTTTTTAATTCCTATTTTCATACCCAAAAGAACTCTAAAAGAGTCATTTTTAATTCGGTTTATTTTAGCAAATCAGATTTTAGTCAAATAATAAATAGTTATTTTAGATAAACTAATTAAATGGATACAAAATTTTTGCTAACACGGCGTGGCATAATTTGATGTAAAATATTGCTATACAAATACGGAATTTTAATTGAAAAGTTAAAATGAACCAGTTACAATAAGTCGATATACTTTTTAATATATTTTTTGCTAGTGGAAATTAAAATTTGATTAGATTAGATATGTAATTACATGTGTCTCTTTATGTTTTATCAGAATATATAATTAGTAAGTTTTTAGGTACTCTTCTATTTTAAAATTTTGAATATCTTAAATAAAAACATGAACTTTTTACTGTTATTATTTTTTTTACTATTTTATTTGTAAAAAGTTAATGACACTTTTACTATCAGCTAATAATACCAAAAACGGATCAAATTTATCGTGCCAAATGCCGATATTTTAACTTGTATTTGTCTGAATCAATTTTTATGTATATAATAAAAAAATATTAGGAAAAATAACTTATTTGGGACTTTATTTCGGTGAGAAATAAATTGAAAATCAATTTTTTAGATGCTCATTGATGAACACAATGACCCTATTTGGTTGCAATAGCTTTTTTAGAAAAAAGAGCTGTTTGGGGTTTAGCTATTTTGACTTGGTCAAAACATAGTGTTTGGTTAACAATTGTTTAAAAGACGTGTTTAGTCCCAAATAACTATTTCTCAAACATTTATTCCCATTAGGCTTTTAAGAAGAGTTGTTTATAAAAATGACACATTTGTCCAAAAGTTTAGAAAAATTACATCATATGTCACCAACACTTATTATTATTATTATTATTATTATTATTATTATTATTATTATTATTATTATTATTATTATTATTACTACTTAATATTATTTTTTATTTAAATTGAATATAATAAATATTATATTTAGTAGAAAATGAATATAAATTTTGTAAAAATAGTAAGAAAAAATAAAGTTTTATAAATGAAGATAATTTGTATATGTAACATTATACAATTATATTTGAAAAAATAAATGATCAATAAAAAAATATATATTTATTTATTTAAAATACAACGTAGACATAAGGGTATAAATAAAATTTCACCTAACATTTGTTTTTCAAACAGCTAATTTTACCAAATATTTTTTCAAAAAATAACTAATTTAAACAGCTAATAAAACACAGATAACTTTCTTTAAAAAAAACAGATAATTCAAATGGGTAATAACTAACAGTTAATATTTAACAGTTAATAACTATTTGTCAAATAGGGCCAATATGATATGTTATATAATGAGTGGACTCAGTGCTGAAATAAAGACAAGACCCCATGTCTCCAACTATCCCGACAATGCTTCATTTTGATTTCCTGATATATATATATATATATATATATATATATATATATATATATATATATATATATTCCTTAATTCTCCACCTTAAAAAATAAAAAGAAGGGTGCATTATTTTATTTAAAAATTAAGATGCATGTATATATACATTTAATACCTTTTTGTTTATGTGTTTTAAGCTGAGTAGCTACTTTAGGATGCTTCATAAGAAGCTGTATGAGCCCCTCCCTTTAAAACCACCAAATCTTGTCAAAGATCTTCGTGATGCAAAGCCAACATGCAATAATTATAAAAATATCTACAATTTTTTTGACTCATTTTTTCTTCTCGCCGGGAATTATAGTTTTCAAAAATATTTGATCTTTCACATGAAACATATTTTCGTCAAAAATATTCGATCTTTCACACGGAACATATTCTCATTTGGTGAAAATTGTCGCCGGCTATTATTAACATCTCGATTTAAAAGTTTAAATTAAATAATGTTAATCTGATTAATCTTATTTTACTCCCGTGATATAAATACATAAATTTTAATATAAAAATAAATTATCAAAAATTTTATCTATTGGTTAGATTATTATTTACCTGAGATATAATTAATTTTTATAGTAAGTTGAAATTTCAAACTTTTCTCTTTCAATCTTTGTGGTTTTTTTAATTAATTTTGGAAATTCTAAGCCAAGTTTCATTGATACTTAAAAAGAAAGGGGGCATTGGTAATGTAAGAAATGTGATTCCTGGACATAGAATGCTTTTAGGGTGCGATTATACCAGTACTAATGCATCGGATTTCATCGAACTTTGCAATTAAGCGTGTTTGGGCAAGAGTAGTATTAGGATGGGTGACTTCCTGAAAGTCCTCGTGTTACACCCCTTTAAAAAATGATATAAAAAAAAAAAAAAAAGAAAGGAGGCATTGGTAATGTAAGAAATGTGATTCCTGGACATAGAATGCTTTTAGAATCCTAAGCTAAGGCTTATCCACGTGTCTTTTTATTTATTTTTTGGCATAAAAACCCTACAAAAATGGAGTCTACCATGTGATGAAGAACTATGTTGTTCAACTAAAAAAATAAAAATAAAACTGGAATACTTAAATCAATTAAGAAGGATGCATGTGGTGTACTAATACTATATATAATAATTTGAAAAAACAAATCAAAACATAGGAATATAATATTTAGAGGGTTTGAATTTATGTTCAAATTTTGCTACAAGCTAGAAATATAAAAATTAATTAAATTTTTTTAATTTTTATTGACCATATAAACTAATTCTTCAAATATAAATTAAGAGGCTCAAATTCCCTAAAACATGCATTATTATTCTGCACAATTAATCTGGCTTTATTTCTGTTCTAAAGTTAGGTGTGTAATAGATTTGTTCATAATTGAATAAGAGATTCACATATACATCTAAATGATTGAAATCCATTTTGAAGTTAGTCTTATATTGTACTTCTTAATCATATTTAATTCCAATTAAAATTTTATTAAATAGCACAACTGGAATTCAAAGATACTTATAATATTTGTTGATTAATAAATTAACATTCTGTTCTCCTCGACCCATGTAATAGAGATAGGACAACTCTATCTATTGTAAACCCAAAAAAAATTTCTACTAAAAATTATGAGACATAGATAAAATGTACTTTTATCCATACATAAATAGAACCTGCCCTGTCTCCGTCTTCCCTGCTCTCCCTCATAATATTATAGATAAAAGAGTCGATACCACATTACTATCCATTAGATCATATCATACAAGAATTAGCAAATACTTTAATGCATACAGTTTTATCCCACAGAATAGATAAAACCATGCAGGGATGCAGGGAGTAGTGGTGACGTTTGCCTCATTGCACCCCATCAAGAAAGCTGGATGTGAGAGAGAGAGAGAGAGAGAGTATGGGAAGAACAGAGCTTGTCTTGCCTGGGTAGCAAAGTATTGAGTAGTCATCAGATCACCCATCAAATTCATAACAGAGAGCTCAGGCAGCCTTGAATTTGCTCCAATTTTTCAAGGAAGTTGAACAAGAGAGGCAATTTTAGAGGAATGGGTTCTCTAATTGTTTCTGATGTGTCTCCTCCCATCATTTCTGATTTTTTCTGTGTCTCCATAACCCCTGTTTCCTTTCTCTTCATAAACAATTTTTTTCCCCTTAGTGTGATTGGGTGTGTTATTTTTGTGTCCCCAACTCCCATGACAAAAGTTCTATAAGAAACACGATTTAAGCCTAGACACTGGCAAAACTGACCGAACCGAGCAGGTCAACCCGAACGACCGAAACCCAAACCGAACCGACATCCGAAACAGTTGAACCGATTTTGACCCGAAAACCGAAATGAACCGACCCGAACCGAACCGACCCGAAATGACCCGAACCGAAACCGACCCGAATGCAAAATGACCCGAACCGAAACCGAACCGAACCCAAAATGACCCGAACCGAATCAGATCCGAATCGATTTAACCCCAATAAAAGTGACCCAACCCACATTTTTTTGTTGGGTTTCTCGGGATGTACTTTAGTGCCTATAGTGGTACAATTGTGAATCGATTTTGACCCAAAAAGTGACCCGATTACGACTAGATCCGAAATTAACCCGAATCGAACCCGAACGAGATTGACCCGAAGTTGAACCGAACCGAAGTTGACCCGAACCGAAACCGAACGAACCCGAACGAGATCGACCCGAAGTTTACCCGAACCGAGTTGACCCGAACCCGAACCCGAACCGAACCCGAACAAGATTGACCCAAAGTTAACCCGAACCGAACTAACCCGAACCGAACCCGAACCGAATGACCCGATTGCTAGGTATATTTAAGCCTTTTCTTTCAATGTTGGGTGCAAAGTTGATGTTTTTGACCACAATGTGAGCCCTAGCAATCTATGTTACTGATAGAATATGTTGGGGAGTATTCTTTGTCAAATGCTCTACTACTACTGTTGGAAATCTTCACAACATATAGAAGATGGACACATAAAATTGTATTTGGGGTACGTGGTTGAATATCCTTGACTCAATAATACGATAACGATATTTTATTAGTAAATATATATATATATATATATATATATATATATATATATATATATATATATATATATATATATATATATATATATATTTTGCAAGATAACACACAATCCCTCTTATAAGAAACACTACATTTTGATCTAATCGGTATTTAATGGTTAAAAGGAATTCTTATATACATATTATATTCACATACAACCCGAATATAAACCTCTCCAAAAGACTCTGTTAACTAATTGTTTAAGTTACTTGTATAGCTTAACCGCTATTACCGGTTTTTTACAATTTATAATTAGACAGTTTCTTCCAATAACTAGCTCATATCCTAAATGTGTCATATCTAGAAATGTAATGACAATCCCAAGAAAAAATCATATTGCAAAACAAAGATGACAGGTAAGAGTGAGATTGAGACTCTGAAACCAAGAATAAACAAGAGCCCTGCCTTCTTTTCACTTTCTCTGCCACTGTTTGCCATGGCCTATTGGAGCCTCTTTCTATCTGGTGTGAAACCCTCTCTGGTCCCAGATTTCATTTCAGTTGTGAACGTTATTCACCACTCAAACATGGATACCTCTTGAAACCCTGATTTCTGTCCTCCCTGTTCTTTGTTGCGTCCGATCGAAATAAATTGATGTCAAGCATATCAATAACTGCATAAAAGTGTACTTAAAGAGTTAAGATAACCATCTAAACAACAGTTGGGAGCACTAATAAGTAACCAACTTCGATTAAACTCCAATCATCTTATGACGATTGTGAATTTGGGCAATGTATATTATTCGATCTCATATGATCTCTAGAATGTCAAAATTTTAATTTCTACAACTCAAGCTTACAGTGGATATCATCATCTCAATGGTTTGTTCATCCTGTCAAAATTTTCACTTCTCATGTTCACAGGGTGATGTCCAAGCACATTGTGTACTAGAGCCAAGGCAAAAACTAAGTGTACTCACCAACTACATCAAGTAAAGGGTGGAGAACCAGTTGCCAGCTAAATGAAAAAAATCACCCGAGCAAACGCTTGTGCTCGCACCAGGTAATAACAAAGACGTAGAGGAGCACAGAGCTCGAGGCCCCACCCCCGACAGTCCAGAGGAATTCTCGGATCTCCGTATTTGTCAGCGTCGAATAGATCAATGGTAATATTCATCCCGAAGATACCAGCGAGCGTGAGAAATGCACCAAGCACCAGGGACGCTGTTGACAGCATGACCCTCATTCGAAGAAGGTGGTTTTGTTTGTCATCCAGCATTATGTTGATGTAGTCCTCTGTGTCATCCACGTACTCACGTAGCTTCAATCAAACATTGACACTAAGGTTTAGAGCTCTCTGTGTGAAACTAAAAGGATCTGAAAGGGCATTGACTGTCTAGAGATGAAAAAAGTTCTCTTAAGGTGACTTGTATGGTTGCCTGGAAAGTACAGTAAAAGAAGGAAATCTATCATATATAGGTTCCGTCCGCCATCAACAAGTTCACCAATGTTTTAATATGATATGAGAACAGAGAAAAGGCAAAAGTCCAAGTAGAAAAATGTTAAGCAATTAGGTTAAATACCGTGGTGAGTTTATTTAGTGTGCCATCAATCTGAGCAAAATACGCCTCCAGAAGCATTTCAAGCTCCTCCACATCAAGGTGTTGAAAGTGAAAAGGGCTCGCCCTTCTCATATGCGTTGCACTTACGGCTAATGAACCAGTCCTCTGAAGGTTAAGAGTCCTTAGACTCAGTTGCATTGCCTTCAACTCCACCCGAACCCCCATGAACTTCTGATGGAACATCAGCGGGTGGCCTAGTATATCATGAAACTGAACTTAGGGATAAGCAGGACACACCCATGGTTAAATGTTTGTCAAAACTCTAGATGAGCAGAAAGAATAACATCAATCTTTTTATCTAATCCGGAAGCCAGGTACCTCTCATCCATTTCTGGCTGGACCTCTTCATTTGCTTCATTGTGCTCATTCATTGATGAAACAGAAGAATTTTCGAGGTCTGATTGAGCCATCTTTTCTGTCAGATACATTTCTGCCATATCTTCATCATCATCTAGGAGGTGCTCAAGTTCATCCCTCTCACGGCCAAGCAGTCATGTTAGTCATTACCAAGAATACGTGCAAATACTCATTTGATTTACAAAGATCTCTTGATCATTTGCAGTATCAAAAATTGGAAAAAAGTTTACAAATAAAAAGACCTAGCAGTCTGTTGAAGTAAACTTAACGCATTAACACAAAAATGAGTTTGGGAAAATTTGCAAGCACTGTGCTTTAGACCAGAACTACTCACGTTCTGAACACGTCCAGTTAGAGCAACAAGGTGGCTTTTAATTTGTCTAACACGTTCTAAGTTGAGGGTGCTAATTTTGCAGTAATCTTATCCAATGCTGGATGGGCTTCTTCCTCGAGAATCCGCACCTAGTCCAAAAGTAATGCAAATGCAATAAGACCATGAAGAGAAGAATTGATTAAGAAATTATCCCGACAAAACTCTCGTCAATAAAATTGGATGCCTTACCATACCTCATTGTCTAATGAACTACAAGCTGCTTCAAGGCATGCCTCCAATGCAATAAACTCAAATGGGAGGACCTTAACTCCATCTCTATTCTTCACATCTTGCTTTTCCTCCTTGCTATCCTTCTCACCATTTGGCTTGTGAGATGGAGGGAAGCCTGAATCCTTTTGAGGGCTCGCCTCTGTGCCCTGGGACGCCTCAAGGTTGCATTGAGCAGTCCAATCAGCAGGATCTGGGCTTCCCTTAGCCTCCTTCAATATCAATAAAATGAAGACGCATTAGAAGGCCCAACACAATGCTCTATTCGAAAACTTTGCCTCACCGAGAAGATCACCTGATAAACAACCTCAATCAATCATCTTGTTAACTAAACATTCACAGATCTCAAATCCAAAACTTGAAGACCATGTTACACATTATCAGCTTCAACCCTCTCATTTAGAAGGCCTTATTTAGCCATAGAAGCGTTTGTTTGTTAATTCATGGAAATTTTATATTGAAACTGTTAACAGTGGTACACAGCTAGTTTGCATCGCTTACAACAAGAAACTATACACATACTGTGAGCATAAGCTGTTTGAATTTGCCTGATATAAGATGCTTTTACAGCCATATTCCAAAATTTTTATCTGGAGATGAATTTTAACCTCACATAACAGAGCAGAAACATTGTGATATTTCCTTGAACCTGAACAGACATTTTGCTACCATCTGACTGTAAGAATTCAGTGCTTACCGCATAATCCCACCATGAGGTCACAAATGTTCTCAAAACCAACAGCCTGATACTATATGTCATGCTGAAATCAAAATGGTGTCCATAAGTTCGTATATCATGTTGTAGGAAATTTGGATTCTTCCCCTGCTTAGGCAGGACTCTCGTGTATAGATTTGGATTTGGATTTGAACACGATATTTTTCTTAGTCATTTTCGATGGAGTCTTAAGGACTTTATTCTGCTCATGGGCCCAAGAGATGCACCAACCTTAAAAACCAACGAGCATTTGTCGTTTAGGCATTAAAACATCACCTAATCACAGTATCAATGGCTTAATCTAATTTCCAATTCACAATGATGATCATAACTATTCCAACTCTTTAACCCAATTCCAACTCATAATTCCAATTCCCAAAATTGAAAGTACTGTGCTGAAAACAGAAATCCAAAACGAATAAATCCACACAAACAAAACCCACGTTTCAACCCATTCCATAACGATTAAATTCAGAGAGAGAGAGAGAGAGAACCTTATTCTGGGCAGTCTGGTGGAGGCGAAATAGCCGCCATTGGAGGTCCTCAGCAAAATGGGAAACAACCCTTAGAATTGAGCCAAAACACTTCCTGGGCAGTGATTATTGCCTTTATAAGCTACAAATTCACCACAATCGCTTTCTCTCTCCCCAAAACCGTCGATGGGTACGACAGCATCGGGTCAAGGATCCGGAGGGCTCGGGCCGGAAGACCCGTCCGGCGCATGATGGAGTGCTTTCCGGCCTCCAATACGTGGGCCTGACCCGCGGAGTCCAGAACTAGCCAGGCCCGAATACCCATTCCCTTCTTCCTGAGACCCGGCCCGAACCAAGGCGACTTGGGCTCATCGTCGGCGGAGTTGGACGTGAACGTCGGCAAATGCCTCTTTCTGGTTTTATTTTCTTCCACTGTCATTCTCTCTCCTACTCTGTCTCACTTGGCTTGGAGAACCTCTCTCTCCCTCTCTCGCGTTGATAAAGGGGCGATCTCCATTGGAGGGGCTTGAAAGCTTTTCGGTTGATGACAGTTGCTACAAGGAGCGCCCTTCTTTCGCGTTTTTTTTTTAATGTTCACTTTTTACAGGAAAAAAAGGACCTTTCTATCTTTTAGTTTTTTTAACCTTTAAAATTTTGCAAATTCTTTTACCAAAGAGTATAAAACTTTCCAAAATAGGAGTTGGAATTCACTAGTTCAGGGGTAAGAATTGAAATTTCGAAATTGGCTCAAGTGCAAAAAATAAAAATAAAAATGTCAATATAGTTAGAAATATACAATCAATAATATCTTGATCAATTGATGTTCTATATACATTAGATTTTATGTTCGATTTTTCCTTCCTTATTAGGATCCCATAAATGGAATGATATACTATGTTGATGTAATGTATTTCATTAACAAATAACCTTTGTTCATTCAGTTCAACAAAAACAAGCTCAGTTAAGCAAAAATAAATCACCCAAAAACACGCATAATAATAATCAGATAAGTTGCAAAGATAAACGAAGATACAAGAGCAATGAAAGTATATCGAATTGAACCAAATAGAGTGTTGTAACAAAACCGAATGGTTTACTTATTACAATTGCAATTCATGTCCGAATGAAGTGGAGTTATCCCAAATTAAATTAAAAGAAGATTGATTTTGGATTTATAGGGGATTAAGATTCACCCATCTACTAAACATTTCATAGCATTCTCTTCGATAGTATTCTGCTGCTGTGTGACCTCCACCCTGTAAATTCATTATATCAAGTCACAATCTTCCATCTAATTCCAATTGGATCTACAATTATTTCTAAATCTCGTATCTTAGAGTTCGTCTAATCCCTGCAAAATTTCCTTTTCCGTCGAAAACAATAGTTTTTAGTTTTTCATCAAGGAGATGCTCAAACCAAGGTCCAACAAAAACAACTTTAAATGTAATTCAGAGGTAAGATTGTATACATTGATCAGCCGTTGCAAATATTGGACTTCGGGGAATTGATAACCTTTTTTTCCCTCTTTTGGGAGAGGGGAGGAATTGGTTGGACTTTGGGAAATCAATAACCTTTTTTTTCCTCTTTTGGGAGAGGGGAGGAATTGGAGGAGGGTAGCGATTTACCTTCACCGTTGCATATGTCAAGTGATAAATCAAATTCTTCTCGTACTGCCTTGTATATCTATCAGAAGCCACAATTGACCGAGTTAGTGACTTTATTTGAACACAACATGAAGATTACAACACTTTCCGGCTAGAAGAAACTTTACCCTGCAACTTGACCATCGACAAACCATGCTCGCCATTCATCAGAAATGGACAGATTCAAGGATTTTATCCATTGCACTACTCCGACGAATGGAGTAACCATATCTCGATCACCGCTGTTCAAGAAAGAAAACATCACGTAACATGAAAAACCTTGCTTCTTGTAAAAAGAAACTAAGCATGAAAGTTTTTGGAGTAATTACACATCTACTAATACTCTCAAGCCATAATCAGTAAAGTATTGGTGAAGATGAACAACACTCGGCACATCTTGTATGTATGATATAGTCTTGTTACACCTGCTCCATTCTTGTATGGTTCCCTAATCACACCCAGATCAACAATAGTAAGCAATATACTGCGATATCATCGTATGCACACGCCAACCTAGCTTTTCATTTCAACATTTCAACTTAAGTGCCCATGCCAGATACTTAATACTTTAGCATTGTTTTGAACACTTTGGCTGAGAAAAGTGGCCTAAAAATGGATAAGCCTAGCTCCTAGATACGAGCATTTTCTCAACAACAGGAAGCAATTTCAAGTAATTAGATGCAGAATTTCAAACTGAAGCAAAGCTCATCCCATTGAAAGATTGGACAAACCAGCAACTGACAGAATTGGCTCACGATAAAATAAAATTAAAAAATCTTTATCCAGGTCAAGTGAATATACATCATACCCTCCGAACACGCAGAGCATCCTGGACTGTTTCATCATTTGCCCAGATGTCAGATAGCGCATGATCAGAGTTCTGCAAGAAACCCGGATTTAAGGAACAGAAGGGTCAAACTCGTTAAGGATGCGGAGAAGTTTTCCGAGGACTACCGGACACTCAAGATTTAAAGATTGCAGCGGTGAAAGAATAAAATTGTCGGAATTCTCTTGAAGAGATCTTCTAGTCCATCTTTCATCTTGTGGTCGAGCAACTTGACATTTTGGCTCTAAGATGTTGTTGGGCCATATGTATTTGACACACTGCAAAATATGAAAACAAAGAAGCTTGCACAGTCAAATCTGTGATTGAAGCTTTGGGTAAGATAAGTGGGTTATACACGTAGGAAGAATACATACCGTCTCATAATCAGCCAAAGCAAGGACACAATTTGTGTTGCTTATATCCACATCTATATAATTTTCATTGCAATACTTTCTGGCCGTCTGAATGGTGGACAAAAGAATTCTATTAACCACATTTTGAGATGACAATAATCAATCAGTAGTCCTAAGTTCATAAGATGAACTTTTTAAATTTTGAGACACTTCCGATCCACTGTTTCTAAGCTCAAGATTTGAAAAGAGGATGCAAGGTTTCAAAGCATAAACATATGGGGTATATTTCGATATAAATAAAATGACAGTTTTAGTGTAGACAATTATTACATGATAAGTATCATCCGATATGAGTGCCATCCGATGAGCAAATTGTACTTTTGAATTGGAGTCGATGAATTTATCAGTATTGGGGCTTCCTACTAAATATCCCTGCATTTACAAAAGAGAATGATCATGCTAATGTATGAATTTTTCAAGGGAAATAAGCGAACTAGATGTTTTGGGCAACTTTACCTTTAGTTTTAGGTTGGGAGTGTGATCAGCTTCACTACCTGTTCATTCATGGAAGATAAAGACGATGATCAAGCTTCAAATATCATAAAACAAGCACGCATAACCCTTTGAGGAACCAATAAGACTGATTACCGGCTAAAACTAATTCTGTGACCAATGGGACAATTATTCCTGAATACCCATCGCCCCCTACATACAAAGGAACCTTCAGATATTCAGGGTGTTCTGCAAACCACTGTATCAGATTCAGCGAAACAGTTTGGTTAGTTTCAAGTTATTTCAAATGTATTTCAGGTTATCTAATGAAGAACAGGAAGAGATACAAGGGTCCTGAAGATGCTCATCAAACCATAAATGAGCTACTGTATTTACCAAGACCACTGGGATTAATTAAAATTCAGTAACATAATGAGATTAGGTTTTTTCATTCAAAAGATAACATGAAGCAAATGAAGGGTCTGTTCGAACTTATATACAAAACACACAAACAGAAAACGAACATAAATGAATATAAACGAACATAAAAGAGTAGAAACGAACATAAACGAATATAAACTAACATAATAGATTATGTTTTTCATGTAAAGTCGAACAGGCACGAAGAGGATGTTGGAGCTTACATACTCAGTACCACTATCAGGGACTAACCACTACCAGCTAAACTAGCAGACATTGCTAAGCTCGTACCTCCCCACCCCACACAAAAGGGCGGGGGGGCCCTTCTCATGTATATCTATTTCAACATGTACCTTTGTTGAAACAGATCATTAAGGCATGCACCTGTATTAAGAATTCATAAGTCTCATTTGCCGCTTTGGTGTCTGAGCTTTGCCATCCCTCTGGAGTCGTTGAATACGAGAAGCCAGTTCCCACTGGTGAGTCTAGAAATATTATGCTGGCAGCCTGTAAAGGGAATATTTCCATTTTCAATCTCTTTCTTTCTTAACTGAGCAGGGGCAACGGCTGGAAGGAAAACTAGTACAGAGCATGGCATTACAGTTCTTTTTCTCTTTTAATAATAAAGATCATTTCTTCTCCGCTTCTATAATCCTCACCTTTGTCCAAGAATCTGGATAAGATTTCAACTGAGGAAGACCCCCTTGGTAATTATCAAGATCAAATTCCAGTGGACCTGCAAGAATTGCATATCAAAAATTATTCTGATTACTCTATTAGTCAGAAGGAGTTTGTTACCTTAGAAGAAGGCAGTAGAAATTACATCGTTCTCATACTTAAGTAATTGTCCATATATTGACATAAGCGAAACTTGGTATAAGTCTTTAATGAGTGCTCCAACTATTTTTGTGTTTTGAAACGAGGGATGGACATGACTATGTAATATGTTCTTTTTAGTCTTAAGCAACTTTAAGTTTACAGCTTATCAAAGCTGTTTACAACCCTTTCAATTAGTTATGACCCCTCTTACAATTTTTTTCATTTTTATAAGACGTTTTACACTTTTCCAGGTTAAATTTTTTCATTGTTAACTATCAACAAGAAAAGTCGGGAAACTTTCATTGTGTTATAGAGTTTCATGAGAACAAATGGGTTTAAAATATATATATATATATATATCCAACAAGGAACGAAGATGAATATTTGCATTTAATTTATAACACAATTAGGCATATAAAAAATGTTATATTGAATGCCTTCGTCACTTTTTTGAACCAAAAAAAAAAAAGGTTTAAAATTCTTTTCCAGGGAAAAACCTTATACTTGATATAAACTTTACAAGAAATAATTTTTGTTATTATTTGGTGTAACAATAACAGTAATCACGTGATTTGAATCAACTTTCAATTAAAATGTCTATGTCCTTCCATATAGTATTGATATTTAGATTTCTTTTATATTTGAAATCAACTTGGTATAATATAATAAAGTACTAATAACATTAAACATATGAGTTAAATGCATGTCGATAATTCATTATTTTATATAACAATAATAGCGGCCTACTGATTTAAAAATCCATATAGTGTTTAATATAATTTCCACCCAAAAAAATGTTTTAATATGATAACATATTAGCATTTAACCTATTTCCCTAGGAAGTATCGGACAGGAGGACCCTGACTCAACACAGACGTGGACTACTCTTTTCCACTGCTCTATTTTTCCAATTTATTATAATTTCATATACTACCTGCTCAGCACCAATAAATACAACTAGCCCCCTCTAGTACAAGCCTTCGCCCTCACCCTCACCCTCACCCTCACCCTCACCCTCACCAAAAATAAATAAATCATTTGCCCTAGAAAACCTTTGCAAGGGTAGGGATAAATCTTTTCTTTGGACCCCATTTTAACCCACATTTTACACAACCTGAAATGAATAACTTTACTACACAACCTCCAAAGGCAATAATTCAACAATTTGTTGAGCTAATAATAAATAAAATAAGCTTTAAAAGAAAAGGAAAACGAAATTGAGGAGAGAGAAAAACAGATACCGATTTCATAGACGAGACTGTTCCAAGAAGAGCAACCGGGGCCGCCGGTGATCCAAAGAAGCAGAGGATCAAACTTCGGATTCCCCTCCGACTCTACGAAGTAGTAGAACATCTCCGAATCTCCGACGCTCACATATCTTCCCGAATTTCACAGAGAGAGAGAGAGAGAGTCGAGTGAGAGAAATTCATTTGATAAAAGAAATCACCGATCAAGTGGAAATTCACGCAATTACCCGGTCTCGAGGCTGAACGGAAGCTTGCCAGAGAAGCCGGGGAGAGAATCGACAATTTCGCCGGAAAGCGTCAGCCCCGGAGAGAGAACAACCGCGATGAGGAGCAAGAGGAGGTGCGACGGCGGAGGAGGAGGTTGCTTGGGAGCTGCCATGGGTTGCTGCTGAAACGTGACCACCGTCACAGCTCACGGGTGCCTCGTTCTCATCCTCTGAAGTGTCTGAAGTTATATTGATCTGAATAACGAGGGCCCCGCACGACAGTATAATTATTAATATAAGATGATATATATATATATATATATATATATATTATGACACTTAAAATGTTAAGTAAATTTAATAAAATTTTAATTTAATTTAATTTAATATTGGAACTATTAATGTTAATATTAAATATAATAGATATTAAGAATAAAAAGTATATTAATTAAAATAAAAAAAATAAAGAGACGTATTTAATTACTGTTTATAATAAATTATATAATAATATATCAATTTATTATTGTTAGTTGAAAAAATAATTATTTTTTAAATGTATAATTAATTTTTACTATTATAAATTAATTAGAAATAATAAAATTATTAAATTATTAAAATTTACTTAATATCCTTGTATACCAAGGAATATAACCCTAGTAAATATAATAATGTGATATATAAAAGTATAAATTACTAAAACAACGAGTATCAAATATTATTAAAATATAAATTTTTTTGATGAAATTATCGGAAGAAGGTATTATGATAAGATACTAGCTTGCCCTTTTGCTCTTGAATAAGTATGAAATTATCGGCGAAGTTAAAAATTTAAAATAAGGATGTTTGATGTTTTCTAAGTAAAATCTAAAAAATGTTAAATTATTTATAATTTGAAAAATTTTATTCTAAAAATAAATTATTTTTTAATTTTTTTTTTTTGGAGTAAGGTTGACTTAAAAGAGCCTCCGCCTCTAGGGACTACAGAATCGGAAAGATGAATCTTGAGGATTAATAAGCCTTCTCAAAGTACTTGTCTGGGTTTTATTCTCTATTTTTGTTAACTGTTTTAAATTTTATAATTATTTTGCTTGTCAAGAGGATGTGGAGCAGGTTAACTCGTGTCCGTGGCCATCTCCAACGTCTCACTTCTAGTCGTAGATAGATAGAGGGGGTTGGGTATGGCCCAGACAACTCATCAACATTAAATCAACAGCGAGGAACATCTTGTTTCTTTAAAAATGGGCTAAATAGCTTTAAATATCCACAAAAGAAATTGGGCTTCGGCCCATGATCAGTCACGCCTGCGTAGCCCATTTGTTTATCAGACTGAAGCTTTCATTTTCCCGCTTTCAAGCGTAGCTTATTCGGCACTCTCGGGAGCAAATGTCCAATAGAGATGGCCTTTGGTGAGACCCAGAGATGTTTTAGCAATCCGGATATGTTAGAGAAAATGTTGGAGTTCAAATACGGGGTAAGCCACAATTCTTGCAGTAGTAAAAAGATTATCACTACGAAAGGAGGAGGATACGTGCTCCTATGAATATAGTAATAAGTTTTTTTTATTTTTTATGAAGGACCTACAATAATAATTTTTAAGTCTTAATAAAGTTTTTATTTTAGAGTTGATATCTCTTCAATCTCATAATACCACCTAAATAAATGATTTTAATCATTTAGATTACGACAACTATAAAACTCATTTAAAGAACAATGACGGTTCACATTAAATTTAAAATTTTAAAGTATTTTAATATAAGTACAATAATGAGTGTCAAATTAAATCGAATTCAAATCTAACTGTTGCTATAAATTTGTTGAGATTAATGTATTAACTATGAAATCACCATAAAATTGGACATAACTATTGAATCTCAATATATATACTATTGAATCAAAATTTAACTTATAAAAATTCGGATGATCATCAAATTTATTATTATATTAAATCGAAGTCCTTAAAAGTGAGAGACAACACATTATGCTGATGTAACCGAATAGTGGGCACATAAAACATAACAGCAAGATAGTGTGCATATCACAAGTTCAGGTTTAAGAAGATCATTATGGTAGACCTTAGTGGGAGAGAAGAAAAGATTTGAGTTCACCTCCTGGATGTACTCCTTGATAACTCAGTGAATGAAGAGTACTCGGATTAAACTATCCTTAAACTCTCTAAAATTGTCAAAAATGTTACTAATTTAATCGATGGTAATCGTCCGCCACTAAGCAAGTAATTAGGTAAAAAAATGCCATCTGGAGGTTAAAGTGGCCTGCTGAAACCAATAAAAACCCAGTGCACGAGTCACAACCCACGAATGTTAACTGTTTAATGCCATTGAACTACGTCACTCTCTCTCTTCCCACGTTTTGAATGAAACCGGTCACAACCATTGAAGAACACCTCTCTTCCCTCTCACTCTCTCTCTCTCTCTCTCTCTCTCTCTCTCTCTCTCTCTCTACTCTCGCCAGTTTACTTTATAAAGAGAAAACTGAATCAATGACAATAATGATAGGGTCCGAGGAATAAGAAGATCAAGCCAATCGGTTCACATAGTACTTAAGGTTGAGAACTTCAACAAGTTCCAACTCCCAAATAAAGAAGATGAAGATCAAGAAGTAAGCCTCGACCCTATTCACGCACCGTTGAGGGCACCCATTGCTTAGAATTGAACATGAGCTCGAGCTCGGCTGGGACCGAATTGAATCCACAAGCCGAGACCACCGGACTCCACGACTCGCTGCCCGATCATGGTACTCCATCTTCATTCTCTCCATGAACTCCGGCTCGCCGCGAGATGTCGAGGTAGTCGCACCCCACTTCGACGCAGGCTTGAACCACTGGCTCCCCATGGACCCGAAATGGCCCGACGCAATTTAGCACGAGTCGGGTTTGGCGGCAGAGGTCGAGGAGGGAGTCGGGGTGTGCGGTGTCAGCGGTTAGGATGGGGATCGGAGGTGGTGGGTTCGGATGGGATGCCCGGGAGGTAAGTGAAAATGGCAAAAGTAGAGAGAGAGTGTGAGTGAAAATGTCGAGACCGGTTTCATTCAAAACAGAGGAAGATGAGGAGAGAGAAAAACATCCGTGGGTTGTGACCAGGTTGCTCGGGTTTTTACCGACTTCAGCAGGTCACTTTAACCTCCAATGGTTTTTTTACCTAATTACTAGCTTAGTGGCAGACGATTACCATCGATTAAATTAGTGATATTTTTGACAATTCAGAGAGTTTAAGGATAGTTTAATCCGAAGCACTCAGTGATTGAACGATAAGGCCCCTCTTTTTTTCTTTAAAAAAAAATATAAGGGATAGTGAGCACATGCGCACACACTAACCCCTGCTCAACCTCATGCCTTGGCTCCATCCCCTGCCCCATCCCCTGCCCCTACCCGCTACCCCCGTGCTCCATGGACGATATCAAAGATGACTTCTTATTATCTTGGAATTTTGCATATACTATCTATTTATTATACCTGTCAAATAATCAAATTAATTGAATTTGCTTTGATTGACAACATTTCTCAAGCCTTTCTTCTTAATGATAATATTCTAATTCAGGAATCAGCATTTTAAACCGCTCAAGATCGAGGAGGATTTGATAACATAATGATAATGATTAAAACTCTTCAACAGAAATGTGCGTTTTGGTGACATATATTCAAATATTAATTCAAGTTTTTTAAAAAGAAAAGGTCGCTCAAGAACAAAACAATAGAGTTCAAGTGACGAGAGTGATTGAGTAGATTTATCAATAAAAAATCAGCAAATAGACGCTTCGCTCTCCATCTTTAACTCAGAGAGTCACACTCCATACATCAATCAATAATTGAAAAATTGGAAAAGGCACAGTAATATAGAATACTCGATGAGATTTCAGTAACAAATCAAACTAAAAGTAGATCATTTGGCACGAAGTTTCCTCTTATTTTCACAATTAAACGATAGCGTAAAAACGTACTCGTCATTTAATTCCAGAAAAAAGTTTGTGATACACTTGGCTTTTCATCATAATTATTCAAAATGAAAATCGTACATCATCGTAAAACTGAACTTATGTCCCGTACAAAGCTAATTGAATCTACTAAAAATTCTTGAGTATTTTAGTGGAGTACAGTATTATCTTTCGAAAATTTTACATTTGATGATATGAAAAAAGATCGAAAACAACACTAATTTAGGATCTAGGAATCAGAAGAAAGAGAAAGAAAGGAGGAGATTAGTTAAAGACGAAGCTTGCCAGGGCTATCGGCGGCCTTCATAGTCTTGTCGATAAACTGACGAGCCTTTCGACTTCGGATCTCGACCTTGACGCTGGCGCTTTTGTCCATCTTGACGTAAGGCTTCTTCGATTTCTTCCTCTTCAACGCATTCACCTTCGATTTTATCGTCTCCATTAGAGTCCCTAGCTGGTTCGCCATTGACGAACGATTGATCGCTGCTACTGCTCTCTCTCTCTCTCTCTCTCTCTCTCTCTAGAAGATTGAGCGTTTCAATGGGGGCATAGGCATTAATGGTGTGAATGAGGTGGTTGATCGGACTGGCAGTGGGATTAATAAGACGTTATGTGAACAGAGGAAGTGAGAGAGGCTTTATAGTTTGTTTGGGAGAAAAAAAAAAGAAAGAAAGAAATTGTTAATTGAGATTTTTCGCATCCTTACGTCACTCTTTTTTATAGCCTTTCCTGATTATAATAGTACATCTGACCCGAATTTTCTTTTGACAACACCTGACCCGAACTTTTCTTCCTCTTTTTTTTTAATTTTTATTTTAGATTCATGAAATTTAGGTGAGTGAAAATTTTGATACCATAAATATGCAAATTCTTATATTCACCTGAGAACTTATACTTTTAGGTGTCACATCATTATATTTATCTCATAAATTTCCTTTTATTTTTCCTTCCATCTAACCATTTGTTAACGTGTATCCAAAGAATATAAACTTTTAGGTATATGATAAATACATTGTCATAATTACGATATTAACAAACATAGGGGATGCTAGGTGAAGAGCAGAAAAGTTAAGAGACTACAACACAACTAATTTTTTCAAATGTCAATGCTATTCACTTTCTTTTATATAAATGCTCTTTAAAAAATCAGTTAATATACTATTTTTTGTTTACTTTTAAAAATAATATATTTTTTAAAAAATTACTATTAATTATGTAAATTTTAAATGTGACTGTCGCACAATAATTAATGTGAGCTGATTGAGCTTATTTTATAAACTGATATATTATTGTCATTTCATAACATAAACTAGCAGTTAATTTTAGACAATGAGGGAAAATACATACTGATACATATATTGTGTGCAAAGAAGAGAAAATAAAATAAGAGCTAAAACTTATAATAATTTAATATATGGTCTACTACTACATGTCATGCAACGTTTCAAAATAATTTGAAATTCTTAAGAATTTTCTTTATTGTTTCATAAAGTTTTACAATCTTTTATAATCTTCTACACTTATATAAAAACATGAATATTTGTTTAAACGATTCTAGATGATAAATTTAGACTATAAAATCAAATCAATCTTCACCATCCATTGAGAAAGTGGGAGACTATATAAACTCCCAAAGGGGCTCGCTTGTAATCCATCCTAGAATTATCCACAAAAGGTTCCAAGAAATATACAAGCATTCTCTCAGACTGTTCTTTTGCTTACTTAGTTTCTCCCAAGTTTAAATCAAACAACCTCCAAGGCTTATTAGCAAACTAAGGAAGAGTTTGAGTATAGTTTTTGCTAACACCACACGGGTAGAAATGGACAACGGGTCGGATCGAGTTGGGCCAAGGTCAACCCATCATTATAAAGGGTCTAGGTGGGTAAGTAAAAAGATAAATGGATCGGGTCGGGTCATGGGCCAGTAGGCCCTAACCCATCCATGACCTGCCCATAATCCTTTAATTTTTTAAAATAATAGGATTCACATTTATAAGATGCCTATGTGATGAAATATTTGAAACAGAAGGAAATCCTTATTGTTTGTGCCTTTATTTTCCATCACGTTTCACTGATTCTAAGCATGTTCTGATGCTTAAATGCTTTCAACAGGAAATGATTTAACGAACAAAGGACTCTACAAAAATAAGCTTAAGCTACTACACAGCTAGGCAAAATACGCACACTATCAAGTACTATTTCGTGCAATTATGTTTCAAATAGTAGAGACCCAAGTCTTGTATCCTTCCTAGTACATTATCAATCGAAACAAATAGATACATCGAAGCTCAACTAAAATACGGAAGAACAAATGAGAGATTGTTAGTATATGAAGATGATTACAGTCCCTCAAGTGACAGTGGCTGTATATTGAATTGGACTAATTAAACCACTATTTGATCTTTGCCCCCAAAACAAAAATGCATAAGCAAAATTTTCAACTTAAGCATAATAACTCACAGAAATAAAGACATTTTTTGCCCTCATATTACAAAAACTTCACTAACTAGATTACTTGATAAATCGGATGAAGCCTAAATCACCACATATACTATTAGAATAATAAATTTTAGCAAAACCATGATACTTTAACAGGGAAATATGTTGAACCCCGTAATCATTAATCAAGCGCAAATTCTTCCCCCAATATGTCCAGAGAAACTCTCTTAATTTACAGATTTGTGAATAATTGAGCTCAAAAATTCAAATCAAACCGTATAATGACAAAACCCAAAAAGAAAAGCAAAATGTTATGCCAGAATTCATCTGCCTATTTTAATTTCACAAGCAATATCACTTCTTAATTTCCTCCTATACACTGATTTGTAAACAATCAAATTATTTCCTTTACAATTAGAATAGCAACAGTCAAATATGAATTTAATCAAGACATATATCCACGACCTCCTATACACTGATTTCTGAACAATCAAATTACTTACTTTATAATCAGAATAGCAACAATCAAGTATGAATTCATTCAACATAAATAACAGGTTTAGAGTGCATTGCACAACTACTTGGGTAAGACATTTTATCAAACACTTGGTGTGCATAATCAATAGAGGAAATGGCGGCACAACCTTACAACAAAAATAGTCAAATCATTTATTGATTTAAGGGCCAACTAAGCTTCAAAAGCTGAAAAATCGAAGAAAATTTCAGGGCAAGCAAGCTTCAAAAGCTGAAAAATTGAAAATACAAGAGTATCACAAATCCAAAATGGAAAACAATGAACTCGGGTAACTTGTCTAGGCCCGAGACAAGATACGGTTCTAGGGAGGAAGAAGAGGAAGGGAGAGAGAAAAAAAGAGGGCAACGGGCGGAACCAGGGGTGTGGTCCCCATGATTTTTAAATTTAATTTGCTTTATAAAATCTATCCAAAAAATAAAATACAAAAAAATAATTATTATTAGAACATAGGGTATAAAAAATTAATAATACATATAACCGTCTCAACTTTTTTTTTTTAATCTCTTTCTTGTTATCTGTGTATCAGCTTTTCTCCCTCTCTCCAACTTATTAATATGTTGTCTTATAAGTTATAATAATACTTTTTCTCTCTACCTTTTAATATAAAGTAGCATAAATTTCATT
Organism: Talinum fruticosum; assembly: GCA_021018815.1. NCBI lineage: Eukaryota > Viridiplantae > Streptophyta > Magnoliopsida > Caryophyllales > Talinaceae > Talinum > Talinum fruticosum. The sequence continues at coordinate 9,974,613 of JAITYX010000004.1, read as the reverse complement.
TTCAATTAGCAATTTTCAAAAGAATTTGACAATTTTTGGCCTTCCAAAACTCCTTATTCAAACACCTAGTATGTTTTGCATTAATATTATATTTCTTTTAGTAAGTTAATTATTATTAAATTATGTATTATTGTATTAGTTAATCTAATTTATTTCTCAAACCGTATTAGATTTTATGAGTGATTATTACTGAAGGGATAATTTTTATATTATTAATTGTGAGGTATGATTTCTTATCTATTTATTACGCAAATTCTTTTCATAATATTCTTATAACTAATGTTTGATATATGATAATAACTTATTTTATAACTTATATAAATAGTTGCAGAGTTAGACATTTTATTTAGCGAGTGTTCCTTTTCTAATATCATTAAATTTAAAAGTATTAAGTATTTTTATTGGGCCTCCTTTTTGATGATTTTTACTCATACGTTGTAACAATTTATTTTGACACCGTCGACTAAATAGTAACTCTATCTTTGATAAATAGTATTTTTACCTTACTACCCGACCCCCAGGAAAATTTTCTAATTCCGCCCCGAAAGAGGGTACTCGATGTTCCGACATTGCTTATTCGGCCCGAACTAAGGAATCTCTTAGATAGCAAAGAGAGATCAGCGGCAGAGACATGAGGTCGGTAGAGAGAGAGAGAGGAGGCGGTAGAGGTTAGCAGCAAAGGTCAACGACAAATAGAGAGAGAGCGAAAGGGAGGCTATGAGAGAGAGAGACCCTAAACCTAATACTCATGAATCGAAACTTCCTTGATCCATTTTCAGCCCATTTTTAAGTCGACCCATAATACCACGATCCTTTTGAAATTTAAATAGGTTTTGACTCTTTTTAATTGACCTTAACCCTAGAAGCTCACGAAGCGCTGCCCATTACCCAACCCCATGTACGAGTGAAACATATTTTAAATGTTTAAAAAGATTTATTAGTTTTAAAAACATTTCATTGAAAAGATAAAACAAAATATAATGCAATTGCGGTAAACTTTTCTAAGCATGACTTTTTTTTTCCATAATTTGTTTATTATTTTTAATTGTGTGAAAACCTTTTGCCTTAGACTTTTTTGATGCAAGTGGGGTAAACTCTTCTAAACACGACGTCTTTATTTTTCCATAATTTGTTTAATATTTTTAATTGTGGGAAAACTTTTTCCCTTAAAGACTTTTTGCGTGAGTCGTTTACGTATTTGCTGAATTTCGTCACTAGTGTAGTTGTTTGGGTCAAAAGTTTGATTAGTTTATTTTTGGCATGGGGAGTGGATTTGGGAAGGGCGTCAACTAGGGAAGGCAAGGACACCTCAATGTACGTCCTCTACTGTTTCGGGCTCGGTAGGTGTACAGGTATGACCCTACTTATGTAGTAACCTCATTTTGATTAATATTTTTCGAAAAAAGAAATCAACCATTTTCAAGTTATGAAATAGCCATTTTTTGGAATTTCCTTTTAAATTAACAAAATTTATTCCTGAATGCTTATTCTAGATTTTTTTTTATTTATAAATGATAATAATGGTAGTTTTTTTCCTTATAAAATTCATTATAATTGATTAATTGTAATCATATATAACTTTAAAGCGACTCTTACAAGATTCGAACCCTACTAGAGAAGATAGAAGTGTTTAGTATTTACCACTATACCAATACTCATTTAATAAAAAAGTTATATTATTTTTGTAAAAAAATTATAATAGAAGTTTTATGCTCACCTTAAGAGTGGTTACTTCATATTAATTCGTCATTAAATAATATTAATAATACACACTACTAGTATAAAGGTGTCATAATTAGAAATTTTGTGCTCACTTTATAAATTATATTTTTGATAGAAAAATAAAGTCCATTAATGAAAACCCATACAATATATACATTGATATCTTTTCGACAACAATAAATCCAAACTATCAAAATAGAATTACATTTAACAATGGTAAATATATTTTACTTTATGTTAATTTTTCCTCCAACCGAACGCACCTGAGGATTATTCTTTTCATCCATTACAGATTCCTCATTAACTATGAGCTTTTATATTTATTAATCAAGAAAGGAAAATAAAGAAATTTCCTACAATATTTTTTTTAAAAGGATAAGTAAAATAACTAGCTGATAGCTCTACTACAATATTCTATTTATAGATTAAATTCTACCTGAGCCAAGTGTGTTTTTGAATTTTTGTTATTATTGATTGAGTTCGGATATAACCTACATTGACTTTTGCACCTTCTTTTATAACAAAATAAAATTTCTACATGAGCTAAGTACTGACGATTAAAATTATAGTCCAATATAAGGCCAAATTACATTATGTAAGTTGATGTTTTAGGTCAGTCGTTTTTGACCATCAACGCCATTACCTATAATTTTTTAATTTTGAAAAAACAAATTCCAACCTTGCTCAAATTAATATTTCAAACTTGGCACCCTACAAAATATTGAATTCAATTTTCAAAAATGAACTGTTTTTTTCTCCTCTCAACAGACCATTCAATTAAATTGTAAGGCTAATTCAATTTTCCAAAATAAATGTTCAGATTCTTGTTTTTTACGGGGTTCTCATTTAATATTTAAAACAATCACATATAATATAAAATAGTCCATCCGTATCAATTTAATTGCGGGGTTTGATAAAACACGAATTTTAAGAAACTCAAGTCAATAAGATATAACTTACCTATCATACCCAAATCATTTCGTATTATTAATTATTATGGTTTAATTATCATAACGACAATCAAAGAAAGAAGTCCTAATTTTATGTAAAAAAATAGAAATCAAGCAAATAATTTGGGACACCAAAAAAAAAAAGGCAAATAATATAGGACGGAGGGAGTATGTACCATATACAAAGGAAGAGATTTAATCTTTCTAATTGTATTTGTATTTCGAGTTAGGTCCTCTTCGATTTGTGTAGACTTTTTAGGATTCCCATGCGCCAATGTTTTTCGGAGAAGTCCATCATGCAATCAACCTTCGCTATCGGTCACCCACGAGTATTTAGCCTTGTAAGGTGATCCTTACTGATTCACACGGGATTCCATGTGCCCCATGCTACTCGGATCGGAGCGTAAGCTAGTGATGCTTTCGACTACTTGGACTCTAGCCATCTAGGGTACGGTACTCCACCGCTTCGCCTAGTGTAAAGACTAATTAAAAAAAAATAGATTGCATGCAGAAAAACAACGTGGTATATAAATCAATTTCAAAATTTGGCCACGAAGATAGGACACTAATAATTATAAATATTTTGGAGAATATTATGAAATTATTAGAGAGAGAGAGGGTGTACAAGTGTATTGACTTCCTTTATGAAGTGCTCAGACTTGACCTTTCGCCTTCAGCTACACCAACAAGACACGGCAAGTCAACGAATTCATTAAATTCACAAAACAATAAATGAACATTCACAAAAAAAAAGAAAAAGAAAAAGAAAATGAGGGGCACACCAACGGGCTAAAAAGAGCAAAAGGAGAATGCCCGCGTAGTTTTGTTATTTATTTTTCGTCTTCCTTTGCTAAAAAAATAACAAAATGACAATTTGATTAAAATAAACTGTTTTTTCAATTATCTTTGACGACTATAAATCATACTATTTGAATGTATATACACTGTAATTTGGGCGTAATTATTGTTTCTAAATCATATGCTTACTTTTCGAACGATTATATATCATATATTAACTTAAACCTATTCAAAAATTATTTAATTTAAAAACAATAAATACCTTCAAAGTACAATAAGCGAACATAACAGTTTATTTTAATCTAAAAACTGTCTATTAAAAAAAACATAAGAAAGAGAAAAATAGACTGAAAATATGGAATCTTTGACTTATTTAAAAGGCTCTCACCTTCAACGCCAAAATTAATAAACCAAACTAGTATTGAAACTTGAAAAGGAATGCTTTCGGTCGACGAAGCCTCCCCAGTAAAATCTTATTGTTAAAAATATTAATTTCCTTACACCAAAATAAAAATATTAATTTCCATAATAATTGGTGTTCTAATTAAAAAAATAGATCATTTTGCAGATAATCAATAATTTAATCAACGTGGTTGTAGAAGGTAGATAGGACTATCAACGTCATGATAATTAATCAATAAAAAAATTGTCAATTTTAATTAGGTGTTTAAAGTTACTTTTATTTATTTATAATGAAATAATGTAATATTTGTTTTCTAGAAGTAAAATATAAGTTAATAATAAAATCTATACCATATTTCTAATAACATAAAATGTTTTCTCACTTATAAGAAAACGTGTGTTTTTTTTTTTTTTTTGGGGTAAAAAGAAGCACAAAGGCCGATTTTTAGTAGAAAGAGGCAAAGAGACCGATGCAGCTGTTCAAACCTAAATCTTTCGTAATAACTCGAAACACTCTACCATTGAAACAGAAAGTGTGTAATGCATTTTCACTTATTGACAAGTGTAGAATGGTAATACTAAATGATACTATCATAATTACTTATGAGAATTTAAAACTCATTCTTAATTCATATCATTCTTACTTATGAGAATTTGAAAACTCATTTATAACTACTTATGATTAGTTGAAAATAACGAGGCGTAAACCGACATCAGTTTTAACAAAGGGAAGAAAGAGTCATAGTGTCACAGGTCAGTGGGTCACATACTCAAATGAGGCGAAAGAAAGACCACTTGTGCAGCTGTAGGGCAAATGCAGAGTCTATCGACATTTCCAAGCACCTAAGCTGAGTATGCTGGACCCACTTGAGGCTTCTTTGACTTCTCCCTCGAGTCGCATCGAGGATGGGCTCAATGGGCCGGCCAGACTCCAATGGGTGCATCAGTGAGCCTGTTTGCAATGCTCATGTTAGCTGGGCCATGCCCATCTGAGGTGAAGCCCTAAGGTGTGTGCATAAAACCACACATAGGTGAAGGCCTAAGGTGCATGTACAAAACCATGCATAGATTTCAACACATGATTTATCCAACCCAAATATCCAAATTTGGCCGAAAAAGCCGAAGCCTAATGAAAAAAATAATTGGTATCTGAATTTAGAATCTGGACAATCGGACATGTCCAAATTAAAAACCAGTATGGTCCAAATCTGGGAATTCGGATTCGGATTTGGGTTGTTCAGGTTTTCTCAATTCAAATTAGGACAAAGAGTCTAGGAATATTTCAGTCCAAAATCTTCAGATTTCTCGATCAAAGATTTGGCCAGCCAGACAATCGAGTCCGAATATTCAAAACTCGGATCCATATATAAGTCACAAAGTACTCGCAATCTTGAATATCAGAAATCAAGATTAAAAAATTTAGAGAATCAGAGAACTCAGGTCCGGGACCCACTCGAGTCGGTATCTGGATCCAAATTTAGCCTATTTGTCCAATTGTCCAAATTTTCCAGATCCAGATTTATCTAGACCCAAATTGTCACCACTCATCAGAGGGAATGAGAGAACTTGAAAGTGCTCAGAGAGCTAACCAGGATAACATTGAAAGAAAACAAGCCAGCATAACAATGAAAGAAGTCAATATAAATACATGCTATATCCCTAAATTATAATTCTTATCCCACGAGCAAAATTGGATAAAGTTTAATCTAAACCAACGTACAGCCTAAAACTTGCCATGAGAAAGATACCTTCTTGATTACATGAAATGTAAGGCCTCCGATGGCTTCAGGCATAGCTTTCCTCCTGCTGCGTCTTGATATGAAATTGTGGCTCTTTACAATGGTGCTCTAACGTTGAATATTGGCAATGATGCCCAATTTGTTCATGTCATGTCCTCACAGGGAAGAGTTCAACCCCAGAAGTCCTGTTTGCGTTTTCTTCCATCTAGATTGATACAACATACATTTCTCACCAGTTACCTGTTCCAAGTTTACAGAAACCAGTTAAAGCTTTTCACCGGTTATGTTAAGTAGCTGAACAAATGGTACAGATACGGCATGCAGTGCATACATGGTGGGCTGAGAATAAAGACATGTTACCAGGGACTCTTCATTGCACTCGATATTTTGACAAGGACATGGACACTTTAGAGTGCAAACATGAAAAGTTTTTGGTAACGGGGCTGAATCAGACAGAGTGAGTGGGCATGCACCCACGTTAGAAGCTTTTAGTCGACTCCTTGTATCATAGCTAAGAAAACATTGTAATGCTGAGAGACTCATTTCTAACCAAAAACCAGAAAGATAAATGTTTTCTTTCTCTAGGACATTTGGATCCCTACTGAACCACGTTTTCTAGACTAGTTGATCCTCTTTTGGTGGGAGGGCCATTCTATTTCTAGATCACATGAAAAACTGAAATAGATTGTTTATTATTAGTGAAGTGAAGAACCAACAATGATGGCAATGTTACAAACAAGTAGCAGAAAATCAAGTTAACAATTGCCAACGCAAGTTGAAAAAATCAATCACATATTCAGGGATCGCATCCTGATTAAGCGACTCCAGTTAGGTTGCATTAAGTGAAAAAACTCCTCAAGTGTCATTTCTAACACTTGATTCATAATAGAGCCATTTCAATGAAATGCGTACTAAATAGTAATACACATGATGAGTAGCTAATGAGTTTTACTTTTACTTCCCAATTTTATTTAGGGCATGTTCGTTTTAGCAAACTATTAATTGTTACAAGTTGGTATGAGTGGTTACGATTAGCCGTTATAAGTTGTTATAGTTAATATTTAGTTTTACGAGTAGTTAGTTGTTACAAACGTTGTTATAAATGTCAAAACGAACAGACCCTTAGTTTGTAAAGAACAATTAAAGAAGTAACACCTTTTATTGAAGAACTAGACACCTTCGTTTAAGTTTTTTCATGACTTTCAATCTTTATTTTTAATGGACAATAGATAACTCCTTGTTGGAAGCATAAACGATCTTTTTATACGTCCTATAACACTTGTTTATGGCTCGTAATATATAATTTTAGGATTTTTATTTGTTCTCTTTACTTTTGTATGAAAGAAGCTATAAGCCATTTTCGGCAACTTGTGGAGAATAGACCGAAAGCGGTGAAATTTCGGCAAATCAAACTTCAAAGATCCATACTCATCTTGTCGTAGCCAAGTAGACCATCCGCAAGCCCAAGTGAACTCTCCGCAGAAGTTTAAAAAGTTCGAAGTTAAGTTTCAAAAGCACCGCACTCAAGGCTCAATCATTTGTGGCATTCCGATACCCAAGACGAACCTCTCAAAGACCCTTCGAAGCAATTACTTGCCACCAATATCACCCTGGACTAGATCCGAGGCTACCCAACAAAGGCCAAACTGAGAAGAGGCCCCGAAGAAGTCCCACGGCTGGTGCTGAGCCCCGGCAAGGCCCACGGCCAAGCCCTCGGTCCGTGGGGTAGACCATGGTGGCCCATGGCTCCTTTCCTTTTTGGCACTTGAAACAGTCGTGTCAGCCCATGACATTTTGACATGTCTACGTCACTATTTCTCGTTTTCTCATCCAGAAAGTGACACGGTCTTGCCAGTGTCACTTACACACGATCGTGTCACTGCCCCTGTCAATTTGACATTATATGTCAATGGACTGCCCAAATCACATTTTTGGTCCCAAATTGCATTTTTGGGTGTTTTAGCCATTTTGGTTGAGATTTTGGAGGGAGGCCTCTTGAGAGAGCCCTTACTTGGGGTTTAGGACTTGTATTAGTTATGTAGTTAGCCAAAATAAAGCTCCATTAGGGAGCTTAATTAGGTTAGACTAGTGTAGATTTGAGTTGAAAATTGTGAACTATGGAGTTTGAAGCTTAAATAGCTAAACTTTCTTCTTCTCTCTCTCTTTATTTCTTGTTTTGTTCTTGTCATTTTATTAGATTAGCATTACTTTATGTTGTAATTTGTTTAAATGCTTAATCTTTAATGTTTATTCATGCTTATTTACTTGTTTCAAGCTAGTTAGATTTACTCTCTCTCCTCCGTCTTTATTTCTTGTCTCGCTAGTTTATGCTCTAACTTAGTTTTTGTAATGTTTAGTGAGTAGTTTGGTTGACTTTGGTTGTGCTTAGCTCATTGATGGCTCATTAGTCATGTATTAGGTTTAGTCAAACCCAACCACAATTTGAGTTTTCACACGTCTTGATACAAGTGTTCAATAAAATGCTTAAATTATATTTTTCGGCAATTGACTTGTGCCCAAAAGGTGAAGTCGATTTGCTAGTTTAGGAGAGTTGAATGGCCGGTATTTTGGCATGAAAATAGCCAAACCTGAGCTATGTCCAAGGGTGCCAATTTTGGAGTCTATTTGGGCTAACTCCATGAAAATAGGTGGTTAGGCTACTTAGACTAGCTCATGACCTATGAAAGTGGGCTTGGGTGAGCTTTCTTAGCATCTCTATTTGCAAGGTTAACTTGGGTAAGTTAAGGCCTCGTATTGGCTAATTAGATCGTCAATTGGCAAAATCGGAACCAAATCACCTTTTTAGTTTTCTTTACTTTAGTTATTCCTATTCAACTTTCCTACATATTATTTGGCCTAGCTTCACTTGAATTAAGTTCCAATGCTTGAAACCCTTCTTGTTGTGTTCGACACCCTGAGTACTCACTCAAGGTTCATTTATTTGTGAGTCGTAGAAAACCCGACGAACACTCACGTAATGAAATACATGGACCATGAAAACCAAGTCCCGTAGGAAAGCAAGGAAAGAAAATGGATTAAATAGTATGCTGAAAAAGAAAATTAGCTCAAAAGAATTGGCTAAACTTACCAAGCTCCCCATCTTCGAGCTCCTCGTAGTCACCCCTTCTCCGAGAGCCATTTCGATGCTCTCTCTTGTGCTTCTTATGCCTACTTTCATCATCAGATTCAGACAGGTCCCCATGCTGGTCCATCTTGAACAAGCACGAAAAACAAATACACCGAAGCAATGAGGGGGCATATCACTGACATTGCAGGGATTTAGTCAAAACTGCATGGTCAGGAGGGAGATGGCAAAAAACAAATAACAAAAAAATGCTTACCGATCGAGACTTTTTCCGTTCAATGCTATGTCTATGAGAGCTTCTAGAATAATCTTTTCCATTTTTATCCAAACTTGCATCTTCTTCTTCATCGTGATGTCGTTTACTACGGTGCTTCCTATCCTTGTCTTTTCCTGATTTTCTATTTTCATTTGATACTGAAATTTCATTAAAATCAGGCTCAACATCTCCTTCATCCTTTTCACTTCGCTCCTTCCCCCTACTTCTCTCACGCCTCCTATCTTTTTCCCTTCTGTCCTTAGACCTTTTGTCTCTTTCTCTTTCTTTCTCTTTTTTTACCTGATGAAACAGGAGAGAACAATACATCAGAAAAGTGGCAAAACAGCAGCCAGAAGTACCTGAATGTAACCATCTCCAACACCCCCTCAAAAAAAAAAAAAAAAGAAACCCCCAAAAAGGCAAAATGTATGCACATTGTTCAATATATTAAGGGATTCAAAGGGTCCATGGTTGCGGCTCTGATCCCTTCTACATATTCTGGCCTCTGGATATGTTGGCTATGAACCTTTTTTCACAATTAAGGAAGTGATAATAGGATTTTGACAGCTCTATTATTAAAATCTACAGAGTGAGCTAAGAGAAACAAAGTTGGAACATGGATGATCCTATTTCCCAATCAAAAATGTGAATTTGGAAATCCTATACCTTTTCTTCTTTTCTCTTTCGGTCCCTCTCCTTCTCCTTTTCTCTTAACTGGGCAAGATACTCCTCGAAGATCTGCTTGGCAAAAGCTTCATCTCCTATAGATCTACATCATAAGCACAGCCACATACCTTAGGCAATTGGCAACCAGAAACAATGTATTTAACATAAATAAGATGAAGAGCACAAGCATGAGATGAAACGAATCAGAGTTGCACATCCAACTTCATCCACATAAGACTACTGAGTTATTGTTTAGCCAAAGTCCATTGTAACTGGAAAGTGAGGAAATACAAATTTTCTAAAATGGGATCCACCAAAATCTCCAGTTTTACCATCTTCAAGGGATATACATAATCTATCATCTACATCAAAAACTACCGAGCATTGATTGGAATGAAGTACCTAAATTCCTCTCGAGCTTCAAAAAGTGGTAGACAATCTTCCCACATTGAATCACCAGTTACGTCCTACAATAAAGGAGGTAAACAACCGGCAATAATCATTAGCTGCACTCAACAAATTTACTGATAATTATATCACACTTTCAATCAATACAGAAGACACACTACCTTGAGGGAACATAACATGTTAAAAATTCATCACCAAGACGCTTTCGCCTTTTTGCTTCTTTCTCTTCCTTCTCTCTAGCTCTTTCAAGCAACTCATCAAAAACTAGCTGCAGAATAGTAATGGATATATCATCTTACCAAAGATTAGAAGCCTACTCAACAACAGCTATATGCAAAATAAAGCGACTTAGGAATAGCTTCCAACCCACTGATATTACTGAAAACAAGCTACCCCAAGCCTCCAGAAATCTTGAGGATCGATGCATTAGATGTGTGCACACGACGCATCCCATGAAAGAGGGGAGCAGACAAGAGTCAAAGGAAACTCAGATAGAATCAGGACACAGTGAATACAATTAATTTAATGTATAAGCATAGAGTGCTGGGAGCAAAAACCACCTTTAAGTTGTTTTCTGACACTTCCCGGGAGCTGATCTCATTTGCAATTGCAGCTGTGAATTCCTCAAGAGTCCAAGTTGAGGACATGGCAACCTTTTGCAAAGGGAAACTTTAGATTCTGTTCCAAGAAGTTTATAGTGTAGACAAATTAATTGTTGATAGATCTTAACCTTTTCAGACTTCACTGCATCCTTAATCCTCGTCCTATCTTCTTGATACTGCAACGTACAAAAGTTGCTATCCATTAATAATTTATAATATCACTTAAGCTGCAGCAACTTTATATTATTATTAACCTAAAATGGAGGTTAATATATTGTAGATGTCTTTAACCAGAATTTAGGAAATGTCAGTTTAGCACTTTCAATCTTTATGGATAAATCATAATCATGTCTCAAGCATGTAAAGTATCAATATTCATATAATGCAATGCATGGAATTGAGCAAACATTGTTATCCTACAAACGAAATTTTGAACATATCATCCAAAGTACCTTCATGATCGAGTAAGATTCTTAGAAGTTATAACACGTAGTCTAGTAGACTAGTAGTTTATAGTGTGTCCAGATATGTGAGAATATCGTTTACCTGTTTCTTTAGCTCTTCAACTACATCCTCAAACAACTCTTTCGGGGTTGAACCAGAGGTATTAGACGAGATCGCCAGATATGCTGGTAAATCTTTAACCTAAAAGTTAAAGAGGAAAAGAGACAACTATGGTAAGTAGTGCACCACGAAAATTAAGTATCTAGATAACAAACCAGTTTCCTACTTGCCACAGCCCCTTGGTGAAAGGAGGTGAGCAGCTAGAAATCAAAAGGACAGGATAAAAAAATAGAGAATGTTGTTAATTAGGCACAAAGTAAATTTCTTAACCAACCATTGAATGATAATCACGCCAATTGGTCTTGGCTGTGAGAGAGCCATCTGCAACATGTTCATCCAACAACTTCCGGAACTCATCACGATTCCTACGTTCAGATTTTCGTACTTCTTCCTATTGGGATCAAAAGCACCAAATCAGAAAAGAAAATGGAAGGAAAAGAATAATAATTAGTATCTAGTACATTATCTTGTACTCTAGCATACATTATTTTGAGTTGGGAAACAGAATGCACATTGCAGTCATAAGAACTGTTTTACAAAGGATATCTGCATGGTCGTATGAGCTGTTTGAAAAGGATATCTAGAATATTCTTTTAAAAGAACTGATTCAAGTGTAGAAGAGACCATAATGCTAAATGAAATTTGAAACAAACAAATAAAGAGCAAGACACTTTTTGACTTTTGAGGGAAATTCTCACATAGTAACATACAAAATAATGAAGGAAATTTTTGCACACAACGAGCTTTGCTATCATTAGTGAAAGTAGAAGTACTGATGCTAGTTCCCTAGGACAGTAATAATAAATTGAATCTCATTCTCAGACTTCTATATCTGTCAATAAACTATCATAGCCTTCAATGCAGACATAGGAGCAAGTATAAAGTAAAAACCTTCTGTATTCTCCTCTGCTCTTCTTCTTCTTTTTCCAAATCACCAACATATTCCTGAAACCAGACATCAAATTAGCCCACGTCGCAAAATGAAGAAGTCAAATACCTGAGGTCAAACAGGATAAACACCTGAAAAATTTTAAATCTTTCCATTGTTTCAAGTCGTGAACATCTTTCATCAGCCTCCAAGCGGTCTTTGACTTTCCTCCACTGGCTATTTGCCTTAAGCAAGAAAAAGAAAGTCAAATCCAATCCCTCTAAAGGCTAACAAGCACCACTTTCACCATGTAAGGTCAAAGTTTGAGAGAAAATGTATCTTAACTAGATGGATACCTTTATAAAGTCGCATGATTCCAAAAATTTCCTATACTCTATAATATTCCTTTGACGGTCTGCCTCTGCTTTTTCTGATTCCTAAAACACAAAATTTTAGATAAATAATGTTAATACAAAAAAGTGTGCAGCATTGTACGAGAACAAGCTGTAAATAAGGTACAGAACACTTGTAAAATCCAGTTACATTCAGAAGGTCCCAGCAAACCAGCCCATAGGAAGCTAAATTAAAAGGGAGTCATGACTGCTCATCAGTAGACTCCTTTATCCAACTTGGATGTGCAAGAAACACACCCACTTCAAGTCTAGATCAGTCCCTCATTGATGAAGTGGCACAGAGCAATTACAACCACATTAACGTAATTAGTAGGTGCCCAGAACAAACTCACCTTCTTCTCAAGCTCAGCCAAATATTCTTCAAACATATCCTCACGATCTCTAGCTCGCTCAATGGCTTTGAAACGTTCATCATCACCAAATATTTTTACAGCTTTCCTGTTCCAAAAGAAAAGAAAGAACCATGGGAGGGGGACAAAAAGTTCAAGACCGCAATCAAATATCCACACTACTGGTGAACATAGCAGCCAGAAAAATTACCCCCATCTCATAGTAGACGTCAGCTCGCTGCATTCCTGAAAGAATAAGGAGATTAGAAACAATACAAAACATATCAATATAATAACTCAAAGCATATCCCAGTTACTCACTTCTAACATCTTCCTGAAGTCTTCTCTTGCCTTTTGTTTCTCGCACGCCTCTCCTCAACCTCCTGTTTCTTTTTCTGATTCAAGTACTGAATAAAAAGTAAACAAGAACAATGAGAGCATGCTAGGCCCCTTTTTGCTTCAACCACATAACATGACATCACCAAAATAAAGTAATAAATTAAGATGATAAAACATACCTCATTGAAAGCTTGCTTCCGCTCACCAAGAGACCTAAGAGCAGCATATCTTTTGTCATTGATTATCAACCTCATAGCCTGAAACAATGAAGAACCAGATCACATATACTTTGGTGCACATGTGCAGGTACTTCTAACACAACCACCATATGCACAAACTAGAATAGTCACTCAGGAGTCACCTGCTCCCAAGTCCAGTCAGGCTCAACTTTCACAGATTCAAGAAGTGCTTTGAAAGCATCTTTTGCTTCCTGCCAGAGAAAATCCATTTTAATAACTTTTATCATCACATACAGGCAGTGGACTTGAAAAAAAAAAAGAAGAAAAAGACAACTCATAAGTCAGACCTGTTTATTAGCATAAGTCACCGTTTCATGCTCAATTGTTTTTTCATCAGAGGCAGTAAAAATTGTCTTCCCAGAAGTGTCAGCGCTCTTATTGGCTTCCTAAAGCAGATGCTAACGTTTTAATACAAGAGTGCATATAAATATCCACAAGTAAACACATAATTGACTTAATAATAAGATGACCTCAGTTCCCTGTGCCGTAGCATTTTGTGCAGAATCAGCACTCTCATTGGCTTGAGATATATTTGAGTCATTCCTACAATCAATATAATGGTAACGATGAGAAAAGAAACAAATTCCATCAGTATCCAAATATAGCATGTGATATTTTACACCATCTGACATGTCAAAGACATCATACACTGGCAAAGCTGGAGCTTCAGCAGAAGCAGCAGGCAATCCGACATTTGCAGAGACAGTTCCTCCAGCGGAAAAAGTAGAGGCAGTTTCTGCAGGTGACTGAACTTTGATTATATCTGCTTGTACCCCAGAATCCCCATGAGGCAGGGATGACGATCCAGGAGAGGACCGAGTGGGTGTGGTGGCCACACCACCCGCAGGTGTCACTGGAACTGGGCTAGAATGTATGACAGGAGCAGAAGACTTGGCATCGGCATTAGATGGTGTTTTGACATCAGATAAAGAAGCAGCCACTGAAGTATTAACACTTCCAGCAAATTCTGTCACACAAGATGCTTTTTCTGCTTGCTCCCGAGCCCGCTGAGAGAAATAGAACAGAGAAAATGCTTTTTCATGTCATTATGGAAGAAGGTAAGAAAAAGAACAAGTCACGTGATATCGATCTTCTAATAGGGGAAGAGGAACATATGTAAGTCAGTCGGGAAAAGACCTTGAGCTCTTCAGGAATGATCCATTTCGACTGTTTCGTCGCTTTATTATAGTAATACCTGAAAGAGGTTCATAATCTTCAGCAAAACAAAAGCATGAATAGACTAATGGATCAACCTGAAAACTAATCACAAAAATTCCATAAAGCACAAGGAGAAGATAACATACTTCTTTCCATCAGGGCTTGTGTATTCCTTCCAGTCAGTAGTTGCATCAGCCCTCTGTCATGGTACAAACCAAATTAGTAAATCTCTGAACAGGCCAGTGATAATGTAGATGAGAAACAAATGTTAAAGAATTCTGCAGCATGAAATAACTGAAACATATAAAGAAAAACACAAGGAAAAAAACTGAAAATTTAAAAATTATGAGAGATCATAACCATGACACCCTGAGCAATTCAAACAAGAAGCAAGCAGCAATATTCACGGTACATATTCATTTCAAATAAAAATATAAAACGAAACAGAAATGATAACAGTTACCAGATAGCTACACCTGATGGTATAAAAATGTAGAACTACTAAGACTCACCCCAATGACCTACTACCAGATTGATTTGACAACGATACTTGAATATTTAGGAAAGGGGAGACTGCAAGAAGACTCACAAAAAAGGAAGAAAAATGGCTGAATTAATACATTCGGATTCACAGTAAAGCAAATGCGCCAAGGAAAAAAGAAGATAATAAACCATCTAATCTAAAGACAAAAACAATAACCTGATATTTTAGTGATCCTCAGACTACCTAAATTCACCTAGAAGGATAGTATTATTCAACCTCGTTAAGAACCTATACAAGTAGTTTCCCATCTTTCCTTCATGGCATCCAACTCTATAAGAATTTGACCTCCTTCAAGGACAATAAGATCTATTAAACTGGATGCTACTCAATTTCATATCTCACAATATTAAAAAGCCACTCTCATGAACCAAATACGAACTCTTCTGGATGATTAAAAAGTAAAACGGAAAGGATCAGACACGGAAAGTTTGCACCTTAGCATTAATCAACCACAAAAACAAATATTGGTTTTTGACAGTGAATTTTTGAAGAATGGAACACAAACTAACCATGAAGTAGGGCATGGTTGTTAAATGTTAATCAGTTTATTGTATATCAATTACTCATGTCAATGCTATCAAGAAATATTAACAAATCAATCCCAAATAATGTTTCAATTAAAAGGGAAATAGGAGTCGGAAACTTTTCACAAACATGTGTTCCAGAGGCTGCACGTGGAACAAAAAAGATTATGCTTCCAACAAATCAGTTAAACTAATTAAAAACCTTCAGCAACCGAGACACGTTAAATAAAGACTATTTCGTCCGACAAACCTCAAGAGGAGTCATTAGCTCTAGAGGCTTCTCCCAGGTAGACTGCTTTGTCTTCTTGTTGTAGTAATATCTGAATCAGTCAACAAAATAAGCTAGCACAGTAAAGAAAATCACAAATGAAAAGTAATTGATACCAGGGATGGCATTGTAGAACCACTTATCACCTAAAAACCCTAACTATAAAACCTCTTATTCCCTTAGCATTGTAGATATGTATTATTATGTAAATTTGTTTCATTTTGAAATTGAATTTTTGGATTTCAATCAACAATTGTGACGGGAAATTTTCCCCACCGGGATCAAGGACCCGTCGGAGTCGGGGCCGGGAGAAGATTCATCCCCTGAAGTGGGGATGGGGACAGGGCGAGACAGCGAAGGCGGGGGCAGGGAGGCCGGTCCCGGCCCCTACCCACCCTGTTGCTAGCAATCAACATCAATGGAAAGGGAATACAAAGGCATGATCATTATCGTTACACAACACAACAGCCATAAAACTAGGAAAATAGGCAGACTCTATAGAGAAAGACATATTGAATGTACCAAAGTTTGATAATACTTTAGTGGTGCACATTTGTGTTGTGCTCCAACAACTATCTAGCACAGACAAGAATCACATACCTTCTTCCATTCTTAGTGTGTTCCAACCAATCTGAAGAGTGTTCCACACACTTGACCTGGGAATCAACTACCTAGCATCCCACATATGCAAAACAAAAGAAGCATATTTGTTATATATCCACATATTGCCACACCAACAGGGAAGCAAGGACAATGTATGGAAAGGAAAAACATCCTACCGAATATGTGGAAACAGATGAAGGTTGGGAAGACTTTCCACCCAGTTGCACAGGTGTGACTGAAGCAGCACCCTGATGTCCAGATGCCGGCAAAGGTTGGTCAGGAACAGGGTTGCTCTGAATATTAATTTGAGACACTACCTGATATTGAGATGTAGGATACGTGTTCGGCTGCATTTTTCAAAAGTAACAAAAAGGATGAATATTTGGGTTCCATGAAAATAGAGTCCCCAAATTGCCAAAAACAATGAGCAGTAGGATGTGTACAAAATCTTACAGCATAAGCTGAAGCCAGAGGTGCCCCTGCACCACCAGAGGAAGGCACAAAACTACTGGAGTTCTGCATATTTTGGACAGGTTGTGGCATTCCAGATGATAGAGGTCTATTTAACTGAGCATTAGGCAATGCCATAGATTGTGACATAGGAGGAAGATGACCTGGTGGGGCAGGTCGTGCGGGTGCTTGTGGCATTGGCTGAGCAAACTGCATTTGCTGAGCCTGCGGTGGAGGAATTCCTGAATTTGTAGCACCAAGGGGCTGATACTGTTGAGGTGCTGGGGCAGCAAATTGTTGAGATGGATGCACCTGGCCTACTGGCCTAAACTGTAGAGAAAAGTATTAGTAAGTCATTGTTACCTAGTAGTAGCAAAAATGTAAGTTGCAAATTCAATTTGATGGAAAATATAACCCTCACCTGAGTTGGCATGTGCGGAGGAATATTCTGGGGGAGGAATGGTAGCAACCATTGGCGGATGAAAAGGCTTCAAGAGAACCAAAACATAATCAGACTGGCAATGACAAATTAAATAGAGGGGAAGGGGAGAAAACAGTAGCCAGTACGACACAAAAAGAACTTGTACAGGAATTTATAGTCATAATTATCATGATCCTCATCCAATAATAAATCATTGT
This sequence comes from Talinum fruticosum, assembly GCA_021018815.1. NCBI lineage: Eukaryota > Viridiplantae > Streptophyta > Magnoliopsida > Caryophyllales > Talinaceae > Talinum > Talinum fruticosum. The sequence continues at coordinate 9,957,047 of JAITYX010000004.1, read as the reverse complement.
AAATGACCAACAGACGAGACAAGGAACAAACTACTGTTTAATGCTTCAATGTGATTGTTTAATGTCAACAGTTCAGGAAATCAGAAACATCCAATCCAACATGGGGGGAGGGGAATCCACTATATGCACATTCTCCAGTAGACAAAAGGTAACAGGGAAAGGGGTGGAAGCAGATTTAAAGCAACAATTATTTCCCTTAGTAGTACTGTTTGTCTATATATGTAAAGACTTCCTAATTTACCACACCTCCCCCAATATGACTTCCACAAATACCTTTAGATTTACGCTATAAATCACCTCTAGCTCCACGAAGACCTTACTCTCTATGAGCGTTACACAACAACCTTTTTTGGGTTATTTTCCATGCTTCTCACATGGATTTCCATCCCCTTCAGCCCGAGGCAAACCAAATGTCACTCAGTTCTTCAGGAAAGTACTGAAAATTATACATCCCTCTCTTCATAATGTTCTATGCCGCTATCAAATTTTCTTCACTGCATAAAGGCCTTTTTTCAGCTCCATCATATTGTAAATGATTAGTTTGTCAAATCATCTTCACAGTATTTCTGTGAAGTGTCTCATTCATGCTGTACTTGTCATTCAAATTGGCAAAGTAAAGCAAGACCAAGATGCCACCTGTGACAATACTTATGTGTGTAATTTCTTTTCTTTTACACACACAGTATACTTTTTTCTTTTCCCTTAATTCTTCTTAAGCTGTATGGACGTGAAGATTCAGCAGGGTTCACACTCATCAAAATTAAATTCTTTTATTGGAACCAGAGAAGTTTGGCTAGAATAGTGGTAATGCATGTAAACAAACATCACCGTTTTAGCCTCCAAATTATTCACTTTCATGCAACAATTTGTAATATTCTATGTTTGGTTTAGCTACAGTTACATTACCCACAATTCTTCAGCCTTCCTCCGTTCCATCCTCCCAAAAAGTGAATAGATAAGTCAGGTACAGGTTACTAGACTACAGTTTTGCAATATCATAAACGCTCATATGCTATCAAGACCACCGTGTACTTAGGCCATAATTACTAGGAACACTCCATACCCGCGATCTGCATTCCGGGGATACATGACCCAAAGCCAAAGTTAGACTAAATTTGTGCATTGAGTTGAGATCTACATTCCAGACAAAGTGATCAAGGAGGACTCCTTGGTAACTATTATCTAAGCTCAGTTTTCACGACACAGTAATGTAGATAAGTCCACCATGACATATACAGCTTCACATTTTCAATCAGAACATCAGCATGAATTATATTATATGCCTACACAGAAATGGCATGTCCATGTTTATGGCATTACGGGAGAGCTATGTCTATGATGAAATGAGCAGAGACGGAAAAAGACAAAGAAAACTTGTATCAGCTATTTCATTGTTCCTTTGATGAGGATTAATAACCAAGTTTTTTTTCCATGAGTATTTGATTTTTCATGTCAAAAATTTTATAGATCAGAAGCCTGACACCTGTTTTAGAGTTACAATGTTGCTTAGATCCTCAAAAACAGACTTATATAATTTTCTGATTTAGAAAGAAAAACAAGAATTACAGTCGAGACAAACATGTGAGAAAAAGCATTAAATGGTTCGAGAAGATCAAAAGAAAACAAAATCACAAGAACAGATGAAATAAAGTACAAAAATCCAAGATTCATCTAATTAACATCACCATGGAATTAATAAAAATATCAGTGTGAAATCCATACCACTACAATAATAAAAAATAAATCTCTTTTGTTTTTTTGGGAGAGAAGGCAAACAATTTTATTGCACTTCAAAAGGAAAATCTCAGATTTAAGAAAGCTCAAGTTTCATAAAAGTCTCAGCTCATAAGATCATCACAAAGAACCTTAAATTGCTGGACCTCTACAGCTGTGAATAACTAGTAGCTCCTCTCTACCAGAACACACGAAAAATGAAACATCTTTCAAACAAGCATCAGGTAGAAATCCTACCGGGCCTGGACCACCAGAAAATTGAGGATTGTTCGCCATCTTGGCTGCCAGCACAAGCGCAGAATCAACTACAAAAAAAGTCTAAAAATTAGCATAGTTGTGTCACACTGTGAATATGTTTATTATACAAATTTTCTAAGGAAGAACCAGCCGAAGCAATTAAGTCATTAATCAACAGAGGCTAGAAGTGTTTGATACTAGATAGAAGACATAGTTAGCCAGGAATCGTAGAGCTTTGATGCAATGACTAAGATATCATCGACAAACCTACAAATCATGCCTAAAGTTCAAATGCAGAAATGCACATCAGCATCTAGATTTTATTTTCAGCATACATCAACTTCTTCCAAACCACCAGAAAAAATGAATTATAAAGGCATAGTTGACTCGTTCCATTCACAATCACATTGGCAAAACAAGGATTGGTCATTCTTGTGTGCTATCGGTCATTCAATAAAACCCACAGCCAAGAGAAGACTGAAACATCAAATTGCTATACTCATTCATGGTATCATGGATTGCTGAACAAATTTGCAGGTAAATTGCCTTTTTTCTTGAAAAGTAAGAAATTACGTTGAAAACCAAAGAACAAAGTAGAAAATGTATAAATGACGGAGAAGATGTGTGAAAAAGAAACAAAAATAACATTCAGATCAACACAAACCCCCACACTGTCTTTTTCTTTGTAATCAGGAAAATAATATTCATTTAGAAATCAAAAGCTATTGAAATGAAGCATGCATCCTAAAAAGAGACTGCACAGCCAATAAAAAGACTAGACCAAAAAGGCAAAAACATCAGACATGAAAGAGGCAAGGTCTTTCTCACCCAAAAAAACTACGACTTGATCAATCTGTCTTTGGTACCCAAAGAGGTGTTTTCACACACAAACTTTTCAGTGTCTTCCTCACCTAATAATTCAAACAATGGCATGCCTGTTCAATGTTTCTACAGAAAGCCCCCTCCCCCACCCCCGACTCTTTTAAATCAGAAAAAAAGCATTGTATTCATGTAAAACTGTTACACAGTTGCCTATCAAAGAAAACTCTACCATTTCTCTCTAGCCCTTGCAGAACATCAGAAGATGAACCACACTGCCTACAAATGGAAAACCCAATTTCAACCCCATCCATGCATAGATATCCTCTAACCATAGAAGCTTACAGACCTAATATGTTTATCCTATTCTCCCATAGCACATGACTGAAATATCTAGAGAATTACTAATCACATGTCATCATTCGTAAGCTGTCGTCAATATTGAGAACTGATTTTTTTTTTTTTATCCACACAAAAGCCTTGAACTACATACCCTAGAATTCTGATGTGTTGCATATCTACTCTCGGATTAATGCCAACAAAACCCAAAAAAGAAAAGGAAAAATTCAACATAAAAACAACGCTGAAATTTAACAGTTCAAGTCTACGAATTGTATATGTTCACAAAAACATACCACTCTAAGAATGTGGATCAAACCCTCAAACCCCCAACCCTCCTCACCCCGCCCCCAACCACCCCAAAAAAACAAGAGAATGCAAACCCACCAGCGGTGCTTGTGATTAATAAGCAACGCTGAAATTCAACAATTCAGGATCATCAAATCTAATTCAAAAAAAACTTTAAGCATGTGGGTAATTAATCAGAAAAGCCAACTTCTTTAGTTGTTAAGAACAGATATGAGTGGCAATTCAAATTGGGGCATACATGATTGGGCGAAAGCATGAATTTTTCAAAGCAAATTACGCACCAGCAAACAATTAAACCAGCCAGCGGAACAATTCGATAAACGGTATACTGATTGAGAGAGACATACAGAGAGAGAGAGAGTCTGTTTGAAATTGATAGAGGGAGGTCAGGTAGAGACTTACGAGTTCTGGAAGGAAGCCCAGCGAAACTTTGGCCAAAACCTCCAACCACAGAACCAGAATTAAACTAAAGAAGCGAGCTTTTTGTGAATCAACGTCAATGCAGTTGTTTGTACTTCCTAGAAAAAAACTAAGGGCTTTTGTTTCTGCGCGGTTGGTCCTTTCTCAAGCCTCCCTTCCCCTCTGACCCCCTCCCCTGGCCCCCTCTCTCTCTCTCGGTGAACCGGGTTGGGGTCGTCGCTGGATAAAGAATCAGGTTAAAGGGAGCACCCAAACTCGATTATCTGCAATAAATACCCTATTCTGGTCTTATTCTTTCCCATTTATATCCTGTAACTATTTTATACTACCAAAACAACAACGTGACCAGGCTAGCTCAATTGGTTGTGGTCGGACAGAACTTAATTTGGAGCCTACAAGTCAAATGTTTATAATTTATAATTTTTATATATAAAAATAAATACAATATTCAATCATATTTTTAAATTTTGAACTTTACTTTAAAGTTTGATCTTTATTGAGCCTAATTCGATCACTATACAACTTTATCGAGCCTACTTAGACTTACACACTTGTATAAGGGCCCAACGGATGGTCCACTTACCTAATTGTGGTGAGTTTCAAATTAGTCATATAAAAATTTTAAAAAATATTATCTATTTATTTTTTTGAACGAATGCGCTCTCTTTTTATTTCATATTTAATAATACATTTAAACGCAAATACACAAGAGGAGAGGAGTTAAAAAGATAAGGGTTCTCCTCGCTCATAACCCTCAAAGACATTCTTCAGCTACCCATTGATTCCAAGACTTAAATTTGCTTTTATACAAAGCAAAATAACTTAATCAATCTATAATCACACTTTGGATAAGCTTGAAAGACATGTCTGATACATGATGACAGCACTGGCAGCTTTGATCAGGCTGCAATAAAACTCCTTTCTTTCTAATGTTCTCTAGCAATTGATGCCAATTCAGTGATGAAGTAGGGTTATGGGAGTTTTACATCTAACTAGATACATGCATTCCAATTTTCTTGGAGTGTTCACAGAGAAAATATGCTCTAAAGTTTCATCTTTCTCTTTATAAATGCCACAAATTTGGCTCAATTTTGGATTAAATTGTGCTAGCATTTGTCTGATATGGAATTTATTTTGTACCATCAACCATTGTATATGTAAGACCCGAAATTTCAGGTGTTTGCTTCAGTAGTGAATTATTAGAATTTTTCGAGTCGAATTAGAACCCGAAAACTAAAACCCGAGCTTGGGCCAACTTAAATTGGGCTTATTAAAGTTGGAGTTGGGCCCAACTAAGCTAAAAAAAAAAGAAGAAAAAGGAATGAGGAATAGAGATTAGTGGCATTGTGTTGGCAAGAAATTAAGTAAAGGGAGTTTGGGGTCCAATTAGAAATAGGCAGCAAAGCCATTAGCTGTGATTAGGAAGAGAGGAGAGAGAGTGGGACTGGGACATTAGAAGGGACAGAAGCAGAAGCAGAAGCAGAAGCAGAAGCAGAAGCAGAACGGGAAAGCAGAACAAGGGAAACAAGAGGGGGAATCGGGCAAGGCAGAACAGAGCAAGAAAGGGAGAGAGCGCGACAGCCCGTGGCCCGTGGCAGCCTGAACGGCGAGGACGCCACCGCCGGTGAGCGAAGGGAGGGCGAGGGCTCGGGAGGCCGAGCAGAGCAGAAGAAGAAAGGGGAACAAAAGGACGCGGAAGCAGAGGAAAGCGAGAGGAAGACGAAAGCCAGCGCAGGGACAGAGAGGAAGGGGAGCAGGGCGTGTCTGCCCGGCCGGCGAGCGCAAAGAGGGAGCCGGCGAGACCGAACAGAACTGGGGCCAGGGGTTTGAGAACCCGAAAACAACAGAGCAGAGGGAGATAGCCAGAGTTTGAGCAAGGGTGGAAGAAGGGGAAACCGAGAGGAAGAAAGGGAAGGGGAAACAGAAACTGAACCCAATTCAAGCCTTCCAAAACCGAATTCTTAGAACCTCTAAGAATCTAAGGTGAGTAGTCTGAATTCATCCTCTGAAATAAAATGAATTAGGTGGCTTGAACTCGAAATTGATGCATGAAATGGGAACCCTAAGCTAATTGAGGAAGCTAGAGGCCCAAATTCACTAAACTAGCAACTCATGAATCAAAGAGCATGTTGTGTTATGTTTATCTAGTTCTGAATCTGTAATGTTTAAATACGATTGAGCATGATTAGTGAGAATTGAATGGGATTAGCTTGAACAGAATTAGGGAGAGAAATCAGGAAGTTAACTTCATGATTTAGTGCAGATTTTTCAGTGAATAAAACATGCTGTCTGCATTATGGTGCTGTCATGTGTAGGCCGAAATTCCTGTAATTTTTACTGCAGCTTCCTGATGATTTATGGGAATTTCCTGTAAAATTTCGTGTGCATTGGATGAGTAGATTAGGAGATATGCAATTTTAAGTGAAAATGTTATGTTTTGGGCTAAATCGCATATAAGTGAGTAACTGAATTAAGAACTGAGATTTAAGAAGCTTTGTGGCTAGATTAAAAGATATATATCGATTACGGAAAGTTATAGAACCATAAACCACTTATAGGCGATAATACGCGAGCACGAAAACGATAAGTTCATTGATTCCGAATCCTAGTTGGCATGTTTATGTGAATATGTGTTTATCCTGAATTACATCGATGATAAATGATGTAAGCATGCGTACGTGAAATGAATTGATTATGCTTGAGTTGGAACTTGCTTATGTGAATTATTAGTTACGAAGATTTTACGTATGAAAGCGTTGAGCATGAATTATATGAATTAAGTATACCTTAGGTATAAGTAATAAGAAGATAAGAAACATAAAGAACTAAAGAAGGGAGAAATGATTGTGTTATTGATCCGGGACCCCATGAATTAAAGAACCCTCTCGAAGCTATGGCCATAGAAGTGTCTCGTCAACCCGAAGCCACGAATTGAATTGCTTCCACTAAGAATTGACAAGTATGCGTCCTTCAGGGATGGGAGGCTGCCTCGAGGCCACGAATTGTTTTGCCTCGAGGCCACGAATTGTATGCCTCCGTGAACTGAGCCCACGAATTGTTTTGGCTCCAAGAACTGGGTCTTTAGAGTAGAGCATAAATCTTTTTTCCTTTCGAAACTAAGAAGGCTTAAAAGAAGTATGTTATGAAGAAACGAATGATCGTGCATATCGAATAAGAAAGAAAGAACCAATGATTTATGAAATGCATGATTGAACTCAAGAAGAAGAATAAGAAGAAGATCGAATCCTATTTTCGTAAGAAATGATTGCGATAAGAGCTAAGCTATGGTTTATGATGATTTACACGATGAATGATTATATGACTTACTTGTGTAGAAATATGAATGAGGTATATTTGATTGAATTCATAAGTAAATGATGTCATGGTACTTCTCGGTAAGTTGGTAAGTTTAGAATCTCGTATGTTTTAAGCATGTATGATCCGAATTGCATGTTATTAATGAACTGTGAACTTACATGTGTTTGTTAATGAATTAATGTGCAAAGTGAAACCCGTGGTTGGGTTTAGATTATTCACTGGGCTAGTGAGCTCATGACCTCACCAACATTTGAAGTTAAGACTCCCTTGAGTTGCTTTTGGCTATTAGAAGAAGCGAACCATCGGATAGGACCTCTCCGGACTTATTTTGTACTTTCTGTTTTTCATGTTGTAAAGACTGTTGTATCTCGAACTTAAGTTTTACCTATGAATGTAAAATCCCTATGCGAATACTCCGAGCGTGTGGCTCGTTGAGTTGTGTTGTGTTGTGTTTCTCCGAGCGTGTGGCTCGTTGAGTTTAAGATTGCATTTCGTGCGGGGTTAAGGCTTTAAGCTCGTGGATTAGCCAGCTTACTGAGGAAACTTTGCCGAATTTCCAGAAAAACCTTTGAAAACCTAGAATTACGTTTCCGCCAATCCAAGAAAGGGTTATTAACCCCAAGTTGAGACCTTAAGCAGCCTTTAGGGGTTCCTCTCGGGAACCCCGGCATGTAATACTCCTAGGGTGGATCTAGGGGTGTTACAGATATAAACTGCATTTTTGGGGTGGTACTACTATGCCATACATAATTGATCCACCTCTTCTTAGACATGTCTCCTTGCAGCCATTTATACTCTGCAGCAACATCAAACATTTCCACTGCAAGGCCCAACTGTATCTCTTACTTGGCATAATTTCTTCCAGTATCAACGAATGTCTCTTCCTTCTTGATACTCCCATATCCCTTACTCCTTTAGACTGTGTGAGTTAATTCATTTAAAAATATATTTTTTAAATACAAATAAATAGTATATGTCATTTTTTCTTTGAACAAACATATCTTGCAATAAATGGGTAAAAAATTGAAATCATTATGATAAAAAAGATATATATTTTTGGTGTGTACGATAATGTGAATCATGGTTGTTAAACTTTCATTCAAACTTTAATATTTCTATGATGTTATAAATTGAAAATAATAAATTTTAACGCTCTTATTAATTAAGATCATAAATATTTTTCAACATATTTTCCTGTCTAAAAAGGTAATAATTTTGGGACATACAACATAAACTGGAGGAGTTTCAATGCTAATCAATGACCTCATTATTTTTTATAATTTGTGTTCTCCAAGGCTCAATGTTTAGAGAACATAGAGACCTACAGAGTGGCCTAATTGAAAATAGTTTGTAAATTATGCTCCCTGAGCACAATGCTTTTTGCTTCATACTCCTAATCTCCTATCAAAATAGTCATTCTCTTCTCAAAACAATCATAAAAAAATTATGGGGAGTATATTACATTATGCTCTAAGGGGCATTATGTAATTTAAAAACTGAATAATGAAGTGCAAAAACAACAGAATGCTCACAACTTTCAGGAATTCATATCATACTGATTAGGAAAACATTATGCCTCAGCAGGAGAGATTACTATATATACAACATTGTTAATTACAGAGACTAATTACAAATCGCTTCTGTAAAATGGAGCACCACTGAAGAAGCTAGGGAAGGTGCCTCCACCATTAGGGAAGAGAGTGAGAAAGCACATAAGCAATAGAACTATGCCCCATGCAAACCGGTCATTCCCCAATGGGGTAATCTCGTCCTTGGCTGGAAGTTCTTCACCACCTCGGAAGAAGGTGGCAAACAATCCCCACGCCAAACACAGAATACTCCCACTCAGACCACCAATCCCGAGTAGCAGAGATCCAGCAAATGAGAGTAATGCAGCATTGCTTCTTCCAAACATGGCCTGTGCAATTCTTCCCCCTTCGAGCCTCCCAATAGGCAGAAGGTTTAATGAAGTCACCACCATACCTAAGAAAATATGGCATTGTGAGGATAGGGGTTTTAAAAGAAATATGAACCTGACAAGACAATGCAAATGGGTCCCAATACATAGATAGAACATGACCTCATTTCTGAGTTTGTAACTAAATTGCACACAGGATATCAAGATTAGAGACTAACCTAAAAGTCCAGCAAACGCGAGGGGGTCAACTGGTACTCCCACTCCTTCCACTGCATAGGGCAACACGTTGCCGAGCTCATCAGCATAAGGCCCAATCACATATTGGATGAAAGCAAACAACGGGTTGTTCTCAAAGAATTGAGGCCTTATATACCTGCAAGAATCCACAAGATTGTACTGAGTCTACAATCTTACGACCATGAGGACAGTCCTCAATTCAATAACAGTTCATCACAGAAATACTTTTTAACTGTAAAACATTCAGTCAGTCAGCTATGCAAACCGACAGATCAAACTTAATTCCAGAAATTGTATTGGCATTGAAGCTGAAAACATATGGCTCAAGTAAAGCGAATCTAGAAAATAACATCTTAACGGACAGGAACCGGATTCTATGAAGAAAACTTACATTGCATTGTCACCTCCGTTGAAGCTACCATCTTGTATAAAGGCAGCAATGGCGAGTGCCAATGATGTCAGGTATGCGCTGGCTGTACGAGCCACTGGGATATCAAAAAGAGCCTTCTTATTCGGGAGAAGGGACTCATAGTTATTCATTACTCCCAAGCACCCCGTCCAATTAGATGGAACAAGAAATGAGGGGCTGAGCTTTACCCCATAGCGGTTTGCAGCCAACCTTGTGGCAATCTGCACATTGTACCATGTATTGAAGGCCATGGTTAAACAATATCCAAAGAAATATATAGAAGCAATAAAGTAAAACACAGAAAGAACCAGATACTGCAACAGATTGACAACAGAAGGCATCAGCATCATTTTCTCCCCATAAAAGAACTAAACCAGTAAAACAACATATAGAGCAATATCCAAGGAACTGCCACCACTATGTGGAACTTACTCAAGGTACTAATTACTATACAAATCACATTTGGGAAAATGGTTACTTGCACCTAACCATTAGCTGCTTGCTCACACCACAAGGCTCAAAATAAAGAAGGATCAATCCACAAATTATTTGTGTACAAATAAAATTGATCTGTCGGGTAGATCATGTGGATTTCTGAAGAAAATAACAGAACTATTAATTTCCACAGCAAGCATCAGTTAAAAAAAAAAGGTCCACCAATAATCATATCGAAATTTAAGAGAAATTGTTAGCTAAATATAACATCATATAATAGAGAACTGCAAAGAGTCGCATGAATTCAATCACAATGAAGTGAATATCTCACCTCAGAAACGCCCAAGATGGTCAGGAAACCGCCAAAAAGAGGGATAACATTAGCCACATAGTCATCGAATGTTGCATCAGGCTTGACAAAAAGCCACTTGTAATAGCTATTGTCCCAAAAGTCGTAACACCCAAGACTATTGCACTGAAATATCCCCAAGGATTGCTCAGTGAAGTAGATTCAAACTGGAGGTCAATTTCCGACTTTGGTTGCACCAAACAGACCTTCAGAACACACACAGTAAGTTTCAAGAGGATGCAACAAGCCAATGCATTTCATCATGAGAGCAAGACAAGTAGCGAATGTCAACAAAATAACACGGTTTTGTGATTTGTCTGCATGAGCCAAAGAAGTTCAGACAAGCAATACAAACACCTTTATGGTAGTCAAGGCAGGCCGAGAGACAATTTTTATTTTCTTTTTAAACATGGGGTTTGGTTGTTTCTCTAGGCTTGCAAGGTAGGCCAAGGACTACGGTATAATTTTACATTGAAGAAGCCTCTTTTCTTCCCTTGTTTTTGTCAACTACAGACATTTCTATAGACATTTCCTTTTTTTTCCCTTCCTTTACTCAAGTTTGGACATTTTTATATAAAAATTTCCGTCTCATTCGAATTAAATCTTAAACACATGAAGGCCAAGGGGAAAACAGAAATACAATGCTAAAAGAATTATAATAGAGTGCAATATCTGAGTACCTGTTTTGTAATGCCATCCTTCTGCTCTTCCATAAACCACAGCTCAACCTCTCTACCAGCTGCCTCGGACAGCTTTTTCTCTAATTTAGGCATCACTTCCTCAATGGGTCTCCTCAAATTTCCTATGAATATCCCCCCATCTCCAAATCTTCTCACATCAGTGGCAAAAAATGTATCAAATCCGAAACAATTTCTCAACTGCAAAATCCCAAAATTTATACACAAGTCATTACCAATTTGAAAAGCCTGAATCCAGCTCAAAATGAGCAAGACAAAGACAGATAACTAAACCCAAATTTTAAGAACGCAAAAATTATTCTTAAGAGTACATGAGATATCCTAGGCCTTCAACCATTAATTTAAACTTTTGAATGACTTGATTCTTGCAAATGGTATCTGAGCGAGTGGTCTCACTTTCAAATATCAATGACCCTCATATTGGATTATTGTGCAGGGTAAGAAAAATGGATCTTTGGAGCATGAGCACTTCAAGCCCAAAAGGCATTCGCATGAAGGATGTATTAGAGTATATAATGCGGGGTAAGAAAGAAGGGGTCTTTGAAGCATCCGCACTTCAAGCCCAAACGGCATTTGCATGAAGGATGTATTAGAGTATATAACCTATAATGAGCTTCAATCAACAGTTTAAGTTTTTCTTGTAAGGTTCAGTATTGCAAAATATTAATACGAAAGCTAAAAATTATCACACTATATGATCCGTAATAAAACCAAAAAAAAAAAAGAATTAGACAAACCTTGTTAAGATCAAGAGCCTTGAAAGTCTCTTCAGCTTTCTCCAGCATCTCTTTCTCTCTCTTGAGATTATCACGGGCAATCTTACTGAAGAAGCCCACAATCGGGTTGCTACTACTGCTCTCAGCATCAATCTCTTTCAGCCTCCTCTCAGTCCTCTTCTTCTCAAGCTTAATCGCAGCCTCAATCGAGGGAGTGCCCATGAACTTCTTGAACTCCTCGTCCGTCTTCCAATCCACTTCCTGCTGCTTTTCTCTCTCCTCGCTCGATTCTCCTTCATCCTCCCGTTTATGGTTCTCCTCATCTTTCGTCTTCTCGTCCATAACGGCCACAAAAGACGAGTCTCGTTCTCTGTCATCTTGCAGTGAGAACCGGAGCTTTCTGGGTTTGTGGGGTTTGGAGAGAGCGAGAGATAAAGGGCACTGAGGGGTCCGTAAAGATGGGAGCTTTTGAGTGTGCATTGAAGCCCATGATGATGAGGAGGGAGGAGAAGAAATGAAAACAGTCGCCATTGATGAAAACTAGATGAACCTGAGAGGGAAGTGGAGTTGAAAATTGCAGAGGAGGCAGCATGAGGAGTTGAATTTGAAGAGGGCTCAGGTTTTGGAGGCATCTTGGGGGGTCGAGAGTCTAGAAAACTGGAGAAGAATCGGGGAGAAATTCACTAGTGGATTGGATTGTGATTTTGATATTTACAGACAAAGGAAGTAGCCGAGGATAGTCTCTAGAACAATGAAAATTATGAAATGCTGGAAATTTAAGTGGCTGAGAAGTAGTGAGAACTGGCGGGGACTCTTCACAAACAGTTTTTTCCTGTCGACCTTTCTCTTTTAGGAAACAAAAATCTTCCATTCGACACGTGTTAAGTACTATTTCGAAAAAAAAACATTTCAAGCACAGTAATCAGTACTATAATTACCAATATATAAGAATTGGTATTATAAACTTAAGGGCAAGCGAGTCATTTTAGTTTGAATTAAATATTGACTATCGAGATTCAAGTTTTTATTTAAGATATCAATTGGTTTGATTTGGGGTGTGTTCAAAATACTACAATGTTGAATATAAAAGATGAAAAGTATGACTATACAAAATTGGAATCCAATTTGAAATTATTGAGAATAACACGAAATAAGCAAATTTCAACCTAAATTTACACGAATTGATCGTTAAGTGTGAAATATTTTATTTTATATTTTTGAATAATCTAAACCATTTTCAAATCCATATAAAGTTGACCTGATTTTTAAATTGGTGAACTAAAGCTATCTATTTTCATCTTTAATAATATTGTTCGAATTAATACAGAGCTAAATGGCTAATTAAAGTAGTAGATAGTCCATGAATATTGAAAACTCGTTCCTAAAGGTGATAGTCCATCAGTTCTATTAATTGTAGGAGAGATTAATTTTGAAAAATTACGAACTCGAGTGAATAAGCTTATATATGTATAAGTTAATTCAATCGATAAAATATGTGAAAATTGTTATCATATATTCGAGTTCAAATTTATATCTATTAAAAAAAAAGCCAATGGGCCTGGTTCTATAAACCTTCTTAATGGGCCTAGCTGAGAACCCCTGATACTAGGCCCAAGGTGCATATGTATCCTCATCGTCGACTACGGATAATCGACCACTCTCCTCTTTATCTCTCTCTCTCTCTCGTGACGCACTGGTAATTCCTCTCTCGCAAATTCCCAACTTTCGATTTTCTTCTGTACAAATTCTAATCGCCCTACGGTTTGATTTCGCTGCTCATTCGATCACCAAGAATCAGCATAGCGTATATTTCTCTCTGCTCTGAGCAACTATGAAGCTAAGGGTAAGGTCTGTGGAATCGAAAGAGACGCACAGAATCGAAGTCCCAAATTCATGTAATATTCAGCAGCTCAAGGAAGCAATCATTCGCCATATTTCTCCGTCCTCGTCTTCTTCATCGTCCGCCATGGTTGAAAACCTGCTTTTGTCTCTCAACAGGAAAGACGAGCTTTGTGGGTCTTCTCTGGATGAATCTCTTCAGTCTCTCGGCGTTGCTTCAGGTGATCTCATCTATTACTCTTGCAATCCCTTTGCGTTTTCGTCCCAAGGCCCTAATTTATCGAATGCCCAGAGTAACCCTAATAATGATCAAACTCGAGATGTCTTTGATACCCGGAAGCCGGAATCCTCTAATTTGGTTGAATCGATTGCCGCGAGTAATCAAACTGGAGAATTGATGGATGCCCAAATGGAGGCCTCCTCAAAATTAAGTAACCCTAATGATCAAACTCACAGTTTGGTCGATTTGAAGAAGAAAGAGCCTGTAGAAACGGCACAATCGATTGAGAAAACTGGGGGAGCTGAGGATATGGAGGTTGATGATGAATCTATAGTTGAGGAAGCGACTAAATTTTCTGTGCCGAGTTTCCTGAAGAAGGTGTTTGTGAAGGAGGTGGGAGATGCTTCCAATGGTGGCGACCATAAGCTCCTGGTGATTGCTGTACATGCTGTTCTGTTAGAGTCTGGTTTTGTGGCATATGACCCAGTTTCAGGCATGAGAGTTGATGGCTTTCATCTCCATGATGAGTGGCCTAAATCGGCTTTTGGTTTATCTTTGCATTACACTCTCCCTGAGCTTGCCTCCTCTGAAGTTGTTGAAACTGTTGTCTTGAAGTTTCAAACCCTAGGAAAATTTTTCAACATATATGGGTCTGTACCCAAGAAAGGATTCGGAGCTCACCGAGTGTGCTTAGATGAATCCCGTTTCGTTCCAGCTTTAAGTTTTATCTTGAAGAATGGGGATCACCCTGATTCTGGGAAGTTATACCCAAATCAAGAAATTTTCGAGTTTTGGAAGATTGTGAAAGATGGGCTTTCATATCCCCTCTTGATTGACCTTTGTGAAAAGGCGGGTTTAGTCCCTCCACCTTGCTTCATGCGCCTTCCAACCGAGCTCAAACTTAAGATATTGGAGACTCTTCCTGCTATAGATATAGCCAGAGTGTCCTGTGTTTCTTCAGAACTGCATTTTGTCGCTTCAAACAACGAGCTGTGGAGGTTGAAGTACGAGGAAGAGTTTGGGAATGCCACGGATCCCCAAAGAGAATGCCAGTGGAAGACAAAGTTTTCTTCTGCTTGGGAGATCAGGAAGAAAAGAAAGAGGATATGCATGCCATACCCCTGGAGAGAGCCTCCCCATTTCAGGCCTTTGTTTCCAGGCAGGAGGGATCCAAGTCTCCCTGGAAGTCCTTTCATTATCGGGGAGACTATGATCGCTTGCCATCTTTTGGCTTTCCTCAGCGCCATGGACCAAGAATTTTCAGGTGGAATTGCGATCTTGGAGGATTTGGTTCTTAAGCCTGAGCATGGATGGAGAATCTGAATACTTGGCAGCTGTAATAGCAGTTATTTTGGGTACATACTAGTCTGTTCTTGTCAGAAATCCTGTTAGTGGAAGACAGATGCGAATAAGATGGATAGGGCGTAAATGTGATTCATGTATGTTTGTTCCAAGGCCAAGGGAGTATAATTTGATGGAGTTTTTGACATGCTTGTAAAGGTTTTTGGGCTTTTTTGGTCTCTTTTGGGTTCCTGTTCTGTCAAATTCTGATGTATGTTTGTGCTTTTTATCAAATGCATAATCTGGCATCTGTATGTACATCTCTACTCCTTGTTTTACCTCGACTCTCTTCTATATATATATTCGATAGTTGAAAGCTATAGAATTTCTATCTGTGGTTGCCGGCTTCCCTTGGCTTTGTGCTTTCTGTTTGAACCGATTTGGAAGTTCAAATATTCATAAACTCGAGGTTGTTCTGGATGCCTTCTATAAAGTTTGGTACTTCGCAGGTGTGGTATTCATCCGTGATCCATAATATTCTGTTTGGTGGTGAGTCAATGGAGCGAAAGTGCACTTTTGAACAGTCCCAAGTGCGGACCGAACCAAAATCCCAATTGTAAGCTTTGTCCAGAAACTTGAGTGAGCAAATCTCAAATTATTCAAGGTGTGGAAGCAAATCTCAAATCACTTAGAAAGTATATATATATATATACACACACAAATTATTCAATGAGTTATTGTGAGGAACAGAGGAATTAATTCTGTCTCTGGGCATGGAAGAGCTAATCTGTTTAGCTGCTCGACCAGGATCTTATATTGGTAAATGTAATCAAACTCGACTTTATGAAAGCCCAATACATGGGATTACAAAATTAGGACAAGAACATTGCTATCCACAACCTTAAAAGAAATATGTTAGCGTTAAGCAACCGAATGAAGTATCGAAGATTTTAAAATATGATTTCACAATATTAAACAGGAAAGTAAAAAGTTTCTGGAACGACAATGTCTTCAATGTTAGTTGCATCTTAGGTTTTGCTTGTAAAAATCTTGATGTAATTTATGCTGTGACTAGAGATATTCCTGGATCCTACTTGATTATCCCTCGTTCCTGTATATGTGATTAGGTTGCTTGTACATTAGGAAGTGTTGTCTTTGTGAGCATCTTGTTGTCCGTGGCATGTGGTCCGGTGCTTCATATTTCCAAGAAAGTCACCGCCATCAGATCATAAACTCAACCGATCATGACCATCCTGCATGGGCTGGAGGAGAGCCAGTCACTTAATATTCCTGCGGCTTCCTAATACAGCAGATTAGTTACATTCTTTGAACTAGTTGCCTGCTTATAGCTATAGGGAGCACTAACTGAAACACATCCAGCCATCAGATACTATACAGTTTTCTTGAAAGATTAGTCTGAGTCTCATGATAGAGCAGGTATATATATGCAGATCTCTCTCCGGATCAAGTTTTGCGGAGAGAGACTCTCTGAAGTGTCAGTGCGGAAAGGAAGGTGCAGGTACTCAGCAAACCTTTATGTGCATGGAACCACAACACCCTCCATTAAGATGTTCAGTTTGAACTAAAAATTAGAAAAAACAAGATTGACACCATTGAATCTGTATGCCGTGAATGGCCACCAAAAACATGCGAAAAGGAAGATCAGTTGGAAATCTCTGATACGATTCTTACATTACAGGGTTCTCCTTGATCTAAACAGAAGTTTATTCAAAAGACACATGAGGCTGAGAAATTTAGATGATAGCACCCTCATTGCAGAATTGTTGTGAGATAAATTATTTGGAGTGGTTTCATTGTATCCGATTAAACTGGCTGAAAATGTGTTTATAATTCTGCAAATTTACCAGGTGCCTGTATAATACTGCAAATTTACCCTTTTTTAAACGAAATTGTGCCCCTCTTCCTGTGTTATGGAGCAATTTTGTCAAGCAAGTTTTTGGATGTTTTTGACATTTATAGAATTTCATTTGGCAGAAGTTGAGGATTTCGAGTTAGAATTGTACCGTTAAATTGAGCTCTCAAATGTAACTGTCAATTGGCTTGCAACAAAATCATTTTGTAATTTCATCTTGAAAATCACTGGATGGTTACTCATAAGCTCTCAAAAGCTACATCAACCAAAAAAAAAAAAAGTTTTTTGATTATTTGTCTTGAAATTATTATATTTAGATATTTTAAAATGATGTGATAATCTATCGTAAAATAATTATATGACTAAGACCATCCGCATCCATATTGTAACCGAGAACTTGGTTATATAGATCGTAGTCTTTTCCTCCTAAATCCTTGAAGGATGGAAAGAAAAGAGTGAGTCATTTTATGATGAATGATGAGTGCAAAGCTTGTTTTTCATTTACCTTCTTATTATTTTGTTGACGAAGAGCCTACTTTTAAAAATGGTTTTTTTTTTTTTTATCTTAGTTGCGTGAATCATAATAATTTGTAATATTATGAACCAAGAAATAAATTATTTTTTGTAATGTTAACTTCTCTAATAATAGTGCTTGAAAAAATTCTAGTCTTAAGCACAAAGAAACTCAAAGGGAAATCATATGCTTTCTTTTGGTAGGGCATGGTATCAGTCATCCATTGGCCAAAATTTTATGAAAAATTTTATGTATGGATTCTTAAATTTTTTTAAAAATAATTCTCATAAAATTTGATTAATCTTTTTTTTGTTTTTGGGTTTTACTCAAATACCAATTTTACATTGGACCTCAATCTAATTGAGCCCTGAAGCCCAATTGCAAAAATAAAGCCCAGATTCTCCCAGCCCAAACACTGCTCTAGGGCAAACCCTACCCCCCTCCCCCTTCTCTTTCGTATGCCACATAAAACCCTAATTTCTCCCACTCCATCTCTTATTCCCCACCCACCCAGAATCCCCTCGTCCTGCTCCTTCTCTCTCCGGCGAAATGGGTAGAGTGATCAGAGCTCAGCGTAAGGGAGCTGGGTCCGTGTTCAAGTCCCACACCCACCACCGCAAGGGCGCCGCCAAGCTCCGAACCCTCGATTTCGGTGAGCGCAATGGGTACTTGAAGGGTGTTATCACCGAGATCATCCACGACCCAGGGCGCGGCGCGCCACTCGCACGCGTCACCTTCCGCCACCCCTTCCGTTACAAGCACCAGAAGGAGCTCTTCGTCGCCGCCGAGGGGATGTACACCGGACAGTTCGTCTTCTGCGGCAAGAAGGCTAACCTCATGGTGGGCAATGTTCTTCCTCTCAGATCCATTCCTGAGGGAGCTGTGGTTTGTAACGTCGAACACCACGTGGGTGACCGTGGGGTCTTCGCTAGGGCTTCTGGGGATTATGCTATTGTTATCAGTCACAACCCTGATAATGACACTACCAGGTACGGTGTTTTTGTTTCTTTTTGAGAATTATTTTTTATGGTTTCATTTTGGGATGGTGGAAGGAAGTTTTTTGTGAAGTGGGTTTGGTTTGTTTTGAGATTTAGTGATGGTTTTTGTGTGGAATGTTGGCTCTCTTGATTATATTTTGGGATTGTTGTGAGATTCGAGGATGGTGCCCTTTTTCTTGTGCAAATTGGAAATCTCGGGTGGGATTCTTATGAATTTTTTGGCCTTTTTGTGTTCTGATAGTGTTTTAATGGCGGAGTACATTGGTGCCTATTTAGGTTAATTTATGGATTCGTTTGTTGTATGGAGAAATGATTTTCTATTCTATGGTTTTATCTCAGTTTTTTGTTCACTGTTGATCGCCTTTTTGTTGAATAGATTTTTCCGTGTACAAGTATGATGGGCATTCATGTAAATTCATTACTTGTATAGCTGTATAGCAGTTTATCTAAGTCTGTGTTGTATATTTAATTTGTTTGGGATGGGGCCATCGGTTGCCATCATGTTTCATTTCTGGCAATGGTATCAAAGTGGGAATTAAGGATGTGGTGCCAAGAGGCTGAGCCTTTCATCTATAACCAACGCTGCCCTTGGTGATTTTGCAGGATCAAGCTCCCATCAGGTTCTAAGAAGGTCGTCCCAAGTGGATGCCGTGCTATGATTGGTCAGGTTGCGGGTGGAGGTCGTACTGAGAAGCCTCTTCTCAAGGCAGGAAATGCATACCACAAGTACCGTGTGAAGAGGAACTGCTGGCCCAAGGTTCGTGGTGTTGCTATGAACCCAGTCGAGCATCCTCATGGTGGTGGTAACCACCAGCACATTGGTCACGCCAGTACTGTGCGAAGGGATGCTCCACCAGGGCAGAAGGTTGGTCTTATTGCCGCCAGGAGGACTGGGCGTCTCCGTGGACAAGCTGCTGCTACTGCTGCCAAGGCCGACAAGGCTTAAGTTGTTTAGGCATTGGATTATCATTTTTTGTGTCACGTTGAATGTTTGTTTTCTTCAGGATCAACAGTATCTATTTGGAAGACTGCACTTTGAGAATATACCAAATTTTGTTTGGTTGTTTAGAATTGGTTGTCATTGACAAGTTGTACGATGCTAGTGTTGCTTTTAACTCAAATGTTGGGTCTACTCTTTTCTAGTGCACTGTTTAGTGGAATCCACCATATTACGCATCACATGTTGATCTTTGGTAAACTATACCAACGTTTCCGAGTACTCGCATTGTGCTTGTTTGGTTCCCTGATACATGCATTTTGCACATCATCAGCAGTTAAGGACCGAAGGCCAGGCGATGGGATTGCTGGCAGCCAACAATCCTTATGTCATGATCCTTGGACTGCCTTGTATAAGTTGATCTAGGCAGCTGTATCATTGGGGCACCCTGGAGGCTTGATCACTGTGCTCTGTGATCCAGAAAATGCAGTATAATTTGAGGGTGGTCAGAGGTACATGTTATGGAGAGTAAGAGGTCTCATAGCGTAGAATGTTGCCTTGTGGATGTTCCTCATTTCTTCATCCACAAGTGGTCCGGAATCACCAATTCTTGTACTGAATTCCTATATGTTGTGTTAGGATATGGAATGGGATTTTCGTCATCCACAAGTCATTGAGATGTTAAATAAGATTTTCTGTTCTGCTCTGAATCTGACAAAGGCAAAATTGTTTTTAAACAATGCCTCTGCTTCTTTTCTGACTAAGAAAATTACACTTAAACCTCCTCTACAGTAGAAACCCACAAACAATCTCTTTGCAACTCAACTTCTCCACTTCCACCACAAACACCCTGATCAGCGCTAGCAAAATTTTGTCCGGGCTAATTACCCGAATTTGTCTGACTTGAAAAAAAGTCGTGTTTAGGTATGACATTTTTGTCCGAATTTTAAATTCGGACATAAAATTTTCTTATTTTTTGTCCGAAGTTGATTTTAATCTAAATTTATGCTTGTTCGAATTGTCCAATCTGAAAAAATCGGGTATTCGGACAAAAACTTCGTCCGATAGCCGCATTTTTCCAACTGATTTTGATCCGAACCCGAATTTTTGCCAGCGCTAACCCTGATCAATACAGAGCTATCATCTTCATATACCAAAATACAATTCTGCTGTTTGCAAATACACAACAATTGCCTGTCTCCGAAGGAACTCCCTATTTTGACGTAAGCCCGATCAACGTCTATGTTAACCTTTCAAGCGAATTCCTTGTCCTGATAAAGCCGGTTACAAACTCATTAAGACATTGGTGTTCATTGTGAATGCGAAGACATCAAAGAAAGAGGGATAATGCATTTACTATAATTCTATAAAACAAAATCTGCAGCACATATGGGATGGAATCATTTTCTATATATAATTGGGCTATTGTGTTCCTTTTTCCAAGTTTGGCATCTTACAAAATGATAGGAAAAAGATGAACTGGAGATATACTTGTAGATTTACAAAAGAACGAACCAAAAGGCCAACACCCCTAGGCGAATAACAGTGTGGTTCTAGCTTCAGAGATGCTAGTATCTTCATATATGCATGGAGCCTGTTGATTGGGGGTGCTGGTGCTTATTGACCAATTCTTTCATCTTGCAGAAGAACATAGGGATCGATATATTGAGGGGGTGCCACTGGCATTTTACTTCCATCATGGATGAATGACGGCCCAAAGTACTGCAATGAGGAATTGTCAGTACGAATAAGGGGAGAGCATGCCTTGTATGATCAGACAGACAAAGGCTATGCCCTGACATTGGTAAAATAGAAATCCCAGAAATTCAAAACAATGAAGTAGAGAAGGCATCAGCATTTAGCAGATCAAGCATAAATAAATTATTGGGTGAAGGGGTTGTTGAGACGCCATAAAGGAAAGAAACCCAAAAAAAAAACTATAATTCTGATTATACAATAGCATGATCGCGCAATTGGCTGCCTTCTAAGAGCAGGTTTCAGCACCTAATGTAGGGGCATAGGAATAATGGCCAAATCCCACTCTCTCAACTATAAAAAAAAGACTGGAAAAAGAGGGCTCATATATCTTAAAAACCGACAAAGAATGTCCGAATAGAAATTCTGCCTAAAGTTTCTTGGTCAGCAAGATGAAAATGGCATTACAATCGGACAGCTGCTAATGAACATAAAGGGAATTTACCCGGATGAAGAGACCATCTTATCAGTCTCAATCATAAGAAGGATGGTAAGACAATAACAACCCCAAGTGACAGGGAGTATGATCATATTCCAAAGCACTTGTTTTACACTCATTAAGGAATACAGTAGAGCTCCTGCTATTTATGCAAACCAGTGAAACCACAACATTCCAAAGAAATTTCTCTGTCAAATAACTCAAAAGTCACAAGGGGAAGAGGGAGAAGACATAGGAGCAGAAAACAGCAGATACAAAACACAATATGACCAACAGAACACAGCAGTCAACAATTTCTAATCCCATCAGGCAATCATTATTCACTTCATTCTCCACATTCCAAGTTCAGCTTTTTGACTGCAAACACTCAGTACAATCTCACAACTGGTTAGGACAGGGAGGGACAAAATTGATGCAGTCTCACCCCTGACCAGTGAAGACTATGGTATATACAATTTCCGAGAGGCCGGAGTAAACAGTTTCATAAGTTGGAAAATTAAATACCAGCATCATAACATGGTGCTCCCAGTAGAAGAACTACATGTTCACCTCGTATGTGTTTTTATCACTATGATATTTTTTATTTAACCACAGAAATTCTGGGCACTTGAACAAATAAACAAGGACAACTTATTTATGACAACCAATGTATACCATCTTTCTGTAGGACAGTACAAGACCAACGATATGACCAGCAATGGAAGAGAATGCAGAGCCTTAACAGGGTAGCCAGATCCAGTTTTGGTATGATTACATCCTTTTCCAGGGGGCCTAGGACATATTTATTCCACCCGGTATTCCCTCTTCAATTGTGAAGACAGGCAGCAAGCCTGCTTTAGGTGGGATTTGAACTTGGGTCATTCACAATAACCCCAAGAGATTTACCAATCATGTTAAGTTGACGTAAACCCTTGCACTTTCTAGCTCCTTCACTAAATAATTGGAGAATATTCCAATACAGATACAGGCATAGTCGGCATCACACCCTCAAGATTACAAAGAACAGGACTAGCAAGAAAAGAAATGAAATGAAAGCCGTGTCCTTCAATGACACTCACAAATAGGCCATGTTCAGGACGTCGTGTAAGCCACAATCGCATACATTGACTAGGCAGACAGAGAGGCATTTTGGAGATTTATAACTCTAATCTTGATTCCAATAAATAAATCAAATGAAAGCCGAAGCAACTGATTAATAGGAGAAAGAATACGAGGATTACCAGATATAGAGCAGCAAAAGAGGCGATGGTTACAAGAATTAGAGGCCAAAATGCCAGAAAGAATGTTCCACCAAGTGTCAACAAAAGCTTAGCACGTGGAATCAGCCCCTGAAGTTTGCAACAACATAGAAGTCATAAATGACATCATCTTAGCTTTCCATGCACAGAAGATTGGATCCCCTAAAGTGAAAATGTTTAACTCAAGTTAATTTGATATTTTCTAAAGTTTAAGGAAGCACCTACAAGTGCCAAAATAGGAGTTTCAAAAGCCGTCAATGTACATATCCCTACCAAAGAGAGCATAGCATATAGAAAGCCGTGTCCCCCCTTCTCCCCAAAACAAAAAAAGGGAAGAAAGAAAGAAAGCAGCTAGGCTGCCATATCTGCTGCAGAATTATATAAAAATGCATTTATGCACTTTTGGGCAGTGAATATTCACGAATGATGAGTTGCAGCACTAAAACAGATTATAGACACCTACCCATCACAAAACATGCATCACACGGATCATGACAAGACAAATGATTGCGTATACAAAGCCATAGACACCAAAGAAGCATATGCAAGATACCATATCGATTATGCTTACTCAATGCTACATTAAATAAAGCACAAGACGACAATTATATGTAATTAGGAAGCTTGGACACCTTTGGCACTTATTTTAAGGTTGGATGATGTCCACAAGCAATTAAAACATGGCAAGAATTTTGCTCAATTTCTTCATCACACTCATCTCACAATACATACATATAGAAAAAAGGAACAGAAAACGAGGAAACACAAATGTGGATGTCCATTGTGGATACCCAGCAATGGATAATATTACCAACAAAAAAAAAAAAAAACATAGCAAATTTTAACTATTAGCAAATTGGAAGAGAACCAATCAACATATAGAGTTCTTTCACAATGCCCTACTAACCCCTTTTTTAATATTTGAATAGGTGTCTTGCTGATGATATACACCTTCACATTCATAGGTCCTTCACTAACTTTATTCTGAACATTGGATCTATAAAGAATATTACAACATAATCTAAAAATATGTCCAAACAAGGACTCAATCAAAAACATGGACAAAATCCATTAAGCAGTGTTTTTAGAGCCTGTTAGGCGTCCCTCAATCAAAACCACAGACCAACCATTTTTTATTTATTTAGTTTTTTCCAAGTTATGGCCTTAACTTGGAACATCCAAGTGCCATGTCATATCCAAGGGTCAGAGTACCTTGGTATGGACTGAAGGTGTGTCCAAGTAGAAGCTAGAAAAATGACTGTACAAAATGGAATTATGATCATTCAGCCCCAATCAAAAGGACGTTCATGAGCCTATTCACAATATCAGGTTGGCGATATTGAAGAGGTCTTTAAGGCCATTAATGGTTTTTCTTTCCTGCTCAGCACTTGTAGCTTACAGAATCTCTTGGTCTTTCTCTTGATACAAATTCCATTATCACTGTTGAAAGATTCATGAAAGGTGATCTTTATTCTAATATAATTTGATACCAACTCCGTAACAGAAAGGCAAATGTTAAAAAGGACATGAATTCATCCCATACATAAAATTGAATTCAGTTCCAGTATCTAGGTCCGAGGGCTGATGGTTGATTGCTAACAATAACAAGAAAAGAAAACGGAAATTAGACAATAAGACCCAAATGTATGGACTAACTTTTGTTGAATTTAGTTTCACACCTCGACCATGGCAGAACTAGATTAGTCGAAGCACTTCCTGGGCCTACACAACTGCATGGGATGTATGGGATGAATTCACATATGGAATTTGAGACAAATGTATGGAATTTGATGTAAGGGATGAATTCACGTTGTACTAGCTGAGGGCATAAATACTACAAAATGATGAATGTGAATCCACTCAGACCTTTCAAGACATGATTAATTCTTTCCTAAAACCTTATGGCACTTCCAAGAATCTTTCCTAAAATGCACCAATAATTTCACAAGATTGCCATGCATTTGCTCTCAAAGTATTGGTACAAAATGCGTTCCACATGAAATTTTATCGTGCACCAAAATTTTCCCTCATGAATAAACACTAAAGGACCCAAAGATACCAAATAGCTAAATCACAAGACAACCCAAAATATATTGCTCCATCTCTTACTTTATATTCTCAAATCTCTCTAGAAATTCCCAATTCAGTTCACCACTATCAAGCATTTATTCCAGAAACATAGGATGCATTTGCGTGTCTCAGCACTTCTTAATTATCGTTACATGTCCATGCAGCAAAGGAATAAATAATTACTGTAAGATTAGGTTATATACGCACTTTTCCTCACTAGAGACTATGACATTAAGCTTTTTATCAAGCAAATATATAGTTAAAGACCGGAAAAGAAGTCAGATATGATCAACTGAGTAAACCAAAGGATCATATTTCCTGAGGTTGGAGGAATTTGAGTCAACAAAATCATGAGAAACTAGAACATGATCAACCTCAAGGCCTTCACTGTTCAATGCCATGGAGACATCCCTTTGATTTGTGAGACTTCTATCAGAACCTGTCACAACTGCATTTCTTTTCGTTGAAGATCTATCACCTCCCTGTTCTTTTATCTCTTCATCAATTGTGCTCCTACTGCTTTCTTCAAGCAATGATGTGGGTGTAATACCTCGTCTTTTCAGTTCCTTCATGAACAGAGATTCGGGAGGTTCTTCACCTACAAAGGATAAGCAGGCTAACATAAACACAGGACGCAGGCCCCATTATATATCTTTCAGCTGCATGCAAGTTGATAAATGTTATAAATGGAAGCTAATTTACAATGCTAAACACATTAGGAGGTAGCCCAAGAGGTCAGCACACTCACCCCTGGGTATAGAAGTCAAGTTTCAAAGGAATCTAAATTTGGGCTCCATGTGAAAATACACTATATGGGGCAGCAAGAAGCCCTGTGCTTATTACAACTTGTTTCAAAATGAGAATGAAACGAAGTGTAGAGCAACAACAAACACATAAGCACACGTTTGAGTGCAACAACCTTGGAAAGCATAACTCTTACGTGAACAGATAGACAGCACACTAGTGCATTTTCATAAACTTACCTTAAAACCTGTATCACACTTATCAACAAAAAAACCAAAAACAAAAAACAGTATCACCACAAAAATGCAGTTATATATCAGCCAGACATTTCCTCTCGCGATTAAGATATCTTCCATTCAAAATAGCTCACTGACTAGGACGCTCCCATTTTGAAATGATTAGCACACATTCACTAGTGACATGGACTAGAAAAACTCTGACACGCCAAAAATCTTCTAGGTAAATTATTTTAAGGTTGTCAAAACTACTACTCAAAACACCTTTACTTGGGAATCGTCACTGCCACTTTCAGTCAATGCATAAAATCAAATTTAAGACCAACTTGTTTTAGCAGTATACAAGATGATGTTTTAGCAAAACAGTTTGCTAAATCTTGATTAATGATAGTAGCATAGTGTGTGACACATCCTATCCACATACTGAGAATTCAGTTTACATTCTTACACAGAGCCAATTAAATGATCAAACAAGGATATCAAACCCACAAGGCCTATCCAGTGGGCTGTTAATGGACCTTTTTTTTGGGAGGGGGTTGCAACTTATCCACACCCCGGCCCAAAAAAAGAAAAAGAAAAAAGAAGGTCACGACTCTAATAGTTGCTGAGAAGAAATATACCCTCTGATGTTTTTTGTATTAATTCCTATAACTATGACAACCGAAATGAGACATGAAGCAACAAACTATTACTACCCTTCAAGATTCCAATACAAACATAAAGCAAATGAAAGGCTTTCCATAAAAAATTCTTGAGCTCAAGGGAACTGGTTTTATCAATTAATTGAGGAAATACTTGTTTTGTGTTTCATTTAGTCTCCTACCTTCCACCACTAGTAAGAGTGTGAGTTTTTATGGAACCAGGAAAGTGCTTTTGCACTTGGTGTTCTTTCTACCCTCTAATCATTTTTTTACTGAACTCCAACTTCTCCATTTAAATACAAATAGACTGGATTCCAATTGACGTGTACTGAATTATGGCATGAAGCAGTTGTTTGGTTTCGTCCATTTGAACTCAGCTCAACCAAACCCAAAAAGAGCAGTAGCAATGGTGATCATCCATTAATTTCTCCATCTCTGTTTATTAGTTTTTATGCATCATTACAAAAACTCCAAACTCCCTAAAACTTAGCACCTTAATTTTCCGTATCCAAAAAAGGAAAGATCATCACTTTCACCGAATCTTTCTCGCAGCAGGATAATCATAAACCAATCCAAAAAAGAAACTTAAAATGAAACCAATCAACTCAGAAGTATAAACTCAAATTTGAGTGAAAATTCCAAAGAAAGAACAGCAATGAAGCTAAAAATTTACCACTATTTTGCGAATTGCTATCCTGAAATTGACAACAAACCCTATGGAACTTCCTTAGACCACTCCTTCGCCGCCGTGGAAACCGGAGAAACCCTTTAACATGAACCCCAGAATCGAGTTCCGACAACGAAGAGCGTCTCGATTCCCTCAATCTCGACCTTGGAAAAGCACAAAACCCCGGCTTCATCATCTGAAGCGAAGCCATTCTTCTGCAACTCTTCTCTCTCTCCCTCTACTCCTCTTCACCCAGAATGACCCTTACAAGGAAATAGCAACTAAATCAAACAATCAAAGGAGGGAACAAACAAAATCAGTGAGAAAGCAAAAGGGCAAAGAGTTCCATGGAGTAAGAATAAAGGGTTGGTGAGTTTGGGTGCAAGGGAAGGCAATCAGCGATGCTTTTGAGGGAGAGAGAGAGATGGAGAGAAAAACAGAGTGCTGAAAGCGGCGGGAGGTGGCGTAGTTTAGCGGGGGAGGGGAGGGGGACTAGAATGCACCCGGGGTGGGGGTTTTGCATGAAATGAAATGAGAGAGAGAGAGAGAGAGAGAGAGAGAAATGGCTTGGCTTCCGTGTTCAGCGCGGAAGTTGCGGTTACGTAGCTCTGGAATTTTGTGGCCACGAGTTGGAGTTGGAGTTGGAGTTGGAGTTGAAAAAATATGTGATGGGTGTGTTTTTGTTGTTTGGATTTGTTTTGTGGAGATTGAGGAATGTTGTAGAGTTGGTAGGAGAAATGGATTGAATTCAACAAGATTCCATCCAAATCGTTTATCTTGCTTTGCCATATGTGTCTGAATTTATAATTTTACAATCGTAAATATTTATCATATTTGTAATTACAATGGAAGAGGTAAAAGATATTGCATAGAATAATTTTACGATTAGACATATGAATAACTATTACCAATGCATAACTATTACCAATGCGTAAGTTACGTTTGTTTCTCAAAAGTAATTTTGTTAGCCTCTAATTATTTTTCAAATACATTTTTACACTAATGTTCATATGCTACTAGAGGGGTTTACAGCATGCGGGACAATAAGTTTGGTAAGTTTGAAAAGAAACAATTAAATTTGCCTTCTTTATATTATCTATCCATTGTAAAAGTAAGAGTAAAAATTAATACATGTATAAAATTAATCGTATATATATAACCAAATCATATGACTGAAATCATTCCTAAATGTATTCATTAAACAAGTAATGTTATAATTATCAAACAGTCGATTTACGAGATTCCTCCAATTATTTTTCAGCCATGGAATAATTGTACCTGCTCTCAATTAATTTGAATGACGTTTTGCAATATACAAGTTGTGATAATGATGTTAATCGGACACTCTTTACTTGTATGATATATTTTATTTCTTTAATATTTTTCACGTTTCCTTTAAGACTATAAATGTCCAAAAAACTATCACCTCAGAGGGCGAGTAACTAAATAATATTTTTGTCACAATATTTTAAATCAAAATTACCGGTAAACTGTTTAATATATCTATTTTGCTTGGCTACATATTAATCTGCAACAAATGGGAGTTGTTAGCACTTATCAACATATAGGAGTACTTGTTTAGGAGCAATTAACCGAGGTTTGGTACAACGGTCATTGGTTAGAATGGTGTATAACAATCAACAAATGGTAAAACAAATGAGTGGTAACTAACTAACTAACTAACCGTAAGTGATAAAGAGCGATAAGCTGTCATATCCTAAAAGTTAAAGAGTGAGTTTAAGGGGCTGTCTCGTGGAGTACAAGATCGAATGACATATTTATTTCCGTAAGAATTGGTACTATTAAGTTTAATGTAACTTTGTCTATATATATTTTACTTGTATTTTTAAATATGGTGTCATATCATAATTTATAGAGATGCGATATTACTTTTAAAACAACTTTATTAATTGTTGAGAGAAATATTATACCGCAAGTGCATGGCGTAGTTGTAGCTAGCCGGCAAGCACGGGTCGTGTACACAAGGAACTCGTTTTCAAATACTAAATCCACCTAAAAACTCTAATCTAGGTAAAAACTCGGTTCGACAATGATTTGGTTTTTAGATCAACTAATAACAAAATAACTAAGAGAAACCGATGAATAAAAAGCCTTAGATTGGGATTAATCACACTAATATGCCTGAAATTAGAATCGAATACCGCTTGAGATTTGCCTATGCTAGTAGTTTAGAAGAGGGAGACACCAATTAAGCCTATCTTCGCCTACTTTCGAAGGTCAAAGACTAATCTTGCACAATCCAATCACCTATTTTCATGGGATTAATAAAGGGCAAAATTACAATGAATGCATCTCACAACCCCCAATTAAAACCTTAATTATTTTCATATCAAAGTTCTAATCGTCCACAATATCATTCTAGGTAAGTTTTCATCTTTCGATGTTCCACAAAATCCTAATAAAAGCATATGAGTCCTCTCTCGAGGCAATCAATGAAAGAGTGATGAACGAAGTGAATTCTAACCTAAAAGGCATATAACAACCCAATTGGTACTCAATTCATGATTATCAAGGCATAATAGGGATCAATCCCAACCTAAGTAAAGAAATTAGCCCCTAAACATGATACTAAACAATTGACAAAGATTGGAGAAAATAGCCATAGAGAAACAAAGAGAAATTGTGAAGAAAAGATAAAAAGAAGAAATTACGATTACCGAATAAAAAGTTTGATGCGATTCAATCATAAAAACTTGAAGTAGATGAACAATAAAGAGTGTTCTTGAGTCTCCTCTCGAGCCCTCTCGAAACCCTAGCTAAAAATCTAAATTATGGAAATAGAATCCCTCCACAAATACAATTAGGAAACTTAAATAATCGCCGAACATAGTAGTCGCACGGGTACCGTGCGAAAATCTGCCGCGTTCCGTGCTCTCTGTCTGTTTCGCACGGCTGTGCAGATTCTGCACGGGGTACCGTGCGCGTCTTCAAGCTTCCGTAACTTGTCGTACAGCCGTGCGGCCTTCCTTCACTTCGGGCCTTTCGCCCGATGATCCGCACAGCTATGCAGCCTTCGCACGGGGGTCGTGCGACTTCTCTTGATGTGTTTTACGCTTCTTTCTTGCCTCCTCTTGGGCCCGAACTCTTCTCTTCATCGCTTTTCATGAAATTTACCTCGAATCTCTCAAATTTAAGTCCAAAAACCTGTAATAAAGAGACTTACGAACTTAGGTGACGATAAAGAGAAAATGAGCAAAATCTAACCCAAAACTAAATAAATATCATTGAAATCATCATGGAATTGGGCTAAATAATGCCTTAAAAACCGAGTGAATCAAGAATAATACAAGAAGTAGGGACTAATCTTTGAATCTTTTAATTCGATTTCTCTTTCTCAGTTTAGGAGGTTGGTTAGTTTCAAAGGGTGGTGTTCTTTTCCGAGCTGACAATATGTTTGGTGGTTCTCCATAAATTGTCTCGTGCCTTTGTTTATGATTTAATTGGGTAGTTTGGTTTTGCTTGGATTGATTGGATAAGGGTTGGAGTAATATCTTACATGAAGTCTCGTTGGGTTCCTAATGTATTGTTTTTTGTTCCTATTGTATTATGGTTATTATCTTTTTTTTGGAAAGGTAAGTACAAGGAATATTAGGTAACCTTTCTCTCAAGGGTTCTACCTATGTTGTCATCACTAAGAATACACGAAAATTCTCGTGATGGAGAAGATGAAAAGGTAACTCTAAACCTCATAACACATTTGAGCTTAACAATATAATCAGCTACCATACTATCTTCTCTAAAGACATGATAAATGGAATAATTTAAGAATAATGAAAGCAAATCTTATATCTCGCACCAATGACTGGATCCTCCATGAAGTGTGGATGGTCCCTTGTACCGATTGAATAACTAACTTATTGTCTCCTTCAACATGTATATGTGTGAAGCCTCGCTTCAATCATCGCTTTAATATCATCTCGCATAGCTATACCTTCAGTTACAAGTATCGGTGCCTTATACATGAATTTAGTACTCATTTGAATGAAATCTCATTTCCAATCGCGTAATATATAACCTGTTGCTGCTTGGTTATAGAAATGGAATGAAAATGTGAGGACGATGACATGTGGTGAGTGGAACAAGAACGTTGTTGCCATTCCGCCTAATTAATCTTAGCCCGAATGACTGTACCCATAGGTTTGGGTAAATCGTTCTAAAAAACAATGTCTGTTGCGAGATTTTCATATGCTCCAAAGCATTATAGCAATTCTAGATAAATTGGCCCTTCGATTAATAAAAAATTATGTAATGATTTTCTAATTGTAATATAAAAATCGGAGAAGGGATATTGTTGAATCCATCCATATTGAATAGGTATATCCCAAACTTATCTTACAAATGAACATTATGGTTATTATCTTGGCTTCATCATAATGATTCCAAAAAAACCGTGAGTATAAAAGTGTACATGTATAAATTAATGGTGTACTAATATTTTTATTTGAAATTTTTAATAAAGCGATTCATATATATATATATATATATATATATATATATATATATATATATATATATATATATATATATATATATATATAATTCATTTATAAATATTTTGACCACTTTGAGACTTTGACCATGTCTTGGGAATACCTCGACTGTGGACAGACAACCTTGTAGTAGATGCTCAACGGTAGGAGTTTTGTTGCCTTAATTACTCTCGCTCTTGGTTTTCTCACTAACCACCTAATGTTATATTATTTTATAACCTCATATGCCTTGTTATATTATAATGAGCGAAATGAGATCATGTCCTAGTGATAAAGATTGAAGTTCGGAGTACATTAGATTTTATGTTCGATTCTCCCTCCTCTTCCCCTTTATATTATTGCCTTTTGTGTCTCATCTCGCACAAAAAATATATTATAATGACTGAAAGTATTGTGAAAATTCCCAAACCCATGCTATTATTATTCATGTGATCTTATATTGCTTACTGATCTCTATATCTATTCTTAAAAATGATTATTTTATGAACACTAGTGGGAATGCCCAAAAAATTGTATTATTGTAGATTTAAATTTTATTTTTATATAATTAAGATTTTATAAAAATAAAAATAAAAGTAAAATATGTAACTCTTAATTTCAAGAAACTAATTTATATTTATTTAAATAATAAGGGGCTTATTCAAGGATAAAAACACTGGAGGAATGAATATTAAAAATATATATAAAGTATAAATCCCCGATAATAGAGGCTCAATTAGATGTCCCACATTTAACCTCATAAAAAAATATAAGTATAAATATCATTTGTACTTTATTAATAGAATGAAATTTTCTAATCAAATTACTATTTATAAATTATACAATAACTATTCAAGTATTTAGTAATCTAAATAAATATCTCTATGCATATCTTAAGTTGAATTATAGATGAGACTTAGTGATATAATGTTAATAAACCACCGATTTTTATAACAATGAATTTGTTATCATGTGATGCATTTTATGTAACGGCCCCAATTTGACCATTATTAATATATACTTCGTAAATGAATACATCGTAATAACACAGCAGAATATTAAGTTATGTGAGGGCGTTACCGCCGTCCCTCATTGAGAGATAAGGCTAAACATTAAAATATGATAACATAACAATATTTTTCATCTGCATCAATCGCCCAAACTCATAGTTTCATAACATCATAACCAATATTTACATAACTCCAACCATTAAACATAAATTCTTCCCCAAAAGACAACCTACCATCTAACAATGGTATCCACCGTCGTCGATAAACCTCCACAAGAGTATAAAGACCAATCGACCAAAAGCCAACCATTCAAGCTAATTATATTATACTTAAGAGTAAGAGTCGAGTACAATCACTACTTCGAGTCAACATTTCCTGTGTTTGTTTACCCTCGTCACTTCTCGTTGAACGCTAGCATGTTTTTCTCTTACTAAAAACAATTAAAAAACATAAAAACAAGAATAAGCCATAAGCCCAATACGTTACCCTTGTACTTTAAAAATATTATAAGAGCCAAGTGAGCGCGTGCAAACATATGAAATCTGTTTTAAAAACTATTTATGTGTAAAGCTCGTAGAAATTCACTATGCATTAAGTATTGGAATAGCTTAGGACCCATTTATGTGAGATCATCATATAATCGTGACTCGTACAAACAATTCATTTATTCCGATCGATCAAGGAGGGCCCCTGTGAATGTAACAGTGACTATAACTATGAACGATGAATCGTATCCGTGATTGTGATCGATCAAGGGGGCCTCGTGAATTGTGAACTGTAAGCTGTGACTCGTGAACTGCGGATGTATCGGTAATTTGTCTGTGAGATATCTACTGTGAGCTCGATATGGGTCTTATTACTTTCAAAATGATCACATTAAAACTTTAAACTTATTAATAAAGTGAAACATTTTGGGAAGGTACAAGCAATAACGTACCTCGATGTTTTAGATAGTCCCTTTTAGATCCTTGTTCGGATCCTTTTTATTCGTTAAACTTTGATTTAGCCTTTAGTTTAAAGCGTGATGGAAGGAATTTGGGGTTGCCGGTGGTCGGCGGTGGCAGGTGGAGGCGGTAGCAGGTGGCCGGCGAAAGTTGGGCCATGGGCCAGCAGCGAGTAGCAAGGGAAGTGAGGGAGTTGGGAGAATGAGAAGATGGGCTAATGCTTATTTTTTCTGCTTGGGCCTTCCAATTCCAGCCACCCCTTACCTCTATTTATATGCCCAGATTGCTAAGTCCAATTTTGCTTCTTCTTCTACTTTTTGTCTAATCAACAATTAATTCATACTTATCTAAACAAATTTAACCACATGGTTAATTTGTAACCTCACACATGACTTAATTTATAATCACATATTTTATTTTCTTTCTCCCTTTTTTTTCCTTTTTCTTAACTATTAAGAAAATTGATAAATTTTTCAATTCAAAATTTGTGATGTTCGGATATATGTATATATCCGTGAATCCGTATAGTTAGATAATTATCTATGCTATGAGGCATTTATAAATTCATAATAAATTTTTCAATTTTTGTATATCCTAACATGTCTATAATTTTACGCGGCTCACTCGCTTTTCAAAACAATATATTTTATAATTAGCATGGCATTGAAAATAATTTAATTTAATTAATTAATAGGATGTTACATTTTAGCAGATGAAATATTACGCTTTTATCATAAATACGTATAGAATGATATATATTTATAAACATTTAAAATTATATGGAATAAAGAGTAATATTACTCTTTATTTCAAACGATCATTTAATAAGATATTAATTTAATAGTTAAATTTATCTAGATATATTAAGTTTTTGTCCCCTTACCTATATCTTATATAATTATATACTAAAAATTTTTATCGTTATCCTGAAAATAAAAAATAAAATAATTATTCTAAAATAAAAACAAAAATAATAAATAAATATCATTTTTTGGTGAATAAATTTAAATCAAATCACTTTATAAGAAAAAGGAGAAAGTTATACATGTACCTTTGAAATATATGTGTAGATATAGAACACTTTCAAAAAAATTATAAATATAGAAAATTCTTTAGTCATATTCTAAAAGATACATCTGATTATTCAATGTAAATGTTATGAATCAATAACCGATGATTAAAATGTTGATGAGAGGGAGATTGAAAGAGAGAGAGAGATATGTGTTCAAGGTGTCCCTCTTTCTCTTTACATGTGACAATTAGGGACAATAGGAGGGAACCAGGCAGCACACAAGCAACAAAACAGAGGATATGTTTGAACTTATATATAAAATATACATAAATAGAATCGAACATAAAAGAGTAGAAACGAACATAAAAAACATAAATGAACATAAAATATAAATAAATTTTGTTTTTCATATGAACTCGAACAAACTTAAAAATTACAAAGCAGCACAACAAAAGCAAATGCCCTTTTTACTTTAGAGAATATGAAAATATTAGTAACAAACAATTATGACTAGTAGGCTTTTCTCCGTGTATGATGTGCTCTAATTGCTTTGGTGTATATAACGTTGTACTTATAAGCACATTAAAATTACATGCAAGTTGCATCACCGCATCCCCATGGTGATAATATATTAGTCGATCATATTATGTGATTACAAATTATAAATTTATAACATATTATCTTTTTATATGAGAAAATCTCCTAATTTTAATTCCATTAATTCTCTTATATGCTCTGGTATAAATGATACATAAAGATCGATATAATATAATTTGATCTCATGTTTTTAGTAACAACTCTTAAAAATTTTACCAATTTAGTTAACTTACACTCATACGATAAAATTTAATATTGTATGGGTGTGAGATGAAGAAAGCGTTATGAACTTATATACATGCAAGATGAAGTATAATATATATCATATGATTGACATCTTTATATATTTTTATATTGGAAATAATTTAAAATGCCTCGTTTGATAAATGACGAAAATATTATGTGATTGGGGCGATTTTGAAATGTTGATTATGAATATGATGAATGATGCGTAATGCGTACGTTGTGCGAGTGGGGAGGGGTCAGAATTCCCCAAGTTGAAGCAATCTAATCTAACTTGATATCTGAGATGCTGAATTTTCTGAAAGATGTGTATGCAAATTAGATACGCAGTGGAAGATAAGAAAAACAATAGTAAGCCGTAACGCTTGAGAATTCGGGGAAAAAGTCCCACCTTTTCGACAAATCGAACATTCCATTGCTTCTGCTGAATTGATGCTTAAATTCTATCCTCATCCCCTCTCTCTCTTCATACTCAATCTCTCTCCTCGACTCCCTGCTCACTTGGAATATTCGCCTCTTTTTCTCATTCCTTCCTTTCACTGCCCAACTCTTTCCTCCCTATATACATATACACATTCGCCATTGGCTTGCCTCCACAGGTAGCACAATTACACTCTAAGAGAGAGACGTAGGAAGAGGGAGGAAAAAGGGGGAGTGGGTGTTTTCGTTTTTGGATCAAAGGAAAAGGGGCGGTGTTACTAGAGGCTTAAAGGGTTGGCAAAGATTTCGAAGGATTCAATCATTCCTGTTCTGAATTGAGTTGGGAAATTTTGGGTTTCTTGCAAAGTTCCAGCTTTTCGTTTACCCATTTCCATATTTGATCGAACGATTTTCCAATTTGGTCGAAAGCCCTAATTTTTGGGATTTCATTGGATGCTTGGAGTTTTCTGGGTGGCCGGGAATGAGGTTAGACGGAGAAAACATCACGGAAATTGATGATGAGATGTTGAGAGAAACTGAGACAGTAATGAATTCAGTTTTCAATTCGGATTCTATCTCCACCACTCTAGGGTTTTCTCAGCAAGTCGTCGTTGGTTACGCTTTGACGACTAAGAAGAAGCAGAGCTTCTTGCAGCCCAAGCTCGAACTGATAGCTCGGTAAATATATATATTTATGTGCATTGCATTTTTTCTGGATTGTTTATTTTCAGTTTCTCAAATTATGATTCTCTTTCAGATTGTTTTGTCCTCATGATGAGATCCGTGTTCAGCTGGTAGGATAAATATTGCATAACTGGAGTGTCATTTTGCAAGTCGAATTAGAATGTAGAATGTCAATTTACTCTGTTATTCCTAGAGTTTGTGGAATATTCCATAGCATATATGCCTTTTTCCTAATTTATTGCCAATGGCGGCCTCGAAGTCAATACTTTGATGACTTTTTGAAGTTATCCGTTAGTGGATGTGGTACCTAAATTACCTAACTTCGTCTACAATGGACTGTAGTCTTACTCATGATGTTACCAATTTGCCCTTCTACAGCATATTTATAATAACTGGTTTAGTATGCTAATGTATAAAACACGATGCTAGAAACCAAATTTCCCTCATTTTATTGATTTGAATTTCATTGAATTGTAATTTTGACCTGTATACTTGGCGCTTTGGAGTGGTTAGGTTTTTGGGAACCACTTGCTTGAATGAAATGAGTTGGACACATAGATGCTTAATCAACTATCATGTTCAGGTTTTAGCTTTAGATATCATTTATGGTTCGTTTTGACTATTTCCATACGACCAAAGTTTAGTATAGATAAATGTAAAAAGAGTTGTGATTGAATCAAGACTCCAAATCATTTGCGGCTTGTGTGAAGTTCTGAAGAATTATACTAAATAGAGGTCATTTCATGCAGAACTAAGGGGATTTTATTTGTTCCCATTGATCAAAACAAGCCATTGTCAGATCAAGGTCCTTTTGATGTTGTTTTGCATAAGGTCAGTTTTCTCCTTTTGCTATTTGATTTTCCATCTTATTCTAATATTTATTCTTGATTCCGTTCTCCTAAGAATGAGCGATAGTAATGCATTGCACCCTTGTCCCTGTAAACCTGGACATGATGTGAATATCGACACCAGTATGGCATATCTTTTGGGTACACACAGAAAGGGCATTCGTTCAAAATCTGTCACCTTGATGCGATGGAATGGTGTCAAAAGATGCAGAAGCTATTAATAATATATGGTGTCTTTCCACTTTTCTCTGTCTTTTCATTCCATGTCATTATGGCATCTCAATGCTGTGCATTTTGTTGACCTTTGCTTTTGACTATTTCTCCAGCCATGATGGTTATTCTTTGTTGCTTAGTCATAAAACTGCCTCTGATTATTCTTTTGTTCCTTGCAGCTGCTGGGAAATGAATGGAGCCAGCTTCTTGAGGTTCGTTTCATTTTTAATCTTGAGTTATTTCATGTGCAACTTTTATGATACTCCAATTTCCTGATGTGTCTGATTGTGCTCCTGTGAAATGTGGCATCTTCTTTTACAATAATGCTCTTATTCTTGGTTTGGATTGCACGTGATGGTGATTGGTGGGAATTTCAAACCACATGCACCTGTGCTTGTGAAAACTTATTGTTGCCTGACGTAATTTGCAGACTACATGCTTTGCACATCATGAGTCATGACAAGTATTTGTGGTTGGTCACTCGAGGGTTCATACAAGAGCAATTAACTTTCTGCCATCAATCTAGATAACTTGTCCAGGAGTTATTAAGCATCGCTGCAAAATATTTCTGGCATCGCTGAATCAGTTCTCAGGTTACTGCTGCCCTGAGCTGTATATGTTTAGATGAGTTGTTTATGTCTTAATTTCATTGTTAGTTCTTCGACTTAGAGGCTTCATGTTTGCAACTGTCTCTTTATCAGATTTAATATAGTTTTCAGCTTATTCTAATCACTTAGGTAAAGGCTTTCATCCTTGATATAGTTAGTCAAGGGGCCATTTTGTGGATCAATGCTACAGGATAACAAGGTCAGCAGGGGCTTTGGGACTGGTGATTTGTGCATAGAAAAACTATTGGGAAATTAATACTTTGATCAATCCTGTCTATATAGATCTTAAAAATCAAGTGTAAAAAAGTGATCACTTGCAGATCGGTCACTATATGTGGTCTATATTTGAAAGTGATTGTAAGAGTGGAATCTGGGGAGGACTGATTTGGGGGATCCATGCTCCCATTGCTCCCCCTTTAAAAAGTAAAAATAATAATTAATATTGAAAGTGCCTTAGGTTAAATCTTAAAGCTCTTCAGTGCAAATATTAGGAATCACATTCTTCTATTGGTCCCCTCAAATTACATTTTGGTTCCACCTGTTTTATCCAATGGGAGAGTTGGATTGGTCTGTCCACATCTTTATGACTGTTGAATATGTCATCTTAAACTTGATTGGAAAGTGGTGGTTTGTGGTGTAGAGCTACATGCTATTAAGAAAATAGTGAAAGAGAACTCCTGCTAACTGCAATCAAACTCAAATATGAGGGAGGCAGACATGCAATTTGGAGGATTAGGTATTACTGGTTACAATGTAAGAATAATA
The DNA here is from genome assembly GCA_021018815.1 of Talinum fruticosum. Taxonomy (NCBI): domain Eukaryota; kingdom Viridiplantae; phylum Streptophyta; class Magnoliopsida; order Caryophyllales; family Talinaceae; genus Talinum; species Talinum fruticosum. The sequence goes on along the minus strand of JAITYX010000004.1, from coordinate 9,917,823 downwards.
AGTGTTGCGCGATATTGATTATGAGGATTAAGTGTTTGAAATTGAATAGAAGCAAGCAGAAAATGGGAACGATGTATTTTATGGTGTTTGAGGGGTTGGGGAAGGCTGGTTAATTTGGAAGCCTTAAGCTTCGAGAGGTAGGTGGTTGCACTTAGGGGAGCCTTTTTTTTTTAAAAAATTTGGTTTTTCTCCTCTTATCTTTTTTTGTGTGGGTGGGTGGACCCGGGGGTGGGTTGATTTAGGCGGGCCTATAGGTGATTAAGTGATTAATGAATGGGGACTACATTAGGAATGGGGATGGCGGTGGAGGATGCTTGTGGTTGCTCTTTTTACTTGAGGTGTTTTTTTCCTTTACTTTCTTTTTTTGGTGGATGGGATGGGGGATTGCATTGGTGGTTTTGATGGTGTTGCTGGAGCCTGGTGAGCTTGGATAGTGCGACACATCAATTTTGCGGCTACTGGAGGCTTAAAGTGGACAACAAAGAGAATGAGGTTATTCTAGGTTTGGGGTGTAGGTGGTCTCACAAAGAGATGGCAGCTGGGGTGTGCGCTGAGGATGACAGGTAGGGGTAAGGGATGAGAGGATGTTAGTTTTCTATGTAGGTTTCATTAACCAAAGCTTCTTGTTTTTTATTTAATTGGATTGCTTCCAGAGTCATACACACTGCATGTACTTGTTGATTTAATTTCTTGCCTTTATAATTGCACAAAAGAGCTTTAATAACCCTTTTATTCCTCTTAATCTGTTGAACCTTGCTTAAGCCATATAAATATTACATTACCTGTCAAGAATTCCCCTTTAGTATGTTTGTGTAGTTTAAGCTCCATTTTAGGGGCATTTTGTCCACCCTTTGTTATTGCATTATTCACTTCTATATGTCCTTGTTGCATAATGCTCTATTCTTCTCTGTAAGGGTGGAAATAAGTTGAGCTAACTGCTGAGGTTCACGATCTAGTTTGGTAGAGAACTTGAAAAGCTTGGCTCTCTCGAGCAGTCTTGGGCTTGAGTTTGTCATACAGACGACTCAAGCTGAGCTTAGAAAATCTTGGTTTAGCAGGCTCGGGAATATCGTAAAGGGAAAATCATGTAAGGTTCACCTATGATCTTACTTCGAAAAATAAATTATATTAATCTACACAACTAGGAGCCCATTTCATCACTAAAATCTCACTTTTCTACATTGTGAACGACCTTACTCATAGTCACTATACTGTTGCTATTCCCTTTTATTACCTATCACCCCTACCACTTTTCAGTCTTACATCATTATCTAATTCAGTTAGACATTTATCCCATTTCTTGATTCAAACTTTAGCTTTAGTCTTCTTAGTATGTAAATTCGATATCGTTTTTTGTATTATCATAGAAATTAGTGGGATGATGGCAATCATTAGCTTTTGGAGGCTTGTAAGGGGTGGCGAACTTAGGCAAGCGAGGCCTAGCCTCAAGAGTCAAGGCCAAATGTTCAGACTTGGGAAGATCATGAGCTGATGAGATATAATTATTATTCTTGAGCCCAAGCCTTGAGCCATTTTACTTATTTGGGTTTTTATATATTTATCCATTAGTTTTACTTGATATCTTGTCGAGTTTGTGGGTATCTCAAGTATTCTGTGTTCAATGACGTTCTCTGCTTTGGATAATAGTGGAGTATTGCAGAAAGTTTTGCTAAATTGGCTTCTACTTCAGTTGTGGAGTGATAGAGCCGAGGCCCTTGAAAATTATTGGCCCTACAGAATGGAATTAGTCTTCTATTAAATTTTAGAAATAAAGCTGTGTGTATGTGCTCCTCCTTCCTCTATGCCATTCTCTTGGGGGAGACTCTGGATCATGAGCTTAATTCGGTGTGGCCTCCTAAAGTGATGAAAACAATAAGTAAGACTCCAGTGGTGCTAAATATAAGCTGCTGAGGCCATTAGATGCCCATATTTCTTCATATATGGGAGTTGAATTGATGTTGTTATTCCCTTTTCATCGTTCTTTTTCTGGTTAATTGGTCAAGGTTGCGTGTTCTTTTTTTTTTTTTTTGGTACTCTCTATGGTGTATCTTGTTTATCTTTTATTTTCTTTTTAAAATATGTTTCTACAATCCCAAAGGAAGAGATAGTCATGTTGCTCTTCTTCAGTTTCCTATGTATTGCTTTGATCAGTGAGGAAGAAAATTTTCATATTACTCGGTTTGGTGTGATTGTCCACTGTTCTATTTTGGTTTGGCCCAAGCTGACCATCTTTCTGGTGCATTTAATTGCACAACTCCTATAAAATCAATTCTCATTGGTCATTTACAATTCTTAATTATGTGAAAATTCGAAAGAGGACAATCATTATTAAATGAAGGCAATTCTTGTTTGGCCTATGTATATTCCTCTCTATATCCTAGCCAAAGCTTTGAACCACCTTCTATCATTCTGACCCTCTTTGTTTTTTTGGGAATTCCCTTCCACTTCCCTTTTGAAGGATTATAGACTGAAGCATCCAGATGTGACAGTCCTTGATCCTCCCTATGCAATACGATGTGTATACGACCGACAGTCCATGCTTGAAGATGTTGCTGCTTTGAACTTGGCTGATAGCTATGGTAAAAACCGATACTTCTTGGTAGATGTCCCATCACCCTTTTCATTGATTTTTGTACTTTATTCCTGTGGGTTATTGGGGAATCTGTCTTGATTGTGATGATTTGTCTGAGTTTCCTTTAATTATGCCATTGCTCTGTATTTGATTGTTTCCATCCAGATGAATGATTTGTCATGCTACACAATAATCTTGTGCTTTCTATTGTGCTGTAGGCAGAGTTTGCATCCCAAAGCAGCTGGTTGTAAAAAGGACGCCTCTTCAATCCCCAATGAGGTTGCTAAGGCTGGACTAAAGCTGCCATTAGGTGCGTTTTTATGCTGGTGCTGGCTTTGTTTGCTGTGGTAAATAGTTTAGAATTTAGACTTATGCAAAGTGATTGCCTCATATTTCTAGTTATATAATGTTCTTCTTGCATCCGTAGAACATCAATATTTTTGCGAGGGCGAGGGGGTTGTTTTGATAGGTAGCATCGCCCACTAGGAACCTAATCACTAGTGGGACTCCCTAGTATGTAATGGCTTGGCCCTTTTTTCTTTTTTTTGTCCATTTTCTATGGGTGGTGGTAAGGCGGAAGATCTTTTCCCTACTAATGCCCTTGGTGGGATTTGAGCCTTATACATCTATGGAAGATGGGTCAAATCACACTACTCCATCCTCTTGGTCGTTAGGACATCCAGGATGTGTATGGTTGCTGGAGTATCTTTTTCATCTGTCTGAGGTGAATGTTTGAGTTTACCAAAGCTTTGCGTTTCTCATACTTTGAAATTTGGGCAAAGTAGAATTTTCTGACGTTGAGGACTAATTACTATCCAACTGCAATATTACTTACCTTGGAATATTTTTCATCCTTTCTGGAATGTTGTCTTCATAGTGTCAGTAGGAGTTATTCTGGTGTCATGCAAGACTTGTCGAGTTGAATGGAATGCAGTTAACTTATTTGGGGTCTCAACATGTTGGTTGGATGTTTGAGAGAGGACTCAGTCCTTGGGGATAGACATCATTCTCCCTTGGCTGGGAGTTATGGTTTCCACAGCACCATGTATTTGATTTAAAAGTGCATCACTACTGAATACTCTTTCATATATGGTGCAATGCAACTCTTAATTTCATCTTTTAATGAGCAGGTTCCAAACTGTTTTATATTGAACATGATGTTTTCTTGGTTAAAATATGGAGTTCTTCTAAATGTTGTCCTATGTGCACTTAGCCTCTCTTTTCTCCCCTCCTGCCCCCTTCACGTGCTTGTTTGTTTTGATTACATGTGTGCGGGTTTTTTTCCTTTGATCCTTTTTTTTGGGTTGGGGGGATTCTCGGTGGTGTTGTTGAAGTACAGCAACTTCGTGAGAGAACAATTATATTTGATAGAGCTAACGTCTAATACATTGTTCATATAGATTAATGATATTTGTTTAGGATATGTTGCAGTTCAAACCTAGAGCTGCTGCTTCATCCTCTGATACTGTTTGAGGGCTTCATTTGGCCTTTAAAGTTTCAAGCTTGCTCATGTACATAGGCAAGTTCATAGGAGCGGTGTGTCATGCCGATCAGCCCATTGGAAGCCTGAGTTGTCTTTGGATACCACTTGGACAACACTCCATGTACAATTTGAATTGTTTCTGTAGGGTAAAAGAACTGTCTTATGAATGAAGTAGATTATCTCTGTATCGGATCACTAATGAATATGAGTCTTTGATGATTAATAGGTTGTACTGGGACTCCCAGGGATTCAGAAACTTATTAGATATAGAAAATGGAATTATTCGTAGTAGACACCATAAACTTTCTGATGTATGATGGATGAGTATTGTCTCCGTATGTTGGATTTGGGATGCTGCATTTAACTTGGGCTTTTGGATTGTGTTTTCAGTGGCCAAACCATTGTTTGTCGATGGAAGTGCGAAGTCCCATGAGTTGTTCCTTGCCTACGATAAGGTCTCTCTGTCAAAGCTAGAGCCTCCCTTGGTTCTTCAGGAGTTTGTTAACCATGGTGAGCAGTGTACTGGGTGATTATCATCATTCCTGTCATTCCCTTCCCCTGTTTTTGAGATAAATCAGTCATCTGCTGAGTGGACTTTTGTTTGAAGGGACCTCCCTTTTTGATCTGGAAATTATGCTCTATTGCAGGTGGTGTAATGTTCAAAGTCTATGTTGTAGGCGATACTATCAAAGTTGTTCGACGATTCTCTCTACCTGATGTCTGCAAGCGAGAGCTATCCAAGTATGCTGGAGTTTTTCAGTTTCCTAGAGTTTCTGGTGCTGCAGCAAGTGCTGATGAGGCAGATTTGGATCCTGGGGTCGCTGGTAATAACTTGAGGATCTGATTGAATTGCTGATATTGCCCCCCTCCCACCCTTTCCCATAAAAAAAAAAGAAAAGAAAAGAACTTTTTGATATCCCGTACTTTTGACTGTTGGCCACACTTCAAAAAGCATATGCATGTATATGGTGCACTGCGTTGGACAAGTAGAATAGTAATGTGACTTAGTCTAGAGTTGATTTATATCCAAAGCCAAATAATACTCAAAAGTCTGCTTAGCTAGGGTGGGGGAGGGGGTCGGATAGCAGCCTTACCCTCGAATTAAAAATGCTAATTTGGGAGACCCTGAGTTCATATCCATCAACTATGTACTACTCTATGCTAATTCGGGAGGATAGTTTAAAGAGGCATTTTGCTTTGATCCACTACAATCCATGCTAAAAGTTGCCATAATTGGATTTTTCTGCTATCCAAAAGATGGACATAGTGGAGTTAATTTGTCATTTTTATTGATGCTGCAATGTATGTCCTAGATGAAGTGAAATTCCCCAGCCTTAAGTGGCCCCTGTTTTGGCTGTGCACGGTTTTTTAACCTTTTGCTTTATGGGTGAAAAGTACTCATTATTTATTTCTATTGTTGCAGAGCTTCCTCCAAGACCACTGCTTGAGAGGCTTGTTGGGGAGCTCCGCAGCCGAATGGTAAGCCCTTTTCAATTTCTTGATGCGTGAATTTCTAAGAAACTTTTGTATTCTGACATCGGGTACATCCTTCAGGGCCTTCGGTTGTTCAATATTGACATGATCCGTGAGCATGGGACAAGAGATCTGTTTTATGTAATTGACATCAATTACTTCCCTGGCAAGTTCATGCTTCTCTTTTCATATCAATTGTTCAATCTTTACTCCTCCCGTGGTTGGTTTGTTTCCAAATGGCCAACTTTTGTATTTAACTGTAACATTAATATTTCAATTTATCAGGTTATGGCAAAATGCCAGAGTACGAGCACATATTTACTGATTTCCTGTTGAGGCTCATTGACGGCAAAAATAGGAAGTATCCTTAAATGTTGGAAGGGATACACAGTAATGGTCATGATTTGCTGGCTGGCCTCGATCCTTCCTTTAAGAACTGGAATATATCTGTGAACTTTGATCGTATTTATGGTCACCAACTGTTATGGGATGACCATCTCCGAGCCTCTGCCATCTTTGCTGAGTGTTCGACCAGTTATGCTGTTAGGATTCTTATGAATGTTGCGCTTTAATGCAAAACTGTAATCCATCTTGTTTATGTACATATGTTACTTCATTAATTCATGATCACGAAATGTCTTGATCTTGGTTATGGTGATCCTTTGAGCGGCACCTGAGATTCATGATTTTTAACGGAAGTTTTGGTTATATCAACTATCAATAAAGCTCTGTTGTCACAATCTTATGCCTTTTTTGCACTATTTTGTTGATTTTTTCCCAATTGAATGCTTCTAGTCGATCCCGGGATACAATCCACCTGAGCTCGGCGACAGGATTGTTATGTAAAAACCTTGCTGCTGTGCCTGGTGGGGTTCAATCCAACCTCTTTCACACGAGAGAGAGAGAGAGAGAGAGAGAGAGAGAGAGAGAGAGAATACAAGGATGTATCTGCCGCACAGGCAAAAACCTTATGGTGAGATGCAATGTAACCATACATATACAGTTGCCTAGAGAAAACTTTCCCATGTGGCAAAACTATGCTATTTGGAGAAGCTTCATGAACATATACAGCTACTGGCAAAGGAAAGAAAGATTAGAGTTATACATCAAAAACTAGCCCTAAAATCCTAGCAAAGCATTAGATTCTAAGGCTTTGACAACTAACCAACTCTGCAGATCCAGCACTTCTTGATGCTACAACTTTCCACACATTTCCCAGCGGAGAAGATGATGCATCAGAACTTTCACTTGAAGAGCTTCCACTAAACAATGTATCTGAATATGAACATTGTACAGGTTTTTCTTTGGTGGCCTGCAAAACTGCAATGTCGCCATTGGTATCTCTAATGATCACATGAAGCTTCCCAAGAAAACTAGCAAGGAGGTATGGAGATTCGGCATCTGTATGATCATGAGTCACAGGAACTTCCCCAGAAACAACTTTCCAAGAGTCATCTTGATGATCATAGACTTTAAGTTTAGCACTGTCCAATGAACCAGACAGATCTAGAGCATACAACTCATCATCCACCACAGCACTCAATTTGGTCCCTGCCTGCTTAGCAGGCCAACCCTCACCCATACCAATGGGCATTTCGACCCATGAATTGGTTTCTGGGTCATAAATCTCTCCGCCAGCATCCACAAAGAAAGGCCAGCAATACAAGCTCTGAGGGACATAGAGTTTACCTCTGTATGTTGTTAACCCTGTCGCTATAGGCTTTAGAATGTCGGCCAGGAAAGCGGTGGGCATTACCTGAGCTTTTGAGAATGGCATGCTGGGAACTTCAGACCACTGACCAGTCTCGGGATCAAAAACCTCGGCCGATTGCAGTGGAGATAACCGACCTTGGCACCTAGTAACCCCTCCAACGACATAGAGTTTGTTGTCTACAACTCCCGTCTTACAGTAGGCTCTAGCAGTTGACATGGGGTTCACTTCAGTCCAGGTATTTAAAATAGGATCATAGCGCCACATGCACCTTAAAGCTGAGCCTCTTGATAGACCTCCGAGCACATAAAGGCAGCCATTCACGGCTGCAACAGAACAACCACAAAAGGGGACCTTGTCCAAGGCATCCCCTCTACCAAGCCACCCTCTTATTGTATCTGCTATTTTAACACTTGATCCTAAAAGGTTCCACTTTTGAAGAATGGCTAACCCTCCCGAGATGCATCTTGTATGGTGTCATGAGGAATTGGCGGCAACTTCTGCCATTTTTGAGAAACAGGATCCAATGCACACCATGATAAACTTCCTTCAATGCGAGTCAGTATGAAAAGCCACTCTTCACTTGTCTTGAGTTCTTTTCTCAATTTATATATTTCAGGAGTAGATATGGCTTCTCTCCAACTGCGTGATACTAACCTCAGCCCTGGATAGTAAATTCTAGGTACTCTGGCAAGAATCTGGATCGATATTTCATCTGGGAGCGACGGAATTAACCTTGTGCTTTGCTCAGAGTAAGTTGTTATCCTTTGCCGCTTGCGTTTCTCAATTGAGGATCCCTCATATTGGTTACTATTGCAATAATGGGAACTATTCAAGCTGAATACAGAACCCATGAAGTCCTCCAGTTCAATTCATAATCAATCAAATTCACAAGGCCCTCTCCTGGGAAGAAAGAAAATATCGAACCAATAAGTTACACACTAAGAAGCAAATTAAAGGAAAGAAACAAGAATGTTGTGCATGAACCAGTTATCTTAGATAGGAAAGAGAAAAGGCAGATAAAGAGGGAAAAAAAGAGGAAAAGCAGATCGACAAACAAAAATACAGGAAACAACCCTTGACTGAATAATTAAATTTTGAGAAGTTCCATAACTCACAAACTCAGATCTTCCTAAATAGCATAGCTCTGATTTGAGTAAATATCATGCATATTTTAGCGAGCTACACAAAACTTAAGCTGCTAGAAATCGAACATCCTCCCATGACTCACTGATTTGGTGCTTCAACAAAACATAGAGTATGGTGAAAATAAACAAGATTACCCTGTTCAAACTGAATCGTTGCAAATCTTTCATCTAAAGAAGAATGATATAGGGCATCTTCGATTTTACATGAAAAACAAAATGTATTTATGTTTTATGTTTGTTTATGTTCATTTATGTTCGTTTATGTTCGTTCGTTTTCTATTTTAACAACTCATTTCTGTTTTTTATGCTCTTTTATGTTCGTTTATGTTTATTCGTTTCTTATTTTTAACAATTCATTTATGTTTGTTTATACTCTTTTATATTCGTTTATGTTCGTTCATTTCTTATTTTAACAACTCATTTCTGTTTGTTTATGCTCTTTTATGTTCGTTTCTGTTTATATTTCTGTTTACGTGCGTTTTGTAGGTAAGTTCGAACAGGCCTATAATCTAAAATCCCCTATTCTTTTGTCTAGTCTAATACATTCCTGCAGACAAAAACCTAGTTCTATGGTCCAAAAAATTTTCATGAATAAGCCTTTGTTCAAGTGAGAAATCATATTTTGAGTCCTTGGAGTAAGATTTCCCAACAAGATTCTCATTAGTGATCCACACAAATGCAATTTTAATCTGGGATTCCGAAGAAACAGGTCCAACTGCCCCGGGGGGTTTGATCATTAGAAGCATTAAAAAATGTGCAGAAAATTAATTATGTTGCTCTTGTCAAGCGTTCTAGAAGCTGGTGAGCGAAGCATATAAGATGCCACTTGGGTAGGGTCTCCATAATTTCTTCTTCATATCCCCTTAGTTCCCACTGACCCAAAAAATAAACTAAGGGAGGTGGAAAAAGAGAGGAGAAAGGAGGCTTAATCCTAAATTCATATCCCATTAGTCTGTTACTGGCCATCAACAAGTCTTCTTGACACGTCTACCCCATGATCATCACAGGTCTCAACAACTCTTTCGAAACCTTTAACCCACAATAGAAACATCCACGACAAACATATATATATAATTTAAACATAGATAGTCGTATTTCTAATTTCGATATATAAACTCGTAATACAAACCAACATAACAATTTCCCCCAAATGATAGAAAAGGCCAAAAACACACACAAAACAAACTTGCATTCATAACAAAGCAAATAAAGGCGACACCAGAACAAAAATACTTATCAAGCTTTTTAAAATAATAAAGTAATTATTTAGGATAAGAGTTTTGTACTCTAGGCAAAGAATCTGAAGGAGCTCTAATGGTTAGAGCATATTTCCCTCAACTAAGACTCTCTCTCTCTCTCTCTCTCTCTCATCACTTATCAAAGTGTATGTATGCTAATGATCAATCTAAATTATTTGCAATACTCGGACAATTAACAGCTAAAAATAAAAACGAGTTTTCTCAATGAAGGAAACACAGAAGTCGAACATGAATCCAATTACAGACTATCAAATTAAAGGCAATAAACAAACAATAAATCACAGATAGGGAAAAACCTGAAATCGATTTAGCGAGAAACTCGTCGAGCTCGCGACGGTACGAGTTACAAATACAGATCTGACGAGAATTAACGGATGAGATGAAACAGAACAATCAAAGCCGAAACTGATGGATCCCGGAGAAAATCTGATTGCGGTGGAGATTGAAGATTGAAGATTGAAGGAATTGAATCTCGACAGAGAGAGAGAGAGATTAGGAAGGCATGGATAGTGGATAATGGTTGAGCATTCACACTCACGTAAGAGAGAGAGAGATATAGAGAGAGAGAGAGCAGTGAGACTTTTTGTTAATTTTAAATAAATAAATGAGCAATCCTTGATTTATATAAATAGTGGAATAGAAATAAATAACGGCATAAGCAAAAGACGGAATCATTTGGTCGGAGTGTTACCGAGATTTAAATATACACACATTTTGAAACATCTCTGCATAAGATATATCAATTTTAATGAACTCATATTAAGCGCTGTTCGTAACGAACGTTTAAAGTAAGCTTTTAGCGTTTGGCCAAGCTCAAAACACTAATTAATTAAATATTAACGACTTGGTAAGGTAGTGTTTTAACTAACTTTGCGATAGACTTTTAGCATTTCAAGCAGTATTTCGAAAATCTAAGAATATTAGCTTTTCACATTTGAAAGTAACGTTTCGTATTTTTTGACAAAAAACCCTTCATTCATTTATATTTGACAAATTATTTATATCCTTTTACGTCAATTTACAATAATCGCCTAACTCAATCGCTAAATTTACCGAACGCATTTATTCAACCGCTCAATTGAACAGACTATCCGCTAACGACTAAAATCTAACAACTATCGACTACTCGAACAGACTATCATCTACACAAACAACTATCCGTTACTCAAACAAACTTCATTTTGTCGAATAGGGCCTAAAAATTTTAAATTATTTTTAAAGTTGAAAATTTTTCAAAACATAAAAAGTGTCTTTTTCAGTGCATTAATTTAATTGTTAGTATATTTTATAAGTTTTAAAATAAATTAAATAAATTCAAATAAGTTGAACTCAATAAAAATTACTATAGATAAGTTTAAATAAGTCAAATTCAACAAAAATAAGTTCAATTCTATATATAATAAAATTATATAAATTTAATTTACTGACGTTGGTTAGTTTAATAAGTAAAGTTTGTAAAAGTAAATTTAGATTATTTTAGCTCAAATATCCTTTAAAAAATTTTAATTAAAAAATATCTTAATTTACTAATTATTTAAAATTAAAATTAGACCGATTACGAGACGAAACTCTTTTTATCATTGTCTTGGTTGTTGCCATTACACTTGAGAGGTACATATAACAAAGTATCTAAAAAGTGATAGTGTGAGTGAGGAAGAGAGACAATGGGTTTTGATATTTTGCAATTTTATGAGGGAGGAGAGAAGTTAGGTAAACGTTGCCAACAATGACTGTTGGTGGTGGGACCAAGTCAGTGTTGCTTGGTTGGCAACATTTTCACTTTTTATTGCTTTCTTTTCGGTTCTATTTTTTTCTCGGGTCTTTTAATTTAGTTAAAATACCTTAAAAATAAAGGTTCGATTGAGTGATCTGCACTTATTATTGTAAAAAAAGTTGATGGTGGTGGGTGAAGATGAAGGACACAATAATGAAGCAAAACGATATAATAAAAACATAAATATAACTATAGATGTAATATCTATTCAAATTTCGTGTTTTATCCGAATTGGTAAAAGAAAAATATCTAAAATATTAGCAAATTTTACTTTGAGAAGGTTAAAATTCAGAAAATTTATAGGATTAGAAACTTTTATATATACTTCTGTTTCTTATTGAGTAATGCATATTTAAGATGAGTGTCAAATATTTGAATTTAATTGTAACGATAAATTGGTAAAAATATTAGTGTAGGAAGTTTATTTAATTCAAGATACATACATATAGATTAGAATAATATTCCTTTCAATAATTGTTTGTTTATTCTTCATTATGACAAGGGTTGCTGTAGTTTTATCTTTTGAAATTCTATACGTATGTCACAAAGCATATAAATAAGTGCATTAAATTTTGATTAGTAAGGGCTATTTTTTGTTACAGGAATGTGAAAACTACAAAAAGGGTATTTTAATTTTCAAAAGTATGTATCATTATTTCTCTTACCTTCAAGCTCTATGGATATGCACATATAGCGACAACAACAATGAAAATAACTGTTTAAATAAATTGTTGTAATTGTTATAATTGAAATGAGTATAATTAAGTTAAAATGAGTTGAAATGATTAGTTATTACAGTACTGTTATAAGCTGAAATAGGCTAAAATTATTGATTGTTATTGTTGAAATAAGATGAAAGCTGTTATAAATGCTGATATAAACATGCCCTATGTTCACTTGAAAAGAAAAACAACAAAATTAAGTTATGCCCGTCATCTTTAAAATAATGCATTATTTACTTAAAAAAACTAATAAGATTGAAATTATATTTACACTAATAAACAAAAGTAAATCAATATCTGTGAGTGATTTAATTTAATTTTTATCACTAAGTAATATTTTCTATCAAATTAATTATATCACATCATGTTAGTATAAAAACTTTGTGTGCATTTTGTTAGTTCATTTAGAATAGTTGAAAGATTCCAATAAAAAAAAAAATAGTTGAAAGATTATACTTCTCACTAAATTCTTATATCCTATTTTTATTTGTATTTGATTTTGTCTGAAAACTTTACATTATAATTTTTTTTTGTTTATAACATGTCCTTTTTAATATTAGTCTGCTACACATATTACCGATTTTTACTGCTAGCTTACAATAACTCTTATATGAATCGTTGCTTAGTACTTCCTAACTGATCTTCTACATAAAATTTTTACAATTGTTTATAACCGCTACTTATCGCTAATTACAGGTAAATCCTACTCCTCATTTATGCTCTGTTGACACAAGGAATAATTCAAGATTAAATGAATAGGGCAGACTCGTGTAGAATAGCAATTAGCTGACTAATGACATACGTGTTGGTGATTCACTTGTTCTTTAACAGGAGAATGGTCCCTCTCTCATTAATCCTTGAAAAATCTTTCCTAAAAATTTAAGTTATTTTATAATTAGGGCATGATTAAATTATTTCAAGGAAGGACCCTTTAATTTTATGCTTAAATTAGTCTACATAAATGTCATGAACGAAACAACGTTATACTTGAATTACGGAGCGATATTATATAGTGAGTTCCTTTTTCTTAATCACTTAATCTTATTGAATAGTTTCACCTTCAACAACCTTCACTTTTACATTGTAACGGAACGAAGGAAAAACCAAACGTAAAAAATTATTCTTCATAGACAAAATGGTTTTGTGATACATTAAATTTATCAAAACCCAATACATAAAAGTGATGAGAGCCCATAAAATATATGCTTGAATTGCCTGTCCATGTGAAAGATTATCTGGAATACCTCCCCATGATGAATCTCTGATATTTTCCAATTCCTATAAAAATTAACCACAAGTATCACTAGACATGTGTGATCCACGTAGCAAATTAAATTTTATCGACATGTCAAAGTATACTCAATCTTAGAAAGTCTAATTAAATAATGGGCGCTTATATGATAAATCTATATTCAATTTTTTTGGTTTTAATATCATTGAAGGTAATTATATAATAAGAATTTCTATTCAAATATAATAATATTAAATAATTCTATTGATATTTAAAATTTTCATATTAATATTCACTAGTTTAAATTCCACCATTATGGAAAGCAACCGGTTTTATATTGTCCCAATTACTCCTCATGATTTTCCAAATCCTCGCTTGTTAATTACAAATTATATCATCAGTTCAGGTTTATAGATCCAAGTTATTATATATATTATTTTTAAAATTTACTCTGCTATTTTCATAATCGTCCTTTTTAAAACATATTAAATTTTCTTTTTCAGTACTACTATGTCACCATATCTATAAATTTGAGTCAATGGTATAAGGTTTACTTATTAATATCGTACCTCAATCGCATAGAATCAAATTCAAACCCAACTTTACAAAAAAGAAAGTATATATGCCCATGAGTGAGATCATTAATTTGTACCACAACTTTGCTGTCAAGATACTAAGAAAAATAAAATGGAAAAAGTACAATAAATATGTTCACACTATTTTTCAACCTAACAATTGGGTGACTCGTTGCTCAAAGAAATAAGCACAGGAGAAATACAAAGCATATGTCAAATGAGCAATATAAGTTTATCGATAAAAGTATTGATTTAGCGGATAGTAACCTCATCTTGGTAATGAAAAGAATACAAATTCGATCGAATTTTTAAAAATATATTTGTTAAAAGAACTTTTATGTTAACAGTTACGGTCTGAAAAAACTAGTTTGCAATATACAAATAATGAAAATTAAGAAATTAATATTTGCAAAAAGGAATACATTGATGTTCTATTTGGAAAATTCAATTGTTTGAGTAGCAAATAGTCGTTCAATTGAACGGTTGTAGAAAATCATATTTGGTTGATTTGACGGTTGAGCCAATTGATCGTAAATTGACCTAAAGGATATAAATAATTTTTCAAATAAAAATTAGATTTTTGGATTTTAATATCCTAAATTTTAAACCATATTACTTATAATATTTGCAACTATTGATTTACCCTATAATATTTTTACCTTTAATTCTAATTTTTTTAATATCCCGTACTTTAAAAACCGACTCTAATTGGTCCAATTTTGGAACACTCGATCTCTTTTTTTCAAAGTACGTGACATTATAAAATATTAGTGTTAAAGGTGGGGATGTTCAATATAGTTCAGGATATTATTAGCAACATGGCTCAATGTCCGATCCGTGATGTTGAAATTCAATAGTTTTATGAATGGAAACACTATTTTTAAATGAGAAATTCAGAAATATTATTTTAAACGATAAAGTTACAATGAACACTAATTCGTGGTGTTGTTTGGCCTGGTTTATAAAAAAATATATTTGTTTATGAAAAATAATTTTTCTAAAAGTGTTTTTTGAAGAAGTTATGAAATGTTTGACCTAATTTATATGAAAATATTTTTGAATATAAGTTGTTTGGCCTAGTTTTGTCTACACTATTTATTATAGTATAATTTGATTTTTTTAATTTACATAATAATTATTATTTAATATTTATATTTTGTATAAGATAATATTTATTTATTTGTTAGAGTAATAGATAAAGATAAAATAAAATAAAAAAGAGAGATAAAGATAAAGATAGAGAGAGAGAAAGAGAGAGAGGAGATTCTTGGTGGTTGTTAAGCAATTTCTCCATAAACTAGAAACATAAATAACTATTTGTCTGTTTCTATTTTTGAACAGTTTTTTTCCAAAATCACTTTTAAAAAACAGTTTTAATTTTTTAAAAATTAATATTTGACCTAATTTCGCTTTTAGAATCAAAAACAGGTTTAAAATCCAGGCCAAACACCCACGCATATCACTCCAAACACATTTATTGAATACGACCGAAATCTTGATTAAAAAGGGATACCACCACGTGGAAAACTTCAAGCATATCCCATTTGATATAAAATCGCAAAATTATTTATATATATAGCATTTCTAGAATATTGTAGAATGAATGCATAAATTAGTTTGTGAATAACCGGATCGAGTTGTCAAAGTTGACCAAGGTAACACATAATTTAAACATGCACCACCTACGTTTCTTTTTAATGCTTCAAAATAGCAAATAGAAAGTAGTTAATTTCAACTAAATTACATTTAACTTTAGGTGATTACCATATTAGGTTCATTTATGAGTGAAATATTTTAGATTATTTGTAAGATTAATTTCTTTTCTTTTAAGTCTTTAAAAATTGTTGCCGTATTTTCTTACTAATGATAAATTTAAATAGCACTCTCCTACATAATGTTTTTATTACGCTTATTTTTTTTAATGAAAAAAAAAAGATATGATGCATGCACTAGTAGTTTGGCAAGCACTTGCATGCCTCATAAATGATGGGTATGGTGTGATGCATGCATGCATGTCTATACTATATCACATAGGAGAATATATAGATAGATGGTCAAATATCTACTGCTCTTAATATTAATGCATGCACTTGGGTAGTTGAATAATTAAGTTGCATGATGTGAACATTTTTAGACACATTTGATTTATATATTTTTCATACCAACATTCTTAATTGAATTTAGATAAAAATTTGGAAGCAAGACTTTATCGATAGTTATTCCTATTAGGTGTTTTGATTATATTCATAAGCTGACACGATGGAGTTGTGCTACTTTGAGAGTTAATCTACTCTATTTTTGATTGTATCATTTTTAACAAACATTCTTAATTTTGTTTATATTTATCAAATATATGACCTTTTTAAGGGTTAATCAAAGACATGAGTACATTAATGAAATTAATTAACAACACTAGTATTTTCTTTCCTTTTTTTTTTGAGGTAGTTAGCTAGAGAGGCCTTGTTCTTATGAGAGTACTTCAATGGTAGGCATGGGACACAAGAAGAGAGGTAGGTAAGAAGAATGTCTTCACATTAGTATAACTTCATACTCTCCTCTCATTTATTATTGTGTATTTGACCAATATTAATAAATATTCTTGCCACCATTTAACGACATTTCATTTTTTCACAAGCGCCAATGTTGCCGGAGATTTGTTCATAAAAAAACGATCATAAACGCATTCTAGGAATATTGTGTGTTTTTTTTTCTGATAAAAGAATAATGTTATCATATCCCGAGTCATGTTATCATATCCCAAAACTTGGGATATTAAAATCTAAAAGATCATTTTTTGGAAGGTGTTATCATATATACTATGAAAAAAGTGGCATTAGAGCCTTTATCTGTTGTAGTTATAGTGGCTGGTTTAATTGCAAACCCTACACCTCCAAAAAAAAAAAAAAAAAAAAAAAAAGACAAGAAATGATGATAATGAACTTATTAAGGATGATGGTGACTCACGTTAAAATAATTAAATAGTAGCTGTTGAGTTTATTGATTACGAGAATTGAATGACTCAACAAGATTGAAATTGTATGTGAAATTGTAAAATAGCAAAAATTATACTGTAAATGATATCTATGACTATGACTAGTGAATTTTTTTTTTATTTATGAGTGTTTGTCTTTTTATTGGTATTAGTTTATTGTAATGTGATTATCGAAGTTTTGAACTTGTTAACTTTTGACTTAAAAATTATCGAAAAAAGGTGAAAATGATTGAGCCCTAAAAATGGGACATCATTAAAATGATCTTCCTTAACGGGTGTTTTGGTCTTTTAAACGTAATTCATAACTCTTAAAAAAGATGGTAAACTGTGACTTTATCGAAGTAAAGGGACGAAAAATATTACTCCATCCGTCTCAAAATATATGTCACTTTAATGAAATTGTTTTGTTTTACAATACTTGTCACTTTATAATTCCAATGACATATTAATTACTAGTTTACAAATTTTTTCCTTATTAATTGCCTTGTTTCTCTTCTTTTTTTCATTAATTTTCTTCATTTTCAATGAAATATAGGGTTAATTTAGTCTTTTAACTCAAAATTTATCATGAATTTTGTGTTTTTTTGAGATTTCTACATCAATTTAAAATGACATATATTTTGAAACAGAAGGAGTAATATTTAGTTAAAAATTATTACATGATCTCGTATCCATAGACTTGGGGATCCATAAAAGTAAAAGTAAAAAAATTATTAAAAAATCTAATATAGACCCAACAAAATAAAAGTAATCTACTAAAACCATCAAATATGCTTCACCCTGAAACTACACCTAATTCATGCTTCTCATGGGAAAAAAATTCCTTAAGAGCAATTTAGGTTTATCATAGTTAACTATATATAGGTCCTGTTTGGCAAACAGTTGTTAATTGTTGTATCATCTTTTTGTTATTAACTGTTTGAATTACTTGTTTCTTAAAAAAGGTATTTGGTAAAATTAACTGTTTGAGAAAAAAATGTTTGGTGAAATTTCGTTTATACCCTTATGGCTAAGTTGTCTTTTAAATAAATATAAATTTTTTTAATCATTTTATTTTTTCAAATATAATTATATTATGTTATGTATACAAATTATCTTCATTTATAAAACTTTATTTTTTTACTATTTTTATAAATTTATATTCATTTTCTATCTAATATAATATTTATTATATTTAATTTAAACAAAAATAATATCAAGAAGTAATAATAATAATAATAATAATAATAATAATAATAATAATAATAATAATAATAATAATAATAATAATAATAATAGTGATATCATAACAATAGGAATAATAATAATACTAATAATAATAATAATAATAATAATAGATAATAGATAATTAGTTTTTCTTCTCTCTCTCAAGCTTTGAGAGCTCTGCTCTCTAGCCATGGCAAAGCTTGGGAGACCGAAGAAGAAGGACAGACCGACTTCGATCAGCTCCGCCTCTCACGGAGCCGTGACAATCTCCTCCCCAAGCCTTGCTACTCAATCGCAAGGAACACCATCCCCAATTGCACGGAACTCGGTCGTTGAGGAGATGGATAATCAATCTGCGACCGGGCGCCATCCAGTTCAGCGAGACCTTCATGGGCAAAACTCCTCATCTACAGTAACCAGTACGAAAACCCCTCATTCTGGGATAATTTTGATATCTCCAAGCTGCGAAATTCGGGCATAAACTTTGCTTTGTTCCCCCTCAAACGGAACAGGATATCACGTTTACTGAAAATTGAAATTGAGGATATAGAACCGGAAATTAGGTTTTGGGAATCATCTCGTTGCTTGCTATGTGATGGCCGCATCCCTTTTGTCTGTTCTAAATGGTTACATTCGCCGAATTTGGAAGGATTATACAATTGACCGTGTAGTCATGATGAATAATGGGATTATTTTGGTTCGATTTGATTCAATTGAAACTCGAGATGCTATACTCCAACACGACATATACCATTTAGACAAGCAAGCCATTCATTGTAAAGCCTTGGCACAAGGACTTTCGTAAAGAGGAAATTCACAAAATTCCTGTTTGGATTCAACTAACTCGATCTCGATTTGAAGTACTTGGAGTGCTTCCTCATTGAGCAAATTGGCAAGTCTACTGGGAAATCCAATCATGGCAGATAGAAATACTCAAGAGAGGCATAAAGTTAGATATGCTAGAGTTTTGGTGGAGGTGCCTATTCAAAGTACAGATACCTAAACATATATATTTTTCCAATGAGTGTGGTATTCTGCAGAAACAAGATATTGTGCTTGAATGGGAGCCTGTGCAGTGTTCTAAATGTAGGAAATATGGGCATGAAGCTGAAAAATGCCGGAAGGATAATAACTGGCAATGGATACCCAAGGTAGCACAAGTACAAGATACAGTAGCACAAGTGCAAAATACACGAGACAGACACTGATCGGGATGGTTGGACTACCGTGGGACAATCTAACACACCATCCGTAGCACACGTGCAAATGATTACTACTCCAGTTCACAATGTGTTTCAAACCTTAGAAGAGCCGGAAGGAACAAATCTAGAGAACAATCAACCAATCGGTTCGGGGGAGGGGGCAAGAACCCATACCTCATGGATAACATCGCTACATGGAACATAAGAGGCCTCAATGGCCTTAATAAGCAGAAGGATGTAAAGACCTTTTGTGGGAAGAATAAAGTGGGTTTGATAGGACTCATGGAAACGAAGGTTAAACAAAGGAATTACTCTAAAGTTGCGGACCACTTCCAAGAATGGTCTCACTTCATTAACTACAATGCCCATGAAAGAGGTAGAATTTGGGTAATGTGGCTTGACAAGGAGTTTCAGGTTTAGGTGCTACTATCACAGGCACAGATTGTTCATTGTAAGGTACACCATACGTTCACAAACCAATGGTTCCAAACGACAATTGTCTATGGATACAATGATGAGAAGGATAGAGAAAGTATGTGGGATGCTTTATTGAGCCTTGCTGGAAATATTACTGAACCATGGTTAATTATGGGTGACTTCAACCACCTACTGTACTTGGATGACCGAATTGGTGGCAATCCTGTCACCACCCATGATATCTCCGATTTTCAGCATTGCGTACAACACGTAGGCCTACAAGATATGACATGGAAAGGCTGTAGATATTCATGGACCAATAAGCAAGAACTTGGTTCAAGAATACTTTCGAGAATTGATAGAGTTCTCATCAATGAGCACCGACTTCTCAAATACCCAGCTGCAGAAGCGCTATTTCCGGTAGAGGAGACCTCGGATCACTATCCTAGCCTTATAAAATTCTTTACAATGCAAGATGGAAGTCCTAAGCCGTTTAAGTACTTTGATATGTGGGTCACTGATCCCCACTATGAGGAGATTGTTGCTACGGTTTGGAACACAAAGGCCAAGGGAAGTAAAATGCGGATCATATCCAAAAAGCTTAGGCTATTGCAAAAGCCTCTACGAAAACTAAATAAGGAGATATTTGGTGATATACAGGGAACCTTTGCTGTGGCAAAAGAACACCTCAGTAAAATTCAGCTTGCAATTCAAAGCTCCCCAGGATCCACACTTATATGAAGAAGAGAAGCAAGCATGGAGGGATTTTCACCTTTGGAAAGAACGGCTCGAAAGCTTCTACATCCAAAAACCAAAGATGACTGGTTAAACCTTGGAGACTCAAATGACAAGTTCTTCTTTGCTAGCTTGCAATCTAAACATCGGAGAAATAGGATATCATCTTTTCAGCAGGAGGATGGTAATTGGTGCTGGGAATACCAGTAAGGTAACAACTCATTTTCTTGATTACTATGAGCAATTCTTAGGCTGTACTACTTCTACTCATCCTATTGATCCGGAGATAGTGGCAATGGGTCCAAGCTTAACCATATGACAATAGCTTACGTTGATTCAAGGATTCAAGTAAAGAGGATGTTAAAACAGACCTTATTCTCAATCCCAAATCATAAAAGTCCTGGCCCGAATGGCTTTACAAGTGGTTTTTTTAAACACAATTGTCACTATTAGGGGATGATATCTTCCAAGCTATTCAGGAATTCTTCATTACTCGGGCAAATGCCACCTATCCGGAATGCAACAAGAATATCTTTGATACCAAAACTGAATGCCCTACCACCGCAGACTGAATATAGACCTATTTCTTGTTGCAACACCGTGTACAAGTGTGTGTCTAAACCGATCCGCACCGGATCGAGGAAAGTTCCGCCTAGCATTGTCTCTCGAGAATCAATCTGCATTTATCGAAGGTAGGCTCATATCCCACAATATCATGATTTGCCAAGATTTGGTTAGGCTCTACCAAAGGAAGAATGTCTCAACTCGCTTCCTCTTTAAGATAGACTTAAAGAAGGCTTATGATTCAATTTCTTAGACATTCATAGAGGATTTGATGCAACTTCTTAAATTTCCTCCGAGTGTTTAGTAATTGGGTTATGGCTTTGCTAACTACAAGCAACTTTACACTAAATATTAATGGCTCGGATCATGGCAATTTTCAAGGCATGAAGGGATTGAGACAAGGTGACCCTATATCACCCCGATCTTTGTCCTAGTAATGGACTATCTTACAAGAGCTCTTCATCATGCTGCACAGAGATCCACATTCGTATTCCACCCATTATGCAAGCAACCGAAACCGATCAACCTTTGTTTTGCGAGATGATCTTATGATCTTTGCAAAGCCCATATACCTACAGCTCAAATCATTATGGATACCTTTGCGAAGTTCTCGGAAGCTACTCGGTTTGTAAATTAATCCCCAAAAATTCCAGGCTTTTATTGCAGGAGTTAGAGATGAGATACGAACCTCAATCCTTCATATTACAGTGGTTTGCATCTAGAGAGTTCCCTATCAAATACTTGGGTATGCCTTTATCTCCAAGAAGATGGTCCATTGCAGATCGTAGTGTTCGACAGAGAAGGTTGTGAGAAGACTCAAATGTTGGACCTCAAGACACTTGGTCATCCTTGTTTGTGCTGCCCAAAGGGGTTATGAAAACCATTGAAAATATCTCGTCGAAATTTTCTTTGGAACCAATCTAGGGATTACACTAAACCTCCCCCGTGGCGTGGGAAACTATTTGCAAACCGAAATCTGCAGGTGGATTAGGCGTGATAAACCGCCAGAAATGGAATATTGCTTGTAGTAGCCAAACATGTCCGGTATATAGTTGTCGACAAGGAATGTCTCTGGGTCAAATGGGTAAATGAGATTTATATGAAAGGTCAAGGTTTATGGCATGTGGATGCTGCTACTCGAAACCTCATGGTATTGGAGAAAAATAACAAAAATCAAGAAGATCATGGCTCCTGGCTATACTAATGGCAGATGGCTACACACTACATCCGGGGAATACTCTATCGATAGTGGTTATAAATGGTTGTTGGGTGACAGGGGAAATCTCCATTTACACAAATTGTGTGGAATAGATATAATATTCCCAAACACTTGTTCTCGCTTATGGAGAATATGTATGGAGCGACTCCCAACCATGGATAGACTGCAAGCACCTTAATATTCAAGTCCACAATGATGTCCGCCTTCTCTGCCACATCAGTAAAGAAACCCACTCTCATCTGTTCTTTCATTGTCCATATAGTCAAAGTATCATGCATTACATTATGACAGAATTCAAGCTACCATGGCATGTGAATACATATCTAAATCTACCTCGAGCAATCAAGAAGATACATCACAAGACAACACGAGAAGTATACATCCTTTGCATAGCTACCGTAGCCTACCGTGTCCGGATAGAACGCAATGATAGAGCTTTCAAGAAGGAGGAAACCGATGCTAATATGATTGGAAAAAATGTAAGTATCTTGTTCGAAGCTAGACTAAACTTTATTGTTAGGACTTCAAAGAAATGTGACTCAAGTAGCTAGTCTACAACATTTTATTTCTTAAAGGCCCGGGATAACCCCCTCCCTTTAAGTTTTTGTATTGAGATTTAATTCCCTCTGTGGTAATGAATCCATACTTCTTACCAAATAAAATAAAATAAAATAATAATAGATAAATAAATAAATAAGGGTTGGTGACATATGTCGTAATTTATCCAAACTTTTGGGTAAATGTGTAATTTATACAAACAACTCTTTCAAACAGATTGTTAACCAAACACTACTTTATCTGTTTTGGTCAAAACAAGTTAAACCTCTCAAACTTTTTTTCCAAAAAGTTATTATAACTGTCATTTTTGTTTCAAATATTTTCAGTGATCCTTCTTGTCGTTTATTCGTCATCTTATTCAACGTTTTTTTACATTTTAACTTTCTTATTTATTTATATGAAAAAATGCATTTTATTTGGGAGAAAAGAAAATGTAGTATTATAGAAGTCAAAGTATACTCATGTTGAAATTATCAATACATTGAGGATTGATATTTGATATGTTTGAATCCAACGGCTTGAAGCCTTTTGAAAAGCTCAAGGAGGGAGGGAGGGAGGGAGAAAACAATAAAAAGATTCTGAAACGGCCAAATGGGTACTAACATAAAAAATATTTTTAAAAAAATCCAACAAAATCTCCCTCTCTCCCTCTCTCTCAGATGATCCAACGGCTTCAAATACCTTTCCACCATCGCATATCTTTATCATAATTATAAAAAATTCGCCTTTTCTTATTCGTTCCCAGCTGAACGGTCATATTTTGCCAATTTAAATTTCCAGAGGCCATTGCCCTCTTTACTGAAAACTAGCCGTTACTTTTCCCTACTCTCTCTCTCTCTCTCTCCTCTGCAAAACGCGAGAACAGAAGAATTCCTCCTACTCAAAGATTGTTAATTTGATTTGGAAAGAGTGGAATTGATGGCTTTGAATTCATCGAACCGAGCTTCGTCTCCAATGTTGTCGAGACCAAGTCCTAATCCTAACGCTAACCCTAATTCAAGAACCTATCAAGAACGAGAAGGGATTGCTCCTGCTAGGAAGAGTTTCAGTGGTTACCCACTTGGGAAACCATCCATAATTTCGCAGCCTCGGAGCCTGATCCCCAACACCCCTGCTAATAGCCCTGCAGGTACTCTCTCTCTCTCTCTCTCTCTCTCTCTCTGAAGCTTGAAACTTTGGAAGCCCTTCAATAGTCAAGGTTTTGGGGGATTTGTCGGTACGATTTGTTGCTTCTTAGATTAGTTTTATAATCTCTGGCTATGATTTTCTGGCTTAATCGTATGTTTTCTTGGGTGGGTTGGTTGATGATATGTTGTTTCTTAGATCACTTCTGTGTTTCAGGCTGTAATTTCCTGAATTAATTATGTTTTTGTCATTTTCCAAATCCCATATTACATTCAATTGGTAACTGGTACTCCCCCCAAAAAAAAAGGCCCTTCTGTCAATTCTTAAGCTGATAATTATGTTTTTGGAATTCTTTCAGAGTACGCAAAAAGAAATTCATTCAGTAGAGACCCTGAACAGAAGGAGAATGAAAGAGATTATTCCAATTCAAAATCAGCTGCGAGACCCCGATCCCCTTCAATTCTAAAGGGATCCAAGAACTTCATGTCCCCAACAATTTCAGCTGCCTCGAAGATCAACCCATCACCGAGGAAGAAGGTCCTGGGAGAAAGGAATGAAGCAATCCGCACTTCTGCCTCCCTGTCTGATGGAAAATTCCAGTTTTTCTCAACAAGTTCGTTGGAATTTTCTGATGAGAATGAACCAAAAACAGCCATGGAACATCCAAGCACAGATTTCGACGAAGCCCCAGAGGAAAATGTCGCTGATTCCAACATTGAAGGGAGAAAGATTGAATTAGAGCCAGATTTAGTTGTGCTTAGCCCTGAGGTACCCTTGAATACCGCAAAATTTTCTTCTTCTGATCAGTCTTTACCAATTAGTGAGATGCCTAAAACTGGTGATGAGTGTAATGTGGGTTTGGATTTGAAAAATACAACTAATTCTTCACCATCTGTCATAGCTCCTCTAGATGCTGACCCTTCACTTCGACCATATGATCCCAAAACCAATTACCTTTCCCCAAGGCCTCAGTTTCTTTGCTACAAGCCCAACCCGAGAATCGAGACTTACATTAACCAAGGCCTTAGGCTTGAAGATCAATTTGTGTCTGAAAGTGTTTCTGAGAGTGAGAACAGTGAAGAAACCCAGTCAGGATACTCCCTAATGAGCAAGAAGATTCTTCTTCTTCTACAGAGGAAACATCTCCTGCTGAGGAAAAGCCTCCATCTTCTGAGTTAAACCCCACTGAACCCCAGGAAATTCAGGAGACTGCTGAACCTAAAATCGCCCCTAGACGTCGATTTTTCAATAAACCAAAGACTATTGCATTCACCTTTATCTTCTTGCTTGGGTTGATTACCTTTTCTGTGACCTATCCTGGTTTTGGAAGTTCCTCATACCGAGATGATATCGTTTCTGTGGTATATAATGATCCTCATGTAGTTATTGATCTCGCAAAAGTGAATATCAATGGCCTTTTCCAAAGAGCCAAGATATGGTCAGCCCATTCTGTGAGTCATTTGTCCCAGATGATTCAGAGTTTAAGAGAAGTTCGTGAGATTAATCCTGTGTTATTTAGCAACCTAACTGGTTGGCAAGAAGAGAAGGATTATGTGGTAGGAGATTTTGAGTTGGGCTCTTTTTTTGAAAGAAAAGATGATGGGGGTTTTGTGGTTGAGGATTTTGGGTTGATCTCCTTTGTTGAAGAAGATGGTCAGGAGGAAACAATGGATACAAGTGCTGAGAACTTTGAAGAATTGGAAAACAACCCAGAATTTGAAGAGCAAGAGGACACTCTTGCTGAAGAGAGTAATTTGTTTATGCTGGATGATTCTGAACCTGAGAAAGTGGAACAAGATTCAGTTCTTCCTCTGGACAATGATGAAGATTCTCCAGTTGATGTTGAGGATCTGAATGCAGATTCTCAGGAAGAGGACCACACCCAAGAAGAAGCTGATATCAGTTCTGCTGTTGGGTTTGAGTACCGAAACGATGCTAAGGCTGAAGGTTCGTCATCACAGGATCTCGATTTTGGCCACGCCCAAGAAGATGACATCAGTCGTGATGTCGAATTTGAGTTTCTAAACTATGCCAAGGCTGAGGGTTACCTATCAGAAGATTGCGAAGTTCAAACTGATGAAGTCTCAAGTGTGCCATTGGGTGCAGAGGATCAAAGCTCTTTGAACAATATTGAGACTGAGGAGATCATGATCGAGGAAGTTAAAACCGATTCTGAAGTGGTTCCTGAAGTTACACACACAAGTGTGCCATTGGTTGAAGATGATCAAAGCTCCTTGAATAATGTTGAGACTGAGGAGATGATGATGGAGGAAGTTACAACCGATTCTGAAGTGGTTCCCGAAGTTACACCTACAACTACAACAAAAGTCAGTTTAATTTTTGTATCTGTACTTGCATCAGCTGCAGCAATCTTCATGTATATGAAACCAAAGAAAGCCAATTCAGCTATTTCAGCTGATCAGTTGCTCATGAAAGCAAAGCCAGCAGCGGAGAAGTTAGTGGCAAATGTGAAGGTGCCCTCCATGATCCAAGAGTGCCCACCTTCTTGGAGTGGCCCAGTGGAGGTTGATATGACCAGTGAGCCTTGCCCCTCGGAGATGAGCAGCTTCCAGAAGACCGCATCTCACAGCAAGAGGAGTGTACGAAGGGGTGCCGATGAAGCTCAAAGTCAAAGCCAAGAAGAAAGGAGGCCTAAGAGGGATTACAAGAGAGAGTCCCTTGCTTCTTCTTCTTCAGAGTATACAATGTGTTCATCTTATGGAAGCTTCACCTCCTACAGCATAATCCCCTCCAAGAAAGTAAGTTCATCAACCCCCCCAAAAAAAAAAAAAAATTGAGATCATAATACTAAAGCATTACTAACTCGGAGTTGCATTTTCTGTTTTGCAGGGAGATGATGAAGTGGTGACTCCAGTCAGACGATCAAGCAGAATCAGGAACCATGTCACTTCTCCGTGACTAGCAATCGAAAGCAAGATGTTTAGAGGCCCTGTCACCAGTCTTCTCTAATTTGTAGCTTTGTCTAGTTTCTAACCATTCATTGGTTTGATTTCGTGATGTTTAGAGGTGCCATTTTCTAGTTTCTGACTTGGTTGTAACTAATTAGCCGTTGATAGTGGCACATTGAGTAGGAGAGACCCTGATATGATGATCCTTTGTCATGGCAAGTCTGTTTGCTGTCTCGTGTTTAACTTGGATTATGAATGCCTACTTCTATTATTCTTATGGTTGCCAATTTCTTTGTCATCTGCTCTCATTTCCATCTCCCCCAGGTAACAAGCTTCGTATCAATGAATGCCTCCTTTTATTTCTTGCTTACAGTTACATCCAAATCAAAGAAGTGTGTGCCCAAATTTTACATTATTCAACAACCTAAGATGTTCAAAATGAGTCTATCAAAATTGATGGCAGATATCGCATATGTACATTTTGTAGAAATTATTTACAGGATCTTTTTCAAATTTTTTTATTAATTTACAATTAATATAAAGAAATAACAGAAATACCCTCATCTTCTTCGTTTTATCCTCTTTCATTTCCTTCACTCTTTCATTTCTGATTCTTCACCATCTTCTACCTTCTATTTCTCCTTGTCAGGATGGCGTTCTTGTTATCATGATGATGATAATGATGATTGCTTGATAAAAAATAAAAAAACAGATGATGATGATTCCGAGCTGCACAGCCTCCCAATCATGTTGACGATG
Source organism: Talinum fruticosum (assembly GCA_021018815.1). Taxonomy (NCBI): domain Eukaryota; kingdom Viridiplantae; phylum Streptophyta; class Magnoliopsida; order Caryophyllales; family Talinaceae; genus Talinum; species Talinum fruticosum. The sequence continues at coordinate 9,890,189 of JAITYX010000004.1, read as the reverse complement.
ATTCCAAGCACCGCAATCGCCTCCACAACTCCAATTGTTGTTGAGGTCGCATCCATGGCCAAATATTAACAAAACAGAGGGAAAATCGGTTCAATTTCCTCAACCTAAGAAAAAAATTGAGGAAACTAACTGAAAGGATCGTGAATCTTTGTAATTATGATAGTCAAAGATTGGATCTTTTTCTAGTGATAATTTACGGTCAGAGTTTTGAATCAAAATAAAGGGTAAAAGAAAGAGGGAGTGTGGTCCTGTGTGTTAATGGGGGAGAGAGAAAAGAGGGGAAAGAAAAGGAGTGAGAAATAGGAAGAAGAAAATGAGAAGAATTAGAAACGAATAGAGAGAAAACGAAGAAGACGATGACATTTTCGTCATTTCCTATGTTCATCATAAATTTTAGAAAAATAATCGGAAAAGATTTTATCAATAATTTCCACAAAATACACACAATTTTTAAATATATTCTCAAAATGATATCTTCTTTAAATATTTTTCACATAATATTTAATACTTTATGTTAGAATATAAATCTATTCCTAAACTTTCAAACATAAGTTTAAGTTTTTGGTCGAGTTGGTTCTCGAACACTTTCCAACAATATTTTGATCAGTACCGATTTATGATCACATAGATATATAGGATGTTCATAGAGATATTAGTTTGCCCGTACAGACTTGTAACGGCAGAACAGCTTTGGGGACAAAAAAGGACCAAAGAAGATCCATGTGTTTTTTGATGCAAGATAAACTACAAATACAATAATTGGTTACTTGCAATTTTCACCCCCATCTAAAACCCTTGCATGGATACACACACATGTATATCCCAATTGCAATCCATACTTGCACACTTAGTTTTTATTCATTCATTATACTAATTGACTAAGATAATAACAATGGAGATAGATTTAGAGGTTCCAAGGTCCATAACTATGACCTGGGATGTTGCTAGTTCCAGGAGTATCAAAGCAGTTGAAGTCGACCCCGACATGGCCATCTCTGACAGAACTGTTGTTCAAATTGCCACCATTTTTAATGGATTCGAGGATGAATCTTCTTTCGGTTTCAGCTGAAATCCTAGCCTTGAGCTCCTCCATCATGGCTCGCAGTTGCGTAGCTCGGGATAGGCTAAGCTGGTCTCTGCTAGATGGCATCTCCATGGGTGGGCAGCCTTGCTGCTTCTTCTCCTCCTTGGCTTTGTTCCTCTCAATCTCAGCCTGCTTTTGGATCTCAGTATATTGAGTGTAGAGCCTACCCACATTATTCTTTTGATACTCCTCGAAATATTTGATATCTCCAAATGTAGAATCTTGGGGTTCGTCGTTGAAAATTCCATTCAGAAAACGATTAAGAATGCTGTAAACGTTAGGGTGGCCAAAAGAATAAGCCTTCTTACCAGGAGAAAAGATGATTATGGCTAACGCAGCGCCACAAAGGGTAACGAGCTCGTTCGCCTTCTTAAAAATGCCGCTACGGCGCTTGGTGAAGGTGACTCCTAAGCTAGTTTTGTTTGGGATCTTCTTCATCTCAAGCTTTTGACGACCTCTACAGGTTGGTTTCACCATAGTTGCTCTTTACTGTAAGAGAGAGAAATATTAGGAGTAAAGTTTAGATATGAGAAGAAAATGTAATATATCATTTAGGTTTATATAGGAAAAAAATAAAGGGTTGGAATTTTTTAAAAAAGTTCCTACCCAAATTAAGTTAAATTAAAATTTATGAAGCCCAATAAAAAAAATTGAATTAAAATTAAAATTTAAAATAATTTCTTGGTACTCCCTCAGTTTTATAATACTTGTCTTTTAAACTAATTTTTTTGTATTTCAAATATCTGTCTCTTTACAATTATAATGACATATTCATGAGTAGATTACCCAATTTATGCTTATTAATTATTTTTTTATCTTATTTTTTCATTGATTTTCTTCATTTCTAATAAAACTTTACAGACAACCTGATTTTTTTCACATAAATTTTATCATGAATTTCGTGTTTCCTTTATATTTCATGACAATCCAAAAACAACGATTATTGTGAAACGGAAGGAGTATTTATTTTGTCCACATTTCCCTTTGTTGGGCAGTTAAATAATTTTTTTAGAAGGCAACTTATACTACTATTAGTTTAAGAGGGTGGGTTTTTTTTTCTTTTTTCTGATGAAGAAAAACTTATCCATCTGATATATTTCTATATGTAATGAGAGTGTGAACTGAATTATGTATTGTCTATATTTATAGAAAGAAATTGAGAGGATTTCTGGAAAGATTTCATTAATTACCATTTCTGTGAGTCATAACTCATGAGTATGCATATTTCCACAATTTCAAAAATAAAATTGAAACTTTTTTAATTGAAAATAGTAGTAAAATAAAATTGAAAACTTATTTTTGCAATATGAGCTTTATATGGTTTTTTTATCACCACCAACAAGAGTTTGATAAATGCTTCTTAAAATTTTATTTTAAATCTACAGATAATTTTTTTTAAACAGTAAATAATAATTATTATTTTCCCTAAAAAAGTACAAAAAGATGATGAAGAACTAGTTAGGTCACTAAGTCACTCTACTTCACAATATGCTTATCGATCCAAAGGGTACAAGTATATTGAATTTGTCTAATTATAACTTCCTTAGCTCTACTCTCAACTCAGAATTTTCGCGTGCACCACTTTTTCTAAATTTCATAAACTGTTCCAGCTAATAAAGTACACAACCATTTACTTCTTTTAGAGTTGCCTGTTCAGTATTTTGCAAACCAATTCAGCTCCTTCTTCATATCCTTTCCTCTTAGTTGCAGTTTAGCCCAAACAAGTATGTCGCCCTATAAGGTGCTGGTGTAAGAATATGAAAAGAAGTAATGTGGACAATTATTCATGCTAAAACAGACAGCAACCCTCCACTTCCAAACCTTCAGTATTTAAGAACTCAGTTGTAGTTAGTCTCCCTAAGCAAGCTAATCATATTATGTCGTTCCCAAGCTCAACTCTTCCACACCATCTTCCACCAAGGTACCTTATCGGCCGCATGATGAAATAACTTGTAGCTAGCTTTAATAGAGCTATTTCATCCATGTTCTGGTTCTATTTTCATCTCCCAAATAGTGGATAAGTTGGTGTCTGACACCAAAAACCTTCTTCCATCCCTAAGTATCCCCACATCGAACTTTTACTTGAATTTATAGATAATTTTATTTAATTTAAAAATACATTTTTAATTTTTTATATTTAATTAATAATTCTAATTTAATTCGTTTTGAATAGACCCGGCAATCGAGTCATTCGGTTCGAGTTAAGTTCGGTTTGGCTCAACTTCCGGTCGATCTCATTCGGATCCGGCTCGGTTTCGGTTCGGATTAACTTCGGTTTGGGTAAAATTCCGGTCGATCTCGTTCGGTTTCGGTTCAGGTCAACTTTGGTTCGGTTCAACTTCGGGTCAATCTCGTTAAGGTCGGGTTTAGTTCGGGTTAATTTCGTATCGGGTCAACTTCGGGTGAAATTAATTCGGGTCGGTTTCGGTTCGGATTAGGTCAATGTCGGTTTTGGTTGGTGTCGAGTATGGTTTCGGTGTAACTTTCGATCGAGGTAGAAATCGGGTCATGTCGCTTTGGGTCGGGTTGATATTCGGTCGTGTCGCGTCAAATGTTTTTACAAAACCTTTTTGAGTTGAAGAAAAATCAAATTTTTTAAAGTTAATGTATTATTAATATTAGTTTTTTCGGGTTCGGGTTGTAATCGGGTCACTTTTTTGGAGTCAAAATCGGTTCAAAATTGTACCCACCGAAAAAATTGTACCACTATATGTACAAAAGTACATCCTGAAAGACCCACCAAAAAATTATGGGTTGGGTCAAATTTGGATTCCACTCGGTTCGGGTTCGGGGTCACTTTTACTTAGGTTAAATCGGTTCGGGTCAGATTTGGTTTGGGTCATTTTGGGTTCGGATCGTAATCGGATCAATTATATTTCGGGTCGGTTCGCTTCGGTTCGAGTCATTTCGGTCGGGTCTTAATCGGGTTCATTAGATTTCGGGTCGATTCATTTCGGTCTTCGAGTCAAAATCGGTTCAACTGCTTCGGATGTTGTTTCGAGTTGACCCATTCGCTTCGGATCGGTTTTACCAGGTCTAGTTTTAAACATAGGTCCAATTATGATTCAATCAATAATATGTAGCATTAGCTATGCAAATTTATATAAACTATAAAGGTATATAGTATATACTTTTATAGTTTGCATAGCTAATGCTAAAACTAATTACTTAATTATGTAGGTTGAATAAACTAGTATTTGAAGTACGACTTTAAATAATCTTAGCATTTAAAGTTGGATTTATATAAAGCTAATTAGGTTTTATATTTTCAGGAACATTGTTTCATTTTTTTTTTTTTGGTGGGCAATAGAAGTCGAAAAGTAGGTTGAAGTAGGTGAAATTCTAATCAGGCCTCTCATAATTATCATTAACCTTTTTTTTAACTAAAGAATGAATTTTATTAATTGAAGTTCATGCAACATCTACACTAAAAATCAAACTTAAAAATAAATTTATAATTAAAATAACAAAATAAATCATTCAATGGAAAAACTAGTTGAAACTTTTCTAAACTCTCCCATTCTACTCAATCGTCGTTTCATGAATGATATACCCTTCCCGTCGAATAAATTTATTTGTTATAATAGTCCGAATTTGAATAATTGATCCTTGTTGTAGACCGATCCGACAATTAATCAATAATTCAGTCACATACAAGCACAACACTATAAAAAAACTGATAAAATCGCTCCAACAGCGAGAGATAATACCATTCATTAAAAGAGGGTATGGAGAAATTCTAAAAATGAAGAAAGAATAATTATTTGTAGAGAAATACTAATAAAACATAAAAGAAAGAGAGAAGTCAATGACAGCCCCTGAGAAAAAGAAGGAGGTAGAATTTTTTTTAAGAGAGTATGAGGAGGGAGGAGGTGGAGGCTAAATTTACTTATATTTTGTTAAAAATTATTGTTAATTATTATTAACACTCTTAAAGACTTTACCCGTTTGAAATAACTAACAACCACAATATTTATTCCTTTCTCTGCTAACGTGCGTCTACAAGAGGGCGAGAACGAGTGGGCGGTGGATGCTGATAAGTTCCTTTAGGAGAGTCTGGAAATTTGCATTCCCAGCACCACGAACATTCCAAACGAGTAATTTGGCATCAATGGAATGTTTCTGACCTTGGTTTGAGTCAACAAATCGATTTGGGTTATAATCCATAAAAATTGAAATTAGGAGGCTGAGTAACTCTAAGCACTTGAAGAAGGTCTGAGTTGATATTCCATCGAGTTTTCATCAATAACCATTTTTCCACTCTTATTAGGAGGGTCTTCATCAGCAAGATCATGAACTTCAATCATTACTGAATCAGTTGGGCCACAAGATGGAGGATTGGGTTGGCCCAAATCCGGAGGTCTATCCCTCCTTCCGCCTCGATCATAGTCTGGGCCTAGGTCAGGGGATGAATTATAGCGAAATAGATGGTAGGAGGAAGAGGGGGAAGGATTGCGGCCCAGTCTAGTATGAGATAGCAACTGGGTTGTGGGATGACTTTGGCGGGTTCCCAATATGGGAGGTCGATTAAAATTATTTCTGACAGTATTAGGGCCTGAACTTAGGGTGGCATTTTAGGCTTGGGCACTGGGGTTAGATGCCAAAGGAATTGGAACATTCTCTTTATCAGCATTTAGGGCAGTAGTTTCATTGGGTACAACAGCCCTTCTCCTTTGCAAAACTTCCGTTAAACGCTTTTCAATATGAGAATGAGCAACTGAAATGGCTGCAGTGGTGTCCTTATTCATCAAGGTCTCTTCCTCAACATAATTATTGAGATCAATATCAGATAGGGCTCTAAATCTTGATCCAAGATTCTTACCCGGATTTTCCATCGATAGGACAATCTGTCTATCCATGTTCTGCGGTTCAGATCTGGTATCGCTAGTGGGATTATCGGTTTGACCCAGAATAAACAATGGGTCATTTCGACTGCCAGTGTTTTGATTTCCAAGTGAACCGGGTCTACAACTTGAATGTTGTCTGCCACTGTTAGGCTGTTTTGATGGTCGTCTTCTCATGGGGTTTTTCACCAACATCTAACTACCATATACTGCATTTTCCTCAGGTCTTGCGGAGTCAACATTGGATGTGTGTTTTTGCCATTATTGGACTCTTTCTCAGGCTCATTCTCGGCTTGATTCAAAGGAGAGGAATCATCCTTATGTCCTTGTTTACGACAGTGGAAACATATCATATGTAATCCTTCGTACTGAATCCTCCAAATTCCTCCATTTAGGCGGAACTTAAAAGGCAAAGGTTTGGTTAGGTCCACTTCAACGCTTAATCGAGTATACTGTCCTCTTTCTACATTTGCAGTTGTGTTATCAACTCGAACAACTCTACCAATTTTGCTTCCAATTTTGTGGAGGAGGAAATTCTTGTTGAAATATTCAACACTTAATTTGGGTATCCTCACCCAAGCCATCAATTTTGTAATCTTATCATCTTCAGGTAAGAAATTTGGAACCCATTCTCTAATGATTAAATAATTATCATCGATCATCTAGGGGCCATCAGTCATGACATGTTCATAGTCGTCCATATTTGTGAATATGGTTACATAGTGGTTATATCCGATGTCAATGAGGGAGAAATCCCCTGCAGAGCCCATTTCTTCGTAAGACCTTTCTTTAATTATATATAACCTATCTCTTTATCAAACATCTTGATTATCAAAGCATTTTGCCATGGCTCTCGTAACATCTTCTTTTCTACCACTGTTAAGATCGTTGGACAGTTGGGGTCATCAAACTCCGGAGGTTCATCATCATTCGAGGTGTCGTAGGAGTCATTAGAACCCCACACGGGATTATCCCTCACATCAAAGTTCATATTCGGGTTATTCCCTCAAGAATATCCCGATAAAATATTCCAGAAATCGGGCGTTGATTCACTTCTAGTGGCGGTGTTTCCATGACTCTTGGGGATCCTAGGACTAGATCTGTCTCATCGTCCTCTTCTATCATCATTGGATCAGGAGGAGCGCCCCCAATGCTCGTTTCATCTTCTTTGTAGATCGATTAAGTTGATCGGTGTCTTCCTTAGAGCGGAGTCTCTCAATTTCCGTCATTTTTCATTGGATATAATATTTTATGCACAATCAGCGTAAACTTATAACAATTATAACAAGTATAACAGTTAATTTTAACAACCAAACTAATAAATCCAAAAAAGATTGAAGACGACCCAAAGCACATTAGCACACATAAAATATGTTTTTTAATCCAATTCATTCATTATTATTACAATAATAATCATAAATAGAAAGAAACTGTAAGCTATTTGGGCACCAGCTGTGTGCTAATCTTGTCGTTTATGATGGAATGAAAAAGACCCCACACTCTGCACTTGTATTCCCGCAAACAAACACCCTGGTCGATTATAACAACATATATTGTTATTTTTTATTTTGATTGTACAAGGATATAATTCTAATAATATGTTTTCGAGAATTTTAATATATATATATATATATATATATATATATATATATATATATATATATATATATATATATATATATATATAATTTTTCTCTATTTTTTATTAAAATAAAATAAAATATATTTATGTATAGTAAATTATACGTACATAATTCTTTTTCACTTAAAGAAGAGAGAGATGACTATATATATTGAAATTTATAGACTCATCCATATCATTTGATGTCTAATGTAATATCATTCTCGTATAGCCTCTTAGCAATGTAATAAGTATGTAATTCTAAGAGTATGATATATACAGATTGACTGATGTATTATTATTATTATTATTATTATTATTATTATTATTATTATTATTATTATTATTGTATAAATTTCTTTCTAAATTCAAGCATTTAGCATTTTAGCCTCCCTCGTTATCCCGACCCCCATAAAATGGAAATTGCGTAGAGTGATTTCTTTTCTTGTTTGGCCATTTCCCTCCAAATTTCTCTACGTAAAAGGATTATGTAAATAAATTTAAGAAAAAACTACACAGGTAGACAAAAAGGTTTGATAATTACTTCATAAATTTTTAACCAAATAACATTTATAAAATTATTTTTAAATTTGTCGAATCTTGTCCTCATTAATGTCATATGTTTTCCTAAACTTTAAAAATTTAACATTTACAACAAAAATCAAACATATAAAATCTAGTATTAATCAATAAATATAATATTTTTCAAGATTTTATCAAGTGAACCCGTTAAAAAGAGAGTAACATGATGAACTATATGCTTATCCTTTAGGTATGAAAAGAGAATACGTACCGAGGGCATCCCAAAGAGGAGATTAAACCTAGCCTTGAAAGACATGCACTATTTTGTTGATTCAAATTTGAAGAACTTCTCTTTATTGATAATTAAAATTTTCCAACGGAACTACAATTATAAAAGTAAATACTTAGTTTGTAACTAATACAATTAAATCACAAAAAATTGTTATTACCCCATTCAATTAAAATTATGTACCCCTTTTTCAACAATTAATTTTTTAAAAATTTATTATTTACAATAACTTTTCGAGTAAAATTAACTTCCAAATTGAAAAATAATTTTATTAGAGATATAACTATAAGATAGAAAACAATACGAGTAATTTTTTTAAATCAAATTCTAATTGAGGGGTAGTATTTATAATTTACAATCAGTTATTTCACAATATTTTTCTTTTTTTATTATTTATTATTTTCATAAAAAAACAATAATAAAAAAAAAGAAAAATACAGACAGAAAATATTGGTGTGAACAATATGATGAGATGATATGGAGGTGGAGATAGAGGTGATTCGCTGGCATCTCACTTTTTGCGCCACTGGCTTCCACTCCCTACCCAAAAAAAAGGAAAAAATCTCCCCCGCTTGTGATCAGTTAATTCCAGCCTGTCACCTTCCAATTTCCCCCTTAAAACCCTCCTCCCCCTCTTTCTCTCTCCTCTGCTCATCACCACTGCTCTCTCTCTACTCGCCATGGATCCCTGCAACTTTCTCCGCATAGTCGTCAACAACTTCGCCATCAGATTCCCTCCACAACCCCACTTTCGGATCCCTTCACTTTCTACTTCTGCAAAATCAAGCTCCCCCACTTCCCCTCCCAATCCGCCCCTATTCCGGTAGTATCCTCCGACGCCGCCCACCCGGATGCCCATCTCCCACTCGGCTCCGTCTGCTTCAACCTCACCCGACCTGAGACCGACAGGCTGGTCTCCAAGCGTCCGGTGATTAAGATCGATGTGTACTCCAGAAAGGGCGCCGGGTGCGGGTTTGGACAGTCGGGGAAGCTCTTGGGTCGGCTCGTGGTGCCCCTGGAGATCACCCAACAAACCGTCGAGGGGAAGGGGAGCACGGTGGTGAAGAACGGGTGGGTTGAGGTTGGAGAGGGGGAAGAAGAAGGGGAAGAATCTGGAGGTGTACTTGACTGTGAAGGCCCACCCGGATCCGAGATTCGTGTTTGAGTTTGATACGGAGCCAGAGTGTAGTCCTCAAGTTTTTCAGGTTCAGGGGAGCATCAAACAACCCGTTTTCAGTTGCAAATTCGGGTTCAAGAACGGTAGTTATTCGGGTGATTCATCGAGCTCATTCAAGTCTGAGATAAGGGAGCATAATAACCACCACCACAACCAATCGAAGAAGGAGCGAAAGGGGTGGTCCGTAACTATCCACGACCTATCAGGCTCGCCCGTGGCGGCGGCCTCCATGGTCACCCCCTTCGTCCCCTCCCACGGGTCGGACCGGGTCAGCCGCTCCAGCCCGGGGGCCTGGCTCATCCTGCGCCCCGGGGACTCCACCTGGGTCCCCTGGGGCCGCCTCGAGGCATGGTCGGAAAGCTTCGATCGAGTCGGGTACCGGTTTGAGCTCTTCCATGACTTGGGCCCCGCCACTGTGATGGGTCCCGACGGGGTCACCCTGGCCCAGTCTTCCATCCCGGCGGGATCCGGAGGCAAGTTCAGTATCGACATAACCTCCAGTGCGTCTCCGGCGGTGAGCCCGAACAGCAGCGTGGACTTCGGGTCGGGGTCGTCCTCTGGGTCGGAGTGCGGGTTCGGGTCGTGGTGGGCGGGGATGATGTACAAGGGGTTCGTGATGTCGTCGACGGTGGGTGGGGGAAGGCTCCGGCGGTGGAGGTGGGGGCGCAGCACGTGACCTGCGCGGAGGACGCGGCGGTGTTTGTGGCGTTGGCGGCGGCGATGGATTTGAGTATGGACGCCTGTAGGCCGTTTTCGCAGAAGTTAAGGAAAGAGCTGAGGCAGCCAAGTGGGGAGTTTGTCGTTTGATTTGATTGTGCGTGTCGTTTTTGTTAGCTTAGATGAGATGAGATGAGATGAGATGAGGTGGGTTCTTAGAAATTGCGGATTTTTTTGGGATTTATGATTTTAGTGATTTTAGTATTATTGATTTTTAGATGTACAGTGAAGTATTCCACATTCTTTATGATATTGGGAGTGAAATTTTAGAGAGAATTTTTGAAACCTATGCTCATTATTATTTTCGTGTTCCAGTCAATTCTCTGTTCATGGCAGTTTGAATTTTTGTGCTTCTTCGCTTGGGTATTATATATTTATTTAACAGTATGTAGTAAAAAATAATAAAAATTTAATTATAAGTTTGCAACCATGAAACTAGTATAAAGGTGTAGAACAGATAAGTAATAAAAAACAATAGGTGAACTGATGTAGGAAGCTGGGCTAATGATTACTGGAGTAGTATATTTGTAAGTTGAATTAGGACAGCTAAGATGGATGGTGATTTGCAGTGAATCCAAGAAGGGAAGGTGCGGTGTGGTGGGGTTCCAGTCCAGAGCTGGTGGCTTGGGCCAGCCTGCCAGGTGCAGCGCTGCTTGCGCTCTCTCACCAGTCACATATAGGAGAGTGAAAGCTGATGCACCACGTGTACACAGATTCGGGTACTACTCAAATCACGTGCGTGTGGCAGAGGATTTAAGTGGGTATAATTACACTTTTCTTCACTCTTTAATAATACTCACTTATTATTTTAGAGTTAATTGAATTATTTTTAATTATGATAAATGTATTCATATAAGGATTATTGAAATTTCTATCATTGAAACCTTTTTTAATTATGATAATTGATAAATATAAGTCATTGATTTAAAAATGAATAGAGCTGAACCGTATCTTTCTCTCTTCTTCTATGTTTCTTCAATCTTCTCATGTATCTTTCTCTTTCTAAAATAATTTTGAAGAGAATCAACGCCTCAAAACCCACCCTTTCCCCTCTCACTTACATCTCATCCTTTAGAATAATAAAACTCTGAAGGCTTATGCTCCCAGGAAATTCAAGGAATTATAGTCTGCAAATATGAATGAAAATTCAGTAATGAAAGGCGATATAGGTATGGTAATTGTGGTATCAACAAAGATGAAAAATATGTCATAAGTTCATGACTCAAAATTCCTCTCATAATCTTGGCTCTCTATCAATGCCATCAACCTGTGACGCCCAAATTAAAAGGAGGAAAAAAAAAAGAATTTGATTTATATATGTGACTTACTAAATAACTTAGTTTAATGATTGGTCGTAAAATTTATATAATGTGCTAGTTAGCTTATATATATATATATGTATTTATTTATAAGATCGTTAGTTAACGGTTAATTTAGTTGAAAATAATATTAGGAGTAACCTTAGAAAATATTGATTTGGCTTGCTAGTTGCTTAGATCAAATAATATCAAAGCATGATTATCATCCTAAGGTTTAAACATCCAAAACGGACTCATTTCTTCCCAAAATCTCAACATTTAGGCAAAAAAAAAAGGTCTAATTGCTTGCTCTATTTTTCTTTGCCTACTATTGCAACCTACATCTCTACCCTCCTACCTTCAAGTCCATACCTCACAATGATTACTTTCCTCCAAATATGCTGCACTCCACCTCTCTACACTATATTCCAACCATCATTGCAACACTACTCTCCTTTCAAATATGATACATTCAACTTCTCTATCCCATACTCCAAATAATTATTGCAACCCTTCCAAATCTATTGCATAAAATCAAATAGGATGATTGAACCAGAAATGTTTTCCATTTTCTCATGCAAAACCAAGCAGCTCCAAAGAAGAGAGAGAGAGAGATAGAGAAAGAGAAAGAGGGAGAAGACTAAGGGGACTCATCTTCTTCTATCATATTCATTTCAAGTTTCAACCTCATTATTCAAGATTTTTACTAAGGGTAGAGCCAAGAACAAAGGTAGAGGGGTAGAAGGAAGGTTGAAGAATGCAACAAATAACAAGAATTTAACTCTAATTATCTTCATTAAGGTGGGTTTCCTTTTTCTCCCCAATGTATATTACTTTTCAACCAAAATGAATTTTGTAAGTGTGCTTGTGCACTAACTTTAAATGCTTAAAACTTCAAGAAATTTTGACATGCATGTATTTTTGGGATTGGCTCATTGATATATATATGCTAGGAGGATGTTAGAAAGGAAAAAGGAGTAGAAATATGATCATCATCATTTACTTGGTTCAGCTTCTCTTTTTATTGTTATAATTTCATGCATGAATATGAGAATGTACTAACCATGTTTAAATCTTTGTGAGACCATGATTTTGGTTGAGGTTCGAAATATGCTAGTGAATATGTTTGGTGTAGTGCTTTTAGGGATGAGTGATAGGAAATGTTAGCTCGAGCTTGTCCAAATCTTACTTTTAGAATTATTTGCCTTATATGCATGTTTTTAATGGGTTTTATTTAGCTAATATGATACTTAGAATACTCAAAAATTTATAAAACAAACCTTTCATAGATATCTCACAAAGAAAAATACGTAGAAGAAAAGAAAATGAAATTTGGGAGCTAGTACAACCCATTATAGGTGCCCCCGCAGCCTGTGGGCTAGGCCATGGTGGCCAGCAGTGACTTAAATGATTCAAAATACCCACCACGGGTGCTCCCACAGGCCGTGAGATAACCCATGGTGGCCACCAAAGATCCCCACTGACTATGGGGAGGCCCGTGACGACCTCTAGAGCCAACCATTGACCCCCATTGGTCGTGGAGGGGTCCGTGGTGGCCTCCAACGCAAATTTTGGATCCCCACAACCCGAGGGCCTTGTCTCGGGATGCTTGTAAGTTTTGTATTTTGTGTCGGGAAGCGAGTTTAAACCTTTAAAGTGTTGTCTCGCGTCTCATCGAGTAATCTAATTAACATATATATAAGAAATGAGAGATATAATAAGCATAAAGTAAATTGAGAAGTTGATTTCTTGGACTTAAGCTTTTTACCGATATAAAATGTAGGAAGGTGACATGAGATGATATTCCGGCTTACGGGTAGCGGCTTTCACTCCTGGATCATGAGTCCTTCCAGGTAGTAAACTTGGGTATACTCGTGAATGATTCCGAATCCCTGTACCATGGCACGTTAGGTTAGCTCAAAGGCATTAAAATGCAAAATCTAGGAAGGTGACGTATTCCGGCCTGAGGGCAGCGACTTTCACTCTTATATTATGAGTCCTCCCGGATTGGAAACTTGAGTATACACGTGAGTGCTTCGAATCCTCGTACCATGGTATGTTGAGTTGGCTCACAGGCATCAAAATACAAAGTCTAGGAAGGTGAAGTATTCCGGCCCACGGGTAGTGGCTTTCATGATACTCCTAAATCATGAGTCCTTCCGGGTAGTAAAGTGGGGTCTACGCGTGAGTGGTTTTGAATCCCTATACTATGGTACGTTAGGTCGGCTAACAGGCGTCAAAATACAAAATCTAGGAAGGTTACTTATTCCAGCCTGAGGACATCAACTTTCACTCCTAGATTACGAGTCCTCGTGGACAGGAAACTTATGCACACGCGTGAATGGTTCTGAATTCCAGATGCCGTGGTATATTGGGTTGGCTCACAGGCATCGGTTAAGTACCAAAGTACTAGTTTTTCCTAAAGAAATTGAAGATGATAAAAATTAAGCTAAGTTCCTGTAACACCCCGTTCCTAAATATAACGTATTAACATAATCCATCAATAATAAGGAGCACGTACATTTCAATTCCAAGATATTTTCATTTTATGTTATATATCTACATGTGTGTCAAATTTATTTTTGCAGGACCCAAACGTAGCGACGACGATGGATGGCCAATATTTACAATAAAATTCATAAAGTATTAACTCCTCAAATATTACTCATAATTCATGTCCGATTCTTTCAATTATAAACATTTAATCTAAATCAAATTTTTATAAAACATTTTTATAGGCATTCCTACACCTATATGTATGCATAAAATATATCACCCAAAACTAATTAAACACACTTATGTACATGAGCATCTAATGTCAATTGCTAGTAATAAGGTTAACCTAAATTTTTACTTAAAGCAAATAAACAAAATTTATTAAAACACTATATATAATAAAAATAATTATGAGAAAAATAATAAAAATAAAAATATTAAGCAGCCAGCTGATGAGATTAATGATAAAAATAATAAATGGAATTATTAGATTTTTTTTTTTTTTGGGGTCAAATGAAGCCTTGACACCACTAATCACACCTAGCCTTGTTTAGCAATTGACAAGCACTTGATTAGCATGCATCCTCACCATGTGTCATCCACAAACTCAGCCCATACCAGCTTAATCATGCAGATAACCATCAAAATTTAGTATAAATAGGGTGTTTTAGCAGCAAAAATGGGCCTAAAACAATAATCTCAGCATTTTCTCTCTCCTCTCTGCAGCTGACCACCAGCCTCACTTTGGCCCCTTCCACAGACCATCACCGACCTCCTCCTTCAATCCCAACTGATCATAACCCCTCTCCATGCTGCACTGAACGAAAAGAACCCTTCCGAGCACCGTTCCGACGACCCAGTTGCCGGGAAATTGCTCCCGAAACCCCTCCGTCGATCAGCTTTTTACCACCATCTTCTACTAATCTCCCTTTCATTTCACTTCCAAACACCACCAACGCCACATCACCCATGGCCACCACCACCTGACCACCGACCGGAAACCTAACCGCCGCCACCTGCAGGCACCGCCGGCAGCCACCCAGCACCACCACTGCAGCCCCCATACATACACACTCTCTTTCTCTCTCTCACTTATATATGCCCTAAAAACCAACTCCCTCAAAAACCCACCATCACCACCACTACCACTGCCACGCCACCACCGCCAAGGACCACCACCAATCTCCGGCATCGCCTCTGCCACCGGAACACCGCCTGCCGCCGCCGGATTCCACCTGCAACCACCACCCTTGCTCTATTCTTCTTCCTTAGGTAAAAACCCTAACCCTAAAGATTTTCTTAACCTAATTTAGCTTTTAAAACTAATTAAAATTAGATAAAATATGAAGTACACAGAAAGTTATGATCAGATTAGTTATGATGAAAATTTAATTAAGGCATGCATGTTCTAATCCTTGTAGTTAAGTAAATAAAATTGATAATTGGTTCATTAATAATTCATGTTTAAATTAATAATCAAATTATGCATGCATGTTAAGTAATAGTTAGTAACACACTAATACATGTATAATTGTAAATTAAACCTTGCATGCATGATTAAGTAAAAGTAAATTAGCATAATAATAATAAGTTCATAATTAAATTCTTACATGCATGTTAAATAAGTAGCATATTAATTACATGAGTATTGTTAAAATAGGAATTTATTTAGTTATTAGGTGCATGTTTAAGTGATTAACCAAAGATTAACCTAGCTATAAACTTAAAGTAATTAGTTAATTCTTAAAGCATGTTTAACTAATAAATAAATTAGTGATAGTACATGATTGCATGTGTAAATCACCAAAAATATTAATCCATGCTTAGTAAAATTCATGCATAAACCATAAACACTCAATGAATAAATACATGTTTAGTAAACTTGTAATTAGCTAAGTTAAGGATATCAACATGCATGTTTAATTTCTAAAATAATTCATGTTAAATATTATTATTTGCATTCATAGGTTAAATAGCTTAGCTAAACTTTCAATAACATAAAGCATGAACCAAATATTTATGAATCATACCAACTACCATAATATAAGGTGATTATGGCCAAAACTAAATCCTTATTAATGAAATGTGTTTCAAAACTTTATGTTAAGGGCCATCAAATCGAAGTCTGCTCGGGTCCTGTACAAATCCCACCAAAAACAAGTATACTACCCACAATATCAGGTACGTTCATGGATTATGCCTTTCAAGTTTTCATTCAAAAACCAAGGCCGGATATGGCCGCCATTAACAACCAACAAAGAATCATTTGCAACAGTATTTGCCATGTTAAAGTGGACCCGCCCATTGATACTTTACCATTGTTCAAAGTCGGCACACCGTAACTGCGCCGCACCAACTGGACTTCCCGATCGGTCCGGGTGTGTACACATTTAGGGAAACCCGATGATCGCAAAGGTAACCACACGGATAATTAATTAGCAACAGTTTTACATTATTCACTCTCCCTCATTTATAAAATGAATTGAAATGCACGTGCTCAACCCAAACATTTCTAACTTATATTTTACAGCATAATAATGAGCGTATTGAGTTTCGACTCACATTGCGAAATTATTTCTTGTTTTGTTTTAGGTAATTTTCAGAAATGTCGGGATGTAAATACTCGGACGTAGCGGCTCGCAGGGAGACCTGTTGGTTGGTTTAGCAATTAGGAAAGTCATCTGTCGAGTCAAGAGTCGTGTTATCATTTGTAAATATTTATAAGTTTCAGTCGTATCTTTTATTAATTGCCCATCGCTAAGTTATATTTATGTACATTATTAACACCATCGGACCAAGCCTTGCCACTGTCTACGGACATGGGCGGCGGTGACGACTCCCGACCTTCCTTTCCGCTGCGCTAATCATCGGCTAGCGGCTTGATTAGTCTAACACCGGTGATTACGAGGTTGGGGGCGTTACAGTTCCAAATTGAGAATTGATTGGTCACATTCGTGAAGAAAATGTGGTTCACTTGAGTTCTAATGCATTATGGTTTTCCCATTCGATTAAGGGTGGAGTGAGGTAAGATTACCTTTTTGATGCGGCTTCTTTACTAATATTATTGTTATTAAGTGTAATTGCTATTACATACGCATATGCATGTAAAGTTATTTTGGTTTTTGGGAGGCAAAGGACTCCTATTGAGTTGTGGTTGCTCATTTCGCTACTTTTACATCTTTTCGGATCAAGAGCAAGGGTAAGGTTTTTGGACAAACTTGACCATTTTGGAGGCCGTTTGGAAATTCTTTTAGCTAAAAGAAACTTAATATGCATGGGTTACTTATATGCATCTTTAAACTTGATATGTAAATCTTATTTACTATAAATACATTGACATTCATAGACGCTCCGATTCGGCCTCGGTGACCCCCGCCAAGACTCCATTATTATTATACTCTGTTTTATTGTGTAGAGTTATGTGAATCCAAAAGTTTAACCTGACGCTGTATGGGCTCAAGACTTATCATAGCTTCTCTATCGGAAAATTTTTTTGCTAGTTCGACTTCCGATAGTTTTAAAAATATGTTACGTTTGCCATGTTATTCCCTAAATTAGTCTTAAGGATACTCGAGAAGAGTCCTGGCGATGTGACGTCTCTAGCAAAGAGTCGGGGCATTACACAATCCAAAAATCAAATCATTGGAACCGGGAAAGCAAATAGGTACTCCAAATCCGAAAAACAATTGGATGCAAGGATCAGAAGATGAAATATGAACAAAACTCGAATTTGAACTCAATAGAGTGCAATTTCCATAGCAAATCATAAATTATACTCAAATAAATAAATCCTAAACTAAGTTACATCAATTTTCCGAGTCAACAAAATAGATATGAGAAAATAAGAAGGATAAAAACGAAAATAAAATCTACTCTACTCCCATTTATGCTACTCTACTATGGAACATACTGCCTTATACTGAACTTGCGATCAATCTATAACCGTCATCTTCAATTTCTTCGATTAATTCTAAATTCAAGCCCTTATGAGCAAAATTGAAGGCTGCCCATGCAGAAACATGGAGAGAAGATAGAGAAACAAAGCTTGAGAGATAAACTAGTCAGAAGAGGAGAGGAGAGGAGAGCGAGAAAATCGATGAATTAATTCTGTCACGACTTCTACATTGTAATTCTTTCACCCATTTATGAAAGAAGGAGAAATGGATGAATTAATGATGGTATGAAGAAGAGGGCGGAGAAGATTCGGGTATTAGCAGCAACAGAGAAAACCAAATTCAAAAAGAGAAGGAAAAGTGGGGTGGGTTTTGGGTTTTATAGCATCAAGTCAAGGAAAGAAAAATAAAAATAAGTAGCAGAATGAGGATCAAATGAAGGTAATGGGAAAGAGAGACATAGTTTAGAGAAATCAAAGGTCTCTACAATAATTTATGGAGGAATATGAGAAGATGGAAGAAAAAGAGATTGAATGTTATTTGGAAAAAATAGGTGCAACTATGATTTACATGCTACAGTAAGTAGTTATATTTTAATTAACCATTTATATTTTTAAGAAAAAAAATTAACGGTTCATATTGATTTTAATTATGGTAGTTGAAATATTTTTCAAACTATGAGAGAATCAATGTAATATAGGAGTTCCTTATGATCCAAAATAAAAAAGGAATTGACTAAATTTTTCACTTGTCAATACCAAATTCAAATTGTGGCATTATGCGGAGGTCACTATGACTTGCTTTTTAGGTTAGGCTTCATAGCAATACAAGTCAACAAAAGATAACAATGACTGTACTTTTAAAACATTCCCTCCCTAAATGATGGACAAGGCTGGTCTTACCGCGTCAATGTACATTCCACACTGCGATAGATGGAGACAAATTATTCTTCGAACGCAGTAGGCCGATTAGATGGCATTTTGCACCTACACGTATAGGCTATAATGCGTTGGCCAAGAAAAGCCTAGAATCATCCTAATCATAGTGCTTCTCAAAGCACTCGCGGATATTTCTTTGCTTCAAAATGGGGTATGTATGTCTGCTGCCATCCGCAGTAGGCACAAAAGAAAGCGTCTCGATATAAGACATGTTATTTTCAATTAAGCGTCTCGATATAAAACATGTTCTTTTCAACTTATTTTAAATATTGAGCAATGATGATCCATTTAAATTCATATTAACAAATGTTGAATATTAGAAATTTATAACTAAGTATTGATAAGTATTTGTCGATGTCAATGAGTACTGATGAGTGTCAAATGCTAATGATAGAAACTTAACCTGAAGACATCCCAACGTCGGCAAACCCTTTTCAATTTTCACCAACTCATCATTCTTATACGGTGCACAATAACTTTATGAAGCAGAAAGACTTCACAACAATCCTGTATTTAACATACTAGGCAGAAAGACTTTTAAAGCGCACACACTGCATTACATTGGATTTTACATCTTATAAAGCCAGCTTTTTGCACACTTGTGTTTTACTAAACAACGCAAAATTTGGTCGAAACCAAACAAGAGAACGCGACCACGGTCATCTTCCTTTATGAAGTGGCAGCAAGAACAAATAAAACAAATTGGTTTTCGCCTTGAAATACGACATTTTTCTCCCCCCCAACCCACAGTGTTCTTCTCTATATATGTTTGATCTTCAACTCTCTGGGGGAGCTTGTGGAGGGAAGTGCAAATAAGTATACACAGAATAACCTCAAACATACCTATATTTCCTGCAAAGTTCAGACTCTACTTTTTCACATGAATCAAATTTCCAGCATAGCCTCACATTTTTGTCTTCTGGAAAGTCAAGAGAAAACACCCCGCCAAACCAGATCACAGCTTTTGATTGGCCAGCAAAGATCACTCTCATGTAAGATCATCCAAACAGGTCACTCTGCCACAGTGTTATTAGAGTTCTGAACTTCGGCTCTGATTTCTGGCAGTGTATCAAGCTCAGTGTCAGATGCATCAATAGGATCAAGCTGGAGAGTGCCCGTACCCTTATCTGAAGATTGATACTCAGAAGTTTCATCTGACACTGCTTTTCCACTGTTCACCGATTTCTGCCCCTGATGCAATGTGCTGTCTTCCCCAGCCGAAATAGCATCAGCACCATTAGTTCCATTAGATGAAGCTGATTTTGTACCACTGGAGCTTAAAGATACTCCATTATTAGTATTCACATTCTCAGTTTTGTTGGAACTTGCTGCAGTCTGTGTTCCTCTGGACAATAAAACAGTAGCATGTTCCCCATTAATCGCAGTTGAGTTACTGCTGTTTTGTAGTTGGTCCTTGGAGAGACTCAGCAGTGTTGAATTCTGAAGTGAGCTATCCTCTGACTTGGCTGAGTTACTCTCGTATTTCTTTTCTTCAGTAACTGTTCCATTAGAAGAGGTTCCGTTGTCTTTCACTTCATTTTCTCTTGGTGTCACTCCTGCATTGCCTTCATTGGAAGTTTTGGTTTCATTCTCGTGGCCAAAGTTAATGTTGCCCCAAAGTCCAGTTTGATGCCCTGTAGTTGCCTTCTCAGTTTCAGGGATAATTGTTTGAACATTATGAGCAACTTCGCTGGAAGCATCATCAGCTTTGTATAATTCCTCTTGAGCCTCATGAGTATTGGTGCTCCCTCCATCATGATCCTGATCCTCTGGTGTAGCATCACTTTTGTCGTGCTCTTCCTTCCCGACATCCTCATTGTCTTCAGGTTCCGTGTGATCTTCTGTTTCAGCATTTTCATTCTCTTCATTCTCAGTACGATTTTCTTTGGATTCACTCTCATGTTCTTCATTTTCTGTATTGTTTTCTTCAGATTCCCCTTCGTTTTCTCCATTTTCAGCATGACTTTCTTCAGAACCCCCTCATTTTCTTCATTTGCATCATGATTTTCTTCGGATACCCCCTCATTTTCTTCAGATCCCCCTCACTGTCTTCCTTGTCCTTCACTTCATCAGCTTGATCCTCTTCCTGTTCAGGGTCCTTCTCATCTGACTCATTGTCTCTGCTCACACTGGCGTCTCCTCTTTCAGGTTGATCCTCTGAAAGCGTGTTTCCCACTTCTTCAGATTCCTTGTCCTCTTCGTCCTCTCCATGTTTTTCAACATCAGTAGCTATCTCTGTAACCCCAGGAAGATCTTTTCTCCCAAGTCTTTGAACCACCCCATCAGTACTCATCTTTTCCAATAATGTCTCATCGTTTGCTTCAAATTCCTTTTTTTGTCATGTGAATGCTTGACTTGGTAAATTAACCAGAAAGAAACCACAAGCAGTACACAGAATTGCAAAATGTGCTTCCCTTTTATGCCTTTGGATCTATGACTTCTACTAGGAGACTGCTTATACATTGTGATTTCCTGGAGGATAAGGTGTTCCAGCAACCCTGCCTGGAAACAAATATGCAAGGGACTAAAATAAATCACAAACTGCAATTCCAATAGTTGCATGTGCAAGAAGACAAATTACACTGAATAAGCTGCTTAGCTAATTATGATGAGTCTACTATATACCTAAAGAATGAAGTAGTACGATCGGACTTACCACATGAGTGTAACTAGTACTGTACGTTATGTTACTCTGACATTAGGAGCCTCTCATAAATGCCGTTACCATGATAATACTAATAGGTGCTGCCTTAGCTAATTAAGAGAAGCCAACTTAGTCTATAGTGTCTGAAACTTAATTTGCATACAAAGTACACCAATCCCACAGAGCTTGTTCTCTAGAGTTCTATGATTGTATCATTCAGACAATCAAACAAAAACAGCAAGCCATTTTCACCTGATATTACTAAGGTGCAGTAGTCTTATCAGGACAGAAAAGAAGTCAGATCAACTGCATCAAGAGCAGCATTCCATGCAAGAGACAGTTTTCAGACCCAGGGTCTACAGTCACTCATGCCAGGGAAGTGTAGACTGTAGAGAACCCAAAGATCGAGCCAGAGGGTAAAGCTTGGTAATTTACCCCTGTATTAGACACCGACTCTACCTTGCCCCAACTGGTCTACTGTCCACCCAGGGAGGGTGGGGGTTATGCTTATTAAATGTAGGGACAGAGTTTCACAACCCATTTTGATTGTTAAATGTATTGGAGAAAACATATTACAACCAACGATAAGAATGAATCTCAAAGATTCAAAACAGTCCTCAAACAGGTTACAAATGCCATTCAACAGTTACCGTACTTTGGCAGATCAGACATATTCAATTAATAACATAATACATCTTATCCATGCTGGATATCTTGGACCGATCAGATGTGCTAATCTACTTCATTCACTGACTTCTGGAAACCCGAAAACTAAAAGGAAATCCAACAAAGTTTTGCCAAACTGTGGCGGTCGATACTAACAGCACGTAGAATGAGGCTTATGAAGCTCATTTTGTCCCAAAAACAGCTCACTTTCATAATCAAAGCACCATATGGAAGTTCAGTTTGGTGATGATGCTAAACTATGAAAGTCAACATCACAATATAGACAAAACAAGGAAACAATTAATGCATAATTACACATAGAAACTTTAAAGGTCAACGACGACTTAAACCACAAATCATCCAACCCCCCAAAAAAAGTCAAACGCAAGAAAACATTTTTAAAAATGAAGCTGGAAAGAAAGCAAAAGAACGTGCAGCCAATTGAACTTGAAATCAATTTAACGATGTCAAAGCCATGAACAACAATTCATCTACTCTTCATGACAAACAGAAAAGTCCCAGCAATCCCTTGGGAAACAATACAAACAACTATAAAATGAAATCGTACGCAACCCATGAGGGTTTAAATAAAAACGGAACAAATATATGAAAAACCCTAAAAACCCCGATCATAAATGGATGAGCTGAATTGAAACTGATCTAAATTTGGGTAATTGGAGTAAGGCCCAGAAGAGAAATTCCCCAAAAAATTGGACCAATTTGAGAAAATCCCAGCTCTGTCCGATCAGAAATAGTGCAAAAATTCAATGGGGGCATAAAGAAGAGCAATCTCAACCCAGAAAAGAACAAGAAACCCACATGATTTACATCAAGAGTACAAAAAAAGGAAATGAGGGAGATGTTTACCGAATGAAGAAGCAAAGTGGAGATATGAGCCTAAGCTTGAGTTGAGAGAAACTGGAGTTGGATCAGAGGAAAAGAGAGAAAGCTGAAAATTATGGTTTTATTCTCTTTTATCTCTCTCTGAAAAAGAGGAAGATGAAGGCGGGGAATCTTCAATGACTAATAAGAAAGAGAGGCAGAGTAAATGCAGACTGAGGTCATGGACTGGTGGGGGATAACCGGGCAGGCATAGACGTGCACAGTGGATTCTAGGAGAGAGAGAGAGAGTATGAGGTGTCACAGTCATTGAAGATAATTTAGAGTCCACACACTTCATCCATAGGTAGTTTGGAATTTGGACAGACTCAGCTGAGCTCAACTCGGCCCACATTGACATGCCACACACACCTACCTTACTAATGTACATGTTTTTTCCTAACCAAAATTAAAAATATGTTGGATTAAGCATTTAGATTATGAATCATTCGTTACGGTCTTATACCGTTTGAAATATAACTCACAAAATTGTATATTAATAGTAAATTTTTGAAGTACGGAATGTACCTATAATTATTAAGTTGTATGCATATTTTACAACATTTAACATTGTGACATTTTACGTGTTGTGGGAAGTTATTAAGAATGACTTCAAGTATCTACCATAATTAATTGTACACTTCAAATATTTTAAACCACATTTGGATGTTTACTTACAAATTCTAAATTAAAGTTTTAAAGTGAAAATTGATTTAGTCTATGTTAAAAGAAATCGTTTATTTATAAAAAAAGACAGTTTTTATTATTTGGCTAACTTCATTTTTTTTTTCAAATACTATGTGGATTCTAGTTATCTTTAATGGTACAACTAATATAAAAATCTCAAGTTCATATTTTATTTATATCCAGCATTTGTCTACATCAAAAAGGAAAAAGAAAGATTTTGTGGAAATCATGATAATTAAAAAATCAATGAGCTCCTTTAGTGCTCTATTATTGAATGAAATATGTTTGATAAGTTCTCAATTAAAAAGCATAATGATAATTAAAAAGGTCAAACCAAAACACACCCCCTCCAAAAATAAATTAGAAAAGAAGAGAGAAAGAGAAATAACAACAAACACTAGCATTGAATGGGCCGTAAATCTTGGGCTCAGCCTCTTCATGGCCCATTTCTTGTAGAATTCATGGCCCATTTCTTTAAATAGCTTATCTTTGCTTCTGTTTTAGCCCCTTTTTTAAAATCGAGTGGTGTAGACTTCAAAAATATATCATTGATTCGTATACTAACTAGTCGATAATTTTTCTTGAATTTTTATTATATAATTAGATTTAAGTTTCACTTGCAACTTTTGTGCTTTTGTTCCCTCAAGAGTGTTTCTTTGCTGATACACTTTGAGAAGACTTGCGACTGTCAGAAAATGACAGAAGCACCAAGTAATGGTCATAACTTATAACCGTGGAAGTCATTATGTAACAATAATCATATAAATGGGAGTTCATAAACTTGATTAAGTATCATTGGTAAATCGAACTCACAAAAAAAAAAAAAGTATGATTCATAAATTAGTATCATTATTTTGATAGACAAATCGGTAAGCATATTCAGCTGTAAAATGGACGATTAGCACGTTGAGTTGTCTCAATCAGTAAAACTCTTTTTATCTTGTTCATTAACTAGCGGAGTTCAGATTGAATCATCTTAGGCTAAAACAAGAAGTCCACATGTAGCCAGGTCTAATATTGGAGTATTGATTTTCTTAATATTATTCCGATCTCATGTCATTTTAATTTAGATTTTTAAAAAAAAAATTCATGTTGCTTGCTTTCTTTTTAATTCAACTCTTAATAATCTTTCTTGTTTGAAATACCCACATTATTTAATCAAACACGTTAGATCAGTGTGTATATAATACATATATATATATATATATATATATATATATATATATATATATATATATATATATATATATATATATATATATATATATATATATTTACACATATTTAATATTTACACATATATTGAATATTTGCACATATTTAATTTACAATGTGATCATCATATAGATTAATAATTATTTTACAGATTATTTTTAGTTTGTTTCTTTTTCTAATTTGCTTATTTTTAATAAGATTTCAAGGGATGAGATCAACAATATATATATATATATATATATATATATATATATATATATATATATATATATATATATATATATATATATATATACTCTTTCTATCACATGATAAATTAAATATGTTTGTTTACACCTTTGAAAATTTCTAGTCATAGCTTGGTGATACAATCAAGTTTTTGAAAAAAAATTATTACTAATATATTTGTAATCTTTGGCATAATAATTAATATCTTTTGAGTGAATAAGGTGATATTGCGATTACATTGAGTGCACGAAAATTTAAAGAGTATATAATAATATAAAATTTTAAAAAATAAAAGAAGATGCTATTATTGGGGTTTAAAATATATTTTGGATGAGTTTGAATTCCCTCTCTATAAAAGGCAAGATGAACAAATATCGTTGAGAAATAAGGTGTGTGCCTCTGTCTTTCAAGGCTCCCATCCACTCTATAAAAGGCATGAAAGGTTTTCCAACATTTCCAATTCCATGCATCATTGGAATCACGACCCTAGCGTTGTTCCTCCAATTATGCAATGCCCAAAACTCCCCCAAGACTATGTTGACGCCCACAACTCAGTGAGGGCTCAAGTGGGTGTCGGCCCGATTAGTTGGGACGACACAGTAGCGGCTTATGCCCAAAACTAGGCCAACCAAAGGAAAGCAGACCGTCGGCTGGTACGCTCAGGTGGCCCCTACGGGGAGAACATCGCCTGGTCGAGTGGCGATCTCACCGGCCTCGATGCAGTGAAACTGTGGGCAGATGAGAAGCGAAACTATGATTACAACTCCAATTCTTGTGTTGGTGGAGAGTGCAGAAGCTACACTCAAATTGTGTGGCGTAATTCGGTACGACTTGGATGTGCTGGGGTTCGGTGTGATAATAATGGAGGGTCTTTTGTAATTTGTAACTATAATCCTCCTGGTAATGTTATTGGGCAAAGACCTTATTGAAGTATGTATGCATATGAATAAAATAAAGTATGTCATTCTATTCTTCATTTCGTCTTTTTTTGTAATGTTGGTAATTGTAAAAGGAATAAGTTTAATTAAACCTCATGTGTGTAATGTTTGCTCATAAATATAAATTATGAATGAAATTTAGATTAAAGTTGTTCTTATTTTTCATTTCGTCTTCTTTTTGTAGTCACCTGCCCCAACCATCATTCAAACTGTGCACTATATATTATGGAATTTTGGCAATAATGTTAAATAAATTAATACTGAAATCCGAGTTCAAATTTTATTTTATAATTGGATTATATATTTCTTTACATTAAAAAAATGTTGTGTGAAAATCATGATAGTAATAAGCTCGACTCATGCTCTCTTATTGAATGGCATATGTTTGTTAAGTTGTCACCAAGGAAAATGACAATTAAAAAATTGTGAAATGACTCAAATTGAGCGACACTTATACTATGGATCCGAGATTATATATCAGATAATATGATACATTTTGAAAGAAAAATCTATTCTTTCTTTGAAAAAAAGGAACAAATTTTAAATAAGTAAAATAAAATAATATATATAATTTTTTGGGTGTATAATCTTTGAGACTAGAGTATTAGTTGTACAATTTGAACCCGTCCTGCCTAGGGGCCAAAATAAAGTCTAATATAATACCGTTAAGTAAATTAGGCCGTTGATCTTGGACTCGGGCTCTCGACTACATACATTGCATGGCCTCCAGAGCTTTTTGATATGCTCATTAAGTGTGGAATTCATGGCCCAGTTTTTGAAATAATTTCGTCTTGTTTGTATATTCGCCTTTTAATAGTTCATTTGTAAAATTAATTAGTTTAATTAATAAATATTTGAGGTTGTTATAAGATGTTTAGATGTGAATTTTGCCTATATCATCCTTTTTTTTAAAAAAAAATATTTCATCTGTTTCTCAATATATGTTACTTTAATTAAGTTTTATTGTTTCACATTATTTGTCACTTTACAATCCTAATGACATATAACTTACTAATTTGCAAATTTTATCCTTATTAAATTTTTAGTGAAAATGACAATCGGAGAAAGTGGGGGCATATACAGACAGTTCATCTTCTAACTAGTTTTTTTTTTTTTTTTTTTTTTTTGGGAAAAGTTAAAAAAACTTCATTAAAGATTCCCAAAGTAGTAGTTTGGGGGGTTGTGAAGGAGTTACATATGCACTAAATCCTCCCACTTTACAATATAAGTTTCAGCTCTAACACTACATCTAGCACCGGCAAAAATTCGATTTTGGGTCTTATCGGGTTCGGTCAATTCGGACATTCGGACATATCACCCTTACCCGAATCCTGTCCGAATTTTAATTTGGACGACCTTTACTAACCCGAATCCTAACCCGGATGTCCGATGACCGAATTCGATTGTCCGTTTGACTGAATTTAAATTTTAATTTCTGGTATAAATAGCTATTAATTTCAGATCAAAGAAATTTCTCTAGATCAACGAACGACATACATAGAGAGAGAGGGAGGGAGGGAGAGAGAGAAATCATGAAGTTAAACACTAGAAACCATACAGAGAAACTATGAAACACAAACACACATGAAGTTGAACACGAGACGAAACAGAGACAGAGAGGACAAAGAAATCCGATCATCGAAAACTTAAAAGTTAAAATTGACCTATTGGAGTAAAACAACAAATGGCGACAAGGACTTCGATCTTCCGAGAAACGCTGTTCTGCTTCCAAATGACTTCGATCTACTATGTAAACGAAAAAAAAAAGAAATCGAAGGCTGTAAAACATGAACCACGCCAAGAGAGAAAGAGATCCGCTGACAAGATAACTTGGACAAAGGGAGTAGTGGCGTTGGCGTGGAAGAGAGGGAGGTGTGGAAGAGAGGGTGGTGGTGGTGGTGGTGGTGTGGAAGAGACTCTGGAAAATATAGAAGGTCTGAAGAAGCAATAAAATTAGGGTTTCTTATGCTTTTATACTTGGGGTTGGAGAGTGAGAACATTCTAGATCTAAGGTTTTTTTTTTAAATTGGGCCCGAACATCACATTTGGGCAGCCCAAAAGGTTCATTTAATTAAATATCCAAATTAAAAAGTGCTACTACCCATTTAATTTTTTTGGCCCAATGCACCTAACCCAATTTTTTACACATTGAACATTCGGGTTCGGACAGTCCGATTGTCCGAACACTGAATTTCTTCAAAAATTCAGACAACCTGAATTCTCCTCTCACAGCCTGAACCCGACCCGTTTTTGTATTTGGCCACGTCCAAATGACTGAATTTTAAATTCGGTCAAAAATTTTGTGACCAAACCCGATCTTTTCGGGTCGGACAAATTCGAGATATTTGGGTCGGTCGGCTTTTTGCCAGCGCTAACTACATCCATGTTGGATTTACTTGGTGATAACCTCTAAAAGCGAAACTTCCTCCGGTATATTCTCCGACATTGTTCTCGTCAAATTTCATAGACTGAACTTACGAAGATAGACCAGATCCATTTGGTTCTATAGGAGTTTCCTTTGCAATTCCCGATAAACCACTTGAGTTCTGTGTGCATGTCCCAATTCCTTGGCCTCATCTCTGACCACTCGGAGTATAACACTCCACACTTTGTTTGATAAAGGGCAGGAAAAAATAGATGTTGGCAGTTGTCCTGGTCTTGCTCTCCACAAAGGGCACACTTGTTTTTAGTTTGGAGTCCTCTTCTGTTGAGTAGTGCAGTAGTAATTAGTCTATTATGGCAAGCCAATCAGAGGACCATTTTGTGTCTCTCCCAAGCCCAACTTTTCCAAATTGTTTTCCACCATTTCTTTTTGCCTCTTGCTGGGGAGAAAACTTCATAACAATTTTTAATAGAGAAACTAGATTTCTTCTGCAGCTATTGGTTAGCATTTGATGCACCCCCTAACTTGTTAACTAGCTCATCTCTAACTGCAAGTAGCTTCCTCCAGCCTCATGCATCGCCCTTTCTACTTTGCACAGAGAAATTACCTTGTCTCACTGTCATGTAAGCTGCAACCCACTTTGTAAAGATGGTATCGAGTGATTCAGCTTTTATAACCATTTTGAGCAAAGAGCCTTATTCCAAACTAAGACCTCTTTGAAGTCAAGACCTCCATTTTGTTTAGGTTGACATACATATTTCAATTTCCCAATGCCATTTTCTTCCGCTGAATACTTCCACTCCACAGGAATCCGGTGCATAATTACTCAATTGTATGTATTGTATGTTGAGGCAAGATAAAGATTTGGGACCAAAAATTTATAATCCCTGACAATATTGAGGAAATGAGGGTTTTCTTCCCAGCATAAAACAGATACTTTGTAGCCCAAGAAGTTATATTCTGCTTGATTTATCAATGAGAGGCTGGCATGACTTATGAGTTAGTCTTTTGGTAGAAAGGGGCAGACCTAAATATTTGAAAGGGAAAGCACCCAAAGAAAAGCTTGTGTTTTGCATAATAGCCTATTGGGTTTTACTATCAACACCTCCCAGATATATCTCATATTTTTCTAAGTTTGCTGTAAGCCCAGTCATCTTTGAAAAGTTTTGGAAGCACTCCCATATAGTTTGGACAGATTGCAGATATCTTCTGGAGAAAAATAGAACATCATCTGCAAAAGGCCAAGTGTGTGAGCCTTATCCCTGCACATCTAGGATGGTAGGAAAATTGCTTGCCTTGAGTAGATAAGTTAACGTTTTTAACTAGTTTGATGTTTAGTTAACGTTGATTTTTCGCGGCTCACTAGAATGACATGTAATTTGAAATGGAGGGCGAACTTCTTTTAAAATTGTAGCTTAAAAGGTGTGATGGAAGATTTTTAGATGATGCGCTCACTTTTACGGTTGATTAAAAGTATGTTCGTTTTAAGCTGTTAAAAACCAGTTGTTAGTTGTTATAAGCTATTACTATTAGGCGATACCGCTACTGAGCTGTTATGAGCTACCACAAGTTATTACAAGTTGTCACAAACTTTTATGGTTAGTAATTATGTTACGAGTTGTTACAAAAACTGTTATAAATGTCAAAACGAATATGCTCTAAAACATCTATAAAGATTTCAACCCAAATAATTTTTCACGATAACATCTAATATTTGTTTTAGCTTCAATATATTTTCTTAGCCAACTTAATGTAAAATTCAAAATGCCTAAGTAATTTGTGATCATTATTAGAAATAATCATATCTCTGTCTTCCCCACCCCAAAAATCTTTTGTTTTAATATTGTTTTGGGTATCAACTCGATCCCTCGTACTAATATTTAGAAGATTGAATTGATATATTTGAGACGAGTTGTGAGGTTGATATGACTTTGTTTGGCAATCAACTGTTAACTTGTTTATATGCTTCGTTAGTTGTTAGTTTTTTGTATTAGTTGTTTGACTTACTGTTTGCATTAACTTGTTTGAGGAAAAGATATTTGGTAAAATTAGTTATTTGTAACAAAGTTGTTTGGTGAAATTTCATTTATACCCATACCTCAATTTCATTAAATGTTTTATACATTATAATTATTTTTATTCCATACTTATATTTCTTTTTAACATTAATTAAGAATTATGTGATGTATAAAATTACATTTATACTTTTTATACAATTATATATATATATATATATATATATATATGGAATTTTCAATAATATATTTGGCATTTACTTGATAAAATTATTTATTTATTATGATTGACTAAATTATTATTAAAATATAAAAAAAGTAAAATACAAAAAAATATAAAAAAGTAAAATACAAAAAAAAAAACCTTAAATATTCATAATCATCCTCTGTTCCAAAAGTGAAAAAATTACAAAGTAATACAAATAAGCATATGACATTTGATAACATTATTTATAATGACAATCGAGTGCAATTTTACCAAAATGTGAAGGATAATATGGTAATTTCAAGTATTAATTGTAATAAGTTTTTTAAAAAGCTGTTTCAAAGAGATTTTTATGAAACGGCTTTTTGAATCAAAAAGATATTTCAAAATATTTTTACCAAACAGTTCAATTAACTTTTTGGCCTAGTCAAATAATTAAAAAAGGTTTTTAGGGGTAAAAAACTCTTTGCCAAACATCCCATATAAAAATTCCATCATTGTCCCTAAACTAAAACTTTTTATCTATTGTTTTTTGTTTTAAAATCCTCTTCCTATTTTATCCTTTTGTCTAACTATCTATGAATATACATATATATCATGAGAGTATAATACTGTATCATACCAGGGATTACAATTTAATAACTAGGGTGATGTATCGTATCGTATCGTAATTAACACATTCTGTCAAATTTCGTTGGTTGTGGGCTTGTACTAACCATGAATAATATGTCATATTATCAATTCAATTAATTAAGTTTGGTTGCTAATACTTAATTAATATCCTTTAGCAGCCTCAAAACATTAGTTAATAATTTTTCCTAATTAGAATAAGCGTTATTAGACTAATTACAATTACAAGTTGGAAGTTTTGTTGAAACTTGAATGACATTTCGCAGCCAGGTCTGAAATATTGATTTTCAGAATATTGTTTTACCACTAGATTCTGCCCTTTACCATAAAATTTCCACTCATTCTCCTCTATAAAAACCCCTCCTATCTAATGTTATCATTCATAAAAAAGCACTCTTCTTTTCTTTATTACAATATACACCAAAATTACAAAGCAATGGCTTTGAGCAAAACCCTAATGGCTACATTTCCATGCATTATGATGATAATAACCCTACCCCTACTTGAACCAAGCCATGCCCAAAACTCCCCGCAAGACTTCCTCGATGCCCACAACTCCGCTAGGGAGTTGGCAAGAGTTGGAAACATGGTGTGGAGTGATGAGGTGGCGGCCTATGCCGAGCAATATGCCAACCAAAGGATCGATGACTGTGCCCTCCAGCACTCCAGCGGTCCATACGGAGAGAACCTTGCTTGGATGAGTGATGATTCCCTTAACGCGGCAGGGGCAGTCCAAATGTGGGTAGATGAGGAAAATGACTATGACTATGCTTCTAATACTTGTGCCCCTGGCAAGGAGTGCGGGCATTACACTCAAGTCATTTGGAGGGACTCAGTGAGGCTTGGTTGTGCTAGGGTTGTGTGTAACACCGGAGGGACTTTCATCACCTGCAACTATGATCCTCCTGGCAATGTTATTGGCCAAAACCCTTTTAATTAAGGAAGATTTTCGGGTCTGATTTTGCTTGCTTGTTTAATAAAATCATTGTGAGTCTTGGCTCGATAGCTAAAGCCATGAAGTTATCTTGATGGAATAAGTTATTTGATGTACTGTCTCTATATATATGTGTAATAAGGTTTGCTTATTGTAACTAAAATAAATGAAACCATATACGTACGTTGCTTATTTTCTATGCTATATTTTGTATTTGAATCCTAGGTAATCTTTTAAAATGCCCACATATATATCTTGTGACTATATTGTCAAGCCTCTTTGCTAACCTAATTTATATAACGTTTCAACCATAGATCATCATTTTTTGGATCGTAAGTACAAAGAACCTTAGATAGCTTTTCTATCAAAGGTTTTACCTATGTTATGATCAGTAAATATACATAAAAATTCTCACGAAAGAGAGGATGTAAA
This sequence comes from Talinum fruticosum, assembly GCA_021018815.1. NCBI lineage: Eukaryota > Viridiplantae > Streptophyta > Magnoliopsida > Caryophyllales > Talinaceae > Talinum > Talinum fruticosum. Next base: position 9,857,454 of record JAITYX010000004.1, on the reverse strand, counting down.
GGTAACTCTAGATCTCGTAAGACATCCTAATTTGGCAATACAATCAGGTGTCATATTACCCTCTCTAAAAACACGGTTAATTGAGTAAGAAGAGAACAATGAAAGCATAATTCGTATATCGTGAACCAATTTGGATCCTCCATGGTGTGTGAATGATGATACCCTGAACTGCCTGAATAATGAGCTTGTTGTCTCTTTTTCCAAGTGTATGTGTATCAAGTCTACCTCTAATGTTGCATTAGCACCATCTCGCATGACCATAACTTCAGTCACAAGTATAGGTGCCTTATGCATGAATCGATCGCCTGCTTGAATGAAACTCCAATCACGTATAACATAACCTGTTGCAGTGTCGTTGAAGCTCTATGGATTAAAACAAAACATTCTAATATAAATATAGTCAGTTTTTTAAAATTTTTTTAAAATTGACAATCTTAAAATCTTAACCAAATAACATGTCTATAATTTAAGATCGCATATTCACATATCTCCTTACCATACCATCCTAACACGGTTTCTTTTTGATTTAGCAATATCGTTCTCTATCATCTTGAAAGATTAAAAAAAAAAAAAACCTTTGTATTCCAATCATAAATTTGAAGATGTCAATATGCACTTTTTATGGGATGACCTTTGTTGAACAGAAATGTCCATTACATTCTTATATGGAGTATCATGTATCAATAACCTATAGAATATTATGTCAATGTTAGTTGTCTCGACTTGTAAAATTTTTAAATATTATTATTAGAGATTTGAATTTAAATTTATCTATACTAAACTTCATGCATCACTTGCATAAAAAAAAATACCATAACATATTTTAATTTCCTCCTTTATTTAAAAGAAATAAAAATAAGCCGCCCCCTCCTCCCTCAATTTTCCCTGAGCTGTTATTGAGAAAATGGTTCACCAAAATATTTGAATCTCTACTCACCAATTTTAAAATTCTCTGTATATATATTAGTTGAAGCCTTGACCTAGTTACAAGTTTGTAGTATCTAATACCAAACTAGTACACAGTCCTAAATTACATGCCGTTGAATCAATAGTATCTAAATAACTTGATTATAAAATATTTAAAAAAAAACTTCACTCCAAAATAATTTTTTAATACCATTTAATGATTTATTCTACCTTAAGAAGTATTTTATTTTCTTAAAAAAAAATATGAAGCATTTTATTTGTTTCGTTCTTCAGAATTTCTTGGTTACATATGTAGTTCATGTCTAAGTAATGTCTTATACGTAACGTCAGATGTATATATATTAACCATGAACAATATTATCCTCATTATCAATTCACGCTTGATATATAATTGATGTTATCAAAATATGAGTTCCTAATTACAAAAGGGGTTGTATTGAAATAACAATTTGCAAACACCAAAAAGTTATTAGCAGCCAATATACAGCCTAAAATATGATTTTCTGAATATTATTTTACCACTAGATGCTGTCAATTGTAAAGAACTTCCCATCGATTCTGGTCTATAAAACCCCTCCAATCTCATGCCCATTTCTTCATCAACTCATCTAATCTTTTTCTTGTTCTAGTGAATCATAAGACAAGAAAAAATGGCATTTTTCAAAACCCTGATAACATTTCCATGCATTGTAATGATGATAATAACCTTAGCCCTACTTGAACCAAGCCATGCTCAAAACTCCCCACAAGACTATCTGGATGCCCACAACTCGGCTAGGGCAGTGTGGGAGTTGGAGACATGGAGTGGAGCGATGAGGTGGCAGCTTATGCCGAGCAATATGCCAACCAAAGGATCAATGACTGTGCTCTCCAGCACTCCAGCGGGCCCTATGGGGAGAACCTAGCTTGGATGAGTGATGACTCCCTTGATGCGGCCGGGGCAGTGAAGATGTGGGTGGATGAGGGAAGTAACTATGACTATGATTCTAATACTTGTGCTGACGGTCAAGTATGTGGGCACTACACCCAGGTGGTTTGGCGTGACTCGGTTCGACTTGGCTGTGCTAGGGTTATTTGTAACACTGGAGGGACTTTTATCACCTGCAACTACGATCCTCCTGGCAATGTCATTGGCCAAAAACCTTACTAATCTATGGAAGCTTTCAAGCTCCAATTTGCATGGCTTACTTGCTTGTTTAATAAAATTATTGTGTGTTTTAATTTGGCTCACTAGTATCTGAGTGGAATAAGTTATGTGATGTACGTATCACATCTATATGTAACCCTGTTTGTTATAACTAAAATAAATAGAGTGGAAATCACGTTGCTCATTATTTATGTTTAACTCAAGTTGTTTTTGAATCCTTCGTAATGTTTAAATTCTCACATACCTGTTTGAAAATATGGTTATGTTTCTTTGCTAGCCTTGGAATGATTATCTGAGTGGAATAAGTTATGTGAGGTACGTACCACATTTATATGTAACTCATATTTATTATAACTAAAATAAATAGAGTGACAATTACATTGTTTATTATTTATGTTTAACTCAAGTTGTTTTTGAATGCTCGAGAATGTTTAAATTCTTACATACCCTGTTTGAGAATATGGTTATGTCTCTTTGCTAGCTTATAAAAAAATTCGTATTATTCTGTAGACTTTTAGATTTATGGATTTAAAAAAATTGTTAACGTGTTATCTCCTTTTTCTGTTAGCAAATTTAAAAATTTAACAGAGTTAGATAAAAATGGCATATTTACAAAAGTACGTGTCTCCTTTCGTCTAATTCTTCAGTTCTAGTAATTTATGATTGGATAATTATATGTTATTGTTGTTGAACGAAACCACAATATGATTATTTTACATGTTTCAAGCATCTCTCTCCTTTTTCTTCTTTTAATCATTAAAAGCTTCAAAGAAGTAAATAAAACGATAAAGTAAAATTCATTCAATTAACAAAGAAAATCTATAAGTTATCTTCAACTGCACTCGGTAAAAACTAACCTGATCCAAAAATCCGAGCTAAATCAGCCCAATTTGTTTGGGTTTTTTACACTTTTTTTTTACCCAAACTCGAAAAATTCATAAACTAGCTGGTCAAATCCGACCCGAACCCCATTCGACTCATTGAGTCAAGGTAATAAAAACAACAATTTTAACGTTGTGACTTGTTGATTGAATATTTTATGCACATTATATGATTTTTCTTTCACTTTATCACTCTTTTAATAATAGTTATTTATATCATATTATATCATTTGGAGAGACGTTCCATATTTATCGCAATTATTTATAAACGAAGATTAATACTATTTCATTTCTCAACTTATTTCTTATAAAAAACTATTATATACAATAATTATATATAGTTAATATCAATAAAAATATGTCTGGATTCAAATGGCATGATATATTAAAAATACTAAAAGCGCACAAGTTATACTCTTGTATTTTTAGTAAAGTGAACATATCTAGTAATAATATACTTTTTGTAGAAATAATATTACTCTAATGATGTTAAACATTGATGTTACATTTAAAAATAATAATTTTTTAATTTATTGTAAATCTCTAATTCTTATTCATTTGAAATTGTTTTAACTCTATTTGAATCATAGCGCCTAAGATGGGTAATGGGCCGAGTTAAAATAAAGTCAAATTTTTGCTAGTGAAAAATGGGTCGGTTATCCCTACCTAGGTCAACCCTCTCTCAGTTTGTTTTAAAATGCACTAAATATGCATATAAACCTCATTAGTATAATAGAAGAGGTGAAATAAATATTGGAAACTTAAACGAATAATTAACGAGAACAAGTCATTATTATTCAACCATTATTGAGACAACCTTTCATTGACCTTATATAAACCCGCTCAACTCAATGAAGTTTTCACACAAACATCATAATGAAAGTTTGAATATTTTTGAATATTCTTTTTAGAAAATACAAATATATACTTTTTCGTAAAATTGTGGGTAATTTTAAGCAAAATATGTTGGATTTTTATTATTAAAAAATAAAAATAACTCATAAAAAGTTATCTCAACCCGTTGGGTTGACACGAAATCTGTATAACCCAATAGATAACCACCTGCAATTTATCCGAACTAAAAATACATCGGACTCGCATTTTACCTACACCCGAATACATCCGACTCGTATTTAACCCGCCCCGTTCAACTTAACAAATCCATCTCCAACAGTGTAGGAGTATCTATTGGTGTATTTAGAAAAACGCTATTAAATGTACTAAAATGGAATAGAAGAAATCAAATAGAGAAATGGCATAAAAACTATACATAAAATGGTTTAAATATAATGTATACTCAATAGCAGTTGATACAACTAGCAAGGAATACATATTAATGAGAGCAGACATAAGAGCGATAGCATATTTGGTGAGGCGGAACCTCTTTCATGGAGGATTTGCAAGTTAAATTTTGATGGATTTGTTATCAATAACAAAATAACAGTGGGTTACGTAGTAGTACGAGATTGGAAGGACAAATCTAATCCGAGCAGGGCTAGCAATTTAGGTACTACATCTATTATTATCGTCGAAGCGATGAGACTTAGAATACATGCAGTAAACTTTTTAGCAATCTTGACAGATTGACTTCATTATTCAAAATATCAAGAAATTCGTTACATATTTCTAGCACACTACTATTCCATCATTTTTTTGAGAAGAAATTTAACAACCTATTGGCTAGCATACTTGGTGCTAGCGGTAGCAAAGATTCAGGTTCGAATTAATTTGGGTTCGGACTATTCGGACATTCGAACGAAAATACCATACCCGGACTATGTTCGAATTAGTGATCGGACTCGAACCCAAACCCGAATGTCTGATGTCCGAACTCTGAATGTCTGAATTTGTGATATGAACTTTTGAAAATTGAATTGAAATTATGTATGTGACCGAACCCGAACCCGAATTTTCGATATCCGAACCCGAATGTCTGAATATTTTATTGAAAATGTTGTAGATTTTGGACTAAATTATACATAAATCCGAATGACTGAATGTCGAACCCGATTGTCGGACTGTCCGAATTTGTCCGAACCCGAATAAGCCACCAAATTCGGACAACTCGGACCCGAATTGCCAAACCCGAACCCGATTGACATGACTAATTGTCCAAATTTAAAATTCAGATAAAAAATTTGTGATTGGACCCGGTTTTTGGGTCGGATAAATTCGGACTATCGAGTCGGACGGATTTTTGACAGCGCTACTCGGGGCTGCATTTTTTTCTTCTTAAATGTTCATTGTTCTTGTGTCACACTTGTGTGCATGTGCTTGTTCGCACTATTGCCTCTTTAGGCATGGGCTAAATGCATAATTGCAAGCAGCAAGATGATGTTCAAACCTCAAAAATCCAAAGATACCCTAATTTTAATTCGGTCTTTGGTTTGATCAAGTTTAGGCCAGTCTTTGTTTCGGTCCAATTTTGGACCGAAAAATACACAAGCCTATAAATGCCTACCTAGATAAATTTTATTATCAAATCCAATATGTAAAATAAACGTTTTGGTATAACTTGCTCCATTTGTTTAGTATCTCTTGTTTTTCATACTTGAATATTCTTAAACAAGGGGCTGCTCCCACCAATTAAGAAGTCATAGCAAATACTTGGTCCATAATTAAACCCTAAAAATCACTCAAATAACTCCAAAATTCTAAAAAGTCATGCACTAAACTATATAAAAGGTTTAAAAAACTAAATTTTAAATCTGAAAGTAAATAATCACCAAATTTTAATTATATTTGTATCGAATATATTAAACTCTTTACTAATAATCAAAGTGATGGTGATTGAGATAAGATTTATACACTCAAAGTTATCAAATAAGAAAAACCTCACCACAAAACTTAAACAAAATTTCGTATAGAATATATAAATAATAGCAAGTTATGGGTTATTAAAAAAAAACACATACGAACCGATAAGTTATTCTCTCCATTGCTAATTAATTAATTTGAATTTGACTAATTTGGGTTGATTGTGGGCTTATACTAACCATGATCAAATTCGTCATTATTAATTCACAGTTGATATTTGATTTTTATTTCCAGGACACAGCCTCATAATATTTCTTAAATTTTGCCCAATTACAAACAGGGTCGCTACTCATAAGTACAAATTTAAAGTTTATTGAAATAACAATTTGCAAAAAAAAAAAAAAAAAAAAATTCTTAGAAGCCAAGGCAGCCTAAAATATGATTTTCTGAATATGGTTTTACCACTAGATGCTGTTGATTGTACAGAAATTTCCATCAATTTTGGGTGGTGTAGATTTTTTTCAAAGAGTAATGTAGGCTTCTTAACTAGACCTTATCTCGGAGGTAATTTCAGTTTGATTTAAAGAATCATGAGGGATAGCGATAGGAAATTGTTTCCTCCAAAGTTCGAATCTCGGTGGAAAGGACGGAAGTATGAAATTTTTTCCATTAGGCCAAAACTCACTTGGTAGGGTAGTGTAGATTCAAAAGCATATCATTAATCCGTAATTATGGGTGTTAATGAGTTTGGTCGATATTTTTTAAAAATTTTTATTAGATATTTCGATTGAAGTTTCACTTATAACTACTTTCGTGCATTGGTAAAGAAGTAGATTCCACCGTTGTATAAAACGATTACAAATTTTCTCCTCTACACAAATCAGAGGGTACTCTCTCAAAAGCTTACGCACTCTAGATGAAATACAAAATTACCCTACTTAATTATTCTGTTTGAAAAAGACCTATGCTTCTACAAATTAGAGGCCTTGGTAACTCCAATGCTCCTTTGGCCTGGTAACAAATGAGCTTGGCTCATCTGCTTCACTCAATTGAAGACCAGTCCAAGTCTTCGAAAATTTCACCAGGTGGCTTTAATGTGCTCAGGCCTTTGGATTTCCGATCCCCAAAATCTTCATATGCTCTCTGCCATAACCTTTTGCTTGATGACTTTGGTAACACCAAAAGGAGAGAAATCATGGTGAACTGATGCGATGAGGAAGTTTTTAAACATGACGGACATGGCTAGTATCGATTATTGGTAATAAAAACACTCTGCATACGAATGTTGTGTCACACAAGTGGCTGTCTAGCAAAACTGTCAAACAGAAGATCAATGCACCAAGTCAAAAGTTCATATAATGGAAAAACAAATACAAACAAGACGGGTTAATAATCGAAATATCAATTATCATGGATGGCATTAGGCAGAAAATTTCAAGCAATATGTAAACTTTGCATTACCATTAACTACAGGGTCAAGAATACGTCTCAGGGTTTTTGGATGTGCAAGTTTTCGATCAGATAATTGATTATCACCTGAAAACAGATGGCCTGCGTTAGGAACATTACCAGAAGATTATGTGAAAATGAAATAATGAGCGAGTCTATAAGCATGTCATACTCACCTTCTTTGCTTGGTCACACCTCCAGTAATGCACCATTCAGTTCCGCACGAAATCACAAAAGCAGATCTTGGTACACAATGCAAACCCTTAAATTTTGATTCTTGGGCACATCATCTAGTCTAGGACATAAAAAGCATAGTGTGAATCCTGATCTCAATGTTAAGGGTGAAACTGCAAACACGCAATAAGGCAACCTTGAGTATGAATGATTCAACATATTTAATGTCATTTGAAGTCTTGGATTCTAAAGAACCTACAAGAATGTAAGACATTGTATCATTTCATAGATCTGCAAGATGTTCAGACGGTCCAATTCCCCTGCATACCAAAAAAACAAAAAACGTGGTGCATTGAAATGAACCATGTTAGACAATCATGTCCAAGAGTCAAGTCTGGGGGGTTGGGAAATTGGTTTGTAGATTTACCTATTTTTTATTGACCAAGTCCTGCACTGTGATCATAGCTATCATGTCAGAAGCAGGGTTCCATTTGAAGCAGCAGTATTCTGCCTACATAAAGTGCATTCAGATGTCATGATCTTGTACTCCAAAGCCAATATAATTTATTAGCCAAAGAATAAATGCAAGATGCATCATAACTTCAACACCTGAAAATAATCATCTTGTTTTTGAAGTATTCATTATCTATTTGCCTTGATGATTACACATAGAATCTTACTACTAGCAAGTAGAAAATTGAAAACAAGGAACACAAGAGATTAGCTTGTATAATCTGTTTATCGTGCTGCAGCTCAAGACAGTCATATACAATTACTCAGTTACACTATTTACAATTTCATCTCAAGAATAAATGAAAAGAGCAGCAAATGAATCGCACTAATTAACAAGTGACAAACAGTATTACAATACACTCTGCTGATAACAGTTCGGAGGGATTGTGAAATTTGATCAAGAGATTCCGAGTTGAGGGAAGCAAATTAAAACAAGCACCAATATTACCTTAATTCACTAGCTATTCCTTGTATAATGCTATTGACAAATTATTAGCCGTAATGAGCAGTTTATGACAATAAAGTCGAGAATATGATGAGGAACAAGACACTAACCAGAAACTTGGTCCTAAACAAGTTGGAGATGTTTCAAGACTGTAACAATTAAAAAGGCAACATTAAGACCAAAGAAAAAGGCATGCACACAATTAAAATTTTTTTAATTGAACAAAATGGAATCAACTTTATGCTCTATACTCCCTAAATTCTAGAAGTAAATGAGATACACATCCACGTGTGTGCTCGCTCATGTGCAAGAGAAAATGAACAGAAGGGGACATAAGTCACTGGATTGTATAATCCCTTTATGATGTTAATGCTCAAAGATGAGGTCTTAAGTGATTACATACTGGTGCATGGAAGGGTAAATGTTAATATTAGCCCTACCCTCTGCTCAATGTTGAACGACATAGAAAAGATGCCTCAGTGATGCGATGCACTATATCAGCTAGGTAAATAATCAAAATGTTGATCACAAAACCTCTTCAAACTTAGGCTAAAATGGCATTATGGGAAAACAAAAACACTGATCTCAGTAGCTACTGACCTTAGCATGATGATGTTGGCAAGTAAGAATGAGCTTCTGATGTAGATTAGCAAGTAGTACTTAAGCATCAAAAGCATTGGAGATATCAGTCAGAGACTTTTTACAGCTGAATTATGTCCAACACTACGTGACAGAGAAACAACCATCATGAAGCTTGGGTTTGCCTTTTTCAATTGCTGACTTTTTCTTGTAGAAACACCAGAACTTCTAGAAAACATATCTTGAGATGGGAACCAAACGCATGAGTGTCGTTCAAGAGACCAGCAGGAGTGCTATTCAAGCAGACCAAAAGATGTAGTTGCAAACATTCTGACAAGTGTTGCTCCAACTTCATGGTAAAAGGAAAATGCATCAAAAATTTTGTATACAGGGAAAACAAATATAAGTTTCAGCGATCGATGCCACTATATATGGGTGGATTTTTAGTATTTTAGGAAAAGAAAGGCCAAATATCAAGTACGTAAGTCCTTTTTGAACATGAGTATAATCATACTTTTTATGAGGTACACAGTTGTGAGGGACCATTTACCAGAAACATGAGCAAAAGCTTGGGTTTATGAAATAATCAGCGAGTCTTGACTCTGGAGAGCGAAGTCAGTTTGTCTTCACAACCTCCTAACAAATGACAATAGAAATCAAGTAAGGGCACATTTCAAAAAACAGTTTTCCAGTTGGATGAAAATTTATAGGAAGGGTTTGAGTCCTCAATAAGCAAACATTGGGCAGTAAAATTACCTTCTTTGTCTACAGTCATTTAGTCCCAGAAGGTCCAGCAGTCTGATGATCAGAGCTGCCATCATGAAGCAGTAGTCCAACCAAATAAAGTACATCCAGGATGAGACATTGAACTTGATGTGGTAAATCAAATAAGGCCATTATTGTATGCTATTTTCCATCCTGCAATAGTTAACTCTTACACTTCTTTACACCAACAATAACAACTATTCTATATCACTAAAAACTGGAACAGACTGCGAAAGTAAAGGAAAGAAAAACAGAAGGGATATATTCATTACCTTTTATGGTTCCTTTTTCATGCTGTTACACGGTGGTGCATGGAAGGACAATTGGTAATTAGAACCCTGCTCTGCTCAATTTTGAATGACTTGGAAAGGATGCTGAATCACGAGAACTTTCATATACTCACCGCAATACCGTAGTCAAAGAATCAAAACTCAATCACAAGACTTCTCAAAATGTAGGCTGAAATGGCAACATGAGAAAATGAAAGGGACAAATCTCATATGCCACTCACCTTATCATGATGACATTGGTGCATAAGAAATCACCTTCTGTGGATTGACAACTGTAGGCTTCTTACAGATGAATTCCTTCCAAGTTCTGACAGAGAAGACAACCTCCCAGGAAACCCATCTCTCTAGGGTGCAAAATCAAAATTTCCATAATTTGTCATTACATGACATGCCTTTTCTTTTACCATCTCTTTTGGGCCAAACATGACTAAACCTTTCATCTTGAAAAGCAGAACAAATAGACAAGTGCATCCTGAGACAGGACAGAAACGCAGGATTGCCATTCAAGCAGAGTCCACCATGTGAAGTAACAAGCCCCAAAAAATGTTGTTCCACCTTCACAATGAAAGGAGGATATGTCAAAGTTCATATAAAGGAAAACAATCTCAAATATCAGTGCCAGATATGATGTTTTAAATAGAGAAACAGAGTATCAAAAATAATAAAGCCAGTTCTTGAACATTGAGCTATTGTACTTTTATGTGATACATAATTGTAAGAAACCATACACTAGAAGTACGAGCAAGATTTTAAGTGTGTGTATATTGGTTTATGAAATTATCAATGGGTCATTTGTAGGGGCATGAACGCCATTTATCTTTATAGCCTCTGAGAAATTATAACAGAAACCTTCAAGTGCATCTCAAAAACCAGTATTATAGTCTCCATGGATCAAAGATTTGAGCTCTGAGCTTAAAAATTACCTCCTTAAAGTGAATTGAGGATGCCATACTCTTGGATCTAACCTGGTACAGTTGAGGTGGAAGTGCACTGGATTTAATCTGAAAAATTGTCCAAACATCTGTAAGCTCAAATGAAGTATTAAAAACCAAGTAGAAAGCATAGGCTTCGAATAATTGACGATATTGATCTCGGAGTACCAAATGTTAAACATTTCTTTCAAAGCACTATTGATGTGTCTAGTCCAATAAAGTTCACTAAATTAAAGAACAAGATAAACAATACAAACACATAAAAGATTGTTTCAAAGGTAGGCCAATCTATTCACAAATCATTAGCGAAAGTATGTAAAAATATTCTTAAAAAAAACAGAGACAAATTGAGAGAGAGATTATGAAAACTGGGCAGAAGAAAATTTACAGTGATTTTTAAGGATGTCATGACCGCATTTTAAGGGATCGGAGTGATGATAGCTTCTCCATTGCTTGTGGCAGTGATTCCAGTTTGGTGTTGCCAATGTTAATGGATTCGAGAGATGATAGGTAGCCTATCCACTCTGGTATCGCTTCCAAATTATCGCAATATTCAATTGTCAGGTATTGGAGGGAGTTAAGTACAACAGCCCCTTTGGCAGATCAACCAACTGAGGAAGACCCCGCAACTCCAGGGAACGGAGGTATTGATGAAGGCATCTCCATGGCATACTATCCTCCACTCCCACTTCCTCAAAACACAAACTGGGGAGATATTCCAGAAATAGTGAGTTTAAGGTAGTGAGGTACTCTAACCCTCCTGAAATACTCCTCAAGTTTCGGCACGAAGAAACTCGTAGAGATTTTAGGGAAGACGAGCAACTGCGGAAAACGTCCTCAACTTCCGACAGACTCTCCACCCCATCCCTTTCTATTCTCATCGTATCAAGAAGCTGCAAGGCCCCCGAAGGCAGAGATTTGAGATACCTCACATTGGTTATACTTATATATCTGATTTTGGGCTCATTACACCAATCTCCAGAATCATCAGAACCATCCATCTCTGTCGGGTCTTGTTCCTTTTTAGTCATGATTTGTAGTCTTTCGTTGAAATAATTCAATTTAAGAGTTTCCACCGTAGGACACAGAGGAATAACGGTCAGGTTAGGGCAATCCCATATGCGCAATTCAGAAAGCCGGGAAATGACGGCAGTGGATGAGCACTCGCAGTTTGCAATCTACTATCGTTATTTAAGCTGTCATCTTCTCCCATCCCCAATTCAGATACAGACATGGATGTAGATGAGCCTGTCCACCATCCTTTCAACTTTGGCAGGTTATTTAATTCGAGAAATTCAAGGGAGGGAAAGAATGATGATTCTTGTTCCGTTTCTGCTCCATAGCCACCTATGCTATCACTGTTGCTCCTTCTATCTTCCATGTACTCCAAATTCATTAATTCCCAAACTGTAAGTGATTTCAGAGAAGGCAGATTGCCCAGCCGTGGCAAACTTCGCAATCCACGACAATTCAAAATTTCAATACGTAGAAGATTTGGGAGATTCTTTGCGAAATTATCTTGTTTTGCCCATCTCGGAATTGTCAAACCAAAGTAACCAACAACTCTTAACTTTTCAAGATTCTGATGGGGCTTAAGGTCTTCCAACAAAGCTTCATTAAAACGCACTATTCCCGGATCGTTTTTTCTGCCCATCTCCCAATGAAACTCTATGCATATATTGCTGAGATGTTTCAAGTCACTCAAGTATCCTCCTCTGTTACCATTTTCCACAACGTGCTGATATTTCTGACTAATCCAGATATGGAGAGAGCCCCTTAGGTTAGTGAAGCCTCTCAGATCTTGCAGCCCCCCAGCATCTCCCTCCAAACTTGACTCTCTGTCCGCCACTATGAATCCACTCAGCCTACTAAGACTAGTCAACTGCTCCATCCCTGATGGCATATACCTTAAGACACTCCAACTGTTATCATCTACAGGTACCTCTAAGGCTCTAACCTTAACAAGTTTGTTGAAATCTTTTGGCAACTCTTTTAAACTCACACAACCACGCAGATTTAAAGTCTGCAGATTGATTAGTTGTGTGAATGACTTAGGAAGGATTCTCAACTCAGAGTTTCCATAGAGATCAAGATACCTTAGATGCAACAATTCACCTATTCCATCTGGTAAACTTTGTATATCCAGATGAACCAAGTCCAGTGCCCGTAGGCTCTTATAATTTGTTGGTAATGTACTCACAGGAAATGGAACGATAAAACTATAGAAGTAAGCACCTTGAATGTACGATCGGATCTTAGTTCTTGTTACGAAGCCTTGTTTACAACTATTGGTTCGGATGGGGCCTTGGTGAAATACATGACGAATATTTTCATCGAGGGTGCTAGCAGCAGAATTTTCTATAAAAATTTCACTTCCAGCAACCTGCTGAGCAATGTCATGCATCAAGTCATGGATCTTAAATGACAATTTTCCTTCATAATCCTCCTCAATATCTTGAAAAAACATCTTTTCACTAAAATCTGGAAATAATCCTCAGCTGCATCTTCAATGTTTTGACCTTCATACAATTGCTCAACATAACCTTGTGCCATCCAAAGGTCAATTAACTTTATCTTTGGAATTTCATAATCCTTAGGAAACAATGCGCAATAAGCAAAGCAAGTCTGTAGCGGCAAGGAAAGATGATAGTAGCTAAACTTTAATATTTGCATAATGCCATCGTCATTTTGTTGGATTTCATGTAATCTTCTTCGATGAAAGGATCGCCACTTATTTATATCTTCACCATTTAGAAGGCTTCCTACCACTTTTACAGCAAGAGGAACATTAGCACATTTTTGACTATTTCTTTACCCATCTCAACCACATCATGGCGGTTTGCTTGTTCTACTCCAACCTCTCTTTCAAACAAACGCCAAGAACACTCATCTGACAACCCTTGTAACTCATACATGTGGTTGCTTTTAATAGTTGTGGCTGTCCATTTTGACCGTGTAGTAACAATAACTCTACTTCCCCTAAGACCTAACCCAAGTACATATTGCTCCAACTCATTCCACTCACTGTGTTTCTCAGTCCATACATCATCAAGTACGAGCAGGAACTTGTTTTGACCAATTTTCTGTCTCAGCTGTTGGAGTATATGTTCCAATTCAACCTTACCATAATCAAAAAAGACTCCCTTGTGATTGATTTGAGAATACTAGCAAGAATTGCCTTCACATCGAATGGCCTTCCACCTTGATCAGAGACACAAACCCAAAATCTCCTATCACAGAACTCCATTTGGATCGTAGGATCATTGAAAACAAGTTGGGCAAGAGCAGTCTTCCCCAGCCCTCCGACTCCTACAATAGTCAGGACTAGAACATTATCTGTTTGGACTCTATGATCTAGCAATATGCCTATGATCGCCCTCTTATCACCCTCTCTTCCAACTATACAACTCTCATTTATACAAGAAGCTGTCTCCTTCATCCTCCTAGGAGGTCCATGGACACCTTTAATGGTCAATTTACTACTAAACGCTTCCAATCCGGTCTTAATTCTCTTAGCTTTCGGGGCAAGGGAATATGCAAGACGCAGACTTTCAAAAGGAGACAACAAGCTGCGTACCTTGTTCCAGACACCACTCTCCCTAAGCTGTTGAAGCTGAACCCGAGTGGCTTGCTCATCGAGCAAATCTTGAGCTTCATAAACAGCATCCTTCATCTTCTCGATAAGGGCCCGGTCATCAGGGGAGAGTTCGACCCCATTAGCTTGATTATGGTGCACAGCAAGCATCTTAGACTTGATGTCGTCGAGGATTTGTTTAAGACTCTCGAGCTCGGAATTGCAGTTCAGGACGGAAAATAAATCTTTCAGGGTGGGTATAATGTTAAGGAGGGATTCAAGAGTAGAGAGTGCCATTCCAATGGTCTCCATTAGGTTATGTAAATTGGTGGGTGGTGAATTGTTCTACGAACTGCTAGTGGAGTATATGTAAGCATGGAGCTCATCATGATCCCATGACATGATATAAATGATGCATGAATTACATGGAAATTACGGTGATGATTCCACGTTGCTTCAAGCACGAAAGGCCTCAGTAACGTACGCTTGCTTAATTTCTACCCTCCTCGTTATTCAAGCTTAATTCACGCTGTTAAGAGTAAATTTCGCTTTAAACTTGTATCAAAATCCCGATGAAAGATCCTGCAATGTAACATGCATGATATATAGCTGCATGCATTTCCATCCACATTCGAATATGAAAATGGATGTTTGTCCCACATTTTTTAATATTTAATAAATATTACATTTTTGAACTAATTTAAAATGTTGTCTAATTGGATCCATACGGGAGATTTTTTTCCCGTTTTTTATTTGGCAAATATAAATTGGTCATTAATATGTCATTGCTTGTTATAAGAGAGAGTATCCCCTTGTGTTTGCTTCTTGTCCACATCGCACAACATAGCCTGCATGGTTTTGACAGTGCTCTCAAGGCTCTCAATTTGGAAGTTCCATTGAGAGAAAAAGCCTTTGATCTGCTTGCATTGCAAAGCAGCAAAGAGTGTCTAGGAAACAGAGACTGCTTCCATTTGTGATTCAAGTAGAAGCTAAGGGAAATATCAAGAGGACAAAAGAGGATAAAGAATTTAGTTGTTCTGGTATGCTGAGCATATGCAAACCATATATGAAAACACCCCCAAAAACAAGAAAAACTATTTATAATATATACTATCATCTGATTCTCCTCCATCACCTACATTATTCATTATACCACTTTAATTATAAAAGGATAAAACTGTGAGCAATCTCTCGAGTATTATAAATTGAAACATTACTCCTTCCGTTTCAAAACACATTTTACTTTAACTAATTTTTTTCGTTTTATAATACTTGTTACTCTACAATTTCAATGACATATTAATTACTAGTTTACCAAGTTTATTCTTATTAATTATTTTGTTTCTTTTCTTTTTTAATTAATTTTTTCATTTCCAATAAAAGATAGGGCAACTTATCTTTTAACATAAAATTTGTCATGAATTTTATGCTTCCTTAATATTCCCGCATAACCTTAAAACGACGTATATTTTGAAACGGAGGGAGTATCATTTTAAAATGGAGGGAGTATCATTTATTACATGTCATTGACTTAATCGCCATATTATTCAAGTCCTGTGGGCAACTTGCATTTTCTGTAGTAGTTGTTAAAGTTAGAACAATTTAGATGTATTCATTTTAGAGCCTCAATATTGTACTTCTTTTTTCGATCTTTCTCCCCCTCTAAACACATGGGATCTGCTCCTAATTTGCTTTTGCCATTTTTTACACATGTTTCCGATTCATGGATGCAAGATTACGGTATAACAAGTGCATTTGTTACTTTACGACAAATCTGTTTTCTTGATTTAGAGGCCAACCGTTGCTTAATTTTTGTGGCCAAAGTAAAAAAATACTCCCTTGATTTCAACATACATGTTACTTTAAATAACTTTTTCGTTTCATAATATATGTCACCCTATAATTCCAATGACGTATAATGACTAATTTACCACTTTTGTCCTTAGTAACTGCATTTTTTCTCTCTTTTTTAATTGATATTCTTCATTTCCACAGAAATTTTGAGGCAACTTTATTTTTTAACATAAATTATGTTATGAATTTTGTTTTCTTGATATTTCCTCATAATCTTAATATAATAAATATTTTAAAATCAAGGGAGCAGCCTAGTGATGGATTGCACCCACCATCCACCCCCTTAAAAATCTAAATAATCCATTCATATATGGAGCAATGGAGAAAAGGACACCCCCAAAAAAAATCTAAATAATCCATTCATATATGGAGCCATGGAGAAAAGGACACTAAGTATTTACATTTTCAAAAACAATGATGGAATTCAGATTCAGCCAAATAATTAAATATTTCAAGTAGAACGAAACCATCGGGTGACAACATGATTGACAGTAATATATTTCTGGAGATTTCATTTCACACTTATGTTGCAGCTAAATTCATTGAAGTAATCAAAAGTTGTATCTTGAATTTTAAATGAAAAGTTGTCGAATTATCTTCCAGTAATGTGCAAGATTAGTTGTATAGTCGGCAATATTAAAGAGACAAAAATTATATTATCCCAAAAAGATAATCGACTCTTGACATTTAGAACAATAGGACAACAATTTGAGATCAATTACTGTGAGCCGGAGTTCAAAATAAAAATTTGGAAGCTGAAATGGACAGAGTAACAGTTGTTGAATGCCTAAATGATTATCATCACAGGTTTAAGAAACGAGTTTGGAATGCAGACTAGAAAGTGCCTAAACATAGCATCAGAGTAAGCTATGAACACGGACTGCTCATGAAGTCCCAGTTGCTGTATGAAGATTGTGAGATCACTTGGTTGTTTTCATCTTCTTGAACTGCAAGAAAGAGAGGGACGAAAATACATGCACTGATCTTGTCTTTTCATCTTCTTAAGCTTAATTTGTAGCACAAACACGAGATCAAATAAATGATATGATGAGGAAGTCTTGGACATGCAAGAGATGCTGTGCACACTCGCTCAATGGAAAAGAAGACTATCAACAGGAAATTTCCCCAGGGACATAGACATCTCCTGCTATGTTCTACAACAGCTATAATTTACCAGGTTTGAAGTGACAGGAATATGATTATTTTTGCCGGTGCTTGTCCTGATCCTGTAAATTTCCCCACATTTGAACTGCAAGAAAGAGAGGGAGTATGCTCAATGGGAAACATAGCTAGTCTGCGGAGTTCAAACTTCTATAACATCACATCACCCTTTTTGTTTTTGTTTTTTTTTTTTTTTTTGGTGTGTGTGTGTGTTTTTGTATTATTTATACTCTGGTGTATGTAAGGGCAACTGTTAACATAAGCTCTAGCTCTTCTCAATTTTGAAATAGATGGAAAAAATGCTGAGTCATGGGATAGTTCTCTGTTTTGAGTCAAATGATAGAATGCAATCAATTTTAAGACATGAACTACATAATCTACTTATTATGTATTGATGGAGTAGGAGCACAACAGTATACCAACTATCAAGTGGAAGGAACTCCTTTTAGGGGAATTGGAGAGATGCTGTTCCAGACAGGATTAGAGAGGATATTTAGCACGTGGAGTTTGAGCCTGGTTCAGTCTTGGTTTTATGAGTTGAATTATTTCTTTCTGAGGTTTAGAAAAATTAATGGTTAAAGATCGAGATTCTGAGTAGTTAAATTTCATGTTTGATTTTCTCTCTTTCATTATATTGTATCATCTTCGTGGTTCATCCAAATCTATAATTATAAATAAATAAATTTTTGCTTTAATGAAATGTCCATGTAGGTGGAGAAAAGGACGCGAGATAATGATAAAGGACATGAAGGAGGTCAGCTATATTGGGCTTCTTGGAGCAAAAAAGAGATCATTCGATGTGAAGATTTAACACTATATGAAAAGACTTTGGTTAGAGGGACCCAATTGCTATGGTAGAAAAATCTTTGGTTGTAAAATTGGATGCATTATATTGGACAACTCTGTAAATATGGATCAATTATAAACTAAGATGAGATATTTTTAAATTTATTTATCTCTATATATTTCCAATCAAATTTAATAAATGCTCTCTTTTTATTTGTGAGAGTTTGTCCATATTATTTTTTAATGGGTGATATTATCTCTCACTTTTAAGTACTTCTATTAAAATACTTTCATGCTGGTTGTTTGCATAATGGAATTGTTAATTGAATGTAAAATGGTTTGTAACAAGCATTTCTTCACATTTAGACTATTTTATAGCATTTCCAATTGTAATTCCTCGACCCTTTGTTAGAGAGGTCACATCATTAGTACCCTTCTCGAGGATCGTTAAGGCTAATTCAGGGAACGACTTGGTAAATGTAATATGTTTTTAAAACTATTGGAAGTCGACTAATTAAACTTTTTTTGAGAGAGAAGTTACGACGAGTCTTGAGCCCACATGGTTTCAAAAATTAGACTGTTGGGTTCACACAATCTTACAATATAAAATAGAGTACAATGATGATGGAGTCTTAGTGTGAGCCATCGAAACTGAATCAGAACGTCTATAAATGTCAATGTACTTCTAGTTAAAAACATGCTAAAACACTTAATAAGGTTTACATATCAAATTCAAAGGTACAAATAAATAACCCATGCATATTAAGATCGTTGTAGCTAAAAGAAAATCCAAACGGCTTCCAAAATGGTAAAGTTTGCCAAAAATATTACGCTTGCTCTTGATCTGAAAAGATGTAAAAGTAGGGGAATGAGCAACCACTATTCAATGGGAGTCCTTCGTCTCCCAAAAATCAGAATAACTTTACACATGCATAATAACAATCATAAGTAAGTTAATAATAATGAGATTAGCAATTGAGTAATATCATAACGTAATCTTACCATAAACCAATCTTAATTGAATGAGAAAAACATAATGTATTAAATCTCAAGTAATTCACATTTTCTTCACCAATGTGACCAAATCATATCTCAACTTGGAAATTAGATTAACTTTACGATCTTTAATTTCTTTGGGCAAGAACTAGTTCCTTGGTACTCAACTGATACCTATGTGCCGACCCAATGTACCACATTACTTGGATTCAAAACCACTTACGTGTGTGCACAAGTTTTCTATTGTGGGAGGACTTTTTACCTAGGAGTGAAAGCCCCTGCCCTTAGGTTGGAATAAGTCACATTCCTAGATTTTGTATTTCGATATCTGTGAGTCGACCCAATGTACCACGATAAAGGGATTTGGAACTACTTACGCGTATACTCAAGTTTCCTATCTGTTGGGAGGACTCTTTATCTAGGAGTGAAGTCGCTGCCCTCACGTCGGAATAAATCATCTTCCTGGATTTTGTATTTTGATACCTATGAGTTGACCCAACGTACCACAATATAGGGATTCGGAACCACTCATGCGTATACACAAGTTTACTACCCGAAAGGATTTATGATCTACAATTGAAAGTCGCTGCCCGTAGGCCGAAATAAGTCACCTTCCTCAATTTTATATTTTGACACCTATGACCGACCCAACGTACCACGATACAAGGATTCGGAACCACTTACGTATATATACAAGCTTATCACTACTCGTAAGTACTCATGATCTAGGAGTAAAAGCTGCTACCCTTAGGCAGGAATATGTCACTTTCCTAGTTTTTGTATTTCAGCGGCTGTGAACCGACCCCACATTCCATGGTCAAGGAATTCGGAACCACTCACACGTATATTCAAGTTTCCTATCCATGAGCACTCGTAATTTAGGAGTGAAAGCCGTTGCCCTTAGACTGGAATAAGTCACCTTTCTAGATTTTGTATTTTAACACCCGTGAGCCGACCCAACATTCCATGGTATTGAGATTCGCTACCACTCACGTGTATACTCAAGTTTACTACCCGGAAAGACTCATTATCTAGGAGTGAAAAGCCGCTACTCGTAGGCCAGAATATAATCTCATGTCACCTTCCTACATTTTGTACCGTTAACGTATTCAAGTCCAAGGAATAAACTTCTTAATTTGTATTATGGTTATTATCTCTCTCATTCCTATATATATATATATATATATTAAAGTGCTCGGTGAGGTCCGAGATCACATTTTAAAGGTTTAAACTCGTTTCTCGACACAAAATACAAATCTTACAAGCATCTTGGCACAAGGCCTTTGAGTTGTGAGGGTCAAAGATTGTTTTGAAGGTCACCACGGACCTCCCTACGGCCAGTGGGGTTCAATATTTAGCTCTAGAGGTCATCACGGGCGTCCCAATGGGCGGTGGGGACTTCTGGTTGCCACCACGGACTATCTCACGGCCGGTGGGAGCACCCGTGGTGCGTGTTTTTATTCATTTTGGCCACTGCTAGCCACCACGGCCTACCCCAGAGCATGCGGGGGCACCCATGGCGGGTAGCAATGACTCCCAAACTCCATTTTTTTATTCTTTAATTTCTTTTTCCTTTTGTTTTTCTGTTTTATCTATGAGAGGTTTGTCTTAGAAAATTTCTAACCTTATAAGTATCATATTTAGCTTAATAAAACCCATTAAAATATATATACAAGGCAAATTCTCAAACCAATATTTGGACAAAATTGAGCAAACATTTCCGACCACACATCCCTAAAAGCATTACACCAAGTATATTTACTAACATATTTCAAACTTCAACACAATCATGATTTCACAAAAATTTAAATATGGTTGGTATACTTTAATGTTCATGCATGAAATTATAACAAAAAAGGAAGTTCAACCAAGTAGATAATGATCATGATTATACTCATTTTTCCTTTCTAACATCCTCCTCACATATTTATATCAATGAGACACTCCAAAAATACATGCATGCATCAATTTCATGAAGGTTTGAGTATTCAAAATCGGTCCACAAGTACACTTACGAAATTTATTTTGGTTGGAAAGTAATATATAGT
Organism: Talinum fruticosum; assembly: GCA_021018815.1. Taxonomy (NCBI): domain Eukaryota; kingdom Viridiplantae; phylum Streptophyta; class Magnoliopsida; order Caryophyllales; family Talinaceae; genus Talinum; species Talinum fruticosum. The sequence goes on along the minus strand of JAITYX010000004.1, from coordinate 9,836,176 downwards.
GGGGAGGAGAAGGAAACTCACGTTAATGAGTATGATTAAATCTAAGTTCTTATTTTTTGTTGTATTCTTGAACCTTCCTTCTACCCATCTGCCTTTATTTTTGAATCTATTCTTTGTAAAGATGGTTAATAATGGAGGTTGTAGCTTGGAATAAGGCAGGTTGAAGCTCTCTCTCTCTCTATTTGGAGCTACTAAATTTTTCTTTCCAGATAAAATGAGCCAAGACCCCTGATTTAAGTCTTACATTTGGTTTATGTACCAGATTTGGAGTTAATGTAATGATTGTGAGGTATGGAGACTTGGAGGAGGAGGCTAAAGATGTAGGTTGCAGTAATAGGCAAAGAAAAATGGAGCAAGCAATCAAACTTTTTGGCCTAAATGCTGAGGTTTTGGGAAGGAAGAAGTAGGTTTTGGATGTTTAGAACTTATATTGTTAATCATGCTTTGAGATTTATTTAATCCAAGCAAATTCAAGCCAAATAAATATTTTCTAAACTTACTCTAAATATTATTTCCAACTAAATTGATCGTCAATTAATAAATTTGTGAATAAATACATATATGTAAACTAACTAATACAATATACGAATTTTATGACCAATCAGTAAGCTAAGTTATCTAGTGAGTAAGTCATATATATAAATCAATTTTTTCCTTTTAATTCAGACATCACAGACACATATATATACTCTGAGAAGGCTATATAAGGTTGCGCAAATCTCATTGTGAAAGGCTATATTGTGAAACAACAATTGAGAGTGGAAGTCGCAAATTATCACCTTTTACTATGCTTTGATGCTTCAGTCAAGGATGAGAGATGTCAAACATGTTTCCCTTAGGTTGAGATTTGAAAACCTCTCGAAGTTTATTGTTATCTCTCTGATCTTGGGCTCATGACTTGAATCTCCAAAATCATCGCCACCACACACGTCCTTCTTTGTCATTATTTTTAGTCTTTCATTGAAATCGTTCAATGTCAGAGCTTCCACCATAGGACATAGAGGCATAACGGTCAAGCTGGGGCATTTGTCTATGAGCAATTGAGAAAGTCGGGGAAATGATGGCAATGGATGAGAACTCGTAGTTTGCAATCTGATATTGCTATTTAAGCTCTCATCATCTCCCATCCCCAATTCAGAGCCTGACATGGATGTAGACAAGCCTGTCCACCATGCTTTCAACTTTGGCAGGTAAATTAATTCGAGATATTCAAGGGAGGGAAAGAATAATGATTCTTGTTCCGTTTCTGCTCCGTAGCCACCTATGTTATCACTGTTGCTCGTTCTATCTTCCATGTACTCCAAATTCATTAATTGCCAAACTCTAAGTGATTTCAGAGAAGGCAGAGTCCCCATCCATGGCAAACTTTGCAACCCACAACAAAAGCTAAATTCAACACGTACAAGATTTGGAAGATTATTTGCGAAATTATGTTGTTTTGCCCACCTTGGAATTTTCACACCAGGGTATGAAACTATGAACTCTTTAAGGTTCTGATGCGGCTGAAGGTCTTCCAACAAAGCTTCATTGAAACGCACTGTTCCCAAATCGTTATCCATGTCCTGATGAAACTTTATCCACAACACACTGAGATGTTTCAAATCTCTCAAGTATCCTCCTCTGATACCATTTTCCACCACGTGCTCATATTTCTGACTAATCCAGATCTGGAGAGAGCCCCTCAGGCTTGTCAAACCTCTTAGATCTTGCAGCCCCCAGCATCTCCCTCCAAACTTGACTTTCTGTCCGCCACTATGAATCCATCCAGCCTACTAAGACTAGTCAACTGCTTCATCCCTATTGGCATATAACTTAAAACACTCCAAAGACCATCATTTACAGTTACCTCTAAGGCTCTAAGCTTAACAAGTTTGTTGAAATCTTTTGGCAACTCTTTCAAACTCACACAACGACATAGATTTAAAGTCTGCATATTGATTAGTTGTGTGAATGTTTTGGGTAAGATTCTCAATTGAGTATTGGCGAAGAGGCTAAGATACCTTAGATGCAGCAATTCACCTATTGCATCCGGCAAAATTTGTAAATCCATATAACCCAAGTCCAATGCCCGTATTCTCCTCCAATTTGCTAGTGTTATACTCATAGGTAATTGAGAACAACGTACCCGATCATGTTCACATTCATCATAATCTTGAATGTACGAACGAATATTAGTTCCTGTGGCAAAGCTTTGTGTACGACTATTAGCAGCTTGGTCAAAGACATGACGGATATTTTCATCTAGCATGCTTGTGGCAGAATTTGCTACAGAAATTACATTTCCTGCAACTTGTTGAGCAATGTCATACATCAAATCGTGAATCTGAAATGACAGTCTCCCCACCCATCCTCTTCGACATTTTGGAAAAAACATCTATGCACCAAAATCTTGAAATAATTCTCAGCTACATCTTCAGGGTTTTTACCTTCATCCTTGACATAGCCTTGTGCCATCCATAGGCTAATTAACTTCTCCTTTAGGATTCTAAAATCTTTAGGAAACAATGCACAGTAGACGAAGCAATTCTTCAGCGGGAGGGAAAGATGATAGTAGCTAAACTTTAATATTTGCATAATCTCATTGTCATCTTTTTGACTATCATCTTCTTTTATTTCAAATAATCTACTTTGGTGAAAGAATTTCCATGTACTTATATCTTGACCATAAAGAAGGCTTCCTACCACTTTTATAGCAAGTGGAACATTAGCACATTTTTTGACAATATCTTCTCCCATCTTGACGAACTCATGGTGGTTTTCTTCTTTCCAACCAACTGCCATTTTAAACAAACACCATGAATTCTCATCCGATAAACCTTGTAGCTCACAATTGTAGCTGCTTCCTACAGCAATGGTTGTGCCTTTGGATCGTGTGGTCACAATGACCTTGCTTCCCCTCGGAGCTAATCCAAGTAAAATTTTCTCCAGCTTAAGCCACTCATTACGATTCTCAGTCCATATATCATCGAGCACAAGCAAGAATTTATTCTTATCTAGTACGTTTCTGAGTTCTTGAACTATATGTTCCAATTCAAGGTTATTATCAATACGTTTGTTTGCTGATTTGAGAATACTAGCAAGAATTTCCCTGGCACTAAATGACCTTCCACCTTCATCAGAGACACAAACCCAAAATTTATGATCGGCGAATTCCGTTTCGATCTTAGGGTCATTGAAAACAAGTTGGGCAAGAGTTGTCTTTCCAAGCCCTCCCACTCCTACAATAGTGAGGACATCAATATCCCCTTGAACGTTAGAATCTAACAACATGTCTATGATCCTCCTCTTGTCATCTTCTCTGCCGATAATATCCTTCTCATACAGAATAGAACATGTCTCGTCTCTCCTCTTCCTAATAGGTTGGTAGTCAACTTTGAAGCAATATTTATGAGCATCACTGGCGATTCCCTCTAGTGTCTTCCTGATGTTCTTAATCTCTTTGGACATATTACGAGTACCACGAAACTTTTTCAAACTAGAAAATAAGCGGAGTACCTTTTTATGATTTTGAAGCTGCTGTTGTTGAGCTGCTAGAGTTGTAAACTCATCGAGCAAATCATCAGCATCATAAACAGCATCCTTGAGCTTATGAATGAAGTTCAACTCCATAGAGTTGAGCTCGTATCCCCCTTGTGCTTGCTTCTTGTCCACATAACACAACACAGCCTGTATAGCTTTGACAGTGCTCTCGAGACTCTCAAGTTCGGATTTGTGGTTCCATTGGGAGAAAAAGTCTTTGAGCTGCTTACATTGCAAAGCAGCAAAAAGTGTCTGGGCAACAGAGAGGGTTAAGCCGACTGCTTCCATTTGTGATTCAGATAGAAGCTAAGTTAAATATCAACAAGAGAAAGACAACAAAGAGTTTAGTTGTTCTGGTGTGATGAGCATCAGAAAACTATATCATCCACTCAATCAACATAATATTCAAGTCTTTGGGGAGGACATGAAAATATCTTCATACTTACAAGTGAATTATGGTTGTGGTTATTGTCGATGATACTGTCAAAAGGTCATACCCCACTTTTTTTTGTGGGTGATAATTAGACATGATTATAACATGACTTTTCTTACAGTATTCATTAAGAAAGGGAAATGAAACATATATATTGTTGACAACTTAGAATCTACCTTTCTTTCTTTTTGGTATAAAAAGAGATACAAAGGTAATATATTTATTAACTTTTTTACTCTAGGTGTCTACTCTAAGATTAATATAGTGACTTACGTGTTTACTTTCTTATGTTAGTGTGAGTTTGGCTCATTACCATTGTATGACTTACCTTATATTTAGCTGGTCAATGATATATTTACCATTAGCTTTTAAATTAAGAGAATTCCATCGTCAAGTTCTGCATGTTTGTCAACCGGGGTCGGCTAATATGCAGACTTTAATTTGATCATTTAAAAAATAAAAAATGATTTTACATGTAGTGTGAATTACTAATGATAAAATTTGGAGAGCCTTGAGAAATGTTTGTTGATAACAGATCACAATAAGCTAGGTGTTGGAAAGAGGTGGATTGGTTTAACAGAAGAAAATCATTTTTCTTTTTGGTGTAATTTAAGATGAGTACTAATATTATGAAAAATACAATTCATGGCAACACAAATTTTTACTAAAAAAAACTCTTCAAAACGAAGGGAAAAATCATAGGACCATAAGTCCAAAAATACGCCCACTATTATATAATGAGATTACAAATTTAAGTCCAGTGTCCTCAACTTTAAGGGTGAAACTGCAAGCCATAAGACAACCTTGAGTATGAATCATTCGACATACAATGTCATTCAAAGTCTGGATTCTGAAGAACCCACAAGATTGTAAGGCAATGTACCACTATATAGAGCAGAAAAATGACCCATCTTGGAGACAGTCCAGTTCCCTGCGCATCAAAAATCAAATGAAGGAACTGTGATGACAATCATGTGCAAGAGTCAAGTCCAAAAGGGAAGAAAAACTGCAAAATTGGATTGTAAATTTACCTGTTTCTGGAGATATTTATCCATCAAGTCCTGCAATCTGATGATAGCTTTTCATGTCATAGAAGGGTAGCCATTCAAAACAACATTCCTTTGCCTAGAAACACTGTGGAGATGCTATAATCTAGTTCTCGGGCATACTCCAACTGCGATGTATTATATAATGCACCAAAGCCTGTATAATGATTAAAAAAATCTTCATTGCTAAAAGAATATATGCAAGCTACATGAAAAACTGGGTACTGCAAATTTGGAGACAGAAAATAGATCACACTAACTTACAAGTGACTGTCACTATCACATGTACACTCAGCCAATAACAGCTGTCATGTCAGGAGCATACCCGTCCAAACCAGCAGTCTTTTTCCTAAAAAATTTAGCCTGTATGATCCATTTATCATGTTGTAGCTCAACAATAGTCATGCATAATTACTAACATACTAGCCTGCATTTTAATTTTTGGTTTCGAGAATTAAATGAGAAGACAAACAAATATACAAGTGACGGACGATATTACAGTACACTTTGCGAATACCAGTTTAGAGGGCTTGTGAAATTTGATTAGGAGATTCCTAATTGAAGGAAGAAAATTAAATGAGAACCAATATTTTTCCTTCATTAACTAGCTATTCCTGGCATTATAGAAATTGACTAATAACAGGAGATTTGATTAGGAGATTCCTAGCAGCGATGAGTAGTTTATAACCATATATATTCTAGGATATGATGAGGAATTATTTGAGAGTAACAGGAGACTTGGTCTGAAACATGGTGGAGATGTTTCTGTCACTTATTTATGCCAGGAGGCTTTGGAGAGAAATGGTTGCTTCTAATGATGGACACAGTTCTACTATATGTGCAACGCTATTCTGGTTTGCATTCAATTTGCATTGGATATTGCAGTTCAGGTACAGGAATATCATTTAAGCGAAGTTCAATTGATGCATGATAATAAGCCTTCAGACAAGTGCGAATCCAAGTTTACTGTAATAAGGAGTGCACAAAATTAAGTTCTATGCTGGTTAACAAATAAAGGTTGGCTAACAATACTGGGTTTTCTTTTCTTCTCTTTTTTGTAAATGGTAAACACCGCATATATCAAGCAAAACATGAATAATATGCAAGCAAAAACGATCTTAGTTCAAACTTCCAAGACTTCAAACTTCCCTTACATCACTCAAAGTCTTTTAAGCAGAGTAAAATTCCCTGAGACCATTGACACTTTTCGGGGTGTTTCTTCCTTTTTTTTTTTCTTTTTTTCCTGTTTTTGGGTGTGTGTGTGTGGGTGGGTGGAGGAGCTCTGTTTATCATTATAATACATAGAGATGATAGAAGAAGCCAATTCCAGCATACTGCAGAACCAGAGACTCAAACTTATACTTTGAATCAATGATGTTATAGACTGGCAACCACAATATAAATCAGAAACCAGGGATGACAAGCAGCCTATCCAAGTGAAGTTCTATTGAATTGGGATAATAAAATGGACACACCAATAGCTTTCAAGATCAGGTCTTACATTCGAATGCGTTATGCAACTATGGCGGCAATGTAACAAAATAAAGCTTGTTAAGCCACTCTTTTCTAGGTTTGGCCTTCATTTCTTTTGTTTATGAAAGTTAAAAAAAAGGTTGAAACAAATGGAATCAAGAAAGGAAGTCAAGTGAAGGAAATTAATCAAGAAAGGAAGCTTGTTAAAGGCATAAAAATTCTAATGGCTTGGTAATTGATATATTTGATCCAGTGTGCGAGCTAGTTCGATGCCTTCAAATTACTGAGGTGGAGACTTCAACTAATATGGATACTCCAACATTTTGTTGCAAACTTGTTGTCTTTAATGGATTGTCTAGTTCAATTTATAACATTCATTCATAAAGTTTCATCTGGTGAAATTAAAAGTGGCCATCAAAAGGGTACTTCTATACACCATTTGGTCATATGACAACAGAAACACTGTAAATACATTCTAGAAGGTTCTGCAATAGTATGCTATTTTTTCCCAAATCATAAACTAAAAAATGACCCCAAAACAATTCAAAAGAAAAACACATGTAGAGGGAAGAGAAGGGGGAGGAGGGTTAGTGACTTTTTAGGGATGTTACGTTTGATCAGAATAGGCATAATCCGAATGGGGAAAGTAGACGAATCTACTCAAGATTCAATACTTAGGAAATTGATTACTGATATGGTAGATATGCTGGATTCTTGGCCAGTGCTCCCCATTATTCTCTTTGCATCTTTCGTTGAGGATCTGGGTACAATCATATAAGTCAAGTCGCTTGAGGGAGGTTAGATTCTGCAAAGCTTCCGGCAGTGATTCCAGTTTGCAATTTCTAATTCCAGGGAATGGAGAGAAGGTAGGCATCCTATCCACTATGGTACATTTTTCAGTGGAACAGTGGTAATCTTGAGTGATTGAAGGGATGTTAAGTAGCGCATCCCCTTTGGAAAATCATACACATTCTTGAGCTCAACTAATATCAAGGAACAGAGAAGTTTAGCAAGACATTTCCATGGCATACCGGTACCCTCCTCTTCCTCTTTTTTACTTTCATTGAATCTCAATTCCGGGAGCGAATATAATTTTAGTGACTCCAAGGCAGTCAGATAGTCCATACCTCCTGAAACACTCCTCAATTTATAGCACCATTGAATCTGTAGTGATAGCAAGGAAGACGAGCAGTTGCGGAACACTTCTTTGACTTCTAGCAGAATCTCCACCTTGGGATCACGTTCTATTTTCATCTTTGTAAGGCACTGAAACGCCACCATAAGCAGGGAATTAACAAGATATCTTGCATTGTCTGTTTTTATAACGCTAAGTTTCGTATGATTATGATGGCTACCACATTCCTCTCTCTGTCACAGGTCTTGTTCCTCTTTCATTATCTCAATATTTTCATTAAAATCCCCCAAATCCAGAGTTTCCACCGTAGAACATAAAGGACTACTTGTTAGTTCCGGACAGTACCATATGGTCAATTGAGAAAGACAGGGAAACCACGGCAATGGATGACCACCTGATGTTTGCTCGTTGGTATTCACCGTCTCATCATCTCCCATAGATGATTCTTTCCACCAACCTTTCAATTCTGGCAGCCCTATCAAGTGGAGTAGTTGAAGAAAGGGAAAGAAGATTGATGATTCTATGTTTTCCACAGCCCTTGTTGCATTTGATGTTGTATCTTCCATGTACTCCAAATCATCCAAACCACACAGCTCCAGGGTCTTCAAGGAAAGCAGTTTACCCAACCACGGAAACTCTTGCAAATTACTACATTTGCTAATGAAAATCTTAACAAGATTTGGGAGAAAGGTCGCCAATTTATCTGCTCTTGCCTAACTCGGAATTCTAACCCCGACATACCCGAAATCTTTAGCTCTCTGATATTACTATGCGGTCGCAGATCTTCTAGCAAGTCTTCAGCGTAATGCACTCCTTGATTATGGTCTCCTTTGGAGTTCCTTCTATTATCATCAACACATTTTATGGAAATAGAACTGAGATGTAGCAAATTGCACAAATATTCCCCTTCCTCATCGTTTTCCTTAACGTGCTTAAATTTGGAGATGGCCCTTGAGGCTGATTAGAGCTCCAATGCTTTCAAGCACCAGCCTACCACCATCTTGCTTTAGACTTGACTTTCTCTCGCCCAATACAAATTTGTTTAGCTTTCTTAGAGAAAACAACTTGTCCATGCCTAACGACATATGACGTAACCCTCGTCCCTCTTTACGAATTGCAGAACATACATGCAAGGTTCTACGTTTAATCAGCTTGTTGAAATCATTTAGCAATTGCTGCAACTACATGCATTCATCCAGATTTAAAAACTCTAGATTGATAAGATTTGTGAATGACTTAGGTGACATTTCAATGATGAACCCTAGAGATAAGTGTGACACCCGAACGAAAAGGGAAAAAAAGAATTTGATTTATAACTTAATTTAATAATTGGCCATAAAATTCATATATTGTGTTAATTAGCTTACATATATGTATTTGTTTACAAGTTTGTTAGTTGGCGGTTAACTTAGTTGTAAATAATATTAGGAGTAAGTTTAGAAAATATTTATTTGGCTTTCTATTTGCTTGGATTAAATAAATCTCAAAGTATGATTATCATATTCTCTTGTTTCCCTCCTAAAAAAAACCCTAGCCTCCACCCTTTGTCTTTTTTGAGAGGGGCTGCCATCAATAAATTTTGTTGATGGTAAGCCTCGTTTTTAGTGATTTTTACATCAATTGTCAGTTTAATTTTAGGTTTCTGCCAATAAAATTTCATCTATTCATTTGTAAAAGTTTTTTAGCCTTTAATGAGAGTATTTTTCTCTCTTTATATGGGAGTATTTTTTTTTTTATATGAGAGTTATAATTAATTGGTATAATTTTTTTCTTTTTATATGAGAGTTATAATTAATTGGTATAATTCATGACAATGGATGAAGATTTACTTTCAAATCAGTACAACACAGATTGTGAGGTTCTCCATCAACATGAAAGATGTCGAGTCATTGAAAATTATTCATGAGAAATTTGTCATGGTTTCCGAGCCAAACGTTAGTAAGATTTACATTAGTTATTTAAAAGTCAAATTTAATATCTATATTTTATATTTATAATTATTCATCTATGTTTTTCATTATAAGTGTCGTTTGGTGTTTTATTAATGAAATCGTGATCTTTCCCTTAAAAAAGGTATGATTATCATCATAAGTTCTAAGCATCCAAAACCTACTCTTTCCTTCCTAAAACCTCAGCATTTATGCCAAAAAGTCTTATTGCTTGCTCCATTTTTCTTTACCTACTACTGCAACCTAAATCTTTAGCTTCCTAACTCCAAGTCCCCATGCCTAACAATCATTACACCCACTCCAAATCTGGTACATAAATCAAATGTCAGACTTAAATCAGAGATCTTGGCTCATTTTTTCTGGAAAGAAAAATCCAGCAGCTCCAAATAGAGAGAGTAGGAGAGAGAAAGGGAAAGTAAAGGAGACATCAAGGTTCAACCTCCCTTATTCTAAGTTTCAACCTCTATTGTAAAGCATCTTCATTAAGAATAGATTCAAGAACAAAGGTATAGGGTTAGAAGGAAGGTTCAAGAATATAATAAAGAACAATTAGTTCTAATCATACTCATTAAGGTGGTTTCCTTCTCGTCCCCACTTTATATTAATTTTCAACCAAAATGAATTTCGTAAGCGTGCTTGTGAACCGATTTTGAATACTCAAACCTTCATGAAATTAATGCGTACATGTGTTTTTGGAGTGAGTCATTGATATAAATATGGTACGAGGATGTTAGAAAGGAAAAATGAGTAGAATCATGATTACCGTTGGCAAAAATTCGAGTTCGGATTGAAATCGGGTCGGTCATCGGACGAAGTTTTTGGTCCGATACCCGGTTTTTCGGGTAAGATAATTCGGATAAGCATAAATTCGGGTTAAAATCGAGTTTGGACAATAGAAATATGGAAATTTTATGTCTGAATTTAAAATTCGGACAAAAAGTCATACCTGGACCCGGTTTGTTTAGGGTTAGACAAATTCGGGTAATCGGGTCGAACGAAATTTTGTCAGCTCTGATCATGATCGTATCATCTACTTCGAACTTCTCTTTTTATTGTTATAATTTCATGCATGAACATGAAAGTATACCAACTATGTTTAAATCTTTGTGAAATTATGATTTTGTTGAATTTTGAAATATGGTAGTGAATATACTTGGTGTAGTGCTTTTAGTAATGGATGATAGGAAATGTTAGCTTGAGTTTGCCAAATTTTGGTTTGAAAATTATTTGATTTGCATGTATATTTTAATGAATTTTATTAAGCTAAATATGATACTTATAAAGTTAGAAAATTTATAAGACAAACCTCTCATACATAAAAAAAAAACGAAAACAAAAGGCAAAAGAAATTAAAGAATAAAAAATGGAGTTTGGAAGTGACTGTTACCCACCACGAGTACCCCCACAGGCATGGGACAGGCCGTGGTGGCTAGCAGCGACCAAATTCACAACAACACCCACCACGGGTGCTTCCACGGGCCGCGGGACATCCTGCGGTGGCTACCAGAAGTCCCCACTAGCCATGGGGAGGCCTGTGATGACATGTAGAACCAACTATTGATAACCACTGGCCGCAGGGAGGTCTGTGGTGACCTCCAAGCAATCTTGGACTGTCACAATATGAGGGTCTTGTCCCGGGATGCTTGTAAGGTTTGTATTTTGTGTCGGAAAGCGAGTTTAGGCCTTAAAAGTGTGGTATCGGACCCCATCGAACAATTTAATTACTATACATATAAAGGAATGAGAGGGATAATAACTATAATGTGAATTAAGAAGTCAATTCCTTAGACTTGAGAACTTTACCCATACAAAATATAGGAAGGCGACATGTAATTATATTCCGGCCTACGGGTAGCGGCTTACTCCTAGATCATGAGTACTTTCAGGTAGTAAACTTGAGTTACGCGTGATTGGTTCTGCATCCAATATTGTGGTACGTTGGGTCAGCTCATAGGCGTCAAAATATAAAATCGAGGAAGGTGACTTATTCCGGTCTATGGGTAGCGACTTTCATTCCTTGATCATGAGTCCTTACAGGTAGTAAACTTGTGTATATGCGTGAGTGGTTTCGAATCCTTATACTGTGGTACCTTGGGTCGGCTCATAGATATCAAAATAAAAATTTTAGAAAGGTGACTTATTCCGGCCAGAGGGCAGTGGCTTTCACTCCTAGATTACGAGTCCTTCCTGATAAGAAACTTGAGTATACGTGTGAGTAGTTCCGAATCCCTGTACCGTTGTATGTTGGGTCGGCTCACAGGCGTCAAAATATAAAATCTAGGAAGGTAACTTATCCCAACCTGAGGACAGCGGCTTTCACTCTTAGATTACGAGTCTTCACGGATAGGAAACTTATGTACACACATGAGCGGTTCCGAATCCCAATACCATGATACATTGGGTCAGGTTACAGGCGTCAGTTGAGTACTAGGGTACTAGTTCTTGCCAAAAGAAATTCAAGATTATAAAGTTAATCTAAGTTCCAAGTTCAAAAGTGATTTGGTCATATTGGTGAAGAAAATGTGGATCACTTGAGCTTTAATACATTATGTTTTTCTCATTCGATTAAGATTGGGGTATGGTAAGATAACGTTCTGATGCTACTCAATTTCTAATATCATTATTATTAACTTAATTATAATTGTTATTATATACGTGCAAAGTTATTTTGGTTTTTTGGAGACGAAGGAGTTTCATTGAGTTGTGGCTGCTCAATCCTGTACTTTTACATTTTTTAGATCAAGAGCTACAGTAAAGTTTTTGGCAAGTTTTACCATTTAGAAGGCCGTTTGGGTGTTTTTTAGGTATAAGGAACTTAATATGCATGTGTTACTTAGTGTACCTTTGAACTTGATATGTAAACCTTATTCAGTGTTTTAGCACGTTTGTAACTACAAGTACATTGACATTCATAAACACTCTAATTTAACCTCGGTAGCCCCCAACAAGACTCTGTCATCATTGTTCTCTATTTTCTAGTGTAGGGTTGTGTAAACCCAACAGTCTAACTTTTGAAACCCTGTGGACTCAAGACTCGTCGTAAATTCTCTCTCTAAAAAATATAAAAATTGCTAGCTCGTCTTCCAATAGTTTTAAAAATATGTTACATTTTTCAAGTTGTTCCCTGAATTAGCTTTAAGGATCCTCGAGAAGGGTCTTGGAGATGTGACGTCTCTAACAAAAGGTCGGGCGTTACATCAAGATATCTTAAATGCAATAAGATATCTTAAATGCAATAGTAGTTTACCTATTGCATCTGGCAAACTTTCTATATTTAAACACCTCAAGGCAATTGTTCGTAAGCTCCTCCAATTTGTTAGTAATTCACTCATAGGAAATTGACGATACCGTACATCCATGATATATGTATAAACATTAGAACTAGTAATTAAGCCTTTTGCTGGATCATCAAAAGTCTTGTTATTTACATGATTAACCTTTTTTTATCAAGACTGCTTGTTGCAGAATCTGTAACCAAGATCTCATTTCCATTAACTTGCTGAGCCAGATCATGGATCAAGTCATGGATTTTAAATATCAATGTCCCATCAGTTTCACTTTCATTCACATCTTGGAAATAGCATCTTCACCAAAATTTAAAAATATTCATCAGGCATTCTTCATTGGTTTGACATTCTGATGGCTTGACGTAGTCACATGCCATCCAAAGGCTTACTAGTAGGGGTGAGTAAAAATTCCGGGTACCGGTTCCGGACCGGAACCGGTCTGGACCCGGCGGGTCCAGAACCGGACCCAGTTGGACTGGGACCGGGACCGGGTCCAATTTGTAGGACCCGGTTATAACCGGGTCTGGGACCGGGTAGTAAAATCTTGGACCCGGTCCCGGACCCGGTCCCGATTACCGGTTTTATTATTAAAAAAATATATATATATATATATATATATATATATATATATATATATTCAAACCCTAACTAATCTTGGACCGTGCCTGAGTGCTTTGTTTGCTTTGCCTAAAAAAAAAAATCAAATAGTTAAAATATAGGATAATTATTGCCTAAAATTTTACCAAAAAAATTGTAAAAAGTATAAAAACAAAAATGATAATTGAAAAACTAAAAAAAAAAAAAAAAGACTGGCAAGGTCCGGTCCGGAACCGGTTCCAACCGGGTCGGGACTGGGTCCTGATTTTGGACCCGGTTGCAACCGGGACCGGGACCGGGTCCAAAATCAGGACCCGGTTGCAACCGGGACCGGGACCGGGTCCGGCCAAAACGACCGGGTACCCGGTCCCGCTCAGCCCTACTTACTAGCATCTCCTTCTCAATTTCAAAATCCTTAGAAAATAGTGCACAATATGTGAAGCAACTCTTTAACAATAATGTAAGATGATAGTATTGATCTTCAGTACTGACATGGTGTCATTCCCATCCTTTGTTTCATTTAATCTACTTCGGCATAGAAATTCCCACTTATCTATAGATTGACCATACAAAAGGCTTCCCACAACTTTTATAGCGAGAGGAACAGTTACACTTTTTTTTATAGTATCTTTGCCTAACTTAACATTGCAGTTTGCTTGTTCTTTCCCAACCAAATTTTCAAACAAACGCCATGAATCCTTCTCTGACAAACCTTGTAACTTATAAAGATGGTTACTTTCTACAATCTTATTGCCCCTACCCAATTCCACTAGTATCCCATTCCCACAATAGCGAGGACATGGACATCCCCTTCAACATTGGAATTTAACAGCATTTCTATGATGTTCCTCTTATCCTCCTCTCTGCCGATAATAGTCTTCTCATACACATAAGAACACATCTCCTCCCTCCCTGTCTTAATAGGTTGGTAATCAACTTTAAAGGAATTTATAACATCACTAGCAATTTCATCCAATTTCTTCCTAATGTTCTTAATCTCTTGAAACATTTTTAAGCAGCCCCAAATCTTTCCAAACGAGATAACAAGCGGTGTACCTTCTTACAACAATATATGCAAACCCTATCATCCACTTAATTCACATATTATTAAAAGTCTTGTGGAATTAAAAATGATGCCCCACCCTGGACATGAAAATATCTTCGTTATGATTTGTAGTTGTGATCGTTGTCGCTTTGAACTTTGAAAAAGATGGGTGGTAATTGCTGATATTGCCAAAAGCCCAAACCCCACTTGTTTGTTTATGAGTGATATTCATGAATAAAGGGGAATGAAAGATGTATATTGTTGGCAATTTACTGTCTACCTCGCTTTTCTTTCTTTTTTTTTTTTTGGTATAAATAGAGATAAAAGGTAATATATTTATTAAAATTTTACTTTATGTGACTACTTTAAAATTATAAATAATGTGTACACATACATTTATTTATATCTATTTCTTTCTTTCACCAATCAAACATTATTAAAAAGGGGTTGAGTTTTCTAAACAATATGATACAATTCATACATTAATGTATGTTGATTTAGATATAAACTGCAATTAGAAAATATAAACATTTTTTAAATTGTATAAGAATGTAAATTCTTATATCCTCGACAAAATATGAACTTTCTATTGATTTATTTTTCTAAGTGTACATGTATGTATAGAGTATGTTTACTAGAGTGGATCACTCTTACGATGAAATATCATCCAATATCTTTGTGGGTCCCATCGGAGCAGTAAAATTTAATTGGCACATAGTGGGTCCCATCAATGCAGTAAAATTTAATTGGCACATGGTGTTGGTGGAATAATTGATCTCATAGTCTTAGGGAGACTAAGGGTTGTCTTTGCCTAGCTAGAAAATGTTGTCCAGACATAGATGAATGCATGGTACGACCCATTTCTCTCTCTCATCTATCGTTATTTATGGTTAAAGGTATATGCGATAATTTTTAACATATAAGAAATTTTAGACGATCAAATTTAGTTGGAAGATATATGGCTTTATTGGAATCTCTTGAAGTATCAATGGCAAAAGATTAATTATGTTCTTCATTAAACATTATTTTCGAGTCTAATTTTAACTTGTACTGAGTCAGTGCTTATCACAAATTTTTTATTTTTGGTAAGGGGAAGGGGGAAGGGGTTGGACCTTATGTTTTCAACTAAATAAAGCTCGATTTTTCTGGAACGAAAATAAAAATTGGAACATCCAACATCGTGTGGAAGTAAGACAAACACCAATGGCAAATGCATTAGCCAAAGGAGTTTACATTAGTCTGCTATCAAAACTCGTCATAAAATTCCAAGAAGTTTACATTTTATATGATGTTGAATTTCCATTGAGCTCAATAGTGCTCACTGATTAGCCGTCACAGTCATAGTACTCTGTATTGTTCTGAATATGCAATGAATCATTTTAAATGTGGGGAAAATTTTCTCACTTCGAGATAAGGAATTGGATATGCAGGCAAAGGATCATAATTGAACTTCAATGTAAGGCCTATAATATTCAAAGTCTAGCTAGCTGGTGGGGAACATGCATCTTGTTTTCGTGCTTTCACCGTAGTTTTCTCCTTGAAGTAAAATGGATCAGATCCGTTCATTGGAAAAAGACACCTTCTAACTATAATGCAGGTCGCAAGGTGTATGGATGGAGAATGATAGAAATCAAGTTGAACTGATGTGATGAGGAGGTGATGCCGGAGAACCTTTCTAGCAGCGTAATGAGCTTTCAGAGAAGTGATTGTTCAACAGCATTACTGTATTGAAGGAGTAGGAGCACCAACCCACAAGTGTGCAAGCTCATGTGCAAGTAAATCAGACTGGGTCTCGAGATCTATCACTTCTGTCTTTTTAGAAACTTTTGGCAAGGGATTGAAAACTCAAATTATGATGGCTGGGTAATTGATACATTTGATTGAGTGTGGAAGCTAGTTGGATGCCTTCAAATTACTGAGGGGAGACTTTAAATAATGCGGCTTCTCCAACATTTTGTTGCAAACTTGCTGTCTTTAAAGGATTGTCTAGTCGAATGTATTAACTTTCATCTGGTGAAATTAAAGGTGCCCATCAAGAGGGGAGGGGAAGGGGTGTACACCATTTGGTCATATGGCAGCAGAAACACTATAGATAGATTCTAGAAAGATATAGGTATTTTGACTTTTTAGGGATGTTACCTTTCATCAGAATAGGCATAATCCGAATGGAAAAGTAGAAGCGTTTACTCCAGAGTCAATAATTATGAAATTCGTTAACTGATATAGTGGATATGCTGGATTCTGGGCCAGTGCTCCCCATTCTTCTCTTTGCATCTTTTGTGGAGGATCTGGGTACAACTAGATAACTCAAGTCGCTTGAGGGAGGTGATATTCTGCAAAGTTTCCTACAGTGATTCCAGATGTCTGCAATAACTAATTGTCAGGGAATGGGGAGAAGATAGGCATCCTATCCATTCTGGTACATCTTTCAGTGGAAGATTCCAAATCGTAAGGAATTGAAGGGCAGTTAAGTGGCGCATCTCCTTTGGCAAATTATAAACATTGAGACAACATAGTTCCAAGAAACGGAGACATTTAGCAAGACATTTCCATGGCATACATTACGCGCAGTAAGATGCGAATTTTGATCGGCAATGTGTGTATGAATCTTACTTCTAGTCATAAAGCTTCTTTTACGACTATCAGGAGTATCATCGCATAAAAATGACGAACTTTCATATCTTGTGGCTGAATTTGCTACAGAGATATCTTCTCCTGCAATTTGTTGAGCCATGTCATGCATTCGTGGACACTTTGCAGATGATGGAAGCCTCTTTAACATCTTGGAAAAAACATCTTTGCACCAAAGTCTCAAAATAATACTCAGCTGATTTTTCTAAGCCTTGGCCTAATTCATCCTCGTCATCCTTTTGAATTTCTTTACTCTTGGAAAAAAACATATTGATTAGCCTAACCTTTTGAATTTCTTTACTCTTGGGAAATAATGCACAGTAACTGAAGTAGCTCTTTAACGGCGGTAAAACTAAACTTCAATATTGGCATGATGTCAGTACTCGTTTTTATTGAGTATTTGACTCAATCCACTTTGTTGAACAAATCGCCATGTGTTCCTTGTCCTCATGTTCATTTAGAAAACTTCCTACCATATTTATAGCGCAAGTGGAACCTAAACACTTTTATTGTTATTAAAGGTCTATTCGTTTTACCATTAAAAATTAGTTACTTATTGTTACGAGGTGTTATAAATTGTTACCATTAACTTATAGTTGTTACGATCTATTATGAGTTGTTGTGGTTAGCGATTAGATATTACAAGTTATTATAAGTACGTTACGAGATATTAACTATTATAAACGAACTAACTTAATGTTACAAAATTAAAGTCTAAATAATTTATGAAGATCATTAGAAATAATCTTATCTCTCTCCTCCCCACCCGGCAAACTTTTTGTTTTAATTTTTTCCGGGTATTAGCCAGATCCCTCATAGTGATCTTTAGATGATTGAACTTATATATTTGAGAAGACTTGTGAGGTTCATATATGAAAATTTTATCCTAGTTTCTAAACTACAACTTTTTATCTATTTGTTTTTATATTTTTAACCCTCTTCCTATTTTTTTCCCTTTTGTCTAGGTATTTACAGACATGCATGTACCCTTGCAGTATAATGTATTATACCAAGGATTATAATCTACTTCCTCCATTTTAAATAACATGTCAGTTTAATGGGTGGAAAAAATTAAGATTAAATAAAAATCTAAGTAGTTAAAAGAAGAATTGTCTAAGTAGTTAAAAGCACGGATCGTCTACACCACAGGATCGATATCAACTGAAGAAACTGGAAGACAAATGGTAATTTGACACTTCTTTTAACTTTGTATTAAGAAAGGGATATATATTTAATTTTTTTTTTACTAAAAGGCACTTCAAGATGGGAAGACACCTATTGCCTCGGCCATTTTTGTGAACACTCATACTAGGAAACAAAGATTAGAGATAGTTTTTTTATGACAAGCGGGCCAAGTCAGTTTGGGTACATATACAAAACTACTAATTATTTACATGAAAATATTTTTAGATGCATAATTCAATTCATACATGTCAATTCTTATTATTTTAAATGCATATTGGTTGGACTCCGGCGTGTGGCCGTTGAGTTGATTGTTGATACTCCGATTGGGTGACTCATTGAGTTTTAGTATTATGTTGTACCTTCTTGTGCATGTGTAACGCTATAAGCGTAAGGGAATTGTCATATTTTAGACAGAATTCACCCGAAATTTTACGAAATTTTTTAATAAAATAAAAATAAAAATCTTTTCTTGAATTCCAACTAATATTGAAATATATCCATGTTCTTTGCATAGTTGGAACATGTAACTGATATTGAGACATGTAAATTTTATGATACAATAATTTAATATGGGATTATAGAGTAGTTTTATATAATTTTTTCCCTTCTTTTTTTCTTCCGAAGGGAGGTGGGATTTGAGGCACTGTGAATTTAGAAAGTTGTTTGGCAAATTTGAAGCAGGTAAGAGTTTGTGTTGGTATGGGAGGGTGTATGTGTCTATTTAATATTAGTTGTGTGTTTTATTTGGTGCACCATCATTTTAGCTTCAAATGAACTAAGTGATCCAAACAAAATTAATAACTCATGTTAAGGACAGAATATTAAAATCCTTGGCCATCTAGGAAATTTCGGGCTTCTCCCTGGTTGCGATCCACGACAGTAGGGGAGTGGACTGTGGCCCAGCAAGAAGATCTTCCTTAGTAGCCACAATTAATCTGCTAGTACCCAACTTTGACTCCATTGAGCTTATGATAAGGTTGAACATTAGGTAATCTAGCCCAAGACCCATTTAACTAGGCCCATTTAACTAGCCCAAGACCCATTTAACTAGCAAGAACATCGAATGGGAGTACTTTCTCATGGAGTGTCATGATGAAATCAAGTGAGAAATTAGTTTATCTTTTTTCCACAATTCATTATGAAGTAAATATGCTGATGAAATAGTTCTAATTTTATAATTTGATTTTAATATTTTGTTCACTTATAAAAGCAGACTTTTTATTTTTGGTGTGAATAAATACAAACTTTAGTGAATACTAACTAGTACAAATATGAAATAGATAAATACCACTTTTTTCTTTAAAGCGGATGGGGGACTCAATGAAAAGGGTTTGGTTTATGGGCTTGGGAGGCATTCGCAATCTAGATTCTAAATGCCACCTTCTGGTAGCTCATCATCATCATCATCTATAGCTTACACCCCTTATATGGTGGTCCAATTAAAAAGTCGCTTGTAAAAATCAAAAGAGAATCTCCACCATGCAATTGAGACACTTAGATCTACTCAAAAGGAAGTTAAACAACAAAAGGATTTTATTTCAAGAATTGAATCTCATTTTAGAAGCTTCAGCACTTAGAAACACCCCACCCCTGTTTGGAATGTATATAAGTATCTAGTAGGACACAATACTTAAAATTTAGAATTTTTCATGTATATATTTGTCTTTTTTTAGAAACGAAGCTACTCTATGTAAAGATTTTAGAATTTAAAATATATGTATGATATTTTTGATATGTTCGTATTTTTGTTTAGGTTGATATATATATATATATATATATATATATATATATATATATATATATATATGGACACAAAATTAGAGATTAAACGAAATATATTAATTTAGAAACGAAGTTATTCGTCTCCGTTGAAGCGATGTAAATTTATTTCTAAATTTGTTTCTATTAGAAACGAAACACACTAATTTAGAAATGAAAATTTCTGTCTCTAACTGAGATGAAATTCATTTCGTTGCTAATTTCATTTCAAATAGAAACGAAATTTTCATATTTAAAGACGAAATGTTTTGTCTCTATCCGAGACGAATTCATTTCGTCTCTAAATTCGTTTCTAATTGAAATGAAATTTGCTTTCATTTCTAAACTCCATCTACGACAATGGGTTTAGAAACGAAAGGAAATTTCATTTCTAATTCGTGTCTAAACTCATTTAGAGACGAAAATTTACACTTTAGAGACGAAAATTTACACTTTAGAGACGAAACTTTTCGTTTTTAAAACAACTTTTTTGTTGTATGTGTCCCCCTTTCTCTCTTCATTATTTTCTAGTAAATAACTAATAAAAGCAAAACTGGTAAACTAGTAATTAATATGTCATTGAAATTGTAAAGTGACAAGTATTGTGAAACGATAAAAGTTAGTTAAAATGATATGTATTGTGAAACGGAGGGAGTAACAATGAATATGATGATCATATCGTAATGGATGAAATTTGACTAATTTTGGTGGATTGTGGGCTTGTATTAGCCATGAATAATATGTTATATTATCAATTCGATTAATTAATTTTAGTTGTCAATACGTAATGTCCTTAGCAGCCTCAAAACATTAGTTAATAATTTATCCTAATCAGAATAAGCGTTAGACTGCTTACAAGTTGGAAGTTTTGTTGAAACTTGAATGACATTTCGCAGCCATGTCTGAAATATTGATTTTCTGAATATTGTTCTACCATTAGATTCTGCCCTTTACCATAAAATTTCCACTCATTCTCCTCTATAAAAACCCCTCCTATCTAATGTTATCATTCATAAAAAAACACTCATCTTTTCTTTATTACGATATACACCAAAATCACAAAGCAATGGCTTTGAGCAAAACCCTAATGGCTACATTTCCATGCATTATGATGATAATAACCCTAGCCCTACTTGAACCAAGCCATGCCCAAAACTCCCCCAAGACTTCCTCGATGCCCACAACTCCGCAAGGGAGTTGGCAAGAGTTGGAAACATGGTGTGGAGTGATGAGGTGGCGGCCTATGCCGAGCAATATGCCAACCAAAGGATCGATGACTGTGCCCTCCAGCACTCCAGCAGTCCGTACGGAGAGAACCTTGCTTGGATGAGTGACGATTCCCTTAACGCGGCAGGGGCAGTCCAAATGTGGGTAGATGAGGAAAATGACTATGACTATGCTTCTAATACTTGTGCCCCTGGCAAGGAGTGCGGGCATTACACTCAAGTCATTTGGAGGGACTCAGTGAGGCTTGGTTGTGCTAGGGTTGTGTGTAACACCGGAGGGACTTTTATCACCTGCAACTACGATCCTCCTGGCAATGTTATCGGCCAAAACCCTTTTAATTAAGGAAGATTTTCGGGTCCAATTTCACTTAGTTGTTTAATAAAATCATTGTGTGTTTTTATTGAAATTATCTTGATGGAATAAGTTATTTGATGTATACTCCCTCTATATATGTAATGCTTGCTTATTATAACTAAAATAAATAAAATCATACTTATGTTTCTTATTATAACTAAAATAAAGAAGTTTTTTTATTGACAATTTTAAAATCTTAACCAAATAATATATATGTAAAATTTAAGCTACCAGCAATATCGTCCATCTTGAAAGGTTAGAAGAACAGATATGTCCTTATGCACTTTTTATGGGATGATCTACGTTGAACAGAGATGTTATTTCATTCTTATGGTGTCTTGTAATTATAAGTTTGTCATCAATCTTTAGCACCAGGCATACCATGGAGTTGTTATTTCATCATAATTTTTGCTTTTAAATTGGCTGAAAATTTGATATATGGAGTATCATGTGTCAATAACCTATAAAATATTATGTCAATTTTAGTTCCAATTTTAGTTTTTAAATTACAATTTTAGTTGTCACAGTTTAAAAAGTTTTTAAAAGTTGTTATTAGAGATTTAGGTTCAAATATGACTGCATTGAGCTTCATGCTTGCATAAAAAATATAAAAATACCCTCAACATATTTTGATTTCCTCCTTTATTTAAAAGAAACAAAAATAAGTCTAGCCCCCCTCTAAAAATTATTACATGATCAAAAAATTAGTTTTTCTTTTTTATCCCTCAAACCCTCTTATTTCTCCTCCCCTCACATCTAATTACATATGGTCGAGACTACAAGTCCCAGGTCCATGATATCACCGCATGATCTTGTTATCTAATTTTTTTCATGTGATCCGATCCATCTTGCCGCAATGCACGTTCCATTCAACCCAAGGTTGATCTGCCCGCATAATCGCTTGTGTACTTATTCCGCCACCATTTCCGTCTTCCATCATTTTTCCTTTTTTTTTTGTTTTGTTTTTCCCAGCGTTTACATATTTAAAGAAGAAAACTAAATTAAATATGTATATTTATAGGCTCTATGAATAACATTTTTTTAATTATTCAAGAGGTTTAGAGGTGATGAATATAATTGAGTTTCAAAAATTTGATTATAAGATGACGTGGAGAGTGTACGCCCCACATAAACTAAAATTTTGGATCATGGATGTGGATGCTCTAAAAGCTGCCCCAATTCTCCCTAAGCTGTTATTGACTATTGAGAGAACGGTTCACCAAAATATTTGAATCTAAACTCACCAATATTTGAATTTCTCTCTATATTAATTGAGTACCTGACCTAGTTACCAGTTTTTACATTCCTTACTAATACCAAACTAGTAAACAGTCGCAAATTACATGCCGATTAATCAATAGTATCTAAATAACTTGATTAAAAAAAATGAACGTTTATATATTCAAATAATTTACTGATGGCCATTATTATAAAATGTTTTAAAAAATTCACTCTGAAATGTTTTCTAGTACCAATTATAGATTTATTCTACTTTATGAAGCATTTTATTTGTTTCACTCTTCAAAATTTCTTGGTAAATACGTACTTGATGTCTTAGTAGTATCTTATACATAACATCATATATATATATATATATATATATATATATATATATATATATATATATATATATATATATATTAATGAATTATTGTCCTAATAGTCATATTGAAACTTACATTAGGTCCTGAGTTTGATTCCCGTATTCATTGATGTTAAAGTTGCTATTAATTTAAATTTGACAAACGTATTGACATTGAAAATTGCAATTGGTGGTAAAAATGATATTACAAATTCAAAGTTGGTTGACAGTACGTTAATTTTTTTTTTTTTTAAAAAAGTACCAACCAATAAGCTGTTCTCTCCATTAGACTAATTTGGGTTGATTATGAACTTGTATTAACCATGAACAATATTATCCTCATTATCAATTCACAGTTGATATAAATTATTGTCATAAAATTTCCAGGGCGCAGCCTCAAAATATGAGTTTCCTCATTACAAAAGGGGTTATATATTAAATATAAGTTTGAAGTCTATTGAAATAACAATTTGCAAACACCAAAAATTTATTAGCAGCCAATATACAGCCTAAAATATGATTTTCTGAATATTGTTTTACCACTAGATGCTGTCAATTCTAAAGAAATTCCCATCGATTCTGGTCTATAAAACCCCAACAATCTCATGCCCATTTCTTCATCAACTCATCTACTCTTTTTCTTGTTCTAGTGAATCATAAGACGAAAAAAATGGCATTTGTCAAAACCCTAGTAACATTTCCATGCATTGTGATGATGATAATAACCCTAGCCCTACTTGAACCAAGCCATGGTCAAAACTCCCCACAAGACTATCTGGATGCCCACAACGCGGCTAGGGCCGTGGTGGGAGTTGCAGACATGGAGTGGAACGATGACGTGGCAGCTTATGCCGAGCAATATGCCAACCAAAGGATCAATGACTGTGCTCTCCAGCACTCCAGCGGGCCCTATGGGGAGAACCTAGCTTGGATGAGTGATGATTCCCTTGATGCGGCCGGGGCAGTGAAGATGTGGGTGGATGAGGGAAGTAACTATGACTATGATTCTAATACTTGTGCCGACGGTCAAGTATGTGGGCACTACACCCAAGTGGTTTGGCGTGACTCGGTTCGACTTGGCTGTGCTAGGGTTGTTTGTAACACTGGAGGGACTTTTATCACCTGCAACTACGATCCTCCTGGCAATGTCATTGGCCAAAAACCTTACTAATCTATGGAGGCTTTCAAGCTCCAATTTGCATGGCTTACTTGCTTGTTTAATAAAATTATTGTGTGTTTTAATTTGGCTCACTAGTATCTGAGTGGAATAAGTTATGTGATGTACATACCACATCTATATGTAACCCTGTTTGTTATAACTAAAATAAATAGAGTGGAAAACACGTTGCTCATTATTTATGTTTAACTCAAGTTGTTTTTGAATCCTTCGTAATGTTTAAATTCTCACATACCTGTTTGAAAATATGGTTATGTTTCTTTGCTAGCCTATGAAAAAGTTCATATTATATGCATCTGCATCGGTCCATCTGGTCCTCATTGAGCTTGGCAAGAACCGAAGTCGCTAAGTTCACCTGTTTGATCACGTGATTGAATTTAATGTTCCAAGGTTTACGCAGAAGATTCTTCACTTGAGCAACTACGTACTAAATTGGTTCGCTACTGTTGCTGAATTCACCCTCTTTGCTGAGTCTTTGAATTGCTTCAACTTCCGCATCAACTTTAATTCTAAGAATGCTATACTCCAATACTTTGGACATAGATTCTTTCAAACCTTCCAGCATAGCTACTCAAAAAATTGAACATAGATCTACAGAATAAATAGTTGTCACATCTTTACCGTAAAATTTTCAACCGTAAGTTTCTTCCTGTCCCGTCCCTACTATTTTTCCCTTCTCTGTGCTTTCTACAACTTGAGGTTGAATGTACGCAACTCATTTCACATTTTCTCCCTCCACCACTTTCATCTTTTCGTTCTATACTTTAAATTCTTTTTTATCAAGCCAATGACATCCTCATCGTTTCAAGAATCTCTCTTAAGGTGACGCTTAGTGATAGATATGAATAAAATTGCCGATTGAGTTTTTCTTCCCCCTCTTCCCCCCAAAAAAAAAAATCATCAAACCATGCATGGTTAAAATTGTGCACTATTATGGAATTCGATGATTCATCGTGGAACGATTTTGAATTTTAATGGGACGTTTGACTTATTTAAACAATAATATTACAAAAAATTTTATTTTAGACTTACTCGTTTTGGCGTTTATAATAACCAACAACTTATAACAGTTATGCACTAATCATAATAACTCATAATAGATTATAATAGCTTATATCAACTTATAATACAACTCATAACAACTAATACACGTTATAAGAACTATAATCGGTAATTATTATTATTATTATTATTATTATTATTATTATTATTATTATTATTATTATTTGTCGTGATTGTTATAGTTATTGTTATTATTACGGTAATTGTATATTGGTATGAAAAGTTATATAAATATTTTTATAATGGGTTATATAAATAGTGTTTGAATACCATGTATTTAGAAAGTGTAACAGCCCGACCTTAAATCACATTATCTTATCAATTACGAGACTAATCTCATTGAGCGCGTGCACTTCAATTCGGTATTCTATATTTAAATTATTTTTATCTCGTGTGTATGCAGTTAAGGTAACGAAGTGGCCTCCAATA
This sequence comes from Talinum fruticosum, assembly GCA_021018815.1. Lineage (NCBI taxonomy): Eukaryota > Viridiplantae > Streptophyta > Magnoliopsida > Caryophyllales > Talinaceae > Talinum > Talinum fruticosum. The sequence goes on along the minus strand of JAITYX010000004.1, from coordinate 9,810,287 downwards.
ATATTTCATATTAGCAATTGTAAATTTAAACGAAGCATTATATTTGAAAACAGATCGTATAACTTATTTACAACATTATTAGCAATAGCACGAACAAAATAATAATAACCGTAACAATGTAAGTAAGTTACATAAAATCGGACAGATAATAAGAGAATAAATAAATGAAAACAAAATAAAAATAGTGACGTTGATATTTTGAAAGAAAAATCCAGAGAGAATTCTCTCGAATGTGAGGCGACTTAAAAATACATCTCGGGCTCATCCTCTCTCTCCCGTGCTCCTTCGTTCTCCCCTTTTCCCCTGCTTCCTCTGCTTCCCCTGCCTTTCCCCTTGCCTCACCACCTTCCTGTTGCCGTCTCACGGTCCGGCCACCGGACGCCACCCACGCCGGCCGAAGCCGGCGCTAGGCGCCGCCCGACAGGCGCCCCTCTCACTCTCCCTCGCGCTACTGCTCTGTCTCTTCCTCGCGTGCTCGCTCGCGCCCTGCTTCTTCCCTCTCGCTGGCGTCGCCTCCTTCGGCCCCAGCCACGACCGACGCCGGCTGGAAGACCGGCGCCGGTCACCATTCTCTCCCTCTATCTCTCTCACTCTCCCGTGCTCTCGCTCTCCGCGCGTTCTGCAGGGCGCGGCCCGGTTCCCCTGCCGCGGGCCATTTCACAGCGAACCACCGGCTGCTGCAACCGCCGGAATTCGCCGCCGGTGCTGGCCGGTGGCCGCCTGAGTCCAGCTGTACCGCCATCACTCCACCCTCCTCTTGGCTGCCCTCTCTTGGTTTTGAAGGTAAAACTCTAAACCCTAAATTATCAATTTCGTTATCTATTTGAGCAATTATAACTGTAAATTGAAGCATAATTAGAAATATATTTGTGGAGTAAACTCAAAGATTAATTTGGGAAAATCCGATTTGGTGTGAATAATCGAGTTGTGGCATCTCGATGGATTGGTTGTGTATTGTTGAATAAGAACAAATGTGATTCTCATGGGGAGATTATGAATTAATGAATGAGTTTGGGAGATGCTTATTATAGAATTGGGTAAATTGATGGATTTATTATATGTTGGAAACGGTTATATTGAGCAAATGAATGAGAATGCGTATGTAGAGACTGAAATTAAGCAATGTGTAAGTGTAAAAGTGTGAGGGAGATTTGGGCATTAGGCACACCTAATAGTGGTTGTGAATGTGAAATTTGTTGGGAGAACAATGCTTATGATCGTAGAATGGTATATGCATGAGTTTGAGCAATTTAGTAGATTATGAGACCTTCCCATGGAAGGGCATTTGACGGTTTAATTAATTATTTGACTATGAGCTTTGAGTGCAAAGAAGTGAGGAATGAGTTATAAATAAGTGTTTGTGCATATATATACGTACACCATTTTCAATCCAAGTCAGCTAGCAAATCGAATAACACCAACAACATTGGGTATTTAGTTAGCCTAATCAACCTCTTTAATTAATATAAATTGTATTCAATAATTGAAACGGAATCAACGCAGTAAAGCCGAGTAATACAAACATTAGTTTAATCGATTTTCATACGAATATAGGAAATGAAATAAATTGTTAAAGCTTATGTAAACTCAAGCATTAAAACTCAAGAAAACATCATTAACCCGAGAAATCCATTTTAAACAGAAATGAGGCCACTTCCGTTGCCGAATAGCTGGTGACTCAAATTTCTGCAAAAGGGGAGAAACAAATATTCTCGGTTCGAGTACGTTCATTGCACTGTACCTTTCGAAAACTCACATGTTTCATCAAATCTCAACATTTCTCATATATATAACTAATAATGAATCATTTACAAATCAAGTTTTGCCACCTAATTAAGTGGTCCCCGCCAATTATCAATTATCGGGGCTTATGCCCATCAATTATCAATAATCAAGGCTTATGCCCAACCGCGCGGCTTCAAGTCGGATTCTCGGTCGGTCCGGGAGGTGTGCACCTGTTCAACGATCGTATCAATTACCAAGGGGTTCCACTTCCAGATAATAACCGGCAAGCAATTTTACTTATATTCTCTCCCCGATTTCAAACTAAAATAAATTGAAATGTGCGCGCTCAATCAATATATTCTTCAAAGTTATTTTATAGTGCGGGAATGTTCGTGATCGAGTTTCGACTCACTCTTCCAAATATTTTACTGTTTTTGTTTTAGGAAGAAGCATTGGTGAACAATCAACCATTTACTAAGTCTCGACGAAGGCAGACCCTAGCCAGCCACGTGACACTCGCAAATCTAAAGGTACATAGACGCTCACAGTGATTTTACCTTCAACCGGGGTTAGGTATGGCCTTGGGAATTATTGTACGTCGTATATTAATTTGTGGACTAGACAAAAGTCTAGGTTGTATAAATATTACGTTGCTAAACCAGTAACCTATGTTTTGGGATGACCTAGCTACTTGGGTAATAAGTAGTTACTCCTAACAGTATCATTGGAAATATAACGGTGGATGCACAGACCGTATTTCATTTTATTTCAATTATTTAGCCTTGTCCTATTTTTTTAGGACGGCGGTAACGCCTTCGATTGTTACCTTCAGCTGCGACCTTACGTAACAGTCCCTAATGAAGGGATTATTAAGTAATGGTGATTGGAGGCGTTACGAAAGAGATAGGTATTGTTTTCATTTTTGGTGTAGGTATTGATTTTGAGATAGGTAGTGTTTTATTTTTTATTTTTTTGGATAGAAATGATAGGAATTGTTGGGTTTTTTTTTTGGTTAAATTTTGTTTGGGTTGTTTTTGTTAATTTTTCAGTTCATAATTGTTGGGGTTTTTTGTTAATTTTTATAATTATATGTTTTTAATTTTTTGATGTGTATTATTGGAAGCTATTTTTTCCCCAAAAATAAAATACTATTACCAAACAAAATAAAAATTTGTAACCATATAAAAATTAAATAGATTAGCAAAAAAACTATTTTCAAATAATCATTAATGATCAATATTTTTTGTTATAAAATACACGACGAATAATATCACTAACTAACGGTATGTTAATCGCTCGTAATAACTCACAATAGGTATAACATCTAATTAGCAGTTCATAATATCTTATAAAAATACATAATAAGTAATTATAACAGCTCATAACAAATACAACAACTAATCATAACAGACAAAACAAAGAAGCCCTTAAAAGGATATACAATCAATCTTAATTAACTTAATAGATAATTAGCTTCAAATATAGAGGTAAAAAAAAAACCAACAGAGATTTTTTTCTTTTTTTTTGGGGGTGGGGTCGGGAAAGAGAAGATCCAAATTCCAATAGTGTAGTAGGAGCATCATATTAGTATTGGTGTATTTAGAAAACGCTATTACATGTACTAAAATGGACTAGAGAAGAAATCAAACAAAAACTATACATAAAATGGTTTAAACATGTTGTATACAACTAGCAAGGAATGTACATACTAATGAGAGGACACATGACAACAAGATCGTGTCCGGGAGGTCGGTGGCATGATGGCAGCGACTCTATCCTCCACCCACTCCCCCGGGTTCGTATGCGGGGAGCAATATTCCTCAATTGTGAGGATATTGTGTGTGGTGGAGGATTGGACTTGACACCCCTATCCCTCTCGGCCTGTTAAGCTTGTTGGACTTTCCCTGAGATAGGGGCCCAACAAGTGGCCCGCTTACCCATAAAAATAAAAAAAAACATGACAACAAGATCGTAGTTTAATATGCCAGGAAGTAAAAGCCTCATCGGTGAAAAACAACAAGCGACAACATATTTGGTGAACTTTTTATGGAGGCTTTTTCAAGTTAAATTTTGATGGATTTGTTATCAATAATAAAATAACAGTTGGTTCGTATATTACGGGATTTCTATCTAATCCAAGCAGGGGCTAACAATTTAGGTACTACATCTATTATTATTGTCGAAGCGATGACATTTAGAATGAGGTTACAAGAAACTACTGGCATTCAGAAGATCATTACATATTTCCAGCACACTACCATTCATCGTATTTATTGAGCAGAAATTTTAACGACCAATTGGATGGCACACTTGGTGTATAAGATCCATTTCCCCATGTTTGAGATTCTAGCCCTTTCCCTTTCTTTTCCTCTGATATATCTTGGATGTCCTTATGAGAAGGGTTGCTTAAGATACTTTTATATATATATATATATATATATATATATATATATATATATATATATATATATATATATATATATTTTATTCATTCAAAAAAATAAAATAAAAGGACACATAAACTCAACTTTTGCTTCTAATGAAAGGAATGAGCCTTTGGTAGACAATATGTAATTAGTATCCGTTGTAAATACAATCGGTAATTGATTTAAGGAATCCACACATTATTAGTCCGGTCAAATATGGGTTTGCCCATACGAGTGTTGGTCATTACAGGTTTTTAAGTATTGGGTTAATTCAAGTTCGGTTTAACCAATTTAGATCGGGTTACTCGGGTTACTCTTGCGTCAAGTTATCATCAGGTATGTTGTGTTCAGGTCTTATCATTTTGAGTTTAGGTGGGATACAAATTGGTGATTAATTTTCAGTATTACTTTGTTTTCAGAGCCATAACCTATGAGCCTTTGACCTCTGAGATCACTTTAACTTTATGAATCATGATCACTCCTTTTTATGTATGCCTAGGGTTGTTCATCAGTCCATGATCAAACCAGACCGACCTAGCCGGAAGACTGAATAAAGGGAAACCTAAGACCGAAGACTGGGCTGATTAAAATTGGGTCTTAGATAGGACCGAACCTGGCCAGACCAAATAAGGACTGAATAAGTTGAGGCTGCACCTTTTTTATTTATTTATTTTCAGTGTTCTTGTGTCACGCTTGTGTGAATGTGCCTCTTCGCCTTACTAGATGGGCTAAATGCATATTTGCAGGCAGCAAGATGATGTTCAAACCTCAAAAACCCAAAGATACCCTAGTTTTAATTCGGTCCTTGGTTCGATCAGGTTTAGGTCGGTCTTTGCTCCCACCAATTAAGAAGTCATAGCAAATACTTGGTCCATTAACTCGCAATATATTCTAAACCCTAAAAATCACTCAAATATACTCCATAAGTTCTAAAAAGTCATGCACTAAACTATATAAAAGGTTTCCTCAAAAAAAAAAAAAACTATATAAAAGGTTTTTAAAAAACTAAAATTTAGATCTAAGAGTAAATAATCACCAAACTTTAATTATATTTATATCAATTATATTAAACTTTTTACTAATAACCAAAGTGATGGTGATGGAGATAAGATTTATACACTCAAAGTTATAAAATAAGAAAAACCTCACCATAAAACTCCAACAAAATTTCGTATAGAATATATAAATAGTAGCAAGTCATGGACTAAGTATTTTCTATGACTTCTTAATTGGTGGGAGCAGCCACTTGTTGCATTTACACATACGTTTGTGGGTTTTTTTAAAAAAAAAAATTACATATGAACCAATGAGTTATTCTCTCCGTTGCTAATTAATTAATTTGAATTTGACTAATTTGGGTTGATTGTGGCCTTTTACTAACCATGATCAAATTCTTCATTATTAATTCACAGTTGATATTTGATTTTAATTTCCAAGGCTCAGCCTCATAATATTTGTTAATTTTTTCCCAATTAGAAACAGAGTCACAACTCATAAGTACAAGTTAAAAGTTTATTTAAAAAACAATTTGCAAAAGAAAAGAGGCAGCCTAAAAAGAGGGTCACAAATTGATATTTTCTCTTCATGCTGGATCTATTATATCATATATAAATCTATTTTATTAAGTTATATAATAACTTGCCGATGTTTGGGAAAGATATATTCTAAAACCCTTAATCCTAAATATCACTCAATTATACTCCAAAGTTCTAAAAATCATGCACTAAACTATAAAAATGTTTAAAAAATAATTAAATTTTAATTTGATTGCAATAATCACCAAAATTTGATTATATTAATATCACATATATATATATATATTGGACTTTTTACTAATAGTAATGACCAACTTGTAAATAATTTGAATTTAATTATTGATGGACTAAGGAATATCTAGAAGGTTACGGACTGAGTAAGTGTTTTCTTTGACTTCTTATTTGGTGGGAGCAGCCCCTTTGTTGCATTTACAAATACGTTTGGGTTTTTTTTTAATTTTTTTATATAAAAAGAGTACATATTCTCTCCAGTCCTAATTGGTTAATTTGAAGTTGACTAATTTGGGTTGATTGTGGGCTTATACTAACCATGATCAAATTCGTCATTATTAATTCACAGTTGATATTTGATTTTTATTTCCAGGGCACAGCCTCATAATATTTCTTAAATTTTGCCCAATTACAAACAGGGTCACGACTCATAAGTACAAGTTTAAAGTTTATTTAAATAACATTTTGCGGAAAAAAAAAATTCTTAGAAGCCAAGACAACCTAAAATATGATTTTCTCAATATTGTTTTACCACTAGATGCTCTTGATTGTAACAAAAATTTCCATCAAATTCTTGATGGTGTAGACTTTTTTCAAGATTAAATATGGGCTTCTTATTACTAGACCCTTATTTCATTCATAATTTCAGTTTGACTTAAATATTTATGAGGAATAGGGATAGAAAATTATCTTTTCTAAAGTTCGAACCCCGATGGTGAGGATGGAAATATGGAGTTTTTTTCCACTCGGCCAAAACTCAGTAGGATGGACTTGAAAAGCATATCATTAATCCTTATTTACTGGTGTTAATTAGTTTGATCAATATATTTTTTGAATTTTTATCAGGTATTTTGATTTAAATTTCACTTTATTTCGATAAATGATTGGCAAAGTTAAGGACCATACAATTTAGACGGTAATTGTATGAGCTGACAACAAAAATAACATACAACAAAGTAAACTAAGGCCCTGTTCGGCAATAGCGTTTGGAGTAACTTTTAGCGTTTTGACCAAGTCAAAATACTAATCAACCAAATATTAGCGTTCGGTAAGGTAGTGTTTCAATTAGCGTTTGTAGTAGCTTTTAGCGTTTCAAGTAGTGTTTCCGAAAAGCTAAGAATATTAGCTTTTCACATTTGAAAGTAGCGTTTTATATATTTTTGACAAAAAAATCCCTTCATTAATTTATATTTGACAAATTATTTATATCCTTTTACGTCAATTTACAATAATCAGCTAACTCAACCGCTAAATTTACCGAACATATTTATTCAACCGCTCAATTGAACAACTATCCACTAACAGCTAAAATCTAACGAGTTATCAGCCACCTAAACCGCTATCAGTCTACACAAACAGTCTATCCGCTATTCAAACAGCTCATTTTGCCAAACATGTGCTAATACTGTCAAACGACAAAACTAAAACTACCTAAGAAACTCAACCGGAGGAAGGAAACTGGAGCTCAGGCAACATACCCAAATCCAATCTGTAAAAGATATGAGTAAGCCCTAAGATATCCTAAGATATTCCCAAAAATAAGGCAGCCATAACTACCTCCACCACCACCTCACAATTCCTCACTTTCGTCCACTTCCCATCAACGCATTACACCGCCATGACTGCACCATAAAGATAATTACTCCTACACCAATCCATTAAAACATCTTGTTGCCTCCTCACTCTATTACGGATAGAGTTCTCCGAATCATTCTTTTCAACAGCTTTGCTCCAGCAAGAGTTCTCATTCCCGTTACTACCAATCTGCCCCTATGAAGAAACCATGAAAGCTACAACTCCGACTTGTTCGCCTTCTTCAAATCTGATGCATCTTCCTTCAAAATCGAGAAGCCTTCCACCTGCTCGACTAAATGCTTATAATTTTCCCAGTACCTTAAAAATCATCATCGCTCAAAGAAGAAATATTTTTTTCTTCTTTAGGTTGGTACATTTGTGAGTGGATTCATATTTTTTTAACAAATATATATATATATATATATATATATATATATATATATATATATATATATATATATATATATATATATAATTTTATTTTCTATGTTTTGGGGTCTGCCCACCTTCCAAACTAGCCTTAGATAATTGAGCTGATGCTATTTGAGAAGACTTGCGAGTGTGATCAGAAAACGAGAGAAGAGCCCAAGTAATGGTTATAACTTATCACCTCGAAAGTCATTGTATGATAATCATAATCATATAAATGGAAGGTGATAAATTTGAGTAAGTATATATCGGTAAATTGAACTCCAAAAAACAAAAAGTATGATTGGTAAATTAGTATCATTGTTTTGATAGACAAATTAAACCACAGAATGGGGTATTAACTAACAGGTTAAGTTGTATCAATCAGTAATACATATGTATTACATCGGTTAGCCTATTTTAATGTAGACATGTATTTGTTTTAAAAACTACGTATCTTATTTATTAACTAGTGGAGTTGGGGGTGAAACATCTCAGGTCGAAACAAAATGCCGAAATATAGCCATGTCTAATATATTAATTTTCTTAATAAGATAAAAAAAATGCTATTATTGGGGTTTAAAATATTTTGGATGATTTTGAATTCCCTCTCTATAAAAGGCATGATGCACAAACATTGTTGAGAAATTAGGGGTGGCCTTTTCTCTTTAAAGGCTCAGTATACAATGAGTTCCCTTAATGGTTTTCCAACATTTCGATTTCCGTGCATCATTGGAATAACGACCCTAGTGTTGTTCCTCCAATTATGCAATGCCCAAAACTCCCCCAAGACTATGTTGACGCCCACAACGCCGTGAGGGCTCAAGTGGGTGTCGGCCCGATTAGATGGGACAACACAGTAGCGGCTTATGCCCAAAACTATGCCAACCAAAGGAAAGCAGACTGTCGGCTGGTACACTCAGGTGGTCCCTACGGGGAGAACATCGCCTGGTCAAGTGGCGATCTCACTGGCCGCGCTGCAGTGAAACTGTGGGCAGATGAGAAGCCATACTATGATTACAACTCCAATTCTTGTGTTGGTGGCCGTGTGTGTGGACACTACACTCAAATTGTGTGGAGTGATTCGGTTCGACTTGGATGTGCTAAGGTTCGGTGTGATGTTGGAGGGTCTTTTGTAACTTGTAACTATGATCCTCCTGGTAATGTTATCGGATGGAGACCTTACTTAAGCACCTACGTTTCAGCTAGCTAGATCAAGCCATAGCTAGCTTGATTGCTTCATAACTAAAGTATGCCATTCTACTCTGTAGAACAATGGCAAATATGCATACTTTATTCATAAATAAAGTCTCCCGCTTACTGCGGTGCGTGTAACTCTTTTTTTTTTTTTTTCCGATTAAGCAGTGAAGCCAAAGCTGGAACAAGCTTAGGCAAGTTGCTGTGTGTGTAACATTTGCTTATAAATATGAATATGAATAAAACTGAGGAAAATCAGATGAAAATAAATAACTTTTGATGCAATTCGACGATAACAAGTGATTCTTTTTTCTTGGAAGTGAACAATATAATGACTTTTAGTTGATTTTTTTTAGTCAAACCACCATGAAGTTTGCCCACATTTAACTCACTAGAAAGTTAATTTCATAAACATGAATGATGACTCATTATATTTGTTTGACTTCTTTTAAAATTTGGTAGACAAGTCGGACTTAATTGTCATATTACGCACTTAATTTTTCCTCCTCCTTTCAAAAAGTTAAATCCCCCCCAACTAAATAAAATCCCTCTTTTATAGCCAAATTGAAAGGAGGAATGACCAAGTTTAGTAGATCTGTTATTAGTGTGTTAAAAAATGTTCAAAAGTACTGTCCACGTCTATTTCCTGGTGAGTCAAAGATGTTCAAACTTGATATTAGTTTAAAAGAAAATACCTCCAAAGGGTCATATTAATCATATTTTTGTCTAATTACTCTAAAAATTGATTTGTTTTCATCTAATTTCCCTAATATTTAACATTAAAGTTGTTCTTATTTTTCGTTTCGTCTTCTTTTTGTAATCACCGGTCCCAATCATCATTCAAACTCTGCACTATATCTTATGCATTTTGAACAATAATGTTAATTACAATTCTTCACATTTCAATAATGTTTAATAATTTGTTATTTTTTAGTTTAAGATTATTGTCCAATATACTGCTATTTTGATTTGAATTATTCATCGTTGGTGAAATTAATACTAAAATCTAAGTTTAAAAAATTCTTTTTTAACAATTGGATTATGTTTTTGTTTACATTTTTTTTTGACAGCTTGTATTTTTTTACATTAAAAAAGAAACAAGTAGAATTTTTCAAATTTTGTGTCAAAAATCATGATATTAAATAATATAAATAAGCTCGTTTTGTGCTCTATTATTGACTGATACTAATTTTTGAACACATACGTACTACGAGCTATTTTAAAATGTTAGGGTGTTTGGAAAATAGTTTTTAAGCTTTAAAAAGCTCTTTTTAGGCTTAGTCAACAAGTTAATTGAACTGTTTATTGAATAACTTTTTAAAACAGCTTTTAATACCCCAAAAGGAAAGTTCTTTTATAAAAAGCTATTTGGGATAATTTTTTGAAAGAGCTTTTTATGATTAATAACTAAAATTACTATATTAACCTTATGACTTCAACAAAAATTACACTAATTATCATTAAAAAACCCTTTTTGAGTTAATGTTTTAAATTTTAATTTCTTTAAAATATAAATAATTTTTATTAATTAATCTATCCTAATTTGGAAGGAAAATTGTACCCAAATCCATTGTATCTGCATGGACCCACCCATAATTAGATGGATTATAGGTTGATGATGGATTTGAGAGTCCTTGTTAATAACTAAGTTTGAATGGACTAAAAGAAGATGTCCCGTTGTCATAACTAATCATACAAAATAAATAGTTGTGTCATATGTAAATTTTAAATATGTCATTAAAATAAAACCCAATAGTAAACAAAATATTTTATAACCAAAGTTCGGTAGAGGTATAAATGTACTTTTGTATATCACTTAATATTAAGAAAACATAAATATATAATATTAATATTGTAATGTTTAAATAGATTATGAAATTGAGTTATGGGTGAAAGTTCTCTTGGAGAGAATAATCACCCTAAAGGGGATGAATAGGGTGTCGAAGGAAAATAGCAGGAATTTGAAGTTTAAAATAAAAACTGACTTCTCATAAACTTGATTTTATCTAGAGTGACTCGGACAAAAGGAGAATGAAAGACAATTTGTTTTACAAGGAAACCCTCATGGGGTAGAAAACCTCGGATAGTGCTTATCCAAGCACAACATTAAAATTCACTATTTGAATTCTCAAATACAAATATTATGACTACCCAGATTTATTTCCTTAGACAAATATAATACAAGTTTTTCTAGGCTCATAAAGTCCCTTATATGACGTAGTACTTTCAAGTTGAGATATCCTTTACAACTTGGGACAATTGAGTTGAACTTAAGTTATCAACTCATTCAAGGGAAGACCAGAAAAGTGGTTGAAGTAGAGGGATTGTTTACAAGACTTTTCTCACTAAAGATTACAACTCAGAAAAATTAAGATATGAATGATAATTTCAACTCTAAGTTCCAATAATCTTTTTCATCATTAAGAGTCTTCTATAAAGGGTTCTATTTATAATATGCTTGGGAGAAAACCGTTGAGTGTTCAAGCTGGAAGAATTGCATCACCTAGTCGTTGTAGCGGATAGTATAAGGACTTAGATTTCGTACCATCTTTGAATTAGCCGTTGAGCCTAGATCCTAACTTCCAAAAGTTGTTCTACCAACTCAAAATATCTGAAAGATAACGTAGAAAAAGTTGTCCTACCATCTTTGAATTAGCCATTTCCCCTGTGTTTGGGCTTCTAGCTCTTCCCCTTTCTTTTCTTCTATTCTGACTTATGATATATCGTGCGCACCCTTGTGAGAAAGGTTACTTAAGATACTTATATATTTTTTATCAATTTAAAAAATAAAAAATAAAATAAAAGGGCATATAAGCTCAATTTTTGCTTCTAACGTAAGGACTAAGCCTTATTGGTAGGCAATATGTAAGTATCCATTGTAAATCCAATTTGAATTTGAAGATAAGGATACACACATTAGTCTAACTAGATTTGGGTTTACCAATACAATGTTGGTCATTATTGCAGGTTTTTCATGAATTGCGGTAATTTGGGTCTAGGTTAGCCAATTCAGGTCGATTACTTGCATTACTCTTGCGTCAAGATATCATCGGGTCATGTTGCGTTCGGGTCAGAACATTTTGGGGTTAGGTGGGATATAGATTAATGATTAATTCTCGGTATTACTTTGTTTTCAAAGCCAGAACCTATGAGCCTTTGACCTACGAGATCACTTGACTTTATGAACCATGATCCCTCCTTTTTATGTATGTCTAGGGTTGTTCATCGGTTTATGACCATACCAAACAGAACTAGGCCGACGACTGAATAAAAGAAAACCTCCAACCGAAGACTACGCCTATTAAAATTTGGATCTTAGACATGATCGGACTTGGACCAGACCCAATAAGAGGACCGAATAAGTTTTTTTTTGGGTGAAAGGTTAGTGGCTTTCATTTTGTATTGAAGAATAAAAACTGTACATATATTTCAAGGGCATGCCCCAATTTATTCCTCTATTTCTTCACTCTTGACATTTGCTCACAAACATTCTACCACATGTTCTTGCTAAGTTCTGTGCATCCTGCTTTCCATCATTGAAAATTCTTTTATTCCTTTCCCTCCAGCAATTGTAGATACTAATTGCCATGCACAGTCTGATTCTCTCTCCCTAGTTTTCCTCCTCGCACTGTGCTTGCATCACTTCTTGCCGGCATTCTCCCCATTTACGTTAATTTTGGTCCCATTGGGCATATTCTACTGTCATTGTTCTGTATACTCGTGCTAGTATATTGACATTCAAAGAACAAGTGTTGGTGTGATTCCTTCTCTTTGTTGCATAGAACTCATTCAAGACTTACTTGAATCTCCATTCATTCCAGCATGTCCTTTGTCATTAATTTATGTTGTTGAGCCATCCATAGAACAAAAGAGCATTTTGAGATTCTCGGTTTTCCCCATACTAGCTTGTACCATTCCACTTCAACCCCTTTATTTCTTATCAGATCATACCCTTATCTTGCATTGTACTCTCTTGTATTGGTTGATCTCCATACAGATGTGCTAGTATTTATCCCATGCAGCATGTTGTCCTTCACCTTCAATATCTTCTTCCAGTACTAATTGGCGGTTTGCTTTGTTGTACAATCCTAGATTGTGCTCTCTTTTAGATAGTAGTAGTGAACCCATCGCACCCAAAGATTGTCTTCCTTTTGTGCCACATCCCAAACTAATTTGAATACTATTGCCATGTTTCTTGCACTGCTGTCATGTATGCCCATTCCACCCTCTTTTTTGGTAGGCATAGTGTGGTCCAAGATATAGGGGTTGTCTTTCTTTTATTGTTTCCATTGCAAAGGAATTTCCTGCATATTGCATTTAGCCCATTAATTATAGACTTGGGTATGACAAACATTTGGGACCGAGTAGGTGAATATGCTCAGCAAAATAGAGCTTATTAATAAGGTTTTGCCAGCATATGAAAGTCTTTCACAGGCCAAGCTCTCGGTCTAGCGGTAATATTGTTCACCGAGTATCACACAGTCATTCTTGTTTAATCTCTCGAACCTTTATTGGGATACCCGGTACTTGAATGGAATTTCCCCTTTCTTGAACCCCGTGGTGCTGGATCAGCTTTTCCTCTTCATCCGCCTCCACTCTAACTAGCACAATTTGTGATTTGTCTAGATTTGCTTCTAGACCAAATACCTTTGAGAATTGTAAGAAAGTAGCTTGGAGGCATTTTAAGCTAGATAAATCAGCTTTGTAAAACATAAGCAAGTCATCTACAAATATTAAAGAGCATAGATTCAGCCTTTTGCATCCAGGATGAAACTTGAATCATCTTTGCTACATTGCTATTGATAAAGCTCTCGATAGATACTCCATTACTAGCACAAATATCAAAGGAGACATAGGGTCCCCTTGTCTCAAGCCCCTACCATTCTGGAAATAGCCATGCAGGTTACCATTTACATGGATAGGGAATCGGGTGTAGTTATGCATGTCATTATGATTTGCACAAATTAGAGTGGAAAACCATATCCAAGCATTAACTCCTTTACAAATTCCCAGTTGATTGAGTCATATGCCTTTTCAAGTCAATTTTCAGCATACATCTAGCAGCTTATACCCTTCCTTTTATAGAATCTCAGTATGTTTGCACATGTTAGCACATTATGAATTATGGATCTACCCGAGATAAATTCCCCTTGTGTTAAGTCCACCAAGTCAGGTACTACCTGCTTCAATATGCTACATATTATCTTGGTAATGCATTTGTAGATGGTATTGCAACATGAAATAGGTCTTAATTCACCTGGTTTGATGAGATTCTCCACTTTGAGAACCATAGCCAATACTTGTTTCGTTGGTTTGTTTCAGCAGTTTCCCAATTCTGAAAAAGTCTCTTACTGCTGTGCATATGTCTTGTCCCACAATATCTCAACATGTCCTAAAGAAGCCGCTTCCATATCCATCTCGAGCCAGGGCTTTTTGTGTTATAAATACCGAACATAGCTGTTCTCACCTCCTCATCTATAATTTGGGCAAGTAGTTTTGTTTGCTATGTAGGTTCAAGGCACTTGTTTTGCAAGATTACCTCCATTTACACCCTTTGTATAACATTCTGGTGAGTGAGGAATTTAGAGAAGTGAGCAACTAATTATGCTCCTATGTTCTCCTGCTCATATATCAATGATCCATCTGTCTTTTCTAGCACTTTCACACCTGATTTATAGTGAGTATTGGCCAAACATGCAAAAAAATATGTAGTATTTTGGCCCCCTTCCGCAACCACGTTTCTTTGGATTTCTATAAAAGAAAAAGTTTTTCATCTTTGTACATTTGGCGGTTGTAACGCCCCAATCACTATTACTAAGATCGTATCAATTATCAAGGGTTCCACTTCCAGATAATAACCGGCAATCATGTTTTACTCATATTCTCTCCCACGATTTCAAACTAAAATGAATTGAAATGCGCGCTCAATCAAACTATTCTTCAAAGTTATTTTACAGTGCAGGAATGTTCGTACGAGTCTCGACTCACTCTTCAAAATATTTTACTGTTTTTGTTTTAGGAAGAAGCATTGGCGAACAATCAACCATCTATTAAGTCGACGAAGGCAAACCTTAGCCAGCCACGTGGCATTCGCAAATCTGAAGGTACATAGACGCTCACGGTGATTTTACCCTCAACCAGGGTCTAGGTATGACCTTGGGAATTAATGTACGTTGCGTATTATCTTGTGGAATAAACGAAAGACTAGATTGTATAAATATTGCGTGGCTAAACCAGTAACTCTGTGTTTTGGGATGACCTAGCTACTTGGGCAATATGTAGTTACCCCTAACAATATCATTGGAAATATAACGGTGGATGCACAAATCGTACTTCATTTTATTTCAAATTATTTAGCCTTGTCCTATTTTTAGGACGGCGGTAGCGCCTTCGATCGTTACCTTCGCTGCGACCTTATGTAATAGTCCCGATGAGAGGATTATTAAGTAATGGTGATTGGGGCGTTACGGTTATGGTATCGAGCCAGGTTCGAAATCACTGTGATAACCGTAACGCCCCCAATCACCATTACTTAATAATCCTCTCATCGGGACTATTACATAAGGTCGCAGCGGAAGGTAACGATCGAAGGCGCTACCGCCGTCCTAAAAATAGGACAAGGCTAAATAATTTGAAATAAAATGAAGTACGATTTGTGCATCCACTGTTATATTTCCAATGATATTGTTAGGGTAACTACATATTGCCCAAGTAGCTAGGTCATCCCAAAACACAAGTTACTGGTTTAGCCACGCAATATTTATACAATCTAGTCTTTCGTTTATTCCACAAGATAATACGCAACGTACATTAATTCCCAAGGTCATACCTAGACCCCGGTTGAGGGTAAAATCACCGTGAGCGTCTATGTACCTTCGGATTTGCGAATGCCACGTGGCTGGCTAAGGTTTGCCTTCGTCGACTTAATAGATGGTTGATTGTTCGCCAATGCTTCTTCCTAAAACAAAAACAGTAAAATATTTTGAAGAGTGAGTCGAGACTCGCACGAACATTCCTGCACCGTAAAATAACTTTGAAGAATAGTTTGATTGAGCGCGCGCATTTCAATTCATTTTAGTTTGAAATCGGGGAGAGAATATGAGTAAAACATGATTGCCGGTTATTATCTGGAAGTGGAACCCCTTGATAATTGATACGATCTTAGTAAGGTGCACACCTCCCGGGCCGACCAAGAACCCGAGTTGAAGCCGCGCGGGTTGGGCATACGCCACGATGATTGATAATTGATGGGCATAAGCCCCGATAATTGATGATTGAGCGGGGACCACTTGATTAGGTGGCAAAACTTGATTTGCAAATGATTCATTATTAATTATATATATGAGAAATGTTGAGATTTGATGAAACATGTGAATTTTCGAAAGGTACGAGCAATGAACGTACCTGAATTGAGAATGTTTGTTTCTCCCCTTTTGCGGAAATTTGAGTCACCAGCTATTCGGCAACGGAAGTGGCCTCAGCTTCGTTTAAAATGGATTTCTAGGGTTAATAATGTTTCCTTGAGTTTTAGTGCTTGAATTTGTATAAGCTTTAACAACGCATTTCATTTCCTATATTCGTATGAAAATCGATTAAACTAATGTTTGTATTACTTAGCTTTACTGCGTTTATTGAATACAATTTATATTAATTAGAGAAGTTGATTGGGCTAATTAGATACTCGATGATTTTGGTGTAATTCACTTCGTTAGTTGGCTTGGATTGAAAATGTGTACATATATACATATGCCCAAACACTTATTTTTAATTCATTCCTCACTCCTCCCTTCTCTCGCACTCAAATCCCATAGTTACATAATTAATTAATCCGGTAGATGCCCTTCCACCGGAAGGTTTCATAACTTTGCCGAATCGCCCAAATTCATACATATACCATTTTAAGGGCTAAGCATTATTTTCTCAACCGAATTCACATTGACAATCACCATTAGGCAACTTAATGCTCCAAGTTTTCTGCACACCTCTACATTTTCACATTACTGATTTCAAGTTCTACATGCATATTTCTCTTTCGTTTAATTGATATAATCATTCCCAAAATATAACAAATCCCTCAAAATTACTCAGTTTTTATAACCAAACATCCCTAATTTCACTCACCGGATCACAGCTTCCCAAAGGAATCATATTCGTTCACATTCATACGCCAATTAACCCATCTAACCGCCACCCCTCAATCGTTCACAACAATTCGGATTTTTCCCAATTCAATTTCTGAATTCACACAACAACATATTTCTAAATCACATACTTCAATTTACAATTACAATTACTTAAATAAATAAAGAACTTGATAATTTAGGGTTTAGTATTTTACCTTCAAATTCGGGAGGAGGATTCAAGAAGGACGAACAGGGTGGCGGGCGCGGCGACTGCACCGGCGGCCACCGGGCGGGTCGGCGATCGCTCCGGCGGCTGCTGCGGGCCGGGGTTGGCTGCTAGGTGGCCGCGACGGAGGGACCGCGACGCAGGGCAGCGAACGCAACAGCGAGGGAGGGGAGGTAGCGAGACGAGAGACGCCAGGCGTCTCCTAACGACGCCGACGCCGGCTGCTGGACGGCGTTGATGGCGTTTGGTGACCGAGTGAAGACAGCGGCAGCGAAGGGAAGCCGGAAGCAGGGGAGCCAGGCCCGCGAGAGCGAGAAGAAGGACCAGACGGGACGGAGAGCGAGAGAGAGAGGCAAAGGGGTCCGACGCCGGTCTTCCAGCCAGCGGCGGTCATGCTGGTGGCCGGAGGAGCGGCACCCGCGAGGAGGAAGGGGCAGGGGAGCGCAGAGGAAGCGAGAGGAAACGGGAGAAGCGAGATGGAGGCAGGGGAATGGCAGAGCGAAGGAGCACGGGAGTAAGAGGAGGAGCTTGAATATTTTTAAGTCTGCCTTAACATTCAAGAGAATTCTTTCTCTGGATTGTTCTTTAAAAAATCTGATTCGGTTATTTTATTATTTTGATTTAATTATTTATTTACTTATTTTGTTTTCTTTTATTGTTACTTTTAATTTTGTTTTTAATTACGATGTTCACAAATTAAAATCTTATTATGAGATTTTTATTAGGGCCACTTCGTCGCCTTAGCTGCATAACATACGAGATAGCAATAGTTTAAATATAAGACATCGAATTGAAGTGCACGCGCTCGATTATGTGAATAGTGTAATTTATAAAATAAATAATGTGATTTAAAATAAATAATTGTGATTTACGATCGGGTTGTTACAGCAAGTAGTGTTGTGTAGCATCAATCTCAACCTCGATATAGAGTCTGTATTGAGAGGGTTTGCATGAATAGCCTCATGTGCTTGATCTAATCTTCTTTGGGCTTCCTGCACCTTTCTATGGATATTCCCAAATTACAGTCTGGTTCAATTGCTGCAGTGGTTTCTTGAGTTGTTGTAGTTTTCTAGTTACTTGGGACATTGCAGTACTCTAATGTTGCTCGGACCGGACTTTCTTCACTTGTCTGTTTGAAAAATGGGCTCAAAGACCACATGTTATAGTATTTGAATCTCTTTTTACTTGTTGTTGGTCTGCCTTCAAGCTTGACATGGAGTGGGCAACAATCAGATATGCCTTCATTAACTACTTCATATTCTGCATTGGGAAACTTATCCAACCTTATACCATTGATGAATACCTTGTCAATTCTGGAGAATATTCTCTTTCTCGCCTTGTTTATTGTTCCAATTATATTTGTGCCCAATGTACTTTAATTCCTGCACTTCACAATCCGTTGCCCATTGATGGAAATCCAGTAGTGTCTGCCATGTAAACTTCCTTTCCACCTATTCTTTCATCTAACCGAAGCAATGCATTAAAGTCACCTCCAATTACCCATGGTAGGGTAATTCCAATTTGCAATGCCAGTAGCTTGGCCATAAAATTTGCCTCTCTTCAGCATTATTGTCTACATAGATTGCAGCTATCAACGGTTTCTTGCCTTTTTCCTCTAGTAAAGCATGAATGAATTGTCTATGTATTTTCAGTATTGAGAGATTCACCTATGTAGTTCTCCAAATTAGCCAGATCCTCGCTTCTCTATTGTGGTGTTGCATTGGTTACTGCTGTCATTCCCTAGCCTAGTCTGGCCTTGATTTCATCTTCCTTATTCGGCAAGATTTTGGTTTCGGACAACCCGAGCACCTTGCACTTATTATCCCTAAATAGAGCTTTAACTACTTCTTGCTTATTTGGGCCATTAAAGCCCCTTATATTCCAGAAGTAGAGGTTATCCATGGTCGAGTTACCGGGGATCCAAAACTATTCCGGAATACCATGTTCAATGGTGTAGAGGCTTGGTTGTGCTGATCAGGATTCACTGTAGTGATACTATGTTCAGGTTCCTCTCCTTGCCTTGTAGTATGTGCAAGTTCATTGCTAGCATGTTGTTCTTCCTCCACCGATTGAGGTTCCGGTTGAACTTGTTCTTTCCTTCTCTATACCCTCACTGTTTTCTTTCTACAGTTTGTGGTTTCATGCCCAAATTGTTTGCAATAATCACATTTCATTGGTAACCATTCATACTCCACTAGCTAGTGAACTAAGCCCCCTTCTCATCCATGAAAGTAATCTCATCTTTAAAGGCTTTTCCAAGGTCTATCTCAACAAGCACCCTTGTATAAGCGGCTGTGGACTTATTTTGAATTTGTCTATCTCGTAGCTAAAGGTCGTCCAACTCGACTAGATATTTTACTCAGCCCGTCAATACTCCAAAATTTCAAATCCAGATTGTGGAACTTTACCTGCACAGGCACCCTTGCTAGCTCATCCTTTTCAATTGGTTGTCCAATTGCCCAAGCATGCATTACCAGGGGATTTTTGTCAAAATAAACAAAGTTGTTTTTCAGAGCCTCATCTCTCTCCATTATTGAATGAAACCGAGTGAGAAACACCCCTCTTCTTAGGAATTGCCATATCAAATCCTTTAGAACCCCAAACTCGATTGAAAAAACCCATCATCACAGACAAGTGGTGGGTTTGCCCCAAGTACAAAGCATATTATGGAAGAGGACCAGAATTCTACCTCGGTTTGGATATCAGCTTTTTCAATGCACTGTAATTGCATCCCATTATGTGTGAGAGGTGGGATACGGTTTAATTTATGACCTAGATTTGGTCCTTCAATCGTTCGTGCAGGGTATTCTTCCTCATCGATTTGGTCCGCCGAGGATTGGGTTCTTCTCTTACTCCTTGGCGCATCGATCTATCCATTGAAGCTCGTTCGAAGCTCATCTTGTCGAGCCGAGGCCTGCTGGTTTTGATTTTGTTTGTCGCCAGTTCGTTGTTCTTGCAATACTTGTTCCATTGCTTGATTCAACATTTTCTTGTTCGATCTCTTAGGAAATATTTTGCGTTCGTCGAGATTCATATGCTGGTGTAGGAAATGGAGATTTTGATTTTGAGGAGGATGGGTTTTGTGTTAATTTTTCTATTTTTCTAGTCTTTCTCGCCATTGAAGCGGTGAGACCTTTTCTCTCTCTTCTCTCTCTCTACCCCATCTCCTCCTCTCGTTTCAAAATACTTAGAACCGAATAAGTTGAGGCTGCATTTCTTTTGTTTTTTTAAATGTTCAGTGTTCTTATATCACGCTTGTGTGCATGTACCTGTTCGCCCTACTGCCTCTTTAGGCCTGGGCTAAATGCCTAATTGCAAGCAACAAAATGATTTCTCAAACAAAAAAACCCAAAAATACCCTAGTTTCAATTCGGTCCTTGGTTTGGACAGATCGAGGCTAATCTTTGCTTCGGTCCAATTTTAAATCGAAAAATACACAAGCCTATGTATGTCTACCTAA
Organism: Talinum fruticosum; assembly: GCA_021018815.1. Taxonomy (NCBI): domain Eukaryota; kingdom Viridiplantae; phylum Streptophyta; class Magnoliopsida; order Caryophyllales; family Talinaceae; genus Talinum; species Talinum fruticosum. The sequence goes on along the minus strand of JAITYX010000004.1, from coordinate 9,789,381 downwards.
ATAAATTTTATTGTCAAAATACAATAGGTATAAAATAAACGCATTGTTATAAGTTGCTCCTTTTGTTTAATATATCTCTTCTTTTCATCCTTGAATATTCTTAAACAAGGGCTGCTCCCACCAATTAAGAAGTCATAGCAAATACTTAGTCCATTAACTCACAATATATTCTAAACCCTAAAAATCACTAAAATATACTGCTAAGTTCTAAAAAGTCATTCACTAAAAACTATATAAAAGGTTTTAAAAAACTAAATTTCAAATTTAAGAGTAAATAATCACCAAACTTTGATTATATATATGTCGAATATATTGAACTCTTTACTAATAACCAAAGTGATTGTGATGGAGATGAGATTTATACCACAAAACTCCCACAAAATTTCGTATATAGAATATATAAATAGCAGCAACTTATGGACTAACTATTTTCTATGATTTTTTAATTGGTGGGAGCAGCCCCTTGTTGCATTTACACATACGTTTGGGTTATTAAAAACCACATACCAACCAATGAGTTATTCTTTCCATTACTAATTAATTAATTTTAATTTAACTAATTTGGGTTGAGTGTGGCCTTATACTAACCATGATCAAATCCGTCATTATTAATTCACAGTTGATATTTGATTTTAATTTCCAGGGCACAGCCTCATAATATTTCTTAAATTTTGCCCAATTAAAAACAGGGTCACAACTCGTGACAACAAGTTAAAAGTTTATTTAAAAACAATTTTCGCAAAAGAATATTTTAGAAGCCAAGCCAGCCTCAAACTTCCATCAATTCTGGTCTATAAAACCCCTCCTATCTCTTGCCCATTTCTTCATCAACTCATCTAATTGTTTTCTTGTTCTAGTAAATCATAAAAAAAAAATAATAATAAGAATGGCATTTTGCAAAACCCTCGTAACAACATTTCCATGCATTGTGATGATGATAATAATCCTAGCCCTACTTGAGCCAAGCCATGCCCAAAACTCCCCACAAGACTATCTCGACGCCCACAACGCGGCTAGGGCCGTGGTGGGGGTTGCAGACATGGAGTGGAGTGACGAGGTGGCAGCCTATGCTGAGCAATATGCCAACCAAAGGATCGATGATTGTGCCCTCGAGCACTCCGGCGGGCCCTATGGGGAGAACCTAGCTTGGATGAGTGATGATTCCCTTGATGCGGCGGGGGCAGTGAAGATGTGGGTGGATGAGGGAAGTAACTATGACTATGATTCTAATACTTGTGCCGACGGTCAAGTATGTGGGCACTACACCCAGGTGGTTTGGCGTGACTCGGTTCGACTTGGCTGTGCTAGGGTTGTTTGTAACACTGGAGGTACTTTTATCACCTGCAACTACGATCCTCCTGGCAATGTCATTGGCCAAAAACCTTACTGATCTATGGGAGCTTTGTAGCACCCATTTGCATGGCTCTCTTGCTTGTTTTAATAAAATCGTTGTGTGTTTTGGCTCACTAGCTAGAGCCTCGAAACGATTATATATGTAAGGCTTGCTCATCATAAGCAATATGAATAAAATCATTATTACGTTTCTTATTATCTATGTTGAACTTAATTTGTACTGTTTGAGTCCTTGTTTATGATTAAATTTCTTACATATCCTAAGAATATCACTAAGGGTGTGTTCGGTAATAGTGTTTGAGGTAGTGATTAGTGTTTTGGAAAATGTAAAACACTACTTATCTAAAAATGTAAGTATTCGGCAAAGTAGTGTTTGACATAGTGAGTAGAGTTTTAGCTAGTGTTCTTGAAAAGCTACTCAAAGTAACGTTTTCAAAAACACTATCTAGTGTTTGCACATAATTTCCAAAATTCTCCTTTTTATTTTTTAAAATCTTTTATCAATTATGTCCTTTTAAGTCATTTTATACAAATCTGCTACTTAAACAGTTACTATTACCGAACACACTATCTCAAATCACTAGTTGAACATCTAACCACTAACCACTAGTCGAGTAATAGACTAATCGCTAATAAAACAACTAACATCTACTAAAACAGACTAACCACTATTAAAACAGCCAATTTTACCGAACACGCCCTAAATCTATTTTTGTCAGAGACATTTTTAAAGGGAAATGGGACAAAAACTAAATCAACATACGGGGAATGAAAATAAAACAATCTATTTTCTTGAATGTAAATAATACAATTTATGGTGGGTTTTTTTTTTTGGGCAAACCACCACCAACTTAGACCCCTTTTGACTTGGCAGGAAGGTGACATGGACGATGACGCTGCACATGTGGAAAGGGCGCCAACGTCCACGTCACCTTAACACCGAGTCAAAAGGGGTCTAACTCGGTGGTAGTTTGTCAAAAAAATGTCCCCATAGATTGTATTGTTTTTATTGAAGAAAATAGATTGACATTTGTAATAGATTGTATTGTTTTTATTGAAGAAAATAGATTGACATTTGTAATAAATTTGTTTTATTTGTTTGTGAACGTTTTACAACTCTGGATTAAAGCAGATTATCTCAACATATATAAATAACTATTCATCCTTTTATTTGAAAATTTAAAATAATCTTAAAAGGATTCAATAAAAGAATAGTATAACTTAAGATTACGTACAATATTAAAAAAGGTCCACCAATTAGGGACAAGTCCTTGTTTTAAGTCTCGATATAAAACATTTTGAAAAGCATACTAAATTAAAACTTGTGATTTCACAGTCTTTCTATATATCCTTAACCGTGCTCTTTCTTTGTGCCATTGGCATCAATTATCTTAATTTAAGGGTCTATCATTGTCATGGATGCATATCTAATTTGGGAGTTCGATCTGGTCAAGGCTTGGAAAACGAACCTGAAACTCGAAACCTAATATGAATGACTCGTATGCATAAATGACTGAATACTAAAACAATTTACTCGAAATTTGAAAATTAATCTGAATCAAACAATTTTCTTCAAACTTATCTTTTTTTGTTAGACAAGCAGCATTAGATCTTAAATTAAATGACCTAAAATCAACCTAACTTGAAAATAAATCGAAATCAAATCAAATTTTGTAGATCCAAACTTGACCAGACCCAAGTCCTTTTGACGTGTAACCGAATCAAATGTGCCCTTTGCAAGGCCTGGATCAAATAGCACGATGAGTAGTGCTTGCAAGGTCAGAATTCTTTCCCTCAACGATCAACATGGATCCGATATAGTTGAAGCTACCGAGCCATTAACAACCTAATAGAAGATTACGCTCTACTTGAACTTAGAACGTTGAATAATAATAATAAGGTATACTTTGAGGGGGTTAGACGATAATAAAGCTTTTCTAACAATGTTATACCATGCGGTCCAATTGCATTAATTACATCGAGTCAAAATACATTCAAAGTACGAATTATTAATAGCCAATATTTATTATCAATTCAATTAATCTGGTCGTTAATTTCCTCTAGCAGCCTCAAAAACTTAGTTAATAATTTGTCTTAATTAGAAATACAAGTTGGAGGTTTGTTGAATGACGAAAAATTTCCAAGCCAGGTCTGAAATACGATTTTCTGAATATTGTTTCCCGGCTACATGCTCTCCTATTCAAAATTTTTCCTCCGTTATACTTTATAAAACTCCTGCTATCTATTTCATATCTTTTTTCTTTTTGGGTTTGCTATAGCTAGGTGGAGTGGCTCCGACATACCTTTTCTAAAATTTTTGGGAACCGGAATTAAAACCTGTCAAACGGGTTCCCAAGTTTTACTGAGCGGAACCGGAACGAGTAGATTCCGGTTCTAGGGTATTCATACGCACCTAATTTGAAAATTTTAGCACCTAGTGAATTAACTTTACCTACCTTTCTCTTATATCTTTACATAAAATATAAAATTACTTAAAAAATAAGATATTTTTCTCTTAATAATTTATAAAATAGGATATTCATGTATGAATTAGTAATTTAAAAATAATTAAAATTGGATTAACACTCACTAGTTTGAAGATTCCTCTATGTTAAAAAAAATTGAAAAGTAAGAGTTAAAAAACCACAGAAAATGTATGAAAAAAACAAATTATTATATTTTCTTTGTCCTCATCAATTCCAATTATTTTTTTAGAACTAGAAGCAAAACCAATTGGACCAATTCTTCTTTGTTAAAAACCGGAATCAAAACCGTTAATTTAGTTTTGAACAGGTTCTAAGGTACCTGAGAACTGTGCTCATCCCTAACTACAGTTATATCTACTTTTTTTTTAAAAAAAAAAAGATAAATATAATAATTTCATTTATAAAACACCAAACAATATTTATTAATATAAAAATTCAAATATGGACAATTGCATACCTAAGACATAAAGATATACTTCAACTTTAAAATAACAAATATATATTTTACTGAAGTTCAACTCCAAAATATATATATGCTAATTTTTAAATAAAAATCTTCGAAAATTCTGCATCTTTATTAAATATGTTCAAAAAGAAAAAAAAAAAGCAAAAGCTATTTTCTGCTTCTTTAAAAGGGGATTACGTGGACCCAAAATGGGATGGAGATGAACGTCATTTAGATAACATCATCTGCTTTCGTAAGTTGTTAGATATGAACGTAATTGGGAGACTGGGTCGCCCTACCTATCCAAACCAAAATCAAATCATTCACTTTTTAATTATCCCAATAATACATTTTCCTATATGCCTTTTACTTTTCCATTGACTTAGTTACATGTTGATTTTTTATTTTTTATTTGCTTCGTACCTTCTATATATTTATTACAACGACAACGACAACGACTTAGAATGGGTTTCGTTTTAGCAGAGTTTAATGAGATTATTAAGATATAAGTAATGTTATATCTGTAATAAAAAGTATAAGGATAGATGTGAAGGGCTTAACCCTGGAGAAATTAAAAATAACAAGTTATGTTTGATATTCTAATTGCAATCACTTTAGAAATTATCTTATTCTAGGAGTTAAGCTATACAAACAAAAAAATTTCCTTAGTTGATTATATTCTAGCTTTATACTCTATCCGCTTTACAATACTTGTCGTTCTTAGGATGTAAAGGAATAACAAGAAAATACAAAATTCATGTTAAGAGGCGAAGTTGCTCTAAGGTTTTATTAGAAATAAAGAAAGTTAATGAAACAAGGAGAGTAAAAATCAATTAAGAAGAGTAAAGTTGGTAAAATAATCATTAATATGTCATTAAAACTGTAGAGTGATAAATATTATAAAATAAAAAAGATTAATTAAAATAATATGTACTATGAAAGAGTAGCAGTACTTTCTGAGAAATAAAAGAAGAGTAATGCAGATGATCTCCAAACTTCTTGTCCTCGAGTTCAACGTAAATTAGGCACATAGAGGGATGGTCCAAAATGATCAGTTAAGTAACAACCACAATTTATTTCTATCAAACAAATAATCACTATATATCGTACTCTATTTCATCATTTCATCTTCAGTTAAAACTCTAAAAGATTAATTTTAATAAGAATAAATGTAATTTACGGGTCCTATTTCAATTTCTCTATAAAAAGTTGTAAAATAGATGTGAAATTAGTTATAAAAAGTTGTAAAAAGGTATAAAATGAAAAGAGACGTAAAGTAAATTTGAGTGAGAGTAATACTACGCTTCTATACGTACGGTTCTTTACTCTCATTTTCTTAAAATTTGAATTTGAGGTGCAGTTAAATATTAGATTCTAACATTTCTACTGTGGTGTGAGCCCATTGAAGTCCATTTCAACAACCAAATAGAAACACTAAAATTCATATTTCTTGTTGGATTGGAGGCTTGTAATCATAAGAAAAACAATAAAAAACCTTATCTTTTTTGCCCTGTAATTATCGAAAAAGGTGATTTTTGTAACAAGATATTTATTATTATTTTAGTAAAAAGAATGTATTTCATTTTTTTTATCGACAGTAAAAACGAATGTATTATTTGTCTGAAATTAAAATGTTGAGTGTCAAGCTTTTAAAGTCTTTCAAGTTATTCTATGTGATGTTATTACATTGGCTGTTTGCAAGCTTCAAAACTTACAGCACCACCCAAGACCCAAGACTATTCTATCAAAGCACCTTATCTTCAACGGGTGCAACAGCTGGTTATGTTATTTGTGATTGAAAAGTAGGTCTCATTCAAGCAAGCACTTGCTTCATGTACAGGGCACTTATACTTATAGCTAAAGTTACAGCCATGTGAGATGGTAAAGCAGCACTAGAGACAAGATTCCCACACATATAAATGGAGAGTGACAACAACATAGTTATTCAAGCAGAGGATTCAGTTGTTAATTCATGACTTACGAACTATGCTTTCATTGTTCTCTTCTTGTTCAATTAACCATGTTTTTCGAAAGGATAATATGACAGCTGATTGTTTTGCAAATTAAGATGTATTATGAGTTCTAGTGTTACCTTTACATCCTATCCCTCGCAAGAGTTTTAATGTATACTTACTGATAATAACATAGATAGAATCCTTGAGAGAAGGGTTACCTAATTTTCTTTTTACTTACCATCCAAAAAAAAAAAACTATTCTATCGAAAAAGAAAAAGGAGTCCAAGACTAGATGGTTTCCAATTTTTCTACTTCTACAGGCTATATATAGCTCGATGTCATCTTTGCAATCAAATTTTTGATAATTAATACATTTGTTGTAACCCTATTTTCGGGTACGTTGGTAATATATTTTCAGTGTTTTGATTATATTCAGTACATGAATTTTTCCTAGGATATGATAATAATTTATAAAAAAAAATTTTAAATATACACTTAACACTATTATCGGTTTGAATTTTCCAAGGATTCCTCCATCTATAAAAGCCATGCATAAGTTTGCATCCATTTACCTGCGCTTTTTTTCTCTTTGGAGGGTTCCAAAAACACTCCTAGGAAAGAACAATGGCTTCTATAAAAGCCTTTGCAGCATTTCCATGCATCATTGCGATAGCAACCCTAGCATTATTCCAAGTATGCCATGCCCAAAACTCCCCACAAGACTATGTGAACGCCCACAATGCCGCCAGGGCTGCAGTGGGTGTGGGGCCGATTACATGGGATCCTACAGTAGCGGCCTATGCCCAAAATTATGCCAACCAAAGGAAAGGAGATTGTAATATGCAACACTCTAGTGGGCGTTACGGGGAAAACCTCGCCAAGGGGAGCGGCAGTTTTATGACTGGCATTGAAGCAGTGCGACTGTGGGTAAATGAAAAGGCTGACTATAATTACAACTCCAATACTTGTGCTCCGGGAAAGGTGTGTGGACACTACACTCAAGTGATTTGGCGTGACTCAACTCGACTTGGATGTGCTAGGATTCAGTGTAATAATGGATGGTTTTTGTAACCTGTAACTATAATCCCCGGGTAATTTTGTGGGGAGGAAACCTTACTAATTAAACTACTTTTTAGACACCTATATCAAGCCATAGCTAGCTTAATTTATAAATAAAAGTATGCCATTAAACTCTTTAGAGCTATGGCAAATAGCTAGCTAGCGAGTCAGTAATTGTGAAATGAAATTAAGCTTCCCGTTGTTTGCTGTGAGACATTTGCTGATAATTACGAATAAAATAATGAATAAAATTGTTCTTTTTTCCTTTCATTTACTGCTCCGCCTCCCTCCCTTTTTTATCACCTAGATGAGCATAATTCAAATTGTGAAATGGAATGAAGTCTCCCGCTGTATGTGTGACTGCAATTTGTGCTGAAAAAAAAAATCCAAAACCTATTTTCTGCTTCTTTTTAGGACATGAATGTCATTAAATCAGAAAATATTTGTTTTTGAAAGGAATACACCAATATGTTAGGTAACCTTTCTCTCAATTATAGTTGTATGTAAATCAGATAACAACATGCAAGTGCGTATATTTGCATGGTCACGACATCATCAGGACATTTTTTTAGGTTGTCCTTCCTTCTTTTTGAAGTGGGGATGCATTATAGGGAGACTGGTTCGGCCTAACTAATCAAAATCGATCAAAATATTCAATATTCATCCCAATATGCTCTTTTACTGGTCTATTGGCCTAGGTACTGGTACATATATTTTATATTTTTGGATTAAAACAAATCATACTTTGAATCTTGAACGATTATGTACAATACTCACTAATATAGGAACCACTTTTAACTACGGTTAAAAATGACATTTAACGACGGTTAACAGGCGTTGTGTATATGGTCGTCGTTGTATGTAACATTTTTAACTACGTTTCAACAACCGTAATAAAAGATCACCTATGACGACGGTTCTCATGTAATAATCATTGTCATAGGTGCCCATACATTTATATATGACGAAGGTTCTATTTGACGAACCATCGTCATAGGTCCTGCCCAGAAAGCCAAATTGTTTCAGACTTATGACGACGGTTGTAATGTAAGAACCGTTATAATAGGTCTTTATTTGTTTTAATAGTTTTTTTTTGTATTTTCCCTCCCATTGTACAAAATACATCACAACTTATACAGTAACAAACCAACAGCCTCAATTTTCCAACATAAATACAAGAATTTCCAATAATACAAGAATTTCCTGTTTGTGTATTCCTTTTCAGGAAGAGAGAAGTGTTATGTTTTTATGACTATATTGCTTGTTTGGAGTTATTGCAAAGGTAACCTGGACAACATAATACATGATATTTGCAGTCCACTTCATGTGTTGTCTTGTAAAACCGATCTCGTTGTTAATCACAATAAGAGAATTCTGGTTCCTGTTATATCTTGCATTGTTAAAGGAAATTAAAGGGGTAACCTCAATATTTCATTCTTATTTCACTATTATATTATGAATTACGTAAACTTCAAAAAAATTATGGCCTCTAGTTTACGATCATGTATAATATAACAAACTTGCACACAAAAAGGAAACCGGAAATTTTGATAACCCCAACTTCAACTCATCAAAATAAATAAATTTGATAACAAATTTATCTTTATGACAAGTATTTGGGGAGATCCATATATCCAAATACCTTTCCAATTTTTACATTTTCACATTTATATCTTAAATATATAACCATAAATTTTTCTATTTCCTCAAACCCTAAACCATAAATATTTTTATTTCTCTAAACTCTAACCATATTTGGATACCAATTTCGATAATTGGATAAATGAGTCACCCCAACATCACCTCATCAAAATAAATAAATTTGGATACAAATTTATCTTTATGAGAAAGTTTTTGAGGATGACCGTATATCCAAATTATCTTTCTATTTCTCTTAAACTCTAAACAAATTTGGATGCACTCTTTTGATCTACCATCCTTACCTATCATATTTCGCTATAATTACCATAAATCCTAAACTCCTAAACCCATTTCTCAAAATCTCAAGCATTTCATGAATTTCCAATTTAATAAACTTAACAAATGTTACCCACATTCTCAATATTTAATATTTCAACAATCTCAAACATTAGCCACATTCTCAATATTCACATAAATACCGCAAATACATCCAACATTTAATTATAAAACAATTTCCTAAATAACTTAAAGCAAAAAATAAGTGAGCATAGAGATTCATAGCTGAGAAACGACAACGGGCGAGGGTGGAGAGGTGTGACAGCGAGAATTTGAAGAGATCTACACTTAAAAGAAACGAGATGAAACTATAAAGAAATAAAAGATTAAGAGAGAGGAGATCTAAGCGACAAGAGTAAAGAGAGACTTACCAATTCAAGTCGACCGGCGACGAGGAACGAATTCCAAATTTGATGAGGAGGTTCGTGGAGGAGAGAAAACTGTAAAAGCGATAAGACCGAGAGTTGTAAGTGGGTGTGGAAATAGTAGATCGCGTTTTTAAGCTGATCCGAAAGACATATGACGACGGTTCTGTCATAGAACTATCGTCATATGTCACATTTAACGATGGTTCTATTACCAGAACCGTAGTTAAATGTTTCAGTAACATCTATGACGACAGTTCTTACGTTGGAACCACCGTCATATATGTTAAACAATGGCTGTTATTTACAAAAATACCATCGGTCCAATTTTCATGATCTGTTTGTCTTTTTAACCGTCGTTAAAAGTGGTTTTTGTAGAAGTGACTTTAACGTTACATGACTGTGCACTTGTATTTGAGATATTTATTATTTCTAAACCACTATCGAGTTAGAGGGTGGTGGACTCGATTGCATATTGATGTGAAAGGTAGAGTTGTTATTATAGGCTTGAGAGTCATGTGTATTTACAGTATACGACCATCGAACTTTATATACATCTAATACAAAAACTAATAATAGGAGATATAATAGGATTATGAAGTTGTATTGATTGAACTTGTAATTGTTTTCAATTTGTATATGACTTTCTAATGCACAAACGCATAGCCCGTCGCTCTAAGAGCATCCACAATAAGATTCCACATTATTCCCATCTAAATATAAGAAGGCAAGTGGACGATTGTACTTATTGTGTAAAATTAAAAGTGGCAAATGGAGACCCAAATTTGTCCTAAGTATCTCAAGTGGATTAGTTGTAATTGTCCAAGTAACTATCGAATGTTTAAATATTGTGCTCCTTATTGTGAAATTTGGTCTCATTTTTTGTACCAATTATATTTTAATTTTTTATTGATATATTTGATAAATTGGAACAAATGAAAGTGAAGTAAAAATCCTCTTATTACTGATGCACTAAATCATCCAATGTAGGGTAGATGTATCATTAATTCAATCTTTTATTAATTGGACGTCTACACTTGTATCATCGTTTGTACTAGATTTAGCTACATTACAATGTATCCATGTCACGATGATCATTTTTTAATGAACTAGACCAAATGATTTTCTTCAAAAAAGAAAATTAATATTTAAAAATTGAAAGATTGTTCAATTCAAATCTTGTAAAACAAAATTAGCTTTGATAAATCTAGAGAGTTCCATCAGTTGTAGGTCTATGACCTGTTCCTTCATACTTTTTTGCTTTTTCTTTAGTTAGTGAAATTACTGAATACCTTCATTGATATAAAAACGGCATAAAAGATGATATAGATAAAAATCTAATAAAACTCTAATTTATGAAGTTTATGTAGATAAAAATATAATAAAAATGACCGTAAAAATTAGCTTGAATCGTGAATGCAACAAAGACTTATTCTTACTTACCTTGTCCAATAATCAATATGACGACTACTGATATTTGAACCTAAGACTGTTGCTCAGTAAAGTCCATATATCATGTTAAAGAACCAACTCAATAATTAAAAGACTACATTGATGGTTAAAAATTCAAGACTAAATTTATACTCTGAAACACATTAATGTTAGTTTCCTAAAACTTCTCCTTTCATGTGAGTGAATAGAGGTCTATCCAACAACCAAATAAAAACAAAACAAAACAAAACAATATTTACATTTCTTGTTGGATTGGAGCCTTGTAACTATCAACAAAGATATAGTACGTTATCTGCATTATAATTTCTTGTTGTGACAGTTGCTTCCAGTCACAAATCCTTCCCCCATTTCCCTTGTTTTTGGGGGGCTCTATCATTAATTTGACTGCAATTAGGTTCAAGTTTTTAAGTCTGTTAAGTTATTCTATGTGGCAAAATTACATTGGCTTTCGCAAGCTCGAAAATTTCCCGTAGCCACCCAAGCCTATGGTACCTTTGAATTTTTCTACTTCTAGCTTTGATGTCATCTTTACAATCAAAATTTTCAAAAAAAAACTAATATATATTTGTATTCACCATATTTTTGGGCATAATTATCAGTATATTGTATATATTTGGAGTGATTATGTGATACTGCGATTACCTTGAGTGCATGAACTTTTCAAGAATATAATAATTAGGCATTTGTAAAAGTACGCTATATTGTTTTAATATTTTTACTGATTTCCCTCTCTATAAAACCTTGCTTTTCCATGCATAATTCTTCACAATATTTAGTTGTGTTTTTCCCCCACCCTCTGTAGAGACACTCTAAAACAAGAATGACTTCTGTGAAATCCTTTACAACATTTCCATTCATAACTGCGATAACCCTAGTCCTACTCCAAGTATGCCATGCCCAAAACTCTCCACAAGACTATCTTAACGCCCACAACGCCGCCAGGGCTGCGGTGGGTGTTGGGCCGATGAGATGGGATGCCAACGTAGCTGCCTATGCACAAAACTACGCCAACCGAAGGAAAGGGGACTGTAAATTACAGCACTCCGGTGGGCGCTACGGGGAGAACCTCGCTAAGGGGAGTGGCAATTTTACTGGCACTGCAGCAGTTCGACTGTGGGTAAAGGAGAAGGCTGACTATCATTACAACTCTAATACTTGTACTGATGGAAAAGTGTGTGGACACTACACTCAAGTGGTGTGGCGTAACTCGATTCGACTTGGATGTGCTAGGGTTCGATGTAATAATGGATGGTTTTTCGTGATTTGTAACTACGATCCTCCAGGCAATATTTCGGGGAAAAAACCTTACTAAACTACGCTCGATCTAGCTATAGCTACATCTCTAATGAAATACACAATGTTGCTCTACATAGCTATAGCAATCAGCTATATAATATAATAGTTGGGGAATAAAATTTAAGTCGCACGCAAATAAATATTTTGCTATGTGGATAATGATATATGTCGTGTACTTTTTATTTTAGTTTAAATTAATATCTTATGTATTTTAAAATTATAAAATTTTTAATAATTACATTTAGTTATAAACTATAAAATTTTAATATATACATTGAGTATATCAACAGAAACAAAATGATACCCTAATTGGTTCAATCTTATCTATGAAAACGTATCACACACATGATTTTAGAATTATAAAAAATTATTTATAAAAATATGATATTACAATAATTATAAGTTTGTAATGCTATTACACACTTCAATTGTGCCATTTTTTTTCAATTTAATATATCATATTATAACTTTTAAGTAAAAAAAGACACTTAAGAGATGTCTTATTATAAGATACGTATCATTTTATAATTATCAATTTAACTACGTCGTTTGTTTTATGTTTAAGTGCTCCTTTTCTTCCCCCAACTCCCCCCACTTTTTTTAACTCTGAGACCATGCATGATTCGAATTTCCAAGTGTGAACTATAATGATGGATCAATTGTAAAATTTGAGTTTAATGGGAAGTTTCAGTGTGTAACCATTCTTAACTTATGGAATTTAAACAAAAAATGCCACGGATTTTCACTTGAAATAATATATAATCTCAACTAATGAGATATTTATCGATGATTAACTTGTAAAGAGGCGTAAAGAAAGAATAGATGAGATCCAAATTTGGAGAGGTCGATACAATTGATAAAGAATACGTAAGTGTCACGTTTATAAATAGCCAATATAAAAGGATTTTATAAATGCAATTATGAATGAAGTAAAACGATATGTATCTCATATATTACCGTTGAAAAATACACACTTTTCTTATATCTTGCGTCAAGACTTTTATATTTTTATTTCGGGGTGCCTTATTTGTAAATTGGGAGATATGTGATTGGGTGATCAGTTCGCCCTACCTGACCAAAATCAAAGTATTTAAATTAAATATTAGATTCCTAAAATTTTCTGGAGTCATGTGAACCATGTTATTATCAACAACGTATATTACAAAAATATATTATATAATAACTTATCTGCATCATATAATTTCTCGTTATTAAAATGTAATATAATTTGACTGAAATTAAAATGTGGCGTCCAGTTATACTATGTGGCAAAATTACATTGGCCATTTGCATACTCCAAAGTTTCCCACCAAAGCCTATAGTTTCAATTTCTACTTTTCTAGCTTGATGTCACCTTTACGATCAAATTTTTCAAAAATTACTAATATATTAGTATTCATCCTATTTGGGGCATTAATTATTAATTAATAAAAAATGCTACAGGTTTTGATGTGGGACACAAAGTTTCTTTTTGTATAAGTATAAAAAGTATTATATCATTGGCTAAAGTGGAAAAAAGAATAAAAGAATTGAGTAGTACTGCAAGAGAAAGTATTCGTAAATTTTAAAAAATCACTAGACTTTTTTTATAATTTTCTTAATCGATCAAATTACCTATATAATATTTAGTGGGTGTTTGGCTTAAATTTTTAAATTATTTTTGAATTTTAAAAACTGAAGTTAGGTCAAACATTAACTTTTAAAAAATTAAAACTATTTTTCAAAAATAATTTTGAAGAAAAACTCTCCAGTAACAAAAATAACAAATAGTTATGTCTATTTCTAATTTCTAGAAAAACTCCATAACAATTGCCCACAATCTCATACTCTTTCTCTCTTCTCTGTTTTTACCTTATTTTAATTTTCTCTCTCTTCTATCTTTATATCTCTCCTCTCTCTCTTATTTTGTTTTATCTCTATCTTATCTCTCTCTTTCCAAAAATTTTACCAAACAAATTAATTATTTAAAAAATACTTATATAAAATTTAGGCCAAACACTTCAATTTTTCTTAAAAATAATTTTCAAAAAATACTTTCCAAAAACAAAAGAATTCTTTTAAAACTAGGCTAAACATGTTCTTAATCACCTAGAACCGAAAAAAAACTCAAATGGATTAATAAATGATAATTGATTGTAATTATATACCTTATTAATAATTTGATTATTATTATATATCATATGATATATTAATTAAGGGCCACATATACAAGACACATTTTTTTCTCGTACAAAATCTTAATAATCTTCCTTAAAAATTCTGGATGATTTATGTGATATTACGATCACAATTGAGTGCACGTATTTTCCAAGAATATGATAATAAGGCATTTTCACGAGTATGCCATTATCAATTTTAAAATTCCATGAATTCCCCTATATAAAGGCCATCGTTTCCAAGCATAATTCTTCACCAATTAGTTGTGCCTTTTTCTCTTTAGAGGATCCAAAAACACTCGAAAGAGAGGATGGCTTCCATCAAAAGGTTTATAGCACCTCCATGCATAATTATGATAACCCTAGCCCTCCTCCAAGTATGCCATGCTCAAAACTCCCAAAAAGACTTTGTTGATGCCCACAATGCCGCTCGAAAGGAAGTGGGTGTTGAAGACATAGAATGGGATGACAATGTGGCAGCCTATGCCCAAAAATACGCGGACCAAAGGAAGGGGGACTGCGAGCTGAAACACTCCGGTGGGCCCTATGGGGAGAACCTCGCCTGGTCGAGCGGCGATTTGACTGGCACAGATGCGGTGAAATTGTGGGTAAGTGAGAAGGCTGACTATGATTACGACTCTAATACTTGTGGTGCTGGAAAGGTGTGTGGACATTACACTCAAGTGGTGTGGCGTAACTCAACTAGACTCGGGTGTGCTAAGGTTCAATGCGATAATAGCGAATCAGTTTTTGTCATTTGTAACTATGATCCTCCTGGCAATGTCATAGGGCAAAAACCCTACTAAATTACCTATTAGCTACCTGCATCTAGCCATAGCTAGCTTGCTTCCCGAACAAATTATGCCATTCGGCTCTCTATGTATCGAGCTATGGCAGTTAAAATAGTTAATTACAGTTGAATAAATATAATTCCCTTGTGTGGGTATAACACTATTGCTTGGAAATATATTCATAAAAATCATTAGTGAAATTGTTATTGTTATTGTTTTTCTTGCTTCTTTTTATGCTAGTAGATGAAGCATGGGTCAAATTGTGCAGTGATGCGACGGTTTAACCGTTGGATCATCTGTTGAGAATCAATTGCAAAATTTACAGGAGTTTAAAATCTTCACCATGGATAGGAGCATCTAGTCATTATATATAAAAGTTTTCTCTTGATTTATATAAATAGCTCAAAAAACAAAACGAGATAGAATATAACATTTGAGAAATAATAAGGCCGGATGAAAATTCGATAACATATCATTCTAAGGTACTAGAAATTGAATAACAAGAGATAATAATGGTTTCGTCCATGACGAACAATATAAGCAACATGCATATGTTTTCCTTTTATAATTAGAGCTCTAAGACACGTACTCAGGTCAAAATTGACTAGTTATTTAGGACTGTAACACACACCTTGTAGTGTACCAAAAGTTAGAGTTGCATAATTAACCATATATATTATTTGGGAGAATGACGTTAATTAATTAAGATGTGTTAAATGTATATATTTATCATCTAGCCAAAGTGACACATGGCATTCATCTTGTTAATTTGACTCGATATAATAATCTTATAATAAGTTGGTAGGATTATACGTGACATATGGTTCGAAACAAGGTGTTGAAATTTAAGACAAAATAACATGATTAAGTGACTAATCAACCTCAAAATATTTCATCCTTTTGACTATCTTGCTCCAAAATGTGCTATGGCTAGAAATTGTGCAAAAATGACCTTGGTTTTTCTTGTCTTCTTTTTCCCACACTGTGCCCTATATGTTAATTAGGGTGGTGAAGCTTCTCTAGAGTTGACAATTCGGCTTATTGTAACATCTGTGTTTCTACAATTATATTAATTACGTTTTTATGTTAGAATATATCAACTTTGTGACATCATTTGTATAAATGCTTGTAAGGGTAAGGCTGCCTACATTTAAATTTTTTCAAACATCGTAAAAGTGATATTTATTATCCTGGATTTTGTTGTTATTATGACAAAGTAATGGATACTTATTTTAAGTGGCAATAATTCAAATTTGGTCAAACTTTTTTTATTATATTAGTAGATATGTTGTTAATTGTTATATGCTTATAGTTTTCTAAATCGTTTTGTATTATTATTATTATTATTATTATGTCGTATTATATTGAATATTATCCGCTACAATTTTATCTTTTGAGTTTTACTTTCTTTTTTTTTTCAAATAGAATACACAATCATATTGTTAATATTATTTTTGTAATAGTAGCCAATACAATACTCACATCATTTAATTGGATTCAGATTTATTTTGATTAATTCGTCAAGAAGGGTGGGTTCCACCAAGCAATTTGCCTTATTCTACTGGATTTTGATTTATAAATTCTTTTGTATATCTCATGCCATTTTCGACTGAGGATGGCGATGAGTTTAAATTCAATTTAGCTCCGTTAGATTTAACTTAGTTAAATGAATGTAGATATAATTTAGATGGCTCTGTATATGGGTTTATATTAAATCTTTATTTTTTCATTTGAGGGGCGGATTAAAGTCAATCTAATTGCGACTTAGGTTATGGATTGATTTAGATACCATTTAAGATCTATGGATCTAAGGATATAGGTGGGTTTCAATCTTATTTTTTAGACTCAATATATGTGCATTAGATTTTGAATCTAGACCTAAAAAGATTAAAAAGATTTGGATCTAAGACGATCTAGTCCAAATACAACCCATTATCATTTCTATTTTCGACCCATAATATATAATATCTAATTTCTTGTTGAACTATTTATACACTTATACAAGTAGCAAATATTCACGTTCCTTGTCGAGGCCGGTCAATGTTGTCATACTACATCCATGGTCAAAAGTTCTAAATGGAAATGTCGTGCAAGATAACTTTGGAGGGATAATAAATGAAAAAACGCTAGGACGATCCTTAGAGGCTAGGCTTGATTCAAAGGTAAATTCTTATTGGAAAACTTGCAATACACATAGCAGAAGGGAAATAAAGTATAAAAGAGCGATAGCAGAAAAGTTAAAAAGAATACAGCTTTTTCGTGGACATGACCAAAACATAGTCCATCACTAGAGCTCTTATTATTACAATAAGTCATGTATATATCACTCATAATTCACCGTGTATCGTTATAACTTGGTCAGTAAGGGCGTTCTCCAATGTAATTACCCGGGGATCATAGTTGCAAGTGATGAAAAACCCCCACTTTGGCATTGAACCCTAGCACACCCCAAACGGACCGATTCCCTCCACACAACTTGGGTGTAATGCAAGCACTCCCCTCCTTGACACGAGTTCGAATGGTAATCGTAATTCGACTTCTCATCGATCCACAACTTCACCCCATCGACCCCAGTAAAGTCGTACCCATATCCTTCTGCTATGTTCTCCCCGTAGGGCCCACTAGAGTGCTTCAGCTGGCAGTCTGCCGCCCTCTGGTTTGCATATTGTCTGGCGTAGTTCGCCACAGTATCGCTCCATACCAAGGGCTTCACTCCCACAGCGGCCCTGGCCGCATTGTGGGATGCCAGATAGTCCGTCTGGGAGTTTTGGGCTTGAGTCGTGACTAGGATTAGGGCTAAAATTAGCCCTAGGACCATTATAATAGTAGTCTTCGTGAGCATCATTTGCTCTTTTTTTTTTTTTCTTGGGCTAGTTAGATAGCAGTACACTTGACTATTGAGAGGGGTAATTGGGATGAGATGAGGAATGTTTGTTGTTAGGGTTGTATTTATAATGGCAATAAAGTGGCCAAAAAGTTTACTTAGGGGGAATGTGATAATTAGTGCTGTTTAATTTCTAGCCGCTAAATGATGCAGAAATAACGGCGTGACAACTATATTTTCTTTTTTTGTTCTTTTTTCTGGGTAAAGTTGACATGCGAAAGAGGAAAGAGATTCATTAGTGAATCGTGATCAACAAGTGGGAATTCACATGCACTGATATTATCTTAATTCCCTTGTTTAGAAGCTAATCCAGAAGATTATGTTGTATGTGATCTTCGTTTATTTCTACATTATGCAATGTATCCGTGTAATCTGGAATCAATTACGGTCTGCAAAATGATATTATGTTATTTTACTACAAAGCTCATACATAACTTCTTAGGGAGGGAAAGGAAAGAAAATAAAATAAAAAAATTAATTAGTTAAAGCATGTGTGATCGTAATGCTTTTGACCACTTTTTGACCGATCATAAATAGTCGTATTTAGAAGAGTTGTTCATATTTTTAACTATTCCCACAAATTATCACAAATCTTTCTAACGACTGTATCCTTATGCATGGCTCACACATTATTTGAGAGACTTCACCCTTCATGTGGCAGACTCATAGCGAGCACAAATGCTAGACTTTAGAGTTTTCAAGAATGATCTTTCTGAAAACGATTATACAAATTCAATGATATTACATATATAAGTAGTTCTATCAAATCTCTTAGAACTTTTTTCTCCTATTAAATTTTAGGACATTAAAATAATGAACAAAGATATCAGCAAAGTGTTACTTGGGGCGGTAGTTGTCGCATCTCGGTAAGAAGGATAATACAAACTTAAATTCTCAAAAGCACGCTTATTGAAAAGATTTTATATTAAATACACAACATGAAAGATATTACTTCCTTACTCAAAAAAAATGATGAACAAAGATTAGAGCAGATTATGTATCTACCAAAAAATGTAAGGACATTAAAATTTTCAAAATTTTCCCCCATTTACTATAAGAATAAAAACCTTAAAACACATTCGTAAAGCTTTATATAATTAATTATAATGTGTCCAGGATTTTCATAAAAAATAATATTATTGTAATTAATTCTCAAATATAATTATCTATTAGCACTTTAAGAAGTTTATTTAGTATTGTAGATCAGATCGTAAAATTATATTACGATCCTATAATATAATTTTGGAACTAATTAAAATCATAAGATTCTAATAAAAGTTGGATCGATGAAGGATTTTAAGTTGAAAAATCGCAATAATAGTCGAGATTTAATAACCATATGTAGTAGTCGAGTCTGGCTTAATGATTGTCCTCAGTGATAATTTTTCAGATTATTGTAACGGATTATCCTTAGTAATGACATCCCTTACTTGAAAGGAGAAAAAAAAAAAACTTAATTATTCACCAAAGCGTGGCGTAGGAGATATACTAATCCACTAAATCCAGGATTGTGATCAATGAGCAACGTGGATGGACGACATCAATTAGATCAATTTCAACCCTCGATCACGAGATTTACTGTTCACCTCAGTGTCATCATCACAAACTTAGCTAGCTTAGAGCCGGATCATTAAAAGATAAAAAACAAAAATTTTAATCTTTAAAATCTCCTTTTATTGAACAACACGTGTCCCCGGTTCAATGGACCGGAATCCGGGACCCTGATGTAAGCGCTGTAGCTGGCTACATACTCAACATTCTATACTTTTGTTGCGAAATATAATTATTAGCATTATCTTTGGTGGTATAAATATATATAAAATAATAATAAAATAATTAAAGGATAATCAATATGCAACAACACCATTATAATCATAGTGGAAGTGATTATTATACGTCTTCTTCAAACGGTTCAATGTATTTTGGTGCTTCATACTAAAGATAAACTCCTCATTTAGGGCAGTAAATCATGTGTTTATATTTTACCAATGTACGGCAATTTTTAATATTTGTGCGTTTATGTGAGTTTTGAAAGTATATATATACTTTTAAGAAGGTATATATTTGTTTAGGTGACAACATATCATAAAAATTTATAGTAAAACGTAAATGTCACATTAGCGTGCATTTTAAGTTTTACTAGATTTGGTAAAACTAGTAAAACTGACACGAATTGAATTGGTGAAATTGAATGAACCAAAACCAGACCAAAACCGACATCCGAAACAGTTCAATAATTGATTTTGACTCGAAACCCGAAAATAAACCGACCCGAAATCTAATGAACCCGATTCAAACGCGAACCGACTCGAAATATAATTAACCCAATTAAGACCTGAACCCGAAATGACCTGAAACGTATCGAACGAATCGGATCAACCTAAATAAAACTAACTCAAATCCGAGTTTGATCCAAAATGGACTTTTGTACTTATAATGGTACTTTTATTGTTGTCTCTCCAAATCATATTCAAGTGGATCAATACCAAGGATTGTGCTGGACCTGGTAGTTTGTATTGGTTTAATGACCTGTTCTACATGGTTCTCATAATCACTTGTTGGTTTCCAAATTTTGATAGATTGGGTGGAGCTTGTGCAGTGATGCTACTTGCAAACACGATTTTTGCTGCAACACTAATCACCTTTGAAAATAAAAATTAACTCGAACCGGACCCGAACGAGATCGACTCAAAATTGACCCAAATTGAACCCCGAACTCGACCCGAAGTTGACCTGATTTAAAATTAATCCGAACCGAACCTCAATCCAACCCAACCTGAACGAGATCAATTGGACGTTAACTCGAATCAAACTTAACATAAATCGAACCTGAATTGAATGACCCAATTATTAGGTCTATGTTTTACACACCAATTTGACCATTTCATTATTGAAATCAAACACTATATCTAATGATCGAAACCTTGATTAATTATAGTAGAAGAGAAGAGTGCAATGTATTAAAGTGGAAAGCGCAAAAATCTCATTTTGCTTTTTTTTTCTCCCTTTTGGGGGTGTATGTGATCCATATTTCAAACAAGCATGAGAATATAAACAAATTAATAAAAGTTTCTTGTGTTTCACATCTTATTTTTTCGGTTCCTGGTCTAAGGCACATTTTCTATTTCGGTGGACCAAAAAGTCTAAAGGCCTCATGATAATTAAAATTAATGAAATCCATTATTATTATACGAATGCAAGAATTTTGGAAAGATCGTTTTCCACGGTTGGAGACGTTGCATATTGACAGTTGATCACATTCACGCCATCAACGGATCACTTTTGTGCAATTTCCGCAACAACTGATTCATTCACTCTGTCAAAATTAAGGATGACTTCATGCAAAAGTCATTTCGATCTCCTCATCATCAATCCTCTACTCACATTTCTATGCCAAAACAACATGCTTCATATGACATTCTAATCACTAGCTACATCGGATGTCACTCGGACGTGGCAAAAGTGACCCGATCCAAATCGACATTTTAAATTTGACGTAAAATAATTAAAAAATCGAATTGAATCAAATCCGACCAAAATATTTTCTACCAAAATGATTTCTCTTTCTAAAACAAGTTTATAAAAAAATCAACCGACTGACCCCAAACAGAAATTAAGTTTGACTTGAAACCAAAACCGACCCAATTCTAATTGCAATGTTCTACCATTTGTACTATGGAGTCGTCAAAAATTAATCTATAGTCACTTATTCATGTTGGGTACTTTAGAGGTAGAATACTCACTTTGATCTATAGAGGTATTTCAGTATGGCCCAAGCCCAGTGACGGATCTAGAATTTAAATCGAGTGGTGTCAAGGTTGAAAAAAAAAATTATGATTGTAAAATAAAATTAAAAAATATTACTAAAATTGATTTTTTTAGATTCGAAGTACTAAAAATGAAATTAAATAACTAATACATTATAATTGTAAAATAAAGGTGAATTTTTCGAGGTTGAAAAAAATTATGATTGTAAAATAAAATTAAAAAAATTACTAAAATTGATTTTTTTATTCGAAGTACTAAAAATAAAATTAAATAACTAATACATTATAATTGTAAAATAAAGGTGAATTTTGTCATTCTCTTGATTCAAAAGTGAATTTTGGGATTTAGAGCTCGACGGGAGAGATGATTTCCTATACACCTTCTAGAAAAACCTATGCATTTCCAACTACAAAAAATTTAAATTAATCAATATCAAAGAATTATATATTTCATAACTTCACAAATCAAAATCAAAATTACATTCCACATTACATTCTATAAAAATCTTACATTTGATTATTTTACAAACTCAAAATTAATCAATTTGAATCAAAATTACATTCTTCATTCTATAAAAGTCTTACATTTAATTATTTTCTAAGCTCCAAATTACTCAATTTACGTGACATTAGTAGACAAAATGATAGCCTTCTTGTTTTTCAAATTTAAACAAATTAAATGAAATGAAATTTCTAGTCTGTCAGCCAAAACAATAAAAAAAAAAAAGAGTTTTAAAGTTAAAATTTAACCACCGAAAACTTTATTTATAATATTTGTTAGTTTTGCGAAAATCCTTTTCAATTTAGAAATGTGAGTCAACTCTACAAACTAGAACAATATGATTAAAAAATATCTATACAAACAGTTTGAAAAAATAGAAAAAATTAACTAATTAAATAACAATCTAAATTTGATTAAAATCCTGATTTCATCACTAATTTTAATATGCTTATTCATTATTGTAGTTTAGTTATGAATAAGTATTTTGAAAATTTTAATTAAATAAAAATTTAAATTTTGTTAATTAAATCCTAATTACTTTCGTCGCTAATTTCTCATGAAATCCAAAACAGAAAGCAATTAGAGAGAGACAGAGAGGGGAATTACAGTGAGGGTTGCAAACAGGGGTGTCTTCAAACATGAAGAAAGTTAAGGAAAAAGGGTACCCCACTGGGACTCGAACACGACAACCTTATCATGCCTGCACACGCCTTCCCGAAAGTCAGCCGTGCCACTACACCAATTAACTTTTTTTTAATATCTATTTTTTTTTCAAAACCGAGTGGTATCAAGCGACACCACTCCTACAACACTAGATCCGCCCCTGCCCAAGCCTAACTATTGAGCAACATGTTCCTTTATGTTTTCTTTTTACTGAGAAAGTTAGATATTAAGCGGGACAAATTCTGAGGCCCTCATGATTTTAATAGTGGTTTTTTAAGAGTAGATGGGTTAAAGTTGGAAGCTTAGTAACTGAAGCAGTTTTAGACGTTTTTAAGACATGGAAAGTCTTAAAACAAATTTTTCATGGAAGCTTAGTCACAAATCTAGTGCTCATTCCTAAAGTTTTCTGCCACAAGATATTGGAGATTTCAGATTTATTATTACTTGTTGTACAGTACTTTACAAGTGCATCTCCATACTCCTATGTATGAGAGTTGGTGAATAATGTTTCGTTATATCAAGAGCTAACAAAGGGATATACAAGGAAGAGAGGACCAACAAAATGCATAATGAAAATTGATCTTAAAAAGATTTATGACTCTATGCAACATGAATTTGTGGAAGAGATCAAATTCCCACAGAAATTCATCCATCGGGTCATGGTTTATTTGAGAACAACTTACTTCTCTATTGTTATCAATGGTGATACTCATGGCTACTTTAGGGGCACTAAAGGTTTCAGGTAAGGTAATCCTATCTCACCTTTGCTATTTTTTTGGTAATGGAAGTGTTCAATAGATACACAATATTGTATATTCAAACTTCGAGTTCAGCTACCATACAAGATGCAGGAAATTGAAGTTATGTCAGTTATTTTTTGCTGATGACCTCATTCTATTCTGCAAAGCCAACAAACCTTCAGTGAATTGCCTTATTTAAGCAAATATTCAGCTTCAGGGATGCAGATAAATCATTTAAAGTCTTAAATGGTTTTAGCAGGTATTTCGGACTTGGAGAAAACTGCTCTACTAAACATCATTGGATTTGAAGAAGGTAAGCTCCCTTTCAAGTACCTAGGATTGCCAATAATTGCCAATAGAATTTCAGCTACTGATTGCCAAATACTAGTGGAGAAAATTGTTGCCGAAATTAGAACTTGTCAAAACAAACATCTTTCATATACTTGGAAGAATAACACTTATAAATAGTGTATTACTTGGTGCCTATCGCTGGCAGATCCAAGGGGAGATCAGTGGGGTCAACTGACCCTCCATTTTAAAAAATAAAATAAAATTTTTATATAAGAGGTGGTAGTGAGCAAACATGCATAAATGAATTGGTAAGGGTTTTATAATGTGAAGGAGAGGTTAAGGGTTCGAATCCTTCTATTAACGACTTCTTTTGTTTTTTCAAAATCCAATCCCTTTCCTTTTATTTCCCCTTGGTTATTTTTTCTTGCTAGCCACACCTACCAACGAGCCTCTACCAGACTGCCCTCACCCACACCACAAAAGCTGCCGCTATCGCTGCCGCAGCCCATGACCACCGTTGCCACCGTGCCAACCCAACCGAAGCCGTCCGGCTTGCCCCCTCTCACGCTTCTACTCTATGCAGCAGCACCTGTTCCCTCTCCCGTACTCACTCTCCCCTAACCCACCACACCACAGCACGACATGACTATTGGTCGCCGGCGGCGCCCCAAACCAGTCACCCGCCCAACCTCTCTGTCACGGTACCGTTGGCACGTCCTTGTCTCTCCTCCCCGCACTAAACTCTCTCTTTCCTTTTAGATCCGTAAGTTCTAACTTCTAAAATTTTTCATTTTATTTCAATTTAAGGTTTAATTTGTGTGATATTAGATTTAATTTCTTTGATTTAATTTTTAATTTATGTGATTTCATTGATTTTTCAATTTAAGTCCATTCATTGTTTAGACAAATTTCACGGTAGAGATTTGATTTTTGTTCTTAAAGTCTTATTATATGTCAAAATGTTTAGATATTTCAAAAAGATAACTACGGAACCCTCCATTCCTTCAAGTTCTAAATCCGAAAATTCACCATTGAATGAAGAAGACAATGCAAATACAAATCCTTCCCCTACAACTTGTGATGCAAATGCCAATCCCTCCCCTACAACGTGTGATGCAAATGACAATCCCTCTTCTATTGGGAGAAGTCGAGTTGATGTCAATACACTAGTACTTCCATCTAATCCGGGAGCAAGAAAACTAATGTCATGATATCATCCTGATGAACAAGATGAGGTAAGAAGAGCATATCTCCAAAAAGGTCCATTTCGACCCGAAATCATACTTTCCCCGAAACGTTAATGTCTGGATATATGCGTAGATTCAATGTCTCCTGGTATGATTTATACAATAATTGGTTAGAATATAGCATAAAGGAAGATGCTGCATTTTTCTTGTGTTGTTATTTGTTCAAAAATGATGAAATGACCCATTCTTTGGGGGGATGCGTTCACAAGTGAAGGATTTCAAATTTGGAATAAGATGGATAGATTCCATAGTCACATTGGTGGGGTGAATATTATGCATAATAAATGTGTTAAATGATGTGAAGACCTGATGATGCAAAGATAATCCATACAAATTACCTTGGATAAACAATCGAAAGAAGGTAAAGCCGAGTATAGGACTCGTTTAAATGCTTCAGTTGATGTGTCAAGGATTCTACTGTCTCGAAGGTTTGCCTTTCCAAGGTCATGACGAGAGCGAATTTTCAAGAAGGAATGAACTTTTTAGAACTATTTTAAAGTTTCATGGGGAAAAGAGCAACAAAGTTGGAAATGTTATTTTGAAGAATTCTCCTGGAAATTGTATAATGTATTTCCTACCAATCCAGAAAGATATTGTAAGTGCTTGTTCAAGGGAAACTATTAATGTTATTCTTCAAGAAATTGGGGATGGATATTTTTCTGTATTAACTGATGAATCCCATGATGTCTCTTGTAAACAACAAATGGCTATTGTTTTGAGATATGTTGACAAAATGGGGTTTGTCATGGAATGGTTGGTTAGTCTTGTCTATGTTACTAGTATTACTGTTGTGTCAATTATCCTTGAGCCCATCACGAATACGAGAACAAAGGTATCATGGGGCTAGTAATATGAGAGGTCATATCAATAGGCTTAGAAGTTTGATTTCGTAAGAAAATCCATCGGCACATTATGTTCATTATTTTGCTCATCAACTTCAATTGGCTTTTGTTGCAATTGCTGATAAACATGTTGATATTGAAAGGTTTCTTGGTTTGGTTAATTTGACTTTGAATATTGTTGGAGGCTCTTATAAACGTAGATATGAATATCGAATGAAACAATTAGAGAAAGTTGAAGAAGCATTGCAAATGGGGAAGGTTCATACTGGAAAGGGTTTGAATCAAAAAGTTGGATTTTAAAAACCTAGTAACACTAGTTAGGGCTCTCATTATAAAACATTCATAAATCTTATTGTCATGTTTGTTCCAATTGTTGATGTGCTTGATGCTCTTGCAACTGATGGAATTGAGCCACAAGATCAAGTTAAAGGTCAAGCTATTTTGGATGGTATTTAAACATATGACTTTGCCTTTTTATTACATCTAATGAAATTGGTGTTAGGCATTACTAATGCATTGAGTCAAGATACAAAGAAGGGATCAAGACATTGTTAATGTAATATCACTTCTTAACACAGCTAAGAAACAATTGCAGCGTGCAAGTTATCAAGGATGGGACTCTTTGATAGATGATGTTAGTTCATTTTGTGTGAAGGATGATATTGAGATTTCTAACATGGATGGTTTCGCTCCTCGTCATGCTCGAGGAAAGTCAAAACATAGAGTTTCTTCTATAACAAATAAGCATTATTATCGTGTTGATGTGTTCTATTTGATTCTTGATATGCAAATGTTAGAACTCAATAGTCGCTTTACGAAGCAAGCACTGAGTTACTTCTTGGTTTGGCTTGTTTTTAATCCTACTGACTCTTTCTCCAACTTTAACAAGAACAAGATACTCAAAATAGCTTGGTTGTATCCAGATGATTTTGATGAATTAGGCATTGAGGCCGTTAGTGGTGAATTGGATACTTTCATTGATAATATACTTGATGATGAGAGATTCTCTAACTTGAATGGACTTGATGAACTCTCCACAAGGATGATTAAAACCAAGAAGTATATGAGTTTTCCCCATGTACACTTGCTTTTGAAGTTGGCATTAATTTTACCCGTTTCTACAGCAACAGTTGAAAGAGTTTTTCTTCGATGAAGTATATCAAGACCAACTTATGCAATCGGACATCAAATGAGTTTTTGAATGATACTGTTATTATTTACTTTGAGGATGATTTGTTTGAAAATCTATCTAGTGATGACATCATGGAGCGCTTTCAAAATATGAGGACTCGACGAGGAAAATTTCATTAGATGTAATGTTATTGTTATGTAATATTAATTTTAAAAACAGATGTTAACTTTTGTATTTTGTACACTATTATTAAGTTTATTTCGACCCCTCTTCCTTAAATTCTTGGATCCACCACTGGTGCCTATGGATTTTGGTCAACAAATTTTGTGATCCCTCACGCTGTGATTAAACAATTTACTGCAGTGTGTAAAAATTTCCTATGAAATGGTACATGATTTATACACAAGAAGACCAGTAATGGCCTGGCAGCAGGTTTGTTTGCCTAAAAACATGATGGTTTGGGGTTCAAGAACCTCGAAGCATGGAACAAAGCTTTGATTGCTATGTATGGGATGTTGCTGCCAGGAAAGATGCATTATGGGTGAGATGGGTCCATTCCCATTATTTAAAGTAGGTCAACTGGTGGAATTTTTATCTCAAGTCATACTGCTACTAGTATCTAAAGAAATTGATCATTTGCCTTTCATAATAATCAAGGGCTCCTGGACAAAGAGGGCATCTACAAAGCTAGAAATGGCTACAAATGGTTGTTGCAATAAAATAGGAAGATCCCATGGACAAAGCTAGTTTAGATTATTACCAATATTCCAAAGCATTCTTTCCTCCTTTGGTTATTGATTGTACAAGACAGACTTCAAGTTCTCCAAAAATTGGGACATACATACCAGCCCTTGATACAGTCAGTCCTGTGTTCTTGACCCAGATTGAAACTCAAGAGTACATCCTGTTTTATTGTGCTTTTGCGAAGGAGGTTAGGCAACAACTTATGCAATGGCTGCATATTACTTATCAGTCACCAACCTACAAGCAACTCCATGTCTGTCTTTTGCACCTAACTAACCTCGACAATTCACTGTATTTTTCAGAGCAGATGTGGCTTCTATGTTCTATGAAATTTGGAGAAGTATAAATGAGATGGCCTTCAATCGCAAGCAATCAGATGCAACTTGATCTCTTCTGTCTATCCAAGAAGGACTCAAACTGAGATTCCAATTCCTCAGTGAAGGAGGGAAAAAGTATCAGCTTTGTAATCCATGGGTATCCTAACTTCCCATAGATGATATAGGCCATGTATTTGGTTTTTATCCGTGCTTATTTCCAGGGCTGCTATTTTTAGGTAATGCAATATACTAATTTCCTACAAAAAAAAAAAAAAAAGCTCTACCCTTACAAATTTGCTCCATTTTAAAATATTACTATAATTTAACTAGAAATAAGAGGAGATGATAAAGTAAAGAATCTTTGATATATTTTTATATATAATTAATGATTGCTACAATCTTCATACTCTATGAATTCATCAATGAAGAATTTCGATAAATAATAAAAAGAAACATAAAAAAGACAAATGAAGATGAGAGGCTAATAAGGTTTCTCTCCCACATAGTTGCCAGGAGGATAGTAATTGCAGGTGATAAAAGTACCCCCAGAAGTGCATTTGGCCTTAGCACACCCAATAGACATAGTGTCTCTCCAAACAACTTGTGTATAATGTCCACACATTTTGCCCGCAGCGCATGTGTTGGACGCATAATCATAGTCTGCCTTTTCCTCAACCCAATATTTAACTGCCTGTGCTGGGCTCAATACCCCTGTGCTTACTGCCAGGTTCTCCCCAAACTCTTGGTCGTCTGAGTGCTCCAGCTTGCAGTCCGCCGATCTCTTCTTCGCATAGGACAGTGCGAACTCCTCCGCCTCTTCGCTCCACACGACCGGGGGCAATTTCTCCTTAGATCGAGCATTGTTGTGGGCCACGAGGAACTCGAGCTTAATATCATCTGGGGCGATGGCTGCACATAGGTGGGCTAGGGCCGACAGACCCGCAACCAAAACAATGGCTAAGAAGGGCTTGGTGATCATAGCCATCGTTTCGGTCTTATTAAAAAATACAAAATGTCCGGATAGAATTTATTCAACTGGACTTATTATTACCGATAGGATTTAAATACAAGAATGTACTTATATCCTATCCAATCTGCCTAATGGAGGATGAAAAAAGAGGTTCTGTGAATCCAGTATTTATATAAAAAAAAATACAGGGCCTTCTGCGGGAATTTCGTGGTTTTTGATGATTGTGCTTCAATTAAGGATTCGGTTGTATAATTTTTGCTAAACTTAGTAGATTTGGCCTCAAATATAGGATATGGTAAAATAACAGGTACCGAAAACAAAGACCTCCCTCTTATTGGTTTTTTCATCTCCTTTTTTCATTGACTTTCTTCTTTTCAAATAAAATATTGGAACAACTTAGTCTTTTAACGCAGCTTTCCTTATTAATTTTGTATTTCTTTAATATTTCGTCAATGTTACTTGGAACAATTAATTTTGAAATTTATAACCGAAGGCATAGTGTAGTTAACGTCGGCCAGCAAACATGAGTTGTGTTCACAAAGAGTTGTGTTTCAATTAGCAAAGCTAATTAATCAAGACAAGTCCAAACCTATACAAGCCTATGGAAGTATTTATGACTGGTCGATCTGCACGATCAAAGCCTACTCAAACTTGTAAAAAAGGCTACAGTTTTGCAGCATATTATTTTTACCCTTTGAAAAGTACTTTTGATGATCATAAGCTAACCTTATTGTTCTAACCATGTATTTTTATGGGGTTAGTCCAATTAGACTATAAGAATAGCAATATGAGATCTAGCTAAGATTCGGGATATTTTCATGCCAAAATTCCTACCATTCCTAATGTCATCGCTAGTAAATTAGTCCAACTTTTCAGTGATAGGCCAATCGCCTAAAAATCAAGATGAAAAATTGTTCGTCATAGTTTCTACGACTCACAAATATAAGTAACCTCGAGTGAGTACTCGGGTGTCGAACCACGGGGATTAGGGTTTCAAGTATCTGCGCCTAATTTGAGCGGCTCAAGCTACGCCAAATCAAATGTGTGAAAATTCAAATAATGAAAACTTAATTAAGAAAGCTAAAAAGGTGGCTCGGTTGTGATTTCGTTAATTAACGATCTGATTAGCCAAGACGAGACCCTAACCGAGCCAACCTAAACTAATAAATTGAGATGATCGGTTGTATCGAGAAAGCTCACCCAAGCCCTCGTTCGAGCTAGTCTAAGTGGCCGAACCGCCTATTTTCATGGGGTTAGCCCAAATAGACCACAAGGTTAACAACCCTCGGACCTATCTCGGGTTCGGGCTATTTTCATGCCAAAATCTCGGCTATTCAATTCTCCTACACTAGCAAATAGACCTTACCTTTCGGTGTAAGTCAATCGCTCAAAAATGTAGATGAAAACTCTTTCAAACATTTCATTAAACACTTGATAGGTATGAGTGAAAACTCAAAATTTGCAAGCTTAAATTGGGTTGAGCTAAGCCTAATACATGACTAATTAGCCACCAAAGGGCTAATCACAACACAAGCCAACCAAACAACTCACTAAACATGAGAAAATTCAAGCTAAAGTCTAAACTCGCAACATAACAAATAAACATGGAGAGGAGAGAGAAACTAAATTAACTCGCATAAACCAAACAAATAAACATAAAGCGACAACAAAAATCAAACATCTAAAAAAAACATTAACTAACCTAACATTAGTCTAACAAATTAACAAGAACAAAGCAAGAATTAAAGAGAGAAGGAAGAAGAAAGCTTAGCCATTTATGTTTCAAAATTCCATGGTTCACAATCATCAACCCAAATCTACACTAATCTAACCTAATTATTCTCCATATGGAGTTTTATTTTAGCTAATTATAAAACTAATTTAACTCCTAAATCTTAAGTAAGGGCTCTCTTAAGAGGCTTTTCAAAAATTCAACTAAAAATGGCTTTATACAGTAGCATTCGAGTGACATGCGCATGTCAAAATGACATGGGCTTGATCATGTCTCTTTTTGGATGAAATCTAGAAAGAGACACATGGACATGTCAAAATGACATGAGTACTGACATGGGCATTTAACTTTCTGGATGCAAATTGAAAAGAACCTTAAAAAAGGGCTGCCACGGTTTGGGCCATGGGCCATAGGTTAAACCACGGGACCTCTAATTGGACTTTTCTCCATTTGACATTCATTGGGCGACATCGGGATGTCTCGGGTAGAGTATATATGCGTCGGTTTGTGCTTGGACATGAATGCTTGGACGTGGAGGCTCCAAAACTTGATTTCGAATAGCGGAAGGTCATTGAAGGTAACAACAACTACTTGGCTTGCATAATCATGTTCGATTTGCCATTATTCCATCATTTTTGCTTCGTTTTCCGCAACTCGTTGAGTTTAGGTTATTTCCTACAAAAGTAGATAAAATAAATAAAAATCCTAAAATTAAATTATTTACGAGCCAAATAAAAGTGCTAGAGAGCGTATGAAATACTTCATTTACTCTCCGAACAAAAACTCATTCAGGCATTTCTTGAACACGTGGGGCACATGAGGAACAATTCTAAATAACGAGCATAAAGCAAATGGATTATGGCCTAAACAAGATCAATTAGCCATTAGAGAGGCTAATCACAACCAAAAGCAACCAACTTTAACAACTAATTAATATTAAACATAAAATAAATTTAACAAGTAAGCTAAAAAATAAACAAACACAAATCAACTTAAACGAAAAATAAACAAACACAAATCGACTTAAACAAGAACATTTAGTTTAATTAAACTCAAATATAAGAACAAACAATTAATCTAACTATAATTAACGTTTAAACTAATAAAAATAAGATCTTTACACTGAATTGAATAATCAAAATAGTATGTTTGAAGTAAAGAGGAAGAGAAAAATAGGAAAACTCATACTTGAATTGAAGTTGAAGGCTTGAATTGAAATTGAAGGCTTGAAATCCAAAATCTTGAATTGAAGTTGAAGGCTTGAAATCCAAAATCTTGAATTAAAGTTGAAGACTTGAATTGAAGGCAAGTCTACACAGTTGTGCACTTTTTCGCTGGTACTGTGCAAGTTCCTGAAAGTATATAGATAACATAGTTGTGTACGGATTCACACAACTATTTGTGCACACTATTATCTTCTTTTTTTTTTGCATCCTTTTTAGCTCAAACATTTCGTTATTAGCTCGATTTAACTTTTTGCTTACAAAAGTAAATAAAATAAATAAAAACACTAAAATTATATTATTTCATAAGTCAAAATCTAAGTAATAAGGGTATGAATACTTAATATTTGGATCGAATGACAATCTAAAACTGACAAGTATCGTGAACAAAAGGAGTACTTTTCTCTTTAGGTAAGAGAACATAGTTTTGTCAGATGAAGCACCATGAATCAGAAGTGTGCAATGGTTAGTTTTATATTAGTCTTATTCATGTAACTTTGTAGAACTTAGTTCTGTAAATATGATACTATTTGTATATAATATTCTTTGATAGTTGGCAATGTATATATAAGGCACTAGTACTTGTACTGTACAATTACTAAATTTTTGCAATACAAAAAAATTCAAAAACTTTCTCTCTCCAAAATTCCACTCATGCTCTACATGGTATTAGAGAATTAGGGATTTCGATCGCAATCGCTCTATTTATTCCTTTTGATCTGATTTGATTATAGATCATTTTCAATCTATTTCTAAATTCGATTCTCATAGTGAAATCGAATCTCTATCTTGTTTTCTACGTTAAAGTTCTATGATTTTCTCCCAAAATTCATGGATCGGAATAATTCTACTAAGTCGATTGAGAGCAAAATTTCTTCATCCAATCAAAATTCATATGATGATTTGTTGTTCCTTTCTAGCTCCGATCACTCCGGAATGCAAATTACAACCAAGCAATTTAACGACACGAATTATAACACAAGGAATCGAGCAGTAAGAAGAGCTTTGGGAAAGAAGACGAAGCTAGGGTTCATCAACGACACTTGTTCCAAGCCTGTTGAATTTTCTACTAATTTCTTGCATTGGATTAGGTGTGACAATATGATTCTTTGTTGGATGCTCAATTTCATGGTGCCTGAGATTGCTGAAAGTTTTATGTATATTGTAACCTCGTAAGAACTATGGAAAGAAGTTCATGAAAGGTATGGACAAACAAATGGTGCTCTGATTTACCAATTGAAGTGTAAAATCTTGAATCTCATGCAAGAAAACAACTTTGTTACTTCGTACTATCGAAGAATGAAGCGTGCATACGATGAGCTACAATCGACCGATCCGATGTTGCAATGTACTTGTGGTGTCCTCAAACTTTGCAAATGTGATCTACTCAAGCACATTCAAGAGCTGGAATTGAGGAATCAATTAATGCAATTTCTCATGGGCTTAAACAGTGGATATGATAATACTAGGGACAAATCTTGACTATGGATCCATTTCCCCATGTGAATCAAGCACGTTATCTGCTACAACTAATTGAGAAACAACGACAAATTACTGACGTAATGAATGTCAAGTGTGATTTTGAAGCACTAGCTGTGACTAAACCGCAAGGAAAAAGTTCATTTGGCAACCTAAACAAGAAGGATCAGAAGAACAACAAACATGACAACTTCGTGATAATTGCAAATGCTCTGGACATAGCATGGATCAATGTTTCAAGATTCATGGATATCCGGACTGGTATAAAGGAGATTGAGGAAATTGAGGTCCTAAAATGGTTGCTCAGGTGATGACCGAGCTTCATGAAATTTAGGAGACTCCTCTGCATGAAGAGAAGGAAGTTGTTGAGTCCAAGCTCGATCCAACAATGCTACAAGCTGTGTGTCAAGAGGTTCTTAAGGCTCTCAAAGGCAAATGAGGTTCTAGTTCTGATATGGGAGTTGTCAACTTTGCTGGTAAGATCCTTGATGAATTTGCTGCTTCCAATATTACTAATTTGCATAACAAATTTGATGCATATTCTTGGATTGTTGACACTGGAGCTTCAAACCATATGAGTCCTAATCCGAACAGTTCATTGTACAACATGATTTAGTTCATCCTGCTACTATTGGACTCCTTGATGGTAGTGTTAAACAAGTGACTAAAATAGGGGATATTCAGCTAAATCCCAACATTATACTCAAGGATGTCTTATATGTTCCTGAGTTTAAATACAATCTTACTGTCTGTGGGAAAATTGCTCGATAATTCTCGGCTTGTTACCTTAACTAACAAAACTGGTTGTTTCTTTTAGGAGCTTTCTACTAAGGTCACTGTGGCATATGCTCCAAGGGCAACAGGTTTATACAAATTTGATGGTAATAAAGTTGAGGTCAGTTCTTGTTTGAAGAAAACTGAGGTACAAACTAAGGTTACTATGTCTAGTTTGGTTGATTGTAATAAGTCTTGTAAGACTATAGATGTTCAGTTACTCAATACTCATCTTGGACATTATTCTCTATCCAAATTAAAGAATATTCCCAAGTGTAAGTACATCTCTTCAGAAGTTTTCAATCGTGAAGCTTGCTTACTATCAATATTTTATAGAATACCTTTTTCCAAAGAATGAGACACACGCTACTATGCCATTTGAGTTGATTTATATGGACTTATGGGATCCTTATAGGCATCCGGATGTCAATGGTGCTCATTACTTCCTCATAGTGTTAAATGATCATTCCCGGACAACTTGGACTTTCTTGCTCCAAAATAAGTTACAAGTCATTCTGTATGTATAACAGTTTGTGCCTTATGTTCAGAATCATTTTAGTCAAAGGATGTATATTAAAAGCGATAATGGCACAGAGTTTATTCAAGAACAATGTGCTTCCTTGTTTAAAGAACAAGGCATTTTGCACTATAAAAGTGCTCCCAAAACACCTCAACAAAATGAAAGGATTGAAAGGAAACATAGGCACCTAGTTAGAACTGCTAGGGCTATCAAATTACATGCCAATCTGCCTACTAAATTCTGGAGAGCTTGCATACTTGTTGCGACACACATCATAAACAAATTACCTTCTGTTATGCTAGGATGGAAAACTCCTTTTGAAGCTTTGTATGTTATTGCCCCCTCATATTCTGAACTAAAAGTGGTAGGTTCCCTTTATTACTGCTTGGATACTAAAACCAGAGGCAAGTTTGCACCTAAAGGTAGGAAGTGCATTTTGTTGGGCTACCCAACCCTCCAAAAGGCTTACAAAATTTATCACCTCAATACTTATACTGTGTTTGTGATAAGAGATGTATAATTTTTTGAGAACATTTTGCCTTTTAGGGATGGGTCTCATATTGATCATCTTACTGTTTCTACTAATGGATTGTTTTTCCAAACCATCCCGACTCCAATGTGGATGAGAGCCCTTTCATTACTCTCTCCCCTGCAAATGTTCCCACATGTGCACCTTTTGTGCCTTTACATGAAAATGATGCGTTTATGCCTGATCATGCTTTGGCTTCTTTTTCTGCTCCTACCTTTCTAACCCCTCCTTCACCACAAGATTATGTCCCTAGAAGGTCTACTAGGGATCAAGGCTTCTGGCTGGTTGTAGGATTATGTTCAAACAGCGAGTTACTTATCATCTGTTTAAATCTACTAATTTTTCACATCTTACAAGGGATTATCAAGCATCTTTATGTAATGTGTTGACTGTTCATGAACCGGCTACTTATGATTAGGCCAAAGGGGACCCCGGATCGGAGGAAGCCATGAGTAAGGAATTGGCTGCTTTGGAAGCTAATGACACTTCACAAGTTACTCGATCGATATTCCTTCGAGCAAAAGAGCTATAGGCTCCAAATGGATATACAATATCAAATTTAAGGTTGATGGTACTATAGACAAGTACAAGGCTCATTTTGTTGTCGGAGGATTTACACAAATCAAGGACAAAGATTATAAACTCACATTTTCTCCGATAGTAAATTACCTACTTTGAAGGTGTTAATTGCTTTTGGCTACCACTCAACAATGGAATTTATATCAGTTAGATGTAAATAATGCCTTCTTGCATGGTTATTTGGATGAAGAGGTTCATATTTTACCTCCTAAAGGTTATGTTGTAGTTGTTGGCAAAGTTTGTAAATTGTAGAGGTCTTTGTATGGGTTAAAGCAGACTTCTAGGCAGTGGAATTTGGAGTTAACCAATTCCTCAAAGGGTTGGGTTTTGTTCAATCCAAACAAGATTACTCACTTTTTACTCGATCACAGGAAGATAAGTTCATTGCTGCATTAGTATATGTAGATGACATGCTGATTATAGGCAATGATGAGCAAGGCATTAATCAAGTCAAGCAAGCATTAGATCAAGCTTTCATCATCAAAGATATGGGACATGCCAGGTATTTTTTAGGTATTGAATTGGCTAGATCTACTACTAGGACTCTTATCAATCAGAGGAAGTACATATTGGATATTCTCATTTATTGTAACACCCCAACTTTTTAATCACATTTAATTATTTTAAATGCTAAATTTGATCATATTAATATGATGTTAATCAAAAGCGGAGAGCCTTGAAAATTTAAAATCTGAATAAAATAAGCAGAGAAATTTGGTAGTTCAAATAATTTAGGAATTTTTAATCACATCAAATAGTAATAATTTAAAAAATTGTACAGTTATCTATAGAGGTATATTTGTACTCGAATGATGCAAAATTTTATTCCAAACTCGATTAATTTATTTATTATATTAAAATATGTATATATGTATCTATATAAGAAAATTAAATTAAGCCAAGTATATGGTAAATAAATTGGCCATGTGGTAAGTATATATATATAAATATAATGAGATAGGATAAAAAATTAATTTGACAAAAAAAAAAAGAAAGAAGAGGAAAAAGGGAAATTGGTTACTCGCCAGAGCTGGGCCTAAATAAATCAAAAGGGGAAGGGGGGCACTGGCATACCTAAATCAGAAGGGGGATGAAGTCGAGTTCAAGACCTTTAGAAATTTGGGGATTGAGAGTTGCTCGTAATTTGGGGCTGCATCGAGTATGGCTTCAATTAGATTCAATTTTAGTTACTCGGGATGCTGAGGGGTCATAAAGATTGGGGGACCCAATTTACTCCAATTATATCCCAATTTAAACTGCTGATGGAGAAAAATGACTGGGTAATCAAGATTACTCACTGCTAGAGGGAGGCGAATCAAGTTGCGGATAAACTAGCTAATGTCGGTCTGTGTATGGAACCGGCATATCGTTATTTTCAAGTTCCCATTAGAGAAGTTAGGGAGATGTTGTTTGCGAGATAATGTAGGTGCCACTTGGCCAAGACTCGTTAATCATTAATAAAGTTACTTTAAGGGTTTGACCCCTCTTCCGCACCAAAAAAACAGACCTTTAGAAAGGAAACCCACTAACCCCACTCTCTCTCATCTTCCTCATGGTATCTCCTCCTCTCCGTGGCTTCGGCCTCCATCGTCGCCACCAGCCGGCCGCCGGCTCCCACATCCGCCTTCGGACAGCTGGTGTAGGGACCCATAGGCACCGCCCTTCCCGGGTCTCCTTCTCCCCTCTTGCTCCTCTGTCTCCCCAGTAAAGGGGTAGGGCTGCCGCCGCTGTGGGCTGTTGTTGTCGCCGTTATTCTGGCCGCCGGCAATCGGTCACTCGCCACCGTGCCTCCCACACCCAATTACACCCCTAAACACTTTAAGGTATTTCTTCCATTCTTCTCCTCTAAATTAAGTTTAATTATGAATTTGTGATTCAATTAAATAATTAGAGGGGTATATATATGTTTGGGGATTATTTGTGGAAGAATTGAAAGAAAGATGTTGAGGATGATTGAAATATGAACATATATGTTGTTGTGGGTTGGAATGTGTAAATGAAGCATTGAAGATTGATGGAGGATTGAATTTATTTATGTATATGTGTGCTAAACTTGAGCGAATTAAATGGAAGTACATAAACATGTATGTTGTTGTGAGTATGGAGGTATATTCATGTTTGTGAATTAAATAGAAATTGGGCTATGTTAAGTTTTAGGATTGAAAATACGAACTAAATGTAAATTGGCTATGAAATTGAAGGCTTTATTGGATTTAATGGAAATCTTGTTTGAAGTAAGTTGTGATGAGGTGAAAAATAAGTGCATAAGTGTTTAGATTATAATGAGTCATGAATGATTAAGTGAGTAACGATCTTAAAGAAGGTTTGGGATATTATTCAAAGAGATTAAAATTAAAAAGAAATTTAAAATGATGAATCGAGTTGAGCAAAGAAGAAGATATGATCTTTATAAAATTATGAAAATTTGAAGCTTAAAGGAATTATGAGTGGCAAGTGAGAAATTAAAAGAAGCCGAATGCAAAAGTTTATCGGGAAAAAAACGTATGAGAATGTGATAAGAGACCTAACTTACTGAATTAAATTACTTCCTGAAAACAAAAATCGACGGAAACGACATGATCGAAGAAAGTAACAAATAACGATATTTAAAGGAAAACGAACAACTATCTGAGTACGTTACTACTTGTTCCTTTCGAAATGATTAATGTTCACTTGTTTTATTAAAATGTTAATCGTTTATCATTAATCTCTTATGAATGTTTGCTATGAGAACGAACCGTATTGGGCTCTCCTTGATAGTCAGAATCCCTACTGAATCGTTTAACTGAAATTATTATTACAATGTAAATGTGTTAGTGTCCTATAGCTAATCGATAATTAAAAAGTTTTCGAAAATGAAAATACGAATTTAGTGTAAAAGAAAAAGTGAGCTAATTTATTAAATTGTATCGTGAGTAAGAATTACTCATTGATGTTATGATGACAATGGAATAAGAGGTGATTGAGTTGTCGACACATATATTTATATATTAGTTTAATTAATATAAGTATTTTGCAAATGAACTTCGGGGTAATATATAATGAAATAAGATAGAATTCATGAAGTTATATTTTTGCATCTTGGAAAAGGAAAAAATGATGAAATAATGTATGTGGGTGAGTGGCTAGGGAGAATTATATACAAAAGTGGGTTTTATTAACGAAGTTGTGAGTGTGGGATATTGATTATTGGTGTGAAAGTATTAAACTAGAAAATTATGCAATATGACTGGGGTTGTGAAAGGAAATTGGAATGATTATGATGTTTCATGTTTTAAATCATTATAGTTAATACTTGGATCTTGATATAGAAGAAGTGATTAATGTGGTTAAACTGAATTGAATTGATAAAATGAAATGGTGATAATTTTTGAAATAAGTACTATTGTATATAACTGATCATGGAAGAAAAAAGTGACAAAGTTTGAGTCTCTAAGGAAAAATGAGGAAATAAACCTATTGATTGCTCTATATAAATTCAGATTATATCCTTAATAGTTCATGTTGAATTTCTATGAATACGGAAATCAAATGGAAATAATATGGAAAGTAATTCGGAAAGTAGAAGTTTCTCTAAGAATGGATGTAAATATGACTAGAAGACAAAGTAATTGATAGAAACAGATTCCTTTAAGCGAATAGAAAAACCGAACTGAACTGGAATTGTGCGTACGCAAAAAGAAATCGAATTGGAATTTTGCTACAGGAACAATCAACAATCGAAGTGGTTGGCGCACCAAAGTATGTTATTTGTTTATATCTTTACCTAAAAGTGAAAGTTTTACGACATTGATAGTTCATGCTTAACAATTCATGACATTTGTAAATATGTTTTAACAGTTTTATCATGATTTTGCCATGCAAAGGACCCATTAATCGGTATGATGGTCTATGATCGCATATAATCATAATCATAATCATAATCATAATCGTAAATGGTTGATCCAGGGACGCCTAGACAACGTTGCCTACTAGTATAGTATTTAACCGTATATCGTTCAATTGTTCACAACCGATCGCCGAATGGTTCGGTGAATCTAGGAGTCGGATTACAGATTGTCTTGATTGATGGTTTCACAAGTACGAGTCCTAAGCTTGGTTAACCAGAAAAGTGAATCAGCAATTGACAAGTTTGCTTACTGTTTACTCAAGAAAAATGATTTAAGATATGCACGTATTTAATAGCATGTGATTTATAATTTTATTTTATAAGGGTAATGTACTTGAGCTTTTAAGTTCACACTTCTATTGTTTTATGTTTTAAAATTTTTAGGAAGATGAACGCATGACAGATTACTTACAATTATGCATAAAGTTTAAAGAGGAAGAAAAAGATAATGCTGGTTAGAAGAAGTGATGTATGGTTGATCGCCTTGACCCCATACCTGTGAGTCCCTCCCTTGGTCTCTTGGCTCATGGTTCCTCTCCAACCGATCCTTGATTTTTAAAAGGTTGCATTTTTTTTATGAAAGATTTTGGGCGAATTGTTATATGAAATTTTATACTTGTTTGAGTAATAGACTTCGCTTAGTTGAACATGCCTTATTTTCATTTTGAAAACGGCAATAACGTATCCCAATTTACAAGTCTTTCGCTGCTGATGAATAGTAAATTACTTTTAAGTAAGCGATTATGTGGTCACGTATTATAGGCGTTACACCGATATAGGCTGAAACGTATTAGAGGCGTTACACCGATATAGGCATCTCAAACATGCTTCTACACCTCTTCCAGCAGGTATTCATCTCTCTCTTGATTCCGGGGGTTTGCTATCTCACCCCGAGCAATATAGAAGATTGGTGGGTAGACTGTTGTACCTTAATTTCACAAGGTCAGACCTTACTTTCTCTGTGCAACATTTGAGTCAGTTTTTGAGTACTCCGAGGAAGCCTCATTTGGATGCAACTCATCATGTCCCGAGGTATCGCAAGGGTACATATTAATAGAGGATTTGCTTATGCCGATTTGGCAACTTGTGGTTTTAGTAGAAAATCTGTTATCGGATATTGTATGTATCTTGGGGATTCTCTAGTTTCTTGAAAAACTAAGAAGTAGGAATGACACTTGGTCCTAGACTCGACCCGGGCCCTTAAGATCCGACCCATTTAACCGGATCGAGGTCCAGAAAAAACTAGACTCGATGGGTCCGAGTCTGGTCCGGGTCTAACTGGCCTGGGTCAGGTTTAAAAATTAAGATCCACACCCGACTCGAGACTCGGTTAAGACCCGACCCAAAATCTGATTAAAAAAAATGTTTTTGTGATAGTTAAAACTATTGAAGATTTTGTTCAAACTATGGAAGAACCTTTATAATAGTTGAAAATTTTTATCAAAGTATGGCAGAATCTCCAGTTTATAAAAACTGTTTTGTTTCATTTTGGGATATAAAGCGATGAGTAACCTCAACTAAATCGCAGAAGATGAAGGTATGCCCCAGTTTTGCTTGACCTTCCTTGCTACTTAAGTTGTCTAGAAAATGTGTTGATTTTGCTTATGAGGTT
The DNA here is from genome assembly GCA_021018815.1 of Talinum fruticosum. Lineage (NCBI taxonomy): Eukaryota > Viridiplantae > Streptophyta > Magnoliopsida > Caryophyllales > Talinaceae > Talinum > Talinum fruticosum. The sequence continues at coordinate 9,747,610 of JAITYX010000004.1, read as the reverse complement.
ATAAGTTTTATCAAATTATTTTTTAAAACTCATTTATGATAAAAATACAATGGACTGTTTAAGACCCATGGACCTGCAGACCCGTCGACCGGGTCTAGGTCCAAGTCCAAAAATTAAATGGGTCTAGGTGTAACCGGACCCGACCCATTGCCATCTCTACTAAGAAGTAATGAACCATATCCAAATCTTTTGCAGAATCTGAATATAGAAGCATGTTAGCAGCAACTAGTGAACTCATTTGGTTGGCTGGCCTTCTCGAGAGATCTTCACATTCCATTTGTGTGTCCTGTTTCACTAGCTTGTGAAAATAAAGTTGCTCAATATATTGCAGTTAACCCTGTTTTTCACAATAAAACAAAACATTTGGATGTTGATTGTTACTATGTTAGAGATAAAATTTAGGAAGGTTTTCTGCAAACTGTTCACATTTCCTCCAAATCTCAAATTACAGATATTTTCACCAAGTCCTTGCAAAGTCCTCAACACCATCTCTTGATTGTCAAACTTGGTCTTATTGATCCATCAAGTCCACCTTGAGGGGCGGATCCACCAAGGTCATCATCAATCTTCTACTCACATTTCTATGCCAGAACGACATGCTTCATATGACATTCTAATCACTAGCTAAATTCGATGCCTACGTCATGAAATGCAAAAGTGACCCAGCGTAAGTTCACATTTTAAATAGTTAACATGAAGTTGAGCTGAAAATAAAAAATGATCTGAATCCAATTGAATTCAACCAAAATATTTTTATTAAAGTTATTTCTCTTTAAAAGACGAGTTTATTATAGTAAACATCAATCGACTCAAAATCAAAATCGAATCCAACATAAAATCGAAACCGACTCCACTTCGAGTTGCAATATGCTACCCTTTGTAAAATAAATTTATACAAATGATAATGATACGTGTCTTGTATATGACACACATTAAGTGTATTCTCTCGACTTAAAAATTATTATATCATTTAACAAATTAAAAAAATGATATGATTGAATAATATAATTGTATTATAATTTACAAATTATGTAAATTCGACATTTTATTCATCATTTTTTATATTTGTAAAATTATGTGTATGACACACCTTCTAGGTAGGGTGATCAAATTATGGTGTCATTTGATACTTGTCGATGTAGTCAACGATTATTAAAACTTTACTTTCATAATTAATCATACTTTTTAAAAAAAAATAATTTTAAATCATAAAATATATTAATATAGGTTAAGACAAGATATTTTAAGACTTTATTCAACAACAGCGTTTGGAGTAGTTTTTAACGTTTTGACCAAGTCAAAACAATAATCAACCAAATATTAGTGTTTGTTAAGGTAGTGTTTTAACTAGTATTTGCAGTATTTTTAGCATTTCAAGTAGTGTTTCTAAAAATCTAAGAATATTAGTTTTTCACATTTAAAAGTAGCGTTTCATATTTTTTGACAAAAAATCCTTTCATTAATTTATATTTGGCAAATTATATATATCCATTTACGTTAATTTACAATAATTAGTTAACTCAACTACTAAATTTATCAAACACATTTATTCAAGCACTAAGCTGAACAACTATCCGCTAACGAGATAAAATTTAACGACTATCGCCTACCTAAACATCTATCGGTTATACAAATAAATATCCGCTACTCAAACATCTCATTTTTCGGAACAAGGCCTTAGAGTGTCTTTATGCAAGACACATATCATCACCCTGATAAAAAAAACAAAATAAGTTGTGTCACTTGTTCATGGCGTCATGGATCAAAAATAAATTTGACTAAAAAATAATAAAATAATAAAATAGTTGGTTAGTTGGATAAACCTCACCAGATTTATTTATTTTTCGTATTTGATTTTATTTAGGTGTGTTGTATGTGATCGTTTATTAATTAACAAATTGGGCTCACATCGTCTCATACGAGACAAAGCTCTATCCTCATAAATTTTCTCCATTTTAAAACATTAAAACTCAAAACTTTTATTTAACAATGTCAAATATCCAACCGCCTACTCTAAGTATATATATTCATTGGAGATTTCAACTTTGTTCTAGATGTGCATGAAAGGATTGCAGGGTACACTGTTCAGTATTCTGAAATCAAACTTTTTAAGGATTGTTAATGGACTGTGATCTGTATGAAATGACAAGCTGTGGAGCTTATTTAAATCAAAAGTTTTAAATGCAATCTTATTTCAACTCAAAAATTGGTTACCGATGAAAATTGTGTTGTTTTTTACGGGCTAAATTTTTGTATTATATCATACACCATCCTCCTCTGATTTAGATCATTATTTGTGGGGATGATATCATACACCATCCTCCTTTGGTTGTCACTATTTTTTATGTGTGGTGGATGATTATAGTCATGCTACTTTGGTTTACTTGATTATACATAAAAAGAGGCATATGAATGCTTTGTTCAATTCTGCTCTATGGTGAAAACTCAATTTGGGATATACGTTAAGAAAATACATAGTGACAAAGGGAGTGAGTTGAAGGGTTTCTTGATCATGGCATGCTTTATGAAACTTCTTATGTGGATACACCTTAACAAAATGGTAAGATGAAACCAAAAATCGTCACTTACTCAATGTTGTTAGGGCTTTGAGGTTCCAAGCATCATTGCCCATTCGATTTTAGGATGAGTGTGTACTCACAGTCGCATATCTTATTAATTATACATCCACAAAATTGCACGATTTTAAGAGTCTCTATGAAATTTTGTTCGGCCAAACTCCCTTCTACAATCACTTTTGTATTTTTGGGTGTTTATGTTACATTCACAACCACGACCGACATTTGGATAAGTTTGATTCATGTGCAACTAAATGCATTTTTATATCAATCAAGGACAAAAAGGTGACGTGTGTATGGCCTTGATAGCAAGAAAAGATTTGTTTCATGGGATGTGCTTTTTACGAAACAATATTGCCTCTTACTCCTGGCCCATCTTAACTCCACAAAATCAACCACAAACTTGGCCTAACTCACAAAATCATGTAGCCCAATTAGTCCTAGCCCACAACCCATTTAGCCTAGCACCATGTGGGCCTCATGTATATGCTTTTCCGACTTCCTCAACCTCCTCATGTGATCTTTATCTAGTAGCCCACTTCGTTTCGCCGCCCAGTTAGCCCATCAGCCCAGTCACATGTGACCTTGATAGCCTCTTCACGTAAGTTGCTCATTACTTCTCTTAGTCGGATGTAGCAATGAAGTAAATATGATAGGTCATACATGAGAGATCAGCGTAAAAGGTAATTTTTCATAATTTTTAAGCGAAAAAAATTAGTAGCTTATGTACATCAATTGAGAACTGAAAATGGCAGATTAACTGAGGATCGAAAAGAGATGGCAACTATAATCTAGAATTTTTATATCAATCTTCTTGGGGTGAGATCAATAAGAGCACCATGTGACAGTCACGTTTTCCAGATTGGCCATGTTTTCACTGTGTAGCAAGAGCTGTAGCTTTGCAAGCCTTTTTCTGATGAAGAGATCAAACAATTATGTTCTCTATTCCTAATTGTAAGTTACCAAGCCCAGATGGATTCTTTAGTAGTTTTTTCAAAGAAACTCGGAAGACCATAAACCCACTGGTTTGCAATGCTATCCATGATTTTTTTTTACTGGTAAACTGACGAAGACAATGAGTGGAACTAGGGTGGTACTGATCCCTAAAGTAAAGAATCCTACACAAGCCCTCTCAATTCATACCTATAGCATGTTGTAATGTTATTTATAAATGCATTACTAAACGACTTTGTCAACGGATATCAAAGGTGCTACCAACCATCATATCTTAATCATAATGTGCTTTTGTAAAAGGGAGACTCTTAGACCACAGTGTGATAAAATAATGTACCAAGAGCTAGCCGGGGGTTACTTTAGAAAATCAAGCTCTCCCAGATGCATGATTAAATTAGTCGTCAAAAAGGCCTATGATTAGGGATGGCAACAGGGTGGGTTTGGGTCGGGGAGTGTCGTTCCTATCCCTATCCCCGCCCCCGCTGCCACAATCCGTCCCTGTCCCCGACCCCGACTCGGGGGAATGAACTCCTCCCCGTCCCTTTCCCCGGCGGGTCCTCGATCCCCGAATACAAGCACAAATTGATGCTGAATTCACAACAAAAACTCAAAGAAAAAAGACCCAAATATGCAATTGTCTACTTCAACAAATTGAATTTAGTTACAAATATCAAAATCTCCCTTCAATTAGTATAACCCAGATTAAGATAACAAAAAAACAAGATTTGTTCTATCAAAATAAATAAATAAATAACAAGATTTGACGGAGTAAATCTAAACAGCCTTTGTTATGTAGTAATTTCCATAGTGGTGAGGAAGGAGCTACAATGGTAGAGAAAAACCCAAAGTGATGATGCTTCTGCTGACAGCAAGGCGGTTATGGTCGTTGATGGCTAAAGCTTCGGCTAGATCGAAAAGCATGAGTTTGAAGTAAATGAAAGCTTGAGAGAGAGAGAGAGAGAGAGAGAGAGACTGAGAGAGGCAAACGGATCTAACAGGGTGGATGGACAATAATGATGCCTTGCTTTTATCTGTAGGGTTTGGAAAGCCCCTACAATACCCAAAATAGCCCTGATCTTGCTTTTATTTAAACAATGGGGAAACGGGGTGAGGACGGGGATAAAATTTGGCCCTGTCCCCATCCGGAATTCAACTTCCCCCTCCCCCGTCCCCGAACCTATTCCTATCAGGGGTGGGGATGTTTCCCCACTTCAGGTTGGATCTCTGTCGGAGACTGGTAATCGTCACCCCACTGTCATCCCTACTTATGATTCTATGTATTAGGAGTTTATGGAGGAAGCATTGAGGGGTTCACATTTTCCCCACAAGATGGTCAATTGGATAATGACTTGTATTAGATCAGTGGCATACCCATTGTAGTTTAATGGAACTAAGTTACCTAAATTCAATGGAGCAAGAGGAGTAAGGCAAGATAATCCCCTTTCTCCATTATTTGTCATCACCATGAGTACTTATCCAGAATGCTCAAAGTGTTGACTATTTCCATGGGTTTAACTTATATCCCAGATGCAAATAAGAAAAGTTGACTCACTTGATGTTTGTTGATGACATATATAGCAACCACGGTCGGGATCGACCGAGTTTTCTTACAAATATCGGGTCTCTTTTTTAAAAAATGATTTTGAAGATGGTTTTGGAAGTTTATTAAAATATGGAGATGAAACTTTTATTAAGATTTAAAATGAATTAGGTAAAGTTTGAATAGCGGTTTTGTTAATCATTGTATTTTAGGAATTATTTTGAGAAGTCCGGGATATTATTTCATAATTGAAAAATTAATACAAATTAGGTTAGTTAGGTTACTGCCGTGAGGCTTTACGGCTAAGCTGGTGTGAAAACATCGGCTTGGACCGAAGCCTCACCCACCGACCTTCCGGCGCCAATGAGAGCTAGCACCGTGCCATGGGTGGCGCCAGCCGAGGGCCATGGCTGAGATGGTCAGCCTTGGCCTTTAGCCTGGCTGGCGAGATCCGGAAACCCCCATTTTTATTTTTAGGAAGAATAACCGAGAGGCGGAATAACATAAATAAATCGAAAAGGAAGTCGTCAATTAGTTTTTAGGAATCAAAAACTAACAAAAACAAATTAAACCAATCTTAGTATGGGAAAACTAAGACCGACAAAGATCATAAAATGACTCCATCGCTCTAGAACCAAGAATCTAAATTCGGGGCAAAACGTAGGGATAAGCCCTTCTATTTTGCCCGTCAAACGACGACCTTTACTAGTTTGAGCGAGTGAATCTAAATAACGCATTAAAGGAAGGCATGCAACATGATTAGATACGAAAATAAAGGCAACCAAATCATGCTAATAAAAGCAGTAAAAGCATATACGAAAAATGATAAACGAAAGCGATAAAGAAACGAAAGGAAAAGCGAAAAGAAAACTAAAAACGAAAATAAAAAAGATTACCTTGGGCGGGAGGAATTTAAAAGCGATACATTTTTCTCCACAATACTGAAAACAATAAATAAAATAAATAAAAAAGTAAACCGTGGTTTGAAGACCAATTTGGTGCCCTCAAGTTGTCCCACCCGATGATCCGGATCTTGTATCGAATCCGAGAGTGCAACGAGGGTGATCCGAAAGGGGCTTTTTGTGAGTTTTTGTAGAGGTAGGTAGGGAAATATCCGCTATTGGTGGAGTATTAGGGTTCGAATTTAGTAGAGTAGGGAAGATGATGGGAATAGGCTGAAAAGAAACCAAGAGATCGGAATACTACATAGTGTATTAAATAGCTCTTAGTTTAGCTTCACCATTGTAACACTTAGGGTTGAGCCGTTCCGAAATAAGAGCCTAAACTCTCTATTTATAGGCAAAGGCTAGGTCACAAATCACCTAGGGGTTCCGATAAGGCGGTTTCCAAAGTAGGCAAAAAATTGGTTGAAAATCACAAAAACCGAACCAAGAAACATGATAGAACCAGATCCGGGATCTACTCCGCGGTGCGCGGCTCCGGACACAAAACGAGTGTCGTTTGGGTTTTTCTTGCTTCCGTGTTGTAGCCGAATTCTCGGTAAAACGCAGTGTTCTGAACTTGATCTCCCTCTACGTGCCGCTGGCCATAAACTCCGTTTCTCTATTGGACTTTTCGGAGCGGAATGCAACGTTTTGATGCTTCGATCATAAAACACGACATCAGCCACACAACGTCATTTTGATGTCTTGGTTTTCGTGCTTTGCTTGGTAGCTAAGGGAGAGTGAAATGATGCGTTCTTGCCGAAAATAGTAGTGATCGGCACTAACCTTAGCAACCTTCAAAAAATGGAAAGTTTCCATTTTTGGGCAAGTTTTTATTTTTGGCACGTTTTGTTTTTGGCGCGGGTTTGGGTTTCTTGGTTGGGAGCCCGACCTGCGCTTGGTCCGACCGAAAGAAAATGGGTTTGTGGGTCGGCCCAAGCAAAAAGGCTGCTTTTGTGGTGCTAATGGGTTCTTTGTGGTTTACCGGCTTCCGTCACACCAATCAAACACCGATCGTGACCCAAATCCACAAATAAGATTGAGATTTCATCATCGGGCCAACAAATAAATAAAATAGAAAAGAGATGACACTTTTTAGGTGTTCTTCGTCCTAAAGTAACTTGGCTTGTGAAGTAACTTGATCCTAAAGAACGTTTAGAAAGTTAGTTTTGAAAAGAGTTCAAATATTTATGCAAAACAATGCTTGAGTATGATTCTTGATAAGCTGTGTTTAAAACTTGATATTGTGTTCTAAATAAGTGAAACTGATTTGAGAAAGTGAATTTAGAGGGGTGGCACGTGGTGCCATGCCTTCTACGATATTAAACTGATTTGAGATTGTGGTTCAAAACTAAGTTTGATAGGTGATTGTGATCGCTTCAATTTTTAATGCATTTTGGGCTAAGGATTGTTTAGACCGGAGAAATGAGGTGGTTGTGCGTATCAGGCCACGGAGTCCTCGCATATCGGGATGCCCATCAACTGGTGAAGGTTGATTCTTTCCGACGAGGAAAGCGGAGCCTTACAAGAGTTTGACTATAGATAGGTCCCGGAGCCTTAGTTAAGGGTCGCGCCCCGAGAAAACAATCTGGTGCTAGTTCAATCATCTAAAGTCTCGAAAGGATATTCGGTTTGAAGCCTAGTCAAGGGGTCACGCCCTTGAGAAAACAGTCTGGTGCTAGTTCAATCATCGAAAACCCCAAAAGGATATTCAGTTTCGAACTGAAAGTATTTGAAAGAAAGTATAGGTGGTTGCACCACCTTGTTTAAAGTTCGTTCAATTTCAAAAGAGTAGCTAATGATTGCGAAACGGTGTCTTTAAATGATTGAAGTGGTAAAATCTTTATGTTGCAAATGATTTTAGTGTTAAACTGCGTGAATTTGTGTGCGTATTAAATAACTAAAGTTGTATCTTGTTTTGATTGGGTTTGATCCACTCACTAAGATAGTTCAGAAATGTGAGATAGTTCGAAGATGTAAGAATAGTTGCTTGAGTAAGATGTGGAGAACTTATTGTGTTTGAAATGGAAATTCGGAGATATGGAGCGAAAGTTACGATATGGTTAGTTATATGCGAATAAAGTATGAATGTTGTGATTTTTGGGATAAGATTACCCACTGAGCTTGTGATTTGCTCATCCTATATCTCTTTATAGTTACAGGTACTCTCTCGGGTGATGTGTCTCGTATTTTAGCATATTGTGGACTCCTGTTTGCTGATTGCTATTTGTTGTTTGCTACTGATGACATTGTTGAGTGACTCAAGTTGTTGACGTGCATTCCATGTATTTCTAAGTGTTGTAACTTGTAACTAAAGTTCATATAGTTTGTATTAGCCACATCATGAACCATTTAGATTGGTTTAAGTTTATGCATCCGGGTTGGACTCCAGCCTGTGGCCGCTGAGTTGTGTACTTCGAGCGTGTGGCTCGTTGAGTTATATTATGATTTTTATGCGGGATTTTAAGGCTTTAAGCCTAGGAGACATACCATATTATAAACGGAACTCTGCCGAAATTTTCAGAAAATATCTAACTCTTTTGGAAAATGACCTTTATTACCTTAAAGTTGGAACTAGAAAACCAAACCGATACCTGAGTGAGCTTTGGGAGTTTCTTTTAAGGAACTATGCGATGTAATACTCCTATGTTGGGTTTTGAGGTGTTACACAAATGGAAACAAAAGGTCATAAACAATAGTCATTCATATTTATCACCTTTTGTTTCCATTTGACTCATCGACCTTCTATCCTTCTTTGTACATTGGCCTATGTTGCATTTATATTTCATGTTTTGTCTTGTAAAACCGACCTCATTTTTTATCATAAAAAGAGAATTCCGATTCCTGTTATGTCTTTGGTCGTTAAAGCAAATTAAATGGATGTCATCGACATTTCATTCATATTTCATTATTTTCTTATGAAGTACGTAAATTCAAAAAATCATGGCCTCTAGTTTATGATCATATATAATACAACAAACTTGCAACAAAAAAGGAAGCAGAAATTTAGATAATTAGATAAATTAGTCCACCCCCAACGTCAACTCATCAAAATAAATAAATTTGATAACAAATTTATCTTTATGACAAGTATTTGGGGAGATCCCTATATCCAAATACCTTTCCAATTTTTTACATTTTCACATTTATATTTTCTCCCTATTGATCCTTAAATATATAACCACAAATTTTTCTATTTCCTTAAACATTAAACTATAAATATTTTTATTTCTCTAAACTCTAACCATATTTCGATAATTGGATAAATGAGTTCACCTCAACATCACCTCATCAAAATAAACAAATTTGGGTACAAATTTATCTTCATGAGAAGGTTTTGGGGATGACCCTATATCCAAATTATCTTTCTATTTCTCTAAAATCTTAAATAAATTTGGATGCACTCTTTTGATCTACCCTCCTTACCTATCATATTTGTTATAATTACTGCAAATCCTAAACTCCTAAACCTATTTCTCAAAAATCTCAAACATTTTACGAATTTTCAACTTAATAAACCGAGCAAATGTTACCCACATTCTTAATATTGAATATTTCAACAAAGATTTAACATTTCAACAATCTCAAAAATTACCCACATTCCCAACATTCACATAATTACCGCAAATACATTCAACATTTAATTATAAAACATTTTCTAAATACATTCATACCTACCAACCGAAAACGGCGAGGGTGAGGAGAGGGTTGACAATGAGAATTTGAGGATATCTACATTTAGAGATGAGGGAAACTATAAATAAATGAAAGATTAAGAGAGAGGAGATCTAGACGGCGAGAATGAGGAGAGGCTTACCAATTCAAGTCGACCGGCGGTGAGGAACGAATTCTAGATCTGATGAGCAGGTTCGTGGAGGAGCGAAAACTGTAGAAAGCAATAATACCGGGAGTTGTAAGTAGGTGTGAAAATAGCAGATTGCGCTTTTTATGCTGATATGTATATGATGACGGTTTTTTCATAGAACTCGTTATCATATGTGACATTTAAAGACGGTTACGTTACAGTAACCCTAGTTAAATGTTTCAATAACATCTATGACGACGATTCTTACATTAGAACTGTCGTCATATATGTTAAACAATGGCTATTATTTACAAAAATGCAATCGGTACAATTTTCATGACGGTTTGTCTTTGTAACTCGTTGTTAAAGACGCGTCGTTAAAAGTGGTTTTCTGTAGTAGTGAATATGATTTAAAATGAATTAGGTAAAGTTTAAATGGCAGTTTTGTTAATCATTCTATTTTAGAATTATTTTGAGAAGTCCCGGGATATTATTTCACAACTAAAAAAATAAAAACAAATTAGGTTAATTAGGTTCTCGCCATGAGGCTTTAGGGCCAAACTAGTGTGAAAACACGGCTTGGACCGAAGCCTCACCCACCGACGTCCGGCGTCGGCGATAACAAGTACTTGTGCGGTAGGCGGCGCGAGGCCGGGGCCATAGTTGAGATGGTCAGCCTCGACCTCTAGCCTGGCTGGTAGATCCGGAAAACCTTTTTTTTTTTTTTTTTAGTCGAAATAACCAAGAGGTAGAATAGCGAAATAAATCGAAAAGGGAATCGCAAGTCGGTTTTTAGGAATAAAAACTAACAAAAACAAAAACAAATTTACTTTTTCAATCTTAGTATGGGAAAACTAAGACTGAAAAAGATCAAAAATGACACCATCGGTTTAGAACCGAGAATCTAAATTCGTTGGCGAGGTACGAAAGCTCTTTCGTTCGCCCGTCAAACGACAACCTTTGCTAGTTTGAGTATTTGAATCTAAATAACGTATTAAAATAAGGCACACAACATGATTAAATATGAAAATAAAGGAAACCAAAGCATGTGAATGAAAGCAGTAAAAGCAAATATCAAAAATGATAAACGAAAGGAAAAGCGAAAAGAAAACGAAAACGAAAATAAAAAGGTTACCTCAACCGGGAAGGAATTTAAAAGCGATACATCTTTTTCCACAATACTGAAAATGATAAATAAAATAAATAAACAGGTAAACCGTAGTTTGAAGGCCAATTCGAGTGCCATAAGATTGTGCCACCTGCCGATCTGAATCTTGAATTGAATCTAAGAGTGCAACGGTAGTGATCCGAAATAGGATTTTTGTGAGTTTTTATAGAGGTAGGTAGGGAACTACGTGTGGCTGATGGAGTATTCGGGTTCAAATGTATTAGAGTAGGGAAGATGATGGGAATAGGCTGAAAAGAAACCAAGATATCGGAATACTACGGAATGTATTCAATAGGTCTTAGTTTGGCTTCACCAGCGTAGGGTTGAGTCGTTATGAAATGAGAGAATAAACTCTCTATTTATAGGGAAAGGCTAGGTCACAAATGACCTAGGGTTTCTGATTAGGCGATCGTCTAAAGCAAGCAAAAAATCGAACCGAGAAACATGATAGAATCAGATCCCGAGATCCACTCCGCGGTGCCCGGCACCGGTCACCAAATGGTGTCGTTTGAGATTTTGCTTGCTTCCGTGTTGTAGCTGAATTTTGGGTAAAACGCGGTGTTCCGAGCTCGATCTCCCTTGTGCGTAGGCGCTGGTCATAAGCTCTTTGTCTCGGTTGGACTTTTCGGAACATAACGCAACATTTTGATGCTTTTGATCACGAAACGCGACGCCGACCACACGACGTCATTTTGATGTCTTGGTTTCGAGTGCTTTGCTTGGTTGCTTGAGTGAGAGTGAAATGATGCGGTTTTGCCCAAAATAGTAGTGACCGGCACCAGCCTTAGAAGCCTTCCAAAAATGGAAAGTTTCCATTTTGGCAGGTTTCTATTTTTGGCGCGTTTTGTTTTTGGTGCGGGTTTGGGTTTCTTGGTTGGGAGTTCGACCCGCGCTTGGTCAGCCGAAAGAAAATGGGTTTGTGGGCCGGCCCAAAGCAAAGAATGTTGCTTTTTGCGTTGCTAATGGGGTTTTTGTGGTTTATTGGATTCCGTCACACCAATCAAACATCAATCACGATCCAAATCCACAAACAGGACTGGAATTTCATCATCGGGCCATAAATAAAATAGAAAAGGGATGACACTTTTTATGTGTCTACAACATGATATTTTTGCCACGATAGATGAAAGGTCCACCAATAGTCCGATAAAAACTCTACAACGGTGAGACTTTAGGGTTGCAAGTAAGCCATGAGAAGGCTCAAATTGCTATTGGAGGTGTTAGGGAACAGGAACAGAATCATCTCATTCACTAAGTGGCTTTATAGAAGAGACTCTACCCTTTAGGTACCTTGGAGTCCCTATCACTTCTACTAGACTTACCATGAATAGTTGTGCAGCACTAATAGACGACATTAGTGTAAAAAATAGAATGTGGAGTAATAGACAATTGTTTTATATTGGTAGGATAGTTCTTACTAATTCAATACTCATGAGAGTCGTAGGTTTATGTCTAAAATATTTCATCCTTCCCAAGCAAGTGACTCAAGACATTAAAGCTGTATGCAGAAAGTTTTTATGGGGAGGTAATGATAGCAGCAAGAGGAGCAACATGGATACGAGTCCGTTAGCCGAAGAAACCGAGTGGGTTAGGATTGATGAATATTCAAGTATGAAACAAGTCACTCATTGCCAAACATGTCCGAGGCATAGCCAAAAGAGTAAATAACATGTAGGTAAGGTGGATTCATGGGCATAATTTGAAAAGAAAATAGTGGTGGGATTATCAACCAGGAGCTGATACATGCTGGTATTGGAAGAAGTTTTACAGAACAAAAGAAGCCATCAAACTTCTTTCAGTTCAAATTGGGATTGGAAGCATGTCTCTAAAGAGATATATATAGTCAAAATTGGATTTACTTGGTTAGTAAGTGCCCAAATCCCAGTTAAATGGGATAAATTAGTGTGGACAAGAGCTATCATCCCTAAACACTTGTATTAGATTCATTGTGTTTAATGGAAAAATGCCTACAGCCACAACGATGCTAAATTCCTAATGGATTATTAACATCCGTACCCCTCGTACTATACGGTAAGCATTTTTCTACCCATGTCCTATGAAAAATAATTTTTAACCCATCTCCTCCTCTGCCACCTTCGATCACCTCCTCTCTCTCTCCTCTTAGACCCCAATGGCTTCCACCATCTATGAATCACATCCCACCATGTACCCCTTGAGCTTCAGCAAGTTCAACTCTACCCTCACCGCTGGGCTCCTCAACCCGATGTCCTCTCCTCCTTTTCGAGGCTCGATCCAGCCCTACCCTTTTCAAGTTGATGGCCACTGAACCCGATTACCTCCCGGTTCCACTTCCACCCCTCTAAACGGCGTCGTTCCTTCCTCCTCTACCAAATCTCATATGTCTACTCTTGCTTCTCCAATGGCGGATAAGCGGGGTTGAGGCAACAAAGGATAGCCAAGATTTTGGGAAATCGAAGCCCCGAAAACCAGTTTAATGATCCAGGTTCGGGTGATATCATGTTTACTTTGAGTTCTCGAGATGGGTTTAGTGTCCAATTGAATGCTTATCGCCAGATTCTTGTTGGGCATACCCGATTTTTTGCTGGGAGAGGGGAGAGAGCGAGGGAGAGGGGGAGAGAGCGAGGAGCGAGACTCGGAGAGAGCGGGGGTGCCATGTTAGGGGGAGGAGGGTGGAGATAATGTAAGGGTATTTTCATCTTTTAACTATTCCGATCAACTTTTAAATTTCAAGTTTAACTACAATTGTAATATGTCAGCAAAGTCGGGGGTCAAAAATTATTTTCTATAGGACATGGGTAGAAAAATTATTACCGCATAATACGAGGAGTACGGATGTTAATAATCAAATTCCTAACAGAGATAGATATTTGTTGCTGCCCATGTAATAGAGAGGAGGAAACAACTAAGCACTTCTTTTGGCGGTGTCCATTCTCAAAGGAGGTCGGAAACAAATTATTTCAATGCGTAAATTGCAGTTGGATTGCAGAGGACTTAAAGGAGGGGCATGAATGGCTACTGACATGGAAGGGTAGCAAACTTCACAAGAAGCTCATTTGTTCAACATATATAGCTGGAAGGGTTGGGAGGAATAACATAACGTTCAAGGAGAACAAGAAGACATCAGATTGGATATTTAAGGAAATCCAGCAGGAGATAACCATCTGATTCTAGTTTCTCACAAAACTCAGATCTGAATACAAGAAGTGGAATGATTATGTATTGAGTTAATCTCATGTATTTACAAAACTTCTTTCTTATTGGAAAAAAGAAAAACTAATAGTATATTATTGAATGCAAGAAGAAATTAACTAGAAATGAAATGAGATAAAGAAAAAAGTCTTTGATATATTTTTATATATAATTAATGATTGCTACAATCTTCATGCTCTATGAATTCATCCATGAAGAATTTCGTTAAATAATAAAAAGAAACATAAAAGGGACAAATGAAGATGAGCCTAATAAGGTTTCTCTCCCATAAAGTTGCCAGGAGGATAGTAATTGCAGGTGATAAAAGTACCCCCAGAAGTGCATTTGGCCTTAGCACACCCAATAAACATAGTGTCTCTCCAAACAACTTGTGTATAATGTCCACACATTTTGCCCGCAGCGCATGTGTTGGACGCATAATCATAGTCTGCCTTTTCCTCGACCCAATACTTAACTGCCTTTGCTGGGCTCAAGTCCCCTGTGCTCACTGCCAGGTTCTCCCCATACTCTTGGTCGTCTGAGTGCTCCAGGTTGCAGTCCTCTGATCTCTTCTTCGCATAGGAACGTGCGAACTCTTCCGCCTCTTCGCTCCACACGACCGGGGGCAATTTCTCCTTAGATCGAGCATTGTTGTGGGCCACGAGGAACTCGAGCTTAATGTCACCTGGGGCGATGGCTGCACATAGGTGGGCTAGGGCCGACAGACCCGCAACCAAAACAATGGCTAAGAAGGGCTTGGTGATCATAGCCATCGTTTCGGTCTTATTAAAAAATACAAAATGTCCGGATAGAATTTATTCAACTGGCCTTATTATTACCGATAGGATTTAAATACAAGAATGTACTTATATCCTATCCAATCTGCCTAATGGAGGATGAAAAAGGAGGTGCTGTGAATGCTGTATTTATATAAAAAAAATACAGGGCCTTCTGCGGGAATTTCGTGGTTTTTGATGATTGTGCTTCAATCAAGGATTCGGTTGTATTATTTTTTCAAAACTTAGTAGATTTGGCCTCAAAATAGCATATGGTAAGACTACAGGTATCCAAAACAAAGTACATACAAACGACTACAGGTATCCAAAACAAAGTACATACAAACGATGATTAAGTTTGATGTTGGAACTCCTGATAAAAAATAATCCAGCATTGTCCCACAGTTACTGAATTGTACTCTTTTTTTTTTTTTTTTGATAGAAAAACCCCTAAAAAATTGTACCATGCAATCAGTGGAAAGTTTTTTATCACTTACAAATTTATAGCTAATTAATGTATGTATCAGTTAATTCAACTAGAATATTTATAGGAGTCGATGTTGAAAACTTTGGCCCAAATTATGTCTTTCTTGTGCTTCTTTTTTTTTTCTTAAAGTCCAACAAAATTAAAATCTGATTATATAACAAAAAATTACTCAAATTTCGACCAATTGCGATACAAAATAAATAAACTTTATTTTGATTGATTTGATATATAGCTCGATCTAATAGGGGCGTTGGCCAGGAACATTTCCAGGAGGATGATATTCACAGACAACAAAAGGCCAACCAAGACCATAAACAGCACTGGCACAACCAATGCTGGTCGAGTTCCGCCACACCACTTGTGTATAATGCTTGCATTCTCCCCTGACACACGAGTTCGAGGCGTAGTCATAGTGATCCTTCTCCCCTACCCATGACCCTGCTGCTTCCCAAGCAGTGAAGGCCCCGTACCCCGATGCTGTGTTCTCCCCGTAGGGCCCACCCTTGGGGCGTCCTTGAACGGTCCCACCGGACTTAAACTGCCCTTTGGCTACGTGTTGGGCATACGATTCGAGCTTATTGTCCCATGAAACTGGGCCTACCCCTACTTCAGCACGGGCCGTGTTGTGGGTGGTTAGGAAGGTGGCTTTTTCATCTTCAGTAAGGCATAAGATTGGATGGGTTTTGAATGAGAATGTTATGGTGAAGATTAGGGCTATCGAAAGTTTGAGGATCGAACCCATTTTTTCTATCAGTTGGAAGAATTTTGCAGGGTGATGTGGTTCGAATGAAGATGCATGTGTTGCAAGATTTATAGATGATATTCTGCAAATAATCAGTTTAGTTTCCTAATAAAGTTTCAATGTAGGAAGTGGTCTGGTACTATGATTTTGGTTTATGATATCCTATAATTTCATGCTGAGAATTTCATAGTTATATTTACCTTGATTAGAAGATTTTCTATGAATTACTCTTCATCTTGATCCATTTCCTTCAGTGAATGACAAATTTAATATACACTAGGTTTAGGGTATTAGTTAATTTTATTTTTATAATTACTTTTATTATTTTTAATTAATTTATAACAATAAAAATTAATAGAAAGTTAAAAAACATTAGTGATATATTTTTCTTTAAATAATTAAAATAACAACATTTCTTTTATTTTTTTTCATAACTTATGTTTTATTATTTACATTCTTGACTCATTATTTGTCTTTTCTCCTTTTTACAGTTTCAAATTTTAAATCTCAATTTTGTTATTATTTTAAAATTATTTATATATTAAACATAATATTTTATCTAAACTGACAACATTCCTCAATATTTTTTACAAAATTAAAATAAATTAGTTTCAGAATTAAATACATCCAACATACATATGATATTATAATTTTAAAAGAAATTAGTTATTCTTTAAGTTATTAAATGTGTGAACCATTTGAATATCATATATAATTAGTTTACTTTATTACAATATCACATAAGCATGTTACATGTCAATCATACATTAATTCTATCCAATATGTGTTTGTGTGAGATTATAAGGTAATTCGAATATATAAATCCAATCAATAAAAACCGGTTTTTTTCTCCACATTTATCCCCGACCCTCTGAACTTATATGTAGGTCGGAGGTAAGATTTTGGGATTATATGATATATTGTATCTCTCTTTTTTAATATGGGATTATATGATATAATTTCTAAGAAATTCATAGATATATTGTATTCTTTTTAGAGACAAAAAGAATTTTTCTTTTTAAAGAGATAAAAAGGATATTATTGACAGATTGCCATAGCCCATATGACATCTGCATCAAAAATCAAATTGAAATAATTCTTTTTCTTATAGTCTAGAATTAAAACATCAAAAGAATTTTTTTTTTTAAAGTAAACTATCAAAAGAATTTTGTTTCCAGTAGAGGGGTGGGGGGTTGGGGGTTAAGGTTGAAAAACTCCGAATCAATGGTGTCATTAATTTTTACCATGAATCCAATCCGATGTTGACGGATTTTTATTGAATGAAGATCTTCACAACATATTTCATAACCCTTTTTGAAAAGGAATGTTGATGATAATAATCTATACTTTGGGGAGTGTTGGATGATAATAATCTTAACTTCATTGTTTGGCATACTTTACGGATATTTAAATGGTTTTTCATCAATGTCGAGTTTGAAAGTGTTTTCACTCAAAACAATTGGAAATTTACGAAACTCAAAACAATTGACATGAACGTGTATGCACAGATATTTCAAAGATGCTCAGTCAACTTTTAACCAAGTTAAAATTTATCTCTGATCCAAATCTGAACGATTTATTTACCATGCCTATGAATATATAGGTGTTCTCTATTGGGACATCAAGAAGAAGGAAAATATACTACACAGCACAATTTAGGTTTTGAAATCTTCGGATAATCCTAATAACGTCCTAGTTAGTGAGTTATTGAATGAGGAAAATTACACTCATTGGAAAAAAGCTATTGAAATAGCTTTGATTGCTAAGAGCAAATTAGGTTTTGTCTTAGGCACATGTCCAAAGCCCACACTTGCAAATCTTTTGCATCAATGGGATATATGTGATAAGATGGTATTATCCTGGCTTATGAATGTTGTTGTGCGAGATATTGGACAGAATATTTTGTTCTCTTATTTAGCCAGGTCAATTTAGGTGCAACTTGAGCAATGTTTTGGGGAAGCTGATGGTACAAAATTATTCAAGTTATAAAGAGATTTGTTTGTCTCAGCTTAGGGACATTGATCTATGACCGAGTATTTTACTCATATGAAGAAAATGCGGGAAAGTTACAATAATCTTGCTCCTTTGCCATCTTGTCATACTTATGGTGATACTTGTGCAAGTTTTATAGCTACCAAGAAGCTCACACAAGATCAACATCTAATGCAATTTCTAGTGGGGTTGAGTGATGACTATAAGAATATAAGAGGGATTATTCTGATGTTAAAGCCTCCGCCAAGTGTAGATCAGGTGTTTCAAATGGGTTTACAAGAAGAGAAGCGAGATATCCTTGTCTGCTACACCTAATTTTTACAAGTAGTGCATCTGTTTTCCATGTTTTTTAACATGATATTAGTTATGATGGTGTTGCTTTGGTTGCTCGATATAGAGCAAATAATCAAAGTTATAGCAAGTCTAGCAAATATGTTCAAGGGTCTCAAAGAAACTTTCCTAGAAGTGGTCAAAGGTTCGAGTATAGTGATCATGGTTCCCGAGTACAACAATCAAGGATCTAAACCACCATTTAAACCTGGAAACCAAGATAAAGCAATATTTTTGTGATCATTGTCAAATTGTTGGTCATACTATCCAAAGATGTTTCAAACTCCATGGATATCCCCTTGGACGCAGGCTATATACAGGTCCAAAGAAATTTGCTGCAGTGACTCCACTTCAGAATCTGTTTGCCAACATCTTCGGTTCAACAAGCCCCTTCTTCCGCTTTGAATGCCCTCGCTAATCCTGCATTAACAGCAGCACAATATGATCGGCTAATCCAATGTTTGCAAAAACATGCTTCAGATTCTAAAAGGTCTACTGACACAAGTTTGTTTACAGGTAAATCATTTTGTTTTCTTACTAAAGCTGACAATGCTATCACTTGGGTATTTGATAGTGGTGCTAGGAATCATATTACCTATGACATATCCCTACTTAATGATGTTCAGAAAATTTCGAAGCCTCGTTTTATCGCTATGCCTGATGGGAAGCAAGCTTCTAAAAATCATACTGGTTCTATGTACTTAAAAGGTGCACTTCAGTTGTACAATGTCTTGTTTATTCCTACGTTTCAATACAATCCGCTTTTTGTGAGCAAGTTAGTCAAGCGGTTGTCCGCTAAACTTATCTTCACACCTAATGTTTGCGCTCTTCAAAGCCCTACCTTCAAGAAAGGGCTACTCCTTGGTAAAGAAAAGGATGGACTGTGTCTCCTAGACAAACAAGTCCCAGGTTCCCAATTCCTCTTTTCCGAAACTTCACTAGTTTCATGTTTGGCTACGAGTGAGATGTGGCATACAAGATTAGGGCATCTCCCTTTTGATCAGCTCAAGCTTGTTGATTAGCCTATTCCTATAAATAATAAACATGGGTGTTTGTCAAGTTTATCTTATGGCTAAGCTCCATAGACAACCTTTTCCTTTAAGTACTAGTTTTGAAGTTTTACATGTAGATATATGGGGGTCTTATCCTCACAAAACATGTGACAGTTCTTCTTATTTTCTCTGTGTTGTTGATGACTATTCTAGAGCCACTTGGGTTCATTTGATGGCTAATAAGAGTTGTTCATTCTCTTTGGTTAAATCTTTTGTTCAATTTGCCGAGGTCTAATATGAAGCTAGTGTCAAAGTTATAAGAACCGACAATGAGTTGGAATTCAAGGATGGTTCAGCTTTGCAATTTTATAAATATAAGGGTGTTCTTCATCAAACATCATGTATAGATACACCCCAGCAGAATGCCATTATAGAGAGAAAACATCAACACCTTTTTGCAAGTTACTAGAGCATTCATGTTTCAGTCTAATATTCCTCCGAGATTCTGAGGTGAAGCTCTTCTTAATGTAGTTCATTTGGTTAATATGATGCCATCTTTTGTTTTTCCTAGTCGACAGTCTCCTTTTGAAGTTTTGTACAAAACAAAGCTAGATTATTCTTCCCGAAAGCTTTTGGATATCTTTGATGTGCATCCACTTTAAAAAGACATGGGGATAAACTACAACCTAGAGTCAATTCTTGCATTTTTCTTGGCTATCCATTCAGTCAAAAGGCATATAAGCTTTATGACTTAAAATCACGAGAGGGTGATAACGTCCGGAGATGTTATTTTTTATGAAAAGGTTTTTCCATATCACACTCAACCTTATCCTGCAGATATCCCTTTACCTGTTGTTTCGGTGTTTGTATCCGACATCGACTTTCATCCTTCACATGATAACAATATGTTTCCGGAAAGGGGACTCTTGCTCAAACTGATGATTTTATTTTTCGGAGGATTTCTTCACACATTCTACTATTAATACTTCTTGTAAGTCTACTGCTTTTAATAATGTTGCCCCTATTCCTCCTCAAATACCAATTAGAAAGTCCAACAGACATCACAAGCTACCTAGTTATCTTCAGGACAATTTGTATGGGTTAGTCGATCTTGACATATTGCCTCATATCATTTTGCTTTTCATTCACAACTTGCCTGTCTCACTAAACCTAAGTCATATAAGATTGCTTCTAAACATCCATAATGGATTGAGGCTATGACTAAAGAGATAGATGCTCTCAATAACAACCATACTTGGGATTTAGTAGATCTTCCTGAAGGAAAGAAATCAATATCTAGCAAATGGGTGTATAAAACTAAGTTGAAATCAGATGGAACACTAGAGAGATACAAAGTCGGACTTGTAATTTGAGGATTTACACAACAATATGGCGTTGACTACCAAGAAGTGTTTTCTTCAGTGGTCAAAATGTCAACCATAAGGGCTAGCATTGCCCTAGTTGCTTCTAAAGGATGGAATCTTTATCAACTGGATGTCAACAATTAATGCATTTTTGCATAGAGAGTTAGATGAAGAAGTTTATATGGAAGTTTGTTAATTGAAGAAGTCTCTCTATAGTTTGAAGCAAACTAGTCAACAATGGTTTTCTAAGCTTAGTACTACTCTTATCTCTTTGGGATATCAACAATCAAAGAACGATTACTCACTTTTCATTAATAAATCCTCAACTGATATTACCATTGTCACTTGTATATGTTGATGATATCATGGTTACTGAGTTCCAGTCAAGCTGAAATTTCCCATCTCAAACATCAACTTGATTTTCTTTTTAGAATAAAGGATTTAGGTTCTCTTCAATACTTCCTGGAATTAGAGGCTACCTCACAACCGAGGGTGTTATTATGTCTCAAAGAAAGTTTACTAATGAACTTCTAAAAGAGTGTCCACTTGACACAACATCTATTGCCTGTACTCCTCTGCCCTTGAATTGTAAGTTATTCCTTGATGAAGGAGAGTTATTATCTAATCTTTTGAAGTATAGGTCCCTCGTTGGTAAGATTAATTTTCTTACCAACATTCGACTACATCTTTCATGCATAGCACAAAACTAGAGTTAGTTTATGCGAACTCCTAAAACATCTCACGTGAAGGCTTTACAACATATATACACTCAAGTATATTCAAAACACATCAGGGTTTGGCATTCTTCTCAAGGGTTTAGACCAACTAACTTTGCAAGCCTATAGTGACTCTTATTAGGTTGCTTGTCCACATACTCGGAGATCGATTACGGGGTATTTGGCGTCTCCTATTAGGTGGAAAAGTAAGAAACAAAGCATAATATCCAGATCATCATCGGAGGCTGAATACAAATCAATGTCACAAGTAGTAGCTGAGATCACGTGGTTAGTTAAAGTTCTTGAGGAATTGGGGTTACATTCTCTCTAAATATCATTTTACATTGCGATAATCAGTTTGCATAAGGAAGAACCATGTCTTCCATGAAAGGACAAAACATGTGTAAATAGACTATCATTTTACCGGGGATAAAGTCCTTGAGGGCTTAGTGCAGCTGACCTATCTTCCTACACATTCACAGTTTGTTGATGTACTCACCAAAATTTTTCCCTACTGAGTAGCAAAATATACTTTTGTCCAAGTTGGGAATGTTTTATCACCTTTCCAGCTTGAGAGGGGGAGTTGATAAGGATAGTTGAGGGTGTTTATGTAATTATACCCCTATAAAGTCGGTAAAAGAAAGATTAGATAAATGCTCCTCTCTTCTTTCCTCAAAGCATTAGTTTCAGTTGTAATAACCGACACAATTACAGAAATAATAGCACAATTCTCCATCCCTCTTTCTCTCTCTCTCTCTCATACTTTAATTAATTCATTACTGGTTCATCAACGGCAGCAAGCTCTTTTAACATATTCCAAAGATTCTCAATCAACTTTTTGTTAGGAATCAGGGTTCACAACAATGAGATTTAGGACAAAAGAAAATAAAGGAAGAATTAAGACACAAGATTTTAATGTGAAAAAACCCAAACCGGGAAAAACCACGAAACCGATGCACTAGAATTTGAGTAATTTACAAAGAATTTCCCTCAAGCACTCACTTGCTTCACTTTGCAATACACTACTCACTTCTCTATACAACAATGGAGGATAACTCTAATTATATAGCCATAGTCAGTCAAGCTGCATTTACAAGCCATAAATTGAGCATAATCACGCATTAACACAAAGAAAACCGCCCAAAAATGCTTCAATCCGTGCGGCCCAAAGGCCACACAACCGGCACGGGCCTTGCCCAGGAAGCACGGGCTGCCCGTGCTGCTGGCGCGGGCCGTGTCCCTGGACACGTCCAGCTCGAGTTCGGTGCTGGTCGTGGCTGGCTCAGTAGCTGCTTCGTCCGAAACGATCCGTGCTCGATGCCGCTTGCCCGTGTTCGCCGTTTCTTACCCCGTAATGCGATTTCCCGAGCCTAAAACAACCATTAGACTCCATAATCCCAACAATCTTCCACTTGGAGACTAATGACTCAACTCCTTTTGTTGCACCCATCTAGCCACCGAAACCCCTGGCCCCTTCAACATGAGAGACCTACCAAGGTCTTGAACCGCCTCAATGTTTCGGTACGTTTACCTTGGACTAACTCCTTCACCGGATTTCCGCTATCCAAGCCTTCAAGCCCATTTTCATCACCCGACATGAACTCCCACTTGAATCGATCTACATCTTGCACACTTTCACCATGCACAACTAGGTCACCGGCATTAGTCAATAAAACATAATGAAGACATAATTTGTACCTTTGGGCTTTACCTTCGTAGACAACGCCGCGTTCTTCATTATCCCGGATTCTTGCAAGTTTCCTTGTGGAGCACCCGATGACCCGTTTGTAGTACCAACAAACACCTCGTCATCTTTATCAACTCCCACTACAGCAGAATCCACACCAAGTCCTTCATCCCGAAGACTCCCACTGAAATTGTTAACTTCGGCATCCAAAGCTAAGTCACTACCATCTCCGGTATAGTATACAGAGCCAGATTTTATACCCTTAGCCACAACCATTGCCCCCTTAACAATTTTCCAGCCACCATTCCTAAACTTCATTAGGTATCCCGACTCATCCAATTGACTTACCGAAATCAAGTTCTTTGCCAATCCCGGAATATACCTAACACCTTGCAATGTCCAAAACCCCCCACTTGAGGTTTTGATCCTCACATCCCCATTGCCTAGAATGTCCAAGCTCTTCTCATTTGCTACAAAAATTTCCCAAGTTTTCCCCCAACAAAATTGTGAAACAAGCTTCTCCTAGACCCGGAATGAAACGATGCCCGGAATCAACCACCCAAGACTCAATAGGACTTTCCGCACTAACCACAAGTGCATCACCTACATCTTCCATGGAATTTATAGAACTCCGGTCATCAAACTTTTAGGACAATTTTTCTTAAAATGTCCCTTATCCCCACAGCCCCAACACACAACCTCCCCGGGTTTTGGGACTGTCCCCTTGCTTTGGATTTTCCCCGACCATTTTTCCCTTGTTTCTCCTTACCCCTTACATGTAATGCATTCCCCGATGACCCTAGAGTATCTCCCTTGCGAATGCTTTCGCTCAAGATCACATCCTGAACCTCATCAAACTTTAATGCATTTGAGCCCCTAGCACTACTAACTGCAGACACTATGGTATCCCATGACTCGAGTAACGAAGACAACAAGATTAAGGCCTTAACTTCATCCTCAAAGTTTATACTCACCGAAGCAAGATTAGAGATAATCATATTAAAATCATTAATATGATCCGCTACACTAGTGCTAACACCCATTTTTAATTCAAACAATCGATGCATGAGATATACCTTATTTACTGCCGAAGGTTTCTCATAGAGATTGGACAACGCCTCCAACAACCCTTTCGTCGTCTTTTGTTCCATCACATTGAAAGCCACATTCCGTGATAATGTCAATCTAATCATCCCAAGCGCTTGCCGATCAAGCAACTTCCAATCATTTTCTGCCATGTTCGCGGGCTTCACTCCCAAGAGGGGTTGATGCAACTCCTTCCGGTACAACAAGTCTTCCACTTGCATTTTCCAGAATGCAAAGTCCTTTCCATCGAACCTCTCAATCTGTACTTTACCGCTCTCCATTTTGTGAACTCTCAACCTCACCTCGCTCCGATACCGGTTGTTAGGAATCGGGGTTTTCAACAATGAGATTTAGGACAAAAGAAAATAAAGGAAGAATTGAGACACAAGATTTTAACATGGAAAAACCCAAACCGGGAAAAACCACGAAACCGATGCACTAGAATTTGAGTAATTTACAAAGAATTTCCCTCAAGCACTCGCTTCACTTTGCAATACACTACTCACTTCTCTATACAACAATGGAGGATAGCTCTAATTATATAGCCATAGTCAGTCAAACTGCATTTATAAGCCATAAATTGAGCATAATCACGCATTAACACAAAGAAAACCGCCCAAAACGCTTCAATCCGTGCAGCCCAAAGGCCACACAACCGGCACGGGCCGTGCCCATGCTGCTGGCACGGGCCGTGTCCCTGGACACGGCCAGCTCGAGTTCGGTGCTGGTCGTGGCTGGCTGCAGCTGCTTCTTCCGAAACGATCCGTGCTCGATGCCGCTTGCCCGTGTTCGCCGTTTCTTACCCCGTAATGCGATTTCCCGAGCCTAAAACAACCATTAGACTCCATAATCCCAACACTTTTTACCAAGTCAAACTTTACCCGATCCAAATCTAAACAACTTATTTACTTTGCCTATGACTATATAGGCATTTTCTTAGGAGATTAAGAAGTTAAATATAATACACGGCATACAACATTTCTCATTAGCTGTCAAAGAGACATAATCAGAATTTCTACCTCCGATAATCTAAATCAAAAGATTAAATGCTTAACGTAATTTCATTCAATCTTTGGACAGTATAATACAAGCACGATGTATGCCACAATTTTGTGCTACATTATATTTATATCAAACATAACAGATGATGAAGCTCTAATAGGGGCGCTGGCCAGGAGCATTTCCAGGAGGATGATATTCACAGACAAAAAAGGCCAACCAGCACCACAAAGAACAGTAGCACAACCAACACTGGTCGAATTCCGCCACACCACTTGTGTATAATGCTTGCATTCTCCCTTGACACATGAGTTCGAGGCGTAGTCATAGTGAACCTTCTGTCCAACCCATGACCCTGCTGCTTCCCAAGCAGTGAAGGCCCCATAGCCGGAGGCTATGTTCTCCCGTATGGTCCGCCCTTGGGGCGTCCTCGAATGATGCAACCGGACTTAACCCCGTTGGCTAACTCTTGTGCATATGATTCGAGCTCATTGCCCCATGAAATTGGACCTACCCCTACTTGGGCACGGGCCGTGTTGTGGATGGTTAGGAAGGTGGATTTTTCATCTTCAGAAAGGCATGAGATTGGATGGGGTTTGAATGAGAATGTTATGGTGAAAATTAGGGCTGTCGAGAGTTTGATGATCAAACCCATTTTTTGATCAGTTGGAAGAATTTTATGGGGGATGAGATTAGAATGAAGGGGCATGTGTTGCAAGATTTATAGTTGACATTCAAATAGTGCAAAAATTCTGGTTTGATTAGTTTCGATGTAGGAAGTGGTCTGGTACTATGAATTTGCTTTTTTAAAAAATATGTTGGTTTATGATATATCCTGTAATTACTGAGAAATTCATATGATATGTTTACCTTAATTGGAAGATTTTCTATTAATTACTCTTGACCTTGATCCATTGGCTTATACTTATATAATATGACAGAATTAGATAAAAAATATCACTATGAAAATAGGAGTTTTTAAAAGATAAAAGTTAAAATTAATCTACAATAATATATTGACGTACTTTTGATATACATTTTGTTCATATAATAAGTATAATTTTCGTCAAGTGTATCCCTTTCATTAATTTTCTAGCAGTGGGTTGTAAATGATGTATAGCCGTGGGCCTATTTTCCTGATCTGTAATAATAATGAGTGGACCAATGATTCTGGTTGGAAATTTATAGCACTGAGCTGTGAGTATAGTTTAAATCCTCTATGGTCCAAACTATAGCTGACAAACAGATTGGACTGCATTAATCGTGTCTATTTTGCATCTATCTTGAAAACAATATAAGAATAGTATCAATTGCTATGCTCTCGTACTAAACCGCATAATTGTGTTAGATTCAAGTTCGAATCAAATCATGTCATATTTAGTTCGCATTTTTCTCAATAGTCTTAAGTCAGATTCATGTAATATTATCATATTTGATTAGTATATCCCAACTGCAGCACCCAAAAAAAAGAAAAAAATATTACAGTCAGTTCATGTCTGTAAGATAGGCCCACTTCGCACTCTTATAACTTGCAGAAAGTACATCAAATTGAACTCAATGACAGATAAAGAACTCTGTAATCATCCCACAAAATAGGTTTTGAATAACATCGGTTCCAGAAATTATAACAGTATTATTATGATCAGGTTATATCATGATGATCCATAGACCATAGTCATCAAAAGTAATGATCAAAATACATACTCACTGCCATATAGTATATTAATATTAATAAGGCCATTTGCCTGGAATATTACCAGGAGGGTCATACTCACAAACAACAAAAGGCCAACCAGCCCCACAAAGAACACTAGCACACCCAAGATGCACACTCTTTCTCCACACCACTTGCTTGTAGTGCTTGCACTCTGTCCCATTCACACATCTGTTCAAGTGGTGCTCATAGTTGGCCTTCTCCTCCACCCATTGGTTGACCGCATCGACCGTCGTGAAGGCCCCATACCCCGAGGCCGTGTTCTCCCCATAGGGCCCCCTAGACTCCTCCGTGTTATCGCATGTTTTCTTGACTTTATTCGCAAATTCTTGGGCATACGTAGCCAGGGTCCGATTCCAAACCAACGGAGCCACCCCCACCGCAGCCCTAGCCGCGTTGTGGGTGTCTAGGAACTCTTTTTGGGCATCCTCGGCGTGACATAGGAGACTAGTTGTGGCTAAAATGGCATATAAGATGGGGAAAAATAGACCCATCTTGGTTGAGAAATAAAGAGGGATATGTGCCTATAGTTTTAGGGGTAGTTGGGAAGTTGGTTGAGGGTATGGTTGTATATATAGGTAGGCATGGTCCAAGATTTTCTTGCCTTTGGAATTTTAAAAAAATGGTGTGTTAGTCAAATGGTTTGGCTATTAGCCTTATTGGTCAATTGTGGAAATTTTTTTTCATCAGGGATATTTTAAAGAAAGCCTTTTTCTTGACCTACCAAGCTTATGTGCTAAAAATTAACTAAAGTCATAGTGATTAATATCAAAGAACTTCCTGATTTCACATCTGAAAAAGAAGTGCGTCAGCTCCTAATCTCAAAGACTCAAACATATGTTTATATTTCTTCTAGAACTATTAGCAAGTTTCTGTTTGAAATGGTCACCAAAAATTTTGCAAAAAATTACAGAGGAAGCTAAAGATATAGTGTAACCATATGGTCCGAGGTTTTGACATTAAAAAATAAAATAAATAATTTAGCATTAGCCTCTTTGGTTTAATTTCACGGGCATCATTAAGGACAAAATAAACCTTCTACGTGTGCAACTACTTCATGGACCTACAATGGACGGCCGAAAATATTATAATAAAGAGTAAGATATCTAAGAATAGTTTTTCATACTTGAGCGACTTTTAAATAGTTATATCATACCTTAGTTATTTCCGTATAATTTTTTGAAAAATCCTTCCACATTGACAAGTGGGAAGAGTATTGAAATTATTTTTTAACAAATAATTAATAAATATCATATGTAAAAAATATCCGGTTTCAAAACCCCTACATTAAAATTATGATTTAGAAGCATTAGTATTAAATATAATGGTTTACAAGGTCCCATCATTTTAAAAAATTAGCCTTGTTAATTTGATGTAAATGTTAACTAAAATTAAGATTAACGAATCATTGATTAAGTTGATATTAATGGAATAAAGTACCCAAAAAGAGAATTAAAAGTATGTAAGTACTAATTAATTAAGTTGATATTTTTTGTTTGTTTTTTTTATATAGTTGATTGTGTTAATATTGTTTATTTTGGATGAAGGGGAGTCAAATGTGATGGTGCACCTAACGTAGCTGCATCATCAGAGTAGAAAAATCAGGACAGAACAGAATCTACTACGTCAAAAAGCAGTGTGGATCATCAGAAACTCGTTAAGTACGATATATTGAGTATAGATGGAATTCGGGAAGTTTTATTTAAATTTAAGGTATGTTTAAAATAATATTTATATTACTATTTATAATAATTTTCAAATTATTTCAGTTATAATAATAAATTATTTCGTCATTTTATTTCACGTATAACAACTAATCATTTTAACTCATTTCAACTACAATAGCTGATTTGAACAGACTTTTGAGCAGATCGTTGGGCCCTGTTTGGTAACAGCGCTTGGAGTACCTTTTAACGTTTTAATTAAGTCAAAACACTAACCAACCAAATATTAGTGTTCGGTAAGGTAGTGTTTCAACTAGTGTTTGCAATAGTTTATAACGTTTCAAGTAGTGCTACTAAAAATAAGAATATTAGCTTTTCACATTTAAAAGCAGCGTTTTCATTTTATTTTTTGACAAAATATCTCTTCATTAATTTATATTTGGCAAATTATCTATATCTCTTTACGTCAATTTATAATAATCAATTAATTCAATTATTAAATTTACCAAATATATTTATTCAATCGCTAATTTAAACAACTATCCGCTAACAGGAGTAGTGTATTTAGAATTTCATTCTTAGTCATTGTACTAGGATACCAAGATTTGATTGACTTAATCATTTAAAATTTTAGGATTAAAATTTTTATAAAAGTTTCAAAATTTTATTAGCACTACGAGTTTTAAAGATATGCTTTAATTTGTTAACTTCACTCGTACATAATCACTACGTTATCCCAAGAGAACATCCAAAAATGAATGTTAATTCATTTAATTGTCAACTTTTCTAAATAGTAGAAATTATAAATTTCAAAATTTCACATATGTCATCTTTGTTCCATGTTCACACCCGAAGAATTATTAACCCTTTCATAAAAAATAAAAAAATTATTAAACCCCTCCTCCCTCAAAAAGAAAAATGGGGGAGGGGTTGGGTTTCAAATTGGGGGCCCATATAAGGCCTACCTCATAGTACGGATCATCAGACAAGCCCAAAGACAATGATGAGCACAAAAAAAAAAAAAGGTAATGTATATATCGGCCTACAAATTAAGTTACAAGTTATCACACTCCATATTTCTTTATTTTATGCCTTTGTGGTGGACTCCTAAATGTATTACTCATTCTATCGAAATAATGTCTTATTCAAATCTTACAAGTAAAATGAAACAACTTCATCTTTATGGATTAAAAATAGTTGGATTTTGGTTAGATGGAGGATCAAAGACTAAAAATAAAACTTATAAGAGTCAAGAAGGTTTTAACTGTTGGGCAAGACTAACATTTTAAAAGTGTAATAAATTATAAATTCAGCTTTTTTTATCTTTGTTATATACCAAAACCGTTTTATTTACATTTAAAAGCATCCGCTTCTCGCCATATATCAACGAGATAGTTAGAGGAACGAAAAATAGGGGATTTTGTGGGTCTAAACTAATAATATGTCACCCAAAAGTATATACTCCCAGGAACATCTAAGAATTTGCAATTGCATATACTGTTACACTACCTAAATGGATGATGAATTAAAAAAACAAATAAAATACTTGAAGTGTACAGAGAGTTTAGCATGGGTGAAAATAGTTCCAAATTGAGATTCAATCAAAAATTCAGATGTTTAATTCGATTATCAAAATACATTACTGATTAACTACTTAAATGTTTTATTGGAAAAGATTTTTACTGGGGTGTGGGTGAATGAATATTTACTTGTTTGTCAAATAAGTGTTTTCTCATATCTATTTTAGGTTTTAGGGGTTGGTGGTGGCTTGTGCCTCAAGGATTTTAAAGTTCATTTGCATTCTGCCTTTTGACACTTTTGTAGGTTTGGCTTTCAAAAACTCGATTCTTCTCAGTAACAATATACTATATCAACTTGTGTTTAGAACTCTCTAGAGAGAGAAAATCCCTCCAAAGAAAGATGCTCCGATGTTTTGTTCTTCCAACCTAAAAACCTCTTGATATTTTGCTTTCTTGGCTCCACAACTCCTTCTTCCGCTCTTTGTTCTCTTTCGGATCTCACTTTCTCATATCATATCCTTCCCTATCTGGCTTGGTTACTCACTTCTTTATTGTTAATCATGCCTTTTTTGTTGAATTAGTGGATGCTAGCGCGATATCGGCAATCCTAATTACGTGGGAACAAGTGGATCTATGTCTCTAAGAAATTGAAGTTTGAGTTCGTTGATGATGTCAAGAACTACCGTAGTCATGTGTACGCTACTTGTTCAAGTTATGGCCGTCCATTTTCTACTTTTTTCGAGGTGTTGATGAATGGTTCGGGTCGGATATGCTCTTGGATCTTCTCTCCGAGGTCCAATTTGATGATTTCAAGGGATGTTCTAGATCATTCTATAAGGAGAAGCTCTTGGATGCTTATTGGCCAGGTACGTATGATTTATTCTTTAATTTCGGGTTTAATTTGGGTTTGATTTGGAAGGGGTTCTCAAACCCTGTAATGGAGACTTGGGTTATTTCATATCTGTCTCTTGGTTAAGTGTTTTGAGTGTTTAATTTTGGGTTTTTTCACTATTCCTATCATGGTTGATTACTGTGCATCATCGGGTAACCTTGGGGGTGGTTGTGCTTTTTACTTTCTTTTTGTGCTTTACTTGGTGGATCTATATAAGCTTCGGGTGTGATTTTCTTTTGGTTGTGTGATGTTTTGTTTCTCTATACTATTTCCCCTTCACTTGAATGTTTGAATCCTCTTTTCATCAATGTTCTATCTCCGATGCCTTCCTACACGATTCACACCAGAATCCCCATCTTTATAATGCTCCCTAACTTTCAGCTGCAAATTTGTCTGGCTGGCTGCGAGCATTTACATCGGAGCAACCCTTCTCGGAACCCCCGCCTTCTTTCGACGACAAGATTAAGTTACTGTTTGGAGTGTAAACATGATGTTCGACTCTGCCTCATCCGATTCGGAATCGGTATTCGCCTCCGGGAAGCTGGAGATGATTACCGAATCCGTTAAAGCCTACTATGCACCAGCCTTTTCTTGACCTTCGAGGGAATGGGGCTATGTCTCACCCTATTTCTCTTAAATCTAGTGTTGAAAGCTTAAGAGCTTTGCGTTTGTTGGGGACTATCACCGGTAATTAAAAACAAGACTAAACTGGATTGGAAACATGCTAAGGGGCATGTTGATCCGGTAAAGCTGGGTAATGGATAGGTTATCTTTTAGTTTGCTAACATGGAGGACAAAAACTATATTTGGACCAATAGACCTTGGTTTATCCAAGGGCTAAATTTGGTGCTTAAACCGTGGGTTCCTTTCTTTGATCCTTTTTCCGCCTTTATCCAAAAGGTTGATCAATGGATTCATATTCCAAGACTTCCTCTTGATTTTTGGAATTTAAGTGCTCTTACCTATCTTCTTAGACTTGTTGGTGATGTTGTTAGATTGGACCAACATACTCTACTGAGGTAGAAAGGCAAGTTTGCTAGAGTATGCGTGAACATTGATATCGGTAAACCCTTAAGAGGTTCTATTGCTATTATGGATGACTCTTATTCTACTATTCTTCCTCTCGTCTTATGAGGGGTTGCATGAAGTCCGTGCTTTGTGTGGGTGTGAATCACATGTTCTTGAAGATTGTCCCAAAGCACCTGTTGATGCTAATATTGAAGTTGTTGTGGAAAAATTTGGTAGCTATGGTTTATCCTTGTCCGGGAAGGGTAAAAGGGTTTCTTCTTCTAGGGATGATTCTCTCTCCTCCCCTATTAATGCTAATAACTGGATTAGAGTTTCTCCGAGGAAGAGGAGTAAACTCTTTGTTTCTTCTCACTCTAAAAGCTCTCCTATTCTTGTTTCTTCTTCTCGCAAAGTTAGGGGTTATTCTGTGGGCAATGTGATGAAGCATGGGCTGCAACCTCCTGGAACCTCTTTGGGTACCGAGGCTGTTCAGTACCCTGTTCCGGAGGTCCCTTCTCATGATATTAATGCTTGTCCCTACTGACCCAGTCATTGCTCCCCGAATGCTTATCCATCTCGGTCTGCGGATTCTAGTAGTCCCGGCTCAGCCCTGCTTTTCCTAATACTAATCTGGTGGCTACCAATTCTGTCTCTCATCACTCGTCCGGGGATTCCGACATGGAGGTGGATTTCATAGAGGGAGATGGGGACGATGTTCCTGATGATGAATTCCTTGATGTAGATGATCCAGTGCTCGTGTCCGTGGCTTCGATTCGTCCAAAAATGAAAGCTTGTTGAAGAAGAGGATGACATCTCCTCTCCTTCACCATCCGCTAGATGATTAGTCTTTGTACTCGTCTATGGGTTGTATTTTGGGCTTGTTGTTGTTGGTTTGGTGGTTGCTAGTTATTTTATGTGGGTTTCTCTTTTCTTGCTGCCAGGTCTAAATTCCTTGTTGGTTATTTGGACTAGCTTCTCTAGTTGTTTTCTAGGGTTTAGGTTGCTTTTTTCTTTTAGTTGTTGTTGTAATATTGACTTGTCCAATGGTAGTTTGTTTTGCTATGTGTTTGCAAGCTAGTGATCTTATGTATGGGTTCGTTTACTTTCTCTTCGAATCTAGGGGATGTTGCTCTTTTGTTTTCTTTTGCACTTCTCCCCTGTCCTCTATTGGCTTTTCTCCTTTTCTTCTCTTTGTTTCCCTTTTTGTCTTCTCCTGCGCTTTCTTCTATTATTGGTTCCTTGTTGTTGGCCTATTATGTTTTCAAGAATCTTTAAAGTCTGTTGGATGGTCCTCTTTGATTCTTGGTTTTGTACTTGGCTATTTTTTCAGTCTCCTATTTTCTCTTTTGTTGGAACTAGTTACTTGTTGGGCCTGGTGGACTGAGTTTTTGGGTGGGATTGGAAACCAGCTCCTCCGGTACTTAAACTCTCAATGTATGCCTCTATTTCTAGATTGTTAAGGTGTTAATGTTGTTGGGTGGATTGTTTCATTTTGGTGCATGATCATGGATACTTTTTATAAATATTTTCTCATGTATGATGTGTATGCATCCATTATTGTTGAAAGTCATTTTTGGCCAAGAGGGACTTCGATCTTCGTTGATATCTAGTTAGTTTGTATTATGTTATGGTGGCTGTGTTGTTTTTGGGGTGAGCATGGTACCGTAGGGTTTTGGAATTAATTTTTGGCTAAATTTGCCTTTGGCTTTGGCTTCTTACATTACTATGGAGGCATGGGATAATCTCTATGTTACCACTGGTGAGGGCTGGTAGCCAGATTGGATTATGCCATCTAGTAATCTAATAGTCGATGATGATGCCATGATCAAATATGAGACTCTATATATGGAATTTTCCTATCTTAGTCATGGGTCTTTTTGTGTGTCTTTGGGGCGTATTTTCCTCAGCTATGGATCGTGGTGGTATTCCAGGCTCATTTTGCATAATGCTATTTATGCGAGGTTTTATTTTCCTTGTACCTGCTGGTGTTGGTTGCTTTTCATTTCAGGGCATGCAAAGAGATGCAATGAAGGGATGTAATCAAGTGGCAGTGAATTTTTCTTTGGTACTCGAGTGGATTTTGTCAATTGTTTGTTGTAAAAGACCTCTTTATATTAAGATGTCATGCAAGTTTTTTTGTTGTACCTCATTGTATTTATGTGTTGGGCGAGAAGAAGTCTTGTTTTAGTTAGGCTTCCCGAGGCTCTTTTCCCGAAACACCCCTATTGGGGCAAAACCTTGCTATGCAAGCTGGAAACATTTTTTTATATGTACTTTACGTCTTAACAATGTGATTTGTTGGAAGTTTCAACTTGTAATTAAATGAAAGTTTTGGCATGGAATGTACAAGGTGCAAAGAAACAGCAAGTTAAACAAGAAATCATGTTCTTGAATCGCAGTTTACGCTCGGATATCATATTTATTACGGAATCTTTGACCAATACTGAAAGCTCAATGAAAATTCAGCCCACGCTAGGCTTTGAACATTTTGATTTTGTCCTCCCTCAGAATCATAGTGGAGGATTATGGGTTTTATGGAATAATCATAATATCTCAGCCGATGTGATTATGAAATATCAACGAACCATGCACTTACAC
Organism: Talinum fruticosum; assembly: GCA_021018815.1. Classification (NCBI taxonomy): domain Eukaryota; kingdom Viridiplantae; phylum Streptophyta; class Magnoliopsida; order Caryophyllales; family Talinaceae; genus Talinum; species Talinum fruticosum. The sequence goes on along the minus strand of JAITYX010000004.1, from coordinate 9,712,885 downwards.
ATTTTTGACAAGGCGTTGAGAAAGAATGCATTGTTTCAGGTATTTATGGGTTAGCTCAAGCATTAGACAAGCCTTCCTTTTGGAATTATCTCGTCGGAACTCAACTATTTGATTAATCTTCCCTAGTGTATTATTGGACATTTTAATGAAATGGAATGTCTCAATGAGAAAAGAGGAGGTAATAAGCTGTCAGCTCAGTAATGTTCAAAGAATGAGATCTTTCCTAAGCTGATATCGGGGAGAGAGCATCCCTGCTACAGGAAGAATTTTTACTTGGAAGAAGTTTTTAAAAAGGTCATCTCATTTACGAAAGACTAGACAGGCCGGTTGCTCGAGAGGACTGGATTAACCTTTATCCGAGATAGTATAGTGTCACATGGGTCGTTCTCCTGTTCGGATCATTGTTATATTTTGCTAAATACTAATCCTAATGCTCGCAACTTCAGTCATCGCAAATTTAGATACCAAAATAATTGGTCTACTTATCCGGAAGTTACTAAGATAATTCAATAGCAATGGAGGAACAACTCTGCGTGGATCACCTACATTTAAACTTGTAGGGAAACTCAAAAATCTCAAAGCCAAGCTAAAGCTTTAGGCACTGTCGTACATGCAGAAATTATTCCCAGAAAGTTGAGAGAAACTCTGCATTATTGATGTAAGTTGAGGAAAAGCTATTAGGTAATCCCTGTAATTTGAGACTCGCTGCATTGGTATAAGTTAACGAGGCTTATTAAACAAAGGGAGAAGCTTCTTTTGTTTAATCGAAATATTGGGGTAAGTTCTATCGGAAGGAATGGCTTACTCAAGGGGATAGGAACTCCAAATTTTTTCACCGATGTTGTGCTATCAAGAAACAAAAAGGAGGATCTTCATACTACAGGATGAATCGGGTGTTGACATCCAAAGAAAGTTTGTGGAAGATTTTGTTCAGAAATTCTCAGCCCAACATAGAGGTAATGGTTCTCCCGTGAGAATTAATGTTCCATGCGTAATTACTAATGAAGACAATGTCCAACTTATTTTATCAGTTCGCCTGATGAAATTAAAACCGCAATATTTCAAATGAACCGTGGCAAAGCACAAGGACTACATGGGTTTGAGGCGGGTTTTTTCCAGCACCACTGGGATATTATAGGGGATAATGTTATATCCTGTCTGATGGATTTTTTTAAACATGGCAAACTATTGAAAGAAGTTAATCACACGCTTATTGCTCTTTTACCAAAAGTTGCTTGCCCTTCCACTACTACACAGTTCAGCACCTATCAGCCTCTATAATAGCTTATATAAGATCATCTCAAAAGTTTTAGTTAATAGGCTAAGACCGATTCTGCAAAGGATTATTACTCCCTATCAATGTGCCTTTGTGCCTGGTTGAGACATTCATAATAATATATTGCTAACTCATGAAAGCATTAACAAGTTTAACAATATTAAAGGCAAGCGGGTTTATGTGGAACTTAAAGTTTGATATGGAGAAAGCTTATGATCGCGTTGAGTTGGACTTTGTTCTAGCTTGTCTTAAAGAACTGGGGTTTCATCCTACTTGGGTCAATTGGATTCGGGAGTGTATTACTACGGTAATGTACTCTATTATTGTTAATGATGCAACTTGTGGCTTTTTTCATCCATCTATAAGTCTTAGGCAAGGAGACCCATTGTCTCCTTACCTATTCATTCTTTGCATGGATGTACTAGCCTTCAAGCTCCATCTTTTGGCACAGCAGACGAAGTCGAGGATCGACATCAAAATCTACCCACAAGCAAATAAGATCCCTTGTCTTCTATTTGCGGATGATAGTCTTCCGTTCTGCAAAGGAAACTATGAGACGTGCCTAAAGGTTCAAAATCTTCTATAGGAATTTTGTCTTCAATTAGGTAATCTTGGTAACTTTCATAAATCGTCCTTGGTTTTTCGAAAAATTCCTCTGCAACTACTAGGAGCTCTTTTTCCTTAGTGTTTAATATACCGCATTCTTACTCTCGGGTAAATATTTAGGATGCCCAGCTTTTAGGGGGAGATCGGATAAGTCTTTATTTGATGACCTTCTTAGAAGGGCTGATTCTAAATTGCAGAATTGGAAAGCTAACTCACTTTCTAAGGCTAGTAGAGTGGTTCTTATCCAATCTAACCTGAAATCTTTTCCGTCTCACATTATGCAAAGTTTTAAGCTCCCTTTAAGCACAACTAACTCGTTAGATAAAACTAATAAAGAATTTTTCTGGAGAAATTCATATGAGAATAGGGGTCTTCCAATGGTAGCCTGGGATAAAGTTTGTTCTCCTAAGAAGCTAGGAGGACTTGGTCTCAGGAAAACAAGTGTTGTTAATCAAGCCTTCTTATGTAAGCTCTTGTGGAAGTATTTGTACGATGAGAACAATTTTTGGGGAAGGATTATGCGTGCTAAGTATCCTCTTTCGGAGGATCTTTTACTAAAAAAATTAAGGTTATAGATTCTTGGGCTTGGAAGTGTCTTCTTAAAGAGCGGAAACTCTTTAAGAAGGGTTTACGTTGGAAAATAGGGAATGGTATAAAAGCAAAATTTTGGATAGAGGCTTGGTGTGATAATACTTGCCTACAAGAGTATTATGATAACTCTTGTCGGCTTCCCTTTTCCGCTTCAATTAGTGATTGTATCACTCCGGATAGAGAATGTGATTTGGATTTGCTTCAATCCACGCTTCCCAGTGACATTTGTCAGAAAATCAAATCTATCCCTTTCCTTTCGCATGACATAGAGGATTTTGTTTGTTGGGGGCTTTCTAGCAATGGAAAATTTATGACCAAGTCGGCCACTTGGAACGATCACAGGAATTTCAATAGCTTACCAACATGGGACTTTGCATGGATCCGGAATCTTGATCCGATGCCAAAGTTAAAAGTTTTTTGTGGAAAATAGAGCATAAAGCCCTACCGATCCGTGAGAATTTAGCTATAAGTGGGTTGAATATCTAAACTAACTGCCCTCTCTGTCTTTCTAATGATGAGTCTATTGACCATCTCTTCTCCCAATGCAATCATGTTAAAGATGTCCGGAAAGCAGCTTTTCTCCGGAAGTGGTTAGAGGTGGATCCGAGTCGGTATCAAATTAACTCACTTAATCGGATATTCTAGATAGTAAGAGGGTTGAAAAAGCCTAACTCGATGATTCGACTGGTTCATTTACTATGAAGTATTTGGAAAAGTAGAAATGAAATTGTGTTTAAGAATGGATCCTTTAATACTATCGCTCCTTGCATTCGGGCCAAATCGGCTTGGGCGAGAATGGCGTGCGAGGAGCAGGCTGGACAATTACTTTCATCCAGGTTCTTCGTCTTCACCACCTCAAACCAACAATTCTCTTCAATTCGTTTGTTGGCATAAACCTCCGGGAGGCTTCGTCAAAATCAACTTCAATGGGTCTACTAGATCTTCTTCAGCAGTAGCAACGGGGTTCGTCATCGAAGCTGGAATGGTAAATTCTTGCAAGCGGGGACTTCTCATCTTGGTCAAGTTTCGGTGATGGTTGTTGAGGCGACTCGCTATGAGAGATGGTGTCGAGCGGCGGTTCGAACAGGTTATCAATCTATTGTCTTAGAAAGAGATAATATTACGGTCATTAAAGCAATAAGAGGAGAGATTCAAATTTCATGGGAAATCCATATGCTTGTCCAGGACATTTGGTGCTTCCTTAGAAAATGCGAAAATGTTGTTATCCAAGCACACATTTAGAGAAAGGAATAGAACCGCTGATCGGGGAGCTAGATTTGAGTTTTGTATTGCTTTTACCATTTTTTGGTTTTCTATTCATTCTTCTTCCTTCCTCTTCATTCTAATGGAGGACAATTGTGGTAGAACCCTTGCGAAAAGGCTATCGCTTAATTGATGTACTTACCCTCTTCCAAAAAAATATATACTATATCAACTTATTATGTTAGTTGATTTTGATTTTTTAATCAAAACTTCCTATTTTTATAATGATATTCTCTATCTAAAGACGTTATGCTAGCAAAAATTATGTACGTCAATGATAGGACAGGCTAATTCTGAAAGCAAGTACCAGCTGAGTTTTCAATTATAAAAAGGGTTATTGGATTAATATAACATACTATAATATTGATCATCGTGTACCATACTTTAGAGGTATTTATTATTCTTGAATCATACCATTTATTTTTTTGATATTTTAATTTAAAATTGTATAAAAGTAAGTGATTTGGTTTAAAAATGATAAATACCCCTAAAATACAGATATATAAATATTCAGTGTCATAATATAGTATATAATCGTCAAAACTTTCCAAAATACAATTTATTTAAATCCAATAATCCTTTTAAAAATTAGTCCATTTCTCTCGTACGTGAGATTTCACTTGCCTTCAAGGGATTAATTATCGTACAATTATAAACCAGATTTTGATAGTAGAAGTTGTATTTATTTTTGTTTAATATAAGTCGCAGATATATGTCGTATTAATAATTTCTTCCCTTTTCTAGCATGTGTATGTAGAGTAATTTTAATTGATACACTCCTTTAAATATTCTATAGATATTTGACCTTAATTTAAAATTTATTATTGGCCTTTTGTGTCTCTCTCAGTCCAAAATACAAAAACAAGAAAAACTCAAATAATTGAACTGAAACTTTTACACCGAGAAGAAGAAATATAATAGGTGATGATATGTTTGGTATAAATACACTCTTAAACGTCTTACTTTAATTTATATTAATATATTTTATAATCTGAAATAACTATTTATTTTAATAATTATGATCAATTATAAATATAAAGTTTTAATATCATCGGTATGCAACTGACAAGTATCAAATGACACCCTAATTGTATCAACCCTACTCAAATGTTGTGTCATATAAGTAATTTTATAAATATGAAAAACTATGGAAATAATTTTACGTAATTTATAAATTATAATAAAATTTTACTATTCAATCACGCTATTCTTTTTCAATTTATTATATTATATAGTAATTTTTAAATCGAGAGAAAATATATATAATTTCACATATACCAAATTTTTCGATGATTATAGAGGAACAAAGATGCGAAGCTCATTTTGAACTTATTGACAGGATTATTGAATATTTGCAGAAAACCAGAAAGTCAAAATTAATCTCTTAAAATATAAATTATTAATCGTAACAAATCTTAAAGAGATGCATGTCAAAATCGAGCTACTCGATCAGCATTCTTGCGTCACCTTTGGTCGTATATTGTTTTTATTGTCACACAATTGGAACCCCAAAAAACAAAAAAAGTTGACATTAAAATTAAAATACAAGTATGAAGATAGCTATCAGTTGGTGATAGTATACTTATTTCAAGCACCTAATTTCACTCAGTGCTAGTTAAATTATACCTTGGTGACGGGAATAACTTGGAGGGGCTTAACCTTTTGTAAAGTGATCCCAAACTTTTCAGTCATGTCCAAGTCTTGAGGGTTCGTTCCTTCTTCAAGCTTCCAATTGTAGGACTGAATCAGTGTGGCCATCATCAAGTTCAACATTCTATAAGCCAAGGTTAGCCCCGGACATATCCTTCTCCCTGCACCAAAGGGTAAGAGCTCGAAATCTCGTCCTTTGACATCAATATTGCTTTCTAGAAACCTCTCGGGAGAGAATACTTCTGCGTTGTTCCACACCTTGGGGTCTCGCCCAATGGCCCATAAGTTTACTAGGACTTGGGCATTTTTGGGCACCACATAGCCATATAGTTCGACATCTATGTCTGCCTTTCGAGGCAAGAGAAACACGGTGGGTGGGTGCAATCTCAAGGTCTCTTTGATGATGGCTTGCACGTATGGTAGTTTCGAGATATCAGATTCTTGGATCATTGAGCAATCCTTGCCAAGGGCCTGCTCGATCTCATTTTGTGCTTTAACCATCATTGTTGGATTCTTCACCAACTCCGCCATTGCCCATTCCAATGTGCTAGCCGTGGTGTCTGTCCCAGCATCAAATATATCCTAGCAGGCACAACCAGGTATGGAATATTACATTTCTATCATGATTAAGGAATGAAAAATTGAAAAACTAATTAAAAAGTGTATAAATGATTAGTTACCACAAGCAAATGGTTAATCTCATCCATGCTTAACTCATTGTCTTGGTACAGGTTGAGAAGAGTGTCAAGAATATCATTGGTAGTTGAAGAGTTGGTTGATCGAGCCTTTAGCCTTTCTTGAATGATATCTTGGAAAACGGCAATGAGTTTATCAAAGTAACTAGCTAGTCTACGCCTTATGCCAAAGGGATCCACGTAACCAAGGATTGGGAAAAAATCAGCATAGTTTGGCCTCCCAATCTCCTCCATGATACACCACATGAGTTGCTTGAACTCTTGGGAGGCACTTGAATCATGATGTGCAAATTCCATTGAGAAAAATGTGTTTGATAATAAATTAAGAGAGGTGGTAAATGCGGCCCTACCAATGTCGACAGGTTGCCCTTTATTAGAGCACTCTTTGACATACTCAAGAAGTTGTTGCACCTTGGCTTGCCTAAGTGTCTGGCTAGCGTCAAGGCGTTGGGTGGAGAGCAACTGAACAGCTGAGATCTTCCTAAGATTCCGCCATTTGACAGACACGGGCAACCAAGACATTGATAGTTTGTCATGGTCACCCGCTCTAACAGAATCCGGGATGGTTCTGTTAGCAAGAGCCTGGTCATTTTTAAGGAACATTTCTTTTGCCACATCAGCAGAAGATACCACAACAGTAGTGACACTTCCTAACTTTAAACTAATTAACGGACCATGAATTTTAGCGAGGTTAGCAAAGGAGCGATGGGGCTTCTCACCTAACTCGAAAATATTGCCAAAAATTGGCAATGGTTTAGGACCAGGAGGTAGCTTAGAGTTCCTCGAGACACTCGAAAGAGACCTAAAGAGGTGAAAACACACAAACAAGATGGGAAGCATCAATGCAAGAGTTGTGTTCCCCAACTCCATGACTACAAAAACTACCAAATTTGTCAACAAAGCAAGCCAAGATCACAAGAAATAATCAACCCAAAAAACAAGTTTAAGGTTTTAATGTTGTTGAGTGGGTTCATCCACATGCCCAAATGGTCTATATATATATATACATAGTATCCACCACATCTAAGCATAGGTGTGTTAGTGGTTGGAATGCTTAGGAATAAAAGAACTTCCACTTAAACTTAATTAAAGCATCCAATAACTAATTAACTATTAATAAGGGAGGGCCTGTGTTAAGCAGATGATAATTTGAACTAATTATAATTTAATTTGTTACACATAAATAACAGCATGGTAGGGTCCAAACGGTGTATATCCATCATGATTCAGGGCATATGAGAAAAAGGCACGAAACCACGAGCATGGACGATGAGGTGGGTATATCTATAGACACTTGATTATGTTTCTCTCATAGTATTATTATTCGTAGGTGCCATCTTAAATTAGGCTCTATTCTACATAATTCAATTAACTGTTTGAGCGAGTAATGGTTAGTTGTTTAACTAGATAATCGGTAAAAATATCTTCGACTAATTTACATCTATGCTAGTTAATTAATGTAACTTGATATAAATAAATAATATCGATAATTTATAAATATAAAATGAATGTATATTTTGGCATCAAACAGCACTTCTTAAATACAAAAACCTCTACTTAAAAAGCTACTTACTACTTATCAAATTATAAATATTTAATTACCGTAGTTTATATTTTAACTTCGTCAAAATATTAATATACACCAACGTCCTTGTGTTTGACTTTATGACAAACCAAAAGAAGGCATGGATGATTCAGATTGGTCAAAAATGAGTTGAGGTTTGATTTTCTGTAGACAAGTGGGAATATATATAATTTAAATTTGATTAGAAAAAATATTTTCTTTTTTTCTATAAATAAAATATTTTAATTGAGTCTAGGTTCAATTTACTACAGGCAAGTTGATGTTCAGGGAAAAAAAAACTATAGACAAATTGATATTGGACTAAGAAAGATAAAATACAAATTTTTATGCGGGCTGGATGTAATTTTTTTCCATATAATGTAATCTATGGTGTAATGCGGTTATAATCTAACAATACTACTTGTGGTAATTGCGATGATGATGTAATTTTTTTTTTTTTATAATAAAGTTCTCATATAACCAAATTAAATAAGGATTAAATGAAATCATAATTGTGATTTTATTTGCATTACAGGATTGATTGCAACCAATCAAATAAGACATAAACAAATGATTACTAAGGCTGTGTTCGCCAAGGGAGTTTAAGGTAGTATTTAGTAATTTGATTATATTAAATCACTACCTTTTATAAATTTTGTGTGTTTAATGATTTAGTGATCGAGTAGCTGTTGAAGGGTTTTTTATACAAGTGAAAATTTAATTAATAAAAAATCATACGACATCTACATGGTACATTACTTTTATATTTAATATAATGATCCCATGATGTAAGTATGGGTATGTCACATTCTGTTTAATAATTTATTATGTTTTTATTTGGTGGACTTTTTATTTTTTATTTTTTAAATAAAGGCATGCGGAATCTTATCAAGTCACTAAGGAACATTTTTTTCTGCTAAATACCGAGCTACAACATGCTAATTTGAAAAAAAAAAAAAGAAAAACATATTTTAGAGTCAATTTATTTACTGGTAACATATTATTTATTATTTAAATCGTCAATAAGTGTATGGCCTAGGGTTCAAATATTAATGTGAAAACTATAATAAGCTTCACAAAACTAGATTTGTTGTCATGTTTTAGGGTTAACGAGGAACTAAGAAATTTCGTATTTTTGCCATACACTATGGAGATTGCTACTACAAGTCCACGTTTGTTATCCCCCTACATTTTTTCTTCCAAAAAGAAAGAGAAGAATTATTCCCTATGTTTGAAAGATGTGAAGTTTTTTTTCTTTGTTTGGTTTCAAGGAGAGCAACTTAGATGGCATATAAAGATTTTCTTTTTCTCAAGATAAGGATATACAATACTCTAAGTAATTTTTTTTTCAAGGTATCTATTTTTTTCGATAGTTTGTACTAATAGGTAAAGTAAGAAAATAAGTAAGAAAATTACTCAATGAATGAGAGTAGAAATAAACCAAGATTACAGACAATAGAAAAATAAAATGAAAGTAAGCAAAATAACGAACCACAACAAGACAAAATAGCTACAACTACGATTGGGAATGGTTAGAGGAGCAGGATAGGGATGGAGGAGAAATTAGTAGTTAGCAGCTCATATATGTATTTAGGGTCTGTTCATTTCAAATATTATTAAAACTAGTTCTTATAGCGTTTATAACGGTTATGAGCTATTATGAGTTGTTATAAGTTGTTAAAAGTTGTTATGAGTCTGTTATAATTAGCAGTTATAGTAGTTATGAGCTACTATAGCAATTATAAGTTGATATAGCGGTTATGAGCGGTTATAATGGTAATAATAATATTAATAATTTTTTCGTAATAATAATAATAATAATAATAATAATAATAATAATAATAAGGATTTTGGAGTATAATAATCCGAACTTTGGCATATTTGGAAACCATTAATCTGTACTTAAGAAATTGTTAGGAATGAGCCGTACTTGTCATGTAATAAATTTAATATACCACCACCGAGTTTGGTTCACTAGATACATGACGTAGCGGTGACGTTTAACACGTGTAATTAAAAGAAAATTATTTAAAAAAATTAGGCCAAGTGTTTAGTAATTTTAAACACCTCAACAACGATTACTCTCTCTCTTACTCTCTTATCACTCTCTCTCCCTCCCTCCCCCTAAACAATAGATAAGAGGAGTTTCTTGTCTAGGTGTTAGAGTGGTTGTCGTTACATTAGGTGAACCACCATTAACTTGGGATGTAGGCGACTCTAAATAAGAATATGCAGATTGAAGGTGGCTTAAGTGTTCACAATTAAGACAAAGGCGAAGGAATTTTCATACATCACTTCTTAATTAAAAGAGTTATCCAAATTGAATGAGGCAAAGGCTTGTCAAAATCAACCGAAACACAAATTCGAACATAGCGGTCCCTAGCTACATTAGTAGTAATCTTATCGATTCTTAGAGCAGTGCATATTTTTGGACAATGGAAATCAAGGTTGAACTATCAAAGTATTCAATGGGTAAATCATAGAGATAAACTCATATCGCAATGTGATTAATTTGAGCTTGAGAAAGCCTAAATTTGGAACCCATCGTTGAACATGGAGAAAATTTTTCCCAACAAATCAAGGCCTTTGGAACAAAGCTTTAGAATAGTCGTTATAAGAGTAACATTGAAAAAGGAAGAAACCATGACCTAACTCAATTAATTTAACTTAGGCTTGGGGTCTCCAGATTCCTTGTAGACTCTTATGAAAAGGAAAGCTCTTACCTACAACTTTCACCAACAAGCAATTTTTCCAAGGTTCCCTGATTCGAGCTTGAATTTCCGATGAAAATTAGACAGAGGGTGCATAGGGGTTAGGTGGTAAGGTAGCTTCATGGGGCTTGACCTTAGGAACAACAGTTTAAAATTGTGTATTTAAAGGAGGGTGAGAATTATGCAAAAGACAACTTTTGAAAGAGGAAGATGAAGATACTTGATGTGGAGTTCCCAAAGACGAAGGATTAGCAAAATTAAAGGGAAAAGTCATGTTAGATCGACAATTGGCCTTGGAATTAGGAGGAAGACACTGTCGAGGAGTACCCGACAAGCTAGAAAATGAATCTAGGTTTGTTAGACCAAAAGTAGGACTTCCAACTCTAATTTCAGATGGCGAAGGGTCACTAGAAGTAGCCGATTTCAACGCCCCAAGTGTAGTTAGAAGATTATCTAAAGGTGATTCTGACGCGGTCAAGACATCGATGAACGAAAAACTGGTGCTAGTAGGATCGGAGGATCCCGAATCTGGTGGTCGTGGTAATTTATGAGGACGTGGGTACTTGGACTTGGAGAAACGAACCATAAGATGGTAGGTGAGAGCAGGCGATAGGTAAGAGCAGGCTAGTGCAAAATGGTTAAGGAAACAGTAGTTTAAGCCCACCTTCTTAGATAAGCCTTGGAAGCCTTTCTCTCAATATGGCAAGTTAGATTTAGGCTTAAGAATATGTTCTAATTAAAGTTTTTATAAAAACGTTTATAATTCTTAACAGTTCACAATAACTTATATTTAACAGTTATAACAACTTATGACAACTACAATTTCATTTCTCCCAAACATAATGGACTTAATTATTTTTGTCCTTTTCTTCTTCTCATCCTTCCTCTTTTTATTTATTTATTTTTATTTTTATTTTTTATTTTTAAAGTTGTCTGTGGGTTCTAGTATACTCCATTGTGTCTGCTTTTGAATTCTTGATTTGGTGATTATTCCTCGAAAATAAAGACAGAGAGACTCGTTGGCCATGTTATAAGTGGAAGAATAGCATACATTTTCCTCGCATTTTATATGGAAAATATGCCCAATATTTAAATTGAAGAACAACATACTCCCTTTAAATATTTTCAATATTTGAGCGGAACAATCCTTTTTGATGGAAGAAGTATATATTTAAATAGACTTGTAAAAATGATCCAAACTGAATAATCTAATTTATACCCATCACTCAAAATAGTTAATTTAAAGTTAACCCGAAACTAAAACTGACTGAAATTGAACCGAACATAACTCTATCACCCAAATATTTTACTCCGAAGTTATTTTATTGCAAGACAAACTTGTTGGTCCAAACATTAATTGACTCAAAAACAACCTGGACCGAAAAAATGACAGCTCGATTTATTATCCAAACTTAGGTCAACTGAAATTGAATTGAATGACACATTTACCATCTTATATGTAACCAGAAAAAAAAAATAAATAAGAGAAAAAAAGGGAAAAATCTAACCACTAAAAATACGTGGCAAGAGGGTAGGCCCAGGTTTGGCCCAATTTTCTCCCGTCTTTCAGTCTTTCCTTCGCCCCAAAATTTTCTATACTCAAACAATAAATCACCACTCCCAAATCCCGACTTCCCTCGTAAAAACAGAGCTTATTCCACCATTGTAGCATTTCTACAGAGAGAGAGGGGAGAGAGAGAGAGAGAGAGATGGCGACCTTCAGCGAAGCACCGCCGGGGATAAGAAATCCGGAGAGAAGATTTTCAAGACCAAGTGTGCTCAATGCCACACCGTCGAGCTAGGCGGTGCTCACAAACAAGGTCTCCCCTCTGTCTCTCCCTGATTTGGTTCGAATTTTGTGGTTTTATGATATAGGAATTATTCGGATTGTATGAATCGTTCTCTAATGGGATCTTCTGGGAATTTGGTGAAATTCTGCCGCCAATGCTGCCTTCTTGTTCCACATTTAATCATTCCGCGCGTTTTACTGTTTGAACTATTTTAAATGTAGATCTTCGTTGATACATTTAATCTCGATTACGCATTACCGAATTCATTTAGATCATCAGAACATTGATTCTCATGAAGTTTTCGGATTTTTCTTTCTGAAGTGCGCGATTGATTGGTGCCATGCGATCAATCCCATTTCAGCTTATATTATTGTGTGGATGATTATGAAATCTCATTTGGGATTTCTCTCTCCATGGTCTTTCTAGCCTTCACTGTTGTGAAAATTTACTGGGTATTGACGTATTGTCTATTGGCAAATGGATATGAATGTTGATTAGATTTTGATTGTTATGGTATAACGTTGATGTTTTAGCCATTTTATTTGCAATCAGTAGTTAAAGAACTGGGTTTTTTACGTCCAATGGCCCTCTTATCTGTTGTCATATGATGATGCATCCCCATAGCGAACAACAAGACTCGGGTTTGGGATGGGCTCCTGTTCTCCCATAGCCTAAAACCCGTCAGTATTTATTAGCAGCAGTCTTAGCAAAACTTGGCAAGTTATGATAGACTCTTGATTAGTGGAGATCTGCTTCATTTCAGTATCTTGCCTTTCCCTCGCCCCCGGTCATGTGGTCGTTATACTCTCTTTGCTGTAGCTATAGTTGATATTGGCATGTTTTGTATATATTTATAGCTCAAATCAATGCTGCGTATCTTAGTTGTTCCCCTTTATAGTTTTATTACATATATGGATTATTGATTTAGTAGATTACTATTGTTCTGTTATTGATTTGTAGTACTAAAAATCCAAATGCTCTAGTTGCTTCCTAGAATTGATAAGATGTCTTTTAGTTTTAGGTCTTCGTGATCTGCTTAACGAGGATCTTAATCACATGTTTGAATGTGATGCATTTTACCTGGCTATACCTTGAAAATATCATGTGAACATAGGCTATCTAAAATCAGCTTATCTTAGTTTGCTGCTGTGATTGCTGTTGAGCTTTTAACACTCTGAAATGGTCCTCTGAGTGTTCATTTTTGTGCTTCATCGTTTTATTTATTGATGAAAACTGAAAGCGTTTTAGGACAATGTTGCTTGGTTGCTCTAAGAATTTCATTTACATCAGTTTTTAATTCTTATCTTAGCTATCCTATTGGCTTGTAATGTTACAGGACCAAATCTGAGTAACCTTTTTGGGAGGCAGTCTGGCACAGCTCCGGGGTACGCCTACTCTGCTGCTAACAAGAACAAGGCTGTCATATGGGGAGATGAAACACTCTACGAATACCTGCTGAACCCGAAGAAGGTACGTGCTGCTTTGCAATATTTATCTATCCCATCATAGTCTGTTTATTATCTCCTTCATATTATTAATTACAAGATAACTACAGATATAGAACATCATATTCCTTTTATTGGATTAGGGTCTAGGAATGTCAGATTCTCCTTATCTATGTTTCTTCTAGAGGGCTGCCCTTTGATCCCTTTATACAATTTGTTATGCAACAGTACATACCCGGCACAAAGATGGTGTTCCCTGGTTTGAAGAAGCCAAAAGAACGGACAGACCTCATTGCATATCTCAAGGATCCTTCCGGCTAATAATCACTTAACATGTGGTGAACCTTCAATTTTGAAAAATCAAAGGGCATGATGAAGATATAAGTGGATTTTTGTTTCATTACTGATAAAACAACTGATCATTTGTTCGTCAAACAAGTTTAGAATGGTGGGAGTTTTTTTTTTTAAAAAAAAAATTCTTTATCATCAGGCCGAGCTTGTTTTATTGATTTTGCGGACGAATTATGGGTTTTGCTTTCTCCACCCAGAAAGAAGATTAGGATTTCCAGCTTTTCAATGCTGCTGGAATTGTCGGAAGTTGTCTAAAAACCCATTTTGTTGAATGCATTCTGTTTAATGAATTGTGATTTGGAATCAAAGTCATCTTGTCCTGTTGAGCCCCCAGGGGCGCGGCGCAAATAGCATATCTACATTCTTTGTCACCCATGGAAACACCAATCTTATTGAAGAAGTTGAAATCTCTATCAAATTCTCCTGGGCTTTTTAGGTTTTTGTTAATGGAAGATGCAAAGGGTGATACTTTTAAAAATCTATGAGGTTTATCACTTTGCAGGTTATGTTGACGTTGAATGTTAATTGAGCCAAAGACACTAATACATTAAACAATAAACGTGACTTCCTATACACTAGTTTACATGAAAGTAACAGACAAACTTCTTAAGTTTGATTCTCATGGTTAAAGTTAATCAATACTATATTTGATATTGTTATTTTTGAAAATGTCTTATGAAGAAGGATAAATTGAAATTAGAGGTGTGATCCAGATCCAAATTTAAACACTACGAACATAGTTAATTTTAACTCAAAAGTAACATGAATCATCCAGTCTATAACAAAAAATAATACTTAATATTTTTGTGAAAATTTAAATTATTTTTAATATTAATATAAATTGACTAAATTATTAAATGGGTGGATCCAAATTTCAACTTTAGACGATATAAATAACAAGTTAACAATTCCCATGAATCATGGAAGGAAGGTGGCATAGATTTGTTGGTGAGTTTGAATGAAAACGAGGCAAAGGTTTGTTGTTCTAGAGAAGAGAGAGGAAGCAAGAAAGAGCGTGGAAAGCTCCAAAGCCTTTTTGGGCGTTTGTCGTAAGCCACCGACCAACGAAACCAAACACACTCTCTCTCCAGAATGTTCTTCTGCAATTAACTACAACTCTGCCTTTTCCCCCAATTTTGAATTCCCTAATTGCCTCCTGTATATATTAACACCCTATACATTTCTGGGGATTCCAATCAAAACCCTAGACTACTCCTAAGCCTCCTTAACACCCTAATTAGTATTAGTTAGATTCCCCAAAATATAGTTAATCAGAGAGAAGCAGAGGGAGAATAATGGCCACCTTCAGCGAAGCTCCGCCTGGAAACAAGGCCGCCGGTGAGAAGATCTTCAAAACCAAGTGCGCTCAGTGCCACACCGTCGACAAAGGCGCCGGTCATAAGCAAGGTTCTTTCTCTCTCTCTCTCTCTGCCTTGTTTTTGCTTCGTCAATTCTTCTTGGGTTATGTTTCTTTTGATTTTTTTTTTGGGGGTTGGGGGAGGTATGTCATAAATCTTAGGTTCGATTTTTGAAGGATAATGCTTTTGGGTAGTTTAGAAGTTTTGGATGCGGAAAGTGGTTGCTTATTATATGATGATTACATAACTCATCCAGATTGAGCTGGATTGCTTGAGCAAGAATGTCGACAATGTTTATGGTGTTTATTGGAGATCTAAATGTAGCAGCTTTAGCCCTTTCAAGTAGAGAGCCTGTTTACGAGAAACATGATGCTGAACGATATTGAGGGACAAATTTGAGGGACATTGCTGTTAAATTCCGGCTATGTGAAAGAATGGAGATTGTAAGGGCAGAAGAAGTGAAAGAGAAGAACAATTTTGACTTAATGTGATATAGTTTTCATGATTGAGGTCTATTTTAGGCACTCTGCACAAAACTTTATGGAACCATTAATTAAATTCTGAGGACATTCATGTTACTTTGGGTAATTTGTAAGTAAACATGATCGTTAACTATCTGAAGTTGACAAGGAGCGTGGGACATTCCGAAATGTTAAATTCAAAATTTGAAAACTGAAGCAGGAAGCATTTTAACCATTGCATATGTTATGTTCCGTTTATGTTTGTGTCATTTGAGAGGTTATATGTTTGATCTGCATTGTGATTTGGGTCAACTTCTGCACCCCATTTGTTTGCTAATTGCTAAACCTACTCTCCTACTCCTGCAAGCAGCATTGTCTTATTGGCAATTTAGCATTAGGAAAGGTAGCTTGTTATACATATGATCCTTGTACAAGTAAACACTTGTTTTCAGTCTGTATCTCCGATGACCCATGATTGGCCTATTTGTTTTCTTATCAATTTAAGATTGTGGGTTAATGAAATTCACAGGTAGAGTTTCAAGTTGAATATCGATGGTTCAAGAAGGTCTTTCTTTGTAACCTAGTCAGATGATCTTCGTGTCTGATCTCAGAAACGCTCCTATGCAGTTATAAAATTTTTGTGTTCAAGTTTGTTGTTTTAATTGTTGATGTAATTTATGTACTTTGAGAGCCTTACGTGTATTTATGTGTGGACCGTATAGATGTTCGGTATCAGTCAGTGACACAACTTGTAGTTGAGTCGCAGATTGTCTTCATGAGACTTTCATGAGCATGCTACTGATGCTCGTTTGGTTTGGATATTACAGCAATGAAGCTATGTTCTTGGCCACATTAGTACAAATGTACCATCATAGTGCTTCTTCTCTGGTCTATGAAACTGGGTGCTTAGAGGTTCTGTGTAGGAAGTAGGATTGGTGAGGCATCATATGGCGTTAATTAGGACAATGTCCTGGTTATAGTGAGCAAGTATGCTACCTGAAAATGGTTAGGATATCTTTTCTACCTCTCCTTCATGTTGTTTTTGAGAGTTTGTTGTGATTGAAACATACTCCAATGCAAGCAATGATCGTTTTCATGCTTCATCACTCATTGCAATTTAGAAAGTTTGCTATGTTGCTTTTACCTTTCCGTTACACTTATTCTTATTGGACCTTATCTAAAATTAGTTATTGGCTTGTGATGTTGTAGGTCCAAATCTAAACGGACTTTTGGAAGGCAATCAGGCACTGCTGCAGGGTACTCTTACTCTGCTGCGAACAAGTCCAAGGCTGTTGTCTGGACAGAGGAGACTTTGTATGAATACTTGCTGAACCCCAAGAAGGTATGCCTTTGTGCTATTCCTTGTGTTTCACTCTGTGTTCATGTCAATTTTTCTTTTATTTCCACTTTAAGACAATTAGTTGAAATTGAAAAGCACTAATGTTCTTCCTCTGGTTTCCTGGAACATCCCAGCCAACTTTTTCCCCCAAACTTTTTCCATTCACTGCACCCATTCATTGTCTATTTATACACAGTATTAGGCTTCTTTTGGATTTGCTACTGCATTGAGCCACACCTTACCTTTGATGCCATTTCTGGCCTTTCGAAATATGAGGTACTATTTTCTGTGAATTTTTAATGCAATATGCTTTTCTTTAAAGCAATTGCCAAAAGACCTCATCCGAGAGTACAAGCCTCTATTGAAAGCAGTACCTCTTGAAAAGCAAATCCAAATTGAGCTTTAGTTCGGCAGAACGCAAGTTTGAACACCAATAACTTGTTCTTCTGGAGTTTTGTTAGACAAAATCTACTAACATTCTGTATGGAGGTCTACCATTCAACTAACTTGTATCTTCATTGTCATGCAGTACATTCCTGGGACGAAGATGGTTTTTCCGGGGTTGAAGAAGCCACAAGAACGTGCAGACCTTATCGCATACCTCAAGGAAGCCACTCAGTGAGTGATTGGGCGGTTTTTCTTCTTCGTGTTCTGTCAGGAGATATTAGTGAAGTGCAAGCAATGCAATTGATTTTTGTTTCATTAGCAGACAACAAAGTTGCTGTTTGGTTTCTTGAATGATACATCGAGATTGGGGGAAAAATATCATTACTTAATTGTCTTTTGTTCTAATGTAGGCTAAGACAGCTTGGTTTTGGACAAATTCCTTATCTTCCCATTTCCCCTCACATTTAATAAATTTTGATGTTCTTTGGATCAAAGCATGGTCGGATGCAAGAAAGCTCTTATGTGAAAGATTGTTCATTTATCGAGAGGTGGTGTTTTCAGTGATTGTACATTTCGAATGCATGCAAATATCTACTGAGATGTTTTCTGTGATTCAATTCAGCAAAACAAATTCGATATGATCTAGTTGTGTCAAGGCTCCTTTAAGTAAAGTGGTGGTTGTGATAAGAAGAGAGGCAAAGTCTCTACCACGCTCCAACGAATCTATTGGTAAGTGAGAGCACATACTTTATGTGAATATATAAGAAATCGTTGAAGAGGAGAGACCGTAGATAACATAGGCTATTAACTTATTGGATATATTCTTAAGTATTCGCTTAGGCTAGTTTGCAAAAATGCACACTTTTTTTTTATAGGATTTATAAGAAGAGTAGAGTGGACTACTAGACTTTGATGTAAATAGGATAGTCTTTGATAAAAAAAAAAAACTCATAAGAAAAGGTATTATTTATGCTATTTAAAAATCTGTCACTTGGATGTTCCAGATAATCTCACTTTGAGAAAGATCTTATCATATTGTAAGTTTGCAATTAAGAGTAAATTTCAATTATAATCATTCTAAATACGCTAATAAAATGAATACCAAATTTATATTAACACATAAATGGCTGTAATTTGATGAAAAATATCATTATAAAAAATTAATAATTTTAAGTAAAAGAGTTAAAAATAAACATATCATAATATATCCATAAACTAATTCCAATATAATTCTCTACCAATTACTAAAATAATAAGCACTAATTTGCTACTTAAAAAGAACACAAAGCCTAGGTTCTCAAATATACCCATTCCTTTCCTGTATGTATGGGTGTTTTTAAGCCATCATCATACCCTAGAGTTTAAAAATGCCATTTGAATTATCTCACAATATAAATAATATCATTAACTAATTTGATAATTAGTGATTACTATTAAACTATTTTTTAACGGTTAAAAGTGTCATATAGTTCTATTTTACTTACTAGAGTAGGTTAAAATCCATTTAACCTGTAAAAATTCAGTTTTGAATTTTTTTTAACAAGCACTCTCTCTCTCTTCCCTCCATTTGAATGACAAAAACCGAGAACAATCACTTGTTCTTTCTCTCTCCCCTCCTCTCTAGTTGTCCCTCAATATCATAAACTTTCCTTTAATTGCGATCATAAATTGACAAAAATTGGTGGGTTTTTATCATCATAAAAAGGTAATTTTTAGGGTTAGATTTTATTATTTTAAAAATTTTATAAATTATACATGTGATAGAATTTTGAGTCGTTGATGTTACCATTACCTTTTGTACTGCTCATACTAACTGAATTATTTATAAAATATCAGTTTGAATTTGTAAATTGCTCTAAAGTTAGAATTTTAGGGGTGGGGAAGGTGTATTGGTCTGTTTGGTAAAAAAATCATTGTTGTTGGATGTTTATCATTATTTTTTACTTACACGTTTTGTTGGACCTTCAACCAGCTTCGACCATCTGAAAGAGATATAATTACAATTTTTTACTTCAATCTAGTTATAAAAACCAAAGAACAACCTAATTTCTCTTGCAAATTTTGGCCAAATTCCCAGAATTTTAATTTTGGGGTTTTTCCTCAAACTTTAGTTGTTCACTTTTGAGAATGAAAGGTATAGAGGAAAAAAATTGGAATTCATGAGGAAAAAGACAAGACGTTATCTTCCTAGCAACATCCAAAAAAAAAAAAAAAACAATGACAATTTTAACTGTTAATAATTAATTCAATAACAATCGGTAATCAGCAAATTAATTTGAGCACTTGAGCTGGGAGTAGGATCACCCAAGATTTGGATCCGTCGCCCAAAGTCTGCCTATGCCTGAGTAACCGATATCATCGTGGTTCAGGTTTTTAAAAACCATTTCCATTTTCGTCTTTGAAGTGAATTGACTTTTATGCTAATGATAATCTGCTCCTCCTTCTGGTCCTTTATTATCACTACCTCATTCGATTTGATTGTATTGGCTTATGGAATCGTTTGAGATAATGGGTATCAAAAATTTTGGGGAATTCGATAGCCCCTTGATCTCATTTCGCCTTTGAACTTTGTCAAAATCCTAAAAGATTCATGGGATCGTTCTTGCTGCGAAGGGCTTTGCTTTTACAAGTCATCTTGCTGGAAATGTTTCAGTCTCTCATGGCTTGTCTGCAATTTATTCAAGTCCTTCAGAACACCCAAAACCCTAAATTAGGGAAACATTGGGTGTTAGATTGTGAAAAGAGCTTGAATGGGTAATTTCAGAATGCCAAGAAAACAAAAATTGGAATGTTATGAGTGGATACTCAATTAACTAACCAGTATGTTTTAGGAAATCTTTTGTGTGTTTTTTATTATCTGCTAACCTTGTTAACATCACCTACACTAATTGGATTTGAGGACGGGTGTCCAATAGGGAAATGTGTCAAAGGGTTAGACTCGATTATTTTTGAGAAAAATTGCATATTTCCAATGTAATATGAAGTGTCGAGTGTTTTACTTTTATCCAAATGTTAAAGGTCTGATATAGGTATGGAGGGTAAAACAAATAGTCGAAGTAACATAGAGGATCACATTAGAGTGTTGGTGATGCTTATACACTTCTTCCTTCATTATTTATTAAGCTATTTAGTAGTGTTCTTCTAACTAGGGGTAAGCACGACTGATTGGTACCCTAAAACCGAATCGAAAACAGTCAAATGGTAAGGTTCGAAATCGGAATCGGTCAAAAGGTTTCGAGTAAGGTTCCTAAAATTTAGAAACCTGTCAAACAAGTTCCGCTAAAACAAACCTTGGAACCGGAACTTGGAACTATTAAGACAGGTAATTTTTCCAAGATTTTCGGTTTTCATTTTGTGAATATGAAACCTGTGTAATTTCAGATTCAATTAGTTTGTGATTCGTGATATTTACTCTTTAAATGCAAAGAGAAGCAGAAATTGATGTTTTTCTTCTTGTTTCCTTTTGCCTAGGATTTTTCCAAGATTTTCAATTTTCAGTTTGTGAATATGAGACCCATGGAATTTCGGGTTCAATTAGTTTGTGGTTCGTGATATTTACTCTTTAAATGCAAAGAGAAGCAAAAATTGATGTTTTGCTTTTTGTTTCCTTTTGCCTAGGATTTTTAAGTTCTAACTCTTCATGTGGAAAATTAATTTGCTATTTATTAATACTTGAAATGTTATTAATCCAAGAATATATAACTTTTAAGGCCTTAAAGTTTTTTCATAAAAATAATGGTATGGACATGGTACCCTAAAACCAGAACCGGAACCGGATCCCGAGGTTTAGGTTCGGGTTCCTAAAATTCAAGAATGGTCAAATAAAGTCGGGTTCAAGTTCCCGGTTTTGAAACAGAGTACACTGGAACCACTCACCCCTATCTCTAACAATGTCATTGGAAATATATTTTTTTTTTCAAATGGTAAATACAATAACTAGCAGGTAGCCCTTCTCACAAGGATCCTACATAAGTTGTCCTCCATAAGAATGAAGAAAAAAAGAAGGTGAAGGGATAGAAAGCCAAACTAAATTAGAAATAATACAATGGCCAAATCTGGCTACCCAATCGGGAGCTCGATTCTCTTCTCTAAATGTCGATAAATAAAGACCTCATGACATTCTTGGAGAAAACACCAGGTATCTTGTATAAGCGTATAAATTTCCCATGGAACTTGAATTTCACCTCCGATTGTTTTGATGACTGTTAGGTTGTCACTTCCAAAATGACACGAAGAAACCTTGACCTTGACTGCAGCTTTGACTCCATTCCTCATAGCGGTGGCCTCAGCCAGGAGGACTGAAGCGGACCCCAAATTAGTATAGTCTCGCTTGTAAAAATATGTCATCCTAACCTCTAATCACGAAGGCTTTTGCCGCCACTGAAGAAAAACTTGAACCATCGAAGTTGATTTTGATAAACCCACCAGGAGGTTTGTGCCAATAAATCATCCGATCATTATTAATGACACGAATAAAGGGGTAGGAGAATAAAGGTTGAAATGTTGATCCAAACTGTTCCTAGATCTCCACTCCGCCCAAGAGGACTTAGCTCTAAGAATAGTTGAAATAGAATTAAAGGATCCATTATTAAAATCATATCATTTCTACTCTTCCAAATACTCCACAACAAATGAACCATTCGGATTGTCCGAGAAGGTTTTTCGATCCTATGAACAAATGGAAAATATGTAACAGAGTAGCATTCGTAAACCGTTGACATTCACCTCCAACCACTTGTGCTGAAATGCAACTCTCCAGGACGTCCAAGACACAAGCACATTGTGAGAAAAGCTGGTCGATAGTTAACTCTGGACTTGGCACAGAGGACAAATAGTATCAATTAATAATCATCTTTTGGCTAGATTATCCCTAGTAGGTAGTGCATTGTGACCTATTTGCCACAAAAACATTTTCAACTTAGGCATCACATCCAGATTCCAAATCCACATAAAATCCCATGGATAAGAAGTAGTGGGAATATCATGCGCATTCCAGGTTGCAGATTTAGTCATGAACATCCCGCTCTTGGATAAACCCCAAGAGATAGAGTCTTCTATATCATGGGAAGGGATCAAGATGGCCATAATAGCACGGCAAGCTTCTTGTGGAAAGAAAGAATTAAGTCGTACCAACTCCCATTCTTTATCTATAGTGAAGCAATCACTAACTGTAGCCTCTAAGGGAGGTATTTGGGAGAGGGCTATCATAAAACTCCTATAATTACCACACCAATTATCAAGCCAGAATTTTGCTATTTTTCTGCTACCTATTTTCCATCGCAACCCCCTTTTAAAGAGTTTGCTATCCTTAAGTAAACACTTCCCCAAGAGTCAAAGACCTTACTTTGCCTAGAAAAGAAATCTTCATGCAATGGGTATTTGGATCTCATGACTTTTTCCCATAAATTGTCCTTGACAAACAAATATTTCCATATAAGTTCGCAAAGAAACGCTTGGTTCACCACTCCCGCTTTTCTCAAGCCAAGCCCTCCCAGCTTCTTCGAGGTGCAGATCTTATCCCACGCCACTATATGAACCCCTTTAGTATTATGGAATTTTTTCCAAAAAAATCACGGTTAATTTATCTAGCGAGTTGGTGGTACTCTTAGGCAGCTTAAAACTCTACATCGTGTATGCAAGAAGTGATTCAAGGTTAGATTGGATAAGCACTACTCTTCCTGCTTTAGAAAGAGAATCGGCTTTCTAGTTAATCAACTTGCTGTCAGCCTTTGATACAATATTCACAAATAAAAAGCTATCGAGTCGTCCTCTCGAAAACAGGACACCCCAAATATTTCCCTTGAGAATCTGAGTGTGGGATGTTAAAAACTGAAGAAATTGTATTTCTAATCGCAGTTATCGAGTTTTTAGAAAGCACTAAAGTTGATTTGTGAAAATTGATAAGTTGCCCTGATCTGCGAGCAGAAGTCGTTCAATAAATTGTGGAGAAAGAGACAAGATTCAAAGTTAGCTTTACAGAATAACAAGTTGTCATCGGTAAAGAATAAACAGGGAATTTTTGTTTACCCGGACATATCTTAATCCCGATACCACTTTTAGGTCACATAATTGTGAGCTAAAGTTTATACGCCAAAACATCCATACACAAGATAAAAAAAATAAGGAGATAGGGGGTCTCTTTGCCTTAGACCCTCGAGATGGCCGAATAAAACCATAAGATTCACTATTTATGACAATAGAATACATTACCGAAGTAATACACTCCCGGATCCAATTAATCCAGACATGATGAAATCCTAGATCTTTAAGATATGAGAACAAAAATCTCATTCAATTCCATATCTAATTTAAGCCCAATGTATGCTTGCTTTCCCTTAATATTTCCAAACTTATTAATAATTTTGTGAGCCAATAATATATTATCATGGATATCCCTCTCATGCACGAAGGCACTTTGATAGGGGCTCACAAACCTTTGTAAGATCGGTATTAATCTATTGACAAGAACCTTATAAATAATCTTATAAATACTATTGCACAAGATAATTAGCCTGAATTGAGAAGTAGAAGATGGACAAGAGACTTTGGGAATCAGGGCAATGAAGGTATGGTTAACCTCTTTCAATAACTTTCCGTAATTAAAAAAATCTATAATGCATGCAGTGATATCATTACCAACAATATCTCAATGCTCCTCGAAGAATCCAACACCAAATCCATCGGGCCCTGGAGCTTTGGTTGGGTTCATTTGAAAACATTAGTCTTAATCTCAGCAGGCGATATTAGAAGGATAAGTTTATAATTATCCTCATTAGAAAGCCAAACCGAAAGATTGGTGCTTAAAACCGATCTATAAGCATTCTGTTGTGATTTAAATTTGTGAGTAAAATCAGTTGCAAATTTATGTGGAATATCCTTTTGGTCATGAATCCGGACACCCGACCCATCCTTGATTCTTACTATATTCATTTTCTGCTTCCAGAATGAACAATAACGATGGAAGAAATCAGAATTCATGTCACCCATGGTCAAACATTTCTTACGATAAAATGCTCCCCAGTATTTCTGTTTAAACAACAGGAGACGTTCTCTCTGTTTAATTAAGCGGGCATGCTAATGCAATAATCTGTGATACAAGGGTAAGTAATAATTTTATCCTCAATACTCTGTAGAAGATTCGAATTTCTACATACTTTAAGAGAGTAATTACTACAGACTTTAGAAGCCCAAGTCTTTAGTTTAGCCTTAACATTCTTTAGTTTCCTAACAATTTTGAACATACATGTACCTTGGGGATATCCAACACATTGTTGTTTGATAATTTTATTGACATATGGATAACTTGGCCAATGATCTGAAATCTAAAGTTTCTAGGTGGGTGACGATGAATATCAGGACTCAAATCCAATAAAATGTAATAATGATCAGAACACGAAAATGGTCCATGAGATACCATACAATTAGGGTACAAGTTATGCCAGTCCCTACGTGCAATAGCACGGTCTAATCTCTTATAAATCAAATGTCCTTTAAGAAACTTTTTCCACGTGAAAATTATGCCGAGTAGCAGGATGCTCTCTCCTAAATGATGGACATAAAGTCCCTCATACGTTGGACATTATTGAGAGACAATTTAACTCCCCCAACTTTTTCATTTAAGTGTTTCATTTTATTAAAATCTCCAATAATACACCATGGCAAGTTAATCAAGCAATTAGTTTCTTATAGTTGATTCCGGAAAACCTGTTTGTCAATAGCTTGAGCAGGACCATAAATTCCTGTAACAATGCATTCCTTTTGAATAATCTTATCAAGTACATAAAGATAAATAAACCTTTTATCTTAATAATAACTTTAGCTGAAATATTACAATTATTCCAAAGGACCCAAATACCCGCACTATGATTATGCGGAAGAACAAAATCAAAATGGTCAAGTCCCAAGGAGGATATAATTTTCTTAGTGCTTTCCTCATTAGTCATAGTTTCAGATAAAAATAAAATATTTTGTACAAATTTCTGTTTAAGAATCATAATCTCTTGTTTAACTTGGTGTTTTTTGGCACCCTGAACATTCCATGTCATAATTTTCATAAATCATTCTTAAACCCCCTACCGTTCCAACTGTAGAGGTAATGATTGCCTTTAGGTGAAGCATAAAAATTCCTGCAAAAATGAACAAACTTCAACTTGCAAAGCAAAATTCGGCCCCATAAAGGATTGGTCCAGGCATGAGCCTTGGGAATCCCAGTGAAAACTGAAATTTCACTCGCCCAAAATAATAATCAAATAAATTACAATAAGAGTAATCTATAGGAAAAAGAGGATGCCAAGAAAAGTAACGTGAATAAACAAAAAAGACCGGAAAAACCCAACACACCACATAACTGAAAAAATGTTCCAAAGAAGCAAGCATACGAGAGGATGAAAGAAATAGTCTCAATTATATGAAATATCTCATAATTGACTTTCATAATACTTGGCGGCAAGGCTGAAGCTGGCTTTCAACCCATAAAGGGGGCAACACAAGGCCCAAGCAAGGCCACCATAGTATAATCAAGGGACCTAAGCAGAACGCTACATGAGATGGTTAATCGCAGTCTAATGGGAAAAAAATTTGATCATCATAGGAGCAACAGGAAAGAGGAAATTTTTAATGTAAGGAGAGATCAATAGAGGGAAACATAACATCAACAAAATAGCACCAGCAAAACACAATGCATAAAAGAATAAAAAAACCCCTGAGAATAAACATTTTGCAACACAAAAAACTAAAAAGGGGGCAAAGCAACCCAAAGTCCAAACAAATAAAACGCCTAGAAACAACAAACAAAAGAAAAAGGACCTAGGCTACACCCTATGCTTCTCAAACCAATATAGGCAAGCACAAGTTGAAGAGAAAATAAACCCCCAAATCATGCAAACAAAACAAAGGCCAAACTAGAATGCATCCAGTGCAATCCCAAGAACTGCTAAGCAAACACAACAACGACAACACACAGGGGGAAAAATGCAATAAATGAAAAGCCTATCCAAATTAATAACACCTCCAATCAGTAGTAAACCGCTAGACCCCTTAAAGCAGAAATCCAAAAACCCAAGTAGAAACAACCAAAATAAATTCCCAGGAACACCCGAGACTAAAAAAGATGTGGGGTAGTCCACAGAGAGTGAACGTGTAAAAGAGAAGAGAAAAAACAAAAAGCCAAAACAAGGGCCAAATGGCCCACAAAAACCTAGAGAACTAGCAATCAGAATAAAAGATGCACCCACCAAAACTGAAGCACAACAGACCAAACCATTTGTTATTCCAAGAAAGGAGCCAATAAAAAGTACAAACACAACTGAAACAACAAAAACCATAACCTAAACATAAAAACAAACATACAAAGGGACAAATGTGATAGGGTCATAACACCAAAACTACAGCAAAAAGGAAGAAAAAAAAAACCTCAGACCTCATAAAAGACAACAAGCCTACACAAGATCCAAAAAACCCTAACAAACCTAATCATCTAGCCCTTGGGTTATGGCGAGGAAAACTCCTCCACATCATCAGCAATCTTGCATTTCTTGGAAGAGTCCGAAGAGGTTGAAATAACACCCGAATCTTCCAAATCTAGAAATTCATCATCCAGATCCTCCTCTTAATGTCTTCTAAAAATTCCATCTCCATGACCGAGTCCCCCTTCGAAAGAGGATAACTAGCATAAGTCACCATATCATCAAAGGCCGATATCTAAGGAGAGGAGTTAGTGCAATTAAAACCTGGACACTGAATTTGGTCGAAGAATGAGCTGCAGGTCTGTAGGTTAATAGATGGTTTAGTAACCAACTCACGAACGTGCTCCTCGAAGAAGGAAGAGAGATATCAGCGAGGATTAACAGCAGGAAAAGTTGGATGATTGTTGGAAAAACCACTAACATTCTCTATAACCGGAACCCTATCCACAATAGCATCAGAATGCAAGAAAGAGTGGTTAGCGGGAGAGTCAGCAAGCATGAATAATGGTCCGTAAAAACTACCCCTCTTTTTAGGAGAAACCCTAATCCATTTGTCGAAAGCAAAGAAGAAGAGGCCGAGGCCTTACTCGAGGTGCCAATATTTTTATCCAACTCGGAAAAACCATGGCTCCCAAATTTTTCCACCACCACCTCAATCTTGGAATCTGCTAGGGCATTTGGACAAACCTCAATCACATGAGATTCACAACCACAAAGAGCACAACATCATGAAGACCTTCATAAGAAATGGGGAGCATAATAGATTGAGAAGCATTACCAACCGAAATAGAACCTCGGAGAGGTTGAGTAATATCAACATTCACACGAGACACGAGAAAACCTACCCTTTTTTCTCGAGTAAGGTATGCTGATCCAATCTAACAGACATCCCCGACGGATCTCAGGAGAGTAGATAATATATCTAAATTCCAAAATTCCCAATGGAGTCTTGGAATACGAATCCATTGATCTATCCTATCAACAAAAGAAGAATAGGGATCAAAGAAAGGAATCCAACTTTTCAAGACTAGATTTAGCCCCTGGACAAACCAAGGTCGGTTAACTCACACATAATTCTTATCCTCAAAGTTAGCAAATTGAAACAACATCCATCCATTCCCCAAATCCACATATTCAACACTGCCTTTAATATGCTTCCAATCGACCTTAACCTTTCTTTTAATCACAGCTAAAGGGAGAAACTCACCCTACAACTTACCCGGAAGATAGAAAGCTCTAAGTTGGTCCACGCTATCCACGGGAGAGGAAGCTGGAAACATAACTTCATTACATGACATGTCCGACAAAAGAAGGTCTCTAGAAGTGTCTACCCGATCCTGGTGATCATCTCCAGCTCCTCGGAGACGAACATCGGATTCTGGCTTAGTTGAGGGAGTTCGAACGTCATGTGGACCCTCTACACTCGAACTTCATCTTGTCGGCGAAAGAAGGTAGGGAAGACGAAGAAGCATTGCCCAAATGTAAATATAAGCATTCAACCAACATGTTTGGACTTGGAGATTGGGGAACATGATTAATAGAGGTATTTGAGTGTGAATCACATAAATGGCCATTAGAATCGTCATGAATTAGAATAGAAGAATAAGACATTCACAAACAAGCAGAGGCTAGAAATAAGGTAAAACAAGGTATACGAGTTGAAGAACCTCGTTCTCGGCTTAAATGGACACAAGGGGATAAAACAAAATGGACCAGAAGAAGCATGGAAATGAGACTCACAACAAACCAGACTTGAATAGTACTCAACCAAGCAATGAATAATGAAAATCCCCAAAACAAAACCCCAAAAGCAACTCCCTCCTGCATACCCTTCAGAAGGTTTGAGATCCCTCCCCAAAACCAACACCAAAATAAAACACAAAGAAATAAAAGGGAAAACATACCTTTAAACCTCTGGTAAACTAAACCAAACCCCAAAGAAGAGTCTAGAATTAAGCATGAAATCCCCAATCAAAGTGAAGTAAATGACATCGGGAGTGAGATCTAAGCGGATCCACTCAATCGCCTCCTCGGTATCAAGCACAACCCGACTGACCATACCTTGAATAGTAACAACAATGCAGCAACAATAGCCTTTGACATCATCATCGACGTTAGGGTTCAAAATCTCATAGAGACGAGAGACTTCGAAATTACTTTTTCAACTTTTATGTTAAATGACTTTTATTGGCCAAAAATTGATGATAATTACATCAATTACCATGTTCTTCATACTTTCTCTCTCTCTCTCTACATATATATACATATATATATATATATATATATATATATATAATAATAATAATAATAATAATAATAATAATAATAATGAGCTTAAAAAGTATTTTTCAATGATCACAAGAAAAATTATTTATCATCCAATTTCGTTATTATACATATTCATAAGTACTTAATTTGATCAATAATTTTTTATTTATTTTCATTTATTAAGCTAAAAAATCAGACGTTTTTCATAAAAAAAAAAAAAAACAGAGGTTTGGAGTCACTGGTCACCTCCACGGCCGTAGGGCAAACAATGGTGGGTAGCAGTAACCCAACCACAAGACAACCCCATAGGCCGTGGGGGATCCTGTGGTGGATACCAGAGCACCTTAAAGTCTCTCATTGACTGTGGGTGGCTCCCAAAACTCCCCACTAACTGTGGGAGGACTCGTGGTGGCCTCCACAGCACCCCACAGCCCGTGGGGAGACCGGTGGTGGCCACCACAATACCAAACCTTCCCCCACTGGCTGTAGGAAGGCCCGTGGTGGCTTCCTCAATGCCCGTGGGGAGATCAGTGATGGCCACCATAGCAACTAACTGTCCCCCATTGATCGTGGAGAAACTCGTGGTGAGCACCACAACACTTAACCATCCCCCACTAACCATGGGAAAACTCATGGTGGCCACCAGAGCACATAATTTACCACCACTTGCATAATGAGAGAAATGAAAGATATATCAAACATAATGGAAGTTGAGAAGTTAATTCCTTAGCATTGAGTAATTACAGGTACAAAATCTAAGAGATATTAGTTTACTATGAATATTATTATAAGCATTTCACAATATTGGATATTAATATCACCTATTTGAGTGGTCATTTTTTTTAGATAATTTAGTTCTATAAACAAATTAACATCATCTAATAATAAATATCAAATTTGAGTGATCATTTGAGATATATGGATCTATGTGTCTATATAGATATTGTTCATGGATTAACAAAAATGTTCAAAGGCTCTATTTGCCTCTACCATTCTATGAGTCTCTTCCTTTTGCGTAGGGCATCGCCACTCCCTCCGGTAGTGTTCGGGCTTGTACCGATTCATTCTTGCCACCCCTAACACTTGATTTTAGTTCTTAATAAATGTCAACTTAGGAGACTTATATGTTTTTTTTACTTTACTAGGTAATCAATTAAAAGGGCGAAAACTTGGATATCATCAAGGTTTTAAGGAGCAAATGAAGGCTCGAGGTACGGAACCGAGAAAGAGAAGAACAAACCTTGAAGATTGGGCCAAGAAATTAATGGCACGGTCATGCCAGTACATGTCATGACCGTGCCCAACTGATCAATTGCAACCTGAAAGCTGCAAGCTGGCACGGTCATGACCGTGCCATGTGGCACGACCGCACTGTAGGCATGAGCGTGCCAAGGCTGGTCGTGAGCGTGCCAAGGCTGGTCTTGACCGTGCCCATTTGGTCAAACTCTGCAACCTGAAGCTGCAAGGTGGCACGGTCATGACCGTGCCATGTAGCACGACCTTGCCAACTTAAGTTTTCAGGCTCTATAAAAGCGCTGCTTCGGCTCCGAAAAAGGGGATTTCGCCATTTTCTTTATTTTTAGGTTTTAGCAGCTGTTTTTCCTCTGTAATTCTCTCTACATTTTCTAAATATTGTGAGTTCAATTAAATGCAAGTTTTAGTTTTTCTACTCCCATTAGATTCCTTTGCAAATTTTTTCTATTTTGATGCTAATTTCAAGTGGTTTTTTCCATGCTCTGTTTTGATCATCTCCTAAACCCACACCAAAACCTCTCATTTAGGTGAGAGAAAGGGTAAAAGTGATTAAAGACTCCCCTTTAATAGGGTTAGAGACTTTTCCTCACTTTTACAATCTTAATCACCCCTTTGATACACTTAAGTCATTGATTTTTCTCTTTTTCCCTTTTCTTTAGTTTTTCTATCATTAAAGCCACAAAAATGAGTGTCTTTTATTTGGAGAATCATGCTGGGAGTTAGCCATAGATCAATGTTGGAGACTCTTGAAATTGGTAATTTTTTTCTTATTCCCTCTATTTTATCTTTTGTTTGGTGGTGGCTATTAGGATTGATTTTATTTATTGTTATAGTTGTGGATATTTAGAGTTGTTGTTGTTTGTTTGATAGTATTATGATTCTGTTGATGATCGATTTGAGGATGAAATTTGGGATGTTGTTGAGCCTTGATGGCTATGATCACCACTAGTAGTTTAGTTTAGCTTAGTTTTATTTCTTTTTGCTTTAGCATAACTTAGTTCTTAGTTTTAACATTTAATGCTTGTTCTTTTTAGTAGTCTAATTATTTGCTATTAGTTTAAGTAATTGAGTGACTCCCCTTTTAATCAAATATTAGTGGTAATTTTCCTCCATCCCTGAGGACGATAATCTAAACCCCTAGTTACAACTGAACACGTAGCATCCACTAATTCGAACTTAATTTAAAAGTCATATTTCGACCCGGATGTTTTCGGACTGCCCTAATAACCACCGAATGGAAAGTGCTTTTACTTGTGTGGATCCTATTTCAATGGGAACTTGATGAGTCAATCCGCCTACACGTCTTTCTTTTACTACTATATCGGACGTTACTCCATGTATTGCTTGATGTAAAACAGATAGTGGATTTTTATTCATCATGGAGAAACAAAAATCACAAATATCCAACAAATTAAAATCATGGGCAAAAAGTAATTTTATCAAACAGCATTGTCAGAAACAATTAAGTTTACCCCACTGTTTTTTAGAAACATCTAATACAAGTAGCTAATATAAAAAGTTAACACAAACAGCTAACAGTTAAAGCCAACAGCTAACAGTTGATTGCCAAACAAGGCCATTGTTGCGACACCAAATGTAGAGTTCAAATTTGGAAGTTTGTGTAGTAGGTAACAAGTCTAGTCTTATTCTTGGTGAGGGAGCAAGCCTCCATCATCTTTATTTCGTTGATTTAGTGACTTGATATTTTGCATTCTTGGCCAGCACCTTATTATATAAGTATCGGAGAGAGGCTTTAGAGAGTTACTGCAAGAGACTTCCATGTTTTGTTTTCTGTTCAGCGTGGAAGCTTGGAATTCTGATATTGGTCATAAATCATGTACACAAGAGTAGAGAAACAGTGTCCTTGACTCAGTTGGTTATCCAATTGCCCAATGTTAATAAAAGACAAATGGGCTATTCATGTTACATGAGATCCGTGTTTGTTCTATTTTTCTGTTTGATCAGAGACCATTGTAAGAGAATATATCTCGTCTGAGATGAGCTGTTGTGCAATCAAGATGTCAATTCTCCTTGTTCCTCAACTAAGCACCTATTTTGTATTGCTATATGCCTTGATTATGATGTCATTTTTGTCACCCGTTGAACTATCATTTTAATAACATTGCAGGGTTTCGGTAAGTGTATGTGCTGTAGTCTTTGCTGTCAAACTTTAGCATGTCAAGGAGGCTGGTAAATCCTAGTCGCAGACTAGTTGACAATGAAAATGTTTCTTTTTGAGAATCATTGCAGTCAAAAACACGTTCAACGCCATTGTTATATATGGTTCTTGTTATTCTGGTACCTGCCAGTACCGTCACTATATCTATGGTCATCTTAGAGTCACTGGACTTCTGCTAGCTTGCTGCTTAAGCTTTAATGCCTCTTTGCATGCCATTTTATGGTTTCTCTGTTCTTTCTTCTTTGTCATGTTTGATATGAACTTTTTGTTTGCAACTACATGTAATGGCATTCTAGCCAATTAAACACATCAAACTTGAAAATCTGTTGGTTAGGACCATAAAATCATATCTAATTTGATTCTCCTTGCATTCTGGAAGCTAATTGCTTTTACTAGCATGGTCTTCAGTTTTTTTATGCATTGGTAATGAAGGTTGAATACTTGAATGAGGTGATTTTGACAACTAGTTCTGTTTGAAATAAGCCTTTTGTTTTGTTTTTTTTTTTTTGTCTTGTTCTTCTTTTTCTGGTTATTCCTTTGGAACCAGTGGAATCCACATCAATTTGCAATTTCCAGCAAAATTTTCCCATGCTGGAATTTCTTGTCTAAGAAAAGCTAATTACCTCTACATCAAAATCTCAGGGTGCAATCCTTCCCATTGCCTAATCATACAGCAGCTCAGGTTTGTGATAGATTTATGATGAACTGAGGATACCTGCCGTCCATGTTGTCAGTTGTGTGTTAACTTTTCTTCATGGCTAGGATCAGGAGGCTCTTTTTATTGTTATTTTTTGGGTAGTCCAGATTTTTCACTTCAAGCACCCATGTGTTTATAAATTAATCCTGAACTCTTACCCTTCATGTATTGCAGGTCAGACAAGAGGCACTAGCACTGTGAGTAAACTTGAAGGTAATTTAGTGCAAATAGAACTTTATGCTTTCCTAGTTTATAAATATGAGTGTGCTTTAGTTTTACTTTCTCATCTTTGCTTCTGCTTTATGCTGCTTCGTACACTTTTAATTAGCTCATGTTGCCTTTGTTCTTAATGGGCACCACTGCTAGCCGCACTTGTTTAGGTGGAAAGTTTTATTTTTGTGGCGTATGAGGAAACTTAGAAGTCCATATTCTTTTTGATAATCTGGACATGGAATGGAAGCATATTGAGAAAATTCTGATCTGGAAACCTTCCCAATATATGATCTCTTTGATGTATTGTGATTCTTTGTAGGTGCCGTTTCATGCACGTTAGAACTGCAGCAGGCTTGACCCATTTTAAAAATAGCTTATGGAGAACAAATGCGTAAAGTATTGCACGTGGGCCCCAACACTTGTTCAATAGTGGCAAAGTTACTGAAAGAGGATGATATTGAGGCCTGGGGGAGTGGAACCGAATGGCATAGATGATGTTGATAATCAGTGCCATAATCTTGTATGGAAAGGATTTGTGTGAGGGGATGACATCAAGTTTCCCCTTCCATACCGTGCAAAATCACTCTCACTTGTCATAGGATCAGATGCATTGGATTATTTGTCTCCCAGATACGTCAACAAAACTCTTCCTGAACTTGGAAGGGTATCTTCTGAGAGGCTTGTTATTTCACTGGTGTGTTTCTGACCATTTTTTATCAGTTTATTTTCTTTACAATCAAAAAACTTTAACTTTTAACAACTCTGGTTTATAGCCTAAAGCATAAATATCTTATTTCCTTTTCTTGTGAACCACATCAGGTGTTCCTGTGGTATTCTCTATTTTGAGAATAACAGTTGGTATTTTCTTCTGAGAAAAGGGGAAAATGTGAACATCTTTGAAATCAATCAAGCACCACTGTAACATGCTTGTGGTGGTTTGTGTGATCATTATTCTTCACTGCAAAGAGCTTTCCTGGGAAAATATCAATGTTCAAGCCCATAAAATTACTAAAAAGAGACAACATATGGAAGGCAGGTGAAATGTACACCTATGTTCATGATTGATTTAAACTTCATTTCAGGGGATAGAGATCAGGTGAGGGAAGATACAGACTTTACAGGTGAGAAAAGGAATAAAATTTGGGTGAGAGAAGGGGAAAGACAGGATTTTAGTGGGAAATTAGGCAAAAAGCGAGAAAGAGAGAGAAAAGGAAGGGGAGGGGCTCAGTATGGAGGAATTGTTGATGGAAGAATATTCAATGTCGAATATAGTGACAGGGTAGCAGGGAAGACACAGGCCTCCAGCGACAGTGTCCATGGCACCCACTAGTCTGAAAAATTGTTAAAACTTTCGTATAAAATCCCCAAATTTAAAGTAGTGTTACAAAGTTATAAGAAACTCGAACATTAGATACTGTTATGCAAAATATCTAGAGCCGCCACTACAATTTAAGGACCATGCTCTGTTACATGTACTCTTGCTCACCTGATGCCCTTTCTCTCAGAATATGATACCCTTGCTCACTTGTCAGTTCTCACAGTAGAGCATCCACTTTTGCTTATAATAATATACCACATTATTACATCTTTTTTACCTACTTTACTGAGTGGTACACTTAGAATTTCCTCCACATCAAGAAGCACAGACACCTTCCTAACAAGCTCTTCTCTTCCATTCTATTCTCGACTCCCTGTGAGACAAAATCACATAGCCTCAGGCCTTGTGACCCCTCAAACTGTGGAGAAAACACCTGGTTGCTTATACCTGTGTCTTGAAGATTAAAATATAAGAGTTTCATGTTAATTTATGGTTGTTCTACATTTAGGTTGATTAGTCACTTCAGATTTGTGCATGCTTTCAAAGTCCACTACTTTCTTTCAGAAATATAGTAGTAGTATTGGCACATGACATCATTCTATATTTTATTACAACGAGACGCATTAGATATATGTATCATTATAATATTAGTAAAATAATGGCTAAGATTGGGATGCAACGAGGCAATATTCTTAGGTAGATATTAATTGATCCCGGCTAATATAAATTGTTATTGACCAATGTAAAACTATATGGACATATTTATGATATAAACATGTGTCACCCTCAAATTGATGAAGTGAATAATGTAAAAATATATGTTGTTCAAATAGTACCCTTGGCTGTCCTGTGGCCATACATAGTATTGGCAAAATTACGATTTGATCCGATTAATCGAATTTATCCGACTAGAAAAAATAATTTAAGTCATAAATTTTGCATAAATTTTAAATGTAGATAATAAATTTTTTATTTCTATTGTACGAATCCAATTTTAAATCAAATTTTAGAGTAATTCAAATTATCTAATTTTAAAAAATTAAATATGAAACAAAACATCTGTCGTGTAATGGTTTATCCAACCCATTTTAACCTTGAAATCCGAATTTTTGTCCGGGCTAGCCGTATGACATACCCCACCGCCCAAAGGGCCAAAATTGTGCGGGGAAAGACGACGTTTGGGTGATGATTATACAATCAGAAATCACTTCCTTCCTTGTTCGCTCTCTCTCTCTCTCTCTCTCTCTCTCATCTCAAAATCCAAAAAGCCCCTCAAAGGGAAACGTATCTTAACCAGCATCACACGTTGCTTTCTCCCAAACTTCAGATCTCTCTCTCTCTCTCTCTCCAAATTTGGACTGGGAGTCACTCCAATCCAAGCTTCCAATCGCACCTTGCTTGTTGAAGAATCTTCTCCCCGCCAAATTCGGAAATGGCGGCTTAAGCCTCGATTCAAAGAGTTAGGGTTTCGCTGGATTCAGCTGAACCAGAAACTACCGGAACTGCATAGCATAGTATAGCATTCGCCTGAGCTTCTTTCAAGTGAATTTCTGCTCAGAGGAGAAGAGAGAGAGAGAGAGAGAGATAAAGGGGAATGGCTGTGGAGTATACTTGTTGTGAAACGCATTTCTTCATAAACATAGCGGTGATTGTTTTCCTGGTTTTATTCGCTGGTTTGATGTCTGGCCTTACTTTGGGGCTCATGTCCTTGAGTCTCGTCGATCTTGAAGTTCTCGCCAGGTCCGGAACACCCAAGGATCGTCAACATGCCGGTATCTCAACCTCCTATTTCGATTTTCTCTCTCATTTTGGGTTTATTTTGCGTTTTTTAGTTCGATATCACTCGTCGATTTGCAATGCTGTTGAATTTTGTATGATGCTTTTAAAAATGGCTACCCTCTTGTTTCTAGAGTGATCACATTTATCGTTCACAATTTTGTTAGGTTGTGCCTGTTTCCTAGTGTAATTTAGTTGGATCCAGCGTGAAGCTTCATGACAATCTGCCAGAATTTGCAAATCATTATTAGAGAACTTCTCGTCCGAATGATGGTTCTTTTCTGATATAAATCCCTTGGTGCCAACAAATTTTGATTTGCCTGGAGAGGTGCATTGGAAGAAAACTATCCTGTTCTTAGGAAATTGAGTCCCAGTAGTTCAAGAGGGGTCCCCCACCCCCTCTTTTGTTCTTGGTGGAATGGGACATTCAGGTTCCTGCTGGCTATTTATCATGTTTGAGGTCTGAGAAACATACACTTCATTTGTATTACAAGCCAGCCACCTTTTTCTGCTCGAATTTCTATCTTAAAAATAGTAATAAGCATATGATTATGGTGCCGGGTTCTTTTGTGGAGGTAGTTGTGAAGCATAGTAACTAGGAACTCACCCACATCAGATAGACGAGGAGCATGAGATGTTACTTCCACAGGAATATCAAGCCTAATTTAGAAGTGATACTGGAGAAAGGTGCTTACTGTTGCGTATGTACTTTGGCCGAGTGCTGACTAAGGTGTATCCAAATTAAAGAGAAACCCCATCAGTTGAATGAGTTCTAAGTTGGTCCTCCCGGAAATAAGCTGTGCTGTACATTTACGATCCTATGTAATCGGAAGAGATGGCTTTTGGAGAGCTGGTGTGTGGATCTGGTACCTTTAAGTAGATCTCCATGAAGATTCTTCAAAAGTAGACACTTTCGGTTGACTAGAAATATTTAACATGTGGATCTCAATCATATTGTTACTCCATTGTCTGGTTGGAAAAACCTCATTTCTGATTCTTAGTTATTTGGTTCCTTTTATTGACAGAGAAGATATTGCCTGTTGTGCAAAATCAGCATCTTCTACTCTGTACCCTGCTTATCTGCAATGCTGCTGCTATGGAGGTACTTCCTGAGACGTGCTTAGTATTTTTGGTCTCATACGATGTTGATAACTATGAAGCCTATTTCTGCAGGCACTCCCAATTTTTCTTGACAGTTTGGTTACAACTTGGGGAGCCATTCTCATTTCAGTGACATTGATACTTCTGTTTGGTGAGGTTAGTCAAAACTATTAAAAAGTTGAATTAGAATAGAATGTATATGTAGATATGGAATATGGTCTCTTCTTAAGCTGAAGTATCCATTCATTGGCTTCTAGAATAGAAGTCTCATATCTTAAAAAGCTCAGTGGCAAGTCTCAATCTGATATCTCTCCCCCATTTTTCATTGATCACTCTTGCAAACAGGATGCATCTGTCAGATATTAATGGATGTCTTTATTCCTTTGGACATAATAGTTTACATCAATCCTTTTGTCAAACAATTAAGTTACTATTACTGTGTTAATATCTCTTTGTTTGGGGCGTCACCCCAAAATCTCTGTGGCTGTTGCTTATGTTGTGTTCCAAAATGCAGATTATACCACAATCAGTTTGTACCAGATATGGTTTAGCTATAGGTGCAACCGTTGCTCCAGTTGTTCGTGTGCTCGTTTGGATTTGCTTTCCTGTTGCTTATCCTATAAGCAAGGTGTTAGTTTCATCTGTTTTTTTAAAAAAAAAAAAAATATGCTTCTTGCTCTGATAGACAAACTGTTTATGCCTACCATGTTTCTTTCTACTTATACAACCCACTATTTTGTTAACTGGCAATGCATTTTTTGTTTCGTTTGCAGCTGCTAGACTTTCTCCTGGGGCATGGACACAATGCCCTTTTCCGAAGGGCTGAATTGAAGACACTGGTTAATTTGCATGGAAATGAGGTATAGTGTTTTTTTTTTCCCCCTTCAGTTGTGTTCTCTTTTTGAAGATATCTGATGCTGGGCAAAAGGATATCGCCTTTTTTTCTTTTCTTTGATTCAAACTATATACTATATGCAAATTCTTAATACAAAGAACATCGGCCTTTATGCGTTATTTTTTGACTTTATGATAACAGGTAAATTTAACTTACTAGGTGTAACCACATTACTATGCAAGCTATGTGTGATCTGTTAGCAAGGCACTTTTCAAGCTCACTGCTTCATATAAAAAATTTCTGCAGAACACATAGAAAATATATTCCTCGACAATGAAAACACCAAAAGGCTATTTCTTAAGACGTATAAAAGTGGATGTGACTAAGTGTGATGACTATAAGTAGACACCTCACACAAGGGGGCTTTTAATATGTAAAATCCATCCTGCTGGAGCTTGCTTGCAGATGTCTCATTGCTATACACATATATATGTCAACAGTTCATTGTATTGTAAGAGATTCAAAATCCCAAAGTTCCCCGATGAAACTCTGTTGTAGTTTTATTATTGTTATTTTGTTACTGTATTAATATTTTCATTTCTGTTTATGTCTGTTTTCCCTCTGACCTTTTCATGTTGTACACAGGCTGGAAAAGGTGGGGAGCTAACACATGATGAAACTACTATTATTGCTGGAGCTCTAGAGCTAACTGAGAAAAAGCTGGCGATGCAATGACACCTATATCTGAAACATTTGCAATTGATATCAACGCCAAACTTGACAGGTGCAATATAATATGCGTTATTCTGTGGATGAAGTGACTCGGACTTCCTTTTTAACCAGAAGGAGATTGAAATAAAAATGCCATTGTCTGGCTCTGTTCTTCAAAACAAACCAAAAAGATCTTAATATATCTTGTATGTCCAATTTATACAGGGAAACAATGAACTTAATTCTGGATAATGGGCATAGTCGAGTCCCAGTTTACTATGAGCAACGTACCAACATCATTGGATTGATTCTGGTAATATAATTGTTTGAGTCATTTTTGTGCATTTACATTGTTTTTCCCTTGCATTATTTGGTGTACAAGTTCCTATATTTTAAAAATGTCTCTGTTTGTTTCAGTTTAATATTGATGCTTTTATGTTCCAAGAGCAGCTTTATATTAATATCGCTAACTCATTAACTTTTTTATTTTTTATTTTGATTTTTCAAGGTGAAAAATTTGTTGACCATTCATCCAGAAGATGAATTACCGGTAAAGACTGTAACAATTCGCAAGATCCCAAGGTATTTCATAATACTTCTGATTTTCAACAGTAGACTATCTGTATGTATTGTCTGCATAAATTATTGGGACTAGATCAAATGGCTGTGTTGATATTGGCTTTCCCTCCACCCTCACTTGCATCACTCTACTACTGACTGGACACTGCAGAACTACAGGGTGAACTTGGACAAATTTTTGACTTGCCTAGCCTAGATCAAAATCTGTGGTGGGTTAAAGCAACTATGAACCAAATAGTTGCCTTGCCTAGATCAAGCTAAGCTGCATATTTCTCTATGTTCATCCTTGTTCATGCGATTAAGGCAATTCGAAATATTTGGAAACATCTTATATGATATGATCCTAAGGGGATGTGTTATACACTTTTACTACTTCTGGACATCTATGATCTAGTATTTACGGTGGTCAATCACAGTTGTGATCAGAAGAAAGAGCGGTGGACATCTATGATCTAGTATACAATAAGAAAAAGCTCATATACTAATAAATGTATTTCTTTTGTAGGGTACCTGAGACAATGCCATTATATGACATATTAAATGAATTTCAGAAAGGTCATAGCCACATGGCAATTGTCATAAGAAAGATGAACAAATCAGATGTGCAGCCTGTCAACGGGAATTTTGCAGATAGTAAGTGTTGAATTTGCAGTATAACTATAACTTACCCACCTGCCTAGTTTCTAATCTTTGATTTATTCACTAAAAACTCGTGACCGTGTCCACTGTCCGTCCACGGGCTGGTGGCCCATAACAAAAATCTGGAATCTTGGGTGAAAAAATCTGGAATGTTGTGTGCGTATTCCTCATTCAATACCCTGTTGGATTGGAGGACTTCCCTGAAGTCTTTCCCTATTTCTACCGAAGTTCTAAACAAATCTTTCATCACTTAAAAGAGATACCCATCTAACTAATCCTTGTCCTAGACACTGACTCGGTGAAGGAAGTGAAGGTGGTGATTGACAGTGAGGAACCCGGGCAACAGAAGACCCTGGAGAAGGAAAAGAGTATGCAGCGCAAGAAAACCTTCAACAAGTGGAAGAGCTTTCCAAACAGCAATAAATCTAACAAGGGCTTCAGGACTAAGAAGTGGAACAGGGACATCTATTCAGACATCTTAGAGATCGATAATGATCCTCTACCAAATCCAGATGAGGAAGAAGCTATCGGGATAATAACCTTGGAAGATGTCATTGAAGAGCTACTGCAGGTATTATATTTATTTATTTATTTATTAAGCCGACATGTATTCACCTGTGGTGAACTAGCTTGATAGATTTGACAAACTCAACAAGCACTGGCCTAATCTCATTGCAGGAGGAGATTTATGATGAGACAGATCATCATTTCGAAGAGTCATGACACTGGGCTTTGCCAGTAGAACTCATACATTATAATTGATACTTACCATAGTCGGATAGCTTCCGAGACCAGGTTCTACAATTTTTGCTGTTTGGTTGCCGGAGTCCGGAATTTACTCAGCAGTTCTCTGTAATATTGCTTTACTAAACTGTAAGACAACGAGAAGTTATCAAGTCAATTACCTTGGTAGGTGAATGACGTGGTATGTGTATGTTTTGTACCAGGCAAGATGGTGTAAATCCTATGTACTCAAACTGCATATAGCTGAACTGTAAAGAGTTACATGTACCTACTGAATTGGCTCGGTTTGGTCCAACCCAGACCCATTACCCCTCTCTCCATCCCTGTGCTTGGATCATGCCTTACTTGGAAATTGTCGATTTCTAGAAATGCATACTTTGATATTATGGTCAAATGAAACTGATCCTGACATATTTTTGAAGTTAACATTATATGACAGCCAGAATAAGCTACGATGAATAATTGCTATGCTGATGCTCCACGGTTGGTGAGAGATTGACATGCAAGAAAATAATGTCAGGATCATCAATAAACAAGTCTTTCATGGCCATAAGTCGTGGCCACCCTTTGAGAACACATTAATAAATTAAAATGAAGTTTTCATTGTCATGACATCCCTCAGCATCTGCACATAATAAACTATACTGGGTTTTGTACCTCACTGATATTTTTTAATCAGAAACTTTATCTAATGTTGGGAGTTTTTGGGTAACAAGGCGTGGTACAACACAACCAATTATTGCATGGAACTGTTTCATAAAATATTTTTATGAAGTTTTTTAATTGTCAAATAAGTGAGACGGTTTCACTGAGAATATATTTATGTTACAATGTGTGGGTCTATCCTTCCTCGACATCAACTATGTGTTCATATAAATTATATAAATTCTCGATTTTAGACTTACAATTTTGTCTTTACAATGGGACAAGAGAGGGGCGTAGCAAAACTTAACTCATACATGTGAAATTTCAACTAAAAGAAGAGAATGGGAATTTTCTTTTTACCACACAGACTGGCCAAAGTGTAAGAAAAGAAAGTTTCGTGGTAGAATATGCTGAAATGGGAGAAGCAACTAACTCATGTTACCTTCAATATTAAAAATAATTTTGACACCAGCAAATCAGTTCTACACAGCACATGGTATCAATCATCATCAAGCATCCTATTATTGAATTAATCCATCGTTTAATTTCACATTTTCAAATCACCAATTTTTTATAAAAAAAAAAAAAAAAGATGTGGTTGGGTGCAAGCAATAATAGTTCTTCCAACCTACAAATATTATTCATTTTACATACATGACGACAAATTTATGGATTTCATCCCAAAAACCAAAAACCAAAAAAAAAAAATACAGTTTAAAATTTTAGTTTTGTAAAGTCGAATTATGTTATTTTATAGTAAACATATCTAAATTATGTGGTATATTATTTTATCCATTTCTTTATATCTCTTTTGAAATATCAATATAAAAGCTATGGCATAAGTTAATTTTGCTCCAAGAACTTAGAAGTTAGAACTACCCTTGCATGTGATTTAATGAATTTTGCTACTAGTTTATGGTGTAAGCAATAAATATATGCAATTTTAGGTAGATTAAATTAATTACTGGAACATGTCACCTTACAATGAAAATGGATAAATGCTCTAGAAAACTTTATAGGTTTATTAATTTTTCATCAATTATTAACCCAATTTAAAATAATTAACCGATTTAATAAATATCTTTTTAAATGCTTCACAAATAGGGAAAAAAAGTCTTGGGGAAAATCAATTTTGTTTCGCCCTGTTATAATCAATTATTTAATAAAAAAGAAAAGTAGTGTTGTCTCTCTATTTTTTTTTCCGGTTAGTAATAAGCCAAATAGGTAAAATAACAACTCAACTCAACGCAATAAAATAACAATAAACATAGTATTGATCCAATAAATCTAGGCTGCTCTCAATATTTCCCGATCTGAAACTCCTCACCTATGAAATAAAAAACAAAATCCACCAATTTTGAACTACCCACACCCTCCCCCCAAAAAAAAAAAAGAAAACAAAAACAAAAAACCAAGTCAACCTTTCTTTTTCTTTTTTTTTTTTTTTGGGGGAAGGGGGAGGGGGAGTGCTGCATTATAAACTTGGCATCTCTTTCTTTTTAATAGCTTAACTAATATTCAATAATTCATGAGAACATGAAATATTACGTTTACATTATTAAGAATAATATATATGATTAGTCATACATAATAAGATACATTGTCAAACTTTACATATATCCCAATTGCAGAGAGGGGCAAAAAAACTCCCACAGACCATAAT
This sequence comes from Talinum fruticosum, assembly GCA_021018815.1. Taxonomy (NCBI): domain Eukaryota; kingdom Viridiplantae; phylum Streptophyta; class Magnoliopsida; order Caryophyllales; family Talinaceae; genus Talinum; species Talinum fruticosum. Next base: position 9,669,312 of record JAITYX010000004.1, on the reverse strand, counting down.
TTAATTAACCATTAAATCAATATCAATCCCTCTCCACTCTGTACTAATTTTTGATTAATTAGACTACAAGTTTACAACTTGATTAATCAACCCATGAAATTAAATATAATGCTAATTAAGCTTCCTCCTTCCTCAAACACAACCCTCACTTTCTCTCAAACAATACAATGATGAAAGCCAAGTGTTCCTCCATACCCACATCTTTTGCTTCAGTTTTCTTGGTCAGTAGTGTCTTTGCACTTTCGTTCTTGTCTTTCCTTTACCTCCAACCTCAGCACCATCGTATCCATGGCCTCAAGCTCTTCAAGTCCACTGGTTTGTTTGAAAACATGGAGGTAGAAGATGAAGCTGAGGCACTGAGACCGCCCCCAGCAACTCCTCTAGGGAGGAAAGGATCGCGTGGTTCAAGCAGAGTCTCCCAAGGTTTCATGCCCTCGAGTCAACCCCGAAGACCAGACAATTTCATCAGAGGATACAGGAGTTCTTAGGTGAGACCGATGATGATCATGGTCAAAACACGAGGGTCGACAAATGTAAGGTGAGGTTCTTCATGACTTGGATTTCTCCTGCTAGCAAGTTTGGCTCACGGGAGTTGTTCTCCTTAGAGAGTGTCCTAAAGTCGCACCCTAAAGGGTGCGTGGTCATAGTCTCTAGGACCATGGACTCCAAGCTGGGACGATTAATCCTTGGACCACTTTTGAAGCGTGGGTTCCAGGTCTTCCCTGTGGCTCCTGACATCCCTCTCATTTTCAACAACACCCCAGCCGAAGGCTGGCCTCGACAGGCTCAAGGCAGGGAGAGTGGACCCTGGGAGGATACCCATCACTCAGAACCTCTCAAACCTCCTACGGCTCGTGGTCCTCCACAGATACGGAGGGGTGTACTTAGATTTAGATGTCATACTCCTCAACGACATTTCCGGCCTAAGAAACTCCATCGGAACCGAGAGCGTCAACGCGAAAACGAACCAATGGAGGACTCTGAACAATGCAGTGTTGATCTTTGACAAGGGCCACCCTCTCTTGTTCAAGTTCATAGAGGAATTTGCCTCCCATTTTAATGGGAATGTGTGGGGGCATAATGGTCCACTCCTGGTGTCTAGGGTTGCTAGGAAGGTTGCCAATGACTCAAGCTTTGAGTTCAGCATCTTGCCTCCTAAGGCATTCTACCCAGTGCACTTTACGAGGATTAATGGGCTTTTGAGAAGCCCAAGGACAAGGCCCAAATCAAGTGGGCCAGAGATAAGTTACTTCAACTTAGCAAAGAGTCTTATGGGATCCATTTATGGAACAAATTTAGTAACAAATTGAGCATTGAACAAGGAAGCGTTATGGGGAGCTTAATTTCTCATCATTGTATTATATGTCAAGGTATTTACAATTTTGATGGTGCAAACAAAAATCAAATCCAATTATAATGTGATTTTTTTTATATTTTTATATTGGTAGTTTTGTTTTATCACATTTGTATATTAAAATAGGTGATCTCAATTATACTTATTAAAGAAAACTTCTTTCTGCACCAAAAAAAAAAAAAAAAAACACTTCTTTCCAAAAATTTTGTATATATTATCATGGTTTTTTGTATATTAGAATTTTGTGTTGATTTATGCGTGATTTTGTCGATTAATTCAGCAAATATACGTATGAATTATGGTGGTGGCGGATCTAGAATTTCAATGAAGTGGTGTCAGTAATTGAATTAATATAATAAATAATATGGGTTATATAATTTTTTAAAAAAATATAAAATCGAGGTTTATTGTTTAAGGGGTATAGAAGGGTGGAGAAAAGAATAGTGAATTTTTTTGTTTCTAATTTAACAAATAAAATTAAAAAGTTAATTATTTTTGAGTTCAGCTCGTTATAATTTTTGTCTTCCATATATTTTAGTTATTTTTGATAGTTTATATGATTGTAATTATCATTTTTGTAATACAAAATTATGGTTAATCTGAAATTTTATTACTAATATGAAAATGTTAGTTAGGAAAACCTGAGATTCGTGTTTTTGGGGAAGAAAAGAGGAAAATCTTGATTCATGGGAAAGTATTTTGTAATAGAGCAACAAAAAATAAAACAAATAATTGTATGAGACAAGAATTGAGCCTATAACTAATATACACAAAAGTAAATCTATCCACTAGAGCAACACACATATATTGATATTGTCTAAAAATTAATATACTTATAAATACTTCCTCCCGGTAGAAACATGTCTGTATGTGTCATAAACGATAAAAATCTCGTAAAACACTAATAAAGACTAAGTTTGAATAGTATTACTATTTACAACGGTTTATATCTCATGCTATTGCGAAAACATGCACATACAAACAGAAGTCATTAGTTTTTCAAAATGCATCTTTGTAAAGATGTCAGAGAAGATAAATAAACGAAAGAATTGAAGCATTCTGAATAGATTCTTAAAGAAACAAATTCAGCTGTGGCATTATTCACTATAATTCCTCGTTGACATTTCTATTTTTTGGGAAAGGTGAAAAATATTTAATGAAGGAAAAACATTCCGTTGCCGGGAATCGAACCGGGTCTCCTGGGTGAAAGCCAGATATCCTAACCGCTGGACGACAACGGAACTCAGATGTTCATTGTATGTTCTATTTAATATATAAGAGCTTAAACAAGGATTTTTTAAAAAGTTTAGCCATGAAAACTATATGATATAATGAGGGAGCGAATGTGATATCTAATATAATTTTACTTTTAATCACTAAATTAAGACTTTATTAGCACAAAAATTCACTTTGTGGAAAGCATGATTAATTTGTCAATCCATTATTTCCCTATATGAATGTCCTATATAAGAATAATTTGAAGGAAATAAACTTGATAAAGATTCAAGCATTAAAAGATGATGTTAAAAAACAAAAAAGAGGTCTTTTTGGGTGGTTTTTTTTTTTGGTCATGTGGCTTCAATACAAGTTACAACAACATCAATGAAAATAAGAATACGTACATAAAATATGTTGACAAAATTGCAAATATTTTTGCTTGTGTTTTGATAATGGGGTCAAAAACGAAAATATAAAATATATGAGATAATCAACATAACTAAAACCTAACTCATCAGGTAATCAAATTCACTTAAGTGAACTTGTTGACTTTCCACAATTTTATGTATCATCGAATAGATCTCGAAAGTTGAAACCATAACACCATTGTTGGGACTAGACCTGGGCAACGGGCCGGGTCGGGCCCGCCCATTTACTTAACGGGTTGGGCTGGACAGCAACTTTTTGAATGAGCCGGGCCGGGTCATGGGTCAAATGGCCCTGACCACCCAAGGCCCACCCAATTTGAGCCATTGCCACCCAAAATACCCACCACGGGTGCCCCCACAGGCTGTGGGGTAGGCCGTGGTGCCCAGCAGGGATTTAATTAATCCAAAATACCCACCACGGGTGCCCCCACAGGCTGTAGGACAGGCCGTGGTGGCCAGCAGCGATTTACTTAACTCAAAACACCCACCGCAGGTGGCCCCACAGGCTGTGGGGCAGGCCGTGGTAGCCAACAGTGATTTACTTAACTCAAAACACCCACCACAGGTGCCCCCACAGGCTGTGGGGCAGGCCGTGGTGGCCAGCAGCAATTTACTTAACTCAAAATACCCACTCTGATCCCGTCTATATCTCTCTATGTTTTTAATATGAAGGATAATTTCTTTTAATAAAGAAAATTTTCTTTTATTTTTATAGTAAATTATTTTTAAAAAAATTTTTTAGATAAAAAATTAATTATTTTAATTATAAATAATTTTTTAAAGTTTTTCAATCAAAAAATTATTTTAAATTTTAAATTTTAATTTTATTATTCATTTATTTTTTTATTTTTAATTATTATTATGTATTTCTCTTATTATAAATAAATTAGCATATTTTAATATAAAAAGTTTAATTTTAAATAAATTTCTCTTGTCTGATAAGTTTTTTTTTTTTTTTTACGAATGATTTTATTTTAGATAAGTATTTTTGTATAAAATAAGATCCTATTAGTATATTTCATCACAAAATAAAATTGAGTTTTTAAAAACCAAGATCAGAGTGTGAGACAGAGTGAGAGAGAAGAGTGCAGAGGCACATTGGCTGCCCAGTACCTGGCCCGTTTAACTGTGTTAAATGACAGCCCATTAAATGTCCAGCCCAAATAAATAATTAAACGGGCTTGTACCCTATTTTTTAAGCCCGACCATTTAGACTCAATGGACTCCCAGTGCATTGCCCAGGTCTAGTTGGGACCTTAAGGAGGCCTTGGTAACCCTCGTGCTAAAGGCTTTGGTTATATATGTAACAAACCTAAACTTATTTGCAGTTTGAATGTGTGGTGATTAGACTGCTTGTGAGTGATGCCAAGATAAATTAACATCAGCATATGGCAGTGGAGTGGGTGTTCAAGGATAAGTTTAATTTAATAAACTAGAATTTGGAGCATATATGACATACTATGCCCGAAAACGACTGATGGAACTCTATATTTTTGCTAGTTGTTAAACTTTATGAACATAAAATAACCAAAAAGGTGTAGAAGCAGCTTCTTTCTTGTTTGTTTTAGATTTTGCAGCATCTTTGCATTACATATGCTTTGGATACATCCTGCTGGACTCGTTTGTTAGTTGACATCTATGTTTAGACTCGGCCATACTCATGTTTAAGCCGAGTATCCAATACGTTGTTGTGCCGGTCTTGGCAATTGTTAGAAAAGTTTTGAACTTTTATTTGTTGTCTAAATTGAAGGTATCAAGTGTCTATACCCATATTCAGGTTTCACTTGTCGAATTAATTTTACGGATCATTCCAACCAGTAATGCCTCCAGTATGCCAGCAAGTTATTAGTGGTGCATGACATCCCATGAAGGAGCCAATCATTTGAAAACAATACAGCTCTTTTTCTAATGTATATATGTAATCCTCCTGATCTTTCAATTAAGTTTATTATCTAACCCCATTATATCTGATTCTACCAGAAGTTGTTGGCTTATAAAACTTGTATTTTTCTCCACAGATAAGTACCAAAGCTACACTAATTTCAAATTTTACCTAATGTTTGCTCTTATCCAAACAACTTAATAGCTTATAAGAATCACATTCAACTACCATCTCTTTTGTGTTTAAATATTGATCATTCTCTTAATATACTTCTGAGGCTTCCGGGTGACAAGAAGCTCGGGGTACTCTTGAAACAGAACACAAGAAAGAACATGAAGAAAGAAGAGAAAATTGTCAGAGTATTGTCTGAAGATTGTGATCAGCTAACATGGGAATATGGCATAATTGATCCAGCAGGACCCATTGCACGTCGATGGAGCAAACTGTTCTTAGCAGCATGTATAGTTTCCCTTTTCATCGACCCACTTTTTCTCTTGGTTCCTGAAATGAGGCCAGAAGTTTGCATAGCAGATGAGGTGTCCCTTCAAGTGAATTTAACAGTCATTAGATCAGTAACTGATCTGTTTTATTTGATCAATATATTTGCCCAGTTTCGAACTGCTTATCTGGATCCTCCTTCTCCTGTATTTGGGCGAGGAGAGCTCATCTTAGACCCTTTCAAGATTTCATTAAGGTACCTCAGATTCAGCTTCTGGATTGATCTAGTTGCTGCACTTCCCTTTCCTCAGGTGTGAACCCATAGTACTTGTTACTCTTCAACTCTGATCTTTAGTCGAATCCTTTTATGCCTTTCTCTGCTCCTAATGCCGACTTCCTTATTCGTTCTTGGAGTGCTAGAATTGGTTCATTTTTCTTGGATATGTATATCATTTTCCTGTGATAATTTAAATGCCTAGTTTTGGTTCTGTCACCTTTTTGCTCAAGCATCAATTGAATCAGTTTTTGTATCAAGGTGTTAATTAGTTCCTACATATTACAATTTACAGGTGTACGTCTGGGGAATCCTGCCTACAATAAAAGGTGCACTGATCTCTGACAATAAAACTACCCTGAGATTCGTTACCTTGACGCAGTTCCTCCTGAGACTAGTCTTGGCCTATCCCCTCTCAGTACAAATCTCACACATCAGTGGCATTATATCAACGAAAGCATGGGGCACAGCTGCTTACAATCTGCTTTTCATCATGCTCTCTAGTCATGTGAGTATGAACAAATCCAGTGCTTGAGTTTTGATGATATTCCTCGATTCTTATATCTTTACAGAAATTGAGAATTTATTTCCGATCTTCCTTGATCTAGTTGGTGCATTTGAGTGATAATTATGTGGAACACTTTAGGCTTATTGTGTGATGATGGAAATGAAGGTTCTGTCCTAATTTCATTGCTGCACTAACTCCCTTGTTGCTGTCAAATGAAGCTCTCGGGATCTTGCTGGTATCTTCTGGGAGTGCAACGACAGCTAGCATGTTGGAGAAGCCTGTGCAGCGAGAATAATACTACTTGCAAATACGAATTCTTTGAGTGTGGGATGATACATAAACAGGATAGAAATGCTTGGATTCAGTCTAGCAACATTACCACAGTTTGTCAACCAAGTGAAAATTATTATCAGTTTGGTATATACGCAAGTTTAGTAAGTCCCCCTTTTACTTCAGCATCATTCTTGTACAAGTTCCTCTGTTCGCTGTGGTGGGGATTTCAGAATGTCAGGTACAAAACTTCTGTCTTTACATGTAAAATAGTAGAATTATGTTAAAGCCTAAAATATTGTACATTCTTTTAATTTGTCATTTCCACAGCACACTTGCACCAAATCTTGTCACAAGTATTCACATTGGGGAGAACTGGTTTTCGATGATGGTTGTAACTTTAGGCCTTATCAACTACGCATTGCTTATCGGAAATATCCAGGTAACATCAACTTACAAATACAGATTCTGGCACTAGTTAACAGTGATGACTTTGGATGACATTTGGAGAATAGATGACACAGTTGAAATCAAATGAAGACACTGATATAATCTTCACTTTCATTTCCAGAGGTACTTCCAGTCAGCCACTGCGAGACTGGACGAATGGACAGTTCACAGGAACAATACAGAGCAATGGATGCACCATAGGCAGCTACCACAAGACCTGATGGAATCCATAAGACAGTATGACCGATACAAGTGGGTGACTACTCGTGGGGTTGATGAAGAAGGCCTTCTCAAAGAATTCCCCCTGACCTTCGAAGACAGATCAAACGCCATCTTTGTCTGGATTTAGTTCGACGAGTAAGTCACAGACTCACATTATAACTACATCTATGTGCTCTGTTTTTCTCTATTCTCATATAAGAATACCCACCTATAAACTGGGACCCTCAATGTAAGTTCTAAATCACAACTTTTCTGGCATTTTGCCCCATTTATTTGGTGACATTCATCCAAAAATTACAATTTCCCAATTGTGATAAAACAGGTTCCTTTGTTCCACCAAATGGATGACCGCTTGCTCGATGCAGTCTGTGAGAGGCTGAAGCCTACACTTTGCACAGAAGGTACCCTACTTGTCTCTGAAGGAGACCCTCTTACCGAGATGCTCTTTGTGGTTCGAGGCCACCTTTACTCATGCACCACAGGAGGAGGACGCGTGGGCTTCTTCAACTCCTCTGAGGTAAGTCCAGGTGACTTCTGCGGAGAGGAACTACTGATGTGGGCCCTCGAGCCACCTTCAAACAGGTCACTCCCCTTCTCAACATGGACAGTGAAAGCCATCACTGATGTCGAGGCATTCACACTCGAGGCAGATGACTTGAAATTCTTAGCACTACAGTTCCGCAAGCTGCATAGCAGAGAACTACAGCACACACTACGATGCTACTCCCAGCAGTGGCGGTTATGGGCTGCTTGCTACATTCAGGCAGCCTGGCGGAGGAATAAGAAACGTAAGATGTTGGGTGAGCTTACAGAAAAGGAGTCTCAGCTTCCTGGGAGTTCACTGCACAAAGAGATGGAGGTTTTTGTGCCAAGGCCAGGGTCTGGGATGGATGCCTATGCTGCAAGGCTAATGGCAGATATTCGGAGAGGATCCAGCAATCGGTTTGGCCCAGATGCCTATGTGCTAAAATCATTGGATGACTGGGGAATGGGGATAAGTAGATTGGACTCCTGATCTGAGATCTTCTGGCACAAGCCACTTCTCCTTAACTATAAGCCACTGAGAGCGTTCGGATAAACCTTCATAATTGCTTTTGAGGTTTCGGATATGGCTTAGGAAAGAAACTTTGGTATTTTCTGCTTATAGTCTTGTACCTGGTGCGAGATCATGCACATATACACATATATTCATGTATAGATCTTTTGCGTAACTCAGAAAGATGTAGAGTATAAGATGACGTTGATCTAATATGTAGAGGATAGGATTATCTATCTCTCAATTTCAGATTTTTCTTTTATAACAATGTCTCCAGTTTTGAACCCTACCCAGCCTCTACTTTTTTCCTCTTCCTCAATCAGAAGGTATGAAAAAGTGGGATCAATCGATCTCACAGCTTCCAGTGCAGTGCCTTGGAAGCTATATATATTTGTGATTCCTAAGTGCCCTTAATTGCTCATCGATTGCTCATTTGCCTGTAATGTTTGGACAAGCAATGCTCGAATTAGGCAAATTGACATTGTAGTATTCAACTATTTCTATTGGTTCAGTTTTGAAAGAAAATGGTGTAGACCTCACATCAGGATTTTTTTGGGTGGGGGGGATGGTGAAGATTTTTGCGCCTCTTTTAACGGGAATAGATTGCAAATCACACCATCAACACAGATATCACTGTTGAAAATTGATTAACTTGAAAACTTGAAACGCCTTAATGAGAAGATCTTGAATATAGATGTTGTATGACACAGAGTTCATGAAAATCGCCTTTGGGTTGGAATAAAGCTAAAGACTGCTCAAAGGAATAAGATAGGCTATCAAACCAGTTGCATTATAATCATTAATCATCATATCAAAAACCGTACAGAGTTCATCTGTGACAAAATACATTTATGTTCAGTCGCACATCATTCCTCAAATAACTAGTAAAAATCAATATCAAGAGGTGAAGATGAGGAAAAAACACAAGCCCATCTTTACAATTCACCCGATGTATTAGCAACATAGGATTAGTATTACCGACAACATAAACCCTTTTAGTAACACATTACAAGGTGAAAGGGTTTGATGGTGTGTAGATTATTGGCATTTTGGACATTGTTACATTGCCTGTCAACACATTAGGTGCCACGGTGTCCTCTGCAATAATAGGGTTTACCTGCTTAACCTTCTCGGGCACAATTTTGTCTCCTTCAACCTTGGCAAGCACCTCAAAATGCATCCTCACCTTTTCAGGCTTTGTCCTCCACTCGGGAAAGCCCTCGAGTTCAAACCCATCTCCTTTTTCGAGCTTCTTCTCCACCCCAAACCCAATCTTCAGGAAAGTCTGAGCAGATGCATCAGCCTTCAGCAGCCTGAATGAACCCTTCTTGTTGGCTTTAGGGCCTAAAACAGATGTTAGAAGTGTTTCAAGACCAACCAAGTTGGAGTTGGAGCCATTCAGAGAAGCCAGGGGCCACAATGTGGTAAACTGTTTTGGTGTAAGAAGAGTAGGAACTTCCCCAGGGAGATCAAGGGCACCAGCAGCTTCAATGGGTTGGTCGGTACTTGAAGGTGAAGATAGTTCAACAAGGCCTGGTGCAAGACGTTTAAGCTTCAAACGGTTAGGGGAAGAGCGCGAGGAAGAAGGAGATGTGATCGATGTAGGGCCCACAATCCGGAGGGAGAGGAGGGCAGTCTTCTTGGACTGAGAAGCAAGGCGAAGGTGCTCAGCCAGACTTACAAGACCAGAGGCAAACCCATTTTGTGTTCTGTTCAGTGGCAGTGGGAGATCAAGAGGCTGGCGTAAACTGACTGATTTGGCACCCTTAACTGTAACCACAGCGCCCTCTGCAAGGATTACTTTCTTCAAAACACCAGCATCCACATCATGCTGCACAAAACATAGAAAAGAAAAATCTTTAATACCCACTTTCATTTAGTGGACTCCAAATTACAAAGAAACTAAAAGTTGCATCTGTCAGCTAATGTTGCTTCAAGTTCTTCCCAACTTTCATCATTCATCAATAACAGTCAGCAGTTTGATTCCTTGTAATGAGAATTCTGTGCCGGTAAGGTACTTGTTATTACTCAAAAACTTCATATTAATGCATTCAATCATCATCACATCCAGCCATACAATTGTATTTGACACAGTCAAAGATGAGTAATTGGCATAACATGGAGAAAATTTACTGGCGCATTCTTCCCTCCCTCACCCACCCCACCCCCATATCACATCATTCTCATTTTTTTCCTCCTGAATTCAGTGCTATATGCATCCGAACAAATCAAATTTAAAATAATAATCTCCCATTTCAACTCTAATTTAGTTTTCGCATAACCAAAACAACCCCAATAATCTCCTATTAAGTATCTACTTAACAAAGAAGACATTTCAAAAGTGACATATAGGAACAGGAAAGTTGGTTGGATTAGTCCATGGAGAACCCATACAAGGTAAAAATGTTACATAGCAAACAATTATCCCGATTCAATCATAGACAAATTTAAAGCACAAACGAAACCAGAGACAGAAATCAAGCATTGATCAGCATGCAACCCAACTGCATTTACACCAATACTTCATTAGATCATAGTGATCCAGCTGTATTCGGTATCCAAAACAACTCTCAGTGTGGGTCCCAATTGTGCAGGTTTAAGGAGATTCAAAATGTAGGCACTAGTGATTGGCTAGGATTCGATAATTAACCGTAAACTTATTCAATCAGTCAAACATAAATACAAATCAACGATGGAAAACATACCGGCAATGAGAGCCTCATATCTTTTGCATCCTGAATCCAGAGTTCCATAGGACCCGCAAGCTGAAATGGTGCCAAAACAGGATCCATTTCCTTCTCCACTTTCTTCATCTCAAGCAAACCATTCTCTTCTCCAGGCTTAACTGGATGTTCGGCTCGAAAAATGGGCAAATCCACATATTCCCATCGATTCACATCCTCAAGAAGCCTCACTGGAAGAACTTTGTTATCGATTTCGACATCAAACTCGTATGCCACTGAATGACCCATCAGCGTATCCCTCAGATCAAACCCGGATACCTTGAATTCATCTGATTGAAACCCTAATCCCTTCACTATAGCTTCCTTCAAATCCTACAATTAACATAACAGAATTAACACAAGCTACCCCACAAACAAGCTCTAATTCGGGCAACATCTATCAATCAATAGATCAAATCAAGCCCAATTCGAACCAGAAGTAACAGAATCCCCAGAAAGTTGCACAATTTTACGCAAAAAAAAAAAAACAAATCACCAGGTAAAACGATATATATATAGAGAGAGAGACTCACCAAAAGGGCTTTGGGGAAAGGGGCTTTAATATCCGGAGAAGAAACGAAAGCTAATGATGGAACCGCCATGGACAGAATCAATGCTGACGCGATACCCAAAAGCAAAAAATTTTGGGAAGTCATTGATGAAGGATAGGATCAAAGCTTGAAGCTTTCGATCAAAACTAAAAGAATTTTGAGAAAATGTAATTCGAGAGTTTTGACAAAGTTATTAAAAAATATTGCAGAATTTTGTACGCGGAGGGAGAGAGGGAGAGAAAGAGAGGATTCTAGAGTCGAGGACGGGAAGGTTCTAGGATGCTGACGTGGAAGGAATTGACCAATGGCGTGAGAGATCGTGATGTGGAGAGACGTGGTGATTGGCTAGGGTTTGCTGGTTTAGAGAGAGAGAGAGAGAGAGAGAGATTCGGTTTTTTCTGTTTTTGTTGAAATATGTCTAAATAAAAAAAGGGAAAAGGTAATTCCGCTTTGGGATTATCCGACCTTCAGAAATATCTGTTGGTGTTTTGGTATACGTTCGCGCCATTTTGTATGAACACCTTACGACGTCGTATGAGCAAAAACAAATCCCTGTATGGCGTCGCCCGGACTCGAACCGGAGACCTTCAGTGTGTTAGACTGACGTGATAACCAACTACACCACGACACCGTTGCGATGGAACATTTGTATGTCAATTCATTTTCCCTTATTATTAAATAACATAAGTAATTAAGGTATATTTTATATCATGAGATACGCTTTATACATATATATTATTATTATTATTACAAAAATAATAAATTACGACTAAAAAATTATTAGATGACACCTGTATAAGACGGTCTTATCTTAAAATTTATTATTTTTTGAGATAGTAGCATAAGAAAATTATGATCAAAGTATTTATACATATACATGTACATAATTTCCCACGTTCCATTTTTATATGTCTATATTAACTTTGACTTAGATAACATAGACCATGATTTTTTAGCTAGAAATATTTCATTTAATTTGTCATTTTAAAAACGGATGTTTTATTTAAAATTTATGATTTGTCATTTTAAAAATGGATGTTATAAAGTTCGGTTAAATTATATTCTGAGCATCGACATTCATCATTAATTTTTTATGATACTCAAATTTGAATTAATTACTCAACTTCAAAAGATCAATTTAGGGAAAAAAACGTAAGATATAAATCATTAAACAGTCAGACATAAACCTTGATAGAAGTTTGTAGACATTTTTACAGCATTAAAATTGCATCTCAAGTGTAATTTCAGGTCTTTTACAACTGTCAAATTTTTATCCTACAAATTTTATAATAGAATAGGAAATTTAAAGGAAAGTAGAGAAAAATAGATATATCACATAAAAATCTTATTGATATATCAGAATAATAAATTAAGGAAACAAAATTGTCATGATAAATGTAAGAAAATGGAGATTAGTAGTATAATTAGTGCCTGATTTCTGCGAATATATCTAATAAAGAAGTATAGCTACCAAAAACTACAATGAACATACTCAAGATTACAATGGCGTAGATGAAGAGGCGTTCAAATATTCCCAGACTGGACTTGTTAACTCGTGAAATTTTCAGGTAGCATAAGCATGGAATTGCAAGTGAAGCAGTAGCACTCAACAACGCTCCCACAAGTGACATGAGATGCCCGAAGAAAGGGAGAGCCAAGGCTACGATCACCTGTGTTGCGACCAATGCTGTTCGAATGAAGATCTTGAACTGCCTCTTCTTCTGGTACTCGATCGGGAACCAGCTCTCTGTCGAGATCACCACAGGCTTGAGAAGGAGCGCGTACTTTGCTAGGGGTGTAATCAGTGTTGTGTAGATAGCTATTCGAGAGCCAAGTTTATCTACCGGGAGGCTCAGTGTGATTTGAGATTCCACCCCTGACCCGAACATCAGGTACCCTAGGACAGCCATTGAGACGTAGATGATGGTGGACAGGGAAAAGCACAGCAATAGCACCTTGGAGAAATGACGCTTCTTTCTCATGGAAGTGTACAAGGCAGGGATGACAGGGTGAGACGCGTAACATAACATGTACAGGCTTATAGCTGTTGGTATCCCTTTCAAGTTTAAGAGGGACCCTTTTGGTTGGAACCCAACCCCGTCCAATGCTCCAACCCAAAAGACCGACCCCAGTATCAGGAATGAAGCCAGGACACCACTGGCGGAGATGTAAGCCAGGATGCTTAGGTTGTCCAGCCAGACCGAAGGGAGGAGAACAAGAGCGATGATGATTATGAAGCTTGATTTTCCATCTATGGTGACGCCACAAACCTGAATCGCTACATCTGGGAATAGGCTGTGGAGGTTATCGCCTTCTAAGATTAAAAAGCCGGTGTCCACCATGTATAGGTCATTGTACAGGATGATGGACACAATAATTTTGCCGATGTTTCCAAATGCTTGCTCCCCTATGTGGGCATAAGTTTTGATGCTTGGATCAACCTCCATGCATCGTTTTATGAGGATGCCAGTGTAAGTAGCCGCCATGGATAATATGAAAAGTAGGACTATGCTCAACCATCCTCCGGAGGCCAAGGCATAGGGTACTAATAGAACTCCACTTCCTGTTCACCATACCATCAACCACGTTCAAAGATCAGTTTAAAGTTTCACTACAAATAACCATTTATCATAGAGATTATGAAGATCATTCAGCAATGAAGATCACAAAGACCTCAGTTGCTTTCTTAAAAGGTAAATATATTTCACATTTTTCGAAGTTATATCAGTTTTTTTATAATAAGTACAAGTTATTCTAATTGGAACCCTATCTCAAAAATACCCAACATAACTTGGTGACCTAAGAAAGGAAAATCGAGCCCACTCCGGGATTGATCCCAGGGTGAGAGCTTAGGATTCTCAAGCTAGGCTACCAATGGCAGTAGGGCTACCACCCACTTGGCCCTAATCTATACCAATTTAATTAATACACGAAGAATGATCCCCAAAAACTTCGCACCTTGTGACTTTGTTTGGGAGTTTTAAGAAAGTTGCACATATAGATATATGAATGAAATTCCTAACCTAGTGATTAATATAATGGACCACGTTGTTGAGCATGTGACCATTTCTTTTTTCATTAATAGGATAGGAGTACTATAACATGTTTTGAGTTTTTTTACTAAGTTCAAGAAATCCCAAAAATAAATAAATAAAATACTACAAGGAAAAACTTTAAATAATGCAAATTCTTAAATGATAACATTTAATAAAACAAATATATTGAGATATATTTTTCAGTTTTGCTAAATGTCGGTCCTTAGAGTAATGGATAAAGGGATAGTGATGATTGCGAGTAGTTAATTAGGAGATTAAGCCGAATTAGAAAATTGAACAATTTGATAAAATTGACTTTTTTTTAATAGCAACAGGAATAATACCCATATCTTACATATATAAATAAAAATGGCAAGATTCCAAATATAGTATAAATTTATTTCTTATCCATTGTTCGATAATGGGTGACAATTAGCAAAATTGATATTTTTTAAGGATGTCTTTTATTAGGTTTTAAGGATGTTTATATTGAAGAAAATTTATAATTTTTTGGAAAAATTACTAAATTTTATAGTGGTAATACAGTCTACATTCAGATCTTCCTAAACGTCGTAAAAAGTCATATCTACACTAAAAAGTTATTTTTGGTGACTTTTAATTTATTTATATCTAATTGAATTATAATTGGTTGCATCCATAAATTTTAAAAGTCATCCTCTGTAACATTAAATTTGTATCATCATATATATTTTGGTCTAGGGCGGCAAGGACATAAAAGGGATCTTTAAATATAATAGAGGGAAAAGGAAGGACCTCAGAATAAAGGGTTAAACAATTCGAATTATTAAACTAAACTAAAATAAGTAGGGCACCAATTAAAATTAGTGAGAAATAATTAAAAAAAAGCAAGTGGTAAGAACAATTTCCTACAAACTCAGCAATCATAGGTTGATCTTAGCCTTAGGATCTGATTTTCAACTAATTATATTTAAATGAGTCCAAATTTATTTAATTTTTATAGGCATGCTCAATTTCAAAAGGCATCTATGTGCTAATACATTGGATTATGTGTAAACTAGTAAAATAATCTATGTAGGCATTAATGGCTTAGATTATTTACAAATCATCATGAAACTAATAATTAAGAAGATTATTCACTCCATTTCACAATACATGTCACTTTAATTTATTTTTATAATACTTTATTTATTTCAAAATACTTATGACTTTAAGTTCATCAGATAATATCAGTAAAACACAAAATTCACGATAAAATTTGTATTTAAAAACAAGCTGGCCCGAGATTTCATTAGAAATGAAGAAAATTAATAAGAACATGAGGAAAAAAAGTAAGTATTATGAACAGAATTGATAAATTAGTCATTAAATCGCTATTAGAATTGTAAGTGACATGTATTGTGAAAGGAAAAAATTTAATTAAAGTGACATTTATTTTAAAATGGAGGAAGTATATGTCACTTTATAATTATAATGACACATTAATAGCTAGTTTACCAATTTTATTCGTATCAATTATTTATCAATTTTTTTATAGCAATTGTTTATCAATTTTGAATAACAAGGAATCTTTTATCAAGACATAAATATTTAGAGCTTATTTTTGTTCATTCTCATAATTTATAGATATCATATGCCACTTTACAGTATATACTCGGTGGAATAATAATGTGGTTAGAACAGAACATTTGATTTAAAAAAACAGAAAAAAATATGATAAATTGATTATGCAAAACAAAAACTCTATTCTTACTAACAAAAAGTATATTAAAAGTGTATCGTTTATTATAATTAGTCAATTTTCACAAAAATCTTATGATATTTTCCTCGATCTAATTGTGTTTGTAAAAATTATTATTCAAATAATTAGTATATGTAAAATGGTTGTTATACGAATTGGATATTTTCAGCATATTTAAAATTCAATTTGCAGCATATTTGTTGAAACCTATTAAATTAATACCTTTGGGCTAAGCTAACTCATGCACAAATCAAAAAATGGTAAAGGTCTTGCTACAATACATAGTATCTTATGTTAGTCTAAAGACTATTGTATTATATGATAAATTGTTAAAAAAAAAAAACTGAAATTTTTGAATTTTTTTATGGATCAATTTTTTAATATAGTGGTAGAAGGGTATCTAACATAACATTAGTGGATTTTGTGGCTTAACATAATGAGGTATCATGTAAGAGTATGTTTCCATATGGAAATAAAAATTTACTGTATTTTTAACTGTATATGGTATGACATTTAATATTTACTATTTTTACATTTATAATTATGCATAATAAAATTAATACAATTAGTGTCTTTTGTATTTACTGTTGTAATCGATATGAACATTCAAATTTAATTTCGGATAACCAATTAGAATATGATGATCTTAGATAATATAGTTTGTGTCCCCCTCTAACAGATCAGTAATATGTAAAAGTACCTAATCAGAGGACTTGTACCATTGCGCAACCCTAAATTTATCAAGTGAACAAGTACTAAATTAGCTTGGTAAATAAGTTTTAGGTCTATTTGGCAAAATGAATTGTTTGAATAGTTGACAGCTGTGGTAACATATAGCTGTTAGATTTGGTAAAATTAATGGTTAAGGTAGATGATTATTGTAAATTGAAGAACATAAATAATTTAACAAATATAAAGTAATGAATGAATATTTGAAGTTTTAAATGTGAAAAACTAATATTTTCAATTATAGTGTTTAAAAAGTTGTAAGCTACTGCAAATGTTAGACTTTTGATTTGGTCAAAACACTAAATGATACTTTATCCATTTCAAAATACATGTTACTTTTTTTAACTAACTTTTATCGTTTGTTACTTTACAATTTCAAAAACGATATATATTTGAAACGGAGGGAGTACTCTGTATCTGAACCGTCCTTAAATTAGGCAATAAGGGAGAGATCGATTGCTCTCAACTTGAGTCACTGAGAACGAACAAAATTTCTACAAATCTTAAGTTCAGTTAGTTGCAAATGCCTGTCATTTGATCATCTAATAAGATCTCAAGGGCTTTTTCACCCAGAATGAATTACCTCGGTTCTATGTAAACTGTAATTAAATTTACTATTGCCCATATCATATGATGCAACATTAATATCTTAAAAACTATTCTCTATGTTTGAGAATCAAGAGTCGAAGGGACTATTATTTTGGAACCAAAGGGGTTGGGGGAGGGAGAGAGAGAGAGAAGCTAACCAAGGATGGTGTTGAGGCCATTGAAGACAGTGGCGAAGAAAGAAGCATTGCCTTCTTTAAGAGAAGAAATCTGGTTAGCGTTTCCGGCCTCGGCTTCCAAAAGCGGCTCAGTAAGAGACTGAGAGTATTGTTTCCCATTGCAGTCTTCTTCTCCCTCCATTGTTGCTGCGGGATGATTCAATATGCAGTTTACTGTAAAAGCATTACCAATGAATGTATTTATAATCTGAATTTGGGAGAAACCCACCGCCCAACTTGCGCTATCATTCAACTTGCATGTATTTATAATTAGATAGTTTCATACACTTAAAAGGACTCTATCGCTTCCCTCTCTCTGCCCGGCTGGCTATAGTGCCAATAGTAATTTAATTTTTTTCATAGAGTAATAAACACTTAATTTAAACAACCTTCTTTTTAATCTAGAAAAAAATATAGAATACTAACTCTTTTAAGGGCATGTTTGAAGTTATATAAAAATAGAAATAGAAACGAATAAAAAGAACAAAAACGAATATATAAATGACTAATAGAAAAGAGAAGAAACAAACAGAAAAAGACAAGAAATAAACATAAATGAATAGAAAAGAACATAAACTAACAAGTAAATTCAAATAGCGCCTTAATAGTGATTTATGAGTAAGATTATTACATTAGATTTCATTAATATTGTATTTAAACAAAACTATGAGATATAAATCTAGATCGAATAAATATAAACATTTAGTATTTAAAATTTATATCATAAACTTCTTTCATTTATAATACCTCTTTATTAGAAGACCAACAAATTTAGGACGGAGACAATTCATTCACAAATATGCATGTATTATCAATAAAATATGTACGACTCAAGGAGGGAATATTTCAAATGTTTAATTTGAGTTTTAAATTCAATTTTATATGACTTTCTAATTCTACAAATATATTCATAATAAAGCCCCCCTTCCCCCTAAATATTTTCTGCAAAAAATATGTGTATTCATATTGAAGTTGGCTACTAGTGGATCTACGTAACAACTCCACAATGATTGAAGAATATTTCCCCACCCCACCCAAAAACATATTTCTACGCAAAACATATGCGGTTATAGTGATTGTCTAGTAATTGTCGTCACAATTAGATCTTGAGTATCCATTATTTTTATATTAAAAAATAAAATTATATTTTTATTAATTACAAAATCATTTATAATTATCAAAAAAAAATCTCAATTTCTATATTCTACTCTTTTTAATATTACCAAATACCGATACAATTAATTATTTTAATTAAAGTTTTTAATTTTAAAAATTCAATTTCTTAATTGAAGTTGGGTACCATTAGACCTACGCGACAACTCCACATTGATTGAAGAGCCTGTCACGACCCTTTAAATAGTTTGTACGCAAAAAGAATAATATTTTTATGTATGTAGTATAATATTATAGTAGTCAAAATAGGGAGAAATGTATGAGGACATTAATGCAATAAAAATCAAAATATGGGAATGTATGAAATAATATTTTTCTTTGCATCATGTGATATGATTGTACCTCCTACTTTTCTCACATTATTATTATTATTATTATTATTATTATTATTATTATTATTATTATTATTATTATTTCATTTTTAGAATACTAAGTTTGCTTTGTCATGACATGCTTGTCTTTTCAATGACACAATTCTCATCAACAATTTCATTGGAATTATAATGATTAACTATACTTATAAATAATAAAAAACCAGATTTAAAAAAAATGCAGATCTAAGTTATTGGTGCGAAATTTAACTATAAGAAAAGAAAAGATTTATTGCATAGTTCCGCTATAAAACTATCGTAACATTTTCTTTTCTTGTATATTTAGAGTTTTTACAACTTATACACGTATTTGATATTAATTAAGTTTCATTTGGTAATTTACAATAATGTTAACTAATTACAAATTGTATACAAAACTTTTGCAAATAAAGAAACTAATTTTATTAAGAGAAACTTATTAATTAATTAATTTTTTATTAGCAAAGAAAATTGATCGAAAAATACTTACATAGTCAATATAAATTGTCAATGACAGCTCTATCAACTTAGAAAATGGACATGAAACTCCTCAATTTTTTAAAAATTCATTTCATTAATTGAGTCACATATTCTATTGAACTTTTTCATGTGTCACGTGTTGTGAAAAAATAAATTTGAAAGTCCAGTTAGTAAGTTTAATTAATAAAATCTTTAAAAAATTAATATTGTAGCATTGTTTTTAATAAAAAAATTAATTCACATAAGAAAATATTCCAAGATATTTGTTCTTTGCCCCCTTTCGAGTACTATAACTCTCTATGTAATTATGATGGTAGCTACCAAAGTACTTGTACCTTTACATATTTTAAAATATTTTTAATGAAAAAAGTGTAAAAATGATGGTCCAAATGAGGGTCAGCATGTAAGAGAATAAATAATAAGGCTAATAATGATAGTGGTTAAGATAGCTGTGATGTGATGTTTGCTTGATATAAAGAAATTAATAATGTCACGTGGTCTTAGGTTTATTTTGAGATTAGTTAGAATAATCAGGCTGTATTAGTCTGAATTATATGTATGGCTTTACACGGTCAGGCGAATGAGCTCACCGGTTGTTCAGAAAAAAAAAAAAAAACTTTTTGAGAGAGAAATAAAAGAGTACTGTCTTGTTGCATTTACAATTTACATAACATATTATCTACGAATAATATATGTTTCTTATCACATTTCAAGAGATGATTGAACGAATGAAAAAATATGAAAAGTTTTTTGGCCTGCTCCCATTAGTATTTAAGAATTTACATACAATTTATATCAAAACGAGAATTAACCACATCTATTTGATTGTAGTAAGTAGAGATGGTAGTGGATCTTGGATCCAATTTAAATTTGATCCATTTATTTGGATTAGGAACTAAAAAGTTTAGACTAAATGGATAGGTTCAATGGCACATAAGCTAACTTCCGTGCATTGGAGAATTAACTAGAAAAAAAAAAAAAGTTTGTTTATGTGGCCATTAGATCTAAGAAATACAAGGTTAAAATTTTAACTTCGCCTAACACGTTAGCTTTCCGGCAAGTTCTGTACCCAAACTCGGTTGTGTTCTAAAATCATTAAATACCTCCAAAATTCATACTGTTTACGGCAACAACAAAAAAAACAGTCGTATTATTTTTCCCAATACACCAAAATTCATATTATTCCCATCTAATAATCTTAAAAAAAACACCCAAATAAAACTTAGGTAAGTAATCTAATTAGCATTCACATTAAAACGTGTTTTTTATTTATAGGTACGGTACACACTAATCATATTTTCAATGTGTGTATATACATTTAGAAATCATTTACCACTGTCTTTAGTACTTGACATATTATTTCTCATTTAGATGAACTTTTAAAGGTTCAGATTTCTCTTCACACCATATATATATATATATATATATATATATCAGCCATAATTTGTTTTGATTCTTTGAGTTAGCCAAATATTATTTTCTATTTAATTGTTGCAAAGGATTTTTTAATTCTATGCATATATCTTGGCATTTACGTCCCTTCAATTTGTTTTAAAACGGAAAAGAGTCTTATATATAACTCTTGTATATTTAAAAATTAAAAAAAAAAAAAAAACCTCATGCGTACTCATAGTGTTTTAGTTGGGTGACATTTTACTTCTCCATTAATTACAAGTAAATATATTAAAGAGTGGTTGATTACTATTCCATTAATATTAAATATTGACCTTTTTTTTAAAGTTGAATACTAGCCTTTTTTTTTTTAAAATCCTAAATCTAGTTGATTTTCCTATAAATAACCTTGAATATACCACTTATTGTGGCCTTATGAGATTGTTTTATAAGGCCTCTTGGCATGATCTTTTTAAAAAAAAAAAAAACTCTCAAAAATGATAAAATTAATTTCCTTTCTGCCCTCCCTTCAAAAAAATTCCTTTCTTCCCCATCAAAGTACTAGTATTATACCCTTATGATGCAAGGACTTTAGTTACTTTTAATTTTAATTTTAATAAATAATAAAATATATAATTTTAAAATAAATGATAATTTTATAACAATGTAGCTATTATTTTTTATACAATTTTTATTTTTTACTTTTATATCATTTGCTACTTTTTAAATTCTCTAATACGTTAGACTTTTTCTTTTTATTTTTTATAGGCACATGAAATATCTTTTAAATATTAATTAATTTAACAATAATTATATTACATTCTTACTAATTACTTTATATATATACAAATAAAGTCATTTGCTTTATTTAACTATAGTATTGTATTAATTTAACCTAAGACGGACATTTATGTTGTCAAGTACTCCTATATGGTTATTACATATGTGTTCCATATATAATCATATGACTTTCATTTTGAACTAATACTTGTACACTGATTCTCTCTAACTTTTATAAATTATAAAAAAGTACATTAATGCATATATAGAACGGTAATGTTTGAATGTGAACAAATTAATTTTTGGATTAATACAATTATTTAATTTATGGTACACAATTTCATACAAATTAATTATCTAATAAAATACTACATTTATAAAACAATTCCACATAAGTATCCTATGTGTCACTCATATAAAACTCCTACTCAACTTTATATATATATATATATATATATATATATATATATATATATTTGGGTTTTGAAGTTGAATTAGTTATTTACCTTTTCTTTTCATATTTATTGGGTTTTTATGGTTGGTTTTTGTATTTAAGTAATTATTTTAGAAAATTATTTTTCTTCTACCAAATAAAGGAAAATGTGGGTGGAAAATGGTTTTCCTTGGAAATTCATTTTCCCATTAAAAAATATTTTCTTGGGAAAATATTTTCTCTTCAACCAAAACACCCTAAGATATAAAATAATTCATAGTATCATATTTGAGGTATTCTTACCAAAACTCAATGATAAAATCATTAAAATTTGACACATATCCGTGTGAAAACATATTAATATTATTCTAGATTTGAAATTTTCTATTTAGATAAAAATAAGTTAACTATAATTTTTCTACCAAAATAAATTACATTTAATTAATAAAATAATTTGTTGAACTAACCGACAATATACTCAAAATAATCATGAACCTAAGTTTATTTGCCTATAAATATGCTTGATTTTTAAAAAAGTTTTATTTGCTTATATAATATAATCATGCAACGAAAAAATTGTTTAGAAGAGTTGATTTGAGGATGGCTAACATGACATTGAGGTTGTCGTTATGAGGATGCATAATGATAGTGTGGGGCATGTGGCATCAACATAAATTCTCCACTAATCATGATTATATATATATATATTCCTCGAGCCCCATCAACTATTTTAGCTGCATGCATCCACCACCCACCCCCTGTTTTCGACTATTCTAAAATTCTCATATTTTGTTTTCAACCTCTCTGGGGATCCATCCTACTAGCTATGCCTATGGCTATGACTAGGAGAGAATGCCATGTATGGTGATTTGTAGTCACCAACCAATGCACCCCAAAACTTTATAGTTAGGATGCCCTAAGAAAAAAAAAACCCATTATTAAACGGTAATTAATTTAATATTTAAACTCAGCCAAGATCGGTAACAAATTGTTTATTTTATCACGTCTTTAAATTTTGTTTGACCTTATATTTTGATTCGAGACCCTGAGAAAAGTTTGTATTTGAATCTAGGACATTTAATCGTATGTATATTTTGAGTTCTCAAACTCTCTTTTCAACGTAAGCATGTCAAAGTAATTTGGTTGAGTATGAATAAACTGTGACATACTGATCACATTTTTGTTGACCTTTCTCTTTTAAGGAGAGCAGGTATAGAGCAAGTCAACTAACAGAAAGTGAACATGGGCAAATAAGTTGTTTAGGTTGTCGTTTCTAAGGGGAAAAGCTGTTTGAGGCTTGGAGTTGAGTGCACATGAGGATGTGTCGTGGGGGTCTTATTAGTCTAGCTTTTGAAATTTCTTACACTTTTATTTAGATGTATGGAGGTGTAAGGTTGTAAAGAGATGTAAGGAGTTGTGAAAAATTATAACGAAAACTATAAGGAGTTGTAAGATAATTGTAAAGTTAGTTATAAAAACATGTAAGGAGCTGTATAATAATTGTAAAGTTGGTTATAAAAACCTGTAAGGAGTTGTAAGGAAATGTAAGCAATTATAAGAAGTTGTACGAAAATGTAAGGAGGTATAAGAAATTATAAGGTTATAAAATAAAGCTAAATGAAATTGAACCTTAGTTTGTTCTATATATTTTTTATTTGTAGAATTATTATTACTTTTTTTATTTGAATAGCATATCGACTTAAAGACGATCACTTAGGCCCTGTTCGGAAAAATGAGCTTTTTGAGTAGCGGACAATTGTTTGTGTAGATGATAGATGTTAGTTATTAATAGATAACTGTTCAATTGAGCGGTTGAATAATTGTGTTCGGTAAATTTAATGGTTGAGTTAGGTGATTGTCGTAAATTGGCGTAAAAGGATACAAATAATTTGTCAAATATAAATTAATAAAGGGATGTTTTATCAAAAAATATAAAACGGTACTTTTGAATGTGAAAAGCTAACATTCTTAGTTTTTCAAAAATACTATTTAAAACGATATAAACGTAGAAACATTACATTACCAAACACTAATATTTAATTTGTTAATGCTTTGATTTGGTCAAAATATTAAAAATTACTCCAAACACTATTGTCAAACAGAGCCTCACTTAATATGTACTTCCTTAAATCTTTTGGAACTATGAACAATAGCTGACCTAGAACAATCATACCTAAGGCTTTATCGGTGAGATAAGGAATAATATATATATATATATATATATATATATATATATATATATATATATATATATATATATATATATATATATTCACTCAGTAACCATAATTTATGTTGTATTGTATTAGTCCAATCTCTTTTTTCCCCTCTAAATATTTTATTCTATTTTCCTTTTTTGTAATTTAACATATTTCGTGATTAATCTTTTTCATTCATTGATATTTTTTTGATTATGTGATTACAAAAATCTTCTGTTCATTTATTCAGTAGTACTTTCCACCGTTTAATAACTTTATTTAACGTGTCTACTATTTTACTTTTCTTCTATTAGAAATGGTCGATAACATTTATAATGTTTGTTTTTTAAGTCAATATATTAATACTCCACAAAATAAGATCTTAAACTATGTTGAGAACACTAGTTTTCTAATCGTCCCGTAACAATGTTATATGCATAATCGACACCCTTTTGGAGTTTTCTAATCTTCCCGTACTAATATTATATGTATGATCGACACCCTTTTACGGTAGATTCTTTTATTTTGTACATATCATTTGACCCTATTCTATAAGTCTCAAAAGAATTAATACAAAAAGCTTCTCAAACTATTACATCATATCACAGGTGTTTGCGCGATGCCAAAAAAAAAAAAAAAAAAAAAGAAAGAAAGAAAGAAAGCCATGCCTATAGTCTAAATAAAGGTTACATGTGATCTTATCACCTTATGTATAAATCCATGCCGGTCCAAAAATAATGTCAATATTATGTAGATATGTATTGTTTATTTCTTTGGCGAGATAAATTAACCCAAATTGTTTCCTCCAAACGCCTCCTTTGTTTGCACCATTACGAAGTCGGTGTCCAATTTTAATATTTAATAAAATCAAATTACATGTACTTATATTTCGAATTCTATTAACAATTATACCAAAATTTAATTTAAGAAAAAGATATAAGATTTTTGGACGATACTAATTCAATATTTATGGATATTTGACACTATTAATTCCAATTTTAAAATAGCGTTGGAGTTAGAAATTTGAAATAAGGGTGTCCAATATTTTTGGATAAAATTCAAGAGTGTTCAATTACTTGTAATTTTAAAAATTTTGGTCCAAATACAAGCTATTTCTTAAAAAAAAAATTTAGGCAAAGGGTGTCCATGGAAACCTTTCGCCTCTTCAAGGCCCGCCCTTGCTTTAAAATTAGCTCATAATAATCCAACCTTTCACCTTATCTATTTTTTTAGTGCGCCACTGAATCAATATAATTTAAAAGACATTTTAAAAACCAAAAAAGAGGTTTTACGTTAAAATTCTGACTGTTTTGCTATCACATTATCATGTCACTGAGTTATTAACCACCTAAACTCATGACGTACTAAAAACATTAGATAAGGTGAAATGTTTGATTATTGGAGGCTAATTTTAAATATTGGTTTAATAATTTCCATTATTTCCAAAAAATCGGTTTAATATTGTTCAAAAATCAGATTTATTGAAGGGGCTGATACCAGTTGCAAACTGTGCGGACAAGCAGACAATTGACTGATGATAGTGAGCATATCTTCTTACTATGTTCCTTCAGAAAATCAGTTTGGGGCAAGGTATGGAATTGGCTGAACTGTACAATCACAGCTAGCAACCTAGATGATCTACATAATGCACTTCTTTGTGGCAACTGGAACTACGCATAGAATAGATTGATCTACTCCAATTATAATTCCTTCCATTATCACATTTGGGCTGAGAGGAATTCAAGAACGTTCAGTAAGAAAAAGAAAAGTGAGGATTAGCTCTGAAAATCCATCTATTATGATATATATATCCGGTTTGATTCTCTAGCAAGGCAAAGTAAGAAATTATGTAATTGGAGATGGCTAGTGAAAGATATAGCAACCTAGCAATGTATCTGTGAACACACATATCCTTGATTTTAGGAAAGTTTGATAATAAAATCCCTGAAATTATTGCCACAAAAAAACTAAAAATATACAACAACTGTACAAAGCACGGTACGATAAGTAATCTACTTACAAAATTAGTTGCAGACATCGCGCGAATTCTGACAAGCCAAGTTCCAAACTCAAAAGCTGGCACACAGCCAGGTACTGCTAATGCAAGTAAATAATTGAAGGAATGAGCATATCTTTTTGGTGAAGCATATGCCGCTAATGCCCCTTCAGCTCTCAAGAATGAGAACGAACGAACAGCCCTTGTGACTTTTGTGGATAGCAGATCTCAAAAGTAGTCAATAATAAGTGCACATTATTGGAATAGAAAGACAAGAAAATGCTTGTTGGGGAATATCTGATCAATTCATCATCATACATGTAACATGTTCACAAGATCCAACAACAATATATAGCCAAAGCCTTCATTAGGTACAGTTTTCCCTCCTCAACAAAATTTGATTCAACACAATGAGCTTAGGCTCAAGGAGTAGTCCGGAGTCTAGCTACCGACTCTGCAACTTTGGATACGAGTATTCTAATTTTTTTTATTTTCCTAACAAAATATGAAAAATTAATCGAGCAAATTCAAGTTCATACTAACGTTTGATACTTCAAAATATTTGGAAGATATACTCAGTAATTCGGAGGAACTAAATTAATGGTTCATTGAGTATAAGAAGTGGGACATTTATGAGGTGTGTGAAACTAGGAGGGTTTGGCTAGAAATATTTGGAGTACCCCCACATGGATGGACAAGACAGAATTTCACAAATATGGCTGAAATTTGGGGCAGAATAGTATGCCTTGGGGAAGCCAGAGATACAACAGAAACATTTGAATCCATGAGGGTGTTAATTGACATAGATATTATGAGTACCATTGAAGGTCAATTTGTCCTACAGCTTGAAGATTCTGGGTATAGGATAAAAGTTAAGAAATTAGGGGCATCAGTCCAGCTCTTTCAGAAGAAAAACCATATCTGGAGGATCCAGATTCCAACAATGAGGTAGTTGGCAATGTAGTTCTTGAAGATGAGGCAAATTCAGTATATGGGAAGGAAGACACTGTCCACAAAGTGAATGCTAGGCTAGAATAAGAGTGTGATGTAGGAGCAACTGAAGAGGCTACAAATTTTGAATTAGACATTGAGAAGTGCAATCAATTTAGACATAATGCATTAGACAATAACTCTAAAACAAGAACCAAGATCTTGAGTTGCAGCCAAAATGGATTCTCAGATGAAATGTTGAAACTTTATCATAAATACCCCTTGAAAGTTGAGCAGACAAGGCAGCAGGGGAATGATAAGCACAATCCCTTAATTAATAAGGCTCATTCCAATTCTGGCTTAATTATTGAGAATTATTGCCCCAAACCAATCAAAGTTCAAGAAAACAGTGAGTCTGTTTCTCACCCTCTTAGTTTTGACTTCCCTATTAGTTTGGACATTGCAACTCATGAGTCCCGGGAAAAAATTAAAAAAACCAGAAAATAGACCAAAAATAACAAAAAGAAGGTAATGGTACTGAAGAAGAAGAAGGTGGCTACTGAAAAAAAGGTTAAAAAATATCAGCTTAACTCCTAAGAAGAAGGGGTCAGCCAACAATACATCAGACAATTTCTCCAAATTACGAAGGAAAATGTCAGCATTGGAAAAATTTTGGGAATAGTAGTGACAGAAAATATTAGCACAGCAGAAGCAAGAATAACAAGAAGTCTGAGGAACAGCAAGAAACAGCCCAAGTAAGGAAGGCACTGGTGCAAATTAAGAAAATGAAGATGGTGGTGTGGAATATTAGGGGATTGGGATTAGAAAATAAGAAAAGTTCTATCAAAAACCTGGTGAAAGAAGAAAATGTGGACTTCTTAGGACTCCTGGAGACAAAACATGAAAAACTCAACCTGGAGATAGACTTTAGCTTGGAAAATAGAACCAAATGAGGAGGATCAGTGGGAGATATCAATGCTGGACAATCTACTCATGCATTGTCAGCCTTGTAGAAATGAGAGAGATATGGTCTTATGGTTTGGAAAGGAAAAATTATCAGTTTCAAAGTTCACATCTTAAGCCTAAGAGGCAACACTCCAAGGTCTACGAATTGTCAGACTTGTATGCTCAGTTTGGATGAACCTAGCACTACCTAAGGTGGAGTTGATGGTCTGGCTGGATTTACTTGATAAGCTAAACACAAAAGACATGCTATGCAGGAAGGGGATTATATCTGAATAGGATAACAAATTCTGCCTAAGCCATCGAAAGACATTAATCACTTACTGGTTAATTGTCAATTTTCTTCGAGTATTTGGTTCGATATGGCAACAGAAATGGGACATCCCCTATTGAGGCATGAGAGCTTAAGACAATTGTTTGAGTCTCGGATGAGTAAAAGTTCCCAAATAAGATCAGGAAAAACTTTGGCTTGCTAGTTTTTTCTCTGCCAATTGGAGTGTTTGGATGCATAGGACTGGAATCGTGTTTAACAATCAAGAATATAAGCTTAGACACACTATTAGGTGGAGAATAGAAATATGGTCTAAAGCTGGGAAGGAACCTCCCATGTATACTCCAGATATGCTGGCGAAGAATTTTCACTCAATACCCAACTTGTTTCCATGAAAGTTGGGCAAGGGTGAGAGTGAGGACTGGACCTTGCTGATAATTGCTGCTGGTGTTTAACTAAGGGAGTTGTGCTTGTAATCATTAATTTCCTTTGATTATGGTTTCCTTTGATTATGGTTTTTGTGCATTTTATTGTCTCTGTTTTTTGGTTTATTGACAATATTTATCAAAAAAAAAAAAGATGTTTGCTCTGTAACACTTAGGGGTGTACCTGAGCCGAGCCGGCTCACGAGCCGGCTCGTATAAAAGCTTTTCAAACCAAGCTTGTGATGAGCCCGAGCCGAGCCAAGCTGAGCCTGGATAGTTATTTGAGCCGAGCTCGAGCTTGCAATGTTGGAGCTCGTAAGCTCGTCGAGCCTACACGAGCCAATTACAAACGAGCCGAAGGAACGAACGAATAAATGAGCCGAGCAAACGAGCCGAACGAGCCCACCAAACAAGCCTAAACAAGCTCGGCTCGTAGAGCTTACACAAGCTAATTACAAATGAGCCTAAAACAAATTGAAACAAATGAGTTAAAATTTGTGGAGATTAGTATATGAATAACCTTTTTTTTTAATCAGTGATCTAGCAAATAATTTAAATTTTTTAATTTAGCATAATTATTTTGATTTATATTTCTTAAATAAAGCATTTGGTTATACCTAATCTATTAAAACTTTTGTTTACCAATTACTAACATTTATATAGATGAAAACTGAGAATCAAGATAGATGAAATGTTGATAATGAATATATGATTCACATTAATCCAGATTTACTTTTCGTACAAATACAAAAAATATAATTGATGTAAATTTAAAAATTATGAATTTTAATAGTTAATAAATTTAGATTTTTGTATATAGAATTTTCGACTAGTTATGCTTGATAATAGGAGCAATTGAACATAAACATATAATACTTTATTTTCAAATGACTTAACTTGATTTGAAAATTAATGACAATTTATTTATGAATGATTTTAACAGAAATCATGCTAGAATAAATTATTAGCCACTATTATAGTAGCTAAAGGACATTATAAATGTGTGTTTTATAATATTTGTTGAACGATATGGTCTATAAAAATAATTATATGCAAAATATATCGAAAGTGTTTTCAAGTGATCCATAAGGTTTTAGGTGAATTTTTAGTTATTTTTACTTTTGATTTGGACACTTAGCATATAATGAAACTAGTGTTGTCACCACCCCTTTCAATTACGCCTTTTGTCTTTCATTGGTTGGTACTTTTAAGTTTGGACCCAAATGGTCTCTATTACTCATATAGCATATAACGTAGAATTTTACCAATAAGTACTAAATCTAGTGATCAAGATTGATGTCCTAGGTACATTAGGTCCCATGTTCGATTTTTCCTTCCTCCATTGTATTGCATTCCCTTTATGACTTATCTGGATTAAAAAAATATGGCATGGAGATTTTAGAGAATTTCTAATAAGAATGGACTTGGTTTCTTAAACATAAAAACAAGTTGGAATAAATTTTATAATTGTATAATTTAATAGTTTTAATTTTAAAGTATAGTTGTAATGTTTCTATTTTATTAATATTGATAAATGACTACCTATGTACATAAAAAAAATGTTATGTACGTAATAAATTTTTTTATTTCATATTTGCTTTTGAATCAAAATTTAAATATTTTATTATCCTAATATAAATTATATGAATAATAAATCATTAGCGATCATTAGAGACAATTGAGGTTCGATATGACTAACATTGGTGAACAAATTATACATGTTTTGAATATTAAATTGGTTCATTTTGGAGCATGTGTTTCATGACCACTAGTGGTTATAAGCTGTAAAATTGGTTATAGCCTTATAGCCTTTTCTCCTCCTCCTTCAATTAATTCATTATATATTTATACCTTTTAAAACTTTAATGAAATAAAATCATTTTATTTAGTCATAATAAACATATTAGGTTTATATATATATATATATATAATTTAATTATCTTTTATATGTATATTATCTAAAAATCAATATGTATATCTTATAAAAAAAATAGCAAGTACTTTCCTTCCCCTTCTCTTTCACATTACCTCACTCTCTCTCCTTACATCTGCACGTGGTCACCGGCGTCCTGCCGCCAGCTGTCTCCGGCGCTCTTCCGCTACCGTCGCCGCTCTTCCGCTGCCGCCGCCGCCCACCACTGCCGCCCACCGCCAATCTCCTCTTGCCTCTCTTGTTTATTCTTGGTGAGTTACTCTTATATAATTAGGGTTTTTTCTAAATTTGAAAACAATTGCTGTAAAAGAATTTAAATCTCTTCTTGCTACACTTTAGCAACTCTTAACTCTTTTTATGATTAAATTTTCAGATCTTGATTAGTGAAGATAGAAGTATCACTTTTTGATTAATTCTCTTTCTTTGGAGGTAAAAACCCTAAAAGCTCATACTTTTTATTATTTTTCTTGTGCTTGGTTGACTTAATGAAGTTTTAGAGGGTGAAAATTGTTATTGGGACTTATTTATGAAAGATTTTCATGGGTTTTATGATTGAAAGAGGTTGATTTATGCATGAGTTATAAATTCTAGGAGAACAAGAAAATTAATCTGAAATTCTCTAATTTTAAATTTTTGCCACGATTTGTATAATTGTCTATAAATTTCAAAAAAATATGGTTGATAGATTTATACTTTCTCCATATTTTAGTTTTTGAATTGATTAATTTGGACTTAAATCGAGAGAGTTATTAATTTTCTCCCGTTACTGCGCAATTTATGACTGAAGCTGACCTATGTGATAAACTTGAGTTTTTATGGTATTTATAATTTTTGGTTGCTATTTATCATAAAGTAAAAGTTGTAGGCAACACTTATATCTTTCTATATTATGCTCATTAATTGAAATCCAATATCAGATTAAAAGTTATGCCATTTGGAAGTTCAAGTTAAATTATGTCCAGAAAATGAAAAGTGAAAAACATGTGACTTAGTGTTAAATTATTCTTTATAATCAGGAAATAATTATTAAAAATTGTTTTGGTTCTATAAGATCATATGTTGAGATGATTAGTGTATTTTTAAAATTAAACTTCTTGGATAATGTTGATAATTACTTGCATACATATATATCTTGTGCATATCGAGTGCAAAAATAAAATTATATTAGTGATTTAGTTGTAACTTTTATTTGTCTCCCCCTCTCGGGTATCAAAAGAAGACGATCAATTTAAAGAGTTCATATTGCCAATGTCTAATGAAGGATGGACGTACCCACTTCGATGATATTTTGCTATATTGGAAATGTGGAATAAAGAGCCTAATTTATTTTTTTTAGTGAATGATAGATGTTATTATTACTAGTACTGGACTCGTGCTATGCACGGAACAATGTTATATAATGCATAATTTAAGAAATTATTAAATTACGGAGCAATATTGTACTTATGAGTTTCTTTTTCTCGATCATTTGATTTTATTGAATGATTTCACTTTCAACAACATGCTTGTACATATTAACCCCTCATAGCGAAAACGCTTTCGTGACTCATCAAAGTTATCAGAACCCAACACATAAAAATCATTAGAGCCCTACACACATTCATCTTACAATCATTCTAAATTTTAAAAGAATAAATAAATAATCTAAAATAATAAATTAAAAAATATTAAAAAATATCATCAAGGTTTTAAGATGATACTCGTGATTTGGAATATTAAGAAGCCAAGCCCCTTTAAGAATCAAACAATTTAAATAATCCTAACTTATACAGTTATAAAAATAGTGTGACAATATGTTTGGGCATCAAAAGGTAAATATTAGTAGGAAAAGGAATAATATATGATTGGTAGATATTGAGTTATATAACCTATAGATGACAATAAATATCATTATGTCACAAATTAATATTACAACACAAAGTACATCAAATCAATAAAAGAACATCAAACTATTATAACTCATAACTCTTTACAAAGTTACTACTAATTTAACTTAATAGACGCCTAGATAAATATTTATATGCAACCAACCTACTAAAACATCATTGACTTAAATATTACACAAACTCTTAAAAAGTATAGATATACCCATAATGAGATTTAATTTTTTTAAAATTATAAGGTGAATATAATAATTTATCCATTCTTACCTACTTGTGCACAGAAAGATAGTTAAACATATAATGACTACTTATACTAAAATTAATAGTGAAAAATATTATATAATAGAAGTGATCCAAATATATTTAACAATAACAGGTAATTTGTATCATAGTAAAGGGCATGATAGGTCAATTCGCGGTGTAGGTTAATAAAATCATCTATGTTTTGTACTTATATTGAAAATTAATCGCTATTTTAGTAGTGAATCAATGGGGCAAAAATATTGATACAATTGATGTTTTATAAATATATGTTTTACTCAATTAACAACCAATTGCTTCCCTCGAGACACAACTCTTTCTCTCAATTAATTAACACAATAAGAGTAACATGAAATTGTATTTCAAGATGGCGGGGAGGTTTGATGGCAAATACTCTTCTTTTAATAATTTAGAAAACTTACAATAGTAAAAGATATGATTTAAATATGTTTATCAATAATAAGTCGCAGATAGACATGTTAGGAAGAAACTAAAATAAATTGTATTTGTAACAAAAAAAAAAATGATCTGTATGTTGTGCAAAAATTTTGAGACAAATGAATTTATTCGAAGTCATATGGGCTTAATAGAAGTTGACATATTAAGTTTGCAATCCTTTAAACATAACACAAATTAAAAACTTAAAGTCCGCAGATTACGATTTGAATCAATATAATTCCTAACTTTTTATTGTGAGAAGTCATGGTTGGCTGAGTGGGTGGGTCACTGGCCACCGGGAAAATTCAAATAGTGCAGGGGCGAGGCGAGGAGAGGAAGGCGAAGGGTCTAAGGCGTGTGTGTGTCAGTGGTTTAGGAGAAAAGTCGAGCAAGCAGCGCAAGGGACGGCTAGGGTTTTTGGCCAAGAAGCCACTAGGCAACTCACGGCCTCTTGGGCTGCTAGTGGCGACTTAGCGCAAGGAGTGGAGGAGGAGCAAGGAGTGGTTCAGTGCCACTTGTGCTAGGGTTTTGAGAATTCGAGAGTAGGAAAATTGTGAGAAATGGGAAGTTATTTGGGAAGGGATCGTTTCATAGAGTTAAAAAAGTCTGGAATGAAAATTCCCTTAACCACTACACCATCTAACACTTTGTAATTTTCTATGGTGTCAAATTGTATATATGTAATTTATTTTTAATTTTTTCATATGTAAATTTTTTTTTCAAAAAGAGTGGTGTCAAGCGACACCAATCCTAATACGTTGGATTTGCTCCTATTTTTAATACTCCATTCATTTTAAAATACATGTCACTTTGACTATTTTTTTTCATTTCACGAGTATCTGTCACCTTACAATTCCAATGACGTATTAATGACCAATTTTTTGCCCTTATTGATTGCTTTTTTCCTCTCTTTTTTCATTAATTTTCTTCATTTTCAATGAAATCTTGGGGTAACTTAGTTTTTTAACACAAATTTTGTCATGAACTTTGAATGAGCCGAGTATTGTTTATGTTTTATTAGGGCGTATTCCAGCCGAGTCGAGCTCGAACCCGCCAGGCTTGGAGCTCGACTCATGAGTATCGTTTGTAACTCAAGCTCAGCGCGTGGCTCGTCGAGCTCGGCAAAATCAAGCTCGAGCTCGGCTCGCCGAAAGCTCAAACCTAAGTTCGTCTCATCAAAAGGTCGAGCCTGAGCTTGGCTCATCCTTACCTCATTAGTCACTATATTTCTTTTAAATTCTTCTTTTTAGGTTCAAAATCACACTTTATATACTTATTATAAAAACATAAATTTGAACTTAATTGAGACTCCTTTTTTCCCAACAATTATAATACACACACTTAATCGAGGCTCGTTTGCTCATTTGGCTCATTTGCTTGGCTCGCCAGTTCGTTCATTCGTTCAACTTGTTTATATTTGGCTCGTATAAGCTCGGTGAGCTTACGAGGTCTAAAATTACAAGTTTGTGCTCAACTCGGATAACTATCCAGGCTTGACTTGATTCGACGTCAAGCTCGACGCAAACTCGGCTTGGCAAGCCTTTAGTTTTATATGTACTAATGAATGAGTACTTCAGGTTTATAAATAAAATCTTACACGTTATTGGTTGTAATAGAGAAATATATAATTTCTAAATAGTAATGAAAGATTATATGTATGACTCCAATGCTATATCGATAGGTATTACGAAACATCTAAAAGTAAAAATTTTCAAAATTTTTTGGGACAAAAGGAGTAAAATATAATTGATAATCTTATTTGTCAGCTTTTAGACAAGTTATAATATTAAAAATACAAGTGATTCTATATTTGAATAGCTATTCTCGGAAAAGTTATAATATTAAAAATACAAGTGATTCTATATTTGAATAGCTATTCTCGGAAAAGATTCTGATTCAGGTCAAATTGTGTTGGATAAATAAGTTATTAGATAAAGTTTTTTGTCCGATATTTATTTTCGGGTCGAATAATTTGGACAAGGCTAAATTTAGATTAAAATCGGTTCGGATTACAAAAGCTAAGAAAATTTTATATCCAAATTTAAAATTCAAATAAAAAAATAATGATTGAACATATTTTTTTCGGATTAGATAAATACGATTAATCGAGTCTAACGAAATTCTGTCAATAGACTTTGTTTATTAACATTACAAAAAGATGAATCTGTAAATAATCGTCCAACACATCCAAAACCCGGATTATTAACATTACTAAAAAGTCCTAACCGATGCCTTTTTGGGAAGTTAGTGGGCTTTGTTTATTCGGACATAATAAGCGTTGGTCTAGTTATAAGAGTCCACTCTTTTTGTTATTTTTTTTTAATTTTCCAGTTTAAGAAAAAAAATGTGAACTGAAGATCAAATTAACTAAAATATTATTCACCACTTTCAGGCCCATGTTATTCCAAGGCCCATGTTACTCCAAGCCCAAGGTTCGTGTTACTTCATCTGTTTCAAATTATCTCGTTATTTTAAAAGAATAAGGAAAAATTAAAATAGATAAAAAACGAAATTAGTTACATAATAAAATATCTAACATATCCTTCTTATTTCCAATAAAATTATAACTCTTTTTTTCTCTCTCCTCCGTGTTACTTTCTCTCTCTTTCTAATCTCAATTCTCACATTACTCTTTCTCTCTCCTTTTCCTAATCTCACGTTTCGCTCTCTCTATCCTCCCGGTTTCGTAATTTTTCGACACCACACACACACTCTCTCTCTTTCCTCCCCTAATTTTTCTCTATCTTATCACTATATCCTCTCTCTCTATCTTAGTAAAATAATTAAAAATAATATATTAGAATATTATATGTTGGAAACGATAAAATTTTAAAAATAAAAAATAATTAAGAAGGAAAAATTAGTAATTAATATACTATTATTATTATAAAGTAACAAGTATTATGAAACGAAAAAGTTATTTAAAGTGACATGTATTGTGAAATGGAGGGAGTATTATCTAATGTGAAAAATAACTTCTTTTGTTTGGGGGTTTCAAGTATCACTTTTATGTCGATATTTTAGTGTATTATTTTTTTCGGTCAATACTGATTGATTTAAATAGTTTGACATTTATCATATTTGATTCTTGTAAAAAGATAATTTATAAAGGGAGAGTTATACTCTTCTATAGATCAACGATAATTCGACTATGATAACTCTATTCTTTTATAAACTCAATAATATATAGTTGGTCTACCATAATAGAGTTCCAAAGACTCAATGAAAAGAAAAATATAATATAATACTCTTTATGGCATGTTACACTTTAATCCAACCAAAAATAAAAAATAAAAGGGAAATTACACCCGTTATTATAATCATGGCAGGGACAAAAATAAAAGGCCGACATGTATTTTTGTAAAGCTCTTGAAGGTCAAAATTTTCACCTTGGAAAATTATTGCAATTCATTTCTAGCTTTTAGCCTGTAAGCTCTACAGAATGAAAAAGATTGTCACCGACGATTTTATTATTCATGCAAATATGGCTTTAAGAGGCAAATTCGACAATATTAAAAGGGAAATTAGATTTCATGGTGCTCAATTATAATATTTCAAAATTTGAATTATTTATATAACGTTTCCAATTTTAATATTAATATTTTTTAATATATCATACAAAAAAATTATGATCAATGTCCTAAAATCAGGGTCAAAATAATATTAGTTTATCGAAGTACAATTATTTAAAAAATATTAGCGTCAAAATTATACCCCAAATTTGTAATATGATGAATAACATATCCTAAAATTTAAAATATTTAAATCCTATTTCCCATCCTAAAATGTCCACGTAAAAATTAATTCCACCTTTGTCTGCCCATGAGCTCCTTCAAATACACACGAGGAGCTTGCGGCTTAGATGACAGCATAAATACATTGACTTTGGTCAACATTGCCTAAAATATTCAAAAGCTTCTTTTCTTCTTATTTTGATTTTCCATCTGACTAAAAATCTACCTACACTTGAGTCATATAAAGGATAAATAAAAATTATGTAGGCATAATTGAAATTTTAGTTAAAGTCGAGCAATAGTTTATCTTCAGAACGAAAACTCATCCGAAATTTTACTTAAGAAAAACAAATGTTAGACCGTCTAAAGAAATATATAAAGGTCATTCAAAAAAAGAATGCACACCTAACAACATAATTTATATCTATTTGTAGTCACAAAAAATTTCGATATTTGAAACACTAATAATTGAATTCAATTCACAATCAAAATTTGTATGAAAAATATAAATTAGTTGGTGGTCAATAGAAAATAAATACAATTTTTGGAAAAAATTAACTCCCATCACTATATTTTAAATATGATATGATATAAATAATAAACATTTTTAAAAATACAATCCTAAAAGACACACATAAGAATCAAAAATTAAATTATATACTCCTTGTGTATCAAAATAATTATCGTTTTGAGGTTGTGAGGGAATATCAAGGAAACACAAATTTTGTGTTAAAAGACAAAGTTACCCCAATATTTCATTGAAAATGAAGAAAAATCAATAAAAAGAGAAAAAAAGTAATTAATAAGAAAAAATTTGATAAACTATCATTAATACATTGTTGGAATTATAAGGTGATATATATTTTGAAATGAAAAAAATTAATTAAAATGACGTATATTTTACAATGGAATAAGAAATGCGAAAGAGTGAGAACGGAGACATAGAGAGGATAACTATGGGGTTGGAGAAAGTCGAAACGTAGATTGAAGACTAGAACTGTAAAATAACCCATTAACTTTGCTGATCATTAATTTTGACATCAAGTAAATTAAGAAACTTGGCTTGTCAGGCATCTTATTATCAGAGTTCAAAGCTACCAACATTCATATATTAAATGTTTTACTCTTGTTTATATAAATAAATTTTTACTTTTTGAAGTTAATTTGTGCCCATGTTTTTCCACGGTTCTTTTAAATTTTTAAAGATAATAAAAGTATGATATTTTTCAAATGAAAAAAGCCCATTTTTTGAAATTAATCCCAAAATGAAGAAAAGAAAATAAAGAATATTGTTGGGTTTTGTCCCAATTTCATTTTATGTAAAATATTATTTCATCCGGGACTCTAAGAAGTTGATTGCGACTGGAAGACCTTATAAAATTTTTAGAGATTTTCTATATATACTAGGTTGTTTCATCTAGTTAGGTGTAACTCGATGGGGCATGGCATAACCATATGTACCTCTTGGCACTGCCAAGGGTTTCTTTTCTATTCCACGTACTATTCCACGTATCTCGATTGAGAGAGTCTTTGAGAGTTTTTCTCTCTTAACTTTGATCTTACATAACTCTATCGTCCCGGAAATCGTACCTTGTATTCACTCATCGTATTATAGTGGATTATGTTATTGTTGCCCTTGTTTTTTCCCAGATTTGGGTTTTTTACGTAAATTATAGTGGATTATATTATTGCCGCCCGTGGTTTTTCCCAAATTTGGGGTTTTCACGTAAAATCTATGCGCCCATCACCTTATCTATTATTTGTTGTTCTATCAACTTCCCTACATCCCAAATCATAAATTACCTTTTCGCTTCAGCTGCATATTGAATCCAATCTTAACAAATAACAATAAGAACGATAAAATATACACCATAAGTCAAATTAAGAATTTCTATATAATTAAGTAATAAGAATGATAAAAGAATATCTATATAAGTAATACCCCTGTCCTTTTTAATAGTGAGGAGTTATAAAGGTGAGCTTCATAATCATGAGTTGTCTAGAAGGCTCTTGCAATAAGTAATAAGAATGATGTTGGGTGTTGCTCAAAATTCACCCAAAAATCACTCTAATCGTTTTATTGCAGCTAGGTTGTGCTCAGGGATAAATGGGTCATGCTCGAAAACATCATGAAAATGGAGCTTTTAGCAACTAACACAGGCTGCCCGCGTCCGGATACACGACCCATGTCGAGCGTAAATCGTCCGTTACATTTGACTTTGCTTCGGGAATTTAATGAGTTCTTGCATTAGAGTAGTGCTGGTAAAAATTCGGGTTCAGGTTAATTCGGGTTCGGAAAATTCTAACATTCGGACAAAAACACCATACCCGGCCCTGTCCGAATTGCAAATTCGGACGCCCTGCCTGACCCGAATGATTGATAAGTGTCATATTTGTATTAGATTTCATAGAAGGTTACTTGTCATTTTTGGGGATTTATATTCATATTTATGTACTTTATGCCCCATTTATGTTTTACACTTGGGTTTTGCGTTTTTGGTCTGTTTCTACAACTTTCTAATGATTTGGACCTGATTTTTAGTCATATTTTGGTCCAAAGCTATTTTGAGTCTATGTTTCTAACTTCCTTATTGAAAGAGCTTTCCGATGACATATTATAAGCTCAATTTTGTTGAGGTACGAAAAAGATATGAGCTGGAAGGTAAGAAGGGTGCGGTAACAGACACTTCTTTACTCTCTGAATTATATTTTTCCCACACTAATGAAGCAAGCATAATGATGAAATAATTAGAAACTAGACTTAATGAGCTCTCCGGAAAATCAAGAATCGCATTATTTGGACATCGGACGAGGAAGTTATGACTGAATCAATTTGACGCGTGCCTTCCGAGCAACCAACACGGGCAGCCCGTTTTGGAGGAAATGGCCCGTGTTAAGGTCAGAGCCTTTGCATCGAGAACGGGCAGCCTGTGTCGGTGGACATGGCCCGTTTTCAGCGTCCCCGTCCAGTTTTGAGGTGCCAGCATCCAACACGGGCAGGCCGTGTTAGAGGACACAACCCGTGGTAGAGGTAAAATATGCTGAGACGATTCGGTTTTGACGGTTTCGGCTGTTGATTGCTTCTTAATGGCTTATTTAAGATGATTTTCGGCCATTCCTGCAAGCATCCAGTCCAGAATCCTCCATAGTTCATCCTTCATTTTTCCTTCCTCCATTCATCCACATCAAACCAAAAACTTTGAAGATCGAATAAGAAGATTGAAGCGGTTGTGGGGTTTCATTTGAAGTCGAGAGATTCAAGTGGAGCACTTCAAGCCTATCATCTACTTGTTCATTTCTTGCTATTTGAGGTTTGATTTCAATGTATTGGATTTTAATTAAGCTTTCAATAAACATGTGTGAGTAGTTTAGTTTTTCTAGGGATTTGTAATCCGAAACAATGAAATTTGATTAGTTTTCCATGATTTGTGCTTGAATTCTGATTTTGATTCAATAGAAGGTTGTGTTTATCATGTTCATGAGTGTTTTGGAGGCCTAGGATACTTGTGTTTAGAGATTAATCTATCATGTACTGAAAAGTGAAATAGAATAATCCGACATCCAACCTTTCGACCTAATTTATGAAATTTGAGAAAAGAATAGTAAATTAGGGGATCACTTTGATAATTTGAAATCCTTAACTTTGATTAACTTAAATGCATACAAAAGTTGTTTGATAGATTAATTGAAGCAATTCTATTAAGCATCGAAAGAGCGGTAGAATTTTGTGATTATCGATCCTTGATTTATTTGAATGAATGATTGCGCAAATTATGTTTAAATAATCAAACTCATAGTTAGGAAAGCAAATCTCGAAATGTTTTTACCCATTGATTTAAGTCTAGATTAATTTTCTTAATTTTAATAGTTATAACTAGTTTAGAAAGAACCAATTTCAAAAATCTGATTTGCTTAGCAATTGAGTAGAGGGCTAGTTTAGTGCGTTGTTAGATCGAGTCCTTGTGTGATCGACCTTGACTAGGTACAACTTAAATACCGTGCGCTTGCAACCTGTCAATGATCGCGCGATGTCCGAACCCAAATGTCCAAATGTCCGAATTCGTGATATGAACTTTTAAAAATTGAACGGAAATTATGTATGTGATTGAATCAAACCCGAATTTTCGATGCCCGAACCCGAATATCCGAATATTTTATTAAAAAATTTGTAGAATTTGGACTAAATTATACCTAAACCCGGATGACCGAATGTCCGAACTCGGTTGTCCAATTATCCGAATTTGTCCGAATCCGAATAAGTCACAAAGTTTGGACAACCCGAACTCGAATTGCGAAACCCGAACCCGACCGGATTTTTAATTCAGAAATGACCGATTGTCCGAATTTAAAATTCGGACAAAAATTTTGTGACTGGAGCCGTTTTTTGGGTCGAATAAATTCGGACTATTGTGTCGACGGATTTTTGCCGGTGCTATATTGGAGTATATCTAATGCTATTTTGAGTAGTTTCAAGTAGCAAAGAGAAGTTTTTATTCCCCTCTATTATCAAGACTAGGTAGAGAGAAACTGTGAGAGAATTTATATTCTCATCATTGATCAAATTTTTGTTTCCGTTGCGATCATTCGTACTCTCCCTATTATTGTGGATTTGTTTGGGCTTGTGGTTTTTTTTTTGCATTGGGTTTCCACGTACAATTCTCTTGTCTATTATTAATTTATAGCTTCTATTGTTGATTACTTTTCATTATCATGTTAGGGAAATTAGGAATTCGGTACTGGATAAAACAACAAGTCGTGAACGGAATCACTTTCCTTAATACCTATTTGTTGTACCACAAATGATCTTAGGGATAAAATGTTGATAAACAAGTGTGATATTCAAGATTTCTCAATATTCATCCATGGGAATGCTTCAATCACTCACAAGGATAATAAGTTTGTGTATATGTTTTTCTCTCCCTTCATGGTCTATATATAAACCTTTGAAGTAGGCAAATTGAATAAGGTGCAATCAAACGTCACACCTATCCACTTGAAACGTTACATGAGTCATTTTATCTTAATCCAAACAACAATAATCGCATATTACATTGAACACGGGCCGTGTCGGCTGACAAGGGCTGTCCATGTTCGTTGCTGGAAGTCAAAAACTTGCGCCAGATTAAAGAGCACACCCAACACGGGCCATGCCCTCCAACACGGGCAGCCCTTGTTGCCCGTCTTGGCTGCTACGGTTGGCCCGTGGTGGCTGCTGTCCTTCCCGACTTTTATGTTTGTTTTCCTTTTGCCTTTTGGAGGTTATCCCAGGCTATCTTAATGCAATTTTTCCAATTACATTCTTGGAATACCCCAATATAGTGGATTTGTTTGCGCTTGTAGCCTCCGTGGTTTTTCTCGCATTGGGTTTCCACGTATAATTCTCTTGTCCATTAATTTATAGCTTCTATTGTTGATTACTTTTCATTATCATGTTTACATTCAAATCACTTTCGCTCAAGTTGCTCTAATTCTCTAATAAGTGGTATTAGAGTAAGATTAAGAATGTCTTCAATTTTGAATGTTGTATTCAAATTGATGGAGATATTAGTTTTAATCTCCGGAAGGTTTAGATGAAGACAGTTTTTATTCAACATGGGTTGTGAAAAGTTCTTAGTATTCCTAAGGCGTATTCCAATTCGATGATTGATGAACAATGAGTTGAATACAAGAGAAAGAAGCAAGGGGCAATGTTAAATTATGAATGGGATGATTGGAAGAAAAGACACTTTCGGCTATGCAGTTGTGTTTGACATCCCATATACCATGAGAGGCGCTTGACAAAACAATCGCAAGTCATAAGATATATTCATATGGGATAGTTTTGAAATAACTTTATTGATTCTTTTTTATTTTAATCCTAGGACAGCAATTAATAACAAAAATAATTAGTCAGCTAATACAAATAATAAATTATGCATATCAAT
Organism: Talinum fruticosum; assembly: GCA_021018815.1. NCBI lineage: Eukaryota > Viridiplantae > Streptophyta > Magnoliopsida > Caryophyllales > Talinaceae > Talinum > Talinum fruticosum. The sequence continues at coordinate 9,626,146 of JAITYX010000004.1, read as the reverse complement.
TGCCGAAAATGATTAAGGAGGTGGGAGTAGGAAATAGGGATAAAAGATTTTGCTACGATTGAATTTTATGAAATTACACAAATCACGTGTTCCATATTCATACACGGACGGTAATTAAACATAAAAATAATTAAAAAAAAAGACCACGTTTTTCTTTAGGGTGGCGATGATCCCTACAGAGTACTCACCTCACCATGCATGAATTGAGAAAAGTCTGTCTCCCCGCCGTCCACATCATTTGCGATGATAACGCTCAAGTCATAGCAATTCTATAATTTTTACCAATTTGGAGAAAACTAGACATTCTTAAAATATTTTATTTTATTTATTTATTTATGTTACTTTAACTCATTATAATGTGAATTTGGGTTTGAATAATTTCTCCTATTGGAAACAAATTGGTTGATTGGAAGCCAATGTCACGTGTAATTTTTTCATAATATGTGAATTTTTCGAGTTAAATTTGAATTCAAATTTTAATCTTTGTCAATTATGGCTAGTATAAATTGCCTTTTCAATTTTTCTATACTAATCAATAATGTTTAGGATTTCTCTAGATTAATCATTTTGCAACCAGATAAACGGAACATATATTGCAAAATTATGTTATTCTTAATTTTCTATTCTAAAAAATATATATAAATAGGATAAGGTCTATATCAGAACTACTAAAAATTTATATAATGACGGTATTGATATTTGGACCTCCTTATTCACCAAAATAAGACATGGTCATAACTTAATAATTTTATTTTTTTCCTGGAAGATAAAATTTTTAAATATTTTTTGATAAATATAAGAATTTCTTATACTAGTGGCAAGGATATATGGCAACTATAACAATACCTAATACAGCTTGGCATTGGAGGAAACTACTGAGGATGAGAGACAAATTTGCTCCTGGTTACTAGCATAATGTTTAGATGGCCAATTTTACAGGTGAATATACAGTATTCACACTCCCCCACCGGTTCGAATCTAGAGGGCACAAATGTGGTATGGAGATAATATGGGTTTGACATGTTCCCCGCCTCTGGCTCAGTCATAGTAGTTTGGACTTCTTTAAGGGTTCAAGCGGGTGGGTCAGCTTACCGATAAAAAAAATTCTCCCTAAACCATGGAACAGGGTACCAATTTCCAAACTTATTTGCTATAGGTATAATATACCTAAGCATGCTATTTGTTTCCAGAGAACGTCTCTGGGAAGACTGAATACCTTAGACAGGCTAGCTAGAATTAATATACCCATTCTCTCTTCACTGTGCCTGCTCTGTCTGGATCAGATTGAAAGCCACCAACACCTTTTCTACCTTTGTCCCTATAGCCAGTGTGTGATTCAAACTTTGCTATCCTGCAAAACATATAAACTGTTGTTGAGAAGCTGAAGAACAACAAGGTTCAAGCTCAGGTCATGGGGGTATGCATTGCCACGATTACACACCAATTCGGCAAGAGAAAAATACTAGATGCTCTAGGAAAACTGCACATTCAGCACATCAGCTCTCTGTCAACTGCAGAAGAATGATTAACAATAGACTGCTCTTCGTGGCTAACCTATGTAAGGAGGAGAGAGAGAGAGAAACTCATGAACTTTGTCTCATAGATTAAGCTTATTGCTCTCTGTATGAGATTGTATTCGGGATAATCCTCTTTGTGGCAATGGAATTCACCAATTTCTTACCCAAAAAATATATAAAAATTTCTTTTATAATTTTAGTTGTTAGGTTGTAACAACTCGAGTATAATACATTGGATTCTAAGGTCATATATCAATGAATAGTTGAACAAAAGGAAAAAGGTAAGGGGAAAGATTAAAAAGTTAAAAAAGAGAAAGAAATTGTGAATCAAAAACTAATTCGGCTACCAGAGAATTTTCATGTTTTAATTTATACATCGTACTCTAAAAGTATTATACTTCCAAAAATCATACAAACATATATATATTAAAATCTATCCATATAAGAAACAACGAGAGTAAAATAACATGTGATTTATTGACTGTAATAAATTTATAAGAGTATAATATAAGTTGTCTTCTCGGTGTAAAGGAAAATCGCTCGTTATTAATTGGATGCGACATGGCGGATGACTTTTTTCTTAATTATGGACTAGTGTTTAATTTATATGCAATAATGCAAAAGGGAACTTTCTCTTATTCCTAGTCATTCCAATCACTATCACACTATTCTATGCTTAGAAGCGGTGCTCCGGGTGTTGCATACTACGTATATATATAGACCATTTCTGCATGGATTTGAGACACAACAAGAGCCTAAACCCTAAACACACTCCTTTTGTGTTCTTGGCCTATTTTTCTTCTAATTTTAGCTTGCTTTGGGGTAAAGTTTTGGTTAGTTTTCAGTAGCCATGGAATTGGGTAATTACACAATACTTGCATTGATAATTCCCATTTTAATTGTGTGTTTTCACCTTTTTAGGTCTCTTTTGAGCGTCTCTAAGAACTCTAAGTTACCTCCTGGTCCTAAACCATTGCCAATTTTTGGCAATATTTTTGAGCTAGGTGAGAAGCCCCATCGCTCCTTTGCTAACCTTGCTAAAATTTATGGCCCGTTAATCAGTTTAAAGTTGGGAAGTGTCACCACGGTCGTGGTATCTTCTTCTGATGCAGCCAAAGAAATGTTCCTTAAAAATGACCAGGCTCTTGCTAACAGAACTATCCCTGATTCTGTTAGGGCTGGTGATCATGATAAACTATCAATGTCTTGGTTGCCCGTGTCTGCCAAATGGCGGAATCTTAGGAAGATCTCAGCTGTTCAATTGCTCTCCACCCAACGCCTTGATGCTAGCCAGACACTTAGGCAAGCCAAGGTGCAACAACTCCTTGAGTATGTCAAAGAGTGCTCTAATAAAGGACAACCTGTCGATATTGGAAGGGCTGCATTTACCACCTCTCTTAATTTATTATCGAACACATTTTTCTCAATGGAATTTGCACATCATGATTCAAGTGCCTCCCAAGAGTTCAAGCAACTCATGTGGTGTATCATGGAGGAGATTGGGAGGCCAAACTATGCTGATTTTTTCCAATCCTTGGTTACGTGGACCCCTTTGGCATAAGGCGTAGACTAGCTAGTTACTTTGATAAGCTCATTGCCGTTTTCCAAGATATCATTCAAGAAAGGCTAAAGGCTCGATCAACCAACTCTTCAGCTACCAACGATATTCTTGATACTCTTCTCAACCTCTACCAAGACAATGAGTTAAGCATGGATGAGATTAACCATTTGCTTGTGGTAATTGATCATTTATACCCTTTTTTAATTAATTTTTCAATTGATCATTCCTTAATCATGATAGAAATGTAATATTCCATACCTGGTTGTGACTGCTAGGACATATTTGATGCTGGGACAGACACCACAGCTAGCACATTGGAATGGGCAATGGCAGAGTTGGTGAAGAATCCGACAATGATGGTTAAAGCACAAAATGAGATCGAGCAGGCCCTTGGCAAGGATTGCTCAATGATCCAAGAATCTGATATCTCGAAACTACCATACGTGCAAGCCATCATCAAAGAGACCTTAAGATTGCACCCACCCACCGTGTTTCTCTTGCCTCGAAAGGCAGACATAGATGTCGAATTATATGGCTATGTGGTGCCCAAAAACGCCCAAGTCCTAGTAAACTTATGGGCCATAGGGCGAGACCCCAAGGTGTGGAACAACGCAGAAGTATTCTCTCCCGAGAGGTTTCTAGAAAGCAATATTGATGTCAAAGGACGAGATTTCGAGCTCTTACCCTTTGGTGCAGGGAGAAGGATATGTCCGGGGCTAACCTTGGCTCATAGAATGTTGAACTTGATGATGGCCACACTGATTCAGACCTACAATTGGAAGCTTGAAGAAGGAAAGAACCCTCAAGACTTGGACATGACTGAAAAGTTTGGGATCACTTTACAAAAGGTTAAGCCCCTCCAAGTTATTCCCGTCCCCAAGGTATAATTTAACTAGCACTAAGTGAAATTAGGTGCTTGAAATGTGATCAGCAGCCAAAACTATTTTCACAGTTGTTTATTTCTACTTTGTTTTTGTTTTTGAGTTCCAATTGAATCACAATAAAAGTGAAGCGGGAATGTAATGCATGCTGATCGAGTTACTCGATTATGATATTTTGTTACAAAATATATATATATATATATATATATATATTGTGTGTGTGTGTTTGACTATTTATTTTTCTGCCAAATTTTAAAATAATCCTCCCCATAATGTCAAATTAATTATCTTTATAGCTTTTCTAAGAACAATCGTGAGTGTGAGTATAGGTGATTTTGTATTTTGAAAGAAATGAAGTCTCATTTGGCTTATTCCTGTCTCCCTATTGAGTTGATGGCTAATTCCAAGTGCAATGAATTTATACTAGAGCTTTATTTTATACATCCTTGTTTCTTTTTCCTAGTATTAGTGAAACACCTTCACTTATAATTTCACGTTTGTAAGTGAACATATACATAATTCAATTACAGATACATCATATATTTATGTATAGAATTTTAAAGGACAAAGAAATTAGATAATCAACTATTTCCTTTCCAATTCCTAAAAAAACACAAAATAAAAGGAGTATGTACCAATATATATATATATATATATATATGTATGTATGTATGTATGTATGTATTCAAATAGATACATGTATGTATCAATTGTGGTGTCCCAAAAAAAAAAAACATGTATGTACCTATTGTGCATATATATTTATGTGCACCAACATAGAAAAAATCACAACTGTTCTTTTTGTCTTTTTAAATTAATTATTTTATGAATTATTACAACTCGAAGATATAAACTTATCCAATGGTAACATTAAATGAAAAATATCATCTTACAAGTTATCAGATATTTGTCCACCTAGAAAATTAAAATAAAAAAAGGAAAAACCAGCGGTTTCTTGTTAGGATGGTGAAACCTTCCTGCACTACTGCTTGTGCTTGTGCTTCTTATTTACCGATGAAATGTTGTGGCGCCACTTTTGCTTGGACTGCTATATTTCTACTACTGTTCTTTGCTATATACTGACATTTATATATTCTTACTTCAATCGTTCTCCATCTCTAAAATATAAATCATATATAGCTTCAAGAATATGATTTAGGCCTTTAAATTACATGAACCAACTCGCTTCAACAATATGATATATGCAAATAGTAAAGTCTTACGCAAAATATGGGACCCACACATTGTTCTGAACTTTATCCACAGTTCATATGTTAGTATCATAATTCAAATTAGGTGTGGTATATAATCTTTCTTCCTCCACAGTTTCTTATTGGGATGAGTCAGCAATTACCTTGTAGCCAATATAAGCCAATCTGATTCCTACACGACAATTTCTTACTAGAACGGCCTTGTTATCCTTCTCATGTACACCCTAAACAATAAAAAACCGAAAAGTATATAGGTGAATTAAGCGACATTTATGTGAATTATAGGTGTCATATGCCATTTTTTTATAGCAATGTCATAAAGTCAAACCCAAAGGGAAAACAAAATTAAGTAGTGAACCCAAGGGAATACATAATAACATACTAAATGAATAAAAAAATCCAAAAATTTTTTTTTGAAACTTCTATTTTACCGTTAGTTTCAAAACAAATTATGCGTAGGAGATCATAACATAATTGCGACAAAAGGTCTTGATCATTTCTAAAAACTAAAGTCATCAATTAAAATAAAAATTAGTTTGAAATTGAAGCCTCATCCGGCCTGCATGAACAAATGATAAAATTAATTGCAAAATCAAGCTTAAAAAAATAATGGGAAGGAAAAAGACTACACATTTTGAAATTTATTTATCTTGGTGGGTGGGAGCGAGAGTCCAAACCTTTGCAGTATTGATGATGAAATCAAAATCAGTCGCCAATAATTGAGGAAACCAAATTGAGTAGACATCGCATCCCTTTCAAAAATCAATTGGATCAATAAAAAGACAGACATTAAACAATGACTTATCAACCTCGCAAACTAAGAGCGGGAGAGAGAAACTTCAAAATAGTTGATAGAGAGATTGATGATTGTATTGATGCTTCAAATTAAAGAAAATAATTAACAATTGAAATAGTTAACGAAACTACACCTCGTAAAATCAATGTCATTGTAACGGATTGAACATCTAAACAAAATAAAAGACTCCTAATTAATTTAAACGAAATAAGGAGGGGGGAAGGTAGATAAATACTTGAAATTAAACTTAAACATGTTATAATAGGGAGAAAGTAATAGAAAATTTAATGGGCGTGAGTCACATATTCGCTTTATATATCTCTCATGGTTTCCAAACAAAAATGAATATACGTTCATTACATTAACCAAACAAAAATCAACCAAGAAAATAGTAATTTAAAATCAAAAGGGAGGACAAACACAATGATACATTACTGTATATTTTTCGTCTTCCAACCGGTATCTTAGTACCTTGTCGTCATCATCGACCAAGAAACATATTTGGATCATATCTTTTGTCGTTGTAAGTTAAAGTTGAGTTCCCTTAACTTGATCACTAGATTTCATGATGATATACTTTGAATGTTTTACCTTCAATCATAGCATGCTTCATTCAACATGAGGAAGGATTTCCGCAAGTACAGATCTTACTCAAGAGAGTTGTCGAGCTCCCATCACCACAAATACAGCCACAATCATGTAACAATAATAAATTTCCTTTAATTCATAGTTATAGCCACACAAACACCATACCCATATTTGCATCCAAAAAATGAAAAGGAAGATGGAAAACTACCAGCTAAAAAATGAAGACCTAAATGACACAAAATATGAAAAATGATCAAATCAAAACTTAAGATATCAAATTTAACATTTTGGCTTGCTTTTTCATACCTCGCTCAAAGACCCAAACCAAATAACAGAAAATTGAGAATTAGGAATAGGACATTGAATCCCAAAGCCACATTATATCAAATTGAACCCAAATCAATAAAATACAAAAAGGTAAAACCAAAAAAAAAAAAAAACATGCCTCTCTTCAACCACACCCTATCCTGAAAATTAAAAGGTTGGATATGGGCCAAAGCATGGGTTACAAAATTTCCCACCCACTTTACAAAAGACCAAGAAACAAAACAAAACGAAGAAACAGTATCTAAAATAGCTGAAATAAAAAGTGCAAGAGCATTGTTAGGGACATGTCGTTGCCGGAGTTTATTAATTACAGTCTTGATCACCCGATTGAAAACTCTGGCGTGGGCTAGCTTGGCTGCAAAAAGATAGGCCTGGGCCTCCTCTATTTCAGCTCCTTGGAAGCCCAGCTCTTGTGACACTCCCTATAGAAGTATCTCACCTCCATTGTCTCTAATAATGAAACCCCATCCCTGACCATCTTATCCAATTTTGCCTGCATCAAAATTAACTTTCACCATTCCATTCTGAGGTGGATTCCAGCCTGCACACGCCTCACTTGATTTGGAGCCCTCCCTAAATTTTGTATCACGGTAATCCTTAACAAATTGGATAGCTCAGGCTGCTAGATCTCCCAATTGTCGGTCCCTTAGTCCAAAGATGAAACAATTCCGGGCGTTCCACCCTGAGAACAGCCACGAACTCCCCAAATCTATCAATATCCAGACGTTCCTTAACTTTTGTCAAAAATTCAGCAACTGAGTATCCAGCACCCACCCAAGTAGGCTCCTCAAAACCACTACAAATCTAGATTTCATAGGCTAAAGGACATTGGAATAATGTATGGATATCAGATTTTTCCATAGCTCTATAGATTTCACACCTCATGTTAAAGTTAGGAATATGGGTAGCAATATTTACCTTGGTTGGCAGCGCTTGAACCGCAGCTCTCCCCCAAACACCCGGATCCTAGGAGGCACATCTAATTTCCAAATCGTTTTCCACACATCTAGATCTCTGCCCGAGCTGCTTGTGGCTGTGGCCTATTTCTTCAGTATTTGTGCCAGGTGATACACGGATTTAATAGAGAGTTCACCGTTATGTGTATAATGCCAAGTGAGTATATCCTATGGCCAATTCAGGCAAAGCGACAATTGGGTAATAATTTCAGCATCACACGACATGAAGATTTCCTCAACCAACTCCTTACTCCATTCCCTCGATTTTTATCAATCAGATCCGAAACACTCATAGTGGCAAAGTCGTCCCTCATCAGTGTGATGGGCTTATAGGAAAAAGGTCTCGACAGCCAGTTGGAGGTCCACACATTCAGCCTATCTCCGTTTCCAACCACCCACCGGGAATCATTACTGACCACCTTCTTAGCCCCCATAAACTCTGCCATATATAACTCGATTTACTTCCCAAATTCGTTGTTAAAATGCATCCTTCTGGGTAGTATCGAGCTCTGAATAATCTAGCCACCAAAGAGTTGTCATATTTTAGGAGCCGCCACACTTGTTTAGCTAGTCAAGCATCATTAAACATTTCCAGATCACTGAATCCCAACCCCCATCTTCCTTTTTTGCGCAAAGTTTAGAACGACCAACCCAGTGAATTTTCCTCTTCTCTTCACTGTAACCCCACTAGAATTTGCATATGATAGATTGGATTGAAAGACAAAGGTCTTTTGGGAATTTGAACACACTCCGGAATAAGTAAGGATTGCCTGAGCCACCACCTTTATTAGCACTTCCCATCCTGCCCATGAGATAAGTTTATCCATCTAACTCGATAATCTCTTGCCAACTCTACCTTTAATGGAAATGAACGCCTTTTTCTTCAATCGGCCAATAAAGAGGGGAGCCCAAGATAGTTATCTTGTGCCAAAACTTCTCGAATATCCAGCACCCTAACAATTTCGTCACGCCTTCATTGCGGAACCCCTTTAGAGAAGACAATACTGGATTTATTCAAGTTGATTTGTTGGTCAGAAACAGCTCCATACTGACCCAAAATATCCTTGATAGCTTGAGCTTGGGTTGTCATTGCTTTACAGTAGAAGATTGAGTCATTAGCAAATAAGAGATGAGATATGATGGGCGCTCTTCATAGATGGCTAGACCATTGATATGTATCTCCGATTCAGCCCTTTTGAGAAGCCCAATAAGGCCTTCGGTAACGAACAAGAAGATATAGGGTGAGATGGGATCGCCCTGGCGCAGTCCTTTGGAAGGATACACACAACCGTTAGGCACACCATTAATTACAAAAGACAACATAGATGTCTCCATGCAGCCCATAACCAAGTTAACCTATCCCTCATTGAAGCCCATTCGTACCAAAATTCTCTTCAAAAACTCCATTCTACACGATCGTACGCCTTACTAATGTCTAATTTGATAGTCATCGATCCATTCCTCACATAATTGCAGTGCATAGAATGAGCAAGCTCATACGAAATCAAGATGTTATCAATGAGTCGCCCGGACTGAAAGCACTTTGAGTTTTAGAGATGATACGCGGCAACACCACTTTGAGCTGGTTTGCTATCACCTTGGTGATAAGTTTGTACACCACATTACAGAGGCTAATCGACCTAAATTCCATGATTTTTGTTGGCTTGTGTACCTTTGGGATAAGTACTACATTTGTATGATTCAGCCCATGAGGCATCTCGCTCCCTCGCAACACTGATAGCACCACTCTAGTCATATCGGTCCCCATGATTTCCCATAAGTGTTGCAAAAACTCATGTTAAGACCATCAGGTCCGGGTGCTTTGTTATGATGCATCGCCTTCAACGCTTCAAAAACTTCCTCCTCAATATAGTCCATGCATAACTGGGTATTACCTCTTCTGTAACTCGCTGATCTACGCAATTAATAACATCCCCAAAATCACGCAGGTTCTCAGATGTGAACAGATTAGAAAAATAGTTTGTGACTATTTGTTGAATGCCAGCCTCATCATCAACTAAATCACCGTGAACATTTTCAAGATGTGGGATGGAATTTATGGTCCTGTGCATACTAGCTCGGGCGTGAAACCACCTTGTATTTGCATCACCATGCTTTATGAAATCTGCTTTCGCCCACTGAGCCCAGTAGATTTCCTCATTTTTCCTGAGCACATTGATTTATGTTTGAAGCTTAGACCTTTTCTTGATACCTCGCTCATGATGAAGTGTAAGCTCCAGTTGTTTAATTCGACTTTTCACCTCCCGCAACCTCCACACTCCATGTCATGAGAGCCTTTGAACACTCTCTCATCTTTTCTGCCAAATTTAACCAAGGGTTACTGTGACCTGTTCGTTCCCAAGCCATTTTGGTAACTTCCGTGCAGCCCGGTTCGGTAAGCCAAGAATTCTCAAATTTAAAGTCTTTTCTTTTCCTCCCTCTTCTCTGATGTCTGCTAAAGTTAAGTAATATTGGTAGATGATTCGAGAGTTTATCATCTAAATGTATTACTTCAGCATCTGAAAATAAGCCAGTCCACTCACCACTGGCACAAAATCAATCTACTATATCTTTAATCGAATCCTCATCATCTCGCCCATTCCACCAAGTAAAATCGTTTCCCGCGTACCCAAGATCAAAGAGGCTACATGACATAAACGTGTCACAAAAACCTTGTAACACATTTTGAGGTTTGAGTATCCCCCTCACTTCTCACAGTTATAAAAATTTCATTAATATCCCCACCTACTAGCCATGGATAGGTACCATAAGAAGCGAAGTCCATAATTACAGGTTTTCAACTTTAATCCCGTCTAGCCATCCGTAAACTCTCAAAAAACGCCAAGTAGTAGAGTTTTTCGGTTCCGTAATCAACACATCAATATGGTGAATAGAGGAAGAGAGGAAAAAGACCTTCATATTTTTGCGCCACAGAAAAACAAAACTCCCAGAACGTCTTCTAGCATCGACAAACGCCCCTTCAAAATCCCCCAACTGCTTTTTCACACTCAACATTTCCACAATAGATAGCTTTATCTCCGACAGGAAAACAAGACTCAGTGATTTCCGTTTCAAAAAGAACGGAGATCCAAAACTGCCTAAGGTTCACTAAGCCCTCGACAGTTTAAACATATGCAACGCATGGCTCTTGGCGGGGCTGCCTTGTAGCCTTCGCCTTAGTCGAGTTCGAACTGGAAACCTTAACATCTACCAGCTTCCTTTTAAATGTTTCCTTTCCCGGTTCCATTACCACACTTTCATCAATCATTATATGAGATGTCCCTTTACCGGTAATATGCCCAAGATGTAGACCATCTTCCTCAACTCCAAAATTTAGACTCGTTCTTGCTTTTTCTCACCTTGTCTTGACTTGAAAGCCTCAACCAATCTCTTCTCTTCCTTAAGCTCACCTTCAGCATTACATGTCATGGATTTTATTGGGGAACCTCGAAGCCATTCACCATACTGAAGGTTCTGTTCCGGTGTCTCAGGGTCAACATGATCACATCTAGTTAGTAAATGCCCAATGCAGCCACAACCATAGCAGATATCCGGTAGTGTAAGATATCGAAAGGCAACCCAAATAGATTTATCATCAATTTTGACTCGAATTCCTCGACAAAGAGGTTTTGTTATGTCCATGTCCACCCTAAAATTGAGAGATTTATCCACACCACATAGACTGGACTCGTCATTACCCACAAACTCTCCAATCTTAGTCGCCAGCACTCTAGCGAAAGAGCTTGTTTGTTTGATGGATGAGACATCGTAAGCACGCACCCAGAATCTAGCTTAAGTGAATACTACCTCAGAAGGTTGTTCAAGCCCTGTAAGTGTCTTTAGTAGAAGCAGATATCCATCGAAGGCCCACGGACCTTCATTCAGAACAAAATCCCGATCAGTTAGGGAGAAGAATTGGAAGGAAAATAGATTTTTCCCAATTCTTTGATAACGAGGCCTTTTACCTGGCGCCACACATTCTTCATTACTGTCTTTATTGCCCCAATGTTGTAATTACTCTCAGTATGTAATCGACCCAAACGGCACAAGGCAATCTAAGCCGCCCTTTCATCAGTCGTTTCTCTATCACAGACAATCTCTTCCTCCTCCTCTTCTGTCAAAGTTAATTTATGCCAGGAGTCCTCCAATCCTTCTGCCATGGTGATTCACCTTTCTCTTTGTGAAAGAAAGGGTTAGAAAGTGTAAGACCCGTAATTTTGGGTTAGGTAGTTATATGAGTTAAACTAATTATTTAGCCTTAATTGAATAAAGTAGGTCGAAGGACTAAAATATATACGTGGTTATATATATTCGTGAATTTATTTGAGTGAATTATGATTAGTTCGCATAACTATTATTAGTGAAGCGAATTTACTTCCTCCGAATTTTCCGCCCGGACCAACTACCTATAAATCTGAGACCGCTTATGATACGTATGTGGGTTTCATTATTATTATGTTTAACAAAAGAAAAGGGAAAGAGGAGTGAGAAGGGGAGATTAGGTGTTAAGAGTAAGGATTGGATTACTGTAAAGTGGAAAAGATGGGTGGCCTTCTTTGAGGGAGCCGCGAAAAGAGAGAGAGAGGACCGAGACATTAGAAGGGAAGGAAAGAGAAAAAGGGATCGGGAACTAGGAAAGAATAAGGAGCAGAAACAGCACAGGGAAACGAAAGGAACAAAGAAAGAGGAGGGGAGAACGAGAGGGAGCGAGGGGGTGCGAGGGCAATGGCCACTGTTCGGTCCAAATATTACGTCATTTATACCCTTATTTACTTAGTTTTTGACTTGTAAAATAATTTAATTTTAGGGTTTTTACTTATTTTTCTTACTTTTGTAGGTAATAAATTAAATCGAGACAATAGTAAAAAGTTTGAGCCAAAAGGAAGCAAAACGAGGAAGATAATGGTATGCACGAGGGACAGTCCAACTTCCGCACAGCTGTGCAGAAGTTGCACAGTGCATCGGTGCGAGAACTTGCACAGCTGTGTGAACCGACCAGAAGCTTTCAGAAACCTACATAGGTACCCGTGCAAAACTTACACGATCGTGCAACTTCCCGGTTTCGAGTTTTCTCGGTTTTACGAGTTATAAAAGGACTATTTTGGCTCTAATTTAGGGGGCTCGATTTTTACAGATTTTAGGGGACCTCCTAGGGTTCTTACTTAGCCAAAATAAAACCCCATTAGAAGGAGATTAGCGTAGAAATTTGTATAAGACTTTGGGATTCAAGCCTTCAATTTCAGTTCAAGCATAAGTTTTCTCTTTCTCTCTTTTCTTTACTTCTAGTTTAATACTTTGATTGTTTAATTTAGTTTCAAGATTCAATTTTTATTAGTCTAGATGTTAATTATAGTTAGATTTATTACTTGTTTTCATGCTTGAGTTTAATTATCTAGTTTATGTTATTGTTCAAGTCGGTTTGTGTTAGTTTGTTCTTTAGTGTAGTTTTTATTTTTGTTTCATGTTTTTATGTCAATTAGTTGTTAAAGTTGATTGCTTTGGTTGTGATTAGCCCTCCTAATGGCTAATTAATCTTTTTAAGCCTTAACCCAACTAGTTTATGCTTGGTATTTGGGATTGTTTCTCATGCCCACCACGTGTTCAATGAAATGCCTTAAAGGGATTTTCATCTTGATTTTTGGGTGATTGGTCTATCACCTGAAAGGTTGAGTCAATTTACTAGTGTGGGTAAAGATGATAGTCGGGATTTTGGCATGAAAATAGCCCGAATCCTATCTAGGTCCATAGGTTGCTACTTTTGTAGTCTAATTGGGCTAACCCCACGAAAGTAGGTGGTTAGAACAATTAGATTAGCTCATGACCCTCGAAAGTGTGGCTTGAGTGGCCTTTGATGGTGCAACCGACCACTCCTAAATGTTTGCATAGACTTGGTTAGGTTTAGGCTTGTCTTGATTAGTTAGTTTATTAAGCGGTAAAATCACAACCCGATCATATTTTTATTTGCTTTCTAGGTTAGTTTAATCACCATACATATCTATCTCGTGTTGATTCGCCTATACGGAAAGTTTAAGATAGCTTTGATATTTGAAACACAATTCTCTGTGGATACAACCCATGCTTGCCAACTAGCTATACTATGCTGTGCACTTGCGGTTAATAAATTTTAAGACTTTAATTCTTCGTAACAGCCATAGAGAAAGAGAGAGGAGGTCAAGGAGGCCGGCGAGCACGGCAGCCGACGGACCCGAGGACAGCAGCCGGCGGTGCAGGTAGATGGTGAGCGAAGGAAAGAGCGAGGGATTGGGACAGAGCGATAGAGGGGAGGACGGGAAAAAGGAACGACCACAGTGGGAACGGAAGCCGGCGGGCAAGCACGTAGCGGCCGGCGAGTGAGAGCACGGTGGCTAGGTCGGCGAAAGAGCGAGGTCAACCGAGAGGTCTAGACCGAGAGAACCGAGAACGAGAAACGAACGGGAAAGCGAGAGACTGAGCAAGAACCGGGCAGAGAGAGAGCCAAGACCAAAAGGAGGGCAAAAACCCAATTCGAATTCTTTCATATCAACTACTCGAACCCTAGAATTCGAGGTCGGTGGTCTTATTCTCTAAATTAATAGTAATTTCGAAATTCAATTGGATTTGTTGTGAATATTGAGTATCTGTATTGCATAACAGATTTAGTAGTTGTTTAAGGTTGAATTAAGAACTTAGCATGAATTTAGAGAGTTGTTAGGGCTAAATCGGGACATGAGAGGATTTGCCTAGGTTAAGTAGTTGAGGTTGGATTGGGAACTTTGAAAAAATTTAGTAATTACTTAAGGTTGAATTGGGAACCTGGAGATTCTGATGGAGTTAGGTTGCATAGGTCAAATGAGTAGTATTGAAGTTTCGGTTAACAATTAGGGATGGAGAGGTTGTGATTTGGGTACGAATTATGAGCTAATTGAGCCTTAGAGATTTCTTGAATTTGCGGCACTCGAGAGATAATTGCTAATATTGGGAAATAATGATTTGGAGTATAAAGGGAAGTGTGAATCGATCTTGAATAATGCATAATTGGGGTAAGGAAGTGAAGAGCAGGTGTAGGTGTAGGTCAAACAGGGTGTAGAACATATCTAAGTCTTTGAGATTAAGTTGAATTTGAAGATAAGCAGAGCTAGAGGAATTTGAGTGAAGAATTGAGATTGAGAGTTATATGATTGAATATTGGCAACAAAGATTTGGTTAGTAATGTGGGGACGTGATATGAGAAATTGAGGTGAAGATAACCACTTGTGAGGAATTGGGACTTTTGGGTTAAGTGATAATTAGTTGTGGTTATTGTGGCTTAAAAGGAGTTTAGTTCCTGAACTCGTTAGGCTTGAAAGTGAATAGAGTTAAGAAAAAACGAACATTGGGGTATAAAAGAGGAACGAGAAATTGGAGAATCAAGAGAGTATGTATCTATATTGATTAATTGTGGTTTTGGAAGCAGAGTGAGACGAGAATTACACATATGGGAATAGGGGATTCTTGCTTGAGTAGAATATGGATGAATATGAGTAGATGTGAGATACTTGCGTGAATATTTGAATAAACATGCTAACTTTGGATGTTGAACCTTAACATGGAAATACTCGGCTCGTAAAGCAACTTGATTCCAAATGTTGTTCAAAAGTTGGTTTGAAAGGAGTTCTATGTTTTACACAAATTGATACTTGAATGCGATTTTCGTGATATATGCTTTTCAATTGTGAAATCGTATTTCAAAGAAGTGAAACTGATTTGAGAATACTGTGCAAGCAAGCTTGACGAGTGAATGTGTTAAAGAAATTATTTTGAATCGACTTTGATAGGATCGTTTAGCATAAGGAAGGATTCTAACTAGGAGCGGCTGACTAGTGGTCCTGGTGTAGCAGAATGCCCGATTGGAATCTTCCTAGATAGGTCCCATGAGCCTTTTATTCGAGGTCGCACCCTAGAGAAACTAAGAGAAATTATGAGAAATTGCGAAGCGCTAGTTCGAGTCCAAAACCTAGGAAGTGATTCACAAAAAGAGATTCATTGAAAGTGATTCACCAAAAGAGATTCATTAAAAGTGATTCATGAGAAGTGATTTAGTAGAAATAATTCAGTTTTGAACTGAAGGTATTTGAAACAAAGTGCGGTGGTTGCACCACCTTTTTTAAAGATGATTCAGTTCCAAAAAGAGTTCTTTATGATTGCAAATCGTGCTTTTAAATGATTGAAGTGTTATGATCCTTATGTTGCAAATGATTTCAAAGGATTTCATTGAAAAGTATCTAGATTTATATTATGTTATTATACTTTCACCGATTTCATTATTATGAGTAGTATGTGTAAAGAATTTCTGTTTTAAGAGTGTAAGACTTTCCAATGAGCTCGTGGTTTGCTCACCCCCACAAATTTCCCCCTTTTCCCCTCTCCCAGTGTTGCAGGTACACTCTCGAAGGTGTGTTATGTAATTAGCATATTCCGGACTCATGCATGTCGTTTGCTTGACTGCTTGTTTGCTGAAGTGACTCAAGTTGCCGACGTGCATTCCATGTTTCAAGTATTGTAGTTTGTAATTTAGTTCATATAGTTTGTATCTAGTGTATCATGAACCATTTAGATTATTTTAAGCTTTAATGCATGATTGGTTGGACTCCGGCGTGTGGCCATTGAGTTGTATACTCCGAGCGCGTGGCTCGTTGAGTTGTATACTCCTAGCGCGTGGCTCGTTGAGTTGTATTATGATTTTTATGCAGGGTTTTAAGGCCTTAAGCCTAGGGGATATTCCAGATTACAAACGAAATTCTGCCGAAATTTTTAGAAAATTTTCGAACTCTTTTGAAAAATTACCTTTATTACCTTAAGTGTGAATTAGGAAGTCAAGCCGACACCTGAATGAGCCTTGGGAGTTCCTTGTAAGGAACTCTAGGGATGTAATACTCTAAGGGTGGGTTTTAGGGTGTTACGGAAAGATTATACGAGGATCAGCCACTAATATGCCTTACGAGATAACCGAAGGCAAACGCAGATACTACACCAACACCCCACGCCGGCGACGAGGGTAACAGTAACCTCCCACTGCAAATTGAGGGACTCACCGTGGAGAGAAATTTTTTTCTATGGCCTTGACTTGCCAATTTGATAAAATCCACCTTTCCTCGAGTTTCACTTACAACATTTCATTTCATTTCTAATCTTACTTTAATTCTCATTCAAGGAAACAGAAAAAAAACCGACATTAATGAGCACCAACAAAGTCTCAATTGATAAATTCTGCCTAAAAATCTTCCATGACCAAAAGTTCTTGCATCAAAATCGGTAATGCATAATCAATTATACTCCCATTGTCCCTTTTTATCTTCTTCTTTGATAACTTTTTTGGTCCCAAAATTATTATCCAAAATCCAAAATGGTTATTAAATACACCGTTAACCAATAATAATTTTTTTATTTTTTTACATTTAGGAAAATCAAAATGAGACCCGGGGTATCTAACTTCAATTAGGAAGAAAAGGGAGAAAGAGAGAGAAATATGAATTGCTCATCCTCACTATCACGCGATAATGTTAGGTGTGCCAAAGTCGGTGGTTCTTGATCCGTTGGGGTTGCGTAATGCATCGAATTGTCTTCCTTATTATCTGAAAGATAAAAATAACCAATAATTCGAATTTCGACACACATTTTACTATGTATTATTTTGCACATGAATTTTGCAATTTGGATGAGTATGGGAAAGTTTGTAAGAGAAGAATGGGTTGAACTGCACAGAGATAGAGAGAGATGAATCTAGGGGGCGAATGTGTGTGGGAAAATAGAGAAATCTAGGTTTTTAGGGAAGCATGGGGTTTGGAGTAGTTTTTGGATAGAATCCTCAAATAAGGGAGAGCTTGAAAATTTTTTTTCATGGGTAATTTTTTTCTTTAATCAACGGTCGAGATAGATTTTTTGTATTTAATCAAATATACACAGTATATAAACCTCATAAATTTACTTAACAAATTTAAAAAGATTACTATTATATATAGTATAGATAAGTTGGAAGACCATGCTTTTGATAAATGATGCACTTTATCTTTATTATAAATAGTAAAATAATTCTTTAGTTATATCTCTTATTTAGTCAATTTTCAGACCAAAAAATTAGAGTTTAAAAATCTGATGATTGCCATTATTTCTCAAAAAGTCAGGGACCTCACTTTTTACCCGACTTTTATAAATGATGCACTTAATCTTTGGGCTTGTTCGTTTCAATTGTTAAAATTAGCGGTTATAGCGTTTATAGTCATTATGAGTCGCTATGAGTCATTACTAGTCTGTTATGAGCGTTTCAGCTATTAAAACTAGCGATTATAGCATTTATAATCGTTATGAGTCAGTTATGAGTCTGTTACGAGCTGCTATGAGTCTGTTATAATAGCAGATTACAACTGCTATGAGTTGTATAGCGCTTATAAGTCTGTTATAGCGGTTATGAGCGATTATAAGTCGTTATAATGGTAACAATAATATTAATAATTAACTTTTTAATAATAATGACGATAATAATAATAATAATAATAATAATAATAATAATAATAATAATAATATCAATAACAATAATAATAATAATAATAATAATAATAATAATAATAATAAATAATTTATTATTATTATTATTATTATTATTATTATTATTATTATTATTATGAAATTGTCGAAAGAGTACTATAACGATGACAATGATGATCATCATATTAACAATTTACAACGACGATAATGATAATAACAATAACAATTATAGTAATGATATTAGTAATAATAATAATAATTTTTTCTTAATAATAATATAATTAAACTCGTAATTATTATTATTATTATTATTGCTAATAATAATAATAATTTTTTCTTAATAATAATAATAATAATATAATTATATTATTATTATTATTATTATTGCTAATAATAATAATAATTTTTTTCTTAATAATAATAATAATAATATAATTATATTATTATTATTATCATTATTATTATTATTATTATTATTATTATTATTATTATTGCTAATAATAATAATAATTTTTTTCTTAATAATAATAATAATAATATAATTATATTATTATTATTATCATTATTATTATTATTATTATTATTATTGTCATTATCATTATCATCATAAATAATAATCATCACAATAATAATAATATGAGTTTATTAGTCTGTTATAGTGGGTAGCTGTTATGGCGGTTATAACTAACTATTATGAGCTGCTATGAGATGTTATAGCATTTATGAGCCGTTATGAGCGTTTATGAGCGGTTATTAGCGTTTATGAGCGGTTATTAACGTTAATGAGCGTTTATGAGCGGTTATTAATGGTTAGCGGTTATAAACACTTTTATATACGCTAATTCAAACAAGACATTCTTTTTGTAACTTGTATAACACTTCAATTAATTTCAAGATTAGCTAATTATTCATGAAATTTTAGAAATATGTAGTCTCTTTTACTGATGAATGCATTAAAGAAACATTTTGTTTTCATCCCTTAAAATTATTAAGGATAGAATTTGTATTAAACTTTGAAAAACACCATTTTTAATTGTAACTTATAAAATATAAAAATTATTCAGATTAGCTCCTTATTTAATTAAAAATATATGTAAATAATCATCATATTAAGTTTTGCATAAAAACACTCTTTTTGGGTGAATTGTAAATCATTGATCTGACAATGATAAATTTTGAAAAAAAAAAAAACGGAGGCAACAATATATTTATACTTGATTCTGTATTATTCCATTTAGAATTAATTTTTTTTTCAAAATTTTACTAAGAAAATAAATCTAAACTTTCACTTTATAATTAATGCATCTTGAAAAACTAAGCTAGATCAATACATTTATGGATGTAAATATATTATATTTTTTATTTTCTTTCAAAATTAATTATAAGGTTAAAAAATAAAAAATATAAAATAAATTCACTAGTTACAATGCAACAGATGCCTCTTAAACCACCTATGTACTCAAACAAATGTTGAGTTTTTCATATCTCTTTAAACTAAAAATAGAACTCATATGAAATATTAAAACAATAAAATGCTATTTTAAATTACAACTTTTAACACATAAAAACTATTTATAATATTTTCTTCTATATTAAATAAGTATATAAATACTCACTATATTAAGTTTTGTATGAAAACACTCTTTTTGATGTTTTGGATGAATTATACGTCATCGTTCATGAAAATAATTTTATTTTTTAAACAGAGAAAATAATATATTTATACTTAATTCTATACATATATTCATTTAGAATTAATTTAATTCATTATGAATTTTTATTGAAAATAAAAATAAAAGTTTTCATTTTGTAACTAGTTCATGTTGAAAAAATAAGTTAGATCAATATAACGCATTTATGCATGTAAATATAAATATGTTATCTAATATGTATTTAATTTTTTCAAGACAAAATGATACATTGTATTTCTATTTTCTAAACATTAATTATAAGATTGAAAAATAAAAAAATTCAATAATGAAATCAAAATTGTTTTATTCTTTAAAGTACTTTATGCCATTGTAATTTATTTATTTATTTATTATTATTATTATTATTATTATTATTATTATTATTATTATTATTATTTGATTCAATAAAGGTTAAAGCTCATTATCATATTTCCTAATAATTGAGTCTTATATTTATTTTATTTTTTATAATTAACTATCTTGTAATTTCTTCAATAATTAATAAATTTTGTTTGTAATTTTTAGTCAACTTATTTTCAAACTATAATATTCTATCGAACAATATGCTAAAAAATTATATAATAATAATAATAATAATAATAATAATAATAATAATAATAATAATAATAATAATAATAATAATAATAATATGATGATGATGGATGATGATGATAATAATAATAATAGGCTAATTTTTTTTTTAATAATCATAAACCGATCCCCGGGAATAGAGAATTGATCTCTGTTGTTGTACTATAAAGAGTACGGTTGTCGGTCTCGAGGAGCTAGGTCTCACACAAATCTAAGGTCAATGTCCTTTAAAGGAACAGTTCAAATTGGTTGGTAACGTAAGCACTTAAAGAATGAAATGAAATCAGATAAAAAAACTTAGGCAGGGATTTACCAAACTAACATGCCAACAATCTTAATTACATGCTTCTACACTATTCACAACTGAGATGAACTAGGAAATCGATACATTTCAAACCACCTAAGCCTTCTCTCGAAGGTCATTAAGCTAACTCAATTGAATTAATTGTTATTCTCACACAATCAAAACCAAAGAATTACATGATTATCGACTCTTCCCTTAATAACAACCTAAATTATTCTCATATCTAAGTTGTAATCATCCAACAAGTTGAAGTAGAACTAAGCCTCTTCTCTCGAAGTCTATCAACAAGTCGGAAATTCATCAAACAATTGCAAATTAGCA
Source organism: Talinum fruticosum (assembly GCA_021018815.1). Lineage (NCBI taxonomy): Eukaryota > Viridiplantae > Streptophyta > Magnoliopsida > Caryophyllales > Talinaceae > Talinum > Talinum fruticosum. The sequence goes on along the minus strand of JAITYX010000004.1, from coordinate 9,604,902 downwards.
TATCGACTCTTCCCTTAATAACAACCTATATTATTCTCATATTTAAGTTGTAATCATCCAACAAGTTGAAGTAGAACTAAGCCTCTTCTCTCGAAGTCTACTCAATTCCCAAAAATAATAAAGGCATGATCCTCTCGAACCTCACACCAATTCAATAAGTATCAACAAGTCGGAAATTCATCAAACAATTACAAATTAGCATCAAAGCATAAATTACGATTAAACTAGCATATTAGTGGCAAATCCCCAACCTAAGTTGAAAAATTAGCTACACATATTCATGGCATTTGACAACAAATTGAGGAATGAACACCAAAAGGAATGAAAGATAAAAGTAGAGAGAAGAATAATAATACCGTAAACTTGAATTAGCTTGCGATTTAATGAAAATAACTCTAAGCTTTGATCTCTTAACAATGGAAATGAGTGCTCAAAAGTAGAGAGAAAATTAGCCTAGAAATGCAAGCATAAAAGTCTGATTGCAGAAAAATAACGGTTTCCAGAATAAAACAGATAGAAAATGAAAATCGCCGATTAGCACTGGCGAGTGCTTGAAACCGTGCTTAACCCGTGCAAGCTCGCGACTTCTTCAATTAAATTCCGAATTCTTAGCATGACCTGTGCTGACTTTGGCATTGTCCGTGCTGACCTCTTGGCCTTCAGACACAGCTTGTGCTAGGTCTTCTTTTCCTTAAGCACGGCCAGTGCTACGGCCGATGCTCGACTTGGCTTGATCTCTTCCTTCGCTCTCCGACCTTCTATGGCCTCCTGCTCTTTTCCTTACCACTTTGAAAGATGTAGTCTTCATCATAAAAGGCTGGATTACCTAAAAACGTAGAAATTCGCACACTTTAATTATAAATGAAGAAAGTAAGCGAAATCAAATAAGAATTTAGGTGATAAGGTCTTTGAAGTGTTGAAATTAGCCAGTAAGAGAACGTAAAAGAACATAAAATTCCGGTTTATCAATCTCCTTCTTAATTAGGGAAATTCAAATTTGCTTATTTCGAGGGGAACTTAAAACCTATAAATTTCAAGCTTCACCTTCAAAATATCCTAACCAAACAATTGAAAAAGGAATTTCAAACCTAAAAATTCAAGTTTCATTCCAATTTTACCCAGTCAAACAAAGCCTTATCGGAACTCTCTTTAGAACTTCAGAGTAAAATGTTTGAATAATTTTTTTGAACCGTTACTTTATATCACAATACAATATAGAAGCACTTTACGTGGTTGAAATTTAAGAATTACCCTGACCTTGTTTCTTCTTCTTGGTGTTTTCTTTCTAAAATAAAAGCACATGATTTTTTTTTTAATAAATCGCATGATCTTTTTTTGAAGCTTCTGAACTATAAATTTTATTTTATTTTTCTTGGTTTTAATAATTAACACTAGTTTGACTTGAAACACAGGTGGATACATTTACAGGTCAACCTTTAAAGGGTAAAACCCACCTGTGGTTGTGATTTTAGAGGAAGACAAGGAGAGAAAATGGCTGCAAGCTGTTGCTTGACAGTTGAATTTGCTTACTTGCTTTTTGGCCAGCCTCACGCCTTTGCAACTAACCACCAAGAACCCTAGATTTGGTCTTCGATGATTTGCCCCAATTCTCTGAGGTATAATAAGATAAAATAACTCCAACTTATGAATCAGATTGAGTTGACCTAGCCGTAACTTTGTTCACCATACCCCACAAATTAGCTAGATTGACTCGAGTTGGATCACATTGGTAGGTTCATTAATCCTCCGATTGATTATCAACAAATCCAAACCAATATGTTTAACGGTTTTATAGATTTATACCTCTGAGTCATAGATTAAATTGAAATCACGAATACATTAAGTCAAGTTTAGTTAACATATATTGCGAGCCAAATTGAGCTAACCTACACATCAATAACTCAACCCTATTGATACAAAGTCGTACGGTGCGTAGGATCAATATATTGCAAGCCAAATCAAGCTGTTAATGAATGAACCGGTTAATATCAATATGTCCTTTGTTATAACTTATAACCACTACGTATTTTTTAATTATAATATAATTTATTTATTTATTATCAAGGGTTCGACTTATGATGCACAATCTGAAGAAAAGAGTTTGAGGGTAGCAGACAAGTTTACTTCTTTAGTCATTTGGTGTCTCTGGATGACTAAATTCTTAATATGGTTGGGTATTAAACGGCCGACTCCCAACCAATTAATATATATTAATTGGCCAACATATTATTAACCTGCCCTTTTATTGACTCTATGTTACCAAGTAGCTTAACCCAAATTGCCCTACTCTAATAAGTAGCATCAAAGCAACTTGTTTAGAAGTAGAAGCTTAGCCCAACGGACTAATGGGCTATATTGGGCTACTCATCACATTAGTGGTCCAAACTAATTTACAAATGCTAGCTGAAATGAATTCATGGCCTAATCAACTCATGAAGGGTTGGGTTGTACATAGAACTTGCAAAAATTCAGCCAACCTGATAATCCGATTAGATCGTGTTCAAAAAATTTAAAGTTTAAGGTCACGTTCTATTTAAATGTAAGGAACTCTAAGGTTATAAGGAGATATAAGGAGTTGTAAGCAAAATTGTAAGGAGATGTAAGATAGTTGTAAAGTTAGTTATAAAAAGTTGTAAGGAGCTTTAAAGAATTGTAAGAAACTATAAAGAAGTATAAGATTGTAAGCTAAATCAAAAATAAAACATGGCCTTAGATATGATTTTTAGAATCCGAACCCCTAGGATTAGACTATTTTTTAAAAAGGTATTTTCATACGAGACTATTGCTGGGGTTCCTCCTCCTGAATCTGATTTTGATTTCTTCAGCCGCTTATTTGCTCCCAATACTGGCATTTTTAAGGTATAAATAAATGCTCATAAATAAATAATTTATTTCACTTAATTATTTTTTCCTTTTGATTTTTAAGTCGTCAACTTATAGTGAATTATCTGCCCAGGACCATGTTTGTGGAAGTGCACACTGTGGTTTGGGACATATTGGAGCCTAAAGCTTGGAAAATCAAATCTTAAGGCATACATGGTAAATATTTTATACAATTATGTTAATATTTTGCCAAAGTCAATTAGTTTAACTGTTAAAAATTCAGATTTATTTATTTTGGTTAAAATTAGCCTTTTGAACTCAGATTAAGTCCAATAAATAATTTGTATATTTGAAGAAATAATTTTTTAAGATTTAATCTTAGGATCCAAAAAAACTAATTTACAAAAAGTTTAAACTATTAGCTTTAAGCCATTAACTTCCAACATTCAAGAAATTAGATCAATTGAAGTTAAAGGACACAATTTGCGCCTAAATGGTGTTGCAAGTATAAGTCGGTTGAAGTTTTTTTTTATTATTTTAGATGGGCTTTTGGATTAAATTAAAATTACTTTGTGTGTGTTGGACATTTATATACCAAATTATAAAGTTGAACGATCTACTTTTTTTCGATAAATAATGCCTAAAGGCAATAGGGTACAAATGACAACAACAGGGAACAAAGACAACACTACAGGTACTGAGACAAACAAATCAAAAAAACCAGAGACAGCAAGAGTACAATCCACCACAGACGACTGGGGGTGCTAGGTTCATCCAAACAGAGCACACTAAGTTATCAATGACTGTATTTTGGAGCTCTAACCTCTGTGCCTCCTTCAGCAATTTCTTAACCGTAAACTCATGTTAATCATTCCACACCACACTGTCTTCTTTGCATTTATGGAGTTGATATTTCAATAATTGACTGTTAAGCACAGAGGCTTCTTGTTGTTCCTCAGCTGACAGTTGCCTTGTCCAAGCTACAGTCCACCTCCAGTTACTTCCTTTGAACCATCCCACATCAGAGACAACTTCTCTTTGTTAACGGGATACTTGGTACAACCTTGAGAGGGTTTGCTTTAGGGGTTTTCCAACAACTAACTGCCCAGAATCCAGTACTTTTCCCTCCCCCACTTGCATTCTCAGATTTTGCAAGAAGACTTTTGGACTGAGCTATCTTCAAATGCTATTCTTTTAATTTTTCCCAAGCCCCTGACAGTTGAGCTATTGTTTGTTCTTGAGATACAACTTGCCTTCCACGTGCACAACCTATTTTGAATATTGTCAATAATGCATTGCCAAGATGAGATTTTCCTCGTATTTGCACCAAAGGAACCCCCAAGTATGTAATTGGTAGTTGGACCAAAGTACACCCCAAGTCTTCTGCAAGTTGTTGGCCCCATCTGTCCTCCTTTCCCAAAGCTATACAACCTGATTTACTGTAATTTACTCCAAGTCCTGATACACACACCCATTTTTGCATGATGAAATGATTGTCCAGCTTAAAAGAGTCTTTGTGTCAAGATGCAATTATGCCACCTGATCTTTCAGTATCTTGAATATGGATACACTCCACATTTGATGACCCCAGCATTTCTACATAACACATTGAGTTCGCGCTTCATGTTTTGTTTCAACTAAACCTATGAAGTCAGTACTCTCTTCCTTGATTAAATTCTTGACTGAATTCTTCTTATTGTCGGACCCTATTCCTCTGAAGAACCATGCTGCAATCTTCATTGTGCTTCTTGGACCTTGATGACTTCAGGTATTATTTCGATGTTGAGGTCGGACCAGTGGTTTTCTCTTCTGAAGTTGGTTTGTTCTCTTGCTTTTCTTTAGGCTTCTGGTGATTCTTGCTTCCACTTCTTCCACGTTTTCAGTCACTGTTGTTAGGAATTGGGGTTCACAACAATGAGACTTAGGACAAAAGAAAATAAAGGAAGAATTTGAGACACAAGATTTTAATGTGGAAAAACCCAAACCCGGGAAAAACCACGAAACCGATGCACTAGACTTTGAGTAATTTACAAAGACTTTCCCTCAAGCACTCACTTGCTTCACTTTGCAATACACTACTCACTACTCTATACAACAATGGAGGATAACTCTAATTATATAGCCATAGTCAGTCAAACTGCATTCACAAGCCATAAATTGAGCATTAACACGCATTAACACAAAGAAAACTACTAGAAAACGCTTCCAGCCGTGCAGCCTGAAGGCCACACACCCGGCATGGGCTGCCCGTGTTGCTGGCACGGGCCGTGTCCCTGGACACGGCCAGCCCGAGTTCGGTGCAGGTCATGGCTGGCTGCAGCTGCTTCGTCCGAAACGATCCGTGCTTGATGCCGCTTGCCCGTGTTCGCCGTTTCTTGCCCCGTAATGCGATTTCTCGAGCCTAAATCAACCATTAGACTCCATAATCCCAACAACTGTCAGCCCCACAAGTTTCCCAATGTTGATTGCTTCCTTTGCAACTCTCTGACACGTATCTGATGTTGTACTGCTAGTTTGGGACACCCTTTTACTCCTAGTCACAACTTTCCTGTTATTTTCTGCTACTTTCCTATTCTTTGTTCTCTTCCCTTCCTTGCTTTTTTCAATAGAATTGTGCACTGACAGGTCAAGTCTAAGAGGTGTGTCAAAACCAGGAGGATGAGATAGTTCCTCACTATCCTCTTGATGTTGGGGTCGTTTTTCCTTGCAAGGTGTAACCTCCTTTTCCAATGATTGTGGATTAAATCCAGAGTAATTTTCTACACAGTTCTCAACTCTATGGGTCTTGAGACCATCATTTTTTGGCTGAGATAATTTGAAGAGTTCCTCTGAGTAACCATTTTGACTAAAGCTAGCCATCTTGGTTCTTGTAGCAGAATTAATGCTACACTTTGTATTGTGACCTGGCTCTTCGTTTCCTTCTGATTTTTCTTCAGAAATTTCAAAATCTTGTGACTTTTCAGCTGTAGCATTAGTAATTCCATCTGCCCCCATGTCATCTTTCCTATGGACACTGTCTTCCATGTCAACTTTTGAGTCCACCTCATCCCCAATATCTTTAAAGCCAATCACATCATCGTTTGAATCTATGGCTTCCATGGTTGAATCTTTTGCAGTTGTACGACTCTTCTGAATAACTTTGATGGATGATCCAACCTCTTTAACTAACACTCTGTAACCTGAGTCTTCTAGTTGGAGGAAAATATGGCCTTCAATATTACTAAAGACATCTGTGTCAATCAGAATCTTCATGGATTCAAATGACTCAGTTCTTTCTATGGACTCTCCCAGGCATACTACTCTACCCCACAATTCAGCCAATGTTTTGAAATTCTTTTTAGTCCATCCGTGAGGAGGTACACCAAACACCTCCAACCACACTCTTCTTGTTTCACAAACTTCATATATGTCCCATTTCTTGACCTCAATAAACAAGTGGTGCAGTTCCTCTTGGTTGGCATTTGTTCTATTGTGGAAAATGTTAACAAGAATTTGAACATGCTTAACGAGCAAATTTTTACGAACTGCCCAAAATCACTAATCAAGGCTAAAGCTAGAGTATGGAAGTCTCTTGGTTCGTCCGTTGTACACACCACACTTCTACTCAACCATGCCACAAACTCTTTGTTTACTTCTCCTTGTAGGACTTTGGCATTTTGTATGTCTTCTTGACTGAACCTCAGGTCTTTGGCCTTGGTGTCTTCTTTATTCTTATACTCTTGTTTGTGTTCCATTTTCTTCTAATCCTGCCATGGTGATGTCCCTTTTGCCTTTCCAGATTTTTGTCCCTTATTCCTTCCTTTCTCAAATCTTGCCATGCTCACTTTAATTCTGTATCTTCTAATTAAGGAGTTGTTGAACCTAAGAACACTATTTCTTGCTTCTTCTGACCAAAACCTCACGAAGGCAAACCTTGCCCTATCTCTCTTCCCCCTTCTCAACGGTATGTAGGAGTCCTTTACTCTCCCTACCTTTTGAAATATTCCTTTCAATCCATATCTTGAAAAATCTCTTCTTCTGCTTTCAATTCCCTCATGCATCGTACTTTGGGGTGATTTCTTTAAATTTGTTGCTTAAGATTTTTTCAATTTATTTTGTAAGAGTAAACTAGACGTGATTTAGGTCGTGACTAGCTAATTGTCCATTGAAAAAAAATTGCTAGATATGACACACATATTTCAAGATTTTAATTGGTTTTATGTAAATTTGAACAAAACCTAAATTCTTGCCACCGATATGTATATGTGTATGAAATTTAATGATTTTAAAAATAAATAGGATGTGATAATAACAAGATTACTTATGCTAAACGCAAAAATTTAAGAACAAAAATAATTAAAATAAGTTTTCATATAAAGATTATTTTAAATCAATATAAATGTATTTTAGTTTCTCTGTTGAAAAATTTACAATGATATTTTCCAGATTCATCTTTTGGCAAACAAAGAAACTGAGGGGTAATTTGCTTTAACTTTGTTAGAATGGAATATAATCGAGAATAAAATCATGAGATATGAGAATAGTTTTTAATTCTTAATTCAATTTATGTAGTTCAATTTAAAATGAATTCAATATAACTAAAAAATAATACCTAAAATATATGGGTTATGTAAACTCAAGGGAGAGGAGAGGTTTAGTAAAACCCATACGTTACATGTTTAGTAAAAACCTAACCAAATATAAGGTATTAAAATATATGATACCATTCCCATATGTTTTAAAAAAAAAAAAATTGAACCAAATTTTTATTTTTAAAAAAATTAAGGCATGATATTTTTTTCTTGAAATCAAAGCACGGACCTACTTTTTTTTTTTTTTTTTTGAAAAGAAGTAAATGTACAACCATCGACAACCCTTCTCTCAAGGGTTCTGCCTATATTTTCCTCCATAAGAATGGAGAGGAAAACAGAAGAGGGTAAAGAATCTCAAGTAAGAGAAGAAGAACAACTAAACCCATATTTAGCCACCCAATCGGCAGCTCTATTACCCTCGCGGTAGACATGCTGTATAAGGACACGATGACAACTCCGAAGATAACACAAAGTATCATGAATTAGTGTATGAATCTCCCAAGGTGGATGAATTTCACCTTTTAATGCTTTGATGACAACTTAGTTATCCCCTTCGGGGGCAATGACCCGGAATCCTGCTTGAATGGTCTGCTCGAACCCCATTCCTCATAGCCGTTGCCTCCGCCACCAGGACTGAAGCTGGCCCCAAATTAGAAGCTCCAGCTTGAACAAATCTTCCTTCCCAGTTTCTAATTACGAACCCTCCAGCCGCTAACGATGAGGATTTTGACCCATTGAAATTAATTTTGATGAATCCTCCCGGCGGTTTATGCCATCTAATAAGTGTAGGGGGCTTAGAGAGTGTGGGAGTAAAAGATGAGTAGGTAGAAGAGAGATGATCATCCACTTTCCCTGTAGTCTTCCATTCGGCCCAAGTCCTCTTTGCACGTAAAATCGTAACTCACGGACCTACTTATGGATGAAAACAAAATAAAGAAAAAGAATGATTTTAAAAAAATAATATCAACTTCAATGATAGAAACTAACCATATATATTGTCATATCATATCAATCATATAGTTATAATTGTGTATTAAAAAATTACACATAGGCAATTATTGACTTAATATGTATTATTTTTTTGGGCATAAAATCAGTGTAATTATTGCCACCAATGGAAATTATAGCTCATGTACAGAGACCATAAGGTGCAAAAAGCCCTATGAAACAAGATCCAAGAGTTTCTCTTTTCGGTTAACCTTTATACAATAATGAGCAAGAAACCTGATTTCAAATATGAGCCGCCACAATAGTGATGCAAATTTTAAAAATCTTGGATTGAAGTTTGTGTATCTGTGCATGGTATATACCTCCACAATATCCTGAAGACTATATGTTGGGCACCAAAGTTGCTTCTGAGTTAGGACGTTTTGTATCACCACTTGACTGTACACACATCTATAAAAGAGGTGTTCATGGGATTTATTCTGATGCAAACATAGAGGGCAAAGAGTAGAGGTTACTAGTATCTACATATTCATCAATCTATGCATGGTAGCCAACCTTCCCAGCCATGCTCTCTAAAAGCACAAAATATGTCTGGGAATGTTGTATCTATCCATATCATCTGATTGATAGGTAGCTTGGTAATACTTCATTGTAACCACTTGTATGCACTAGCTATTGAACAATCTCCAACGATGTTGGATAGCCACCTGTTGTTTGAAAAACCAGCTGCAAAATCCGTCCTAAGTTTTGAGATCTATCTTCAATACCATGCAGAGTTGGGTTTAGCTTGAACTTGTCAAATGTCATCTATTTTGATATATAAACCATGGATCCATTTGATCCATAAACAAAATTTTATCAACTATTATAAACCAAAAGTGCTTTTCCACTGCAGCCTTGTTCCAAGGGCTACAATTTCCAACCCCCAACCCACTTGTAGCTTTGAGAGTGCAAATAGTGGTCTAAGCAATTTTGGGGAGGGGGTTCTTGAATTTTGCATTCCGATTCCACAAAAAGTTTCTGCAGATATCTTTAATTTATTTGATGACTCTCTTAATTAGGAAAAATAAATAAGGTAGAGCGATATGTGTGGAGAGCCATCAGAACAGAGCTAATAAGTTGCAATCTACCAGCATCTGAGAGGTGCTTAGTTGTCTAACATTTCACCCTTTCGGTGATTTTTTCCACCAGTTGTTGGAAATCACTAATTCTCCATTTCTTGATCAATGTAACACTCAAATATTTAATAGGGAATTCACCCTTTGGAAACCCTATTATTCCAAGATTTGTTTGTCGACTATCTCTATTGTCCTAGCTATGAACACTTGTGATTTGTGAGTGTTAACTAACCGGCCAATTGTGTTTGAGAAATGGCCAAGGGCTTCCATCACTGTTTTTACTGTAAGGCATTACTTAATATCATTAGATCATTGACAAAGCTCACATTAATAATTTTCAAGCTTTTGCAGAGTGATTGAAATATGAACAATTGTTAGCTGGATTTAAATTGTAAGGTTCTAGTGAGATATTCCATTACCAAAATAAAAAGTAAGAGGGACACAGGATCACCCTGTCTCAGTCCCTTTGAACCAACCATTAGTTCTACCATTCATGCTCAGTATGTATGTGCAAGTAGTAACAGTTGTCATAAGCCAAGTTCAAATTCAGTTGGGAATTTCAGTTTTTGCAGAAAATTTTAAGAGATGAAGTCATATATCTTCCTCAAATCTATCTTAAGCATGTATCTTGGGGAATGTTTTTTTCTTTGATAAAGCCTTACCAAATCTTGAAAAATCATTATCTTATGCCCAATGAGCCTCCCTAAAGGCATGTTGATTGTCATTCACGAGAAAAGGTAATATATGTTTAAACCTTTCACACAACATTTTGGAGATGCATTTGTAAAGAGTATTGCAGTAGACAATGGACCTATAATCAACTGTTGTTGCTGGATTAGGTAACTTTGGTACTAGAGTTATCCTTGTAGCATTCCACTTCTTGGGTAGGTAACCATATTGGAAAACATTCAGCACTGCAAACATATATCGTCTTTAATAATAGACCAGCTGCCTTTAAAGAAGCCACTAGTGAACCCATCTGGTCTAGGATTTTTATGAGGAGGGATAGAGAATAAAATTCTTCTAGTTTAATCAGAGCAATTTATTGGGAGATGTTCAGAGTCTCTTTTATAGCTATGATATCTTAATTTTCATCTCTTTGGTTTTGGCGGGCTTCCCCATTTGGTCAGCATGAAATTGCACAAAATGATCAACTACTTGGGGGTAATCCCAGTACCATTACCCATCACTCTCTGGAAAAAAAAATCCTATTAGCATGGTGTTTTAGCTTTAGAGTATTATAGAACAATTTGTCATTGGAGTCACCAAGGTTAAGCCAATCTTCCTTAGTTTTCCGTACAATAAAACTCTCCAGTCTGTCTTTCCAAATCTTAACTTCAGTCTAAAACTTGATCTCCATATCATGCAAGGTGTGGTGATGTGGCCTTTGTTGAAGTTTCATACTAAGAGTCGCAAGGGCTTCTTTTGCTTTGACATATTTAGCTTAGACATCCCCAAATTTCTCTCTATTGAGTTGTCTAAGGGGCTGTTGCAATTGGTCTAACTTCTTAGAAACTTGATCCATCTTTCTACCCTCAGTTTTTTCCTCCAAATAGTCTCTACAATGTGCAAGAAGGATGCATATGATAATTAACCACACATTAAAGAACTTGAACGAGACTTTACGAAGTCTTTGCAACTCAAAAAAGTTGATCAATCCTGGAATGTGATCAGAGGCATCATCAAATATAAAGATAACCTCAGCATTGGGAGTGGTAGTAAGCTAATGGCCATTGACAAAAACTGTCAATTTTTGAAAAATTCTGGAGCCAACCTCCTGCTTATTTTCATATCTTGTAATCCAATATTGTATACACAATTCTGGAAGTCAGTAATGTCATGGTAACTAGTTAGGCTCCACCAATTCTTTCATCCATAAATAACAAATGATTAAAATCCCCCATCACGAGCCAGGGATCATCCATAGTAAAGACACATGGCCTAACTGAGACCATAACTCCTTTATAATATCTTCATCATTTGACCCATAAACAGTACTAAGGTAGAATTGTTTATTAGGAAACACGTGAATAACCTCGCAACGTAGAATGGTGGTGTTAGGTTTTAAGTATAAAAAAGAAGTATGTACAAGAGGACAACTAATTAATAGGATTCGCTTACCTGAATTATAATAATTGGTCTTACTATTTTTGTCTTCCTTAAGATTTTAAGTTGGTCAATAATAATTGCAATTTCAGTTGAATTAATTATTGGGAAAAAATCAATCGGAAGATCAAGTGTCAATTTTAGATTTGCTATTAAAAAAAAATAGGGAGTGGGACCAAAAACTCTCTCTCTCTCTCTCTCTCTCTCTCTCTCTCTCTCTCTCTCTCTCTCTCTCTCTCTCTCTCTCTCTCTCTCTCTCTCTCTCTATATATATATATATATATATATATATATATATATTCTTTTCCTATTATTAGAAAATAGCTAAGACCAGCGCGTTGCGCAGATTATTTTTGAACAAAATAATGCATTGAAACAATTTTTAAGTATTCATTATTAGACCCCAATTCACAAAAAACAAAGTGATGCATTAAAACTATTGAAGGAAAGCCGTAGTTTCGACTTATATAATTGTATGTTGATTTTGGACTTATATTTAAATCTATTAATATATAATACATACAATTATATAATTTTTAATAAAATCTTAGTTAGTTATAAATTTAAATATAAGTCCAAACTCAATGATACAAATGTCATTGCAAAGGGTGGGGGTAGAAAAACTGGCAAAGGAAAAAGAATATAATGCCCAACAATATTCATATAAATTTCAATAGAAAACAATTAAAAGAAGTATCATTAAATAAATTATTTATCTATTCAACACAATTTAAAAACATGATCAATAAATATACGAGTTGATATTGATGTAAACAATAGTAGAGATAAAGTTCAAAGTATCATTAACAACGCTACATAAAAATAATATAAAGTAATATGATGAAAATAACGATGGTTAAGCAATAAACATAATCTCAATTAAACGATGATCCAATGGTGTGATGTCACGTTGCAGGAGACCCATCACTCATATTCATATTTCAAGAATTCATGTTTTTCTATGAACATAATATTCATTTTCATGAAACTTAGTATTTACTTTTGTGAAGACTTTCATAATTTTATAGAATCATTGTTCACCATATACGGAATATTCATATATATATCGTGAGAATCAGCTATAAAGTCTTCACATCTTATAATTCAACTACTTAACAAATTAATAAACTCTTCTATTTTATTAGGTTTAATTCTAGATTTTTATTCTTTGATCTCCATATGACGTAACATAAATTTTTTTGTTGCAGATTACAACATACCATAATTAATTAGCTACTCTACTTGTTTTACAACATACCATAATTAATTACAATAGATTACAATACATTTCCCTCTTTCTCTCACCTCTCCTTACCTTCCACTTTTAGATCTCCCCTCTTCCGCCCCTTCTTCAACCCTTGATTAAACCAACAATCCACTCTTCCTCTCTCTGTACCCACCTAGCTTTAACCCAATTATTACAATCTTTGCCAAGCACCCCTCCACCCCCACAAGTCTTCAATTCTCTATGGTACTTCTTGCTTTCGCATGAACATACCTAAATTCACTCTTTTATCCCCTCTCTGCCATCCAACACGCTTGACCTCCTCTCCTTTCTCTCTCTCTCATGGCTTCCCCAACCATGGCTTCCCCATCCACCTCCTCCTCCTCCTCCTCCTCTTCCTTCCCAACCTCCCGCTAGCCATGCTGACAAATACCCAGAACTTATTTTGAATCATCATTTCAAAATCATAAATTTTCCAAAAACCCTAAAGATCAAATAGAAAAATTAGCTCAAAAAAAGGGAGAAATGGGGAAATTTTCCCAATTTGAAGCCTTTTTTCTTGCTTATTTTTGTCCTTTAAAGCTGGGGATTTTTCTGCAACCAAAATCTTCAAAAAAGCAAGCATCGAGCTCATTAGGGGAAGAAAGGAATGATATCCAAGCAAATACCCTGCCACACGAAGGAAGGAATTTGCTAAATAGATGGTGATGTTGAAGGCAAAGAGAGCTTGGTGGCGGCCTCCCCACCTCCTCGTACCTCCGCCGGTACCGCCTCCATACCTCTTCCTTCCCAACCTCCTCATGACCTATCCCGCCATTTGTTTACTCTTTCCATCCCCACAATCCCACCCCTCCAACGACCTTCCCATCGCCACCGCCATCCCCCTTCTCATGCCTTCACCGGTACTGCCTCCCCACCTCCTCCTCCTCCTCCTCCTTCTTCTTTCCAACTTCCCCACAACCCATCTCCGGCATTCACTTCTCTCTCTCTATCCCCACAATCCCACCCCTCTAACTCAATTCCATCTCACAAATCAGCCTCTCCGGTATCTCTTTTGCTTTACAACCATAACCCAAAAACTAATTAACGAAACTAATTTGGAGAGTGAGAGAGAGAGGAATGGAAAGCGCTAAAGCAAAGGGAAAGAAGGGTGTTGGTGGAAGGAAGAGCGGCGACCCAAAGAGGAAGCCCGCACCTCGCTCTATCGAGGACAATCTTCGATTCTTTGTGAATCCTTCTAAGTCAAGCTTCTCGACCATTATTAGAGGCGTAACTTGGTTCGTGGATGCCATTGAAGCAGATAGAGAGATAGAGTAGGAGAGAGATAACACTACCAAAAATCATCAAATTTTCCATCTGTAATTTTCCACTGAAAAAATCACGAGTGGGAAATTTTTCACTGTTTTTCCACTACTTGATTTTTTCATCGATTTCCCACCGTTATATTTTCAATGAAAAATTTCCCACTAAATTCCCTCTGATTTTCCACCACCAAATATTTTCATAATTTTAATTTTTATAAAAAATTGATTTCCTACTAATTTCCCACTAATTTTCCACTAATATTTATTTATTTAAATTTCCCCCTTTTTTTTATTTTAATAGCAGCTCTTTCACCCCAAAATATTTCACTAGTAAATTCAAATTTTCAATTCCCACCAAATAAAAATTTTGGTGAAAGTATCTTAAAAAAAATGAAACCAAAGTGAAATTAGCTTAAGCGTATTCGCGGGTGGGAAATTAACTAAGCCAAAAGTACTCTCTCTCTCCTCTCACACCCCCTCTCGCGTACGCCTCTCTATGTCCTTCGCACCCCCAGGCTCGAACCCTAGCTCACGCCTGGATCGAAGCCGCTGACCTCTCCGCAACCCCGCCGCCGTCTCCGGGAACTCATCGCCGCCGGCACTCCGGTGGCCGACGAGCGACGACTCTCCGAAGACTTGGAGACTTACGCTAGCGGATTTTACAAGCTGTTTCGATTCTGGGTTTTGGGTTCCACCGTCTCGGCAACCCCACCATCGTCTCCGAGAAGTCTTCGCCGCCTTCACTCCGGTGGCCGACAATCGACGGCTCTCTAGGTGTCTCCGAGGAAGACTCGGAGACTTACGCTCGCTTCTTGTAGAAGTTCGGGTGTTTCGGTTCTGGGTTTTGGGTTCCATCGTGTCCGCAACCCCGCCACCGTCACTCCGGCGGCCTTTTTTGACGGCTCTCTGGTGTCTCCGAGGTTTTGAAGCTTTTGATTACGGTAAGTTTTGGTATTTCAACCCCTTGTTTCAATTATTTTTTCGAACTTATGGTTCGATTTTGATTTCTATCCTTTCCATTTGAATGTCTCACATTATGCTTATTGTGATTTCTATTATTTTTGTTACGGCTCTCTGAGTGTGTTTCCTCAATTTGTAAGTGTTCCCCTTTAATTAGAGCTCGTAAGGGAATTTTAGTTTACGAAACCCGAAAAGATCCCCTATTGTCACATAATAATCGATACTACAAGTTATAGGTGTATATAATGGTAGCTATTATTTTAGGGAGCCTCCTTCCCTGTTCTACCTATATGAGAATGTATCCTTCCCTTACTTTTTATACGGTGATTCAGGATCCATTAACCAAAACATCATTAACGGAATGAAATTGTAATTCAAGCATTATATTAAAAGGATATATTCAAAATTTTGTTTTTCTCATTTCTAATTTAGACAATCTTAATAAAAAAATATAATTGGACATACCTTTGTAAACAAAAGCTGTACGGTAGCTAAAGAAGATTAGCCGCTAATGCCAAGTCCCAGGTGTACGATTAGCTAAATAAGCCATATTAAAAGTTCCCTTACTAGAAACAAATATTCACACTGAATTTAACAATGTATATCATGGCGGAATTGCTTCTTGTAGAGCCTTCCATGCTTTATGGTCTCGTTTGGCAAAAGGAAAGGAAAATGTTGTCACTTGTAGAAAAGAGTTTGATGACCACATTGTGTTTAGAAGTATAGTCTATTCAGCTAAGCTCTAGAGCACTTGTTCAAGATTTTGAGGCCTGGTTTGATGTATTAATCCAAGTTGGTATTTAGCAATAGGTGTTTAACATTTTTGAACAATCTGTAGTTGATAGATATGTGTTAACTGGTTTCATGTGGTTTCGAATCCAAATTTGAGAAGATTACACTTTGGAGGCATAAAGAATCCTCTAATTTCAGCTCAAGAGTTCATGCCATAGTTTTTGAGGTAGATGACAGAGAAACAATAGGGGTTCAGCATATGGAGGCCGGAGGGCTGTTTGCTTGCTCAACATATCTAGCCAAACTTGGTGTTTGTAAACAAGGAGATATTATCCACCGACAGTCCACCAAAAATCCTTGTTGGCCACAAGTATTTGGAGTAACATTTGATGTTGATGAATCGAAGTCACATTTTCTCTTTTGCTCTTTTTTTGGGGGGGTAATGTAATAGCTAATGTACATGCATTTACTTTTTGTGGATTTTTTTTTCTTTGGTAGTCTGAACTTGGTGTAACTAATGTGATTTTGGAAATGTAGGTGTTGGGATTTGGATTGGCTAGTATATACCGACGTTATCTTGTGGAGCAAGCAGAAATGTGGTGGCTGGGTAATCTTACGCAAGTTTCCTTATTTAGGTAATTGTAGCTAAAAATGTATGCCTCATAAAGATATAAAGATTATGATACAATTTAGAGTTACACTCTTTATTGCTTTAGTTTATAATTTCTTATTTCTCTTAAATAAATCTTGTCAAAAGGGGAATGAAAACTAAAATTATGAATGGCTAAGACAAAGCGAGGGCCTCTCACGGACAACCTAATGAGATCATGGCTCCCCTCCCCCTCCCCCACCTTCTTTATGCCAAGAACCATTTAGATTGTTTTAAGTTGTAATATATGATTGATTGGACTCTGCCATGTGGCCGTTGAGTTGTAAACTCCGAGCGTGTGGCTCGTCGAGTTATATTATGATTTTTATGCAGGATTTGAAGGCTTTAAGCCTATGGAATAGTCCATATTACAAATGGAACTCTACCGAAATTTTTAGAAAATTTTTAAACTCCTTTAGGAAACTACCTTTATCACCTTAAGTTATAATTTGAAAGCCAATGAACAATCTTGTACAAGTTTTTTAAGTTTACATGTAGTTGATTCTTTTGCATTCTATGTTGTTATGCAAATCATTGCAGGTTTGACATACCGTAAAGTTGGGTGATCTACCGAGGTCTTAATTATTCATCAATCAAGCACAGGTAATTTGCATTTTTTTCATTCTAGTCACGTATATTGATACAACTATGCTAAATAGTGATTACTATATTAATTATATATTGTGATTGTTATGTGTAAGAATTATGTAATGGCTCTCCTTGGTCTTGAACTTGAATATGTCGTGTCTTTATAATCAACTCTTATATGCCCTATGTTGAAGTTATGAGTTAAGCAAAACTATTATTTGTTGCTTGTTTATGTACATGGATTTTAATGCAAAATTTACTTATGTTCTCAACTTTTTCATTGTTTACTTATTAATTTTCTGGTTTTTCCATCTTGTTTTCCTTTCTAATATAGGTACTTATGACCTAGTAATTGTATAAATGTTATGATTATCATAGTTGTTTTCTTGGAAAAATATTAACAGACTATTTATTTAATTGTATCGCACAGGATATGGAAATTCCGGAACCTAGAATGGCGCTGGAGTCATCAAATGATAATGATAATGATGGTGAAGGTGATCATTTAAATGATGATGATGTTAGTTAGGTTATCACTATCCAACTTTTGGTTGTATTTCACAACTTTTGGTTCTAACATTAGTTATGTATATGTGTGGTTGTATATTTTGGTAAAAGTGTTTGTGGTTAAACTTATGGATGTATATGCATGGATGTTAAACATTATTGGTTGCTTGGCAATATAGTTTGTTAGTTTTGGGTTATTTTTGTTGTATATGTAGATATGTACTACTATTATGGATCGTGGGTTATATATGGGAGCCTCCTATCAATTGTTGGTGGACAGGTTGTTTAATGTTGGACAGGTTGTGTATAAATTGTTGGTGCTACTATCAAGTAGGATGTGTGGTTAAATTATTCAAAGTTTTTCACTGTTTTACCATCGAATCTACGGTGGATATTTTCCCACCGTATGTAAAACAGTGGAAAATTTTCCATTGAAACTCTTCGATGGAAAATTTTTCCACTGAAAATCTTCGGTGTTCCCACTGTATTCAAAGCAGTGGGAACTTTCCCACTGTAATAAGTTTAGTGGGAAATTGTCCACCATATTATATCCAAGTGGAAAAATTTCGTGGGTAGGAAAACCGTGGATAAACAGTGGAAAAATTTCCCACTGAAAATGAAAACAGTGGGAAATTGCAATTACCTCCTTTACTTTTACACACTTGTCATTCGCAGTGGGAAAACGATGGGAAATATCATTTTTCCACTGAATTTTTCATGTTTCCCACTCGAATTTACGAGTGGAAAATTTGATGATTTTTGGTAGTGTAATAAGGGAGTAGGGAATGGAGAGATGAGAGAGATAATGGGGAGAGACATTGTGGAGATGAGAACGAAGAGGATACGTGAGGGGGACGAGGGAGAACTGTAAAAGAAATTGAGGGGAGAGAGGGGATGGCGTGAAGGGGTGGGGGAATACAAGCTGTTAAAAATAAACTGCAAAGAGAAAGCAACGAACGTGGGATTAACAATGAAGAGGAGAGAGAGGGGGTTGAGTTAAAAAAATTAAGGGTTAAGATTAATCAAAAAATTTAATCAAGGATTGAAAATCAGTTTAACCCCTTCAATTAAGGAGAAGAGAGTCAACTTAACTTTCCTTTTATAATATAATATATACTTTGATAATTGTGATATTTCCTCCATATCACACGATTTTATGAGCCATGAAGGAAGCGAGATATCCCTAAATTTCGAGCACCTTTCAAATACTTTGTGGTATATCTCCTCTTTTACTACATGTATATATATTTTTTCAATATGATTTAATTTTGTGTTTTTTCCTTCTACTTTTAATAATCTTCGACCCTGTTCGACAAAATGAGCTATTTGAGTAGCGAATAGTTGTTTGTGTAATCGATAACTGTTTAGGTAACCGATAGTCTGTTAGCGGATAGCTGTTCAATTGAGCGGTTGAATAAATGTGTTTGGTAAATTTAGTGGTTGAGTTAGCTGATTATTGTAAATTGACATAAAAGGATATAGATAATTTGCCAATATAAATTAATGAAAAGATTTTTTTTTGAAAAAATATGAAACGCTACTTTTAAATGTGAAAAGCTAATATTCTTAACTTTTCGGAAACACTACTTGAAACGCTAAAAGTTACTACAAATGCTAGTTAAAACACTACCTTATCAAACATTACCTTACCGAACGCTAATATTAGTTGATTAGTGTTTTGACTTGATCAAAATGATAAAAGATACTCAAAACGTTATTGTGGAACAGGACCTTAATGTTCTTTCAAATTTATCAGCTAGTTTCATTGGTTATCAAAAAATTTGCCTGGCGTATCAAGTTTAGGTGGGTATAATTGGATCAAACATTGGGAGGATAATTTTTATTTAGCCCTCAATATGTTGTGAGATGTCTTATATTGATGTGCTAATTTGTTGATTTTCTTCCTTATTTACTGTATCGTTTAATGATAAAAGAATTAAAAAGTCATTTGTTCACCTATTTAAGTACTCTATATGTTTTACAATACTTATTGTTTTAAGGTTACGAAAAATATCAGTGAAACACAAAATTTATGACAATATTTGAGTTAAAGAGCAAGTTACCCTTATATTTCATAGAAAATGAAGAAAATTAATTTTAAAAAAGCAGAAAAAATAATTACTAAGGATAAAATTGGTAAACTAGTCACTAATACATCATTGAAATTGTAAAGTGATAAATATTGTGAAATAAAAAAATTAGTTAAAGTGACATGTATTATGAAAATAGAGGGAGTTATTGATAACAAAAAACAATGTATTATATAGTTCCAAAAACTAGCCAGTAGAGGATACTTATTAAGGTGCTTGTTTGGCCTGATTTATAAAAAATTGTTTTTGTTTCTCAAAAACAGTTTTTCTAAAAATAGTTTTTGAAGAAGTTATGAAATGTTTGGCCTAATTTATATGAAAATATTTTTGAATAATAAGTTGTTTGGCCTAGTTTTGTCTAAATTATTATAATATAATTTGATATTGTTTTTTTATTTACATTATGAGTATTATTTAATATTTATTTTTTATAAGATAATATTTGGTAGAGTAAGAGATTGTTCATTTTTATTTATAACGACAAAGCTTGAGCGGACATAAAATTAAAAATAAAAACCTTGAGCGAATTGAAATAAAATATCAATTATTTAATACAAAAATATTATAAAATAATGTACTTCAATGTTTTTGTCAGACAATAAGAAAAAGGGCAATTATTTTCTAGTCATTAGAGATCTAGCAATTTTATTGCGAAAAAAGCCATATCATTATCATCCAACGATCCACCATGCTCTAGTGAATAATCAGTTTGATTGCTTTGTAACTCTTCCTCATCTCCTTCTAGTAAAGGCATATAATCGGGATCTTGATCACACTTATAGAACTCTTCATCTTCAATGACATATTTTCTAATATAATTATGAAGAGCCATGGTTGCAAGCACAATTTTGCATTGTGTAGAAAATTTGTAACTTGGCATGTCGAATAATATTCTCCATCTATTCTTCCACACCCCAAATGTTCTTTCAATAATATTTCTAAGAGATGCATGTGCATAATTAAACAATTCATAATATCCCGTCGGAGGTTGACTGGAACGTCTAAAATTGGGTAGATGATACCGATGTTGTGGTCCCTTAAAAGGCGCTAGATATCCTTTCATATTTGGATAGCCTGCATCTACAAGATAATATTTGCCTACAAAAAAAAAAAAAACTCAATAAATGTAATCTAAAAAATTGCACAATGTAATACTAATGCACATGAACAAGTAAAACAACACATACCTTGCGGAGGGTGTGGAAATATATTTGAATTCTTGTACTTTTCCAATGTCGTAGTAAGGATGCGTGTGTCATGTGCAGATCCTTCCCAACCAGCTTGAACGAAGGTCAACAACATGTCAAAATTACATATTGCCATCACATTTTGTGTAGCATATCCTTTTCTACCTATGTAAGGGATTTCATTCTCTTTTGGAGTTATGACTGCACGAATATGAGTACCATCTATAGCTCCAATTGCACCTTTGAAATGTGGCCAAAACCGATAGTCATCTCTAATTTTGTCCGGAATGTCTTCAAACTGACGATTAGGTGGTTGTATAATATCTCTAGAAAATGCAATTAAAGACTTCAAAACTTCGTCAAATTTTACTGCTTCTTGTCTCTCCTGAATGCTTAAATCTAGATTGAACATTACGATTCGAGAGTCCATGAGCACAAGTCCAAAGAAACATAGCCAATTCTTCTTCCGCGCGCATTGTCCTGGTTGGATGTAAGTCGTAATTATCTACCAATATTTTTGCTAGACCAACAAATACATGTGGCTCCATTCTAAACATCTTATAACTTTCGCCAGGAGTATTAAGCACCTCAATGACAAATTGCCACCCGGAGCATATAGAAGTTCTAACCTTTCTCTTCATTAAGTATTTCATACAATATTGAGTACATAATGCTGCTCCCAATGCCACAAGTAAAACCATTATTCTCTTATTGAGTTCATGTTGAAGCAATATTTTTCATGATCATCATCATCATTTTCGTAGTCCTCATCCATTTCATCTTCTTCAGTTTCATCCTCGAGCCATTATAATCCATTGTATCTTCCTTACTACTATTATTTTCCATTTCATTTATATCAACAATCATGTCATCCTAACAAAAATAGAATAATATTTTCATGTCAAAACAATTAATTATTTAATATGAAATATATATCACTTGAGAATATATACATAAAACACAAATTAAAAAAATCCAAGCTCATCGTAATATATATAACAACCAAAATTATAAAAGTTTCCCCAAAAAATAAAAAGTCACATGTTAATTGTAAGTGAAACACGCTATAGAAAAAAAAAAACTAATATCTTTGCATAATTGATAGTATGCATTATTTTTTATTTAAAAAAAAAAGCACTAACGCCTCGAAGTATGTTTGCCTTCTTTTATTAACTGAAGCTCATCCTCTAGCCAAGCAACTCTCACATCATCATCTTCTAATGCAATAAACATCTCTCTATATTGTCGCTTGATAAATAAGCGAGCACCTAGCATGTATAACTCACTACCATGTTCAACAAATGGAAGAGTTTTTACCAATTGCATACATTATGTTATGCTGCACCGGGAGGATCACTTGACATAGAAGTAGCTATAAGATTACAACTTTCTGCAGCCTCTATAATGCGATCCAAACGACTTTGCATACTTGCAGCGAGTACCTACTTTTGACTTATTATTCTTTGTTGTCTTTCCTCTCCCTTCTTTAGAACTAGATGTTTTTTTCTTCTTGTTGCTCTCTTGTTCAACATAATCAACGTTCTCATTCTCAATGTTTTCCAAACTAATATTGGGGCCCCCATAATCATCATTTCCATTATCTTCAATCCTTACTGTTGTACCACCTTCTTTATTCTCCTCTTCCTCCACTTCTTCTCCCACCATCTCAATTGTTTCATTAACTTGCGACAAATAAGGATCCCATGAATGTTCACCAGTTGCAAATGTGTTAGAAAACATTATATCCATTTCTGTTAAATTATTTGGACCACCCTCGCGAAAATTAGCATACTTAGGATTATCCTATCAGTAAAATAATGAAAACATGTCGGTTTGCTCTTCAAATTAATAAGTAAATAATAATATTTTTAAGAATATTAGAAAGTTATACTAACCTTTATTTTTCTTCCCACCAAGATTCATCAGCAACAACGAGTATTTTTATCTGGATCCCATCCTAAACCGGTTTCCATTAGCAACTTTTTCCATGCCTTATACTGACTTTTTAGATTTTCCCACCTATTTTTAGTTGCATGTAATCATACTTCCTTCCACTTCTTTGCTGGAACTTTGTAACCACATTATTCCATCCTATCTTATTGAAATGTGTATTTGGTCTATTTCCAATATGAACCTCTTGAGCACAAATTTGACAGAAAATCTACTGTTACTACGGTATCCCAAGTTGCCTTTTCTTTCTTAACGGTGCGGGCAGAGAGGCGAAAAGAAGTTTGACAATTTCCTTTCATAAGTTTTGATGAGCAATCTAACAAGGGTTTAGATATAAATATGTAAGAGAAAATTGATTTCAAAAAACAAAAGCTATATAAAGAAGACATACACAAAATAAAAAAAATATGTCGGTATTAAATTATAAATGTTTGTCATATCTTACCAAAAATATGATAATATGATAATAAAGTTACTTGCTCGATCATGCACCGATGGATTAGATTGTGTATGGAGCTGTCTCGATGAAATGTCGGTGACAACATTCAGATTCAATGGTCATTTACCCTATAATATTAGGAAAAAGACTCCTTTTATGATTAAAACATCAAATAAAAACAGAAATTTATTAGTTAATAAAGTTCACCAACCTTATTCATAGTAGAAGAAGCATTCTTCGACAAAGTTGGTTTCTTTTCGTATGGTATCGAAGTCATCTAGATCAAGACCAAAAAAATCATTTAAGAAGAAATTAGTTTAGTATGTATGTTGTGCAAGTAAATTAGTAGAGATTGAAGTAAATTAGTAAATTAGTAGAAATTGAAGTGAGATCAAGACCAAAAATATTATTGAAGAAAAAATTAGCAATTATAATATTATAGATTTAGTGTCAACCATGGAACCTAGTAAATTTTTTATACATTTTTATGTGGCAAATAATAAGCCACCAAAACTTCATGTGTCTCATTCATACATAAAAATAAATAAATAAAATAAAATAAAATAATTTCAACTAATTTGTAATCATGGATACCACTTAAAAGAAAAGGGGAGACCTAGATTCTTCACAAAATGAAGGTAACCCAATTAATTATTGATTTATTTTCTCCATTCCACTTTGATTTTGGTTCACTTCATAATTCTTCAAGTTTGATCAAATAATCATGCTGTTATTGTGAATACTTCAGTTTTTGACTGGTGTATGAATATTAATTCCACCAACGGCCGACAAATAGGTAGATACCCCTACCCAACTTCCATTAACTCACCACTCATCACCTCACCATAAGGCCTCTACATTATTATCATTATTTATATCTTTTAAATTAACATAAACTACTTTTATTATTACTTCATATCTTTCATATAACTACACAAAACCGATAATAGGTATGAATTTAGGACTAAGAAATATTTAAAGGGTATGATCAAAAACTCTTTTTGTAGAAAGAGGGTGCCTTCAATTTAATTATATGATTGAAGAAGTGGGTCACCTTCAATTTGGAGTATGTGATTGACCCACTTGGGAAGAATTTGACTCCCATTATTTTGCACAAAAGTAGCCAATTTTGGAATTCCTAATATATCCAAGGTCTTAATATTAACCACCAATCCAAGATTTCATTGGCAAGGCTATATGGTATTATGGGTGTAGGAAAAAGAGAGCAATGCACTCCACTGTAGGTGTGAGGAAGATTAAGGATCCAGCCACTGTAGACATCCAAGTTTGATCCGCCTCCCAACTTTTTTATGGGCCCTGCAAACCCGAGAGGGTAAATTAAGGATCCGAGCACTCGTAGAGGAGAGAACTCATAAGGAATATGGCTGAGTCAAACCTCAACCTGTTGCTCTCCCTTATTCCCCCATAGCATTACTGGGTCTCGAACGATGCGAGGTTAGCATAAACAGGCACGCCTTTTTTTCCTCATTCTTTTGTACTTGCTCATGTGCCTCCGATGGACACCCAAAAATACAACTAAAAGTAAAATTTTGATTTCACTCAAGACTTCAATAAGTACCTGATCATAAGGCCATAAGACAATAAAGGGATGAAACGATGAGAACAGACCCCACGATGCCTACTCGGGAGATTACTTGTAGGCTTTTATTTATTTGCTTCTCTAATCATAGATTCAGTTTCCTTTTCCATACAGTTTGAAATTTTGTATACATTCCTTAAAGAAAAGGATGGCAAAACCTGAGACATGTTTTTCTACTTTCAAATGATTTCCATTCCGATTCTATTTATTGGTCCACTATAGTGACATACAGGGATCTTGACTAACCATGTTGTTTAGTTTACGGTTGAACGCCATATCAACTACCAAGAACTAAAAGAGGCAACACACAATTTCAAAGAAGAAATAGGAAGAGAGGCTTTTGGTGTAGTTTACAAGGGAACAATTGGAGCAGGTCCCCCAATTTTTGTTCGTTGTTAAAAAGTTAGGCTGGGGATAAATGAACAACAAATTCAAACTCCTCATCTTCTTCCTCTTCCTCTCGTGCTCGCAGGTCCTCTTTCTCCATCCGATCCACAATCTCCCTCAACAACAATCCTCTCTGCTCATCTTCTCCTTCCGTACCCTTGTCGAGAATGGCACCGTCTTCGTCACCTCCTTCATCGATCGCGACCCTTCACTCAGGTCCCTTCTCTCACGCCTCGACCTTGCCGTCGAAACACCAACACCAACAATCCCCATTCTTCGTCGTCTTCGATTCTCTCTCCTCCTTCCGCCACCACCACCACCAACACCAACAATTAGAAGATAGCATTCACAAAGAGATAAAATTTGAGACCCGAAATAGAATCACAAAATTGAGAAGACTAACCAAACGACACACAACAAGTAGAAATTTAAAAGTTTGAATTACTATACCTCGCGGAAATCGTCCAAAAGACTTGAAATTGCCGGTGGAGTTTGATAAACTTCGGAGACTCCAATTTGAGAAAGAGACAGAGACCTAGAAAGAGTGTAAAGCACTTGGTGGAAACAAATTTGAGATGTACAGATTGTATCCGCAAAGATAGAGAGGGGAAGGACAAGAAAGAGAGAGAGGAAGAAGAAGAAAGAGATGTATAACAATGGCGGAAGAAAGAGAAGGAAGAAGATAGATAGAAAAAGATGCGTCCGGTATGAGATGACAGGGAGAGAGAGAGAGGAAGCCAATTTATAACCGATGGGTAAAATAATGGAAATAATGCAATTCCCTGAGGGTAGATTAGTCAACATGCTAAAATCACTTAAAATCCCTCCTATCTCCGCCTCCATTTCCGAGAAGCTAGAATCGAAACCAAGATTTGTGGTTTCTGTTTCTAAGCCAATTTTTGTAAAAAGTGTTTTTAAAAAGTATTTTTGAGTTTTTAACGAGGTAGTGTTTGGCCTAAATTCTGATTTTAGAGTCCAAAAATTCCTAAATAATCTAGGCCAAACAGGTACTAAGTGCATTTTGGGATGTTATTGGACGGAAAAAGACATGTAGCAAATATAGTGCGATAAATATTACTCTAAATTAAAAGTAGTATATGATACGTGCACACAATTTATAAAATATATATTTTTTAGGATAACAATTATTATAATTTTCAATAAATACACAAAGTGTGAAAAATTAAGATAAATATAATTACACCCTATGCATGGCATCGATCCTTAAAACTGGTTAAATGATCGATCAATCACATCTCCAAAACTCATTCATAAATAATTCATAATTATAGTATTACTTCCTCCATTTTAGCACTGCAGGACAGATATCCTCTTACTAATAGATCAGTTGTTTTACAGAAGCCATTATTAAACTGATCTGGTATAGAACTTTTATGAGGAGGGATAGAGAATAAAGCTCTTCTAACATCATCCGTAGTGAAAGGTTTAATTAGGGAAATTTGTTGGGAGATGTTTAAAGTCTCTCTTATAGCTATAATATCTTCATCTATCATCTCTGTGGTTTTTGCACGCTTCCCCATTTGGTCAGTATGAAATTGCACAAAATGATCAACTATTTGTAGGTAATCCAACACCATTACCCATCACTCTTCTCGAAAGAAGATATTTTGTTAGCATGGTATTTTAGCTTTAGAGTATCGTTGAGAAATTTGTCATTGGAGTCATCAAGGTTAAGCCAATCTTCTTTAGTTTTCTGTACATAGAAACTCTACAATTTGTATCTCCAAATCTTAACTTCAGTCGGCAGCTTGATCTTCATATCATGCAGGTATGTGGCTTTTGTTGAAGTTGAATACTAAGAGTCCAACGGGCTTCTTTTGCTTTGGCATATATATTTACCTTGGACATCCCCAAATTTCTTTCTATTGAGTTGTCTAAGGGGCTGCAGTTGCTCTAAATTCTTAGAAACTTGATCCGTCTTTCTCCCCCAATTTTTGTGCTCCAAATAGTTTTCACAATGTGCAAGAAGGATGGATCTAATAACCACATATTAAAGAACTTGAACGGGACTTTACCAAGTCTTTGCAACTCAAAAAATTGATCAATCCTAACGTGTGATCAGAGGCATCATCAAATATAATGATAACCTTAGCATTGGGAGTGGCAGTAAGCCAATCGTCACTGACAAGCATCCTGTTAATTTTTTAAAAATTCTAGAGCCAATCTCTTACTTATTAGTCCAGGTATATCTTACAGCCCAGCATAGTATATATAA
Organism: Talinum fruticosum; assembly: GCA_021018815.1. NCBI lineage: Eukaryota > Viridiplantae > Streptophyta > Magnoliopsida > Caryophyllales > Talinaceae > Talinum > Talinum fruticosum. The sequence goes on along the minus strand of JAITYX010000004.1, from coordinate 9,577,482 downwards.
TTCTAGAAGTTAGTAATATCATGGTAACTAACTGAGGCTCCACCAAATCTGTCATCCATGAATAAGAAATGATTGAAATCTGTTGGCCAAGATCATGAAACGGCCACTTTGACTCATTAACTCATAATTACATAACCGCTAATCTAGCATTAATACACCCGGATGTGTAGGGGTTTGTTTCCCTACTTAAATCCGGTTATAGTAAAACAAAAGATTAAGGGGAAAAGAAAGGCACACACTGCAAACGTTGCATTTCTGATACTTTCCCTAGAAATCCTTAACACCTCCTCACAGTTAGACTCACCATCACTTGAGTCTTCGGGTTTGCGTCGTGACTTTTCTCTGGCGACTCTAGTAGCCGCCGGTTATATTATTCCGGGCAATTTTGGTGAACACGGTTTTCGGATTACATCAAGACCGGCGTGTTCGTGACTCGAGATTTTGCACTCATTGGCTATTAATCGGACAGGTATTCTTGTGGGCTATTAAACGGCAATCGATCCTATTGCTTTCGCATTGATAAGATTAGTCCTAATATTTCCTTTAGTGGTATCGAGCTATGGATTGCTAGTTCCTAGCCCCGATTAATTATTAGCCCGATTAGTTTAGGCCGCATAATTTGTTAAGTACAAATTTGAATCCCGTCTAACTAAGACCGCGTTAAACCCCCTTGACTCGGACTCTCCGTCAAATTCGCCCTACCGTGGACAGCCTCCGTGGCGGACCACATCCGTCCACCCCTCCGGCCTCGGTGGCGCAAATAGAAAAAAGATAGAATAAAAAAAAAGGTAGAAGAAGATTAGTTATCCGACTAACCCATCGGACCGCCGGGAGAGGGGTGGCGCGTACCAACACGCGCTGCCGCTAAGATTAGTTCTTCCTCTCTTTTAGCTTCTCCAACGCCGATATACGTCCATCGACTCTTTTCTTTGCGAAAACAGCCCGGCGGTGGCGCGTGTGGGTCACGCACCACCACGCCGTTGCTTCCACCGCTCGAAATTGATGTTAATCGGTTGCTTGACGGCCGATCTACATCATGGCGGTAGTATTTTTGTCGAAAAAGGTGGGACGAGGCTTGTGGGTCTTGTTTTTGGGCTCGGCGGAAAAGGGCGGGATTACATCATTTGGGTGTTTTTGGGACGCCGGTAAACGACAAGTAAGGCTGTGGCCTTTGCTTGGTGTCGCCGGAGATAGTGGATGACAGGTCGAAGTTTTCCTCCCGTAGCCAAGGCTACTCACGGAGGAGAAGTAGAGAGGACTCTCGGTCGAGAAGCCGAGATGAGAAGACAGAGAGACCGAGAGGGCGAGAGGACAGAGAGCTGGAAAGCTGTGTGAATGAAAGTTCACGGGGAGGCGTGAAAACAAGTCATTAAGGGCAAGCGTGCCCTTTTTTCATTTTTTTAAATTTTACCAAGCCCTGGTTTCATCCCCGAGGTCTTCAATTTTCCAGCACATTGTTTTTCCTTCCGAAGGCACGCGTTTTCGTATCGCGAGATGGTCCATTTTATTTATTCAATTAGCATGCTAATAATATGAATATGTTTAGTACGTAAATTTTTATTTTTATTTTATGTAAATTTAAATTAATATTAATCTGATTTATAATTTTATGTAAGTTATTTTAATCGGTTAATTTTATATAAATCTGTTTCATATCATGTAAATTACATAATTATGTTTTATGTAATTATTTGGTTGTTGGCATGTTATTTGTTTAATATATGTGATTTCGTATTACATGTTTTAAAGTGGATAATTAGCATGAACATTATATAAATATGTTTAATATAGTGTTATATAAATTAGTTTTATAAAAAGCAATATCTTTGCTCTACATGCTATGCATATATATGAATTTGTTTCATGAAGTCATATTAATTATAAAATTAGTTTTTATATAATATGAGTTAAGTGATATTATCTATAAATTAGTTTTTAGAATTAATGTGAATATGTTTCATGTGAATTAATAATATTACGTACAATTTTTTTTTTTGTAAATTAGTTTTACATCTTAACTACCTTTGTGGTATGTAAAGTTCTATGTTAATTCGTTTAATGTTAAAATTCATATGAATATGTTTTCTATGGAATTAAAGTATCAATTAATTTTTCTATAATTTCTAGTTCATTCCATATGTGATGATTATGAGCTTAGCAAAATTTTCGATCATATGACTTGGATGATGAAGTTTGTGAAAATTTGATTATTTTTAAAGATGTGCCTAAATGTCCAATTTTTACTTGTAGATATGGCAACAAAACTTTTGACTGATTTGAACTCTCTTGAAAAGTTGGTGGGGTCCAACTATGACATTTGGCATCGGAGGGTTCAGTTCCTTACGAATGGACGTGAACTGCTAAAGTTCTTGACTCGCCAAAATGTATCCCCTGCTACTAAGGATAAAGATGACAAAGATGTTGATACTAGTTACGCACGATATCGGAAGGATTTGAAAGAATATCGGAGTGGTTCAAAAGGACCGCTCGACGCGAGTATGCCCTATTGAACCTTATGCATGATGACTTAATCGGTGAGTTCGAGAACTGTCCCACAGCTAAAGACATGTGGGATCAACTTAAGATCAAGTTCGGGCAAACTTCGCTACTAAGCTCCGCCAATTGCATCTTATGAGGATGCAATACACTTTTGGCCCGGAGCATAGTATAATCGAACACATATGAACATTGAGTGCAATGGTTCGTGATCTTAAGGCTGGAGGGATCGAGATCTCCGAGCATGATCAAGTCACGAATGTGATTCGTGCTATCCCATCCGAGGATAAATGGAAAACCTTTAAGACTCTCATGGTGCATAGTGATCACCTCCGGACTATGGACGATATTGTTCGCCATCTCGAACTTGAAGAAGATCGCATGAAGTCACATGCTCCTGCTCCCGTTCTGCTGCATTAGTTGCTAAAGGAAACAAACCTAAGGGCAACAAGTTTAAACGAGGGAAGAAGAAAAGTTCTCATCCCTCCAAGAAACTTGGGCCTACGGATGGAATTGCCAAGAAACGACACAAGGCTAAGGGCAACAAAGAGAAAGTTATGGCACGTGTGAAGTGTTATAATTGTGGAAAGAAGGGTCACTATGCTAGGGATTGTCCCGAGCCTCAAAAGGTAACCCTTTCCATTAAGGTCTCTGAATTATTTGTTTGTTCCCACGCAGTAGTTGCTAAATCTCTTCTTAATTAGATTTTAGACTCGGGAGCAAGCAAGCACATAGTTCAAGATCGAGCGAGGGTTTGTAGATTTTCACCCTTATCCGATGGGCATACAAACCGTGACATTAAGGAATGGCACAATTGAAGATGTTCTCGGTGTAAGAACGTATCAGCTCAAGCTACGTGGAGGAAATAACTTACTTCTACTAGATGCTCTCTATGCGCCTGGGGTGCAATGTTCCCTTGTTTCTTTTGTCTCCTTAGTTAAAGTAGGTTTTCATATTGTTTCAAAAGAAGATGGTTTAGAAATTTATTATGGTGGCAATTTGTTTGGCCATGCATATTTTCAAAACAATTTCCCTGTTGGATTTAGACGGTTGCTATGATAATTCTGCATTAGTTGTATTTGATTCCAATTCTGAATCGTTAAATGGCATGCTCGACTTGGTCATATTGGTCAAGATAGAATGACTAGACTAGCAAAAGAAGGTCTTCTAGACCGGCTCACTAAGGTTAGGTTGCCTAGATGTGAGCCATGCTTAGCTGGTAAGGCGACCAAGAAGCCTTTCGGTAAGGCTTCTACGGCGTTACATCCCTTAGAACTTATTCACTCCGACATATGTGGACCTATGAATGTCAAAGCACGTCATGGTGCTGGTTATTTTCTCATTTTGATAAACAACTATTTACGATATGGGTATATGTACCTTTTATCACACCGTTATGAAGCTTTAGATATGTTCAAACGCTTCGTAGCGGAAGTAGAAAACAAATTGGAGCATAGAGTGAAGTCTCTTCACACCGATCGTGGTCGTGAATATCTTTCTGATATGTTCAAAGAGTTTTGTGAGGAAAAGGGCATACACAGGCAACTTACGATTCCAGGTACTCCCTAACCAAATGGCGTCGCCGAGCGCGGAATCGAACATTACTTGACATGGTTAGGTCAATGATGGCCCAAGCTAATTTACCAATTAGTTTTTGGGGGATGTATTGCTTACGACAACTTACATCCTGAACCGAGTGCCAAGCAAGAGTGTTTCCATCACTCCATATGAGTTATGGAATGGTAGAAAGCCCATCTTAAACCATTTACGCTCGTGGGGTTCGGCTGGCTATGTGCACAACCCAACTCATCAACATGGGAAGCTTGGTCCTAGAGCTACCAAAATGGTGTTCATCAGGTATCCAGAAAATTCAAAAGGATATGTCATGTACGGAGAACATCCAACTGGCGGCATGAAGGAAATAGAATCCCGAAATGTCAATTTTCTTGAGGATGAGTTCCCAAGTATTTGTGAAATTAAGAAAGACTTAGAGTTGTATGAGTTACAACAACTATCTCTCGGTGAGGGGAGGATTTGCATACTCATCATATCACCGAGGATAATAGTTTTCCACCGGACAACGAGAGATAGTGGGAGGGGTCCTACCATCTCTAATGATGGAAATGTGTCTACACAGGAGATCCAACACGAGAATGAGGAACGTCCTCAATCTCCAGTTCCTAACCACGAGGTCGAGTCCTCCTTCTCGGGAACCCTCATCCACATCCCAAGGGATTAGTGGGAGAGAATCTCCAATTACTCGAGTCCCACACCTCAAAGGAAAAGGGGAAGGGGGAGGGATCCTGAGCCTAGTCAGACAAGAGAGTCAAGTTCTAAAATTCTTCAAAGAAGCGAGCGAGGAAAAGTTCCCCGACGATTTTTTTAAATCGAAGAGGATATCTTCTTTTGTATGCCTTTGGAAATAGAAAAGTCGACCTCTTATGTAGAGGCTATAAATTCACCAAACCATACAAAATGGATGGAAACCATGAGAGATGAGTTGGACTCAATGGCAAGGAATGAAGTTTGGGAATTGGTTGATCTTCCTCCCAGACATAAGCCCATTTGAAACAAGTGGGTTTTCAAGGTTAAACGTCGAGCGGATGGATCAATTGATAAGTTCAAGGCCGGATTAGTGGCGAAAGGTTTTACACAAGTTGAAGGTGTAGACTATAAAGAGACTTTTTCTCCTGTGGTGAGAATGACCTCTATTCGCCTACTTCTAGCCCCGGTTACTCATTTGGACTTGGAGTTAGTCCGGATGGACGTAAAGACTGCCTTCCTCAATGGTAATCTAGAGGAGGAGATTTATATGGATCAACCTATTGGTTTCGTATCAAAAGGACAAGAGTACAAAGTTTGTCGTCTTAAAAGATCTATATACGGTCTTAAACAGTCTTCCGGATCATGGTACTTTAGATTCCATGAAGCTATTACTTCGTATGGCTTAACCATGGTTTCGAAGACTATTCTGTATATGTCAAGAGGACGACAATAGGGATTATGTTCCTTACATTGTACGTTGATGACATACTACTGGCTGGAAACAACCAGGAAATGATTAACGCTACTAAAAAGTGGTTGTCTTCCGTTTTTAGATGAAAGACATGGGTGAAGCCAAGTATGTCCTTGGTGTGGAAATAATCAGGAACCGTTCTAAAAAAATTCTTGGTTTATGTCGGAAGACATATATTGAGAAAGTCCTGGAACATTTTCGGATGCAAAATTCCAAACCCCGTTGACACTCCAGTCGATAAGGGTCTTACTTTGAGTCATGAGCAATGTCCTAAAACAGATAAAGAAAAGCGGAATATGAGTAGTGTTCCCTACGCTAGTGTTCCCTACGCTATTGCGATAGGAAGCTTAATGTATGCCATGTTATGTACACGGCCTGACATTTGCTTCGCGGTTGGATTGGTGAGTCGTTACCAAAACAATCCGGGACCCGCTCACCGGCAAGCTGTCAAAAGAATAATGCGCTATCTTCGTGGAACTACCGACTTGGTACTTTGTTATCAAGGAGGGGACCTAAAATTGAGGGGATACTCGGATGCAGATTGGGGTAGTGACCTGGATGAGTCCAAGTCAACCTCGGGATACATTTTTACCCTCGGTGGGGAGCCATATCTTGGTGCGAGTAGAAGCAAGACTGCATAGCTCGTTAACTATGGAAGCGGAATATGTCGCTAGTTGCCTTGCCGCTCGGGAGGCAATATGGTTAAGGAGTTTTCTCCAGGATGTCAACCTTTCTCCAAGAGTTGACGATCCTGTTGAGATGTGGTGCGATAACACTGCTGCCATTCAATATGCTAAGAATCCTAAGCTTTACAGGAAGGCCAAGCATATTAAAAGGCGTTATCACTTTGTGAGGGACGCTATAAAGTTGAAAGAGATAGTTGTCAAATATTTATCTACTAACAAGATGATCGCTAATCCTTTGACTAAACCAACTCCTAGAGATGTGTTCAAAACTCATATGATGAGTTTAGGTCTTCGTAGAGTTTAGTCATTTGAAACATCTCGTATTTTTGGTTTTTTGGACATACATTTAGATGAATTTTTTCATTGAAGTAGAGATTGGTGTTTCTTTTTCATTGAATCTTCATAATTTTTTGTTGCATGATTTGGCACATCTGAATGTCACTAGGCTTCGATTATCTTATCACACGGATAATCAACACTAACGCTTGAGTAGCGGTTAGGATGAAACTAAAATCATATTGGCACTAGGTGTGCAATATTGATTAATTTTTGTACTCGAGATAGTATGAAAAATATACATGAATAGTCGCCTTAGTAAGTCTAAGATGAGATTTAAGAAAAATCTAATATAACACAACCTTATATTGAAGCCTTTTAGTCGAATTTAAGTGTCGGGATTACGTTGAGTGCGATAATCCAGGTGACTCAAGTCGGTTTTGGGAAAAACTTGGACTTGTAATTCGTATGATATAAAAAGTGACAGGCTCACCTTAGTGGGAGTGACATCATAACATACACTTCATACTGTGTGTGCTAAAAGACGACCTTGTGGAGTGACAATAGTTTCCCTTCCTTGTCACCGTGTGATCCCGAAATATTATTGTTGCAAAACACAATTCCCTTTGACTTAGGACTATGATGTGAAATTTAAGTTAGATGTTGCTACTTTAATGTACACTCTAAGAGTTATAGAAATATACAGCTCAGTGGAATACATTAGGAAAGCAATCTTACCGAGATGTAACATCATGAGTGGCTAAGGAAAACTATTTCGTATTCACCATATCAGCCCGAGCGATTATATTCGGAATATAATCATATGATATATCAGTAGGCATAAAGGGATTATATATGCCACAGGTGATGTTTTTTTTTTTTTTGAGTGGTTTGGGGCGTTGTCCTTATGAAAGTGTTATATTAGCTAGGTGGTGACTTAATATGACACTACTGGTTATTTCTTGGTCACACGATTCATTCCCGGTATGAAACGTGAGGAGATGTGTACGATTATAGAGTTATGTAAAAGGTTTACATGGCCGAGTGGGAGCTGTTGGCCAAGATCATGAAATGGCCACTTTGGCTCATTAACTCATAATTACATAACCGCTAATCTAGCATTAATACACCAAGATGTGTAGGGGTTTGTTTCCCTACTTAAATCCGGTTACAGATAAAACAGAAAGATTAAGGGGAAAAGAAAGGCACACACTTGCATACGTTGCATTTCCGATACTTTCCCTAGAAATCCTTAACACCTCCTCACGGCTAGACTCACCATCACTTGAGTCTTCGGGTTTGCGTCGTGATCTGTTTTTCCGGCGACTCTAGTAGCCGCCGGTTATATTATTCCGAGCAATTTTGGTGAACACGGTTTTCAGATTACATCAAGACTGGCGTGTTCGTGACTCGGGATTTTGCACTCATTGGCTATTAATTGGACGGGTATTCTTGTGGGCTATTAAACGGCAATCAATCCTATTGCTCCTACATTGATAAGGTTAGTCCTAATATTTCCTTCAAAATCCTCTATCATCAACCAAGGATCATCCATAGTAGAAGACACATGGACTTATTGAGATATGACTCATGTCTAATATCTTCATCATTTGACCACCTCAAATCTGTCATCCATAAATAAGAAATTATTGAAATCCTCCATCACCAACAAGGATCATCCATAGTAGAAAACACATGGCCTAGTTGAGATAATGACTCCTGTCTAATGTCTTCATCATTTGACCCATAGACGGTACTAAGATAGAACTGTTTATTATTAAACACGTGAAGAACCCTACAATGTATGAGCTTAACATTTTAAATATAGAAAAAGAAATATTTACTAACATAATAACTATTAATAATAGCATTTTACCTAATTATAATAATTGGTATTACTATTTTTGTCCTTCTTAAGATTTAAATTGGCCAATAATAACTGCAATTTCAGTTGAATTAATTATTGTGAAAAATTCAATAGGAAGATCAAGTGTCAATTAGATTTTTCTTTTTTTAACCAAAAAAAAAACAGGGAGTGGGACCAAAAACCTCTATATATATACATAGCAGCATTCTTTCCCTGTCATTAGAAATACTTTGATCACACGATTTTATGAGCCACGAAGGAAGGAAATATCCCTAAATTTCGAGCACCTTTCAAATACTTTGTGGTATATCACCTCTGTTACTACGTTTATATAATTGTTTTTCAATTTTGTGTTTTTTCCTTTACTTTGCAACAATCTTAATGTCCCTTTCGATTTATCAGCATGTTTCTCAACTTGTTATCAAAAAATTTACTTGGCGTATCAGGTTTAGGAGGGTATACTTGGATCAAACATCGCGAGGAAAATGATTCCTTATAGTGCTAAAAACTAGGCAATAGATGATACTATAAAGTTATCTCGTTAAGTGTATTTTTGGATATTAGAAGATGAAAAAGTAGTTTATGATACTATATATACAAACATTGATGTCTTTTTCAGGATAACAATTATTATAATTTTCAATAAATGGGAGCTAAAATACACAGTTTGAAAAATTAAGATAAATATAACTACATCCCATGCATAGTATGATCCTTAAAATTTGTTAAATGATAGATTACTATAGAAATATTTCATAATTAGAGTATTATATTGACAGAGCATATACAGATTTGGACCATCTAACACGTAAATTTAAAATTGTATATATAGGTGGATGCATTTACAAGCCAAGCTCTGAAAGGGAACCCAGCTGTGGTTGTAATGCTACAAGAGGAGAAGGAGGAGAAGGAGAGACAACGGTTGCAAGCTGTTGCTCGAGAGTTCAATCTGCTGACTTGCTTTTTGACCAACCTCACACCTTTGCAACTGCCCAGCAAGAACCCTAGATTTGGTCTTCGATGGTTTGCCCCAAATTCAGAGGTACATTAAGATGAAACAACTCAACTTATGAATCAGATCGAGTCAAGCATGAATAGCTTTGAGAGTTTCTATATGGTCCGAGATATGGAAAGAAAGTATCTCCTATTCACCTGAAATGTTGGCTAGGAATTTCATCCTCGTCCCTACTCTCTACCCTAAAGGTTGAGTTGTATTAATATCAATAGTTTAGGTGGTTTTTAGCAGATACTGTATGGTTGTTTCGTACCCTTCTTATTTTCTCTTTTATAACTACTAGCAGAGAGCTTTCCCTCAGAAAAATTCTAATATCATATTCAAAAACCAACTCAACACTTATGGTTGAAGGTTAAAAAATAAGTTTATATTTAACATATATAGAACCACCAATTAATTTTTAAAATGGATGTCATTTGCATGTTGTTTAATTATAACGTGATTTATTTACTTATTTACCAAAGGATTTGGGTGATGATAAGCAGGTGAAAATTTGTGCCCATGGAACGCTAGCTTGTGCTCATGTTCTACTTTCAAATAAAATAGTGGAAGGCAAAATAATCGAATTTGTCACACAATCTGGGGTTCTTACGGCCGAGGGGATTCTGGAAAATCATGGGAATGAAAATGGGGATTCAACATTTGGAAAGCAACCCAAGAATTTCCTAATTCAGTTGAAGTTTCCCCTACTTTCTCCAATTAAACTTCATTCTTCTGAGATGGAACTGGTGCCTGAATTTCTCAAGGGTCTTTCCTCAATTAACATCATGAAAATGCCCACAGAAAATGACCTTATTGTAAGTTTATCCCAACTCTGCTTAATTTAATTTCTTATGCATGTCATCTACCTAAATATTCGGCTTTTTTTTCAAATATAATATGGTCGAAAGACATCCAAATATGATGTTGGTGACTCACACCGGTTAGATTAACCTGGATTGAGCCATTAACAAAGTGGTTTGAATCGGGCCATGAAGCTTCGGTTTTCCATGTAAAATGAAAGGGTTGAGGTTGATCGATGCACTTTTAACTTGCTTTAAAATTGACCAAATATGCATAAAAAATCTTCGTGTAATAATCACTGTTACTTGAATTACTAATAAACTTGATTAATGACTTGTTTGAAGTTACATAAAAAAGGAATAGAAAAGAACATAAATTAACAGAAACAAACATAAAGAACATAAATGAATAGAAACTAACATAAAACATAAATAGACGACGATTTTATGTAACTTCAAACAGGCCTTAAAAAATGACATATTTTAATTTTCCTCAAACGTAATAACCACTAAATACTCAATTAATTCACAATTAACAATAATTTTTTAACTCACTTAGATTAAACATGATGAGTTCATATTTATTTGTCACCTCTTTATCACACCCTTAATTACCCATAAAAGATCAAAATTCACAAGTCTCATATACACTATATTTATAGTATCACAATTTCAACCAAGATTTTTAATTTTTAACTCATTTTAGGCAACAACCCCTTCATTCATAATATTTAATCCAATACAATAAAATTATCATTTAAGATATTATCGTACATATTATTATTTTCCAATTTTAACACCTAATACTACATGCATCTACCAATTATCTCAAACCTGCCTCAACTTGCATTAGGTCAAAACATGCATCAATGTCGTGCTATTCCAAATATATCTTAACTTCCATTAGATCAAAACATGCATCGCTATCAATTATCCCAAATATGTCTCAACTTCTATTAGATCAAACATGTATAATATTAATTATCTTAACCTCACCTCTTTGCTCAAAACCCAACTATCAAGTTTTTATGAATGAAGAAGTGCAGGAAGCAAGCAAAAAGGGGTTGTGGTGGCTTAAATGGTGGCTAGTGGTGCTGGGTGGCGGTAGAGACCAGATGGCCGGCGGCAGCTGGGGCGGAGACGCAAGCAAAAAGGGTCAGAGGGAGGTGTGAAGTTTTGAGTTGATTTTCTGGGTTTAGTTCTAACATGGGTTGGTATTTATATTACTAATCCCTTTCTAAATGAGTAGCTGCTTTCAATCTTCTGAGGCCCAATACGTTAACCCAAAATTTCAATCATCCTAATCTTAGTTTCTAATACATCTTCTTCTGAGGCCCGATTTTCCGAATATGATTTTTATTTATTAATATTTCATTAATTCAAACAAAATATTGATGTACTGTAACCATGAATATGATTGCATAATCTGTAGTTTTGCGATAGTTGCAGTTACGTGGTGTTTTAGGTTATAACATATACTCCCAAATGAATATAATTAAATTGCGTTACAAGTAATGCAAATATAGTAGTGACCCTTTATTGTCTCTATTTAAAACCGACAAATTAGGTTAATCCAATGAGTTTTTGCGGACTCGTAATAAGTTGGATTGAAGCAACTTGTTTAGTAGTACAAGCAGCTATTTTTTTATAAAAAGAAAAAGATTTTTGTTGTACGAGATTTATATGTAATATCTATTTTGTTGCATGTGTATTATAATTACAGATTGAATTATTGTCGAGTAAGGAAGTTATAGAATTTGATCCAATAATTGAGGAAATAAAAAGATGGCCTGGAAGATCTGTTGCCATAACTGGGGTTGCTCCTCCTCAGTCTGATTTTGATTTCTTCACTCGCTTATTTGCTCCCAATACTGGCATTTTTGAGGTGTAATTAAATAAATATTTGTTTTCATTTATTATTATTTTTTCCTCTTTTATTTTTCAAGTCATAAACTTATAGTGAATTTGAATATTATCTGGGCAGGACCATGTTTGTGGAAGTATACATTGTGCTTTGGGCCCTTATTGGAGCCTAAAACTTGGAAAATCAAATCTTAAGTCATACATGGTAAATAAATTTATCTATCAAATTATGTTAATTTTGTTAAACTTCAATTAATTCAACTGTTTAAAAGTTTCGAGTTTTTTTAGGTTAAAATTATCTTTCTAAACTCACATTAAATAAAAAAAAATCGAATGTTAAAAAGTTTTGAGGTTTTTTGTTTGGGTTAAAATTAGCTTTTTCAACTCATCTTAGATAAATAAATAAATAAAAACTAATTTACAATCTACCCAGAAAAAAAAAAACTGATATACAAAAAGTTTAAACCTCTAACTTTAAGCCATTAACTCTTTTAGAAAATATTATTTTAAAATCTATTAAGTTTACCAATTGAGTATTACCTTAATGGTAAGCACTCCACTAATCCAAAAATCTTATATTTATTGTATTTTCATTCTTTGTTTTCATACTTCATATGCGTTCAATTCTTTCTTCTTTTTTTTTTTTTTCCAAACATATTTTCTCCTTCAAATAATTTGTAAATATTGTTGTAATTTAGAGCCACCCATGAATTCTTTTATTTTTCCCCTTATTTGATTTTATTTTATTTTATTTTGCCCCTTTCGAGCAGGCATCAGCAAGAGGAGGGATATTAGAGTTACATGTGGAAGAAAAAACACAAAATGTTTTTATAGCTGGTAGATCTGTTACTGTCATGGAAGGATCTCTTCTTGCAGCTACTATTTCGTAGCTGTTCATTATTTTTTCTATGCTTAATTATAATTCATTAGTTTGTGTTAGGCATTTCCATTGAATATTATTTTTTAATATTTATTTTCAATTGCATATGTAGATATTAACAATTTAGCATCATTTTACATGTAGGGTGAGTATGATTAATGAATACTCTCGAATCGCATCGAAAGTGTCACAATAATGAGATATTAGTCATACTTATTTAACACCAATATATTATCTCTTTTGTTATAACCACCAGTTAACTTTTAGATGAATTTTATTCGCATATTGATTAATTGTAATATAATGTTTTTAACTTTTTATTTGCATATTGATTAATTATAATATCATTTTTTAACTTATTACTATCAAGTACTCCATTCATTTTAAAATACTTGTCATTCTTGAATTTTGGGGAGTACCCAGGAAATACAAAATTCATGACAAAATTTTGTTAAAAGATCAAGTTGCCCTAAAATTTTATTAGAAATGAAGAAATCAATGAAAACAAAAGAGAAAAAAAACAATTATGAAGGACAAAATTGATAAAATAGTCGTTAATATGTCATTAGGATTGTAAAGTGATAGATATTATAAAATAAAAAAATTATTTAAAATGACATGTATTGTGAAACGGAAGGAGTACTCTTAAAGCTTCGTCTAATCACTTCCAACTTGTGTCTTGTGAAACTTGTAGTCTTCCAATGGTAGCTTTACTAAACTAATGGGACAAAGCTGTCGAATATAGATCCATGAACAAAATTAATTCAGCAGGTGCCAAAATTGATTTTCCCTATCCCCATTATATTTTACATTAATTGTACTACTGTTTTTTATGGCTGATGTGAATCAAATAAAAGATTATTAAACAAATCGACTCATGAATGACGATAAACGATAACTGCTAACAGCTAATTGTAACCGCTAGTAAATGCTTGTAACCACTGATAATTTGTAACACTAATAATAATATTATAACAGATGGTAACCGTTGAACATAAATTATGATCATTATTAATCGCTAACTACTAATTATAAACGAGACCAATAAATTGTAAGGTATTTCCTCAATCAAACGATTTTACGAGCGATGAAGGAAATAGTTTCCTTTTTAATTAAAAAAATCATTAAATAATAAACTTTCCGTACTCACAGAAAAGTCATCTAAAAAACTGTTAGTTTTTAAGAAAACATAAATAATACATCCTTGGAAAAGAAGGTATCCATAAAAGAACAGGAAAAAAAAAAAGAAAAAACAAATGGATTAAACGCAACGTAATTGGTGACGTAACAACTCCTTGGAGGCTTGAAGCATAATAATTTAATGGTCCCGGGTGCACAATCTTTAGTATAGTGCCAACAAAAAGTCTATAAAGTGTAGCTATATATAAGTATATATATAGTACATACCGCCATTGTTTCCCTCTTAGTCCTGTTTCAATTTCAATTCCTCTTCATCAGTCATGAAGGAAGGACAAATCTCTAAACTTGGAGACTCTAATTTCAAATACTATCTGGTAATTATCTTCCTCTTTTACTTGGATTCTATTTCGTGTTTCTTTTTCATCCCTTTGCTTGCATTACCGGATCTTCGTATCATTTCAGACGCTTTTTTAGTTCTGTAACTAATTATTACACATCTATAGTACTTAAGGAACATAAACGAAAAATTTGGCAGATTTAGCTACTTTAAAATCTAAACAAGATTGTTAGACTCGAAATTCTAGTTAAAATTCTTGTTTGAATAGGTGGATACATTTACAAGCGAAGCTATGAAGGGAAACCCAGCCGTGGTAGTGATGTTAGAAGAGGCAGAGAAGGAGGAACAGTGGCTGCAAGCAGTGGCTCAGGAGTTCAATTGGCCCACTTGCTTTTTGACCAACAACAATAATCTTCGATGGTTTTACCCTTCCTCTGAGGTATCAATCTAAATTTAAGTTCCTCGTAATCAAATATGGGTTTATAGAAATATTTACGAGGATAAGGAACTCTAAAAAAGTGGAACCAATAATAAAAATTTATCGTCGTTTAACTAAATTAGTGTGAGTCGGTCAACTGATTGATTATGAAGTCAGTCAACCTGATTTATTTGTTTAGTACTAAGTAGTTATTTTGAAAATGTAGTTGAAAATTTGCGCCCATGGAACATTAGCATCAGCACATATTCTATTTTCAAGAGGAGTAGTGGAAGGCAATAAAATGGAATTTGTGACACGATCTGGGGTTCTCATGGCCGAGAGGATTTTGGAAAATCAAAATGGGGATTCAACATCTGGGAAGCAAAACAAGAATTTCCTGATTCAACTCCAGTTTCCCCTGTTGTCTCCAGTTAAACTTGATCCTTCTGATCTGGAATTTGTGCCTAAGTTCCTGGATCACCATTCCATACTCAACATCATGAAAATGCCAGTAGAAAACGATCTTATTGTAAGTTGAGCTCCATCCAACTCTACTAAATTTATTTCTTTCTGTCATCTCTCTAAAATATTCGCTTTTATATATTGTATTTTAAGATCTATTCTTAATTTTTCAAAACACTACTCGAAATAAGTCTACGTAAACATTAGTTGAAACGAGTGCCTTACCGAACACTAATATTCGGATGCGTGTTTTAACTTAATCAAAACCGTAAAAGATACTGCATAACACTTGTTGTCGAACATGACCTAAGTATCAGTTAAATACAAATGAAGTCATATATTGTATTGACCACTGTGACTTTTCTCCGATCAGGCAAAAGTTAAAGAAATTGATAGAATATAAGAGTTGTGGATGCAGATGCAATATTGGATCTAGAAAATGATTTAAAATTTAATTTTATATAGCACCCAACATTACATTGATTCGAGCCCTATATATATATTTTTTGGGGGGTTCTATATTAGAGACAAAGTGGAATACAATATAACTATTACTATATATCGATTTTGTTTTATACAGATTGAATTATTGTCAAGTAAGGAAGTTATAGAATTTGATCCAATAATTGATGAAATAAAAAGATGGCCTGGAAGATCTGTTGCTGTGACTGGGATTGCTCCTCCTCAATCTGGTTTTGATTTCTTCACTCGCTTGTTTAGTCCCAATACTGGCAGTAATGAGGTATTAATCATTTTTTCACTTCAATTTTTTTATTCCTTTTGATTTTTATATCATCAATTTTGTTTTTTTATAGATATAACATCAACTTATACTGCTGAATTTTCTGCACAGGACCATGTCTGTGGAAGCATACATTGTGCCATTGGCCCGCATTGGAGCCGTAAACTTGGGAAATCAAATCTTAAAGCATACATGGTAAATATCTCTGTAAATTTACTAATGAAATTTCGTTTGAAGTTATAGTAATCTCATTCCGATAAGGAGAAAAATACAAGTTGAAATAAAAATTTAGACCATGATCCCCGAGTCGGGCCACATGGCAAGCAACAAACAAGTGGGGAAGGGGAAGACACAACAACATTTGCAATTTTTTAATAAAAAAACTATTTTTGTTTTGGTTTTTGTGACCCAGGTTTATGGAACCCGGATCACATAACAATTTGAAGTTTGAATTACCCGAAATGTATTTGTTGGTAGGATTTTTACCTTAAATTCTTGCGGTTCGAAAAGAATTACACTTGTCGATCAAGCCAAAAAAATAAAATTATATTAAAAAAGATTAGTTTAAATGTTAATTCTATTTTTTGGAAGGTTATTTTTTTTCGATAGATAGTTGGCAAAAAGTCAAAAAAAGTAACCATACAAACAAAAATGATAGTTATACCTACTTAGAGAAATAAATCTAAAAACTGATAAAACAAAACAAATTTCACAATACAAATCTAAACTTTCTATCGTAGATAGCCCAATCACCTTTAATTTTAAAAGAGGGGAGTTGAACCTCGAGCAAATTTTATGCTTAGATAGTCTTAGATTTTTTTGGAGGATTTAATAACAATTGAACCTTAGATAGCCTACTCAGAATAACTTTTTAAGGGTTGTTTGGTTATTAGATTTTAGAGAATTTTTTTCCTTTTTTTGTAGGTTATAACTCAAAACTAGCTCTTAAGACATAAATTAATTATTTGACCTAATCAATATAAAAAAATTCATACTTAGCTTTTAGGATAGAATTTTATATTAATTTTTTCCAAAACACTCTTTCAAAAATAGTTAATTTTATCAAGTCACAGTAAAATAAAAACAAAACCAAATCCTCCCCCAAAGATTTTATGATTATTATTGTAATTGAAACATAGCTAATTAATTAATTTATTTTTTTGCATTTTTCCTCTTACTTGATTTTTTTGCCCTTTTTTTTTGGTTCTTTTTGGCAGGCATCACCAAGAGGAGGGATTTTAGAATTGCATGTGGAAGAAAAAACGCAAACTGTTTATATAGCTGGTAGAGCTGTTACTGTCATGGAAGGATTTTTTCTTGCATAGCTATGATTTATTATCATTTCTATGCTTAATTATCATTTATTATTGAGTGTTTAAGTATTTTAAATTAGCCTTCAATATTATTTAAGTACGATTTATGTCTTTAAAACTCGTCTAATATGTAGGTTTTATATGTATTTTAATCTACAAGTGTTGAGGCTAATGATTTTGCATCCTTTATTTATCGGCATGCATATTTCTTGATTAAATAATTATTGAGCTTGAGCATATATAATCTAAGGAAATTTGAATACCAACATTTTAAGATGTAAAATAGTTGATTAAAAAAAATTATGAATGTAAAATTATTTCACACAAAAGGTAATGGAGTAAAAATTATCTCAATAATATGAGAATTAAAAGCAAAAGTAGTTCACAATGCCTTATAGGAAATGTATTTATAGTCCACTACTCATTTCAAAAGCATGAGAGTTACAAAAACTACGGTGATGACATGCGTCTCATACGAAGACACTCTTTAAATATATTTTCATCTGCTACATTACTAAATATCAAATGACACGTTAATTGGATCAAGCTGCATCTAAAGGGTGTGTCGTACACGTAATTTTTTAAATATGAAAATTTATGGATAAAAAGATAATTTTACTCAATTTATAAGTTGTACAATTCATCTATTCAGTCATAACATTATGTTTCAATTTTATGCAAATTCCTAAATACTCACGAGAGCATATACTCACGGGAGAGAGAGATAAAGGGAGAGATTTGATTGATAAGCCCTCAAGAGGGGAGACATATTAAACCCAAAAATTCTCCTATTTTCTCATTTGTCCAATCATCTGTTGACATATAACGAGGGCGGATACTCACATATGTATCTGTCAATTTTAGGAATGATAATATTATTTTGTAAGTCGAGATAAGACAATTAAGGAAAGTTAGAGACGAAGCAAACTTTGAAGGATAGTGGGAAATAATTTTTTTGGAGCGGGGTTGTGGGTTTTGGGTACAGATAACAAGAGCTTTTTTTCCTATGATTATGAAAAGAGGGGTGGGATTATAGAGAATTTAAGTTTAGATAGAAAATAGTATAAATTAGATTTTATTTTTTATTAGATAAATCTAACAGAAATATTAATATCTTGTATAAAAATAAAAACAAAAAAATTCTATAAATAATGAAATATATTAGATCTTATACATCCTTTAAAGACGATAATTAGCAAAGGCATTAGTTTAATACTATGCATTTTTCTTTCCCACAAGGATTAAGTTGCGTATTCAAGCCCGGGTCGAAGAGGAGTCGCAGCCCAGTCCATTTGTGGAATGGGCTTTCTGTCTCACGGGAGCCTGTTAGCTTATTCGCCACATTATACCACAAGTGATTTTCTAATGGAAAAAACTGGCTTTTAGTTTTTACACCAAGTCTTGTGGTTTTTTTTTGTTTTTTTTCAAATAAGGTATAAAGAATAATATATTTACAAAATATAACAGGGGAGAGGAAAACCGAATCTAAAATCTGATATATTTAAGATCTCGATCTTGATAATTAAGCCAATTAGTCTTGTGTGATCATCGCAGAAAAATTTATCATAATATTTCTTTTTTTTTTTTTAATGGAAGTTTATCGTAATATTTTAATCTCATAATAAATACAAACTTGCCAGCATTGTAATAGTGTCTAGCCCAATGCTAAGGTCAATTTGGTTTAAATCACTTTATGTCGGTGGATATGAAAATCATTATTTGATAATATTAAGTTAGTAATCATCATAAATTATGGAAGTAGTGGGCATTACTTACGAGTGGCACTAATAGTGAAAGCATCAATGGTTCGAGTATTCAAAAGTACAATCCACAACGTGTACTGAGAAAATTGTGTGTGGTCATCAGTATTCGAATTCTGATAAAAAAAAATAAATAAAACTTCACTCTAAAATCAATTAAGTTACGAGTACAGAGATACGATTATGAATACATATATGATATACATACAAGTCTCACTGTCTTCATATATTCAATTCTTAATTAATAGATAATTACTCTACACCATAAATATAAAAAAAAAATTATCTTTTATTTTACAATTTTAAAAATGGATTAAAATTCAATTAAGGAGCTGCCCAAAAAAAAAAAAGTTAATTATTGGACTACCCAAATGTAGTGAACAAGAAGTTTTCACCCTCCATTCTTAAAAAATAACCAAACACATGAATTAAAAAATTGTTAAATTTAGTTAAACTTCACATTCTTACAAAATTTTTAATATTAATCTGCTTTTCATCCCATAATTTTTTCACTTATTTATTCTCCAAAATTTAATACTTTCTTGCTAATGAATAATCTATTTTTTTCTTTTTCAGAGGAACGGTTTGCGAGCTGATTTGGCTTACCCTCATTTTTACTTATTTTGAAAGTAATATCCATATCTATATTGATGCTCATTAAATTTTGAGAAATAACACCTATATACCATACTCATACCTGCCGAATTTTACAAATTTTTGGTCACATGTTTAAAGATATATTTTCTATATTCAATCCATATTTAAGTACGAAAACTTTCATTTAAAAGCCTATAAGTATTTTCTTTTGATTTAATGAAAGGTATAATCTCTTTCATACTGCGAGCGTTTAAGGTAAAAGTGCTTGCAATAAGTATATTTTTAAGGATTCGAACTTGTGTTCTCTTTTCTATTGGAGTGAGGTAATGATTGAAGTTTTAAATTTAATTATAAAAAAGGGTGGAAGTAATAATCTTGCAAGTTGTTATATAAATATTTTCACAGCATATAAATCCCAAATGTAATGCATAAACAATGTTAAATATGTGGCATAGTGTACAACATGAATTTTAAATGGATATTAAATGAGTGATAAATTTATTCCTAGACTTGTCCATTTTGAACCAGGCTTCCTCATTATTCCTATACAGAAAAAGGACTTTCTCTAGTTGTATGGGATAAAATTTGTCAATAAAAAAAAGGGGTGGTTTGGGCCTGTGAAAGACAGTAACCGTCAATACTACTTTCATAGCCAAACTTTATTAGAAATTTCTCACTAACCCAAATAATTTTTGGGTTAAATAGATGAGGTCAAAGTATGGTCCTATAGACACTTTTTTACGTATAAACAACAACACGCCAATTCTTCAATTTGGAAGTGTATGTTACGTATCCAGTAAATTTATTCGGCAAATTATAAGATGACACTTAGGCAATAGAAAAAGAAATAATTTTTGGACCGATGTTTGGTGTCATGAATCTAGTTTGGCCGATTTATTGCAAATAGACCTTTCAAACCTTAATGATCCTCAAATTAAGGTTTCGAATTTATTTCTTCTAATAGAAATTGGGATGAAACAAAGCTTTTGCAGGTTTTGCGTGATGTTGGTACCCCCTTATGTTCTTACTTGTTTCCATTCCCATGACAGAGATGGAAGACAAGTTCTATTCGGGACTTACGGGGAATGACGAATTTTCTACTAAATCTACCACTTGGAAAGCTCATGATAATCTAAAACCTTATCAACCAAGTGTGGAAGTTTAATCGGATTTGGAATTTAGATGTTATCCTTAAAATTAAAATATTCTTATGGCAAGTCTGTCATAATTCATTATAGACTAGAGGTAACCTATTGCATCGTTGAGTCCATCTGGATCCTACTTGTCCAATTTGCCTGTCACAAATTAAAGATATGGAATACCTTTTTGCACCTTATCCTTTTATAGATCAAGCTTAGGATATATCTATTCAACAAGGATGGTTTCGTCGAGCATCCCCTTTCTAATCCGCATATTACGATTAGAGACTCCTTCCATAACATGCTTGATGATCAAGAGGCCAATATGTCCAGAATTGCAGTTCTTATATAGAGCATATGGAAATCTCGTTGACATAGTTTTTAGAATGATCTGTCAAAACCTATGGGTGTACTAATTCGGGCCAAACGTAATTGGGCGGAATGGAGGCAACACACTTATTCTTCTCATCACATATCATCATCTTCACCATTTCACTTGATTCCCATTATCAAGACCACCTTTTAGTAAGGTGGACTTCTCCCCAGGCGACTTTATCAAAATTAATTTCGATGATACCCTTTCTTCAGACAAGAGCGACAACGAGGTTATGTTTTATGTGATTGGAAAGACGGTCTCATTCAAGTAGGCACTAGATTCACGTATAATGGTCCTATACTTGTGTTTAAAGCTATGGCGATGCGTGACGATATTAAAGCGAGCACTACATGCGGGCTTCACACACATTCAAGTGGATGACAATAAATTAGTTATTCGGGTAGTTCATGGTACCATTCACACTCCATGAAAGATTCATTCCTTGGTTCATGATATATGTAGTATGCTTTCTTTGTTCTCATATTATTTTATTAATCATGTTTTTAAAGAGGGTAATATGACATCTAATTGTATTGTCAAATTAGGATGTGTTACGAGTTCTAGAGTTGCCATTACATCCTCCCCTTCGTAAAACTTTTCATGTATTCTGGTTAAGGACAACATAGGAACCCTTGAAAGAAGGGCTACCTAATATTCTTTGCACTTACCTTTTCAAAAAAAATGTCCATTTAAAACCTATTTATTTAATTTATACCCAAAAAGTTTTAAGTGCAATGAATTTTACTAGTTTTTATATGGATTGTCACCTCGAAATAAAGTTGTATGTAGGAAACATTCTAACTTTCACAAGAATACTAGTGTGAATCTCGTGCTTCACACATGTATATGCTATTATTTAAATAATTGATATATTTTATAAATGTTAAATATATATTTCTTATAAAATTATAAACATTAACCTCATAATGCATATGGAGGCTTTATAATCTAAAGGCAATTATTAGGATGAAAAATGTAAATTTTGATTTACTTAATGGTAAAAAAATTCTTAATCATGTAAACCTATAAAATAGTTTGCCAACTCATTATTTTTCTCAACATATTTTATAATTGAGACGTATCAGTCCCACTTTGTAAGCACCAAATTCCTTTAAATATATGTGTTTATTGTTGGATGTTATTTGTAGAAGTATCTCACGTGGACTCGATTAATCTAGAATTTGAACATATTATAACTATATGATTACTCACTATACATAAAATAAACATATTCTAACTCCTTTAAATTCTTTGTCTTCTCGATGATATATTGTTATAAAATTCCTAAGTTGACGGCGGAGATGAAGAGCGTCATTAGGGATTAATCATTCAATTGAGTAATAACTAATTGTTTCTTGTAAAGGAAATTTTTGGTAAAAAAAAAAAATCAATGGCATATACTGTTTTGCTGGCCAAATACTCAAGACCTCAATTTTTGATTGAAAAAAGTAAGGGATTAATCATAATAAAAAAAAAGTCCTAATAATCTAGAAAATAAAAGGAAAAAATTAAGCCTATCAAAGTTTGAGAGAGGAAGGAGAAGATGATGCTAGTTTTTTTAGAGGTAATGTTCTGTTATGTGAATTACTAAACTAAAAATGTAATAGAAAAATAAGAATGGAAAAATGGATTAAGTAATTACAGGAAATATTATTTATTTTTCCTCAGTGCGATATTAAAAAAAATTTCTCCAGTCTCACACACACATCATAAAAATTATAAAACAATTGTTTGACAAATAAAATATTTAAAATATCTATTCTAGGTGATAAAAATATAGCAAAAGATATGACCATATTATGATTGGTTCATTCTGATTTTATTATTAAAAGCTTGTCTATTGATGTTTTCATCTAAGTATGCTATATTAGTATAAGTTTGGTACCTATGTTGTTAATATGTTTAGAATGGTTGACAAACAACTTAAATAAGTCTTTATATTTTTCATATTTTCGTCACCTAATTTTTATTTTTAAGTAATTCTTTATATATATATATAATTTGTTAGGTTTTAGAGTGAGAATTAGCAACTTTAAATTTGATCCCTTTATTTCTCATCCAAAGGTCACAAATATGTCACGTCACTCAATCTCCCCACATCTCCCCCTCCCCCATCTATAGAGGGAAGATATCTAATGAGAATTAGGAACTTTAAATCCGATTCCTTTATTTCTCATCCAAAGGTCACAAATATGCCACATCACTCAATCTCCTCCACCTCCCCCTCCCCCACTCCCCCTCTTTTCTCTCCACGACTTAGTACCCACCCACATTGAAACCCATCGGCCACATTAGGTACAGGAAAACAGGTGGCCACCCTTGGGCTCACCGGCGACTGTCGAGTCGGTGGCCATCGAACCCTAACGCCGGATCCGGGTACAAGCACATGAACTCCCCAACGAACCTCAAACCCATGAACTCGCCACTTGCCCAATAACAAGACGCCACAAATTTATGGGTTTTACAGCGGCTATGAGAAAGCAAGTAAAATTGGGAAGTATCAACCCATCTAGTCGAAAAATATGAAATTTTTTGGAAAAATTGAAATTTCCGATGAAAAGATTGAGGCCCAAATTGTGTTTAGAGGTTCATGAAACCGGTAAACAACAGCCACCATCGGAATCGCCGGTGAAGGCGACCCACGACCTGGGTTCAATGTCCGTCGGTCAGCCGTCGCCGGCAACGCTAGGCGTTTGCCTTAGCAACCACGGTGGTGCAAATGGTGACTTTGGTTGGGGGGAGGTTTTAAGTGGGTGGTTAGAGTAGATGATGATGTGGCAAATTGTAAACCTTTGGATTAATTGTATACCTGACAGAGCATTTGGGGTACCCGTGAGCTACTTTTAAAAGGGTCTAGATGGGTGGTTGCGGATGGTGAAAGTCTAAATGTTTGGGAGAGACAGATGGATACCCAAACCCAATTCGTTCAAGCCGATACCGAACAGTACCTCCAGCTCTTTATCGCTTTGTGTTGCAACCTTAATCAACAAGGAGGAAGGGGTGTGGAAAAAGAGGAACTCATGAGACTTATGCATCCTTGTGACATGGAAACTATTCTCAATATCCCCCTTTGCAACTCTTGGCCAAAATATACTTTTATTTGGCACTTTAATGCTAAGGGTGGATTTACTGGTTAGGTTGGCCTACCACTTAGCATGACAAATGAAACATATAGACCGAGCCTCAACAAGCTCAAGCGCTAATTTTGGGATATGGCGTCTAATATGGAGACTTGATATTCCATCTCACATTCGCCTTTTTGCTTGGAAGGTATGTTCTCATGTTATCCCCACTAGAGCTAACATAGCTAAGAGAATCTTAAACTTCAACATGAACTGTGGTGTATGTAAGGCTATGGAAGAGTCTGTGTTGCATGTTCTTTTTGCATGTGCTCTAGCAATAGAGGTATGGATAGGTATTGGGATGGAGGAATTATGGGCAGGGAGACATGTAAATGTGGAGGATTATTTCATACGTGCTAAAGAGAAACTGTCACCCGAGGAGCTAAGCGTTTTTGTGGCTACCATGTGGTCCATCTAGAATACCCGGAATAGTTTCATTTTTGGTGGCAAAATAAGGCCACTTCATGATTTGAGTGCTAGGGCAACAAGTTTCGTGAGATATGACCGGGATGCGAACGAGAGAAACAAAGAAGACATCCAGGTGAAAGATACTTTTTGGAAGCCACCGAAACTAGGTTACGTCAAGCTGAATGTGGATGCTAGAATGGTTGGGGAGAACACTTTTGGTTGGGGCTTTGTCTTACGGGACAATTTAGGGGATATACTCCTCTTGGGGCTGCAGCAGGGAAAGGGTTTCCAATGGGAGGAAGTGGAGGAAGCTCGAGCGTGCCATTTTGCAATTCGAAGGCCCGAGACTATGGCTATAGAAGGTTGATCGTGGAAAGTGATTGCTTACCTCCGATTAATAAGCTTTCTAGTAGAGTTCGTCTAAATACTTTTTAGGTTTCATTCTTTCTACTATTTTAGACCTCGTTTTCTGGTTTTGATTTTATTGCTTGGTCTCATGTAAAAAAGGGGGTAATGTCGTTGCTCATTTAGTAGCTCACTCAAAGAGTATGGCTTGAAGATGACCCATGCTCTATCTACAATCCGGCTAGTGATGATATGTATATGTTTTCTGGTTTTGATTTTATTTCTTGGTCTCATGTAAAAAGGGGGTAATGTCGTTGCTCATGCAGTAGCCCATTCAAAGAGTGTGGCTTGAAAATGGCCCGGGCTCTATCTACAATCTGGCTAGTGATGATATGTATACGTTTATTGACAAATCGTAAATATAATAACTCTCCTTCGTTAAAAAAAATTAATAATTCTCGTTTCTTATTTTAACCGACAATTCTTATTGCAGTAAGTCTTGTATGAGATTGTCTCACGTTAACTTATCGTGAGACGGGGATGCCACATCAGCCAATACATTGATAACCCTACGCATATTCACAGGCGAGTGAAGTTCAAACGCGTATTCAACCAAATGAGAGTTTTTGTCTTGCTAAACTTCATCGCTGTCATCATTATCTCTTTCCCCCTTCTTTTTCCTCACGTTCATCGTTCATCTTTTATTCATCTTCCGTTCACCATTAACAAGAAATTCATTCATCTTTTGTTCATCGTTCATCGTTCATCGTCGCATCATCTTTCTACTTTCTACTTCTATCGTCTCATCATCTTCCAACGTTCTACTTTTATCGTCGCATCATCGTCGGATGTTCACAATCTTGTGTTTGAATTTGTCGCTATAATCGTTATCGTTTTCGTGAAGATATTCGTCCATCGGCGACAATATATTGGTTCATCATGATATTCGTTCATCGTTGATTATTGATCTTTTGCGATGAAAATGGTGGACGTGGAAAAAGCACTGAGCATACTAATTGAGGAATCTATAGCAAAAAGAGGTAAAGATATTCCGATTTTTGTTTTATAAACCCTAACAATTTACTGAAGGCTAACTTTTCTAAACATTCGGAGTATGTTAATACTACTATTAATAACTTGTATGCACGACTATTTATGATGAATGCATGTAATAAACTAATTGTGACTGCTAGAACAATATTTATGAGACTAATAATATTATGTATGAGTGACTAATTATGTTTAGAACTATTTACGTTATTTAATATACTAGTATACAACTAATTATATATATTTGTATTTGAGTATTTATAGAAAATTGTGTGTGACTGATTACATCTGTCATTTATGACTATTTATTTAATATGTTAGTACATGACTAATAGATTACATGTATGATAATTATGATAAATTAGAACAATTATAAGACATTTATATGACTAATTAATACTCCATGTTATTGTATACATTAGGATGTGTCTAATCATGTATTACATGGAAGACTATTCAAAAAGTATTCGTCTAGTTAGTCACGTATCTAATCATGTATTACATGTAAGACTATTCAAAAAGTATTCGTCTAGTTAGTCACGTGTAGTCATTTGAAAGTACATTAAATATGATTAATAATATTATGGTTGGGTGACTAATAATACTCAACATTGTAGAGTTATTTTGTATAATATGTTATTATATGAATGATAATATCTACTATAAAAATTTAAAATTTATTCATGTGTTAAAACAAATATGACAAGGGAAATGCATATATATGACTAATAATATTACCAATGGATGATTAATAATATGTGACTCTCCTCTATTTCATGTAACATGTAACGAATAATAATGTTTTGGATATATGACCGTTTATGTTGTTATTATTTGCCAAGTCTATTACTTGTTTAATATATCACTATATGACTAATTGTGTTTTGCATGTATGATTATAGTTGTTGAAGTTAAAAATCAAGAACATGTGGAGAATTCCATGGAGCTTTTGCTTATTGATTCTGAAACAAATGTCGAGGTTCCACTAGTAGTTGATAATCACGAATCAGATGAAAAACTAAGAGAATTTTTAGTTGGATATTGCGGGGACACGAGCATGATGAAGGACGTGCGCTTTAAGGAAGTCTTAAAAGAGCTGAAGTGTGATTATGGTTGAGTAGAAGAATTTTGGAAAGGAGGGAACTTTCCTTTGCTTATTTTTAAGTTGTGGAAAGAGAACGTGTGTTTCACTCTATATTTTAAATGCCTAAATGTTTTTTAAAAAATTAACATGTACGCCGTCTCATGATAAGTTATCATGAGACGGTCTTATATAAGAATTTGTGTTCTTATTGAATTCTCTCTCTCTCTCTCTCTATATATATATATAGATATATATATATATATATATATATATATATATATGATGACGAATCTTTTTAATTTTTTATTTTAAATTATACTATTAAAATTTTAAATTTTATAAATAGTATCAGAAATTTTTGCTATCTGAATTACCTTAGCATCATGAGGATAAAAACTAATGCACATAAATAAAAATGGTAAATAGATGAGCAAAGTCCTAATCTATGATAATTTCTTGAATCAAAGTATTTTAATAAGGCCGTCTGAGATGCAGTTAAGTTCATTTTATCACTTTTGGTGAAGTTTGACGACGTTGAATTCAAAGATACTATTGAGAAAGACTATGACATCCTAACCTCAAATTAGCCTGATTTGAAAAAGACCTCACAAATATAAATAGAAATTAAAAAAATATCAATTATTGTCTCTTTTTGAAATTGGGTAGACAAAAACAACCCCATTTCGATGGAGTTTATGGCCATTTGAGCCTTCATTGGAGGACTCCAACCAACTGATTTTCTTCTCTAGGATTCGTTTTTTGCATGCACCTCTTTTAATTCACAATCCATCACCCACCAACCCCTTTTGAGTTATATTGTACCTCTCATTATGTCAATAAATGATTAGATAAAAAAATTAAAAAAGTTTTAAACTTTAAAATTTTAAAATTAAAAGAATAAAGTTTATGTAACTAGCTTGTTAGATAGTCGCAAGAGTAGAGCGGTTATATGTATACTTTTTGTATAAGAATTATTGACATTTTACTACCCTATAATATTGACAAATGATAAAAGAAGTTCATCAAGTCTCATAAATAATAAATTAGTACCCTAAGTTATGATTTTTAACAGTTTACTACCCTGAAAATTTAAAAAGTAAAGTAGTAAACTATTTAAAATAACACACATCAGGGTACTAATTTATTATTATTTACGATACTTGAGGAATTTTTTTATCATTTATTAATATCACATGGTAGTAAAATGTCAATAACTTTTGTGTAAATTATATTAATATAGTTGATGACACAATGATATCAACCCCTTCGTGTTGATATGACATGAAATAGTGTGTTTGGTATAGCTTTAGAGAAGCTTTTAAATAGTTTTTTTGGGATCTAAAAGTGTCCTATTAAAATGATAGTTGTTATATTTGTGAAACACGTTTAGAGTTGAATTTTTTTGTTAGGGTTTAGGTCATTTTTATTTTCCTTTACAAAGTTACTGGATGCTCACAGTGAGTCACCAGTCACTATACTCATCTCAGTGTACTGTTTCCTATAATTTTACACATCCACATCGCTATCCTATATATATATTCAACATGAGTCATCAACTGTCATATGATGATGTAGTAATTTGCTACGTAATTAATTAATTAATAAGCATAAACGGTCTATAATAAAAGATATTGCTCAACATCATGTAACATATATAGTATACCTTACCCCTAATTAAGAAATAAAACGTAAATTTCAATTTTAAATCATCCTTACATATACTGAAGATATGATAAGATGAATATATATCGGGTGCTTTCACTGTTATTGAAGATGACCAGTAACATTGTAGAATGATGGTTTTTTTAATCGACGATAGTTAATAAATTATTTAGGTTGAATTTTAACTTCTAAGCAAAAGTTACCCAAGTTAATCCAATCCTCAAGGTTTATGTATTGAAACTAGACCACCTCGAGCTTACATGTAGCAAATGTATCGTCATATTTAAATTATGTGGATGAAATAAGCTTAGGCTAGAGAGCTCCAATCCTCTCTATATCGACTGACAATTATCTCAATTTTAATTAATGGATGGCCAAATTAACAAAAACGAAATAAAAAAAAATATTTTGTCCTAATATAGAGTCATGTAATAACACCATTCACTCCTTAATCACTACGAGTTATAATACTGTGATTTACACGGTTAGTTTTTAATCTATTTTTATAACTTGTTTAATACTTTATTTACCTTTAAGATTAACTAAGTATTCTAAATAAATAAATAGCTGAATATTCATGGAATTTTAGGAATATGTCTCTTTACCAATGAATACATTAAAGAAACATTTCATTTTCATTCCTTAAAATTAAGGATGGAATGTCATCTTAAATTGTAACATGTAAAATATAAAAATTATTCATATTAGCTCCTTATTATATTAAAAATATATAAAAAATCATAATATTAATTTTTTCATAAAAATAGTTTTTAGGTGATCATGACAGTGATATTTTTTTTAAAAAAATGGATGCAATAATATATTTAGCCATTGTATCTCTATTTTTTTTTTATAAAAGGAGAAATTTCATTAATAAAAAGTCATATGACATCTTCAAAGATAATTTTCTAACTAGAATAAATCTACAACATTAAAACAGATATCTATTTCGACAAAATTAATGGTAAATATATTTTTATTCGGCTCTATACTTGCAACATTAATCTGGCCACATTTTCTTCAATTATATGTCTTTCCCGAACATCGGTGAGTTATTGTATAACTTCATAGAGTAGATCTTTGTGTTATTATTGATCCATCATGAGAAAACATCACTTTGATCGAACTATATGTAATTCCATTTTAGAATCATTCTCAATCAAAATCAATGAAACTAATAGATAAAAATAACAAAAGATACCTTCCAATCGAATCATCAACCCTAATAAAACTTGCACGTATTGGCACAAGAAATAACCTGCCTAAAGGAAAGAAACAAGACTCTCACAACTAAAGAAATCCAAACTCTCACAAAAAGGAGAGAAACTCAAACTCTTACAAGAAGGAGAGAAACCTAAACTCTCATAAGAATGAGATAATTCAAACTCTCACGAGAAGAGAGAAAGTCTATTAGAAACAAAATAATAATACCTTTAAATCTTGAATTGATTGAAGAAATTGTAGTAAAATGGTCTTATCACTGGCTGTAATTAGACCAATAGTAACCCCAACAATATAAAAATAAAAAAAAGTAAATACAGAATTGGGATTTAGAAGTAACTTCATAAAGTGGTTTAAAAGTTGCCATTTCATCCTTAAAAAACAAAAAAGAGTGACAATTTTTCACACATGCATGATATAACCAAACACATGAATTAAAAAATTGTTAAATTTAGTTAAACTTCACATTCTTACTAAATTTTTAATATTAATCTGCTTTTCTTCCCATAATATTTTCACTTATTTATTCTCCGAAATTTTTATGCTTTCTTAATAATGAATAATCTATTTTTTTGTCTTTTTACGAGGAACGGGTTGCGACCTGATTTAGCATACCCTCATTTTACTTATTTTGAAAGTAATATCCATATCTATATTGATGCTCATTAAATTTTGAGAAATAACACCTATATACCATACTCATACCTGCTGAATTTTACGAATTTTTGACACATGTTTAAAGATACATTATCTATATTCAATCCATATTTAAGTACGAAAACTTTCATTTAAAAGCCTATAAGTATTTTCTTTTGATTTAATAAAAGATATAATCTCTTTTATAGTGCGAGCGTTTAAGGTAAAAATGCTTGCAATAAGTATATTTTTAAGGATTCTATCGGAGTGAGGTAATGATTGAAGTTTTAAATTTAATTATAAAAAAAGGTGGAAGTAATAATCTTGCAAGTTGTTATATAAATATTTTCATAGCATATGAATCCCAAATGTAATGCATAAACAATGTTAAATATGTGGCATAGTGTACAAAATGAATTTTAAATGGATATTAAATGAATGATAAATTTATTCCTAGACTTGTCCATTTTGAACCAGGCTTCCCCATTATTCTTATATGGAAAAAGGACTTTCTCTAGTTGCATGGGATAAAATTTGTCAATAAAAAAAAAGGGGTGGTTTGGGCCTGTGAAAGACAGGTACCGTCAATACTGCTTTCATAGCCAAACTTTCTTAGAAATTTCTCACTAACCCAAATAATTTTTGGGTTAAATAGATGAGGTCAAAGTATGGTCCTATAGACACTTTTTTACGTATAAACAACAACATGCCAATTCTTCAATTTGGAAGTGTACGTTACGTACCCGTAAATTTATTCGGCAAATTATAAGATGATACTTAGGCAATAGAAAAAGAAATAATTTTTGGACCGATGTTTGGTGTCATGAATCTAGTTTGGCCGATTTATTGTAAATGGACCTTTCAACCCTTAATGATCCTCAAATTAAGGTTTCTGAATTTATTTCTTCTAATAGAAATTTGGATGAAACAAAGCTTTTGCAGGTTTTGCTTGATGCTTATGTTCTTACTTGTTTCCATTCTCATGACAGAGATGGAAGACAAGTTCTATTCGGGACTTACGGGGAATGGCGAATTTTCTACTAAATCTACCACTTGGAAAACTCATGATAATCTAAAACCTTATCAACCAAGTGTGGAAGTTTAATCGGATTTGAAATTTAGATGTTATGCTTAAAATTAAAATATTCTTATGGCAAGTCTGTCATAATTCATTACGAGACTAGAGGTAACCTATTGCATCGTGGAGTCCATCTCGGATCCTACTTGTCCAGTTTGTCTGTCACAAATTAAAGATATGGAACACCTTTTTGCAATTTGTCCTTTTATAGGTCAAGCTTAGGATATATCTATTCAATAAGGATGGTATCATCAGCATCCCCTTTCTAATCCGCACATTACGATTAGAGACTCCTTCCATAACATGTTTGTTGATCGAGAGGCCAATATGTCCAGAATTGCAGTTCTTATATGGAGCTTATGGAAATCTCGTTGACATCGTTTTTTAGAATAATCTACCGAAACCTATGGGTGTACTAATTCAGAGCCAAACGTAATTGGGCATAATGGAGGCAACACACTTATTCTTCTCATCACATATCATCATCTTCACCATTTCACTTGATTCCCATCATCAAGACCACCTTTTTAGTAAGGTGGACTTCTCCCCAAGCGACTTTATCAAAATTAATTTCGACGATACCCTTTCTTCAGTAGGAGCGACAACATGTTATGTTTTACTTGATTGGAAAGACGGTCTCATTCAAGCAGGCACTAGATTCATGTATAATGCTCCTATACTCGTGTTCAAAGCTATGGCGATGCGTGACGATATTAAAGCAGCACTACATGCAGGCTTTACACACATTCAAGTGGATGACAATAAATTGGTTATTCAAGCAGTTCATGTTACCATTCACACCCCATGAAAGATTCATTCCTTAGTTCATGATATATGTAGTATACTTTCTTTGTTCTCATATTATTTTATTAATCATGTTTTTAAAGAGGGTAATATGGCATCTAATTGTATTGTCAAATTAGGATGTGTTACGAGTTCTAAAGTTGCCTTTACATCCTCCCCTTCGCAAAACTTTTCATGTATTCTCGGTTAAGGACAATATAGGAACCCTTGAAATAAGGCTACCTAATATTCTTTGTACTTACCTTTTCAAAAAAAAAAATTATCCATTTAAAACCTATTTATTTAATTTATACCCAAAAAGTTTTAAGTGCAATGAATTTTACGAGTTTTTATATGGATTGTCACCTCGAAATAAAGCTGCATGTATGTAGGAAACATTCTAACTTTCACAAGAATATTAGTGTGAATCTCGTGCTTCGCACATTTATGTGCTATTATTTAAGTAGTTGATATATTTTATAAATGTTAAATATATATTTCTTATAAAATTATAGACATTAGCCTCATAATACATATGGAGGCTTTATAATCTAAAGGCAATTATTAGGATGAAAAATGTAATTTTTGATTTACGTAATGGTAAAAAAATTCTTAATCATGTAAACGTATAAAATAGTTTGCCAACTCATTATTTTTTTCTCAACATATTTTATAATTGATACGTATCAGTCCCACTTTGTTAGCGCCAAATTCCTTTAAATATATGTGTTTATTGTTGAATGTTGTTTGTAGAAGTATCTCACGTGGACTCGATTAATCTAGAATTTGAACATATTATAACTATATGATTACTCACTATACATAAAATAAACATATTCTAACTCCTTTAAATTCTTTGTCTTCTCGATAATATATTGTCATAAAATTCCTAAGTTGACGGCGGAGATGAAGAGCGTCATTAGGGATTAATCATTCAATTTAGTTAATTGCTTCTTATAAAGGAAATTTTTGGTGAAAAAAAAAACCAATGACATATACTGTTTTACTAGCCAAATACTCAAGACCTCAATTTTTAATGGAAAAAAATAAGGGATTAATCATAACAAAAAAATAGTCCTAATAATCTAGAAAATAAAAGGAAAAAATTAAGCCTATCAAAGTTTGAGAGAGGAAGGAGAAGACGATGCTAGTTTTTTTAGAGGTAATGTTCTGTTATGTGAATTACTAAACTAAAAATGTAATAGAAAAATAAGAATGGAAAAATGGATTAAGTAATTACAGGAAATATTATTTATTTTTCCTCAGTGCGATATTAAAAAAATTTCTCCAGTCTCACACACACATCATAAAAATTATAAAACAATTGTTTGACAAATAAAATATTTAAAATATCTATTCTAGGTGATAAAAATATAGTAAAAAGATATAACCATATTATGATTAGTTCATTTTGATTTTATCATTAAAAGCTCGTCTATTGATGTTTTCCTCTAAGTATGCTATATTAGTATAAGTTTGGTTCCTATTTTGTTAATATGTTTGGAATGGTTGACAAACAACTTAAATAAGTCTTTATATTTTTCATATTTTCATCATCTAATTTTTATTTTTAAGTAATTCTTTATATATATATATATATATATATATATATATATATATATATATATATATATATATATTTATTGAGAATTAGGTTTTAGAGTGAGAATTATGAACTTTAAATCTGATCCCTTTATTTCGCATCCAAAGGTTACAAATATGTCACGTCACTCAATCTCCCCCACCTCTCCTCCACTCCCCCATCTATAAAGGGAAGATATCTAATGAGAATTAGGAACTTTAAATCCGATTCCTTTATTTCTCATCCAAAGGTCACAAATATGCCATGTCACTCAATCTCCTCCCCCTCCCCCACTCCCACCACCACTCCCCCTCTTTTCTCTCCATGACTTAGTACCAGCCACTTTGAAACCCATCGGCCACATCAGGTATAGGAAAACAACGACCACCCTTGGGCTCACCGGCGGCTGTCGAGCCGGTGGCCATCGAACCCTAACGCCGGATCTGGGCACAAGCACATGAACTCCCGACGAACCTCAAACCCATGAATTCGCCACTTGCTGTAACAACCCAAACTTTAAAACGTATTATATCTAATACGTTCAATTAAAACAAGCGCGTGCATTTCAATTCCAAAATATTTTCATATCATATATATATGTGTGTATCAAAATTTTCTTGCAGGACTCAAACGTAAGCGACTGACGATGGATGGCCAATATTTACAATAAAATTCATAAAGTATCAACTCCCCAAATATTACTTATACTTATAATTCATGCCCGATCCTTTCTATTATAAACATTTAATCTAAATCAAATTTTTATATATACATATAGAGGCATTCCTACACCTATATATAAGCATAAAATATATCACCCAAAACTAATTCAACACACTTATGTACATGAGCATCTAATGTCAATTGCTAGAAATAAGGTTAACCTAAACTTCTACTTAAGCAAATAAACAAAATTTATTAGCAAAAACACTATATATAATAAATAAAAATAATCATGAGGAAAATAATAAAAATAAAAATAATAAGCAGCCAGCTGATGAGATTAATAATAATAAATAATAAAAATAATAAAGGAATTATTAGATATTTTTAGGGGTCAAGTGAAAACTTGACACCACTAATCACACCTAGCCTTGCTTAGCAATTGACAAAGCACTTGATTAGCATGCATCCTTACCATCTGTCAGCCACAAAACCCAGCCCATGCCAGCTTAATCATGCAGATAATCATCAAATTTGGTATAAAAAGGGTGTTTTAGCAGCAAAATTGGGCTTAAAAACACTAATCTCAGCATTTTCTCTCTCCTCTCTGCAGCTGACCACCAGCCCCACTTTGGCCCCTTCCACAGACCATCACCGACCTCCTCCATCGACCCTAACTCATCATAACTCTTCTACATGCGGCACTGAACAAGAAACACCTTTCCGATCACTATTCAGGCCACCCTGTCGCCGGAAAATTGCCCCCAAAAACCCCCGTCGACCAACTTCACGCCACCACCTTTCACTCTTCTATAGTCTCCCTCTCACCTCCGGCCACCCTCAGCCACGCCGGCCAGCACCCTTACGGCAGCCCAACCCTTCAGGGCCGCCGAACGCCCATCACCGGCCGACCACCGGCCACCAAGCCACCCAAAACAAACACCCTCCAAACCCTCCAAATAACTCAAAACCACCAAACCACCTCTCCTCTTTCCACACCACCCATGGCCGCCACCACCTGACCACCGACCGGAAACCCAACCGCCGCCACCTGCATGCACCGCCGGCAGCCACCCAGCACCACCACTGCAGCCCCCATGCATACACACTCTCCTTCTCTCTCTCCTTTACATATGCCCTAAAAACCAACTTCCTCAAAAAACCCACCATCACCACCACTACCACTGCCACACCACCACCACCGAGGACCACCACCGAGCACCGGCGCCGCCTCTGCCACGGGAGCACCGCCTGCCGCCGCGGGATTCCACCTGCAACCACCACCTTTGCTCCATTCTTCTTCCTTAGGTAAAAACCTAAACCCTAACCCTAAAAATTAACTTAACCTAATCTAGCTTTTAAAAACTAATTAAAATTAGATAAAATATGAAGTACACAGGAAATATGATCAGATTAGTAAGCATAAAAATTTAATCAAGGCATGTATGTTCTAACCCTTGTAATTAAGAAAATAAAATTGGTAATGGATTCATTATAATTCATGTATAAGTTACTAATAGTAATTAATTATGCATAACATGTAGCATGTTCATTACATGAGTATTGTTAAAATAGAAATTTATTTAGTTATTAGGTGCATGTTTAAATGATTAACCAAAGAGTAACCTAGCTATAAACTTAAAGTAATTAATTAATTCCTAAAGCATGTTTAATTAATAAATAAACTAGTAGTAGTACATGATTGCATGTGTAAATCACCAAAAATATTAATGCATGCTTAGTAAAATTCATGCATAAACTATAATCACTTAATGAGTAAATGCATATTTATTAAACTTGTAATTAGCTAAGTTAAGATATTAAAATGCATGTTTAATTTCTAAAATAATTCATGTTAAAGATTATTTTTATTTACATTCACAAATAAAATAACTTAGCTAAAATTTCAATAAAATAAGGCATGAGCCAAATACTTATAAAATCATATCAATTACCATGGAATAAGGTGATTATTGCCAAAACCAAATCCTTATTAATGAAATGTGTTTCAAAACTCTATGTTAAGGGCCATCAAATCGAAGTCCGCTCGGGTCCTGTGCAAATCCCACCAAGAACAAGTAGACTATCAATATTATCAGGTACGTTCATGGATTATGCCTTTCAAGTTTTCATTCAAAAATCAAGGCCGGATATGGCCGCCATTAACAACCAACAAAGAATTATTTGCAACGAGTATTTGCCATGTTAAAGTGGACCCGCCCATCATTACTTCACCATTGTTCAAAGTCGGCACACCGTAACTGCGCCGCACCAACTGGACTTCCCGATCGGTCTAGGTGTGTACACATTTAGGGGAAACCCGATGATCGCAAGGGTCACCACACGGATAATTAATTAGCAACAGCTTTACATTGTTCACTCCCCTCATTTACAAATGAATTGAAATGCATGCGCTCAACTCAACTATTTCATAACCTCATGATAATGGACGTATTGAGCTTCGGCTCACATTTCGAAAATGTTTTCTTGTTTTGTTTTAGGTAAGACATTTATATGACTAATTAATACTCCATTTTATTGTATACATTAGGATATGTCTAATCATGTATTACATGTAAGACTATTCAAAAAGTATTCGTCTAGTTAGTCACGTGTCTAATCATGTATTACATGTAAGACTATTCAAAAAGTATTTGTCTAGTTAGTCACATGTCTAATCATGTATTACATGTAAGACTATTCAAAAAGTATTCGTCTAGTTAGTCACGTGTAGCCATTTGAAAGTACATTAAATATGATTAATAATATTATGGTTGGGTGACTAATAATACTCAACATTGTAGAGCTATTTTGTATAATATGTTATTATATGAATGATAATATCTACTATAAAAATTTAAAATATATTCGTGCGTTAAAACAAATGTGACAACGGAAATGCATATATATGACTAATAATATTACCAATGGATGATTAATAATATGTGACTCTCCTCTATTTCATGTAACATGTAACGAATAATAATGTTTTGGATATATGACCGTTTATGTTGTTATTATTTGCTAAGTCTGTTACTTGTTTAATATATCACTATATGACTAATTGTGTTTTGCATGTATGATTATAGTTGTTGAAGTTAAAAATCAAGAACATGTGGAGAATTCCACAGAGCCTTTACTTATTGATTATGAAACAAACGTCGAGGTTTCACTAGTAGTTGATAATCACGAATCAGATGAAAAACTAAGAGAATCTTTAGTTGAATATTGCAGGGACACGAGCATGATGAAGGACGTGCGCTTTAAGGAAGTCTTAAAGGAGTTGGAGCGTGATTATGGTTGAGTAGAAGAATTTTGGAAGAGGGAACTTTACTTTGTTTATTTTTTAAGTTGTGGAAAAAGAACGTGTGTTTCACTCTCTATTTTAAATGCCTAAATGTTTTTTAAAAAATTGACATTTACGCCGTCTCATGATAAGTTATCATGAGACGGTCTTATATAAGAATTTGTGTTCTTATTGAATACTCTCTTTCTATTATACTATTAAAATTTTAAATTTTATAAATAGTATCTGAAATTTTCGCTATCTGAATTACCTTAGCATCATGACGATAAAAACTAATTCACATAAATAAAAATGGTAAATAGATGAGCAAAGTCCTAATCTAGGATAATTTCTTGAATCAAAGTATTTTAATAAGGCCGTATGAGATGCAGTTAAGTTCATTTTATCACTTCTGATGAAGTTTGACAACGTTGAATTCAAAGATACTATTGAGAAAGACTATGACATCCTAACCTCAAATTAGTCTTGATTTGAAAAAGACCTCACAAATATAAATATAAATTAAAAAATATCAATTATTGTCTCTTTTTGAAATTGGGTAGACAAAAACAACCCCATTTAGGTCGATTTTATGGCCATTTGAGCCTTCATTGGAGGACTCCAACCAATTGATTTTCTTCTCTAGGATTCATTTTTTGCATGCACCTCTTTTAATTCACAATCCATCACCCACCGACCCCTTTTGAGTTATATTGTACCTCTCATCATATGTCAACAAATGATTAGACAAAAAAATATCAAAAAGTTTTAAACTTTAAAATTTTAAAATTAAAAGAATAAAGTTTATGTAACTAGCTTGTTAGATAGTCGCGAGAGTAGAGCGGTTATATGTATACTTTTTGTATAAGAATTATTGACATTTTACTACCCTATAATATTGACAAATGATAAAAGAAGTTCATCAAGTCTCATAAATAATAAATTAGTACCCTAAGTTATGATTTTTTAACAGTTTACTACCCTGAAAATTTAAAAAGTAAAGTAGTAAACTATTTAAAATAACACACATCAGGGTACTAATTTATTATTATTTACGATACTTAAGGAATTTTTTTATCATTTATTAATATCACATAGTAGTAAAATGTCGATAAATTTTGTGTAAATTATATTAATATAGTTGATGACACAATGATATTAACCCCTTCGTGTTGATATGACATGAAATAGTGTGTTTGGTATAGCTTTAGAGAAGCTTTTAAATAGTTTTTTTGGGATCTAAAAGTGTCCTATTAAAATGATAGTTTTGATATTTGTGAAACATGTTTAGAGTTGAATTTTTTTGTTAGGGTTACGTCATTTTTGTTTTCCTTTACAAAGTTGCTGGATGCTCACAGTAAGTCACCAGTCAGTCACTATACTCATCTCAGTGTACTGTTTCC
Source organism: Talinum fruticosum (assembly GCA_021018815.1). Lineage (NCBI taxonomy): Eukaryota > Viridiplantae > Streptophyta > Magnoliopsida > Caryophyllales > Talinaceae > Talinum > Talinum fruticosum. The sequence goes on along the minus strand of JAITYX010000004.1, from coordinate 9,537,994 downwards.
TATAATTTTAAACATCCACATCGCTATCCTATATATATTCAACATGAGTCATCAACTGTCATATGATGATGTAGTAATTTGCTACGTAATTAATTAATTAATTAATTAATAAGCATAAACGGTCTATAATAAAAGATATTGCTCAACATCATGTAATATATATAGTATACCTTACCCCTAATAAAGAAATAAAACGTAAATTTCAATGTCAAATCATCCTACATATACTGAAGATATGATAAGATGAATATATATCGGGTGCTTTCACTGTTATTGAAGATGACCGGTAACATTGTAGAATAGTATGGTTTTTTAATCGACGATAGTTAATAAATTATTTAGGTTGAATTTTAACTTTTAAGCAAAAGTTACCCAAGTTAATCCAATCCTCAAGGTTTATGTATTGAAACTAAACCACCTCGAGCTTACATGTAGCAAATGTATCGTCATATTTAAACTATGTGGATGAAATAAGCTTAAGCTAGAGAGCTCCAATCCTCTCTATATCGACTGACAATTATCTCAATTTTAATTAATGGATGGCCAAATTAACAAAAACGAAATAAAAATAAAATATATTTTTTCCTAATATAAAGGCATGTAATAACACCATTCACTCGTAATCACTACTGTGATTTACACGGTTAGTTTTTAATCTATTTTTATAACTTGTTTAATACTTTATTTACCTTTAAGATTAAGTAAGTATTCTTAATAAATAAATAGCTAAATATTCATGGAATTTTAGGAATATGTCTCTTTACCAATGAATACATTAAAGAAACATTGCGTTTTCATTCCTTAAAATTAAGGATGGAACTCATATTAATTTTTTAAAAAATGTCATCTTACATTGTAACATGTAAAATATAAAAATTATTCATATTAGCTCCTTATTATATTAAAAATATATTTAAAAAATCATAATATTAAGTTTTTCATAAAAATAGTTGTTTAGGTGATCATGACAGTGATATTTTTTAAAAAAAAATGGATGCAATAATATATTTAGCCATTGTATCTCTATTTTTTTTTTTATAAAAGGAGAAATTTCATTAATAAAAAGTCATATGACATCTACAAATATAATTTTCTAACAAGAATAAATCTACAACATTAAAACAGATATCTATTTTGACAAAATTAATGGTAAATATACTTTTATTCGGCTCTATACTTGCAACATTAATCTGGCCACATGTTCTTTAATTATATGTCTTTCCTGAACATCAGTGAGTTATTGTATAACTTCATAGAGTAGATCTTTGTGTTATTACTGATCCATCATGAGAAAATATCACTTTGATCGAACTATATGTAATTCCATTGTAGAATCATTCTCAATTAAAATCAATGAAACTAATAGATAAAAATAACAAAAGATACCTTCCAATCAAATCATCAACCCTAATAAAACTTGCACGTATTGGCATGAGAAATAACCTACATAAAGGAAAGAAACAAAACTCTCACAACTAGAGAAATCCAAACTCTCACAAAAAGGAGAGAAACTCAAACTCTTACAAGAAGGAGAGAAACCTAAACTCTCACAAGAATAAGATAACTCAAACTCTCACAAGAAAGAGAGAAAGTCTATTAGAAACAAAATAATAATACCTTTAGATCTTGAATTGATTGAAGAAATTGTAGTAAAATGGTCTTACCAATGGCTGTAATTAGGCCAATAGCAACCCCAACAATGTAAAAATAAAAAAACAATAAATACAGAATTGGGATTTAGAGAGGAGGAAGGGAGAGGGGAAAAAATAGTAAATTAAAACTAAATTTCAACCTATTATATCGCATAAATGTCCCCCAAAGAACCTATTTACTCAAATTTTATTAATTATATTAGATTAGATATAAACTCATATTGGATGAGAATAATTTCAACAAGCTTACTAGAATCAACCAATAATGTATAAAATATATACCTCAAAGTATATGCTTACGATATTATCATAAAATATAAGCATTATTCAAGACTCGAGGTATGATTATATGTTCTTTTATTTTTATTTATTTTTACAAGAAATGGTAACATATTTACCCTAAGAAAGTGAATAGATCAGATGTGTACAAGTCTAAATTAACAGGGGTTCCATAGTGGAATATAATTAAAGCTATCTTAGTGAGAGTTTAGGTAAGGGAAAATAGATACTAGTGACTAAGCTAGTGAGTGTTAGTATTTGGACAGCGACTGCAGGAAAACGAAATTATAATTTTTGAGATATTCTCGTACTAAACCGATTGGCTTAGGAAAAGATTACTTTCCACCGCGTCAATGGCGTGGTGTAGATGCCCAATGCCCCACATGATTTGTCTCCCACTGGTACGGACTATACTGTTATAAAATCATAATATACACTGCTACAAGAACGGTCTTTAACTACGGTTATTAATGACTTTTAACTATCAACCGTTGTGTAAGTGAGCGATCGATGTAGTAAGTCAGTATTTTGATTACGGTTTTGCTACTGTAGTCAAAGATTGCTTATAACAACGGTTCACATTACAACCTTAGTAATATGTGACGACTATTATAACGGTTCTTATGCATAATTATAATAAAAACTCTCCTATTACTACGTTATGTCCGAAAACCGTAGATAAAGGCCTGATCAAACCAGGTCTAATTACAATGGTTCTCCTGGATAATCAAAGTAAAAGTATTACAACAGTTATCTTGTATAACACTATTACAAGAACCACTTTTAACTACGGTTCAAAACGACCTTTAACTACGGTTCAAAATAACCTTTAACTACAGTTCAAAACAACCTTTAACTACGGTTCAAAATGACCTTTAACTACGGTTATCAGGCGTCGTCTATGTGGTCGTCGTTGTAGGTGGGCATCTTTTATTATGGTTCAAAACCATAGTAAAAGAAAACCTATGACGACGGTTCTATAGAAAAACCGTAGTCATAGGTCAAAATATGATGACAGTTCTTCAAAAGAACCATCGTCATATATGAACCTATTATGAAGGTTCTTTTATTGAACTGTAGTTAAAAGTTTATTGTTTGAATTATGACTATGGTTTAGTGAAAGAACTGTTGTTATAGGTGTAATAAAAGATCGCTTATTTACAAAAATGTCACCGGTCCATTTTTCATGACGGTTTGTCCTTTTAACCATCGTAAATCGAACGTAATAAAAAGTCATATCTATAGTAGTGTAACCGTATTAATATGTGAGGACTATTACAAAGATTATTTTGGATAACTGTAGTAAAAGTTGAACTATTACTACGGTTATAGAGGAGAACCGTTGTCATAACCATAGTAATTATGGACTATTCTTCATAACCATTGTAAAGGCTCGTAATTAAAAGTTATTATTGTAGCAGTGATAGCACCATGTTGGACTCAACACATGTTACTTTCCCAAAAAACTATATTTACAATTTTTTATGCATTTGTTTTATGTTGTATAGACACCATCTTAAGTATGCATTATTTTTTATATTAAACTGCATTTAGCTTTCATATTTAAATTGTTTACGTCAGTTAAAAATAACTATTATGGGCTAGTTCGACTTTACGTGAAATATGTTCATTTATGTTCGTTTCTTATTTGAAAATTCATTTCTGTTTTATGTTCGTTTATATTCGTTTCTGCTTCTTTTATGTTCGTTTCTGTTTATATTTCTGTTTATATGTATTTTGTATGTAAGTTCGAACAGACCTGTATTAAAGTATGATACGATAGAAAGGAGAAAAATCAAAATGAGACAAACTAAAATAAAATCAGTAGAAAAACATTAAGAGATAAAAGAGGAGCATATAAGTTAATCCAACAATTAAATTTACTAAAATACATTCACTTTCAATCTTAAACAACTATTGTAGTTAAGCTAACAATTAAAGTACAGTAATTATTCGAAAACCAAAACAATTATATTTCCAAACAGTTAATATATTTCCTCAATTAAAAACACTAAAATATATTTTCCGGGAAAAAAAGAAGAAGTAGTGGGATAGCCAATCCCCTATAGATTATGCCATCATAATCACTCAATACTATCTTATGGCCCTTGGGATGATTTCATTGAATTCAAACATTGTCTCATTTACGTTAGGAGGATTAAAAAAATGATATTGGCTAGCTGAAGGAGACACTTGGAGAGAGAGAGAATTGTTGACGTACATTCAGGAATTATCCAACAACCAGCTCAAATAATTGATCGAAATTCCATGCCAAGAGGTGAGTGGCTTGTTTCCACCCAGGATCCACCCAGGTTCGATCCTGGGTGGACACAAATTTCTCAAGATTGAGGATTTGTATGCTGTGGGTATAGTTGTGCTTGGCATCCCCTTCCCGGTCATGTTAAGCCCGTTGGGCTTTCCCTAAGATAGGGGGTCCAATGGATGGATCCGCTTACCCTTTAAAAAACTGATCGAAATTCCATGTCGAGCGGTGAGTGGCCTCCCTGTCGGGCGCCCCTGGGTTCGAATCTGGGGCACAAACTTTCCTCTTATTTGAGGAGTTTGTGTGTGGTGGTGAGGTTGTGTGGGTTTAGCGTGGTTTCCCTATTGGTTCGGTCAGTCTATTGAACTTCTCCGAGATAGAGGGTCCAAACGGGTGGGTTAACTTACCAATTTTGATCGAAATTCCATATCTTCTCATCCATTCCATCTAGACATCATGATTTTCTTCCTTTTTAAAAAACAAAAATTGGTAAGACTATTCAAGTAGATCGATTCATTGTTTCGCATATCTCCAGCCCTATAACTCGGATGCTCAAGTTTGACATGGGGATGGTCCGAACTGTGTCTTGAATCTGACTAGTATGGATGTTGATGCCGGGAGCAAGGGAAGCAAAAATTCTCCCATACTTTCTGTAAAATTTTGAACTCAATATCAATTTACCATCGAGCCGGTAATTATTGAGAATTAATACGATTGTTAATGTCAAACCATGTAGTATTATTATTAATCTACTATTCAACCAATTAAAAGAGGATGTACTATTAATCTGATATAATAGTACTATTATATATAGATATCAATGTGTACAAAAGGGCCCATTCACAGAACCCAGACCCAGAGACAGATGCCTCTCTAACATACACCCAAAAAAAAGAAAATTAAACTAAAATTAAGGGGGAAAAGTTATACCCTACCACAACAAATGAACGGGTAACATAAGCTCTATTTTCAAACACCCTTACAAAAAGGAAAAGAAAATTAAGCTCCAAGGCCATTTCTAAAAACAGGAGGATGAGGATGAGGATGACTTAATCAACATGGTTATTTTCTATTCACAACCATGCAAAAACTGGATTTAAAAAGAAAAAAACAGGAAAAAACCCTCCTGCAAAATGGACCTCCGAGCAAATAAGCTGGTGAAGATATAAGCTGGGCATTGTCAGAACTGGCAAGGTTATCCATGGGCTTTGCACATGATAATGATTCTTGAAGAAATTAACCAAGAGAAATTGTGGAATAATTAAAGTTGGGTCTCTAACTTTTTGTGTTCCCCTCCTTTCATATCAAATGTTTCAGAGCAGCATGTAGATTTCGGACAAGATCTTCTGCTGTCATGCTAAATTCAGCACCCATCTGAAAAAAAAGAAAAGAAAAATGGAGGGCTTAAGCAAAGCGTTTCAGTAATTTTCAATAGAGGAAAAAATGTTTGCAATAGGAATCTTGATGTGAGAGCATAAGTAGTCTTTAATTTTTATTTTTTTTTGGGGTTTAATTCCTTTCGGGCTGCAAACTTCAAGGTAAAAGTCTTCCTAATAAATTCGCTTGCGAAGATTCGAACTTGTATTCTCCTCTTACCGATGTAAATAGATAATAGTAATTACTTTGAATAATTGGAATCTTGATGTGAGAGTATAATATATGATTTATTATCAAACTGTATATGTATGCTTGGGGATTTTCCGAATTTGCTTTTAGATGGTGGTGCTTTTTTTCAAAAGCATACTTGACGTTCGCCTTAATTTCGAAAAAGGTATGACGTAGTTAAAAGGGCAAAGGCGAGTAACCAATGGTTTTGCTATTTCGAAAAGTTGGAAAATCCCATGCTTTCCCCAAAACATGCTACATACATATATATGTCGAGTGAATTTCAACCTTAAAATTTGAAAACCCTATCTAACTCCAAAGAATTTCATAATATATGGGTAAGATTGAAGAGAATGATGTGTTTAATTAGTTAAAGAATGAAGAAGGGATTTACCTGAGCTATGATGGTTACATCAAGAGAAGAGCTTGCAAATGCCAATGCACTGCTGTTAATAACCACTAGATTGAAGCTTTCTATCTTAGCAATGAGTTTCTCGAGGATCCCATTTTTCTTTTCACAGTGAATTCTCATGAGAACATCCTTGTCTGAGAATCTGGCTTCAATTTCTGGGAAAGAATCACCACAAGAACTGCCATAGAATTGTCCTTGCCCTGAAAAGGGATCGCTGTCATCTGCAAAGACTGTTGATCTTTTCACAAGCACAGCTGATTCCACTGTTCTCTTCTTGGTTTCCTCCTCGAGGATCTTCACTCGCTCTTGAAGCTGTTTTAGGTACTTAATGGCATCTCCGAGGACTGAAGCCTTGTCCATCTGTTCACTCATCACACAATCACTGATCAATTCACTCACAACTTTGATGAGGTTGGAGAAGTTTCATGTTTGGACTTCTGCCTAAGATAGTATATGTAAATATTTTCTATTTTTTTGGGTTTTATTTTGATTTTACCAACTAGGTTATGAGAGAAATTACTTTCCTAGCTCCAATGAGGGTTCACAAAAACTTGATACACAACATGAAATTTGATACTTTTTGGATCAAAACTGTATGAAAGTCATTTTATTTCTTTACCCTAAAGCATAGGAATCCAAAATTTGACATAAGATTCCCCTATGCAAAAATACATGCAGTTGAGCCCAAATAAAATAAGCTTGTATGGATGCCTTACTATTCTAAGAACACTTAACATCCAAATCAAAGAGGGTGCACAAGGAAAGATCAAAAAGGTACCTTCTTAAGCCCAGGAACTATAGCAGACAAAGCAATGAATCTCTGGCTGAGTTTTTCTCGGCGTTTCCTCTCAGCTATGATGTGTTCCTTCGATGCTTGAGCCAGCCTATCGGAATTGCTACACTTCTTGGCAACATGAGGGGCCTCGAGTATGTACCCGTGATTTTGAATGGAAGGTTGAGAAGCCAGCATATCAGATGGGAAGGTTGGAGAGACAACAGCCTCCTCTTTGGGGGTCACAAGGCAAGGCAACTGGGTCGAGAAGTTTGAATTGGCAAAGGACAAGATTTTGGCAGAGGAGTCTTGAGGATTATTATTCCAGTCGTTCATCTTAATCTGTTTAATGGGTCTCTCCAAAACAGGGTGATTATCAATTTGCATGGATGTTTTGCAGCTAAGAGATTGGTTAGATCCAATATGATGGAAGGTGTTGCCATACGAAGGTAACAATGGTGGTTTGATCAGTTCTTCATATGGGTTGACTTGTATTTGATGATCTATGAAGCTAAAATCATCCATTCCCTGCATCCAAGAGAGTAATCAAATCGCCGCATCAAAACTATGTACCATTCAAAGATCCTAATATCATAAACCGGCATATAGATTCCACCCAACCGTGCATAAGAAAATTCAAATGTATTCAACTTTATCGATACTAGCAAAAGTCAGGTTTTCAGAAAGACCAAACAAACTTAGTTTGAAAGGAAGCAAAATAGCAGAAAACTGTAGATACCCATTAACTTTTCTTGGATAAATTCCACCCCTTTTCTTTCTACTTGTCTTCAAAGCAAGCTACAAAGTCTATAAGTGATCCCCATGTTCAGCGAGGTATATTATCAAACACATGGTAATCACTAATAACACGCGTCCACACAACAAAAGAGGAAACATTTTTGCCCGAATAAATTAAAACCCAGATCGCGAATTACCATATCACTGTAACCTCTGAACATTGAAACCACATCTATTGAGAGAGAGAGAGAGGAAAGAGGAGAGAGAAGGGGAGGGGGTTCTGGTGCTTGCAATATTGCATGTACCAGCTGGGAATTTATTGGTGTCTAGATGTCAAGATGGGAAGTGGGTACAAGGGAATCAGAGGACGGAGTGAAATTAAGGGATGATTGTGAAGGTAATATTCTTGTTGAATCTTAGTAGGTAATGCAATTAAATAATACAATTAGGTGTTCGTTCATGTGATTATCGTGTTTGATTGAGGATCAATCCCAGCTAGCCGTTGAATTTTAAGCTTGCTAGTTGTTATTGAGGCAAAGTCGTATCTTACGCGGCTAATTACCAGACATTCTTCACACGCGCCTTAACTTTGTCCATTGTTGCTTTATGGTGTGGCATCAGAATCTATTTTTTTTTTTTTCTGTTTGTTAGATATCAACAAAAAATCATGTTTGAAGTTGTAGTACATTCAATAATTCTTATAATTAATTTGGATAACTCTTTGTTGGTTGGTGTTTTATTTTAATTATTAGATTAATAATATAAAGTAAAATTTAGGTTAAGGTTTGAGAATCCATGGAGAAATTCAGTCGATGATCATGAACTTTTGATAAATATTAATGTTTTATTTTTTATCTTTTATCGATGTTAGATATATAACTTATATCATATAAATGTTCTAAAGAAATCATTGCTAGACATTGTACTATTATATATCCTTTTAACGATTTAGACTTCTTATTTCATGTTTATCATTACTCTCTCTTAGAGTTTGCACAATTACATAATTTATACATTCATAACCAGTTTGAACATAACGAGGTTCAATTATATGGTGTTGGGTAAAATTGGCTTACATGTCAATAATTTTTTTATTGTTTACTTTGATATGAAAATACTTTTATGTGCATATCTTAACACTCACTCCACATGTAAATCTTTATCTAACTTTCACAAAATTCAAGATATAACTATATCAATACATGTGTGTCCTTGTAAGCAAGTTTATCTTGCCCTCTTGCTCCAAGTAGACCCACAAAATTCTTATTCAATCATCACTTATCAACACACATCGGAATAATTTTCAATAAATTAGAATATAAGCGATACCGATACACAATTAATAAATTTACAAAAACAACCTGTAAAAAAGAATATATATTCCCGAGATTATGATACAAAGACGATAAATTCAATAGAATATCATCAACATTATCCATACGATTCAAATTATAAGCCAATAAGTTGTAGACAAGCTAGAAATCAAAGTGAAAATTCAGGATGTTTGACCACTAAATCACGCATTAATTGTTGTAGTAACATTTATTAGGAGGGAGGACTTGGAAGGGAACAGTCCGAAAAATTCCTTTTGATTCAATGCTGGGTAAGTACCGCCCAAATATTCAAGTTATCAACTTTTTGTCGTCCATTTAATTAGTTGGGATTGGGAATTATACAAAATGTCAAATTTGTCCCCTCAAATTTCCTATGTGAATGATTTGGATGCTCCTACTTTCTCTCTTGCAATGCAAAAATGTGAATTATGCAACTCATTTTCACTTCATTATCACCCTCTTTCTCCTCTCTTTGACTTCCACCCAAGATCGGTACAAATTTCACTCGAGTTTTAGTTTTCTGAATAGAGAAGATCTATGACAATAGAAATCCGATCCTTATAACCTATAATAACTTGACTCAAATAAAAAATAAAAAAAGACCAAAGACTTTAGAAATATATAAATAAGTTCACCAAATATTTATGTATTTTAGATCTAATGTCGTCATTATTTCACATCTTCATCGAAAACAAATTGAATTAGGTACCGTTTATATTATTTTCATTTATTTTGGAAAACAAAAGTATGCTAAAAAGCTTATTTTTCATATAATAATAATACATAGATGTACATGAGAATGAGGAAAAAGAGACATGAGCCCTTTTGTTTGGAAACTTCCAATTCTTGTCCCTTCCAAGTCCATTGACATTAGGGTCATAAAAAAGCAACAATTAATAAAAAAATAAAAATAACAAAAACCATAATAGTTAAGAATAAAAAAATAAAAATACGGCTTCTTTAATCTCTATATATGTTCTCACTTCAAAGTCCCTAGCCTACATCACACCTATTTTTTATTTTTTTATTTTGTCAAATGGCAACTACATTACATAATAAATTTAATTCCTCTACAAGAGGTAACCCTAATTAATTTATTTATTTATTAATAGTATAATTAGTGCTAATCAAGGTATTTTTTTGATCATATACGTTATCTTAATTTGATTATTTTTATAGAACCTTCTCACCCCAAAAAATATATATAAATTTACAGATGCTTAATTTAATTATTTATGTGCTTTCTAATTGTGTTATGATGATGACGACCCTCTGACGAATATCATGCGACATATATACATATAACAAGATTATGATTTTTTTTTTGCTTGGATATATACATTTTTCAAAAATTACGGCCATTTGTGGAAAAATTCTTTCCGTCTTTGTACAACATCTATGCTTGATTTAAATTTTGTCTTTTTTTCTGTCTTTATAAATTTCGAAATAATTCTTTCTCAGTATTTGTAATGTGTTGCCAAAGCTATATATTTTTGTTTGGGTTTGTTAAACGACTTCAATTATAAAACTTTTTTCCTCTCATTTTTTGGGTATATATATATATATATATATATATATATATATATATATATATATATATATATATATATATATATATATATATATATAATCTTACAAAATCATTTAATTTTTTCCTACACCATACCTTGCTTATTACAATTACACTATGTATAGTATATAATTCTTTTTAAACATTTGCATTATCTTTAGACCTACAAATTTTTGAATTATTTATTTTTGTGAATTTTTAGAATCCATAATGATGGAGAAAACTTTGGTCCGTCAAACTATTGAATATATAAACAAATGGAGAAACATGACCAAAATACCCTTTTTATGCAGTGTGTGCATTATAATACGGAAATAGAATTTTATTTAATAAATTTATAAATAAATTTTCCTCTTTGTTCACACTGAATAAGGATTCCTACAAGGGGTTGATAAAAATAAACAAAATAAGTCATTGAAAAATAAAAATTCATATTCTATCAAAGAAAGAAAGAAAAAATTTATACCTTTCATGTTATATAAGATGTCAATGGCATGGTATGTATATGCATTTTATACATGTAATTCAATAATTTTATTATCATTACATTTTTTGATATATTTCCTCTACTATTTTAATTTTAACATGTTGGATTTTAAATAATGTATCATTGTTCATATTTTTCTAACAATGCATATATTATAGTCTAATAGGTTTATAGCAAAATTATTTAAACATATACACTCAATTGATGTATAAAGCGATATAAGGAGAGAAGACTTTTTTTTTGGGGAGGGGGAATAAGTTGATTTTTCTAGAAATCTCATAAAATCTGAGAATATTTATTTTTTAACTTCTTAGTTTGTTTATCTCACTCATTCCTCGTGAAAATCATCATCTTTTGTGAACATAGAGGGAAAGAATTTTTTAGTGGAGAAACAATAACATTAGGAAGAGGTGGATGCTCTTTAAAACAACTTTGGATAATATGTTTTATGTCAAATAGTGTTGTCGTTATTTTAAAAACTTTTAACAAAAAGTAATAATCTATACACTATATAATGCCAATCTTTTCAAATTTTGAAATGCTGCAACCGGAGTGAATTAAGGAGTTTCGTCCAATCAAAAAATAAATAATTTATCATTTAATAAAATAATTTTCCACTCATCTATGGACTCTAATAATAATAATAATAATAATAATAATAATAATAATAATAATAATAATAATAATAATAATAATAATAATAATAATAATAATAATCATAATAATAATAATAATAATAATGATAATAATAATAATAATAATCATAATAATCATAATGATAATAATAATCATAATGATAATAATAATAATAATAATAATAATAATAACAATAATAATAACAATAACAGTAATAATAACTATAATAGTAATAATAATAATAATTATTATTATTATTATTATAATAATAATAATAATAATAATAATAATCATAATGATAATAATAATAATAACAACAACAATAATAATAATAATGATAATAATAATAATAATAATAATAATAATAATAATAATAATAATAATCTATGCAATAATTAACTATAATAGTAATAATAATAATAAGAATAAGAATAATAATAATAATAATAATAATAATAATAATAATAACAATAATAATAATATAATAACAATAATAATCTATACAATATATAATAGTAATCTTTTTAAATAGGCTAAATACTACAACAAGAGTGATTGTAGGAGCTTGGTGTAGTCACAACCATAAAAATTATTTGTTCATTAAAAATAAGTTATTGATTTAAATAATTAAATAAACGATAAAATTCATCGAAAGGAAAAAAAAGGTTTCCCTTTAAAAGTAAACTGTATCAAGGTAATATTGAATCCCCTTGCTGAAAAATAAATAAATAATATTATAAAATTATTTAATCTAAATCTAAAAATTAAACAGTAAATAATTAGCCTTATTAATTTTAAAAATATATAACATAAAATAAAACCAAATTGAGCAGAAAGTTAATAAATAAAAATTATAGAAAATTATATAATGAACTAAATTAAAAATTTGGACAGAATTAAAAACATAAATACTTTTTAAAATTTTTCAGAAAAATTAAACACAATTAAAACAGAAAAACAAAAACATAATCTAAAATATAAAGTTAAACAAATAATCAATTACACTACAATACATATGAAAATAAATAATTAAATTAACTAGAATATTAAAACTATTTTTGGACCGAAACATACACTAAAAACCTAAAATTAAAATACAAAAATTAAATTTATAAATTTATTAAATTAAAAACTTACTTTAACCTAAATTAGAAAATAAATCAAAAAATAATCAAATTAATCATAAAAACTAAGAAAATTAATACTAAGATATTAATACTGTAACTAAACCCTATAATAATATAAAAAATAAAATTAACCAAAGGAAACTAATTTAATCCAACTTCTAACAATTTGACTAAAAATAACAAAAATAAATAGAAAAATAATCCGAAAATTAAAATATATTAGGACTCAAAATAAAATTAATATAAAATTACTGAGATATCTATCCTATTATCAATCAATGTAATTCATTCTCAGGTCAATTATTATTAAAAATCCGTGAAAAATTTAAAAAAATATATTGATGACAAAAAGTATACCGAATGATTTTAAAGAAGGGATGTAATTAAGAGTAATTTTATTTAAGATAAATTATAGAATAATATTTTAGAAAATAATTAAAGGATATTCTATTATTTTTAACGGTGTTAAGGTTAATTCACTAATTTTTTTAACCTAAAAAGGATAATCTATATTATTTCAAATTTTGGTTTTATTTGATTTACATTTGAGAATCACAAGCTCAGCTTTTTTTTTTTCCTTTGTGACTTCAAATTGTGACTCGATCGAAATCTAATGAGATAACTATCAAAGTGAACAATATATATTTAATTATATATTTTTGGGTGGATGAATAAGATATTTCATTAGATGAGAAAATTTGTTCTTCCTTTCTACTAAAAAATAAATATGTATCGCAAAGATGTAACAAATAACTTCGTTATTGTTTGGTTTATTAATTTGCTAGGAAGATGTGGTTGAGGTGACTAAAGAATATGGTATCAATTTCAAACTAATTTTCAAACTAATTTTTAATTAGTGGTTTTAAGTTTTGAAAGTGATTGAATCAGCAAGGGTCGGTCAATTGTAGGAGGTCTGCTATGATTAAGGTATAAGTTTAACTACTTATTTTATATTTTTAATTTTTAATATGTAATTTTTTATCTAATTTGATTTGTTTGGATCATGAGTTTCTCTGTCTTTCCACTTACTTTTTAATTTTATGTCTATTCTATCATTTTCAAAATACGACATGCATCCACGCTTTTACCATACTTATGTTAAGTGTGGAAATGGTATGAGTGGACAAATATTCCACACACTAAATAAGTCGGATGAGAGTCATCTTTAACTAAACAATTATATCCAAAGAAAACAACATCACTCGCCATAAATTTTTGAATTATTTACTTTTGGAACTATTGAGTTATGGTGCATGAATTGTTAGAATCCATAATTATGGGGAAGACTTTGGTCCATTGGAGTATTGAATATATAAATAAATGAAGGAACATGACCAAAATGCCCTTTTTATGCGGCGTGCGCATTAGATTAGCGAAATAGAATTTTATTTAATGAATTTATAAATAAATTTATTTAATAATAAATTTAAAAACTACTACTATTTTATAATTGTTATTTTTTGGTAATAGGTTTTTCAAACAACAACAATACCATTTGATATAAAAATATCATATCCATTTTTTTGTTGAAAAAAAAAAAGTATCCACGTCTTCCTAATTTTCTCATTCCTCTTCCAAAAAAAAAAACTTTCCCCTTTATTCACACTGGATAAGGATTCCTACAAGGGGCGGTTGAGATAAAAATAAACAAAGTAAGACATTAAAAAATTAAGATTCTCATATTCTATCAAAGAAAGAAAGAAAAATTTATATCTTTCAATGTTATACAAGATGTTAATGACATGGTACATATATGCATTACATTTTTTGATATTTTTCCAATACTGTTTCAATTTTAATATGTTGGATTTTAAATAATGTATCACTGTTCATATTTTCCTAACAATGCACATATCATAGTCTTAGTTTTACAGAAAAATTATTTAAATATACACTCAATTCATGTAATATAAGGAGAAGACTTTTTCTTTTGGGAGGATGGGAATAAGTTGATTTCTGGAAATCTTATAGAATCCCATAGTCTTTATTTTTTAACTTCGTAGTTTGTTTATCTCACCCACCCCTTATATGGGAAACATCATCCATTGCGAGAAAAAAAAAAAGGGAAAGAAATTTTTTTAAAGGAGAAACAATAACATTAGAAAGAGGTGGATGCATTTTTTTAAAAAGAACTTTAGATAATATATTTTATGTCTAATATTATCGTTGTCATTTTAAAAAGCTATTAACAAAAAATTATAATCATAAAATAGTAGTAGTTATAAAATTTATTATCAAATAAATTTATTTACAAATTTATTAAATAAAATTTTATTTTTGTAATATAACGCACACACTGCATAAAAAGGACATTCTGGTCATGTTCCTCCATTTATTCATATATTCAATAGTTCAATGGACCAAAAATTTATTTCATAGTTATGAGTTCGAAAAATTAATATACCATAGTTGAATAGTTTCATAAGAAAATAATTTCAAATTTTCATGATCAATAAAGTCACTGGAAAGGGAGAAGACAATCATTCATTATTTTTGGTCCCAAAAATAAATTATTAGGGTTTTTTCTTTTCAAAAATATGTATTAATGAAGAAGGGTTCATTTTTATAACATGATCATAGTCATGTTGATCACTAAACTATAGTCAAATGAGAATCTTGCTGAGTTCAAGTCATAAGATAGAGCTTGATTTATTTTGAGGTAGATTCCACTATTATAAATATCATAGTAACTGTAATTTTAACTCTTTTTTTTTATAATTATTTTACCTCAAAAAAGGTATAAAAATGGATAAAAATAATCCTTACATACTGATGCATGTAATTAAATAATTTAAACTCTTATAAACACCTAAAAAGATAACTTCATAAAAATTAATTTCCCATGTTTTGTTTAACTCATGTTTGATTTAACTTATTTGGTAAAATGTAGTAGTATAAGTTCTAATTCTATCGTCATATTTCAAATATTACAATATGTCGTAAACTAACATTGTAAAATGAAAACCAACGTAATAAACCAATTACGATTTTTAACATAATATTAACATTTTTTTTTTTTTGCCATAAGACAAATTTAAGATTAAAAAAAGGCCTATTAATATTCTAAATTATCTTGGAGCCATTGCCAATGTCTAGATATAATTATATTATACATAGGAGTACATGTAAACATTTGTTTTTTCCAACAAAAGCCACCAAATTGAAGGAAAAAAAAAAGGGAAGAAGACAAAAGAAATACAGTGGTTGAGGAATATTTGAAGAAGAGATCTTGAGGATAGGGCAACCCAAACTACCTACCAGTGGAGAGCCATAATTTCCAGGTTTCATGGACTTGAACTTGTTGACCAAAGATCATCATTTGAACACATTATTATTGGTTGGAAATTAAAATTGGAATATATTAGACTATCTACTGTCTCTATTCAATTAGATTTTCCTCTAATATTTAAACTTTTTTATTTCTTATATTATATCCAGTTTATTTTTTTATTATTTTTTGTCGTCATGTAATTTTAACAGCATTTCTCTTTTCTTTTTTTTTTTTTGTCACAACAATTGCAAATTGCAAATAATTAAAAATAGTTCAATCAAGTATCACTTTCGTGTCAAGGCTTAGTGTGTATATATTTAAGTGATTAATTAGATAAAAGTTGCCTATTGTTAATATTAATATTATTAATCATTCTCATATTTTAGCTCTATAATTTGGGTGATATAATCCCAGAAGATACAAAAATATTAAAAAATTGTTGAACGCCGTTATATCCTTTGGCATTGGCATATGTACAGACTATAGTTAGTGAAATCTAAGGAAATGCCTCTTCTTTTTCTTTTTTTTTCCCCTAAGGCAAAAGTTATACCTAAATTATCCTCAATGAAAATAGGGAGGACAGAAATACGAGAAAAAGAACACAACCATAAAGAAGAAGAAGAAATTGAAAGCCCAAACTTACCTACCCAGCAATCTGCAACACGATTGCCTTCATGAAATACATGTTAAATAATGACTAAACAACAAATCTTAAAGTACCATCTTGTATCTTGAATAGGAGTTTGAATCTCCCAAAGGGCATGTATCTCACCTTGCAATGCTTTGATTAGTACTTCATTGTCACCTTCAAGGACAATCAAACGATAACCTACTTGTACACCAGCTCGTTTCATTTTGCAAAATTGTTGCTTCGCTACAAGAACTAATGTATTCCCCAAGCCAGATGATCCAACTTGAATAAACCTTTCATCCCAACTTCTAATTAGAAACCCGGTGCAGCAATGAATGACGATTTTGATCCATTAAAATTGACTTATCCTCCTGACAACTTGTTCCATCAGACAAAGTGAGTTGAAGTGGTGGATGATGATTAGAAAATGATGCCGCATCCACGTCAAATTTCCCTCTAATCTTCCATTCAACCCATGTCCTTTAAACCAAATGCCTCTTAGCGTATTATATTGGCTAACTCTTATATCTAAAATTTAAATGAATTCACCGTAACTCATTAACACTCCCTTTTCGAAAATCCCTGTATATATTAGGAGAAAGGTCCATTTACCACTATTGTTTTAAAAAGAAAAAAAGTGGTATAATTTCATATTAACCATTGCTTTCAAAATTCAAACGAAAAACTAATACTTCTCTACAATGTATGTTTTTCTTCCCATCCCATGTATCTTGACAGTAACGCAAGCATATCTAACTAGATCTTCAGTTGAGTACAGAGAACAATACTTTGTCATTAGACCGTCTCACCAAAAATTATAACTAAGATCTTCAATAGAGTACAAAGAACAAACAGACCGTCTCACCAAAAATTATTTTAAGTCAATGCCATATCAGCTCTCATCTTACTAGTTGCACCCGAGAATTTACAGTCTGCAAGCAAGAATTTACAGAACACCGCACAGTCTGCACGAAACTGTTATTCTTGTCTACTTTGTGAAACTAAGAAATTATCCACTAATCCAAAAAATTGAGCTAATCATCTGAAAAAATATGAAGGACGAACACAGACAGTATAAAAAAATAAAAAAATAAAAAACACGCCTACTCGTCTATTCACAAAAAGAAACTATATACAATTACATGAAAGAGTGAATGTTATCCGTTAAATTTAGTGCAAAGTTGTGATGACCTACGCAGTAGTATTTGTCTTCTCCTCTAGCAGTGGCGCTTCATTTGTCTTATCCCCGCCCCTGATATCGTCTTCACTCTCTTCATAGAATTTGTCAGCCCCATGCAAAAAGATCCCTGCAATCATACACCAGATTTGAGAATTTCCTTTTGGACATCTTAGACTAGTTCTTGCCCTCGAGAAAGCAACTGAACAACTGGTGGAGCTAGAGTCGCAATTAGGATAGGAAATGTGGCCCCCTCGGAAGGGGGGTCAGCCTCAGGCGTAAGACTTCTCTTCCTTTCATAGAAAAATGGCCAATATTGCCTCCCCTTTGCTATTAAAATTCCAAGGTCCCAGCCAAAAGACGCGATCGGCTCCAGGCATTTAAGGTAAGATCTATGGGAGAATACTAAGTAGAAGTCTATCTAAGAGTCATCGATATCTTAAGGGAAATGCATATTGTGCACAGAAAATTTCGACAAAATGGTTATTAGCATAGGGATTTGAAAAGAGTCATCATGAGGCAATTTATCAGCACTAAATTAAAGCGGACTACAGCAAAATGTTTTGCTAAATTGTTGTCCACTTCTTTTGCTGTGAACAGTACGTACCCAATGGCTTTCCAGTCTCGGGTCTAACTTGAACAGTCTTTCTGCAATTCAATTCTAAGGGTAAACTCGGTACATATCTGGACTGCATGGCCCCATTGTATGAGGGACTCCTATGTGATCGTTTACGTTTTTGTGGCACTCAAAAGTGGAACTGTCACAAATTCACTGGAGACCGTCACTAAAAAGTTGAGTGCAGATAGAAAGTGTCTTACCTATAAACCATATTGCAGCTGCTAGAAATAGTATTGCTGTCAAAATAAGAGCAGTCTTCCTCCAATTGTTAATGCGATCCTAGAGCAGATTTAAACCAACAAGGTGAGAGCTAGATTAACCTCTCATGTTAAGTGCATACGTCAAGAATTGCATAGCTACACATATACTAAAGAAACAGCGATACATAAATTAAAATTTAAATACAGTATTACCTGGAGAACTCCCACAAGGGGCGAGGAAGGAACATCGCCAAAAATATGAATTGCAACTGTGGACATGGCCATAGATAGTGGACGCAAGCTTGGCTTGACAGAATGCAAGCACACAAAGTTTACGGGAGCCTGCAAATGGAAGCAAGGTTTGTGTGTGTGATGAGCTTTTCGTTCGTTTCTAACATATATAAATTTGACACAGAAGAAGGCTAGTAGGAATATTTTAGTTTCCAGTGAGCTATCAAATCCTTGCACAACTATGTTATTAGTACTCATAAACATGCTCTAAGGTGGTGCACAAGTGTTTGATGCGCAATCATACCATAAATGAATTAAATCATATTCGAGTGATGCATCTAATAAACTGAAACCATAAAGTCAAAAGCAGCTAAAAACAGATGAAAATTAATAATACCTGAGTAGCAAAGACTAGCAGTTCACCAATTGCGAAAAATACAAGGAACAGTATCTCTCTCTTGAAACAGAAGGCAGTAAAGCAAAATACTGCCCCAAAAATGTTGACGTTGCGAGTAGCTGAAAAAATTCCAAACAAGGGAGTTCAACGACAGCTGTTTAAATGATGACAAAGACTGGTACAGATGACAATCTCCATAAGCTGTAAGTACTATAGCTGATTTTTTCATCAAACAAAGGACTTCAAATAACCATTCACTACAAGTGACACATCAAAAGGCCACAAATAATTTGCTTGCCTTAAAAGCATTTGAAATCGAGGAGGTCATGTAATCAAGAAGGAGACCTCCTCCTATACTTCCCGCCAATCCACAACCAACTGTAATCCCGCTCGAAAACCATATCTGCATTACCCTACCATATCATAAAGAACCTCAATATTAGTTATACATAAGCCATGAATGATTCAAGAAAATTTTCACACTTGAGCAGTGCATCACAGCTAATAGATCAGGAACTAACAAAATAAATTAGTTAAGCCAGGGACAGAAGTGAAAAGCCGGAGTGAGAATATACCATATTGTAGATACTATAACCAGCCTTTGGTCCCCAATACGAGTATGCCCCGATCACAAAGTTGTAGGCTATGTAACCTGAAGAAGCCAATTATCAGAAAATATAAATTAAATTTTCACCTCATACTTGAACCAAGTCACCACTAGCAAGCTTCACTATGATCAAATTTAGAGTTACTAAATAAGACCAGAAGACAATTATTTTCTATGATGTGAATTCAACAATCCAGCCAAAGTTCAAAACAGGAAAATCATCACAGAAGCCGATGGAAGTACCTAGAACATTAACAACATAAACCTTCTCAATCAGTAGCAACTTCATGTCCTTGAGAAATCTTGTGAATTCATTCCCCTCATTTTTCTTGACCTTTGATCTGCCATGATTAAAATCCAAGGTCACTCGACAGGAATTTTAGATTAAAAATTGAGAATTCAGTCGATAAATGCAACAGAGAAATTATGACAAATGGTAAGAGGCATAACAACAAGGAGAGAATCCATTTAGCCGATTTTGTATTCATAACTGCCCAAATATATGAGGATAGTGCTTCCTGGTAAGGCGTGTTAATGGTCTCTTTAGTACGTTAATAGTAACCCAAAGCCAAAACTTATCATAGATGCAATCGGGAATTCAGACAATTCTTTTTGTTTACTCTCTCTCTCTCTCTCTCTCTCTCTTTTAGGGGGAGGGTCAGGAATTAGGGGGCCAGGGGTAATATCGGGCTGAAACAAGGTTCACACCGTTTGACATAGCGATGGCTTTAACACCCAGTCTCTGCTGCACGTTGTTTCAGCAGGATGAAGACCTTTACCCAAATAAAAGCGAAGCTAAATTTCAAGCCTAGATATCAAAGCTGCTACCGGGACTAATGGAAGAACTTTTACCAGGACAAGAATCTCCTCAGGCCTCCCAAAATGATATTGTCCCATGTATTGCATATAGGTGACATTAATGTAATTATTTCAGCCTAACTTCCTTTAAAGCAAGCTGTACTTCGATAAGAGCTTTATGTAGAACACTATAAGTTATGGATCTTTAACCAATTGCTATTCCTTTGACTTTTCACCATACAAACTTTTGCTCATAACACAGTTTCAGTTTCTGTGATGTCTTCCCATTGATTATGACAATGATATCTAATTATTGTGCAAGATAGAGACAATCCAAACTACAAACAAAAACATGAGCCGAAAATGGCAGACTTACTTGGAAGCTTCACCCAAATAATCCTCCTTCACTCGAAGTGGAGTTTCACTGCAATCAGTGATAGAAACTTCTGAATCTGCTAAACAATCCAAACCAATGGCATGATTCGGATCATAAAGAATGCAATCTCAGAATTTACTCTAATGAAGAACTGATTGAAGAATAAAATGAATACAGACACTTATCATAATGACCAGAAACAGGCGCAACTTGCAACAAAGTAGTGAAATAAAAATGACGAGCAATTTTTGTGCCTTCTGAAGGAAAATACACATGCTTTCAATAATGTATCCTCCAAGACAGAGCAAATACGTGAGACTCTTCAAGTCACAAATTGAAGGAATCAAGCATGTGTTCTAGATCATACCTGATCCTATTAAAGAATTTAGCTATACTGTCCACGAAGGGAAGAACTGCATATAGCCCACTTTCTTAAGTTCATCCAAAAGTCTAGCATCAAAGTGATGCTAAAGCATCTTCAAACAGATAAAAAAATCTAAGTGAAAGAATTTCTTCAAGGAATTCAGGTTTCCCACCTTTTTTTGGGGAAAAAAAAACCAAAATGAACCAATACCCTAGAGCCCCACCAAAGCGAGTTTGTGTTGTCTGGTTCCTAGTGTAAGCAACCTCACCACTGAATCGTCAAGAGGTTGTTTCCACCAGACACCAGATTTTAAAACAGTTAACTGTCTACCACTCTACAACAAAGTAAGAAGATGAGAATTTAAAAGTATGACAACTTCAATGGAAATTAAGTGAATTTGCTGCTTGGCAGACATTCAGCCCATAAATAGGTTAGACAGTAAACACCTTTAATAGTTGTTTGGTTGATAGATGGGTTTTTTAGGAGAATTTGGATTTGCTTCAATGATTTCAACTTCATGTGAGATGAAGCAATCCTACCTCAGCTCAGCATATATAACTTGGACGAATGAACTAAAAATATTTGAAAGGCAGCAGAAAAAATTGTTTGAACCGTCAACAGTGTTTTACAACTTCAGAAAACGTCAAAAGAGGGCTCAAAGTAAAATCAGCAGACATAATCAATTTTCCAGAAAAAGCCTAAAAGAACCATAATCAATTTTCCAGAAAAAGCCTAAAAGAGCCACATCCTAAACAGACTAGTATTACTAGCAGATATGTTCATCGGACCATTGGTTCATTGCCTGCTTTAGCAAGATCCACAACGAGTGGGGCTGGCGGATTAGTGGTGTGGTGCTCATTAATTTATAGTTTCATCTACTTGAAAACTGCAGACTATTATTACACCCCAACCCCCCAAAAAAAAAAAAGCAAGTAAAATAATCCAAAAGCAGCAGAGATGCATAAATTTGCTTTGCATGATGCTCAAATCACATTGACATACACAAGTGTATCTACTTGCTCAAAGGAGATCATCTAGCAATCCAGCAGCACTTCCATATTTGAGTGAAAACATGCAATTATTTCTCATAAGCAATCATTTTGTTTTGCTTTTTTTTTTTTAACTCATGCATGCAGGGGTCCTCATGAGTTTCTTTGTGTAGACGAGCGGCTACACTAGCAAGCAATTTGTATAGCTAGTTCTCAAAAGAGGAGAGCTGTTCATTCAAGTAGGATGAAACAAGCACAACTTCAAACTGGCAGTGTATCCATACCTTGTACGTCAGAAGCAGCTGTCTCCACTGATGACAATGCATTCTTGGATTCAGCTGGAGCAAATCCTAATATTTGAAACAGCAAAAAGAGTGAGAATAAGCACAAGAAAGCAATAACACAAATTCTAACACTGGTGCATAGAAGACAAATTACAAACCTTTCAATTGCAATGGTTTCATCACAAACCCTAAAATAACAAACGGAACCATCAAGATTGCCTCCATCCAGAAAGCCCATCGCCATGCAAGATGGCTTCCTACCTAAACACAATGTTGAAACAAGACACAGATAGTATGACAGAGTTACCAGAAAATCTACTGAAATAGTTCTAGAGAAGTAGACATAACATAAAAGAAATTATCAGCAGTACACTCCACAGATGTTTGTTTCTCAGATAAAACTTTCACCACACACAGAGGAAACCAAGACATCACAGAGCAGCAGCTCAACCAAATTATAATTAATTAGAAACAGCATTTCAAATTCCTGTTTGTTATTACAATGTTTTTTTAATAGGACAGAGATTTCAGGAGAATTATTCAAGAGTTTAAATAGGATAACAAGCAATAACTTAAGAGACAAATACTTTTCCAAAAGAAACATCTTTCAATGCCAGCTAGACATTAGTAAACTTACCAGTCCACCATAAATGTAGCCAATTGCATATCCAACTGGTATACACATGTAAAATACTCCAAGCCACGCTGTTCTCTGATAGAAGAGAATATAACTAGTGAGATATACAGTTCAACAATCTTCAACAAACAAGAGAACATGATCCAAACATGTCAATTACTGTGAGAAAACAGAACAAAATATGACTCAAATTTGAGAAAATATGGCAATATTGCAGTATAAAATTATTGACTTAACACTTCATTCGATATTTCAAGGAAACTGCAATTCATTAGACAACAGAAACCAAAAACAGCATGCAACACATATTGCTGGCTCTAATGGCTAATGTTGCAGCTAGATGACTTGGAATTCAGAAAGATTAGTGCAACCATGCCTGGGCAAAAACAGACCTAACAAAATCCTTAAATATCCCGATCTAAGCAGAATAAGCTGATGGAAACAAAAACATGGCTCTAATTGATACGTGTACTGTCCAAGTGTCAAACTCACCCATTTCTTTAAAAAAAAATTGCATGTTTGTGGTCTAAAATGACATGTCAAGTGTCCATAATCATGTTGGAGCTTCTATCATCCATATTGGGTATCCAAGGCGGAAGGGAGCACCCGACTAGCAACTTCACAATGCACCATAATATGTTCAATTAAGTTTCAAGCTGAGCTTCATAACAATGCATAACATGAACTGTCAAGTTTCACACCGCCAACAACAAAGAGGAAGAAAATTACACCTGATTGTCAGGAGCATTGTCGTCAATGAAAGGGGCTGCAAGGCTAATAAACGATGCCTCACCGACGCCAACCAGCCTAATTACATAAAAACCAATATGAGTCATCTCACCATCATAAACACAATGTTGAACACCTTTAAATTGGACTTACATGCGGAAAACAGTAATGGACCAGAAGTCCCAAGAGCACCCACAACCAACTACAGCTGCAGTCCAAACTAACAAGCCAACTCCAATTAGCCGAAATGGATTGACCCTACAAAACAGCCAAGACATCATCAAGTCACCACCAGACAACTGGCCAAGTAAGCCAAGACTTGTGCATCACACTAAAGCATATTCATGTTTACATTTTTTTTTTCATAAATCTAGAGATATGGAAAAGTAAGCTCATTAAGAATCCTTTTTCCCATCAAATATGTTAAGAATTTTTTCCCCTACAAACAAAAGATCCAGAGATTTCTCAAATACAGAAATCACTTAGGGTCATGAATCTGTATCTTCAAAAATTGCAATTCTAAAAGTCACATTTGAATCCACTGTAATGTTCAAAGAATCAAGATCTTTACAAAGTCTTCAGCTCCACAGATACTTTCAGACAGATTTACCTAAATAGGTCATTTTTGCATAAGTCATTCTGTGTACAAAGAATGTAAGAAGCATATGATAACCTTTCCTCCCCTAAATCCCAATCCCAGACCCGCCCATCTTATCTTGTGTATTGAAGAGAAACAATACAACAGTGCGTACCTCTTTGCTAATGAAGCAAATATTGGGGAGGCTACTAGGAGTCCAACCATGAAAGCAGATGATAGCACGCCATCTTCAAAGTTGTTCAATTTGAAGTCCCCCTGCATGCATTGAACATGCTCATAACTTCAAGCAAAAGGAACACAAAACATAGAATAGTGTATTGGTTATGAATGTATCTATTCATAAGAAGCCGGATAAGTTCAAGGGATAATAGTATATTCATCCAAGCACAAAGATACAGTCTATAAACTATCCATTTTTTAGCCACATAAAGATTGCAGTGTACAGGTTATCAATGTTCAAACATATACTGAATTTCTCAACATATTATACTTCTGATGACTACAATCTAAACTTTTTTAAGAATCTAACAGTTTATCCAACAAGTTGCATTGACTCTTACCAAATAAAAAGCATCCCCACAAAATTATTATCAGGGAGAGTAACACATTGTTCCAGGTATCACCGGAGAGTATAGCCTTTCAGAACATAGGTAATCCATTTTCCTATACTAACCACTCTAATCCCTAAGCTGCTACCTAAGTGAACAGGAAATAAACATGAAGGCCACAAAATTAAAAAAAATAGTGTTAAGCCTAATGAAATGGAAACAAATGCCCTTATCCTAGAGTGGTGGTGGAATTCTCTTTCAGAGCTCACAAAAACTATTGAATTTTAATGGATTTTTTTCAAATGGATGTTAACTGCTCAATGAGAATCAGTCTCTCTGTTTTTCAGAGAAAACTGCCTATATCTAAAATCTCACTAAACTCCACTGTAACACTAGGAGTTGTTATCGTATAAAGTGCTCAATCACAACAACAGATGACACTCCCGAAATATTTCTCTTTTGATATTGGCTTACAGATGGGGAAGTATTGTTACTGCTAAACAAAACAATAAATAGAAGAGAACTGCTTGGTGCTTACTGAATCCCACTACCACTAGTGCAAGTGCCACTCTCTGTACAAGTCTGACGATGCCCGTTCACACCATTGCTAGCAATTGCTCCTCGATCCAAATAATTTATCAAGTTAATCACACAAAAATTACCAGCAACCTGCATAAAAATGCAAGTTATTAGATAAAGAAACCTGTGAACCGTCTAATGATCGAATACCACAGGGATAAAGGCCAGTAGACCAAACACAGCAAAACCGCAATGTTCAATTCCGGAAAACATCAAAATTGTCTTCATTCATAATTCTACTAAGACCAGATACGCAATCACAAAAATACTTAGCAGAATAATCAACCAAAATTACCAAACAAAAGGAGCCAGAATTGAAATTGGCACAAATATGAAGCCATCCCAGGAAACCCATCAAGTGACATGAAATAAGTCAACTCAAACAAATAACAAAACCAACATCCACATCAGCCACATCCCATTTTTCGAACCACAAACTTCTCAAACAAAAAGGGCAGAAACCAATCAGATCAAACCCATATAGTCTCTTCTGAGCACTAAAATGACATTAAAATCAAATAACCAGAAACCAGGAGCAAGATAGATGAGAGAGAAACCTTTTGGGGGTAAACCAAGAACGCTCAGTAGATGAATCACTGATCCCAGAACCACCCATTTCCACTTCTTCTTCTGCTTCCTTCTTTGTCGATTCAACTTTGACAACGACGGAAGAATCCTTAGGTCTCTCCGCTGGCGTTGGCTGCTCTTCACCCATATTGCAAAAAAACAAAAAAAAAAAAAAATAAGGAAAAGATCAGCAGAAATTTTCAAAATTTCTGCTTTGACTGGTTGGTCTTTGACTTTTATGCTCAAATTGATGTGAAGTAGAATGGTAGTTGGACTCCTCCCCGATTTAATTTCTTCCCCGCTTCTTCTGCAATTTGGAGGAACTACTATATCCTTAATCAAAATAAAGAAAGTGAATATTTTTTTACAAATATTTTCTCTTTGTTCTTCTTTGTTGGGTTGTGTTGAACCGTCGTTGTTAGCAGGCGGGTCACCTTGTGGGTGATTGCTTTGCTTTCTACTACAAAAGTACGATAAAAATTGAAGCTTTTTTTTTTTCTCGGGTTTGGGATTCTTTTGAAAATTTTGGATAATAATGGAGATAAGAATTCTGGGGATGTTGTTAAAAAGCAGAGACTATGAGGAGTCTATTTTATCTCCAAGATTAATTAATATAAAAAATTGAAATGTGATTATGATTATGGTAGATTTGTAGTTGTAACCATTTTCATATCTTTGATTGTCAAAAAGATCTTTGACAGAAATGTGAATTATTACGATGATATTCATATCATTTTTCAAGATTCTTTTCCTCTTCACACTTGAACTTGAACTCCTTTTTTTTTTTTTTTTATATGACTTGAGCTTGTACTCTTCATATAATAGTTTGCTCTCACGTGTGAGTTCAAAGCATTTTGTGTGCCTCATTCCTCCCATTTTGTCGTTAGGCCATTCTAACTATTTTAATTTTTTAAAAAAAAATTTCTTTTTTAAGATATAATTTTATAAATGAAAGTAATTTTTTTCTAAATAGGTAAGATAGTGCATCTAACATCTATCACTTTCAATCTTTCATCTTAATGACATTGTAATGGGGAGGAATTGGAAGGGAAATAAAGGAAATTTTGTCATATTAAATATTTCGAGTGCATTTTACATAGCGAAACTCATTGGTTATGGAGAAAAATTAATGTAACTGAATAAGTTACTAATAATTATTAAAGAGGAAGAATTAAAGACTTTAACATAATAAAACATGACAACCTATCTTTTTTCCTTTAATTTAATAGACAAAAAATATAACTATATGAATATGAATATGGATGCTTCCATATATAAAATGAATATCAATTCATATAATAATACAATAATACATTGGTATTTGCATAGTTTTGTCTATTGGGTTGGGGATAAAGAAACTAATAAATAAATTTTATCTTTAGCACTACTTTATAAAGTTCTCATTGATTATAAAGCTCCTACCATCTAGTTGGAATGTTGGATGCACTAACTTTTGGTTGTGACTGACTCACTATATAGTATTGAGTTCTTAATCTAACAACTAAGAGTAAAATCTAGAATATATTAAGTCTCAAATTTAGTTTTTATTTTTTGAGTTGTTTTCGTGACTTATCTAAATAAATAAAAACGAAGAGTATGATATGTGGATCCAAATTTTTGATACAACAATGTCTCCTTTTAAAATAATTATTATTTTTATGTGCATTTAAATTTATTTACTGATATTTATACCATAATTAAACAGTTTTTCACTGATGGTAGCCAAAACACTGTTAATAAATGCACCTACCATGGGGAAGGAAGGGATCAGTTCTTATACTATAAATCTAGGCCTATGAAGTCGGTAACATGATACAATTCAAGGGAAGAATCTAATATTTTTTGAAAGGATCCATGAAATAAAGGGTGTGTTTAAAAAATGAAAATAAAATATCATTTATTATAACTCGAATCTATAGACCAAGATTCACGGTATAGTTTGTAGGGGGCGATATAAGAAAATGTTATATGAGGATCCATTCATTATTTCTGTTATTTTTCTGACTGGTGAGGTCAATCCAGAACGAAGAAAACACTCAACTTCATAAGAATCTAATTTCTTGCATGGATCGCCGTACACCAATTCATGTCAATCCAGTTAATGACAACTTTACCAATTTGTGATTTGTCATCTCAGTACCGAAAAGAGGAGAGGGGTTGTGAGTAGCGCTAGCAAAATTTCATCCTACTCAATTATCCTAATTAGCCCAATTCGAAAAAATCATGTACAATCATGAATTTTTTATCCGAATTATGAATTCAGATATAAGATTTTGCCTATTTACGTTATCAAAACTCGATATTGACCCGAATTTAAGACTTATTTGAATTATCCAACCCAAAAAATGGACATCATACAAAAATTTTGTCTGAATGTCAAACATTGACCGATTCTGATCTGAACCCAATTTTTTCCTAGCTACCTGAAAGGTATACTTAAGTTAAGCCGATGTTTCTATTTCAGAAAAAGCAGGGAAACAGCGAGCCACACCCTGTAAATTTCCTTATCAATACAATAACACTGTAAAACTTGCTTCTCAATTATAATAACAGCTTCAACTTCACAAGGCAGAGGAGATTGTGTGTTTAATTTGAGACCCAATGCAACAACCTCACCTTATGAGCAACATCCCCTAAACTTCTTATATTAATAGATAGATTGTAAATAGAGAAGAATATCACTGTGAAGCTTCAGAGTAAGAATTTGCAGGAACAAACTTCAGGGAAATGCTGTTAACACAGTGGCGTTCGTCTGTTGGAGTCGGAAAGCCTTCGCCTTTGAATACATGACCGAGGTGTCCCCCACAAGCTGCGCAAGTAATCTCTGTCCTCCGTCCATCTGGGTCAGGCTGAAAGGGTCATAGCATAAGCAACTAACCGTTACCATGTATAAAATTCAGGTTATTTGATCTACAACCCTTCCCTACTAGAGGGGATGAGAGTATGCATGGTGGGTCTTCGGGGATCCCCCCTTTTCTTTTCTTTCGCTGGTGTAAATGAAGGCATGATTGCATGAAAGCTGACATAGGGACGACTTGGACCCTTGTCTATAGTATATTCATATCAACCCCAGAAGATTTTATCAGGTACCAGTAGCTGACGCCGACAGATGGGTCTCCGTATACATCGAGAAAAGGGAAGCACAGTACTTACAGTGCGGTTTATGGCGCCAGGAAGTCCCTCATAGAAGGCAGGCCAACCACAGCCAGAGTTGAATTTGGTCGTTGATCTATAGAGAGGAGTACCACATCCAGCACATTTATACACTCCTTCCTCGAAAAATTTATCATACTCCCCTGTACCTGGATATCTGCAGCAAGAATGACCCTTTTAACATGAATTTTCAACTCAAAAAAGTTGTGATTAAAATACATAGCAGTAAAATTTCAAGTCCTAGCTCCAGCAATTATTGAGGTTCTTCCATTCAAATAACAGCCCAGACCCATCATTAGAAGATAACTGCCTCACCTAGTCAGTGCTGAAGTTGTATGCACTAGATTATGATGTAAATTAAACTAAATTCTCTTTCTGTCAGAGGATTTGATGGGATTAGAAGTTTGCCAGGAGGAGAACAGCTAACGGATGGGTACAAACACTTTTTGCACATGTGAGACACATCTTATTCATCATTGCCACAGAACTTAAATATGAGAATCCCTCATTTTCCTTATTCTGTTTGATATCTTCGATTAGGGTTCCCTAACCTCAGCAAAACTGAAAGCCTGATGTTACAGAACTCTGTTGTGATTTTCACGAGGAAAGGGACCCATCTGAACCAATTTAGTTAAAAACTGAATGAGAGCATAAGACTTCTCAGATTAAACTGAAAAATATAGGTTGGAGCAGGAGAGGGAGAGAGAGAGAACATGAAACATGGGTTCCATGGTTCAACACCTGGTTTGTATAGACATCCTTCACCTCAATTCAGACACAAAACGGAAGGAGATGGAAAGCCTCGGGAGGATAAAGGCAAAAAATCTTTGTTCAAAAAGTAACTGATCATGATCATCAGAATGCAAGCAGCAGTCTGATATTGGAAAAACGAGAAGCAAGACCTATTACTCATTTGAAGGTACTTCAACCAGATGAAAATCACACCCATTCTGCTTTATGCCAGCCATGGCTATTGGGATGTCATCTTGTTCTTGGTTGCAAAATATGAGGCCATCATAAAGGGGGACAACACAAAGATGGATATCACATTGGACTTGATACTTTAAAAATGTTGTTGGGATTATGTCCCAAATTCAGCCGTGGCATTCTTCAAGCATGCATCGTTTGGTGGACAGCAGCCGACACGGGCTGCCGTGTCCATTGACACGGCCCGTGTCAGGCGTTGCTGCATCCGTGTCGCTTGCTACACTTCGGGAATTCAATGCCACTTTATTGTGATTCAAGACCCTTTCGGTTATGAGATGTTTCAGCTTTGTTTCGGTGTTAATTGTTGAGCATTTACAAGCAGTTTTATGGTGATTTATTTGGGTTATTATGAGGAGGTACAATCAGCCCAAGCAAGCCAAAGATCACCTCCTCCTCCACCATTCAAGCCTATAAATATGGTGATTCTTCGATCATTCCAAGTGTGGATTTTGCTCCACCAAGTGTGGCTTTTGTCCCACCATTTGTGGCGTTTGGGAGTGTCGCCTCCCTTTGTGGGCTAATTTTAGTGAGGATTTCGGTACCAACTTATGCCTCATCCGTTTCTATTCCACATTATATTGAGAGTTTATTAGTTGAGAGAATTTTATGTATTTATCTCGTTGAGCTTTCATGCCATTTGAGATTTGTCTCTCTTTGTGATTGATCTCGTTGTTGCTTGTACGCCCCTTGAGATCATTGTACTCTCGTTTCTATCATAGTGGATTTATGCCTTTTGCCGCCCGTGGTTTTCTCCCTTATTGGGTTTCCACGTAAAAATCCCGGTGTCCATTTCGATATTATTGTTCTTGCCTATATTTCTCTAATATCTACATCCTCCTTCTATCTTCAGCATAATACACTCCAATTCAAATTATATTAAATTTCCTAACAAATGTTAAGAAGTTCGCTGAGCTCATGACTCGTGACAAGGTTAGGAGCTTGGACAACTGGAACAATGAGAGCAGCAACTTGTAAAAACTTGAATTCAAAGAAGCTTACCGAGATCCAATATGTTTAGCAAGCATATTGAACACGACAACAAACTCGGTGGAAGGGATATAGGGGAGATGCATAGTCTAAAGGATATCATCATATCGTGTATATTAACAGTTGAGTTGACAGATCAAAGCCATTTTTGGCTTCGTATATCCTAATTCCTACTTAGTCACCCTAATCTGCCAATTTCTGTTCAATCTGCCAAAAATCCAGGTTTTTCATCAAGCCTAACCCCCCTTCCTTAAAACACATGCTTTACTGGAGAAGTCGGCTCCCATTTCATTTGTTTAGTATTGAGTTATCAACAGCACACTAATTTTGTTGTATTTTTAAGTTAATTGATAAATAACCCCACTCAAAAAACAAATGGATAACAAAATGAATGAAATCAAGCAAGAAGGTTCAATAAAAATATCAAGAAAAGATAGCAAGAAAAGAAAGCTCGCTACTTCTCGAGAGGGGGGATTGCACTATATCAAACAACAACATGAACAACTTATTACTGAAATCAACCCCAAAAAATGCAAATAAAGAATGAAAAGTGTAAATAAAGAGCATACTCGGTGCCTTTCTCCCTGAGGATACGAAACTGCTCAGGAGAGAGAACTGCACGCCACTCTTCCTCTGATTTCTGAACTGAACCAGGAGCAGAAGCCATGGCCACAAATCTCAAGCTTCTCTTAGGCTGATTATGCAAAATCCCACCAAACCCAGTCCAGACAATGGGGAGAATTTGGGGTTTTGCAACAAAAGTTCGTAGCTTTGATTTGTTTAAGCAAATGGGCACTGAATATTCTTTGGAATTGTGCAAGTTTGATGCTATATAAGGTCTTTTTGGGAGGTTAAAAAGAGCATTTCTGGTGATTGTTGTGGTGGTAGTAGGGGTGGTGGAAGTGAAGGGTGAGGTTCTGAGGATAGAGAATCCCATCTTCCTGAATGTTCCCTGATAATTAGAGAGTGTACTAAAAATCTGTGAATTTTCCCTGATAATTTGAAGATGTACTCAAGTCAAACATTTTTGCTGCCTCTTCTTCGTTATTCTGATTTAAACTGGACATCCAAAAATCTGGGCTGGGCTGGGAGCACATATTTTGTTCCAAACATTTTTGCTGCCTCTTCCATTTGTTTCACTCTCACGCAAATTAGAAAATAATTTGTTTGTGTCCAAAACCACCGTCCTATTTTCTTCACCGGACAACATGTGTGATTTGATAAATAAAAAAAATGTGTGATATGTACTTGCCAACATTGTTTAAGTATTCGATTCACATCTTGCAGGTTCTTTTCCAAATACTTATCAGTATTAATAATTGTTAATATGTTTGATAAATGTTGGTGAGTGTTTATTAGTACCCATCAATATTAAACATTTTTACGACAAGAAAAAATCAATATTAAATATTTAAAAAATCTAATTACGAAATATGACTTAATTTTGATCTTTGTTGAACAATATTGATAAATTGATCAGTGATGATAAGAGTTAATATTTTGAATACTAATGATAAATACTTACAATAAGTTGAAAAGAACACATTTTTAAATGCATGAATTTGTTATCGTTTTACCAACTACTTTGCTTCAATTCCCTATTATTATTGCTTCTGCAGTTCTATTATAACAATAGATGCTTGATAACAATTAATATAACACTTCTATCCGTTGAAGATAAAAAAAATAGATGTTTGATAACAAATCTAATTCAATTATATTGGATGCACAATTTTCATACCTTTTTTAGTAAAATATAATTGAATAAAAAAGATGCATCAAATTATTACATCCCCTTGCAAAAGAATAACAATAAGGCATAGTTACGAAATAAAAATCTTTTGATACGAATTTCCAACTTTGTATTAGGAAATAGAGTAGGAAATATAGCAGAAGTGATTTAGATGTGATGTATTTAGAAAAATAGATAAAAAGGCAAAATAAAAGAAAAACACCAAGATTTACATGGAAATCGAAAATATGGAGAGAATTACAAGCGAAAATAAGAAATCCACTAAAATAAATGAGTACAAAATTCAATCTCAAGGGACATAAAAGCACAACAAAATTAGAACAATAACAGTTTATAAATACTCGAAACACTTACTCACAACACCTAAAAGTGGACAATGGAGATAAATTCACAAAGACAAAGTGGTGTAAAAGGTGGATGATTTTGGGATGAATTGGGATAATTTTTGGTGAATGAAAATGGTGGGATTTATAGAGAGGTTGGAGCTATAGCCATTACTAGTAATAAACAAGGCAACTTGCAATAAACTGCAAGTAACAACTGAAACAAACCCAAAGCGAACAAAGTTGAACGGCCAAGAATGTGCCAGGCTTGGCACGGTCATGCCGCCTTGGCACAGATGGTGCCCACTGTTTTGGCTTAACATTACCTACAAATTTTTCGGTCTTGCTCTAGCACGGTCATGCCACCTCCACACTTACAATTTCCCGAGCCTAAGTACCGTAAGAATGAGAAATATTACTTGTAAGAAGTTTATTTAAATAATTAAATTAGTATTTCGTGATTGAAAAAATAAATAATAGTTTTTTAATATTGCCGATATATTATTTAGAACGTAAACATTATTGTAACACAAATACAATCCAATGGTTAGTCTAATTATCTAAATTTATTTTTTAAATAAATAAATTAATTGTAATCAATCCACATAAGCATCTTATGTGTCACTCATATATACATAACTTATTTAATATATATAATGTCTATTATTTCTTTTAAAGTTTATTGTAACACTTATTATACAAGCTCGTTTAGAATAATTTATACTTTTCAATAAGCTTTTTTTTTTTGGCTGATTTCTTTTCAATAAGCTTTTACAAATCTCAATCATGCATCAAGTACTTAGATGAGGTGTATTTTCATGCTTTTCAATAAACTATTCATCTTCACCCCGAAGCTTTTTATTTATTTATTTTATTATTGGTTCCGATGACATATGAAGAGTAGTACTTAAGTTACAAATAATAGTAATAACATAATTACATACGAAGGTAAGGAGGAAATGGTATATAAAATCTAATATATCCGAGGCCTTTATTTAAACCACTTAGTTAATTCTTATTGACACAACTAAAATTTCATTGAAAATATAGTAATTTAGCACTAGAGCACAATTTAATGAACTTTTGATGGAAAAGGGATATTTATTAATGAAAAATCATACGATATTTACAATAAAAATCATCTAATAAGAATAAATCTAAAAATATGCCATTGGAAAAGAAGAAAAATTAGGATTTATCGTGTTTTTTTCTTTTGTTTTCCATTTATTGAAGGATTCATTAGGCAACTTACTGATGAAACCTCGTTGACAATTTCTCTGTGTCTTGATGAAATTGCCCAAAGCCAACAAAACACAAATGGAATCAACCGAGCCGATTTGGGGAGCCTATTAAGACTAATTTTATTGGAGATTGACGTGTTAATTTGTATAATTATGACCACCGTCATTTTCACTCTTGGTCACCTTTCCTCTTGCACCACTCTTCCACCACCTCCGTCTCTCTCTCTTGCTAGAAGAACCAGCCCCACTATTTCCTTGGCGGCTTATAATCGACTTCTTCTCCCTCTGCTGCCATCAATTTGTGTTTCTCTCTCATCCGGTGAGCTTTTCCTCTGGACCCTCCAGAACACCCTTTCTTCCTTTTCAATTTCGTGGCTTACTCTGTTAACTGCATTAACGGCTTCTGATTCTTTGATTTCATTCCCACATTTTTGAACATTTTGAATTTCTGGGCTTTTTTCTCTCATTTACTTTCTGATCATGGGTATTTTAATGAACTTTCTGGGTCTTCAATTGAATTCTTGCTAGAATGGAAGCAAGAAATTTTCTGGGTGGTGGAAACTACTGGGTCAAAGCTTATACTATATGCCTAGGAGTATTACTCACGCCTACGAATTGTTCATACACAACAACAGAATGTATCGCCAAATCTTTTGCCGTGTATGAAAAATTGTAGTTTGTTGATGAAAAACATATGCTCCTATTGGGTATATGAATAAAAGAATAGAAAAGTCAACTGTGTTCCAATTTCCGTGCTATATATTTATACATTTGCAATTTAAGGTATTTATTTGGTAGGGACAGCAAAAATTACTGTAAAAAAATCAAAAATTTATTAGGTTGTATACAATGTACAGTAGCTGGATGTATGATCTGGTAGAGAGAAGGAGATACTGTGTGTGTGTGTGTGTATGTTTGAAAAAATTCCCTGTTTTTATTTTTACTTTTATTCTGAATAACTAATCTTGCAAGCATTTTTTGAGTTAGACTATTGTTGCTATGGAAATGTTCATTTGTACAAGTGCTTGAATATGGATAGCAATGTGTTAGCAGGAATACTAATTGTATGTCTTTTAGAAGTTTAAGTTTCACACATCTCATGTTCTAAGGAGCAAATCAAGCAGCATATTGGATGGCTCATCATGGCCATACTTTAATCACTCACAGTTCGGGGATTCACTTCACCTATGCGCTGTTTTTTCTTTGTGCCTTAATGAGTTTAACTTTGGCAGCTTTGTGTCAAGGGGTTGCTTAAGTTGAAGTATCTTATCTTTCCTGAATAAAAAAAAACTAGGTGGGAAGCACTGATATGCAATGCTGTGCTATTAGGTCTAGGAGAAGAAGCAAGTTATCTTATGATCTATTTATTAGGGAACTAGTTTGGAAGGTTCCTCACCCTCTTATAGTTTTGGAACTAGTCTGATCAGAATTCAGAATCCAGTTGTAGCCAAATGGGCAGAATGCACGGGTTGGAAAGTCTAATCAAGCCATTGAAAGCTCCTTTCCAAGTAGTCAGTGCAAGATGCACAACAGGAGATGTGCTACAGTTTGTTTCTGTCTTTCTGAGTATATTTCTGGGAAGTGGTCATTTAATTATCAACAAATGTTGTTTCATTTGTTTACTCAACACTGATGTTTGTCCATTTTATTTCTTTTTCTTGATGGAATATCCTTTCTTATATGCGGAAAAAGGCATTTATGTGCATGTTATAGGTTTCGAACTTTGCCATGCCACTTACCGTTCAGCTTCATTGTGCACAGGTATGGACAACGTCAACAGCCCAGGTTTATATCCATCGCACTGTTGCAAAACTATTCACCTGGTGAGTGAATTGTTCTTATATGTGCAAGTAATTTCTCATGGCTTGAGGATATCAATATTTCACCTTTTTGAAGCCAGTTCTTTCTTTTTGTTTGCGGTCTTACAAACAATGATCTAGGTGAGGCATGCACAAGGTGTTCACAACATTGAAGGGGAGAAGAACTATAAAGCCTACATGAAGCCTGAATATTTTGATGCTCCCCTCACAGAATTAGGTTGGCAGCAGGTGAGGGGAAAAAAAAAGATTCCTGCATTATGTGTTAGGATTTTTCTGTTAAGCTCAAAGTTCTGACATAACCTTGATTGAACTCTAAAGGAAGTTCTGACATAGCCTTGATTGAACTCTAATGGATTATCTGAACTTGTGCTTTTCTTATAGGTTGATAATTTGCGCAAGCATGTTCATGCTAGTGGCCTTCATGAGAGGATAGAGTTAGTCATAACATCCCCGCTGTTAAGGTACTATCTTTTGTAGATTTAGCTCCTCAATCTACTCTTGTTGAAACAGTAGAATCTGTGTTTTCTGTAGATCCTTTGAGTGTCCTGATACCTTGAAAATTTATAAACTGACCATATTTTCCCTTTTTACCCATGGAATAAACGTGATCGACTTGAAGGGTAAGGCTGCCCGCATCTAAATCTCCCTGACCACTAAGGCGAGACCCATACTGCGTGTTATTGATGTTGCTCTTTTAAGTTTGCTAGCAACTTCAGAAAAAAAAAGGAGGAATCAAATATTAGGACTCAAACTAGAGTTGAGAAGTTTATAACCTTTCCTGCACGTAGAGTGATATTGCTGCCCAGTTGCTACAATGACACATGCAGAAACAGCTGCAGCTTAGCCTGAAATATGTCATCCTTTTTCCTTTTGCTGTGTTTGGTTTTTGATGTTTTACGCTTCAAACCTGGAGAATCAAAAGGGTTATATAACTTTACAAAATGCTTGCGGTTTCAACTTTTCTGAAGCAGGGTGAGCCCTTATATGTCTGTTGCTTTATTTTCGCTTGCATGAGTAGAAGATTCTTATAATATGCAGGACCATGCAGACAGCAGTTGGTGTTTTTGGTGGGGAAGGCTATACAGATAGAATGGATGTGCTTCCCCTAATGGTGGCCAATGCAGGAAACAGTTACCGTTCTGCCATTTCAAGTCTAAACTGTCCACCTATAGTGGCTGTTGAGCTTTGTCGTGAGCATTTGGTATGTTCTTACATGTTATTGTGTAAAGTGTATCTTCTGATTGTGGTACAAGCTTTTTAGATTAGGTGTCACAGTATAAATGTAGAGACAGTTAGAAATTGGGCAGAATCAGGAAAATGTGTATTCTGGTCAGTATGTGTTTTCTAGTGTCCTAGCTATGGCGTTCCTAAATATAGTTGGACTAGCTAGGAGTGATGAGGTTGATAAATAGAGATGATTTGTATGTGAGGTGTTTTTGAAGGACCACCAAGCCCTAGTTAAGGAGAGTAGAGATAGAAATATGTGAGACTACTCTACGAGGGTTAATGTGGAGAGTTCCATTGTTGATGGGTAAAGTTGAGTAGATAGCATCAAAAGCTTCAGGAGATTGAGATTATTGATGATGTGGGTGTGTACCGTCATGCTTTATTCTTTATCAATTTTAGTGGACTATCACTCATCCACAGATGTTGGCCAAGTGAAAGACCCCGTTAAATTGGTAATGTTCTCTGCTGTCATGTGTGTGCATGATTATTGTAGTTGATGGAAGGTTTGTTCTTAATAAGCATATTCTAGCATAATTTGGAGTGTCATAGCGGTGAGTGAGTCAGTGGCCTGATGTGGGCCATGATGCTATTGTTTAACCCAAGTCCCTAGAGTTATGAGAAAATTTTAATGACTTCAGAACTTTTGATGTGCTGCAATAGCCTTTTTGTGTTGTTTTGTTTTGTTTCTAGAAAGTGAAGTGCCCATATCCATATTAGAGACTTAAATATCCAATAAAGTGTAGTTGAGCTTTGAAGTAAAATGACGAGTTCGAGTACCATCAGGACTAGATGCTCAGGAAACATGGACAGTATTTATTGTCATTTTAAAGGTCACTGAACATGCAGAAGAAAATGTGGAGCACTCAGGTTGTAGGAGAATATTGAGATTTCCATGTCTGCGTATGATGCTCTTTAACCACCCCCCCAAAAAAAAGACCTCGAAAAAAAAAAAAAAGTCGCTTGACACTGTTGGTTCTGAAGGGAAAAAGATAAGGAAAAGGATATACGAAGTGAAGTTGTACAATTGAATCAATTTGGTGAGTGTTATTAGAGTTTGATCCATTTGATTAGGAACTTTCTGGTTGTCCCTGTGGTTTTTATTTTGATATCAACCAACAACTGTTTATTGAACTTTTTTTTGGTAAGAATATGGAAATTCTATTACCACTGAGTGGATTTTATCACAATTTACAAGACAGAGGGAACGCCCTAGCCTCTAGGGAAGATATTGTATTAGTTTCTTATAAACAAACTTTTTCTTACATGTACTTGGAAGATATGTAATTCTAGATACATCAACGACTTTGCTTTCAGCTCTTGCCTCCTTTTTATATATCCTAGCATTTCTTTCTTCCCAGATGTAGTAGGTGATTGCAGTTACACAAAGTATGAAAATCTTTTGATGCACTTTATTCTTTTTGATTCTCTGTGTAATCTTCAGTATGTCCTGGGCAGAAAAAACTTGTTCTGGCATGCCCATTGCAGCTAACACATCCTGAGTGACATTCTGGCTATATTGGCAATGAAAAACAGGTGTGGATGATTTTCTGTAGTGCATTGACAAAGCTGACAAATTTGATCTTGGACAGGAACACATCTTCATCAGTGTATCCAAAGTGGGAAGTCTATTCAAAGACATTCTCCAAAAACAAAATGAATGTTTGGGAATGTTGAATTCATTCCACACGATCCTTGCCATGGGGAGTTTGCTTGTACTCCATTTAGCCAGTTGTAACCACTGGAAGTGTTGTATTCCTTTGTACCTGAATGTAGCCATTTATCTCCTTCATAGCCTGCTCCTAGTTTATCTCTAATTTTCAAAATTTTCTTCAAGTACCATGTGGAGTTAGTTGGTGCTTCAACTTCCCATATACTCTGCCTCTTAGTATAGACCTCATGAATCCATTTAACCCAAAGACATTGTTTATCCTTAAATAGGTACCAAAGGTGTTCAGCAACTGCCTCAACATTCCAAATTGCACAATTTTTAATGCCTAGTCCCCCAACCTTTTTTGAGTGCAGATGAAATCCCATGCCATAGGGGGGACTTTAGTATAATCAGATGTTTGCCCCATAAAAAGTTTCTACAAATGCTTTCAATATTCTTTATGACACCTTTAGGCAATATAAAGAGTGAAGTCCAATAAGGAGGGAGAAGAGGACAGAATTTACCAATTGAAATCTTCCCGCATAAGATAGATGTCTGGAAGTCCAACACCTAATTCTGGCCACAATCTTCTTAATTAATATGCTGCAGTCTCTTAGTCCATCTTCTAGGAGTTAAAAGAACTCCCAAGTATCTCACTGGTAGTTCACCCAATGTAAAGCCTGTGATCTTCCTTTACAATGGGGGATGTGCCTCCAATGAAGAGCTTTTACTTTTGTGGGTTCATTTCCAAGACAGTGACTTTGGAAAAGTTTGACAGAAGTTGAACTGTATGAACATGAGATTTACAGAAGATCATAAGATCATTTGCAAAGCATAAATTTACCAACTTCAAGGTGCTACACATAGGGTGGAACTTAAACTTGTGTGTGTGGGCAGTTAATTTGAGTGCTCTTGTCAAATAGTCCATGACTAGCACAAATAAAACAGGTGAGATCAGATGACCTTGTCTTAGGCCATTCTTACCTTGGAAATAGCCTTGGTCAACTCCATTAATATTTATCATGAAGCTGGAAGTAGAGAGCATTGACAAGATCCACTTACAAAATTCAGGAGGGAAACGGAGGCTTGCCAACAATTGCTCAATAAATGTCCAAGAGATGGGATCGTAAGCTTTCTTCAAATCGATTTTAAAGAGACATCTGGCAGAAATATTCTTCCTTTTATATAATCTTATCCGATCTTGACATATCATAGTGTTGTGGGCAACGAGCCTACTCTCAATGAATGCAGACTGGTTGCTGATATTATGTTAGGTAGTATACCCCTTAATGTCTCACAAAGAAGTTTAGAGATACACTTGTATAAAGTGTGACACCAAGCTGTGGGACGATAGTCAGCAGCAGTAGCCGGGCATTCATTTTTTGGTATTAAGGAAAGTCTGGTTGTGTTCTCGCTAGGCTGCATCCGACCAGTTTTGAAAAATTCAGTAATAGCTAGGTAAACATCTTCCTCCACTGCCAATTTTTCTTGAAGAACCCACTTGTGTAACCATTGGGCCTAGGGCTCTAATGATTTGCTATAGAGAAAATGGCCGCCTTTACATCTTCCTTGCCAAACGGTCTGATCAGACTCAATTGCTGAGCTATAGTGAGCTGACTCCTCATTTGGATGACATGATTGTCTATTGACTCATAGGTGCATATGGGCCTACCCAAGAAGAGTTCATAAAAATTTGTTATTCACTACTTATATCCAGGATAATTTCAGATGGAGACTGAGTTTTATTTATTGTTTTTCTTTAAAACTTTTGTTTGATGAGTGAGTAAGAAGACTCCCTGATCTTCCTAATCTATCATTCTGATTCAGGGAGTTCATCCTTGCGACAAGAGGAGACATGTTCAGGAATATCAGTTGCTTTTCCCTGCAGTTGATTTTTCATTGGTAAGCGCACTTTGGATATGATATTTAGAAGCTAAAAACCTAAGTAGGTCTTTCATTTGACTTTTATACATGCAGATAGAAACTGATGAAGATACAATGTGGAAGGCT
Organism: Talinum fruticosum; assembly: GCA_021018815.1. Taxonomy (NCBI): domain Eukaryota; kingdom Viridiplantae; phylum Streptophyta; class Magnoliopsida; order Caryophyllales; family Talinaceae; genus Talinum; species Talinum fruticosum. Next base: position 9,496,368 of record JAITYX010000004.1, on the reverse strand, counting down.
GATGTTCGGGAGACAAAAGCAGAAGTTGCTGCCAGGGGAATGAAGTTCATGAATTGGTTTGTGCATTCACTTATTTCTATGATTAAACCACTTCTATAGAAAAGTTAACATATTCTATACAGCTTCTAGTGGATAGTTAACATATTCTGTACAGCTTCTAGTGATCAAATTGTTGTTAACTATAATTCTGGTCATTGTTTTCTTTATTTTTTTATAGATACTTGGATCTCTCACCCTAGATACAAAATTTTCATTTCTACTGTCGCTGTTCTTTTCAATGTAAGGGTCATTGTATAACCTCTTAATAGGGTTTGATGAAACATTATAATTTAACAATTTAGTAAAAATGGGAAAAGAGCAAATTCATCGTAAACTGACATTTGATTCAAGCTATCTTGTATCTCACTTTATCCAAATTTCTTGTCTGTTTTGGAACTTGGGCTCCTGTTTTATTGCCTTTTGATTTTGTCATTAACATCTTTTGTCGTCCGCTATAACCCCGAGCTGGAAACTTCTCCTGAATGAAGCTTTTTAGCTGTCCTCTACAGGTCTACTTTCTTTGCAGAGTAGTACGCAGTCGATCATTATCTAGGTACCAAAGGAAAAAACCTCCTTCCCTGCCACATCATCCAAAACCAAAAAAAAAAAAAAAAAAAAAAGAAAGAAACAATTTTCGAACTCTTGCCTTGGTGAACTTCTCAGATATGGATTTGATCTTTTGTGTCGTGCTAATTACTGTGACCATTGAGCTCCTGGAATGCATTCCAAGTATTGATTGTTGATGAGAATGAATTTTTGTTATGCCCATAACGTGGATAACTAGCCCAAAATGTGTTCGTGCAGTAACTCTTGTTAGTCATCTTTTTGTGAATTTGAAGAAGGAAATTCAATCGGATGCATTTCTAAAATAATTGTATGTGGGGCCTGGCGAAAGAGGAAACACAAATCTCTTACAAAAAGGAGTTGGGTTTAATACTAGAGGCATGGAACAATTCCCCTTCCATAACACTCCTTCTCCTCCCCCTGCCTTCCCCTATTAAATGTGCTACCGTGATAAATAGGGCTCCTAGACCAGATTTCCCTACATGCATTTGAAAAATGAGACAATATCTATTGATCATTGTTACTTTTAATTGATTATTAGGTGTTCTTATCAAAAATATGTGCCACTGTTGATTGCATCGCGCAGGTTGTGCACTCGGAAGGAAAAGGAAATAGCCGTTGTAACTCACAGTGGATTTTTATTGCACACCTTGAATCAGTTTGGAAATGACTGTCACCCTTTGGTGAAGGATGGAATGTGCAAACGGTGAGTTGCCATCTACTGTATTACCTGCAAAATTAAACGATAAAATTTGGCAATGGTTGCCAGTTACGCTAGATTGCTTTTAGATGATTTATTCCACTGAGACTGAGTTTTGCTGCTTTTTGAGAAGTGTGTGATCTCTAGATGTCTGCAGTTTATCTAGCAAGTCTGCACTTCGAGGGGCTAAAATTTTCTCCAATCCCCTTCCAGTGTCTAATATGTGTAATAGCAGTCTTTTATGGAGCTGAAACTTACATCCATTACTTGTAACTTAGACATGAAGCCAGAGGTCTTTTTTTTTTCTTGTTCATCATGCCACTGTCTTCCATGTATGATTGCTTCAGCTTAGTCATTGATGTCACTGCATTGTTCTGGCAAGCACAAAAAAACAGAAGAAAAAATGTTCTGAAGAATTAAGATGCCTTTCTTCCATCGTAAAAGTAGCTGCTGTTCAAGATGCCTGGCTCTGGTGATCTTGTGAATTGAGACACACTTTGAAGTGGATGTGGGTGGTAATTCAGTAGGAACTTGTGAATCATGAAACTGTAAATAGTCACCCTTTTCGAAGTTTGATCACCACCAAAAGGGTGGTCTAATGGACCCCATCTTCCAACGAAGAGTTGTAGGTCCAATTTCCCACGAGGTATGGAGGAATTTCCCTCCCTTTTCCCCTTCCTTCTCTCTCATGCCTTCCCCCACTCGGGATGTCTCCATGAGATATAGCGCCTACTGCCTTACCAAGCCTAACTTAAAGGGGGTGGGGGGGAAGGACCAACAATCTAAAGGTAGCAATAGACCAGGCAAAGCCCACTAGCACTGGTTTATCTGGTCTTAGTGTCATGTAAGGACTTGGATCCAAGTAGGTTAACTTCACCCATCCCGATTGGAGTTGACCCGAGGTCAACAGACCTTTGACTTGCTTAAGATTCCTTGATTGTATTATCATATGTTTTACTTGGCAAAGTAATGATCGGCTTAATTTTGTGATCTCTTGACCTTTGTGCTAGCATGGGTAAGCCTAGTTTAATTAGTTCTTCCTAAACCTTATTTTGCCAAGATTTACACCAGCTAGTCTTTTTGTTGAAACTCATAATGAACCCCTAACCTGAAATACACCCGACCAAAACTAAACCTCGTCTGAGTTTTCGTCTTGTTTTTGTCTATATATGGCCCGACCCTATGCAAGCCATCCATTTGCTGGGTGTATACCATGCATGAGATTGGTTGGGGCTGCATAGGTAGTTGGAAATGTGGAGACTGTGTTGATAATTCTATAATTTCTTCCCACCTCCCTCTTTCCATAAACAATTACAAATTATATTTCAGCTTGCTCATATGATTGTCCTGATATGTGTTGCAGATTTGCAAATTGTGAGCTTCGGTCCATGGTCACTGTCGATAGAAAGTGAGTTTACTAGTTTCTTCATTTCTCAAGTCATTCCCGAAAGTTCTTCCCGCCACCCCCTCCGTGGGTAACTTGATTTGTTAATCGTACTTCCTTTGCCAGCATGACAGCATCACATCAACCAATAACCAATTATCCCGGCAAGATACCAAATGGACCAGATGTTCCTAGTGACGTTGGCGATAAAAAGGAAAGGGATAACTTAAGCATGCAAAATCATTCTTGATGCTAATTTCCATGGGTTTTGCTTCCATTTCTAGACATCTTCCTATGAAAGAATCGTAGCCTCGTTAATGAGAGCGCCAAATTGAGGTCATGGTGGGTGCAATGTCGTGAACAAGAGCGAAGTTCAAGGGTTTCAACAGTCACGATTGGAGTTTGTACCAGGTTGTCTCAAGGTTCCCTGTTTGACAATGATAAAATCAATGTATTTGGCATTTCGAGGGACATATGGTACACAAATGTGATGTAATGTAACTCGTAGGAATTTGGGGTATGAGGTGTGATACTGATTGATAACACAAAAACATTGCATTTGGATACATGGATTTTATTTGAGATGATTACTACTATTAAATATTTTCTATAAGGCGAACTCATGCCATATTGCTATTCAGTTCTAATTATAACGTTTGGTGAAGTGTAACGTCTAGAATTTATGACATGGTCATAACAATGACAACTCTGATGGGATATCAAGCATAGAGTCGATACCCAAATCACTTCTTGCAATCTATTAAACACGTTTGTGGAGATTATTTAACACAAATATATTTGATGTTCCACTACAAAACGTCATCTAATAGTTGACTCGTAAATGGTTCTATCTGTTTCGGGTTAGTTCAGTTTTTGCTAAGGTCGTGTTTGAGTCAATATAATTCCCATTTTGGTTGGATAATTTTTTTATTCACATCGACTTTGAGTTGATTAATGTTTGGTCTAATAAATTTTTTTTATAATGACAAATAGTAGGGTTCAGGTTGAGTGTGGTTCAGATTGCATGATAGTAAAATTAACTATTTTTCAAAGGTGAAAGATTAGTCTTTCTCAAGGAAGTGGCGCAGGAAGTGACAAAGATGCGTCTCTTAGAGGTGTGACAAGAATCACAAAATTTAACAAACATACGATTTTATTCATCAATTCAAAGAGAATGAGCTTCAACTGTATATACACAAGTGACAGGATGGTGTACTAGAATACAATAAACTTTCTGAACAAACAGAACAATGTCATTCTTTTCCCTTGTTTTTGGGGAGAGGTATCTTGGTATAAGACTAGCAACAATCTATATGCATTATTATCTTAAATAATGGAGCAACAATAGATGCATAGTTGAAGAAGAGACAGTTCCCCTATTTCCCCTTCAAAATATCGTAGTACAGAGCTGGCTTTTTCTTGGGCTTCCCACACAATTCCTGGCCAAAATGGAAAAATGCTTGATAGAATTAGGGGTTAACCAGTAATCAGAATTAGTGTGAGCTTTCACGGCAAATATGTAGCTCAAAAACCAGAAAATGTCGCAAGTCACCACAGAAGAAAATATAACCTCGATGACAGATGCCAAGCGGAATATTGTGGCTTCATTCCAAGGTCGGCCGATTAACTGCAAGCCAATAGGAAGTCCCTCCTTGTCATATCCAACCTGAACAGACCCAATGAATGGAGGTTAATGAATCAGCATCTTTGTCAAACTTGAGAGTAGAAAGGCGGGTTTGCTTAGTTTTCTGATCAAGCCAGTAGTATGCGACAGAATTCAATGGTTCTGAGAATCGAGAGAGAGTATTCAGATTGTCTACTTTACAGTAGTACCCAACCAATGCCTTTCAAATACAATGGAAATTTCCTCCCTGCAAACCGAGGGTTAAGGTTGCATCTATGTGACCCCCTGGCCACACCTAACGCACACACACACAAGAAACCGTAGATAGGCTGAATGCTGGGATATTGGTTTGGTCATCACTACTTAAAGATTACTGCCTTGTGAATGAAACTACTCATAAGCTTGAGTTCAAACCTTTCTACCCCAAAACATCAACACCATCACTACCCACTATGGATCCCAAAGGAAGGGGAAATTAGATGTACACAATCTTATGCTGACAAAGGCTATAATACAGGCTATTTTTTTCAAAAGACCTGCAGAACACTTCATTATTTAATTTTAGGATGCAAGAAAATCAATGTGGAAATTGGTATTAAATATCACTGATTTGAAACAAAGATTAGTGATACGAGGATGTAACATTCAGTAACTAAATATTTTTACTGAAATTGAAGTAGAAGGCTCACTGGGATGGAAATGGCAGGGAGTCCAAGAAGATTTCCAGCCACAACAAAACGCATAAGGTACCCTGTGAGTGGAAAAATCGGAATATGCAAGTATTTCAGCAAATATAATGGAATCCAGCACTAACTCTAAATATGAGTAATTAAAGTGACATAATATCATGGCAGACATTCAAAAAGACCTCGTGGCAGGGTTTATTCCAAAACATATAATCTCTTTCTACGGTCTAAAACTATAATTTCAATTATAAAAGAATACAGGAAAACGATCAAACAGGTTACCTGAGACCTGCAAGTTTGTCTCTCCAGAGCTCAGAGCACTGGTGGGTATAACTGGTGCTGTCATGCTGTATGGTAACAAGACACATGAATCAGTGTACATTTTTCAAAAAGTATGACATCCATGAATTGGCATTCATGAGGCATCCATGGCAAACTTCATTCACCCCCCCAAAAAAGGGAGAAGTTGCGGAGGATGGAAATGATCAGATCAGATGCTACGAAAAGAACAACAGGTAAGGTATCTTTTTCACCTCAATAAGGATGAAAGGATCTATCAATAACACCAGTAAGAATGGTTAATCATACCCTGTAGTTGGTGTCACTATGACATCAACCTTCTTGAAAATCTCCATGTGGTAGTGCATCATCCTTCGCCTATCATAGAGCAGAGCAGAGGCACATCATATCTTAAGATTATATCTAAAAAGAACTGACACAGTTCCAATATGGTGAACTATGGTGGCTTCCATCATGTAAACAAAATTCAATAAACGACTGAACATTTGTTCACGTCTTTTTATCACCTAATCTTTTGTGCTGCAACATAATCTGCTGCAGTAAATGACCGAAAAAGTGCTAAATTTGTACGAGTATCGCATGTCAACCTTGAATTTTTCCTGCATTAAGGAAATCAGAAGGTCATAGTCTCCCTTTCTCAGGAAATAGTTCACTGTTAGCACGTAAAAGAATGGCTTTCAGAAGTTCTTCAGGAGATGATTACTCGGCTGCAAAGAAATAAAAAAACTTACCCCTCTTCACAGTATGGATTTAGTGCAGACAAAGATTCAGATCCAATTGAAACAATATGAGCAGTGCGCATCTCAAGCAACTCTGGGATAGCAATTTCCACTGTCTTATATCATTACAAGAGAAAAAGGATGAATATTAGAGTAGTCCATGAAAGATGAAATACATTGAAAGCAGTGTTACTAGGACTCAACCAGACCCATGTTGGAGTATGAAGATCCTGACACAGTTATAGATGGACTTGACTTTTTCATGACAATTGTATCTTTGGTCTACACTGAAAGGTCAAGCGTAAATAATGAGCCCGACATAGGCTTCTTTTTCTCTTTTTCCTTCTGGGGTGGGGGTGGGGGGACATGTCTATGTAATGGAGAGAGTAGTTATGTTACAGATCAGTGATTAAAGTAATTTAGGAGAAATGCTTACTTGGCAACCATAGGTCTCAGAAAGCCGGTTGAGAACATCCTCGCATTTCTGAGAGATTTCACTGGAGTAGACGTCATTTAACCACTGAACAGAAAAATTATAAGTTAATCTTATAGTTTTCCTCTTTCAAACCAGATTAATGAGTGATTAGCGCAAGGGGAAAACTGAATTGCCTCTGTATACTTCCCAAGTCGCAACGATCCTAAAGCATTCAAACTGTCTTGAGATGCAAGATTGGGGAAGCAAGGTGGAGACTAGAAAACAGTCCAAAAATAATTAATTGACATATGTTATTAGTTAAATTCAATAAACAAAAATGTGTCAACAGGTAATAGTGTCTACTTCAAGGCACCAAAAACTGGCAAAAGATCTTACTGGTTTCAGGCAAACTCTATCAGCAGGTGAGGAGCCTAGTATGGCAGCATACCTTCAGAAACATAATTGATATAATCAGAACAGTTCATAAAGTTTCAGGTTAATTTTGCAAATTAGAAACAAACGATAGCTGCAATCTCAGAAGACCTACCATCTGCAATATATATCATCACCTCCTTTCTAGACAAAAGTTTTTATCTTCCATTTCATTTAATTATAGTCACATGAAAATCAGCAATTTCAAGACTCAAAAGAAATAAAAGCCTTGCAACCCTACATATGAGTATAAGGTAATAGAGCTTAAAGTGAAAGACATTTAACACACGCTTTTCCAACGGCACTTTAATAATGATGTTTGCCCCTTCCCATCTTATGATCTCTTCAAAGCTCCTTTAGTGACCACACAAAAACACATTAAAATCATATCTTATGGGGGCTCCAATAAGGGAACTTTCATGCATTTGAAAAGCCACCTGCAAAAATTTTCATGTTCTGGACAGGAGATGATTAAAGCCAAAATTTCTTTCTAAAACGTCATCCGCCATTGCTTTTATGCAGTCTGCAGAAAGGCTTTTAAATTTACAGGTCCAATGGAAATAGCCTCTCTGCAAACAAATTTATTGGGGTAAGGATGCCTTTACTGATCCGCTCAGGTTATTGGTTCAGTACTTGTAAAATACATAAACTCAGAGTTGAATCAGCATTCAGCACTTGTATTGTTTCTCTTTGTAGACTTATTATCCTTCATATCCAAATACTTCTTCAGGACATTACTTTTAAAATCATTAGGACAGATGTATGATGAAGGGTTGTCCAGCAAAATAATTTTTTTGACAATGATAGGGTAAGTTTTAATACATAGGAGTCCTATTCAAAGAGGCAGTCCAATAGATGGCAGTCAACTAGTGCATAAATCATGGGTAATAACAGTCACATTAGTTCTTACACTAGCATAGTATCCTCAACCGACGATGCAATTGGGCCAATAATTTCCACAGTGCCCGCATCACACAGAGACCTGACAGTATGGAGTTCAGATGATTAGAAGATTATTGCTCAGCCTGATTTTTAAAAAAAAGAAAAAAAAAACCCCAAAGTTTTGGCTTGATAAGGCTCTACAAAACACCTATACATTGTCAATGAACAACTTTTTGGCTTCAGAACTAGAATTAAATGATGTAGTGAATTGCTGATTACCCTTTCATACTTGTTCGCCCATATGTTGTTTTCAGGCCCACCACACCACAAAGAGATGAAGGAATGCGGATTGAACCTGCAATTTACATTAATCACGGTTCAGATGCCAGGGTAAACTTCCCTACCCAAATGGATTTATAATATTAAACGCTTCTGCAAGGCATTCTTAGACAACCTCCACCATCTGTGCCCAGAGCAGCTGAACATAACCCAGAAGCTACAATTGCTGCTGGCCCTGATGAAGATCCACCGGTGTACCTATCATGTGCATGTGGATTTCTTGTTGTTCTACAATGAAGACAGAAAATTAATATCAACAAACAACTTGAAGGACTTCAGAAAGTACATTTCCCATACACCACAGAATTCCAACACCAAAATACAAGGAGACAGAATTCCACTAACGGGACCGGTGATTTACTTTGAAAAGATCATCTGAGCAACTGCTGACCAAGTTGATAAAGACGTATTGTATAATTAATATGAAAGCTAATTTCATCATGATTCACGCAGACCACAGGGATATATCTGATCATGCATCTTTGTCTCAAACATTCTCAATAAGAACATACCCATAGTGAGCATTATTTCCAGTCGTCCCAAGACCCAATTCATGCATATTTGCTTTACCAATTAAGATTGCACCACAACTACGCAACCTTGAAACAGAATCTGCATCCTTCTTAACTGGCCGAACTTCATGAAACCATGTTGTAGCACCTATAACCAAGATTCTCATTTAAGATTGATCCTTAGAAGCATCAGAAACATAATCTCACATAATTATTAACCTTTAGATGGATGTGGATAGCAATCTATGTCATCCTTGATAGCCATGAAGATTCCATCCAAAATTGATATAGGTTTTCCTGCAAGATCCATGTGAGCAAATGCCCAAACTTGATTCTCTCTAGTCAGAGCATAATGCATGACAAACAAACAGAAAAATTACCTTCCTCAAACCTTTGTGTAGAAGCAGCAGCCTGCTTCCTTACATCTTCAGTATCAAAAGAAATGAGCAAAGGGGTTGTTGGATTCGCATGATTAAACTCCTCCAGAAATGAGATTACCTTCTCAGCAACCTGCACTCATGAATGACGGCTTCATTTCTTCTGATCAAGCAGAAGATGAAGGCAAAAAGGACAGAGTTCCATCAATTAGGTATCTGACCAGGGATGGAGTAGTAAGTTTGGCCCGATAAGCATATGCAAAATCACGGATTTTCCAGTACCGAAATGATGTTGCCAAGTCATCATTCAGAAGCAAATCAGCCGGATCATGCTCTGGAAGGCACTTTAAGGCTACTGCTACACGATCTTCAGGACAGCCAGCTTCTTCAACAACTATCACATCTTCCTCTGGCTCTACAGGTACAATATAAAATCACTACCTTAAGGTTGTTTACTTGTTTACAAACACCTTACATTCACAAAATAAAAAGAGAGCAAGCTAGCATTTTTTATGCGCCACAAGCATCCCTATTTTACAATGAAACTTTCAGCATTCAGAATCCATTTGAGTAGAGGAGCTACTGGTGGTTTGCCAAAGTATGTCAATATAAAACATGGTAACTCATTTGCTTCTGTTTCATACTTCATTTCCTCCATATGAAGACAATCAGCTTTAATAAAAAGTATCTTAGATTCTTGTAGCATAAAGATTTAGCTATACTGTAGATATGCTTGACAGAAGTGAAGAGATGAGCACTGGGGTTAATGTTATGATGATCAAAGATGGACATAACTATGAAAGGGACTTATTAGTCATTAACCAAGGGAACTTCTGACAATTAGTATGCAGTTTCATGTTTAGTATGCAGCTATAACATGTCAAATCAGGGAAAATAGAACAAACAAGATTGGTTAGCTCATTGCAATGAACAGCCAGATATGCTAAAGAGGTATTTTGGTTAGTTAATTACAATAAATAGTTATGCTAAAGGGGTATTTCAAAAAAATAAACAAAAAAAAAGAAAGGAAGAGAGAACCTTGCGGAGGAAACTCAGGTTTGAACATGGGAGTCTCTGGAAAAACAGTATTCCTCAGTAGCTGTTCAAATCCCCAAGAAAAATAAAAAAGTACAAAGTTATTCTTCGGTAATCAGCTCCAAACGCAATATAATTATACTAGCAAATTGTGCAGAAAAACATATCTAAAAGTAACAATAAACAAACCTCAACCATTTTGTTCTTCTTTTTCAACTGGGAAATAATGAGAGGACCTATAGCTGGAGTTTCAAGAATGTTAACAAAGATCTTCAATGCTGATCCTGTGATGTGTGGAGCTGAAAGTAACAACGAAGAAAAAAAGGAAATAGAAGACGTAAGCACGTGGATCCTTATGTATTTACATGTACCTGGATTCCATCATACTCAGTATCATTCAGCTAGGAATGAAAAACAGGCCTATAGAGGAGATCATTAAAGTCCCTTTGTCATTGCCTCATCTGTCCCTTCTTGGAGGAAAGCAGACAATATGAGGCCTTAGATTATTCTACATTAGAAGAAGACATCACAAATGGCTTCACCAATGTCATGATAATTCTATACTGATTTGGAACCAGTACAATGGTCTCACATAAGCAGGTTGAGGATCCATAACTTCCACAGATGTGCAGTTCATATTTCCCAAATAATTACGAAAATAGATGACACATATGCCGAGTCAAAATCAGTTGAAGAACGTTAGCTAGTAATATGTGCAACTAAACAGTGAGATTGTTAACTACAACCAGGTAAAAGGGTGGATTGTTAAAACTTGTGAAATGAAACTATTACTAATTTTGGCATGAAGAAGCTGTTGAAAATCCTCGGTTTACAAAATTAAGAGAATCAATTGGAGACATATCAACAATCCTGTGTTTCTCCTCCACTGTATTCACAGAAACATTTTCAGAGCAAAACCATCTCAATTCTCAACTTTTTCTGGCATTAAAGGTTTTATTTTTGGTGTCTACTAATGGGACCACCAAAAGAGTGATCTACTAACATTTGACCAATTGACCCTTCTTCCATTGCTGAAGTTTAGGGTTCAAATGCCAGTGGAGACTCTTTTTATTTCCCCCAAAGCCCTCCATGCTACACATTCATCATCCTCATTTGTGATCAGGATCCCAAATGGGCCATCTCACCGACAAAAATGAAAAATTATAATGACATTATCGAACAGGAAATCCAAGCATGAAGCTAAGATAACAAAATATGGGAACTTCAGAACGACAAATCAACTGATAAATTACGATGATCTGATACTAATCAATCAGTATTGACAACAACAAAACCAACATCTTATTTAAGCACCTCAATCAGATTGCACAAAATTTTCAACTAAAAGCCCCATCAAATCAATTCGAGTGCAAAATGGACAGGAAAAAATGGTGGAATAAAGAAAAAAATAAATTGAGAACACTGACCATCAATTTGCTCATTCTCATACTTGACAGCGGTCAAGTCAACTTCATCAGCAGGCAACATGACCTTCTTCTTCCCCATCCCTATAAATTACAATTAACAAACAACCCATCAACCCACAACAAGAACCCATCATAATGCACTAACTCAGGAATTCAAAAAGCACAACAACTCAAAATGGGCATTTAAAAATCGAAACAAAATCTTGCCAAAAAATAGACTTTTTTTAACCCAGAAAAAATTCACAAGTTTGAAACTTCACCTTTGGTGATTAGGTACAGAACTTGAAAACTCTCTCTCTCTCTCTCCCCTCTAGCTAACAATAACCACACTTTCTCACTCTCTTGGGTACAAATTTCTTTCTCTCTCTGTCCCCCTCTATCTAACAATACCCACACTTTCTCACTCTCTCGGGTACCCTTTTGTAGGGCTTTTTGAGAGGGTGTGGGGGTTAGGAATCGCTTGGAATTTTAGGTGGAGCTTGGTGTAAAGGACGACGGAGTGATGGGGGAATGTGTCCTTTAGCTTAACAAACTTTCGAAGCTTAAGTCACACCTCGATGTTAGATTTTGAGCACTCTAATGTCGTTTTCTCCTCAACATTTCAATGACATTTTGGTGGGCAGTTGCGCCTGTGGGTAGCCTATGCCCTCTGCTGACTTCTTCCTCGGCATTCATTCATATCATTGGTGGTCTTTTTCCTTGCTATTTATTTTAGTCTTTTTTTTCCTGAGAGAGAGGGGGTTGGGGGTTGGGATTTGGGTGGGGTCGGAATGGCATGGATAAGGCAGGGATCATTCTTCGTCACAACTCACTAGTGTTTCCAGAGGGGTTGCTTGATCCGTCAACTAAATTTACGCTCATCTCGTCTTTTAGTAATCTTTTTGAATATTTTTGTCCTAATTAGCTTCCTTATAAGGTTATTAATTATAATTTTAATCACGAAATGCATGCATTTCCGGTTCCTCCTCTAGTGACAGATCGCTCCTCTAGTGAGAGAAAGACTCCGAGATGAACCCTTACTCTTCCGCCGACATTAACCATGTTTCTTCTTGAACCTAAGCCGCCGGATCCTGGTGAACCTTGCAATTTGTTGCTTATTGGTGTCAATTCACTCATTCCTCATATAAATTCTTCCTTATCTTGCTCTAGCATAGCTATTCGAGCCATCGATCCTTTTTCCTTTGGCCGACTCTATTTCGAATTGGTTCTCCTTCCTCCTTTTGTGAGATTCAAGCAATTTCCTACTTTTGACTTTCATGGTATTTGTTGTGATTATAAGTATTATTGTTTTGCATGGGTTGTGCGTTTTGGCTCCGAATTTTGGAATCCATATTCGTCCATTAGATCTCGGATTTTGCATCTCTTTGCTTTTTCAACACGCCAAGAGCTTTGTCTCTCCTCGTCGGAGCCCTTTATTCATCCGTCTATTTCGATTCGTGCCGGTTCCCTCTTCAATGAACCTGGTGCCCGGTCAATTGCTTATTGTGCTCTGCAGTCAAGTTCATCTGTTTTCGTCTCTTTCATCCTTTGCTTCACTCGCTATTGGCTTACCACAAGTGAGTATAGTTCGTTTACTCATCCGAGCGAGGTGTTTTGTCTCATTGCTTTTGTTCATTTGGCTTCACAACAGGTATGTTTCTCTTTTCCTTCTCTCTCCATCTTTTTCTGCTTTTCACCGATTGTTTGATGTGGTTGATTAATTTGGTTAAGCTCGTTTGGCATGAAACTTATTCATTAGTTAGTTTCTCGCTCCGGTTGCTCCTGTATGGGTCTTCCTATGGTCCTTTTCTCTATTCTTCTTAGTAAGTTTTATTTTAAAGGTTTGTCTTTTTGTTGGGCATTTGTCTGTTTGGACTTGCTTTGTATTTTCTTCTAAGATTAGGATGGGTTATTGCTCTTATGCTTTTGGAAAAGGTATCTATTGGACTTGTGGGTTCGCAAGTCGTATTCGTTCTTTTGCTTCTTAGGTTTGTCATTTTGATTGGGAATTATTCAAGGTGTTAAGAAAGTGCTTCATGAGGTTTGATTTCATTTTTCTTCGGTTTGTGGTTCTTTGTCTTAATTGCTTGTCTCGAGGTTATTTCGCCAAGTTTTTTCATTCATCCTAGTTTTTTATGATTATTTGGGTTGTTCTTCATGTGGATGTTCATCCAGGTTACCCGGTCTCGTATTCATCTCGTTGGAAACTAGGGTCTATGTTTGTGTAGTTTTCACCGAGGATTGTTCGGCTTGCTTTGCTCATTGTGGTGACTCGTCCTATGGCTCTAGGACATAATGTGATTTGCTTGAGGTTTTTAGCCGGGCTACTTTTTTCTACCCTTGGGATTTACTCTTGCATCTTTTTGCTTCTTTATTCAACCTTTCATTCCAGATTGTTCAAGCAAAATATCTTCTTATGTTGGGATATTAATGGAAGTGCTACTGATTTCCTTGGCTATAGTATCCGGGACAGTCTTGGGATATTCGAGTCATGGGTTGATTATAATAGGGCCTTGATCTATTATTACTATTTCCATTGTTCTTAATGATATGACTTTGTGCTTGGTCATTGATGATATATTATGCAACTCCCTTCTCATCCTGGTTTGTGTGGTGATGCGTGAGGTTCTTGAAGTTTGTGTGCTTTGGCCTCGTGCGTATTTTCCTGGACTGGTGGTTTATCCCGATGAGCAGAGAGACTTTAATGCTTGCGTGGTTTGTGTCTAGTTGCTTGGAATGGTTCCTTTGCATATTTCTTTTCCGATATGGTCTTTTTAGGTGCCATTTCTCAACATTTCATAGCTCCTATGATGAACCTCTCCTTTTCCTTCGATTGGGTGTAGACAACATTTACTCCGGTAGATTTTACTCGATGTTCCTTTTAATACTATGGTGGTTTCGCGGTTTCTCTGTGTTGCCCCCTTTTTGGGTTGGAAGCCGGATACCGCCTTGCCGCCTAGTATTTTGAATGTCTATGATGAAATAATCTATTTATCCGAGATTATTCCTTTCATGACTTTTCTCTTTGCCTGTTGGACGATTTTGTTGGCTTTGCAGGTTCTTTTCTTATTGTTATTAACGTGTTCTTTAGTTCCGAGCTAGTTTTTTAGTTCCGATCGTTTGTTTTTGGTTTCTTTACTCGGATTTGGGGTCCATGGCGTACCTTGAGAGGATGGAGTGATATCATTCGGACGCGCAACGACTCTTCCTGGATTTGGAGCTACTTGATTTGTTTTTATTATGTTTATTTTTGTTTTCGCTATCTTGGTGAACTGTACGTATTACTCTTATTCTATTTGCTTTACTTGTATACATTGGGCGAGAGGATTCCTAGTTTTTACTCGGATTCCCAAGGCTCCTACTATGGTCAACCCTTTTAGGGTTGGAATCTTGCTTTGTAAGCTGAATTTGTTTACTTGCTGCATGGTTGTTTATGATTGGTTTTTGGCTCGCATCTGTCACTACAGATTGGAACTGTAGAATGCCAACGATATATTTATGAAAATTGTTGCGTGGAATGTACAGGGTGCTAAAAAGCACCAAGTTAAACAAGAAGTTCTAATTCTCAATCAGAAAATTAGACTCGACATTTTATTTTTGACCGAAACTATGACCAATGAAGAAAGCACTAAGAAAATCATATCTTCCTTGGGGTTCAATCATTTTGATTATGCTCTACCTCACAATCATTGTGGGAGTATATGGGTTCTCTGTAATAATTGTAATATTTCAGCCAATATGATTATTAAAGACAAGAGGTTTATTCACCTCTATGTACTTGATAAGAGCATACGAAAAGAATGTATTATTACGGGGATCTATGGGCCAGCTTAAGCTATTGACAAGCCGGTTTTTGGAATCAATTACATGAAATTAATTGCCTAATTAATTTACCTTGGTGTATTATCGGGGATTTCAATGAAATGAAATGTTTAAATGAAAAAGTGGGAGGTGTTAAATTATCTCTCAACAATATACAACGCATGAGGAATTTTCTTTTTAGCATCCGAGGAGAATCAATTCCTACCTCTGCGTGAATATTCACCTGGAAAAATTTTTGAAAGGACATTTAATCTATGAAAGATTAGATAAAGCTATTGCACACTCAAATTGGCGGAATATGTACCCCAATTGCTCCGTCTCTCATGGGTCATTCTTGTGTTCGGATCACAGCTACATTATGTTGGATTCTAGCCCTATTACTCGTCAGCATTCTTATCGAAAATTTAGATTTCGGAATCATTGGTCGAATTACCCGAAAGTTAATGAAATTGTCAAACAAGCAATGGAATGGGCACCCGTGAGGGACGCTTATATACAAAGTTGTTAGTAAACTCAAGAATGTTAAAGCTAAGCTTAAGCTATGGACCTCTAAAGTTTGTAGCAACTACTCTCACAAGGTAGAAAGGAATTCGAATCTTTTACGGATTGTGGAAGATAAAATACTGTCTCGAACCTTGTAATCATAGATTATTACATTGACAAGCTTGCTTAATCAAACAAAGGGAGCGACTACTTCGTTTAATCGAAATATTGGGGAAAGTTTTATCGAAAAGAATGGTTGACTAAGGGTGACAGAAACTCTAATTTCTTTCTTCGTAGTTGTTCTTTCCGGAAGAAAAAAATGAATATAATTAGAATTAAAGATAAGTCCGGATGATGGATCCATGATAAAGAGGATATTCAACGAAAATTTATTACGGACTTTACTCAAAGATTTAAGTATCAATAGGGTACTAATAGAACACGGATGTGTACTAACTTGCCGGTCCGGCTTGCTGATGACGATAATAACCAACTCATCCTTCTAATTTCACATGTTGAGGTCAAGACTGCTATTTTTCAAATGAACCCAGCTAAAGCTCCGAGGTCGACGGCTTTGGCGTTGGGTTCTTCCAACAACATTGGGATATTATTGGTAATGACATTACTGTGTGCATTATGAATTTTTTTAATAATGGAAAATTATTAAAAGAGGTTAATCATACCTTCATTGTGTTATTACCGAAAGTTATAAGCCCTTCGCTTACTTCGCACTTTAGACCAATCGGCTTGTGCAATAGTCTTTACAAGATTATTTCGAAAATTCTAGTCAATGGGTTAAGGACTATTCTACAAAGGATTGTCAACCCCTATCAGAGTGCCTTTGTGCCTAATAGGGATATACATGATAATATTCTATTGGCACATGAATTCATTAATAAATTTGGGAATATTAAAGGGAAACAAGCTTATATTGGACTGAAATTGGATATGGAAAAAGTTTATGATAGAATTGAATGGGATTTTATCTTTGTTTGTCTCAAGGATTTGGGTTTTCATTCAGTTTGGATTAACTGGATACGTGAATGTATTAATTCGGTTACATATTCAATTATGATCAACGATGAGTCCAGTGGTTTTTTCCGTCCATCTAGAGGATCGAGGCAAGGCGACCCCTTGTCGCTATATTTGTTCATATTGTGTATGGATGTTTTGGCGTATAGGCTTCATTTGGCTGCCTCGAACCCTAAATCGTGGATTGGGATTAAAATCTGTCCGCAAGTACAAAAATCCCCGCTTGTCTGTTTGCGGATGATAGCCTTTTCTTTTGTAAGGCCAATTTTGAGGCATGCCTTAGGCTCCATAATATTCTGAATGATTTCGTAGTCGGTCCGGCCAACTTATTAATTTCATAAGTCGGCGATTGTTTTTCCAGAAACTCTTCGGCTGCGGATAGTAATACGGTTGCCTCTGTGTTTAATATTCCGCATTCATATTATTTGGAAAAATACTTCGGTTGTCCTGTTTTCAAAGGTAGAGCCAAGAACTCTATTTTTGCGGATCTTTTAGCGAGAGCGAGATAGCAAATTACAAAACCGAAAAGCTAATTCGCTCTCTAAAGCAGGTAGGATGGTACTTATATAATCTAATCTTGAATCCCTACCTGCTCATGTGATGCAAAGCTTTAAACTACCTAAAAACACGTCTAACTCTTTGGATAAAATTAATTGGGATTTTTGTGGAAGAAATCTCAAGATGCCGCTAGGTTACCAATGGTAGCTTGGGATAAAATTTGTACTCCCAAGAAATTGGGGGTTTGGGGCCTTAGGAAAATTGAGGTAGTTAACTAAGCCTTTCTTTGTAAATTTATTTGGAAATACTTATATGAAGAAAATAATTTACGGGGGTCAATTATGAGAACTAAGTATCCTCTATCGGAGGACTTTTTCTCAAGGAAAATAAAAGCTTATGATTCTTGGGCTTGGAAATGCTTGCTTAAAGAACGTGATTTTTTAAAAAGAGGCTTAAGATGGAAAATAGACAACGGTAAAAATACGAAATTTGGCATGATGTCCGGTGTTTTAATTTTAAGTTATTGAATTATTATGATAATAATATTCCGAATATTCCCTCTTTGGATGCCACAATAAGTGAATTTATAACCCCACGTAAAGAATGAGATCCGATACGTCTTAATTCTTTTCTTCCTACTGATGTTTGTCAAGTTATTAAGACTATCGCTCTTTCTTTTCATGACATTGAAGATTCCGTTTTTGGGGTTCGTCTAGCAGCGGAAAGTTTACTACTAAGTCCGCCACTTGGAATGCCCATAATATTCCTACTAATTCACCATCGTGGGATTTTGCATGGATTTGGAATATGGATTTGATGCCTAAGTTAAAAATATTTATGTGGCAAATTTGTCACAATGCTTTATCAACACGGGATAACCTAGCTAAAAGAAGGTTGAACATTGACACTATTTGTCCGCTTTGTCAAGACAATTATGAGTCAATTGACCATCTTTTTCACAATGCATTTGTGTTATGGACATGTGGGATACAACTTTTCGACATAAGTGGCTAGAGGTGAATCTAAGCCAATTGCGAGAATCCCTCTTTGAATCATATTATCTTTACACTCAAAAGGCTGAGAAAACCATCTCACATGATTCGTTTGATCCATTTGTTATGGAGTATTTGGAAGAGCAGAAATAATGAAGTCTTCAACAATGGATCTTTCAATTCCATTGCCACAATCCTTTGAGCCAAATCATCTTGGGTTGAATGGCGATCTAGGAGCGAGACTAGATCAACATTTCAACCCATCCTCACCTTCCCCTCACTACGTGCCAACACTTCCAACCATATGATTTATTGGCACAAACCACCTGTAGGATTTGTCAAAGTCAACTTCGACGGTTCAAGGTCTTCTTCAGCGGCGGCAAGAGGCTTCGTCATCGAAGTTGGGATAACAGATTCCTACAAGCTGGAGCAACAAATTTGGGGTCATCCTCGGTTATTTTAGCGAGAGGATACTGCCATGAGAAATGGTGTCAAAGTAGCGGTTCAAGTGGGGTTTCGTTCTATCATTTTGGAAGGAGATAATCTAACTGTCATTAAAGCAATTAAAGGAGAAATCCAGGTTCCTTGGGAAATCCAAACGATGATTCAAGACACTCATTATTTTCACGTGGATATGCAACCAAGTTTTTATTCATCACACATTTAGAGAACGGAATCGGATTGCTGATTGGGTAGCCAAGTTTGGTCATTGTATTTATTCTACTTTAGTTTGATTTTCTATCCCCTCTTTTTCACAACTTAGGTAGAACCCTTGCGAGAAGGAATACCTATTAGTTGTTGTACTTACCCTTTTAAAAAAATATAATTTTAATCAATTATATTGTGTTATTTTATTAAATTTATTATCTATTAGTCATTATTTTAGGTTTTTTAAAAATATGTATTTTTCACTTAGGAAAACATTATGAGATGGAAGGAGTATTTATATAATACAATAACTTTTGTTGTGTATTCAACTTGCTCTTAATTTTGGGAGATTTATGTGCAAGTAACATTACCTTCGTAAGTATTTCTTGTTGTAGAGAAATCGATTTTAAAAACTCACAAGATAAAAATTATATGATATATTTTACTTTGTAATTTTAAAAGAAAAAAATAAAATGTGATATGAAAGAATAAAGGGGTTTAATTGAATGTAAATACTACATTTTTGAAAGTTCCAATGTAACCGTTTATTGGTGAAATGCAATTGGTAGCTAAATTATCATTTAAATTTATTGTCGAAATATAATCCGTCGTTTAGGTATACGACCAAATCATGTAAATAAAAGAAAAATAAGCATTAGATACGTTTTTTTTTTTTTGGTAGTTTTTAGTATATACGTAGCACCTTCAAGAAGTAACATAGATTGAAATAATGGTGTTAAATTAAGCTATTTGACAAGTTAATACTTTAAATTTAAGAATAAAAGAAGTCCTTCGAAATTCAAGATAATTTTTTTATTTTTAAATATTTTATTAAATAATTCGAGCAATTATTATATTCATCATAAATTTTCTTCTTTCACAAAATTTAAATCTAAATTTTGACTTATTAAAATTAAATATTAAATTACTTAAATTAATCTATATTAATAAAAAAATGTCGTTATTATGATTATATTTGAAAGGCACATGACCATCAAACCGGTCATATAGCAGAATTTATAACCTTGTCTGTTTCCCATCCTTCTCTTTGATAACTTTTCTAATAATGACGTCTCTAATAATAAAAAATGGGTCCTAATTAAGCTACTTGTAATTTAAAAAAAAAAAGAAAAAGAAAAAGGAAAGACCAAGAAGGTGTGTGAATCGAGAAATAGTCCAACAAAGCCCAGAAAAAGTGGATCGTAAAATAATGTCCTTGAACAACTCCAAATGGGCTGGGGTGATATCTCGGTGTACACAAATGAACTTCTTTCAAGGCCCAATCAGCTTTTCATTCAGCCCATAATACAACTAAATGTTTATGTTTAAAAATTAATACAATTAAAAGTTAAGTTAAAAGCATTAGTATTGTTATAATATTTTCAATTTTTATGCGAGTCGCATTCAAAATTTATAAAATATAAGTAATTTAATTTAATTTTATTAATTTATTGACCATTAGGCGACGTGATTGATAGTTTCCACATCACACAACCTAAGTAGAATTGAAGTCTTTCCATCTTCACAAAACCTCTATGAGGCCGATTCAGGTTATATCTTCACCTTTTCATAAGTCACCTCATCAAATCCACAATTCTTCCACACTCGATGAATGTAAAAAATTGTGGAAGTATAAACTTCTAAGAGTATACCATTTCAATTATTTTTCAAACTAATGTTGATGGAGACACGGTACTGAAAATGTAGGTGGATCCCAGCAAGCAAGTAGCTTATGGCGATGTTGTACAATAATAATATTTTGTTTTTCTCTTGAATTCTTATTTCTATGCTAATATAAGATTAGACGTGCTCTTATAATTTGAAGAGGTGTCTATATATAAATATTTTTAAATACGCATATATATATATATATATATATATATATCAATCATGAAGGTATCTAATGTGTACATTTGTATGTAAAAAACATAGGGAGAAAAACAAAGAAAAATCAGGCCTAATAGAGTCAAGGAGAAAAAAGACAAGAAGAGTGGGAAAATGAATAATGGTTGGTCATAGCATAAGTGAAAATAGAACACTTGTCCTTGAACATTCCATGACAAGGACATTATAGTAAATTTAGTCTCTTAATCAAAGTTGAAATTGGCTTAGGGTTTAGGGAGGTGACAAAATCTTTGAAAGCAACACATTACCTACCCAACTCTAACCCCCAAAAGATAATTATACAAAATTGATTTAGATTGTAGTAT
Organism: Talinum fruticosum; assembly: GCA_021018815.1. Lineage (NCBI taxonomy): Eukaryota > Viridiplantae > Streptophyta > Magnoliopsida > Caryophyllales > Talinaceae > Talinum > Talinum fruticosum. Next base: position 9,475,269 of record JAITYX010000004.1, on the reverse strand, counting down.
CAAAGATGGGCACTAGTTAGCTTAACAGTCTTGTTTTAGGCGTGGTATTTGAGATTTTGATTGGAACTTTTTGGCTTAAAAATTACGAATTATTTCATCTTGCTTTTAGTTGGTAAATATAACTAGCTTTATGTTGTATGATATATTATTTCGGCAATTACTTCATATTTTTATCCTCTCCATCGGGGTTTGAATTTTAGAGGAGACAATTTCGCTTACAAGTTGTACAAAACGAGTTGAGATGAGTCGTGGGTTTGGGTTTAATATATAAGTCAAGGTTTGATATCCCTATCCCTCTAACCTTCAAGTCCAACTGAAATTATTTCTAAAATAGGGGCCAATTGAATAGTCCACATTTATCCTTACAAATGAAAAAATTATTATAGATGATGATATTTTATTGCTCAGGGACAAATTAGACAAATAACCTCATGTAATTAGATATTGTTTTTGGTAGACTTATGTAATGGATACTATCTTATTAGTTATTACCACTTTTTGTAGCTTTGGAATAAACTAGCTCTGAACTTTCATCTTTATATTGGAAACATCTTTAGATAGATTTACCCGAAAAATAGTTAATGAATGTTTTTATAGTAATGCTTCAATCATGCCAATTTTGGAATTTTTAAAAAAAAGTTGGATTAGAAAATGTTGTACTTTGAATATTTTGAATGATTATACACCATGTTATAAACTTGAACGTTATTGCATTGTATTTTGAAAAATTGTTATTTATAAACTAACCCCGAGTTGAGGGATGGTTGACTAGGTGGCACATTGACGATGGTAGGCAGAGCTTGTGATCAGGAAGGAAAGAGGGGGGTCAACATGTTTCGCTTAAACAATAGTAGAACAGTAAATACATATTCTCCATCAAGTCCAAATCATAAGTTCCGCCTACTATGTTAATGCATTATTGAGTCAACTGCCCCCAACTTGATGTTAGTTTATAAATAACAAATAACCCTAAAATACAATGTATGCATATGAGGGTTATAATACGTCATATAATCATCCAAGATTTCCAAAATATATTTTTCTTTTGGGGAAAAAAAAGAAGCCAGGTTCGTGTTGTGTTCATGTTTTTCTAGGTAACATTGGTATTTTGTTGGACGAAGCTTCTCAAGCTGTAAAATATGATTGTTTCAGGATTAAGAATTAAAAATATGTTCTGTTCATATTATTTTTCATAGGATAAGTTTAGTTCATATTAAGTTCAACGAATCAATCCAAAATAAGTTAAGTTTAAAGTAAGTTTAGCCAAAATCTATCTTTCCTTTTCCAACAATACCAACCTATCAACGAAAATCCCTCCTCAATGGTCGATTCAGAAAACTATTACAACAATGTTTTACCTTTAAATTTTTAAATATATCCTCAACGCCCCTAATCGTTAAAACGTTATATCTAACCACTCTTAAATTAAACCGTACATTAGTGAGTAAAGTTTGTGGTTATGTATCCTGTTAGGTTGGGCCAATACAAATACACTAGGTTCTTGTTCCTTTTAGGAACAAATAAAATGTAAAAATTCATTAAATGTAAGTCAAGTGCTTATTATTTATCTAGAAAGGTCTATAGCACAAAATCTAGAGTCTTTCTCTTTCAAAAAGTTTTATAACAAAATTTAATTAATATAATCAAAGTTTGTTTTTTAAATCTCATGATGAGAGGTAACAAAGTCATGTGATTTAAAATTCAAATACAAATATTTAACAAATTAATAAACAACTATGAAATATGTAAGAAAAAAGGGTAAAAAAATGATATTTTATAAAGTAGTTAAAATTTAAGAAAATAATTTTTATAAACACCTTATAAAAAACTTAAATTTAGGAGTAAAAAAGTATTAAAAAGACGGCTAGGAAAGAAGGGAAAATGGGGGAACGGAAAAGAAAACAGAAGAGATATACAAAATTACAAATGCTCTCATTACCAATCAAATTAGTGAGCTCACCGAACCATTAAATTCAATCCTCTGGTTATGACCATTTGCATTAAGTTAACTTAATTTTCGATAGTTTTTTGTCACATAATTTAAAATCTTTGGTAACAAACCCGAATAACTTTATGAACTATGTTACTAGTACTTGTATTTCATTTTTTAAAGTAAACGAGCAACAAAAAAAAAAAAAAAAAAAACGGGTTAAATGCATATGTGACGACATAGACCAAACAAGGTGCCCCATGGTCCATGTAAGAAATTGTCATAGAGCTTCAATCTGAATTGCCGGATGTGGAGTATTAAGTTCAAGGTGGTGGGTTGGTGCATCAGAATTTGGTAAGAGAATTTTGCGTATTCTTCTGTTGATGTAGCTACGTGTTTCAGATTTTCAGTTGTATTGATAGCCTGCGTTGATCATAATTTTTGCTTTTTACGCCATACTCGACCTGTATTTGAAGTTGTGATGCCAATTAAAAAAATATTATAAGCTTATTGCAATGATCTAAACTCGAGTATTGAATTATTGAAATAGTATCAAAATTTTTATAAAAGAATTTGCGGACTAAAAATAATAAACAATATGTTTATTATTTTCTCCAAGAAAACAAATTTTAACATCTTATTACGTACTATCAACTTCAACCCTTTTTTTTTGTTTTTGAAAAAACTAAAAATCACACAGCAGCCGAAGTTGGTGAGATTTTCGTGGCAATCTTACCATCAACGCCGCCGAAACCTCCGGCCGCTCTCAAATCGCCACTAACGACCACCGCCGGCGCCCCTGGAAACGAAGTCGTTACAGGCCCGATACCTCCTGGTGTAGTGTAGTACACTTGTCTCCCCGTAGTCTCCGGAAAACCGGCCACCGGCCTGACCGGTAGGCCTACACCATCAGAGTAACCGGCAACTTTCACGGGCAGCGGTAGAGTCACCGTTGCCGGCGGCGGAGGAACAGAGAGAGGCGCCACCCCTGCTGCCACGGTGTAAACTGGCTGTTCCCGATACACGGGTTCTGATGGAACCTGCTGCACCGGATAGTACCCCTGCGTTGGCGCAGGTCTCGCAACCGGTGGAGGCGCGTGGTAAACACTCGCCGATTGAGGAGCGTGAACCACATAAACGGGCGGTGGTTGTTGTTGATGTTCCAATCTCACAGGCAGTGGTTGCTGTTGGTGTTCCACTCTCACAGCAGGGGGCCGCCAGAAACTCGCCGGCACCTGTACAGAGGCAGGGATCGCCGGCAGCGGAGGTGTCTTCTGGTACGGTTCTCCCGCCAAACTATTTCCATCGTTTTTCGGGCCCGAGATCTGAAGCCGGTTAAGATCCTGAATCCGGGCTTCAAGATCCGACCCGATAACCTGATCCGGGTGAACTTGGCCTAATTTATTATCCAACCCGAACAAGAAATCCACCTTATTATTACCACTATTCCCCGGAGAAGGACCCGAATTAAGCGCCTCGAGTCCCTCGACGAAGCGATCCGGGTCGTGATCAGAAGACCCGGATCCGAATCGAGAGGATCGAACCGGAAATAGGAAGAGTCGAAATCGGACGGGTTTAGGCGAGGCGCGGTAGAGGCGGTCGTACTCGTGCATCAAGTGTTGGAGATCGTCGTCGTTGGAGACTGAAATTAGGGCGTCGAGGTCTTCGCCGGGGAGCTGGTACTTGAAGGAGGAGAGAGAAGCTCCGTCGTCGGGGACGAGCGAGGAGAGCTTCGAAATCAGGGCGGAGAAGGAGACGGAGCGTTCGACGTACAGGATTTTGGTCTCGCCACCTACATAGGAGAGCTGGTTGTCGTGGTTACGGGGCTGGATCTTGCCGCCGTAGCTGACCATAAACTTCACCTTGTGGTTGGGCGGCACTGGCGGCGGAGGCTGGTCTTCCAACGACGGCGGGAGGTTCGTCTCAAAGTCGGTCTCGCGAGAGCGGGGGAGGAGTCGCCGGACTCGGCGTAGGAGCAGGGGCAGGCGTCCATGGGAGTTGAAGGTGATCAGGAAGAAAGAGGAGAGAGAAACAGAGAATGTTAGGAGGAGGAGGAAGCCATTTGTAGGTGGATTTGAGTTGAGCTTTGAAGGGAAGATGATCAAACAGCTCAAACGGGCTTTTGGGGTTGGACGCTTTATATACCATGCTTGGCTTGGGGGTTTTGATTTTTTACTTGTTTTTTGTAATAGTTTTTTATTTTTAAAAAGTTACTTTTAAAATTTTAATTTTAATAGTTTTTTTTATCGATTTTTATAAATTATTTTTTTATATCATATCTTTTTTTTAAAAAAGTTAGTTTTACAAAATGTTTTTTTAAAAAATAACTAAATGTAAATAACTAACACAAACAATTTCATTCAATAAGCCAATAGCCAATGATTAATTCAATCAATCAACAGTTAACAACTAACAACCGATTATCAAACATGGTCATGTGTATCACTGAGATATTAATTCTTGCATGTATTTTTAAAAATTTTTGGGTATTATTTATTTTATTTGACATTTTACATAGCACAATAAATATAGGTCATAAGACGAATAATTCATTTTGGTGATTTATTCAATAAAAACCCTATTGTATAACGTAACATAAGAAAAAAATAATGATATAGTCGCATGACATTAACTCTTGATAAGTTGGTTTAATCTATTTCACATTTTTTTCTCTTCAAATAAAGTTGTACGTTTATTTTTAAATAATAAATTTTAATTTTAATTTACAATCTTACGACTACTTACGGTTCCTTATATTTATTTACAATTCTTTATAATTTTTTATGAGTATCCTTTTAATTAAATTATAGGGTCCAAAATTAGTCATATAATAATGTACTTTAAATAGATAGTGACTATAAAACGTAGCATGAAACACAGCCGTATAAATTGGAAAAGCTGATTTGCTACTTGTCATTTTTTAAATTGAACCCCTAATAAGTGAATCACCCATGATAAAGAAAAATTGATGCTATAAAAAAAAAAAAAAACTTAAAATATCTATTGAAATATTACTTCTCAATTGTTCTAGACAAAGGGCAGGTGTCTAGCACAAATAATAATCATAGTTAAAAGAAAAAAAAAAAGTATCAAGAGAAGTCATAGAAAGTGCTTAACGAGGAGTTTCACTAAGAAATGTCCAACTCCACTAACGTGGAAATACTAGACGGAAAATCAGTCAAATTATACATACTTATTTTTTATAGGCATAGTTGCTTAGGAATGAGAAACAGTATTACCTCCGCTCCTCGTTTTATATGGACGGACAATAATAACGAAAATTGAAAAATAAGCTTTCTAATGTTATTATATATTAAATCTAGTTAGTTTGATTATTAAAAATTTCGGGTATTGATATTATAAACTTGGGTGTAAATTATTTACAAATTAATGTCTTAAAATTAAAGGATGGCAAGGTAACTAGAAGATTCAAAGGAAGACATGGAGCATTAGGGACCAAGAATTAAGTTTCAAAATCAATAATAATGACATTAGAAACAATAAAAATACTCATCTTCCGTAGCTTTCAATTTTGTTGTCTATTCATTCCATTCGTGTACTCAATTAAAGCCTCAAATTCAAAATAAAAGAAAAAAAAACAATTTAAATCAAAGATTATGTGAAAGGAAGACATTTAGCTTGATAAGATGACGTGGAAACAACTTTTAAAAACTTTTTTATTATTTTTAATTTTTTTAGTATGTAATGTAATTATGAAAATCACTTTTTTTATTTATTTTTAGTGGAGGGTCCTGGGAGAAATGTAGTCTGCAATGTGGGCTAACACCAACTTAGCCTGATCCATAAGTAAGCATTGGGCATGGGCTTTTGTTTAGGGCTTGGGTCCCGAAAGTAAGCCTTGATGATCAGTATTCAGTATTCAGTATTGGCCCATATATTGTCTGGTGCATTTTAATAGTGGAAAGGAAGCACATTGAACTCTTGGGTTTGGATCGGTCAAAGCTCAAGTTAAACCGAGCCTGAGCATAACTCAATCTCAATATTGCTTAGCTCGGCTTGCCTTGATTTTGCTGATTTGACTATTTTTTTGGTCAAATGTTTTTGTGGAGAGTATTAAATAACTATTGACATAAAAAAAAGTTTATTCAACTCATATTTCTTCAATTTAAATATAACTTAACTTTGATTATGGCGTTAAATTCGAAAAGTCTTTTTAACATAAACAAACAAAAAAATTTAATATCAAGCCACGAACAAGCCCAAAAGACAGAGGCTTAGCTTGGCCGGCTGTGGCTGGACTCGACTCACTACCTCCCTTGTCGCCAACTAGGGCTGTAACTTGGTTTGCTTACAGCCCTATCCCCAAGCCCAACCCCAACTCACTGCAGTTTTAGAATTCAAAAACAAGCTCCCTGTTCAATTCTCCCGCTATTGGAGTCTTATAAATTCTAATCATTAGATACCATACCAGTATACCATCATACATGTTTCAAGAAATTTCGTCTAAAAATTAAGCAGTGAAGGCTACCAACCCTAAAATTCTCAAGATTTCCGTGAATATGAAGAGGCAGAGACAAGATAATGATGATGATGATCAAGAAGTGGGCATTCATGGCGAAAAGCAGTGCCAGAAACTGCAATTTCCTGATGAGCTAATTTTCTCCGAAATCCTCCCTAGACTTCCTGTCAAATCTCTTATTCGCTTCAAATTGGTATCTAAGCAGTGGAAATCTCTAATTTCAAGCGCTCATTTGGTCAAAACCCATCTCGAGCACACCGTCGCCAACCCTAATTTCAGCGCTGACTCTTCTTCACGTTGTGTGGTAATTCGAAACTCCTCTGCTTTACGAATCTTGAATTATGCGTCCTGTGATAACTTTGCTTTCGATAGTGACAATATAAATGATGAATTGGATGAATTCGAATGCCCAAATTTGGATGGTGGGTCGCCCTTTTTGATCGGTTCTGCAAATAGGTTGGTTTGTTTAGGTGTAGAATACAATGGATTTGGGTATAAGTTTCTGATTTACAATCCATGGCGATTACTTCGTTGCTTATTGTTAGGATAGGTGATAAAAATCAATGGAATAAAATAAATAAAACAAAAAAGGAAAGGTGAGCTAGCTGCATGCCTAGGCTTAGGGGAAGAAAAATGTTCCCAAAGCATTTACTCCATTTTCATTTGTCAATGGAGGATTTAAGGAGTTGGACTTTTTGCTAGCATTTGCATCTTGTTCTCGTTAGTTTTCCTATAAATTAGAAGGGGAGGCTAATGGAAAGAAAGGGAAGCGTGAGACACATCACCGGGAAATAAAAAAAAATCACCAAGGGGTTTTTAGCTTGGTGGGTTTAGCAACTGGTGTTTAGTTGTTGGGAAACACATCCGGGTAGGGGTGTGGGAAGGGTATGTTTATAGGTGTCTGATAATTAGCACTTGTAAATAGGTAGAGTTGTTTGTATATTGTTCGAAATAGTGGAAATATAATTTTTCTCTCAAATTCCCTTCTTGTATCGGTTTATTTATTTTATCGCGTTCTTGATAATTTTTAGATCTTACGTGCTTAAAAACCCAACAAGTGGTAGCAGAGCAAGGTTGCGCTGGGAAGGAAGGTTAGTAAGCGGTAAAAGGAGAAAATTGGTGTGAAGAACGCGGAAGATGGCATCCGTAAAAGGCTCGAGTATCTCCATCAATCCTTTTGATGGCCATGGTGATTTCACCTTGTGGCAACAACGGGTGAAAAGTTTGTTGACCCGAGAAGGGACAATCAAAGCCTTAAAGGTGAAGTCTCGCAGAATGGAAAAAATGACAGATGTAGAATGGGTGACACTTAGGCAAGAGATAAACTGGAGAAGATGTCAAATGAAAAGTGGGGAGATTTGAAGGCTATGGCAGCAAACACAATTTGTCTATGCCTTGCAAGTAATACTCTTCGGGAGGTTCTTGGCTTGACAAATCCGGTGGAAATTTGGGACAAGTTGGAGAGCCGGTATAAATGCAAGTTGTTGACAAGTAGGTTGTACTTGAAGAAACGACTGTTTGGCCTACACATGTCGGAAGCGAGACAGTTTCAATGAACATCTAGACGAGTTCAACTTGATCACAATGGAGTTGGCTTCTCTAAATGTAAAGATTGAAGATGAGGATAAGGCATTGCTTCGTTATCTTCTCTTCCTTCGTCTTTTGATAATATCGTGACTACTTTTCTGTTCGGAAAAGAGACCCTAAAATTTGATGAGGTGGTTGCTTCTTTGCTGATGAATAAGACTCGGCGAAGTGGTAACGGATTATCAAATTAAGGTCAAGTGGCCGTGGTTACAAAAGAAGCAAGTCGGGGATGAGGTCGGTCAAAAGAAAAGGAGGAAGGGTCCCAACGCTCAAGATCGAGTGGTCGAAAGTTCAAGTGTAACTACTGCGATGAAGAAGGTCGTATGAAAAGAGATTGTCCGAAGAGGAAGAAAGAAATGAAAGATGAGAAGTCATCCGTGATTGTAGGAGTTGCGTAAGGTTCAAACTAGTTTAATGGAGGTGAAGTGTTTATAGCAACTGCTAAATTCCGGAAAAATCAGATTGGATCTTAGATTCTGGTTGTTCATTTCACATGTGTTCGGTTAGAGAGCACTTTGATACATATCAAGCTTGCGAGGGAGCAACTATCAAGATGGCAAATGGTGCACGAAGCAAGATTGCCGGTGTTGGAACGGTACGGATTTGCATGTTTGATGGGATTGTGCGGACGGTAACGGGGTTAGACATGTGCCGGATCTAAAAGGAAATTTGATTCCTATGGGGACATTGGATTTGAAAGGCTACCGGTATTCTTCTCAAGGTGGAGTGTTGAAGGTTTCTAAAGGAGCTATGGTGGTCTTGAAGGGAGAAATGTCCGGAGGCTTGTACGGACTTGCGAGGAATGTGTAGTGCGAGACGGGTGGAACTGTAAGGAGAATATTTACAAGTGATTCAAAGCGGAAGACAAGAAGCAAGAGTAATGTTTGTTTCTTCGATCGAAGGTGATGGGGACCTTGACGGATCGAGCGAGGTTGAGTTGCATTGGTATTGATTCTTATCAAGGTGGAGATTGTTAGATAGGTGATAAAATCAATGGAATAAAATAAAATAAAACAAAAAAGGATAGGTGAGCTAGTTGCATGCCTAGGCTTAGGGGAAGAAAAATGTTACCAAAGCATTTACTCCATTTCCATTTGTCGATGGAGGATTTAAGGAGTTGGACTTTTTGGCATGCCTAGGTTTAGGGGAAGAAAAATGTTACCAAAGCATTTACTCCATTTCCATTTGTCGATGGAGGATTTAAGAAGTTGGACTTTTTGCTAGCATTTAGACGGTCAAGGCTTGAGCATTTGCATCTTGCTCTCATTAGTTTTCCTATAAATTAGAAGAGGAGGCTAATGGAAAGGAAGGGAGGTGTGAGACACATCACCGGAAAATAAAAGAAAATCACCAAGGGGGCTTTTAGCTTGGTGGGTTTAGCAACCGGTGTTTAGTTGTTGGGAAACACATCCGGGTAGGGGTGTGGGAAGGGTATATTTATAAGTGTCTCGATAATTAGTACTTGTAAATAGGTAGAGTTGTTTGTATATTGTCCTAAAATAGTGGAAATATAATTTTTCTCTCAAATTCCCTTCTTGTATTAGTTTATTTATTTTATCGCGTTCTTGATAATTTTCAGATCTTACGAGCTTAAAAACCCAACACCGATGAACCCCTTGAGAGTTGCCCGAAGTCGTTTTGGTCTTTGGGTTTGGGTATGTGTCAAACTCGGATGATGGAGATTCCAAACAAACGAATATTAGAGAGTTCAATTTTTGTGTATTCCTTGCGTTGTGATACTTGGAAATCCTCCAAAGGGTTTAGCATCCAAGAGATGGAGATTTTGTCCGGTGAAGGCGTGTTGGTTCATGAAGCATTGCACTATGTCTGTGTCTTCGCGTTGTCACTCGGATAAAGAAGTCCATTGCGGTGTTTGATCTCGTCCATGAAGAATTCAATATGGTGCTGTTGCCATGGGCTAAATTTGGTCATAATAATGCTTATTACCGAGGCGATAGTAGTTTCCAATTGAGCAGCATGAATGGGTGTTTGTGTGCCCAGGGAAGTTCTCGTAATGGTTGTATGCAAAAGTGGATGTTGAAATAGCACGGGAGCGAGCCTCTTGTACTAAGATGTTCAACCTTAACTTGTACGGGGAATGGGGGTGTACCCTTAGGACTTTTTCAAGTTCTCAACAAGCTGGGAAGGTTTTGGTCCAAACAAATGATAAAGAGCTTGTGCTTGTCAATATTGATAAGTGGTGGGAGTCGAAATATGCGAGCATGGTGAAGCGGGATACCGACATAGAGGCGGTGAATTTCGTTGGGAGTCTTCCGTTACCTTTTAGCATTGCAGGATCTTTGAGGGAGACATGAAAAGAGATGAATGTATTGAAGATATCTTACTAGATCATAATCATTTCACTGAATTTATGCAATATGTCGTTGCTTATTACATGCGTCAGATGCCGGGTTTTTAATCTCTCCTCACGTTTTTGTGTCAATCTATCTTTGTATGCACCACTCGGACACCATCTTTCCTCAATACTTGATTGATGCTCTCTTGATTTTGCTAATATTATACAATGAGTGATAGCGTTGCTTTTTGCCTTTGGATGTCCATGTTAGCTTATTGGTCGATATGGACATGTTAGCTTATCGGTTAATAGCTCAAATGATTTTGTCACATTTAACTTTACTATTTACTTATAAACTCAAAGTTTAACAAAATGTTTGTAATAATATTGATGATAACTAATTCAAATGGACATGATACTTTTTACTATTAATTACTTGTTGGAATTTGTTTGTGAATTTCTTAAGGTATAAAATTAAAATAATGATACCAATAGATATTAATTTTCAAAATCGTTACATATCTATCCAAATAAATCCGATATACCCGAAATATCTAATGGAGTATGAGTATAGGAATGGGGAAAATGGGGTACTCGCTATAGCTATGTTTGTCACGTACATACCCCATGGTCATCCTTAATAGACAAATTTTATGTACATAAATATTTACTAACAAAAAAATTTCATTAAAAATAAAAAATAAATTCACAACAAATTTTGAAGTGAAAAATAATATGTAGTTCAAGTAAGTCTTGTGTTAGACTGTCTCACATTAACTTATTGTGAGACGGGGATGTCACGTCGGCCAAAGTATTGATAACCCCACGCACATTCACAGGTATACCTGGCAATCGGGTCATTCGGTTCGGGTTCGGTTCGGGTTAGTTCGGTTCGGGTTAACTTCGGGTCAATCTTGTTCGGGTTCGGGTTCGGGTTCGGGTCAACTTCGGTTCGGGTTAACTTCGGGTCGATCTCGTTCGGGTTCGTTCGGTTTCGGTTCGGGTCAACTTCGGTTCGGTTCAACTTCGGGTCAATCTCGTTCGGGTTCGATTCGGGTTAATTTCGGATCTAATCGTAATCGGGTCACTTTTTGGGTCAAAATCGATTCAAAATTGTACCACTATAGGCACTAAAGTACATCCCGAGAGACCCAACAAAAAAATGTGAGTTGAGTCACTTTTATTGGGGTTAAATCGATTCGGATCTGATTCGGTTCGGGCCATTTTGGATTCGGTTCGGTTTCGGTTCGGGTCATTTTGCATTCGGGTCGGTTTCGGTTCGGGTCATTTCGGGTCGGTTCAGTTCGGGTCAGTTCATTTCGGTTTTCGGGTCAAAATCGGTTCAATTATTTTGGATGTCGGTTCGGTTTGGGTTTCGGGTCGTACGGGTTGACCTGTTCGGTTCGGGTCGGCTTTGCCGAGTCTATTCACAGGTGAGTGAAGTTCAAACGTGTTTTTGACTGAAATAGAGTTTCTATCTCACTAAACTTCTTCGCCATCACCATTATCTCTTTCGCATTTCTTTCTCCTCACGTTCATGATTCATCTTTCGGTCATTTTCCATTCACTATTAGTAAAAAATTCGTTCATCCGTCGTTCGTCGTTCATCGTTGCATCATCTTTCTACTTTCTACTTCTATTGTCTAATCATCTTTCAACTTTCTACTTCTATCGTCACATTATTGTCGGATGTTCACGATCTTGTGTTTGAATTTGTCGCTACAATCATTATCGTTTTCATGAAGATATTCGTCCATCGGCGACGATACATTGGTTCATTGTTCATTGTTGATGTTTTGCGATGGAAATGGTGGTAGTTCCACCGAATATACTAATGGAAGAATTTGTGGAAGAAAGAGGTAAATATATTCCGATTTTGGTTTTATAAACCCTAATATTTTACGAATACTAACTTTTCAAAACATTCGATAATTGTTAATACTACTATTATAGCTTGTATGCACGACTATTTATGATGAGTGCATGTAATAAACTAATTGTGGTTCTCGGAACAGTATTTACAGGACTAATAATATTATGTATGAGTGACTAATTATATTTGGAACTATTTACGTTATTTAATATAATAGTGTATGACTAATAATATATTTTGTGAGTATTTATAGAAAATCATGTGTGACTGAGTACAATTGTCATCTATGACTATTTGTTTAATATACTAGTACATGACTAATAGATTACATGTATGATAATTTATGATGAATTAGAACAATTATAAGGTGACTAATAATATTATGGTTGGGTGACTAATAATACTCAATGTTGTTGAGCAGAAAATGCATATATGTGACTAATAGTATTAACAATGGATGACTAATAATATGTGACCCTCCTCTATTTCATGTAACATACTAGTATATGAATAAAGATGTTTTGGATGTACAACTGTTTATGTTACTATTATTTGCCAAGTCTGTTACTATTTTATATATTACTATAAGACTAATTTTATTTTACATGTATGACTATAGTTGTTGAAGTTAAAATCAAGAACTTGTGGAAAATTTCATGGAGCCTTTGCTTATGATTATGAAACACACGTCGAGGGTCCACTATAGTAGTTGATAATTGTGAATCATAATCATAGAAGCGAGACTTACAGTTTGATTGAATCACATGAGCATGAAGATGAACATGCAATTGAAGGAAGCCTTGAAGAATTGGAGTGTGATTAGGGTTGAAGAGAACTTTCCTTTTTTATTTTTTAGGTTTTGAAAAGAGAGAGTATGTTTCGCTCTCTATTTCAACTGCCTATTTTTTTAAAAAAATTATCACGTAGGCCGTCTCACGATAAGTTATCGTGAGACGATCTCATACAAGAATTTGTGTATGTAGTTATAAGAAGTTATAAGAAGGTATAACGAGCTCTAAGAAGTTGTAAGAAATCGTAAAAAGTTGTAAGAAAGTATAAGGAGATGTAAACAATCTGTAAGGAGTGCTGTAAGCTGCTGAAGACTATAAGATAAAGCTAAACGAAATAGGGTAAAAGTTGTCAAATTAAAAAAGGGGATGATTCTGTTGTATCATAGCTGCAATGCAAGCCAAAGAAGCTACCAGAAGGTAGAATTGTTGAAGTGAGTGGATTTGGAAATTATTCTTTGCACATGAGATGAGATGAGATGAGATTTCTTCCTTCAAAGTCAGAGAATTCTTCCCTGATTTAAAAGATGATACAAAGGATTTATTCCTTATCATTAAAGTAGACGTCTAACTCTACTTCATTTTGGAACCTCAAAATCTGCCTTTTACATCTATACATTATTCTTTTCTCACTATCAACAACTTATTTGAGGATATTCACCTTTTTATTATTCTTTAATATGTTATTTTTCTGTATAAATGACCGTCAATAGTAGATAATAAATTCTAAAAGGCAAAAACCCTTTAAAAGATTAATTTTTTATAATTTATAGAAGACGTAAATATTATATCATAGAGATGGATAACTATAACTCTTAAGAAAATTATCACAAAATGATGTTTGAATTTCTATATAAAAATCCTTAAATTGTTTTATATGAACTCCTGTAAAAATTAATTGGTATTATAAATTCTTCAATTACAAATATTCCTTTTTTTTGGGTGGTGGGGGGTTGAAGAAAAGGCAAAAAGAGGAATAGGACCAGCAGCCTTCAAGAAGCATTCGCACAGTGTTTCTGGATTCGTCTCCCTCTCTCTGTCTCTCTCTGTCTCTCTGTTCCCCCACCCTCCTTCTTGTGCTTCATTAGCTTCATTATATAGGAGCCTCAACTCGGCTTACAAATCTAATCCACAGCTTGTTCATCTTGTAAAATTTGACATCTCTGTTTTATTCTGGTTTCTTTAATTTGGTCTCCTGCAAAAAAAATGAATGATTATCCTAAGTATGGTCAGCCTTACCCTCCCCAAGGTATTTCATTCACTATAATTTCTGCCCTTTTATTCTTCTTCAAAATAATCTAGGTTCCTTCCCTCAAAAAAAAAAAAAAAAAAAATTTAGGTTCCTATTTTTTGCATTTTTTCCTTCTTTTTTCATGACTGCTGAGGGATTTAAGTATGCAATTTAATAACTATTGTACCTGTAATATTGAGATGCAGATAGAATGGGAAAAGGCAAATGCAATTTTTTTTTTTGTATGTATGTTTATTTGTGTTTCATAATAGGAGAGCCTTTGCGATATAATTTAAACTTTCAGCACAGGTGGATGTTAAAGATAGTAACCCAAAGGGTTTATAACCCCTCCAAAAAATATAAAAATACCCAGATTATTTTTCTTGATATCAAACAATTCCTAAGTTATATTTCTAATACTTTGTTTTAAATCAGGGTACTACCAAGGGCCTCCGGTGATGGCGCCGCCTCAATATCAATATGCGGCTCCTCCTCCACCACCACCACCACAGGAAAGAGAACGAGGCTTCCTTGAAGGATGGTATGTTACTATATATGTTTCTATAATATATATTAATCATGATTAGCTAAAAAATAATCACAATGAGCAAAAATGGAGAAATTAAGTTCGCTTAATTGCTACAATCATGATTAGCTAAGTAATTAACTGAATGTTAATGTGTTTTGCAGCCTTGCAGCTCTGTGTTGTTGTTGTCTCTTGGATGAGTGCTGCTGTGACCCTTCAATTATATGCATTACCTAATTAGACTTCACTTGCTGAAATGTACTACTGTTTACTAACTGCTTCACAGTAACAGTTCATATTATGAAATCTAAGTACCTCAATTGTAGTTCATATATGAATAACTTCTGTCTCTTATACTTTCATTTCAACATTTTGGCTACTCTCTTGCATAATGCAAAAAATGATGAAGATTGGAGCTGCTTTGTTTATATCTAAGTAATGTGTATAGCTGTCAAAAGGACCTGGCTCATGGGAACCAGTAAGAGTTTGAATCTGATGAATGCGATCAGATCAGAAACAACGAAGGAAAACTACAAACTCATATATATACTTGTACAATATCAAAGGGGAGAATCCAGAGTTTGCACAGTAGCAATTCATAGATCAAAAGAATTTTGGTATCAAATTCTGAATTAAGCCTCAGAAGTTAGTAACAATCAGACAACGAAGATGCTAATTCTCGTTTCACTATGTACCTACAACAAAGCAAAAGGCAATAACACAAAACAAGCCTCAGATGACAGTAAGTTCTTAGTTAGATGTTAAGCCTAACGATAACAAAATTGGAACTTTGTGAATTTACCACTGTTACTGTCCTAGACCAGCTGCTTGAATCCAGCAGCAGGTTCCGGAGTTGTATTGTGATAATTTATTTCCCACGGAAGCTCACACAACCTAATAGGGCATTCTGTTTTTTTCCGTTTTCTTTGAAGCAAGTAATGGCTCACCAAGTTGAGACTCACAAGCAGCATGGGCATTTAGGTCTCGGGTTTTAAGAAGTGAATTAGTCAAGTTGAGGGTAGACAGAATTTGGAGGACCTTGCGACTAAACTTCCTCACTTCAGCCCATTTAGCCTGCCTGCTTTTCAGACATGGGTTGTAATCTCTTTTATCAAGTGACTGAGTTTAGAGTTTTGATGGATGACCCTTCAAGATCTTTGACGAATGCGGATTGCTTTAGCTTGGAGTAACTTTGATGTTTCTAGTATTAGTTCAAACCTCTTAACTTGCTGGCAATCAAACTTTTCATCACTTACTGCTCCTTTCCAACCAAAAGGGTATCAAAGAGATGGCGCCCAACCCAAGGCCTTCTCTTCAATATTTCTCTAAAGAACTCAGGCTTTAGTTGGCATTTCTTGTTTTTGAAGTAGTTCACAAGGGAACCCTTGAAAATCTCAAAACGCATTTCAAGTTTGGTCTCGGGAAAATTTCCTTCTATCAATAGTGTTAATTCAGGATCCAATAAGTTGATTGCTGAGCAAGGGACTGATCATTTTGTACCAATTCCAAGAGAAAGACTGTTTCTTTTGAAGGACATTGCAAGTGGTTCTCTTGTTCCAGAAGGGTCTGGAAGCCAAACAGAGGCACTTTTCCAAGATAAATTTCAATGTATAGAGCAGTACATCTTCTCCTCTGGGTTACTCCTTTGCTATGAAGATCTGCCCCTGCAAAATCCTCCATATACATTCTCCGACCTACACACTACCTTTGGAGGTACCGGGATTCACAAGAACTTGTACCAGCTTTGGATATACTGTCAGGGCACTAGATGAACCTGTGTGAAAAAGAAACCAAAGACGAGAAGCTACAAAGCATAGAAATACAAAAATTCCACGAAGAAAACACGGAAGACATTCACACAACAAAACAGATACGACTGGGGATCCTTGTAGGTTATTGAAGAATGAGAACAGGGCACCGACTTTCAGTGTTTTTGCACATCATAACTTATAGACTAGTTCCAGTATGTGCGAATAAATCGAGCCTCCTCATTCTGCTCTTTTGGAGATTAGATTAGCTCCGCCAGTGATGACTCAAGATTGGACATGCAGTGGAGCCACCTGAGACATGGAAGAAAGCAGCCATCAAATGAGGGTTTGTCTTTTCTTTTTCTGGAGGATGGGGAAGCAAATATATGAGATAGGTACAGCCCAAGGAATCCATTGGAGCAAAGAATGTGGTAAAGCTGCGAGACGAGCTATGATAGAGAGGACGGAGCCATTACATACCATGAGGTTTACTTGTTACCATGTACTGATATGGTCTCAGTGTATATTGTTCTTTAGATCCCTAATTTCAGTCCCCTAATTCAAGTGGTCATATCAGACAAGGTCTGTGATCGATTGATGATTGGAGAAATGGAGAAGAATAGGAAGAATAGAGGTGTGATGTCATCCTGGAAGAAAGAGATTGAAGTGTGGTGCATTCAGAGATGATGGAGCTGGAGGAGACATATGGATATTGATGTGGAAATATCCTGACAACATGGCTGAAAGCTATCGAGTTAGTATGTATTCTCCAACAGTTGCTAAGAAAGCCCGACACATATATTGGACGCTGCTGATGGAGATTGAGATATCACTCAACTGACGAGATGTGAGCTCCAACGGCATCAAGAGTACAGATAGAATGTCAGGCGGAAGAGATGGAGACTAAGAGTGTGAATTAGTCAGCGAATTAGGAATAAATAGTGATGCATTTGCTTGCTTTTGCACTTTCAAGATGCCATAATTTTAGTCCACTTTCAAATCCAAACAATACAGAGTCCTCAAACAGGGAATTTGAGCCAAATGCAGAATCTCAATGAAATCATGTGTCCAACAGATCACATATGGGAAGCTGTTTACCAGCTTATTGCACTTTCATCAGCAGATCAAGCGGATTCGAAAGAGCCAAACCCAATGTTCCGATCTCACATCTTGACTGTTTAAGCACATATTACAGGAGGGAAACTGGAACATTATCACAAGGCCATGGAAACCTATTCATAAGTAATAAAAGATGATAGTTGTACATACTAATTTCTTTGTATAGGAACCTAAAACGATATCAATTTTTGCAAATCACTTTCTATATAAAAGCACATACATGTTTTGTTGTTCTTGAGAAAAGTGACTTTTACTTGGTGATGACTGACGAGGAGACTAGGCACAAAATTCAAAACTCTGTTGGTAGCCGTGGAGGGGAGAGACAAAAACAGGAAGTGGAGAAGTTTAGAGGGAGAAAAATAAAATGTAACAAATTGGTGATAAATTAAAAAAAAAAAGAAAAAGAGACGTAACAAATTGGTGAAGTTGCTTTTGAAAACGTCTCAGGCCACCAATTCCTTCAAGGGGCAAAACTTTGGCCCATGCTCATGCTCCATACACGACTAGCACAAAATGGACCTGACCAATGAATCACTCAATTTGAATGCAAGTTGGATTGCGTTTGAGTCATATTATATTTTGAGTAAAGACATTTCCATTAGAGCTTGTTTGAGTACGATCATTTTTAATCCTAGTTGACTTCGGATCAACCAATATTTGATCCAATAAGCTTTTCTTACAAAATCAAGCAATTTTGTAAGAAATTTCGACTTAGTTAAGATCAATTTAGGTTATGGGTCTCCTTTTAAGTAAGTCTATTCCAAATGTGAGATTAGATATGAATTTAGATATGTCGGTTTAAGTATGTTAGATTAAGTTAAAATCGGGTCATTTTTAAGGCAATAACATCTTAGTGCAGGTTATCAAATTTGTGTCAACTGATATTTGATCAAATAAGTTTTTTTAAATAAAAAAATTAACTCATTCAATTGAATGTATTTAATTGCACAAAAACTATTACTAATTGCAAGAATATGCATTTAAAGTATTTAGAAATCTATCCCATTAATTACACTCGGCGCAATAGATTTGTTTATGTATCTACCAGGCACCCATTTAACCCGTAGTGATTCCTTCTTTTCAGCTACAGTCCATACCAGCTTTGCAATGAGAGTTTCATTCCATATTTTTAGGTTTTTGAGTCCAACTCCTCCATATGTTTTTAGTTTGCATGTTTCCTCCCAAGTTACATACGGAATTTTCTTGAATTTCTCATCAGCCCCCACAAGAAGTTCCTACATTTTGCTGCCACCTTCTTTATAACTTCTTGGGGTAGTAAGAACACTGAAGCCCACAAACTATATGCTCCCATCAAAACCGAGTTTATTAATGTGACTCTCTCCATGTAAGACAGATGTCGTGAAGACCATGCTTGTATTTTTGTTGTTATCTTGTCAACTAGTAGGGAGGATTCATATTTTGAAAACCCGCTTGCGGTTATGGGGAATCCCAAGTATTTTATTGGAAAGTGTCATTCCTGAAAGCCAGTACTCTCAATCGGTTCCTACTGGTCATCATAACTCATGTCCGCCACTATCATTTCAAATTTCCCCAGTTTGCCTGTAGCCACGAAACTATTGAAAACTCTCTGAAGGCTTCCATTAGTATATCAACCGATTGTTAGTTTGCTTGAGCAAAAGATGACTAGGTCATCTGCAAACATGAGATGGGTCAATTTCAGCCTTTTACATCCTGGATGATACCTAAAACCCGGCTTATTTGCTGCTTGCTTCAATGTCCTTGATAGGTAATCCATAACCGATAAAAATAACGAGTGGAGAAAGTGGATCTCCCTGTCTCACTCCCCTCCCACCTTGGAAGTATCCATGGTTATTTCCGGTCACGATGATGGTGAAAGATGTAGAGGTTATGCATGCCTTGATCTATCTCACAAATTCCTGAGGAAATTTGTATGCTTGCATTATTTCCAAAATGAAATCCCAATGGATTGAGTCATATGCTTTTCACATGTCTATTTTAAGGATGCACCTTACTGTCATACTCTTCCTATTGTAGCCCCTTGCTATTTCTTGGCATAGTAGAACATTATGCAATAGCTCCCTGTTCTTCGCAAATGCCCCTTGACATGGGTTTATCGGTTAATGTAAGTATTTATAATTAGTTAAAAAACAGTAGTGCCCGAGTTTAAAAATCTTATATGTTCGCATTATCGGTTGTTCTTTTGTGATTCATATGAAATGAAAAATAATATGATAATAAGAGTTTTATTTTTGGAAGGAAATATAAGTTTTCATTGATAAGTGCCATATGGCACTTACAATAAAAAATTGTACATAAACAATTATAAATCTAAAATATAAATATGAAACTCAACTTTCAAATAATTAACACAAAAATAAAAATCAATTATTAAATCATTGTAGCACTTAGAAAATCCTCCATCAATAGTAAAGATGCAAAGTTATTGGAAAATTTGTAGAAAAAAATTGTTATGATTTCAAAGTCGAATGACAATAAATATTTTTTACCACAATAATTAATCACAACTCTCATATGAAAAAATTACCAATATTTCTATCAAATGGTTAAGAAAATAGAAAAAACCCTCTTTTTTTATAATTAAGAAAAAAACATGTTACGATGAAGAAACATAATTTATTCATATATAAGCTAAAAATAAATTGACTACTAAGATAGATTTCAATAAAAATGGGGATGGAGGTTATGGTTTTTCTTTTAAAGAAAGGTTATGGTTATTTAATGGAGAGATTTTGGGCAACTTCTTTTAATAAATATTTTTTTGATAGATTAATAAATAGGAGAAATTTTTTGTTTAAAATTTCCATGTAGTCTTTTTTTAATAGAAAGAGAAAAATCATTAAAAAATCCATAAGACATTGAGAAAGATAATTTTCTAATAAGAACAAATTTAAAATATCAAAACAGATCTCTAGTTCGACAAAATTAATGATAAATATATTTATGTTCAACTCTATGCTTACAACATTAATTTGGCCACAAACTGCATTCTTCAATTTCAAACTGTCTTTCCCGAAAATAGGCGAACTATTGCATAAATTTATAAAATAAATATATGTGAGATATAATAGATCAAACTTGAAGGAAACCCACCTTAATTGAGGCATTGAAATTGCATTGTTGAATTATTTCCAATTAAAATTAATGAAAATAACCGATAAAAATATCAAAAATATACCCCAATCAAATCAATAAAACTAACTGATAAAGTTTCCATGTAGTTAATGTATCATAAATCATTTTTTGCATGAGATTGTGCAAGAGAGTTTCCATGTAATAACTTTATATTGAAAGGAAGGAATAGTACTTTATGAATCAACAAAACACTCCAGTCTATAATAATTTCTTCTTACAATAATATATATAACTTTAGCAAAGTATTTTTCTTTCACAAAATATGTTATTTTATAATTTAAATAACATATTAATGACTACTTTATTAGTTTTATATTTATTAATTGCTATTTTTTTAATGACTTTATTCATTTGCAATAAAATTTTGAAGTAACTTGATCTTCTAATATAAAGCGATGCAAAAACTTTAGTTATTCTTAATGTTAATTTTATTAATGTATATGAATAATAAAATATATAGTTTTAAAATAGATGATAATTTTATAACAATATAATTACTATTATTTATATATTTTTTATTTTTTATTTTTATATCATTTACTACTTTTTAAAATTCTCTAATATGTGAGACTTTTTCTTTTTATTTTTAATAGGCACATGAAATATCTTTTAAGTATTAATTAATTTAACAATAATTATATTACATTAATATTCTTACTAATTACTTTATACATATGCAAAAATAAAACGTTATTTGTCATACTTAACTATAGTATTGTATTAGTTTAACCTAAGACGGACATTTATGCACTCAAATAATTATATATAGTTATGTGTTACACATATAATCATATAGTTTTTTTGTTTTGAACCAATACTAATACATTGATTCTCTCTAACTTTTATAAATTATGAAAAAATATACTAATGCATATATAGAACGGTAATGTTTGGATGTGAACAAATCAGTTTTTGGATCAATAATATTGTAATTTATGATACACAATTTTATACAAATTAATTATCTAAAATATAATTAAATGCATACCTTACATAAACACTATATTTATGAAATAATTCCACATAAGTATCATATATGTCACTCATATAGAGCTCCTACCCAACTTTTAATATATATATATATATATATATATATATATATATATATATATATATATATATATATATATATATATATACAAGATTAGAAGTTCTTACCTATTGTTTGGTGCTTACCTATAGGGGTTCTTACTTGAACCCTTCCATATATATCTATATATATATATATATATATATATATATATATATATATATATATATATAGATATATATGGAAGGGTTCAAGTAAGAACCCCTTATAGGTAAGCACCAAACAATAGGTAAGAACGTCTAATCTTGACCCTTCAATCTTAATCCAACGGCTTAAATTAAAAGGGATTTTTATAATTAAAAAAAAGGAAAAATAAAAAAATTAGGGGAAGGGGTTAGCTGCTACTCGTCGACATTTCCCAATCCAAAACCTCTCTTCCTCTCTCTCTCTCTCTCCCTCTCGCTCAGCCACTCGCCGGAGTTCGGCCAGCCCGGTCGCCGATAGCAACCCACCGCCAACTTGTCGTCGTCGGACTCCGCCTCCAGCCGCCAGGCGCCCAGCCGTTGCTCCGTCGCCCACCTCGCTCACCTCGCTTCCCCTCTCTCTCGGTCAGACCTCCTTTCTCTCGCTCTCTATCGTCGCTGGCGAGTGCCCGTGGCCCGTCTTCTCTCCGGGTTGGCCGCATCAATGTTGCTGATTTCTCAGCCACCGTCTAACTCGTCAAAGAGTCTATATCCGCCAGCCACTCCACGGTAAAAGCTCTCCCTTTTAGGGTTTTCAAAATTGAAATTAGGCGATTTCATTGCTACAACCTGAAACATGGTTCACTTTTCTCTTTGTAGCTTAATTGCGTTGTGCTATTCCGCGATTATGCCTCTAGTGATATTGCTCAGGTATAATCGAATTCTAAAAATCTTGAACCTTCACCTTTTCTTATTGTTGTTCTCTTGATAAGATTTTTAGAGGTTGCATATTTAGAATTAAACCCAAATCTCTATGAAATGTGAGAAGTTATTTCAATTTGGATCCTAATGATATCGAGTAGTTGTATTCAGATTGATTCAAAGGGCGATGAGCTATGGTTGTGTTGCAAGATTTAACCTTTGTTTGCCATCTTTTGCTATTTGCAACCTCTTTCTCACTAGCTGACCAATTGTCCCGCCAATGTGCCACATTTGGCTCTATCTTCCATCTTGTGCATCTCGTTTCTTCTCCCTACACCATAAACAACCAAACTCAACTGTAACTTGAATGACTCTCATCTCGTTAAAATTATTGTTGTATCGAGGCCAAGTTTGTGGCTGTGATGTGCTTGTATTGTTGTATCGAGGCCAACTCGGAAAGGATGTGCCACATTTGGTGGTCTTGTGGTAAAGAAAAATTATACTTTTATATCTTTTCCAATTCGAACAAGTGAGTTCAAACATCTTTTGATAATGTTGATTGGATAATAGATTGTGGTGCTAGTGATTATATTACTCGCTCATCTTCACAATGGGAAATAGTCTAAGATTGCATACATTGATTCAATTTAACAACAGTCCATATTTAGCCTTGCCTAATATGTTCTATCTCGTGCAAACTTTCTAGTTAATCTCTTGTCCGTACATAAGTTGTGTAGATAATTAGCTAGGAATTGGTCTTTATATCTACTGATTGCATCTTCGGAGCCCTATGTTGCGAGATAGAAGTGGTCCTCGGCCTATTGTTTATGTGTGTTAGCTTTCTCTTATCAAAGACACCTTCCATAGGCCAAAGACATTGAAGCTGCCAAGGCTGTGAAATCAGGTTCATCAACCTCGAAGAAGAAAACTAAGAAGATCGGGACCAAAGTCACCTTCCACAGGCCAAAGACATTGAAGCTGCCAAGGACCCTCAAATATCCTCGCATTAGCTGCCAAGGACCCCCAAATATCCTCGCATCAGCACCCAAGAAACAAGTTTGTCTGTAACTAAGAAGATTCCCAAATACCTTGTAACTTGGTATACCTAAAGCCTATTAGCTCAATACGGGAGAGCATTTGTGCAATGGCACAAACGATGTGGGTTCGAATCCCACATAGGCTTTCTTTAATGCACTCACTTGTAAAAATTACAAAAAATAAAAAAAGCTTGCTGCAACTAACAACTCAATGTGCTAAATTTGGTGTTCAAGCTTCGACATTTATTCTCTTCATTGATGAGCATTGTTAGACCTCGTTTTTGCCGGTTTTTAAGGCATTATTTAACCCAATTCCGAGATGATTTCAATGATATTTATTTAGTTTTGGGTTGGATTTTGCTCATTTTCTCTTTATCGTCACCTAAGCTCGTAAATCTTTTTATTACAGGTTTTTGGGCTTAACTTTGAGAGATTTAAGGTAAATTTGATAAAAAGCGATGAAGAAAAGAGTTCGGGCCCAAGAGGAGGTAAGAAAGAAGCCTAAAACACATCAAGAGAAGTCGCACAGCCCTCGTGCGAAGCTGCACAGCCGTGCGGATCATCGGGCGAAGGACCCTAAGTGAAGGAAGGCCGCACGGCCCCACGTGCGCTTTCCGCACGACCGTGCGACAAGTTACGGAAGATTGAAGACGCGCACGGCACCCCGTGCGGAATCTGCACGGCCGTGCAAAATAGGCAGAGAGCACAGAATACGGCAGATTTTTCGCACGGTACTCCGTGCGACTTTTGCACGACCGTGCGACTTTTGCACGGCCGTGCGACTCACTGTTTCGGCGATTATTTGAGTTTCCTAATTGTATTTGTTGAAGGAGTCTATTCCATATTTTAGGATTTTAGCTAGGGTTTTCGAGAGAGCTCCGAGAGGAGACTCAAGAACACTCTTTATTGCTCATCTACTTCAAGTTTTTATTATTGAATCGCATCAAGTTTTTCATTCGGTAATCGTAATTTCTTCTCTTTATCTTTTCTTTACAGTTTCTCTTCGTTTCTCTATGGCTATTTTCCCCTATCTCTGTCAATTATTTAGTATCATGTTTAGGGGCTAATTTCTCTACTTAGGTTGGGATTGATCCCTATTATGCCTTGATAATCATGAATTGAGTACCAATTGAGTTGTTCTATGCTTTTTAGGTTAGAATTCACTTCGTTCAACACTTTTTCATTGATTGCCTCGAGAGAGGACTCATATGGTTTTATTAGGGTTTTGTGGAACATCGAAAGATGAAAACTTGCCTAGAATGACATTGTGAACGATTAGAACTTTGATATGAAAATAATTAGGGTTTTAATCGGGGTTGTGAGATGCATTCTTTGTGATTTTGCTGTTTATTAATTCCATGAAAATATGTGATTAGATTGTGCAAGATTAGTCTTTGACCTTCGAAAGTAGGCGAAGATAGGCTTAATTGGTGTCTCCCTCTTCTAAACTACTAGCATAGGCAAATCTCAAACGAGTATTCGATTACTGGTTTCAGGCATATTAGTGTGATTAATCCCAATCTAAGGCTTTTTATTCATCGGTTTTTCTTAGTTATTTTGTTATTAGTTGATCCAAAAACCAAATCACCTGTCGAACCGAGTTTTTGCCTAGATAGAAAGTTTAAGTTAGCTTTAGTATTTGAAAGCGAGTTCCTTGTGGACACGACCCGTACTTGCCGGTTCCTAACTACAGCTACACCATGCACTTGCGGTATAATATTTCTTTCAACAAGCATCCTTTGTTACATATTAGACTTGTCCAACACCTCGGTAGCCTAAAGCCGTACTACCACCAACTTTTATGCGCACTATTAGTTTCAGTTGTACATAAACTTCCTTAACTAATATGAACTTAATGTGCTGAACTTTTATGCACAATTACAGATTCCATACATATTTGACATCACGAGTATACCTCCAGGTGTGGTACACATCACGAGTATACTTTCTCAACTAACGAAGTTGATGCACAAAACAAATTCAATTAGCTCAAAATAGCCTTAACACGGCCGGAAACTACCGAAATAAATTCATAACACTCAATATGGCCTTAAACATATTCAAAAAGCTCAATATGATCGGAAATTGCACGAAACAAATTCAGTTAGCTCAAAATAGCTCCAAGTTCGATTCTTTGAACACGGTTCGGTAAAATCGTGCATAGATGTGCAAGCCTATTAGCTCAAAGGTAGAGCAATGTGTAATAACACAAAGATGTGGGTTCGAATCCCACATAGGCTGTTTGCAACTAAGAATTTGCTTCGGACATCAAATAAAAATACAAAAATTATTTCAAAAATAAGAAATTCTGCTGGAACTAAGAACTCAATATGCTGAATTTTATGTTCAAGCTTGGATAGTCATTCTCTTCATTGATTAGCATCCTTTCCTATGTATTACACTTGCCCAAGGCCCTAGCAACCTCAAGTTGGACTACCACTAACTTTTACGCACATTATTAGCATCAAATAAATTCATAAGTCACCGAAATAAATTCGGAAAGCTCAATATGGCGTGAAAAAATTCAAAAAGCTCAAGATAGCATGAAATTACAGGTGTAGGACCTTTCCATTTTTCACATTCTTTCAAGTTGGCAAACTCCAATCCTTCCTTTGGTTTCAACTCGTCCTCGCATAAGGGTATCCACTCTTTGATTACGAGTGCGGGACCTTTCCATTTTTCAGGCGTGCAATGTTGTTCACCCTCTTTCCGAGTTGCTTCCATATCATCTACAAAAGTAATGAATTAAAAATTAACACTATAAATTCAGCATTGCCTCCATATCATCTACAAAAGTCCCTAATCTATTGCTATAGCAAGAGAGCAAAATTAACATATACTCTAAATTTTGCCAAATAGAGGACATCCGATTTGAAAGCAACATTGCTCAATATAATCACTATGACAAACTAATACTCGTGAAAGTAAGATAGAAGATTAACATATACTCTAAATTAACCTCAATATGACAAACTAATATTGTGAAAGCTTCCATATCATCTTACTTTCGATTTCGGCATTGACGAAGCCGGCAAGCTCTTTTCCAGGTGAAAACAGTAGACCCCGGTGTCGGTGCTGCAATTTTCGAGCAATGTAGCCATGATGACAAGTCCGAGTGGCCGCAATTTTCAGGCAATGGAACCTACGTTAGCTCTGTGACCGGGCTGAAATCTCGCTGGAGTTGCCGCGACAGGTTGGCCGGCGAGTGGACGACCGTTGCGGCGGCGAGCGGAGGAGGGTGCCGGTGCCGGCGATGGAGAAGTTGCTGCCGGCGGTGAGAGGTAGAGAGAGAGGGAGGGAATGCGAGAGGTAGAGAGAGAGAGAGAGTGCACTTGGAGTTTTTGTGAACGTTGATGGAATTGCAGACATCGACCCCTCATTATTTTTTTGATATTTTTCTTTTTTTTTAATTGTTAATAATGGCGGATTAATGTAGACCGTTGGATTAAGATTGAAGGGTCAAGATTAGAAGTTCTTACCTATGGTTTGGTGCTTACCTATAGGGGTTCTTACTTGAACCCTTCCCTATATATATATATATATATATGATTTTATCATAATTTTGTGTTTACTTAATATTACCCGACAACAACAAATATGTTTTCTTCAGGAACAAAGATCCAGAGGAGCCCTTAACTGCTACGACATCTATTCAATTCTCAAAAGCTACTCCAAAGTGAACTCCCACCAAAATATTTACTTGGCTGATACTGCTAGGGATTGAAAACAAATCATGTAATTTTTGTTTGATTCAGAGATCATATAAAGTAAAGGCAATTATAATGTTTAGCCTTGCAAAGGAGTATAATATTCTACTATAATACGAATTTGAGAACAAATTTTTCTATCGACAATACAAAGACTGCAGAACATCTGTTTCTGAAAAGCCCATACACTCAAAAATATGGGGGCAAGGATGTGATTGGCTGCAATGTAGCATGATGCATGATAGTTTGGAAAAGCTACATTACAGTCTCATCAATGGCAGGTGGACTAGAAGGAAGAAGCAAGTGATTTATGCAACTTACTCGGCCTTTATATATCATATATGGCTGGAACGGAACACAAGAGTTTTCAACCAAGGTTCGATAACAGAAATGCAAACTTGAGGTCAAATACAGCAAGAGTTTCTGTTAAGGTCCAAATACTTGGCTAAAGTGAATAAATCTTTCAAACATGACTTTGTAATGAGGGGAGGACGAGTGACCTAAAGGTCTGAGTTGTAAACCCCACAAAGGGATGATTATACAAATGAGTAATACAAGCTACATAATTCCAAAAAAAAAAAAAACAATTCTATCGACTTTTATATATTGTAATACTGGTCAATGAGATCTTAATTTAATAGTTCAAACTAATATTTTAATACATATTTTATATTTGATTCCTCCCTCCAATCATATTATATTGTATTTATAACTCATCTAATCCGTTAAAAATAAATGTATGCAGTAGATTTTGAATAAATCTTCAATCAATTGTTAGTCTGATATAAATTAGCATTAAAATGTAAACAGACCCAAGATAACAACTGTATGGACATGTTTTGGGTGTCTTAAATCAATTGTACAATCACAATAACTGACCCATTGAAGCTGACAAATTAGTGAAGTTTCATATATCCCAGGCCCACGGAAACATGCAGCCACCTCCAGCATAGATCATGGACCAACCTTTTTTTCTATTTTTTATTGTAACCCTAAAAACAGTACTTAAGGAAGGGTCCTGGGTTATGATGTCTGAAGAATTTATCAAGCAACTTTCTGTGCGAATTAAAGAAGAAAAAAGAAAATGATTTGCTTGCAGTTCAGAAGTTAGGTACAAAGAAACAAAAGTTCTGGCCATGGAGAAGGAATGCCAAGTTAAAGAGAGACAAAACTATTACTATGTCCAATGCAAGCCTTAGATGTGTATTTTCTCTTGTAGTCAATGTATCGTATATATGAACAAATGTGTCAGGACAAGATCATTAATAAACACAAAACTGATATGGTGTGAGAGGGCATCCTCAGCAAACATTACAACTCTTCCTGCAGTATCCCTTCGTATCTTCATTGCCTACCATGTATAATGGATTCTTCTGACACTCCCTGCACTGGCCCACTGAGCGCAATGCACGTTATCATCTGCACAGTCTCCTTCAGAAGATATATCTCCTGCCACGGATTTGTCGAAAGACCGAACATGAATCCACTTGGTTGCAGACCACTTCTCCCCCTCAATCACGGGGCAGCTACCGTGCAGGCTCGTTGAATCGGTGGTTGCATCAGGGTGCAGACTAAAAAACAGCAGTGCGTCACCCTTGTTTGGCTTCACTGCAATGTATATGCGTAATAGCCACTGGTTTAGAAGAGTACTAAAGAACGATCATGCAAATGTCAGAAGATGTACATGCATTCAGGGATAAAGCCACTCATCCAAAGTTAGGTACTGCTACAGTAACCACCATCCCCTCCCCTCCAAAAAAGACAGATCCGGATAAAATAGCTTTAAAATGATTTAATGTAAACAATCTTATCCTACAAGAAGAGAGGCTTTGCTTACATGACATGACCCATAAAAAAATTTCAAATTTGAGAAGATGAATTACTTTACCACACTAAGGATGCTATAGGCACCAAGTAGGGTAGATAAAACACTCAAGCAAAGGAGAAAGATGAATGATAATGGACAACGGAGCAGAGATACATGATTCACAGATTCCGTAGCTAGATTCAAGCCAAAAATGCACTTGTGTCACATGTGAAGACAATATAAAAGAGTGAAAGCTACAATTTCACGCATGTTCTGCAACTTAAAGAAGTCATGCAACAAGATTAAACAAATAGTTACTGCTCTTGCATCCCTGAGAAGATCACAGTCACAGAGGAGACTATGAAATAATGGATGTGATTTGTACAATAATGCAGTCAAACTTTCGATGATATCCATGGTTGGCATCTAGCAATGATCATATTATCATAATCATGCAAGAGAAAGTTACAAATACCTGCATAACCCTTTTTCGCACAATCAGACCAGCTGTCATCTTTTTCTTGCAGGTCTTTCCCCTAAAGAAAACAGCAATTAATAAACTTGAGAACCAAAAAAAAATTCACATGAAATCTTTTGTCAAATATAGTCACCTCTGAATAGGGAAAAACGGTTTCACCACCCTTTTTAACATCAGACAAGTACATAAGAACAGTAGCAATCCTGTGACCACCTAGTTGTTGATTAACCTTATCGTGAAAGTAATCAAAATGTGGTTCATACTTTTGACCAAGCTCATAGTGAAGAATTTGCATGGCCTCCCCATTTTCTGATACAAATAAAAAAGTTAATTATACAACGAAAACAAAGCCAGAAACCTAAATAAGAATGGCGCGCTGCCAGTACTCACCGGATGGAAGGAATGTCCAGGCAGCAATTCTTTCCTCAATTCTAGCAACAATCTCATCCTGCAAACAGAAAGCAAACTGTAAGCCTTTCAGGTAGAAACTATTACGAAATGATTGGCATCATCCCTGAAATTGCCTTTCTCAAAAATGTTGGGTCCATACCTCCATGGAAACCAGGGATCTTTGATGCAATATTAAGATCAATTATATACATCAAAATGTTCTTTAATGAACAAATCTGATGCAACCATCAATAAATATAGATTCCAACCCTAACTGGCAAGCATGTCCAGGAAATGGCCTATCCATCACCTTTTCTCCCATAAAGCATAAGCAAATGGTTACCATATTATCGCGGGGTCAGTAGCAAAAGCATTGAATTGAGGTTTCTTTTAATGACAGGATCCTAAATGGCAACAAGTAACCAATATCAATGACTTAGGCACTGACCACTTTCAACATCTCCAACTTGGTCTTCTACAAATGAAATTCTCATGAAACTGCTATTATAGAAAGCAACTTTTATCTTAAAACTTGTCATTTCAATAGAATCAACACTCTAGTTACCAAGGCAATCATTTGTAAAATGATCATCCTTTAAAAAGTTGACACATGTATAATTTCTTCTGCCTCCTATCTGATAAAATTTAAGTTGAAAGGAACATACCCGTCATCTAAGAAAACAAATTAATGGTACTAATAGTGCAGTAAGTACAATTTTGTGACTGAATGTCTCAAAATGTCTCACACAAAATATCAATATGCTTACTCAAATGTCTTGTTTACTGTATCCCAGCAAACAATCATATTTTCATACTCCACTAATTTTGAGTTCTGGTTGATGCTTACATTCATCTCCTGTCACAGCTATTAAAAAAAAGGGGACTGAATCCATCACCACAAGGCAAATCAGCAGACATGATTTTCAGGATCCATTAAAAGGGGGAGGGGGTTAAAGTCCATTACCACAAGGTAAATCAGCTGACATAATTTTTCAGGGTCCATTAATCCAGCAATCAATATATCAGCAATTGTTAATATATATGAATTAAAGGGAGCAACTACATATCCAAACATCAGCAAGTGAAGCGAAAAAAGGGGGCAAATTCCCCACCCACAGCATTCTAATAAACCATAAAAACTTTTGAAGTTAAATTTAGAAGTGCAGTTAAGAAATGCTAGCAAGAACCCCAAATTCCAAGTAAACCAACACAAAGGCATAATGTACCGCTGGCCACAGTCTAATTCAACAAAACTCAATTCAGCCTAACAACTTATACATATATGTCATTATTGACACTCCACATAACTCCCGGGTGCCAAAACTTCCAATGAAAAAGGAAAAGCTTATCCAGCTACATGTGATTTGACCTGATTCTCACTACATTGAATTTGATCGAGTTAAACACAATTACTGATCAAAGGTCCCAAATAATCAAGCCACGACCTTCTTAGATATGATAGGATTGACTCTCATAACTCCCCCCAAGACGCACACTCTAAACTCTGACACCTCTGGCACCTTCATATATATATTGATTTGACTGACTCGCTCTTCAGTCCATCCCATAAACCCATTGCAGACTCTGTCATGCGAATCCAAAACTGTAATAACAGCTAAGTCTAACCAATGCCCACATATGAATTGAAACACAACACTGGAAACCATCTCCTTGAAACGTCCTCAAAAGTAATACAAAATCAGATGTATTATTTAAAAATTGATTAATAGAAGTATGAGTGCCAAAAGGCAAGGTTGGCTAAACAGATCCTATGTCAAGAAGAAACATTATGAATTAGTCTTGAGAATAACTCCAAGACAATCTTCCGTAATTCATTAATCAATGGAGAAGACAGACGTAATGGACCTAACCACAAAATCCATGCTAAAAAGAGATAAATATAGTTCTTAAAAACGAAAGTAGAGCATCAAATATAAATGACTTTTTTTGCAAAATACAAACCTGGGCCTTGCGGAGGAACATGCCAGAACTGGTCCGAACCTCGCTCTCTACGCTTTTACCGGAGTCATTATCAGCCACCATTGACTTCTCCAACTTGTCTTTGGCCTATTATTCAATCCCACAAATTCCATACCAACCAAACAAATCAGAAATCAGAAATTGAAACGTCCATAATAAAAACCCCTAGAAATGGAATCAAAAACCTAAGATAAACCCTGACCAATTTCATAAGATGATCGCATTCTTCATGGGTTAGAAACCCCTTGTACAGGAATGCCCTGTGAATTAGCAACATAGAAATCAGAAAAAGCCATTGGAGAAAGCATTGGAACCGAAGAGAGAGAAGGGAGCAAGGAAATCAGACCTGGGATTCCATGAGAGTTGACTAACGCGAGTAGGATCAAATCCAACAGGAGGTGCATTTTGACTCTTCAATCTCAGCAACGATCCACGGCTGTAGAAATCGAGAACCATATAATCAAATTACAGAACCATCTCTAGCAGAAGAAAAAGAAGGCGAAAATGAGAGAAAGAGGGGTACTTTTTGACATTGGTGAACCATCCGCCATGAGAGGGGTGAGGGAAGAAGAGAAGGAAAGAGATGCAGCAAAGTGAGAGCAGAACCCGAAACTCCATTACTGCCCAGTGCCCACCAAAGAACAGGATTCAGAATGTGGGGTTTCTGCAACGGAAAGGGGGAGGGGCTGAAGAAGGATTGAAGATGGAGGAGAGAGAAATGGTGTTGATTTTCAGGGATTAATAGGGGGCACCCACAGAATTTAATGGACGATTCTCTCTGGAAGTTTCGGTTGCCGTGAAACTACTCTCTCTCTCTCCCCCTCCCCCTTGCCTGGGTTGCTCGAGGGAAACCACTCAAAAACCTTAGAAATTAAGAATAGGATAGAGTTAGGATTAGTCAAACACGTTTCGCGACGACCCATCCAGAGTGGACATTAGTATACCAGAATATCTTATATGCTCCCAAAATTAACTACTTTTTGTTATATACTATGAAATAGTATGACAAACGACGAAATAGGGATGTGTTTTGTGAGCGTAATTTTCTTTCTCTCTTTTAAAAGTATATAATGCCGATAGTATTTTAAAATTTGTATTAGTATGCTATTTACCATTCCTTACTACTTTCTTTCAATGTTTGTTTTACTAGTTATTGCTTTTTATTACTTAACTTACTGTTATTCCTTACCACTCATATTTCACGATGAGCTATACTTATACTAAAAAACAATAAGAAGCGATGCATAATAGTAAGGTTTAGTAATAAGTACTTGGAAGAGGCAGCGATATTGTATTGACTTATAGACTATTAATAGAGGTTATTAATATATACCGTGACAAGTTTTTACAGCTAAAAATTTGATAATGCACAAAACAAAACAAAAAAATCATTTTTATCTATTCAAACATACACATAATTTATATTTTATTAATCTTATCTATTATTTTACTTTCTACATACATGTAGGTCTTTTACGAAAAATTCGAATTGAGTGACTTTTTCACATCTAATTAACTTAACCCAACCAAGTTTAAAAACAAAAAAATTGTCACACCATTGTTTGTTTCGATTTTTAAGTCCTGGCATACCTATGAGAAGCAGTGAGAAGTGGGAGAAAGCAATAAAGAGTGAAGATTATGAGGCGCAATAGGAAGCAGGGGCAAGCAATAAGGAGCGAAGAATTAGTGTTAAGCAATGGTAACGAGCATAAGGCAGTGATAAGCAGTGTGCTACTTGTAAAACGATCGAGCCTAACTACCGATAAAGGGTTACGTTGTCAAATAACATGTAACATATTATTTGAACTTGTCATTGTTTGAATAATCACAATACTATTGAAGATGCAACAACTATAAAAATATTTATTATAATTGTCAGGACGAGTATGTTTTTAATAACTATTACAATGTAATTAAAAAAAAAACTATTACAATATACATTGGTAACCAGGGCGGAACCACATGGACACCCTTGGTCTAAAAAATTTTTAAAAAATAATTTATTTTTAGAGTAAAAATTTTAAATTATAAGTAATTAAACACCAGTTAATTTGATGCAATAGACATTAGTCACCCTTATTTCGAATTCCTGCCTCCGCCATCTGTTGATAACATATTGATAACCAAAATCAACATTATTATTCATTAATTACGATAAACATTGGTAACATATATATTGATGACTAATATTATTACTCATTAATGTTGTTGAAAAGAACAAGACTTAAAAATCTATGTTTAAATTCCATTTGTATTATACATGCGCAATATATATATTAAAAAATAAAAATAAAAATTTAAATAAGTATTAAAGTATAAAATAAATACCCTAAAAGACGAATTGTAAAATACTGTGTGAACATCGCTTTCATCCAAATGCAATCCAAAGTGGGAAGGTTAAGGGGTCATGACCATCCTCGATCCCCTTATCCTTTGGCCCTAATTAAAACTCGTTTATTTTTAAGATAATATTTCTTTTTTATCTATTTACATTATGTAAATAAAAATTGGGTATTAATTTTGTTCATATATTAAGAATGGTTGTTTGCCAATCCTACTTTAATTTATTTAATTTTTATCTATAATATGATATGATGTGATATGATTTGATTTGATTTGATGATTGATCCTTCGTAATTAGAGCAATTGCATTATCGGCTTTCATGGCTCGTATGAAACAAACAAAACAAAACAAAAAAAGTGTAATTGTCATGATGTCTTAACAAATTTTTTTTTTTTTGTTAAATAATTTGAGTTTAAAGTTTCCTTAATCGTCTCGATTGCAATACAACATCTTTTCGTAATTATTTTCCAAGTAATTGTAATACAAAAAAGTGTAATTGTCATGATGTCTTAACAAATTTAGAGATTATTTTCCAAGTAATTGTAGACTTGTAGTTGCCCAATTCATTGTTACTTTTTGAGGTATCTTGGTAGATTCAATATTACTTCTTTTCTTCTATTTGGGTGTGGAAAAACATTGTATGTGATTGTTGTAAATTGAACTTGATTTATATGCATTTCCTTGTTTTAAAACAATCCAAAATCCTTTTTCTTTTAGCAAATAATATTCTTTTTTATTATGAGAACTTTTTCTCAATAAGGGAGGGTTCATATGAGAACCACCCTAAAAATAAGAACTATCTTTATTATGAGAACTTTTAATCTCATGCGTTTAATTTGATCCAACTAGCTGAGATGTGAGCGAGTCTTTAAATAATTCACGTGACTAGGCTCTTTTCAATCGCCTCCCATTCAAATTGGAAACCTCTCCACCTTCTCTACCAATCTCCCTCCCCGACCACCACCTTGCCACCTCACCTGGCAGCTGGGCTCTCTTTCTCTCTCTTTCTTCTCTCTTTCTGTCTCCATCTACAAGCTACGATGTTGTTGGAGGAACCAAGAATCGCTCTAATTCGCTCCTATAATTTGCTCACTGCATCTCTCTCTCTTTCTCACACACACACACACACATACACGTACACACAATGGTTTGGGTTCACTTTTCTCCGGCGAGGCTACTATCGAACAAAGGCAAGAGTTCAACCGGAATCTCTGCGGTAAGGAGCTCTTCGATGGGTCATGTGAGTTCATTTTCTCAACAAATTAAATCTATGGTTTATTATCTTGTCTATATTTAATTCCTATTTAATTTCAATTAAAATATCTGTTTTAGGGTTAGAATTTGTGAAATTAGAGCAAACGCTATCAATATGGTTAGAGTTTAAAGATGTTAATGAACTACATTGGCTATCTTACTTGGTTGCTAAAATATGCTCTTTCTAGTTAGAATTTCAATTAAAATTGTGTAAAACTGTGAAATTGATTTGGGGTTAGAATTTGTGAAATTTTGTTTTGGGGTTATTGATTTATGGAGACTAAGGCTGATTGATTGCTTTTTTATGTTGTTTTAATCGCGTTTTAGTCGGTCGATGCGGTTCAATATTGTCACAACTCCCGAGAATTAGCTCGAAAGGAAAAGTTATCATTGGTGCATAATAACCATATATCCGAGAAGTAAGCAAAATGCTGATGCTTTTGTCAAAATATAAGATGAGGGGATGAGAAACAACGAATTTGAAACCATACGGGATTGTCTTATGTTGTGAACTTCAATCCACTGAGCTGTGTAAATATACTTGTTGTGGCTCTTATTTTAGGCACAACGATTTAGAATAAGAATTTTCATGATATTTACTTGTATGATATTGCATTATGTATAAGTACAAATTCTTATACGTTATGCGGGTTCAAGTCAATGCTAGTAACCACCTCAATGACCCGCCTATAAAGAATGGAGATATTGCTATCATTACTATTTGAGTGAAGCTGTGTGAAATTCTATTGGATGCATTTGGTATTGTCAAGTGCTTTTCGGTTCTTGGAAAGAATTGATGCATTTCTATTCTTCCTAGTGTTTGTATTGTCTAAAACTGTGTTTGATTATTGGAATTAAAACACTAAAATTTACATAGTTCATTAGCTCAATTGGTAGAGCATTTGTGTTCTTACACAAAATATGTGGGTTCAAATCCCACATGGGCTACGAGAATATATATTGTTTATTGCTCGAATCTTTATTTTGGCTTCGTACCCATTACAGTCAGTCGACAGTCCATTTTAAACAACAAAGATGCAAAACTCTCGAGAATATGTTCAAGTCCAATACATGATCACCTACCCATTATGAATATGCTTCTTGCCCAAATTTTGGTAAGACGAGTTTTTCTGAATTCAAATAATTCTAAACTAAAGTTGTTTTTGTGCAACATGATCACCGTGACTACTTGGACAACTATCAAATAAGTTAAATGCCATATTCTCTGCTTTTCGGATGTTTTTGCTCTATCGGTTTGCTCGGATTATCTTTGAGCATCCTTTCATCGATTAACATTGAAACCAAAACCAAGTGTTGAATCTCTTATTCTCTGTGTAGGATGAACTGTGAAGGTCGGGCCGAGATTTTTCGAGTTGTACATTTCACTTGGAAACGAAAGAGCTCTACTCGACAAAGCTTAGAGTCTTAACTCGCTAATGTTTGGCTAATTGTAATGAATGTTGCATACTTTTGTTGTATTAAACATTGTGCTTGTGTGTTCAACTCAAATTCATTAGAAGCGAGCAATCACTTTCCTATATATAAACTACATTGATCGCAATTGAAACATCTTCAAATTGTGTTCATGAAAACTCAGCTTGGTTTTGACTCATTCTTTGTAGGCCATGTAGGATTTGAACCCACATATTTTGTATAAGAAGACAAATGCTCTACCAATTGAGCTAATGGACTATATAAATCTTACTTGTTTCAATTCCAATAATCAAACACAATTTCACACAATCCAAGCAATAGGAAGAACATAAATGTATAGAAGGTCTTTTTTTTCGCATCAATAATCATATTCTACCCTATCATACGGAAGGAGAACAATAATTGTGCAAATAAGTAAAGAGATGTATATAGCATATTGGTAAACAACAAACCAACTTAGCTCCTGGTAGTTAAAACTTCAACAATGACATTGACGAGGTAATTCAATAGCATTTTACCAACTATTTTAGCAAATTACACATTAATAGTGAGAATAAAGTTATATCCCAAAAGGGAGAGAAATTGAAATTTTATCTTGTACACAAAGCTAGCAGAAGATACAAATCCAACTCAAAGTAAAAGGGTTGCAAAACGTAGATGTCTCAAGGTAGTCAAGTGACTTAGCATGTCCGGCTATCAAGGGCTGGTAATGAACCGTATTCTAACGCTTAATTAACAAGAAATTAACTTAATCACATGATGCATATACAGTTTTTGGAGCCAATCCCTAATTAACACTTAGATTCATGACAAAAAAGGGTCATGACTCATAAGACAGATGACTAAAATTAAACATATGCTCATAACACGGAATTTTTAAGTTTAAATACTTCTTGCATAGTTCTTACTAAAACATAGACATTTCAAGTTAAATACTTCTTGCATGTTTGGACATTCTAAGGAGACCAGTAGAAAGAATCATAAGATACAACAAATTTGGGTTCTTAAGAACCAAAATCAAATAAAGGAGAACACTACCCACATTGATGATGAAGGATTTCAATAAGTGAGAGGGGTAAGACGCAATATCCAACTAGCAATGGTAAACCATGAGGTGGTATTATCCCCATTCCATGTGTTGTAGCAAGTATATGAAGAGGATACAATAGTGGCAATTTCCTCTCCTCTAGTGGGGAACCCCGACAAACACATGACAAGTATTATAGGTTGGAATGTTAGAGGGATGAATAAATCCTCTAAACAAAGAAAAATAAGGAATTTTATCCACTCGTACAAATTTAGGTTACTAGGCTGGTGGAAACCAAAATTAGAGATGTTTCTTACTTGCAAATATATATATACTAGGAATTTTAATGGATAGGGAACTCATATCAGCAATAACCATCACCCTCGAAGAAGAGTTTGAGTTCTATGGAAATTGGTTGAATATGATGTAAGGGTTACTGGATAGCACATATCAACTTATCCATTGTGAGGTAATACAGTTGGCTAGTTCTTCACATTTTTTTGCTACTTTTGTATATGGCATGAATGATAGTCAACTTTGGGAACAAGCTGTAAGACAAATTGAGAATGTTGTGAGGTAATATAGAGGAACCTTGGATAATTTTGGGAGATTTTCAATGCCCCACTGAATTTGGAACATAAAATTAGTGGATGCCCTATCACGAAAGATGATCTCAAGGAATTCAAACTTTGTTTGTAGAGCTGTGATCTAGGTGTTTCTACACTTGAACCAACAAGCAATAACCTGGAGATAGAATATATTCTAGGATACTTCTCAATTAAGTCGGGATCCTTCGATGAAATAATGTGCAAGTTGAATATCTTCCAATAGGGATTTTCATATCACTCTCTTGTATTAATTAAATTTTACTTGGAGGAGGGGTCAAAAAGAGGCCATTTCAGATTTTGCGATATGTGGATGGATCAACCACAATTTAGGAAATTCTTGTTTAAAATTGGCAGATGGAAGGCAAGGGTAAATATATATGTCAACTTATTCCCTATCTTAAAAAAATATGAAAGAAAAACTCAAGCGAGTTACATAGGGAACATCTAGGTAATGTCTATGATAGAGTTGATATTATGAGAACAAAGTTGTTGGATACCCAAAAAAATCCAAATGGATATCTCTAATACAGTTCTTAATGAGGAAGAGTAAAGCTCACATAAGGCATCAATCAATCTCTTAAAGCAGCAAAGTAAGCTACAATGGATAAGTAAGGGAGATCAATGCACTAGAGTTATTTTTGCTTATCCTAAACAGAGAAAGCAACAAATCAGTGTGCATTGGATCATTTATCCTAATCATAACAGGATAGAGGGATGGATAATGTGGCAATCCACAAGAAGGTTGAGTTCTACCAAAAACTCATTGGAGAACAAAGCTATTGTTCGACCTAAATATTTTGTTATTTGTACCCTTATTTATCTAATTTTTGTCTTGTAAAATAATATAATTTTTAGAGTTTTTATTTATTTTATTTTATTTTGTAGCTAATAATTTGAGTGGGATGAGCGTTTGATAAGTGGAGCTAAAACGATCAAATATTAATGAACCAAGTCCTGGATATGCACACAAGCATTCATCTTCACTTTAACGACACAGTTTCAAGCCCAACCCAAAATCATTCCGAGCAACCAGCCGTGACAATCAAATAAAAAGGTAGGAAAATTACCATCTAGTTGCTGACTTCGATATGACGTTAGCATCAAAATCTCACGGAACAAAGAATTTCAGCGGCAACGATCGAGGGTTGTGTATAAAGCAGCTGCCAATAGGGTTGGCAACAAGGCTGGTCGGGGCAGGGGTGACTTTCGCCCCGCCTGGGATCCCTCCTTGCCGGGCCCCAATCCCCGAAATATTTACAAGGGCCAGCAGAAGCCCAAACTATTTACAGGCCCATAAAAGTAAAACCCAAATTGTGATTAAATTTAAAGGCCCTAAATAGTAAAGCCCAAATTATTTTTTTCACACAATCATCCAATATCCATGTAAAGTTTAAACTAAAGGAAGACCAAAATAGCAATATAAAATACAAAATAAACAAGTCCTCATAGTTTAAACACAAATACAACCATCATAATAAAACATAAATGTTCTCATAGAATCCAACATCATTTATCCATCAAACTTCAAACTCGTCTTCAACGTCCAGTATCATGATCTTAATCAATAGTACTATATCGATAAGAGACAACTTCTTCATCATCTACAACATGAAAAATATAAAATTGAATTATTGATTGATATATTATCTTGACATTTAAATATAAGAAATTCTTACTATGCACATGCTAAAGTTCATTAAAGAATAAAAACATATACCTTTTGGGTCGGATTTGTATGTAGCCAAAAGCCAATCTCTAACACACATTAAAGCTTCTAAAGTCTTGGAATGTAAGCGATTGTGAAGTGGGGTAATGAACCTCCCACCTGTGCTAAATACGTACTCGATGCTACTGTGGAGATAGATATGGCATATATATCTCTAGTCATCATAGCTAAAATCGGAAACCTTGTGGTTGCTTTCCAATAAACCAATATATCAACATTATCAGCCCTTGGGGTAACCGCCTCTTCTAAGTAAATATCCAACTCAGATTTTGGTGCAGGCATGGGATCCATTGAAATCAATGCATTAAACTTATCATAAATATCCTTCCCAATAGGCAAACCCCCACACTAGAATCCGTAGTAACGTGAAGATAAATCACAAAAAACACTACAAGAAGAAGCCTTCAAATGTTTGTACTTCTCTTCATATTCATGGAATAAGTCATAGCAAACATTCTTGATCATATTAACCTTATCAAATACATCAAAATCAAGAATAGTACTATAACAAGCTTGCACCATTTTCAACTTGTACCTAGGATCCAAAATACATGCAACTCCTAATATTCCATGCATGACATCCCAATATTTCAAAATTTTATCAAGCATCTTATGAATCATAGTCCTAATAACCACATTCCTATCCAGAAGCCAACCATTCAAAGCTATTCGAATTTCAAATATCTTAGGAAAATAAACATTTGCAGTAGGAAAACTAGTGTTGGAGAACAACTGAGTCACATCATAAAATACTTGCAACCTACTACAAATATCTTTTACCTTCTCCCATTCCTCATCGGAAGGAATACATTTATAATTGCTTGCTCTCCTTGCCAACTTAGGAAAAAATTCCTTATACAACAAAGTTGTTTTAAGCATTAAGAATGTTGAATTCCTCTCTTTTACAATCTAATTTCAACTTCTTTAAGTAAGGCACACTCAAACTATCACAAACTTTTCTAAAAGTTTCCTCTCTTTTAGGTGTTGTTTTCCAATATGCTACACTATCACGAACCTTTTCAATCGAACTCTCAATCACCTCCAACCCATCCTTAACAATGATGTTAAGAATATGTGCACAATAACGCATATGGAAATGCTTACCCATCAATGGAAGTGCCCTTAGATCCAAACGATCTTTAAGAATGCCAATTATTGCATCATTGCAAGAACAATTGTCCACTGTAAGGCTTGATAGCTTTATACTAATATTCCACTCTGAAAAACACTTTAAGAGTTCTTCGGATATGCTTTCCGTAGTATGAGCACAAGGAACATATGCAAACCTAACAGAAAACGCAAACGTTAAAAAACATAATGCGGTTAAAGTGTAGAACAAGCACGAAACAAGAAAAAAAACCGAGCGAAACCGAAAAAAACAGGAAAAAAACAGAGCGAAACGGAAAACGAAACAGTAGGCAAAAACACGCAGAACCGAAAATATAAACTGAAAAAGAAACTAAAATAGAAACTAAAAACAGAAAAGTCGCACAAATAATAAACATACCTCAAAATGTGCTTTTGCATTTTCCACGAGCTTCCAATGGGTCGTTATGGCTATAAAACCACGTTTTTTATTTTGAGCGGTCCACATGTCCGTGGTAATAACCACTTTGCTTGGAGCACTTCCTAACAACTTCATTGTTTTTACCTTTTCAAAATCAAACACTTTGAAAATATCTTTTCTAAGTGTATTCTTTGATATCATGTTGAACGCAGGTTGGAGAGCCTTTGAATATTTTCTAAACCCCTCATGCTCCACAATAGCAAGAGGATACTAATAAACTATTACCATATGTGCAAGCTCCTTCCTTGCAACCTCTTCATCAAAACCATTAACAAACAACACTTGCTTGTTTGTCACCGAAGACTTTATCTTCAACTTTTTTTGGGTAAAGTCATTTGCAATATCTCTATGTCTTTTCATAAGGGAAAATTTTATGG
The DNA here is from genome assembly GCA_021018815.1 of Talinum fruticosum. Lineage (NCBI taxonomy): Eukaryota > Viridiplantae > Streptophyta > Magnoliopsida > Caryophyllales > Talinaceae > Talinum > Talinum fruticosum. The sequence goes on along the minus strand of JAITYX010000004.1, from coordinate 9,432,906 downwards.
TGTCCTGCAAATGCTTCGTACCATTTTTTAATTACCGCCGAGTTTTTCCCCACAATAATTGCAAATAGCTTTTGATACGCCATTTATAACTTGATACCCAAAATGTTGCCAAACATCCGAGATAAACTTTGTTTTCTTTCCAAATATTAATTTATCCATCTCATCCTTTGTACGATCCGGTGTTCCGGAGGAATCAACATTTGTATCATAGTTTGATGGAGGAGTTGGAGTTGGATTTGGATTTGTTTCCCCTCTCCGGGTCTTTATTTGTAGAACATGGAAATGGTTGATCGGCACTAGCCATGATATGTAATTATCATCAACAATCAAATTTAACTCAAGTGACAAATAACAAATTAATGTTCCCACAGACATACAAAGAAAGCATGCAAGTTAATCAAACATGGAGATGGTTCGGGCTGAAGGAAGGAGGATGAAATAATAACGAGGCATATGGCTGAAAACCTAGGCTCAATGTATTCACAAGATCAAAACAACCAAATCAATCAAGGCTCGTCATCATTGAATGCTCGACCCCCATGTCCAGCTACTGCTCTTCTACGGAAAAAGGCTCCAATTGGTTCCACAAGAAGCAATCCTTCATTTCTAGGGACATCCCTTGGAGTCTTGACAAGCTCATCATCTCCCAATAATCTACCAACCACCTCGGTATCAAACACCGGAGGTGTCGGCTTGAATATAGGAGCTGTAGCAACCTCCGTAAGTGACATAAATCAATTAATGATGCAATCAGGTGCAAAATCACAGTCCCGAGGCCGAGGATGGTCCAACTAGGGATTTTCTCGGCATGGGAGGTGGGGATGGAAGTGGACGTGCATTTTTACCACAAGAGCTTTCCAATTTATCCTCTATGAGCTCAACCATTCACTATGGTAATAAGTAACATAGTGAATCTAAATATCGATTATAATCAAGAAACACTAAATTAAACTTAGATTATAATGTGATGCTAAACATCGATTAAACACGAGCAAGCAACATAGCATGAACATCAAAGTAATAAGGACAGAGGAGAGGAGAGCTTAACATAGGTCACCGATGCTGCTGGCGTGGTGGAAGGGACAAATCGACAGCCACGGTAGAGTAACAAGTCGTGAGAGTCGCGATTAAGAGAGTCACGAGGGAGGAGAGGCTAGGGCGACCGGATGAAGAGCGTCCGTGTCCGGGCGGCGAGTGATGACAGGCTGGAGAAGTGAGAAGGAAGGAGGCCGGCCAGGCCCAGGTGAGAGCGGTGGAGGTAGTGGAGACGAGAAGAGGAGAGGAAAGGAGAGGAGAGAGAGGCTAAGGCGAGTCACGACGGTGACGGAGTGACGACGAGGCGAGAGGAAAGAAGGTCGGCGCCGGCCAGGCAAGAGCGGTGGAGGTGGTGGAGAGGAGAGGAGGAGAGGAAAGGAGAATAGAGAGAGACGAAGGCAGCGGCGTTGCAAATGAGCCGAGCGGGGAAAACCTAGGGTTTGTATCCTTAATTATTGAAATTATTTTTCCGCCCACGAGTTATATACACAACGAATAATTTGAACTAAGGGTATATATGTAATTTAAAAGTCGGGGAAACGGGGATGGGTCGGGATTTTTCCCCGTTCGGAGTAACGAGGGATGGGGACGGGCGTCCCCATCCCGCCGGGGCACAAAACCCTCCCCCTGCCCCAGCCCGACGGGCCGGGAATTTTCCCGTTTCGGGCAGGTCCCAGACGGGGCCGAGGAAAACCCGCCCCAATGCCATACCTAGTTGCCAATCATAAATTAGGAGAGTTCGGCAAGGGCTACGGGACGTAGCTTCGTAGTTTAGACATAGCTTTAGTTTTATTATTAATTTTTAGTTTAGTTAGTTCTATGACTCTTGTAAATTTTAGATTTAAATTAGATTCGATTATTGTTTTAGTTTCATTTATTACTTCAATTCTTAACAGTTTTCAGTTCAATTTGATTCATTCCTAGTAACTTCTTCCCTTTTGTCTCTCTTTTGTTTCTAGTTTATTTTGTTTAGTTTAAAGGTTCGATTTTTATTATCTTTTGATGTTAGTAGTAGTTATATTATTTGTTTAATTTTATGTTGTTCGTTTAGGTCGTTATTCGAGTCAATTTTTATTAGTAGTTATTAGATTAATTGAATTTCATGTTAATTAGTTGTTAGTTTGTGTCACTTTGGTTGTGATTAGCCTCTTAATGGCTAATTGATCTTGTTTGAGCCTTTATTTACCTAGTTTATGCTCGTATTTTGAGATTATTTCTCTTACCTATCACATGTTCGATGAGATGGCTGAAAGGGTCTTTTCATCTTTATTTTTATGCAGTTGATCCATCACTTGAAAGATTGAGTCAATTTGCTAGTGTGGGTATAGAGAATAGTTGAGGTTTTGGCATGAAAATAACTTGAATCCTAATTAGGTCCAAGGTTGCTATTTTTGTAGTCTAGTTGGGCTAATCCCACGAAAGTAGGTGATTAGAACAATTAGATTAACTCATGACCCTCGAAAGTGTGACTTGAGTAGGTTTTGATGGTGCAACCGATTACTCCTAAATACTTGTATAAATTTGGGTAAATTTAGGCTTGGCTTGATTAATTAGTTTATTAAGTGGTAAAATCACAACCTGAGTATATTTTTATTGCTTTCTACATTAGTGTTAATCATCATATATATCTTATATGTGCTGATTCGCCTAGATTGAAAGTTTAAGTTAGCTTTGATATTTGAAACACAACTCTTTGTGAATACGACTCGTTCTTGCCGGCTAGTTACGACTACACCGTGCACTTACAGTTATAAATTTTAACACTTAATTCTTCCTAACAGCTATCAAATAAACCCTATGAACAAGAGTTTAAATTAGGAATGTCTCAAAATATATAGCAGCAAGCTAAATCTTACCAAGCTTGTTACTGAGAATGAGATTAGGACTCGTAATGCTTAGCATCTCAAACAATAAGTCTCCGGACCCAAATGGCTATACAAGTGTCTTTTCTAAGAAGAATTGGGATATTGTTGGAAGGTACAAAAATTCTTTGAGATTAGACAACTACTCCTGAAGCAAGAGATCAGCACCGATTTGGTGATTATTCTACATACGCCTGCTACTATAGGTGAGTTTAGGCCTTTCTTATGCCAACTTTCATCACACACCCAGGATGTTAGTTCATAATGTGATGGTTTTTCAAGAGATTTTAAGAGGCTATAAACAAATAACATCAGCCCTAGGTGTGTGGCATGACAAAGGCATATCCCTATATATATTGGCCTCGTGTAGAGGAAATATTGGAGGGTTTTGCTACCCTGCCATGTACGAGTGGCTTATGGCGTGCCTATTATCCTTACCTACACTACACTATTTAATGGAGGCACAATTGGTTATTTTAAGGGTGGAAAGGGTCTTAGATAAGGGGATCAAATGTCTCCCTTCCTCTTTGTTCTAGTGATGGAATATTTTACAAGACTCATGAAAATGGCAGGTGTTGCACAAAGAAATTACCTTGCACCCAGGATGCAAAAACCTACAAGCTGAATCAATTATTCTTTGCGGATAATCTCTTGGTGTTTTGTAAAGCTGAGGATAAATCTTTGACCTGCATTAAAAGATTGTTTGAGAAATTCTCTGCTAAATCCGATCTGCATATTAATGATAATGGCGTGTTCGGTAAAATTAACTCGTTTTAGTAGTGGTTAACTGTTTTAGTAAATGTTAGTTGTGTTATTAGCGATTAGCTATTAGTGACTAGTGGTTAGTGGTTAGATGTTTAACTAGTGATTTAAAATAAGCGTGTTTGGTAATATTAGCTGTTTAAGTAGCAGATTTGTATAAAATGACTTAAAAGGACATAATTGATAAAAAGCTTTTAGAAAATAAAAAGGAAAATTTTGAAAATTATGTGCAAACACTAGGTAGTGTTTTTGAAAACATTACTTTGAGTAACTTTTTGAAAACACTAACTAAAACTCTAATCACTATGTCAAACACTACGTTGCCAAATACTTACATTTTTAGATAAGTAGTGTTTTACCTCCTCTAAAACACTAACCACTACCTCAACACTCGCCGAACACACCAGTCTCAAATCATCTTTGGATGAGTTGATCACAATATGAAAGCCAGGTTACTCGAATCTATTAGGTTTTACAATTAGATCCCTCCCTTTTAGATATATGAGAATTCCCATATCCTCTTCTAGAGTTTCCTCATGGGATTGTCAACTGTTGAAGACAAAATCACAACCACCATAGGCATTATACAACTAGGCATTATTTCATTTCCGGGGAACTTCTTTATCATCCCACCATAGGTTATGCAAAGGGTGGAGCAAATTTGTAGGAATTTTTGTGGAGCTTAGATTCAGCTAAAAGGATTCCCTTAGGGGCACGGGACACCACATGTAGGAGGAGGAGAAATGGTTGCATGGGCGTGAAGAATCTTACAATATGGAATACTGCACTTATGCCTAAGCATATATGGACTATTAGCTATAAGAAGGATAGTTTATGGGTTAAATAGTGACACTCTCACTCTCTAAAAGGCTCACATTTGTGGACATATAAGCCTGCCAATGATGTATGTTGGTATTGGAGAAAAATTTGCAAACTGAGAAGTATTTTGAGGCTGAATTCAAGTCACAACACCTCTGTCTCTTCTATCAGAGTGATTAAGTTGCATCTTTAGGTTATAGATGACTCACTAAGAAGGAAAAAGCTATCTCTTGGATAAGATTTTTCGGTGCAAGAGTGTACTACCAAAACAAGATTTATTTTTTGGCTACTTTTACAGGATAGGCTGCCTGTAAGGAGTAGGCTGGCAAGGTTCACTCATGACATGAAACACTTATGTGAGTTATGTGAGGAGGATGAGGAGAGAACACATTTTTGTAGGCATAAGCATACCCACAACTATTAAAGATAATATCATGTGGATATGGTTGACATTACAATGGAAACCAAAGGATTTTATGAATTGACGCAGAAAATTGTTGCATAACAAATGGCCTAAAATGCAAAAACTGCTAGTAATTTGTGTCACGGCAGCGATACAGTACCAGGTATGAAAAGATAAAAATGAGAAGTTGTTTCAAGGGGAAGAACCCAGATGTAATCATAAACCTTTGTGCACACTAAAATACTATTTATTTATAATTTGTGGTGAATAAGGTTATATTTTTTGATAATTCACTTATAATACAGATATGTTACTAGTGATACTATTTTGGTTATTATATATTTTACTATTATGTTTGTGTTGAATATTTGTCAATATATTAATTTAAGATTTTCATTGTTTTAATTAGAGATGAATAATGAATGAATGGTTGAATCTTGCGGGAGGGCCACAGAACAATGGAGACATTTCTTTCCTATAGGAGAATGCTTTTTAAGCTTCGATCTCCTGCAGGAAAGAAAGAAAGAGAAGAAGGAGAAGACTCCAAAGGGGAAAATAAGAAAGAAAGACACCAAATCCATAAACTTAATTCGTCTAAGATGTGAAGCGATAGACATACCCAAATTGTCAAGATATGAAGCACTGAGAGCTGCAATAACTGTTAGTATTAGACCTAATAATTTGGAGGCGTTGAATACCAATAATTCATAGTTCATAAATAGCAAAAAGTTACAGTGGTTGTCGGTGTACTATAATTACGACAATCACTGTAATTTGTCTTCAATGTTAACCGTACATGTATATTGAATCAATCGCAACCTTTCATATTTTTTCACTTTTATTAATATAATAACGTTGATTTTAAAAATTCAACAATTATAATTAATATAAATTTTTGTATTAGTGTTTGGTAGCATTCAGCAAGACTCTTAACCTTCCCCAGCTCCCCTACTAGTCACCATTATTGAATGTGACGCTGTGACTAACGAAATTTTCCGATGAGTTCTAATGGCCTATTGACCTCAAGTTCGCAGGCCTATCTCATCCAGGGACAATGCCAGAAATAAAGGATCATCCTCGTAGATTTGTTATCCTAATTTGTTTTCCAGAAATAATGGCTATTGACGTGGAGTTCTAGCAAAATTTTTCGGCAATTTGTTATCTTGACTCACTTTCATGGTGGCTTAGATGTTATCTTGTTCAATTTTCCCTCATCTCTCCCCTTTCCGGTCACTGTTCGACACCATACAGTGATTGGTGCTCCAGTCAGTCACCGGCGACGTCAGCAACCGACCATATTCTCGGATTTACTGGTTGTAGTTGACTAATTTCTATTTTTTAAAAAAATTGAGTTACTTATTTAAAATATGTAAAACGCATAAAAAATTTGCAAGTGTAGAAGTAGTATGGTGGCTTAGATGTTTGATGTAATTAGCGAGGTTGTGGGTTCAAATTGAATTAAACTTGTAATTATTTTATTAGCATCATCGGTGTCCCTCAATCTTACCATCAGTATTTTCATTATTTCCGAGCAAAGGCCAAGACTAAAATAAGTCTTTGGAGGAGGCCATTTTTCCGGCGTCATTTACAATGTGGACGCCGGAAAGTGAGAGGAGGGGCCGGGAAAGATGGTGGGGCTGGAGATGACAATGACAACTTCAATTTTAGGAATATTAGGTTAAAAGAAGGTTAATTTAATTAATAACTTCTCTTTTATAAAATTTTCTTTTTTAACTTGTATATCATGAGTGAAGTGGAAGTCAACCAAACATGCCTTTAATAACTTATATTATGTTATAGTTATAAATATTTTTTAAAATTTTTAAAAATGGATTATGCATTTAAAAAAATACTAGATCGGCTAAGATTTACATATAAATGCGTATGGTCCAAATGGCTCTAATTATGATGGTTGTCTTACATTGACAACCATTATAACCGCATCCTAATAAATAACACCCAATGCTTTTCTCACTTTTAGGGTCTTTGTTTTGTATACATCATCAAGTTAAATATACTTAAACTTACTTATTTGATGAAATTGAAGCTTATTTATGGTCTTCTTATGTTAAGTGTGTGTGTGTGTTTCAGATGATATTTTCTCTGCCTAAGTATTATGATTCAGATGATATTTTCTTCTGCCTAAGTATAACTTTCACATAGAAAAAGGGGTATAAATTTTAATATAATAATTTAAAAAAGACAATAATAAAATAGACACTAAACTTACACTAATATGATGAATTATTGACATTTACCTTCCTTCAGTTAAGTAGAAATTATTTTATTGACCTTGACCTATTGAAAATAATTTTTACCTTAATGAACCTTTACTAAATATAATTAAAGGGTACTATTTCTTATTGAACGTGACAGTTAAGGGGTCCAAAAGACAATAATGTCCTTCATTTAAAATTTCACAACAACCAAGGCTGTTGTCCAATTCTTGAAAGTCTCCGCATCACTTTCTTCTTTCATGGTTGAGTTTAGAGAGAATAGAAAGAGGCTCAAAAGAATCGTAGCTTTGTTGTGAAGTTACAGGGCGGCTTGTTGATTAAGAGATGAATGTATAGTAAAAGAAGAGAAGACAGTGGAGAAAAAGAAGAAAAGACATAAGTTTGGTTGAAGAAGAAACGAAGATTTCGTGGTTGAAAATGATCGAAATTTGGAAGTGTATGCCAAATTAACGAACTCAAAGGTAATCCCTCTTTGCACATAGTTTTACTTGGATTTCTGCTTCAATTGCCACTAAAAATTTCAGTATTGTTTTTAAAGTTTTAGGGTTTAAAAAAACGTTTAAATTTTTTTTATTTTCAGTTTAATTGCGAGATGGAACCCGAAGTTAGGGTAATTTTTGATTCAAGAGATGGATTGCTGATATGGGGAGAAGGAATTTTGATAGGTATCAATTATTGATGTGGTTAGGGATGCTAGAGAATTTCTTGTAAAGCCTAACATCAAGGGAGCTCCTAGGTACTTCGACAATGCTTCATACCCCCAATAGGCAACCAGAAAGATTACTTATTGATTGTGATAGGGATGTATAGAAATTGGGTAAGACATGGCTTGGTAAAAGGGGTTACGTTGACTTCTATATTATCGAAAGGGGAAATGCTTTAGATATAAATAAGATTGTAGAAGAATTTGATGGATTAGATGTTTATATTGGTAAACATGCACATGTGGCAATGGATAGTAGTAAGGAAGCATTAGTTGAAGAATTTGAAATAGGTATGGATGAAGATGAGAGTGTTAGGGTGGGCGAGTAATCTTGAAATTTATGGAGTTGAGCATGATAAAACAGAGGAAGTTGATGAAAGTGTATGAGATCAAATTGTGACCTCTATATAGATGAGTCCTTATTGAAAATAAATAGCCCACATAAGGTCAGCCCTCACTACAAAAAACTCGTGATTAGCGTCGGAATTTAGAGACCACAACAAAATCTGACTCTAATAGTGACGAAATTAGTGTCGGATTCTAAAAAAGACACTATTTGAGTCGGAAAAAAATCGGACTCTATTAGCGTCCGATTTTAGAGTCGGATTACAATCCGACGCCAATTGGCGTCCGAATTTAGAGTCGGATTAAGATTCCGACTCTAATTGGCGTCCGATTGTTATGTCCGACGCTAACGTTGACTAATTCTAAGAGCTCATTCCACTTTCCCCTTCACGGGACTCTAATTTTCAATCCCTAACTCTCTGCGTCCTCCCTCCCCTAAACGCCAACCACCACTGGACTCCTCTCCTGCAGCGACGCCTTCTCTCCTCTCCAAGCACCGGCGTCTTCACTCCCATCCGGCGCCGGTTTCTTCGGTCATCGGCGTATGCCTCGCCCTAATCACGAAGCTCGCTCCGGTTCTGCTGTCGCTCGCCGCGACGTCTTCGCCCGTCTCAGGCGGCTGCTCACCGTCACTCTCTCTCTCTCTAAGTCTCTCGCTCAGCCGTTGTTGCCCCGAAATCCCGCCTCCCGACCTCCTCCCGATCCGCCACTCTCTGTCGGCGTTTCTGCTGCCCCCAATTCCTGTTCATCGTGCCCCGAGCTCCCTCACATTCCCGACCTCCCGAGCATAACATTTGGAAGCAATTTCAATTTTCAGGTATGTTTTTTGTTTATTGAAATTTGACATTTGGTTCTCCAAATCCGAGGCTTCGATTTAGCCATTATTATGCCATTTTAACTTGAAAGTTCTAAAAGTATGAATATTTCATTCTACCGTTTGCTTCTTTTGTCTGTGGAATAGTAGGCTGTCAAGGCCTTCTGAATTTTGTATGGAAATCGAGCAAAATTTCGAGGATTGTTCTTCATATTAGAGGCTGATCTTGTTTTTATGATGGCAATCTATGGAGATCCTATCAATGGTATAATCCCCACAAAAGAAAAAGAAAAGGAACCAATATCTTACTCGGAACAAAAAAATCAATTTATGATTTCGGATGATCAACTGTCAGGAAGTTGTCGAACTCGGAACCCTTCAAACATTTACTTAATATATCCTACACCGATGACAAACCGCCTCTCTACAATTCGATTGTAGGAGTAATGCTGCAAGTTTCCCCACTTCCTACTAGTTAGTCCCTCCCCACAACCTCCACCCCCACAAAAACAAGCCCTTAGCTGAGGCACTAGGCAGGAGATTATTGGTGTAGTTTGGTTTTTCTGTTGTCGACAACATCTCCCAGCCATGTGCTCTAGTCATTGAACTGGTGCCTGACCATTGTTCGCTACATGGACAGAATCCCAATAACCTGTCACTTAAGCCATGTAGTGTGCAAAGATGCAGAGTTCTTTGAGCACAGAGGTGCTGAGCTCAATTTGTATGGCACACTTACATAATCCTGCTTTTACGTAATTCACACTTTCAGTCTTTGTATGTGAGTTAGTAATATCCATTACATCGTTCTAGCATGCATTGAGGTGAAGATAGCTCAAATGTACTCTTTTTGGGCTGATTTGTAACTTTGGTCAGTCACTAAAGGTTTAATTTCCTCATTCTTTTAGGATGGCAAATTCAAAGAGATGCAACCATGTAAGTATGCAATGTATTGAAATAGTGCCGGAGGAAATAGGAACAAACATTCTTGAGACTTTGATTGGAAAGAACATACTCTAGTCATTGGGTTTATTTGCCAATACGAATGTTGTATTTGAAGGCTAAGAATGCCATTGTTTGGTGTATGATTCAAAAGATTACTTCTATATTAAGAGTTTCGCAACGGACTTCGAAAGACTTGAAGATTCCAAAGTCTTGGCTGTAAATGTGACTTCTATATTAAATTTTGGGTTTTGCTGAACACTAATCATACCAAGCTCGTGTTATATCGACAATTATATGTTATTATGTCATTGGTGCTAATCAATTAAATTTTATATAATGTGAGAGTAAGAGAACTAAAGGTGACTTGATACACTCAAACTCGGTGTTAGGCTTAGTGTCTTAAACCAACGGGAAGAAGGAAAAGGATCACCACGGATAGCTCCTCGTCCACCACTCGGTCCAAAGAAGGATGTGCGTAGTTTTAACCATTATTACATAAATAATTACAACTTTCACACCTATAAATACGGTCAAAACAAGGCCAGTATGAGCTATGGGGTATCCGTGAAAGGGGTAGATGACATTCATTATTATGGCATTCTTCAAGAGGTAATTGAGTTAGAGTATGTTGGGGATTCTCGCTCTTACAAGACGGTTTTGTTCAAATGTGAATGGTTTGATTCTATAAGGGGTATTAATATACACGAACAATATAAATTAGTGGATGTCAACCATACAAAGAAGTACCCAAAGTATGATCCATTTGTACCGGCATCCCAAGCTATGCAAGTGTATTTTACCCCTTATCCAAGTATAAGGAACTATAGAAACCAATGGTGGGCGGTGATTAAGATAAAACCAAGATCAACCATTGAAGCACCACTCAATGATACAGACATTTCAAGAGGATACTAATGAAAATCCTCCTACTTTGTGTGAGTTCGAAGGAGTCCAAGAAGGATTTGAAAATGAACTTGAGGACATAATTGAAGAGGAAGCTAATGAAGTCGATTTCAATGCTGAAAACGAGGATGATAATTTTGAAGGGGAGGCAGATGATGACAGTCTTTTATTGTATAATGACATTGATGATGACATTGTAACTAATGATGATGATGATTTTGAAGTAATATTGTAATCTCGTGACATTGATAACCAACGATCTATGTTATGATTTTGATGTATGTTTTGATTTTTTTGTGTATATTAATTGATTTTTGAATATATATACTTAAATTCTCTTTGCATGACATTATTCGTTTTATATACAAGTATGCCTCGAACAAAAGGTTTTGCGCTAAATCATGGTGCGCCTACTTCGGTTCCGATTCCAATGTTGGGGCTGATCATGCTATAGTCCAGACTCAATCATCATCATCACAGGGAGATAGCTCACAACAAGGGGCAGCTTGCAGGAAGAGAGTTTTGGCAAAGGATGATGATAACTGGTGGTATGTCTCAAGTAATTTGGTTTATTTTTCGTATTCTTTGGGTAGTTTTAACTTAATAATTTTATTGCAGGTTCACTAAGTCGAAGTTGTCACGAGCTATATCAGATGATATCAAGAGTTTCTACAATGGCCAGTGCACATGTTTATCAAATCTCCCTAAAGAAGAGTTACAACTTTTGTGGAGGACTTTTGAGGTAAAAAACTTGAAAACAATTGGATATATATGAGTAGTTTTTAATATTTTCAATTTATGTTTGTTAATATTTGTATAAAACAGGGTAAGTATACTTGGGCTCCAGAACTTTCTCAAGAAGTCTATGCAGAGTGGAAGAAGAAAGTTGGTAAAAATTTGAGGAATTTAGCGAGCAAGGCTGGAAAAAGGCCCGATGATAAACCAATAACTTGGTTGTCAAATGAGGGGCGAGAGAGGTTGAAGGGGCTAAGAAGTACATCTGAATTTCAAAAAAATCTGCCCAATGCTTCAAGAATAGGACAGAAGGCCCAAAAGCAGGAACCTTACATAGTCAAGGGTCAGTCTCAACCGCAGATCTCGCAGATCCAAATGGTATAAACTCTAGTATTTTGGTTTTCTTTCATTTTATACACATAATTTAGCTTGTGTAACTTTATTGCATATTTTTATGCCTAGATTAAGGAAGGGAAGAATCCTACTCCATCTGCATTGTTTGTGAGGAGTCGTAGTAAGGATGATGCTCAATCTGGAAAGGTTTTTGTCGATGACCGGTCCAAATCTCTGTGGGTAAGAATATTATCTCCGTAAACCTTTACAAGCAAATAGAGTGAAATGGACAATTGTAGGGGATATTCATATTGAATGTACAATGGATGCTTTCCCTTTTGCAGGAAAAATATGAAGCAGATTAGAGCCGAGCGTGGTATTCAGGAGGGGACAAAGAGGCAGAGACCCTCTACTATGAGGTGTCGGGTGGATGGAGCAAAAATCAACCATCTATGGATTGGGTAATTCCGCAACAATGTTCTACGAGAAGCCTACTGCCTCGACATCCTCTACAGAGTGCTACCTACAATTCCTCGGCTTATTCTCAGCTACAATCACAACTTCAATCAACCCAAGAACAACTTGATCAGCAAAGAAAATTAACTGAGAGTCATCAAAAAGCCATGGAAGAGCAAAGAAAAATGGTCGAGAGTCAGCAAAAAGCCATGGAAGAAGCAATGAAACTCATTCAAAACCTCCAATCACAAGTTGACAGGATGTCCGGTGGTTCTAACTAATTTCTTAGCATGGTTTGTTTATTGAACTTTGAATTGGTTTGTTTGTTGAATTGCTTTGTTTAACTTTGAACTGGTTTGTTGGATATTTGGAGGTTGTTAGGATGATGAATACTTGGTGGTTTGTGGATGATTGTGCAAACAATGAATCACAATGTATTTGTGTATTCGTATATTACTCGTGTAGAGAAGAAGTCAGACTTTTATGTAAATGTTTTGCAGGAAATATATGTAAAAACGGAATAACAAATGTTCAAAAAGCTACGGCAAAATAATGGAAGATTTAGCGTCGGATTTTAGCGTCGCACCCAAAATCCGACGCTATTTGAGTCAAAAAGGCCGACGCTAATCACAAAAATCGGACGCTAAAATGAAGCGGGGCATAAAAAGAAAACGAAATTAGCGTCGGATTCGAATCCGACGCTGTTAGCGTCGGACGGATCCGACGCTAATAGCGTCGGATGGTGAATCCGACGCGAAATTCTTAGCGTCGAGGTCTTCTGCGTCAGAATTTTATCCGACTCTAATCCGACGCTAAAGACGTTTAGCGTCGGATTTTCTGGATTTGGCGTCCGATTGTGTCCGACGCTAATTTACTTGTTTTACTCGTAGTGCCTTGTGATGTGTCTTCTATATTCCTTGGTTCTAATCCATCCCTAAACCAGTTGTATGAGGTGATGTTGGATAGTGCAAATTCACGAAAATAAAGTTTGAATATGTCCGTAAAATTTCCAAGAGATGTTACAAAGAAGTCCCAAAGCTCAAAACAATCCAAGGTTGATAAAGGCAAAAGAACTCTTATTGAAAAAACCTCGTGTTATGAGGTCCTCTCCTAGAGGCAAAGGTAAACGGGTTGTTATACGTAAACCTACACCAATTAGGTCATCTCCCGGAGGCAAATGTAATGGAGTTGTTATTTGTGAACCTATGGACAAAGGGAAAGGTTTGTTGGTACATGATGAGTCCGATTTTGATTCTAATTCTGAAGATAATGAGTAGGGTGGCTGCAATGACGGTGATGATGGGTCTAAGGATGGGTTTGAGAATAGTAGTGAATCTGTGGTACGGAAGATGATCTGTTTCACAATGACGAGTGATGATGAGTGTGATGCTATTGAGAGCATGTATGAGAATGGGACATGGTAGGAACCAACAACTAATGGTTCCGTGGAAGTTAGAGAAAGGGATATGTTTAAGGATAAAGCAAAGTTTCTTAAAGTTACTACGAGACTATCAAATTTAAGGATAAAACAATCACAAAAAATCAGTATATATTTAATGTAAAGCATAATTTATTCACAATGAATAATTAATAGAAATGATTGGACGATACAATGGGAGAAGGAAGAATCGAATCTAGAATCTAATGAACTCAAAACATCGGTATTTACCACTAAACTAAGACTTCGTTAGTTAATTTAGGTCGGTGAGATACTTCAAAAGTATCTACTTACCACAATACACTTATCCTCTTATTTTAGACATGATTGATCTTGCAAGTTAATTTAAAGATTACAATCCTTCAAGTGTAATCAACGGATAACTTACCATTCCCTCCAAAAAAAAAAAAAAAAAAAAAAGGGATAACTTACCACCTCTTCACCTACCTATAAATATTTGAATTCTGTTAAACTTCATTGCTGGACCTTCTCCTTTATGGCAACCACAATGAAACTCCCTCTCCTAGGCATTTTTCTCCAATTCATGCTTTGGCATCTCCTTCTTTTGGTAAGCTTTATTTCTTGCTTTAATCCCTTTGTTTTTAATCTCTTTTACTAAGAAACTTCCTTTATTTTTTTAATCAACTTTTTAATTTTTTCCTATAAAAAATACTTTATAATTTAGGCATATTTTTCTGTATACTCCTATATCTTTACCCCTTAGCAATCCTACACGCTATATAATACATCAAGTTTCAAGATATTTTTTTTAGTTGGAAAAAGTTTCAAAATAATTAGAAGGACCTTAACAATTCAACGAATATTTAAATTTAGATTTTAGTAAAATGAGGCCTTACTAATATTACTAAACTATTCTCTATTTCTTATTTACAATTTTTATACGAGACTATCTTATGATAAATTACTAATACAAGATGAGTTGCATATCAGAATACATTGATAAGTTAGGAATTAATATACTTTTGCTATCTCACAATACGATAGTCTCATTCGAAGCAAACTATTTAAGGAATACAATCCCTAACGATGAAACTGGATTTGCAGGAGTAAAAGGGCACATAGTGTCGATATTGGTGAGCAACAAATGCCCGTTTCCGATATGGCCAGCAACGGCCCCTAACACAGGCCATCCGGTGATAGCAAATGGTGGTTTCTATCTAGAGTCAGGTCATTCTTCCCTCATTCAAGCTCCTTGGGACTGGACTGGCCGCATTTGGGCCCGAACGGGCTGTAATTTTGACACCCATTTATCATCGAATCTCACATGGCAACCAGCTTGCCTAACAGGTGACTGTGATGGACGCCTTGCTTGCAACGGGCTAATAGGCACCCCTCCGGCCACCCTAGTCGAGCTGACCCTCCACACTGATAAAGACCAACCGAGTTACTATGACGTGAGCCTCGTGGACGGGTACAACCTACCAGTCTCGGTCACAACCCGGCCCAACCCAAACTGCTCAGTAGGAGGGTGCCTAAAGGACTTGAAAGCAATTTGCCCATTGGAGCTCCAAGTGAATGATGGGAAAGGCAATGTGGTCGCTTGTAAAAGTGCATGCCTTGCTTTCAATCTGAACAGGTTTTGTTGCAGGAATGAGTTTGGGAGTCCGGAGAAGTGCAAGCCTAGTTTATACTCCACCCTCTTCAAGAAGGCTTGCCCCTTTTACTTTAGCTACGCTTTCGATTCTCCACCGCCTTTGGCTAGTTGCTTGGTGAAGGAGCTTGTCATCACTTTCTGCCCTGCTAAATGGGGTGACGACCTGCAACCACAAGAAGATGCATCAGTGTAATGTGCAACTGAATTTTGTGTGGAAATGTGTAAATGAAAATGAAAGTTGTGCTGTAAGTCCTTAAAGCCCTAATTAGTGATGTTCCCATATATATATGTTGAACTAAATCAAACTTAAATTATGAATTTGCGATGGCTTTATGATTGATTTTTAGTTTTTGTTTTTGAATTTCTATAAGGTAGTCCAACTATGAGGAAATCCATTTACAAAAGTTCAAAAAACAAGGAAGAGGGAGGGTTTGTGAGATGGGATAAATTTTTACTGAATCACTCCTCTATGATTACATGCAGTCATGTAATAAGTTACATGTTAAACTAACATGGTAAAAATGTAATTGTATGCTATTACTCACCTCGAACTACGCTAAACAAACCTACTGAAGTGAAGCTGGCCACACCTTTTCCACACTTTCGTGCGGGCCTTTAGTATGGGTTTTGGTACTCTTTTCCTATACTGTATAGGTCCACTAAGGTACTTCTGAGATGAGGATCCAATGAACCAGGCCCACTTATAAAAAAAATCCTCTAAACAAACCTAACCCAACATAAAACTTCAAAAATACAAATTATTTGAATGTTTGCAACTAGATGCGAACACACCCCAGGCCTAACCAAATTATTGGAATCATTTCCCAACTAGTATTACTTAGAATTTCAAGACTAACACATACACATTGCACAAATTTAATGAAAACCTATAGCAGATCAAACCAAAAGTGACCCAAGTTAAAAGCTAAAACTAGTCCTAAAGTTGTGTAAACTAAAACTAATATTACCTGATATCATCCAAATCCAAGTCCAAATCTAAATCATACTCTGAAAGGCCTGAAGTTTCATTGTTAGACAAGAAAAGGGGTCTGATGTAATAGTCTTACTGTTAAATTGTTAAATTATAAAGAAATTAGCTCCATAAGACCATAAATTTAAAAAGAGTCGATTATATACTACTTTATAAAAAAATAATAAAGGATATAGAAAAAGTTTTTTCATACATGTATAGGTTAAATTGTATTAATTTGACCCACTTGAACGTATCAATGACTACAAGCCCAATAGAAGAAGAAATTATTATATTTTTTAGTTTTTAAAAACAATAACCAAAGAGGGTCACAAATTAAGCGGCTGCCATATTTAGGGTTTTGAGATTGTGATAATATGCAGGCTCTTATAATTACAGCAAGCAAAATCTCCCCATCTTCTGATCTCACTCCTAGGCCTACTTGGAGCCTTTTATTTATGTGACACATTTTTAAGGTGTTTGATAGTATATGACCTTTTGAGGGTAGTTTGGGTGTTTGACCAAACCAAACAATTCTTTGATATTTGGATAATTATTTTTAATAGTTTTTAATTCCAAAATTCATTCTATAAAAAAGCTAATTTAAGTATTAATTTTATTAAATATTGTTTTCTAGAAAGAATTTACGTAAACTATTATCATAAACTATTGATACAATTAATAAAAAGGGTTTGAAGGTGGATGCTAAGGAAACAAACAAATACAATTGATGTTGATGGAAACAAAATAATCCAAGCTAGCCCCAACTATGGAGGGAAAGTTATAATCTTTATGCACATACAACAAGAAAGGGCAAACTAAATGATGGACAAGTTTTTATTTAAAAATAAAAATAAGTCTCTCTCACTCGCTCTTCGTTCTCCCATTTCATCTGCCTTGACTTTGGAAAAAAAAAAAAGGAAAGATAATAGGCCTTCACACGGTGGCCGAATAATAAGACCCAAATTCGTCAACTTATCAAAGGGAAGAAGGGGGATGAGCAGATAACCGAGTAAGGGGTGTTTTAGTAGTTGTTCATAAGGTTTCATATCATTAGATTTGTCGAAATACGGACTACTACACCAACACTAGTAAAATGGAAATTCAAACTATTTACCAGCTCTTTTAATTCCCCATATTATTATAAGATTTTGAAACAGAATGTTGATTTTTTATGTTCACTAGAATGACTTGTCCATCCCATTTATTAGGGTTAGCTGTTTTTTACTATAATTTTTTTAGTTCAAGAGTATTCTCAATTTTTGTAAGCATAATTTCTTTTTATCATAATTTTAAGTGAAGTCCCTTCAACAAATAAATTTTTGTGAATTCAAATTAGCACGTTCCACCTCATCAGAATTATGACACTACCAACTAAACTTAACCAAAGTTCATTCCAACCATTGATATATACAAATTTTCTTGGAACAAAATAACTTTTCAATTGAAACTAAAGCATCACTCAAACTAAGATATGCTTCTATTACCATCAATACATAGGCAAGAATAAAAGGATATTATTATTATTTATGCACAAGGCCCTCTTTTCATATGCTGTTTTGTTTTTGTTTTTTTTTTTTTTTTTCCAAGTTCTCGTGATTCACAAGAGAGACAGAGACAGGAAATAAAAAAACAAAAACAAAAAAAGGTTTGAAGTCGCATGTGGGAAAACATATATTCCTTTTCCAAAGTTTTCTTCTCCAATTTTATTTGTTTTTGCATACATCACGAGGAATTTTAGCCGCCTACATTAAGAGTGGGCTACAGAAATGGGCCATGGCCCAGTTTGTGCTGTCAATCAGTTTGCTTATTACTAATGCTTGCAAAATTTCGTTCGAATTAAATATTCGAATTTATTTAATTTGAAAAAATGGATATCATCGTTAATTTTTTGCTTGAATTTTAAATTTTGATACAAAATTTTTCCTATTTTATTGTTCAAACTCGATTTTGACTTGACTGTCCGATTTGTCCGACTCAAAAAAAAAAAAATCCAACGAAGTATTTCATCCGAATTTAAGATATTAATCAATTTATTCAATTTAAATTTTACCCAAATCTGAATTTTTATTAGCTACTAGTCGTCTCCTTGGTCTCAAACGGATTGCTTCTTTACAGGTGAGATTGAGACCCCTTTTTGTATTTTTTAAAATTCCAGCTGGTCTTCTCCCCGGTTGCCTGTTCAACAACTCCTAATAATTGAAAACAAAAATTCCAAATTGACTCAGATTAGATAAGATATACATCGACATAATGACAGACAGAGATATTTGAATTTTGTGCCAATAGGTGAGTTTGAGATAAATAGGTTTATTAAATAGGAATACTACAAATTTTATGGTCATTTGTATGACAATAATTTCAATGTTTAAATTTGATATTTAATTTGTCGAATTTTGGAGGCATATGTCTTCTTAAATTGCCACAAATTATTAAATGAGACTTATTCTGACTGTAGACCGTATAATAACTTAATTATTACTCCATCCATTTCAAAATAAATATTTTTTAAGATTATGAGTAAATATCAAAGAAACATAAAATTCATGACAAAATTTGTATTAAAAGATCAAGTTGTCTCAAGATTTTATTAGAAATGAAAGAAAATTAATAAAAAAAGTCATTAATATTTCATTGGAATTGTAAAGTGACAAATATTTTGAAACGAAAAAGTTAGTTAAAGTTATTTGGTTGATTAAAATTGGAATAGAACTTGAATTTTCAGGTTTGAAGTTCCTTTTTCAATTGTTTGGTTGAGATATTTTGAAAGTGCAACTTGAAATTTAGAGGTTTCAAGTTCCCTCAAGATAAGAGAATATGAATCCCCCAATTAGGAATGGATCAATTCTCTATATCCTAGGGATCGGTTTATAATTATATTAAAAAAAAGAACTATTATTATTATTATTATTATTATTATTATTATTATTATTATTATTATTATTATTATTATTATTGTTGTTGTTGTTGTTGTTGTTATTATTTATTATTTTTATTTTTATATAATTTTTTAGCATATTGTTTGATAGAATATTATAGTTTGAAAATAAGTTTACAAAAATTACAAAAAAATTTATTAATTATTGAAGAAAATTACAAGATAGTTAATTATTAAAAATAAAATAAATATAAAATTTAATTATTAGAAAATATAATAACGAGCTTTAACTTTTATTGAATCAAATAAAAATAAAACTAATAATAATAATAATAATAATATTAATAATGACATAAAGTAATTTAAAAAATAAAACAATTTTGATTTCATTCCATGGTTAACAACTAAACAACAATAACTAGAACTTGATTGTGTTCCTGTTCTCTACCAAACACATGAATAAAATATTCAAATTTCATAACTAACCCCTCAAGTATTATTCTCTAATTTCATTCCATTCCAATTTTCCGGACCAAACAGGGCCTAACTTTTCTCGCTTCATAATATGTTCGGTCCAAATATTACGTCATTTATACCCTTATGTACTTAGTTTTTGAATTGTAAAATAATTTAATTTTAGGATTTTTACTTGTTTTTCTTACTTTTGTAGATAATAAATCGAATCGAGACAATAGCAAAAAGTTTGAGCCAAATAGGAAGCAAAACGAGGAAGATAATGGTGTGCACAGGGGTAGTGCAACTTCGCACAGCTATGCGAAGTCGCACAGTACCAATGCGGAACTTGCACGACTATGCGAATTGATAAGAAACTTTCGAAACTTGCACAGTGACTCGTGCGGAACACCGTACGGCCGTGCAACTTCCCAGTTTCGATTTTTCTCAATTTTTACAAATTATAAAAGGATAATTTTGGGTCTAATTGAGGGAGCTCGATTTTTAAGGATTTTAGGGACCTCTTAGGGTTCTTACTTAGCCAATATAAAATCCATTAGGGGAGATTAGTGTAGAGATTTGTACAAGATTTTGAGATTCAAGCCTTCAATTTCAATTCAAGCATAAGTTTTCTCTTTCTCTCTTCTTCTTTACTTCTAGTTTAATACTTTGATTGTTTAATTTAGTTTTAAGATTCAATTTTTATTAGTCTATATGCTAATTATAGTTAGATTTATTACTTGTTTTCATGCTTGAGTTTAATTATCTAGTTTATGTTCTTGTTCAAGTTAGTTTGTGTTAGTTTGTTCTTTAGTGTAGTTTTTATTTTTGTTTCATGTTTTTATGTCAATTAGTAGTTAAAGTTGATTATTTTGGTTGTGATTAGCCTTCCTAATGGCTAATTAATCTTGTTTAGGCCTTAATCCAACTAGTTTATGTTGTTATTTGGGATTGTTTCTTATGCCCACCACGTGTTCGACGAAATGCTTGAAAGGGATTTTCATCTTGATTTTTGGGTGATTGGCCTATCACCGAAAAGTAGAGCCAATTTACTAGCGTGGGTCAAGAGGATAGTCGAGATTTTGGCATGAAAATAGCCCGAATCCTAGTTAGGTCCATAGGTTGCTACTTTTGTAGTCTAATTGGGCTAACCCCACAAAAGTAGGTAATTAGAACAATTAGATTAGCTCATGACCCTCGAAAGTGTGGCTTGAGTGGCCTTTGATGGTGCAACCGACCACTCCTAAATGTTTGCATAGACTTGGTTAGGTTTAGGTTTGTCTCGATTAGTTAGTTTATTAAGTGGTAAAATCACAACCCAAGCATATTTTTATTTGTTTTCTAGATTAGTTAAATCACCATATATATCTCATCTCGTGTTAATTCGCCTAGACTGAAAGTTTAAGTTAACTTTGATATTTGAAATACAACTCTCTGTGGACACGACCCGTGCTTGCTGGCTAGCTACAACTACGCCGTGCACTTGTGGTTATAATTTCAAGACTTAATTCTTCCTAACAAGTTTTTGGCGCCGTTGTCGAGGAATTGTTTCGTTTCAATATTGGAGCTTACTTGAGCATTCTAGATTAGGCATTTAATTGAAAAATCCAAAAAATTGAAAAATCAAAAATTAAAAAAATTGAAACATGTCTACTTATCATTATCCGCAGATACGAGCATGAATTGTTTTATCGAGTACTTTGATCGACTTAATGCTCTTCTTGTTATTTCGGTAACTCGTTTGGAGAAATGGGAAGTATAATGTTGTCTATGAGGGTGTGAATAGTGAAACTCGTGTTCTTTTAGAGTATTGGGATTTTTGTGTAAAAAATGTTGATGAAGTTTGGGATTTACTTGAATGGATTGCTTCGAATACTTGTGAATTCGAAAAGGCATGTAATGATTCCGGATTTTCATGTCCCGACCCTTATGCTTATCATCCTATATCTTACATCCAATCCCCTTGTATTCCCGATCATACCCCTCTTTGGTGTGAAAAGTGTAACTCTTCCGATCATGATAATAGTTCTTGTCCTTATATTTCATCTCCTAAACAGTATGCTAATATTTATAAATTGATAAGGGTTATGGATAAACAAAATGAACAACTTGCAAGTCTTACTAAGATTAGGGAGTCCGACATATCGCATGAAACCGACTTTAGTTTTAGTTACGCTAAAATTGAGGTATTTTTTTTGTGATGATGATGATGATGAGTCCTCTTTTTCTTTAGAGTACGAGACTAGAGAAAGAGATTGATCCTCCCTTGACCACATTACCCATTGTTGCTCCATCCTTACCTAGCATACATAGGAACAACACCGAGTCTACCTTAGGTGTTGATGTTAGTTTAGATGGTGAGAATGATTTATATCATGAGTCGAAGAAGCTTTAGTTGAGGTGTTTGATCAGGAGACTCCTTTAAAGGAGTCATGTGAGGTGTCACTTACTAGTCTTCGGTTTGATGATCATGTGTTTCCCAATCCACTCGCTTTGATCCCTACTTCCCTGTTTGTTCACCACCCTCCCCTTCCCCTCAATATCATTTTTCTAAGCCCACTACCTATTATGTGATTTGTGATTCTGATTTGGATGTGGGGTATGTGGATAACTCATTTGACATGTTTGAGGGGGATATGGTTGACAATATTGTGTCCCTAGGTACCTTTGGAGGTTTTAAGCCCTCCCTTGACCATTATCATGTTTACCTAGAGGATTGCCCTAAAAAATCATTCGAACCGCTTTCTTTGATCACTCTTTTGATTTTTCTATTCACAACTATTAAAGATATGGAGGTAACAGGCGAGATTTGGGGGAGGGGGTGGCATTACTATTCACAACTATTAAAGATAACTTTCCTTTTTTTATTATGATTTTATTTAACTAATGAGAGATCTTGATATCCAAATAAGACCTAAAAATCTAATTTTATATGTATTTATCAAAATATTATAAATATATAAAGTAAATTTTTAATGTTAAAAAAGTACAAACATTAACGGTAGGTATTAAAAAGCGATACATGTACGACTATAATTACAAGAGTTATCATGGTTGTCATGATTATCATTTTGCGGCAACCTTATTACCTTTGGGCTTCCTGGAGATAATGGTATATTAAATATTTTATTATGTAATTAACTTCTTTTTATCTATCTTAATTTTTACTTATCCTCTTAAAACGACGGATATTTTAAAAAGGAAGGACTATGTATTTTGAAATGCGAGGAATATCGGACATGTGATAAGTAAATTATTACATCAACGCATCCCAATTTTTTTTAATGCAGATGTTTTTATTTTTAATGTCACCATGAAATTATATACACTTCTATTTGTGAATTTAAGACTAATCAATTTTTTTTTGGGTTGCTTGAAGGCAAAGATCTCGTCTCATTGACTCACTCAACCACCATGACAAGGCGGGGCCAGTGGAATTTAGTGAGAAAAATTGTGGTAAGGAATGGGTCAGCAATCATAAACCTATGCTCAAGGGTAAATTGGTCACTCTCAAAATTCCAAATAAGGAATTTCAAACCCTGTGATCATACCCTAGTTTTCACTGTGAGAAAATTATTTTAGTGCCATTCAAACCAATATTCTATGACAACTTCTACAAGCATAAACATACATTATTTGATACAAAAATATGTACCATGACAGCATAACTAGGAAATCAGGTGATATACTCTGTAAAAAGAGCCGTTTGGTTCAACTAGGTTAAAATTGAGTAAAATTAAAGAGAATGGAAATGATTTTTGACTTTTGATTGCAATTGTTTAGTTTAATTAAAGAATGAGTTTACCGTATCATTTATTCTCATATCATACCTATTGTTTCGCTTTTCTAAGTGTCATATTTTATATAATTTAAATTTGTATGTTTTTAAGTACTTTAATTTTTTTCACTTATGCATATTTCATATCACCGTCACTCTAAAGTACGAGAACCATAACATTGTCATTATTGTAGTAAAGTTTTTATAATTTGCAAAATACCATAATGGTAGTATCTCAAATATGAGAAGACATAATACTATTGATGTTTAGAAATTGAAATATCACCAACATATTGTTCAATTTGAATATAATGAAAATCACACTTATAAAACTATTTTATATTCACTGCAAATTATATTTTTTATGGAAAAAAAGTCGAAACAAAGATATTGACGGACACTTATACCCAACTGAAATATTAAGAATTTGAATAGGGCATCATCACCGACTCACCATGGTTGTTGAATAGGTTTATTTTAAATTTTAAAAAGGTAAGTATAAAACTCATTCCTAAAGGCATGTGGTTATGTAAACAGGAGGATGAGGTGTGTACGAGTAAATGTATATCTTACGGGTTAACTAAATCTTTTAGAATTTGATTTCGACTAAAAAGTCTAACCAAATATAAAGTATGGGTATAAATAATTTTATTTTTATAACTAAATTCAAAATTTTGATGAACGAAATTCTATATAATAAAACTGAATTGCTAGTAAATAAAGAGAGATAAAAATCTATCAACATACTTTATGCTCTCTACCAAACTTTACAAAAGCATAACAAAGGTTTACTATATGATTGAAATAATAAAGGTGATTTCACATGCTTAATTAATTAATCAGTTAAGTCCAGGTTTATGGCCAAAACCTCTATGGATTAACATAGTATACCATGAATATAAAAAATAATAAAGAATGAATGAATGAATGAATGAATAATAATAATAATAATAATAATAATAATAATAATAATAATAAATAATAATAATAATAATAATAAATAATAATAATAATAATAATAATAATAATAATAATAATAATAATAATAATAATAATGTACTGTGGTACCAACCTACACTTGTCCATCAATGGAAATTAATTAATTAATTAATTCGCTTTCACATTTTAAAAATATATACTGTGATAATAGAAGCTGTTGACTTCGTTTAAGAAGAAGAAAAAAAAAAAAGAAGAAGAAAAATCTCTATGAGAATGAATCAAATCTTCAGGCACGTGATCCACGTGTTGTACTTGTTCCCTATTCCTCGAACGAGGTCCCGTTGTGTGGGACCCATTTATATTGTAATAAGCTTGAATCTTGACCCTAGATTCATGCAAGCCCAATCCAACGATTATCGTCTGGCATCGATTCTTTTTTTTTTTCTTTTTCTTTTTTGAAATTAAATTTTTACAAACAACTTCGTGGGTTTGAATCTTTGATCTGGAAAATGTTTTTTAATTTCTTTTATGCCTTCAAATTTTTCGTGTTTGCGCATATAAAAATCCAGCACGCACATGTAGTTAAATTATTGAATGATCTGGAGTGAGTGAGTGACAGATAATTCTGGGCCAATTATTAAAATTGCTCCTTCCAGGATTTGATAATTTGGCATTGTATGCTTTGTTCGTTTCTCTCTCTTTCCTGCTAACAATTTGGCATAAGATTTCATTTCACCCAGAGTCACTCATATTTCATTCGTTTTTAAAATATATATTGTTTAAAATTATGAGAAAATATTAAAGAAATATAAAATTTGTGTTAAAAGATCAAGTTACTTCAAGATTTTATTGGAAATGAAGAAAATTAATGAAAAAAAGGAGAGAAATAAAGTGATTAATAAGGACAAAATTGATAAATTTGTCATTAATACTTCATTGACAGATATTTTGAAACGAAAACGTTAATATGTATTTTGAAATGTATGGAGTTATATAACTTATTTACAAAAGATTATTACTATTTCTAGCAAGAGTATTGACAAAATTTTGAATTTAAATCAAATTTGGGTAAAATAAATCAAACAATATCTAAAATTCGAATAAAATATTGATGATCGTAACTCCTTTGTAAAGCTTAGAATTGGGTTTGTAAAGAGAAATAAAAAACAGATTTAAAATTCGAATAAAAAATTAATGATCGTACTCAATTTTCTCATATCGGACAACTCCGGGTAATTAAACTAAACAAAATTTTACGAATGCTAATTCCCATTATGGGTAATTGATATTATGCATGTCAAAGAGGTATCAAACTAATCCAATAAAATAAATGGGATTATGAAAATATTATTGTTAAATTCAATTTTCTATCTTTTTGTTCTTCATACTTCATTTACATCTGGAAAAGGAAAATTCATGGATTAATGCTAGTATTTTTAGGAACATATGCTTTCAAGCAAGCCATATTTATTTTTTCTCATATAAAAAGTTTTTAATGCATATTTATTTATGACTTTTAAAATATAAATTTGCGTGAATTTAACAATTTAAAGGCACACACATACAGAAATTTCATATGATATGATTATATGCAATAATAATGCAGAGATTTCATTGAACTGCCAACAATCATAACTATATGATCCACAACTTACATAAATAAAAAAATAAAAAAATCTAACATTAATTTAAAAAATTTTGAACTCATTAGAACAATTAAAAAATGTGATTTATATGGAAAATCATATTCATTTGTTGATCAATCAAAGTATAGCCCAACTTCATATGCATAATATCAAAGATTTTATATACTTGAAAAAAAAAAAACAAAATCAAGATGTGAGACATCTTATTTTTAAGAAACTTTTATTAATTTAAGTCTGAGTCACTCAATATCCCTATTGATAAAAAAAAAGGATTCAGTTAAAATTTAAAATAAAAAAATAAAAATTGCACATTTTTCAAGTAAAATTAAAAGATGCTACTTCCTTTATTTTACTATACATACCACTTTAATTAATTTTTATCGTTTTATAATACTTGTTACTTTACAATTACAATGATATATTAATTACTAATTTATAAATTTTACCCTTATTAATTTTTTACTAAAAATGACAATGAGAGAAAGTATTCTATTTCATCTTTTAACTATTTTAATTTTTTGTTAGTCCTCGTTTCTCCCCCACCTTACTAAAATGACATGTAATTTTTTAATCACCCAAAATAGCATATATTCCCTCTATTTTAAAAGTATGTGTCGCTTTAAGGTTATGAGAATTTTATAAAAACACAAAATTTATGAAAAAATTGATATTAAAAGACCAATACCCAAGATTTCATTAAAAATGAGAAAATTAATGAAAAAAGAAGAAAAAAATTAATAAGAACAAAATTGATAAACTAATCATTAATACATTAATAAAATTATAAAATAATAAATATTATATAATAAAAAATTAATTAAAATAATATATATTTTAAAATAAAGAGAGTAATATTAAATAAAGAGAGTAATTAATAACTTGAATTTTCATATTATTCTTTAACGCGTGTTGACGTCAAAAGAGTTTGCCAGTTCAGTTGACCCTGGGATTTGAGCAAGAGCCAATAGAGCTCTGACCAAGATGCCCTCAATTAGTTATAAAAAGAATACCCTTAAGCATGAACAGTGTAAACAAAATCTTCATGAGTATTTGGCTATTTGCTGTGGCATTTTGGTCATTTGATCATTTCCTCACTTCTCTTGTCCTTTGGTGGGAATGAAAACTGAATTTCATCACTCATAAATAACTTCCAATCTTGTTTTCATTTTTGTATATATTCCTACATAATGATTGAAATTGAAGTTAATATTCTTTAACGATGAACTTGATTTTGTTAAAATACTCTATTTGTTTTACAATATATGTCATTTTAATTAATTTTTTTATTTTATAATATCTGTTATTTGACAATCTCAATGATATATTAATAATTAGTTTATAAATTTTATCTTTATTAATTATTTTTTCTCTTCTTTTTCTCATAAATTTTCTTTATTTTCAATAAAATATTGGGACAAATTAATCTTTTAACACAAATTTATCATAAATTTTATATTTTTTAGTATTCCTCCACATCCTAAAAATAATAAATATTTTAAAAACGAAGAAAATAATTAATTAAGTATAGCTGAATAATCTAAATGTGATTACCTTCATTTACTAACTAATTAATTAAGTATAGTACAAAAACAATCTAAACATAAAAATCCTTTGTCTTTACATTATTTAATACATGTAATTAATAAGAATCACATCAAAATGCTTCAAATTTAGGCATACATGTACATCTAACATCTACTTCTTCAATCCTTTTCATGCTTGTAGTGCTATAAACATAGGGCTTGTCATTTTTTCCATGACTTAGTTATATTTAAATTTACCCAAATTTATCATTATTGTTTTTTCAAGATCTAAAATCTACGTTTTTATAAACTATGGTAATTACACAAATAAAATAATATGAATGTAACTAATTATCAACATGTATTAAAATTGTATAATTTCAAATATAAAGCTTCTCAAATACTATATATTAAAACAAGATAATAAGATAAATTTACACACAAAAAAAATAAATACTCTAAAATTTTCATTCTTGAATTATTTTTGGGTTTCTCATTAGCCACCCATTACCGGTTGAAGTGTATACTTGACAAAGTTCATCCTCAACCGAAACTCAAACCAAATTGAACAATCTTAACTTGCACCCATACCCATTTTGAAATTAATCATTCTAAAGTGAAATGAAACTCTGAATAAACCCAAATCTAATCCAAAATTTCCTATAAATTATTTCTTTTTACAAGATAGTTCGTTGGACCAAATACTAATTGACTCGAAGTCAATCCGAACAAAAAAATTACCTAACTAAACTTAAATTAAATTAAATTAAGAGATTATTAAATTAAAATATAACTTAATCAGAACTTAATCCTAATCGTATTTAAACTAAATCATCGATATAAATGTATATATTTTTTTTACTAGTACATGTGAACAAGCTATGCTAGCATTGACCAAAATCAAATATCATGAATAAAAAACAATAAATTAGAAGTCCAACCGGTAACCATCTTCCATGACCTAATAAATCCCCTTACAGCTCACATACAAACATCATGATATTATAAAAAAATTAACACTTAAAACGACTTTATTCTTGTTTAATGTTTAGGAAGAATGCATTAGCCCATTTTGCCCATTTTGCCCACATGTACAGTATATATATATGAGACCCGGTATCAGGACTGAACGTTATGTCACATACCCACATCCTTTTTGCTGATGATTGGAAAAGTCCCTCCACCCCATCACACAGACATGGAGGTCCCATTGCATATGAGAGAGAGAGAAGAGGAAGAAGTGATGGGGATGGACTTGAAAACAAGGAAGAGGTCTCATTCTCAACCTCTACCTCTCAATGGTGATTCTCCAACCTCTAGCTCTACCTCTAGTGAAAGTAGTAGCAGTAGTGAATCTAGTGAGAGCAATTTTGAGTATGCTGTGGGTGTGGAGAATAATCATGTTAATGGTACAAGCAATGGTAAAAATTCTACAATTACTGAGGGTGGATCTGTAAATGAAGAAGCTGAAGCTGAGGCTGAAATGGAGGAAAATAATCATGATAATGGCATAATTATTGGTGAAAATCCAACAATTACTGAGGGTGGATCTGTTAATGAAGAAGCTGAAGCTGAGATTGAGGCTGAAAAGGAGGAAAGTTCAGAGGAGCCCAAGAAGGTAGAAGAAGATGAGATAACTGTGCATTCAAATGCTGTCTCTTTCAGCAGCACTAATGAAGGTAGACCCACTTGCCCCTTCCTTTCAATTTTGGTAGATGTCATTGTTTAGCAGCTCAATTGATTTGATGGGGTATATGTTTCTTGTATTTTCTCCATCTAATTATGAATCTTTGGGGGAAAAAATCTAACTGGGACAGGTGGTTGGGTTGGTACCAAGAAGAGAGGTTTATAAGATTAAAAGCATTAATTCCACTTGGGTTTCTTTAATTCATCGTATGTTTGAAGCTTCACACCCTTAGTATTATGGAAAAATACTTTTTAACTTCCCTTTTGGTCTCTCCACTCTGTCTCCTCTAAAAAGACCCAGAAAGCGTGGTTAAGTGGAACAGAAAGAAATAGAGCCAAGCTATGGTTAAAGGTGTTGACTTTTAGTTTGAGTTGATCTTGTGTGAGTGTTTGTTTTTCTGCAATTTCTTTGGCTAAATTATAGAAAATTACTTCGATTTCTCTTCATGCTAAGTGCTTCCTTTTTGGAACCTTGAGTATGAATGAGTTGCCCTGTGGAGTTTTCCGGTTGCTAGATTCTGATGTGTACCTTATTTGGAAATTCAAAGTCCTCATCTGGGCATGTTTAACATTTCCATGAGTATAAAGTATATACCTTTTCTTTTTTGTTTTTCTTTCTTGGGTTTGGTGTTTGGTGTCCTCAACTTCTCCTTGAAATCCCCCAGTTCATTGATTTTGCTAAATTCTCAATGTAATTTGGGCGTATTTTGATGATTGATTTCCTCAATTTCCATGAGTAAACTAGCAAATGCTTTGTTTTCGTAACATTTGGTATGATGAACGATCCTAATCCTAGTGTTTGTTTCCAAGTTTTTAACTTTTATTACATTAATCTCTGCAAAACCTGGGTCTAGGATATGTTTCTATGTTGAGAACATTTGGCTGCTTCTTGGCTGCAGGCACCAATGGAATCTCTTTTCATCAAAATGGTGATACCATTGCATATTCTCTTCCAGAGAACAAAGGTGGAAACCAGGAATCCTGGATGAATAGCTCTAGTTTATCTGACAGCCCAGATATTGCCGTTGGTCTCAAAGATGTGGGGAGTTTGTTGGATGAAAGCTCTAACAATCTCAACTTCACTGCAACTGACACTTATAATGCTCTGGACGACACATTGAACAATGCTCCTAAGAGTGTTGAAAATGAAAATGGTAATCTTGGTCTCCCAGAAGATCCCATTCCTGAAATACAAGAAGTTGATGTTGGGAGCATGATACAGAAGCATGTGTTCACATTGGACAATGCTCCGAAGAGTGTCGAAAATGAAAATGGTCACCTTGATCTGCCTAAAGACCCTCTTCCTGAAGTAGAGGAATTTGATGTTGAGAGGGTGGTACAGAAGCAGGAAACACATGATTTCTATTGCCCTAATTGTAACTCATGTATCACCAAAAGGGTCATTCTAAAACGAAGGAAAAGGAAAATTGAAGATATTTCAGCCGGTGAAGACGTTGATAGCTCCACCCCAGCTCAAACGGCTCCTCCTCCACCTTCTGATGGAATTCTCCAAAGAAGTCCGAATGCGAATGCTTCAGTTGATGGGGCTGCAGATGAACCTATTTATGCTATCACATGCTTATCGTGTCTCAGCATTTTCCTACCTACCGGTAAAGTCTCAAACCCTACTTTTCAAGTGCTTTTGTTTGCCTACTTTGGTGCTCTTATAGTTGAACTTTTATTTTCAGAAAAGACTAACCGCTTTATACTCTCTGCAGCTGAATTTTAGAGCCTGTTTCTGTTATACACTAGATTTAGAATGTGTTGACTGTTTACTACCTACTGTTACACAGCAACAGAAATAGAGGATAATGTTATGAGAAATTTTCTCTTAGTGCACTACAATCTCAAGTTCAAGGAACTGGCCAATAGTGACTTTTTCAAAATGTCTGAGAACTGGAAAATTTTTGGACCCATCACTATCATCTTCAAAACCTTCACATCTGGCAGTGGGCTTTTGATCTGAAATTTGACCTTGGATAATGGAGTTCAATAGTTCACATACTAGGATATAGACTGTCCAATGTCTGCATAATAACCAAGACTAATGCTTGAAAGTTCAGTACTTAGTGGATCCATGCATCA
This sequence comes from Talinum fruticosum, assembly GCA_021018815.1. NCBI lineage: Eukaryota > Viridiplantae > Streptophyta > Magnoliopsida > Caryophyllales > Talinaceae > Talinum > Talinum fruticosum. Next base: position 9,401,546 of record JAITYX010000004.1, on the reverse strand, counting down.
CAATTTCTGGCGTAAAAGTCTCATTTGATTCCCCTTGTTCCACATTTATTGGTTTTCGATTAGATACAAACAAGGAATCTAATCAAGCAATATAATTACTTCAAAAATATAGTAAGAAGTGGAAGACAAAAGAAAGAGACAATGCAGAATTATCCACATGCCGTGTCTGTTAGGCTTAAAGTTGCCCAGTTTTTGTCCTGACTTGGAGTTTCTTTTTTTCCCCCGTAAAAACAGAAAATGGTTGGCTACGTCGGATATTTGGAAAGAAGCCAGAAGTTCCAATCCAATCAGGTAAAGCATTTGTATTAGATCCATTTAATCAGTATCTAGGTTGAGCATCGTCATTGCTGTTGGAAGTGTTAATGCTACACAGCCCTAAATTTCTTTAGCATCCTCCTGCTGCCATCTTTTTTAGCAAGATATTCAAAAAGTAATATCAATTCATATCATCACATAATTTTTGTGTAAGCTTTCTAAAAGAGAATACCAATTTACCCTGCAGCAAATCCCTACTTAAATATGCATCACAGATTCCATCTTTGCCAACTTGTTGCTTGTCTACTAAAGATGTATGAGGTACCCTAGCTTACAAGTTACTTAGTATGCCTAAAAATTTGTAGCCTTTTGTCAATGGAGTCAATCTCCTATCTGAATTCAGTGCTCTGATACTCTTCATAGGGTAGTAATATCAATTCTGCTATTAAGGTTCGTGCACTTTTAGTTTTCGATATTAGTATTTCATGATCATATTATCTACTGTGTTTAAAAGGTTTCAACTTTGCTGAAAGTGTCTTCTAAATTTTTTTCTGTGGGTCTCTTAGAATTGGTTATCTGCTTGCACGAGCACTTACAGGGGCAAAGCTATCGACATTTGGATTTCCCTAGAGAGTGTAGTTGTTACTGTTGTTGTTGTTGCACTTTTACTATCTCACGGCTGAAATGAATGACATCAACTACAACCAATGGTATCATAAGTACATATGCTGCAGTTGAAAGCTATCATATTAAGCATTGTCCATCTGATATAAATGTTTTCTGGGGTTGCAGATCCCTCATTGACTGAATCACTGTTGCCTACTCATGGAGGAACTGACGGAGGAGATGCCTCTATTGATGCAAATATGAATTATACTGAAGGTATATACGAGAGAAGAAAAATTGTGTTAGACATGCATGACAAACGACGTGATTCTAGAAAACAATGTAAAGAAGTGACTACAAATTACGTAATAGCAGGGTTATGATTGTTTTGGCAATTTTAAAAGTTCCACAGGGAAAAAAAAGTCATTGGAAGGGTGATTTTGGATGGCTTTTTATTTGGGTTGTCATGTTCCTTTTAATTACAGGGAATGTCTTTCCATTGTGGATCGTCAACTGTTGTCAACCATCAGAAAAGAGACCAGTACGTCCAGATATCCCAGGTACGTTGTTGATTTTTAGCACTTTCATCAATCAAAGGAGAGCTTAAGGTCATAATTAATATAATTGTGTGCATAATCTTTGACTGCATGAATGTTATTAATGACTGCTAGTTTACCAAACACGTCTGCTTGAAACATTAAGATCAAAAATGATATAAGCTGTCATTCTCTCTTGTCATTTATAATGTATGCATGAGTTAAGCTTGTTAATGGCCTACTGAAATAACATGATGTTATTTCTCATTTCTGACGTCCATTTGAAAAAAATACTTATAATGCAAGATAAACTAGAGTTGCGTATTTTATGAATAGCTGTTTCCAGAATTGGTATCTTCTATAAGATTTCTATCATTCTGCTCTAGTTTGTAGTTTCTTCTCTGTTTGTTGAAAAACATTTGGTAAACTTGCATTATTGCTGCATTCAATTGATTAGGACTGATTAACATAATGGACCTCCGAACTTCATGTCACTCAAAATATTATTATATTAAAGAAAATACTAGAAAATTTCATGAGTAAAGATGAAATTAAATCTCATTATGAATGCAGTTGCACCAAAGCTGGAACCAGGGCATTCAGAAAGACCATTTGAAGGTAATTGATTTGAAGTGATTAACATAATGTACCTCCGAACTTCATATCACCTAAAGTGTTGTTATTTAAAGAAAATATTAGAACAATTTCATGAGTAAAATAGATATATGAAGCACTAATCAAGCTTTTTTTTTTTTTTTTTCCATATACTGTTAGATGATGCAAATCTGGGACTACCCAAGCCTGTAAAAACAGATGGTACCTTTCTTTGATCTTCTATAGCGTTTTTCCCCCTGAAATTAGTGGCTGTTAGCTCTATAATCACAGCACCATCCACATTCTAAACCAGATTCTTAGAAAACTTTTCTACTTTGCAGGTGATGCAGGCTCAGATGATGAAATCAAGCCTTATTTGCCAGTAGCTGATGGTACCAATTTTCCTTTATTAAATTGATCTTCTTTTGAGTTTTATGTTTTGGAAGGCTCATTGCTCTTTTGTTTCTTTTAATTTATGCAGCACCATCATTGCCACCTAAGCGTGAACCTCCTGTACCCGGTCTGCTATCTCACCCTTCTGTCTTTTCTCGTCTCCCCTCCCTCCAAATTAGTAGCGTAGGAGCTACTATGGAATCACACCTTTTAAGAGAATATGTTGCTGTTTCTTTCTATGATGATGCAGGAACACACACATTCGAGCCGATAGCTCCCGTACAATCTGAGCCTCGAGATCCTGCAGTACCTAATGGTGAAACCATTTGGACCTCTCTCTCTTTCTATTCATTTAGTTGCATGAATTATTCTTCTATGAACTTTTGGAGACTTATGAGTATTTCTTTATGTAATGATGCAGATGAACCACCACCTAAGCCTAAATCTGATTCAGGTACTTGTCTTTCTCTCTCTTGCTGTCTGCATTCAATTAGTTGAATTAGCAGTAGCCATTTAGCATATCGTGTAATTTTTGGCATTAATTTGTAATACATTTATTGTTATTTCTTTTTGCAAAGATGCTGACATGTCATTACCACATGAGCCAGAGCCTCCATTAACACCAGGTACTCCCCCAACCTTGAACCCCTGCTCTCTGTCTCTGTCTCTGTCTCTCTCTCTATATATAACATTTTTGTTATCCTAATTATATGAAACTTACTGGTATTTTTTTCTTTATTGATGCAGGAAAACAATTGCCTGTGACTAAACCTGCCTCAGGTGCCCCTCTTACTCTCTTATTATGTGAGCTTATTTGCATATTTTTCAGGGGCATATGTTTTCCCATGTTAGTATCAGTGCTGATCACATGCGAATTTTCACATAGCGCCTTGCCATGGATTTCGTAGTTGATATAATGCTAACACTAGCACTGACTAGGCCCTATGAAAAAGTTCATTTATTGAATAACGTTTCAATGTGGAAAGAGGACTTCAGATCCAGAAAGCTATTGTTTTACTTTTGGAAAAGGAAAAAATGTCTTTGATAGCGGTCTTCATAAATTGAAGGAATCATCAAGTATTTCGATATGTGAATCTATGTTGAGCAATTATCTCATCTGTTTACTTCAGTTCTTTTTAAATGAGGATACGTCTTTATAGTCAACATATTCTTGTAGCTCATAAGCACAAGTTTGCTTTAATTTAAAGACCAATATGCTGCTGCATACACGATTTCTGGTTTAAGTTTTAATCGTCTTCTTTACTGGCAGATCACGGGTATGCATTGTGGTTTCTGAACTGCTGTCAACCTTACAGAGACGGGCTAGGTATTCAACTACCTTCCAGTTGTTTTCATTGATCAAAAGTGCATTATTCAAGTGATGTCAATAGTCTTTGAGTCACTCAACAAAACATAATTGCATTTAGCCTCAGATGTTTGAACGGAGGCCCAGTATTTATTAAAAGAATAAATATAGCCATAATACTTGACAGTGCTTTTCTCAATTAATAAACGTTCTCAAGCTGCATAGGCTTAATTCTCTTTCTTTCTGTAATGATTCAGATTCATCATTGTCACCCAAGCCTGAACCTACACCTGGCAGCGGTAAACCCCCAGCTCACTCTTAATTCATTATTTTATTAACCGCATAAGAGATTTCAAGTTAGGTTTCTTAAGAAGCTTATTGCTATTTCTTGTTGTAATATAAAGGCGTAGATGCTAATTTTACATCAGAGCCCAAATCTCCCATAACAAGTGTTAAAGGTAACTCTCTCCCTCTCTCTCTCTCCCCTCACTCCGCCTCTCTCTTCCTCTGCATTTAATTAGTAGCGTTAGCATATGTGTAATTTATTCTGTTAATTTTTAAAGCGTTGTTGCTGCTATGATACAGATACAGGTACATGATTCGTTTGTTTGTCTACATGTTTTTATTTTTATGTGGTGATTATGTGCAAAGTATTTTATATACTTGTTTGTCATTGGAATCTATTGGTGTAAGAACTTGTGCAAACGCAGCTTTTGTCCACCATTCAGTCTAATTAATAATCATCATGTAATTTTTAGCTATAGGCTTATTGTTTCCTCTTTCTATTATGATTCAGATACAGAACCACCACCTAAGCTTGAACCTATACCTGGTCAAGGTAAGTTTCTTGTTTTCCATCTATTCAACTAAATGTAATTAGATTTCAAGTTATTTTTTAAGAGGCTTATTGCTGTTCCTTGCTGTAATGTAGACACAATGTCACCATCCGAGCCCATATCTCCAATAACACCTGGTGGTGGTATACCCTCTCTATCTATCTATCTAAAGTCAATTAGTAGCATCAGCATAGGATGTAATTTCGAATATTAGATTTCTTTTGGCTTATTGCTAGTTCTTTCTGCAATATAGACACAACATTACCACCCAAGCTGACACATGTGACAAGACCTGATGGCGGTACTTCTCTCTCTGCTCTTCCCCTTTCTAGTAGAATTCAACTAATGGCATTAGCATATGATGTAATTTTTGGACATCATCTTTTAAGCTTACCACTTTTTCTTGCTGTAATGTAGGCACACCATTACCAAACCATCCTACACCTGCAAAACCATTTGATGACGGTACCCTCCCTCCCTCCTCTCCCCCCTCTCCCCCTCTCTCCCCCTCCCGGTAAAAGTTGTGAGTAGCATTAGCATGTTATGTAATTTTGGGAAATTAGCTTTCAAGAGGCTTATTGCTATTTGTTGCTGTAATGTAGACAAGCCATTACCACCCGAGCTCATACCTCCCACACGACCTCATGGTAAGTTTCTCTGTCTATCTGACCCCACCCCTGGGAGTAAAAGTCAATTAGTAGAATTAACATATGATTTCATTTCTGGCATTAGCTTTTAAGAGGCTTATTTCTATTTCTTTTCTGCAATGATGCAGACATCACATTAATACTTCAGCCTAAATCTCCTGTGACCACACCTACAGGTCTCTCTCTCTCTCTCTCTCTCTCTCTCTCCCCTTCCTCTATGTGTGTCTGTGTGTTTCTTTTTTTTTTTTTTGGGGGAGGGGGTGGGGTTGGCACACTTTGTGTATGTGATTATGATTTCCAAATTTCCACACAGCCTTGTCAACTGTTATAGGAATCTGTTAGTATGTGAACTTCTGCAATCATAATTTAGTAGCCTACAGGAGATTTAGTTATGGTCTTACTGGGAGATTTGGTCGTGGAAGAACAGTTCAATTGGAAAAGAACTTGTTTGAATTAGACAATCAATATCTGTCACTGATTCTTTTTCCTTCTTCCTGTATTGTTTTCTTTTTTCTTCTTGAAGCAAGAATATCCCTTTATGGATGGCACATTGGCTTAAACAATCAATAGCTGTCACTGACTGGTTCATGCCCCTCGAGTGCTTTCCACTTCCCTAAATGCATCAGAAAGGGTCTAACACGATTTTTAGCAACTGCCAAGTCTTTGCCCCTCCACCCTTTTTTAGGAGTCAACAGCCCTATATCCAAATCCCATTTTGAATTTGGCTTTTTGTTTAGTGGACATTGTTATAGTGTAATACCTTTCTTGGGCCTTAAACTATAAGCTTAAGCTTATAGTTGAGATGGTTTTTGTATGTGTTATCAAATCCTTTCTGGACAAGAGGTATCAGATTCAAACATCAGTAGCCCCCACATTGATTATTGCGAAAGGTAAGGTGTACCTTTGTAACATCCACTTTTCAAGTCTAAAGGGTATTCGCTTGAAGGGGCTTGTTAGAGTATAATACCTTTTTTGGTTAAGATGATTCTTGAAAATGTAGTATAGACACAACTCAATTATCATATGAACAAATTTTAAGAAAACCATGTTCACATTGACATATTTTTCTTGAAATTTTACAACTATGCAGGAGGGCAACTAACCATCCCTATGTCTGATCAAGGAGCACCTAAAACTTCACCTTCCACAACAGGACTTAGTGTTATCCAACCTGGAGATGAGCCATCAGGCCCAGCACATGACCTTGAGGCTCGTCTCATTGATGATTCACAAGAACTTCCTAGAGTTAGACAAGGTACCGGAGTAGATATTATTAAAGCCATTGTCTATGGTGGTCTCCTTGAGTGCATCACGAGCCTTAGTGTCATAACTTCTGCAGCCGGTGGAGATGCGACCACATGTGAGTTTCCCGTCTTTTATCCACCTATTTATGTGCTCCTTTCTTTTTTTCTTTAATTTTGCTTACTGTCAATTTTTCTCCTGATTTGAATAAAACTGTTGATAATGATGTGATGATCTTCTGCATAGTTTGTTCAAATTTGTCAAGGTTTGTTCAACCTTGTTAATCGCAGTATACCTTGTGTTGCAGTGAACATTGTAGCTCTGGGACTGGCAAATGTGTTTGGAGGACTGGTCCTTCTGTTTCATAATGTGAGTAATCTCCCTTTTTGTATTAAAAAAAATCTCACTCCAGACCTTCCCTTGTGCCACTTCTCAGTTGTCTGCTGTTTGTGAGTTTTAGGGAAAGGATAATGAGTTCCAAAATACCTTTTACACTGTTCAATTCATCTTAAGTTTTCAAATCATACATTATAATTTCAAATTTCAAGAATTGTTGAAGATTTCGGCTCCTATACGTAAGACCTGATTGTATCAGACTAAATGAATCTAACCTTGGTAATTAGCACATGCAAATGTCATTGAGGGTTAAGAAATTGGTTTACCATTCTTTTGTATTATTAAGAAAATTAACCCTTAACAAAAACAAGGGTTGAGATTAACCCTAAATAGAACTTGGGACAATTTAAGTAGAATACAGGTTAGTACATGTTAATTCATCATGATTATACTGTTGTACTTTAGCTCTAACAAACCTCTTATCTTGCAGCTTAGGGTATTGAAACATGAGCATGGCACGGAGCGCTACATAGATCAGCTAGGTCGACCAGGGCACTTTTGCCTTCATGCAACTGTGGCTGTCATATCCTACCTTATTTTTGGCTTAATGGCTCCTATCCTTTATGGATTTTCCTTCAGATTGAGCGATAACAAGGACTACAAACTGTTAACGATAGCAGCAGCTGCTCTCGTCTGCATTACTCTGCTTTCAACTGCAAAGGCATATGCTCGAAAGCAAGGGTACACACAAACAATTTTCTATTACATTGGTGTTGGGTTTTCGGTCTCGGGAGTTGGGTATGTTACTGGTCACTTCATTAATTTGCTGCTGAAGAAGCTTGGTGTGTTCGATTCAAGATCTGCTTCGCCTGAAGCGGTGGATATGAAGGGTATATGGGCATCTTACTGAAGTTCAGTTCTGTTCTTTTGTAATATTCCGTTTATTTCTCTGCAATTTTGTGCGGTGTAGAATGTAGAACAGGAAAAACAAACATTCTAAATTGCTAATCACTATCTGGTTCTGTTTGGGTATGCTTTTTAAGCACTGCCAATTTCTTGAATGACATGTTTAAGGTATTTGGCATTTTCTTTTCAGAAAGCATGTCATATCTTAAAAAGCAACCTCATGAAGGGGAGAGAGAGAGCAACAATTGCAAGTGAATTTAAATTTAATCACAAGGCTCATGGTTGTTTATTGAATGTATAAATAATTGTAATTATATGGATAGAGGTTGATATAATTATGATATAATTTGATTATACTACAAAATTACAACCAAACATAGTAATATAATTAACATTATCAATTTATTTACATTATGTGACTACTTTACTTATATCCAACCAAACATGTCATTAATCTTTAGTAAAGTATATTGCTATATTCAAACATAGGTTGGGTCATGTTTTAGCCCAGCAAAACAAAAGCAGAAATATTGTGACAGGTAAGGTACGTAACCCGTAAAGTACAAGTTATTATGTAATCTCGAGTTCATATGGCTCTTTTTTTTTTTTGATGGTAAGTGTGAACAATCTAATTGGAACCTTTTATCTCGGGTATTTCAGCTGAATTTGAAGGACGAAGGGGAAGGGAGATACCAAAGATTATAAAGCTTGGAGCCCACTACTCATCACATAATGTACTCTAAAGATTACTATCTAACTATAATTAAAAGGGGTTAGGTCATTCCTAGGATGGCAACAGGACGGCTCGGGGATAGGGGTCATATTTCCCGGCCCCGTCTCCGCTCAGCTCCCCTGTTCCCGCCTCCCAAGGGGCCCTGCTTCCCAGCAAGATTCCCTTTTTCCCTTCTTTCCCTTTTCCTTAATAGGAAGTTAAGAAGGAGAAGAAGGATCGCAGGCGAGAATGCAAGGCGAGACAGAGAAACTAAGTCATTGAGCAAAGTCCGACGGTGAGTCGCAAGAGTGAGAAATAAACACCAGTAAGGCCAGGCGAGAGAATCGTTGAGCTGCGAGAGTGAGAGAGGAGAATACTGGTCTCCAGTGACAATGCGAGCAAGGCGGCTCAGGTGAGCGAGCGAGCGAGCGAGACAAGAAGGGTGATTTCAAATCTGGGTGGGACTGGAATGGGATTGGGAGGAGGGAGTTCTCTGCTAGGTTGCATGTATGGCATGGGGTGGGTTGGTGATTTTTTTTTTTTTTTGGTTGGGGGGGTTGGAGTAAACATTAAATACTTGAGGTTTTGTTTGAAGAAAAATTATTTACAGGACTTTATTTTTTTATATATAAATATTTAAATATGAGGAAATAAACGTAATTTTAATAAATAAGGATGAATTTTTCCCCAACTTAAATAAAGATATTTCTCCGACGGAAGGAGCAGGGATATGCTGTTTAGTTCCATTCCCCGTCCCATTGAAAATGACGATTTTTTCATTGTGGGACGGGGCCTTGTCAGGTTTGGGATTTCCCGATCCATCGCCTCCCTAGTTATTGCATACCTATAAATGAATTGGGTTAGGGTATACTTTCTCATGTTTAAATAATTTGAGATGAGCTGACTAGGTCGATTCTCTCTCTTTAGCCTATTAGTAACAAATTTAATCAAGTTCAACATGTAAATTAGTATTGGAAATTGACAAAAAAAAATCACGTCATCAAACGAGCCATTAATGGATAACGCGCTCTACCCCAACTGAAGAGCTTGAAATGGGCTGACCCATAATTGCTCAATCTATTATTGATCCTATATAAACGGGCTGACTTGCTCTTTCTGATGCCCACCGCACTAATGCACGCTGCTGGATTTTCACATTAATATAGTGCAAAAATATCCAAATTAATGTTGTTAAAAATTCGAGCTTATGTTAAAATCAGGTCGGACAAGTTAGTTAATATTTAAAATTTGGATAAAATATTCTGTCTGATATCTGATTTTGTTGGGATAAATTGGACAAATCGAAATTCGGGTAAAAATCGGGTTCGGACAATAGAAATATAAAAAATCTTGTATCCAAATTTAAAATTTAGATGAATAATTGATGACCATATCCGATTTTTTCAGGTCAGACAAACTCAAGTATTCGGGTTGGAAAAAATTTTGTAAGCACCAATCCAAATATAGGTTATATCATCCTTATAACTAACTTAAAAGTTGAGTTCAAAATATACATAAAAAAAAGCCCACAATAGTAACATCTATTAAAAAACACTTCATATATATATATATATGAGTGCTCGGATTAAATTACCCTTCAATTATCTAGAATTGTCAAAAATTCCACTAATTAAATAGATGGTAATCGTCTGCCACTAAACTAGTTATTAAGTGATAAAGATACCACTATAGGTGAAGTTGACTCGCTAAGGCCGGTAAAACGCGAGGAACCGGTTAAAAAATCTAATTTATCTTTTTTTGTGAACTGTTAAGAGCTTTAAAATTATTGCGATGAATTCCCTCCAAATGACTCTTCATTTGCAAGTTCCATCCCCAAATTGAAAAGTTAGGGTTTGAGGAAGAAATCCTTAGAAAACGAAATTGAGTGAAATTGATTACATCGGGAGAGGAATTAGGGTTTGTGTAACGAAATTGAAGCACAATTGGAGGCAATAGCTGCAACAATGTCTCAATCCGATGGTCGCAACTCCAACGAACGTGCAAGAGTTGCCCTTGTTTCTCAAATGTTACAGGGGATGAATTAGGGTTTGTGTAACGAAATTGAAGCATAATTCATTTAGGCTACACTTTTATTTAGGCAACAACAAAACGCACAAAATCCAACAAAACACATCATTCATAATTCATTCAACCTTCACATTTAGGCTACAACTCCAACCCCAAACCCTTACCAAATGCAAACATTACGGTTATAAAAATTATACCCCACATTACAATTTTCTCCCTCTTTTGATACCCTTTGACTTCTATCTTCATCCTTCTATACTTCTCTTTTGCAATCTTCAAACTTTCTTCATCAACTTCTCTGATTTTCTTAACAATCTTGAGCTTCTCTTATTCTACGAGTCAATGCCTCGTTTTTCAGTATTAATTCAACCATTATTGATTTCACCCTTTCACATAAAGATTCGTCCACCCACATAAAGTAACCACAATCCCCAAGCGTGCCACACCTTGAGCATCTTGCAAACCTCTTACCAGGATTCTTCGTAGTCATGCCTAAATGAATTATGAATGAATGATGAAGCTGTTTTTACATTTGTGAAATTGCCTCCCCTTTGTGCTTTCTGTTTTTGCACATGTTGAGATATAAATATGCTTGGTCTCAACTTTGGCTGCATGATTGAAGATATAAATGTGCTTAAATATGCAAATTGCTTTGACATCATTGTTTGCTAACTTGGAAACAATTGGCTTAATTTAGAAACTATGACTTTCGTATATTAAGATATGTAATGGGTACAAAATGCCCAACTTGGACACAATTGACATCATTGTTTGCTAAAGAAACAATAAAAACAAGAACAAGTTGAAATTGGCAATTACATAAGGATGTCAAAAAATTACCACAAAATACATATCTCCTAACATTGGAGCCCAACTGTTTCATAAGAAAAAGGAAAAAAAAGTTGCGAGATGAAGCTAATAATTCATCCAGCACCACATATGTCTTTGTTGGGTTTACACATTTCCTGATTTGGTTTGACCTCCTGGTTGGTTGACTTCTAGTGGACTTCTTCTGTGATGATCCGGTTCTTGGAGGTAGTGCTTGGTGGTGCGAGAGGACACATTTTTTCTTGAAGAAGATGGGGTAGAGGCAGTTTGGGTAGCCTAACTCTCACATGAAATTTCTTAGGAATGGGTGGTTGAGTCATTTCGGTTTTTTGGGGGGAGGGGGCTGAGAAGGATTTTCTAGGGATGGTTGAGGTGGTTGCTTGGGGGATGTATCACATTTCCTCCTTTTGTGCATAGCTTTTTGATAATTCCGCCTCCTTTTTGCACATTTTCACTATCAATATGGGGTGGCTCGGGTTGACCTGCTTCAATGTGGGGTGACTTAGGTTGGGGTGAAAGTTAGAATTGATCCCCTACAAAGTTTATAACCAGGTGAGGAGGCTGACCTGCTTCAATCTAGGGTGGCTCAGGTTGTGTAGGATAAGAATTGATCCCCTCAAGTTGGTCATGCTGAGTTGGCAAAATGAAACAATGACTTGTGGATGTGAATGATAAATCAGCTTCCTCCCCCAAGGAAATGGTTAGCATTATCACATAGAATGTCCGAAGCCTTAATGGCCCTAATAAGCAAAAGGATGTTGCTAGTCTTTGTAAAAATATGGAAGTCTCATTTGAGGACTAATGGAGACAAAACTCGGAGATATAAATGTTGATCGTGTGCACAATAACCTTTGCAAAGATTGGGGAGCTATCATTAACAATGATGCCCATCCTCTTGGTAGAATTTAGGTTTTTTGGAATAAAAACAAGGTCTCTAGTGGCGGTTAGAAGAATGACTGCGTAAATTACTCGTTGTCAAGTTGCTATACAAGGTATGATACCTATCTATGTATCCTTTGTTTATATATTTAATGATAAGGGCTTGAGGATGGACCTCTAGAACACATTGAGAGAGATAGCTGGTTATTGTGGTGGACCATGGTTGGTTGTGGGGGATTTTAATAATGTTTGGACCTATGATGATAGAATTGGTGGCAATGCAATTGATCCTAGAGACTACATAGATTTTCATAGTTATATTGAAGACTCGCAACTTTGAGGAGTTGAAATGGACTGGTCAAAGATTCACATGGTCAAATAACCACACGAGATGGGACTAGAATTTTTCCAAAATTGATAGGGCTGTTCGGAACCCGAGCATGGATCGACTTGTTTGGAGGCCTGTCTGTCCAGCTTTTAGCCCAATGTATCCGACCATACTCCTATCTTAGTGTCATTGAACTAGCAGTTTAACTCTCAACCAAAGAGGTTTCTATATTTTAACATGTGGGCTGCATCTCCGCAGTATGAACAAAGCTGTACAAAAAACTTGGCGGATACATATTCGGGGAGATCCTATGGTGAGAATCTACCATAAGTTACAACAAGCTGTAAAAAGGACAGAAATTCATCAACAAACAAGAATTTGCACAAATTGGGGATCGGACCATCCAAGCAAGGACAATATTCCACAAACTACAAGAAGATCTCTTGATAGATCCAATGAACATTGACTCGCAGGAAAGGGAGAGGCTGACATACTTTGAGTTTGAGGCTAAGCTTGCTACGAAAGGGAATTTCTCGATCGGACAAGTAAAGCCCAATGGCTGATAAATGGGGACCAGAATACCAAACCTGTTCTATGTAACTATCAAACAAAAAGCCTACAGAAATTCCATCTTATTGATTCAAGATGAGCAAGGGGTTGAGCATTCAAGCATAACAAGCATCAAACATACTTTTACAACCTATTACACTCGGGCTACTAGGTACATGCCCACTGAACCAATACAACCGCAGATTATGGAATTGTGGGCAAATCTCACAATACAACTACAATATATGTTGATACAACCTATTACCCCCAAGGAAATCAAGGATGCTATGTTTTCCATAGACAAAAACAAAAGCCCGGGATCGGATGGCTATGGAAGTAGATTTTTCCAAAGTGCATGGCACATTATTGGTCATGAATTTACCTTAGTCTGTTATGGATTTTTTTAGGGTAAAAAGCTAATGCCTGAACTAAATGCCACTATGATTACCCTGGTGCCCAAAATACCAAACCCTCTTCAAGTTACTGACTTCAGACCCATCGCTTGCTGCACCACTATTTACAAATGCATAGCCAAAGTTTTGTGTGCTAGACTGAATAAAGTACTGCCTACTATCATCCATGTGAATCAAGGTGCCTTTGTTCCTGGAAGAACAATCATTGAGAACATACTCATCACTCAAGACTTGATTCAATTATACCAAAGGAAACATGTTTCTCCTAGATGCCTCATGAAAATTGACCTCTAAAAGGCATATGATAGCGTTGCTTGGGTGGTAGTACAAGATATAATGACTGCAATGAAGTTCCCCCAAAATTCATAATGTGGATTATGGAGTGCATCTCTTCAACCAACTACCAAATTGCAATAAATGGGGAACTCACAAACAACATTCCAGGTGCCAGGGGTCTTAGACAGGGGCACCCCTTATCCCCCTCCTATTTGTGATTATCATGGAATATCTTATAAGAACACTCAGGCTACAAATTAGGGCAAGAGGGCTTCAGATATAACCCATTATGCAAGAGGATGGAGATTGTGAATCTATGCTTTGTTGATGATCTGCTACTATTCAGCAAAGGGGACTACAACTCTGTTGACTTACTCATGACAGGGTTTGAGCACTTTACAAAGGCTACTGGGCTGGCTGCAAACAAAACCAAGTCCCAAGTATATATCAATGGTATAAGAGAGGATCAAAAGAGCCAAATTCAGCAGAGAACGAGGTTTAATGGAGGGCAGTTCCCTATGAGATACCTTGGGATGCCTTTGTCACTAACAAAATGGAGCCTGAAGGAATGCCACAAAATTGTAGAAAAAGTACAAGCTAGGCTGCAATCAGTAGCAACAAGGAACTTTTCATATACTGCAAAAGTGTAGATAATCAATACACTCATGATATCAATGTTATCATACTGGTCCTGGATATTCATATTAACCCCAAGAAACATTAAGGTAGATGCAGAAGTTATGTAGAGATTTCTTATGGGGAAAGGTGAAAGGAGGAGTCTATACCCAACTGCCCGGCATACTATATGCAGAACAAAAAAGGATGGGGGTCTCAACATTAGAAACTGTGAAATTTGGAATGTTGCAGTTGTGGGGAAACTCATCTGGGCAGTCTCTAACAAGGCTGATTCATAATGGGTCAAATGGGTAAATGAAATATACCTCAAGGGTAAGGATTTTTGGGATTATACACCTACCCCCACTGCTAGTTAGTACTGGAGAAAATTGCACAAATTGAAGCACAAGTTCAGGCAGAGTTATGTAGATGGGCTTTGGAACCATCAACACACATACACAGCCAAAAGGGATACCAAATGCTAATGGGGTAGGAATAGGTATTTCCCTACTGGTAAGTAGCATGGACACCTATTGCAATACCTAAGCATAAATACACCATGTGGATGCTCCTACAGGAGAGGCTCCTAACTAGGGACAGATTGGTTCATATTAGAGTACCTGTACATGATACAAGCTGTGTTCTACATGAAGAAAGCTCTGAAACCACTACTCATCTATTTTTCCAATGTGCATTTAACGAAGAGGTACTAACTTCCATGCCTAATTGCATTCGAACTCAAGACAGTGGGATAGGCTGGGAAGAAAGATTGAAGGATATAAAGGGTTCACAGATACAGAAAAACACCATATGGGCTTTAGTAGCTACCTGCTGTTATCATATCTGGGGGAGACATGTTGCAGAGTCTTCACAAATAACAAAACAGACTTGCAGGGATTAATTATGGCCATCAAAAGAGAGATGTAGGTCAGAATACAGCACAAACTAACCAGTACAACAAAGCGCAGAAACAGGAAATGGATGGAAAGGCTACTGCAGGAGCCGAGTACCAGACACTAATGCACATCTGACTAATGACAACCCTTCCTAGAAGGTGGGTCATTAAACCAAAGTGACCGCATTTTTCTTTTATTTTTTCGACGCTTGATATGAGGGAGTTGTTTATAGTGAATCCTTGTACAAAGATCCTCATGTTTCATGATAGCAATGGAAATGGCTTACACTTCTCATCCAAAAAAAAATTAGCCTATGAATATAAAATGACAAAAAGAATATGTGTTCATCATTATCAGCATTATTGTTGTCATTAAAATTCGAATAGTAGTAGTAGTAGTGATCATCGTGGTCATGATCATCATTATTGTCAATAAAACAATCTAAATTGAAGATAAAATAAAAAATCACTATCAGTACTCAACGAAATTAAAAATGATGACATTGATGATCGAATCAAAGGTAGGCATCGTTTATATCTACTGCCAACGAGGGAAGAAAATCAAGGCCAATGGGGAAGCAAACTATCAAACGCTAGGTTGATAATATGAAAGGTTAATATATGTTAAACATTATATAATGTTCACACAATACTATGTTAAACATTATTGGTCAATAGTAAATGTTAGTTTACCAAATAATTAAAATTATACTATGATAAATAGAGAACACTAAACACTATTTAAAATGCTATTAACAAATAAGATCTAAAAAACATAAATATATATAGGGAAGGGTTCAAGTGAGCCGCACCTTTAGGTGAGCTCACTTAATAGGTGAGCACTTTTAATCTGAACCATTCAATTAAAATTTGAGGGTTTAAATTACAAGAACATTTTTTCATTAAAAAAAAAAAAAGAAAAATCACAAAAATGTTTGGAAGGGGTCGAGAAATCCCTCCCCCAGCCAATTTCCTCTTATCGTCTCGTCTTCTCTCTCTCTCTCTCATTGGGCTCCTCCAACGCTCGCGATCACCTTCCGGCTTCTTCCCGTCGTCGGGGTCGGTCCCTCTCCCAGCTCTCTCTCATGCGTCGACCCTATAACCCCAATTGCTCGTTGCTCAAACTTGTTGACTCTCGCTCCCTTTCGTCTCCTCTTCTCTCTCTCTCTCTCTCTCTCTCTCTCTCGTCGGAGCTTTCCCTCACGTCGGGGTCCACCTACCGAAATCCTCCCGTTGCTGCCGTCCCTCTTTGAAGGTAATATGCCCCCATATTTTGAACTTAGAATTAGTTGCTTTCGGTTGTGGGCTTTAACTTCAATTTAGGGTTTTTGCTCATGTTGATTGCAAATGGTCGAAATTTGATTGGGATGTAGAGCTTTTGGACTACTTGTTTTCTTTTTTGTTTTTGGGTTAGAAGATTGGTTATGTGGTGTTGCTTGCATGTGGCCTTCTTCTCCTTCGTCGCTCGTCTTCCTTCTCTCTCCTCGCTCTCTCACTCTCCCGAGCCTCACGCCCATTGCCATTGCAAAAAGGTTCTTCTTTACTATTTTTCTCTCTCCGAAGCTGGATTACTTGAACAACTTGATTCTTAGTTTTTAGTTGGATGTTTCTGCATAGTTCGAGCACATCCGTGTAGTGAGCGTGTTCAATTTTTAAGAATTTGTAGTAGTCATAATAATGGTGTTGCTTTGTCAATTATATCAAAAAATATTTTGTTCTAACCATTTGAATTATTTGCAATTTGGCATAATTTCTTGTGTGTTTGTAATCTGTGTATTGGTTGGTTTTGTTTTATTTCATTAGCTTAATTTTAGGAAGTTTGAGATTGCTGAGGACATGTTCTGGAAAGATAGCAAGCCATTCCGCATAATTGGTGAAGATTTGCATTACTTCCATGTTCTCCCTGAGGTAACATAATCATATTGTCTATAGTTGACTTGTATAAACCTGGAATTTGAGGGAAACTTGGAATCTATTACTGTACTTTGATTGTCATTGTTGTTGGTACTATTAAAAGCCCAAATCCAATTCGAGATAGAGTCTCAATAAGCATGTGGCTGTTTGTGAATGTAGAAATATGCCTGCAAGGTGTTTGATAAAATGTTAGAGAGAGACATTGTTTCTTGGACGTCTATGATTGATGGGCTTGTTGATAATGGTAGGGCTGTTAAAGCTGTGATGCATTCACCTTGTATCTAACCAATCCATGTTTGATGCAAAAAATGATCAAATCTTCTCTTTTGGATATATTTGAGTGAAAATTGAGAAATGCATAGTTGAACTTATCCCAATGATTATGCTACATGTTAGTATTACTTATAACCCCCAACTGTTTGTTATAGAGAGAGTTAGTTGACATTGTAGCTAGTATTCATGACTGAAAATTAGTAATGTCATAAATCTATTACCTCAATCAGCAGAGCATTGTGCGATTTGCACAAAGATATAGATTCAAATCTTACAAAGGTTGTTTAAGGGTTGAATCACAAATGCACTCATTGCTAGCATATGAAATTGGGGTTTTTGAGTTATAGCCAAACATAGAAGAGGGAAGGGGGGAAGAGTTGTTGTAAACACTTCGAGCTCCAAAAGAAATACATCGGAATCATCGGTAACAACTCCATCGATAAGGTTTGCGAGGCTCCATATAAGCACACTGAGCTTACGCCTCCATAGGTGTAATTATATATGGAAGGCCAAACATTTGGATTTCCTGATTTTAGACAAACATATACACTTAAAATAATCAACTAACACATTTCCTTCAACATATATACGGAATACCACACAGCACAACGAGTATGTAGTGGGTAAGGTAACACAGATTGAATAAGCATTGAATAAGCAGGTGAGCGAGATATATGGAACTTCCAAAGTATGGTCACTAGAATGATGTTCATCATTGTAACTTTATAAATCCCTAAATACTTCACAATTTAAATTAGATTTAGGCCTTCACATAGGTTGGGACACCAGAAATGGAAACATAAAATCGAGACAATTGTATACTAAAAATGCATGTAGAGTAAAATAACCCCAAGAATTATTTACTTTGATCTATGAAATGGTGTCAACTGAAACATTTCGAGTTAATGATAGAAAAATGATATAATGAAAGGACATCTTTGCAATGTGTAGACACGAAATTTTAACCCTTATATATTCAAAATTTTATTACTAACATTAATCTTTTCTTTTAAAAAAAAACATATAAAAATAACAATTAAATTGTGACAAAAAAAAGAACCCACAAGGTCCAAAAGAATATGAAAAAACCAAAAAAGGAAAAATAAGTATAAAAAGGAAAAATAAAAAATAAAAAAAAAAGAAAAATAAAAAGAAACAAATTTCAGGGGGCATGGCTGCAGCTGCCAGCCACGCCCCCAGCCCAAAACAAAAGAAAATAAAAAAAATAAAACTTAATTAATTTTGTCCTTTTTTTACTACTCCACTATGGTTTGTGCTCCCCTCCTCATACTCCTCCTTTTTGTCTTTTCTATGTAAATTTTGACATTTTATTTTATTTAAAATTTTACCATTTAATTATTATTTTTAGGATTTGGATGATCCCCCTTACTTCTTATATAAATATCTCCTCTCACCACTTGTGGAGGGGGCTTGGTTTTTTGAAAAAATCTCTATCTTCTTCAAAATCCTCTCTCCTTTTTTTTTTTTAATCTTCTAAGGAATTACTTGATTAACTAAAAATTAACTTCATTGGGAGTTGATTAAGTTTAAGTTAATCTTTCTAATTTTTCTAATCTTGAACAAACCAAATTTTCTTTCAACTTAGTCAAAATATCTTCTTCATCTCAAGTTTAATGAGATTACATATTCTTTCTCTCTACTTTTATCTTTCTTTATTTCATGATGATCAAGCATGCCCCCACATGACATTTTCTTCTTTCTTAATTTCTTTATTTTCTTTTGCCTATCCATTTATTTATTTAGTCTTGTTATTTTTTTATTATTACTAACGTTAGCATTATTATTGTTATTGTTTATTTAATTTCATTTACTAACATTATTATTACTAACTTTAGCATTATTATTGTTATTGTTTATTTACTTTCATTTACTAACATTTATTACTAACTTTAGCATTATTATTGTTATTTTTTAAGTACTACTAACCTTAACATTATTATTATTGTTACTAACTTTATCATTATCATTGCTATTGTTACTAACTTTATTGTTTGTTTATATTAATTTTGTTTACTATTTTTATTAATACCTAACTCTAACATTATTGCTATTACCATTACTATAATCATTTTTTTCTTTACTATCATGATTATCTATTGCTACTAACGTTTTGGTGTTTTCTTGTCTCTTTTTGGGCTAGGCCGGTTCCGGGTTGGTTTCGGCCCCGAGTTTTACCGTCCGTCCCTTTAGGGCTCTGTGCGGCTGCTCCCCTATTTGGGTGGAACACTAGTTTTCCTTTTTTCGGGAGTGAGCGGTGAGATCCGAGAGTTGATTGCAAAATTGGGTGTTATTTTCTCTTCTCATCTTCCTCACTTTTATTTTCTCTCGTAATATTTGAAAAATGAAGAAAAATGGGCTAAGTCATGATTGAACATGAAGAATAATAACTTGGACTAAAGTGGTCTAAACCGGAAGGTTGTATGAATTTCTAGGGCACTTTAGTGGAATAATTTCGATTCCAAAATTTTTATTTTTTGTTTTTATGTCATTCAATGGAGTAATGAAAGAGCTTTCCAGCAAGTGCTCACTCACCCAAATCCAAGTCCCGAGCTATTTATACCATATTTTTTCGATGGAAGGTCTAATCAATCCAAAAAACGGTACCATCACTATTTTTCTAATTTTTCATAATCTAAACGATTTTTCTAGAAAAATGTCCTTCATAAGAAATAAAATAAACTTTCTGATCTTTCTAAGTTGGTAAATTTTATCTCCTAACTCCTTATAGTTTGAGAGATATGATTTATTAAAGTCAGCATTGCAAAACTGTAACTTCTGCAGTGCCTAGATCAGAACATATATATTGAAAAATCTGTTAAAATATCTTAAAGTACTTTAAAAATTATACAAAAAATTATACCGGTTCCTTATTGTGTCTAGTTAAACTAGTTTGGACAGTTTTTTAATATATAACTTATTTTATTCTTAATAAATAAATGAATGCCTCACTATCCAGAATAGCATAAATCAGGGCATTGCCTAAGTTTTCGACTTATCAGTTTTACATGTTTACGAATTTATTTTTTATATTTTTACCATTGAAACTAGACTTAAATATAAAACTCTAGGTTTAGAATCACCTTGATAGGATCTTTTTCGAAAAATTTATAATTTTTTGAAACCGGCATCCATTATGGCAAGTGCGGTGCAAGAAGTATCATTTTAAGACTTTATTAAATCAATTTGAAAGCTTCTAAAAAGATAAAATTTTTACATCTGAGCTTCTTATGAAGTTTTCCAGTTGTATAAATTTTCTTCACATTTTTAAGCTCATCTTACTTAGTTTCGAGATTTCTCTTTCAAAAATTGGTTTTAAAATCAACTAATGATGCCTTTCAATAAAATAAATACTCGGGACTTTGTTTGGTTAGTCAAGACTTATTGTTCATCATAATGCGAGCCAAGGATCTATCAAGAAGTTGAATCATAAGCATTTCTCATCTCCGTGATGTTGAAGAATTTTATTTATGTTCTTTTTTAGATTTCTTGTATTTTAGGAAAACCTTGTATATTTCATTTTGTTCATTGTATTGTAATGATCCGGTGCTTGTAAAACCACTAGCTCCAAAGTGTGAATAATAATAATATTTGCTTCAAGCATGACTTAGCCCATTCATCACAATATAATCAACTCGGTCAAAAATAATAAAATGAACCGTCTAAGAACGCTGATTAGTGTTATTGCCAAAATTGAAGTATGGCCCATGAATAGGAGACGATGGTAATCATAACTGCCCCTTGTGATCATCTTGACCTTAATCATGAGTCATAACAATGTTTGGCTAAATACCAAATGGTGATCATTAGACGCAACCGTGCATTTCTTGTATATGTTTGCATGTTTGTCCTTAAAGCCGACATATTCTTTGATGTATGGTCGTGGCCTCTCATCAAAATTAAGGTCTTAATCAGAAATTCATTCATGTTTGATCTTTAGGATGATCCACATCCACTGCAACTCAAACAGCCTTTACAATTTCACTATTATCGTAGTGGATTACCTTGATCGAGATATGACCGAATCGCTGATCGTATCCTTTTGTTTGGCGACAGGCCATCGGCAGGGATTCCATATGAATCTTTGAGAACCACTAGCCATAAAACACCGACCCATTAACTCCACAAAAAAATTCATCCCCCTTTATACCCAAGGAATTATTTCTCGGTTGAAATGGGAATGTTAAAAGGTCTAATCCTTATACTCATGCCTAGACTTGAGTCAATCCACCTATCACTTCACTTATCAACTTGAGTAACAGAGTTGAGACCCCGAGTCACTCTCCCTTTTTCAACCGGGTTGACTCGACTATAGGAATGAGTCATATCTAAAGTCTTTTAACATGACCATGAAACAGGGAAATGATCCCTAATTATCTCCGAGTGGAACTCACAAGAGTCATGACGGAATCCTTGCTAGAATTACGTGGGGTTTTGATCCGAGAGTAGATTCAAGTTCTACGATGATCGGTACGTAGAGCAATTGGGCTCTCATCCGAATGCAAACCCACCATACATCAACGAATCTGTTGGCCCTAAGTTTTCCATTCGTGTGCTTGCATGTGTGTGCTTACGTGTATAATGATGCGTTTTTCTTTTATGCTCTTCTTTTGTAAATCTATTTTATGAATTTATGTTAATCAACATTCAGGATGTCTAAAAAAAAAAAGGATACAAATATATTAGTAGGAGCCCGTTCTTAGAACGGAGGGAGTGGCGAGTCCTTGACGTTCGTGCTTCCTAACCAAAACCCCGAACCCACCATCTCGGGTTCTCGGATCAATCTTTTATTTTGTTTTCGCCTTTTGGGCACATGAGTCAACCTTTCTTTTTTTTTTTCTTTTCAGAAAAATTATAATTTCAAAACTGTTTTTTTAAACCCTGTCCTTGTTTGGGTCATAATAAGGTGGCGACTCTAGTCATCCAAAGAAATAATTTTTCCACTCCACACAATGACATGCAAATTTTAATGATTTTTTCTATTATAGCCTCCTGCTTAGATGGTTGAGAAGAAGGCCCATGACTCAATTCATAAGCCTGGGTGGGTATTTTAATTTTTGACGAGTAGTGAAATATGAAATCAAGCCCTCCATATCTCCTCTTTATCTGTCTATAATTCTCAATCAATCATAGAGTTTGCCAACCATTTACACAATCGAATTATAGAAATAGAAGTCGAGTATTGGATTTTTAACCATCCAGCTAGTTTACACCTCCATTCTACTATAGTTTGCCAACCAACAAGTATATGTAGAATTCTGGAGTTACATATTATTAACTTGCTTTGTTTTCAAATTTCTAGATTTATTTGAATGTCATTACACCCCTATTTTATTTTCAAACATAAATGCACGCTGCTCTACCGTTTAGATCCAACTTCATTCAATCAACCAACAGAAAACCCAATTTCAGTTCACTTGAACCCCTAAAACCTCAATACACACCAACATGAGACCCCCAATTTTAGTTCGGTTAAACCCCTAAAACCTTAATACGAGACCAACATAAGACCCCCAATTTCAGTTCACTTGAACCCCCAAAACCTCAATACGAGACCAACATAGATTTGAGTGCCATTGTCATGCTTGGGTTTAACACTTTCATAACAATGACTTCATGGAACTATAAAATTGAGAAACAAAGAGGACTTGAAAAATCATCCGAGTGAGCTTGAAATCTAGTAAACGAATCCACAAAATTCATCGCCAGTTTCATAATCCACAAAATCCATAAGATGAGCAAATTAATCATAGTATGAGCATTTTAATCGAGAGACAAAGAAGGGATCGATAGATAAGAGGAATTGCAAACCTAGGTTTAATTGAAACTCTTAAATGCGTTTTCCGGTGGTGGAGGGAAACGCGGGCGGGACGTCGGCTAACCGAGGCAAGACACCTGCTGGCGAGGGCTGGGTTGTGCTGTGTCTGCGAGGCCGACGTTTGGACAAGTGCTTGCGCTAGGGATGAATCCATGGTTAGAGTGTATGAACGAGCACAAAGGAGCGAGCGTTGGGAGAGCGACCGGACGGGTAGAACGGCGGCTGGCCGATGGGGGAGGAGGTCGACAAGTGGACTCCGGCGTGAGGGGTAGCTCCGAAGAGAGAGATAGAGAGATAGAAATGGGGAAGAAAGAATGATGAATGAGGAGCAGCAAAGCAAAGGGGTCTCGACCCCCTTCCTCCCTCCTAACGAAAAAAATATTTTTCTTTTTTTTTAAATTATAATTTTCCTTTTTAATCTCAACCTTTGGTTACAAATTGAATGACTTAGATTAAAAGTGCTCACCTAACAAGTGAGCTCACCTAAAGGGGAGGGCTCATTTGAACCCTCCCCTATATATATTATATATATATACCATGCTTTGCACGAGTATGTGCTATTATTTAAGTAGTTGATATAATTTATAAATATTAAATATATATTTCTTAAAAAAATTATAGACATTAGCCTTAGAATATATATAGAGGCTTTATAATTTAAAGGTAATTATTAGGAGAAAAATATAAATTTTGATTTACTTAATGGTAAAAAATTCTTAATCATGTGATCTATAAAAATAGTTTGCCAACTCATCATTTTCTCCCACCATATTTTAGAATTGAGACATATCAATCCCACTTTGTTAGCGCTAAACTCCTTTAAATATATGTGTTTATTATTGGATGTTGTATGCAAAAGTGTCTCACAGGGTCCTACTCGATTAATTTAGAATTTAAACATATTATAACTATATGATTACTTACTATACATAAAATAAACACATTTGATTATGTATATAATAACAAAAATTAAACATTAAAATAATGAAAGACGCAACTATTAATTTCTTTTAAAAATTGTCCTACATTTGCCAACCTTTTTTGTCTTTTCGATGCTATATTGTTGTAAAATTTCTAGGTGGACGATGGAGATGAAGAGTGTCATTAGGGATTAATTATTCAATTGAGTAGTAGTTGATTGCTTCTTGTAAAAGAAATTTTTGGTGAAAAAAATAATGGCATATAGTGTTTTGATGGCCAAATACTCAAGACCTCAATTTTTGATAAAAAAAGTAAGGGATTAATCTTAATTTATTTTAATGCTATATGGTGTAATTTCTACCCCTTAATAAAACAAATAATAAAATCTTGAATAAATATACTCAAAAAACATGACATAGGTAATAGTTTTGACCGATATTATTCATCATAGTAGCAAAAAACATAAAAATAATCAATATAATTTTTCCTACTAATTGCTAGTTTAATTTTTTTGTTGAAAATAAAAAATATTAATCTACCTTAGGTGAATTTTGAATACGATAATTATCATAATTATTATAATTTTTTTAATTTATATAAGTTTTAATACTAAAATTAATAGATATATTATATCATAGTTTTTGTAACAGTTAGATTAATTATATACAATAAATATTATTTTTATTATGTATTTAAGAAAAATTAAATTTTATAAATGTTGAAGTAATGGAATAATCTTTCAAAAAAAATACATGTAAGAAAATATAATATTGATTATGATTATAATCAAAATTTTTAGGTAATAAAGTGTAATGATCATAGTCATTCAAGAGTAGTAAATGGAGTTCATTTTATAATTAAAATTTAAAGGTAATAAAGTGGCTGTTAAAAAAATACTTTGATAATATAGAAAAAGGAAAATAATAAAACAAAAAGAACTAATGATGATGTGTCAAATGTCTAGCCCACAACAAAACACTCAATTTTAATATATATCAATGGGGAACAGGACCGATCTAGAGCTCGGGGATGAAACTCGGGTACTAGGTGTGGTTGAATAGAGGGGGAAGTAGGGTGACAAATTAACTTAACAAATTGATTTGCAAAACAAAAGATGAAAACAGAGAATTGAAATAATCAAATAAAGCGTAATTGAAATGAAGAAGATGATGAATCAAAACTTACTTTGATTAATAAATTGAAACTTGTACAAAAGATTGGATAAAAGCTCTCGGGGAGAGGTTGGAGAAAAGTAGTAGGGATGATTACAAAGGATGATTGTGTAGGTAAGTGATAATTTTGCAAGGCAAGTGATTCCTTCAATTGAAGTAAGGAGTACATATTTATAGAGTACAAAGATGAATAAATGTCGAACACTTGGACGGTCGAGAATTCTTGATTGGAATGGAATCATCTTGAAAATATCCTTCCATAATGCTGCATTATTGAAATAGTGTTGATTGGACAAAAGGTTTGAATAATGGTTGATGAGTCATCTTATCTTAAACAAGTGGATGATGAGTCACCTTATCTTGAACAAGTAGCTTGAATTATTTTGCCGACAATCCTGACACGGGAAAGTAGTGACCATGCTTTTGATGATTATCCTCCTTGAATAATGCATCACTTGGTAGTTGGCCACAATTATGAATAATTGACCTTTATGAATACATGTCCCCTATGAATAGTAAGTGAACAGTAATGTCCACTTCCTTCCGGGGATTTTGAGAGGTGAAATAAGAAATTTCACCGAAGCAAAAACTTGTAAAGACGTGCATAAAAAACGTTGGAAAATAATTTTTTTTTAATACCCATTATGGGTTAAATATCATATGGATCCCGGGCGCACTGCCCATCAAAAGGATCATAATCTGATTGAATTGATGAATCGGATGAATTAACGCTTACTTTGAGGAGTAATTGTTGTTGTTGCTTCTTGAGGAGCTTGATTTCCTGCTTAAGCAGTTGAATTTCTTCATCTTGAACTTTTTCCTTTCCTTTTGAACCTTTTTCTTTCTTACGTGGAGTAGGGGTGCTTGTTGAGTCGGTGGGGCTATCTTAATTCCTAAGGCAGCTTGAACGTCGAACTTGTCCCACCATTTGATCTTGAATTCTCTTACTAATGAATATGATGCTGGAAGCTTGTAGTATTGAGTAATGGAAAAGGACCAAGCAAAGGATCCAAGGAAATCCATACTTTTTATGGAATGATATTTCCTTAAGATCCGGACTAATAGTTGAAGTATTTGAATAACTATTGAAATGTTTTTTGACCTGTTCCGGCCAAATGTCTTGAGTACATCCCATGGTTAGCCACCATTCGTAGAACCTTATGGGAAACTGCAATTCTGTTCTTGTATCAAAGCCGATGAACCAAGAATGATTGAATGGTCCAGTAAAGGAATGTATAGTACCGGGCGTTTTCATAATCAATATAATTGTAACCTGGTGGATTGAATAGTTGAGAGAAAGATTTAGTTGTATATCTATTTGAAAAATCTTTTGCAGTAAGGACTTTAAGGATTCTTAGTTTTGAATAGGCTATTTGATTCGAATTTGTACGATCCGGAACGTGCTTGAATCTCAGCAGATTTTGAATCAACCAAAATGAACTCGTAAAAGGTTATGGTTTTATGAGGATTGTCATTAATAAAATAACATTCTTGAGTAAATATGGTCTTAACAAATTCATTGAGTTGTCGAAGGGTTTGAGGTGTTCTATACTTGGTATAGACCACATGTTCTTTAGTAGGTTTGGTAAAATATTTTGAATCAAAAGAAGAGTTTAAAATTGTTAGCTTTTGAAATTTTGAAGAAGTTTGAGCATAGGTTAATGGAGGAAAATCTTGACCATGCAAAACTTGAAATGAGTTTGTCATTGGAATTGAAAATTGAGAAGGAGTGACTAGCTTCACTGCATAATGATGAGGAATTTGAATATTTCTTTCTTTATCTTGACTCATATTGAAAGCTGAAAAGAAAGAATTGTTGCTAAGAATAACATTGATAAAAGGATACTTTTTAAAAGATAGATCTTTTGAAAGCATTGAAGATATAAATTTGAATGAAATACATTTTTCATAAATTTGAGTATGAATACCAAATTGATCAACTTTGAAAGGGTAAATTTGAGTAATAAAGGGGGTTCCTAATATACCTTCTTGACCTATATCCCCGACTAGGACAAAGGTGTTCTTGAAACAATAACCTTGATTACGAGACATAAACATTTGATAACTTGTATTTGATTTGCAGTGCCGTTCCATTATCACTATGGAGTCATTCTTTAGTTTTTTCATAATACCTAGATGGAATTAATCCTTCTTTAATACAATTTTGATCCGCACCACTATCTAGTACACCAATTGTATTGAATTCAAAGTCATTATTAATTTTCAAAGTAATATAGATATACCATTTTTGATAATTAATGTGATTAATGGTGGAAATAAATTGTTGATTAGAAGAACTTGGAGTGTCTTCATCAGTATTTGAACTACTTGATTTATTTTCAATTAATGCTATTCTTGTCTCCAATTCTAAATCTTTAGTATGGAGAGAACATAGATTTTGATTAATTTGTTTAATCTGATCTTTAAGATTATTAATTTTTATTTTTAAATCTTGAATATTAACTACCTTTAAAATATTTGGAGTATCATATCTCTCAAATATTTTATTAATACTGAAGTTAGGAGGAGTAGTTTTTAATAAATCTTCTTTTATTAAAATTCTTTTGAGTTTTTCTAAATATTCTTTTCTTAGTTCGGGTCTTGAATTTGTACAATTAAATCTAGTAAAAATTCTTTTTCATTTTTAGTAGTATTGATCATATTAATACATTTGTAACAAATTCTTGATGATTCATTTCCTGATGAATAATCACTTGAATTACTTTCTAATTCATAAAGACCATTGTCTTCAGAATCGAAGATGAATTATCAGAATTAATTGGAGTATCTTTGAGTTTGAATAAAGAAATAATCTTTTCTTTAATTTCTTGATATCTTCACAGATTTCATTTAATATTTTTTTAATTTTGCAATTCTTTGCATAATGTCCTGGTTTTCCACATTTGAAACAAGTAGTTTTATTAGTAGTTTTCTTTTTTGGAGTATTTTTCTTAGGAGTCGTATTAGAAGTATTTGCTTTATTATTATTATTATTACGATTGAATTGTTTCTTTTTATTAATCTGATTTGATCTTCGTTTTTTAACGAGAGGGGCTTCCACTTTTGGGAGACAGAAGGCTTCACAAAAAGAACCTAATTCTTTTCGTGTAGCAGCTTTATCTCGTTGAATATCTTGCTTGTAATTTTAATTCATTACATAATGAAATACCTTCTTTTTTAATAAATCCTAGTAATTGACTAAATGTAATTTTATCATATGGAATTGGATCTTGTCCTGTGACTTCTTTTAATTTATTGAATATTCTTTGAGAGAATAAATTTGGTAAACCCGATATGAATTTTTCTTTCCAATAGGGCTGGCGACAATCTTGTCTTTTTAGTAAATATGTAAAATATGTATCTTTATACCAATTGTAATCTTCTAAGGTTGGACATCTTAGATTTGTTAAGAGGACTTCCTGACCACTTAACATATCTTTTGGAGTTCCTAGAAGATTGACAACTATTGTATAGACTAATGTGTATACAGTTTCTTTATGATTTTTAATACTCGGACGTTCTTCGTCCGCCATGTAATTTTCCCACCAAGACTTTAAAAACCTGGTGAAACCTGAAATTAGTAAATCAAAAGCTTGAGTTTCGGAGCTCCTTTGGATGTATAGGCAACATATGCCATCATCATCCTATGGAGAATAATTAATGTTTCGTGTTCGGATTTTCCATCTAGATTCCATTCATAGATGGAGCCACCGTCGAAGGCTTCGTGACTATTGATTTTATTGATTCAAGTTGAAGATCCGGAGGAGTACTTCTAGAGTAATAAAAATTTCTTTTTTATTGAAGATTTTAATAATATTGGTAACTTCTTGATCTTCTTGAGAAATATCTAAAACATTTAGAGTATTACTTGAACTTGATGCTTATTTGAGTTTTTCATCAATCTTTTTGATTAACGGGCTATCTGAAATTTCTAAATTTTTATTCTTATTAAATTTAATAAGAGGAGATGAAATATTATTGAGGAATCCTGGTTTTGTTGAATCTCTATTTAAATCTAGATTTTCTAATTTTTTGGATAATTGATCAATATCTTCTTTTTAGATATTGCTTCTATCAACACATGGATAACACATAGGCGCCAAATAGATGCCTTGTAATCTTGCATTAATGAGATAATAAATAGAAGGGTATTAATAGGTAGCCATTTCTAATATATAAAAAATATTAAATGGCAAAATATTGATTTATGAAATCATTTGGTTTGAGTTTAAAAATTACTAATAAATTTGAATCTAACTTTTCTAAGTTAAATATTTTTTAAATTCTCAATATCTAATTATATATTAACAATTTTGTATTATAAATATCATTTATTTAATATTTTTGGACACTTATTGTCTCAACAGTTTTAGTAAATTTAAAATAAGTATTTTTGTTCAAGAGTAAAATTAGCACAAAACTTTAGAAAAGAAAATTCATACTCTTATTCATCTTTTATTGATCTAATTATTTACATTTCTTTTCTTATTATTAACTCGTATTACATTACATATGCGTATAATAAAGTGAATAAAAAGGTTATTTTATGTATTCTGTGCTAAATATATATTTATTCTATCATTTTAAAAGTATTTTAAAAGATTTAATATTTTATATAAGTTTGAATGAATACACTATGTATCACGTAAATTTGTTTTGGTGAGAAATTAATATAAAATAATAAATTGGCAAAGATGTAATTGGTACAGGTAATTTAATTAGTTTAAAACTAAGATAATTATTAAGTTGTTAACATGTATTTGACTGTTATTAGAAAATATGTTAGCAAGTAGTATTTGATTATTATTAGGAGATCTAGTTTGAGGCAAACTCAAATTGAGATCAATAGTTTGAATAGGAGTATTCCTCCCTATGTATAAATAGACATGTAGTGACACTCACAAAACTATCACAAAAATAAAACAGAACGGAAAGTTCTATTCCCAAAGCTATATGTTCCCTTTTAAATTTTATCATGGTATCGGAAGCGGATCCAAAAACCTCTATCTCCGATTGAAGCACCCAAGATCGGAGAAAGCCTCACAGGCAAATCATCTTGGCTGATTGATAGTAGGGCATCGACCCACATGACAAGAAAAGCGAATTTGATGAGGAATTTGGAGCCAATTTGTCCAAGTGACAATCGACCTCCCTAACGGGGAGACAACCATGGCCACAAGAAGAGGGACAGTAGATTTTACAAAAAAATTTATTTTACATAATACTTTGCTTGTTCCCTCTTTAAATTGCAATCTTATCTCGAGTAGACCGCATGTGTAAGGACTTGAATTGCATAGTGACATTTGACAAAAATTCTTGTGTTATACGAGACCACACTACGAAGATTCCGATTGGTACGGGTGAAGAACGAGACGGGGTTTATTATTATGAAGAAAAGGAAAAGAAGAAGTTTCAAGCAAATGCTATCAACACCAAACAATTGTGGCATAAGCGAATGGGTCATCCTTCTTCCGGAGTCATGGGTTTGTTTTCTAAATCTTTAGATTGTTTTGGTACACAAAAATTGGGTGATGTGTGTGAGATTTGTCTTCTTGCAAAGCAAACAAGAAATAAATTTTCTTTAAGTGAAAATAAAGCTGAAAACTTGTTTGACATCATTCATTGTGATATTTGGGGTCCCTATAAAGAACCATCATCATGCGGTGCCCATTATTTCCTTTTGGTAGTTGACGATTTTAGTAGAGGGGTATGAATTTACTTGATGAAGGAAAAGAGTGAAACTGAAAAACTTCTCAAGGGTTTTGTAGCCATGGTGAAAACCCAGTTTAATACACTTGTCAAGGTTGTAAGAAGCGACAATGGGCTTGAATTCAAATTTGGGCCCATGAAAAGTTTTTATGCCGACCCAGGAATAATACACCGGACTAGTTGCACAGGAACACCCCAACAAAATGGGAGAGTAGAACGGAAGCATAGGCATATTTTAAATGTGGCTCGAGCCTTGAGGTTCCAAGCAAGTTTACCTTTGAGTTTTTGGGGAGAGTGTATATTGACGGCATCATATTTGATAAATAGAACACCAAATAGGCTCCTAAACGAAAAAACCCCATATGAGTTGATCTTTAACAAGACACCTTCTTATGATCATATTAGGACTTTTGGGTGTTTGAGTTTTGCCAAAACTCTAGGACATGACAAATTTTCTACTAGAAGTCGGAAGTGTATTTTTGTGGGCTACACCTATGGAAAAAAGGCTTGGAGACTATACGATTTGGAAACCCACAATTTTTTTAAAAGTAGGGACGTTGTGTTTTCAGAAAAAGTTTTCCCTTTTGCCAATGAAAATTTAGACAAAGGGAAAAGAAACTCTAATCTTTCTTCTTGGGCCAACCTGAAACCTCAAAATTCTATGAGAGCCCACCTATTTTGGAGGATGAAGGACCAATGGGGAGTAGTAATGGGGCGCTAGGAGGAGCTGAGCCACGACGAGCAAGGGACTCGAACAGAGTCCAACTGGGTTGCGGGAGGTGGGCGCTGGACAAAATTCAACCGAACCAAGCAGCTACGCCTAGCCTAGAACATGCACCTGGGCCAGAAGAAGGGCCGAAGAAGTGATCGAAGTAGCAGCCCAGCAGCAAGTGTCCGAAACTCGGAATCTAGAACGGTCGCATCGAACGAAAAGGCCGCCTACTCGACCGAATGACTATATTTGCTACAATGCTATGTTAAAGAACCCCGTCTCTGCTACAACTCCACGCTAAAAGGAATTTTCAGGTGTGTGTTATCCTTTACATAAGCATGTCACAAATACTAACTTTTCTCCTTCACATCAAAAGTTCTTGGCAGCCACTATGAAGATTCACGAACCTCGTCTTTATCAAGAGGTTGTAAAAGACGAGTCTTAGAGGAAGGCAATGAATGAGGAAATCGCCGCCCTGGACAAAAACGAAACATGGGACATAGTTGATCTTCCCGTCGGAAAGAAACCCATTAGCAGCAAATGGGTTTATCGAGTGAAGTACAACTCGGACGGTAGCATCCAACGCTATAAGGCACGCCTAGTGGTGCGAGGAGATCACCAAGTGGAAGGAATTTATTACAAGGAAACTTTTGCACCTGTGGCTAAGATGACTAGTGTACGTTGCTTTCTCGCCGTTGCCATCGCAAAAGGATGGGATCTACATCAAATGGATGTTAATAATGCTTTTCTTCACGGAGACTTGAATGAAGAGGTATACATGAAATTGCCTCTTGGGTACACCGCATCCAGTCCTAACAAGGTTTGTAAACCGAAAAAATCATTATATGGACTATGTCGGGCTCCTCGCCAATGGTTTGCCAAACTATGCTCCAAACTTTGTGAATACGGATTCACCAAGTCGTATGCGGATTACTCCTTGTTTACCTATCGACGGGAGATGTCTTCATGGCACTCCTAGTTTATGTGGATGATATAGTCCTTGCCAGTAACAATCAGCGAGCATGTCAAAATTTCAAAGACTACCTAAATAGATGCTTCGAGTATAAAGGATCTCGGTCCTTTGAAGTATTTTCTTGGAATTGAAGTTGCAAGAGGATCTCGGGGCCTATTTCTAAGTCAAAGGAAGTACGCCTTAGAGATAGTAGATGAGTGTGGACTTTTAGGAGCAAAACCTGCAGAATTCCCTATCGAGCAAAATCACAAACTTGCCCTTGCAAAGGAAAGTTTTTAGAGGACCCTTCCGGTTATCGTCGCGTAGTGGGACGTCTAATCTACCTCACTATCACTAGGCCCGATCTTACCTATGCAGTTCACATATTATCCCAATACATGCATACACCCAAAACCGAGCATATGGAAGCTGCACGTCGTGTGATACGCTATCTCGAAGGGGACCGCCGGACAAGGTATTGTTCTCCGAAAGGATCTGCAACCTCTAACTCACGAGGATTCCGTGATTCGGATTAGGGAGCATGTCCTTTCTCACGAAGATCTTTGACCGGGTATTTTATGTTACTTGGAGATTCACCCATATCCTGGAAAACGAAGAAACAAGCTACCGTGTCTCGATCATCGGCTGAAGCCGAATATCGTTCAATGGCCGCTGCCACTAGTGAGTTAATATGGTTGAAGACTTTTCTAGCCACCTTAGGAATCTTTCACATTACTCCTATGCGGCTATTTTGCGACAATCAGGCAGCCATACACATCGCCAACAATCTAGTGTTTCATGACCGAACAAAACATATTGAAATTGACTTGTCATTTCATACGTGAGAAGGTTGAAGCTAAGATACTCCAATTGGTCAAGATTCACACTTCGCAACAGCCAGTTGACATCTTCACTAAAGCCCTAGGACGGGAGCGAGTTGAAGTTTCTAAGATCCAAGTTGGGCATTGTTAATCTACATGCTCCAACTTGAGGGGAGTATTAACATGTATTTGACTGTTATTAGAAAATATGTTAGCAAGTAGTATTTGATTATTATTAGGAGATCTAGTTTGAGGCAAACTCAAATTGAGATCAATAGTTTGAATAGGAGTATTCCTCCCTATGTATAAATAGACATGTAGTGACACTCACAAAACTATCACCAAAATAAAACATAACAGAAAGTTCTATTCCCAAAGCTATATGTTCCCTTTCAAATTTTATCACGTATATTATTCATATTTATTACTGCTTCTCATAATGGCATTAATATGCATTTTTCTGCCCAAAAAAAAAAAAACCCGTTAATCATTTTCATTGGTTACGAGACTTCAAATGGCTAATTTCGTTAACAAAATTAAACGTAAGCTCTATCCATCTTCTCACCATGAGAGATAATTATAATATTATTAAATTAAAAATTAATTACTAAAGAATGAATAATTAAACTAAGCTAATTTCATATTTATTACTCCCCTTTTTCTTACTATATATGCATTTTAAAATTTTATTTCAATGGGAGAAGAACAATAGCGGTAGGTTTGTCAAGAATAATTTTCTTAATTAATCCTCCTCTATATGTTCCTTAATTATTTTGAGAAACATTTTCATCAAGTGAAGACGAAATGTCTTTTTCATCATAAAAAAATTGATCATGTCTACATTTTTTTATATGAATTAAGGATATTTATATTTTTAAATGAAATGTCTTTTTCATCATAAAAACCATATATATATAAATAGCAACATAAATACATATTATTTTCCATGTAGAAAAAAATTTAATATGATAAATTGTTAAATTATATTTAAAAATACTATTCAACTACTAAAAATAGTTATAATACTAATAATAGTTTACGTGTTATAAATAAAAATTAACTCATGATTATTGAGAATGAAAATATATAATTTTTTTGAAATATAAACAAAACAATAATAATGAAACCAAAGTATTTAAAATTATTTGTATACAAATAAAATCATTCATATTGCTCTTAGCAAGGATGCAAAGGAATTCAGATACGTAAAAAGTCCCGATAGTTTAGTTGTCTTTTCAAACTTCCTTGATATAAAGAAAATTATACTTAAATTTAACTCTCCTATAATTTTTCATTAAGAAAGTTCATATAATAACAATTGTATTTAAAATATTGAATTCTTTTAACATAATATTAACATGTTTTATAAAATTTTTATGACAATGTTAAAACAGAAAAAGGAAAAAACAGACTTGACTCAAACCCTTGTTATAGCAAGGGATGTAGAGTTAGTACATATATATTTTAAATTTTAATCCTTCAATTAATTCTCGTCAATTTTATAATATTTGTTATTTTTGGACTTTAGAGAATATCAAGTAAACACTATATTTATGACAAAATTCATGTCAAAATAGTAATTTGCCCTAATGTTTCATTGAAATGAAGAAAGTTAGTGAAAAAAAAGGAGAGATAAAAAAATTAATAAAGATAAATTTGGTAAACTAATCATTGATATGTCATTAAAATCGTAAAGTGATAAATATTACAAAACGAAAAAAGTTAGTTAAAATGGCAGTGAAATAAATGAGTTAAAATTTAGGACAGTAAAAAACCAATAATAAATGAATCATGCGGAGTTGACCAAAAGTATGCATGCGATGATTTAACTAATAACTAATGAAGGGACATGGCAATGTGCATTAATAATAATAAGAAAAGAAGAAGAAAATTAGAAAAACAATAAGAAAAGTAACTCATGAATGATGCGTTTAATAATAATAATAATAATAATAATAATAATAATAATAATAATAATAATAATAATAATAATAATAATAATAATAATAATAATTTGGGGTTGGCAAACAAAAAGAGTAGACGAATAATGCGAAATTGACGAAAAATGTGCATGCGATGATTTAATCGATGACTAATGATAATGAAAGGACATGGTAATTTGCATTAATAATAATAAGAAAAGAAGATTTTTTTATTAGAAAAAGAAGACAAAAAATTAGAATAACAATAAGAAAAATAACCCGTGCATGATGCATTGATAATAATAATAATAATAATAATAATAATAATAATAATAATAATAATAATAATAATAATAATAATAATAATAATACTTTTTGTATTGTATTAGTTGTCACTACTTAATTTCATTTGGACTTTGTTCATTATGTATTTTTCTTATAGGAAACTTTCATTAATAAAAAAGTCATATAGTGTTTGCAAAGATAATTTTCTAATAAAAATAAATTTAAAATATCAAAATATATCTCCATTTTCGATAAAATTAACGGTAAATATATATACTTATATTCAGGTCCATACTCACAACATCAATCTAATCACAAATCATGTTATTTAAGTTCAATCTATCTTTTCGAACATCGAAGAACTATTATATAACTTCATTGACTAAATCTATGTGTCGGATAATAGATCCAACATGAAAAAAATCACGTTGATCGAGTCACATGAAATTTCATTAATGAGCATTCCCCACCAAAATCAATGAAACTAATTGATACAAATATCGAATTAACAAATCTAATAAAACTTGTACGAGAAATAACTCGCATAAAGGTCAAAAACAAAACTCTCAAAAGAAGGAGAGAAACCCTAACTCTCATAAAAAAAATGAGAGAAAGTCAAACTCTCACAAGATGGAGAAGATTCATTAGAAAGAAAATGATAACACATTTAGATCTTGATTGATTGACGAAATTGCAGTAAAAGGTGTCACTGGTTGTAATTAGGCTAGTACCCACCTCAATAATCTAAAAATAGAAAAAAAGTGAATACTCCCTCCGTTTCAAAATACATGTCACTTTAACTAACTTTTCTCGTTTGACAATACTTGTCACTTTACAATTCCAATTGTTAGGATTATGGAGTCTAATGGTTGTTTTAGGCTCGGGAAATCGCATTACGGGGCAAGAAACGGCGAACACAGGCAAGCGGCATCGAGCACGGATCATTTCGGACGAAGCGGTTGCGGTCAGCCACGACCAGGCACCGAACACAGGCTGGCCGTGTTCAAGGGGCACGACCCGTGCCAGCAGCACGTGCAGCCTGTGCTGCTGGGGCACGGCCCGTGCCGGTTGTGTGGCCTTCGGGCTGCACGGATTGAGGCGTTTTGGGCGGTTTTCTTTGTGTTAATGCGTGTTAATGCTCGGTTTATGGCTTGTAAATGCGGTTTGACTCGACTATGGCTATATAATTAGAGCTATCCTCCATTGTTGTATAGAGAAGTGAGTAGTGTATTGCAAAGTGAAGCAAGTAAGTGCTTGAGGGAAAATCTTTGTAAATTACTCAAATTCTAGTGCATCGGTTTCGTGGTTTTTCCGGGTTTGGGTTTTTCCACGTTAAAATCTTGTGTCTCAAATCTTCTTCATTTTCTTGTGTCCTAAGTCTCATTATTGTGAACCCCGATTCCTAACACCAATGACATATTAATTATTAGTTTACCAATTTTGTCCTTATTAATTGCTTTGTTTCTCTTTTTTTTCATTAATTTTCTTCATTTCCAATGAAATATAGGGATAACTTGGTCTTTTAATACAAAATTTATTATAAATTTTGTGTTTTCTTAATATTCATTCATAATCTTAAAAGCGACATGTATTTTAAAAAGAGGGAGTATAAAATTAAGGTTTATAGAGGAAGAAAGGAGAGAATAGAAGGAAAGAGATCCATTATGTACTTCATTTATGCTTAAGAAATTTAAATTTAATTGTTAAAAAATTGTTAAATTTGAATATTTCTGGAAAAATTAATTTTTTTAAAATTTTAATTTCACGATTTTAATATGTTAGGTCTTATCTTGCATAAGAGGTATTGTAAAATGAATATGGTGGATGTAACTTTTAATAATTATAGGATAACTAATTGCTCATATATGGTGGCTTTGTTTTTTTTTTTTTTTTGAACAAGGGATGGATTTTATTCCTATACTATGATTAAAGAAAAAGAATTTTATTACTAAACTACCATTTTTTGTTCCTTGTCAATTGAAATATTATTTTAAAATGAGTGATTGATCCTAAAATTTCTAAAAATAATACTACTATCAAAACTACCACTATCAAGAGGAGACAATTAGATCATGTTCGGTAAAATGACGGATAATTGTTTGTGTATCCGATAACTGTTAGATTTTACCTGTTAGCGGACAACTGTTTAATTGAGTGGTTGAACAAATTTATTTGATAAATTTAATGGTTAGATTAACTGATTATTATAAATACAAATAAAATGATATAAATAATTTACCAAATACAAATTAATGAATGAATGTATGAAACACTACTTTTAAATATGAAAAACTAATATTTTTACCTTTTCAAAAATACTACTTGAAATCCTATAAGTTATTGTAAATACTACTTAAAACACTACTTTAATGAACACTAATATTTGATTGGTTAGAGTTTTGACTAGGTCAAAACACTAAATGTTACTTCAAACACTATTGCCAAATGAGCTCTTAATACTATTCGCATTACGATATATGTCATTTTATAATCTTAGTGACATATTAATTAATAATTATCATTTTTCTATTTATTAGTTGCCTTCTCTCTCTCTCTTTTAATTGAGCTTCCTCATTTCTAATGAAACTTTGGGGCACATTAGTCTTTTAACATAATTTTTATAATAAATTTTATATTTTTTTAATATTTTCTCATAACTAAAAAATGACAACTATTATGAAATAGTGGGAGTACTTCAAATAGTAAAAAACCTTTTATGATCCAGTGAAAATAGCAAACTTGAATTAATAATAACAATAAACTTTACCTGAAAACTGGATAATAGCTAAATTGAAAAGAACCAAACTAAGAAAAATATTGATTCATTAGTTCTTATGTTTGATTCTCCTCTCCTCCATTGTATTATAATACCTTTTGTTACTCATCTAAAAAAAAAATCTTAATTTTTCTTCGAATATAAAAAATAATGTGATCGTAATATCAGTAATAAATTGCAGATGACATTATCGAACTCATTTGACTATTGATGAGATGATAAACAACGTAAAGGGTTGGCTTCTATAACTAAGGCTCACCATGCTCTTAGTGATAGCGAGAAGTTTGTGCCGAGTTTAGTTTTTTTTTTTTTTTTCGATTTTGGTAAAGCCCAAAAGGCCGAGAATATAAGCAAAGTGCAAGTACAACAAAAATACAATAAAAAAACACAAAATAAAATAATCGGAAGCAGCAAAAATACCCGTCCCACTGTGACTCATGTTGTATATAGCTATGTACATTTTTCCTAGTTTAGTTAAAAAGAATTGAACAATCATAAATATTTATGATTTTACTATCATATATATACCAACCATGCAACGCATGAGTTAAAAACTAGTGTATATTAAAAGTTGAGTTAAAATAATGTATAAGTAACACGTAAAATACTGCGCAAGATGTCACATAGGATGTCAAATAGGTAGATGCAATGCAATTTTAATTCAATTTAATATTGGGGCTATTCACGTTAACATTAAATATAATGGACATTAAGAATAAAAAGTATATTAATTAAAATAGGAAAGAATAAAGAGACATATTTATTTACTGTTTATAATAAATTATATAATCTAATAATACTTATCTGTTTTATAATATAAGTTATTTTAATTTTTTTATTTTATAATATTTATTATTTTTTATTTTAATAATATATTAATAATAATTTTTTAATGTTGTTCTTCTTAATTATTTTTACTCTCTTTTTTCATTAGTTTTCTTATTTTTAATGAAATATTTGGACAAGTTTATCTTTTAATAAAAATTTTGTCATAAATTTCTTGATATTCCCTCAAATCTAAAAATAACAAGTATTTTGACTAGATGTAGACATGAAGTTAACTAGGACAACATGCATAGTTTACATTTTAAAATATGTATTAAATGTTAACTAGGTATTAATGTTCTGAATTGTTGTTCACAACATTCATAAAACTTTACATAGGTAATTAAGTTAATTACATGTTCATGAATGTAATTAAAAGGTTGATTCATTCATTTTCTTTTCCTAGATTCTTAAATGATTTGTTTAATATAAATTCATTCAATTAAATTTTCAAAATTTATGAACCTATCTTAGTTTTTTTTATCATTTATATTTGGTAATTGTCGGTCGCATGAATAGACGTACATGAGTCACAGAGTTCATAATTTATTTTACTCTCTTAGATGTGTTTTACTCTAAAAAGCAGTTGCATATATCATATGTGGAGAATATTAATGACTTACTTCTAACTTGCAATAAAGCTCTTGGGAAATCCGAATGACTTTTACATGAGTGCGAAATGTCTGCTTAGTTCTTAATCACCTACTTCTACATGTCATGGACATCATTGATATCAGAAACATTCTTGAAAAGGCTCTTGAGAGTTCTTGGTGTGAAATACTTTTTCGACTTTTTCATGAGAAGTAAAATAGCCTAGCAAATGAAACCCAAAACGCTATCAACAAGAAGAGCTTATAATAATATCGGTATATTGAAGAGCTAGTAAATTTGAAACGAATATGTTGTTGGGTGTGTGGAATCTAATGGAAGGTTTCGGGCTTGAAAAATTACATTTTGGGACAAGGAACGGTAGGCACGAGCAAAATACTTCGAGAACGGGGCATGCCGAACGAAAATACTAAGGGTAGCCTGGTCAGCAGCCAACACAGGCTGAGCTGTGTTGGCTGACACGACCTGTGTCAGCTGCACTAGTAGCCCGAGCTGGGCTGGCACGACCCATGCCAACTGCTTGGCTGCTGGGTTGTTTATGTTTAGCCATTTCTTTTAATTTTTTTGAATTTCAACGGGAATTCCGTTCGTCGGAGGGGAATTCCGATGGGAATTTCCATCAGAATTTGGCGAATTCTGTTGGAATTTCGTCGCTATTTTGATTCTTTTTGTAGTGTAAATACTTGTTAGTGCTTGTTTATTGCTCGGTAATTGGTTATGTAACAGTGTATTGACCTCCGTTGTTGAGTAAGGTAGTTCGGTTTCAAGGTGTAAGCTTGAGTCTTGTAAGCTATTAGTTTCTAGTGCATCGATTCGTGACTTTTTTTCGGTTTTGGATATTTTCACGTTAAAATCTTGTGTCCCACTTCTGTTTATTCTTTTGGTCATGTTTTTTATTTGTTTGAGTAAGCTCCAATCCTAACAAGTGGTAAGGTGAAAGTTGAGAGATTCGATGGCAAAGACTTCACGTTCTAGAAAATCCAAATCGACAACTTGTCTGTACCGAAGGAGTTGTATCAACCCCTCGGAGAGAAGCCCATTGAAATGGAGTAAAAGGTTTGGGATGTGCTTGATCCGCAAGTAATGGGGATAGTGAGCTTGACATTGGCGCAAAACATGGCGTTCAACGTGATTAATCGGAAAACAATTAGAAGCGTTGTCAAGCTTGTATGAGAAATCCTCAGCCATGAATAAGGTATATCTTATGCATCGTTTGTTCGATCTAAAAATGTATGATGACACTAGTGTAGCGGATTATATTAATGAGTTTAATATGATTATTTCAAATCTTACCATGGTGAAAATAAATTTTGAGGATGAAGTTAAGGCCTTAATTTTGTTATCGTCTTTACCCGAGTCATGGGATACCATAGTGTTTGCGATTAATAGAACTAGCGGGGGTCTAATGCATGGAAGTATGATGAAGTCCGGGATGCGGTCTTGAGCGACATCATTCGCAAGAAAGATACTATTGAGTCATCGGGGAATGTATTTCATGTGAGGGGCAGGGTGAAACAAAAGGGTCGGTCAAAGTCCAAAGCAAAGGGTCGGTCCCAAAACCCAATGGAGGTTGTATGTTGGGGTTGTGGTGATAAAGGGTGTTTTAAGAAAAATTATCCTAAAAGAATTGATGACTGGGATTCATGACATTCAGTTGAGGATGTAGGTGATGCACTTGTGTTAAGTGTTGAAAGCCTATAGAGTCTTGGATTGTGGATTCGGGGTATCGTTTCATTTCGGGTCTATTATGAACGTGTTCCACAATTTGTTGCTGGAAAATTTTGTAAGGACTTTGTTGCTAATGGGAAGAGTATGGATATACTAGGCAAGGGGGATATAAGGATTAAAACCTCTAATGGGGAGTTTTGGACTTTGCAAGGAGTTAGGTTTATCACGGGGTTGTCCCGAATTTGATTTCCATGAGTTAATTGGATAAGTCGGGGTATCTAACAAAATTTTGCAATGGTGGTTGGCAAATCATTAAGGGGGCATTGG
Organism: Talinum fruticosum; assembly: GCA_021018815.1. NCBI lineage: Eukaryota > Viridiplantae > Streptophyta > Magnoliopsida > Caryophyllales > Talinaceae > Talinum > Talinum fruticosum. The sequence goes on along the minus strand of JAITYX010000004.1, from coordinate 9,359,644 downwards.
TTGTAGTTAAGGGTTTAAAATTTGGCTTGTTGTACTCTACCAGGGTGTGTAGTGACTTAGTTGCAAATACCGGGGTTGATTGTTCCAGTGGGGAGTCTATGAGGTGTTAGACTTGGTAAAGAAAAGGTTCTCACTGTAGTGGGAATTGGTGAAGATGACGGGATGTTCGTTGTGTCTACGAATAGGTCATTAGGTATTCCACAAGGAAAAGAGCAAGAACCAGGTGTAATGTCAATGGAAGGTAAAGCCCAAAGGTATAAATTACTTCTTCATTATGTTTTGTTGACTAACGTCGGTGAGCTAGTTTGCATGGTAATCTTTTGCCAAAGGTTGATCGATTCGAGTAGGAGTTCACGCCGGTTGATGATGAAGATGGGCTTGACTAGCAGTCAAGACAGGCTAGCCGTGTCGGCCGACATGACCCGTGTCGGCTACACGAGCAGCCTGTGTTGGCTGGCAAGGCCCGTGCTTGACTGCTTGGTTGTTGGGCTGTTTGTTTTTAGCCGCTTTCTTTGATTTTCTTGTGTGTAATAAATGCGTGTTAATGCTTGTTTATTGCTCGATAATTGGTTATATAACGAGTGTAAGCTTGAGTTAGCTTGGTTGTAAATTCCTTGTAATACCTACCGGTTTCTAGTACATTGATTTGTGGTTTTTTTTTCGATTTTAGGTTTTTTCATGTTAAAATCTTGTGCCCACTTTTGTTTAATCTTTTATTCATATATTTTATTTGTTTGAGTGAACTCCGATACTAACATAAATTCCATTCACAATTTGAGGCACTTTCTCTATATCCAAGTCTGCCTATTAGCGGTATATAATACTACATGATTTTTTTTTAAATTTAGATGTAATTAAATGCATGCTTTTCTTTCTTTCTTTTTTTATTTGTGCCTATTAGCAATATGTGTGAATTTATTTTCTAACAAATCATACTTATCATTGATCGTGCAAGACACATATATCACCCATGATACTTTTATAACAAATCGAACCACTCTCTCCGGAAGAATACCCCATAAAATTATACGAGGAGATGGCACAGGATTGACATCTTTTTATGTCTTTTTTTTTTTTTAATTTGGTTGGCTGTCAGTGGTTGGAGCTCATTATAATAATACCAGGACGCTAATACAAGTATCTCCAGTTATTGTGTCGTATCCATCACAAAACCATGGAGGGATCAAAGTCTCCGCACTTTCTCTCTCTTCCTCTTGCCATTTTTCTCCTCCTCTTCATTGCCACCTTGTTGAATACCAAAACTACCAGGCCCCCTCTACCATTCACCTCACGCGCCGTTCACGTGACCATGCTGCCAATGTGGCTCACCACCCGCTTGACCCGCTTACTGTCAGCGAGCTGAACCGGGTTAAGTCTATCCTGTCCTCCGACCCACTCTTCCGAGCAGCGACGTCTTACACGCTCCACTCGTTGGTGCTCAAGGACCCGCCTAAGACCCAGGTCCTACGGTGGCAGACCGGGGATCCATTGCCCCCTAGAAAGGCATCTGTTATTGCACATCTTGAAGGAGTGACTCACGTGCTCACAGTCGATTTGGAGACCGGGCGGGTGGGTCGAGTTGACGCGGGTCCAGTCACCGGGTACCCTGCCATGACCGAGGAGGATGTCGTGGCAGCTAAGAATGTACCTCTAGCTAGTGCGGAGTTTAACCGGAGTGCCATGGCTCGTGGGGTTAACTTGGCCGACTTAGTTTGCGGACCACTTTCACCAGGCATGATCCATCTATGTTCCTAGACATTGTTCATGTTACAATGAAATTTATATTCTTTTATAATTGGGTTTTTTTTAAAAAAAATCTATGTTTATTGATAGATAAATGATTGATCGACGTTACAATTAATTAACATATATTTATGCAAAATTAGGGTGGTATGGCAAGAAAGAGGAGAGGAGGAGATTGGTGAAGGTACAATGCTTTTCCAAAGAGGGTACAGTCAACTTCTACATGAGGCCAATCGAAGGGCTCACAGTGATTGTTGACTTGGACACCCATTAAGTGGTGGAGATTCATGATCATGGAAAGAACATCCCCATCCCCAAGGCCCCCAACACAGACTATCGCTTCTCAAAAGTCCAAGGTAAAGCCAATCCCAAAATCAAGCCCATCAATCCAATCTTCATGGACCAACCCAAGGGCCCAAGTTTTGTTGTGGAAGACAACCACATGGTCAAATGGGCGAATTGGGAATTCCATCTCAAACCTGACCCAAGAGCCGGGTTGGTCCTCTCTCAGGTGAAGGTCAGGGATCCGGATACCGGACAACTAAGGAATGTCATGTACAAGGGAATGGTTTCAGAACTGTTTGTTCCCTATATGGATCCAACTGAATCGTGGTACTTTAAAACCTACATGGACGAGGGTGAATATGGGTTTCAAGCGAAAAGACTTGATATATTGAATGATTGCCCAAGGAATGCCCATTATATGGATGGCGTATTTGCAACAACAGATGGGACACCATACATTCAGTCCAATTTAATTTGTGTGTTTCAATGATATTCAGGTGATATTGGTTGGCGACATTTAGAAGATGCTATTGAAGGAATGAAGGTATTATTATCTAAGTTCTAAAATTTTTGAAAATTTTGATACTGCAAATATATATAATGGTATAGATAAGAAATTTGTTTTCTAAGAAACTTAAGATGATGAGTTGGAGCAATGGACTTATACTTGGTAGTTTTCGGAATCCTTTTTTGACCTACAAAAAGGTAGATCCGGGTATCAAATATCATATTATGCCCCTTTAACTATCGGAGTCAGGGGTTGCAAAAGTTGGATAAAGACTAAAGATTGAGACTTTATGGATAAAAGGAAAAGGAAACCTAACAATAATTTTTTTTTTTGTTTTTGTGAGAGTACCTATTTATAGCAGTGTCTCAAATTATTACCTTGAAATGACGGGGAGTGCCTATTTATAGCAGCAGTCCAGGGAAACTATCTAGAATTCTAGGTTTTTCTTATGTTGGTGGGACAAAGGGTTTCGAGCACCTGAGAGGAAAAGGGTTTCTCAAGGCCGAGTCCTTATCCCGACCAGATGCTGTTGTGGAGACAAACGTGGTAAGAGGCTAATTTTTTCCACATTAAACATCATATTCCTATATCGCTCTTAGAAAACTAAACCTTCACAAGTATATAATTTCATAAGGTACATAAACATATACATACCTATGTTATGAAAAATATAAGTAAGTAAAGTATGCCACGTGGCTTATGGATCAGTAATTCTCGGAGGAGTATAATAACATTACCTCGAAAATATTTCATATAATCATTTTATCTCTTATATAAATACTTTTATTTAGGTATAGGAGAACTTATTTTCTTTAAAGAACTCGCTGACAAACAATATGATAAAAAATTAAATAATACTTTAAATATCTTATCCTTACAATTTAAATTAAAATTATGTATGTTCTTTTTTGGTGTATATGAAAATACAAAGAATCATATATGATAAATGTGTCTTGTTATTGTATCAAATTTTTTTTAAATGTGCTATCAATAAGGTGATAATATATGGTCAGCTAAAGAGAAAAGGTATCTTACATGTATGTGTATTTTTCTTCTTGGAATTTTATTGGCAGATTCTTGAGGCAAGGCCGAAGATCACCCTAGTGGTTAGAATGGCAGCAGCAATAGGTAACTACGACTACATCGTGGATTGGGAACTTCAAGCTGATGGCCTTATTAGAGTCAAGGTTCGTTTCATGAATATCCAAAAATTATATATACGTCGATAAATATTAACTAACAATGAATCAGACGTTCATACCATGACCTCATAAGTCTCAATGTCACGTAGTTGAATATTCCGTCCATTTCAAAATGCATGTTATTTTAACTAATTTTTTCATTTCATAATATCTGTCACTTTACATTTTCAAAGATATATTAATGATTAATTTACGAATTTCATCATGAATAATTGGCTTTGTTGCACTTGTTGACTTTATTGATAAGAAAGCTAAACAGTATACATTTTACTGAAAATTATGGTTACAGGTTGGGTTAACTGGTATAGCTATAGTGAAAGGAACTCCATATATGAACATGGAACAAGTACCAAAGGAAGAAAACCTATATGGCACTCTCGTATCTAACAACACCATTGGGGTCATTCATGACCACTATCTCACATTCTATCTCGACATGGATATAGACGGTTCCAACAATTCCTTCATCAAAATGGACCTCCAAAAGCAACAGACTTTACCAAATGAGTCACCTCGAAAGAGCTACATGAAAGCAGTAAGACATGTTGCCAAGACAGAAAAGGAAGCACAAATCAAGCTTAGTCTTTACAACCCTTCCGAATTTCATATTGTCAATCCAAATAAAAAATCGCAATTCGGGAATCCAGTTGGATACAAGGTGGTTCCTGCAGGAAATGCAGCAAGTTTGCTCAGTTTGGAAGATCCACCTCAAAAGAGGGCAGGTTTCACGAATAACCAAATATGGATCACTCCATATAACGCAAGTGAAGTATGGGCAGGTGGGTTGTTTGTTTCCCAGAGCCGAGGTGAAGATAACCTTGCAACATGGTCTGATAGGTAACACCAATTTGAAACCTCAATCACATAACTATGAGTTTTAGTCATCTATGTCTTAATTAATAACACCTTAATGAAAATTAATTGTTGTCTAATTTTGCAGGGATAGGCCGATAGAGAACAGGGATATTGTATTATGGTATACATTAGGATTCCATCACATACCATGTCAAGAGGATTTTCCAATAATGCCAACGTTGTCATCAAGTTTTGATTTAAAACCCGCCAATTTCTTTGAAAGAAATCCTATCCTCGAAATGCCACCTTATTTTGAGAAGGATGTACCTCTTTATCAAACATAAAAAGTACAAACAACAAATCAAATGTTCTCTATATTTGTTAGAGTTTCTTAACACCCTCTTATATTATTAATGGTTGGTTTTATCTCTCGCTCGAAAAGTGTTTCTATTATTAGCTCAGTTTCATACTTTTTTTTCCTTGTGTGAGATCAATTTAATAATTGATTGTAAAATGGATCTGCAATAGTTATCAGGTTTCCAAATTTTGACTATAATAGTATAAATTTATATGACAAGAAGATTATACAAGACTAATGGTCCTCCATAGTAAAAGTTGCATCATATGCAGCAATTGAGTAGAAAAGGGTGTTCAAAGGCGTATCAATTAGTTATTGACGGAAGGTTTATTTCATTATTTCATTTATACATTTATTTGAGTGTGGTTTCTATTGTAGATATCGTATAATTTTCAGCCAATGAATTTCGTCCTTTATTTTTTAAAAATATAGACTTAATCTTTCTTCAACTCAATGGAGTCGAATGATTTTGGCCAAAATGGAAATCTGTAAAATGTTTTGATGTTTATCATGTTAATATATTCCTATAAATAAATGGAAAAATCAATTTCGATCGATCCAAATTATATTCTTGAATGGCAAGAGGATTTTTCATGAAAAGTTCGGATGAAACTAATGTCAGAAACAACAGAATGCATAATGATATGCATTCAACAATTCTTGCAGGATATCATTCAATGATCTTAAAGCGATATTTAGCTACTTTTTATAGCCTTAAATGGAGAAGTTTAAATTCCATTGGAAGTTCAACCTCTATTTGAAGATACACAAGTCTATTTCAATTATTGCAATCAAGTTTGCATTCATCATATTTTTAGAGAAGGAAAAGGAAATTGAACCGCGAATAGGTCGGTCAAGTTTGATCAATCTATTTCTTCTATTATTTTGTGGGTCTCTTATTCCTTATATCTCTTTTCTTTCTATCCTCTTTGAGAACAACACATGTAGAATTCTTAAGAAAAATATTGCCTAATCACATAAAATTCGTAAGAGAAGTATTGCCTAATCATGTAGAATTCTTAAGAGCATGATTGCCTTATCGTTGTATTACTCACCATTTCTAATTTTTTTTTTAAATACGTAGTGCCAAAGTTTGGACCGTATTTTTTATTATTATATTTGGATCGGTAAAAATAGGTATAATTTTTGGGCTCTCTACTTCAGGAAATGCCCAAAAGGTTTATTGGGCCAGGAGGATGGGGTGCCAAAGCCCAACCAATTTTTCCCCATTTAATTTCCTCAAGAATGGAACGGGGGAAGAAAATAGAGTGAGTGGTCTGCTTCGACACTGCCGCAGAATATGATGTTGAATTTGAAAAATTAAATTCCTAGAAATTCAAGAAACAAAAGGCTTTGTCACCTCCTTTGTGGAAGCTAAATACAAGGCGATGACAATAACATGCAACACTTTTATTCACTCCCTATAAATATACGTAAGCAAGAAAAAGTAAATTGGATTATATTTTTCATCTTCCTACATATCCTTTAAGTTTTGATTGTATGTTTGTCTTCTCTGGTCCATAAAACTTCCTCTCTCTTAAACACCAAAGAGGTTTTAATTAAATTATCAAACTGGACAAGTTATATGGATTCTAATTGACGAATTTTTTTATTAAATATTGAACAAACTTATCAAACTGAAAGTCTTTTTGATTGAGAAGAGGGGTTAAGTTTTAAAACTAATAGTAAGTTTGAACTAAACAATCCCTACATTATATGCATACAAAATATCCCTTAAAAGGAGCAATAAAAATTACATAGCTATCTCTATTTAACAATTTGAAGAGTAGAATTCAATTTTGGGAAAGAACTCTCTGCCCCTCTATTCATCCAATCACTCTATATATACAGAATTGAATCACCCACACACACTCTTATACTTTTCTATACAAGCTTCTACAAGAATAGCAATAGAATAAAAAAGATAACAACAATATACATATGCCAAAGATAGCACATAGCCTCAATACCCCCTTCAAGTTGGTGCATGAAGATCTCGAATGCCCAACTTGCGAAGGAGATACTCAAATTAGGATCGACCCAGCGCCTTAGTGAAAATATCCGCAAGTTGATCATGTGTAGAGACAAAAACTGTACGAGATAATACCTTTGACGAGCTCATCACGAACAAAGTGAAAATCAACTTCTATATGCTTGGTTCTTTCGTAAAAGACAGGATTCCGAGCAATGTGCAATGCTGCTCGACTATCACAACATAGTTGCATAGGCTGCGTATACTCTATCCCGAGGGACAACAGTATCTCTTTAAACCACTTAAGCTCACAAGTTGCCATAGCCATAGCACGGTATTTTGCTTCTGCTGAAGAACGCGACACCGTGTGTTGTTTCTTTGTCTTCCAAGAGATAGGTGAATCCCCATAGAGACAAACCATCCAATGAGAGACCAACGTGTCAAAGGACAACCTGCCCAATCAGAATCACACCAGCCATGGAGCTGTAGATCACTGTCACATCGAAGAAAAATGCCTTGTCCTGGATTCCCTTTCAAATATCGTACCACCCACAGGGCAGCATCCCAATGCGCCTCTTTTGGTTGATGCATAAATTGGGATAGTACATGAACACAATAAGACAACTCGGACGAGTAAAGCGGAGATATATGAGACGTCCCACAAGTCGACGATACTCGCTCTGGATCATCTAGAAGTGGTCCATCGGCTAACGCTAACCGATGTTGTTGTTCCGGAGGGACACGTGTAGGTTTAGCCCCTAACAATCTTACCTCGAGAGTATATCCAATGCGTATTTTCGTTGATAGAGAAATATCCCATCAGGATTTTGAGCGACCTCTACACCCAAGAAATATTTGAGGACTCTTAGATCCTTTATGTGAAAGCACTCGCTAAGGTAGGACTTGAACTTCACAATAGCCTCATTATCATTTCCGGAAATAATCAAATCGTCCACATAGATCAAAACATTGAGTTGAACATCATAATTTTGTAAAGTAAACAACGAATAATCTGAGCATGATTGATGGAATCCATATTCCTTCAAGGCTGTTGTTATCTTTGCAAACCAACACCGAGGTGCCTGTTTCAGTGCCATACAAGGATTTGCGGAGGCGACAAACTCTTTTCGAACTTGAGCCGTGAAAACCCGGTGGCATTTTCATGTAGACTTCTTCCTGAAGATCTCCATGCAAAAATGCATTATGAACATCCATCCGGTGCAATTCCCACTGCTTAGCTACTGCTACTTGCTAAAAAACCCGAACAGTAACCATTTTTGCCACAGGTGCAAATGTTTACGTAAAATCGATTCCTCGACCTGATGATTCCCAAAAACCACCAAACATGCTTTGTAGCGCTCTACTGTACCATTGGCATTATATTTAATTTTGAAAACCCATTTGCATCCAAGTGCCTTTTTATCGGGTGGTAAATCGGAAATTTCCCAAGTCCCATTATTCTCAAGTGCCTGAATTTCTTGTTGCATAGCATTCCTCCACTGTTTATCCTTGATAGCTTCAAAACGTTATAGGCTCACGTCCGAAGTAATAGCTGCAAGAAAATTTTTGTGTCGTGTAGAAAATTGATCGTAACTAACATAGTGTGCTATAGGATAAGGCATACCTGGAAGACACTATGGTTTGGTCGAACGTGTATATGGACTCAATGTTCGGGTGGTATACGTCACATAGTCATGTAAGCGAACCGAGGTCTCCTTCTTCCGATGTCCTCGGCCCAATAAGCCATCCTGGCCCATATGTTCAACCGACTGTCGATCTGGTGTGGTGGGAGGAACCAAAAATTGTTCTGTTGTGGTATTCTCCATGTCAGGTCCATTTCTTATATTTTCGGTTGGCCCACTTCGTGGCCTATTTCCTGCTTCTCCATGTGGCCTTATCCCTTCCTCTTTGTTGTGTTCGACCCTTTCATCCTCTCGGTTCCCTAGACTTGGTTTGCTGGGCTTCGCTAGGTGATACCACAAAAGGCAAACAAGAATTACTTTGGTCCATTGTATCCATACTTCCCCCTTGGCCTCTAAACACCCATTGTCCGTCGACCGAGTGTGCATCAATTGCACCATGAAGAACTTCCTTTATTTTACTATTTTCAGTGGTAAGCTTGGCAAATGGAAACTCATTTTCATAGAAAATAACATCTCGCAAAACAAAAAATTTTTGAGTTTCCAAGTCATATAACCTCCATCCCTTTTTGCCATAGGGATAACCAACAAACACACATTTTTTGCTTCGATCGGCAAATTTGTCACCGCGAGTCTTTTGATTATGAACATAACACAATGATCCAAAACCTTAAGGTGCTCATATGAAGGTGAATGTCCATAAAGAACTTCATAGGGAGTTTTGCCATCTAAAACCATGGAAGGTGTCCGGTTTATCAAATAGCCCGCGGTTAAAACACATTCCCCCAAAACTCAATTGGAAAATGACCTTGAAAACGTAAAGCCCGAGCCACATTCAGAATATGTTGATGTTTTCGTTCCACCCGACCATTTTGTTGAGGTATTCCAATGCAAGAGGTATGAAACACTATCCCATGCTCCAAGAAATAATTTTTCATGCAAGTGAATTCGGTACCATTATCACTCCTAACAATTTTGACGTGCTTATGGAATTGTTTACCAATCATAGCAAAAAATTCTTCAAAATTTGAGATACTTCTTTCTTGTCTACCAACAAATTAACCCAAGTAGCACGAGAAAAATCATCCACAATTATCAAGAAGTAATAGGCACCACAGGAAGAAGCGAGTCCTATAAGGACCCCATAAATCACAATGAATTAATTCAAATAAATCGGAGGCTTTATTATTACTTAGAGAAAAACTCTCTAGTCTATTTTGCCCAATGGCAAATATCGCAATGTTTATTCAAAGTATTACTACCCTTCCTAATGTCAACAGAGGGGACTAACTTGGTGACCTTGAGTGATGGATGACCCAATCTTGCATGCCACAAATCGAGCAAACCTACCCCATTCACTTTGTGGGCTTGTATCTGCAACTTTCCCGAAAGTAGTAGAGTCCATCTTTACGCTCACCCGCACCAATCAGCATCTTCGAAGTGCGGTCCTATAAAGCACACATATGTTTAGAAAAAACAACAATACAATCAGTTTTGTCGACAACTTGTGACACGTAAATTAAATTGCAAGCTAAACCGGGCACATAAAGGACATTAGATACGATCAAATTTTCATCAAGATCAATTGATCCCTCATTGGTAGTAAGAACTTGTTTTCCATTTGGCAAACCTACTAGACAAGGAAGAATTTGTTTCAAGTCATGCAAGTTTCCCAAGTTTCCAGTCATATGGTTTGAGGCTCCTGTATCAATTATCCAAGAAATATTTTCAGCCTTACCGGTCAATTTCTCACTAGAATTTGCCTTATGCGAATTTAACAACTCAAGGAGGGATGCCCATTGTTCTGAATTCAGATCTGGCAGCCCTTGTTTCTTAGCACTTATGTCCGAGTTTGCTTCCGGCGTCACCATAGCCATATTCGCTCGGTGTGTTCCACCTCTTCCTCGTCCCCGGCCATGCTGCCTCTGCCTCGCCCAGCTAGCTTTGTGTCATGGGGTCGATCACCCCACCAATCAGGATAGCCCACAAGTTTAAAGCAATCCGATGCCTCGTGACCCGATCGCTTACAGTGCGTGCAAACCTTGTCCCGAGTCTCGCCACGTCCCTTTGCTCTGAAATTGACTTGGGCTGCAAGCGCCATTAGTTCCCCATGGCCGTCCTTCGTCCGGGTCATGGTTTTGACTCGTTCTTCTTGAACCAGAATCAAATAGACCCTGTTTAACGATGGCAAAGGCTCGGTTGCTAGCAAGTTCGATCGTACCGCCCGTACAACTCTCGCATCAAGACCCATGAGGAATTGATGGACTCGTTCCTCCTCCTGCATTTTGACAACCTTTGGTCCAATTTTACACTCACATTTTCCACAACTACAGAGTGGGTATTGATTGTAGTTCATCGGTTTATCCCACAAGAGTTTCAATTTGTCGTAATAAGCAACAATAGTCAGCCCCTTTTGTTTACAATTTGCTAATTCTGCTTTCAATTGCTAAACCCGTGGTCCGTTTGCAACTAAAAATCGATCCTTGATATCTTGCCATAAATTTGCTGCATTTTCCGCAAGTGATACGGTGGAACGCAAGCTTGGTTCAATAGTGTTCAAAATCCATGACACAAGCATGGATTGCACTGTCCACCACTCTTCTAAATCAGGAGAAGTGTCATCGGGTTGGGTAATCTTCCCTTCGATAAAAACCCATTTTCTTCTGGCTCGCAATGAGGTTTTAATGGCCCTCGCCCATTCTTCATAATTATCACCTTTCAATTGAACGTGAGTGATAATGTTTCCGGGATTGTCATTCGAGTTCAGATCATATGGTGATGGTGTTTTCTTCATGTTTTCGATTTTTTATTTGTCGTCTGTCATGGCTCGATACCATAACAATTTCAAGAGTAGAATTCAATTTTGGGAGAGAACTCTCTGCCAATCTATTTATCCAATCACCCTATATATACAGAATTGAATCACCCACACACACTCTTATACTTTCCTATACAAGCTTCTACAAGAATAGCAATAGAATAAAAGAGATAACAACAATATACATATGCCAAAGATAGCGCATAGCCTCAATACTATTTATACAAAATTTTGGGGCACATGAATGCACTCGATTCATATGGCTGGAATTTTCATTTAGAAAAAAACAAATTCCATATGTAAAAAAAAAAAAATTGGGAAATTTACAAGTAGATCACGGTTCAATTTATAATTACAGCTCCAACCATTTATTTTACCAACAAGTCATGTTTTATGTGGGCCCCATTTGCAAGTTGTATTGGCTTTGATAAGGTAAAAATACCAAAATGCCCTTACTGATATTGCTTTGATGTTTGGTCCGGATATAGGCTCGGAGGAAGCGTGTTGAGAAAGGGTTCAAAACTGGTGAGACAGAGAGTGGGAAGAGAGAGAAACAAAGAGAGAGCACAGCAGAAGAGGGAGACACGGAAGAGTAAGAAGAAGAAGAAGTAGAAGGAGAGGAAGAAGAAGGACGATAAGAAGTATACCGAGAAGAGAGAGAAGGAGAAGGAGAAGGAGAAGAAGGGCGAAAAGGACACCGACAAAAAGACGGAAAATAAGTACACGGAGGAGAACAGCACAAAGAACTAGACCGAGCAGAAGAGGGAGAAGAAGAAGAAGAAGAAGAAGCAGCAACATCAAAAGAGAAAGAGAGCTCATTGAATAGTATGAGGAAGAAGATCGAAACTGATTTCAACCGAGTAAGTTCTAGTGCATTTCGAAGGTTTTTGTTGAAACAATTTGTGTTGGGTGGGGGTATAATTTGTTTCAAAATTGGTCTCATTTTTGGAATTGGAATGAAATATGATGTCATTTCGAATTTGTTTTTGTGTTGGAAGGGGGCTACTATTTGTTTAATAGTGGATTAAATTTCGTTTGCATGTAATGAAATTGTTGTGGATGTTATTTTGTTGAGTGAAATTTTAATTTTAATATCAGGAGAAAAGATTGCTTAGTGGTGGCAAGTTTTATATTAGTTCGATTCTGCAATTTTCCGTAACTTTTTTTCTTTTTTTGTTTTAAAGTTGAAGGTAGAATAATTTTTCATGCGAAGCATTACCTGGTTCTGTGTAATAATTTTTTTATTAGAAAATGGCATTTGATGAATCCCATTATATAATGGGTAATTTGCATCTGATTCTATTCCATGATGTTGTTATTTTCACCTTGGAGAACTGATGTCTTATTGCTTGCATTTTATACATAATTTATTTTTGCTTTGTTTCTTTTTGAAAAATGACATTTTTTATTTAGGGGTTGAATAAAAATCAATCAAAATAATGTTTTTAAAGTAGATTTTCCATTTAGATTTTTTTTTGAGTATTCCGGGATTGCAATGATGATTACACACTCTTTCTTCTGAAAAAAGTTGAGGAAAATTGCTGGCAAAATCGAACCAATATAAAACTTGTCACCACTAAGCAATCTTCTTTCCTGATATTGAAATTGAAATTGAGAATTTTTCGACTTATATTTAACACTTACTGATATTATTATGCCATATTTTTGGGGATATTGAGATAAAGAAGCATCAAGTGATGAAATATGGAAAAATCTTAGGACACCTTCTAACACAACCTTTATTTGGGCTGTGGATGAGAAAGAAAATTCGCTCCGATGATGGCTTCGACTAATAGTAGACATAATTTATGTTATATATATGGTTTGTAGTTGAATATGTTTGGTGGAGATGATTTTTTTTTGTAACCTACTAAGGCATTTTCCAAGCAATATTGTGTTTAGTCTTTATAAGTTGAATTACATGGCGAATGAAGGATAAGAGTATTTGCATTATTCTTAGAAGGGATGGTATATAATACAAGGGGTTGAGAAAATCTCGTACTTATGTCATGTATACTAGTTCTAGTTAGAATTCTTTCGATACTTGCAGAGGTGATCTTTAGATTATCCCATATATGAGGATTTAACTGTAAAGCGAGAAATACTTACCTTAAGTTGATATTTCTGATTAAAAACCATAATGCAAAGTTCAATTCCAGTGTTATTAATACAGAAATCATCAACGGAGATGGTTGTGCTAGGTAGCATACAAGTGATGTAGATTCAAGGCTTGCGGCAATCTGTATAGTTTTCCCCTTATATGGGAAAATTGAGCTTAGGCACTTAGTTGCTTCTGTATGAGTTTGGAAATGAGTGTGATAGATGTAGTAAGCTTTGAATGATGTTTTATTTAGTATATGTGTTGTACTCATTGTCACCAAAAGAAGTTTGCAGTTAAATCAAAAGTTAGAAAACAGCATCAAATCCCGACAAGAAATAGTTTAGTTGAAATTTTTCGTAGCATGTTCAATGTAGTATTGTTATGTTGACATAACTGTTTATAGTGATGTAAGTGTGTTGTAAAAAAGCATTACTAGGAATGCTTTGGTGCATTATTAGGAATGGTATGCTTTTCTGTCTAAAAAAAAAGGAATGGTATGCTTTGTTATCCTAAGGAGTGCTTGTTGATATCTTGGGATTGTGTAATTTGAAGGTTTGATATTACGTATTGAAATGAGTGAAGAATGGTTATCGTTGACTGAAAACACATAATTAGGATTGGTTTGGTTTGTTATCATGAAGAATGGTTGCTAACATCCAAGGATTCTATAGTTGCACATTTGGTATTACATATTGAAATGAGTGAACATTAGTGGTTTGGTGATTTTTTTAAAGGCTTTCATTCACTATTTTAATTTTAAGTACGAGTATGTTTTATTAAATATTGTTATGTTTGTTGTGTTGAACTCTAGGTTGGAAAAATGACTAGTACAAACAGGAAAAGAATGCAGACTCGGCAACAGGCAGCGACGAGGCCAGTGAGAAACGTAATGCAAATGAGCATGAGGACACATTTGGAAGGGACAAAAAGCGTAGGACTTCTATGGGAGGCAGATCGTTAGAGAGCGGGACTGTGGAAGAATGTCACGTATATGACGAAGTGGTGGACTTGTCAGAACACCGTCCCGTCCTTCCGTAGTCCATCTAAGTAGCATGATTGCTAACGCTAGCTATGTCTCCTTTATCGTCAATGTAAGTTTTAATTTTCAATCGTCCACTTGTTTCACATATATAAAGGATTTGGTCCACCCATTTATTATGACATGTTATATTTACAATACTTGTGTTAGGGGATTCAGTGAAAATGTTGCTGTTGTACGAACGCCCACCAACGGAAAACACAACGAAGTGTTTCAAATATGAAGTTATGAGATGCGTACTCCTGCTTTTTACACCACTTTGTATTGGTTTACTCAGTGAGTGCTGCTGTTGTACGTACACCCGACAAACGGAAAACATAACAAAGTGTTTCAAGTATGAAGTTATGAGATGTGTACTCCTTCTGTTTACACCACTTTGTATTGGTTTACTTTACATCGTTGACTTTGTATGTTGTTCGAGTTTAGTGTGCTAATGAAAAATGCGTTGCAACTCTTCTTGTACTACTTGTGAGCTTCTTGATTTCAATTGTGTGAATCACTTACATACAATTAAGAACCACACGACGTGGTTGTCCACGCCTGCACTTAGGTGAATTCCTAGCCCTCTAGGTCACCACTACTAACCCCATAGACCGTAGGGGCCTGTTATGTTAGTTCCTACCCTTCACTTGGTACCCTACTGGCTGTGGTGGATGGTGTTTATGGTTTTTGCATTGCTGCTGCCCACCACGGTCTGCGCCACGCCTTTGGGGGAACCTGTGGTGGATGGCAGCAGATTAGAAATCAATTGTTCT
Organism: Talinum fruticosum; assembly: GCA_021018815.1. Taxonomy (NCBI): domain Eukaryota; kingdom Viridiplantae; phylum Streptophyta; class Magnoliopsida; order Caryophyllales; family Talinaceae; genus Talinum; species Talinum fruticosum. Next base: position 9,344,428 of record JAITYX010000004.1, on the reverse strand, counting down.
TCTTATATGCAGCACTTGGAGTATAAGTTGTCACCATATATGTTACTACCTTACTTTTTATAACTCATAATGTTCATGATTTCACAAAATATAGCTCCATGTTGCAAAGTTAAGTCTAATTTATATGTGAATTGCAAACCATACTAAAACGTATCCAGGGTACACACTTTGGTTATCCAAGGATTACCAAACTACTAACTAATTTCAACATCGATGGTGCATGACCACAGGGTAACCCATGACGGGGAGCAATATGTGTTCTACTGACGTAACACTGAAAGTAATTACAAATATGATACACATGACAACATTTACGATAATATTTCCACATCACTTCATGGTACGAACAAGGGGTTACATAAATTACACACCCATTTGTGCCACCTAACACTAGTAAAACCAACAATGATAGAACGACACACAGTGGTAGTGATACTTGTTACATTTGATGTATCAATCGATAAACGCTTACAAAAATTTCAAGGCCCAAAATTTTACATGCCCCAAATATTTACAAGGCCCAAACATTACATGTTCCAGTAATTCCTCCAAATGCTAACGCTATATGCAAAACATGGTGTCACATAATAATTAGAACCTATCATCATTTCAGACATTCACCACAGGCAAGTCCTCCAGAGCCACAAAATCACCTGGATAATGAGCGTCAAAGTCAGCTCGTGATTCTTTGCAAGTGTTCTTGTCATTCCTTGTTTCTCCACATTTAGAACACCTCCTAGCTTCTTGTTGTCATCGAGCTCATCCCCACCTACGACCAACCCTGTCCTATCATCCACAACAGGTCAATCATGCGTCTCCATAAGATGCACAACATTCATGTAAATTGTTGACTGTGTTGTCGCCTTGTAACAGGGGTGCACATAGTTATACACCCACAAGTTGCACTTGTTAATCATAGCCATTGCATGCATGTAGGTGACCGGTGACGAGGAAGGGGATTGACATTGGTCTCGACATCCGCATCCAATTGTTCCAACTCTCAATGAGGTTGTTGTTCAATTTTCCCCACCTATCCTTCTTGAACTTCGACTATGCCCACTGTTCTAGGTCATTTTGCTCTACCTACACAACCAACTCACACTTAAACATCCTTATTTCTTCCATCTGTACTCAGCATCAATTGGAGCTTGTGCGACCTGATTGAACATTTCATGTATAAGTATCTTTGTGGCTTCTTTGCGGTACCTAAGTTTCGTTGCTGCTTTTACAAAGTTCTCACGAACATGTCGTACACAGTATGCATGGTTATCTACACCAAACACTTTAGACACAGTAGAGAGCAAAACTTTTCCGATCTGTCATTATCACAGGCTTTAAGCCTCCTAAAGAGTTGTAAAATTCTGTCAAGAACCACAACCAATCGTCGTCATTTTGCCCTGACACAACTGCATATGCAACGTCAAATAAATAGTTATCTGCATCCAATGCAATTGCAGCAAACAAGGTCCTCGCGTACGGTCCGCTTAGATGAGTGTCGTTAACAAACAACATCTTCCTACAGCCTAGTATGAAACCATTCACCGATGACCCATATGCAACAAACATTCGCCGGAACCTACAACCACTAACCTGGCAAAATGCCCCCGAGTTAGGATTTGATCTGACAATTTCAGCGCATAACCAGGGCAATAACTTTTACTGATCATGTGGTTCACCCATTAACATTTTTCGGACGTCCTTCAATAACTCAGCCGATAAATAATCAATGGACAATTTGATATGCCCATCTACTAAATGCGCAAGCAAGTTTGCTCTAATCCTTTTCCCCTCCCTTCTCTCATCTGGCATTGATCCCCCACGCTATGCAAGTGGACTGCTTTAAACACTTTCACAATTATGTCATCCACTTTGCCAACCCAAGTTAAACATATGTAAAAAGCGCAATTCACTGCCTTGCACTCCACATTAATGCGCTCCCTGCAATTTCTTTTGAACCTATACTCAAACTCGTGGGCTACTGCATATTTCTACATGCTCAACCTAAATGATTCAGCTGAAGAAAATACCTGCCCCACCCATTTAATTTCATTTTTTCATATGCACATTCTCCTATGGTATGCTTCAGACTACACCCCAGATTGAGGCCACACAACGCCATCATCGGGAGAATGAAACTCAGAGACGGAATTAGATTACGAACCCGACTGTCCTGAATTCTCATGCAGTATGTCCACATCTTCTCTTATCGTAATAGACTCAGCACCCGATCGCTGTCCACTTATTTCTTCCCGTATCTGAGGTTGCAACCTACCATTCACATAGCCACACAAATATTAAGTATACTTATCATAACCCCAAAGTAAAAATTAAGACACACGTACACACCATAGCAACATACAACATAAATATTGAGGTCACATGTTCAACGAACACTAACTTGAATGACTTACTCCATTTCTATGTCCACCATCAACTGCCAAGGCCACATTGCTCGTGTTATCACATCCCCATTTTTACAATCAACCATTTCCCCTATCCATGATAAAGATATCACACTTGGAACCTCATCCCCATATACATACATATATGCAAAATCCACGTTTTGCTTTAATAATTTCTACACATCATCTTCCCTTGAAAAAGACATTATCATCCTCCGATCATACTTGAAACTATACCCCAACTTACGCTCCCTAAAGAAACCCCCATCACGTCCTTAACCAATATATGTACATCACCCACCCCTATATTCTCCTTCAACCAAACATAATTTGTACTGCCACCCACATACACTACACCTCCATTATGCGCCTCCTCCAACTGCCCCCAACACACATACAGAACAACCTTTCTCTCACCAACGACTGCCTTATTTATCAACAACATTTGGAGTAGCTTTTACCGTTTTGACCAAGTCAAAATATTAATCAACCAAACATTAGTGTTCGGTAAGGTAGTGTTTCTACTAGCGTTTGCGGTCTTTATACCGCTTCAAGTAGCGTTTCGAAAAGTTAAGAATATTTGTTTTTCACATTTAAAAGTAGTGTTTCGTATTTTTTTGCCGAAAAATCCCTTCATTAATTTATATTTGGCAAATTATCTACATCCTTTTACGTCAATTTACAATAATCAGTTAACTCAACCGCTAAATTTATTGAACACATTTATTAAACCGCTCGGTTGAACAGATTATCCGCTAACAACCGAAATCTAAACAGCTTATCGATTACCTAAACAGACTATCCGCTAGTCAAACAGCTTATCCGTTACTCAAACGAGCGCATTTTAACGAACGGATACTTCCGGATGCATACAAGATCTTCTGTGATATTCAACGGTAGTTGGACGAGCTATAGCCTCTGTGTTATTTATTTATTTTCAGGTTGGGTTAATTTCGAGTCAAGTTCAGTATCTTATCAAATGATTTCGGGGCACTAGATTTTGGTTCAATAAGTTTGTTATTCAAAGAACTATAAATTTGGGAAAAATAATGTTTGGGTCAAGGTTCACTTTTGTCCAGATTAACTTCGAGTTAGTTATTTTAGTTATTTCAAGGTGCCAAGCCATGTATGGAATTGGTTATTCAGTTTCGAATCAGATGAAGTTTTTACTCACTTTTCGAATGACTTATTTAAGACTTGAGTGTCATTGAGTGTTAATAATGGAAATAGATATGGTAAAACTGACCCTGCTGCCAAAATTCAAACCGAACAATTCGTATTCACCCGAATTGACATACGAAAGTGGATCCAAAATCAAATCGAAGGAAATCGAACCTATAATTTCCTAGCATTTGCTTCTTTTATAAAAATAAGCTTATTGTATTAAATATCAATTGACACAAAATCGATATGAAATGAAAATCACTCGACGAAACCGAAATATCGTCGATTCCAATATGACTCAACCCATAATTAACCAACTTGTACTCGAACCAAATTGTTAAAGTCATATGTGAATTAGGTATACATTATTCACTGTAGTTATTATATTCTTTATATGTGATCGTTAATTGACTCAATTGGTAAAAAGATCTGAAAGATAATCATATTTGAATTGCCCTTTACGCCTCATTCACATAAAAAAAAGAACAAAAAAAAAAAAATTGGAGTATGATCTTTATACAGTTAAGAAGTCAACTTATACCTTGAATTTCAGATTGAGATGCCATCCCCACCCATACCTCCCCTAGTTTCTTGGATCTGATCCAATCAGTACCTTAGGCAACACACACAGGCCCAGGCCCAGGCCCAGGCCCAAGCCCAAGCCCACAGTGGTAATTTTTTTCTATACGAATAATGGTGGTAGATTTGTAGACTGCGTATAATATTAAGGTTTTCTGGTGGCGCAAAGCCGCAATGAATTCATCGTCTCTGTCTATATAAACGCCCTGACGAACAGGAACAGCCACTGATTCCCAACTCTGAATTGCGGTTCCCCCAAGTCTTTGTTTCTCTCTCCGGTTTGTTGTCGATCTACATAGCCTGGGATTTGGCTTTGCCTTGTCAACTCCAGGGCAACAATTTAGAGTCTCTGATGCGCCCCTTCCATGGCGTTTTCAGCGCTGTACGTTGCCTACAACAACGTGGAACTGATTCTGGCATTTTTCCATTTCGAAATCTCAAAGACTAATGCATTCAGACGTTCCCCACATCTCTCTCTCCCATTCGTCATTGGCGTTGTTTTCAAAATGTTGAGTTTGGTTAGGAGAGATGGAGATGATGATTATTTCCCCAGATGATCGACGATGAAATTACTGAGCTATTCAATTCTCATTCTTTGAGAATTCAAGCCAGATTTCTGATCCTCCTCTCCTTTCTTTCCTTTGTCATTAACACAAACAATTTCATCTTCAACAGTAACAATTTAATTTCTCCAACAAACAATAATTCCAATCTTCTCAACACCAATAATCCGTCAACAACAAATTAACATAATTCGTTTATCCATTGCCCCAACAAAAATCATATGATGAGCAAAATGTACATTTAAATTTCACAAACTAGTGAGGATTAGTAGTCTAAGAGACAGGAAAAGAGGCTGTAACTCCCCTTTATTTTAGGTATTTTTCTTCTGATTTTCTTTTAATTTCACATAAATACTCATATCAAATAATTCTAAAATAAATTAAAATTGGAGATAATTGGTGAAAAATTTAGGAGAGTTGAGTTGACCGCTCTCCCTTGAATTTAGGAGCAAAAAAAAAAAACTTAGTAGGTATCTTAACTTTTAGGTCATTTATTTTTTGGAGCCAAAGTTATCAAAAATTAAATTAAGGCGCCTTAAATAATTTGGCCAACTATTTTTATGGTCCAATTCGGCCTGAGCAAGAACAAAGTTGTTAAAAGTCCGTAAAGCCCTTTCTTCTTCTTCCGGAAAGGGGTTGTGGGTAAGGGTTGCGGAGGTACCAGGACGAGTGGAGAAACAGAGGGGAGAGAGAGAGAGGATGAAGAATTATGAGAATGAGCTTTAGTTTTGATTTTGAATTTGAACTTGCGGAGGGCCTCGGTGCCGAAGAGAGTGGAGATAGATGATGATTGGGGGTAATGAAATTCGGAAGAATTTTGGGGGTCGATGGAATTCGGAATCGGAGCATCTACCATAGTCATAAGGAACAAGTAGTAGGAGGATTGATTGGGGGTCGATGGAATTCAAAAGAATTGGGAGAAGCAGAGCCAATGGGTAGGAGGAAGAAGAAGATCTACGAGCAAATGAGAGAGTGAAAATCAAAGCAAACCGAGAAGAGGAAAGAAATAATAAGCAAAAGCAGAACGAGAAGAAGAAGAGGGGAAGGCGCCTTAATTTAATTTTTGATAACTTTGAGTCCAAAAATAAATGACCTAAAAGTTAAGGTACCTACTAGTTTTTTTTGTTTTAGGAGTAAATTATAACCCCCACTCCCAATAACTTCTAGGGAAATTTACAGCCAGTGTACCACTTTAATTTTTTAATTACATTTTTGGTGGGAATTTTTACATTTAAGTCATTCAAAGACAATAATACCCTCTCTCTTCTTCCCACTATCTGCTAGCCCCTCTCCCCCTCTCCTCCCCTTCCTCTCTCTCTCCTCCCCTCTCTATGTGTGTCTCTCTCTCTCTCCTTCCCTCTCTCGTCAGTCTGTCTCTCCCTTCCCCCTCTCTATGTGTCTCTCTCTCTCCTCCCCTCTCTCTTATATATTGTAGGTATATATGTAAATAAGGACTAACCTTAGTAGTTGCGGAAGCGAATAGATCGACCGCCGTTCGTTAGCCCACAAGTCGATTCCCGAGTCACGAACTCTCTCGAGTCCGGTTGTGCTCCGAAGTCCGGTTCAGTGTCGTCCGGAACAGGTATATCCGGCGTCTACTAGAGTCGCCGGAAACAGCCACGTATCAAACCCGAAGACCCTTAGATGGTCGGTCTAACAGTGAGGGAGATTAGAGGATTTCTAGAGAGAATCCGAGAGAAGCAACCAATGCTCGTGTTTTGTCTTTCTCGTATTCGCGTGTGTTCTCTCGTATGTCCCATTACAGATTAAATAGGAGCATCCGCTCCTATCCTTATTGTTAAGAAGTTGAGACCATCTCAACTTCATCTGCCATCCCACTTATCCAGGAACCTTTCTCGGATAAGAAGGAGACTAATTAAGCGGAAATTAACGGGCCTTATGAACCTCGTCCAACAGCTCCCACTCGGCCACGTAGGCCGTACAACAAAATCTCTAATCCTTTATATCTCCTCATGTTTCATACCGGGAATGAAGCGTGCGACCAAAAAAGTAACCAGTAGTGTCATAGTTATATAAAAGTAAATTTTGGAAAACAAAAAAAAAAAAAAGTAAATTTTGAATAAAAGTAAAAATAATTTTACATTTTAAAATAAAAATAATTTTATTATCATAAAATTTTTATTTATAATAATTTAAATTTTTAATTTTATTAATTTAAATAATATTTTTATTTTTTTAGTCAAAATAATTTCAATCAGAAAAAATAAGTTTATATTTTTTAAATTTCATGACAATAATCCTAGATAATATAAAAATTAATCTCAAAATAACATCATTATTAACCTTGGATGATTGTTCATGTTTACATTTATTAATTTAATATTTCAAGTCGAATAATTAAGGTTTAGAATTTAAATAATATTTATATATTTTTTCAGTTAAAAATTTTAATTAAAATAAGAAAAAATTAAAATTTTAAATTTTATAATAATAAACTTAAAATTTAAATTTTATTTAAAATAAGATAAAAAAATAAATATATTATTTTTTGTACAAAAATAAATAAATTTATTTATAATAAAAAATACATAATGATACTAAAAGAAGTTTCTTAAATTTTATAATAATAAGCTTAAAATTTAAATTTTATTTAAAATTAGATAAAAAATAAATATATTATTTTTTGTGCAAAAATAAATAAATTTATTTATAATAAAAAAATACATTATGATACTAAAAGAAGTTTTTAATAACAAAAATTATTTTTATTATAAAATGTAAAATTATTTTTATATATAAGAGAGAGGAGGTGAGGAGAGAGAGAGAGACACAGAGGGGGGAGGAGAGAGAGACGCATAGAGAGGGGGAAGGAGAGAGATAGACTCACAGAGAGCGAAAGAGAGAGAGAGGAAGGGGGAGGAGAGAGGCAGAGAGAGGGGTGGTTGGCAGGTAGTGGGAAGAAGAGAGGGGAGGGTATTATAGTCTTTTATATTATTTAAATGTAAAAAGCTCCACCAACCATGTAATTAAAAATTGAACAATAACCTAACTGTAAATTTCCCTAACTTCTATAATTGCTTAATAACTTCCCCTTAATTCTCTCTCTTCCCAATCCCAATAAATTCTCGAATCCCACTCCCTCTACCCGAGTGCACGTCTCCCGCATCCCCGTCTCCACACTCCTGTTTACCCCATGGCCAGAATCGCATAACCCTGTTTCTCCCACTGCCACTTCCCTTCTCAACTCTCCAACAACATCAATGAAGCCAACCCAGTGTCGCCGCCGCCCTCTTTCTCTCTCTCTTTCTTACTCGCATGGTCTCTTCGTGTGGGTTGATGCTCGCTTTTATGAGGATTTGGTTGCAGAAAAATCCCCAACTTCAAAGGACGAAAATAAACAAGAGAGAAGCTTCAAATTGGTAAACTTTCCCCCATTTTCTCATCTTTTCTGCACCGATATTTCAATTAGGGGTTTTGAAATTTGAGTATTGTGAAATTGCAGATAATTCAAAATGGGTTATGGGTATTTGTCGACATGGCTAGCGGATCTCCATGCACCTTCTCATTAATAGTTCAACCAATTGCCATATGCAAATCTATAGGGAAGAAAACTCCTTTTCGCGCAGTAATCTCTCTCTCTCTCTCTCTCTCTCTCTCGTGACAAACATAAAACTTTTGAAAGTGGGAAATTGGTGGATTTGATTAGATAATTCTCGGAAAATATGATTGTGAAAAGTTTGGTTCTTGCATGTAAATTGGTGATTCATGAAGTTGAACATGTCATTGTAGCTTAATTTGTGGTCGTGGGCAACCAAAAATTTTCACTACTCAAAGCTTTTATTGTGTCAATTTCCTGGATTTTTCAATTTTTCGGAACAGATTTATTTCTTAGAATGTCATTGCCTTCATTCATTGGATTTTATTTTGTTCTATATTAGCTTTCGATTTTCTGGGAACCGGAAGTGGTTTTGGCTAATTCCAGTAGCGGTTTCAAAATTTTGTATATTTGGGTGATATTATGTTGGGTCTTTAACGCCAATTGTAAGTCATTGGGAGAGAAAGAGGGTGGTTTTGTACTGCTGGGCATGTATGTGAATTTAGTGAAGTTATCTATGTAATCTATGTTCTTGGTGCTTTTTGTGAGGGGCTTAACTTATTAGATGAACAACATTGGAAAATAGTTTCTTATGTAGAGGTGAATTTTTTTTTTGGAGGAGGGGGAGGGATTGGTTTAGTGGAAGCGAGGTAGAGTGGTTAACTTCGAATAACCATTGATAAGCTTCCTACTCGCTTCTATGAAGCTCACCTCATTTTTTTGAACTAAAATGTGGCTTGACTTAATTTCCCTTTGCTGTACATTATCAAATGTTCAGTAATTTCTCATTGGCCGATATGAAACCCATGATCCGTGAGCTATTGGTTATGTTTGGTGAATGATTTTTAGTAAAAGTAGGGATCACGAAGGTGTGATTTATGTGGAGTATTTGCATCATACAATGGTGATATATGAAATGGGTGTAAGTAGTGGCTGATTTATATTTTTTGGGAAGAGGATTTCTAGGACTCAAGACAGTAATTGTTTCATTTGATGAGCGATTCTGGTAGTTTAAATTCACAAGCATCTTTTTGATGGCTCATAAAGATTCCGTGAGTTTAAGGATGGATAATTTTCTGGCACATTCATTTAATTTACAAGCATCTTTTTGCTTGAAAGGTCATGTATGTAATTACCAAAATTATTTCTAATTCCTTATTTTTTCTTTATTGTCTCCCTCTATTGATTTCCAGATCCTCATGATAGGTACCCTCTCTGGTCTTAGTCCAACATTGTTGTCGGTTACTTCAAAAACCATCAAAGGTAATATGTATCATCTACAAATTTTCTCAACAAGTGTTTTCATTAGATATTGATTTTAGGGCCTAAATTTCATTTTGATTCAATTTGTTTGTTTAATTGATATATATATATTATTTTGCATATTGGTTTCATCATGCAATATTAGTTAGGAAAAATTTTCTTGATTGAGAATTTTGGTCAGATTTTTAAGTTTAGAATGTAAGTAGGAGGTAGTTTCAATATGTATAGGTTATTTAAGCATATAAAAATTCATGTATATTCTTTAATTACATACTAGAGTCCATTAAGCTAGAGAAGCACATAGCTCTAACTAATTGATTAACGCAACAGAAGTCGCACACTTGCACCTCCATAAAATATTTTTATATGGTTTGGATATTACGACGACTATGGTTTTAACTTTGTAACTTTGGAGTATGATGATAGAAACAGAAATAGAATAGGAGGAGGTAGTTTTTGATTTCAATGACTTGCACACTCGTGTTGATGTGTGATCAAGTTTTTGTATGCATTGATTAGATGCAAGAAGTGAGTATATTACAGATTATGAGCATGAGACAAGTTAGTCCAAAGCATGTATATCCAGGTGGAAAAAATCCAACTCACATTAAATAGAAACAAGGCCAGAAGTTATCATTTGTTTATTTTCGTAATTTGAACAAGCGGAATACCTTCCTTTTTCCATTCTCGGGACCCAATTTGGGCATCTAACAAGTAGGGCAAATACCATGTCTAATTTGAATATGCGGTGTAGTCAATAGCTCAAATGTTGATGCTGGAACTTTTCATGAGTTTGGCTATCCTAATTTATTGTTCACTGTCCTAATTATTATAGATTGGTAATATAATGAAGTTCACTGTTCTAACTGTTTGCTATTTGATTGTGTCCTATATTAGTTTTGAATTTTCTACCATGTCATCTTATTCCACACCCCTTTGTTTTTCTCCATTTATAATCATTAGTCTCTAATCTCTGTATTTTAATGGAGCAATTTGGTTTTGTTGGCGGGATACTCATATGAGTATTGTTGAAATATCACTCTACTGTTGCTGAAAAGTCACTTGGAGAGCCTTGAATCTTTGGACAAATCTACTTGCATACTATGTAGTACATTGTTAGGGGTTTTCTAAGCTCATATACTACAATCTAGAATATGTTATATATTTAGGATTTAATACAGTCGGTACTTTTTAGGTATATTATTTTAGATATGAAAACTCTACATTTTTTGGTATAATTTTGATTAGTTTAGTTTACATTATCACAAATAATATTTTTGCAAGAACCCTCCCCCTTTTAACATATTCGATGAAACAAAAGGAATGACTTTGCAATCTTACCGTAATTACACTCGTCATTAACATGTCGCTCTGTTATTATATATATTGATACCGCTGAGAAGATGGTTCTTGAGACACGGTGATGTTCTTTATAAGGAAGGGATTAGTTTTTTAAATTGGGCTACCTCTTTTATTTGTTTTTTAGAGGGGGAAGGGGTTCTTCATGTTCTAAAATAATTTATTTTAAGTTATGTTTCCCCATCCCTCTCCTTTGCTCTAAGCAATAGGTAGATTTGCAGACAACTTACTTTAACCCTTGGCTTTGTGATTAGCTTTTGAATTCTTTGCCCATATAGCGTTTTTCTATCCCCTTCTACGTTATTTTATTCAATGTGTTCATTATTTGAATCAGGTAACGTATTTGAAGACGAAAGCCAAGGCAAAGGCTTATGGTCTTACAATGAATCATAAGTTTATTGATAATATTACGAATTATTTTTTCTTATTTTTACAATTTTTTACATTTAATGTATCACATACTTATTTAAATAGTTGATCCCGAGGCAACACGCGGGTCTTAGCTAGTTTAAATAATGGCATACTAATAAGCATTATACAAGTTTAGTAGCATGGAAAGGTAAGGCAAAAAATTTATGACATTTCTAAATAAATTTTAAAGTTTAGTGGAATATTTGGTTAAGAATTCATTGATAGACACAAAAAAAGTTCACATAACGGAGGAACTAATTTGAATAGAGAATACTTGATTGCAAACAAAAACATAGTTTCGTTTGGTTTTGGTTTGTTATGGTTATGTTTCTTCGGCCTAATGTGCATACTTGTTCTATTTGCTTGAGAACAGCTTGAGGAAGCATAAATATTAAAGTCACTAATGCAGGAATCACTTTTTATTACGGATGAAAAGGACCTTTAACTATGGTTATTGGGCGTCGTGTATGTAGACGTGATTGCAGATGAACATTCTTTTTTACTATGGTTCAAAATCGTTAGTAAAAGAGAATTTATTACTACGGCTTAGTGAAGGAACCGTAATAAAAAATAACTTATTACTATCGTTTTTTATAAGAACCGTAATAAAAGGTCTAAATTTTTTTAATAATTATTTTTCAGTTTTCTTATCCCCTGTACAATTATACAATTAATATAAAATCACTTACAACCATTTACACAAATTCCGTCAGAATATATACAAAAATCAGAATAATTATATAAATATATATATAACCAACAACCTCATACATAGTGGTATGGTACACAGATTAAAAAATCACAAAACCAAAATTATTTCATAATATATACCTATTTAAGTGTCTTTATACAGTTATATATAAAATGTGTCCAACCTTGTCTTAGCTCATCCAAGCACAACATACATGGAGTGCGGAGGTTTTTTCCGTAAAATGTTGAGACCAATGCTGTAAAAGTAATTTAATTATGTCAAGTGTAAATACTAATTAAGCTAAAAAGAACATAACAATTATTAAATTAAATTTTTTTATTATGAAATATAAGTGCAAGTATCTCTTTGGGATTAGATTCGAGATCATTGAAATCCAACTAGGTCACAATGTCTTTCATGTCTTGGAAAATATAGGAGCTACACTCCACATTCCCCTTTTATTTGTGGTAGGGAGAATTAATTAGTACTTATATAGTAAGTAATTTTACAAATGAAAAAACTAATTTAATGCTAAGTAAGAGACCTCATCTTAATAGGGACAACAATTAGGTTTGATTTCACACGTGGGCCTCTCGAGCCTCCCAAGTAATAATACATTGTGAGAGCATTATTTTTCAATTGGATGAAAAATAAAATTCAATTAACATACAATTGAAAAGAATATTTAACAAAAAAGCATAAAATGAGTAAGTTATGAACTCATTAGTTGAGTACGCTCTTGATATCTTTCCTCACGGGATGACCCGGATGATCGAGTTAGTACGCGACGCTACTCATCGAATATATGGAAACAAGTATTCAGTGTTGGCTACATCGACACAAATAACATATTTATAAATATGTAACACCATTAAAATTTCATTTAAGTTATTTGTACACTTATCCCTCAATGAACGACGCCAAGTAACATTTTTTGCACCTTTTTCATGAGCCTCGAGATATAATCGGATCAGTCCTTAGTTTCTTGTCCTATTGCTTGAATGGCATGAGGATTGGGAAACCGATCATACTCATTTCCTATCTCGTGCAGCAACTTATTACATATTAATCGTACATATAGTTAGAAATGGGAATTAACAGTTAACCGAACTTATATAAGTAGTAACTCACATAAAGCTAAGCATAATAGCGGATGCGCCGATCTCTTGCATCTCCAGAAATTGCATTATGTCGTCCAAGAACACATGTATGGTCATGTCATCGTCGTCCCCATGTAATACCCCAAACACGTGATTTTGGCGTGTTGATTTCAAAACTTGTGTCTTCCGGCAAAGTCTTCACAAAACTTTGCGAAGAGAACATCAATTCGTAGATGACTCGTGAATGGGTTGGAGAGGCGACTATTGTAGACGACGATTGGGGGCCGCTAAATGCTTGCTGGTGCCACTTGAGGACATGGGAGTGCCCTTCTTCCTACTATCGGCTCTTTTCACGACATCCTATTTTAGATAGGACCATAATACACGAATTAGTCAAAATACACGGACGTGATAAACAACCAATAATTTTATATTTTCAAATGAAATAGCGTAGAAAGAATGACCAAACTCTTGAGCCAAGGAATAAAACTGTTCACCACGTTGTCAATAGTGCGGAGGTCCGCTATCCGGATTGGAAACTTACAAGTGCCTTTTCCCTTGCACAACTTCTCTCACACTCACCTTCACTCGATCACCTAAAAGCAAGTGCCCCATGAATGACGACACTTGGCTTCACGGGGTAAGCAACACCCGTTGTCACAATGTGATCTAGGGGAGGGTGATGAGAAGGTAGCTTTCAATGCGCCGACTGTATAAGAATTAGAATAACAATTAGAATCACGGGATAATCTTTGAGAGATATGTTAAACTATCTAAAAATACTGGAAAAAAATGGACAGAGTTTCCCATTAAAAGTAGACATTTTCCCGGATAACGACCCTTATCCGAAACAACAAAAACAAACAACTAATTACTCAATGGCCACACGTCGAGTTTCAAAATAACAACGAGTGTACACACCATTCATTCAACAAGTATGCACCAATAAGTAAAGCTAGCAATGGGAGGGAGGGTACGGGGCGGGTTTTCCTACACCCACATTCATATCCATTTTCAAAATATGTAACCATACCCATACCCATATCCATACCCTTTGGGTGTTAAAAATCTATACCCATATCCATACCCACCGAGTTTTGCGGGTATATAGGTTTTATTTGGGTATAAATAGACTATAAAAAAAATCATATTAAACCCATATTTAATAATTCTCATAATTAAACCAAAAAAACAAACATTTCACAAAATTGCAGGTCACAAATTAGCAGTAATAGTGCAACACCTTACTGCCAGGACATAAACATTCACAATCACAAATAATCCATATTTAGTATATTAAAATATTCATTTGTTTGAAAGTTCCAAAGTTGTCAAAGTACTTGAAAAACTGAAAATAGTATTGAACCAAAGCTTTCAAATTCAAATTTAATTTCGTCATCCATATCTACAAAGCCAATGAAGGAAAATAAGAACGGCAAAATGAAATGAACAAACAACACAAACTCGCCTAAACATATGAACCACTCACCGGTTCGCCGATTGGGTGGCTGCCTTGGTGGTCGTCGGTGCCGAGGATGACACAGAGAAAGCAATGAGAGAAGAGGGGAGAGAGTGAGAGCTTGAGTGAGATAGAAAGTGTGCGAGCAAGAGAGACGAGAATGTAGATTACTACTATTCGCCGGCGACATATAGAGTTGTCGATGACATATAGGGTCACCGACGAGAGAGCCTCCAAGCGAGAGAACGACAAGAGAAAGAGAGAAGAAGAGGAGAGGCTGAGGGTCGTGAGAAACCGAGCACGGAGCAGAGGTCACGGACTCACGAAGCGAGCAGCACGAGAGTAGGGAAACTAGGGTTTGTTAGCTTTTTTTGCTCGAAACGAATTTAGGCTTGGGCCTAAAATTTAGTCCTCATGTCTCTCATAAACAACCCTCCTCAAATTTTTTTTTTTAACTATTTAACAAAATGGGTTATGGGTATTTAAGTGGGGTGGGATATGGCGGGTACAGGGCGGATATTGCGGGTATAGGTTATGGGTGTATATCGGGCAGGTGAAGTCTAAACCCATCCCCATACTTGCCCCATGCCCATTTTAACCATACCCTCCCCATATCCATTTTTTAAAATTTTTTAATACCCATTCAGGATTTTACGGTTTTTAAACGGTACGGGTTTTTTTCCAGCTCTACCGATAAGTAGTCAAAAATAAAAACATGCATTCTAATTAGGTAGCAAAATCTTAAATACCTCGACCATAAGTTCGAATTGGCCAATAGGTGAGGTCGCGTTCGCCCTCGTCGGTGTCCGGGGTGAGAATGGATGTAACTTTTCCATGTTGGGTGTCGGGATATCCATGTTCGTGAAGTATGCCATGAGGCGAGTTCTTCATCCGAGCCTTCATCTCTTCCATCCGTGCAGCCACTCAAGACTCCACTTAGGTGGCCATTTGGGACTGCATTTGGGCGGACAATCGAGACTCTACTTGAGAAATCATTGCCTCGATATCCACTTGGATGGAAAAGATGGGGCGCTTCTTTCTAGCTCCAAAGTGCTCAAGTATCCCCACCCTCCCACCAATGGCTCGAACACAATCGGAATGCTCATCTCTATATAGGGCGAAGGCTAACTTATCCTTCCTCCCACTGAAGTCGAGGTTTGTGACAAAGACTTCTGTAAGAAGGAAATAAATTATCATTGTGCAATTCATATAATTAAAACCGATGAGTTTTCAAAATAAATAAAGAAATATTCAAAAACTCATGAGTCGTTGCACAATATATTCTACTTTGACCCATAACTCGTCCCTCTCAATAGTGAGTTGTGAAGGATATGTGATGACACCTTTATTGGATCCTCTTTGAAGTTATTGAAGTTTCTACGTGTACAACTTCTCCTTCACTTTCGTGTATCTCCCATGGGATATCGTATGTAGATACGCATTGCTCTTAATCCTCTTCCAATTGGCTTTACCTCGTGCCTGCGCAAGTAAATAAGACAACAAAATTTTCGTAAATAAGACTAGAAATGTTATATTATAAAGAACTTCTAAAGAAAATAACTATAAAAAAATCAGCAAATAAAACTTATAGAAAAAAAGAGAACAAATGTTAAATTACATTGTATTCCGGAGAGGAGACATATGCTTCAAAAGTCTTCCAGTCCTCTGCGGTTATGGAGTTGTAAGCTTCCCGGGGTCTACCTTATGTCTTAATATCCCTTGTCTTGTAGACCCAAATAGCGGCAATGTGAGACTTAAATTTTCTAAATTTTTCGATCGCTGACATGATGGTCTTATGTCTTACAACAGGGATATATGATTCCTTAACGTCCAAGATGACGTTTTATGAAACCCAAGAACTATATGCATCAGTAATAGCCATTTACAATAATTTACAATTTTAAGTTGAGATGTAGTGTATTTACTCGTATATCATTTCAAAGGTTTTTCTTAACCGATTCTAGGATTGTGCTCCAACTTCTGTAGTTGATGTTCACGTGCGAGCGGGTTGCCGCACCAACGTAGCTCATAAAGCGAGTTATGTACTCACCTACCGGGTCATGGTGCCTGTCGAATTAGACCCCGGTTAGAAGAGTTGGATCATCTCCGCTACGTGCCAACTTGTCCTTGTTCATCGATGTTCGTCCCCACGATTTCTTTGGAATGTGGGAATGATCCATTTTATATTACCACAGTTTAATTCGAATAACACAACTTAATAGAATAAAAAGAGTTTTATACACCGTTATCACAATAAAAGTTGCAAAACCAAAAGGTCAAGGAATTATTCTAGTTGTAGACCTTGAGAGACAATTTAAAATATCACGAATCCTGGAAAAACGGATAAAGTTTCCACTTAAAAGTAGACATTTTCCCGGGATAATGGTACTTATTTGAAACAACAAAAACAAACAACTAATTATTCAACGACCATACGCCGGAGCAAAAATTATTTACCGAGAGGTCTTTAATAATTAAATTTCACAATAATCTTCCTTCATCATCCTAACACATTTTACACAATAATATACAATTTTTCTTCAAATGTATACAGTAGATAAGTTACAGACAAGTAGTTATACTTAGAAAAAAGAGTAAAGAAGAAAAGAACATGCTACTGTGTAGTATACAATTTAGCAACTATACACAATATATAAATTAAAACCCTAAATTATACATAGAAAAATTGCATAATAGTATACAATTTAGCATGCAACAATAACGACGAGAGGCGAGAGCGAGCAGATAGTAGAACAGTGAGCAAAGCGGAGACAATGGCTAGGAGAGAGCAACGACGACGACGACGTTGACGGTGAGGAGAGAGCAGAGAGCAGAGAGCAGAGAGACGAGAGTAAGTGTAAGAAGTAGAGAGCATAGAGTGAAAGGTGGAAAACCACATTGGTCGTGTTTTTTTAATTTTGGTGAGACTTTTGATTACGGTTTAATGAAAGATCTATAATAATAAACCAGCTATTACTATAGTTCTTTTACTCGAACCATAGTTAAAAGTGGACATATTCTCCTATGACGATGGTTCAATGAAAGATCCGTAACAATAAGTTCTTCCGAAAGACCACATATTACAAAAATGCCACCACCTAATTTTTTATAATAGTTTTCTTTATAAGTGTTGTTAAAGTTGTTAAAAGTCGTTTTTGTATTAATGAGCCCAATAAGTGATCATTGACAAAACTAAGGAATTAATGAACTGCACCTTTGCAAGCATAAGAAAAAGAAAAATGCCTGGTGGCTATGGTTTGAAGTCTCGCATTTAACTTTCTCAACAAGCTTTTGGCACTTTGCTACAATCCACTTTGTTGATGAAAGAGGCATCCCAAGATATTTTATGGGGAAGTTTCCCAAAACAAATCATGTGAGTTGTACAATCTTTTAGGTCGAGTCACCTATAAGAAATGGTCAAAGCCATTTACCATGAGGCCTCGCTGAGCTTTCATTACCTTTACAAAAAATCGTTAAGTCATCTGCAAAGCAAAGATTAAGCAAATTTAACTTCTTGCATAGAGGATGGTATCTAAACTTGGAATTATATGTTTGCGGATACTCCATTAGCACCACAAACAATAAAGGGGATAATGGATCCTCATGCCTAGGGGTGTAATCGAGCCGAGCCGGCTCGTATAAAAGCTTGCCAAGCCGAGATTGTGACGAACCCGAGCCGAGCCTCGGAAAGTTATCCGAGCCGAGCTCGAGCTTGCAATGTTGGAGCTCGTAAGCTCGCCGAGCCTACACGAGTCCATTACATACAAGCCGAACGAACGAACGAGTAAACGAGCCGAGCAAACGAGCCGAACGAGCCTACCAAACGAGCCTAAACAAGCTCGGCTCGTCGAGCTTACATAAGTTAATTACAAATGAATCTAAACAAATTGAAACAAATGAGCTAAAATTTGTGGAGATTAGTATGTTAAGAACTTTTTTTTTTTATCACCGATCTAGCAATTAATTTAAATTTTTTAATTTAGCATAATTATTTTGATTTATATTTCTTATGTAAAGCATTTGGTTATACCTAATCTATTAAAACTTTTATTTACCAATTACTAACATTTATATACATGAAAACCCAGAATCAAGATAGATGAAATGTTGATAATGAATATATGATTCACATTAATCTAGTGCAGGAGGTAGAGTGATTAATCCATATCGTAGCTCGTTAGATCCTAAAACGGTGGAAGCTTTGATATGTGGAGGTGGTTGGTTCCATCATCTACATGGTGTCACAAAAAGAGGAGGAATGTAGTTTTTGTCAATTTAAAGTATAAATTAAAATAAAATTGTATTAATGATTTAGTTGTAACTTTTATTTGTCTCCCTTTCTCAGGTGTTAAAAGAAGACGATCAACCTAAAGAGTTCATATTGCCAATGTCTAATGAAGGATCGACGTGCCCACTTTGATAACATTTTGCTATATTGAAAATGTGAAATAAAGAGCCTTTTTTTTTTAAGTGAATGATAGATGTTATTATTACAAGGATTTTAAATTAAAATTCAAGTTTTTTAGTAATTTGTATTTCATTATCAAAGAGTCAAATGTTTTATTTATGTTTTATACTATTTTTTAAAGTGGTATATTGTGATTGTTAAGAAAAAGAGTCTCAATTAAATTTAATTTTATGTTTTTATAGCAAGTATATATAAAAGATGACTTTGAACCTAAAAACAGGAGTTTAATAGAAACTTTTGACGAGCCGATGACGAGCCGAGCTTGGGCTCGAGCTTTTGGCGAGCCGAGCTTAGGCTCGAGCTTTTGGCGAGCCGAGCTCGAGCTTAATTGTGCCGAGCTTGGCGAGCCACGAGCCGAGCTCGAGCTACAAATGATACTCACGAGCCGAGCTTCGAGCCTGGCGGAGTTCGGGCTCGGCTCGGCTCGAATACACCCCTACTCATGCCTAATTCCTTTTGCTCCGAGAGAAACACCTAAATGTCTTCACATTTAATGAAATTGAAAATTTTCCAGTGGTAACACATTGCATAAGCCAATCAATGAAAGTTGGAGGAAATTTGAAAGCTTTCTAAGATGTATCTCAACCAAACCAGGCAATTGAATCATAAGCTTTTTGCAAATCAACCTTTTGCATGTATCTAGGGAATAATGTTTTCTTTTATATAGATGAATCAGGTCTTGGTTGATAAGGATGTTCTCAAAATGCGCATCCCTTGGTTTTCATTCACAAGCACATGCAACATTCCTTTAAGTCTATCATAAAGCATTTAATGCATTTACAAAGTGTATTACAACCTACTATTGGATTGAATTCAGCTGCAAAGATAGGATTCACTTTAGGTATGAGAGTGAGAATGGTACTATTTAGCTCTGGCAATAAAGTACAAATATGAAAGAACTCCAAAATTGCTGCAATAACATCTTGTCCAATGATTGCCCAAGCCTTCTTAAAGAAACCACTTCCATACCTATCAGGCCTTGGGCTCTTAGTTTCTCCCATAGCAAACATAACTTTTTTAACATCATGAGCTGTAAAAGGTTGCAACAAAGCTATTTGATGTGTCACTTCAAGTACCTGACCTATTTGAATCACTTTAGGATAAACTTGCAGGTGGTTATGTGTCCAGTAATTTTTATAAAGTTAAGAAAAGTAGTCCGAATTCCCTTCATATTAGTCTGGGTGCAACCATTGGTATCCATAACAGTAATCACACTTGTTTTAGTATTGCCTTTGTTTAATAGGAGAATAAAATAATTTTATATTTTGGTCTCCATGTTGAATCCAATCACATTTACTCTTTTTAGAACCTTTAAGAATTCTCATTACTACAATTTCACTCGAGTCCGGCTACTATTAGCTCATATACGAAATAAAGTTATCCCATTATGAATTTTTTTCCATTCATAATCTGACCCTGAGACCTTTCTTAAGAATAGCAAATATCAAATTAATTGAACCAATCCAATTAAAAGAGATCAAGAAATTTTTCTTAAGAAAAGCAAATGTTAAATCAATTGAATGGACCTTTAAATAACCATCTTCATCAAGTTATAACTTAGCAAAGTCATTTTAGGATGCGTGCAAACACCATTAGTATAGATATCAGAATTCAACAATATTTTCATGATAAAGTCTCCTAATTAGGACTGGTGGGTTGCCAACTACCTCAACTATGGATTAGATAAGTGATATTAAAGTTGATCCCTGACAAGCTTTAAGTTTTTTGCATAAACTAATAACCAACGCATATATACTCGTCATTTGATTTGTTATAAATGCCTTGTAAAGCAAAACACACAGATTCTCTCTTATTAATAAGTCACGTGTTAGTTTAAATATATTAAAGAATTCTCATGAAACTTAAGAGTCGTCAAAAACGTACACTACTGAACACAACACAAAATCCACAAGAATCAGCAGGGCACGTTTATGATAGCCAACTTTATTCCTTTGGGAAGTTGCCCAGCACTATCAGAATTATCCTTTTCAGACATTTGCACGCTCTCTACTATTCAGAAAGGACAGGGAATGAGAAAAATAAATGATCAAGAGATGGAAACTTCCAAGCACTGTAAGACTAAAACAGAAAGCGTAAGTCTATATCAACCCACATCAACGTAAGCTTGGCTTCGTATCTCGCCAAAACCCACAAACATCTATTCTGTTACAATAGAAAAATGGGCACTTTTGACATGTTTACGCAGATGGGCTCCGTGCTGGCCTCTGTCATGTTCTTCTGGGCAATGTATCAGCACTACCTCCCAGCAAAAATACGAGAAACGATTGAGTTCTACTCCTCAAGATATACCCACAAATTGATGAATTATTTCTCCCCTTACCTGGTTATAACTTTTGCTGAGTACACCAACGATCGTTTCAGTAGGAGTGAAGTTTACACCACCATCGAGAATTACCTCAGCGACAAGTCCTCCATGGAAGCCAGAAGCATGAAGGCAGACTATATCAAGGATGGCAAGTCTTTGCTCCTCAGCTTGGGCGACAATGAGGAGGTTGTTGATCAGTACCGTGGGGTTCAAGTCCGATGGTCCTTCATCACAGAGTCCACTGGCTCCAACCCATATTCATTCTTTCCAACCTCAGATGAGAAGAGGTATATATAGACCCATGTTTTTAGTTAAGTTTTTTTAAATTGAGGTGGCTAGCGGATCAATAAGGCCCGTCTTGTTGGCCAGGTGAACCCTACTTGGCTTCCTTTGGTCCAATGGCAGATGTATGAATTTAAATACTCTGTAGTTACAGGGGAATTGCAAGCTTACTATCCTCATATAACCTAAAAAACAAAAAAGAAAGAGAGAAACTGGCTTTGACTGGAGTAGATTCGAGGGCCGGCCCTGCCTGACAAGCCACGTCGTAGGCCTGACTGAAACTAAATCACTAAACTCAGCCTGCAAACCTACCGACCAGGCTTGGCTCATTTTCAGGGGCTAGACCACCCTGTTTGATTGTCGATTGGACCAAGTCAACCAGTTCGCTAGGCCATCAGACCATCAGTAATTCAAAGTATACCCATCAAAAGCGGCTCATCTTAAAACATGTTGTCTGAATGATTTTATGCTACATTGTCCAACAGGTACTATCACATGATGTTTCACAGCCGTCACAGGAAGTTCATACTTGACTCTTACTTGCCTTATGTTTTAGAAGAAGGGGAGTCAATTGCGGTCAGAAAACGAAGGAGAAAGCTCTTCACAAATGCAGGCAGTGACGGACCAGATTGGATGGGTGACAGAGGAACAATGTGGAGTCACCTCGAGTTCAAGCACCCCGCAGGATTTGACAAGCTGGCAATGCAGAAAAGCAAGAAACAAATGATAATCGAGGATCTACAATGGTTCCTGGCAGCAAAAGATTATTATGCAGAAATTGGAAAGCCATGGAAGAGGGGGTATCTTCTCTATGGTCCCCCTGGAACCGGCAAATCAACCTTGGTGGCAGCAATGGCTAATCTTCTAGAATATGATATATATGATCTTGAATTGACTGCTGTTAAGGATAACATGCAGTTGAGAAAGTTGCTAATTGAGACATCAAGTAAGTCGATCATCCTAATAGAAGATATAGATTGCTCACTGGATTTGACGGGCCAGAGAAAAAAGAAGAAAACCAATGAGGAACATGACAAGGACAAAGACCCAATCAAGAACACTCTCAAAGAAGCAGAAGGTGAAAAGAAAGGCAGTGAAGTTACTTTATCTGGCCTGCTGAACTTCATTGATGGGATCTGGTCTGCTTGTGGGGAGGAGAGGATCATTGTATTTACAACTAATCACATAGACAAACTTGATCCTGCCCTAATCCGGCGAGGAAGAATGGATGTTCATGTTGAGTTGTCTTACTGCTGCTTTGAGTCATTCAAGGTGCTTGCTAAGAACTACTTAAAGCTTGAATCACATCCCTTGTTCGACACCATTGGGATGCTGTTGGAGGAAACCGACATGACTCCTGCTGATGTGGCAGAGAATTTGATGCCAAGGTCAGTCAATGTCACTAAGGACACCTGTTTAGAGAACTTAATCAGAGCTCTTGAGAAGGCAAAGGAGGAATCAAATTCAGAGCCTAAGAAAGAACTCGTTTCAGAGGAGGAAACAGAAGAGAAGTCACACACTTCAGAAGATGGAAACCAAGAAGAAAAATGAAAGTCATTTGAACATGTCTTTACTAGATCATTCAATATTCGTTGACTCCCAATTTTCAGACTACGATAAAAGGGGATTGCAATTGCAAGTGCCCCTGTCATTCAGGATTCAAGTAGCACCAGATCCACGATTGTCATTTTATTTTCCTAGTTTCATGTGTTAATGTAGTAGCTAACAATATTCTGATGTACTTCTACTGCAATTCAATCAACCACATTCTGATGTTTTAAAGGCTCTGCACAGCTGTATCTTTGCAGAAAAGCAACATGTTAGGTGTGGCTCAAATCTCCTTGGTTTTTGTGCAACTCTTGATGTCACGACCAAGCCAAATCCATCATGGATGTGCCATGTATTGCGGCAGTTTCAGCACTTAGTTTGTGGGACTATTTTTCAGCTGTCTTCAAGGGGTTTTGGGGCAGTGAAGTGGGCTGATTTTGGGCAGTGTTTCAAGTAGTTGTGGGCAGCAAACATGGCTGATTTTTCTGCAGTGTTCTACGTGAGAGTTAAGCAGCATTAAGGGGTCTTTAATTCCATTAATTAAGGGATAAGTGGGCTGTGAATTTAGCAAGAAATTAGGAGCACTTTCTATGTGAGTGGGGCAGAAAATTATGGGAGCATTTCCCATCATCATCAAGTGAGATTGGAGGAGAGTTTAGTATATAAACTCTTGTGAGGCTATACGTGAAAGGGCAAGCCAAAAGAAATTAATTCCCCAACATTGTTGAGTGAGTTTGAGAGAAATATTGTGAGAGAATTAGAGATTCTTATCGTTGATCAAATCATTGTTCGATTGTGATCATTTTGTATTTTCTCAAATTCATAGTGAATTGTTTGTCACCTCCGTGGTTTTTTCCGAGTTGGGTTTTCCACGTAAATTCATTGTGTCCATTGATTTAGTACTTTCATTTATTTGTTCGAATTTTTGATTATCATAAGACATCCTATATTACGCTTCCGCATCAAGTCGCTCAAAATTTCCTAACACAACAAAAAATCATTCACATGAAAACATTAGCAGTGTTGCTCCCATTCATAGTACTAACTGGTAGTTTTCAACCTTGACCATCTGGCATTTGCATTTTTCAGCACTTCAGTCAACTGATTCAGAGTCCCTTCCCCCTGGAGACATTCGTTATCCAAACAAATAAAAAAATAGGCTTTAAAAGATCCTCATAGCTTGCAACTAAACAAGTTTTCACAAATAGAACATTAATTAAAGGAATTTTCCAAAACATGAAATTGTGGTTAATCAAATTTACATGAACATGAAATCAAATTTACTAGTCAGTTAGCTAAGCTCAATACGAGAAAAGTACAAGTAGTAACACAATAAAAATGGTAATTACAAACATGATAAGTTTGGAGCCTAAGTTGAGCATACAACAATGGACTACTATTTTGCTTCCTTAACTGAATTTGCACAATCCTTAACCTATGATTTAGACTCTAAGAATTAGTTCTACTTGACTTTTAAGGAAAAATTAAAGTTACCTCGTACCTTCCTTTCAGCTTGTTTGTTTAAAATTTTTTAGGTTGGTGAGAGGACACACTAGACAGGTGTTCACTTGATTCAACCAGTATAAGAGCAGCAATGGTGATTAGGGTACTGTAAGTTGTGCATAATAACACTGTGTTAAGATTCTAGCATTTTCCATTTCAAAGTTAATTAGTTTCATTTCTATATCATTCTATTGGGTGTATGTATTAACCTCAAACATGCAACAGTCTCAATAATTCGCGTAAGAAAAATTACAGCATATTATTTCTATCAATATGCATCAATATATGCTACTTTAAAAGTTTATTACATTGTGTAATTCTTCAATTAGTGGGTTTTATTTTAACTGGTTTTCTATATATGTTCAAACATTTAGGAGTAAAAAGTGTATTATTTTTCTACTCTTTTGGCTGGGTAAAATTTAGTCAATTAGTGACCCATTGCCATTACGTGTTGTGAATTTTTATTGTTTTGAAGGAATTCTACAATTTTAGTTTCAATTTGATTGGTTCTATTGACATGCTCGGTTAACTTAAAGAGAAACTTGTGTTTTCCATATATTAGGAAAATAAATTTTGTTTTCTATTAGTTGGTTAATTTCAACCTTTAAATGGTTTCATTTTCTGAGGTGATTGTCTATGTATTCTCTCCGTCCATTGCAACATGCTATGTTAAATTTGCAATCTAAATGTCCATCTCATTTAAAATTTTTTAGTTATTAATATGTTTGAAAAATCTATTACTATTAAAGACCCATAAACAGAATTTTCTGGATCTTCCACTGCATGTCTAATTTGGTACTTATGTGTCTTCCGAAAACATATCACTACTCAGGTCTATGATCAGTTTCGTAACTAGTTTCACAGAATTGAAACACCATTTTGAGCATTTTACATCACCAAGGTAGGCATGTGAGATTAGAAATCGAAGACCATGGATTGAGGAGGCCAAGGTGCTCCAGGGGAATTAGATAACTGTACCTGCAATAGCATGGTCGATATAATATGAGCATTCAGTTGTATTCTTGTTAATGACAAAGGTGGTAATGGAAATATGTCTGTTAGGGACAGATGACATTCTTGAAGAGCTTAAAAAAGATGGTATAAAATATAAATACTTCATTCATTAATATATTTAATTAATACTCAGAAAAGAGAATACACCAGCAGTAAAACATAGGAGAAACAATTAGATAGGACATTACAGAAGATTATCAGATTATACTGCAAACTCTGAGTCAGGAATTAATTTTTTCACTTCTGAAACTGAGTTTGGAGGAAATTGATGACATTCTTGTCAGCTCGGAAGGCCTTGGTGAGAACATCAGGTGAGATAGGTGGATTTGAGCCAAAGACTGCATTTGCAACTGTGACAACCCCGGGTTCTGGCTACTCAATGCAGCGATTGCAATAGCTGGAGTTTTACCGACGTTGAGTTGGAAATGAATGAGGCCTTGAGGGAACACGAACACATCTCCAGGGTTAAGGATTTTGCTGAAGAGCTGGTTTGGACCGTTTGCCCTGTTAGAGGTGACGAACCCCACAAAGAGGGTGCCTCGAATCACAGTGAGCACCTCGGTGGCTCTAGGGTGAATGTGGGGTGGGTTAAGACCGTTGAGTGCAAAGTCGATGCGGGCTATGGATATCCCAAAAGTGTTAAGCCCCGGTAAGTTTGTGGCACTGACTAGTGTGACATTGGACCCAAGCTTATTGTTTGTGTTCCCAGGAATGTTCAATCCCTGGAATAGGAAATCTTCGTCAGTGGCAGCCATCGGATCCTTACAGAACAACCCGTTCACAAACACTGCCAAAAGAAAGCATTGAAGAAGTTAAAAATCGAAATAATCAATTAACCACTTTATGACCATAAAAAAAAAAGCAAATAAAGTAGAAGAAACAAAGAAAAGGGAAACTAATTCATCGAAAGTTACATGCAGCTTTTGGGTCTTTGATGCCAATGCAGAAGTCTTGCAGTTGGTTTGGATCAGTGGCATCGACCACATAAGAAGCAACCGAAAAAGAGCAATACAAGCAAGAATGACTGCTCCGATCTTCCCCATTATAACTGCTCTTTCTGCAAGCTAGGTTAAATGAGAGATGTGCTCAACTTGTACTGATATGCTATTTTGCTATTTAGTAGTTTGATGAATGGTTTGCCTGGAACTATATGATATTTATACTTGAGAATGAAACGACTTTTCAACACTGACAACGTCTAAAATATTGTGTATCCCAATTCCACAAATATAAAATGAACATTACAGCATAATTGCCAATTATAAGACCTTGTCAGATGCTGTAAATCCCTCGTCTGAACCTAATGACTTGGTCCATCTTCCACATCCACTGCCCATATATACTTGCATTATCAGCACTTGTGTTAGGTCTTTTGTATTGTCTTGACTTTGTATTTTTGTATTTCACAAATGGCTACTAGTTAAATGGTTAATTGCAACTTGGAACAATAAACATATGGCATAACTATAGACAAGCCCACTTAATTACTGCAAATGCTTCATATTATATAGGTTTTGTAAAGAAGAACATGCTCACCTGATGAAATTCAAGCAAGTAGGCTGGATAAAAATGATCTCATCTATTAGCAGTTGTCGTCTTGAAATGTCAATACATACAAAGTAGTAATGTAGTGGCCAGCACATATATGAGAAAATTGCGCATTTGACATTCCTTCCGTCCGTCCTAAGTTAATTGGATTTAATGTTTACCACTGCTTAGCTTATTAGATGTTCTCTCCAAATGCTCGTGTACTGTTGCTGAGACAACACGGCTCTGAATAGATTGAATACTCCTTGCTGATCTCCATCGATGTTATTTGTCTTCCCCCTATGTGAATTGTGATAATATACTCTTTTCCATGCATATCACACGCAATCCTGTCTTGCATGAACGCATATATTTACGTTGATTAACATGTTTGTGAGCTTGCTAACATTGGTGGTCTTAAGGTTAACACATTGAATTGAATGACTAGTCCCATGTACTTCATTAAGGGCTTGACTTCACAAAATTTTCTACGCATATAAAAGCAATTTGTGGGTTGCACCGCCCTACACAAATTGAGCTGTTTTAAGGTGTATTAGTCTGAGAACTCTTCCGTAGCTCCTGTATGAAAATCTTCTGTAAGTGATCATGTCATTATCATAGATTAAATTTCTATATTTGCAGTGAACTAATTTAAGAAACCCGACTTGGTTATAGAACCAGTGGATGGAGCGAGTCAATGTGTCAATCGGTTGAACCGTTTAAAATAAAGTTAGATTGATTGACCAGATTTACCGTCAAACTGAATTGGACCGGCATAAAATAAAATAAACAATTAATATTAACATATTGGAATGTTGCAATGTTGTTTGATTTATGTTGTTGCTTGCAATTGTTCTCGTCAGTGGTCCATAATGCATATTAGCTTATCAGTTTTGTGTTTTGGATAGCATAGTTGTTTCTATCTTAACGTTTTCGTTGTCATTCAAAACGCTGAATTTAGATTGACGTTGAACTGAAACGGTTGGATTATATCAATAATGTGCATTGTTAATTTTATATTTCATTGCTTTTGTAGATGATAGGGAAGCAACTCAGGAAGAGGGCGAACAACATCGTACGTCTGAAAAATGAAAAAGTCCTACACTTGTAATCGAAGAGTGGGTACCCTTATGTGATTTTGACAACATGGGGTATAGTAAATAAGACTTAAAAAACTTTTAAAAAGACTTTAAAACATTTATCAAGGATTATGATGCACACATGTTCATTAAGAATTTTAAGAGAAAGTAGGGTATTCATCCATCATTTTATTTTGCATATGAGTAAAAATTTGATGGTACACTTACATATGTTTAGAGCATATACTATTGCGAGATCAAGTTATTCACTTTATGATGATGCAGTCTCTTTTGATGCAACATATAAACCATTACACATAATATTTGCCTAATTCACTAGGTTAGATAACCATAGATCACATGTTACATTTAAGGTTGCATTCTTGGGTGACGAAAAAGAAGAATCATTTATGTAGTTATTTGATAAGTTTTAGATGCAATGGGGGTCACATGTTTGCCTTATTATTAATCAAATCCTGCAATAAAAGTGGCAATTGAAGCAAAATGTCCATCAACTACTCATAGATTTTGCATTTGGCTTATCATCATGAGAAAATTGTATGAGAAGGTGGAATCCTCTTTGAATAGTAAAAATAATTTTTTTGCTTGATTTAAATCATGCGTGTACAATTCAAATATTCCAATAGAATTTAATTAAAGGTGGCAAATTGTTATCCAAAATTTTAGATTGCAAAATAATGCATGGTTGTCACATTTATACGATATTCAAGAATGGTGGATACCTATATATTTTAGGGATTTACTTTTAGGAGAAGTGGTGAGGATAACATTAAGATCTGAAAGTAAGGATCGATTCTTTAATAATTTCACCAACCCACACTTGAGTTTAGTTGAGTCTTGGATAGATTTGAGAATGCTATTGTAAAGACATGATTAATTACATGGGAATAATAATACTTCTTCTTCAATACTTGTATTAAAGACCAACAAATATTTAAAGAAGCGTGCATGTGAAATCACTACCTATGCTAATTTTTTA
The DNA here is from genome assembly GCA_021018815.1 of Talinum fruticosum. Classification (NCBI taxonomy): domain Eukaryota; kingdom Viridiplantae; phylum Streptophyta; class Magnoliopsida; order Caryophyllales; family Talinaceae; genus Talinum; species Talinum fruticosum. Next base: position 9,315,134 of record JAITYX010000004.1, on the reverse strand, counting down.
TAAGTTACAAAATGAGTTTCATAATATTTTTATGGATTGTGAGTTGAGGATAGGCAAGTAATGGATAAAGGGAAAATACTTACTGTACGAGATATAGTTGAAATAGGGCTCGAGAAGACGAGTTATATATGACACTTCCACTCATGTGGCACATTGCTCATATAACATGTTTGAATAATGTGAATGTATTCCTTTGTGCCACATTTTGTATATTTTGAAGGGAAAGCCATTGCGTGAATTACCAACCTATTATTATTTGAACCGATGGGCTAAAATGTCAGCAAACAAACCAATTTTTCATGTGAACGACACCTTTTTGAGGGGCCTCTCATATGGACCGTGAAGACAAGAAAATTTCTAGAAATTGGTTAGATTTCTTTGATTTTATGCAAGTATAGCCGATAGAGGCCTAGAAAAGCTTGCAATTATTGGCAAAGGAATTCAAAATATTTTGAAAGAGGTGAAGGAGTTGAGTAGTGATATAAGTGCAAGCAAAATAAGCCAGTCGTTTATTGGAATAAGGGCTCCCGAGAAAATATACATTATCACACCTAAATAATGTAACACTAAAGGAAGTGGCCAACAAATTAAAGGTGGAACGGAGAAAGTAATGAACAACAAGCTTACCATGACACTCGTAATTGTCCGATAGAAGGAGATTTTCATAATTTACAGTAAAAAATAATTCCCTTGTTTTTAATTGTTGATAATATCATTTTTCATACTCTAATTGTTTGAATTATTTTTGAGGTCAAATGAAGTGTGTTCATTTACAAGGGAAACTTTGAAGATTGTTAATAAAGACTAATCAAGTTCATTAGCTTTAGGTATACTCCTTTTGCATTTGCTTTGAATGTGATCCTTTTTTCATTTGCTTTGTGTTTGATAACAATCGTTGTAGTTACTTGAATATTGGTTTTCAGACTGTTGAGAAATGCAAGTAAAGTTGGTGGTGTTTTTCTATCATGGTGGAGGAGGCGAGAAAAGGAGGTTTATTGTTTCTGTTTTTGGTTCTTAGCCATTTTGCACAATTTGTTCTCAATTAAGCCATGTTTAAGAAATTGATAAGCTCTGTGTGGGATTTGAACTCACGTCTTTGTACAAATGCACATTGTTCTACATTGAGTTAATAAACTTTAGCAAAGTATGTACAATTTTTCCTAAAGGCTTTAGCAAAGTAAGTAACAACCAATAATTCATGCTCCTTATAGTTTCCAAATGCAATACATATTGATATTGCTTACAGTAGTGCTAAATTTAGGTTCGAGGTTAAAATCGTGTTGGATAAATCAGTCAATGTTTAAAATTCGAACGAAATTTTTTTGTCCGAAACCCGGTTTTTTCAGGTTGAATAATTCGAACAAACCTAAATTCGGGTAAAAATCGAGCTCAACAATAGAAACAGGAGAAATTGTGTGTCCAAATTAAAAATTTAGACAAAACATTTATGACCGAACCCGATTTTTTCAGGTTAAATAAATTTGGGTAATCAAGTCGGACAAAATTTTACGAGCGCTAGCTTACATTTTAATACTCTGCAGCCACAAATTGAGCCATAACATGAGCAAGAATTGAGCACAAAGGATGAACAAATGAAATAGTAAAAGATGTAGCCCAACTTCCACTCCACCCAATTCGATCCAATACAAACTAGCCAATCCAAACTGTTTTTGACTCATGTTACTTGCAATTTCAAAATGCAATACATTGATGGATGAAGGTTTACTCCTGGAGAATCTAAGTTACCCTAAAGGGAGAGTGAATAGGGTGATGAGGAAATTTGAACAAATTTAGAAACTTTTTGCATATAAAAGGATAAACAGCTGAGTCCGAGTCCAATCTAGACTCGAAACGTAAACACTCGTAAATACGAGGAAACCCTCATGGGGCGAGAAAACCACGGACAGTGCTAATCCAAGCACTAAGTCAAATTCACTATTTTGAATCCTCAAAATACAACGGATTGACTCTACCGGAATTGTTCCCTTAGACAATTTCTTACAATGTTTTCCTAGACTCGAAGTTCCCTTATCCGATCTAGCACTTCCTAACCGAGATAACCTTTACAGCTAGGGACAACCGAGCTGAGTTAACCCTTACAGCTCGGTCAAGGGACCTTGTTCAGAAAGTAAGAGAAGTATGTAATTGATTACAAGACTTTACTACTCGGAAAATAATAATTACAAACTGGGAGTTGTAAATGGAAGATTGAATATGAAAACAATGACTTTCGCTTAAGTGAAGTGTTTCAACAATAATTCCAGCAATATTCAAGTCTTGTGAGGTGGCTTCTATTTACAGATGACCAAGCGAGTGACCATTGTGTCTTGGTTCTAACGAAGTCCTTACTAACAGTTGTAACGGCTCTTCCGAGTCACTCGAAATGATCCGTTGAGATGTGAACGTTGTGCAACGGCTCTTGGCTCCTAAAGGTGCTCCAGTTAACTCAACCGGTGTTGTCCGAAAAGAAAGGTGGAAACCAACATTGAGCTTAGCATTGGAGTTTTCCAATTTTGGAAACAGACAGCCACGACACGGTGTCCGAGCCATGTTCGAAGTAGATAAAGCTTGTCCGCTTGTGATTGACGAGTTAGAAGCCGACTACTTTTGTATTTCAAAAATGGGATAACCTCGTTTGAATAACCTACAAAAGTAAACCACTTTGGTTCTCAAAGTATAAAATACTTTGGTCCAAAATTAGACACAAATAATAATTAAATTAGGATAATTAAGTGTATAATTATCTTAGGCCTAGAAGAGTGGAATTTTCTAAGTCTAATATTCAATATAGTCAAATTCCATTAGAGTCAATCCTAAGAATGATCAAATCGGAAAGAGTAGAATCATTAGAGTATAAAGACTTGATCTGGACAAATAATTCTCAAACAAACAAACTAACTTGGAAAAAGGAATTAACACTGTAATTCACTTTGTGTTGAAATATGCGATCGGAACTCGGAATAAAAGAGTTAGAGAAATTATTTGAACATGCGATAGTTCTTAGTGATGTCCGAGTAAGTCGAAACAAAGAAATTATTCAGAGTGTCTTAAAGTTAGAATCTGAGTCTTCAATGAAGTTTACTCACTTAACTGCTTAGAGTTTGATGCTCATCAACCAAAAATTAAGAAAGAATTAAGCACAAAAGATCAACAAATAAAATAACAAAAAATGCAGCCCAACTTCCCCTACCTAATTCGAGTCAACACAAGCTAGCAAAAAATTGTAATTGAACAAATTCAACTCTTCCAACAATTCCCATAATACTCAAAAACTAGCCACAAATTGAGCAAGAATAGAATATGCTCAATATATTGACAAAAAAATTACTGTAATAGTCTAACTGTTCCACTCTTCCAAAAATTCTTTAAAAAATAATTTAATAGTTAATTTTCTAAAATATTGAAGATGAAAACAAAGAAATTATCTCAAAAAAATTCTACGATCGTTTTTTTAAAAAAAAATCCTAATTTCGATTTCCAGTTTGTATAGACATAAGGATAGAGAGAGAGACACGAGAGATGGGGCGAGAGAGGAAGCAAGGGGAGCTTGTTTTGACCATCTTGCGGAATTTTGCAAGGATTTAGCATATTCATGACGAATCCTTACTATCCTACGTTTCCATTTTAAGAATATTATTTTGTTTTTCTTTTAAATTGAAAGACAAAAATAATATTATTGAAAGTATAAAAAAATCAAAAAAATATTTCAAAAATTAATAAAGGGGAAAAATTATGACTTGCTGGATTTTTTTAATTAAAAAAGTTATATAGATATGTTTATTATAGCCTACTTTACTTCTTTCCGTAACAAGCAAGCAACATTGTTGAGATTCAGAATCCGTGTAGGAATCTCAAGAATAAGCAATTGGGGAAGAAATTCCTTTTTGGGAAAATTACAAATCCAAACTCGAATGGGATTAGATTATAGGTTCAGGTGAAGAGTAAGGCACAAGTAACACAAATTTCTAACCACCCACAAACCCTATATAAGCATACATACATTATTATAGTTTGCACAATATATCTGACAATCAATATAATCACAAACAATTTGGTCTCTACAGCCCATAGGGGAGAGAGAGAGAGAGTGAATGGTGGCATTGGACATGTTTTCGCATCTGGGATCCCTGCTGGCCTCCCTGATGTTCATCAGGACAATTTATGAGCACTATCTCCCTACAAGGATACGGGAAACAATTAAGCTTTACTTCTACAAATACACTCACAAATTGGTCAATTATTTCTCACCTTACCTGACTATAACTTTTGATGAGTACACCACTGATCGTTTCTATAAGAGTGAAGTTTACACGACCATCGAGAACTACCTTGGTGACAGCTCTTCCATGGAAGCCAGAAGCATGAAGGCAGACTATATCGAGGATGGAAAGTCTCTCCTCCTCAGCCTGGATTACAATGAGGAGATCATCGATCAGTACCATGGTGTTCAAGTCCGCTGGTCCTTCAACAGAGCCTCTGGCTCTCCTATGATTTCACTCTATCCAAAATCAGATGAAAAAAGGTACATAGTATCATTTTTTCAGGTTAAATTAATTTAAAACGTCTTGTCTTGGATAGACCGCCTCATCTTAAATAATTGCCAGACTGTTTTACACAAGAATTTGCGTTGATTATATATTTAACAGAAAAAAACTGATCTTTTAACAGATTGCTTAGTTGATTTTAATTAAACCAAATTGTTTAATTTAAACAGGTACTACCGGCTGATGTTTCACAGCAGCCACAGGAAGTTCGTACTTGACACTTACTTGCCTTATGTTTTAGAAGAAGGGAAGGCAATCGAGGTGAGAAAGCGCAGGAGGAAGCTCTTCACTAATGCAGGTAATGACGAATCAGACAGAGAAACAATGTGGACTCACCTAGAGTTCAAACACCCTGCAAGATTTGGCAAGTTGGCCATGGAGAAGAGCAAAAAACAAATGATAATCGATGATTTACAATGGTTTCAGAGCGCAAAAGATTATTATGATGAGATCGGGAAGCCATGGAAGAGGGGATATCTTCTCCACGGTCCCCAGGAACGGGCAAATCGACCTTGGTCGCAGCTATGGCTAATTTTCTAGAATATGATATCTATGATCTTGAACTAGGGATGGCAACGGGCGGGTCGGGGCCGGGGGACACCCCGCCCCGTCCCCGCTGCTCCCTCCGCCCCCGCCCCTGCCCTCGTCCCCGCCCCGCCGGGTACCCAATCTCCACCGAGGCCTCGCTTCCCGCCTCCACCGAGGAGAGAGCGCGGCGAGAGGGAGACGCGACGGCGAGAGGGAGACGGCGATGGCGAGAGGCGAGAGGGAGAGACGGCGAGAGGGGAGAGGGAGAGGCGGCGAGAGGGCGAGACGGAGAGGCGGCGAGAGGGAGAGACGGCAGAGGCGAGAGGGAGGAGAGAGAGAGAGCATCTAAGCATGCCCGAGGAAGGAGGCCGAGGACCGAGGAGAGAGAGAGAGGAGGGAGGCAGATTCGGCTTTTATAGTTAGGGTTTTGGGGAAGGGAAATTACAAATATAGCCCCGATTTTAATTTTAATTTTTTTAAAACGGGGACCGGGCGGGGAACAGGGACAGGATTTCCCGGCCCCGTCCCCGTCCCCGCTCGGGGGAATTTTCCCCGTCCCCGCCCGTTCCCCGTTCGGGCGGGGATTTTTCCCGATACGGGTCGGGGCCCCAGCGGGGAGGGGAATCCCGCCCGTTGCCATCCCTATCTTGAACCGACTGTGGTTAAGAATAACATGCAATTGAGAAGGTTACTGATTGAGACATCAAGTAAGTCGATCATCCTCATTGAAGATATAGATTGCTCACTCGATCCGACTAGTAAGAGAAAGAAGAATGTTGGGTGGTATCCTAAAATCTCATATTTTAGGAAAGATTGTTTCCTTATAGAATTGGGTATTCTAAACCTAATTGTATTTTGTTTCCTATTTGTATTAGGTAATTGTTACCTATTAGAATCAGGAGTAAGAGTTTTTGTAGGTTTACGATATTCTATTGGGTTAGGATTTCTTTCCTATTTAAAGGAGGGATGAACTCCATTGTAAAGAAAAAGGGAGTTATTGTGAGGAGAGTGTTGTGAGATTGGGATATCTCGGGTTTGGGAAGATCTCTAGGTTTGAGATCATATTGTACTCTCTTATAATAGTGAAATCATTGTGCTCGTGTCGTTCGTGGTTTTTCCCGATTTGGGTTTTCCACGTTAAATTCTTGTCTCGTTCCTATTTTTGATTTCCATCTAATTTCTTGGTATTGTTTTTGTCATCCTAAATCGCTTCCGCATCTTTGCTCTAACTTCACCTAACAAGTGAGGTTTAGAGTGGCTAATTTCCCAACAAGTGGTATCGAGCCCGGGTTCTAGGATGGCATCATCATTCACTAAATTTGATATCGAGAAGTTTGATGGAAAAATTAGTTTTAGTTTATGGAGAGTCAAGATGAGGGTCGTTCTCACACGGAACGGATTGAAGAAGGCACTTGGGAAGAAGCCTAAATCTATGTCCCAGGAAGATTGGGAAGAGTTGGATGAAAGGGCACTTAGTGCAATTCAGTTGTGCATTACGAATCAAGTACTTCGTGAAGTTGTTCACCTGCAAGACTACCGTGGATATGTGGACAAAGTTGGAGCAAATCTACATGACAAAGAGTCTTGTCAACAAGATTCGGCTCAAGGAGCGATTGTTCACGATTCGTATTGTTGAAGGTACACCTATCCAAAATCATCTTGATGAGTTTAATTCTATTCTCTTGGACTTAGAGAATTTGGAGATTGACATAGATGATGAGGATAAAGTTATTCTCCTTATTGTCTCCCTGCCCCTTTCATATAAGCACTTTAAAGAAATTATGCTTTACGAGTAATAGTGAAGTGTTGAGTTATGAGGATGTCAAGTGCAACTTGCTATCCAAAGAAAAATTTGACTTTAAATGTTCCGATGAAAGAGCCGAAGGCTTGTCGGTAAGGGGTAGTACTAAGAAAGGTTCTAAGTATAAGTTTGAGGGAGATTGTTACTTTTGTAAGAAACACTGGACATAAGAAATCCCAGTGTTTAAAACTTAAGAATTTAAAGGCTAAGGAGAAAAAGGAAGACTCTAACAATATGGGTGAGGCCGGTTTTGCCCTTGCTGAAGATGAGTCGGATGGTGATGTTTTACTTGCTTCTCATAAAAAGGAAGTGATTCTGAATGGGTTTTAGATTCTAGATGTACTTTTCATGTGTGTCCTAACAAAGATTTGTTTTTCACATATGATACTCGTTGATTCTGGTATTGTTAACTTGGGCAATAATGCCCAATGCTCAATTGCTGGAATTGGTACAGTTCAGATTAAAACTCATGACGGTGTCATGAAGACTTTAACTAAGGTCCGGCATGTTCTTGATATAAAACGCAATCTGATCTCGTTGGGTGCTCTGGAAGCTAAAGGGCTAAGGTATTCGGCTGAAGGTGGAGTCTTGAAGGTGTCCAAAGGTTCCAAGGTTTTGTTGAAGGGTTCGAGACGCGGAGGTCTCTACATCCTTCAAGGTTCAACTGCAGATTCAGCAGTTTCGAGTACGATTACATATGATGGACCGATTCATTTGTTGTATATGTGGTTGGATCATGTCAAGAAGAAGGGATTGATGGAGATTATTCATTTAGCTAAGTCCAAGGGGAGCTTGGATTTAGTGGATGGTGATAACTCGTGATTGCCCTTCGGGGTGGAGCCCTCGGGGTGCTACTTCTCGGAAAGGAGAGGTAGGTTGAAGGTGACAAACGTGTTTCTTGAGATTTCGGGATTTTGGTCCAAGGTGGAGATTGTTGGGTGGTGTCCCAAAATCTCATATTTTAGGAAAGATTGTTTCCTTATAGAATTGGGTATCCTAAACCTAATTGTATTTTGTTTCCTATTTGTATTAGCTAATTGTTACCTATTAGAATTAGGAGTACGAGTTTTTGTAGGTTTACGATATTCTATTGGGTTAGGATTTCTTTCCTATTTAAAGGAGGGATGGCCTCCATTGTAGAGAAAAAAGGAGTTATTGTGAGGAGAGTGTTGTGAGATTGGGATATCTCGGGTTTGGGAAGATCTCTGGGTTTGAGATCATATTGTACTCTCTTATAATAGTGAAATCATTATGCTCGTGTCGTTCGTGGTTTTTCCGGTTTGGGTTTTCCACGTTAAATTCTTGTCTCGTTCCTATTTTTGATTTCCATCTAATTTCTTGGTATTGTTTTTGTCATCCTAAATCGCTTCCGCATCTTTGCTCTAACTTCACCTAACAAGTGGGGTTTAGAGTGGCTAATTTCCTAACAAAGAAAGAAGTTGGCGAGGGAGAAACAGGCAAGGACGCAATCAAGAACGGAGTAAAAGAAGGAAAAGGTCAAAAGAAAGGCAGTAAAGTTACCTTATCCGGCCTACTGAACTTCATTGACGGGATCTGGTCGGCTTGTGGAGAGGAGAGGATCATTGTGTTTACAACTAATCACATAGACAAGCTTGATCCGGCTCTAATCCGGCGAGGGAGAATGGATGTTCATATTGAGTTGTCTTACTGCTGCTTTGAGTCATTCAAAGTGCTTGCTAAGAACTATTTGAAGCTCGAATCACATTCCTTGTTCGAGACCATCAGGATGCTGTTGGAGGAAGCTCAGATGACTCCTGCCGATGTGGCAGAGAATTTGATGCCAAAGTCAGTCAATATTTCTAAAGAAACTTGTTTGGAGAACTTGATCAGAGCACTCGAGAAGGCAAGGGATCAACCAAAGCTGAAACCTGATGAAGAATCGATGTCAGAGCAGGAAACGGGAGAGGAATCATCCTCTTCAGAAGAGGATGAAGGTCAAGACTAAATTACATGAGATGATCATGCTCAAATTTGTTTGTTAGAATTTCAGGCTTCATCGACTAAATTTTCAAACTGTCATGGAAAGTGGTCTGTCAAAGCCGCCGCAGCCATGATAAGCATACTGTCCCCTTTAGTTTGTATTCAAGTAGGACTATTTCTATTATATTTTTCCTGCATTCCTAATTTCATGTGTTGTTGTACCAAGTATATTCTGATTTACATCGATGGATAGTGTCTCGATCCATTATCCTCCCCCTCCCCACGATTGTCTATTGTGTTGTATGCTTTGCCAATAAGTAGCAAAGAACCTCTTCTACATGCTAACAAAATACGAATCATCTTGTATTCATCATAACAGGCTGTAATAAGTAGGTTACCAAGAAATAGTAAGGGAAAAAATGAAGAAGAGCAATAGGTTTGAAAGGTTAGTGATGGATTCAAGACCTTCTTTTAGCACCCATTATTCAAACAGAAAATAAATAACTGAGTTTTGAAATATTTTCACAGCACAAATAGGAATTTTTTTTTTTTTGAGAGAAGAATAGGAATTAATTCATTAATAAATTATCCGTAGGAGGTGATTTGGTTTTATGAAATCTAATTGAAAAGTCGATTAAATCCACTATCCTTGGTCCTAGCAACTCTTTGCTTTCATTAGCAGAACTCTTTACGGTCTAAATTTATGTGTTATGTCTTAACTTTACCAAATTGTAGGTTTGCCTATACGAATGTATACAAAAGACAGTTCTATAAACTATCCCTATCACCACAAGAAGAAATTCACATGTAATTTTTAATAATGATTTCAATTTACCAATTATTTGAAGATTTTAATTGATATGTGAGTATTAACAAGCTTACTCTAACTAATACTATAATTTTATTAACAAGATTACACTAACTAATATATATATTTTTTCATTTAGTTTATGATGTATTGATTTTTAAATTAATTCGTGACAAAAGAGTTACTACTCTTAAAAACTTTACTAACTAAAGTGTGTGACACCTATATATCATCCCTAGTGGCTCTTGCTAAATACTTCATCCTTTTCACAATATTAGTCACTTTAATTAACTTTTTCCGTTTCATAATATTATTCGTCTTATAATTTCAATTACATAATAATGATTATTAATTTACCAAATTTGCCTTTATTAATTGTTTTTATCCCCTTGTTTCATTGACTTTTCTCATTTCGCATAGTCAGCTCAAAATTTTAATTGATATGTGAGTATTAATTGTTTTCTATCTCCTTCATTCATTGATTTTATCAGCTAAATTAGTAATAACCTAGTTATTTAGCAACAACATAGTCTTTTTATATAAATTTGATCAGAAATTTTTTGCTTTTTTAGATATCTCCTTATGGCCCAAAATAACAATTATTTTAAAATGAACGGAGTATATTACCTCACAACTAATATTGTGAAACATATATGATGGAATGACTCACCAATATGGGAGCTTGACATTCTATATACATAGGAGATCATATAAAAAAACTAATATATAATTATTTATTTACTTGTAATATCTCTAATACCCTATTACACCTCATCGAGCTAATCGGGGACGCACGGACAACTTGGACTTAAGAAACTGAAACTATTGAGAGGACAAAACTTTAGTAAAGATGTCCGCAATATGAGAGGTAGTATAGGGATATATCGCACAACAAGATCTCCATCGGCAACCCGCTCTCGAACAAAGTGATAATCTACTATATATTTTTGCTTCAGCCATGATTGATCGGATTGGCGAGTCACATATGTGGCACTGAAATTGTCACAATATAACCGCATAGGGGTAGCAAGAGTGATACCAACATCAAACGTGTAATTAAATTTTTAGTACCCCAGCGTATGTGACATTAATTTTTAGGGCCTCATCTTTTTACCTAATTTTAAAGTACTCTCACTTTGTTGTAATTTGTATAAAGAAGGGATTACACTTTATTAAGTGACTGTTTGAAAATTGAATAGACAATTATACCCCTTCATTGGGAAGTGAAGTTTTTGATTTACTTTCACCCACCCACCCAACATTTGCTTCGGACACTTCTCTTCTCGAACTCACTTCCTCAAACGAAACTCTGGAAGAGGAACCATAACCAAACCACCACAAACCTTGCAAAATCAAAGATCAAGGTGAAGTTTGAAGGATCGAAAGCAGGGGAAGGTCAATCGCTATCGTAAACATTATTGCATGTGAAGGAGAGAGGAAGAAATCCGAAATTTGACTAGGCAAGAACTCAAAATTCAAAATAAAAAAGCGATGATGAAGGTTATAATTTCTGGAAATTTAGTTTTTGTATGATAATAGGTAGTGAAAATTGTTTGTATTTCGACAATTGTGGTATTGATGGGGAGTTTGTGGCGTTTTTATGAAGGATTGAAGTAATAACAAAAGGCGAGAGGGTGAAAAAAATTAGAATTTTGGGCATAATATTGTGTAAATTTGATGGCACATTGTGTTTTTTAAGGTAAAAATCGTTTTTTTTTCATTAAATGAAAACATACCTGATTCTAGGATTTAGTTGTGGAATAATAAAATTTTAAAATTGCAAGTTTTATGGTGAACTTGATGAAGTTTTATGGCCTTTTAATGTGTTAAAAGTAGGAATTAGATATTTATCAAATATGTGTAATGTGTAGATTGTGCAAAATGGAGATCAAGAGTGTCCACATTCACTACAATGGAGATGTCATACATTTGGGGGCGTTTAGTCCGAGATGAGATATTTACCCTTGAATTACACAATTATACTAAGGATACAATAAGGGAGTTAAGCAAGGAACCTCCAAGATTTCTTTCTTTTTATTATTGCAAACCCGGGAAAGGAAGGCAAAAAGTAAGGATTGTTAAAGATTCAGATGTAGTGAAATGTGTTAACAGTTTGGAAGGAACAGGATGTTATTGTGATTAATATGGTTGATAGCCCTGAACTAGATAAGTTGCGCAAGTTGGCCACAATGTTATATGAGCAACAAAATAAAGAAGCTAAGGAAATAGATTTGACTCAAGGAAATTAGCGAGTGAGTAAAGAAGTGGAAAGTAAGAGATCATATGATAAAAATGTTGTAGTGAAGGTTGGTCCTCTTGTGGGTAAAATAGGGTAATGGATGTTGATAGGCAAGTTGAGTATGAAGAATAAGTTTTTGTGTCAATGGAGGACATTGAGGATTTCATACTTAAGTTAACCTAAACCCAGTCAAGGTGAGGCAAGTAGCTCTGCACCGATAATGGAGTCCTCCTTTGTAGTGTGCTTCTCAAAACAGAAGCTGTCAATCGAAGAAGGGCAAACAAGGTTTTTGTGAATGAGAAAAATTATATTGTGGGGACAAATTCAAGTTTATACATAGAGACCACAAGCCCAACTAAGCCCAGAAGACCCATAAGCCTAACTATGCAAGCTACAAAGCTTACTCCACTTAGAAGAAGCCCCGGAAGACTCATCCCACCTATAAGCAACACCCTAACTGCAGTTAGAAGAAGCCCTCGAAAACTCATCACAAGCCCAATTGCAGTTAGAAGAAGCCCGGAAAAACCATCCCAAACCCAACTCCACATAGAAGGAGCACCAGAAAACCCCAAGCGAGAGCCCTACACCAATCCAAAGGCGGTGCAAGTCCACAACAAAATCCAGCTCTGCCACCTCACCGCCCCTTGATGTCCCCATTATTCAATTGAAGAAAAAGGCGAGTGCATCATGTGATTGAAGAAGGTGAAGGCTGGAGTAATGATTGGACAAGCTCGACTCTAAAGATATAGAATATGAAGCAAGATCAAATGATGAGTTAGACGAGTCCGATGTTTCATTGGAAGATAAAGACATTGAAGGTGAAATTCATGACTACTATGTTACCGATGATGAAGATAATGCGAGATGATGTTGACCCAAATGACAAGATGTATGATGGACAGCTTTGGGAACCTCAGCCTAAACAATTCGAGACAGTGGGACATGTTTATAAACAAGCAACGAGATAATGAGGGACTACTGTGTACAAGAGAGGAAAAACTCGAAGAAATTGAAGAATGCCTGCAGTAGAAACACTATCAAGTGTGCACATAAAAGTTGCAAATGGAGGCTTCATGCTTCTAGGCTTCACGATGGGAGAACTTTCCAAGTGAAGATATACAATGGCAAACATCATCAAAGTTATCCAACTCTTGTGGAGAATCCAATGGCGGGTTCCAGGTGGATTTCAGAGACATTCATAAATGATTTCGAGATAGAACCCAAACATGAGTGCTTTGTATATTTGGGGAATGCATTATTTCGAAATATGGGATAATTTGTTAAGACTTATGTGATTATGAGAGCAAGGAAGATAATGTTGCAGAATATTGAAGGCGGATATGATGAGTCTTACAAAAAGCTAGCACGGTACATAGAGATGGTGAAGAAACTAAACCCTAACTCTCATGCTTATATCAATTGGGATGTCCAACCCCAAGCTATTTGTGATTCAGCAACAGTAGAAGGCAATGATGATAGGGTTTTTCCAAACCCAAGGTTCAAAAGGTTGTTCATAAGTTTTAAAAGATTGATAAATGAATTTCTAAAGGGATGTAGACTCGTAATTGGAGTTGATGGAGCCCATTTAAAAGGAAAATATGGAGGAGTGTTGCTAATTGCAATAAGGATAGATACTGCCAATCATTGCTTCCCTTTTGCATTTGCAATTGTTGAGTCCGAGAATAATGATAGTTGGACTTATTTTTTTAATGACTAGTGTTAAACCTCGTTTTTACCGGTTTTTAAGGCATTATTTAACCCAATTCCGTGATGATTTCAATGATATTTATTATGTTTTGGGTTGGATTTTGCTTAATTTCTCTTTATCGTCACCTAAGCTCGTGAATCTCTTTATGTTTTTGGGCTTAAATTAGAGAGATTCGAGACAAATTTGATGAAAAGTGATAAAGAGGAGAGTTCGGGCCTAAGAGGAGGCAAGAAAGAAGCCTAAAACACATCAAGAGAAGTCGCACAGCCCCTGTGCGAAGCTGCACTAGCCGTGCGGATCATCGAGCGAAGGGTCCGAAGTCAAGAAAGGCCGCACGGCCCCCAGTGCGCATTTCGCACAGCCGTGCGAGAAGTTACGGAAGTTGAAGATGCACGGTAGCCCGTGCCAAAGTTGCACGGCCCGTGCAAAAGAGGCGAGAGTTCGGGCATTTCGCACGGCCTACCGTGCTTTGTTCGAGAATTGCGCACGGCCTATCATGCATATGATGCACGGCCGTGCGACGCTGATTCGGCGGCTTTATAAGCGATTTTTGTCTATTTTTTTTTTGCAGTTCTTTTCTCCATCAAATTTTAGGGTTTCTAGGGTACTTTCCAGCCGTCAAATCCCTCTAGATTGAAAGTTAATATTTTGAATTTTTGAAGATTAATTTGAATTCAAGCATTCGGATTTCTATTCGGTAATTCTTAATTCTCTCTCTTTATGTTTGCTCTTTGCAATTTCTCTATAGTTTTCATCGTTATATTCATTGAATCTTGTCAATTGTTTAGTATCATGTTTAGGGGCTAATTTCTCTACTTAGGTTGGGATTGATCCCTATTATGCCTTGATAATCATGAATTGAGTACCAATTGAATTGTTCTATGCTTGTTAGGTTAGAATTCACTTCGCTCATCACTTTTTCATTGATTGCCTCGAGAGAGGACTCATATGCTTTTATTAGGGTTTTGTGAACATCGAAAGATGAAAACTTACCTAGAATGACGTTGTGAACGTTTAGAACTTTGATATGAAAATAATTAAGGTTTCAATCGGGGTTATGAGATGCATTCATTGTGATTTTGCTCTTATTAATCCCATGAAAATAGGTGATTAGATTGTGCAAGATTAGTCTTTGACCTTCGAAAGTAGGCGAAGATAGGCTTAATTGGTGTCTCCCTCTTCTAAACTACTAGCATAGGCAAATCTCTAACGGTATTCGATTTTGGTTTCAGGCATATTAGTGTGATTAATCCCAATCTAAGGCTTTTTATTCATCGATTTTTCTTAGTTATTTTGTTATTAGTTGATCCAAAAACCAAATCACTGTCGAGCCGAGTTTTTGCCTAGATAGAAAGTTTAAGTTAGCTTTAATATTTGAAACACAACTCTCTGTGGACACGACCCGTGCTTGCCGGCTAGCTACAGCTACACCGTGCACTTGCGGTATATATTTCTCTCAACAACTAGGTACATGTTGTAGGTGTTGAGGATCATGGCAGGTTCACTATTATTTCAGACAGATGTAAGGTAACTAAGTTCTAATTTTAATTTTGAAGAAATGCATTACATATATATTTCATTTTAACTTACTTTTATATGCTATAACTTGTAGGGAGTTATTCATGCCTTGACAGTCCAAGGAGAGTTTGTGTTGTTCATCTAGAAAGGAATATGAAGAGAAAATTTCCTAGTCTAGAATTGAAGTTGATGCTTGGGAATGCTACAAATGTAATCAATCTTTGGGAGCATGAGAGGGAAACAAAAGAGCTACAATAGACAAGCCCAGCAGCATATCCATGGCTCATCAAGGAGCCAAAAGAACACTAGTGCAGGTACATGCACCTTTCTTTCTTTTTTTAAATGTTTTTTTGGAATGCTACTTTGGAATGCCTTGGTACATGTTTTTGGAAAACATGAGACCAATAGACTAGAAATTTTAATTTTTAGGGAGAATAAGGGAAAAAGAAGATGGCTAGAAACTAAGATTGAGACTATTTGGAATAAATATTTTGCCTTCTCCTCTATTAATATTTTTAGAAAGTGATCTCTATTATTATTATTATTATTATTTATGAATTTAGCTCATTTCTTGTCTTGAATTACCTTCTCCATAAATACCGTTAATCTAAAATTCAGCCTGCATTTTTACACATTCGATCTGTATCTTACACATTCGATCTGCATCTAAATGTAACACATTCAGCCTGCATTTATATGTGATACATTCAGCCTGCATTTTTTACACATTCAGCGTGCATCTATATGTGACACATTCAGCCTACATTTATATGTGACACATTCAGCTTGCGTTTGTATGAAACCTTCAATCTGAAATTCAGCCTGCATACTCTTAATCTCCAAGTTTCACCTTCCAAGCAACTTGGAGTGCGCTACTGGTATTTGTTTGACTCTTAACACACTTCTCCCGACAACACTACTAACTTTGTTAAAACCTTCAATAAAGTGCTCAATAGTTTGAGGGGAAGCTATCATGATTCATGAGCTTGTTAGAGGGTATAAGGAAGCATGTTGTGACTTGGATTGTTAAGAGGAAGGAAGAAGTCGACGGTTGGAAGGGAAAACTTGTACCAAGCTGTGAAAGACAAATTGAAACAGATTGCAAGTGATGCTTGGCATTGTGCAATTGTGCCCAATGGTCACATGGCTTTTGATGTTATTAATAACGATGAAATCAACTACACTCGTTGACTTGAACAAAAGGGTTTGTATTTGTCAATCTTGGGAGATAAGTAGTATTCCATGCAAACATGCTACAAGATGTCTTCTTCATCTTAGGAAGAACTTAGAAGACTACAACATCCTTTATTATTCAGTTGACATGTATAAAGGCTGCTTACGGTGGTGTCTTGCACCCCATTCACGATATCCCATTTTGGCCAAAGTTTCAGTGGCCTTTGCTTGATCCTCCTTCGTTACATTCAAGAGAGGTCCATTAGCTAAGGATATAGAAAAAGGGGAGCCGAGGAGCCAAAAAGCTGCAAAAAGAAGCGGAACAGTCGGGTGTTGCACATATGGAGGACTTCACCACAATACTGCAACATGCCAAGGTCAAGGGAACAAGCGTTCAAAAATACCAGAAACGAAATGCCCCATTAGATGGCCATGGACAGGGAAGGAAGAGTAGGGAAAGACCATGGAATGAGCCTCAAACAAACTTTGCCACTACCAGCACTTATGCAACACTTCGGATTCTAGGATGAAACCTTCCAAGCACTCGCCAGCACTCGCCACCACTTCACGAGACTCTTGTGTTCCTTGTTTTGTTAATGAAACAACCTTTAATTCATAATGGATAATGATATTTTGTTGTATAAAACATTGATGACTATAACCTTCCAAGCAAGACTCTTATATCTACTTTATTTTGTTCTAGCATTCGGATGTAGTATTTGTTACTTTTTTAAAACTATTAACTTTTCTTATTAGTGCGGTGTATTTAACCTAATTTCATTGCGATTGCCTAACCTTCCAATTCCTTCCAATTTCAGGGTTTACTTATCATCATTTTCAATTCTTCGAAATGGGTACCATACTTATGAATCTTTGTTAATGTGATTTTTAGTGTCCAATTGTGAATTTAATAAATTGCATAATTGGTCTCTCATTTTCTCACATGATTACGATTATATTCAAGTTAAGTAGATTTTTCATAAAAAAATTTTAGGAAAACTTAACATAGTAATTACTATTGACAATTATAACTCAAAATATGAAGCACAAAATAGCGCCTAATTTCATTTAATCTACAACTCCAAATACAATCACCAATTTTATAAACGCTATTGCCACCACCATGCACTTACAAAATTTGTTCCAAACTTACAATAGACCTCCTCCTACCTCCATACACTACTTTTATTATTTCATTGACATCATAACTGCATAGATGCATACCACCACGAGTCGGTGCTATCATCATCTTCAAAGCATCAAATATCATTGTTTTCATTAGCTTAATTGTCATTTTCATCTCCTTAATTTCATTCCAAATTTGTATTAGAATGCTCTGAAAGTCTTGAACCTTCATGCCGAATCCATAACTTGCTTTACCTTTACAAATCTTTCCCTTCGCACTTGCCCACTTTACAAATTCACCGCAATTACTACATTCATAATAAGGTCGGCCTGGGTTTTACGAGGATTTCGAAATCCGGTACTAAAATGTTCCGCTTGATAAGCATCGTGAGTATTTCTTTCCACTCCAAGAACCCCACAACCTTTCATTTTTAACCGATATTTACTATAATTAGTTTCAGTATAAAAAATTACATTCCAAATTAGTCAAAATGCATTAAAGCATATAAGCATTGATATCAAAACTTTGCTACACTTAATAAAACTTATTCTTCCCGACAAAAAATTACATTCCAAATTTCCAATCAAATCAAAACTTTTAACTCATCTACAGACAACTAAAAATTCAAACACAACAAGCAATAATTCAAAGTATGCATTTTCCATAGCAAGTATAAATTCGAACACAACAAGCAAGATCCAAAAACAGCACAAAGCGATTGGAAATGGAGAAGTCCACGCTTTAAGGAATGAGATGAAGGAATTAAAAAAATGAAATTTAAAAAACAATACTTACCTTGCCCCCGAAAATGGAGTCCACAATTTAGGTTGAAGATGAAGGAAGAGAGTTTCAAACTTCACAAATGGTGGAAATGAAAGGAGAAGAGGGCTTTAGCTTTTATATTCGACCTAGATGCATTTAAGGGTATTAATGGTAATCCAACTGCCGTTTGTTGTCTAAATTGTTCACTCAACGGAATTTTAAATCTTAATCCCACTAATGCCAACGGTCCCAACGGTGAAGGTACTCTACAATTAGGTTAAAAAATGTGAGGCCCTAAAAAATTAATGTTGTATACATTAGGGTACTAAAAAATTAATTACACACATCAAACTAAAGCTTGCGAAGGCAAAGTATCTCAACACTATTAGAAATCGCCATATAGCGACGGAAACAACGACGTAATAATGTCAATTAGCGACGGAATTTGGAATACTAAACAAAATTTAAAAAATTCAAATAGCCCGCCAATTTAAAATTGTAAAAATTCTGAATTAGCGATAGAATCATCGACGAATTGATTCAGTTGCTAAGTTAAATCTTAAAAAATTTTAAATATTTGAAAAATTTTAAATAGCCAGCTAAATTAAAAAAATTTAAAAGTTTTGAATTAGCGAAGGAATTATTTGAAAAAGCTGATTACTGTTGCTAATTAAAAAATTTTGTTTAAAAAAATTTTAAAAATTTATTTCAAAAATCCGTCTCTAATTGTCCTATTTTCGTCTCCGAGGTCCGTCGCTATGAGTAAAATAGCAATGAATTTTTGTCCATCACTAATTTCGTCATTTGGATGAGTTTTATCTAACAAATGTTAGTTTTCGTCGCTATTGTTGCTTGATTTGCGGCGAGACTTGTATTCCATCGCTATATAACGTTTTTGTAGTAGTGACAACTATATAACAAAGAGCACTGTTACTCAACTTCTATGGATGATTTGGAGACTGCATGGTTGCTCCTAAGAACGCCAAGAGATAAGATTAGGCTCAAAGTAAAGCTGCATAGCCCATGGTAGATTAAGTGTTATGACACCCGGCCTAGTCGGCATTAGAATAGAATATAATGACCAACAACAAAGAGGCAACTCGAAGAAATGCTCACCCTCAAGAGTTCCCTACGAGATACCTAAAAATGCACATCACGAGTATGCAAATGAGTAGTACGCAGGAGCGTGCATGAATTAGGAAACTACACGTATTACATAAACGATATTAAGGCGAGTCATGGTTAAGTATTGTAAGGCGGATTTCATACTTTTGTACTTGGGAGGGATCAAAAGCGAGTTCACCATCTATAAGGGATAGGGTGGTTCGAGTAGCAAAAGGAGTTTTAACATAAGTATAAGTTTGAAGCTGAAATTTATGTAAGATATCTAAAATATATTTCTATTGTATCAAAAATAATCCGGCGAGGATCAAACCACCTAAATGCTAAGAAAATAACTCGGAGTTACCAAAATCTTTCATAACAAACTTATTAGCAAGGGAATCAATAAAAGATTGATGTAAGGTCGATGAACTACCAGTCAAAATAATGTCATCCACATAAAGAAAGAGAATCAAGACATAACTACCATTGCGAAAAACAAATATAGAGGTGTCGGCATTGCTCGCACACAAAGCTGTGAGGTAGAAGGAAACCACTTAAGTGATGAAACTAGGTATTAGGAGTCTATTTCAAGCCACAAAGATAACAAACATAGGTAGGGAATTCAGGATAAGTAAACATGGAAGGTTGTTTCATTTGAACAGTCTCATTAAGATATCCATGTAAAAAGACATTCTTGATATCAAGTTGTCGAATAGGCTAATGAAAAGAAATAGCAAAAGTCAAAACTAATAGAATAGAAGCAAGCTTAACAATGGGGTTAAAAGTCTCATGGTAGTCAATACCTTGCTGGTGAAACCCCTATGTTACAAGTCGAGATTTTGTACCCCTTCATGGTGCCATTGTATCTATATTTGATCCTATAAACCCACTTATTTCCAACCAAATTGAAATCCAACCGGGATGGAATCAAATTCCACTTGTTATTGACAATCAAAGCACTATACTCGTGGGTCATTACTTCCTTCCATTTAGAATGTTTGGAACCACGAGTAAAACATGTACATTCAGCTTCAACAAGACCCACACCGAGGGACGAGGAGATGTTTAGGTTTGACAACGCCGAGACTTGAACCGAGTCCGGTGGACCGAGACACTGAGGGATGCTAGGAGAGACAACATGGTATCCACTACTACAAAACTTTAAAATAGCGACGGAAATAGCGACGGAAACCAATCTGTCGCCAGGTAGCGACGGAATCGGCGACGAAGCCGACAAAAAATGCCACCTGGATCATACAACGACGGATTTAGCGACGGAAAGTAACTTCCGTCGCTGTTTTGTTATCCGCGACGAATCAGCGACGGAATGTTCCGTCGCTGAATTGATTCAGCGACGGAATATTCCGTCGCTACTCTGTCGACGGGAATTACATGCAGTACAAAATCCGTGAAAGAAAAAAAAATAAGCGTACTTATTAGCGACGGAATATTCCGTCGCTATGCCGTCGCTAATGACAATTTTGTAATTAGCGACGGAACAGCGACGAATATTCCGTCGCTAATTACGAATAAATCCGAAGCGGCACCGGCCGGTTACGGATTTCGCAAACCAACAGAGAGCGAGAGCGAGACCGAGACCGAGAGCGAGAGTGAGAGCAATCGGTCGTGACACCACCGCCATCGGCCGCTACCTCCGGCGACGAGGCACGCCGCCGTCGCTCGTTGCCGCCGCCTCCCTGCCGCCGCCGATTCGGGACCCCGAAGGCCGAAACACCACCGCTCTCGGCTTCGTTTCGCCCGACCCCGCACCGCCGCCGCTGCCGCTGGGTGGAGGACGCCGCCGACCAACCGCCGCCGCTGCCGGCTCACGCCTGAGCTTCGCCGTCGCAGCATGTGCCGCCGCCGGTGCCGCCCATACATTGGAGGTATTTTTGTGTTGATTTTTGTAGACTTATGGTTTTACAAAATTGATATTGAAATTGATGAATATATGTAATTTGTGGGAAATTAATGTTGTTTGTGAATGAATTTGAGAAGAAAATTGTGAAATTGTGTTGTTTAAGGAGTAAATGTTATTGAAGTTTAATTTAGGGTTTTACAAAATATAACTTGGAATTGACGAATATACGTACTTTGGTGGGAATTAATGTTGTTTGTGAATGAATTTGAGAAGAAAAATGTGCAATTGTGTTGTTTGTGGAGTAAATGTTATGGAAGTTAAATTTAGGGTTTTGAACATTGTAACTTGAAAGTAACGTATATATGTAATTTAGTGGAAATTAATGTTGTTTGTAGATGAATTTGAATAGAAAACTGTGCAATTGGGTTCTTTATGGATTAAATGTTATTGAAGTTAAATTTAGGGTTTAAAAAATGTAAGCTGAAATTGACGAATATATGTAATTTGGTGGAAATTAATGTTGTTTATGGATGAATTTGAATAGACAAATGTGCAATTGTGTAGGATATGTGGGACATTATTGTTGAAGTTGAGGGAAATGGTGTTTTTGATTTATATATGCGTAATTGTTTGTTGTTTATTTGTGTGAGGTTCTTGACGCTAATTAGGTATGCTTATAGGTATGATTGCTTTACTTGTATGATTAGTGTAATTATATGTATATGAGTTCATTTATGCTAATTAGGTATGATTACTTTAATTATGAAATAAATATTGAAGAGTAAAATATAAAAATTATAGAAATCTATGTATATTAAAAAAATTTATACATGCATAATGGTTATATATAGATTATGTTCGTTATAGAAAATATGTAATCATATACCATCTCCATGTGTTGGTATTTTTAACTAATAATGTAATAAATTGTTAAATTTCAATCGGAATATATATGGACGGGCCTACACATCGTAGATGGATGTATCGTAGGTTATTACCCGGTAGAGTTGGGTATAGACAAGAGTTTTTAGACGGGGTTGAGGAGTTTGATGCACATGCTAGAAACCAATCAGAATTTGTGCATAATCAACAATATAGGTGTCCATGTCGCAAATGCGAAATCGGAAGTATAAGGATCCCGATGAAGTTAAGTTGCACCTCTATCAATATGGTTTTCTTCCAAACTATTGGTATTGGACTAGTCATGGAGAAATAGATTCTCATTTACATGAGGAGCAAACAATGGTTTCTAACGTATTCAACGACGACGGTGGTGCCAATCATATGAACTACGGCGATGTCGAAACAAATATCGACCGTATGAATGATATGGTCACGAGATGCTATGATCCCAAATCAAAACTCCACAAGTGAGCCTCCAAATACCCATGCCCAAAGTTTCTTTAATATGGTTGAGGCTGCGCAACGACCTTTGTGGGCAGGAAATGAAACTCACACTGAGTTGTACGCCCTCTGTTAGAATGTTGAGCATTAAGTCCGACTACAACATGCCTCAAAATTGCTTTAATGAAATTGCTCAACTTATGAAGGAGATTTGTCCGCCTGATAACCGAGTTCCTCGTGACATTCACCATGCAAAGAAGGTCATTAAAAATCTTGGGATGGATGTTCAAAAAATTGATTGTTGTCGACAAGGTTGCATGTTGTTCTACAAAGAGGACAGTGACCTTGATTCATGCAAGTTTTGTGGTCATGCGAGATGGAAGCGTCAAAGGGAAAGACATGGCAAAAGTCAAAGAACTCCATTTGCAAGGATGCATTACTTGCCGTTAATACCAAGACTTCAACGCTTGTTTGCTTCAAAAACCACGGCGAGAACACATGAGATGGCATTATGAGAATGTAAGAGAAGATGGTGTCCTCTGTCATCCTTCGAGATGGTGAAGCATGGAAACATTTTGATAGAGTTCACCCCGAATTTGCTACTGAACCTAGAAACATAAGACTTGGTTTGTGCGCGGATGGGTTTAATCCATTCAGCCAACCTGCAAGGTCTTATTCAATCGGCCGATCGTAGTTACGCCATATAATCTACCACCGAGTTATGCATGACGACGCCTTATATGTTCTTGACATGTATCATACCAGGGCCGAGGAATCCGAAAAATAAAATTGATGTGTACTTGCAGCCTCTTATTGATGAGTTGAAAACACTATGGGAAGATGGTGTTGAAACATATGATATTTCTAAAGGTGAGAACTTTCTCATGAAGGCTGCGTTGATGTGGACCATTAATGATTTTCCGGCCTATGGTATGTTGTCCGGATGGAGTACGCATGGTGCCATGTCATGCCCGGTATGTATGAATCAAAAAAAGCATTTAAACTTAGAAATGGCCGAAAATTTTCATGGTTTGATTTTCATCGGCGGTTTTGCCCCGAAGTCACGCGTTTCGAAGGAACAGCACATCATTTACAAAAGGCAAAACCGTACATTCGGGTCCTCCTCGTCGTTATACGGGGAAGAAATAAAACAATGGGTTGAAAACTTTCCCAAAGTAACGAAGCGCAGGAATTTAACATTTCGGGGTTTAAGAAGGATCATAATTGGACAAAACAAAGCATATTTTGGGAGCTGCCATATTGGAAAGATCAATTGCTCCGCCATAACTTAGATGTGATGCACATTGAGAAGAACTTTTTGAGAATATAATTAACAACTGTTATGGATATTCCTGGTAAATCAAAGGATGACATCAAGGCAAGAATGGATTTGGAAGAGTTGTGTGATCGTGTAGAGTTGAATTTAAAGCATGCGAGTCACTGGTAAACTTCTCAAACCGAAGGCAAAATATGTGTTAACGTTGGAGCGAGAAGAGGGCAATATGTGAATGGGCAAGGGAGTTGAAAATGCCGGATGATTACTTGCTCTAACATTTCATACCTTGTCGACCCAAACTCCACTAAGTTCCATAGCATGAAAAGTCATGATTGTCATGTTTTCATGGAGAGCCTTCTTCCAATAGCATTTAGTGCACTCCCGGACGAGGTTTTAGCGCCTCTCATTGAAATTAGTGAGTTCTTCCAGAACCTTTGCTCATCTGTTTTACGGGATGCGGAGTTAGAGCAAATGCATCGAAATATTTCAATAACCCTTTGTAAATTGGAAACAATATTTCCTCCTGGGTTCTTCGATGTGATGGAACACCTGCCGGTTCATTTAGCGGAGGAAGCAAAATTGGGTGGTCGGTACAGTATCGGTGGATGTATCTATTTGAGAGGTTCTTTGGCCGATTGAAAAGATCCATAGGAAACAAATCGAAGCCTGAAGGGAGTATCGCTGAAAAGTACGCCCGATTTGAAGAAACACATTTTGCCTCTTACTATTTCGGCTCTAACGTGCCTTGTATGCGCACTAGAAGTCGACGAAATGAGTACTTGCCAAGTTCCAAACCACAATCCTACTCTTTCGGTATTCATACTAGAAGGTGCTCCAATTGGGAAGTGTAGTCCGCGTTTCCTTGATGATAAGGAAAAGACGGCCGCACATCTGCATGTTTTACTTGAAGCTGTGCCGAAGCTAAACCTTACCTTGAGTGAGTTTCTCTTATCTAATGAACACTCGTTTCAATACTTTTATAGTTTAATTCGGAACGATGATGTCATCTTAATAAAATCTTTGAATTCAGCCTATTCGAACACCAAAAACGAGTTATGTATGGTGATGTTAGTGATGCTTGCAATTGATGCAATGGTGGAAAGTGAGTTCGAAGAGTGGTTCAACGGAGCTGTGAGTACCATATGTTGTTACTTATTACTCGTGCAACAACTTTATTAGTATCGGATGTTCCATTGTAATAAACTAAACAAACACTATGTTATTGACACGAGATTCATTGTTATCAAGTATACCATGATGAAAAGCATGTGTATTTGATGCAACTAGCTCAAGGTCCTTTAAGAAGAGTGAAAACATGGACAGCGTACACGGTGAATGGAATGTTATTTCATACTAAGGCTCGAAATGAAGGGAGAATGACCTTCAATTGTGGTGTACGTGTGAAAGGAACTGATGGAGGAAATGTTGAAAATAATTACTACGGCATCTTGCAAGAGGTTGTTGAAGTTGAATATGTTGGTGAACCAATAAAAAGGTGTGTGCTTGTTTAAATGCGATTGGTTTGACCCTAGTCGTCCTCGGGAACTCGGTGCCATAAATTTAGTTCGTATGTCGAAGTGCATCGTACAAGGCGGTATCGTAAGTACGATCCTTTCATATTTGCTAGCTACTGCAACTCAGGTGTATTATATGTCATATCCACAAGGGGTCCCTAGAGAAAAACTGAATTGGTTCGTCGTTGTGGCATCAAAACCAAGGGCCGAGTTGATGACCAATATACTATTCCCCGTGCATTCCAAGAGGATAGTATGGGTACAGTCGATCCAATAATAGAAACTTTGCCGAAACTTTGGTTGATAACTCAAGCTCAGCAGAAGAATTAGTTGATGATTTTATTTTAAACCGAGAAGATGAGATTGAGGATGTTGGTGAAGAAGAGGAAGGTGAAGAAGATGAAGAAGGGGAATGGGATGATGACAATATCACCGATGATGAAGAAGAACATACCCTATTCAATGACGCCGAAGAGGATAGTGAAGAAGATGACGATAAGACTGATGATGAGGATGATGAGTAGTTGATAATGTGCTTTTGTTGGGTTTGTTTTTTATTGTATAACTTTCATTTATGTTGTCATCGAATGAATTCTTGTTAATGTACTGAAGGTGAAACCATTGAAGCGTACTTTATTCACATGCTTCGATTTATATCTAACGCTCTTACATGTGCATATGTTTACTATTGTTTGTATGTTGTTCTATATGAAATCACTTGAACCGTTGGATGTTTCCTAATAGTGTGAATTACTTGTTTATGTACAGAAAAATGGAGAGAGGTAGAGGCGGAA
This sequence comes from Talinum fruticosum, assembly GCA_021018815.1. Classification (NCBI taxonomy): domain Eukaryota; kingdom Viridiplantae; phylum Streptophyta; class Magnoliopsida; order Caryophyllales; family Talinaceae; genus Talinum; species Talinum fruticosum. The sequence goes on along the minus strand of JAITYX010000004.1, from coordinate 9,289,093 downwards.
CCAAAAGATCAGCTACTCGGGAAGGGCTAGAAACACCTCTACCGATGGAGAAGGTAATGATGTCGGCACTTCTACCCCCTCTCAAAACCCTCGGAACCTTCAAACTTCCGCCGGTGGAACACTATCTCCACACTCCCCTCACAACCAAACTCCATTGGGGGGTCATTTATTCCCAACCCTCCCTTTTTCCAACTCCCAAATGTCCCACACATGCAAAACCCACTTGGGTGGGCCTTTCTTTCTAAACCCTCCATATTCTCGGCAACCCCATATGTACTCAAACCCGTTCGGTACATATACATATCAACAATATGGTACAAATAATGTACCACGCATCCACGTTGGTTCCGAACAACGGCCGCCACAAATGCCTACAAATGAAGGACCAAGCGATACGGGAGCGAGGATCCTTGTCTTCAATCAAGTAGCGCTAGCAGCCGAGAAAAATCCGAATTGAGCCGGATGGTGAAGGGTGAGTGTGATAATAAATACTAAAATAAAATAAGCATATTAGTTATTAGTTGAACTAACTATTTTATATGTTGAATTGATTAGGTTCTACCCCATTGACAAAGTTGTGGGTACGATTTCCCACATCTTCCAAAGCAAATACGATGGAGCTTGGCCTACATGGGGTAAAGTCCCTCGATCACAACGTGATCAATGGTTTTCCGAGTTTAAGGTAATGACACATCATTAGTTTTCTCCGATTCGAGATAACACAATCACTTATTGTGCATGTTCGAACATTATATTTTAATTTCATAACGTATAAACGACGTTTTTATTTATATAGAAATTTTTCACGTGGTCCCCAACCCATGAAGTTCAAATCGGAAGAAATTTTGAAAAGAAAGGCGGTGATCGCTTGAAGGACTTCATGGTCAAGGCGAGGAAAACTAAGAAGAAGCCGAAATGGTTGGGTGACAACTACTGGCGCGAGTTGCTCGAATATTGGGAAACTACTGAGTACAAGAAGTTACTGCGAGCAAGCTCGGAAAAACCGTCATACTGATCGGGGGGACTTGGTTCATCACTTCATACGTGTGGCTCAATCCCTATGACGGAGCATAAGCGGCGATTTGTACGTACCCCTTTCTTATTGATTACGCATGCAACTGTTAACATGTTCATATTGGTGAATTGATTCTCTACTAACTTGTTTTCAATTTTAGATGAAGGAGCTTAAAGGAGTTCAGCCTCTACCGACCCAACTATTTGCACGCACGCACAAAACAAAAAGGACGAATGGGTGGACAAAAATCCAAGGCCATTTACGTGAGTAACCGTATATATGAATTCCGCATAATTTTCTATCTATTGTTTTCGTTAACAACTCGTTATATTTACATGCCTAAAATATTTATATTATATTCGGGAGAAGTTTCAAAAAGAGTGGGAAGAGTTGCAAAACACTCAACCCACTCAAACTTCTAGTGATGACCCCAACTCTTCCGAGGATCATGTATCCACCCCTTCACAACAAGAGTTGTGGGTCAAAGCAAATGCGAACAAGAAAGGTCGCATTTATGGATTTGGATCCGAGGCTAGAAACTTGAAACCAACAATGTCCTTCAAATCACCGAAAACTTCTACTACGAGATGACTCGGAATGGAGAGCAACAGTGAATAATTTAAATTCCGAGGTACATCATCTGGATTGAGCATTGCCGGCTGCTTGACTTACAAAATCGGCATCCGAAGGCACGAGTCGACGGTTTCGTTGAGCCAATAGCACGTATGAATGAATTTCTGCGAGTCTCGGCAAGCATTTGGATCGCATCGTCGACCACCGGAACCACAACAGGAAGAGGAAGAGGAAGAGGAAGAGGATGAGGAAGAGGATGAGTGAATTCAAATGTGAACTTTTGTATATATTGGTGATCATCACTTTGCGAACTATTTACAAATTTGTTTTAACTATGTTATGGTTGTTGATGATGTTGAATATGTAAGTTGGATTTGTATATCCAACTTTGATGAATTATTTGTGGCCGGCATATGTAAATGCCAAATGTAAGTGTCACATATGTGAATGTTGGATTTTTATATCCATTCACAATGTTACGTACTAGGATAACGAATAATTAGCAAATAATATATAAAATTTTTCACGAACAGCGACGGATCGGCGACGGATCGGCGACGGTGCAGTGCTACTTAGCGACGGAACTTAGCGACGGAAATGGGTAAATTCCGTCGCTAATACGGCTATCGGCGACGAAATCAGTCTATTCAGTCGCCGATTTAGCGACGGAAAGGTGGGATTTCCGTCGCGTATTTCCGTCGCTAAATCGGCGACGGAATACTTTCCGTCGCTGATTTCTATCGGCTACGGAACTAGATTCCGTCGCTAATCCGTCGCTAATTGGCGACGGACTTGAAAATTTCCGTCGCTTTTCAGCGACGGAACTTTTCCGTCGCTAATTCCGTCGCTAATGGCGAAATTCCGTCGCTAATTATTAATATTCCGTCGCTATTTCCGTCGCTAATCTGCTGTTTTGTAGTAGTGATCGGAGTATTTTTAAGCGAAAAGTTTTAGGTTCAAATCTCAATAATTTCATATTAATTATTACATAAGGTAAGTAGGAGCCTTTAATACATCCACACTTCAAATTCCATAAGAAGACGTGTTAAATATACCAGCCTATTCAGTGTTCAATATAACTATATATAATTTTTTTGTTTTGGTTGAACTATTCTGAAGAATATTGGCATAAGAAGACGTGTTAAATATATCAGCCTATTCAGTGTTCAATATAACTATATATAATTTTTTTGTTTTGGTTGAACTATTGTAATTAAATAGAAGTGTTTGACGGAGTAGTTCATGATTAATACTATTTCAAATTGAGAATGAGCGATCAAAGACGTGGTAACCATTTTAAAAGCAAGCCACTGGAAAATAAAATGCTTGCGGCATCTTTGCGTGTGAGTTTTTACGTCATTTCCTGCAAAAGCTACATCATATGTACAAATTATAGCATGATTTTGGGTCAATATATCCAAGTTAATAAATAATTTTTTTAATATTTTAAATCAACTCTTTATTTTCATGATATTTACTTCAAAAAAAAAATTAAAATTTTTGTCCTCAAATTATATTGCGTCCTCTGGTCCACAAACCTGATTAAATATTATAAGTTTTGCTATCAGCCTCGTGTCTTTGCTGCCAAACCCTTTTCATAAAATAGTAAGAAAACGATGGACAAACTACAAAGTCATCCCAAAAACCTAAAGTCAATAAAAAGAAAAAAAGTAATACATATATTGTACACTTGGGAGTTTATACTATCACGACATACGTTGATAAATGGTTAGATGAAGAAAAATAAGGGGTGTTTTCTGGATCAAGCATATTAATGTGGCACTTGAGAGTATAAACTCACGGATAGATATAAAAATTTGCAGGAAAAAAAGTTACGGAAACAAATAGAAAATTTTTTCAACGTTAGCTAAGCTGATAAAGTGTTTGACCAATTTTTTCCTATATATATACGAAGTTTTTGTACCTTCTCACTCAAAAGCAAGAATTCCATCCTAGCAAAAGAGAGAAAATGCTTACAATGTTGCATAAAAACAGCAATGATACGTTGATGACTATTGGGTCAATTTTGGCAACCATAATGCTGGCTAAAGCTATGTATGAGCAGTATTTGCCCCATCGATGGAGGGAAACAATCCATTCTTATCTCTGGCGCTACACAGAAAGAGTGGTAAGATTTTTCTCTCCATATCAGAACATCACTTTTGAAGAATACACAGGGGAACGCTTCAATCGAAGTGAGATGTACACCACAATCGAAACCTACCTGAGTGAGACGACATCCATGAAAGCGAGAGGGTTGAAGGCCAGCTTTGTCAAGGATGGCAAGGCCCTGGTGCTTGGTTTAGGTGATAATGAGGAGGTTACTGATGAGTTTAACGGAATCAAAGTGTGGTGGCATGCCCGTAGGAACATTTCTAAAACTCAAACGATTACCTTCTATCCTGGCACCAGTGAAGCAAGGTACTCTTTAATTTTAGTTATGTAGGTCTTATGTGAGACCGTTTCATTTAAAAGTTATTATGAGACGGAAATTTTTATAGTGACTTTGAACACATAGAGGGTGACTAATAATTTATTTAGAGGTAACTCTAATAAAAGTCTCATCTTGATGAATTATTCGTCACTCTAGTATAAATTATTAGTTATACTAATACCTTTAAAAGTCACCTCTAACGAAGTCCGTTCTCACAATAACTCTTATATGAGACGGACTTATATAAGAATTTGTATTCTTTATTTTTAATTGATTTACATCTTATGATACTAGGAAATGGTTTTGTTTTTTTATATATAATAGGAAAATTGTTATTATGATAGGAATGACAATACCTTTTTTAACTAAGGGCATGTTCTTTTTTACTGTTATAAAGTTATTATGACTGTTAGAAGTTGTTATGGTTATTATAAGCTGTTACGAATTGTTATAAAATTTTTAACATATCGTTAGTGAAATTATTCATTGTATATTTCACAATAATGAATATTTGGTTAATAATAAATATTTGAAAATATTTTCTTTTATTAATTGATTTAACTGTTATTCGGTTAGAAATTCATATAATTGGTTGCTAATCATATTTTTTATGTAAATGTTTTTGGGCAAAAATCAGCTCTCAATAATACCTATGTAAAACAATTAAAAATTATTTGTATATCTTTCATACTAATATACAATTATCGAAACAATAACAATAACTATGACAACGATGACAAATAATAATAATAATAATAATAATAATAATAATAATAATAATAATAATAATAATAATAATATGTCTTTTATGATTAATAGTTATAGTTATTATAACATTTATGAGCTGTTATGAGCTGTTAGTTGTTATAAATGTTGGTGTAAACACCAAAATGAACAAACCCTTATGTATAAATGAGACTTAAAAAATTGGCTATGATCATTGTATACAACATTAAGTGAGGCAGTGGCCAGAGAGAGGGGTTTTTTGTTTTTTTGGGTCTAAATGTGGCACAAACACTAAGGTATGAGAAATTTTAAAAACTCTTATAGACTTTATTGGTTAAGTTAACCGACACCTATAATAGAGATAATTTCGTGAAAGCGCAAAAGCACTCCCTATGTATTAACTGGTACCGTTGTCACACCTGTTTTAACTTTATATGTTCTATACTTCGTTTAATTGGTAAGATTCCTTAATTTTTAAAGTAAAATTTTAATATTTGATCTTTTCAAACAAAGATAAAAGCTAAATTATATAGTTTGACCATGTCCATATCATAAACTAGTTGTCGTATAATATGGGATAGACAGGCATATTTTATGGTTAAATCAAATGAAATATTAGGCCTTTGGTGAGTGGAGGCGGACAAAATTCATTCTCTATAATTTTGTGGTCACTTGATTACTAAGACAACTTTCGCACGAGATAGTCTTTCAAAAAATTTTATATAATTGCTACAATTATTTGGCCAAAAATATTCAAGAAAAATCTCTAATCTATAGCCTGTGTTACCTAATTCAACAGGCATTATCAGCTCACCTTCCATGGTCGTCATAGAAAGGAAGTCACGGAATTCTACGTGCCATACGTTTTGGAGAAAGGAAAAGCAATTGAAATTCAAAAGAGGCAACGAAAGCTCTTCACAAACGTTAAAGAATCCGAGTCGTATGGCTACAATAGCAGATCAAAATCCTGGAGCCATGTTGAGTTTAAGCATCCTGCAACATTTGACACTTTAGCCATGGAAGCCGCCAAGAAACAACGAATTAAGAACGACCTTCTTCGCTTCAAATTCTCGAAAACGTACTATACAAGGATCGGAAAGCCATGGAAGCGCGGGTACCTTCTCTATGGACCTCCTGGCACTGGGAAATCAACCATGATCGTGGCCATGGCTAACTACTTGAAGTATGATATTTATGACCTTGAGTTGACATCGGTTAAGGATAATACTCAGTTGAGGAAGTTACTTATTGAGACATCCAGCAAGTCGATAATTGTCATTGAAGACATCGATTGTTCACTTGATCTAACAGGGCAAAGATCGAAGAAGAAGAAGGGTGACGAGGAAACAGAAGAGGAGAAGGACCCGATTAAGAAGAAGCTGGAGGAAGGGAAAAGAAAAAAAGTGAGGTTACTCTTTCAGGCTTGCTAAATTTTATAGATGGAATTTGGTCAGCTTGTGGGGAGGAAAGGTTAATTATATTCACTACGAATTATATTGACAAACTTGATCCTGCATTGATTAGAACGGGAAGGATGGACATGCATATCGAGCTCTCATATTGTTGTTATGAAGCATTCAAGGTGCTTGCTAAGAACTATTTAGCTCGTACTGAACATCCTTTGTTTGAAACTATAAGGATGTTATTAGAGGAAACCAAGATGGCTCCTGCCGATGTAGCTGAGCATTTGATGCCCAAGGGGCTCAGTCCACAGGACAAGGCGAGATTGGAGAACTTGGCCTCTACTGATGTAGATGAGGATGAAAACTCGGTCCCGGAGTTCAGTGATTTAGATGTGGAGATTTGTTTGGAGAATTTGATTCGAGCTCTCGAGAAGGCGAAGAAGGATGAACTAGAGTTGAAAGCAGAGGAAGAAAGGCAAAAGCAGAAAGCTAAAGTACATGAGTTAGAGGAGGGAAGTGCTACACTAGGGGAAGATGAAAAGAAACCAAAAAATAAAGATAAAATGGAAGAAGGAAGCACGAGCAATGCATCCCTTGATAAGGAGGAAACGAAGAATTAAACTGAGTCTAGTGCAGCTTGTTGAGTGGCTTATATTTGCCACTGTATATTTGTATGTGTGTGATCATGTACCAGCCTCATTGGTCTCGTATGCATAACAGGGTTTATCGGTAAAATCACTCTTAATCTTTGAATCAGTCCGCAGATCATGCTTCTGGGAGCAAAATGCTTCATACTTTTATTCAAGTAGTCTCCCATGTTTAAACGATATGTATAAAAATAAACAATATGCGAAAAACTTTACGGTAATAAGGGGAGTATTACATCATGCTACAAGGTGCATAGTGTAATTTTTCAGGGTGGATAAAAATAAAACTTTTCATTTTATTTAAAAATATTTGTCAATTTGTGTTCTGGATTGAATCCTCTGAAGTGCTGAAATCAACTGCAAGCTCTCTCTCTCTCTCTCTCTCTCTCTCTCTCTCTCTCTCTCTCTCTCCCTCCCTCCCTCTACACGCACAGGGAAACATTTGAGATTAAATTTTTGTGTATGTGTAGTTTCGGGCAAATTTTTTTCTTTTATCTTTAAATACACATGGGAAAAAATAGAACAAAAATTTAATTAAATTATCTTAAAAAAGATCGTCTTAAAAAATCCCTGAGAAAACATTTGAAGCACAATGTTCATCATTTGAAACTAATGATTCATTAGGTTCATCTTGGAGCATCCACATCCAAGTTGATCAAATTTCAATAGTTATTTGCTTAGAAAACGAACTGAACCTAACTTGCTCTCTTGTCTATAAATTTTCATATTGCACCGTGGCACCAATCTGTTCCTTTGCATCCACCAGCTCCATGAGTTGCAAAAACTTTGCTAACTAGAGCTTCCTTCTAATCTGATCAGGCATTCTGCTAGTTCATTTCTTGATGCATCTGTCTTAGGCATGAGACTTTTGACAGTAAAATATTTCTTTGAAAACCGCAGGATCCTGTCAACTTTATTCCTTAAAGGGTGGTTCTGTAGCAACTCATTATTAGTACTTTGTTGGGTATATGGAGCCTAATGGGTGCTTTGGGCTCGGAAAAATCGCGTTACGGAACGAGAAACGATAAACACAGGCGAGAGACAACGAGCACGAGGCGTTCCGGACGAAGAAACAAAAGGTGCCCCAGGCAGCAACCAACATGGGCTGCCCGTGTCGACCGACAAAGCCCGTGTTGGCTGCACGCACGGCCCGTGCCGGCTGCCCGGTGCCTCGGCTTTTCGATTCTTGACCGTTTTCTTCGGTTATGCTTCAGATTAATGCATATTAAGGTCAGTTAATAAGTGTATTTACTCAGTTTAGGCTATAAAATGTTGTGTAAACCTCCATTGTTGTATCAAGAGCAGTGTATTACTAAGTGCAAGCTAGTGAGAAATTGAGTGAAAATCTTTGTAATTACTCGATATTCTATTGCATCGGTTCGTGGTTCTTTCCCGGTTTGGATTTTTCCATGTTAAAAAATCTGATGTCTCAATCTTTGTTAATTCTTTTATTCAAATATCATTTTTTGAGTGAGCTCCGAACCCAACATACTTCGGCTTCTTAGAATTCTTTTGGAGAGAGTTGTCTTTTTCAAGTTAAAGTACACCTCGGAACATCTCCTTCAAACCAACCCATATAAGATACAAGTTCCTTCTTTTGATTACGAGATACTTGAAACTATATTCCCAATAAGCATACTTATAGGAGGCCTTTTACTTTAAACTAGTACTGCACTCGTGCTGTGCACTGAGTAATATTGTAAAATACATAACTTAAGAAATTATTGAATTACGAGAGGATGTTATACTTATGAGTTTCTTTTTCTCGATCATTTGATTTTATTGAATGTTTTCACTTTCAACAACATTCTTTTACATGTTATCCCCTCATAGCGAAAACGCTTTCATGACTCATCAAAGTTATCGAACCCAACATATAAAATCATTAGAACCCAACACACATTCATCTTCCAATTATTCTAAATTTCAAAAGAATAAATAAATAATCTAAAATAATAAATAAAAAAGAATGTTAAAAAAATCATCAAGGTTTTAAGATTACACTCGTGATTTGGAATATTAAGAAGTCGGACCCTTCTAAAACTCAAACAATTTAAATAATCCTAACTCATACGAGTTATAAAAATAGTGTGATAATATGTTTGGGTATCAAAAGGAAAATATTAGTAGGAAAATGAATAATATATGATTGGTAATATTGAGTTAAATGACCTATAAATGACAATAAATATCATTATGTCACAAATTAATATTACAACACAAAGTACATCAAATCAATAAAAGAATATCAAGGAAAAGTACACCTCGGAACACTTCCTTCAAACCAACCCATATAAGATACAAGTTCCTTCTTTTGATTACGAGATACTTGAAACTATATTCCCAATAAGCATACTTAGAGGAGGCCTTTTACTTTAAATGCTCGTGGTAGGAAAGAGATTACACTCTTGCTTAAATCAAATAAAAAAAATTCAAAGTGAAACTCGGTTGTTGAGAATAGAGTTTCCAATTATTTTCTAAACTTGACTCAGCTAGTGAGCTCATCAAATTTGAAAATTTGGCTTGAAATAGACTTCCCAAAGTTCACAAGCCAAACCTCTTCTCTCTTTTTTTCTTTTTTTTTGGAATCCGACAGGAAGGGATTTTCCTTGATAGTAAGCATGATACAATTTGATCCCCGATCCATTCAAACCTTTGAGCTATCAAATTGAAGAACAAGTCTAGCCACTTCTCGTTGGAGAATTCCAAGAACACAATCCACAGATAATCAGCCGGATAACTCGAGATACATTTATTGGTGTCCGGGGATAGCAAAAACTAAAGCATGGAACAATCAAAATGACCTCGACCGTGTTGTCGTGTTCCTCTTGGTTTGTCTTGTCTTGCATCTAGTGGCCTAAACGGGTAGGCCTTGTCAGTTGACAGGTCCTATGTTGACTATTATGAATAGTTTTTGTTATTCACATTGTGATAAGCTACACATTCTTCCATCATATATAAACAACTAATAGTTGCTTCTCTTATCCATTATTTGGAATTAAGAGTCCTATATCAAGGTGGTCGAAGGAGAAAGGGAAAGAATATGTGAACTTTCCTTCTAGTAAGTGGCCAACGGCGAATCCAGAAATTTATGAAAAAGGGCAGTGGCAGATTTAGGATTTTAATAGAGGGGGTTGGAAAAGACTAAATGGTAGGGCACGGTTTAAAAATTGGAGAATCGTAGGATTTTTAAAATTGGAGAGTTGTAGGATCTTTAGATACAAATAAAAGAAGTTGAAGACAACTATTAGCATAAGTCCCCACGACACCCCTTCCCCCCAAAAAATCACAAACTTTCATAGACATGCTTGGCAAGGCTTCAAGTTTGGGAAAGTAATGATGTAAATTAATGCACAAAGCCCTACACCATACTCTTCTCAAACAGACCAGCTAAACTAGTTAAGGTTGGATTTCAGAACAAATGGAGTAAAACATAATATAATCACCAATTTTTTTTAAAAGGAAATGAATACAACTATAAGGAGGCTATCACAAGACTAATTAGTAGTATCCGCAATTAGGGAAGCTCATTGAACAATGCATCGCTCTTAATTGGCATATCTTCTTCATTCAATTGTGAATTTTTGAATCTAGAACTTGAAGGAATGGAGAATTCTTAGCTTATCTTTTTGAAATATGTAAACATTTTGATCTATAATAAGAACTAAAGCAAAAATTAAAATCACTCACAAGTCACAAATATAACTACAAAAAGCAAATTAAACAACAAAAGAAAAAAAAACACAATAACTTCAAGCATTCACACAACTTAATCCATTTTCGTATATTCTAATTTTATAATCCACAATCCATAATCAAAGAAATCAAGCCTAAAATAGTAAAATTAATCTATAAATGAAGTAATTATATAATAAAATAACATAAATTAAACCTAAAATTAAAGAAATTAAACCTAAAATCACATAAATTAAACCTTGACTTCAAATGAAATTGAAACTTTTTTAACTTAGTAAACTTACGGAACTGGGAAGAAAGGGAGGAGAGGCCCTAAATAGAAACCGGTGAATGGCTTGGTTGGGCGGCGTCGGTAGTGGTGGTGATGGGAGGAGGGTGGCGCGGTCGGTGCCGATTGGGGCAGCAGCCATTGGATGGCTATGGTAGTGGCCAGAGATAACTCGCTCGCGTGCGTGAGAATGAGGGAGAGGGCGTGACTAGGAGCCGGTGAGGGATTGGACTGGCCCGGCTGGGCGGCCTCAGCGGTGGCGGCGGGTGCTTGCACCGGAGTGGAGGTGGCGGCCACCTGTTCGTGGTAGTAGAGAATTCGTTCGCCCGGCTCGCGTGAGGGAGAGAGGAGTTTTCGAAGCAATGAAATTATGAAAAAGAATAGCCAAAAAAACAATAGAAGGAAGCTAAAAAGTTTAAAAATGAAAGTAAAGTCGCGAATGAAGGTTTTGAACCCCGACCTCTCACAACCCCTAAATCCACTTACCACTTGGGCTAAGACTCATTTGATGAAGACATTGTTGTATCAAAATTTTATTTGTTTTTGAGAGGGGGTCAATTGACCCCACTGATCCCACGTTACCGCCGCCAATGGAAGAGAGGTCGAAATACCGAATAATAGTATACACAATACGAAATTTAACAACAGTTTTAATATTACATCACAACTAATTCAATCTTCTTGCCGAGTCCTCATATTTTGAAATGCTCCATGATGTCATCACTAGATATCTAAGCATTTTGACCTATAATAACAACATTTTTGGATCTATAACTTGAAGGAATGGAGGATTTCGTAACTATCTTTTTGAAATATCTAAGAATTTTAATCTATAATAAGAATTAAACAACAAAAATTAAGCCTCTAAAGTAACTCAAGTCTTCACAAAAATAAAGCCTTCATAATAAAAGCAAATTAAACAACAAAAGAAAAACAAAACAAACACAACATAATTCATTTTTCTATACTCTAATTCCATAATTCACAATCCAAAATCTAAAAAATAAAGCCTAAAGTAGTAAAATTAATCTATTTGGAATGAAGTAGCTGTGATGAAATCACATAAATTAAGAATAAAATTAAAAAAATTAAACCTAATATCACACAAATTAGACCATTGAAAAATTTATAAATTAGTAAACTTATTGGGAGAGTGAGGGAGAGGGCGTAAGTAGAATCGGTAAGGTGGTGGATTGGGCGGTTGGCAAATAATGAAAGGGAATAGCAAAATAAAAGGAAGCTAAGTTGAGAAGGTTTTGAAGACTCAAACACTTGCTCTATATTTTTCCGAGTCATGCAAAAGGAATCGGGTATAACAATGTCATTCATATAGAGTTTTGATTCCAAGGCATTCTCTGTGTCTTAGAAACTTACTTGAGTTAAATAGTATCTTTTCTATGCGTTTCGGCCTTCACATATCTCTTTAATCGCTTTCGGTTAGCGACTCGGAAAACTTGTTCTTTATTCCGAGTCCACTCTCACTCGAGAATCTAACTTGTGGTTATTTACTCTATTGTTTGCAAAGTCAACATTCGTAGTTCTCTTCGTACTTAGTCTATATCAAGTTTTTCCCACTCGATATTTGTTATAGAACTTGATTCTTTGCTTAAGACTAAGTCATATGGAATTCCGAGTATCATGGATTTTAGACTCAGAAAATTCCATTTCTTTTCGACTCGGATAATCTGTTGGTTAATTATTATGATTATTTTATTATCCGTGTCTAACCTTGGACCAAAGTATTTTATACTTTGAGAACCGAAGGTGTTTTACTTTTGTAGGTTATTCAATCGAGGATATCTTTTCAAACTACAAAAAGTAGCCGGCTTCGTAACGTCAAATCACCAAGCAGATATGGCTTTTCACCTTCCTCGCTTTAGTCCCGTAAGATTGTGTCGAAGCTATCCGCTTCCATATCCGAAAACTGGAACGCCAAGCTTAACGGTGGGTTTCACCACATTTATCAAGACACAACCGATGGTTTTGGGACTTCCAAGAGAGTTAAACCGTTGTCCAACGTCCATATTTCAACGGATACTTTCCGAGTGACTCGAAAGCTTTTCACAACGGTCACGAGAGGACTCTCGGTTAGCAGATGAAGATAACGGCTACTCTGCCTGGTCTTCTATAAATAGAAGCCACTTCACAAGACTTGAAGGTTGCCGAACATATTGTCAATACACCTACTTGAACAAAGTTATTGTATTTACTTTCAATCTTCAACTTACAACTCCCACTCTGTAATTCATCACTTTCGAGTTGTAAGGTCTTGTACTTAGTTACAAACTCTTCTTACATTCTTTGTAAGGTCCCTTGACTAAGTCTGTAAAGGTTAACTCAGCTTGGTTGTCCCTAGCTGTAAGGGGTATCTCGGCTAGGAAGTACTAGATCGGATAAGGTAACTTCGAGTCTAGGAAAATTTGTATAGAGTTGTCTAAGGGAGCAACTCGGGTTCCATCAAGTTCACGGTATTTTGTGGACTCAAAATAGTGGATTTGACTTCGTGTCTGGATTGACACGGGCCGTGGTTTTCTCGCCCCAGGAGGGTTTCCACGTAAAATCTCCGTGTTCTCTTTCCGAGTTCATTCTAGACTCGGACAGCCCTGCTTGTACTTGTTTACTCCGATTCATTGCATTCCGAGTCCATTACTTTCGACCCCGTGCTTATTAGACTCGGAATCCGTCTTTGCCTCTTCTCTCGTCAAAAAGTGTGTGTTTTAGCAAAGATTTTTCCATCACCCTATTCACCCCCTCTAGGGTGACTCGGACTCTCCCGAGCAAACCTTCAATTGGTATCGAGCCTAGCCTTTCGGAAAGGATCTAACGATCCAAAAATTTAAAGATCGGATGGCTCAAAACACCGGAGAGTTCGACGAAGGTAGATCTTCCAACAGGCCACCAAAATTCAAAGGTTAAAATTTCGGTCACTCGGAAGAAGCTTATGGAATGTTTCCTTATGGATCACGATGAAGAAGTATGGGAAATCATACAACAAGGAAACTACATTCCAACGAAGACAGATGAATTCAGAATCCTTCCAAAAACAAAGGCCGAGTTCACGCCGGCGAGGCGGAGAAGTTCGAAAGAACTTCAAAGCCATGAACATCCTCATGTGCGCCATAAGCTCGGAAGAATATAATCGAGTCTCTGCTCGTGACTCGCTAAAGAGGTGTGGGACACTCTGGTCAACACCTACGAAGGTACAAGTCAGGTGAGACAAGTGAAGATCAGCCAGTATCTTCACAAATATGAGCTTTTCAAAATGGAGCCGAAGAGAACATTACTCGGATGTTCATACGCTTCACCGAGATCACCAACAATCTCAAATCTCCGGGAAAGAAGATCTCCCATGAAGAAATGTGTCGAAAAATTCTCGAAGCCTACCCAAGAAACGATGGGGTCCTAAGGTAACTCGCCATAGAAGAGGCTCGGAACCTCTCACTCTTGAAGCCGGACGAGCTCATCGGAAAGCTTCGACTCATGAGATACATCCGGAAGAAGAAGATGCTGAGGGTACTTCCAAAAGGAACATCGCGCTTAAAGCCTCGGAATCCAAAGAAGCAAGTCCAAGCTCCTCCGACTCAGAAGATGATCCCATGGCACTCATTGCAAGAGGCTTCAAGAGAATGATGAAGCACAAAAGATGGGACAAAAGACCAAAAGAAGAATTCTACAAAAAGGACAAGAGAGACAGAAAAGGTAAGTTTTCTTCACCCTCAAAGTTATCTTTGTCTAAGAATTCTGGATGTTTTGAATGTGGCAGCAAAGACCACATAGTCAAGGACTGTCCAAAACGAAGAAGGGACAGGAAGAAGAAAAAGGCCATGATGGCAACATGGAGTGACGAGGATTCATCTCGAAGACGACGAAGACTCGAGATGACTCGAAGTGTCCGATGGCAATTTCGACTCGGAAGCCGAAAGAGAGTCGGACTCGGACTCGGACAACGAGGAAACCGATCCTCAAGAGGTAATAAATTACTTCCTCAAATTTTTCAAAGTTGATTTAGCTAAGTACATCTTTACTTTGGAAGAAAAGTCCAATTCGATTCTTCTCATTTCAAGGAACAACTTGAGTCAATCACGTCGGAGAGCATTTATTTGAAAAACGAATTAGAAAAACCGAGACTCACACTCGGAGAACTCAAGACAAGTGCTCAAACTAATGAGACCGAGTCCGAGTTACTCGGAAAGAAAATGAGCAAGCTGAAACGAAGCTCATTGAGTCTCAAGATCTGGTTTTAAAGTTTTCTCAAGGACGGAAGAACCTTGATATGCTCTTAGGATCACAATGTGTCTCGTTTCGAAAAGAAGGTCTTGGTTTCAACAAGGAGGAAGAATCTAATTCTTACTCGGAATTGTTCAAAAAGGATTCCGAAGCTGTTAAGTTCAAAAGGTCGAGCATGGTCCCATTCATAAAAATGAAAGGAGGACTAAACCCGGACCTATTTACAAAAGGAAACCCTTTTCTCCTGTTTCAAAAGGAAAGGTTTTTAAAAGAAAAGAGACACAGATTCGGTTCTCCGAGAAGAAGACTCAGAATCGGACTAAACCCAAAGTTATTCAAATCTGGGTTCCGAAGCACCTTCTTCCTCGAGAAAGGACCACGATAAGGAATGTTACTCGGGTTCGTTAGAGGAAGTGAGAAGGGTTAGATTCTCTCTGTTTTGCGAGTCACTCAGAAAAGATCAAAAGGACACTAGTACCTAGACAGACGGATGTTCTCGACACATGTCAGGTGACCAAGGACTCTTTTCTGAGCTGGAGTCATATAAAGGAGGAAAGGTTACCTTTGGTGATGACAAGTAAAGGCAAGATAGTGGGCATTGGGAAGATTGGTAATGAAAACAATCTGGTGAGCCCAGTCTACCTTGTCAAAGGACTAAAGTACAACTTACTTAGCATCTCCCGACTTTGTGACAAAGGTCAAGAGGTAAAATTCACTCAATCCAAGTGCTACATCACGGATGAGACCACCAAAGAGGTAAAGCTCTCGGGTAAGAGATCGGGTAATACCTACATCATCCCTCTTTCGACCCAAGTCAGAATTTATCCTATTTGAAAGCATCTCTTCAAGATGATTCTTGGATTTGGCATCGTAGATTAGGTCATATTAGCATGCATACTCTCAAAAGCTTGCATCTCATCATCCGGTTAGAGGATTACCTAATCGTGCGTTTGAGAAGGATAAAGTATGTGAAGCATGCACCGGAGGAAAACAAGTCGGATCTTCATTCAAATCTCTCGAAGACAGTTTCCACATCCAACGTGCTTGAATTACTGCATATGGACCTATGTGGCGAAATTCCTGTAAAGAGTCTCGGAGGTAAATCTTACATACTTGTTATTATTGATGATTTTTCAAGATTTACCTGGGTGTGTTTTCTCAAGCATAAGAATGAAGCCTTCAAGGAGTTCAGCAAGCTCGTAGAAAGATTCAAGTAGAGTCTCGGACTCGGATTCAAAAGATTCGAACCGACCATGGAAGGGAGTTCGATTACTCGGAATTCTCGAGTTTTGTGACAAGAATGGAATTTCTCACAACTTCTCAAGACCCGAACTCCTCAGCAGAATGGAGTAGTTGAGAGAAAGAACAAAACCCTTGAAGAGATAGCAAGGACGATGATGATTGAACACAACCCGCCTTACTATTTCCAGGCGAGGCGAGTAAACACAGCCAACTACACTCTCAATCGATGCCTCATCGGATCCATTCGAAGAAAACACCTTATGAGCTCTACAAAGGAGGAAACCAAATATTTCCTATTTCGAGATCTTTCGGATGTAAGTGCTTTGTCCACAACAACGGTAAGGATCATCCGACCAAGTTTGATGCTCGGTCGAGACGAAGGAATTTTTCTAGGTTACTCCTCTCATAGCAAAGCTTACCGTATCTTCAATAAGAGAACTAACAAAGTGGAAGAAAGTATCCACGTAGTGTTTGATGAGCTTGAACAGGGAAAACCAAGTGAATCTTCATACTCGAACCGAAGCTCGTAAAGGATGACGACGAAGATGAGTCTATCAAGACTCGAAGGAGACCACTCGGAACGAGGAAGCTCGGAATGAGACAACTCAAGAGGTCGCTCCGAACGAACAAGTCAATGAAGAGGATCACTCGGAACAAGCTTCGAAGATCAAGCAATTCAACCCACAAACCTGGTAAATCAAAGAACTAGTAAAGCATTCAAATTTACTTCCGACCATCCCCAAGAAAACATAATTTCGATATCAACAAGTGGGGTAAGAACTCGTTCTTCTCTTCATAATCTATGTGCATTCACCGCATTCATTTCACTAATCGAACCCAAAAATGCACTAGAAGCCCTTAATGAACCCGAATGGGTAGAGGCCATGCAAGAAGAGCTGAATCAATTCGAAAGAAACCAAGTCCGGACTCGACCAACCGACCTTCCGACCACCCAGTTATAGGAACCAAATGGGTTTTCAAAAACAAACTGGATGAGGGTGGAATAGTAGTCGAAACAAGGCTAGACTTGTAGCTCAAGGTTACAATCAAGAAGAAGGAATTGATTGTGGGGAAACCTTTGCACCGAGTAGCTAGAATTGAAGCCATTAGAATATCTGTTGGCATTTGCATCCCGCATGCATATTAAATTATATCAAATGGATGTTAAGTGTGCCTTTCTCAATGGTTTTATTGAAGAAGAGGTCTATGTCGAGCAGACCTCCTGGTTTTGAAAACTCGGAATTTCCAAATCATGTTTTCAAACTTCAAAAGGCTCTCTATGGTCTTAAGCAAGCCCCTAGAGCTTGGTATGAAAGACTCGAGCAGACTTCTTGGTTCAAAATGATTTTAAAAGAGGTCGGATCGACAAGACCCTATTCATAAAGACCAAAGGGAAAGATTTTCTCATTGTTCAAATATATGTTGATGATATTATTTTCGGTGCTACTAATGAATTTCATGTACGAGAATTTTCTCGAGTTGATGAGTCAAGAGTTCCAAATGAGTATGATGGGAGAACTCAACTTCTTTCTTGGGCTGCAAATCAAACAAGACAAAGATGGAATCTTTGTTCATCAATCAAAATACACCAAGGAACTGTTGAAGAAATATAAACTTCAAGATGCAAAGCACGCATCGACCCCTATGAGCAAGCAGTATAAAGCTCGACTCGGATGAGACAGGTAAGGCGAGAGATCGAAACTCTATCGGGGTATGATTGGATCACTGCTATATCTTACCTCAAGCGGACCGGATATAATGTTCAGTGTTTGCTTATGCGCACGATTTCAAGCTAATCCAAAAGAATCACATCTCACTCGCGGTGAAGAGAATATTCGAGATATCTTGCAGGCACTCGGAATCTAGGACTATGGTACTCCAGAGACTCGAACCGACTCGACCGGGTACTCGAGACGCAGACTATGCAGGATACAAAGTTGATCGAAAGAGCACATCCGGAGCTTGCCAATTTCTGGGTCAATCACTAATATCCCGGCACTCAAAGAAGCAAAACTCAGTAGCTCTATCAACTGCGTAAGCTGAATATATTGCCGCTGGAGCTTGTTGCGCTCGATTCTCTGGATAAAACAACACTTGAAGGATCTTGGACTATCTCTCAACTCGGTTCCAATCAAGTGTGACAATCAAAGCGCAATCAGTATCACTAAGAATCCTGTCCAAGTACTCAAAAACAAAGCATATTGAAGTCGGTATCACTTCTTACGCGATCACTCGTAAAAGGGTGACATTACACTTGAATTTATTCCGACTAATCTTCAATTAGCTGATATCTTTACTAAGCCACTTGGTGAAGATCAATTCTGTTTTATTCGGAATGAGCTTGGTATGTTAAATGCTTAGTTTTGTGTTATGATTCGTGAATATTTACGTGCCATGTGCTTTCATTGTTAATAACCATCGGTTCAGTTGATCACGTGATACTGGGCCGATAGTTATTTCTGTGTTTCGAGTCACTCGAAACTTTTTCGAGTCAAACTCGGACGTAAGAGAAATTTGGACATCAAATTTTCTCGAAGCTATCTCTAGAACAAGTGGAGAGTTTCGGATTATAATTTCAAACTCTTTTTCTCTCTCTTTCTCGAGCGCTGCGATCGGATCTTAACCGCAGATTTCAAACCACCGATATCTCAACCGTTGAAGAAGAACTGTCACACCGGGCATTAATGACCGATGGACGGGGTGAGACAGAACGGAGTTACTTAACGGATATCGAACGGGCGCGCGTATTCTTTATAAATAACGCCTATCCATCTTCATCTCGGTATTCTAAAACTCCTTCCCTCTCAAACGAAAACCCTCTCGCGGAAGTTTTCTACGTGAACAAGTGACCCTTGATCATCTCGCAAGTGTTGAAGAAGCTCTCTCTCTCTCGTAAGTTTTCGATCGCTCTCTTCTCATTTTCTTCTACCATTTTCGTTTTCTTCTCTTCTACACCTCCTTCTCTTTCTCTTTCGAAAAGTTTCATCTTTTCATCTCTCACAATGCCTAAACGCGGAAACCATCCCGATTTCCAGGTTTCCTCCTCCTCTAAAAAGCCTCGCACCAACAAGCCGAAAGCTCAGCTCCTTCTAAACCCATTGTCACCCAAAGATCTTGCGCTGGACGACAAGTTCTTCCCAACAACCAAATTCTCCTGGTTGTCCAACATCCAAACCACAGGAGTCTACCCTTTCTTGTGTTTCAGCGAGTTCATCTATCCCGAACTCGTTTCGAGTTTTATACTCACCTCTCTCACTCTGAGAATGTTCTAACCTCTCGGGTCCGTAACATTACTGTTCGTATCAACACCTCCCTTCTTCACAGATCGTTCAAAGTTTCTTCTCTCTTCTTGAACAAGTAACCCTATCCCTTTCACTCGAAGTCGCCGACGACTTCTTTGAAAAGTATGCTAAAGAATTCCCGGGTCCGGAAAGAACTTCTCGTGACTCGGTTGAAGTCGAAGCCAGGCTTCGTGTTTCCTGCCGATGAGAACCTTCTTCTCACAACATTCTAGCAAGGAGAACCCCAACTCCAAGCACCTCAAAGCCCTCTTCGATATCCCGGAGGGATACGAAGTCGACCTCTTCCCCTCCATCATTGAGCGGATGGCAGCTGTGCCAGCTCAACTCCAAACCAAGAAGAACACCTCCCTTCCTTTCGGTGCTCTTCTCACCCTTGTCTTCAAACAATTTCAAGTTCCTCTTCCCTCTCGACCCTAATGCGGTGTCCGAGGCGGCCATTGTGGTCGACAAAAAGGAACTCCGAGGGTACGGATACCGAGAAACTAACCCCGGTGTCCGGGTTCACAACTCAAAGCCGAGGCCTCCTTCTCCACCTCGGACTCGTAAATCAACCCCTCTCCCTCTTCCCTCTTCACCTGGTGGTGCCTCCACCCCGGTGCTTCCAAAACCCTCTCTCGCCCTCTTGTCTCCTCGTCTTCATGGACAAGATCACCTCTGTATCTTCCGAATTCGGAGACATGCTCGAGGGCTTCAAGTTCTGTTCTTCGTGGTCCGACCATCAACCAAAAGACCGGTCGATCCCAAATCGAGAGCAGCAGTCTCTCGTTCTTGAGATGAGAGAGCTGGTTAAGGAGCCGGCTGAGCTCCTCGGAGAGAGACGGTCCAAGGCGGCTCAGGACCCGGATGACTCGGACACATCCGAGGCATCGTCGAGCCCAGCCCGACCTCCTCGGACAGCGAGGAAGCCGAGGAAGCAGAGGAAGAAGCTACGGATGTAGGGGAGAACGCCGAGGAACCTGCGGGCTGAGGCAGCCCCTTCCGAGCAAAGGGAAGAAGAGGTCGTGGCAACCGCCGAGGGACAGCCTCGCTCCCAAGCTCAAATTGTCAGTACTCAGCTCGCATGCCAGCTCCGAGTGGGTCGAAGCTCTCGCTCATCCAGCGAGTCAGCCGGAGCAGCCCCTCCAGCCCTCGAGGTCCCAAGGGAAGAACCCCTCGATCCACTTTCTCCGGGTCAGCCACTCGGAGCCGAGCCCCTGCGAATTGTCCCGGCTTCTCCCTTCGCCGCGCTCAAGCACATCGTCAAGATCTTATCAGCGCCGGCGCACCTCCGCCTCCACTCGTAAATCCCCTCCTTCCTAGTTGGAGCCATGCACCGAGTCACAATTCCTCGGTGTCTCCGAATTTCGCTTCAAAATTTTCTTTTTGTCCGGACAACTTATGTGTATTACTTGTACTTTTCTCCCTTCTTTTTGTTTCTTGTTTTTGCTGAAAGGCAAGGGGGAGAAAATGTAGTCGAAACTCGGTTGTCTTGTCTAGGGGAGTTCTTTCAGCCCTTGTAATTTCTTTTAATGAATTGATGCATTTCCTTACTCATTTCCGAGTTCTTTCTTTCTCGAGTTAATGAGTTAAAGCATACTTTAATTTGCTCGATATATTGTATATCGCTCCGATCTATTCAATATGCCTTACTTTTTATCAAACTACTCAGAATCAATCTATTTCCCTCTAACAAAGTTTCGTTTAAGTATGGAATGCCTTTCATCAAAAAGGGGATATTGAAGACTCGGACACTCGCTCTATATTTTTCTCGAGTCATGCAAAAGGAATCGGGTATAACGATGTCATTCATATAGAGTTTTGATTCCAAGGCATTCTCTCGTGTCTTAGAAACTTACTTGAGTTAAATAGTATCTTTTCTATGCGTTTCGGCCTTCACATATCTCTTTAATCGCTTTCAGCTAGCGACTCGTAAAACTTGTTCTTTATTCCGAGTCCACTCTCACTCGGAATCTAACTTGTGGTTATTTACTCTATTGTTTGCAAAGTCAACATTCGTAGTTCTCTTCGTACTTAGTCTATATCAAGTTTTTCCCACTCGATATTTGTTATAGAACTTGATTCTTTGCTTAAGACTAAGTCATATGGAATTCCGAGTATCATGGATTTTAGACTCGTAAAATTCCATTTCTTTTCCGACTCGGATAATCTGTTGGTTAATTATCATGATTATTTTATTATCTCGTGTCTAACCTTGGACCAAAGTATTTTATACTTTGAGAACCGAAGGTGTTTTACTTTTGTAGGTTATTCAATCGAGGATATCTTTTCAAACTACAAAAAGTAGCCGGCTTCGAACGTCAAATCACCAGCAGATATGGCTTTTCACCTTCCCCGCTTTAGTCCCGGAAGATTGTGTCGAAGCCGTCCGCTTCCATATCCGGAAAACTGGAACGCTAAGCTTAACGGTGGGTTTCACCACATTTATCAAGACACAACCGATGGTTTTGGGACTTCCAAGAGAGTTAAACCGTTGTCCAACGTCCATATTTCAACGGATACTTTCCGAGTGACTCGTAAAGCTTTTCACAACTGGTCACAGAGGACTCTCGGTTAGCAGATGAAGATAACGGCTACTCCGCCTCGGTCTTCTATAAATAGAAGCCACTTCACAAGACTTGAAGGTTGCCGAACATATTGTCAATACACCTACTTGAACAAAGTTATTGTATTTACTTTCAATCTTCAACTTACAACTCCCACTCGTAATTCATCACTTTCCGAGTTGTAAGGTCTTGTACTTAGTTACAAACTCTTCTTACATTCTTTGTAAGGTCCCTTGACTAAGTCTGTAAAGGTTAACTCGGCTTGGTTGTCCCTAGCTGTAAGGGGTATCTCAGCTAGGAAGTACTAGATCGGATAAGGTAACTTCGAGTCTAGGAAAATTTGTATAGAGTTGTCTAAGGGAGCAACTCGGGTTCTCGTCAAGTTCACGGTATTTTGTGGACTCAAAATAGTGGATTTGACTTCGTGTCCGGATTGACACGGGCCGTGGTTTTCCGCCCCAGGAGGGTTTCCACGTAAAATCTCCGTGTTCTCTTTCCGAGTTCATTCTAGACTCGAGCGACCTGCTCGTACTTGTTTACTCCGATTCATTGCATTCCGAGTCCATTACTTTCCGACCCCGTGCGTAGACTCGGAATCCGTCTTTGCCTCTTCTCTCGTCAAAAAGTGTGTGTTTTAGCAAAGATTTTTCCATCACCCTATTCACCCCCTCTAGGGTGACTCGGACTCTCCCCGAGCAAACCTTCAGGTTTTTTTTCTTTTTTTTTTTTTTGCGTAATGCATGTATGGGCATTGTGGAGCTGGTGGTGAATAAAGTCAATTGGAGCATAGGGAGACATATTTATGTTATTGTAGACAGTTAAAAAGTGTCGTCTCTTTTCTATTTATTTATTTTATTTATTTTTTTAGTCCAATGATGAAAATCCAGTCTCATTGGCATACTTGGGTTAAGATTGGATTAAAGAAGAGTGATAAAATAATATTTTAGTCCACAAAAAATCAACCGGCCCACAAAGAGCCAATCAGTGTCAAGAACAACCCAATGTTTCTAGAATGTTGTGTTTCATTGTCCTTGTTAAGTAACTTTGTAAATGAGTCCAAATTATTATTCATATCTGGTCACAATTAACACATACACCGAATGAAATATAATTATTATCCATAAATTAATTACTAAATTTTACTAAAGTTAATTTGCATTACTTGTGAATGAAATTAATTGACATATTTTTTCTAACATATTAACATATTTATGTCAACTTCTAAATAGATTTAATTAATGTATTTATATAACATATGTCACATATTATTCATGTTAACATATTAAATCTATACTAACAAAACTTGTAATATAATTAATTAGCATATTTTACTAAAGTTCATTTGCATTACTTGTGAATGAAATTAATTCACATATTTTTCTAACATGTTAACATATTTATGTCAACTTCAAAATTAAGTCACATATTTTTGTAACATATTAACATATTCATGTCAACTTCTAAATAAAGTTAATTAATATATTTATATAAATTATGCCATATATTATTCATGTCAACATTTAGAAATCATAGTGACATATTAAATCCATACTAACATAACTTGTAATATAATTAACTCACATATTTCTCTAAAGTTAATTTGCATTACTTGTGAATGAAATTAATTCACATATCCTTCTAAGCTATTAATATATTCATGTCAACTTCTAAATTAATTCACATATTTTTCTAATATATTAACATATTCATGTCAATTTCTAAATAAAGTTAATTAATATATTTATATAATATATGTCACATATTATTCATGTTAATGTTTAGAAATCATAGCAATATATTAAATCCATACTAACATGTTAAAACATTGAATCACATATTTAATTAACCATAAATTATACATATTCATGTAACATTTATTCACATCATTTTTTTAATTTTATTAGGGCGATAATTTTATAACATAATAAACATATTCACATAAATATTAATTAAAATTTAAACATAACAAAAATATACATGTAAATAGAAAACTTACGATTTGCTTCACTTCTATTCTGATTCACACACCTCCAATACCCTTACAAATATATATTGAAAAAACAATAACTTTAAAACAAATACTTAGCAAAATATTAATCTCATTTGATAGAGTAAAAAAATTTTAAACTTAGATAAGACAACCATACTATATTTCTTCACTTTAAATTTCACAAACTATCTTAAAATAAAATTTTCAATTTTGATAATGTGAGAATGAAATGGTGTGAGTAACTTGTAAAATTGATAGAGTACTTATAGAAGAAAAATACACCAAAAAAAAAATCAAATAATTAGTCATAATAGAGTCGTTGCAAAAAGAAAAAAAAACTCACTAACGGCTTCATTTTGGCCGTTACACAATTTTTTCATCTCGAAAAATTCATCCACATCTCAATGCATGGGACCCATCAGCGGTTGTCACATCAACATTGCGCTTCCCCTCCTCAGGCTCGACCTGCACATGTGCCTTGGAAACACATGCGCTAGTTGTGGGACATCGCGCCTTGAATGGAGCTTCACTTCAGGCACACTTTTCCTCGCGTGTGTGTTGCATAAGTTCTTATTGCAATAAGGATAGATGTGTAGGTTTTATTTTTCAAAATTAATATTTTATTTTTTTATATGGATAAATTCGATAGAGAAAATTGTTATGCATATTTTTTAAAACTTGCTTTTTAATTGACTTGTTTGGATAAGATGACGTTATAAATTTAAAACTTGATAGTTTTAAACACTACTCCTTAATTTTAGGTTTTATTTGAATTATTGTATGAGAGATGATTTTATGCTCATTGATAAGAATGAATCAAATTTTGTACTTAACGAAATTTAAGCCTTAAAATATCTTATTTTGTTAATGAGTATTTATGCTCCTTGTTAGTGTTTTTAAGTTTCTTGGAATGTGTGTTGGATCAAACTTTTATATTATTTGTTTATTTGTTACTTGACTATATTGTTTAATACTTTTACGTCCGAACAATCCATTGTGTCGCCGCCGACAAATCTAACTCATCTCAACATTCGTAGTTGACATCCTCATTGATGCCAAAGCCGATCCCCAAATTTGCCTTGAAAAAGCAATAAGAGACCTTTTAGACTAAATATTCCAACAATAGTCGCCAGACATTGGCGACCAGCTGTATTCGCCTGGAGAGTGGTCGACGTTATAATGGCTATTGAAAGAATGAAGATTATTTGTATGATTGTCTTTGTCTTAGGCTTTTTTTCCTAGTGGATGAGTTTCGAACATCAAACATAAGCTTAGTAAATCTTTTTAAAAAATATTTTAATTTTAAAATCTATTTTTTAACTTAATTATAAGCAAAAAAAGTTAATGATTTTGATGTATATACAAAAACGGCGGATTCATTACAATATTATGATGGTTATCGGGTTATATAATGCGAATTACTATAACTTTTTTAATCTTTTCGTAAACTTGTAATTAGAAATGTTTGACTGAGTATCACATGATTGAGGGATCAAAGACGTGGTGAGCATTAGGCAATCATGTCAGTGGAAACTATACTTCTGCGCGGCCTCTTTGCGTGAGTTTCCACGTCAGTTCCTCCAAGACAAACCTCTTCTTGGGGTTTTTTTTCTCTCAATCATAAGTCAAAGGCTTGAGAAAGAACTATAAATAGAATTAAATTCAATTAAAAATGATAACACGGATAAAGTCCACCTAAAAATATGGTAAGGAATTAAATAAGACATCTTTACCCGCTCTCTTTAGACTATAAATATTTACAATTAATATCCAAATTATCTATTCATACACCATATACCTCAAAATTCAAGTTTTTCATGTCCCACCGTCTCCGGCCGTTAAGAGCCATCCAAATCCAACAGGGATCAAGTAGAGCCTTTGCCACAATTTCCATCCCCAAATAGTGATCAATACCTACCTCATATAAGTCGTGTCCTAGTAACACCAAACCCCTTTCAAAATACAAAGAAAAATGATAAAGTCATCTCTAGAACCAGCAATAATCATCTCTTTCTTCTCTATAAATATAGATATAAGCCCATAGAGAAAAGTTGCCTATTTAAGACAAAATCAAAAAAGGAAAAAATCTCAAACAAATACAAATACATTAGCTACTTTTAGGCTAATAAAATGTCTTGAGGTGTTATCTACAGGTTTAAATTTTTACGTCTACATCAATTTTTACACCTTATTGATCGGATAACAAGGACAAAACAAAGAAAATGCTGCCTAACGTGAACATCAACAACAACGATATGTTTATGAAATTTTGGTCACTCTTGGCAACTATAATGTTTGCTAGAGCTATGTATGAGCAGTATCTCCCTTATCAATGGAGGGAAGCAATCCGCTCTTATCTCTTACGCTACATTGAAAGAGTGGTAAGATTCTTCTCTCCGTATATGAGCATAACCTTCGAAGAATACACAGGGAAATACTTCAACCGAAGTGAGATTTACACCACAATCGAAACCTACCTGAGTGAGAAGACATCCATGAAAGCAAGAGGGTTGAAGGCCAAATTTGTCAAGGATGGCAAGGCCTTGGTACTTCTCCTTGTATTTTCGAAATGTTTTTGTTCAGGGGTCAACACATATGTATTGCCTTTGACATTACAGCATTTGGCATAAAGCACAAGAAATCATAGTTTACCTTTTTCTGTCAAGAGCCTTCAACCAAATTTCATCACGACGTAGTATTAACTTGTCTCATGGAAGAAAGTTCCAATCCACCAACATCTTTCGATTTGATAACCTCTTCCCATGAGATACTATGATCTTTCGGTTCCCCCCCAACACACACAAGAAACGAGTTTTCCTGTCAATTTCATCACTTTAAGTGCGCAAAAATTTTAGTATATTGCATTGCATAAAAAGGATAGATGAAATAGTGGATTGGATAAGCATTTCTCTTCTGCCACGGATAATAGTTTGGATCTCCAACCCGCAATTTTTTTGGTCAATCGTCTCTGAGATTTGACAAACGTTTTCCTAATGACCCTTCTATGAATGGATAGCTGTTGAATAGTTAATCAAAGTTAGTGAATTCAACTAGTGTCCCACATGGATAGATTACTAAAGCTTCTAGCTTTTGAAGGAAATAAATAGGTAGCTCTTAGTTTATGTCCCACATGGAGAGAATATAATATTCTCTCGCTCTTTATTAATTGAAGAGTAATGTGAGCTTATAAATACATAAGCCATAGAGTGGGGTAATATGTGCTTGCATTAAGGTTCAATGCGGAGCATTGAACCGCACACGCGCGCGTGGCGTGGGCTGTAGGGCGCTTTTGGCGCTTATTAGGCGCACTTGAGCTCGGAGCGCAGGAGCGCATAAAACAATTTTTGTTTTATTTTAATTTTATATCCAAATACAGTTGGGACGAGTTAGGATAGAGTTTAACCGTTTTTACCAGCTAAATTCTATCCTACATAACTCGCTACTCTATCCCTACGGAATCGCTAACCGCTCTATCCAATCTAAGCCTAGGGGATTGATTATAAATTAGAATCAATCCAGGAGTTTTGGTTGTATCCTGGAGACACGATTTGCATAAGGGCGCGAATCTTGTCTTAAAGAAAGTGATCCTATTCACGCTCAAAACTATAATCAATCCCATATTTTCCTAACAATAGCATAGCTAGATTAAGCGGCCAAGTCTTCTGTGTTTAGGTATGTTCAAAATTACAGTACACTATCTTCCCTCATCGCTTAGCTGGTGTTGTTTGAAGAAAAAAATCAGAGTTTGCATTGCTGATTTTTGTCTAGAAGCTCGACAGAATTGATTAAGACAATCTTTCATGCCTCGACTTGTTCAACAAATATCCCCTCGAGCAAGATTAAATCGTCAGCAAAGAGAATGTTTGAGATCTTAGAACCACCTTGACTGGTTTCCAGATTCCTTGTCTGGCACTAACTTCGATGAGACATGTAAGTCTTTCCCGACACAAGACGAACAGATACAAATTTAGAGGGGCACCTTGCTTGTCGCACTCCTCTTGCTGCCATGAACATTTCGTTCTTAGCACAATTCCATAAAAACATTGAAAGTTGTCTCGGTTACACAATTCATACTGGTTTCAACCATTTTGATTTGGAAATGTAGACTAGGATATGTCTCCCTAATGAAAGGCCAACGTATTTGTCATACGCCTTTTTAAGGTCAATTTTTAAAGCCATGAAACTTGTATGTGCCTCTTCTTTCTTGGCATGGTGTGGAGCATCACTTGAACAATAATAATGGGGTGTCGTCCCGGTACAAATTAAGCTTGTTTGGATAGGTGCCATAATTTTATCTAACGGAAGCTTATTCTATTGACTAACACTTTTGACAGTCATATAAAAAAGTTACAAAACCCCGGTGGCCTCAGTTATATAGCAAGATTAGGATTGCCAATCTTAAGAATCAAGACAAGGAAGCCTTCAAGGAAACAGTGCCCCTTCAAAACATTAAGGCACAAATGCATAGAATAATTTTTCATAAGGTACCAATACCTTTGATAAGACAGAGCTTAGCAATCATCTAGTCTTGGAGGTCTTTAAAATCCCAACTTAAAAAATATCCTTCTCAATTTTCACTGCCCTAGTGTGGTTTCTAAAGTTTGAAAATTTTACCATTAATAGATTAAATTTTTTTGGGGGAGGGGAGGAGAGGTGGTAGGGGTATTTAATCTTTAACTATTTTCCTCTTCTACCTTTACATAAAATAAATTTTTTTCAATAAATAAGTATTATTTTAGTCCCTTAAAATCTATAGCTGGAAGAGTCATCTTAACAAGAAAAAAAAAACCAAAAAATAAAAATCGTAAAACAAATCAAGGATGAAAAAACCAAAAATTATGAAGTCCTAAAATTTTCAAATTACGTATGATGATGGGTTTCCCCGTATTGAAACCCGAACCTATCAGAAATTGAGAACTACTAGTGCCCGCAACCGCTCGCCCCTATCCGTGCCCCTCCACCAATCCTTCACCGACCTCTACACCTCACCTCCTCCTCCTCCTTTGCTCTTGTCGCTGATATCACTGCCGGGCAAGCAATCTTTGGTTGGCAGCGACCTTCCAATCGTCTGGGTTTCTCCTTCCTCTCTCGCTGGCGAATTTGGCCGTTTGAAAAAGATATGGAAACAGGGTTGGTTGAAGTGTCTAAAGTTAGCGGCAAATCAACCGTTGTCCGTTGCTTCGCCAAGTACCCTTTGAAGTTTATTGTTCCCAACAAGGTCTTCTCCTTCACTTTTGAGCTTCTAAGTTCAAATCTTATTCTTCAAAGCATTTCCTCAGTTATTTATTATCCATCACAAGCAAACCCTTTCAGGTGGGCTCTAGTCATTCTGATTCTGTATGGATGTACTCCCTTACTTACGGCGGAGGCATTGTCTCTGTGAGTCTCTCTCTCTCTCTCTCTCTCTCTCTCTCTCTCTCTGTTACGTTTTCTTGTATAAAGACAGAAATCTCAAATTTCGCTTGTGATTATCAAGAATGTAAACCCAACTCGAACATGTGTAACCCAGAAATGATTTGGCCCGTTTGCAAGTAATTTTAACAAGTGATGGAAATTGAAGCGAATGGATTATCTAATATATTTTGGTATAACTCCATCTTGCATTAATAATTGGGCATAGGGCGATTCTATCTCTTGCAAATTCACAATTGGAGATGAATGCACGGCAGTATTGACGACACAGGCTTCAACTAAGGTTCTCCCTTTCTTACTTTCATTGTTTATATGTTTTTTAATACCAGTAAATCATATTGATTAAGCTCTTGCTATGTGCTTTGTAGGTGTACAAATCTGTAGGATCCAAGTGCTCCTATCAGAATTTGGAGGTAAACTTCTTAATCCTTGCTGATTGACCTGCTTTCATGCCTTAGGCATATTCGTACAAACAATGCTTGGCTCTTTCCTTAATTCAGGAACATGGATTATCAAAATTTTTGTATGATACTCTAAATTTTGAGCATGCATATTGAAGGTGCTCATTCTGGGGTTGCCCATTCTGATGCATACCCCAAGAGTCCTTGTTAGGGAGGGGGTTGCACATCGTATGGCCTTAAATTCACTGCTGTCAAAAATAGTAGTTACAGCATGTCGGCATGTGATCCAGACAGCAATACATAAGCTGGAAACAAATTTCACTTGGAGAAAACATGTACCAGGCTGATCAAATCAGTAAAGCAAAGTAATTGGATTAGAGAGAGTTAGCAGATTTAGCATGTACAACTGTTGCAGCTTGCACCCATGGACCTGCCTGATATGTATCAACTCCAAAATCGTTCCTGCTTCTTATTATTCTTCTCATGGTCCTTTTACATCATTATAGATCATTCAATTCCTTTGATGCATATATGTGCCATCTGACAGTGGGGGTTCCTTTTTTTGCTCTTATAGCATCACACTTCACAAAAATACCCCAGAAACGACTTGTACGTTGGAAGACACTGATGTCAAAAACACAGCAGGACACCATTCTTGGAGAACTTACACGAAACAAAGTTGACAGGGTTATCTCCTTGTTGAACCATCTCTAATTCAGATGTACCTCTACTTCAGTAGTTATTGTTGCTTTGGTAGTCCTTATTTCATATGTGGAACAAGTTTCAGCTTCAAAAATACCATCTGCAATGCTGGTATTTATGGGCTAGACAAGCTAAAGGATTTCTAGATAATACGACTTTCTTAACTTTGCTCTAAATTCATTCTACAGTGGTGGTATTTATGGGCATTATTGGTTTTCCACGTAATTTTTTTAAAAAAACAGAGAATTAATTTATGCATGATGATAGTGATTTTTTTGTGTTTTTGGAAGCATACTTTATCCCAGGTTTTAGGAGCACTACTTGATCATTTCTACCAATCTAAAGTAGCATTGCTTTTATGCAGACATGTTTTTATGGACATGTTACTGCAATCTGTAGTTCTAATTCTTTCTACAGCGTTACGAGTGATGCATGAATTTGGATATTGCTTAGTCCTTGCAAATGGCTGCTTTGTTTGGTCAATCTATCCTTATTATAATCCATAATTTAACTCTTTGGACTTTGATATTTGTTGTTGAAGAGTCTGGCATATTTATTTGAACAAACTTAAAAATTGGAGGGGAAGGGGGAGGGGGGAGAGGAGTTCTGCAGATACAGCAAACAACAATAGTGACCATAGCCAATTTCTTGGTGCAGTAGGCAAGCGTGGGAAGCCAAGCACTATTTATTGTCATTCCAGATCCAGTGACATGTTTTGCCACTGCAAGGTATTCTCAAAAGCAAGTATTCAGAATACAACAAGACTCAAACTTGGTGGTGGTTGATTGGTTTACCAGTGGACGCTATGAAAGTGGAGAAAGATGGAATTTTGGACTATACAAAAGTGCAAACAATATATTTTATGAAGATGACGAACCTTTGCTTCTGGATACGGTGATAATTATTAGTATTTTAATTTTCTCTTGCTCCAGTGAAAATTTGGAATATGCGGGCAATATTTCAAGAATGGAAAAGATGCAGCCCTATTTTCTACTTAAATATGTGATGTATTAGTCTTATTGCAGGTTCTGCTTGAGCAAGGGTCCATTAGCCCCATTGCTGAGCGTATGCAAGATTACCAAGTTATTGCAATGCTCATAATATTGGGGTATGATCACTTACTCGTGCTGAATCTATCGGCTTCATCTGTCATTTAGTCACATATTTATGCCATAGGACCACTCCTTTTCTTTATATCATCAGGGAACATAGCTAACCTTGAATCAGTGCTTTCTTACTTTTAGGCCAAGGTTAAAGAATTTACGAAACCAGGTTCAAGAAAATGTGAAGAATATGATGTTTGAATATTTGCAAGTTAAGCCTGGTTCCTCAGGACGCAGTACAAGGCCAAATTCTGAATTTC
Organism: Talinum fruticosum; assembly: GCA_021018815.1. Lineage (NCBI taxonomy): Eukaryota > Viridiplantae > Streptophyta > Magnoliopsida > Caryophyllales > Talinaceae > Talinum > Talinum fruticosum. The sequence goes on along the minus strand of JAITYX010000004.1, from coordinate 9,257,149 downwards.
ACTTAATGAAAAATAGCTTTATTGCATCGTGCAGTGCCTTTGGTCCCAAGGTATGAGACTCTTATGTAGCTTAATATGGAAAATGGGTAATGCATATTATGGCCCTTTGCTCTTTCAATGTCTCTGGTGCTAGTCCTTTTCCAAATGACTTTTTATAGAGCTGGATAGGTCGCCTTTGTAGTTACTTTGTTATTTTTTTCACAACACTGGACCTTTTGTAGAAATTATAATAGAGATGTCCTCATATTTAACTCAGGACAGTGGCATGGAAGCAATCTAGTTTAATGTAGTACAGGATGCAGGCGTAGAATCTACTATGAAAACCAAAGAGACAAAAATTCATAGATGGTTCGTTGATGGACAAAAACTGATGTAGACTTAAGGTGAGGGGGAAGAAATGAACGTTGCTGGGACAGAAAGTATAGATAGAGAATCTTTTTGAACTTCAATAGCATGCAACTTTTTTCTGATGTTTAAAAGGTTGGCCAAAAGTCATCAACTTCAAGCACTAAACTCAATGACTTGACCGCCCAATTTTTGGCTCTAGGGTTTATTCAACCCTAGATCTGTAAATAACATCAGATAATTGATTTTGAGAACAACTTGTGAGATGCACATAGTATTACTTGAATTTGAGTCAGATTTGCCCATTTATAGGCAGGCAACTTTAATCCTTGAATGTGAGTCAAATTCCACAAACCGCAAGAAGCTTGCGGGGCACTCTGAGGTCCGTGCCTCTGCAGCACCTCAGGGACTGTGCTTTGGTGTGCTTGAGGCAAATCAAGCTTGTGCCTCTTGCCTCAAGTGTGTATTTTTAGAACTAAGGGTGGTTGCATATGTTGAGCCAACACTCTCGAAATTAGCATATGAGCCTCAACAATCAATCATAAGATTGCAAAACCTTTTAGTTGTCAAAGATGTGGACTGAAATTTGAATGGTAATGGTATTTCACGGGACGGTTCCTGCTTTGGATGAGCAGTGGCCTCCTTGCCATGCAAGAAACATATTCTTCATCTTCATTGACTATTCCAGCACCAGATACATATCTCCTCATATCTGCATAAATCCTTCTCGTTTTGTCATTTCCTGCAACTGAATCCACCAATTTTCTCGCTCTCTGGTTGAGCAGTCACTGGACTTGTGTCTGGGCTGGTTGCAGTTTTAGAATTTGTCAAATGGCCTAGCTCAAGGATTTTGTGGATTGTCCTTGCTGATTCAGACAGAACCAATATATCTCACTCTTTGCTGGTCTTTCTGATTCGGACTACTACTAGCTAGTAACTGTGGAACTTGTGTATATTTTGACACTGTTTCCATACCTAGGGTACCATTCTGGTGGGGTGGTTCAGCTGAAAACAGTTGATACTTTGTACTGTGAGAGGCAAAAATCTGCTGAGTAGTGATGCTTTGTTTTCCATGCGGTGATGGGTTCTTTTTCCTGTTGATGAAGATTGTTTTGGAAGCTGAAGTTCTAACCTTCAATTAGTGGGGGATAGTTTCACCTTTTGTTTGTAATATTCATCATTTCATTTCCAAAATGAGGAATCTTTAATGTCCATTAGTCCATGCTTCCATAGAAAGCGGTTTGTCAATATTAGCGTTTTTAGGATTCATAACCCGATAAGCTTCAATTCGCATCTTCTCATCTTAATCTCTTGCTTAATTCTATTTTCTAAGATCGTTGTCAATTAACCTAGTGAAGGATGTTTAAAGATTTTGCATCATAAGTGATTGTCTTTCATGGAAGATGTAAATTTAGCCCTTGTGATTGATTGATTTTGATCTTCACCATATGTGCCACCGCCTGAAGCAGGATTCTAGTGTGGAAGGGTACTAGTTTAACATACTAGAGTCCTTGAACAAGAATCCAGCTGGAAAAAGGAAATGCTTTCTGGAATCCTCGAATATATAAAGAAAACTCTCCAAGCAAAGAATCCTATAATAACAAAAAGACAACCCTCTCTTAATCCTTTCCCCGACCCCAAAAAACCAAAGGAAGGAAAAAACAAAGCCCTGCCTTTAGGATGGACTCTGGATATTGAGTTTGGTTACAACGCAAGAAGACAATGATATCGATTGTTGATTTGCTGTAAGACAACAAAGTGATTGCCATAGAACAGGTCACTGTATTGTGTAGCTTCAGTGCATCACCCTTAGGTAGAGATTTTGATTCTTGATTGGATCTATTAATGAAGAATTTGATACAAGGTTCAGAAAGAAGTGAAGAAGGTGCTCACTGGAGGACATTGCTTTATTTGTAACTTAGCTTAGGTTAGGTGACAGGGGGAGGCGGTATTTGATGATCGGCAAAAGACATGCTGATAACTCAGATTATGGTTTTGATGAATTTATCGTCTTGAAGGAATTTCAAGCTCTTCTCTGATTCATTAAATACCATATTCTTGTAGTAAAGATGTGACATTTTATTGTTTGATTCTTTAATATGGTCAGAATATATGAACATGTAATTGCATTAGTTACTGAAAATGGTTTTTGAGAAATATCTTTTACAGTTCTTTTCATCTTTTGTTTTTCCTTCTCGGTAAGGGTTTGGGTAGGCCTTCTTTTGGTTTGGGAGAGAGAAAGGGGTGGGGGGTACACAGAATTAGTCTGTTGATATGTCCAAGGTTTGCCGTATCCTCCTTATCTCCTGTCTCATTCCTATGCTCACATTCTTGGACTACTGTGAACCATTCGCTAAAATGTGAGGCTTATATGGGCTTGTTGGCACTGAACTAGGAAGTGGCTTGTTTCGCACTCCCCCCAAACAACAAAAAGGGGTGTAATATAACTTCCTGTATTCAAGATGAATATAAAAAGTTAGTATACAGTTTGTTTTTTTAATGCACTTGTGCAATGACATATATACATGTCTCTCAGAGAACACAAATGTCAATTTCTTATTCTGCTGCTGCAGGGAGCAGGTCTTATTGTCCGTGTGGCTGCTTCGACAACTGAATCTGTGTATCGGTTTTTGCATCTTCAACTAGCATGCTTGGAGCCATTGCTTGGAGCCTCACCATATTCCTGAACTCAATTTAGGGTGCATCTTCAATTTATGTTCTTGTTTGGCAAGTCATTCACTCAATGAGGAATGTTTCGTCCACTTGAGTCAAGTGTAGGTGCTTTTATGTTTGCTTGCTTTTGCTCCAAAGAGTTTTGGGTATTTAGCTGAAATTAAGTTATTTCTTTTCCTCATGTAGAACAGATGATATGCCGTTGCCAATTTGCCACCATTCAATTTATTTGATCCGTAAGAGTTTGTTTGTTTAATTGTTAAAACTAGTGGTTACCTATTAAAGGTTATCGAGTGGTTACGAGTAGCACTTCACAATTACTAGCGGTTATGAGTGGAAATCAACTATTACGATTAGTGGTTAGCGATTACTGAGCGATTACGATTAGCGGTTAATGGTTAAGATTAAGTTTAAAAGTTTCTTAGTATAATAATAATAATAATAATAATAATAATAATAATAATAATAATAAGTCATTATAATAATAATGATGACAATGAATTATGTACACCTCGTAGTATATGGTAATTATTTTTCTACTCATGTTTTGTCGAAAATGATTTTGAATCCCCTACCCTAACCAGTGGTGTTAATATTAAGATGTTATTTTTCGACATGTATGCTAATTTATTTGGGTTGGTAACCATTAAATGACAACAATGCCCAAATAATGTGAATTGATATTTTATTTATTTATTTAATCCTAAAATTAGATACTACTTTATCTCTTTCTTAGTCACTCTCACAATTTGCCACCATATTTCACACACACACACACACACACTCTCTCTCTCTCTCTCTTTCTCTGTCTCTCAGTGGATGAGTGTTGTTTCAAAGGTTAAAGGTTTTTCATGAGATAAGTTGAGGAATAGATCTTTTTGAGTGAGTTCATTGATTTTTGAAATAGAATTTGTTTTATGCCTTTGAGATAATCTAGGATGGCTCTTTGAAATTGTTAGTGTTTGATTTTTTAATTTTGGGCAGTTGTAGCATGCAAGTTTCAGCAAATTAAGGATTTGTTGGACTGTCCAAGGTGCAGGGTGACAATTAAATTAGAGTACCTTGTGTCAAGGTCACAAAATAATTATCCGAAGCCTTATTATGGTTGCTTGAAATGTGGTACCTTCCTTTTCGGGTGTAAGCTGAGGAAGGTAGGCAAAGAAATGTGGGCTCCCAATCTACTTGCAAAGTTAGGGAAGTGATAACTAATCAAGGAAATTGTGAACATGTCATTGAAATAAGGGACTTGAAAGAGGAGATGACAAAGCTTGGCATTCGAGATGGTAGAAATGAGGGCTGAAGTGAAGTCAATGTTGTATAAAAATAACTCTCTTGTTCAAATTGTTATGGCTTTATGTGTAGGCTTGTTTGTAGTTATGATGTTTGTATTAACAAACAAGATATGATATGGGTAGTGCATTGTGTAGTAAAGTATAATTTTTGGAATAAAACTTAAATTTACATCGAAAATAAACCATTTCATTGATCTGTTCATAGGCACAACCCCAACAATTTGATGCTCAATATGGCATAACAAAAAGGGTGTGATTACCACATGGGGGATGGGGATTAATTGTTGTTTGTCCGATACGTACATCAACATACATACATGACCCAATCATGTCAAAAAGAAATAATTACACCCCATAATTTTGTCCAAAAATGATTAACTTGAACTGTGAACTAATGGATGAAATGGAGAAAGTTCCTAGTTGGATGACTAGTTCAAGAAAAGAGCCTTCTTGCAAGAGGCTTGACTTGATTGTGTTGCGAGTCTTGATTCTTTTAAACCTAGGACTTCTCCTTGGCTCGGTTGTCATAACAATTATCTTTCTCTTCCCTTATGAGGTTGGTTGTGTAGTAGCGAGATATGGAAGGAAGGGATGAGGTCTGCAGCAGAGATAGAATGAATGGATAAGGCTGCAGCAGAAGTGGTTGGAGCTGATGTGGTATGAAGTTCCTTCCTTGGCCTACCAAGTTTCTTCTTCTACTTGTCATCTTTCTTCTTTCTTTTGATCTTCTCCTTGTCTAAGAGGGGCAAGTCCTACAATTATGATTCAAGTCCTTGGGTTGGAGCACTTGACTAATTTTGATCTTGTTTTCTTTCTTCTCTCATTAGACCCTCTTTTCCTTCTTTTTAGAGGCCTTCCTCTTGCCTTTTGTACTGGTGGAGGTCCTAATAAAGGAAGATTGTCCATTGCTGGCCAAAAGACAGGATCCATAATAGGATGCATATTGCCACTATAAGTTGCCTTGTAGTTATCAATACTATACCAGTCATTTACCCAATCTTTAGTGTTCTCGTTTATGAATAAGATGGCTCTTACAGCATGCTTACATGGAACACCAAAAACTTTCCATACCCTACAATCACAAGCCTTGTCTTCAAGGTTGACAATGAAAGTATGAGTGGATTAACTGAATTCAAATAATCCTCCCCCACAAGAACTAGCCCTCGGCCCCCAAGCATCTTTCTCAAGTTTTTCAACCTCTCCTTTACTGAAGGTACAACTTTCCCACTCCACTCTTCAAAAATTTTCTCTCTCAACTATCCAAGAAGTGCATTTTTTCCTAATTGTCTCACATAACACAAATACGAGGCTTGTCTCTATACATATCTATCACATTATTAAAAGATTCCACAAAGTTTGTAGAATTGTCCTCAACTTTTGAATCTTCATCAAATAAGTACCTACACCAATATTCTTTGGGCTTATCTTGTAACCAAGTCCATGCAACTTCATTCTCTTTCTTAATTGCATCCATGTTCTTGTTGTGCACCCACTCGTGTGAGCATATGGAGTCATGTTCATCAAGATGCCCAGTTTTGTACCGATAAATAACTTCTTGAAGTTTCTAACATAATGGACAACACAAATCCTTCTTTGATTAATAAGAAATATGGTCTTCAAAGCTACAATAACTCCCTACACAATAACGAAATTGCTCTCTTTAGTTATATGAATTAGTCGACATAAAAAATACTAGGGTAAATGAGTAAAACACCTTGCATCCGTCGGCAATAAATGTATATTGGCCGACGTTTTCATCTCCTCTAGTACCTCTCAAACTGTTAAAGAGGTATATCCAATGCAGCTTATTAGTGTCAACTATTGCATAAGTAATGAGGAAACATTGGTTGTCACCATCTAACCCAAATGTAGTTAGCAACACACCTTTATAAAGACCCTTTAACGTAGTAACCATCAACCCCAATGAGCCTCCTCGCACCTCGCCAAGAACACATCTATGCAACACTTAAAAGAAACAAACATTCTCTTGAATATTAGCTTGTAACCCTTTACTATTGGTGGATCCCATTTGATATAGCACAAGCTTCCAGGATTTGACTTCTTAACCATCTCGAGTATACTTCACTAGCAGCTCATAACCAGCATAACTCTACCTTCAATTTGATCTAAAATCATGTTCTTTGCCCTCCTAAAAGTGTGCTTCTCCTTCACTAAACCATGTTTCCTCAACGAATCTCCCCTATAGCAAGTGGTTTTGATTTTTGGTTAAGCTCTAACCTCCTTAAATAAGTGCTTTGCTATCCACCGAGAATTTGCTATAGGGTTGTCTAATAACATGGGATGTTTTGTGTATCCCGCCTCTAATTGTCTTCACTTGTAAATGTGGTTCCATCATGGAGTTGTGATGTTTGTATTCTATACTTGCAGTTTTTTCCTTACAACATGTTATGTATCTTATGTTATCATTTCTAATGAACCTCACAAAATATCCTTCTTGTGCCGTGTAATCTCTGAACACCTCAAGAAATGACTCGCTCATCTAAAAACATATCCCACTCTTGAATCTTGATTTTACCATTTGCCTCAAGTTCTCAACATTTTCCTTGGTACATTTTTTTGTTGTAGCACCATCATCATTCTCATCACTCATTTCATCAAACACTTCATCCTCTTATACCATAGAAACATCATTGTCATCGCTACCATCATTCTCTTCACCATTTCTAAAATCAGAACCTTCACTATCACCTAATGCCAACATATCAAAGAGTCATTATCAGATAAAGGTTCTTCAATAAAAATACCATTCCCTTTGTCTTTAATTTATGATAAAAACTTTATTCTTGCTAATGTAAAAATACTAAAACTCTATGGACATATCGTTATAAAATCGTTTTAACTTTCTAACCAAAACCCCACTATTTTGATGGGGATATTTTTTTTTATCTTATTACGCCATATTATGATTATAAAAGTTTGATATCCATTTTATTACTGTGAATAAAAAAATAAGTAATTAAGGATTATCAATTGAAAAATTCTTCTTCTAATAAATTACTAGAGTAAATATATTTGTCTAACACAAAAATTTATCACAATATTTATAAGAAGATAAAATCACAACGTTAAGACAAAGTTGATAACATGAATAATTAATTAATACCAATAAATCTATGTCTAGTAGGCACATAATAATAATAATAATAATAATAATAATAATAATTAGAGGTTACAATTAACAGTTACCGTTTATTAATGATTATGATTAGACAATTAACGATTACCGACTATTATCAGCAGTTACTATTAGCAATTAACGGATACCGGATACCAAGAGTCAGTGATTATAAACAATAAAATGAACGGACTTGTATTTCTAGGTTCAAATATGCCTTAGATTAATAAGAGCAGCTAAGAATACATTCTTTTTTATGGGCATGTGGTAAAAGGTGACAAAAGGAGAAAATAATTGAAGAAAAAGGGCTCGTCTAATTTGAAGCTGGTGGTGAGAAGGGGAAAAGGAAGAGGGGGTAAGAAAGAGGAAACAATGCACCAAAAAGACAAAAAACAAAAAAGGATTAAAGCATGCCTCATACTCATTTTGTCCACAAGGCCTATCATATACATATATAATTTTGCATTGCCACTCAATTATTTATAATTGATTTTTCTTAATGACAGTTAATTCACAATTATTGGTTAACCTATTATAATTTCTTTGATTTATGGTATACATATTTTTAAAAAAATTTCTTAAAAATGTATTTTTAATTTCTCACATTCCGATAAGACGTGAAACGAATCAAACTATGAGAAAAACTAAGGACAAATCATATACACAAAAAAACAACCCATTGATTCAAATCTTTCTACATAAATTAGTTGTATCTTCATTTATTCAAGTTACCCACAAGAATTATTTTATTAATTTATTACTCGCTTTTTTTTAATAGATACTACTTATTTATATGTGTAAAATATACAAAAGAGTATATAATAGGATAGGACAATACAGTGGGAGAAGGGAATCGAACCCGAGACCTAATATGTTCGGGATTTATTTTGGCTCGGACTTATTTTAACTCGAGGCTAAGCATTCCACGAGTCGGTTCAATTCTTTTACTGCCCTAATTGCGACAGTGACATGATTTTGTTTGCAACCCATAAAAGTTTTTTAAAAAAATTAAAAAAAAAGGGAAGGAAAAAAAAAGACTTGGTTTTGAGTGGAATGATGAATAGTATGTCTCAGAAAAGTAGTAGGTATGCATTAATGGGTAACTTAGCAAACCTACCTTGTTGGGAATGAACAAGACTTAGACTTAATTATCAAGTATTCCCTGGATCTAAACAGATTCTCTATTATTTTTTAAATTTCTTAAAATGATTTTCACTTTTTTAAAGTAAAAGCTTAAAATTTGCAAATATTTCTAAATTACTTTTCCAATAAAAAAATACTTTGATTTAAATTTAAAAATTATTATGGTAAGGAGGGAAAATTTAAATGATCTTTTTGAATTTAAATGCCAAGAAGATTGTTGGTATTTTACTTACAAAAAATTAATCCATTTACATTTCTTAAAATTAGTAAAAAAGTGAAATTATAAAAAAAAATTAATCTAATTTAGGACGGAAGGAGTAATAGGATCAAATTTCTTCTTGTATTAGCACATCAAATTTGTTGTGTTCCTAGGGTGAGTTGTTTCGGGTTGTTAAGAAAAAATTAACAATCAGCTACTTTCAACCATATTTAATCACTCTTAATCATAATCAATCACTTTTTATTTAAAAAATTACGCTTAACCGCTGTCACTCTCTCACATGCAACCACTTTAAGTCTCTCACAAGTTCTTCAAATGACATAAATTCACAATAAACTATGAAAGAATGATAAACTAAATGTCATGCTTGGTTGGAGAAATATGTTGTAAATATTTGATCGGTTAATAGTGATCGACTTATCCTTATCAAAAAAAATTACCTCATTCTATGCAAAAAAAATACTACGAGTGTACAATTTCCATCAAGAAAATTGCGGCCACAAGAATTTAAACTTTAGTGGGAGTGTGAAATCTCCACTCCCATAACAATTGAGGTACCAGCTCTTGGAAGCTTAAATTAATTAGTTAATATTTTTATTCATGTGGGACAAAAGAGTACTAGGAAACACTGAAATAACCCAAAAAAAAACCGGAAAAACCCAACAATTATGTCTACTTTCCCTTTAATCGCACTTAAAGTTGGCCCCCATATAATTCCTACATGAGGTATTGCCCATGCCTTCTAATGGAGCCAATTACACAACTTTTATGAACGAATGTCTAAACTAGGGAATACGTAGATGTTGCTAAATTGGTCAAAATTGATTGTGTATATGTTGTTTTGGGCCAAACCATCTTTTGGGAAATTAATATATTATTTACCTTCTTTTAAAAAAATATTGACATGACAAAATATATTTATCACATGCAAATACTGACACTGAGAAAATTGAATGAAAAAATATTATTTGCAAAAGAAAAAAAGTTCAAAAATCACTTAACTTTACTCCAAAATTCTAAAAAATAACAAAAATTTTAGCAAGGGTTTAAAAAATTACTAAACTTTAATTTTGAGTGCAAATAATCACCAAACTTTAGTTGTATTCTACATTCAATTTTCGGTGCAAAAACTCACTTAATAAAGAGGAAAATATATTGCTACCTTGATTATTAAGCTTTCCATCCGGATTTTATGATTCAATGATCCAAAAATCCTCTATCGATCCAACTCTCATTAGAATGTTAAATGTACTAGAATCTTACGATCCTAATTTAATTCAAAAAATTTATGGTAGGATCGTAATACGATTCTACGATCCGATCCACAATTCTAAATAAATTTCATAAATTGTTAACACATAATTTAATTCGAGAACTCATCACAATAGTATGCTTTTGAAATAAAATATTTCACACAGTATAGTTGAATTGGATTTGTACAAATCTTTGTAAATGTTTGCTAAAATTTTTATTCTTACAAAAAAAAGTCATTATTACAAGCAATTATTAGAATCTTACGATCCTCGATCCGATTCGATGATTCCCATTTTAACCATCCCGATCGATTATAATTAGAATTTTGATTTTAACAACCTTAATTGCTACATAATTTATAAAATTAAGAACATAATTACTCATACAGCCATAGGCATTTAATGTACTCTTTTTAACATACGTTCTTCGGGGATACTATCATTACATATTGAACATTCTCCAAAACTTTTTTTCATTTGCAAATGATATGTAATGTAAGCTATTATAGGATAATTAAATCTCTAAGTTAAAACTAAATTTGACTTGTTAACGACATATATAAAATAAATGAACTTAAAGTATATATAGAGCGTTGAATATTATTCTTTAAATGGGACTTATATATTATATAATATTCTTAAAGTTGGAATTATGGATGACTCTTAATTAAATTCTAAATAAAAAATAACAAGATAAGCATAGAGGAGCAAGTCACATATTGAATTAGGAGAGAACAAAAAAAAAGAAGGAAGAAGAATTCAAAGGAAGAAGAAAATTCTTGTGTCCACGTTATTTGAACATGTGCACTTATTTTTTCGATAGTTGAAAATTCCTTGACCCATCCGTACAATTGTCTCCTACACAACAACTGTCTTCATAAATATCCGCCTCTCTCTGTACAAAAACCAAACCAGGCATTGTTCACAGTTAATTCACAAAAGTCTTTACTCGCTCTTCATTGAGTTCCCAGAAATGGAGAGAGAGAGAGAGAGAGAGAGAGAGAGAGAAGTAAGAGGTCTACCATCGCAGGAGAGATGGCACTGGCTGTTGGTTTATTTTCTGGTAAAACTCTTAAATGCATATATTTTTTTCATGAAAAGGGTTTAATATGCTGTTATTTCTTGCTGCTGGTGCCATCTCTGTTGCGATTGTATACCTCCCTTTACTTCAAAGTTTGATTTTGTCCCGATACATCTAATTTATCAGGTAAACTCATCTTCTCTTCTGTACATGATTTTTGTGTCCAGCTGCGCTAGAAACTTTAGTTTTGATTAAAACATTTTAAAAAATAATTTCCTGTCGATATGTGCAATTAGAGGGATCCGAGAATTAGCCTCTGGGATACGATGAAACTTTATGATAATCAATGTCATTTACACCCGTATATAGAGAGATACCAGAATTTCTCATCCAAATATACACGAGTTTGTAGATCTTATTCAAAGGGTGTACAGTGAAGTGTTTATAAATCACATATATGGTGTTTATGACATGGTTATTTAAATGTCCCATTGCAAACTACAGGCATTTTAGCCACTAGTTTTTTTTTTTTTTTGGTAAGAATGTTGAGGTTTCTTTACACCAACACTTTTTCAAACCGGGAGCAAGTAAATCCTAAGAGCAACTAGTTAGGGAATTACCTTCTATGAAGGGCCCTTCCATAACTAGCTCTCAAGAGCTTTCTATACAATATTTGTTTCAGTCAACTTTCTTCTTGCTACAGGAATTAATAAATAATCTTCTGGCTTTCACCGTATCCTTGATTTTCTTGCAAGAGTCTTGGTGATTAGGAGTTTGAGATTGGAAGATACAACGATTTCTATCAAATCACAACTGACAAAATATAACAGCAGATATGCAAATTATCAACGTCTTCAGAGGCTTGGTCTATGCACCGTTAATGAGTTTTCTCATCCACATAGCCAAGTTAGAAGGCAACCAATCACACCAAACTCATTGTCAAATCCCTTGTCTAATTTGGGTAGCATGAGAGCATTCAAAAAAGAGATGTTCAGCCGTTTCAGAATATGAGCCACAAATGCCACAAGTGATAGGAATATGTTGTAAGAACTTGGCAAGATGAGGCCTTAGTGGGAGTTTGTCTTAAAACATAAACCATAAGACAAAACAATGTTTGGGCATATTGCCCCTGCTCCAGACAACGTTAGCCCAAGAAGTCTTTTTATCATTGTTGCATAGCCATTCATACGCCTTTTTGGGTTTGTATTCTCCATCAGCAAGTAGGCGTTGGGAATCATTCACCATAATTCCAGCAAATTTGCTCTTCAACAGATTCAACTTTTTCCAGTACCAGCATACATCATATTTGGGAGAGTAGGTCCATCACTCATTTCCTTTTAAATGGAAGGTATGAATCCATTGTACTAAGAGGTTGTCCTTTCTACACGAAATGTTCCAAATATCTTTTGAGATTAATGCCTGGTTCCAGAATTTTAGGTTCTTAAGTCCAAGACCACCAACTGTTTTAAGCTTACACACATTTTCCCATGCCACAGGGTGTAATCTCTTAACATTGTCGTGAGAGTTCCACAAAAATCCCTACAGATTTTAGCCATTGTTTAATTTGTAGTCATATTCATTTATATATTTTTAAAATTGTTCCAAAAATATTTATGTAATTTAAGATGAGCTTGTTACATATAACTGTGATAAAACTTGAGGATTTGAATTCGGAAATGGACATCCTCCTTATACCAATCCTTTGTATTCTGGATATTTGATTTTGTCACTTTCAGCCTCTCCTTTTCATATGCTGACTAAAATGTTTCATTTGAGGTATATTAGTACTCTCAAGATGTGGAACGTTCTTCGATAAATGTTATTCAAAGTATGACAACTTGGAAAAGTTTCTTATCGAAAGAGGGGTTATAATATGTTTTTTCTAATAAGATACATATTTTAACTTAGATTAATATATTTTATAATTTAAAATTATAAAATTTTTAATACTTACATTTAATTATTCATCAGTTATATTGAAGCGAATAAAATGATAGCTTAATTTGTTTGACCTTATCTACAAACATGTATCATACATTTATTTTTACGATTGCGAAAAATCATATGCAAAAAAATTATATTATATTAATTATAAGTTGTAATATTATTGCATATTTTAATTATATCATTTTTTAAATTTAATGTATAATATTACTACTTTCAAATTAAGGTTAGATATGGCTTATAAGATGCATGTTATTTTGCGTTTAAAAAGAAAATTATTGAACTGTTTGTTTGTAAAATAGCGCGCTCTATCTGGAAAAAAAAACATAAAAAAGTAGATTTGGCTATTATTGGTTCGCAATTATTGTGGTGTGCACATGGTTATCATTCTATTTGACTATTTTATATAATTTCATTCTTTGTTGCCTCCACGTGTCAATTTTTGGCAGTATTTATCATCATATTTATTTATTTATTAGATAGAAATAATTATCGCCTTATTTATAAAGATCAAGGAGATTAATAGTAGTATATATTAAAATTTTCATGGGACATGAGCTAGCTAGGATGGAATATAAATATAGCTTGGCAACTGCAGCATCAGCGAATATTCCAAACTCATCTTAAAATTCATATTGTGTCAAACCCGTTATAAATGGGGTGGATTCGGGGTGAGCGCTTTTGATTCGGGTCAACTTTCCATCTTTCCGTCCCATTTTAATGGCATGATTTGACAAAATATATATTTTAAGAAAGTCATTCAATAAGATATGAATTATGTATTATACCCCAATTATTTCGTATCATTAATTATTGTATTTTGATTATTATAAGGGCATTTAAAGAAAGTAGCTCTAATTTTATGTATATAAATAAAAACCAAATAAATAATTTGGGACATCCAGAAAAGGAATGACAAACAAATAATATGGAATGGAGGGAGTATATATATATCATATCAAAAGTTGGATAAAGTTCATGTATAACATGCAATAGATAATCAATGATCGTATAAATAACAAAATAAATATATTTTCGAACAAATAAAAATTAAATATGATAAATTATTAAATTATATTAAACTAAAGACTATCTAACCACCAAAAACTCTACAATATTACTATAATTAATTATTTATATATCATGTAGGATGTCATTTAATAGATAACTAGTTTAGACTCGTCTATGCACGGAGTAATATAATAACTTTTAAAAAGTTATGAATTAAGAAATTAAACATATAATTAACAACTGCTTATATTGAGATTAACAATGAAAAATATTATAATGATAGAAGTGAAGTGATCAAAATATGTTTAATAATAATAAGTCATGAGCAAAAAGATGTAATTTGTATCATGGTAAAGGGCATGATAGGTCAATTTACGGCAGATGGTAATAAAATCATCTCGTGTTTTGTACTTGTATTGAAAATTGATCATGATTTTATTAGTGAGTTGATAATGCAAAAATATTGATATAACTAAGATTTTATAAATACATCTTGTTTTACTCGATTAACAACCAATTGTTTCCTTCAAGACACAACTCTTCATGCCAATTAATTAACATAATTAATAATTTAGAGTAACATGAATTTCTATTTCAAGATCGCGGGGAGGCTTGATGGCAAATACTCATCTTTTAATAATGTATAAAGCTTACAAATTAAAAGAAATGATTTAAATATATTTCTCGATAATAAGTCACAAATAGAAATGTTAGGAAGAGACTAAAATAAATTGCATTTATAACAACAAAAAAGACTCGTATGTTACGCAAAAATTTGAGACAGATGAATTTATTCAAAGGCCTACAGACTTAATATAGAAGTTGACATATTAAGTTTTCATCCTTTTAAATATAACACAAATTACGAACTTAAAGTCCACAAATCATGAAGCAATATAATTCCTAACTTTTTATTCATTACGTCTTTTTCCACAACATATTTGAATTATAACTTTCTATCTTCTGGGCATTTTCAATTCTTAATATCAATTATATATGTAATTGTTATATTTTTATTATAATTAGTTTCTAATTTCTTAAGGTTTATTACATCACTCGTGCATAGGATGAATTTAATTAGTCGTAGCTAAATATATTTTTATAACATGTTCCTATTGATTTTAATTTTAAAAATTTCTATAACAAATATATTTTCAACTAATACAATTTTATGGCACAAAGTTAAAAAGAACCATCAACAATGAAAAATTAATAATGTTAGAGAAAATTAATATATTTCGGACTCGGAATATTATCAATATACATTTAAATACATGATAGCTCATATACAATCCAAACCTTAAATAAATAAATACATAACTATATACAATTTAAATTGTTAATTACAAATAAAAACTTCTTAATCTTTATATACTTAAACAATATCTATAATCTAAAGTTGCTCACAAAATTCGATAATACCAAAATCATGCCACTCTTTAAAAAAGTAAATTCTACTGTTCACTTAAAAAAAAATTAAAGAGATGAAATATGAAGGGAAATATCTGATTTAATTCGTTATTTTTCTTTAAAAAATAAAACATTAAATTCTTATTACTCAATTCAATAATGCCAATGACCCAATTAGTTGATTATTCAAACTATGTTGATATTGGAAATTCTCCATGATTATATGATAATATCTACTTGAAAGAAACTTTAGGGTATATTTTGTAAGGTAAATGAGGTTAGAGTTAGTGTCATTTCAACTCTTAAATTATGTTTAGCATGTCCTTTAGCCCATGGTTTGATATTCATATGCATTTCTTCATGATCTTTCTTTATTTCTTTATTTTATGTATTGGTGTATTTTAAATCCTTTATACTTTGATTTGTTGTGGCAAGTAAGTCTTGGAGAGTTGATAGATGAGTGGAAACTTTTTTTTAAAGGGAAAATTGTTATTTTTATATTGAATAAATCTTCTAAATTAACTCGTCAAACCACCATTTAATAATTTTGAAAAGAATATTGTTATATATAGTATAGATAGTGTTCAACATAACAAAAAACTTAAATAATCACATGGATAAGTGATGGATGACATAACCATATGATCTTAATTCAATTAAAATGATTAAAAAAGTTTAAACTATTTGAGTTTAAAATATAGTTAAATTGAAGCCAAATGGAAAAGAAAACTTCATTTGATCCAATCCAATAATTATAATTATGTCATGGATATTTTTCTTTCTTTCTTTTGCGTGTTTGATCCTTAATTAATAGGAATTGAATATTTTGTAAAGTATCAACATTAATTTAATGAGATATAGAGCTTTTCCATATATTTTTCCTTATGTCAACTTTAATGGATGATTTAAAAAAAAAAAAAAGAAAAATATGAGTTTTTGTTTTGTTTTTTATTTTTTTGTGGATTTTTGGGTTTTGTGTTTTGGGTGTACGGAAATATGATATTAGTGAATAGTAAAAGTAAAACTCTACTAATTAAGAAAATTATGAAAAATTTAAAAAATGGTAGGTCAAATGTAGGAAAAGTATTTTGTAAGGCTAATTTAATTTGTAATTTGCTACAGTGTGATTATTGGTGTAACTCTTCTCTGTAGGGATTGTATAAAAGTTAGTCCTAATTTTCTAATATTTTCATTTTAGCTTTCATATAATTTTATTTTACAACTATCTTCATTCTAAAAACCAAAATATAAATAAATAAATAAATATTAATATACAACTTGTGAAAAGTAAGTCTCAAAGAGTACATAAATGAATGGAAACCTATTTTTTCAAGAATAAAGTATTATTTTTTATTGGATGAAATTCCTACATTCACTCCCAAACCACCATTTAACAATTTTGAAAAGATTACTATTATGTGTAGTTAGATTAATGGTTGTATAATTAGCAAAATAAATTTAGTTTTTCATAAAAAAAATATTATGTTCTCACAATATAGATTATACCGCTTCTAATACCAGATTAGTCGCGGAGCTGTTTGGTTTCCAAAGGTATCCTGGAACACCCTTGATAAAAAAAAATTGTTAAAAATTCTAAAAATCCATAAAATTGTTAAATGGGACCCATATAAAAAATAATAATTTAAAAATATTAAAAAAGGGACACATTTAAATATATTTGTTAACTCCACCAATAATAAAGTTACGGCGAATGCACATTCAATGATTGTTTGAAGCCAGAAACCAGATGTAAGTTGTGTGTTTATGAATTTGGGAAAGAATAAGATAATGACATATGATTGTGATTCTTTGCTCAAACTTTCCTACTGGCAAAAATTAGATAGGACTCCTTTTCCAAGCACAAACTATAAAAGCTAAAAGTGCCACTTATTAAAGAATATTACAGTTGTAAATTGAAACCTTTGCGGTGCCATTTAACAGAATAGTTATTAGTTGAGTAGTTTACCTCTCTATTTTTAGAATTATTTATAAAAATAAAACTGTCTATATTTGATTGTAATCTTAATTAGTTTAATTATTAGTAAAATTTTTAAAAAGTTATTAAAATTTAAATGTAAATTTAAATATCATCTATATCGACTTTTATATTTCTTTTTAAAAGAAGGAACGAAAAAATTCTTTTTATTGAACACTCTTTATTATATTATGCTCTTTTTCTTTCCTTACCCATAAAAAAAAAAAAAAATTGTTTAGTGGAGTTGAAACATTACTTTTTCTAAAGGAAAAATCTAAGGCACGAGGATTTTGAATCTCACTTTTATGATATTGGCATCGAATAGGTAATCATATCTCAAGTCACCTCCAATAAGCATTCAATCAAACAGTCTATTTATTCTTAGTTTGGTAAAAAAAAAAAAAATATTATATACTCCATGTATGTTGTATATTATACTCCTCCAATACATATCATATATCTATTTATCTATCTAACAATAGATATATTTTTGAGTGATAACACATATTTTATAGATTCATTTGACAACAAAAATAAATAAAAAAATAAATACAGATGCGTAATTAACCTAAACTAAGAAGGAAACGGTGCGTTATAAAAAAATTAAAAAATAAAAAGTGCATCAGCCATGACCACATTAAACATACGGAGGTTAAAAGGAATCAAACCATGAGTTTCATGGTAATGGTACAATATAATTATTTGGAAGGCCTCTATTAGGTTGGAATGTTCTATATAAATATTACGTCATTTTACACCTTCATTTATCTAGTTATTAATTCATAAAATAATATAAATTTTGAAATTTTTACTTCATTTTATAAGTAATAATTATAAACCGAGTAAGTCCCCAACATCGAGTTTAAAACATAGAAAAATTAAAGAAATAGAGCTTAAAAAGTTAGTGGACTAATTACTTCTAGTACATCACAGCATGACTCAATATCTTTTCCAATCAAGCTAGGGCTCACAAAATTTTCAGCTTCAAAAAGCATTGGTCGGTGCCCTAATTGAAATCACAGTAGGATTTGAGAATAATTTGTCAATTAGCAATTATAGTTTGGGTTTATTAAGGCGGCAATTATGTATTATAAAAGGCAGCTTTGGCAGCATTTTTTTTTTGTAGGGGAGGCCGTAGCTTTAGCCTTTAGCCGTAGTTACCTTAGTTTTTAGGTTAGTTCTAGTTTAATTTAATTAGTTTTTCTCTTCTAAATTTAGATCCTGTTCATGCTTTAGTTTTTATTTTAATTCAGATTGTATTGATTTTTAGTTTCAGTTTGATTTGTTTCTGATAATTTCTTTTCTTTTGTCTCTCCTTTCTTTCTGGTTTGTTTAGTTTAGTTTGAATGTTCGATTTTTATTGTTTATTTTTTACGTTAGTATTAATTGTTTAATTTTATGCGTAAGTTTAATTTGTTAGTTTATGTCATTATTTAAGTTGATCTAAATTAGTTTACTTATTAAATTTAATTGTGTTTTATGTT
Source organism: Talinum fruticosum (assembly GCA_021018815.1). Lineage (NCBI taxonomy): Eukaryota > Viridiplantae > Streptophyta > Magnoliopsida > Caryophyllales > Talinaceae > Talinum > Talinum fruticosum. The sequence goes on along the minus strand of JAITYX010000004.1, from coordinate 9,238,242 downwards.
AGTTTTGGTCTTGGTTTTGATTAGCCTCCTTAATGGCTAAGTAATTTAGTTTAAGTCTTAATTTTTCTAGTTTATACTAGTATTTTGGAATTGTTTCTCTTATCCGCCACATGTTAGATGAGATGCCTAAAAGGGTATTTTCATTTTAATTTGTAGGCGGTTGGTTCATCACTAAAAGGTAAAGCTAATTTGGTAGTGTGGGTAGAGAGAATAGGTGGGATTTTGGCATGAAAATATCTTGAATCCTAACTAGGTTCGAGGTTGATATTTTTGTAGTCTAGTTGGGCTACCCCATGAACGTAGGTGGTTAGAATAATTAGACTAACTCATAACCTTTATTAGAAGTGTGGCTTGAGTAAGTTTTAATGGTGCAATCGACTACTCTTAAATACTTATATGGACTTGGGTAGGTTAAGACTTGTCTTGCTTAATTAGTTTCTTAAAGAGTGAAATCACAACTCGAGTATATTGTTATTGCTTATAGGATTATTTTAATTATCTTATCCATCCCATTTTGATTCTCCTAGATTGAAATTTTAAGGTAGCTTTTGTATTTGAAATACAACTGTCTGTGGACACAACCCATGCTACCTACAACTATGTCGTACAAATGCAGTTATAAATTTAAGACTGAATTCTTCTTAATAGATGTGTTGGTTGCTTCTACTCAGTTTCTCCACTGCAAAGTGCAGCTTTGGGGTTCAAACATGGAGCTCTTCTGCACATGGGTTTATGGATATAATAGTAGAGAGGAGACATGAGTTATGGACTGCCTTAGAAGGGCTACGTATGCAAGGTTGTCCTTGGTAATTTTTAAGTGGTCACCAATGTCAATGAGAGGATTAGCAATACACCACCTTGTCTTGAGTCAATAGCTGATTTTGTTGCCTTTATGCATTCTAAAAACATAAGTGATGTGAATTCCATGAGGGACTTTCACACTTGGTGGAATAAGCTAGATGGAGCTGACTTAGTATGGTATAAACTAGACAGGATCATGTGTAATGATGTATGGCTTAGTTCTCAGCAGGATATAACTGCACATTTTGCTGACAGAGGTATTTCTGATCACTCTAGAATAGAGGTTGATGTACCCAGGCATATTGCTAGATAAAAAGAGATCCTTTAAATTCTTGAATGTTTGGACTGAACATTCATGGTTTCAATATATTGTTGGCATTAACTGGGAAAAGCATATTGGGTGGGTTGTGCAATGTTTAGAGGATTCATACCAAACTATCAAATTAATGAAGAAGGATTTTCAGCTGCTTCATAAGGAGTCATCTGGGAGCATTATGAGGCAGATTGAGAAGAAAGCTAAAGCAAATACAAAAATGTCTGAGGGGACTACAGGAAAATCCCCACGATAATGTGCTTATGTAGACTGAGAAAATCCTTGTGGCAGAGCTAATGAAACTGTAGAACACTAGAAGAACCCATTCTTGTGCAGAGATCCAAACAGAGCTTTATTTAGTAGGGGATTCAAAACAATGCTTATTTTCATGCTTGCTTGAAAACCAGACAGGCTAGAGAAAACATCAAAAGCTTAGTGATGGCAGTGGGACTGTCATTACAGATTTTGATCAGATCAAGAAAATAATCCTCACATTATATGTTGAACTTTTTGGAGTTGCTCAATCTACTGTGGATGCTGATAATGGTGTCTTAACATTTGGACGTATCTTGACCAGAGAGCAAGGGCAGCAACTACTATTATCAACCCCACCAAGGAGAAAATCAAGCAAGTTCTATGGAGTATTCCTGACAACAAGGCCCCTAAACCTGATGGGTGTAATTCTTGTTTCTTCAAACAAGCTTGGTCGAAAATTGGTGATGAGATATGACTAGCAATTCAGGATCTGTACTAATGGTATCTTCTCAAGCCTATTAATTATACCTTGATTACATTAATCCACAAGGTGAAAAACTCATCCTATGTGCATGAGTTTAGGCCAACAACCTATTGCACTGTTATCTACAAAATAATAGCGAAGTTGTTAGTGAATAAAATGCAAAGTGTTGTGGGGTTGATCAAATTTGGAAACGAGCAAAGTGCTTTCACTCGGGGCAGGAGCATCTAGGATAATACTATGCTAGCTCATGAAATGGTGCATAAATATGCTAGAAAACATATCTCCCCAAGGATTATGATCAAGGTTGACATAAGGAAGGCATATGATACTTTGCAATGGGAGTTTATTTTTAGCGTTCAGGGATGGACTTCCCACCGGTATTCATGCATTGGATGAGGGTCTGCATCACCTCATTATACCTCATTAAGGATAGAAGAGGGTTGAGGTAGGGTGACCCTCTCTTAGTCTCTCTTTTTGTGATCTATATGGAATATTTAAGTAGAGTTTGTAGAAAGGCAACCTATAGAAAACAACTACAGTACCGTCCAAAGTGCAAACACACTGGATCTTGCTGATGACTTGCTGTTTTACCGAAGGTACTGAGCTAGCAATCACACAAGTTCTAGACACTTTGATAAGAATTGGGATGTTTGCAGACCGAGCGAATGCTTCTAAATCTAGCATATACTTTGGAGGTATAAAGGATGAGGAAGGACAGAGAATAGTACATGCCTCAAATTTTGCTTGTGGGAAATGCCTTTTAGATACTTTGGTATGCCACTTTTCTACTACCAAGCTGAGCTATGCCATGTGCCACCCTTTGCTGCAAAAGATCTTAGCTTGTTTTTAACACTGGTCTACAAAGCTACTTTCTTATCGAGGGAGAAACAACTTATTGACATAGTTATTTTTAGTATCCAAAACTACTAGGCTGCAGTTTTCCTCCTTCAAAAAGGTTTGTGCATGAGATTGAGCTTGTAGAAGATATATGTGGTCTAAAAATCCAAGTCAAAAGGGGTTAGCTCTTGTTGTTTTTAAAGAAATTCTTTGGTGAAATAAATCTCTAGCTGTGAAAATGCTTTGGAAAATTGCAAATGATAAGGGGTATTTTATAAGGCCCCACTCTTAGGTAGAAACGTCACATCGTGATGATACTTTTAAGGATCTTTAAGAGTAAATTATGCAACAATTTAGCTAACGTAAGCCACTTTTAAAACACTTGGAAGCAAAACTAGCTATATTTTTTAAAAAAATAGAAGTTACGACGAGTTTTAAGCTTACCCAATTAGCAAAATGAGATTTACATGTCAAACTCTAAAAATACACGTAAGTAGACAATGCATATCAGATGTTTAGCTTAGTTTTCAGGCCCTAATTAGGCCTCAGCAACACCTCATTCAACCACCTTTGTAGGCCTTGAAGCTCCGCCCACGGGCCCACGAACAATAACCTTGTCAATTTGGAAAAGAAATTCAGGATGTTGAACCTAAATCACGACAAGCCCAATAAGATTCACTGTTTAATGGGCTCGACCTTTTTCAGTTCATTGTTATTGAATAAAGCCCAAACCATATGGCACATTGCAATTGGAACATGGCTGGGGGAAGTAGTCCCTAACTTGGATTGGGCCTCCAGTTGAATTTTTGAGGGTTATCAAGTGTTTGAGCTTGAAAGTAGCTAGTTTCTCTATTTCAATACCAACACTGTCACTCCACCATGGGACTTAATTTGGAGAGGGAACTAGGGCCCAATTTGGCCTAGTCCTCGCATATGGCCCCGCCTCCAATTATCAATCTAAATAGTGAACCACTCTGCATCAAGGGTTCGAATGGCCAATTTGGCCAAGGGCGGAATTTGGGGGATTATGAGGGCCGTTGTCCCTATGATTTTTGAAAAAAAGTTACATATGTATCTCTTAGTAATTAAAAAAAAAAAAAAAAGCTGGGTGAATTTGTATACTATACTGTTGTATCTACACATGAACACAGAGCAAAGCTCATTTAGATTTCTAGCTAGGCGTAAGCGGCTAGGGTGCGATAGTTTGCAAATTCTTAAAATGTTCTCGGGAGCATATAATCCCGATGATTATTAGTTTAGGCCACAAAACCTCATATTTTTCCATTCGTTCAACTATCCGTTGACGTATGGAGCATATATTCCAAGCGCATATAAGACGTCCCGATAGCAGTTTATATAGTATAAATTTGTACTACTTTGTCATCACCTATTAGATTACAAAAAGGAGAGTATTTTTTTCTATCTTTTCTCTTCTCTTGTTTCTCTCCTCTTCCCTCTACAGATATTCTATTACAAATTCAACAAAACTAAAGTTCCGATATTATGAAGTTTGTGTCATAACGAGGGATCCCTCAAAGAAAAGAAACAATAAACACTTTTTAGGTACTTAAGCATCATTATCACCGTGTCAGTGTGTTTACTCAACGCCGGATTTTTCACATTAACAAAATTTGCCTAATTAAAAGCGGACAAGGTTTTGAAAACCAACCCCCCAAAAAAAACAAAAAAAGGAAAGAAGGTTCATACCTTGGGAGCCAAGGTGTACTTGCACCGCGTCCATGTGTCTCCTATTTAAACACCCTCCACCCTCCACCCTCCACCCTCTCTCTTTTTCACTCCTCCGATCCGAACAGAGAATACTCATGGTGCTGAAGCCACAGTGTTTCGTTTCCAACGTTCGTGAATTCCCACCTGGGTGTGGTCGTACGCCCATTGATAATCAAGATTCCGATGAAGAACACAAGGGCGTTGTTAAACAACACTGGGATGATCAAGAAACAGAGGATAGTGGCCGTAAGGTACTAGTAGTAGTAGTAGTAGAAGTAGTCGTAGTAGTAGTAGAAGTAGTAGTAGTGCTAGTAGAACAAGGGCGTTGAACTCGGAGCCCGAATACCCGGATTGGGTTGACATGATAGACTTGGAAGAAAAGATCATGGCAAAGGTACTAGTAGTAGTAGTAGTAGAAGAAGAAGAAGAAGAGAAGGAGGAGGACTCTGTTTCTAGGCCTCCAAGTAGCCCGCTGAGTTGTTGTTCAAGGGTGGATCCGGGTGACGAGAAAGCACCTGGTTTGGGAGATGAGCCTAAGGCTAAGAGGAAGAAGAGGAGTTTGGCACTGCAACAAGTTGAAAAAAATGTGGTGGTTATGGGTTTGTTGGGTCCTAAGTTTTGCGCCCTTGGAGGGACAGCAATGGTAGGCTCAAGAAGTGTTGAAGCAAACTAATCAACTTCAATTAGGAATTACTTCTGGTTTTCTATGTTGGTCATATTATATATCATCTTGGGTTGTAGTGTAATAGCCAGGATGGGCTGATTTTTGAGAAAGCTTGGGTCTTTCTTTCCGGCACAAATGGAACCATGTCAACTACTAGTATGTGTATGCTCTTTTATCTTCACTATTCTTGAATGCTAACTAATTCCATTACTAGCTATAATTTACCACTTTTATAACTCTTTACAGTGTGTTATAGTATTTTATAACTAACTTTACAACTATTTTGGAACTTTTTACAACTCCTTTCAAGCATTACGACAACATGCCTATGTTATAATATCAATTTTTTTATATATCTTCTTTTCTTTTCTCCAAAACTAAATTCAATCATTATGGTACATACTCAACACAACTAACATAGGCTGCTTTTAGTCGTCTGCCAAGTGTTTTCTTTAAATAATATCTCGAGTTTGAATAATTGAGCAAACCATGCGCCAAAAAATATCTACCTATTTTATCTAATAACAACTCTATATTTAACAACTGATAAGCATTAAAACAATAACGCGCTACACTCTAAGAAATCGACTTATTCAACAAAATAGATGAATTAAAGTAGATGAAAAAAAAGATCACATATGCCAAGTTGATCTACTTTTCGATCACATTAGAGAATATTATTAGAATAACAGAGTTATATGTATCCAAGTTTATTTCTATTTGTTTAACATGCCCTTTTTTAAAATAGAAGTTTAACAAATATTTCAACAAGGCAAAAAAAAAAAAAAAGAAAGTGAAAAATACATAGGGTATATTGAACTGCGGAGGACTAGGCCACGAAACTTTTTGGTATGGAACCTCACCAGGAATCACAAACCACTTGATGGAATGTAAAAGGCTTAAATGCTGGCGGAAAACAAAAATGTCCTTGCCTGGAATTGAACCCATGACACCTGCATGACACTTGAGAATACTCACCAATTCACAAGGTCTTGTTTCATTTAGTTTTAGCTTACACTTTTACAACTTTTTATAACTACATTTAATTTCTTTTTTTATACAAATAGTGCCTGCAGGCAATTCACAAGCAAAAAGAGCAGGAAACAACAAGGAGTCATACAGAACCCTTCTGAAAAAGAGCAGGAAACAAGGAGTCATACAGAACCCTTCTGAAAAAAGAGCAGGAAGCAACAAGGAGTCATACAGAATCCTTCTGACTCGGTATCAGGACACCACAAAGCAAATACCCCTAAGACAGCACAACTAATCAACAGGCATTCAATGAAAAAGATTAGGAATTGAGCTGAAATTTCTGGCTAATTACTCTGCATGGTACTTGGGTGAATCCTTCCAAGCTATAGACCAAAGGGCCACCCTCCACCTGATTGTGTGGCTGAGGCGACCAACATTACATTCTTGGCTATCAAAGACAATCTCATTCCTATGCATTCACAAGCTCCAAGTGACCGCCCAAAAAAAAAAAAGAAAAAAAATAGCTAGCCACAAACTTCTTTCTGATTCTGTTTGGAAAGTTAGCACTGACCCAAATCTCATACAGCTGCCTCAAATTGTCCTGCCTTTCCTGCATAGTAGATCTCTCGTGTTCAATCTGCCCAGCAAAGCAAGCCAGACCCAGAGCTCCACCTTTGGTGGGATCAGATTCATCCATCCTGAACAGACTATGCTATCATTTGCTATCCCTTGTAGAGCCACTTCCTCTGCCTATTGTGTGAGGTGTTTGACTAAAAGTTCACATTGCCAAGCCAGAGAGCAATAACTTTCTTTCGTTTTTTAGGTTGCCATAATGAGAGTTGACTGTCCAGCCTAGATATTTGTAGTTGCTCTCCATATTTGGCTGCCTCTTCCAAGCTAGAGCCCATTTCCAATTGACACCTTCAAACCACCTATAATGCAAATCCATCTCTGCATAATGTTCTACAACTCTTCATCTTTAGTGATCTTTGATGTTAATGGAGGATTTCACAATTTATGCTATAGCAATTTGGAAGTCAATCTTCATATAATATTTTGACTATACCAATTAATCAAAACTTTTACAAGAAGAGAAACTAAAATTTTCATCAAATGGTAATAAAACTTTTACAGATGAAGAGACAAGGTTTATTCGTATAAAAACTAATATTAAACTTATAATTGCCATTAGCTTTAAAAAAAAACCAACGATCGCCATAAAAATCAATTAAAACAGAATGGTGCTCACCAGCGACACAAAATATTGACGGCAACCCCTCTGAAGGGTTGGAAGCTAATAAATGTGCATAAATTTAAACCTTAAATATGGGGAAAAATCTAAATTTGGATAGATTAAACCAATAAACTGCCCCAAAACTGGGAGAAGTAAATTGATGGAACCAGATCATAAAAGAGAACTATACAACCAGCTCTGAGATGTTCTCTTTAAAGATTCACAGAACTATAAAAAATCAGTCCAAATGAAATAAAATAAACTGGAGTGGCAAAATGCAGAACCATAGATGAAAACAGAGGCAGCCCCAGTATTTCCTCCTATTCATCCTTAAAAAAAGGCTTCTTCTCCCAAAAGCTTCGCCATCCCAAACAAATTGCTCGCCTTTTTACTAAGGAACCTTCGAAAGCTCTGCATAAAATAGGAAAAATTGGCTACACCCACATAGCATGCAATATTATGTATGTACGCAACCATGTAATTGAAGCAAGGCTAGTCCAATACCCCGGATTTTCGAGGAGATCCATTTTGATTAATCTCCAATCTCGGCATCCTCCAATTGCATGAAGATTGCGACCACTTTCGCTTCTTTCTCAAAAGAGTATTCCAATTAACACAGGATTTGATCCTGTTTGCATCACTCGCATTGACTTGAGGTGAAATTTTCAGCTGAAAGGAGCTTACTGATGAGATTTTCCAGCCTTTTAGCATTAGGAGTCGGCCTCAGAATTGTCGTATTTCCAGCAACAGAACATGGGTCAGTCCCATTTTCCCCGGTCCCAATGCACCAACCGCCTGGAACAATCATTCCAGTGCCTCGGGAGAGGAGCTCAAAGTCGATTTTATCAAGCACTGGATGATCACGCAGAAACTTCCTTGCGAAGGGAGCATTACTCTTGATCATTCTCGGCATGTCCTTAACATTAAGATAGTGAGGATGTTGCTTAGGAGGGTCGTCCCAAGATATGAAATGTAGGTCACTGTTAACAGTTGTGTTTCGAAACTCCTGTGCGTTACAAATGATGGTGTGGAAGTAGCCTTCTGGGGAGGAGAGGAAATTGGTGTAATACATGAGAACGGTACGAGGCAGGTTGTCCCATCCCCAAATGCAGTAATCAAGGAATGAGCGAGAAAGAACCACCCAAGCAGAACCTACATAAGAGCAATACCTCTGTCAGTGTCTATGGAGATGGCAACACTTTTTAAGACAATCATAAATAACAGCAACTACAGCACACCGCAGAAACTTCTAAATTCCAGAAAAATGGTATGATAAACCAAGCAGCTGATCACAAAAACACTGTTGATGAACTGACAAGTTCAGACACTGTGCACACCAAGAAAAGTTCTTCATAACAGAACCAAATATCAAGGATAAATTACCTGTGATTGGAGTTCATGAACAAGCAGAAATATCAACGGCATCATATATCCCAATAGTAAAATACCTCAAAATACAGAACTCTGAGAGCCAAAAGCAAACTGATTTTGCGATAAAAGGAGCTAAACCTGAAAGTTTCAACAATTAAGTCAAAGCAGGACTTTGTATTACTATTAAAACCTTGAAACAATTCCAGACAACAAATACTTCTACAGCATTCTATGTTATTGTTGTATCAAGGGATTGCAGGCTCTCCCCCTCCCCCAATTTGATCTTGTTTTTCTGTCTAAACAAATCCAGTCATAGGCCTCAAGCTGTCACATCCTGTCTAAACAATGAGGTTCTATTTTCTTTTTCATTTTTATTTTCCACTTGTAAAATAACCTCAGCAAAAGAGGGGCAGGGGGAAGAAGAATAAAGAACCAGTCCAACCAGGCCTATTCGAAATTTGCAAAATCATGAGCTGATCCAGAGAGCTAAATAAGACAAGTTGGATGGAACTGATCAACAGACTCGTGAACTACCAACCTAATTTGAACTTGGCTAGTTACTTTCAACAAATTCAACCAAGATGCCAAGTTGCTTAATGAATCTACGACTAGTTTGAACTTACAATTCATTCATTGCAGAATACAAATGTTCTCTTACCTGGACTGTTCATTTCATTTGAAGTCTCTAAGTTCAAGATTCCACAATTTACTACCAATGTATACGTGATTTATAAGGAAAAAAAAATGCAAGTTTTTCAGAGAATATGGGCACGTCCGGCACTCAGGAACATGCCCGTATTGGCCATTTTAACTCAATATGAATGAACTGAGTACTTTTAGCCCAATTATTGAAAAGATTGATAAGGACTTTTAGCCCAATTAACCGAATTCCACAGTGAAGAACTCTTTTGATAGATGTTCACAGAAGGCATATAACAATCTTCCAAACATGGAAGCTAAAAATGGAGTGAAGACTCCGGTATCAGGCAAGATCCTATGACGACAAACATTTGAACATCCAATAAGATCACGTAAAGGAATTTCGGCAATGCATCATCAAGGCAATGAATTTCTAACAAGAACCAGCTCATATAAGCATCACTTCCTATGAATGAAAGCAACTTAGATCAATAAATATGCATACCGGTGAAAAGCTTAAATGCAGTTGGCACACTTCGTCGTTGAGTAATCCAAAATACATCATCCTTTTTTGTTTGATATAGACCTGGGTCAACAATAACTGGCTTTGCTCTTTGATACCTACAACAATAAAACAACTAATATTACTTTAGCTTGAACACATGAAAGAGCAGGGATACCAACTGCTGTAGAAGAAAATTGTAAAGGATTCTAATAACATACTCTTTCCAGCCAATTTTGCTTGTATGTTCAATGAAATTCAGCTCTCTGGGCAAATATGAAAATGTGTGCAACAAGTCTAATCATATAAACCCAGCAGACAGTCAGATTATACACGAACTGCTAAAATGAATGCGGCTCCGTAAAGATGGATAAACACATCAAATAATAACAGAACAAATGATAAACAATTAATAATAATTGACAATGCCCAATATGAAGCCAGTTGCAACACTAAGCTTTATTGCGAGCCAAAACCCACCAACCCAACTCCACTCAAGACCCAACAAGCACCATACCCAAATTCCAACTTTTTTGGGTTTTTTTGGCCGGGGGGAGGCACCATTACTAACTCCCTTGCAAAGAATGTGTCGTATCTTAGAAGTAATGTTTTACCGGAAAATCACTCAGTGCGCAGTTCTTTATAGATGCTATCAAGTTTGAAAGAGTTGTTTTTTTACTGCAGTAATAAATACTCTAGATAAAAATACAATGGAGAATTTCATGGGGGAAAAGGAGTAATACAAGCCCTCAACTCACCATCCTGAGTGACAAGGGGATAATCAGAGGCACTAAGATTGATGAACCAATCCCAATCACCACCTTCCCTCAACAAAATGGCGGCCCCATGGAGGGTGTTAGCCACCATAGTAGGGCCTCTGTACGTGACCAAATTGGCCTTACTGATCATCCTAACATTGTTAAACTCCTTGAAAACTGGATGACCCATTATGAAATTCTCCACATGGATCCTCTCCTCTGGCGATGACTCCAAATCCAAATGCAAAATATACTGATTTCTGGGATGATAGATTGCAAGAAGAATCCTTCGAAGCATGTCGCCATCGCCGGAGGCACCAGAAATGAGGTAGGCGAAGCGAGGAGGGGAGGGAGGACAGAGACTGGGAGAGGGCGAAACTTGGATTCAACAAAGGCGATGGCAGAAGACGAGGAGGAGAAGGAGAGAGAGGGGAGAAGGGAGCCTGTGGGAGAAGCTGTGAGGGTAGTGATGAAGAGGAGGATGACAGAAACGATTGACCCAATTGCCAATGGGAAGAACCATCTTCGATGCTCCATTGAAATGGGGGTTTGGGTTTGAGAAGATGGGTTCCTCAAATTCACGTAGTAGTTCTTCAATCTCTTCATTTTGTCCATGTTTTTCTTCCCCGCAAGAGGAAGAACCTCCCACAAGGAATTCCAGATTCTGTGTCAGATGTGTGTATAGGGGGAGAGGGGAGAGGATTTGCTCAGTGGGTAATTTGGGAAGTGGGGATATTTGCGTCAGATATGGCAGAAATTTGAGAAAAAGAACAGAATTTTGCAGAGTTTCAGTGATTGTAACAGTGGAGGAGAGAGAATGCCGAGAGTATTTGGGTCACTAGGTGGGTGGATGAGCACGTGTACCGTTAAGGATCTTGATGTCAGTTAAGACTGTGGACAAAGTCTAAAGTGAGCCCAACGGATCATATATTATGATCATGACTTAGGTTTATTTTAATGAAAAATATATGGTGGTTGTCTTATACTAAAATTACCATAACTAATGTGATTTTTTCAATTACAATCGTACATACATATATATTTATTTATTTTACTTTTATTAAATTTAAAAAATGTAATAATTTTTAAAAATTTTAATTAAAATAATTAATTATAGTGGTGTTTATTAGTATTTAATTACTTCCTTTTTAAAAAACATAATGTAAAAACTAAGATTTTATTTAAAAAAATTATAAATACTTTTATAATTGATAAAATATAATTTTATTTTTAATATAAAAAATAATTAGTAGTCGAGATCTAAATATGACACATTTATATTTATAGTTGATATTTTTCTAATTATGATTTACAAATTTTTTAACAGTTAACGTAAAAAATGTGAAACAATAAAAGGTGCGTGGTAAAATAAGGTGTAAATAGGGTTGACAAAAAAATTCATACCCATTTAAAACCTGTAAAATTCGCCCCATTTAAAACCCAAATGGGTGGTAAAATTTTGAAAAAAATGAGTATTGGACGGGTATAGTTAAAATGGGTATGGGTTTAGGCTTCACTCGCCCCATATAACACCCACAACTCATACCCGGAACATCCGCCCGTATCTGCCCCATACCCGCCCACTTAACACCCACAACTCGCTTTACTAAATGTTAAAAAAAAAAAAAGAAACTAAGGGCTGAATTTTGAGCTCATTTCAAAAGAAGAAATCTTAGTTTATGGGTGCCTTTTGCCTACCCCTATCTTCCCGTCTCATTCCTCGGTGTTTGCTATCTATTTTTTGGGTTGAACGGTGAGAAATATTAGATATGATTTTAATATGGGTATCATTATTTTTAGTCTATTTTTACCCCGAATAAAACTCGCATATCCGTAAAACTTGGTGGGTATAGGTATGGGTATAAATTTTTCACACCCGTTGAGTATGAGTATAGATATGGGTATACATTTTAAAAATTGATATGGATATGAGTATAGGAAAACTAGCCCGTACCCGCTCCATTGCCAGCCCTAGGTGTAAATCTCCACCTTCTTTCTCTTGCTCTTTTCTATCCTTTGTGAATTGGGATATTGTCGAACCTTTGGGTTACCGTACATAGAAGCAAGCATGTTGTTGGTACACTCTAATGAGGTAAGCAATTAATACCAAAGTTTGAACTAACTTTGTTGTTGTTTATGGATCAACTTGGATATGCAGAATGAATTACTTTATATATTAAAGCCCTATCCGGCAGTAGCATTTTATGTAGCGTTTAGTGTTTTGACTAGTCAAAATATTATTTATTGTAATTTTAGTTATTCGGTAAACAAGCGTTTAATATTAATAAGTAGCGTTTGAACTAGTTTTTTGTAAACATTAAAAACATTAACGTTTGAGCACATTACTAGCGGTATCAATTTTAACTTCCAAACATACCCTTGTGATCTTGTTCTCTTATCTCTTAAACCAGCATCAAGATAATTTTTTTAATCATTGAATGCATTAAACGTATGGCAAATCCACTTTATTGTCTTGTTGTAAACGGTGGGGGAGAATTTAGAAGCTTTAAGCGAGGGTTATATATATATTAAAGAAACTAATAATAATAATAATAATAATAATAATAATAAGTGGTGGTGGTATTATTAATATTATTAAGAATAATAATAACAATGATCGCAAAAAAAAGTGTGTCCTTTTTCGTCATTTAATGTTCATTAGCTAATATAATCTCTATCACAATCGAACATATATTATTTAAACATTTAATTAAAAAGATATATGCTAACGAGTTAAAGTACAACAGTCTATCATCTATCTAAATCGATATCTCGTTAGTCAAACATGTATTTACTATACAAATGGCTAATTTTGCCACACGTGGCCTAAATCTCTAACCTATGTTTGGATTGAAGGGAGTGAGTGGGAAGAGAGGAAAATGAAGATTAATTAATTTTAACTCCTTGTATTTGAAAAAATTAAGCGAAGGGGAAGAGAGAGAACTGTTTCACGTTCATATCTCTCCATTAATCCCATTTTTATTCTATCCTCTTCCAAAATGAGGGAATGGAGGAAAAGAGAAGATTTTTAACTGTTCTCCCTCTTTCCCCTCAATCCTTTATATTAATATATTGAAATAAGCGGAACAAAATTATGCTATTTCCCTTCCTTCCCCTCCCCTCCATTACCTTCCCCTCTCTCCCCTCCCAATCTAAAAACATATCTTTCCGTACACCGCTCTTAAGTACTTTTATGTTTTGGGGATTTAGCTAGTACTCTTTAATTTCAATTCAAATAGTATTTAAATGTTTAAAAAGTCCTCAGATTAGTCTAATATTCTAATTTAGAAAGTATGAGATAAGATAAAAAGAAGATGACCTAATTAAAGAGAAGAATTAAAAATGAAGAGAAAGATGGGTAGTTTTCTCTCTTATTTTTTTCTTCTTAACCTAATTAACTCTTGTACACTTAAATGATTGTTAAGGTTGGTAGACGGTTGTACACAGGGGGCAACAAGACAACTGATCAAGTAAGGATACAGACCCAAAAACTACTTGTTAGTCTCGTAGGTAATTGTCAAATAACATTTAAATGGAATAGTTTTTGAAAATCAAGAGAAACACAAAAAGAAAGAAGAATCAAGAGAGATTTTAACAAAAAGATCATGTTGAGGAACATCCTTGGTAAGTCAAGTGGACTCCAATTGGCGGGCCTCCCTATCCAACAACACATTTGCATCTTTCATTCTCTACTCCGGTACCCGGTAGCCCTAGTCAGAGAGAGAGAAGATCGGAATTTTCTGAATCGATTTTCATCCCAGTACTCAGCTCATAATCTTACAATGGATCCAATTCCGTTCTGAAATACCCAATTTCACCAACCACATGTAGAATGATTGATAATAGTCTCTTGTTAATGGTGGACGGTGGTCTTCTTCCATTAACACCCACTCAAAGCTTTCTCCCCTTCAAACCCACTTTCATCAATGGCGCCAGAGCTAAGTTTTCCCTCCCCAGAATCTCTGCTTCTTCGAAAACCAAAGATGTATGGCCCAGACCACCATCGCAAGAGTCTCTCTCTTCTTCTCCGTCATCCTCATCTTCTGGGCATCATCAACCATACCGCCGGAATCAGCTTCAAAGAAGCTCTGCTTTCATAGACCACAGCGTTGACATGGAAGACTTGCTAAAATCGATTGCCCAGACAAGCAATGAAGAAGAGCTTTTTGCCCTTTTGTCCCCGTACAAAGGGAGGCAGCTTTCGGTTCGTTTCATGGTCTCTCTCCTCTCTCGCGAGCCCGATTGGCAAAGGTCACTTGCGTTGCTTGATTGGATTAACGAGGTTGCTTTGTATGCCCCTTCTGTGTTTGTTTACAATGTGGTTATTCGCAATGTGCTTCGAGCGAAGCAGTGGGTTGTTGCACACGGCCTGTTCGACGAAATGCGCCAAAGAGCTTTGGCCCCTGATAGGTATACTTACTCTATGCTAATCACTCATTTTGGGAAAGAGGGCATGTTTGATTCCGCCCTTTCTTGGCTGCAGAAGATGGAGCAGGATAAGGTCTCGGGTGATCTTGTTCTGTACAGCAATTTGATTGAGTTGTCTCGTAAGTTGTGCGATTACTCGAAGGCTATCTCTCTGTTTTCGAGGTTGAAGAGGTCGGGTATTAAGCCTGATCTCGTTGCTTATAACTCGATGGTTAATGTGTTTGGGAAGGCCAAGCTCTTTCGTGAGGCTCGACTCCTATTGATAGAGATGAGGGAGAATGGTGTCGTTCCAGATACCGTTAGTTATTCAACACTTTTGAGCATGTATGTGGAGAACCAAAAGTTTGTTGAGGCATTGTCTGTGTTTTCAGATATGAATGAGGCTAAATGTGGGCTTGATCTGACTACCTGTAATATTATGCTTGATGTTTATGGGCAGCTCGATATGGCCAAGGAAGCTGATAGGCTCTTTTGGAGCATGAGGAAGATGGGGATTGAGCCCAATGTAGTTAGTTACAACACTCTTTTGAAGGTATATGGAGAAGCTGAACTTTTTGGGGAAGCTATACATCTCTTTCGGTTGATGCAGAAGAAAGATATTGAACAGAATGTGGTTACATATAACACCATGATTAAAATATATGGGAAGTCTCTTGAGCATGAGAAAGCAGGAAATTTGGTACAAGAGATGCAAAAATGGGAATTCAACCTAATGCGATTACGTACTCAACAATAATATCTATATGGAGCAGGGCTGGCAAATTGGACCGTGCAGCTATTTTGTTTCAAAAACTGAGAAGTTCTGGGATTGAGATTGATCAAGTTCTTTATCAGACAATGATAGTGGCTTATGAGAGAGCAGGTTTAGTAGCTCATTCAAAGAGGTTACTTCATGAACTCAAGAGCCCAGATAATATTCCACGAGACACTGCAATTGCTATTCTTGCAAGAGCTGGCCGGATAGAAGAAGCTACCTGGGTCTTTCGACAGGCATTTGAAGCAGGGGAAGTGAAGGACATATCTATTTTTCAGTGTATGATCGAACTTTACTCAAGAAACAGGAAATACACAAATGTCATAGAGGTGTTTGAGAAGATGAGAGTTGCAGGATTTTTCCCCAATTCGAATGTCATTGCTCTTGCCCTGAATGCATATGGAAAGGTTAGGGACTTCGAGAGGGCTGATCTAGTGTATACGGAGATGCAAGAAGAGGGGTGTATTTTCCCGATGAAGTTCATTTCCAGATGTTGAGCTTGTATGGTGCAAGAGGCGACTTCAAAACTGTGGAGTCACTTTTCGAGACACTGGATTCAGATCCCAACATAAACAAGAAAGAGCTGCATCTAGTTGTTTCTAATATATATGAATCCTCAAATAGACTTAATGATGCTGCTAGAGTCATCAACAAGATGACCAGCAAAGGTATTTTGAGACTTTGATCTCAGAATTCGATCTGTCAATGCACGGCTTTGTACATTAGTTTGACCAGGTGTTACATATTTGAATACACATGTTGTATCAATCCTATCCCTCTGTGGTTTCCAATTCAAAGATGCATCAGCATGAATGTGATGGATTCTTTATTTTTTCCTGCGAATATATCTTGGGCTGTTGTTCAGCGGATGCAACTCTTGCTCTCAATCTGATCGGTATGTATTGCGTGATGTTGCCTTGATTCTTTTAAGTTAATGGAGGATGATACTTCGTCTTTTAGAGTTGCATATAAAGAATTGAAGTGTGTACAGTGGAAATGCGCTCATCTCTTTTAACTGTTAGTGCTATCTGTTGTACTGCTATCAGCTATAGTGCTGTAAGGTTAAGTGCTCAGGGCTTTGTCTGATTCGTTCGTATTCGTAACCTCCATTTAGTTTTATTCCATTCCGTTGGAAGTCTATATAGAAAGGGACATAATCATCTAAAAATTAACGCATGATTAGAAATTGGCGTTTATTAAAAAAGACTACTTACAACTAGATTATTCCATAGTGAAGCTTTTCTCTCTCCAGGGCGAAACCCTAGAACCTAGGTTTCGCCATAGCCGTGAGAGCTTTGCACCCTCTCTGCGAAGGGTTTTCTCGACCTCATTGTAGGGATTTTTCCGGCCCCGCCTGCGTGGGTCTTGTGGTGGTTTTACCATTTCAAACTCCTTTGGTTTTTACAGACTTCTGATTAAGTGCCACGACTACCGAATTGCAATCACACCTCGCTCGTTTGAAACTTACCCAAGAAGAAGAGGAAATATTGGACTTTGAAGAAACTGGAATAGAAGATGTCGATGCGCAAATAGCCTTATGCCTTGGGAAAATTTTAACGGAAAGCAGCTTCAATACAGAGGGGTTTAAATCATCGATACAGAATATTTGGAAACCTTCGAAAAGTGTTCTTGTCAAAGACCTAGATAGGAATCTTTTTACCTTTCAGGTTTTTCCCAAACTGATAAGGAGATGGTGATCAATGATGGACCGTGGTCGTATGATGGGAACCTCCTATTACTACAGCCGCTGAATGGGAACCTGTTGTTGTCGGTGATTACTTTTGACAAAACAAAGTTCTGGATTAAAGTTTGAGTTACCTATGAAGAAAAACTTTTGAGTTCTCTGTGCAGTTAGGGGTTAAACTGGGTCGTTTTGTCGAAGCTGATGAGGAGGAAATTCTCACGCCATCTAAGTACTTGAAGATTGGGGTGGAGGTCAATGTTAGTAAAACCCTTGGGTAGGGGATTCAGAGTGAATGTGGATGGAAAACCAAGGTGGATCGAACTGAAGTATGTAAAACTCCCAGACTTCTGCTATGCTTGTGGACTTATGGGCCATGTGTTTAGAAACTGTGATCATTACTGTATGAACCTAGAATACGTGCTTCTCCCATTAAACATAAGTGGAGGGGTGGAGAGGATGAATGGAATGAAGACAAACACAAATTATTGGAATTAAGAGCAGGAGGAAATGCAACTAGGGTTCAGAAAAAATTATCCCTAGGCGAGAGTGGGGAGGGAGACGTCAGGAGCAGAGGGTTGGGTGGCAGAGACGAGCTAGGGACTGATATGATTATTGATACTGAGGACACGGGAAACGTAAGATGAGGGATGTCAGGAAGAACAAGGGAGGGGAGAGGAAGGTGAGAGTGGTAGACGAGGCTGTGGGTGGTAGCTCAGCCGAGCCCGGTTGCTCATCGACCCCGCTATCCCAATGAATATCTTACGCTTGAATTGTCAGGGACTCGGTGACCCCAGGGCAGTTCTAAACCTCCATAACTTATTACGGAGGTATAAGCCTTAGTTCTTTGGAATTTTTAGCTAAGTTGAAGTCTATTGGTGATTTTCAAGCGCTGTGTGTTGATAGTAGAGGTCGAGCAGGGGGCCTCGCCATTTTGTGGGATAAAAGTATGAGAATATCGCTCTTGTCCTCATCAATGAACCATATTGATGTGGAGGTGTGCTGTGATAGGGTGAACGACTCTTAGCGATTTACATGCTTGTATGGGTGGCCGGAACCTCAAAACAAAACCAAGACGTGTGCTTTGTTGATGGACTTGAAAAATAACTCGCAGTTACCATGGTTAGTGGGGAAGACTATAACGAGATCTTCTTTAATTTTGAGAAAAGAGGGGAAGCTATGAAAAGCCATCCCACATTTGAACTTTTTGTCGTACCTAGGAGGATTGTGCTTTGTTTGACCTTAATTTCTCTGGCTACACATTTACTTGGTGGAACGGTAGGGATGGAGGGGGTCAGTTGAAGAACATCTTGATTGGTTTTGTGCCACAACAGATTGGTCTGCGTTATTCCCTAATGCGAAGGTTAATCATTTGGACAAAAAACTTTTAGATCATCTACTTATCTTTCTGAAACTTGATCATCCTAGGGAGAAAATTAATGGGAGGAACCGAAAGAGAAGGTTTAAGCACATGTGGGCAACAGATGAAGGATTTGAAGAGGTGATTAAAGGGGTGTGGTGTAGTGGTGGGGGAGGATCAGCTGTGGATAATTGCGTCAAGAATATTAATAGCTGCATGGATGCTCTCTAAGACTGGAATAGAAACAAGTTTGGACAAGTTCTAAAGGAAATCTCTCTTAGAACTCAACAACTGAAGGCTACGCGAGATGTTTATGTTTGCAACGGACTATTGGAAGAGTTGAGTACTTGGCGTACACGGAGGAGCTCTTCTGGTGGCAGCGCTCGCGCTCCAAATTTATTAAATGTAGAGATAAAAGTACAAGGTGGTTCCATGAGAAGGCGAATGCTAGATGAAGGGTGAATTATACTGAGGGATTCCAATGATCACATTCAAACGGGAAGGAATAAACTTAAAGCTATTGTTACAGAGTACTACTAAGATCTCTTCTAAACATCTCACCTGACTCATATTCAGGAGGTTCTTGCAGTAGTCCCCACGTTAGTGACAGAGGACATAAACGTCAAACTGTGTACTTTTAGAGGTTCTTGCAGTAGTCCCCACGTTAGAGGTTCTTGCAGTGGTGGCAACCCTCAAGATGATGCATCCATCCAAAGCACCCCGAACGGTAGTATGCCACATAAACCTGTCAATTGGGGCGGTAGGTTAAATATGGATCGGGTGTATTTGGGTTAGGGTAAAATACGGGTCGGGTGTATTTCGGGTTCGGGTAAAATGCGGGCGGTCGTATATCGGGTTATACGGGTCTCGAGTCGACCCAACGGGTTAAGACCGCCTTTTTATCGGTTATTTTTCTTTTTTAATTATAAAAATTAAGCATTTTTTTGCTTAAAATTGCCAATAATTCTACGAAAAAGTATAGTATTTGTATTTTCTAAAAAGAATATTCAAAAATTTCATTATGATACTTGTGTAAGGTCCCATTGAGCCGAGCGGGTTGGCCGCTTGAAGCGTTTAAATAAGGCCAATGAAAGATTGGGTCAATAATGGGTTGAATAATAATGACTTGTTCCGTAATGATTAGTTTAAGGTTACGATGTTTATTTCACCGTTTATATTATACTAAGGAGGTTTATATGCATATTTAATGCATTTTAAAACACATCGAGAAAGTTTTGACTTGGGTACGCGTAACCGATCCATTTTATTCACTAGCAAAAATTTGACTTTGTTTTAGATTGGCTCATTGCCCACCTTAAGAGTTATGGTTAAGGTACAGGTAAAAGCAGTTTAAAATAAATAAGAATTAGAGATTTACAATAAACTAAAATTATTATTTTTAATTATAACATCAAAATTTTACATCATTATAATAATATTATTTCTACAAAATAAAAGTATATTGTTTAGATGTGGCTAGGTATATTCGAGTTCACCAAAAATACAACGAGTATAACTTGTACACTTGTAGTATTTTAATATATTACACCATTTAAATCCATATATGTTTTAATTAAAATTAAATATGCATAATTTTTGTATATAAAGGCTTTTGTTTACGAGGAAGAAGTTGAGAAATGAAACGATGATCGGTCTTCATCCGTAAATGATTGCAATAAATATGTAACGTCTCTCTAAATAATCTGATATGATAAATAACCATTATTAAAAGAGTGATAAATTGAAGGAAAAATCATATAACGTGCATGAAACATCCAATCAACAAGTCACAAAGCTAAAATGGTTGTTTTTATTGCCTTGACCCAACGGGTCAAACGAGTTCGGGTTGGATTTGACCCGCTAATTTGCGGATTTTTCGGGTTCGGATCGAGAAAATCGTGTCCAAAACCCAAAACTTTCGGGTAGGTTCGGGTCGGATTTTCGGGTTAAGTCAATTTTTGCTAGGTCCGATGCCACATCATCCCCAAGTACCCCACTCACTCTCTCTCTCTTCAAGTATTGTGCAACTATTAGCTATGTTAAATACGATTGCCCCGTGTTGAATCCCGACATTCTTAAATAGTTACGACATTCAACATTTTAAATTACAATGAAAATCTAAACATTTTCTAGAAAATAGTTGATTCTGATCCATGGAAACCCATATTAGACACCGATACCTTAGCTCGAGTAACATAGAGTAACATATTGGATCATATACAGCTAGCTATTAAAAATACTACCGGAATTGACATAAGGCTCCATACATTATTGCTAGCTTTTTCAGCGAGCTTATCATATACACACCCCAAGAATTCAAAATCATCCTTTATTTCTATCTCCATTAGCTGATATCCACTTTGATTGTTTTATTTTAAATTATAGCAGCTTGGAATCACACGCAAAACATGCACCACTAAAATTTAAAGTATGACATTATTTATTGCGTATGAATTATTCCCTTCATTTAAAAAATGATTAACAATTACATTGTAATATATTACTTTGAATAAATATAAATTCAATTATAATGACATAATTTACATTTAAAATAATAATAATATATTTGTATTCTTAATAAAAGAAAGGTCATGTTATAAATGTATAAAATCAATTATGCACTAAAATTAATTATAAAATTTATCAATAAAGTATTAATAACCACTTATGTAGTCAGAATATTGCTAAAGAATAAAAGCTCATGAAAAAACATCATAAAATATAAAAGTGTGTAACTCGAATAAGTTATAAAGGCTTTTTTTCCTTTTTGATGATTAAAATATGAAAAATTAGTTGTATAGTTGAACTTTAGATTTTGTATCTCTACTATAATAATTGATCAACAATAACAAATTATTATTAATGTAATTATTTATTAAAAAAAAGACCTTACATGATATTTTGACCTTTTTGCATGATATATAGGATGTAAATATAATCAAAATTTAATAACTATAAAATAAGAAAGTAAAAAGAAGTTTGATCAACAATTGACAATTTTAAAAATTGATGAGCCTATGATAGATAAAAATAATACAAAATTAGGAAGTGGATTCAAAATACGTGATAAGAGGGGAGGAGAGTTTTTAGATGATTTACTTAGTGGATTAATTTATCTTTATAACTTATAATTAAGGAAAAGTAAAAAGGGAAAAATAAAGTTATACAACATTGATGAAAGCCATCTTAGCTTTATATATAACATAAATCTAATTAAATAGTAATAATTTTTTTATCCTTAATACTCCATTAATTAGAGCAAGCCAACTACGAGTCCGTATAAGGCAAGGCTCTTCCAATACATATTTTCAAACTATGCTACTTTTCCAATTGCCAAAAGCCAAACACTTGGGTGCAAATTGCCATGAGTTTTCTTATCCCAAACTTTCAAAACTCTCTAAAACCTTTCTAGTTTCTCAGTTTTTCTAACCACAGCAGCATTTTTGTTGTGGCCTCTTGAACAGTTTGAATGATGACTATCATTGCCTTCAACAGTACTATGATGATTGCCAGCCGCCTGAGCTTCTCGAGTACCGTCGCACATGGCTGTCGCTTCTGCAACCAAGATCAAGATCGGTGCACCCTCTAGGAACCGTGTTCCCGCCTAAATAAAACGCCCTGTAACGTCCAGTCTCTAATCACAAAACCTGGTACCGAACCTTATGAAGAATGAGAACCACTAAAATCAACTTTGATTTGATCATGTATGGCATAAGAAGAAGATGAAGAACAAATACATAATTTCGATTCAGGCCATTATGTCTTGCCTTTAATAAAGTACTCATAGACTTGGTACCTTATGATTTAATACCATAGCACTACGACTCTTTCAGATAATCCCTCCAAATGCTTGTCGTTTTTGGACTGTACAAGAATACCAAGGAAACAAAAAATTCATCACAAAACTAAGTTGTCCCAAGGTTTCATTGAAAATTAAGAAAATCAATGAAAAAAGAGAGGGAAAAAAGATAATTAATCAGCACAACATTGATAAATTAGTCATAAATATATTATTAAAAATTATAAAATGACTGATATTGTAAAACCAAAACAGATATGAGTAATCAGAGTAGTTTTCTTTGTTCCTGTTTGAATAATTTGCTGAGCCAAATTGGCTGCGTACCTCAAAATTGATTGTAAAGTGAAAACTCAAAACATTCTACAGGTGTATTCACATGCTACATATTATTCAATGGATGAATTCTGGAGTGCAAAAATACTAATCAAGAAATTCATAAACCTATGAAAACATAAGCCGATACAGTTTTTTTCCTTTAAAAAAAAAAGCTCCACAAAAACTCAGCTTGATCTTGTAAAATGTAATCTTCTCTTGTCTACTTCATCAGGTAACACTTGTGAGACTAAAACAAGCCGCTGCACTTTTCAGCTCGTGGTTTTGAGAGACTGCATCAATGGACTGCATGGTGTCCTTCAATGGTGAATCCACACTGCAACCACAATGCATCAACTTATTCATATTAAAATTCTAAAATACCGAAAAAATAGAAAAATAAAATGTTGAATTCAAAGAGAAGATTTCAAGATGGAGAACCTGGAGCTAATTAATTGGAGAAGACATTGCAAGTTTGTAACTCTATAACATCAATGAGATCTTGATTTGGTGGGTAAAACTGAAATCCTACGTACGTATAATAGATAATAGGTTCGATTCCTATGTGATATGATTCCCATCGGCACACATTTGAGGCTAGTTAAATTAGTTAAATCGTTGGGTTTATCTATTGCAAAGTATAGAACCAAGAAACTGACTTAGCCAAATTGGCACACATTCGCCGTGTGTCACAAAATGCTCCGTAACAACCTGAAATTCTCTATATTTCTCTGTGTTGTTCCATAAGCTTCCACCATATTTTAGAATCTTCTATACTTGTGTAGCTTTGTAGATATTTATATAAAGAACTCTAAATGGTAAATCTAGGTCGTTGGATTAAATCGATCTCCAACGTCCATTGAGGAGATGACCATGTATAAATACCCCCAAAGGGGCTCATTTGTAAACCATCCAAAAACCATCCAAACTCTCTCTAAGTGTTCTCTTGCTTAATTAATTTCTTCCAAGTTTAAGTCAAACATTTTGTAAGGCTTACTAGCAAGCTGAAGAATTTCGAATACAGTTTGCTAGTGCCGCGGGAATTAAGTTCAAGTGAATTATCGTCCCACATGTGGCTTAGGCCCATCATCATGACATAAAAAGAGATTGCCAAAATGCATCAAGTATTGGTACGTAGTAGAATGACATAAATGTTCACTAGTATACTCCATTAATTATGGATTATAATCTAAGGTATCAGAGTAAATAGTTTTGCTTTCTAATAAAAACTGTCGGGTGAATAATTAATAGATCAACAACAATGGTTGTCCCAACTCTCCTCATCACTGAATGTTAGATGATAGCTCAAAATCAACTTCAAGCTCTAGATTATCTTTACTTCGCATCAAGTTTCTAGCGACTCGACCCGTGGATGAAGGAACGAACCGTGTTGGGCAGTCAGGAAAACGGAACAGATGACCAGTGGAAGTTAAGGTAGGTTTTGGGTGTTTCATTTTCTATTTAAAGGAGGACTTATGTACACCTTGAGAATGTGAAAAAAGGTGACCGTGGGCGAACAAAGTAGGGTGAGAGCCCTTGGTGGTGTCTCTTTGTAAGCCTAACTGAATGATAGGCATCTCATTATAAGCCTAGTTAGATGATAACCCTTATAAAGGACTAAGTTTAAATTGGAGGATTCTAATCAAGGAGAGCTAATTAAGAGCATCCAACCGACGAGTGTTATTGTGAAAATAGACGCGTGGGATTGGGATATCTCGGTATTGGGAAGGTCTCGGAGTTTGAGATCGATCTTGTACTCTCTCATAACAGTATATTTGTTTGTGCTTGTGCCACCCCTAATTTTTTCCAAGTTGAGTTTTCCACGTTAAATCCTTGTCCCATTTCTGTTTGTCGATGTTCATTAAATTCTTCATATTAATTCTATCATCCTAAATCGCTTCCGCATTATTTGCTCGAATTTCACATAACAAGTGATTTTAGAGTGAAGCATAATTTCTAACAAGTGGTATCGAAGTCCAAGTTCTAGGATGACATCCATCACCAAGTTTGATATAGAGAACTTTAATGGTAAGATCATGGCCTTTCAAGGGAGTCCAATTGGTGGAGACAAGTTCGAGGATTGTGGTCCAAGGTGGATACTGTTAGATGATGACCCCAAATCGTCAAGTTCAAGCCTGACATTATCTCTACTTTCATTCAGTATCAAGTTTCTAGCGGCTCGACCTATGGACGAAGGAACAAACAGTGTTGGGCAGCCCGAAAACAGAACAAACGACTAGCAACGAGCATAGGTTGGTCGTATCAAAGGACACATCCTGTGCTATGCAACATGACTAGACAAGGTCACCTAGCACAGCTCATGCCAGTGGTGTCCTTTAGACTGCCGAGTTATTTTCGTCTTTTTCATAAGTTTCTTTACATTGATGGCGCAGTTTTATTACTATACAATTGTAGTGGGAGTTAAGGTAGGTTTAGGGTGTTTCCTTTTCTATTTAAAAGAGGGTTTATGTACACCTTGAAAGTGGAAAAATTTGAGTGTGGGCAAACGAAGTAGAGTAAGGGGCTCACCCGGGTGAGAGCCCTTAGGGGTGTCTCTTTGGCGTCTCATTATAAGCCTAATTAGATGATAAATCTCATAAAAGAATAAGTTCTAATTGAAGGGGATTCTAATTAGGGACAACCAATTGGAGAGCATCTAATTGAAAAGTGCTATTGTGAGCAAAGTTGGTAAATAGAGTGATTTGAGATTGGGATTTGTCGGTATTGGAAAGGTATCGGGGTTTGAAATCATTCATGCTTGTACTCTCATATAATAGTGGAGAACATCCTTGTCTGTTTTCTATTTGTCAATTTCCATCAAATTCTTGATATTGTTTCTGTCATCTTAAATCGCTTCCGCATTATTTGCTCGAATTTCACCTACAAGTGATTTTAGAGTGACGCATGATTCCTAAATAAATGGTATCAGAGCCCAAGTTCTAGTATGAACTCCATCACCAAGTTTGATATCAAGAAGTTTAATGGCAAGATCATGGCCTTTGATGGAGTCCAATTGGTGGAGACAAGTTCGACGATTTTGATCCGAGTAGAGATTGTTAGATGATGGCCCAAAATCAAGTTCAAGCTTTATATTATCTTTACTTTCACTCAAAATCAAGTTTCTAACAGCTCAACCCGTGAACGAAGGAATGAATGCATTGGGCAGCCACGAAACGGAACAGACGACAAGCAACTAGCACTGGTTGGCCGTGTCAATGGACACCACCCATGCCAGGCAACACGGCCAAGCAATGTCAATTGGCACGGCCTGTGCTAGTGGTGTCCTTTGAGCGGCCGAACTATTTTTGTTTGTTTCATCCATTTCTTGCATTGATAGCGCAGTTTTATAGTTGTGTAATTGCAATGGGAGTTAAGGTAGGTTTAGTTTAGGGTATTTCCTTTTCTAGTTAAAGGAAGGCTTATGTACATATTGAGAGTATGGGCTAACGAAGTGGATTGAGAGGATAATTTGGGCGAGAGTCCTTATAAGGTTTATCTTTATAATCTCATAAAAGAGTGAGTTATAATAGGAAGGGAATCTAATTAAAGAGAGCCAATTAGAAGCATCTAATTGAAAAGTGCTATTGTGACGAGAGGTGTGAGATTTGGATATCTCGATATCTAAAAGGTCTTGGGTTGGAGATTATTAAAGTTGCATTTGCGTTTTTTCAAGTTGATCGTTATTTTTTTCTGTTTGTTAATGTCCATTAAATTGTTAATGTTATAGCAAGTGGTTTTAGAATGGACCATAATAATGTAACAATAGAAAAAACCCTAAAAACACACGTACCTTGATTCACAAGCCTCCAATGCATCGATATAAGATTGTCGATCATCAGCAATGGTGTCAAAAGGCATGTCATCATAGTCATGAGAGACGATCTCGATCTCCTGTTGAAGAGGCAGCTCTTGAGGAATTACATGATCCGACGATTTCATCCCGAACACATTCACAATCAAATTCGCATTATTGTCATCATTATTATTATGATTGTAACTGAAATTATTCCCATAAAAATTACTCCCCTGTTGCTGCTGCTGCTGCTGCTGCTGCTGCTGTTGCACCCAAAATCCCGTTTTCCCCATCGCATCATTCGATTCGACAAAGTCCAGATTATTAATCGCATTCGAGAGAAAACCCACTTCATTACTCGTCGCCTGGTACTGAAAATTATTGCCCAAATCGTTGATGGGCAGAGGCCCTAATTGAAACTGCGAGGTGGGAGAGTGCTGAGGAGAGAGAGGCATTTGAATCTGGCAGTTATTCTCCTTGTTTCGGTACTTCATTAGCAAGGAATTGACATAATAGAGCTCTTCATAGCTTTGTCGAAGCTGATTTCTGAGTTGCAACAGCACCAAAGTGCAGCCCATAACGGGGAATCTCTCTCTCATATCGGACTCAAAAATGATGGATTTCATGGCCTCGTCTTTCTGATCGTCCCTCAATTGCTCGAGGATTCGGACGATGTTTCGGACGCCGAACAATCTATGCGCGTTTCGGAACATCTCGGGCTTGTTGGCGGGGAAGTAAGGAGCGAGAGCGCAATCTGGATTGCAACGACGTCGTTGGTATTTGCAGGCAGCACAGGCTTGGCTTGTGCCTCCTTTCACTGTCATGGGGGC
The DNA here is from genome assembly GCA_021018815.1 of Talinum fruticosum. Classification (NCBI taxonomy): domain Eukaryota; kingdom Viridiplantae; phylum Streptophyta; class Magnoliopsida; order Caryophyllales; family Talinaceae; genus Talinum; species Talinum fruticosum. Next base: position 9,210,727 of record JAITYX010000004.1, on the reverse strand, counting down.
TGGAATTCCGAATCTCCACGGTCATGAAGGGAAGTTTTACTTGGAGGGATTTGAGGAGAGAGAAAAGGGTTCAAGTGGGTTCGTTAGGGTTGGGATTTTGTTGATGATGAAGGTTTTGATTTGATTGAATGGGAAGGGGGTTCGATTGATTGATTCGGGTGTGGTTTTGGGTTGGTTTTTGGAGACAGAGATGGAGGTCGGGAGAGAGAGAGAGAGAGAGAGTGATCGGGAAGACGAAGTAAAAGTTTCAAATTTGAAAGCTCCGAGTCTCGAGGGATTTTTCCATTTTAAGAGTCATAATTAATTTTAACAAAAAAGTGGCATTCAAGATCATATTAACAAAAATTATTTGTTTCATAAAAAGATACTATGATAAATAAATAGCTAAATAGATTTTATTTTTTTGATGGAAGATAAATAGATTTTTCTCATATAATTGCTTGTGATTTATTTATGGATAAATGATTTGCATTGAGTTGATTTTAAATTCACTTGTTTGGAATTACACGTACAAGTAATGTGTAATTACAATAATAATGAAAACTATGATTAAAAAAAACAATAATAATGACAGCTATGATAAAAGCACATCAATAATGACAACTGCTTTGTAATCTATACTATGGGTGTGTTCGGCAATAGTGTTTGAGGTAGTGATTAGTGTTTTGGAGGATGTAAAACATTACTTATCTAAAAATGTAAGTGTTCGGCAAAGTGGTGTTTGACATAGTGAGTAGAGTTTTAGGTAGTGTTTTTGAAAAGCTACTCAAAGTAACGTTTTCAAAAACACTACCTAGTGTTTGCACATAATTTCCAAAATTCTCCTTTTTATTTTCTAAAATCTTTTATCAATTATGTCCTTTTAAGTCATTTTATATAAATCTGCTACTTAAAGAGCTACTATTACCGAACACACTTATCTCAAATCACTAGTTGAACATCTAACCATTAACCACTAGTCATTAACAGCTAATCGCTAATAAAACAGACTAACATCTACTAAAACAGTTAACCACTACTCGAAACAGACTAATTTTACCGAACACGTCCTATATATAATAGCAATCTTTTCAAAAAGATGACATGGCGGTTTGACAGTAAATTTAGGAATTCGGTCCAATAAAAAAATAATAATTTATCATTGAAAAAAATAGGTTTCCACTCCATGCCAAAATAATAATAATAATAATAATAATAATAATAATAATAATAATAATAATAAAAATAATAAAATAAAAACATAATCTTAAACAAAAGGTTAAACAAATAATAAAATGCACTAAATAAATACAAAAATAAATAATTAAATTACCAAAATATTAAAATTATTTTCTGGACCTAATAACCAAAAAACCTAAAATAAAAATAAAAAAACTAAATTTATAAATTTATTAAATTAAAAATATGCTTTAACCTAAACTAGTAAATAAGTCTGAAAAATTATCAAATCAGTTATACATTATAAAATTATCTAATCTTAATATAAAAATTAAATAACAATTAATCATCCATTAATTCATAAAAATATAAAACAGAAAATAAACACAAAACTAAGTAGAACATTAATAAATAAAAAATATACAAAATTATATATTAGATTAAATTAAAAATATGAAAAAATATAAAAGTAACCTAAAACTCAAAAATATTTTTTATAGTTTTCCAAAAAAATTAAACAGAATTTAAAATAATAAAATAAAAATATAATCTTAAACAGAAAGTAAAACAAATAATAAACTACACTAAATAAATGAGAAAATAAATAATTAAATTACCAGAATATTAAAATTATTTTTGGACCTGAATATATCCTAAACACCTAAAATCAAAATGAAAAAACTAAATTTATAAATTAATTAAATTAAAGACTTGCTTTAACCTAAATTAGAAAAAAAAAACTAAAAAATTATCAAATCAGTTATAAAAACTAAGAAAATTAATACTAACAGATTAAGACTCTAATTAAACTCTGTAATAATATAAAAATAAAATTAGAAGAAGACTAATTTTATTCTAACTTCTAACAAACTGACTAAAAAATAACAAAACGAATAGAAAAGTAATCTAAAAATTAAAATATATTAAGACATAAAATAAAATTAATATATACAGTTATGTATTTATTTATTTAGGGTTTGGATTGTACATTAGCTCTCATTTATTTTTATGTATATTGATATGCAATATTATTTTGGGCCTGAAATATAATAATTTTGTCTAACATTATTAATTTTTCATTGTTGATGATGTTTTTTGACTTGGTGCCATAAAATTGTATTAGACCAAAATATATTTATTATAATAATTTTTAAAATTAAAATCAATAGGAATATGTTATAAAAATAATATTTAAATATTTAACTATCTGAAGAAGCAATTTGGTTATTACATTCATCCTATATACATAATGATTTAATAAACTTTAAGAAATCATAAATTAATATAATAAAAATATAACAACTACATATATACTTGATATTAATAATTAAAAATGCCTACAAGTTAGAAAGTTATGATTCAAATATGTTGTGGAATAAAACGTAATGAATAAAAAGTTAGGAATTATATTGCTTCAGTTCAGTAATTTGTGAACTTTAAGTTCGTAACTTGTGTTATGTTTAAAGGATTGCAAACTTAATATGTCATCTTCTATTAAACCCATAGGACTTCGAATAAATTCATTTGTCTCAAAACATACAAATCATTTTTTTGGATGACAAATACAATTTATTTTAGTTTTTCCTAACATATCTATCTGTGACTTATTATTGACAAACATATTTAAATCATATCTTTTACTATTGTAAGTTTTCTAAATTATTAAAAGATGAGTATTTCTATTGAACCTCCCCGCTATCTTGAAATAGAATTTAATGTTACTCTTATTATGCTAATTAATTGAGAGGAAGAGTTGTGTCTCGAGGCAAGCAATTGGTTGTAATCAAGTAAAACATGTATTTATAAAATTTCAATTGTATCAATATTTTTGCCCTCTTGATTTACTACTAAAATCGCGATCAATTTTCAATATAAGTACGAAACACAGATGATTTTTCTACCCTACGCCGCGAATTGACCTATCATGCCCTTTACTATAATACAAATTACCTATTATTGTTAAATATATTTGGATCATTTCTATCATTTTAATATTTTTTTACTATTAATTTCAATATAAGTAGTTATTATATGTTTAATCATCTTTGTGTGTAGAGGTAGGTAAGAATGGATAAATCATTATATTCACCTTATAATTTTTTTAAAAAAGATCCCATTATGTGTATATGTATACTTTTTAAGAGTTCATGTAATATTTAAGTCAATGACGTTTTAGTAGGTTGGTTGCATATAAATATTTATCTAGGCGTCAATTAAGTTAAATTAGTATTGACTTTAGTTATGAGTTATAAGTTTGATATTCTTTTATTGATTCGATGTACTTTGTGTTGTAATATTAATTTGTGACAAAATGATGTTTATTGTCATCTATAGGTCATCTAACTCAATATCTACCAATCATATATTATTCCTTTTCCTACTAATATTTATCTTTTGATACCCAAACATATTGTCACAATATTTCTATAACTGTATGAGTTAGGATTATTTAAATTATTTGACTCTTGCAAGGGGTCTGCCTTCTTAATATTCCAAATCATGAGTATAATCTTAAAACCTTGATGATATTTTTTAATATTCTTTTTTATTTATTATTTTAGATTATTTATTTATTCTTTTGAAATTTAGAATGATTGAAATATGAATGTGTGTTGGGCTTTAATGATTTTTATGTGTTGGGTTCTGATAGCTTTGATGAGTCATAAAAGCATTTTCGTTATGAGGGGATAACATGTAAAAGAATGTTGTTGAAAGTGAAACCATTAAATAAAATCAAATGATCGAGAAAAAGAAACTCACAAGTACAACATCGCTCCTTAATTCAATAATTTTTAAGTTATGCATTATCCAACATTGCTCCGTGCATAGGACGGGTCCAGACTAGTTACAATAATAATGACAAACTTTTACATTCAAAATAATGTAAAATAGTACTAATATATTTATGTTCTTAATAAAAGGAAAAGTCATGTTATAATGTATAAAATTAATTTTACACTAAAATTAATTATATAATTTATTAATATAATATCAACGGTCACTTATAAAATAATTACATCTGTTTCACAATATATGTCTCTTTAACTAACCTTTTTCAGTTTACAATACATGTCACTTTATAATTCCAATGACTTTTAATGACTATTTTACCAATTTTGTCCTTATTAATCGCTTTTTTTTCTCTCATCCTTTCATTGATTTTTTTCATTTCTAATGAAATATGGGGCAACTTTGAAACACTCAAGCTAAAACAAATATTAAGCGAAAATACTTTATTAATATATATGATTTATTCACTAAGAAACTTAATTTAATAATTGGTCATAAAAATTTATATATTGTGATAGTTAATATACATATATATTTATGTACATGTACAGTAGTTGATTGACCAATTTATTTAGAAATAATATTAGGAGTAAACTCAAAAATATTCATTTTGGTTTTCTACTTGCTTGAATTAAATAAAGCGCAAAGCGTGATTATCATTCTAAGTTATGAACATCCAAAACATATTATTTTCATCCCAAAATTTCAGCATTTAGACCAAAAATCTAATTGCTTATTCCACTCTTATTTGTCTACTGTTGCATTCTACATCTTTAACCCCTAGATCCAAGTATCAATGCTTCACAATCATTACTTACCTCTAAATTTACTACACTGCACCTTTCTACACCATGCCTCAATCATCATTGTAACACCACTCCCCCTTCAAATCAGATACAGTCAACCTTTCTACTTCATACCAAATAATTATTACAACCTTTCCGAATTTACTGGATAAATCAGGTAGGATGCTTGAACTAGAAATGTTTGCTCAATTTTTCTTTGCCTACTACTGTTACCTACACCTCTAGCTTCCTAACTCCAAATTTCCATACCTCACAATCATTGCACCCACTTCAAGTATGCTACATAAACCAATGTGAGACTTAAATTAGAGAGGTTGGCTCATTTTTCTCTAGAAAGAAAGATGCAACATCTCCAACTAGAGAGAGAGAGAGAGAGAGAGAGAGAGAGAGAGAGAGAGAGAGAGAGAGAGAGAGAGAGAGGGAAAACAGAGGGAACATCAAGTTTCAAACTCCCTTATTCCAAATATCAACCTCCATTGTTAAGCACATTCACTAAGGATAGAGTGAAGAATAAAGGTAGAGGGGAAGAAGAAAGGTTCAACAATACAAAGAATAGCAAGAACTTAGCACTAATCATATTCATTAAGGTGGGTTTCTTTCTCCTCCCCATTGTATATTACTTTCCAACCAAAATAAGTTCTATAAGTGTGCTTGTATACCAACTTTAAATGAACAAAATTTCAACAGATTGTTGCATGCATGTGTTTTTGGAGTAACTCATTGATATAAATATGCTAGAAGGATGTTAAAAAGGAAAAGGGAGTAGAAACATGATCATTATCATGTATTTCGTTAAGCTTCTCTTTTGTTGTTATAATTTCATGCATGAAAATGGAAGTGTATCAACCATATTTAAATCTTTATGAAATCATGGTTTTGTTGAAGTTTGGGTTTGACATTTGTTAGAAAATATACTTGGTATAATGCTTTTGAGGATTGATGATCGGAAATGGTGGGTTTGCCCAAAACTTGGTATGAGAAGTATGTATCTTGCATGTGCGTTTTAATAGGTTTTATTGAGCTAATATAATACTTAGAATGCTTGAAAATTTTTAAAACAAACTTTTCATAGATTTCCTACAAAGACAAAATATGTAAAAGATAAGAAAATGGAGTTCGGGAGTCACTGCCACCCATCACGGGTCCCCCACAGCCTGTGGGGCAGGCCGTGGTGGCCAGCAGCAATTTAATTAAGCTAAAACACCTACCACGGATGCTCCTACATGCTGTGGGGTAGCCCGTGGTGGCCACCAGAAGTCTCCACTGACCATGGGAAGGCCCAAGTTGACCTCTAGAACCAACCATTGACCCCCACTAGCCATGGGGAGGTCCGTGGTGACCTTCAAAGTAAATTTTGGACCCCCATAACCCAAGGGTTTTGTCCCAGAATGCTTGTAAGCTTTGTATTCTATGTTGGACAAGAGTTTAAACTTTTAAACTGTGGTCTCGGGCCCCACCAAACAATCTCATTAGCATACATATGAGAAAAAGAGAGATAATAACCATAAAACGAATTGAGAAATGGATTTATTGGGTTTGAGCATTTTATCGATACAAAGTCTAGGAAGGTGACTTATTCCAGCCCATGGGTAGCGGCTTTCACTTCTAAATCACGAGTCCTTCCGGGTGGTAAACTTGGGTATACAAGTGAGTGTTTTTGAATCCCTATACTGTGGTACATTGGGCCGGCTCAAAGGCGTCGAAATACAAAATCTAGGAAGGTGACTTATTCCAACCTGAGGGCAGCAACTTTCTCATAGATTACGAGTTCTCCCGGTTAGGAAACCTGAGTATACATGTGAGTAGTTCCGAATCTCTGTACCGTGGTACGTTGAGTCGGCTCACAGACGTCGAAATACAAAGTCTAGGAAGGTGACTTTTGACAAGGACCCTAGAACTTTTGACGAGGCCATAAATCCACACATGTAATTTTTGGAAGGAAACTATTGATAGTGAGTTAGCTTCCATCATGTCTAATGGACCTGGACTCTAACTAATCTACGTAGAGGTTATAAACCTATGAGGTTACAATGGATCTTCAAGAAAAAAACTTGCAGCGGGTGGCACCATAGATAAGTTCAAAGCTAGACTAGTAACTATTGGAAACACACAAAAGAAAATTTTGGACTACTTTGACACATGCACCAGTGACTAAAATCGACACGAACAGAGCTTTGTTTGTCATTATATTCATTCATGGATTATTGTTCGATCCAAATATTACGTTATTTGTACCCCTATTTACTTAGTTTTTAACTCAAAAATTAGAATATTTTAAAGAATTTTATTTGTTTTATTTCATTTTGTAGGTAATAATTAAAAATCAAATGTGTGTTGCAAGTCAAACTTAAAACCTAATAAAATTGAAGAAATGGAGCTTCAAAAATTGGTAGCCCAATCACTCGAAGTGCAGCCCAACATGACTCTATGTCACTTTATCTCTCCAATCATGGGAAGCCCACTAGGTCTACTTTTTTTCTCACAAATATTCAGCAATTGGAGCTGAACAATACCTTATGTGAATATGAGCATCATAAATGAATGGTACTCAAATTTCTATCTCCAATCAAATGGGACCTGCGACCCAAATTCTTGAGGAAATAAGAAGCTAATTATTTTAGGCTAGTTGGGGGCACTCGAGCGATGGAAGGAGTTTTCGGCAGTAGCTTTGGCCATTAGTCGGAACTCAGCCAAGTAATTAGGTTAATTTTAGTTTTTCTCTTCTAAATTTTGTGTGAGATATTTTAGATTCAATTACTGTTTTACTTTTAGTTATTAATTTAGTTCCTAATAGTTGTTGGAGTAGAAGCTAGCTCTTAAATAAGGGACCAAGCTTGCTGGGTGAAGAATTCTTTTGTCTGTATTCCAAAAAAAGGTACGCATGTCTAAGCCAAAGATCAAGTTCATTTCCAGTAACTTCTTTCCTTTTGTCTCTCTTTTCTCTCTAATTTGTTTAGTTTAGTTTAAAGGATCGATTTCTACTATTTTTTGATGTTAATAGTAATTATATTAATTATTTAATTTATGTTTAATTCTAAGTTATTAGTTTATTCGTTGTTCGAATGATATATATTAGTTTAGTTATTAGATTTAATAATGTTTTATGTTGTTAGTTGTGTCACTTTAGTTGTAATTAACCTTATTAATGGCTAATTAATTTTATATAAGTCTTAATTTACCTAGTTTACCTTCTTAATTTACCTAGTTTATGTTAGTATTTTGGAGTTGTTTTTCTTACCCGCCACATGTTCGATAAGATGCCTAAATGAGTCTTTTATTTTAATTTTTAGGCAGTTGGTCTATCACTGAAAGATGGAGTCAGTTTGTCAGTTTGGATAAAGAAAATAGTTGAAATTTTTGCATGAAAATAACTTGAATTCTAACTAGGTCCACGGTTGCCAGTTTTGTAGTCTAGTTGGGCTAACCCCACGAAAGTAGGTGGTTAGAGTAATTAAACTAGATCACAACCCTTGAAATTGTGGCTTGAGTAGGTTTTGATGGTGCAACCAATGCTAAATACTTGCATAGGTTTAGGTAAGTTTAGGTTTGGCTTTATTAATTAGTTTATTAAGTGGTAAAATCACAACCCCAGTATACTTTTATTGTTTTCTATGATTAGTTTAATCAACATATATATCTTTCTCTTGATTCTCCAAGATATAGAAAGTTTAAGAAAGCTTTGATATTTGAAACACAACTCTCTATGAACATGTAGCGCCCCAATACGTAACCACATAAATATGTAATTAACAGCGGAAGACTTGTAAATTGGGAGACGTTACCGCCGTTTTCATGAAAACAAGGCAAATTCATTTGAGCAGATTAATTATTCAAACAATTTATGTAACAATCCAACCCAAATTTTCTTCATAGAAAATGAAAATTTCAAACGCCGAGGATCAGCTGGAGAGGAATCATGAGCCAAGAGACCGAGGAAGGGACTAACATGTATGGGGTCAAGACAAACTGCCGAACATCACTTCTCCTGATCAGCTTTATCTTTCCTTCCTCTTTAAACTTTGGGTGTGATTGTGAATAGTCTATCATGCGCTCGACTTCCTAAAAATTTTAAAACATAAAACAATAGACGTGTGAGCTAGAAGCTCAGTACGTTACCGTTATAAAATAAAATTACAATTTAGATGCTCTTAAATCATGCATATCTTAAATCATTTTTCTTGATTACTCAGTTTGCAAACTTGTCAATTTCTGATTTGCTTTTCCAATTTAGCCAAACTTAGGACCCGTACTGTGAAACAATCAATCATGGACTCCGACTCCTAGGTTCATCGAACCCTAAGGCAGTCGGTTGTGAACAACTCGAACGATTAACGATTCTGTGAAGTCATCACATATGTAACCGTGATTGTATAAACAATTCCGTAATTTATCCTGATCGATCAGGGAGGGCCCCTGTACACTGTAATCGTGTCCGTAAACTGTAAACTGTACTGTGAACTGTAATCTGTGTCTGTAAATTGTAAACTGTACCGTGAACTGTAACGTGTGTCGTAAACTGTAAACCGTAAACTGGATTGTGAACTGTAATCGTGTCTGCAAACTGTAATCGTGTCCGTAAGATGTAAATTATAATCTGTATTGTGAACTGTAACTATGTCTGTAAACTGTAAACTGTGATAAATCTAATGTAAACTGTGACTGTGAAGTGGGTCCAAATTATTTGTATTATTAAAACAGTAAACTCAATAATAAGTTGAACACTTTAGAAAAGGTACAAGCAATGACGTACCTTAGCGTGCCAAACGCCTCAATGACTGATTGTTTCTGCAACACAATTCCAATTCCAATTCTGTTTCCAAAACGAATCTACTTTTGTAGATTACTAGTCCTTTAACAATATTTATATGCATTTACGATCACCAAACTTTTACTTTTCGCGTACCTATCCATAGTGTTCCCTTTTGATCTCGATATTCATACATTTCCCAGAAATAAGCTATTGACGATATAGTTTGAATTTGTATATAACGACTGATGAGTTTAATTCCCCATTCTTGTAATAAAACTCAAGTTTGATCTTTTGCTTCTACCACCTTTAGTCTGTGCATAATGAAGCCTAACCTTAATTATACCACTCATTTCATCTAATATGCCCAGATGTCCTCTTATCTCGTAAACCAGTTATACTTCCTACTTAAGGTGTCGGTTTGATTTTTCAAATTTTTTAGAAATTTTGGCAGAATTCCGTTTGAAACATGGCCTAACCATTAGGTTAAAAGCCTTAAAAACCTGCATAAAATCCACAATAAAACTCAACGAGCCACACGCTCGGAGTACACAACTCAATGGTCACACACCGGAGTATATTTACAACCACAAAAACCAAGTTTCATACCAGTATATAAACCAAGTTACAATCTCGTCAAGATTCTCATTTTCTTTTGCTCATGAACTTTTCGATTTTTTATCACAACATATATATATAGCTAAGGCTCCGGTTAAGCAATTTAATTGTAGAAATCCCGATTATCGGGAAATGGCTCCGTACGATTAATTCCTTTATGAGTACTTACCAATAATCAATTAATGATTTAGCGCGTCGTCAACAAGATAGTGAAACTCATTAATATTTCAACATGTTAATATTTAAATATTTTGAAAAGTGTAGACAATAACGTACCTGAGGTGTTGTTCGTTTTTCTTTAAATATCGTTTTTCGTTCTTTTCTTCGAACATGTCGTTTCCGTCGCTTTTCTGTTTTCAAAAAGTAATTTGATTCAACATTCTATATTGTAAACTTCTTTCTAATCCAAAACTTACTTTAAATAGTATCATGAGCCTTCTTTAGAATTGTTGCACACTTAATTATTCACATCTCTTTATAATGCAAGCACCTACTCATGACTTATCTTCCACTCTATAGCAACTTACCTCAACAAAATCTTCAATAAGTTCAACAAACCCCTAATTTCATAGCCACTTACATTCTCCTTCATATCTCATTCCCAAAGTTAACATAACCCCCAATTTTTCAATTAATTCATACCAATGAGTACTCCTCCATACTCCATCAAATTTTCACATTTCAAATTCGTTCACTCTTGCTTGACTAAACCAATATTCAACTACATTAATTTGCTCAAGTTTAGCACATATACATACATAAATTCAATCTTCCATCAATCTCTAATTACACACTCTTGAAGGCAACTCACCACATTATATATATATGCTCTTATTTCAATCATCCTCAATATCTTTCTTCCACAACCAAATAACTCATTCATACTCATATAGAAGTTGAACAAGGAAATTTATAATTATAACTAAACCCAAATTAATTTCCAATTCCATATCAACATATAATAAATCCTAAATCCAATTTTTTTAATTTCTCCCAATATTCTTCCAATTCCACCATAAATTAATTCAATCCTCACATTTACTCGCCTAACTATTCAATTACAACATAAATTTAAGATAGAATTTACTTAGAATTGAGGATTAGAGATATACCTCAAAATGGGTTAGAGGTGAAGTTGAGTGGTAGTGATTCACTGGTGGAGATTCGATGTCTGGGCGGCGATGACGGACGTTGGTCGGCGGTGTCAGACGCCGGTCGGCGGCCAGGAACGACGGCAGGCTAGAGGGTGGCACGACCGAGCACCAGCAGGGGCGGTTTTGCCCCTGCTGGTGCAAGACAGGGGAGGAGGGAGAAGAAAATTGGTGCGGGAGCAGGGTAGGGTAGTGACCGGGTCCGCCGACGGCGGCTTGCTGGCGGCGGAAGGGGCCGATGATGGCTGGCCGGCGGTGGCAGAACCGGCGGCAGTGAGGGGGTGAGGGAAGAGAGGAGAGAGGGATGGAAATGAATGATGTAGCTGTGTTTTCCAACCCCTCCTCCTTTCGCTGATATCCCGAGCCTTCCACCATCTTCTTCCTTTTTTTTTCTTTTTAAAATTTATTTATGTTATAATAATTTGTGTATATATATATATGTATATCGTTTTATTTTATTTCTTGTTACTTATTAATTTAAATTATTCGGATTCGGAATGAAATTATTCGAATATATATACATTTCAGTAGCACAAACGTAAATTTATACGAGTTACCCATTATTATTTACGATTATCAACTTCGTTCGCATCTTTTATTTTGATTTTGTACTGTGCGCGGCTCACTGTTCTTAAATAATATTACGACGATAAAATGCAAATTTAAAATAATTAATTACGATTAAGTTTCGGGGTGTTACAGAACACGACCCGTACTTGCTAGCTAACTACAACTACACCGTGCACTTACGATTATAATTTTAATACTAAATTCTTCCTTACAATTGTGCATCAGATGGATGTTAAAACTTCTTTTTGAATGGAAACTTAGAGCATCCACAATGAGGTTCCACATTAGTTCCACCCAAATGTGAGAAAGTAAGTAGGGAATTATAGTTATTGTGTAAAATTAAAAGTGGGGAATCGAGACCCAAATTTGAGACCAAATGTGGAATGCCTCAAGCATCTCAAGTGGGCCACTTTGAATTGTCCAAGTAAATGTGGAATGTGTTGGGATTATGGAGTCTAATGGTTGTTTTAGGCTCGGGAAATCGCATTACGGGGCAAGAAACGGCGAACACGGGCAAGCAGCGTCGAACACGAGTCATTTCGGAAGAAGTAGCTGAAGCCAGCCCGACCAGCACCAAACACGGGCTGGCCGTGTTCAAGGTGCACGGCCTGTGCCAGCAGCATGGTCTGCCCGTGCTGCCTGGGCACGGCCCGTGCCGGGTGTGGCTTTCGGGCTGCACGTTTTCTAAGTCTTTTCTGGCCGTTTTCTTGTGTATTAATGCGTGTTAATGCTTGGTTTAAAGCTTGTAAATAATGTTTAACTGACTAAGGCTATATAATTAGAGTTATCCTCCATTGTTGTATAAGAGAAGTGAGTAGTGTATTGCAAAGTGAAGCAAGTGAGTGCTTGATGGAAATCTTTGTAAATTACTCAAATTCTAGTGCATCGGTTTTGTGGTTTTTTCCGGGTTTGGGTTTTCCACGTTAAAATCTTGTGTCTCAATTCTTTCTTTATTTTCTTTTGTCCTAAGCCTCATTGTTGTGAACCCCGATTCCTAACAGAATGTCCAAATATTATCGTCCTTATTATGAAATTTGGTCCCATTTTGTGTATCAATTGTATTTTAATTTTTTTTATTGATATATTTGATGAAGTGGAATAAGTGGAAATAAAGTACGAGTAAAGTGAGGATGCTCTATTGTTGGTGCTCTTAGATGAAGAAATTTATATACTTCAATATGAAGGTTGTGCTCTCCCCAGACAGGAAGATAAAGTTTGTTTTTTTGGTGGAAAAGTTAGATAGTTTTTTCATTGATCATGAAATCAGAATATTACATATACTCAAGACATACCCCGGTTTGTAACATAAGTTCAAGGTTTAATTCTACTAATTATCATTCTTCTATACTAACCATGTGAGCTTCCTTTGTTGAATTTGCAAAAGTCCTCATATTCTTTTGTCCCCATCAATTGTATATACTAACTGACATAGCCTTATCATTCCTTTTCGCTTAGCCATGCCCCTGATTTAGGAGAATTCATGTTGCCATTGCCCCCATATGTGTTCTCTTTGTGTCTACCGTGTTTGTTTTTCAAAGATTGTGACATAGACATATTGAGTGTATGGACACTTAAAACATAAGTGTCGACAATTCTCCATGCCATTGTCATATAGTATACATATATCTTCAACTGCTAATCCCATACTTCTTAATCTGTCTAGTATTTAAGGATTTTAGGCTTACCCTAGACCATAGAATACCAACTAAACTCTTTATGTTTGATCAGTTTATAACCATCCTTATCTTTTTATAGCCTGCTATATGAGTGATCAATTCAAAAATAAGTTTACAAGTTAATAAAGTCTCTTTATGGTCCAAAACAAGCTCCTAAACAATGACATGACAAGTTTAACAAAACACTTATGTGAAATAGATTCTATGTGAGTAAAGACAATTCATGTGTGTTTTCCAGAGTTGTAAATAAGAGATGCATAATTATTAACTCATATGTAGATGATATGTTAGTTTTGGAGCAAGCATGCATCTTATTAATGAAACTAAAGTTTTGTTGTGTTCTCATTTTGATATAAAAGAGATGGGTGATGTTGATGTTATATTGGGCGTTAAAGTGTATAGACATGGAAATTGCTTCAGATTAAGTTAATCTCACTATGTTCAAAATATTTTTAAACACTTAATCACAGTGATGTTAAACCCTTGAGAACACCGTATAACTCTAGTTTGCATTTGATAAAGCATCATGGTGCTCCTGTGGCACAATTTGAATGTGCAAATATCATAGAAAGTTTGATGTTTCTTATGAATTACACTCACCCTAACATAGCATATGCAATAAGTAGACTCATTAAATACACTCATAATCCCAACATGGATTATTGTTCTGATTGGAGTGTTAAGGTATCTCAAGAGTACCATTGAGGTATACATTATGAAAATAATCTTTTTGTTTTAGAAGGATATTGTGATGCTAATTGGGTAAGTGATGATAAAAATAAATTCTACTATAGTGAATTCATGTTTACATTAGCTATAGGTGCAATTTCATGAAAATCTGCTAAACAAACTTATATTGCCAAATCTAATATGGAATCTGAATTTGTTGCTCTTCTCAAGCGGCAATAGTAGTAAAAAAAATAAGTCCTATAATGGAAAGAGGAGATAGTTAAGTATTAGACATAACATAGTTAAAAATCTTATCATTAAAGGTATTATATCTCTAAAGTATGTAAGTCAAAAAGGAATTTGCATATCCTCTTACCAAAGGCCTTTGCAAGAAAGTTGTTCTCGAGATATCCAAACGATGGGATTAAAACCATATGTATAAGTTAACTATGATAGATACCATACACAGTTTGAGTCACACGAAGTCATGGTTGGACAATATGAATAAATGCACAATTTTTTCCCATCTTTACTTGTAAATATGTGCATTTCTGTCTATAATTTGAGGATGAGCATAGACTCTTAATGAATTCATAGCCTCATAGGATGGTGTGAGACAACACACTTAATGAATTCACCTACTTTGATGTGAAGGAGAGGTCCCCTTCCATAGGAGTTGTGGAGAGACTCCCTAAAGCATTAATGAGCATCTCGGAAAGAAGTGTAGGGCCAATAAAAGCACATACAATGTAAAGTTTGCATGAAATATCAGCGAAAGAAAGAAATGAGTATATGAGTAAAGATAACATAACCCCTAACTGAGTTCGAGAGTCTCAGTTAGATGTATATGGATATAAGAGATACTCGGCATAAGATATTGACACTCGTAAAGTTTCTTTAGAAGGAATTATATCTATCAAAAACTCTTTTTGTAAAATTTTAAATTATGTGGAAAATTGTTGGATTTAATTCAAAATTTTTCATTAATGTCTCAAAGGAGTTTTTAAGTTTGCAAAAACAGAAGAGGAAAATGTCCTACGTCGAACTTTTGACATAGTAAGTAGGGGGTTTATATAGCTCTCTCTTTCTCTCTCTCTTAAATAAGAAAGTGAGCCAAATGTTTGAACTACCATATATGCGAACGCGCTGCCTAGCCAGATTGGGCTTAGGCTTTGGGTGCAGCACGTTGTCGTGTCAAAAGATTGAAATGAATTTTGTTTCAAAAAAAAATTAATTCTGAGTCAAACAAATTGAATTATTTTCGGAAACTCCATAAATAGTGCGGATTGATTTTAGATTAAGATTTTCTGGTTGTTATAAACAGTTTATACTGATTTGATTCATGTTAATCTTTTCCTTCATTAAGAGTTGATTTTATGCTGCTACCTTTTTGGGTTACTTTGGTTCCTCTATAAATGCCTCCTTTGTGATCAATTATAGATACAGGAATAAAAACTATTCTCCGCTCTGAGAATTCTCCTCACATAATTAATCCCCTTGCTGGTGCTTTTCATAACGAATCACTTTCGAGTGCACAGAAGATGATCATTGTTTGCATATGATTGGAGATCGGACGTTCAGATCAACTTTGCATTGGTGACTGAGATATAATTGGTTTTTAGGCGAAGCACGTCGCGTTGCGGTTAATATGTTCTGCACTCAGATAAGATTTATTTTTCCTTTTATTGTCATATAAATCTTTCATTTCCAACACTTTACTCCCATTAACATATTATATTACTACATGAAAAAGAGACAGAAAACTGGGTTGAAACCAATGAGGTCATGACCTAGTGGTCAAGACCGAGGTCATGAGTACATTAGGTCTCGGGTTCGATTCCCCTCCCTATTGTATTGTATTACCCTTTGTGATTCATTTGTGAAAAAAAAAAAAAGAAATATAGGTTAAGAAAGTTAACTCATAAGAACCACGTGTAGCAAAAAAAAAAAAAAAAAAAACAACTGCATACATATTTGAGCTTGATTAATAATTGAAAATGTCTAAAATGATCAAAGTAACAACTTCATACATCATTACTGAACTTAAATAGACATTTAGATGATATTATTGAAGAAAATAAATTGATACTCACTTTATACATGCACAATTTATTATAGTAATTATGAGAATGTACTATGATTTAAAAAAATTCAGTGGTACAACTTGTTCCATTTTGGCCTAATACTTTTCCACCACAACAATTCCATAGCCTACACAAAAACACATTAGATTGTTGGAATAACCCACACAAATAATCTAGTTTCTACTGTTAAATACACTCCACACAAAGCCAAAGCACATACAAAAATCTTCCACACAAAGGAAAATATGAAAATTTGATTAAAAAATTAAAATTAACAATAAGTCGGCATAATTTTAATAAACTTTTTATTAGTAAGATATATAATTTTTGTTATATTTAATCAAAATTCAAACTCCTAAACGTTATTTCAATTAGTTGCATTGGCGGGTTTTGTAATTATCTTTAATTTTAGTATTTGGGCCTTTGTTTATCATAGTCGATTTTTACTTAATATTATCATCATAAAACAAATAATAATTGAGTGTTTATTTAGAAAAATAATCGATAACCAAATGCTAGTTTCGACTATAAACTCGGCTTGACAAATATCTAATAATATATTCACAAGGGTTAGGTTCGGCTTGCGGGCCATAGCAGCCAGCTTTGTTTGAGCTAGCCGTTGATGGGTTAGGTTCGGGCCTTGACCGCGCTGAGATAGAAGAAGAAGAGTCAACAATTGAAGTCAGTTTGATTTGGTCATGTTCGTGACACAAAATGGACAGGAATTGGAACAAGCGTGAAAGAGAGGTGAGGTTTTGGAAGTTAGTACCTCATTAACAGTGAGGGTTGGTGTGTAAATAATTTATGCAATAATTTTATTATTGAAAAAGTCAACAATTCACACCTAAATGGGCTTCATATCGGAAAAAATATATTTCATATGTCCCAAATTGAACGTGTAATACCCCATTCCGGTCCGGATCCACATATTACATGTCAAGATTTTACGAAATGAATTCCTAAGTCTAATTAAGATCCCAAATTAGGTTTGTTAGTTTTTCTCTTAAACTGGTGGAAGCGTATTTCTATATTTTCGAAAGTTTTTCGAAAAATTTGTCAAAGTTGTCTCGTAATTTGGCTAATCCCATAATCTCAAAACCTTAACCCTGCATAAGATACAATCATAAATGGGTCACGCTCGGAGTATACACAACATAAACTCAACGAGTCACATGCTCGAGTATCCACATTGGTATATAAATGGTCAAAATTCGAGTTTAACATACAACCGGTCTTTACAAACATGAAAACATAACACCAGTAGCAAACCTCGAGATGTCGTATCCATTAGTTTGCTTGAACATGTATCTAAAGTTGTTGATGAAGTCATGAGTTCCACTGAGCGCAATGAATAACCTAAACTCAACCCCTTCTTTCACTTTCCACATTAATTCATTAGCAATCACATGTAGTTTCAATATTCACTAATGACATGTAATTCAGGATGTGCATGTTCAAAATACATCAACTTACCATTGGGTTGCACATAATACTACATATTCATATATTCAATAATACATAATTCGTTTGCTCTTTCTATTCATGCTCGTCATATAACAATATTCAATAATCTTTCTTACATTTCAAACTCGTCATGCATAATCATTCATTAATCGTCTTACGTAATATCATATCATAGTTCTTGTCTTATGTCATATAAGTTTTATACGAAAACATGATTCATTCTTCTTCTCGAGCTCATTCATGAATTCAATCATGATTTAAATCATTTATTCTTCATTCTTGTTCATCATGCATAATCTTTTATTTCGTAATATCATACTTATTGACTTAAGTCATAGTAGTTTCAAAGGGAAAGAGGATTTATGTCGTGCTCTAGAGACCCAATCCTTTAATTCTTGGAAGCAAAACAATTCGTATGCTCAACTCTTAAAGGCAAAATAATTTGTGGCATTAATTATGAAGGACGCGTACTATCGAGGAATTTGTGGAGGCAAAACAATTTGTGACTTCAGTTTGACAAACACTTCTATGGCCATAGTTTCAAAGGTTCTTTAATTCGTGGGGTTTTAGATCAATAACACAATTCCTTTTTTACTTTTTTAGTCATTATACTTTTTATCTTCTTATTACTTTCTTTATCAATCAAGATACAATTAATTCAAATAAATCATGGTTGATCAACTTCATAAACAACAACCTCACAACTAACCATGCGCATAATATGTTCCAACTTAACATAACTAGTATAAATATGTTTCCGTCACATTTAATCAATATACCTCAAGATAAACACATCACATCATAAACGCTTTCAACTAGGGTTTCTAATTAGCAAAATTATCGTTTAATAATCTTATACTATTGCACATAGGTTTTTTATAGTTTCATAGTTTTTTTGATCATCACATACTTTTAAAACGATTAAAATAATTCGTTAAACCATAATTTCTAACCAAATTATACAATTAATTCCAATTTTACCAAAATCAGACAATTTCACTTAAAAATTCATTTCTTTAGATTTACTCATCCAAAATTTACCAAAATTTACAGAAACTTGTCATAAATTATCATGAACCTACATTATATATTTCAATAGTTTTGGGCTATTCATGAAATCACAAAAATTCGAACAGTAGCATGAACAGGGCAAAAATCTGCACTCGTATCATGTACTCGAATTTTCTGATTTCAAGTTAAGTTCATCAAAATATCAAACATACAACTCAACAATCATCTTCAACAATATTCAAACTTTTCACTAGATTCATGACTCAAACATCACTATTGGCATAAATCAGAACATGAATTGCATGATTTTGTGGATTATTAAATTTAGTGAATTAAGCATCTAAGTGTATATATTGTGGTTGTTATGGAACTCCGATGTGTGGTTGTTGAATAATAAGTTATTGTTTGTTTTTGTTGTTTTGGATGAGAGTCGTTAGCCCGAAAAAATGTCTTCTTTTAAGAGGAAACTCTATCCGTTTTTTCCAGGATTTTAGATAGTTTAAGTTATTTCTTAAGGATTATCCCATGATTCTAATTATTATGCTAATTTTTATGCATCCAATGCCGTGCACGCTAGCTTTTCATCACCTTCCCTTAAATCACATTGTGGCAACGATGTTGTTTACCCCGTGCAACCAGGTGTCATCATTCATGGGGCACCGCTCATAGTTGAATAGGTGAAGCTGAGTGAGAAGTTGTGCCGGGAAAGGCACCTGTGAGTTGCCGATCCAAACAGCTCACCTACACATTGTTGACGAAGCGGTCAACACTTTTGTTACTTGGCCCAAGAGTTTTGTCATTCGTTCTATGGTAATTTATTTGAAAATATTAGATTATTGGTTGTTAATATTACGTGTGTGTGTGTGTGTATATATATATATATATATTGAATTCGCGTGTTATGGTCCTCCCTAAACTAGGATGTCGTCGCTAGAGCCGAGAGTGTGAGGAAGGACACTCCCATGTCCTCGGTTGGCACCACCAAGCATTTAGTCGTGCCCAATAGTCATCTAGAGCAGTCTCCTTTCCAACCCGTTCACAAGTCATCTTAGGATTGGTGCTTTCTTCTGCAAAGTTTTGTCTTCGCCAGAAGACAAAATGTTCAAAATCAAAGTGGCAAATCACGTGTTTGGGGTATTAGACGGGGATGATGATCAGATGACCATATCGGTTTTCTTGGACAACATACCGTAATATCTCGTAGATGCAAGAGATCGACGCAATACCGTTATTATGCTTGGCATGAAGTGAGTTACTATATATATAAGTTCATTTAACTGTTCATTTTCATTTCTAACTATATGTGTACAATTAATATGTAATAGGTGGCTCCACGAGATAGGAATTGAGTTTGTTCAGTTTATGAGTCCTTATGCTATTCAAGCACTAGGACTTTCAATTGAGGATCGATCCAAATTTATCTCGAAACTCATAAAACGATGTAAAAAAATGTTACTTGGCACCGTTCATTGAGGGGTAAGTGTACAAATAGCTTAAATGGAGTTCTAATGGTTTAATAATTACATTTTTATATATGTTAGTTGTGTCAATGTAGCTCCCATTAGATGCTTGCTGCCATATATCCGATGAGTAACATCACGTACTGGTTCGATCCTCCCGGTCATTAAGTGAGGAATATATCAAAACAGTATTGAGTTTATTACTTACTCATTTTCTGCTTTTTTGTTAAGTATTCTTTTCAATTGTACGTTGTATGTATGCCTTCACGATATAACAATACATGATGTTTAATATGAATTTTATTTTCATCCAATTGAAAAATAGTGCTCTCGGAATATATAGGAAACCAACCCCAACTGTTGTCCCCATAAAGGTGAGGTTCTCCTTCTTAGTATTAAATTAGTTTTCAATTGAAATTACTTGCTACATAACTACTAATTAATTCTCCATGTGTTGGGAATCTTTGATCTATTGTAATGCCACAAACAATTAGGGAACATAGAGTGTGACTTCCTTTCATCTTAATTAGTACTTACACTTGACATAATTATATTACTTTTACAACATTGATCGTAATATTTTCTGCAAAAGAAGGCCCCCATTCCCTACACATAAGTTTTGTTGGATGAGGTAAAACAGGGTTGGGCGTATTTTGTGTATAACCATATTACACTTACATAGGTATATATATACACATGATTTTTTCTGCACTATTTGATTGGCAAATTTTATGATTTTTTAATTTTATAACTTACATTATATTATTGTATGAAAATATGTGAGACTCGTTGGTTGTATATAATATGAAATAATATTCTGGTTATATATATTTGTGAAACAATTTGTATATGCTATGTAAATATTTGTATATATTTTGGTTAATTGTATAATTATACATGGGATACCAAAATAAAAAAATTATTAAAAAAATTCAGACCTTTTACTACAGCTTTTACCAAAGAACCATACTAATAGGTACGAAAACAATATATTATTACGGTTCTTAGCTAAGAACCGTAGTAAAAAGTGCTCACCCATAATTTTGGCCAAAAGGGAGGTTTGAGCCCAAACCTATTACTACGGTTTTGGAGAAACAATCGCAGTAATAGATGAGTCTATTACTACGTTTTTGTATCAAAAGCGTCGTAATAGGTCATCTTTTACTACGGCTACTCAAATGAACCGTAGTAATAGATTTTCTTTTACTATGGTTGAAAACCGTAATAAAAGATGTCCTTCTACTACTACGACCGGATACACGACACCCAATAACCGTAGTAAAAGGTCTTTTCAACCGCAATAAAAGATAATTACTGTAGTAGTGTCTCATAGTGATAATTTACTCAAACTTAACACTTTGCGACGTTAGCAAACTACAATGGAATAACTCTTCTTAGCTTTCTAGTAAGGTTTTGATATTGCTTAACTTAAGCTTGTGACAAAGCTAAGTAAGCAAGAGAACGCTAAAGAGCTTGAGAGAATACTTTGTGTATTGCTTTGTTTTGTAAATTTGAATTGATTCTTAAATGTCTTACAAGTTAGCCCGTTGGTACATATAATTGTCTATCCCCTTAATGGACATTAGAGATTTATTTGATCCAATAATTTGTATTCATCCTCTAAAATCTTCCATATAAATATCTATAACTCTATATAAGTGTATTCATATAAATATGAAAGTACAGGAAACTAGCGCTGGCAAAAAATCGGGTTCGGGTTAATTTGGGTTCGGAAAATTCGGACTTTGGACAAAAACAACATACCTGGACCTGTTCGAATTTCGGATTCGGACTCCGACCAGAGCCGAACCCAAACCCGAATGTCCGGTGTTCGAATCCGAATGTCTAAATTTTGATATGAACTTTTGAAAATTGAACTGAAATTATGTATGTGACCGAACCCGAACCCGAACCCAAATTTCCGATATCCGAACTCGAATATCCGAATATTTTATTAAAAATTTTGTTATACCTAAACACAAATGATTGAATGTCTGAACCCGATTGTCTAATTGTGCGAATTTTTCCGAATCCAAATAAATCACAAAATTCGGACAATCCAAACCCAAATTACCAAATCTAACTATTGGGTAAAACGAATTTTTACCAGCACTGTAAGAAACATGGTAAAACTTTAAATTGTTGAGGAGTATTTCATGAGACATATCATTGTCGACGAGTCTGCTCCCATCTGGCAACGACTTGGACAATCAGACGAAACTCTTAACGAAGAAGAAAATCACCGAGTAAGAAACACCCCTTTTTTTCTTCATTTCTCACCTAAAAAATAAAAAATAAAAAATAAAATAAAATAACAGAGAAAGCGTACAAAGCAAACCGAAAAAACTTCTTTCCCTCCTCTTTCCCCTCCATTTCCACCCCACCCTCCTCACCATATAAAAACCCATCTCCCCACTGTCTCTCCTAACCTCCCCAAAACCCACACCCCCATCAATGGAGTTCTTCCACAGAGCCAAGGTGGTGCGCCTACGGAGCCAGCACAACAAATTTCTCACGGCTTCCGAGGACGAAGAAGGCATCAAGCAGAACCGGAACGGCTCCTCCAAGGCGGCGCGATGGGCGGTCGAGGCGGTGGAGGGAAGCCCAATGTGATACGCCTCAAGAGTTGCGAGACTTGGAAGTATTTGTTCGCCTCCGACGACCCATTTTTGCTCGGAATGACCGGGAAAAAGGTCACACAGGAAACTCCTCGGGCCAGATCCAACCCGGCTGCTGAGTGGGAGCCGCTCAAGCAGGGATCTTGGGTCTTGCTCCGGACCCGGAAGGGGAATTGTCTCAGGGCTAATGGGGGATTCCGCCATGGATGAATTCTGTGACTCACGATGTGCCCTCAAGGTCGAGGACACAGGATTGGGTTCTTTGGATGGTGGATATTCTGGAGCTCGATTATCAATCTGAGCCCTTGGTTAAGGAGGATGATCAGACGGTGGCTGATCAGGTTATAAAAGATCCGTATCAGGGGGATGTGGGTTCTGAATCTGATCATGGGTTGTCGAGGATTTCGTCTTTTGTGTCGGTGGCGGAATCAGTGGCCAAGACAGAGAGAGAAGACTTTTACAAGGATTATTCTCCTTCTCAAGTCGGGTCTCCTGTCAGATCTGGGCGTTCTTCAATGGAGGTATGTATGGTTACTTTATGTGCTTATTCATTTATTCTGCATTTTGGCTGCATTATAGAATTTCCCTGTTGACTTTGCGGGCTTTTTTTGTGCTTCTTGCCAAAATCGTTTTCCCAGAAGTTAATCCTATTCGCCCTTTCTTATGACAAAATGTCGTATTTCTTAAGTCAAAATGTCGTATTGTGTTTGACAATATTTGAAAAATCTTGTACATTTTAGTCTAAAATGTAGGTTTGAGTTTCTATATTCATATCTAAATATCGGATGTCTGATACGGATACTTAAGAAAAATGATTTCAAGTGGAAAAAATCTCCTTTACAGTTGCCTTTGTGAGATTAAAACTTGCCATTGTCATTTAAAATATATCTATTTGGAGTCCTGCAATATTAAAGGTGATTGGTGGATCCAAAATAGGACATGGAGGGGGACTCGTGTGAGATCATGCTGAATTGGTCATGTTGTCTCGCCTGATCAAGTTGCTGAATTTCTACTTATATTCAATTACAAATTGGAACGATTTTGAAAGACTAATTGTGCGTTTAAAAATTACTAAAAAGATTATTAGTTACTTTATGAGTGATTATTTTGATAAGATACTCAGCCATGTGGCCAACTATCGTACTCATACTGTGTGGTTGGGTGTTCAACATTAGTACATTAGAAATTAATGCTGATAAAAATTCGGTTTTGGATAATTGGGGTGTTCAGACAAAAACACTATATCTGAACCTTGTCCGAATTGCAGATTCGGACATTCTCACCAGACCGGAACCCAAACACGAATGACCGATGTCCGAACATGAACATCCTAATTTGTG
Source organism: Talinum fruticosum (assembly GCA_021018815.1). Lineage (NCBI taxonomy): Eukaryota > Viridiplantae > Streptophyta > Magnoliopsida > Caryophyllales > Talinaceae > Talinum > Talinum fruticosum. The sequence continues at coordinate 9,186,565 of JAITYX010000004.1, read as the reverse complement.
ACATGAACTTTCAGAAATTAGACTGACATTATGTATGTGACTGAACCTATTGTCCAAATTCATTCCCCTACTCAGAGCCTTGCATAATCCTTCATGAACCCTGAAAAATTGCTTTTCTCCTTTCTTATTCAGCTCGATCCATAAGTATATATCCAATTTAACTCTTCATATGTAAACTTAACAGATTCCAGAACCAAGCCCCGGTGCAAGCCCCAAATCAGCTCGAGTTTCTCCCTTTGTCGGCCAACATGTCCACCAGGAGTCTCAGGTAATAAATTCTCCATCTTGTTTGGCCTACACTTTTTCATTTTCTCAATTCCGACCACCTTTTCAATTTTTTTCAAATATCTAATGATCCCTTGTTTATTTATTTCCTGAATTCAGAATTCAACCTCCTTCAGCAAACTCAAGTCAATGTTAGATGATGTAAACAACCTTCTCGATGACAAGGAAAGGGAGGACACAAAATCTGATACAGACTCAGAGGGTTCCTCTGTGGATTCTATTTCCCGCCCTCATCCATTGGATGTCAAAATGGCTAAGCAAATCCTCAAAGAACTTAGTAATATGGACTTTGCTGATATCTTGTCCTCAGGAAGAGACAAGAAACTAGAGAAGGCTGTCAATATCCTTGTCGCCGATGCCAAAATGTCAGTCCTAGGCCAAGTTCCTGAAGACCTCGTTTATCTTCAAGACCGGCTTAACTCTATGAGAAATGACCACGAATCAGCCTCCCAAGACTTGGTAGAGTGCACCAATTTCTCAACTAGGAGATTGCAGGTCAAGGCTGAGCTTAAGAAGGATGCAGCCAAGGCTCATGAGTTGGAGACTATGGAGGTCGGGTTTACCAACATGTTGGCATCAGCAAGAGCAAAGAGGGAAGAGCTGTTAAGGCAACTTGAGGAAGTTGAAAACAGCATTAGGGCAGCTGAGAGAACCCAGGCTGATAATGCGGTGGAGATTGAAGAGCTTATTTCTAGAATAGGGGAGAAAAGTGAGAGCCTTAGGGATATGGAGAGGCAGGAAAAAACAATGCAAGCGCGTAAAGTAGAGGCTGAGAGGACATTACAGAGAGTGGAAGAAGATTGGCTTCAGGTTAAGAGTTTGTACCAAGATATTTGATTTAGGCCATTGTTTAATCCTCAGTACTACAAAAGAGTATAAGTTTGAAAAGCCAAGAAAAGATAATAGGTGATTCCTTTTTGAGAGTATACAGGTTGATGTATTTCTTGTTTATATTTGTACCCTTTTTTTTTTTCTTTTGTCATGATTTTGTATCATTACTTGCCTTTTTGTATATTAATAACGTAACAATAATAATGGTAACTTAACCATTTGAGCAGCGCTTCTCTGAGATAACTGCATTACAACAGTTTGATGATTTTCCACACGTTTAATGTTGGATCTTCTATTGACGTGAAGGTTTTGTGGAAGCTTCTCACTCAAAATTTACCATCATACCATGAGACATGAAATAAAAAGATCGGGCTGTATGTGGTTCAACTTACACATATGTTGTATTATGGAAAAGGAAAAATTCATGAAACTGTCTCATAGAAGTCTTAGTTTGCACTTACTGAAAATGTTATAGCTATGAGGCTGAGAGGTCCCTGCACAGAGTAAAGGACAATTAAGGAAGGAAAAAGATACTCCAGATGTTAGATGGTACTGATTCAGTGCCATAGGCACTTGCTGAGTACAATCCTGACTCCGGAGCATGGAAAGGGCTGAGGGGTGTTGGGGGCGAGGGGGATCGAATTGACATAAGAAAAAGACAAAGATCTTCTGAATGATTTGTGATCAAAATTTAGACTGTAAGGCTAAATTATCTTTCATAACACGTTTTGTGTTCATTCCTGAATAATAAGTTGATCTAAAGTTTTTTGGATCAAGATTTCAGGCAATGTCACTAGCGTTCTGTTGTAGCTGTAATCCAATATAGCATTGCAAACGACTGAATTTGCATCTAATCAATCTAATTAATATGTGTATCCTGAACATGTAGCGAGCATTGATGGCTAAAATCAACCACTAGTGTATTTACAACATTTCCAATAAGTCATGTTACTGGATTGGAATTTGAGCCATTGCTTGATCGCACTTGACACATTGCTCGATCGCACTTGACAGACGAGTCATTTGGTTTAAGTTAATTTTTTATTGAGTGCGACCAGGTTAATGGACTTTTTGCTTTTTTTGGGACAAATTGATGGACTAGCTACACAATTCTTAGGCCTGTTGGGCAAAATCAGTTGTTTGAATTGCTGATATTTGCTAAAATTTAGTGATTAGCACATAACTGTTTAATTGAGGGGCTGAAGGAGAAGTGTTTGGCAAATTTAGTTGTTGGCCTAGCTTATTATAGCAAATGCACATAAAAGGGTATTGATAATTTTCCAAATATAAAAATAATGGAGAATATTTTTGACAAGAAAATTAATTTTAAAAGCTAATATTCTTAAAGTTTTATAAATCCGACTTATAACGGTATAAGCTACTGTAAATATCACTTGAAACGTTATTCCACTAATATTTGCGTGATTAGAATTTTGACTTTATCAAAACGCTTAACGTTACTCCAAATGTTGTTGCCGAGTTAGGCCTTATTGTGAGTCGCGCTTTTGCTACGCTGTTGATCGAGCAATTGTATTGATAAAACACAATCAATATTAGTTAAGCATAATTCGAGCCAGTTCATTTAGATTCTCGTCAAGCTAAGTTCCCATTAGTTTTTATCCTGGGTCAGATAAATTAGATGGAGTAGGGTCAAGTCTTGCCAAGTCTAGGCTTGATCACCGTGCTCAGGTTTGCAATTTCTTGACTAACATACAAATATATTTTCTGTGCTGTTCACCGACCATGAGAAGGATATGTCGTGGTTGACCTAATAAAATTATTGCACCAAAATGAAATATTAATCTTTGGAAACTTCATTAGTCTCTACACGGTCTATGGTAGTGCATTAGGACTAATAGGCCATTCAACCCAAGAATTGGCTCAACAAAACGCGCCAAAGAAAAGTATTTTCTTTTTATTTGTCAACCAGTTAGGCAGAGAATCATTCAATCTAAATATGAATTCATTCTCTTGAGAATTCCTCAAAACCAACTTGGCTCCCTCCCCTTAACAAGCTAGAATTCCATTAATCCCCCAACATTGATGGAGTACTTCCTCCAAGCTAAATTTGTCCGACTCAGAACCTGCCGCCACAAGTTCTTGGTAGCCGGTGATGATGGAGAGTCAGTCAAGCAGAGCCGCCATGGCCACACCAAAAGGCCCGATGGACCGTGGAGCTGGTCCATGACAAGCCTAACTTGATCAGGCTCAGAAGTTGCCACAACAAGCTCCTAACCGCCTCTGATGAGCCCTTTTTGTTGGGGTGGACTGGCAAAAGGGTGCTGCAGACCGTGCAAACTGACTGTAATAACCCCGCAGCCCATTGGGAACCCATTAGAAAAGATTTCTACGTCAAGCTGCAGGCCCCACTAACTGGGAAGTTCCTTAGGGCTAACCGTGGGACCCCACCTTGGAAAAACTCAGTGACAGTTGATGTCCCTGAGAGGAGGGCCACAAGGAAATGGATCCTGTGGCAGGTTGACATTCTTGATGCCGAGGTTGGTGGTGACCACTGTCTTTTGCCAAGGAACTGTAGGTCATTTCAACCGGCTACTAATGGTGAAACAAATTATAAAACTTCAAATTCTATGCCTAATGAGGAAGGACAAGAGAGCACTACTGCTACATCGTCTGAGTGTGAGGAAGATGAAGGCTTCTCAATATGGAGTGAAACAGAATCAGAAGGGGTTGACTTGCCTACATCTTCATCTTCTCGTGCTTACACGGTACGTGGGTTATCTTGTCTTTCAATTGGTTGGATAAATCAGATCTTTGAGGTCAATTTTCCATGCTGTTTGTTAAGTGATCTTAATGGCTAAAAATGTAGTTGAGAAAAGGGTTGTTTGGTTTTAGTTCAGGAAATGTCAATTTCATGTCAGATTATATAACTGCATTAGTTTATGAATGTTTGGGTTTGATTTGACCCGGATCATGTCATTTTGGTCTCCATTTTATGTTTTAGCTTGTTAATAGGCAATAAGCGTGTTAAGAAAATACCATACAAGCTGGGAACATTTCGAGTTACTTCTGTTGGCTTAAGTTGATCACATTTCTGATTTTGGATTGAGTTTTGGATCAATCGAATCTGATAATAAATGCGGGTCAAATTTACGTGGTTTGAAGTCTAAAATCAAGCTTATATTGGCTCCAATTTGCTTTTTCTTGGAATGACTTTCGTCCTGGTTATGGGACTTCCTTTTCCCCTGTTTCTGGTCCAAACTGGCATTGAAATCAGTCTAACCAATAAAGAGCTAATGAGTTATTGACCTAGAGGTTAAGACCAAAACTCTGAATACATTTTGTCTGAGATTCGGTTTGCCTTTATCCCATTCTATTGTATTGGCCAATTGGCCGTTGTACTTCATCTGACAAAAAAAGTACTGACAGAGGCAGAGTGGGATGGGAAATGGGATGGAGCTGCTCCAAAATGCAAAGACAGTGCGACTGAGGAGCCACCACGGCAAGTACCTAGTAGCAGATGAAGACCAGGACTCAGTGAGTCAAGACAAGAAGAATGGGGGATCAAAGCGTGCACGGTGGACAGTGGAGTATGTCAACTCAAAGGGAGTGGTGCTAGTCCGCCTGAAAAGCTGCTATGACAAGTACCTAACAGCTACCGATGACAAATATTTGACAGGGGCCACTGGCAAGAAAGTCAAGCAGACCACACCCCAGCGGCTGGACTCGTCCCTGGAGTGGGAGCCCATTAGGGAGGGCATGCACCTCAAGCTCAAGACACGGTATGGAAACTTCCTTAGGGCCAATGGGGGTGTCCCACCATGGCGGAACACTGTCACCCATGACAGTCCCAGTAGGACTCAGTCCCAAGACTGGGTCCTCTGGGACCTTGATGTCCTAGAGGTCTACGATGTTAGGGACAAGGTCCACAAGGATAAGGATGAGGGCAATAGCGATATTGAGGAGGATGATGGGGAGGTCCAGCTCCCTAGCCATGTCTCTTTTAAGAAGGCTGGGATTGAAGGTCGAGTTGTCCACTACAATGTTGTGGATGATGATGGAAATATTGTTGAGGGAGAACGTTCCTTGGTTTTCCAAGGGAAAAGCGTGGAGGATTTGAGTAAAATGTTGGAGAAAGAGACAGGATTGAGCCATGTTATAGTGTGTTCGCGCAATCCTTTGAACGGGAAGCTGTATCCCATCATGCTGGCTCTCCCTCCAAACCATGTCAAGTTGCACATTTATGTTGTGCCCTCTTCTTCCAAAGGTTGGTCTGTTTCTCTATTCATTTACACGCATCTGCCATAATGTTTCATTGCCTGAGACTTAGTAAAGCTGAGGATTAAGTATACACAACATGCCCATGCCCCTTCAAATACATACGCATATATATATGGACTCCCTCATGCCTTGCACAATATGAGCTCAGATTTGTCGGATATGCTCAATATATGTGAAGCTTAAAATGTCAGATACCGTGTTACTGAATCGACTTAAGGAAAAACACACTAACAGTTGAAGGTTTATGATATAAATATATATATGTATATATGTCTGTATATATATATATATATATATATATATATATTGCTCTGACAAATTAATGGCAATATGAAGAAAATCATTGCATCAGATGATATACTTCTTGATCAGAACATTGATGTTGCATTTGCTTGTGCAGTTGCAGAAGAGCTGCTCACAATTTGACTAATAAAGATCTGATCGCGAACATCATACATGAGTTTTCTGCACACAACTCGGTGGATGCCATAGCTCGGAACATTCTTTTGTCCTCCTTGTACATATTTAATGAACGTAGATGTAACAAGCCTTTCGGATCAGAAGGAGATTTTGTACATGAAACTTGTATAAGAGATTTGCTGCTACTTTCACAGATTTGATTTCTCTTAACAAGATTGGTGCCAATAGTTTGGAGTAGTTTGATTTATTATGTTTCAAAGTTTAATGATAATGGCTTACAATTTGCTGAACTCAATTAATTAGTGCACCAATTAGTTAAAGAATACTCTGCTCCCTCCATTTCAAAATACATATCACTTTAACTAATTTTTCTCGTTTCACAATATTTGCCACTTTACAATTCAATGATATATTAATTGTTAGTTTACCAATTTTGTCATTATTAATTGATTCATTTCTCTTCTTTTTTCATTAATTTTCTTCATTTCCAATGAAATATAGGGAGTAACTTGATCTTTTAACACAAAATTTGTCTTGAGTTGTGTGTTTCCTTAGTATTCCCTCGTAATCTTAAAACAATATGTATTTTGAAACGGAGGAAATATTTGCTAATCTTTAATTAATCAGTAATTAGCCACGGCTCAACTATGCTCTTTCCTTGATGCTTACCTCCCTAATCCCCACCTAAACCTGATTTCAGGCTCACTACATATTTGGCAAGCCGTTGTCATCAGGTGTCAATGTCACGGTGTTAATTACTTAATTAAAAGCTGATAATTACTCGACTAATTCGAGATGTTGGACAAGCAGATGCTAGTGGTTTATAACTTCTGAAATTCTCCTCAAGTAGTAACAGAATAATGTATTATTTTATATTTGAATTCACATTGTTTCTTGTAAAATAAAGATAACATACTTTATCCATGGTCCTTTTTACATATTTGAACAGTAGAAGTTTCAAATGGACATAATTTTTGTTATGCAAGGTAAGTAATGCAATCGAAGCAACTTGTTTAACAATTTTATGATGTTGTTATTTAGATAGAATGCACTAGACTTGTCAATTAGGGCGAGTAAGTTAAATACGGATCAGGTGTATTTAGGTTCAAATAAAATACGGGTTTTGAGTTCGGGTAAAATACGGGGCAGTCATATATCGGGTTGTGCGGGTTTTAGGTCAACCCAACAGATCGAGAGCGCCTTTTCAGTCGGTTAATTTCCTTTTGCCAATTATATAAAACCGACATTTTTTGCTTAACATTGTCCATATATCTATGTAAAAGCATAGTATTTGTATTGTATAAAAAGAATATTAAAAGATATTCAAAACTTGCATTATGTTATTTGCATGAGAAACCCATAGAGTCAAGCGGTTTGACCACTTGGCCCGTTTAAATAAGGATAATGAAAGGTTGGGTCAATAATGCATTGGATAATGAATTATTTCGTTGATGACTTGTTTAAAGTTCTAATTTCATTTCATCTCACATGTTACACTTAATTAAATAATGTGATATAAGTTGATAAAAGAAATAATATTAGTATTTGTTTATAAATTATTGTGATAACTATGTAACGTCTCTTCAAAATAATGTAATAATAAATAACTATTACTAAAGGAGTGATAAAGTGAAAGAAAAATCATATAATAGACATAAAACATACAATTAACAAGGCACAAAGTTAAAATTGTTCTTAATTGCCTAGACCCAATGGGTTGAATAGGTGCGGGTCGGGTTTAACCTCGCTAATTTGTAGGCATTTGGGTTCGGTTTTTCGAATTTGGGTCAAGAATCGTGTTGAAAACCCAAAATTTTCGGCGCGCTCAGGTCGGGCTTGCGAGTCGAGTAAATTTTTTCCAGGTCTAAATGAGGCTCCTCATAAGTTATATTATTCCGCAGAATCGTAGATTTGATATGTTAACTAAATCAGATAAGTTAATCTACTGCAAGGTTAACTTATTCTCTAAAAGTATGTAATATATTAACTCTAGTACAAAATTCTAAGTAAAAGTTTTGTACCCTAAATAAGTATTTCGATGTCCTACAGTATCTAAATTTTCCTTTGAAATATTTGAATCAATGTTTTGTTGTCACCTTCTAAATATGCATGTATCTTGCTTCAACTATTGCTTTAACTCCATTTTTCTTAATAATTTTGATATCATGTAAGAGCTCAATAGTGGACATTTTTCTTAGTAACTTTAATACAGTATTCAATTCTCATCTCCACCCATTATTTGTCAAGCGGTACAGGTCACTCACCTTATCTTCCACCCTTCTCCTCGGGTTCGAATCTAAGGGGCATAAGTTTCTCTTGTGTGAAATATTTGTGGGGTGGAGATAGTTGGATTAGACATATCTCCCAACCCAGTCAACTCTTTGAACTTCTCTCAGATAAAAATCCAAATGGGTGGATTTATTTACCGATCAAAATAAAAAATCTTCAACCCTCATCTTCCATTTCCCCTATTCTCCCCATCTCTAAATCGAAGGAAGTACATCAAAAAATGTCTAGGAGATTTCTAACCAACTATTTTTCAAAATGCTAACAGGGGAAGAACTTTCTCACAAAGGGCATGAAAAACAAAAGATCTTGGATGATAAACAAATATGGGAAAAATTAAACTAATTTCAAAAATTTCATGGTTAAATGTCGACATTTTTTTATAAATTAGGCTTTATTACAACTCAACCAGCATTAATTCTTTAAAAAGATAATTTTGGAAATATATAAATCAATCCAATGATGGATTAGGTAAATAATTCATCTCATATATCATTTATTAATATATATATATATATATATATATATATATATATATATATATATATATATATATATATATATATATATATCATGATCCTAGACACAGTGGATGTGAAGAGCCTTAATTTACAAGGAAAAAAGGGCACTAAACATTAAGTTCCCGGCCATGATATATGGTGGAGAGGTGACAGGCTTGACTTTTGGGGAACAAGACATATACAGTTTCAAATCAGTAGATTGGAAATATCTGTCTAATTTATGGATGCTGCAAGTTTTGTATATTTTCCTTACCTGATCCACACACACACAAAAAAAATAAAAAAATCCTTACTTTTAATAATTATATTTCCTTTTTGAAATTCGTGTGTTAGAATCTTGTAGCCCTTATTAATTAGCTTGATTTTTCCCCCTCTAATCTAAGATGGCATTTGGGGAATGAGAGTTTATGAATGGAATTTTTATGTGGGTTTAAAAAAATTCATTTTTAAAAATGAGAAGTTGTTTATAATTGTTTTTGTTTGGCCTTAAATCTTCATGTCACTCAACTTTAGTTATCGTTGCTTATAAGAGGTAGACTTATTCCGTTACATATATTCTCTATTCATAAGAGGTATGAGCTAGTAGATGTACAAAAATATTGTATAAACCCGGTGTTTAATTGATACCTTTTCCTTTCTCTTTCTCCTTTTCTTTTTCTTCTTATTTTTGGTGAATTTTTACAAAAAGGAAAAAAACCTCGTATACCCCATCCATTTCCATTTTAACAAAATTGTCAATAATGTATATTTGTGATATCTTCGTTTCATGCAAAGGTTTTCAAAAAACTTGTGTGCGGTATTTTGAAATTGGTCTTTTTGTTTGCAAAAATACTAGCAGAGTTAAAACTACTTACAACATGATCTCCTAAAATCCCGCAAAAATGAAACTCACATTGAAAATTATTGTTATTGTTCATTTCGTACATGACTCCGTACAAACATTTTCAACTTATGCACCCAAAAAAGAAAACAAACATTTTCAACTTTGATGTAAGCCGTTGAAAAAATTTTACAATATGATTTCGTCTGAAAACAGATCAGAGGAAGAATCATAAATTGCAAATTGCAATGTCATTGTTAGGTTACGTTGTTTCTTCAACAACTTGCATATGTCACTGTTATCAAGTATATGTCAAACACAAAGTGCCGTCATTGATTTCGTCTGAAATATACCAAATCTAATGTCATTGTTAATAATATGTCTAATACTTTTAATCTGTTACATATTTTAAGTTAGAGGAAAGCATTTGATATATATATTTAAGGATATAAGACATGCTCTCATTAGTGGCTTATGATATATGTATTATGATAGAGGTAAAGCTATCAGCATCTTTAATGCCAGAAATTAAGCTCCGATGAAATAAGTATATAATGTACTAATGAGTCAAAAATTGGGTATATTTTGCACGAATACCATACTTTGAATTATTTTGCATATTTGACATATAGTGGAGATTATTGGAAGCCAATTTTCCTATATTTTGCTGATAAATTTACACAGAATTTTTGAATTCTTGGTAAAAGGCTGAAAATTCAGCATAAGGGTGAAATTTTTAATAAAGCTTTGAAAATTTTATCCATGCCAAAATATTCAAAGTTTAAATTTGTAAAGAAGGTCTAGAATCTCTTTTAAAAGATTAGAGTTGGTCTAAAGGTTTATCCTTCTATTGTAATTGAATTATGAGAAGTTTAAGTTTACTTTAGTGAAAGTTGAGATATTTTAACAAAATTTTTGAATTGTTTTTCCGTGAACAAACATAAATGAGTATGAGCTTCTATTCAAGAGCCCCAACTAATACAATATAATAATGGAGGGGAGATAGGACAAGCCCTCTAAGATACAGACAAAAAGATCTAGCTGTTTCATTCACATAAGCACTCCTATCAAATAGGGATGGAAATGAATCATTAACCTGACGCGGACATGTCAGATTCGATCCGAATTCGCGGGTCTGACTCCGAAAAATTTAAACTCAATGGATCTAGGTCGAGTTTGGGTCCAAGTGATATTAAATGAGTCTAGATATGGGTTTAGAATTTGGACCTAAACCCGGACCTAGACCCATGGATCCCAATTGAATTTTTTTTTACATACGATTTAAGCTTGTCTTGTCCTAATTCTCTTAACAATTCAATCATTCCTTCTCTCATTCGCTCATTATCAATCATCTTGCATAATTCTCAAATACTTTCTCTCACTTTTTTTTCATATTTATTCACTTTGCTTGATTTTTTAATATTTGTTTTAATTTGTCAATTTATATATTATCTAGTGCATATATAAAAAATAAGAAATTTGTGTTGCCTACAAATATGTAATAATATTAATGGGGTAGAAGAATGACAAGATTATATTATTTCTTAACAATTTTAACTTGAAATAGCCTATACCTATTTAGGATCTATTTAGGACCCATAAATCTGTCGACTCAGCTGAGTCCGTGTGCTGGTCCATGCTTCACTGACCCGACGGATCTGAATTGGATTTGAGTTTAAGTCCAAAAATTTAAACGGGTTTAGGTCGACTTGAACCCGACCCATTGCTATCCCTAATACCAACTAATACATTATATAACCGTCAAAATTCAATTTTAGGCCCTCCATATAGAAAATAATACTCATGCTATCTGGAGTTGAAAGCTCTAGTCTTGACAGCAAACACTTTGGACTTAGATTATGTAGGTTGTGGTCCATGCCTGACACAAACCTATCGTAGACTCTTAGGAGTTTCGTGGAATGGACATCTTATGTTTTCAGTAATTTCAAAGCAGAAATATACACTTGCAATATATTACGTTGTGCCAAAACTACGAGTTTGTATGATGGAACTCTTTGACAAATAGAAATGAGGAGCCCGATTGCACTAGCCAATGAACAGCTCTCTCTCTTTCTCTCTTTCTCTCTTTCTCTCTCTCTCTCTCTCTCGAGACAAATGCCCCTCCTATTTTACAATACTTATCCATTTGAGTTACGAGATAATATTAATAAAACTTAAAATTCATAACAAAGAGCCTATTTGAGTTTACATAAAAAAAATAATTTATTTATATTTTATGTTCGTTTATGTTTTTGTATGTTCGTTTATATTCTTTTATGTTCTTTTATGTTTGTTTATGTTCTTTTTGTTAGTTTATGTTCATTCGTTTCTTATTTTAATAACTTATTTCGTTCGTTTATGTTTGTTTATGCTCTTTTATGTTCGTTTACGCTCATTTATGTTCGTTTCTGTTTATCTTTATGTTTATGTGCGTTTTATATATAAGTTCGAACATATCCAACATTTATATTAAAATACCAATTTGTCCCCAAAACTTCATCGAAATGAAAAAACTCAATAGAAAAATAAGAGGAAAAAAAAGTAATGGAAAAAGTTAAAATTGGTAAACTAATCATTAATATTAGGGGTGAGCGGGATCGGTTACCGAGTCATTTTGGCCGGACCGGTTGGAACTAATTTCAGATTTCTGGACCCGAGTCCGGACCGGTTCTAACCTCGGACACCCCGGACCCGGCGGGACTGGTCCAGGACCGAGTACTCAATTGCTACAAGCTGCAACAAAAATTTTCAGCAAAACAATGAACTTCGTTTTTAAGAAATACACTCAGCAAAAGCTGCATACTCACGATCGAGTGGGGATTGCGTACCCGGAAAGTAGCCGGAGGAGAAGAGCGAGGGAGTCAAACGAGTATATAAAAACGACTCGGAGCAGCGAGTCAATGAGAGAAGGAGCGAGTGCTTGTGAGAGCAGGTGAGGAGTCATGATGTCGGCGAGACTCGCCGAAAAAACTCCAACAGCGGAGTTGCACCGAGAGATCGGGCGAGGCCTAGCCGAGAGAGAAAGAACGATAGGCTGCAGAGCATGAAGGTGAAGGAACAAGTAAATTAGGGTTTTCTCGGATTTTTAGGATAAAAATTTAATATATATATATATATATACCGGGTACTCGGATAACGAGTCCGGATCCACATTTTCACTACCCGAGTGTTGGACCCGACTCTAATCGGGTCCCGAAAGTGGATCTCGGTCCGAATCTGGACCCATCCGATCCAATCGAATCTGAGTGCTGGAATTGGATACTCGATTTTTTTACTCAACCCTAATTAATACGTCACTATAATTGTAAAGTAACAAAGATTTTGAAACAAAAAAATTAATAAATCGACAAATATTATAAAATGGAGGCAGTAAAAATGAGGAGCCCGATTGACCTAGCCAAGAAACAACTCTCTCTTTCTCTCTCTATCTATCTCTGCTAGGTAGACTAGATCATCTACCATATATATCCTCTCTTATTTTTGATTTCACATCATACTACCATATAGAGGCCTTGTCAAGTTTCAACGTTGATATGATGGAAATTAAAGCCTTTGACATAATGTTACAAATTTCGTATCAAAACAGCCCACGCAAAAATCATTAATTTTAGTGCCGTAGTTACGTTGTACCTATCATCTACTTTCACAATTCTACTTTTTTGAGTCGAATTACTTTTACATTTCAGTATTACAACTCATCATTAGATAAGAGACTCATCAACACCCGCGAGCAATAATGTTTAACTAATGTCTTCTATTGTAAATGGGTTTGTCGAAATGGTTATTAAAATCAACTGTTATATCTGAAACAAGTGAAAATAATGAATTGAAATGAGCAAAAATGAGCTAAAATAGTTATTGTTATAGGCGAAATGAGTTAACATGAGGTAAAATGGGCTGAAATGAGATAAATGAGTTGAAATGATTAAATGTTATAGTAAAATGAGTTAAAAATTGTCATAAATATTATTATAAACGTAATTTTGAACAAGCCATTTAGGAGTTTTAGAATTCCATTCTTCTGACATTGTGTAAACTCATCCAATCTTGAACAAAATAAAGGTATCCAGCCTCCCCTACTCTTTCCTATGTATGCGACAATCATACTCCTAATATAAGGAATGTAATTAAGTTACTTTAGACTCTATACAATATAATTGATAACCACTACCCTATAAAATTAATGACAATAGAAGATAATATAGAGACATTCTTAAATATAAAGTCTACAACAATATAAGTTAAAAAAGTTATCCAAGCCATTCAAAAAGTCGGTAGAAATAGTGGAGTCCTCCAATACACCTTGAATTTTGGGTTGGAAATCATGAAACAATTAGATTTATTTTGGGCACAATATTTAAATTATTTCCTTGTGATCTGATTACTTAAAACTTATCTTGAACCGCCCTTGTAACCCCTGTTTGTTTTGAACCAAAAAAGCAACTTTTATAGCGACAAATAGGAAGCCAAGCCACGCCAATTAAACATAGAGTAAGCGTGTGTATCCGATTCTGACCCCAGCAGATATAGTGGCAGGTTAGGTAAGAAGATTAGGGCAGGGATAGAAAGATCAGAGGAAACCCTATTTATATACACTTGAATAAAATCATATTTAGGAGTATAGCCAGTGAATTTTCTGAATGAAGCTTCCTCCCAATCCCAAATTCACACTGTTCGTGGTCCCTTAATTATTACAGTACCCTAAACAAATTGCCAAAAACGTGTTATAGGTCAACAAAGCCGCTGACCCACTGAGCCCACTGCTTTTAATTTTTCATGTCTTTTTGAGTCTATGTCTATCCATCCATGCACCAGCTGTTTCCCTCTTCCACATATATTTTGAACCTTCCTATACGTTTCTCTCTCTTCCACCAACTTTCATAATCACCCTCCATGCATTTACGCTTGAATCTGTGTATATATAGCTCATCCTATCAGTTCAATTTCATACCCATCAACTTCAAACATTAGCTAAATCAAACCACTAAGAGCATTCAATATATGGCTGTTTCTTCAATCATTTGTGTCTTCCTGGTGGGATCCCTCCTTTTGGTCACTGCAGCCGGAAACTTCAACAAAGATTTCGATGTCACATGGGGTGATGGCCGTGCCAAGATTCTGAACAATGGTCAGTTACTCACCTTGTCCCTCGACAAGACTTCTGGGTCGGGTTTCCAGTCTAAGAATGAGTATCTGTTTGGAAAGATTGATATGCAACTTAAGCTTGTCCCTGGCAACTCTGCTGGAACTGTCACCGCTTATTATGTGAGTATATATTCAAATTTATTTGATACCATTAAGTGTTTAATTCTTCATTTTGTTCCATATTATTTACTCCGTTTAATTTTTTCCAATCGATATTTATGCAGCTATCTTCACAAGGGGCTACCCATGATGAGATAGACTTCGAATTCTTGGGGAATGTAAGTGGTCAGCCTTACACTCTTCACACCAATGTCTTCGGCCAAGGCAAAGGTGGCCGGGAGCAACAGTTTCGCCTATGGTTCGACCCAACTACCAATTTCCACACCTATTCCATCCTCTGGAACCCCCAAAGAATCATGTAAGTACCTAACCAAATTCACCTACTGAACAAATATAATATATCCCCAAAACAACATGAATAGTTATGATCATAATTTCATAATTAATACACGTACAAATTCTTATATGAGTCGATATGTTTTAACAATACTGCCGTTTGTTTTTCAGATTTTCAGTTGATGGCACACCCATCAGAGAATTCAAGAACTCAGAGGCCATCGGAGTTCCATTCCCAAAGAGCCAACCGATGAGGATATACTCGAGCCTATGGAACGCAGACGACTGGGCAACCCAAGGGGGCGGGTGAAGACCGACTGGTCTAAAGCCCCCTTCACCGCGTCTTACATGAACTTTAATGCCAACGCGTGCATTTGGGCCAACGGGAAGTCCTCATGCAACTCGAGCTCGGCCTCGAAGGACAATGCCTGGATGACACAAGAGCTAGACAGCACTAGCCTGGCCAGGATGAAGGCGGTGCAGAAGAACTACATGATCTACAACTACTGCACTGACGCTCCTAGGTTTCCTCAAGGCTTTCCTAAGGAGTGCACTGCCACAACTTCTTAAGCAATAATATTAGAGTTGGCCTTTTGGGTTTTGTGATTTTGTTATGTGAGTAATTCTTTCATTTGTTTATGTAACTAATTAATTAGTTGGTATACTCAAGTGTGCTTGTTTGCTATACTGTGATAGGTGTAATATTTATAAAGTGATGTATGTATCTTATACGAAGATACTTTTAAATATTTTATCTTAATTTATATATATTAATAAATTTTATGATCTAAAATCACTATTTTAGTGATTATGATTAATTATGAATGTAAAAACTTAGTAATTATCGGCTATGTTAAATGACACTCTAATCGAATATCAACCATATCCATAAGGTGTATTATATGTATAATTCTATAAATATAAAAATTATGAATAAAATAATTATTTTACATAATTTGTAGATTGCATACAATTCTAATATTGAATCATACTATTATTTTTTAATTTATTGTATAATATAGTAATATTAAAATCGAGAAAATATATTTAAGATATGTCTTCATGCAAGACATATGTCATTTCACTATCTATTTAGTAGTGCAATTTCCTAAATTTGACAATAGATGGTCTAACCCAAACTAATCCTTGTTACAGTTTAATTAGTATGATCTAATTTTCTTTCTGTTACGTCATAAAGTGAATTCATAACCAAAACAAATTAACTTTCTTTTGATTCTAATAACTTATAAAAGTAGATTTTCTTACCCTATTAAGCCGGTTCGAAATTACATAAAAAACAAACATAAATAAAAATAGAAACAGAAAAGAACAGAAACGAAAATAAATGAACATAAACAAGTAACAAAAAGAAGAACAACTAAACAGAAACAAAATCAACAAAAATCAGAAATAAATGATAGTTTTTATGTAATCTTGAACAGACATTGAAAGCCTTTGAGATCATGCAATTATTTTCTTTTTTTGGGGGGAGGGGGCAGAGGGCCTACAAAAGACTGACTTGGAAGGTGAAATTTCTTACCTATATACGTGTTTTTTGACATATATATATATGATAACGTATAATGAAAGATTCCTAAAAGTAAAGATTTCGCAGTATTAATGTCGGTCAAAATTTTATTGTCTACCCATTTGGGTCCTTGTTGGCCATATTTAGGACTTAATCAAAAAAATTAACAGTCAATTGTCACCTTGCTTTGTTCCTTTTTTTTCCTTAATAAGTAAAGTACCCACAATATTAAGTCATGAGAATTAGTACCAAAAATAGAATATAAACCAACATATTCAGATTGTCAAAATAGTTGATCACCATATTGTTAGATTATAAATAAAATTGTCCTATAAATTTAATCTATCTATCCGAACTTTTATATATATAGTATAAAAGATCTCTCAACTAAATAAATTCATTGCAAGTGACTAAATTTCTGCAAAAAGAAAAACATAAAATCGTTCACTTTCTTCACAAATATGCTCCTGATAGTTGAACATTCCACTGCTCAAACATAGCTCTAAGTTTTTTTGGGATAGTCTAATGGACGCCCCAAGCCTCAGCATCAACCACAAGATTTTGCAAGAGTGAGAAATGTTGGAAAAATGTATGAATATGGTACTTACATAAATCAATAAATCGTGAACATAACCACTTTCATGGCTTTATAATCTGCCACAATATCGATAAGACGAATAGGGGAATTTAAATTTAAACAGTTAGCTTTGTTGTCAATCTTATCACAAAACAGATAAATAACTAAACTGCTCAATCACTAAGTCACACTGACCGTGTAAAAGAAGTACACAGTTCGCTAGTCCGGCTAACAAGGAAACCTATCAAAACCACAAGCCTAGAGGTTACATTGTCAGACTGTGTGGTTTTACACGGACTGTGAAGCTTCCCTAGGATTGCAAGCTAAACCATAAACTCGAGTTTTAGTGATGCCAATTTTCTCTGTACTGAGGCTACAATATTTTCCACTTAAAGCCCCTTAGCACCCCAAAAATGGTTGTTGATATAAGCAATTTGACTCTGTATCCCTTATTTTTGTCCGAATTCCACATAACTATATCCTGGTTGTCTTTTATTGGTTGATAGGCTACAAGAAGCTGAGTTCTGCAAACTAAGCTGTTCTTGTTGGTTTAGGGATCTTTTACACCCAAAAATCAATATCCAAGCTAGTCCATCACTAATCCATATTGACAATAGTTTCATGTTGGCCAAGAGGTCCTGCATGTAAAATTTAAGAAGTATGTCCTTCAAAGTTGCTAATCCCGCCCAATGATCTGCGAGAATCTTGTTGCAACGTCATTACCAAAATTAATTTTGTATATCTATGTACTAGTTAGCTCAACTGATACAGCCTTTAAAAATTATCATAGGCTCGAACTCTACATGGACTGACTTTTTACATGTCATGACTCACACAAAAACAAATGTTTATTTCGTAATTTTGCACCTCATTCATAAATATTTGCTCTTAGTGCACAAATCCTAGTTTAATATTAACTCTCCACATGGACGGAGCAATGTGAAGGCTAACAGCGTCCCAGGACATCTTTAGACTAGAAAAATGTTTATTACTTCTCATATTTGAAAATAAATATCACTTTAATTAACTTTTTTCGTTTCATAATATATATCACTTTACAATTTTAATGACGTATTAATAACTAATTTATCAATTTTGTCCTTATTAATTACTTTTTTCTCTTTTTTTATTAATTTTTTCATTTTCAATAAAATTATGGGGCAACTTAGTTTTTAAAATAAATTTTGTCATGAGTTTTGTCATTCCTTAGTATTATTTCATAACCTTAAAATAACAAATATTTTCAAATAGAGGGAATAGTTATTAACAAGTATTTCTAATTTGGGTCCAATTATAATATTGGGACACACACAACAACTGCTACAAGGATTTAATGATCATTCATACGCATAAAGGGACACTCATAATTCAAATTCCTAGTTTTCCGACTGACTCTCCATGGTCCACTAATTCTAATTTTAACAGGCAAAATCAATCAATTGCATGGCTCCGGCTAATACCAACCTACATGCATAGAAGATCAACGCACTAATTACTGCTTCTTCGCTATTAAAATTGGATAGGACACAGATATCGATATTAAAATTGTAAATTGACAACCAATTTTAATAACTCATAATTGCTACTTCCTATATAACTCATAAATGACTAGATAGGGCAGGACTAAGTCAAGCTGACTCCAAAGTTCTCGACTATATCAGGTAAGTTCTTAAAGTTTAATTCTTCCCCTCTATGCTGTACTGTGTTGGTTATTCATTTTAACTAAAAATAAATAACCAGATAAGATTAATACGATTAATTATAATAATAACGCAAACTTCTTTTTCTAACACTACTATAAAAACCACTTTTAACTATGGTTAAAAATGACCTTAACTATGGTTAACTGGTGTCGTGTATATAGCCGTCATTGTATGTAACATCTTTTATTACGGTTCAACAACAACTATGGTTAAAAATGACCTTAACGATGGTTCTAGTGTAAAAACCGAAGACATAGGTGACTAGATGACGACGGTTTTCCAAAAAGAACTGTCGTCATATAGTTACCTATGATGACAGTTCTTACATTAAAACTGTCGTCATACGTCCCGAACAAAAATGCCCAAAAATGTTTAGGCGGAGTCATATGACGACGGTTCTAATGTAAAAACCGTCGTCATAGGTCTATATTTTTTAATAGTTTTTTTTGTTTTTCCATCCCCCTGTACAAAATACATTCCAAAATACATCACAACTTACACAACAACAACCAACAGCCTCAAATTTCCAACATATGCAAAAATTTCCAAGTTACTACAACCACGACAAAGTTCCATCTTGAACAAGTTCGCAACACAATTTCATATTTCACATTAAGTTTAAGCAAAGAATATATTACAATGATGTGAAATAATAATACGAAGAGTACTCTTCTTTCGAGTATTTAATGTGAAAAAATTCATCTCTCCTCTTGAAACTTTGTGGTATAAATTGATTTCAATGTTTTTGCCCCAAGAAAAATCTCTATTTTCCTAAAGTAATGCTTTCGTATTAGAATTGTATTTAAGGTTTGACCATTAAGAGGGCATTTATATTGAAGATAAGTCCAAAGGATGGGGAAAAAGGTATAAACCATATTGAAGATTTGTGGTATAAACCATATTAGAAAAGAGGGCATTCCTAAATATAAATACCAAGTTTTCTTGTGATCGGATCAACCATCATGAATCCCATTTCATCAACTCGGACACCGTTGTTATTGTCAACCCATTTGCACCGGAAAACAGGCTCATAGAAATGAACATAGTCTAGCTCTCATATCTCCTTAATGACTCCGTAATATAATATTTTAACTATAACGGGATTTTTGTCCTTAGAGCTGGAAACATGAATTGCATGAGCCTCCAATGTGACCCCACTATTTTGCGAGGTGTTATTATTATCCTGGCTCTTTCTATAGAAAGAGTATCCATTGATGTCATACCCACGGTAAGATATGACTTCCAACTGTCTAGCCAAACTTACTAATGTTTGCGAGATATGTTCTCGTGATTCTTCCAATTGGCTAGTAATCACTCTATCTCCGAACCAGTTGACAAATGTGCTCGTTATGATCCACGTCTCATTTTTTCCTCGGTATTGTCTCCTTATGAGGGATTTGTGTTTATCAATGAACGGCTGCACTTCATTACTTGTTTTATAGAATATAAAGATGTGCTTAATCCCTCATATCCCAACTAATTGTTAGAACCGTCGGCCCAGTTTCCCGCCCACCGATCTTCCCTATAAATCGATGTTTTGGAATACCAACTTCTTCTGTTTGGGGGTACTATTTACAACGGAACTCGACACACTCCTCAGCTGTGTATGCCTCAACAATGCAAGCTTTTGGTCGGTATCGAATTCTAACATACCCTTTGAGAATTTTCATGAAACATTCAAAATGGTTCATCTATCGGTAAAAAATAGGGCCACTCAATCGCACTTCTTTCACCAAATGGATAACTAGGTGCACCATGATATCAAAAAAAGAAGGTGGGAAGTATATCTCAAGTTGGCATATGTAGACACCTAAAAATATCGTCCTTTTCTCTTTTTTTATTTGTTGGCCCGATGATGAAAATCTCGAGTCCTGTTTGAGGACTTGGATCTCGGATCGTGTCCGATTGGTGTGACGAAAGCCAGTAAACCACAAAGAACCCCCAGCACCACATAAATAGCCTTTTGCATTAGGTCGATCCAAAAATCCCCTTTTCTTTTGTACGATCAAAAGCCGGGCCAAGCCTTCAAAGACAACGGAGTCCAGAGTGTCACATACCGGAAATTTCGGGCTCGGAATACTACGTTTTACTTCAGTCCAACCAGACAAGGAGGTGAAGACTCGAAGACGACATTAGACGCTGTATTTCATGATCATAAGCATCAAAGTATTGCGTTTTGGCTCCAAGACAGTCCACCCAAGACTAGGAGCACTCATCCAAGCAACAAAAGTGGAACCTGCCAAAAATAGAAACATGCAAAAAATAGGAACCTCGCAAAAAATGAAAACTTTCCATATTTAGAAAGCTCATGTGGCCGGCACTCGCCTTCTACAATAGTAAGTGGCACATTGCGTTTTGCTCTGGAGAATCCTTTGGAAGCACTCTATGGCACGAAACCCTTGGCAACCTCTTTGTGGCAGGTGCCTACCTTCTAGAAGCATTAAGCGAAAATAATGTGTTTTGGCTTGGATACAATGCGTTTTGGCTTGGAGAATCCCTTAGAGACACGCTAGGTCATGAAACCCTAGGTGTGTCCGGGTGGCCGACGCCCGCCATCCCTTTTTACCAGGTTTTATCCCGGTTCTATCTGGTTCAATCTTATGATTATTCATACCCGATTTTGTACCCTATTCCGGACGGATGGCCGAGCCTAAACCTAGGTCATTGCTTGACCTAACCTCTCCCTATAAATAGATAGCATTAGCTCTCATTCTCTGAATGGCTCAACCCTCAATGTTACGCTCCTGAAATCTTCCTAAGAATTACTAAATACTCTCTTTGGTATTCTGATCTCTTGGTCTCTTTTCAGCCGCTTCCCATTCTATTCCTTACCTAAACTACATCTGAACCCAAAAAGCCTCATCACACATCTATCTACTTACTTATCTCCACAAAGTACTCACAAAAGCCCCCTTCAATTCACCACCGTTGCATCAAGAGATCCGGATCAGCAGGTAGGACAACCTGAGGGCACAAATTCGATCTTCAACGGTTTATTTATTTTTTGCTTTTATTGTTTTCCGTATTGTAGACTCGAGATGTATCGCTTTTAATTCCTCCCCGCCTTATGTAATCTCTTTTATTTCCCGCTTTTCTTTTTTTTCGTTTTTACTTTCTTTATCGCTTTCTTTATTATTGTTTGGTTGCTTTTAATTTCGCTCGCATGTTGTTGCTTGCTTTCTTTTGTACATTATTTTAACTCACTACTCGAACTAGTAATGGTCGTCTTCGGACTGGCAAAACAGAAGGGTTTATCCCTACGTTTCATACCCTCGCCCCGAATCCGATTCTCGGTTCAAAGACCGATGGAGTCAATTTTTAGCCTCTTCTTGTCTTAGTTTTCTCATACTAAGATTGGAAGAGCAAATTTTTATTTTGTTTTTGTTAGTTTTTCTTTCCTAAAAGCCGACTGGCGACTCCCTTTTATTTATTTCTTCTAAATTTGCATCTTGGCTATTTTTTTACTGCAGGATAAGAAAATAGGTTCTGGATCTACTAGCCGGGCGGAGGCCGAGGCTGATCTCCTTAGCCCCGGCCTCTAGCCGACGTCGGTTACCACTGGGTGCAGGCTGCTGCCTGCACCGAGTGGCCGTGAGGCGGTATTTTGGTCCAGATTGGTGTTTTCACACCGATACTGACCCTAAAGCCTTACGACGATTCAAAACCCTAATTTTATTTATCGTTCGGTTGAGAAATCATATCTCGGGAATTCTAAAAATAATTGTTAAAATAAAAGGTTAATAAAATTGCCATTTAACTTTGCTTAATTCGCTTTATATCAGATTTAATAAAATTCGGAAATCTTAATAAAAGGTTCATCCCCACACTCCAAAATTGACTTTCTAAAATCATCTTCAAAATCAATCTTTAAAAAAGAGACCCGACACAAGTGGAGAAGCTCGGTGAGCCCCGGCCAGCTGTGGTTCCTACAACATAATGTAACGATCACGCCGCATCGAAGATCATCTAATTTGACTTTGCTGATATGGCATTGAAAAAGAAGAAAAGTCTTGTGATTACATGTCCGACATGTTTCAAGCATCACGGCTCGGATAGCAACGGGCATTATTTGTTTCAAGCATGTCTAACATGTTTCAAGCATCATGGCACTTTGAGTTTCTTCAAGGTCTCACACAACCAACATGTTTTTTCCCTTATACTCAATGTGTAAGATGCCTGGAGGCAAACATGTTCTCTTCCCCTTTGGTTGTGGTGCTAATTCCTCTCGTATTCCCATTTCACACATATCGAGTCGTGCTTTCTCTCCGTCCTTGGCCTTCCTCGGTATGTTCGGAAGAGTGTCAATGAGACTTTCATAGATGTTTTTCTTTATATGCAGTACATCAAGACTATGTCTCACATACAACTCTTTCTAATATGGAAGATCAAAAATATTGATCGCTTTTTTCACACACTCGTTTTCGGATTGACGTCGGTATGGCCTTTCGAACTCTACACCTTGCTCATATATTTAATGTCCTATTAATGGAGTTGGAGCAGAATTCATCCCGATTTTTCCATTGAAAGTCTTCTTTTTCTTACGATATTGATGGGAAAAAGGAAGAAACTTTCGGTGTCCAAGATAGGTCGTCTTTTTCCGTGCTTAAGTTGATAGGAGCAATTACCCTCTGCACAAATGGGACAAGTTTCAGTACGCGAGGAAGTCATTGATTGTGGTGAAGATCTAACTCGCAATGTAAATTACTTTTGACGGTATGCATCATAAACCGAAACACCTTCGTCCCACGAAGCTTGAAATCTTCAACAAAAGGCACCACACATCTATATCATTTTCCCGCTGTTTAGGCCCGAAATGAGTATTGACAACATAATGTACTTGCGCTTCATACACAACGACGACGGTAGGTTGTAAATAACCAAAAAACGGGCCAATCTGTTGTGCTTGCTGCTGAGGGCACCGTGGGGGTTTATTCCGTCCGTACAAAGACCCGGACGTAGATTTCGTGCTTCCCTACCAAATTCCTGGAACAGTGAATCGATCTTCTTTCATTAAGGAGAATCGACAAGATGACATAGCTTGTCATCATAGAATCTTCCGTCAACATGCCATGTTAAGTTGTTGGCATCGGTTGCACTTGAAAAGAAGTGCTTAAACCTTAGTATTATCGGTAAGTACCACAACATCTTTATGGGAGGTCCCTCAACACTCTATCCATCGATGTTTTCATTTTGTATTTAGGTACACCACACTTAGGACATTCATGTCTATGTGTATTTTCTTTTCGCTACAATATGCAATCGTTAGGGCAAACATGTATCTTCTTATACCCCATGCCCATAGGACACAATATCCTCTTCGCCTCATATGTACGGTTGGGAAGAACATTGCCTTACGGGAGTATATCTTTGACCACATCTAGCAAGTCCGTGAAACTTTTGTCACTCCGGCCATTAGCTGTTTTCAAGTTCATGAACCTCAACACAGTTGATAAACGGGTATACTCATCATACCCCGAGTAAAGAGGCTTCTTCGAATCGGCTAACAATTGCTCCAATACGTGTGGTTGATCAACTAAATCACGTTCTACTCCACGAACTGGATCTTCAGGTGGATCTTCTAATTCTATACTATTATTGGCTTCATTTCCATCATACCCTTCATCTTCGTCTCATACGGGTATATTCACAAACTCCTCTTCCCTATGCCATACTAACACCTTATAAGTTGTGTTAAACCAATTCGATATAGGTGACCTTTTACAAACTTAAGGGGGAATCTTGAGGAGTTGAAACACCTTAAACACGGACAGAATATGGACTGTTCTCCAAATTTAGTGGCATGTTCGACAACAATCTTTAGAAAGTTATTAACACAATCACGATATTAACCCATGCTCGATCCATACCTTACCCATAAACACAAGAAGCAATTCACCATGTATAGTTCGAGAAATACGTGCTTACGCACAAATAATATGATATGAGCCTAAGATCCTTCTACGAGGCATATATGGTCATAAACCCATTCAAGAATAATATGACCGTAGATCGTATAGCAAAATCTTATCATACATTTGACAAAATTCCGGCAGCATTTCCCCTCGAGTCCTTCAAGTACAACATACGAAAACGAAGTGGCTAATGTCTATATCCTTACTTAATTGTATAGTAACATAAGTAAAGATACACACATCAAACCTATCGTCATCATAATTACACCCAAAGAATGAGGGGAGAAATGAGCACCGTGATATATTGTCAAATTTATGATAAGATTATAATAGCTACACAACCCATGATCATATTCTCAAACTGTCCAACACGAACAATTTAAAAACTTATACATATCAAGCTAATATTCTAAGCGTTATACGCGCATTTATACATGTACTGCGACCTAGGATAACTTCTTATATATAGATTTTTTAACGGGTTCTCTAAACTTATGAAATGCATACGATAATTTAATGAAGCATGCCATTAATCGAATTATATGAAAAACAATAAAGCTCTAGTACTTAGTGATAAGTTTTGGGGATGACGCTATATCCAAATTATCTTTCTATTTCTTTAAAACCTAAGCAAATTTGGATGAACTCTTTCGATTTACCATAATTAACTATCATTCTATTTTCCTATAATTAAATTCGAATTAATATCATTCACATTCATGATCGAGTATATTACAGCTGAAATTTTGGAAGAAGGAGATCACACTTGGTTCTTCACAGACTGTTTATGCTAGTCCACATGAAGGTTTACGTAACGGACTTTGGGTAGACCTGGAACGGTTTGCTAGCTCTATTAACGACTCTTCGCTACTGGCAAGTGATTTCAACAAAACCACCAGCTTAGAAGAAAGAAATCATGGAGGTCAAGATATGGCTCGGACGTGCTCTCGATTCAAATGCTAGATAGAAAATAATGGTCCGATTGACTTTGGTTTCTCCGGCCCCAAATTCACTTGGAACAGGCATAATAGTGAAGAAACCCGCAAAGCGCCGAACTGGATAGAGCTCTCTGCAATTTGAACTGGCGTACCAAATTCCAAGAGGGGGTGTGAGGCATTTAACTCAAAGTTACTCTAATAATTCACCGCTTTTAATTCGTCCTTCGAGGCTTCACTCATATCCCAAGCAATCGTGAAACCTTTTAGGTTCCGGATGGCATGGCTCTCTCATCAAGGATTTGATAATCTGATTCGTGAAAAATGGAATGCTAATTCCCCTTTGGTCCCGGCTTTATCATCCTTCGTTGATGAACTAAATCATTGGAACAAAACCATTTTTGGGAATTTATTTAGAAGGAAGAGGCAACTTCTTGCTCGGTTATCCGGTATTCGATTGAAAATGTCGGATGGTGGATATAGACATCTAGTGAAGCTGGAGACTAAACTCAAACAGGACTTAAATGAAGTACTCTCATAGATTGAACTCCTTTGGCTTCAAAAATCCTGAATGGATCTAATTAGGGATGGCGATAGAAATACCCGGTACTTCCACACAAGTACTTTTATCCGCAGAAGGCACAACCGAATTGAGGCACTCCAAAAAGAGAATGGCAGTTGGACAAATAGCTCAGCAGAGGTGAAAAACATGGTAGTCAATTACTTCTCCTTGCTTTTCTCGGACTCCAAGGACTATTGAAACAAATCAAAGACTTTTGGTGGGGAATTTCCCACCCTTGGCTGATGGGAAATTATTGGATATGATGAAATCTTTTTGCCCAAAAGAGGTCTATGATGCACTACGTAACATGGGCTCCCTTAAGGCCCCAGGCCGGATGGTTTTCAAGCCCTTTTTGTAATACCCGAATTTTAAAGAAAGCACTCGGAAAGCATAGAATTATTGAATATAATTCCTTGCAACTAGGGGGTTGAGTGACTGATTTTATTTACGGCCGGACATATTACGTTAGAATCCCTTTGGAGGCTGGTGTTGAATTAATTAAATCAAGGAAATTGCCTCCTTTTTGTGTGCTTGAACCTTTGCACGGTTAGGAATTTTCGGGGCCGGCATATTAAAATAAGTTAGGATGCAGCAGCGTAAGAGGACGGAAGGGAGGAGATATGGACTTGTCGTATATGGGCCGGTGATTACTTTAGCTGAATTATGAAGAGATGAGAAGGATAAGTTGGGGTCTAATTAAGGTCATTAACCGCCAATTAAGTGGTGGAGAGAGAGGCGGGTAAAGAAGGGGGCCCGGAGGCCCGAGCAGAGGAAGAAGGAAAGGGAACGCGAGAGGAAGGACCGAGGAAGAGAGAGAGAGGGTGTACGGGACCCGAAGCCGAGGTCGGAGGCCGGCAAGCCGAGCGGCGAACGGAGGGAAGGCGGCCGGCGCACGTAAGGGAAAGAAAGGAGCAGAGGAAAAAGGAAAGAAAGGGGGACTGGCAGAACCGGGAACAAGAGAGAGAGAGAGAGGCCGAGCGGGAGAGTTAGAGCGAGAGTGAGAGGGCGAGTGAGAGCAAAGGCGAGGAAGATAGGCCGGAGATCGGCGTGCTGAACGGCGAGCGCAGGGAATCGGTCGGCGCGAAGAAGGGCGAGACCGAGGCTAGGAAAGGGGCACGAACGCGAAGGCGGAGAGGGCGGCAGCTGGTGGGCGCGAGGACGGTGGCCGGCGATGACGTCGGGCATGGAGGAAGGCGGCGGAACCATGGCTGGTAGCATGGAAAGGAGGAACCGAACCGGGGAGCTCGAATCACGGTGAACCAATAAATCTTCAATCCCCGAATCGAGGTGGGTAGTCTTATACTCTAAACTATTAGTAATTTCGAATCCAAATGAGTTTATTGTGATTGTTGAATGTGATTGTGAATATTGAACATGTATGCTATTCAATGAGTTTAGTAGTTGCTGAAAGTTGAATTAGGAGTTGTGAAGGGGATTGGTAGTTGTTTAGGCCTGAATAGGAAACCTGGGAATTCAGACTGGAGTTGAGTTGCTTGGGTATATTGAGTAGTATCGGGAATTTGATCATTTGGGGATGGGGATAAGCATGTGTGGTTTGGGCATAAGTTGTGAATTAATATTTCAGATGGACTCTTAAGAGATTTATTGAACTTACGACATTAAGGGATGATTGCTAATATCGGGAAATAGCGAGTTAAGCGTAAAAGAGGAGTGTGAGCTCATAGCAAATGTTGCACAATTGAGGTATGGGAGTGAGAAGTAAGTGAGTATTAGGATAATTGAGTTCAAAAGATTATTAAATCCTTGAGGTTGAACTAAGTGCGAAGATAAGCGGAGCTAGCGAAAGTGGAGCGATGAAAAAGGGATTAAGAAGTGTATGATTGAGTTGGTCAAGAAAGAACGATTATTGGGATAGAAACCTAAGATGAGAGCAAATTACACTTGGTAATGAAGGGAATTAGAGGAATTTCAGATAGCGAAGTAAGAATGTGAACTACCCGACTAAGTATGATTAAGAAGAGATTGATGAGTAATGTGGAAGCGTAATCGAAAGGTATTGAAATAAAGATGGTAATTGGGAAGAGTTAAGTTATTAAGTAAAGGCGTAAAAGAGGAATTGAGGTGAAGACAATGAAATGTGAAAAGTGAGAACGTTGAATTACGTAATATCTACTTATGGTTATTGTGGCCCGAAAGTGTAAAATTAATTGTACTAGAATGGTAGATTGAGAAAGGTATAGCTGGAAAGAGTGGAGAATGACTGCTTGCATTGATTGGTGGCTATTCGTGTTGTGTAATTGCTTACGTGATACTCAAAAATAGTTTCGAAAGGAGTTTTGTATTTTACGTGAATGATTCCTGAATGCAATTTCTTGAGAACCGCCTTTCGAACGTGATTATGTTTTAAAGAAGCGAGACTTGCTTGAGAAAATGAATCAGATTTGAGAAAGTGAATTTATAAGGGTGACACGTGGTGTCATGCCTTCCTTGATACTAAATCGATTGAGAAAGCTGTGAAGTGAATGTGATGAATGAGAATGTGCAAATTGCTTTGAATCTTCTAGCTACGGATCGTTTAGCATACCGAAGGGTTCGAACCGGGAACGCCCAGCTTGAGACTTCGAGGGAAGGGTTCTAACAGGGGTCCTGCAGAGGCGGGATGCCCGCTCCGAGACTTCCTAGAAGAATGGTCCCGGGAGCCTTTTTGTCGGGGTCGCGCCCTAAATTAAAGAAGTGTTAGTTCGAGTCCTCGAAGGCCTAGAATGTTGATTCAATCCCAAAAGAAGTGTTCTTGAATGTGAATATGTGCTTTTAAGTGATTAAAGAGTCATGATCTTTTTCATTGCAAGAGATTTCAGTGAAAAGTATATAGATTTGTATTACGTTATTATGTTTTCGCAGATTTCATTATTATGAGTATTATGTGTAAAGAATTTCCAATTTAAGGGTATAAGACTCCGGTGAGCCCATGGTTTATTGCTCACCCCCACAAACTGCCCCGTTCCCTCCCAGTGTTGCGGGTACACTTCAGGAGCATGATTTACCCTTAGCATATTTCGGACTCCGCTGATTGCTTGTTTGATGTGTGCCGAGCGATTCAAGTCAAGAATATGCATTTCTTATACTTCTCAGTATTGCACTTGTAATTTAGTGGATATAGTTGTACCAAATGTTTATTGGACCCTTTAGATTGTTTTTAGCTATCGCATGATTGGTTGGACTCCGGCGTGTGACCATTGAGTTGTACACTCCGAGCGTGTGGTTCGTTGAGTTATATTATGCCTTTTTATGCGGGGTTTTAAGGCTTTAAGCCTATGCGATAGTCCATATTACAAACAGAACTCTGCCGAAATTTTTAGGAATCTCATATTCTTTCGGAAAACCATCTTTATTATCTTTAAGTTGAGTTTAGACAACCAAACCAACACCAGAAAGAGCCTTGGGAGTTCCTTTAAGGAACTCGGCGATGTAATACTCCCGGGGGTGTTTTGTGGTGTTACAATTTTCTTCCAAAAATTTTGGCACCTTGTGGGGAATGAAGTTTGTAAGAGTGTTTTAGGAGTACTTCATGGCCAAAACTTACCCGAAGGACTCAACAACACTTACTTATCCTTGATCCCCAAAGTCAACCACCCTCATTTGGTTTCTCTGTTCGGACCTATTGGGTTGTGCAATGTTGCTTATAAATTGATCACAAAGTGCATCGTCAACCGGTTTAAAACAATCTTGCTCGAAGTAATATCACCTATGCAAGCCAGCTTTGTGCCAAAAAGACAGATAAATGACAATGTTATCATCATGTAAGAAGCTTTGCACTCGATGCGCAAGAAATCTGGGAAAACAGGCTGGATGGCAATTAAATTAACCTTGAAAAGGCGTATGACGAGCTAAATGGTCCTTAATTCACGAAACCCTAAGGGAGATGCACATTCTGCAACATCCGGTAGAAGTAATCATGCGATTCATTTCAACTTGTTCTCTCAATGTCCTATGGAATGGTGAACTAACTCGGTGGTTCCAACCATCCCATGGCATCGGACAAGGAGACCCGTTATCCCCGCATATCTTCGTAGCTCTGTATTGAAAGACTATATCACCTCATTGAAGAAGCTGTTCAACAAGGTGATTGGATCCCCTTCCCAACAAGTCAACATGGACCAAGAATAACTAGTCTTTTCTTTGCCGATGATGTGATTTTATTTGCTAAAGCTGATGTAAATAGGCCCGGATCGTGAGTTCCTCGCTTAAAAACATTTTGTGATGCATCCGGTGGTCAAAAGGTAAACAGATCAAAAGTCCAATGTTTATTTTTCTCCTAATGTTCAACCAGAATGTATGGATTAGATTTGCGAGACCCTTGGGATGAAACATATAGATAACCTGGGAAAATATCTGGGTGTTCCTACCATCACAAGAAGAATTACCAAGGCAACTTTCCAAGAAATGGTCGATCGAGTCGATTGGAGACTTGTGAGATGGAAAGTTAAGTGTCTTTCCATGGTTGGGCGAATCACCTTAATAAAATCCACCTTTTGTGCAATCCCTACATACCTGATGCAAACACTAAAAATTCTAAGATCGGTATGTGATGATATGGATAAGAAAGTTAAAAGATTCCTTTGGGGTGGAACTCACACCGAGAGGAAGGTGTATTTGGTCCCCTGGAATAATGTGACTAAGGAAAAGAAAAATGGGGGACTTGATATTAGGGCCATGAAACAATTAAATTCTGCTTGCCTCATGAAATTGGGCTGGAGATTTTGTCAAGAACCAAATTCCCTTTGGGCCCATATTTTGAGATTTAATTACACTAATGGGTCACAAAGGAGAACCCTAATTGCTAGGGGTAACACCTCCAATACCTGGAGAGGTTTGGTAGAATACTTTGACAAACTTCAAGCGGGCATGGGCATGGTGCTAGGCGATGGTCATTCCATCTACTTCGGAATGATCGATGGGCGGATGAAAGACCACTTGCTGATTTTACGGTAAGTCCTCTTAACTCCTCGAACCTGGCACTCAAAGTCGGCGACTCATCGGGGCCGAAATTTGGGCTGGAAATGGGATGAATTCGCAGACAAGGTACCAAACCAAGTTCTCCAACGCATCGCCTCCTTCGAGGTGGCTGAGGAAGGGATTGATGATAATGTTTACTGGAGAGCCAATCCTTCGGGTGAATTTTCGATTAAGGCTGCTCTTACCTTTGTTCGTAATGACAATGAAGCTCCAATCACAATCGATTGGAGATGGGTATCGAAACCCAGGGTCCCTCAAAAATGTATGTTTTTCTTTGGTTGGCTCTTCAAGATAGACTCATGACGAATTGCAATAGATTCAATAGGGGCATCACGACTGAACCGAATTACAACATCCGTGGAGCGGATGTAGAAGACGTCGACCATATCCTTTGTGATCGCAACATAGCTAGAATGGTCCGGCACCAACTTCATAACACAGGATTCACCAGCTCTTGGTAGAGTAACCATCCGAATGAATGGATTGAGGTAAACGTGAAAACGAGAGGTCACTACTCACTTTGGACCACTAAATTCTTGACTGTCCTGTGGCACCTCTGGAAATGGAGATGCGTATACTACTTTGGGAACAGAGAATCTATCCCAACCGACAAAGTAGGATTCATTTTTCATAAGACAAAAGAATTCATGGAAGCTTGGGATAAAAATGGACTTGGATATGGACAAAACAACATAGCCGGAAGAGAACTTTTGGTGGATTGGGAGGCACCACCTAGTGGTTGGGTTTTATTAAACACAGATGGGGCCTCAAAAGACAACCCGAGCCCTGCAGCAGGTGGAGCAGCTTATACGCGGTGATAAAGGAGAATGGCTTACGGGTTATATGGAAAACTTCGGTATTTATACATCTGTCATGGCATAATTAAAAGTAGTTTGGAGAGGTCTTTGGGTGGCTCGCAATTTAGAATTCAAGAAGGTTTGGCTCAAGATGGATTCCCTTATTGTAGTAGGCATGCTGAGAGGAGCTCAAACTAGGAACACTCGGTTCCTCCTTATCATTAAACAATGCAAGGACATAATGGACAACAATGATTGGGAAATTAAAATTACCCATTGCTTCAGGGAGGCGATTCAAGTTGCGAGATAGATTAGCTAATTTAGGTGTTAGTAAGGAGCAGGGACTCTATTTCCTCCAATCTCCTCCTAGTAGTATTCGTGACTTGTTATACGCAAATATTATAGGAGCCGCTTGGCCTAGATTTATCAATAATTAATCAATTATCTTTTGGGCTTCGGCCCTCTTCTCGCACCAAAAAAATTATATTGACTATTTTTAAAAATTCTATAATATTTGAGACTTTTTATTTTTATTTTTGATAGTCAAATAAATATTTTTTAAATATTAATTCATTTATTAACAATTATATTACGGTCATGCTAATTACTTTATATATATACAATTAAAAAATTATTTATTTTCTTTGAATATAGTATTTTATTAATTCAATCTAAGAAGAATATTTATGTAGTCAAGTACTCATATATAGTTATTACATATGTGATTTTACGTATTACCATATAGTCATATACTTTTTGTTTTGAACCAATACTTATACATTAATTCTATCCAACTTTTATAAATTATGAAAAGATATACTAACGCATATACATAAGGGTAATGTTTGAATATAAATAAATTCGTTTTTGGATCAATACAATCAATTAATTCATGGTATAATTTCATAATAAATCAATTACTTAAAACATAATTTCCTTAAACACAATATTTATGAGACATAGCCACATAAGCATCCTATGTGTTACTCATATAAAGATCCTACCTTTTTTTTGGCCAAAAGGGGTAAGCTTTTATCATTAAACAATCCAAATATGTACAAGATTACATTGGCAAACTTCATTACTTATTAGTTAACCATTCTCTATGTACTTTCTTTTTTGCATCAACAAATTTCTGACTGTCCATCTAATTTCCTTGACAATAGCAGCACTTGTTATGGCTTTCTCCTAGAATATTCTAATGTTACGCTTATTCCATATAAAGTAGCAGATTGCAGCAACAATCACTACTACGAAACAGACTTTTAGTTACGGTTAAAAATGACCTTTAACAACGATTAACGGGCATCATATATGTGGGTGTCGTTGTATGTACCACCTTTGACTACAGTTCAAAAACCGTAGTCAAAGAAGATCTATGACGACGGTTCTTTCGCAGAACCGTAGTAATTGCTGGCCTATTACTACCGTTCAGTAGAAAGAACTGTCGTCATATATTCCATTATTTTAAAAAATATATACTAAGAGAAGGAGAGAATACATCCGAGATAGAGATACATCCAAATTTGCTATATTTGCATAACAAATTAAGGTTGTTAGAGATAAACAAAATCACAAATAAACCAATAAAAATCTCAAACATCCAAAATTGTTTTATGCAATTCGACCACAAAAAAAACTACATTCAATCAAACACTTTAATCATTGTCTCCAACCACAAAAAAAAAAATCAAGAAAATTGAATAAATACACTCGGACTCGTCCACTGCAATTCTTCGAGTGGTCCATTGTCAAACTCGAACCGAGTGCACCCCATTTAAATCTAAAAATTGAATTAAAAAATAAGCCTACAACTCTCAATAAAATCATATTAAGGAAAACGGAAGAGGAATACTTTCAACAAGGAAATTCAGATCCGAAGGCGATAGAGAGAGAGAGAGAGAGAGAGATAGAGAGACAAGCAAGAGAGAGAGAGACAGAGAGAAGTACACTGAAGACGTCGAAGTCGAACCGAGTGCACCCCATTCGGATCTAAAAATTGAACTAAAAACAAGCCTACAACTATCGGTGAAATCAAATTAGGGAAAACGAAAGAAGAAGATCTTTCAACGAGAAAATTCATATCCGAAAGAGAGAGAGAGAGAGAGAGAGAGAGATGAGTATCCGAAGGCGTCAAAGTCATCCATGGTCGGTGAGGAGTACCTGAAGGAGGAAAGAGAAAAGGCGAAGGTCACAATTAACACGGAAGAGGAGGATGATGGAGTTGTCGGTGCCGACGAAGTCATACATGGTCGAGTGAGGAAGGAGAGAGGAGAGAAAGAGCAAGGGGCGGAGTCCTTGCGGATCGGGAATTTGGGGAAGAGGAAGGAGCAGAGAGAGAGATAAGTGGGATAAGAGAAAGAGGGAGGTTAGTCCTTGTAGATCGGGAAATTGGGGGAAGAGGAAGGAGCGGAGAGAGATAGGTGGGATGAGAGATAGAAGAGGGGTTAGAAAATAATCGGATATAAGAGGTCGCGAGAGAGTAAATGTCTTTTAACGATGATTCATTAGTTGAACCGTCGTCATAGATCCGTATCTATGATGATAGTTCAATTAATGAACCGTCATTAAAATGTAATCATCAACCCTTTAACAACCGTTCATTTTATTGAACCGTCATTATAGGTACATTAATAATTGCTTTTTTACAAAAAAAATGTCACCGATCCATTTTTCATGACGATTTGTCCTTTTAATCGTCGTTAAAAATCCATTGTTAAAAGTGGTTTATGTAGTAGTGAATAGGTGCGATGACAACCGGCTTTGTGTTGGATAATTTACGTCCAGCCAGCCATGCATTTCAACATATTCTCCGAGTTAGTGTCAACATTCGCAATTGAAGTCCGTTGATAATTGCTTGTGCAAAGGAGCATTGAAGGAAGAGATGATCAATGGTTTCAGGAAGATCACAAAATACACATTTGGGGTTATCCAATGGTTTCCATCTATTGTTTCTATCTTTTGTCAAGAGCTTCGTTTGAAGACAAGCCGGATACAAAATGACTGTTTGGGCACCACATGTTTATACCAAACAAGCTACCACCAATTTGTTATAGGTTTTGGAGTCGGGAGGGCATTGTAGGCTTCTTTGACATGGTAGACATCCTGCTTTTGAACTTTCCATTTGTCATTCGATTATCCCACCAAGCTGGCAAATGTTTCCGTAAGCTCATGATTTTTTGAAACTCCACCTAACATCATGTTTCAATACTACAGTTTGCCAATCTTGTTGTTTGAGGTACACACCATGCACCTATTCAACCCATAATATCTTTGGGTGGGCGAGATAGATACCAAATATGTTTCCCAACAAAAGTCGTGTTCCATTTTTCATTAACTCTTACACTCAAACCTCCTTGTTTCTTGGGTAGGCGGACATCATCCCATACCACAAGGTTATTCCTATGATAGTTTTTAATGCCTCCCCTTAGATAGTTCCTACAAATTTTCTCCACTTCTTTGAGAACCGACTTAGGTAGAATAAAAATGGAGCTCCGAGTAAGTATGCATGTTTAGTAAAACAGAGTTCACTAACTGGGTTCTTCCAGCGTAGCTCAACTTTCTCGCCCCCAGCTCCTTATTCTAGAAGTAATTTTGGAAACAAATGATAGGCAGTTATTCCTATTCAATTTTCCAGGTTTCAGCGGCACTCCAAGATATTTTAGTGGCAATTGGCCTTTTTAAAACTCGTTTGTCTGTACTAATTGGTCTTGGGCATCTTTATCTATCCCTGCCATGATGATTTGGGATTTTTAGAGGTTAGCTTCTAGGCGTGACACTGCAGCAAACTTCCCAATTGTGTCCATAACACTTGCAACATAGTGGGGATCGGATTTACAAAAAACTAAAAAGTCATCTCGCGAAGATGAAATGTGTTAGGCCTAATCCTTTACGACTGGGTGAAACTTGAAGCTTGGGTTATCTGCCATATCTTTGAATAATCTAGATAGATATTCCATGTAAATAACAAAGAGAAGAGGGGAGATGGGGTCTCCTTGTCTAACTCATCTCCCAAGCACTAAAAGAGCCCTTAAGACTGCCATTATAATTAAGAGAAAACTTAGCGAAGTCATGCATTTAGCCACCCAATCTACAATGTTAGGAGATATACCAATTCCTTTCATCATATCAACCAGGAATCCCCAGTCAATGGTATCATACGCCTTATTGATGTCAATCTTGATAATACACCTAAGGGATATATTCTTCCCTTTGTAATGTTTCATCAAATCCAAAGCAATTAGGATATTATGTAATATCAATCTATTTGAGACAAAGGTTGTTTGGTTTTCCGAAATGATATTAGGCGGAATATCCTTCAACCTATTACAAAGAAGTTTGGATATGGTTTTGTATAGGACATTGCAGCATGAGATCGGTCTAAATTCGAAGGATCTTGAGGATGATCGGCTTTTGGTATAAGAGATACAACAAGTAGTATTGATTTGTCTCAGTAATTGTCCCGTATGAAAGAAATCAAGAATATCCTCACCGACCTCGTTGCCAATACTTGATTAGGTGCTTTGGCAAAATTTACTCCCAAACCCATCTGGTCCTTGGCTCTTGATGTCATTGATGTCCCGGATGGTAGCCTTGACTTCTTCCTTCTCATAAGGTATCATAAGGGCTTTCCTTTGGTAAGAACTCAAACAATTGCCTCCCTGAATAATGAACCATTTCACCTTGCATTGTCTTTGTTTCGCACTCAACAAATATTGGAAGTATTATATCGGTGAATCAGCAATATTTTATGCATCATAGGCGTATTCTCCCTTCACATTTAGTAGGCTACTAATCTGGGATTTTGCATTTCTTTATTTGATACCATGATGAAAAAATGTGTTGTTTGTATCCCCATCTTTTAACCAACTGATTTTGCTCTTGTACATATGTAATTCTTTGGATGCCTTCTTCAATTCCTCCAATTTGAAAAGAGCTTGTTTCTCTGCATCATATGAGGCACCATTGCCTAGTTCATCAAATAGTTGTGTTTGGATATCTACTAGCATCTGTCTGGCTTCCATCAGCTTCCCCTCCAATTGTGTATTAAACTCAGTTTTATGAAGTTTTTTCAAAGCCTACTTCACATTTTTCAGCTTTTGCACAACTATATACATCTTTGTCACATTTCCATTGAATTTCCAACTCTCATGCACAGTTTGCATATAGTCTTTGTGGTGACACCACATGTTACAAAATCTAAACATAGATCTCTTCTTCTCTCTAGGATGAGCATTGAATAGAAGGCAACAATGATTTAAGATTCCAACTACCTGGATAGTACAATCAAAATCAGGAAATGAATCGATCCATTCTTCATTAATAAAGGCTCTATCAAGCCTAGAGAGTATTCTGCCTTATCCTTTTTGCTTATTTGTCCATGTGAAAAAGTGTCCCACGTGTCTCATCTCTTGTATTTGACACTCAGCAATGCAGTTGTGAAATTCGTCCATAGCACTGAATTGAACTTCACTCCCTCTTACTCTTTCAGATTCTTGAAACACACAGTTGAAATCACCCGAAATTAGCCAAGCTTTGACTGTTTTACTAGTCACGGTGAGGAACTCCCATAGATCTCTTCTTTCTATGTCACAATTTGAGGCATAAATCACATACCAATGATATTCCTGTTGTGTGTGTATATGTTTAATGAGGCAATGAATAACTTGTTTCATCACCACTACGATTTCTACTTCAAAAACTCAGGTTTCCAGATAACCCAAATTCTACTCTTTACGTCATCATTTGCATTAGTCACCCTATGCCACTACTTGTAAATTTTGTTTGCAACATGCTCCACATTATTCTTACTCACTTTGGTTTCCAATAAGCTAGCTAAATAAATCCCATTATTCTTCAAGAAGAGATAAATCTCCTCTTACTTGGAGGGGTTATTCATCTCCCTCACATTCTATACTATATTTCTATCCATTGTCTTGTCTCAAAGAAACCACATGCTCAATTTGTTCCTCTGAGGGTTTAAGCATTAGTGGTTTAGATGCAAGATTGTTACTGTCCAATATGCCGAATCTATTCCTCTGCTGGACTGGTTCCCTATGAGTATTGACTTGGTTTGGACAAATCTGCTCAATCACATTCTCCTGTTGAATAGATACCTCAGGTTCACTATCTTTCTGCTGCTTCTGTTGTTGAGGTTTATGGACCCAAACTCTTTTAATCCCCTTTCTACACTGCTCTTCAAGTTGACCATACATCCCACATTTGGTGCACTTCTCTGGATACCATTCAAGTTCAAAACCCTGAGGTATCAACTCATCATTCTCATCAATGAATTCTACCACCATAGGTATGGGTTTGGTTATATCAATCTCAATAAGGGTTCGAGAAAAATTCAATCTTCCCTTATCCGATGTGTGTTTGTCTGCAACCAAGGGATGCCCAACAAGACTTGCTATTTTACTAAGGCCATCTACTCCCCAAAATTTTGGATGTAAGTGATGGAATCTCACCCAGATTGGAACTGTTGTAATCTCCATGTCTAATCCCTGTCCCAACAACCACTCTTTAACAATCAGCGGTTTCTTATCAAAGTAATAGATATTTTGCTGGAGAACTCGATCTCTATCCATTTGAGCATGAAATCTGACTATGTAGGTTCCATTATCCTTCCTCAAAACTTTATCAATCACTGTTCTACCCCATATATGATTAAGAAATCCTTCTATTACAATGAAAGGGGGTTAGCTCCTAGAACACAACAGATTAGAGAAGAGTTCCAATATTCTAACTCATATTCTATGTCTGCTTACTCAATCTTCTGGAATAGGCATCCATCTTTTTTAATCGGAGGTATATACTCCAATCGAAATCCTACATTTGCGACTTGTGATGTATCCCCACGCAAGCCATTCTCTCCTTCACGGATAGGTCAGGGTTGTATCCTCTGTTGCACCCTATAAGCCCATGAAAGACTGGAACCCCGAATTGCACTGTTGGATTCCGGATTCTCGCTTATCACTGTTTCATCTTAGTGCTCTTGTTCCAACTGGTGAACTCTGGTTTCTGGGGGCATTTGCAGACTCGCCGATCAAGGGCTCTGGATTAGGAATCGGTGGAATCGACGAGCTCTCATGTATAGGAGTAACTGGTGGTTTCGCAGAGGGCCTAGGGTTTGATGGTTTTCTCTTCCTCGCCATTAAAGTCGAGAGTTTCTCGCTTTAGGCTTTCTCTCTCATCTACCCAATTTTTAATATATAATAATAATAATAATAATAATTCCCTCCATTATTCACAATATTTGTCACTTTAATTAATTTTTTTATTTAATAATATCTGTTACTTTATAATGTCAATAACATACTAAAGACAAGTTTGTCAATTGTCCTTTTTTTCCTCCTTCTTTCATTAACTTTCTTCATTTTCGAAAAATCTTAGAACAACTTAAAATTTTAACGTAAATTTTATCATAAATTTTATATTTTTTAATATTTTTCTATAACCTAAAACAACAAGTATTATAAATAAGATACTGTTTGATATACGTTTCTATCAAGTCTTTACGTTGATTAACCCCAAATCCACGTCTATCATAAATTTTGCTAATTTCTATGTATCACTACCTTATTTATCCAACGAATATTTTTGGTCTTAGTTATTACTACATTCGTCAAATAATGGTCCTCCTGTTAAACATTTTAAGAAATTAAAATATTAATTAATAAATGATAAGTTTACTAGAATTAATAAAATGAGATTGATTGAAATTATATTCAATTAGTCTAAATCTATGATATATGCGGAGTAATAGTTGACATTAAAAAATTATTAATAATGAAAGCTGATAAATGACAATTACATATAAATTGAGCTTGGTTAAAAATTAAAAGTGCCAAAAATCATAGAAGTATAAACTTCATACATAATAACATAAATTAAACAAACATTTAGATGATATTATTGAATAAGAAATAAATCAATAATCATTTTATACATGTATAATTGATTATTATAATTCACAAAATATACTACATTAAAAAATTGATATAAATATGTTTGACGATATATAATAGGTAATTAATAAAAAGTATAATTTAACATATTATTGTACGATGATAGAGTCACTCAAACAAATAAATTCTACAAATACAATCAAAATCATTGTCAAAAAATTCTTCGTTTAATTTATGTTTTTCAATGTCTTGATGAGTCATCCATAGAACATTTAATTAGATAAGGAAAATTTATATGGCTATGAAGATATAACGTTCGGACCCCTCGATCGGGGTCACAAACATTACTGGGTGTGGTTTCAAGGATGTACGACTAACCTCACAAATCACCACAAGTTTTTCCAACCACAACATGAGTGAAGTCTTTCCAGCAACAAGCCTTTATCCACACGCCGCCTGAAAAAAATTCTATGGAGGTCACCTATCCCAAAACTACTCCAAGCCGAACACACTTAACTGTGGAGTACTTGTTCTATAAAGTGGATTCTCTAAAAGAAGATACACATTTGATAACATAAGTTGTTTCAAATCTCTTAAGTCATATTCAAGGTATTACACATGAATAATATTTTTTAAATCTTTTTGGTCATATTCAGGGTATTACATATGAACAATATTTTTTTGGCATAGATGTAGAAGATATGAAATATTCATATTTTAAAAGGGAACATAAGAGACCAGCACCCAAAAAGGAAAACGATACACACACAAAAAGAAAGAAAAAAGAAATAAGTCTTTAAATGAAGTAATCAAACTGAAAATTATTATATCACTTCAAAAAATTAAAAAAATAATCAAAATTATAACTTATATATTTATATACTGCAATAAAATGTCAAAAATACAATTAGGGTGAACCTGTGAAATATCACTATAGACTCAAAAGCTAATTTAAAACAAATAAATTTTGTGATTTAGAAAGATTATTAAGGGACGGAGGGTTACTGAAAAATAAGTTGTTCTTGTTGGTTTAGGGATCTTTTCCACCCAGAAATCAATATCCAAGCTAGTCCATCACCAATCCATATTGACAACACTTTCATGTTGCCCAAGAGGTCCTGCATGTACAATTTATGAAGGGTGTCCTTCAAAGGTGGTAATCCCGCCCAATGATATGCGAGAATCTTGTTGCATCCGTTACCGATATTAATTTGCATATGTGTGTGTTTAATTAATTTAGCTAATAAAGTTTCTCTAAGTTGTTATTAAAGTTATGAATTTAAATTTTATCTGTATCAATTTTTACGTATCATAATTTGCGTAAAAAGAAATTAATTTGGGACAAAAAAAATTATAATTTAGAAAGATCACGAGAGACGGAGGGAGTATTTATCTAATGATAGTTACTATTGTTTCCATCCTAAAAAGCACGAAAATATCTTTAAAAAACAAAAAAAAAAAAAGCTCACACAATCTAATATCGTTAAAGAATTAACTCAATCAAAAGATTAAACCGATGGTTAAACGTATAAGAATAAGTTTATACTCTAACACACCCATCAGCGAAGATGCAATAAATACCCCTCTTTACCTTGTACGATAATTAATACGAGAGTTGATGAACCTCGAACCTAATACCTCTCGTTCAAAAAAACTCATTACTATGTTAAAAATCAACTCAACCAAAAGTTTATAATCTAATAATGCTCTATTTATTTTTGTTTTTTTTTTTTGTATAAAAAGCACCTTTTCTTTACTTAGAAAACTCGTGGGACAAAAATTTGAATGAAAAGAAGGGAGCCTTTTGTCCCACGGACGTAAGTTATCATCATACTCTTCGTCTAACAATATAGTATCTCAATAAATCTTAAATTATTATACTAATTTTCACAAATTTGTAAGTAAACTTGCCGAACTGAAACAAACCTTATTACAGATAAATCAGACAGAGTTGACAAGAGTCGAAACTGAACTAATTTTCACCCTCTTTCGCCAAATATCCCGAACGACCAACCAAAAAAGATGCATGGGGAACATAAAAGGGAAAAAAATAAAAGAAAAGGCTGAGGTAGGCACTGAGGGAGGGTTAGGTGTACGTGGGGAGGAAATTAAAATTAAAATATTAAATGCTCTTTTCGAAGCATTGACTCTCTCCATGCATCTACCATTAATATAAACACGTATTTGCCCAACAGCTGTGCGGCACCTCAAGTCAAAATAACCAATAGTTTTAAAAAAAAAAAAAATAGGGAACCAAAATATATAGTAAACTTACCAACTTGATTAAAGGTCTTATTATAAGAACATTTAAAAAAATATTTTACATTAACTTATAAAAACTAGTATATATATATTAAATTGAAAATTTTGTGTGATTGAATAAAAAAGGATATGTTGTTTATAAATTATATGGTAAATTATTTTTATTATTTATAATTTTTATAACTATAATTATGTGTAGTGCTTCTTTTCGTCTGCAAAATTAGTATTAATTCGACATAATGAAAGTTTCAAGCTTGATCATAAACTAATTTGAGTTCGTGATAAAGTCTCTAATAATTAATACTAAAGTCTTCTTAAATTTAATTCCCCATTTCCCTACTATATTATTATGATTCATTTTTTTATTAAAATAAATTATCAACCTTATCTAACCTCATCTAAATAACCCATGTTAAAATTATATAACTTATTTATCAGGTCCACAGAAGACTCCTGACCATATAAGCCCCCACAGCTTTATCTCTAGTGACCCATCCTACCAGCAACACCAGCTGTATCACCTTCATGATTTGAATCTTCCGATACATTTCCCAAGCCCACCAACTTTGTCCACCACCGCCTTCTGATCCCTATATAAATCCCTCCATTGTATTCCAAACATATCAATCTCACTCATCAAGATCACCATCACTCACAATTCAGTAAAAATCAACGCAGAATTTAATTTGTGGGCAGTTATATCATGGCCGCTCTTCCCTTCTCTCTCCTGCTTATTGGGTTCTTCATCACTGCTGCCTCTGCCGGTAGCTTGTACCAAGACTTTGACCTCACTTGGGGTGATGGCCGTGCCAAGATCATCAGCAACGGCCAGCTTCTCACTCTTTCGCTTGATAAGACCTCCGGCTCAGGCTTCCAGTCGAAGAATGAATACCTCTTTGGCAAGATTG
This sequence comes from Talinum fruticosum, assembly GCA_021018815.1. Lineage (NCBI taxonomy): Eukaryota > Viridiplantae > Streptophyta > Magnoliopsida > Caryophyllales > Talinaceae > Talinum > Talinum fruticosum. The sequence goes on along the minus strand of JAITYX010000004.1, from coordinate 9,143,551 downwards.
ACATGCAGCTTAAACTTGTTCCAGGCAACTCTGCTGGGACGGTGACTGCCTACTACGTAAGTTACTCTATATTTAAGCTAATTTTAACTAAACCTTCTATTTATGTCATATAATAATATTGGACACTCAATAACTCCGAAACACACTTAAAATAACGGAAACTTTATTTAGTTATTACGACAACAAAAACAATAATAATAAGTAATATGAAAGCACCTGAATTCAATTATGAATAACATGGGCTAGAGCTCATAATGGTACGACTGGTACCAGTAAAGTTTCATTATATCCTGATACCACTGGCAATAATGGGTTACGTTTGTATTCAGCTGTCATCCCAGGGGGCGACCCATGATGAAATAGACTTCGAGTTCCTGGGGAATGTGTCCGGCCAACCTTACACGCTCCACACCAACGTATTCAGCCAGGGCCAAGGTGGACGGGAGCGGCAATTTCGCCTCTGGTTCGACCCAACTGCTGATTTCCACACCTATTCCATTTTGTGGAATCCCCAAAGAATCATGTCAGTATATACTTTTTTATCGAATTCATAAATGTCATTTAATGTTACTCTAAACAGAATTGAATACGCCAAAGTCGATCAGTATCTCATAATATGTATGAATTCCTCTGTTTCAGATTTTCTGTAGATGGCACTCCGATCAGAGAATTCAGGAATTTGGAGTCCATTGGTGTTCCATTCCCAAAGAGCCAGCCAATGAGGATATACTCGAGTTTATGGAACGCCGATGATTGGGCAACACAAGGTGGGAGAATCAAGACAGATTGGTCGAATGCACCATTTACCGCATCCTACAGGAACTTCAATGCAAATGCTTGTGTTATGTCCAATGGTAGATCTTCTTGCAGCTCGAGCTCGAGTTCGGGGAATAATGGCTGGTTTACACAACAGCTTGACAATGCCAACCAAGCAAGGATGAAATGGGTGCAAAACAACTACATGATATACAACTACTGCACTGATATTCAGAGGTTCCCTCAAGGCCTTCCCAAGGAATGCACTGCCACCACCTCCTAGATATAGATGATTGGAAGAAAGGCTATTTAGAGTCTTGCTAGTGTTGTCAGCACCACCCCCCCCAACCAAAAAAAAAAAACCAAAAAAAAGGGGGAAAATTCTTGCTTGTAAAATTCTTTAATTTGTTGTTAGTTTGGATAATCTAGGATATTTCCAATGTAAAATATATATATATATATATATATATATATATATATATGCAAACAGTGAAAGTAAAAGGTTTCAGTTAGCCCTAGTAAAAATACGAGTTTGGGTCAAATAAATTGGTTAATATTTAAAATTCGAAGAAAATATTTTATTTGTTATCTGATCTTTTGACAGTAAAAATAGAAAAATTCTGTATCGAAATTTAACATTTGGAAGAATAATTGATGACCATATCCAACTTTTTTCGAGTCGAACAAATTTAAATATTTAGATCGGATAATTTTGTCAACGCTGGTTACAGTTTTTCATATATTGCATGAGAAGCTATTTGCTTCCAGGTTCAAAGTGAAGCTAATAAGTACTACTTGCTAGTTGCTGCAAGTCTAGTCTTCAAATAATCTGGAAGATGTCCAAATTTGAATTTAGATTTCGAGCACCTCGAGCGAGCCCAGATAGACAGGATGGTCATGGGAGGGTTTGGGGCGCATTTATTAGTCAATATCCTGATTAACCTAATCTATACCCATTTTTTTTTTTAAAAAAAAACATATTCATGCATTTATCCGTGCGTATCTAGTTTAAAAAATGGTGCCCACCAAACTTTACGGCTTTTCCTATTTTATTCAATACTATTGTAGAGACAAAAATTAAATGGTGATAGTTTTAACATTAGAAGTTTTAATATTTAAATATCAAACATTAATTAATGATTGATTTTTAAGTGCTTGCTAGTATATAAAAGCCTTCTCTTGAATAAAAACATAATAAAAACCTTCTCGAAGTAGTAATTTGGGATATGCTATTATATTAGAATTCTAATGTATAAAATTTTAAATTTAAAAATAAATAATACTCTGTCCATCTATTAAAAAGTTTTTTTTTTTTTTTTTTTTGGAACAAAGGTAAGTATATCTATTGCTCCAAAGAGATAATTATATGGGAACAAAGGCAAGTACCAATCGAATAATAAATTTATGTTTGTCTTATAAGTAATAACACCAAATGCTTAGAAATGAAGCAAATTTTACAGATTTATATGGATTTTGATTTTATTGCTATCTCTAAAGTCCCAAAAGAAAAGAAAAATGATGACATGAGGGAAAATAAGGGAAAACAAAATTATAGGGGGTGGGGAGTGGGGAGGGCTGAGATAGGCAGTACTGGAACTAGAGTAGACACTGAGGAAGAGTTGGGTGGAAGTGGGGAATGTAATCAAAATTTTTAAATGCTGCGTATTCAAAACATTCATACCCCAGGCATCATCATAGTTTTCTTTATAAAATAAAAAATAAAAAAAATTGTGTGCATCATAAACTAAAAACGTGTTTGCCCAAACACTCACAGCTACGCAGCAAATCAAAATTGACATTAAAAAAATTGTTTAAAATTAAAAAGAGCCAAAACAGAGCACCTGAACCTGACCAATGACCATAAAAAAATCTTTTAAAAAAAACCATAAGCCTCCACAACTTTTTTTCTTATGTAGTAGGAGTAATGCCCCCATCCCACCAGCAAAACCAGCTGTGGGTGTACGTTTCTATCGTCATGGTTTCCCTTGCATTTCTAAATCCCACCATTCAACATTTCAACTTTATCTGCACTGCCCGTGAATTGCTATATTTATATTTTCTCCGTTTCAAAATTATAGTCCATTTTAAAAGAAAGAGTTTATTTTTGTGAGGTATAAATAAAATTTTATATTATAAATGTTAGTTAACTCTATTAAAAAGTTTTTAAAAACTATTACCATATACTTGTACTCAATGTCTATTTATATCGATTGTTATATCTCATTCGCATAAAAACAATAGCAAAGACTAATCTTGATTTGAAAGTATTGGACTATCATTTTAAAATGGGTGTCTCATTAATTTATTAGTGTATTTCAAACATATCAATATCTGTCACCGTACCGATTAGCACCAAAATATATAACTTGTGAAAGGATCAAGCCGACTTCCCTTTTATGTATTTATTTTTATTGAATTGTTAAGAATGGACCTCCTATTAAACTCTTATCATAGGAAAAGGTTCAATAGACCAATAAATTCAGAGACGGGACACCAGTGTTCAAGCCCATGACTAGGAGTGTAGCTGAGTCAAGCTAGCTCGCGAGCCCTCGCTAGCCGGTTCGCATAAAGGCTTGCCAAGCCGAGCCGAATTGAGCTTCAGCTTGCAATTTTGAACCTTGTAAGCTCGTCGAACCTACACGAGCTAATTACAAACGAGTAAAACGAACGAATGAGCTAACGAGCCAAGCAAACGAGCCTCAATTGAGTTCAAATTCATGTTTTTATAGTAAGTATATAAAGTGTGACTTTGAAAGTAAAAACAAAAATTTTAAAGAAGCATACTCGAACTAACGAGATAAGGACGAGCCGAACTCAAGTTCAAAGTTTTGATGAGCCGAGCTTGAGCTTAATTTTACCGAGCTTGGCCAGCCACGAGCCGAGCTCAAGCTATAAACGATACTCACGAGTCGAGCTCCGAGCCTTGTAGGTTCGAGGCTCGGCTCAGCTCGGATGAAAAATACCCCTACCCATGACATATCCTTTTTACTTCCAAAAAATTGTTGGGAGGTGACTTATATTTTGTGGAAATTATTTAAAAGAGACACCATTTTGAGATTGTATTTAAAAGTTCTGTTCATTTTGTTTTAACTATTTAAAAGCCATTTTTCGATCAAGTTTAATTTTTTTTTTTCCAATGAAAGCAATAGAAATTACTTAAGCACCCTTAGTGGAATATAACCCGTGACAAGCTTATTGAAAACTCATTTCGCTCTTGGAAAACATATGTTATTTCTCTCTCTGTGTCTCCCTACCTCCCTTTTATGTTCATCTACAAAAATTCACTGAAAAACCTAATTCCATTGAACAAGACATGAATACCACGAAGATCGGATAAGAAATTGGGAGGTAACGCCATGGTAAGTATTGTTTTTTTGTTTGCGTGCATTTTGTTTATAGTCATCTCCTAGGTAGTCATATGAACAATATCCAGCGTAATTTCCCTACTAGTACCACCAGTGTCCGTAGTTAGAGGGGGGTTATATTCACTCGGTTTGTAGTTGACTATAGAACCAAATAATCATCATCCGGGATCCAAGTCTTCTAAAGGGTATCATTGGGGTGCTGTGTTGTAAATTTGGGGCAAATTGGTGGATGGGTTAGGGTTAGAAAGTGAAATTGGTGATGAGTTGGGCGTAGAATCTAGAGAGAGAAACTTGGGCTTCGTTAAATCCCCAATGAATACCCTGTTACCAACGGTGGCAGTAGTATTGGAGCCTCGTTAGGAAGAATTAAGTCTTAAATTTATTATCGCAAGTGCAGGGCGTAGTTGTAGCTAGCCGGCAAGCACGGGTCGTGTCCACAGAGAGTTGTGTTTCAAATATCAAAGCTAACCTAAACTTTCTATCTAGGCGAATCAACACAGATGAGATAGATATGGTGATTAAACTAACCTAGAGAGCAATAAAAATAAAATACTCGGGTTGTAATTTTACCAATTAATAAACTAATTAATCAAGTCAAACATAAACCTACCCAAGTTTATAGAAGTATTTAGGAGTGGTCAATTGCACCATCAAAGCCTACCCAAGCCACACTTTCGAGGGTCATGAGCTAGTCTAGTTATTCTAACCACCTACTTTCGTGGGGTTAGCCCAACTAAACTACAAAAATAGCAACTTCGGACCTAGCTAGAATTCAGACTATTTTCATGCCAAAATCTCAACTATTCTCCTTACCCACACTAGCAAATTGACTCCACCTTTCGGTGATAGATCAACCGCCTAAAAATCAAGATGAAAAGACCCTTTCGGGCATCTCATCGAACCTATGTGGCAGGTATGAGAAACAATCCCAAAATACTAGTATAAACTAAGTAAGTAAAGACCTCAACGAAATCAATTAGCCATTAAGAGGCTAATCACAATCAAAGTGACACAAATTAACAATTAATTAACATGAAACAAAATTAACCTAACAACTACTAACAAAAATTGACTCGAAGAACAACATAAACTAACAGAATAAAATTAAACATGAGATTAAAAATTAAACTAACTACTACTAACATCAAAATATAATAAAAACCGAACCTTTAAATTAAACGAAACAAACTAAAGAGAAGGGAGAGATAAAAGGGAAGAAGTTATCGAGAATGAATCGAACCGAAACCGAAAATTGTCGAGAACCGAACTTTCTGAACTAATAATTAAAACTAAAACAAATTGAATCTCAATATTTACAAGAGGAAAACTAATTTAATTAAACTAAATTAACCTAATAATAAAACCTAAACTATGGCTCTCCATAAAAACCTCCCTGATGTTTTCAATGAATTCGAAAAGATAGCAGTTATGCATCGTTGGAAGGTAGCTGGTGCATTACATAACCCAAATGGCATCCTTCGATAAGCAAAGGTACCATAAGGGCATGTGAATGTTGTCTTCTCTTGATCACTAGGGTAGATGGGAATTTGAAAAAATCCCGAAAAACCATCCAAGTAACAAAACAAGGAATGCTTTGCCAACCTTTCGAACATTTGATCAATGAAAGAGAGGGGAAATGATCTTTCCGGGTGGCTTTATTCAATTTTCTGTAATCAATGCACATGCGCCACCCGGTAACAGTCCTAGTAGAAATCAACTCATTCTTTTCATTCTTAATGACGGTCATACCCCCTTCTTTGGACTAACCCAATCACTATCCGAGATAGGATAGATAATTCCAGCTTCAAGCAATTTCACAACCTCTTTTTTCACAACCTCTTGCATATTTGGATTTAAACGCCTTTGAGGTTGTCTATAGGGCTTATGACCATCATCAAGAAGAATTCTATGCATGCACAATGAAGGACTAATTCCTTTAATATCATCAATGCTATACCCAATGGCCCCACCATGTTTTCTAAGGACATCAAGCAATTTTTCAAGTGTTGGGCCTTCAAGTTTAACATTGACAATAACTGGAAAAGTGGAGCTAGGGCCTAAGAATTCATACCTGAGATGTGGAGGTAGAGGTTTTAACTCTACCTGTGGGGCCCTTTTCTCACCTTCCTTTGCGGTCCAAACCTCCACATTAAGGACCGGTAGCGAATGTGGTCTATGCTCATAGATTGGAGCATCATCAAGGAGCCTAGCATACTCCTTTGCCTCATCTTTCTGTCCTTCAATCACCTCTTCCCTAGTCAAAAGTGTTTCAAGAGGATCATCTTGCAAGTTGTGGTTCACCCCATGTCCACTAACAATCCCTTCCAAGATGTCAACCCGATAACATGAATCTTCAAGAGTGGGGGCAGCCATGGCTTTGGAGAGATTAAACTCCATCTTCTCATCTCCTACATGAAGGGAAAGCTTTCCATTCTTGACATCGATCATAGCACCAGCTGTGGCTAGGAAAGGTCTCCCTAAAATAATTGGAATCTGGGCATCTTCCTCCATTTCCATCACCACAAAGTCATAAGGGATGAAAATCTTGCCCACTTGGAGAGGCACATCTTCTAAGAGTCCCACCGGATACTTCACATAACGATCCGCAAGCTGAATGGATATGGAAGTAGGTTTTAAAACACCCATTTGAAGCCTCTTGCAGATGGAGAGAGGCATAACACTCACACTAGCTCCCAAATCACACAACGCCTTACTAATTGGCACATCTCCACTAGAGCATGGTATAGAGAAACTGCCTGGATCTCGAAAGCTTAGGGGCAACTTGTTTTGCAAAACAGACTGCACTCAGCTGTGAGAGACACAATCGCACTCTGAATTAACTTCCCTTTGTTAGACAAGTATGTCTTTCAAAAATTTTGCATAAGATGGTATCTCCGCAAGTGCCTCTATGAATGGGATGCTGATATGGAATTTCTGCAGAATCTCTATGAACTTGATGTACTTCTTTTGATCCTTAGTCTTTACTAATCTTTAGGGATATGGAACCGGAGGTTTGTAAGACTCAACAAGCTTCACTACAGTTTCAGTTTCAGCTTTACCCTTTGAACTTCCAATGTCATCCTTAGCACCCTAAATTTCAGCTTGAACATCTCCCTGTTTCTCCTCTTCTTTAGCAACAAAATCTTCCCTCATTAACAATTGTCCTGGGACCCTCCAACTCTTTCCCACTTCTCAAAGCAATAGCATTGACATGCCCCTTTGGATTGATCTCTGGTTGACCCGGCAAATGCCCTTGAGGTCTAGAAAGATGGCTCACTTGTTGGGCTATTTGGGAAATTTGGGTCTCAAGAATCTTGTGGTGAGTAGACATGCCATCAAACTTGGAAGTCAACTGCTTGATCGATTTACCTAAGGCCTCATTTGTTCTAGACTCGTGTTTAAACGAAGCTTTCCATTAGGCTCTCTAAGTTTGACTTCGAGGTGGGGGTTAAGGTGCTTGGATTGAAGGAGGCCCTAGGTTGAAAACCAGGTGGCAAGGGATTATTGTTTCTATAAGAGAAATTAGGATGATTCCTCCAGAGCGGGGTTGTAGGTTTGGGAGTATGGGTTATTTTGTGGTTTGGAATTAAAGTTTTGCAGGGCATTGGCTTGCTCAACGGTTTGGAAGTCAACTTGGCACTCAGCAGCCACATGCCCTTGCACTCCACATATCTCACAAACTACATATCCCTCAAAGTCCTCTCGCAGCAACATATGCACCTCGAAGTCCTCTGCAGCGACATTCGGCCCAACGATGGCCGAAATTTCCCGGACGCACTAGGGATGGCATAGTCACCTAGCGATCTCGGTTGCGGTCCTTGTTCCACCATTCTTTCCTCTCTTCTCCGCCTTCTCGCAGCTGCGCTGATTGATCTTGCTTGTTGCTTCGATTTCGAGGTCAAACGGGACAATTTCTCTCCCTTTTCGACTCCTCCTACGCATGCAAAAACAAAAACTATAACGAGCGTAAACAGGTTCAAGCACAAATCAAGAAAAGATAGGTGATGGGACAAGAACACAAGACCTAGTTTCAAGTCTTAAAGCAAATTTAGTACTAAAAAGAACAAAGATCCTCGACAACGGCGCAAAAAACTTGTTCGAGAAATAATATACCGTGAAGACTCGGACATTTCTCAACGCCTTTACGAGTTGCACTAAACAAGTCAGTATAAACAACCCCATGCTTTTAGAGTTTTGATTCCAAGGCATTCTCGGTATCACGAAACCTCTTCCGGTAAAAGAGTATCTTTACGAGTGATACGGCTTTCACTTAGTACATTTATTGCTTATCTGTTTGAGACTCGAAAAGTGGTTCTTTGTTCCGAGTCTATTCTCACTCAGAATCTTACTTCGATTACAAGCTCTATTTTTGTTAGAGTCAATATCTTTAGTCTGTTTTACACTTAGTCTATATCAAGTTATCTCACTCGATATTCTTTATGGAACTTGTTCTATCGCTTAGACTAAGTCGGATGGAATTTTGAGTATCATGGATATTGGACTCGGAAAATTCCATTTCATTTCGACTCGGATAATCAGTTGCTTAATTATCATAATTATTTTATTATATGTGTCTAACTTTGGACCAAAGTATTTTATACTTTGAGAACCAGAATTGATTTACTTTTGTAGGTTATTCATTCGAGGATACACCTTTTTCAAACTACAAAAGTAGCCAGGCTTCGAACGTCAAATCACCAGCAGACATGGCTTTTCACCTTCCCTACTTCGAGTCCCGGAAGATTGTGTCAAAAGTTGTCTGTTTCCAAATCTGGAAAACTGAAACGCTAAGCTTAACGGTGGTTTCCACCTTATCTTTCGAGACATTGCCAATGGTTTTGGGACTTCCAAGAGAGTTAAACCGTTGCCCAACGTTCACATTACAACGGATACTTTCTGAGTGACTCGAAAGCTTTTATCAACGGTCACGGAAGACTCTCGGTCAGCAGATGAAGATAACGGCTACTCTGCCTGGTTACCTATAAATTGAAGCCATCTCACAAGACTTGAAGGTTGCCGAACATATTGCTTATACACATACTTGCTCAAAGTTATTGTATTTACTTTCAATCTTCAACTTACAACTCCCACTCGTATTTCATTACTTTCGAGTTGTAAAGTCTTGTACTCGATTACATACTCTTTCTTACATCCTTTGTAAGGTCCCTTGACTAAGTCTGTAAAGGTTAACTCAGCTTAGTTGTCCCTAGCTGTAAGGGTTATCTCAGCTAGGAAGTACTAGATCGGATAAGGGAATTTCGAGTCTAGGAAAACTTGTATAGAGTTGTCTAAGGGAGCAACTCGGGTTCAGTCAGTTCACGGTATTTTGTGGACTCAAAATAGTGGATTTAACTTCGTGTCCGGATTGACACGGTCCGTGGTTTTCTGCCCCGGGAGGGTTTCCACGTAAAATCTAAGTGTTATCTTTCCGAGTTCATTCTAGACTCAAACAGTCTTACTCGCTCTTGTTCTTTCGATTGATTGCTTTCGAGTCCAAGCTTTTCCGACCCAGTTGATAGACTCATAATCTATCTTCCCCTTTACCTCTGCGCAAAAGAGTGTGATTCCACAAAAATTCCCTATCACCCTATTCACCCCCTCTAGGGTGACTCGGACTCTCCCGAGCAAACCTTCATACCGCAAGTGCACGGTGTAGCTATAGCTAGGAACCGGCAAGTACGGGTCGTGTCCATGAGGAACTCGCTTTCAAATACTAAATCCACCCAAAAACTCTAATCTAGGTAAAAACTCGGTTCGACAAGTGATTTGGTTTTCGGATTCAACTAATAACAAAACAACCGAGAGAGATTGATGAATAACAAGCCTTAGATTGGGATTAATCACTCTACTATATCTGAAACCAAAATCGAATACCGTTTGAGATTTGCCTATGCTAGCAGCTTTAGAAGGGGAGACACCAACTAAACCTATCTCGCATACTTTCGAAGGTCAAAGACTAATCTTGAATCACCTATTTTCATGGGATTAACAAAGAGCAAAATCACAAAGAATGCATCTCACAACCCCGATTAAAACCTTAATTATTTTCATATTGAAGTTCTAATCGTTCGCAACGCCATTCTAGGTAAGTTTTCATCTTTCGATGTTTACAAAACCCTAATAAAAACATATGAGTCCTCTTTCGAGGCAATCAACGAAAAAGTGATGAGCGAAGTGAATTCTAACCTAACAAGCATAGAACAATTCAATTGGTACTCAATTCATGATTATCAAGGCATAATAGGGATCAATCCCAACCTAAGTAGAGAAATTAGCCCGTAAACATGATACTAAACAATTGACAAAATTTAGGGAACATAGCCATGGAAAAACGAAGAGAAATTGTGAAGAAAAGACAAAGAGAAGAAATTACGATTACCGAATGAAAAACTTGAAGCGATTCAATCATACATAAAGTTGAAGTAGAAAATCAATAATGAGTGTTCTTGAGGCTCCTCTCAAGTTGCCTCTCGAAAACCCCGGCTAAATCTTAGAATTATGGAAAAAGATCCCTAAAAATTACAATTAGGAAACTTAAATATCCGCAAAAGCAGTAGTCACACGGGGCCGTGCGAGGTTGTGCTGCAATTTCGCACAGCCGTGCAAGTTTCGCACAGCAGGCCGTGCGAAAACTCTGAACTCTCTGCCCATTTCGCACGGCCGTGCAGCTTCGCACGGGGTACCGTGCACGACTTCAACTTCCGTAACTTCTCGCACAGCCAGTGCAAGATGCGCACAGGGGTCGTGCGGCCTTCTTTGACTTCGAACTCTTCGCCTAATGATCTGCACGGCTGTGCAGTTTCACACGATAGGCCGTGCAACTTCTCTTGATGTGTTTAAGGCTTCTTTCTTACCTCCTCTTGGGCCCGAACTCTCTTCTTCATCGCTTTTCATCAAATTAGCCTCGAATCTCTCTAATTTATGCCCAAAAACCTGTAATAAAGAAATTTACAAGCTTAGGTGACGATAAAGAAAAATAAGCGAAATCTAACCCAAAACTAAATATAAATCATTGAAATCGTCACATAATTGGGTTAGATAATGCCTTGAAAACCGATAAAAACGAGGTTTAACAAAGCCACAATTTATGAGGTAGTTGTCAAGTGGGGTGAAATCAGTACCAAAGTAGGAGATTAGTTTCAAATCAATTAAACACATAATTTTGGGGTAATTAAGTCAAATTTAAACTTTACATGGAGATTTCACAGAAAGCAACATAATTTTCTCCATAATTTTCAAAGGGACAATTCAAATTTAGACTTCAAAGAGAAATGAGATAATATAACAAAACCCTAAATTCATAGGAACTCTTTATATTCAACACCCTTTCCAATTAAAACTCAAAAAACTAACCACAAAAATAAAATTGGGACATTGCAACTCACCTTATTAGCATCAATGGCGATTACGGCAAGTCGGGAAGAGAAGACGAGAGAGAGAGAGATAGAGAGATAGAGAGAGAGAGAAGGGATGCTGGGAACAAAGGGGGATGGTGAACACGAAGGTACTATACACTCCTTTTTATTACTTTCATCGGTTACTAGAGCGAAGACGAGTAGTGATGTTTCATGGGTGCTGAGAACAATTACAGAGAAGAAATGCTCCAAGTAATGAAATTTTAGGGTTGACAGAGAAGATTTGGGCGAAGAATCTAGAGAGAGAATTGATTAAGAAGAAAGTGAAATATTGTGAACGAAAGAGGATGCTAAGAAAAAACCATATGAACATTGGGTCAAAATATCAGTAAGGGCAATCTCGCTATTGTACACTCATTTTCATTACTTTCATCAAAAAAAAATTAAATTTGACCGAAAAATGACTTTTGTAGTTAAAACAAAATAAACACAACTTTTAAATACAACTTCAAAATGATGCATCCTTTAAATAATTTCCACAAAATATAAACTACCTCCCAGCAACTTTTTACTTTACTTCCCAAGAAAATTGGCAAATGAAGTTCCTCAACATTGTGCCACGTGGGCTATAGCATCTCCGTTAGCATGTCAGCTTCAATTATTTTCATCTTGTTAAAAACCTTTTTTTTTTATCATGGTGTCTTTGCCATAACTTTTTCCAAGGTTTTGTAAGAATTCACAATAATTGGACCTTTAACAAAATCAAACAATACTTATATGCCGAAGAAAATTTTCAAGTAAATCAATTGACACCATGTATGGTAGTATCTAACGCCACTACTTTTATTAATATGGGATAAGTTACACCTTTCGCTTTTTTGGGTCTAAACAAGCTATACCTTTTTACTTCCACACTTTCTTACTAATTTATATATTTTAATTTTATATGAAATAGTGGTGCAAATAATGATTATAAATCTTGACAAATCAAATGCGGTGTTCAGCAAGACTGTCAGTGCAGAAACAAAGGGGTTAATCCTACAAACGCTAAGAATGAAAGAGGTGGACAAATATGAAAAATACCTAGGGCTCCCTACAATATTATCCTTGGCAAATCCAAGAAGGTTGTCTTCAACTGTCTCAACGAACGAATTTGGAAGAAATTACAGGATTGGAAAGAAAAATTCTTTCTAAACTGGGAAGGACATACTTATTAAACATGTGGCGCAAGCGATTCCTAAATAATTGATGAGTATATTCAAGTTACCCAATAAACTTCTTGAAGATATTCAAGCATTGATGGCACGGTTCTGGTAGGGAAGTTCCAACAGTCAAAGGTCTATGCATTGGAAATCTTGGGAACATCTTTGTCTGCTTAAGAACATGCGTGGATTGGGCTTTCTTGACCTCAAAACTTTCAACGCAACCCTCCTCGCAAAACAAACTTGGCGATTAATAACGGAGGAGAACACACTTACCCATAGAATCTTCAAAGCGTGATATTTCCCGCGAACCCAGGCCATCACAGCTTTGAGAGGATGGGATCCAAGTTATACATGGAGGTCCTTATGGGGAGCAAAATCACTATTGACCGAATGCCTGTGATGGAGAGTCGACAACGGCAAGGATATCCGTGTGTGGAAGGATGCTTGGATGTAGTCGAACTCCAATCTACCAATGTCGAGACCACTAGCAAGACCTGAACCTGGACTACTAGTGGCAGATTTAAATAAGGAGAACGAAGGGAAGTGGAAAGTTGAGTTGATTAAGAGAACTTTGGTTGAAAAAGATGTTGATCGAGTTCTTAGCCTGCCACTCAGCTCTCGGCTACCCCCAGACACGAGATACCGGTGGCCAAGCAAGGATGGGGTGTTCACTGTGAAATTCGCCTACTGGCTGGGACGACTAGGGCACATAATATGGACTAGTTCAATAGAGAAAACGGCAACGATTGGAATTGGTGCAGCCATATATGGGGAGTAAGTACACTACCTACATTGAAGCACTTCACTTGGAGGGTTTCTTGGGAAATCCTGGGTTTGAATCATGAACTGAAGTGGCGTCACATCAAAAATGATGATCTGTGTCCCCTGTGCAAATCCTCATCAGAAACTCTCTTTCATGCCATGTTCGATTGTCACCTAATTAAGCCTATATGGGAGTGCTATAGGCTCCTCTAGCCGGTGATGAAGGCCCCCGTACTACTATGCGGGAGTGTCTACTCTAGCTATGGGAAAGAGTGGAAGAAGACAGTTTCATCATGATCTTAGTTGTAGCTTGGGCCATGTGGACAGCGTAGAACGAGGTGGTCGTCAACAACGGATCACCTAACCGAATGCTGATGGCACACGTTTTCATTCGGATGGAGCATGACTCAAGATTGTCTAATGAGAGAGTGTCTGCTTCTTCGAGGCCAACAGAATCAATATCATTAGCCAGATGAAAACCACTGACAGCATGTATGATCAAAATAAATTCAGATGCATTTGTTGCAAGGAAGTAAGCATTGGCTTGGGCTTTGTGATAAGGAATGAGACATGTCAAACTTTAATGGTGGGCACACACCGAACAGAGATGAGATGGACGGTGGAGGAAGCTGAAACAGTTGCTATTCTGTGGTCTCACAAAAGCCACGGAGATAAGCCGCAAACGGGTAATGATATAGAGAAACTCTTTGGGTATCATCAGGAGGCTGCACTCAGGAAAGAGAGGAAGAAGTCCTATTGACCTCATTATGGAAGTCATTATGAGTTTAAATGGTCAATTTGATGTTCTACTTGCTTGTCACGTCAAAAGAGGAGGAATACGGTAACACATTTGGCCACCAAACTTAGCCCATAAAATGAATTTGAGAAAGTGTATCGTGAGAATTTTCTCCAAGGGATCATCTCCTTGGAGAACTTGATTTAAAATAATAAAGACCCTTCTTTTCAACAAAAAAAAACAATGGTAATAGTATTTTGCAATTTGGAGACTAGCCCCTTGTACTAAATCCTTTTTCATGCATATATATTTAATTTAAGTGTATTTCAATTTAAATGTTAAACTATCCTTTCCATGAAATTGACTAACTACAAATAATTCTAATCCCCATAATTTGGAAATTCGTATTCATAGGGTAAGATGCCTTTATAATATAGATTCAAAAATAAAAAACTTTTTTTCACACAATTCAATGTCTATCGAGGAATGAAAAGAAAAACAATTATTTCAATGAAAAATTAGCTAAAACACAAATAATGAAGGCATTCTCGATCCCCGTGCAATACTATTTAGTATTTACTGTTAAAAATAAACTATTTATTATTGATCAACACTCTCACAAAGTATATACATTTATCCCGAGCACCAATTGTCTGTTGGTGTTTATGTGCGTGCAATGAGCACGTAATGGCTTCGAGTGTATAGTACCACCACCGGGTGAGAACGTAAGTCTGTGTAAATGTACATATTATATATAATAGGACTTTTTTTTTCTATATAGGTAAAGATTTAAAAGGTGGCCAATAGACTGAATGGAGGGAGATTAAGTTATGGTATATAGTTGAGGCTTTTATTTGAAATTTGAATTGATTATTTCATCCAAAAAAAAAGAACCACTTGATTAGACTCAATATTATCCCATTTTAAAATAAATTCACAAAGGAATTTTTTTAAAATAAATCACATAACAACCATTGTTATGTGCTACATTATTGGCAGCAATACTAAGAAAATTAATCACATAAATTACCATCATATATATATATATATATATATATATATATATATATATATATATATATTAAAAGTTGGGTAGGATCTCCATATGAGTGATACATAAAATGCTTATGTTGAATTATTTTATAAACGTAGTGTTTATGTAAGATATGCATTTAATTATGTTTTAGACAATTAATTTGTATAAAATTGTGTACCATAAATTAAATAATTACATTGATCCAAAAACCAATTTGTTCACACATTCAAACATTAACATTCTATATATGTATTAGTATACTTTTTTATAATTTATAAAAGTTAGAGAGAATCAATGTATAAGTATTGGTTCAAAATGAAAATTGTATGATTATATCTTACACATATGTGATAACCATATAGGATTACTTGATTACATAAATGTCCGTCTAAGGTTAAATTAATATAATATTATAATTAAATATAAATAATTTTTTATTTGCATATGTATAAACTAATTAGTAAGAATGTAATATAATTACTGTTAAATTAATTAATATTTAAAAGATATTTCATGTGCTTATAAAAAATAAAAAGAAAAATTCTCACATATTAGAGAATTTTAAATAGTAATAAATATAAAAGTAAAAAAATTATATAAAGAATAGTAATTACATTGTTATAAAATTATCATTTATTTTAAAACTGTATATTTTATTATTTATTTACATTAATAAAATTATAACTAAAAATAACTAAAATTTTTGCATCCCAAGGGTATAACACTAGTGATAGGAAAAATTGATTACAAAACACATCCATTATCAGTTCAATATGATATGGATTCAGTATATGTAGTGTGGATAGACCTCCAAAATAAAAAATAATAAAAATAAAAATAAAAACTTATAGCACCGCAACCTATGAACTTTAACATGAATTCGCATCTATAAATAATTATCATATATAATATTTTATTTAAATTTTTTAAAATTTATTTCCTATTTTTATGTCCCCTTTCTAAATTATATTACATCATTGAACTCATAAATTCGGATTCATGACATGAGTGTTGCAGGCCGGAGACCCCACCCCTCCCCACCCCATGAAAGCAAGGTGCAATCATAGAGAAACAAAATGGTATAAAGTCGAGAGAGAGAAAATGAAAAATACATAAATAAATAAAAGAAGGGGGAAAATGATGATAGTAAAATGATAAGGCAATGGGGAACAACCATTGGGCCCTACAAGAGCAAAATGAATGGGCCTGGCGAAACGATAAACTGTATGATCAGTCAACGTGAAAACCAAATACTGTATGGGCTCGGTTTTTACTGAATAAAGCCACTTATACGGCTGTGGACGAAGTCTGGACAAATTTTAACATCATTTACAGTGGTGGTCAAAAATTAGATTGGGATCAAATTTAAATAAAAAAATTGATATAACTTTTTGTCTCATTCTCAATTTATACAGCAGAAATGGAATTTTACCAAAGCTAATAATTCTTGTTTTCTATTTCAAAGGAGGGTACCATAGCACCAACTGACCCCTATTAGCTCTTTCCTTAGCTTCGATGTTTGAAATTTCTGGAAGGTTATTCCCAGTAACCACAATATCATCAACACACGCAGCCAACAAAACAATAGAATCACCATCTGACTTGTGGAATAAAGAGTAGACATTTTTGGAAAATATTTTCTCGAAAAATTATCATTCTATTTTCTACCGTTTGGTAGTATAAGTGGTGGATAAATATTTTCCGGCGGAAAATAATTTCCTCAATCAAGGGAAAATAAATTTCCTTTTATGAGAAAGGAAGTTAATTTTCCTCTGCCTCAATTAAGGGAAAATAGAGTCATATCAATGAGAGTTCAAGTTCTAAACTTCTCTTAACTAGTACGGACTCGTGCTATGCACGGAGTAATGTTGTACAATGCATAACTTAAGAAATTATTGAATTATGCAGCGATTTTGTACTTGTGAGTTTCTTTTTCTCGATCATTTGATTTTATTGAATGATTACACTTTCAACAATATTCTTATACATGTTATCCCCTCATAATGAAAACGTTTTCGTGACTAATCAAAGTTATCGGAATCCAACACATAAAAATCATTAGAGCCCAAAACATAGTCATATTTCAATCATTCTAAATTTCAAAAGAATAAATAAATAATCTAAAATAATAAATAAAAAAGAATGTTAAAAAATATCATCAAGGTTTTAATATTACACACGTGATTTGGAATATTAAGAAGTTAGGCCCTCTAAGAATCAAACAATTTAAATAATCATAACTAATACAGTTATAGAAATAGTGTGACAATATGTTTTAAGATTAAACACATTATATGTATCAAAAGGTAAATATTAGTAGGAAAAGGAATAATATATGATCGATAGATATTGAGTTAGATGACCTCTACATAACAATAAATATCATTATGTCACAAATTAATATTACAATACAAAGTACATCAAATCAATAAAAGAATATCAAACTTATAACTCATAACTCTTTACAAAGTCCATACTAATTTAACTTAATAGACGCTTAGATAAATATTTATATGCAATGAATCTACTAAAACATCATTGACCTAAAGATAATACAATCTCTTAAAAAGTATACATATACCCATAATAGGATCTTATTTTTTAAAAATTATAAGGTGAATACAATGATTTATCCATTCTTACCTACCTCTCGCACAAAAGATAATTAAACATATAATAACTACTTATATTGAGATTAATAGTGAAAAATATTATAATGATAGAAGTGATCCAAATATATTTAATAATAATAGGTAATTTGTATCATAGTAAAGGGAATGATAGGTCAATTCGCGGCGTAGGGTAATAAAATCATATATGTTTTGTACTTATATTGAAAATTGATCGCGATTTTAGTAGTGAATCAATGGGGCAAAAATATTGATAGAATTGAGATTTTATAAATACATGTTTTACTCAATTAACAACCAATTGCTTCCCTCAAGACACAACTTTTCCTCTCAAATAATTAACATAATAAGAGTAACATGAAATTCTATTTCAAGATTGCGGGAGGTTTGATGGCAAATACTCATCTTTTAATAATTTAGAAAACTTACAATAGTAAAAGATATGATTTAAATATGTTTGTCAATAATAAGTCATAGATAGACATGTTAGGAAGAAACTAAAATAAACTGTATTTGTAACAAAAAAAATGATCTCGTATGTTATGCAAAAATTTTGAGACAAATGAATTTATTCAAAATCCTACGGGTTTAATAAAAGTTGGCATATTAAGTTTGTAATCCTTTAAACATAACACAATTACGAACTTAAAGTACACAAATTACGAACTGAAGCAATATAATTCCTAACTTTTTATTCATTACGTTTTATTCCACAACATATTTGAATAATAATTTTCTATCTTGTAGGCATTTTTAATTATTAATATCAAGTATATATGTAATTGTTATATTTTTATTATATTAATTTATGATTTATTAAGGTTTATTAAATCATTCTGTACATAGGATGAAGATAATAACCAAATTGTTTAGTGGGATAGTTAAATATTTAAATATTATTTTGAACTTCACGTTAGACACAATTACTATATTTCAGGTCCAAAATAATATTGCATATCAATATACATAAAAATAAATGAGAGCTAATATAAAATCCAAACCCTAAATAAATAAATACATAACTATATATATTTATTTTATTTTATGTCTTAATATATTTTAATTTTTAGATTACTTTTCTTTTCATTTTTGTTATTTTTTAGTTAGTTTGTTAGAAGTTAGAGTAAAATTAGTTTATTTATTTCATTTTTTAAATTATTATTATTATTATTATTATTATTATTATTATTATTATTATTATTATTATTATTATTATTATTATTATTAGAGTCCATAGATGAGTGGAAACTTATTTTTTAAATTATAAATTATTTATTTTTTTATTGGACGAAACTCCTTAATTCACTCTGGTTGTAGCATTTCAAAATTTGAAAAGATTGGCATTATATAGTGTATAGATTATTATTATAGTTATTATTATTATTGTTATTATTGTTATTATTATTATTATTATTAGTATTATTATCATTATGATTATTATTATCATTGTGATTATTATTATCATTATGATTATTATTATCATTATGATTATTATGATTATTATTATTATTACTAGTCCGGACTCGTGCTATGCACTGAGTAATGTTGTACAATGTATAACTTAAGAAATTATTAAATTACGCAACGATATTGTACTTGTGAGTTTCTTTTTCTCGATCATTTGATTTTATTGAATGATTTCACTTTCAACAACATTCTTATTCATGTTATCCCCTCATAATGAAAACGCTTCGTGACTCATCAAAGTTATCAAAACCCAACACATAAAAATCATTAGAGCCTAGCACACATTTCTCTTCCAATTATTCTAAATTTCAAAAGAATAAATAAATAATCTAAAATAATAAATAAAAAAGAATGTTAAAAAATATCATCAAGGTTTTAAGATTACACACGTAATTGGAATATTAAGAAGTCAGACCCCTCTAAGAATCAAACAATTTAAATAATCCTAACTCATACAATTATAGTAATAGTGTGACAATATGTTTGGGTATCAAAAGGTAAATATTAGTAGGAAAAAGAATAATATATGATTGGTAGATAATAAGCTAGATGACCTATAGATGACAATAAATATATCATTATGTCACAAATTAATATTACAATACAAAGTACATCAAATCAATAAAAGAATATCAAACTTATAATTTATAACTCTTTACAAAGTCAACACTAATTTAACTTAATAGACGCTTAGATAAATATTTATATGCAACCAACTTACTAAAACATCATTGACTTAAATATTTTACGAACTCTTAAAAAGTATACATATACTCATAATGGGATCTCATTTTTTAAAAATTATAAAGTGAGTTACAATGATTTATCCATTCTTACCTACCTCTCGCACACAAAGATAATTAAACATATAATAACTACATATATTGAGATTAATAGTGAAAAATATTATAATGATAGAAGTGATCCAACTATATATATATAACAATAATAGGTAATTTGTATCATAATAAAGGGAATGATAGGTCAATTCGCGGCATAGGGTAATAAAATCATTTGTGTTTTGTACTTATATTGAAAATTGATCGCGATTTTAGTAGCGAATCAATGGGGCAAAAATATTGATACAATTGAGATTTTATCAATACATGTTTTACTCGATTAATAACCAATTGCTTCCCTCGAGACACAACTCTTCCTCTCAATTAATTAACATAATAAGAGTAACATGAGATTCTATTTCAAGATGGCGGGGAGGTTTGATGGCAAATACTCATCTTTTGATAATATAGAAAACTTACAATAGTAAAAGATATGATTTAAATATGTTTGTGTCAATAATAAGTCACGAGATAGACATGTTAGGAAGAAATTAAATAAATTGTATTTGTAACAAAAAAAATTGATCTGTATATTCTGCAAAAATTTTGAGATAAATGAATTTATTCAAAGTCCTATGGGTTTAATAGAAGTTGGCATATTAAGTTTGCAATCCTTTAAGCATAACACAAATTACGAACTTAAAGTACACAAATTACGAACTGAAGCAATATAATTCCTAACTTTTTGTTCATTACGTTTTATTCCACAACATATTTGAATCATAATTTTCTATCTTGTAGGCATTCTTAATTATTAATATCAAGTATATATGTAGTTGTTATATTTTTATTATATTAATTTATGATTTATTAAGGTTTATTAAATCATTTTGTGCATAAGATGAAGGTAATAACCAAATTGCTTCCTCGGATAATTAAATATTTAAATATTATTTAAATTAGTCTTCTTCACTTAATTTTATTTTTATATTATTATAGGATTTAGTTAGAATCTTTTTAATCTGTTAGTATTAATTTTTTTAGTTTCTATAACTGATTTGATAATTTTTTAGATTTTTTATATTTAGGTTAAAGCAAGTCTTTAATTTAATAAATTTATAAATTTAGTTTTTTCATTTTAATTTTAGGTGTTTAGGATATATTCGGGTCCAAAAAATAATTTTAATATTCTGGTAATTTTCTTATTAATTTTCTCATTTATTTGGTGTAGTTTATTATTTGTTTTACTTTCTATTTAAGATTATATTTTTATTTTATTATTTTTCATTCTGTTTAATTTTTCTGGAAAACTATAAAAAATATTTTTGGATTTTAGGTTACTTTTATATTTTTATTTTTGATTTAATTTATTATATAATTTTGTATACTTTTTATTTATTAATTTTCTACTTTATTTTATGTTTTATATTTTTATGAATTAATTAGGATGATTAACTATTATTTAATTTCTATATTAAGATTAGATAATTTTATAATATATAACTGATTTGATAATTTTTCAAACTTACTGTTTAAGTTAAAGCATGTTTTTAATATTTTGATAATTTTAAAATATTTTAGGTTTTGAGGCTATTAGGTCCATAAAATAGTTTTAATATTTTGGTAATTTTAATTATTTATTTTCGTATTTATTTAGTGCATTTTATTATTTGTTCAACTTTTTGTTTAAGATTATATTTTTATTTTATTATTTTTAATTTTGTTTAATTTTTCTGAAAAACTATATTATTATTATTATTATTATTATTATTATTATTATTATTATTATTATTATTATTATTATTATTATTATTATTATTATTATTATTTTGGCATGGAGTAAAAAAGAGTCCATATATGAGTGGAAACTTATTTTTTTAAATGATAAATTATTTATTTTTTTATTGGACGAAACTCCTTAATTCACTCTGGTTGCAGCATTTCAAAATTTGAAAAGATTGACATTATATAGTGTATAGATTATTATTATTATTATTATTATTATTATTATTATTATTATTATTATTATTATTATTATTATTATTATTATTATTAGAGTCCATAGATGAGTGGAAACTTATTTTTTAAATGATAAATTATTTACTTTTTTATTGGACTGAAACTCCTTAATTCACTCTGGTTGCAAGCATTTCAAAATTTGAAAAGATTGGCATTATATAGTGTATAGATGTGCCACCATTAGTTTCTTTTTCCAAATTTTGTCCTTATCTTTTCCCTTTTTTGTTGTAAAGTTTATAGATAAAAGTTTTTTTACAGTATTTGTTTCTTTTTTTAATTTCTATTATTTTATACATGAAAAAGTTTAATCATAGGGAGATGTACAAACTTATCAAATTTAGGTGCTCAACATATATATATATATATATATATATATATATATATATATATATTTGTGTTTTGAAGTTGAATTAGTTATTTACCTTTTCTTTTCATATTTATGGGGTTTTTATGGTTGATTTTTGCATTTAAGTAGATATTTTAAAAAATTATTTTTCTTCTACCAAACAAAGGAAAATATGGGTGAAAAATGATTTTCCTTGGAAAATATTTTCCCGCAACCAAACACACAAAATGGATTTGAGCTCAGCATTCCACTGCTGAGAAGCTTGCTTTAACCCATACAAAGATTTATAGAGTTTGCAAACAGTGTTGGGATGAGAAACACTTAAACCTGGTGGGGGAGTCATGCAAATTTCTTTATCCGAGTCACCATGTGAAAATGCATTTTCACATCTAGTTGATATACAGGCCAACCTTTCTTAACTGCAGTGGCAAGAAGACTCCTGATTGTAGTCATTTTTACCATGGGAGAGCATGTCTCAATATGGTCAATCCCTTCTTTTTCAGTGAATCCCCTTTTAACCAACCTGGCTTTGCGCCTTTCCACACTACTACCAGCTTTGTACTTAATTTTAGCTTCCACGGAAACTAATTTTAGCTTTGTACTTAATGTTATTGTGCAACCTCTTCATAATTGTGAGGTTCTTGTAACACTCTAAACTTTGCAAAAATACTGACTTTGAGCAGCAGTAGCTTAATCATTGATGGTTGAAGCATTGCAACGAATTGAAGTAATTGTATTAATACAAACAGAGTTCTCTGGTGTAGAATTGCCCAAGGTGATATTGCTACAAACATAATCTGTCAAATAACTTGGAGGTTTATGTGACCTTGCAGATGTCCTTATAAGAAACTCAACTGTAGGTGTTGAATGTTGTGGTGCTGTTGCTGTAGTGTCATTCGCAGAAGGTTGAACAGTTATGTCTAACCTAAAATAATTCTTAGGAAACGGAAAAATAGTGGCAACTTTGTGTGTAGTAGAAGAAGAATGATATGGAAAAGCCTCATCATGAAAGACTACGTCTCTGGAGGAGAAAATCTTGCATTTATCCAAATTCAACAGATTATAAGCTTTTTGTCCAAAAGGATATCCTATAAAGACACAAGGCACAACTCTTGCTTGAAACTTGTCTCTTTTGGCCTTCAATTTTCTTACATAACAATGGCATCCAAACACTTTTAGGTGATCATTACCAGGGGCATGCCCAAACAATACTTGATAAGGGCTTAGTCCTTTCAGAACTTTACTAGGAAACCTATTAATCAAACAGGTAGTTGTCAACACACATTCCCACATATGTTAGGGGCAACCCAGACTGAAACCTCAAAGCTGTAGCAATCTCCAAGAGGTATTTGTGCTTTCTTTCCACAACTCCATTTTGTTGTGGTGTCCCCACATAACTAATTTGATGTATGATCCCTTTTGCAGCAAAATACTCTATGGCTTCTGTGAAAGTGTGTTAAACCTCATTTTTATCGGTTTTCAAGGCATTATCTAACCCAATTGTGTGATGATTTCAATGATTTATATTTAGTTTTGGGTTAGATTTTGCTTATTTTTCTTTACCGTCACCTAAGCTCGTAAATCTCTTTATTACAGGTTTTTGGGCTTAAATTTGAGAGATTCGAGGCTAATTTGATGAAAAGCGATGAAGAGGAGAGTTCGGGCCCAAGAGAAGGCAAGAAAGAAGTCTAAAACACATCAAGAGAAGTTGCACAGCCTACTATGCGAAGTTGCACAGACCTACTATGCGAAGTTGCACAGCTGTGCGAGATCATTAGGCGAAGGGTTCGAAGTCAAAGAAAGTCGCACGGCCCCCTGTGTGAAGCTGCACGGCTGTGTGAAATGGGCAGAGAGTTCGAGTTTTCGCACAGCCCCTTGTGCGAAGCTGCACGGCTGTGCAAAACTGCGACAGAATCTCACACGGTACCCCGTGCGACCTTGCACGGTCGTGCGACTCACATGCTTCCGCAGATATTTAAGTTTCCAAATTGTAATTTTTAGAAATCTTTTTCCAGAATTCTAAATTTTAGCTAGGGTTTTCAAGAGGCAGCCCCAAAGAAGACTCAAGAACACTCAATTCTAATTTTCTACTTCAAGTTTATGTATGATTGAATCACTTCAAGTTTTTATTCGGTAATCGTAATTTCTTCTCTTTATCTTTTCTTCACAATTTCTCTTCGTTTCTCCATGGCTATGTTCCCTAAATTCTGTCAATTGTTTAGTATCATGTTTATGAGCTAATTTCTCTACTTAGGTTGGGATTGATCCCTATTATGCCTTGATAATCATGAATTGAATGTCAATTGAATTGTTCTATGCTTGTTAGGTTAGAATTCACTTCGCTCATCACTTTTTCATTGATTTCCTCGAAAGAGGACGCATATGTTTTTATTAGGGTTTTGTAAACATCGAAAGATGAAAACTTACCTAGAATGACGTTGTGAGCGATTAGAACTTCATTATGAAAATAATTAAGGTTTTAATCGGGGTTGTGAGATTCATTCTTTATGATTTTGCTCTTTGTTAATCCTATGAAAATAGGTGATTAAATTGTGCAAGATTAGTCTTTGACCTTCGAAAGTAGGCGAAGATAGGTTTAATTTGGTGTCTCCCCTTTCTACACTCGCTAGCATAGGCAAATCTCAAGCGGTATTCGATGTTGATTTCAGGCATAGTAGTGTGATTAATCCCAATCTAAGGCTTGTTATTCATTGATCTCTCATAGTTATTTTGTTTTTAGTTGAATCCAAAAACCAAATCACTGTCGAACCGAGTTGTTACCTAGATTAGAGTTTTTAGGTGGATTTAGTATTTGAAAACGAGTTCCTTGTGGACACGACCCGTACTTGCCAGCTTCCTAACTACAGCTACACCGTGCACTTGCTGTAAATATTTCTCTCAACAAAGTGCTCGACTCAAAAGCATTATCTAGCCCGATAATCTGCATTTATCTTTATATTTAGTGCTAGTCGTTTCTACAAAGGCCTTGATTAGAGATAGTGCAATGCTATTTGTGGACAATAAATGAGTCCATGTTGTCCTACTTTAGTTAAAATAATACTTATATTTTGTAATTCTCATGTAAGAGTTGGGGGAGAGACAGAGCGTGTGAGAGTGTGAGAGTTGGGGAGCAGCAAAAACAACGGTGGCTTGGTAACCGCCCAGTCCGAGCCCGAAAATTCACTTGATTGGTGACCCATTTCATGCCTAATCCATCTAAGTTATCAAATGGGTTTTGACCCTATTTTTTCAGGCCACCCAATTAAACCCATTGGAAACCCTGTCCATTGCCCAGGTCTACTTATATCCACTGTATGTTTGTACATGATAGGGTCCCCTATGACCGAGAAAAAGGCAATCGATGCTCGCTTAGCTTTAGGACAAACAATATATCGCTTTATTATCTCATCGGATACATGACTTGGTACTAAACCCAAACTCGAATCATACCGAGAGGCAAATGTCGTAGTCTAGCATGCCTTAAAGAAACAAAACATGCTTGGGATTTGACATTACAAAACAATTTGTCCTGCAATGAATCATCCACAAGTGTTCAACACTTTTTTGGAGACAAGAAACAGTGAAGAACTTTCGTAAAACTAACTTCGAATTCAAAGCAATCCCTGAATACAATAGTTAAAAGCCTCTATAAAACCTACCAAGATCCTCGTGGCCTCTTCATTGAAGGGGAGATGCGGTATTCAAGACGTAAATGAAACATTGCCTTCGAGCACATAATTTGCTGATTGACAACAAATTATATTTGAAAGTTGGAATATGAAGAACCCGATGTAACCGAAAATTGGCACCCGAAACCGAGCATATATGAGTAACTTACGCATGTTCCTCATTTGGTAAAGTAACTTCAAAAAAAGGTGATTGTTTAAGGCACCAAGGGTGTGTTTGGTTGAAGGGAAAATATTTTCCCAAGAAAATATTTTTCATGGGAAAATGAATTTCCAAGGAAAACCATTTTCCATCCATATTTTCCTTTGTTTGGTAGAAGAAAAATAATTTTCTAAAATAGTTTCTTAAATGCAAAAACCAACCATAAAAACCCAATAAATATGAAAAGAAAAGGTAAATAATTAATTCAACTTCAAAACCCACACCTAAATTTGATAAAATCAACCTTTTTCATGTATAAAATAATAAAAATTAAAAAAATAATGTAAATGAACTTTACAACAAAAAAGGGAAAAGGATAAAGATAAAACTTGAAAAAAGAAAATGAAGGTGGCAAAGTAAGAGAAGTTTAGAACTTGAACTCCTATTGATAAGACTTTATTTTCCCTTAATTGAGATAGAGGAAAATTAACTTCCTTCCTCATAAAAGGAAATTTATTTTCAATTGATTGAGGGAAATTATTTTCCCCGTAAAATATTTATCACCACTTATGCTACCAAATGCCGGAAAATAGAATTATAATTTTCCGAGAAAATATTTTCCACTCAAACAAACACGCCCAAGTGTGTGAACATAGTTTCGTCATAGCACATGTGATCATTGGCCCCAATTGTCTCTGAAGGTCTCAATGTAATTCAATTTCTCTACTATCTGTGATGGCCCCAACATTTTGCTACTGAAAACTGTAACTTCTAAATGCTTCCACTCTTCAAGCCTTTGAAATGAAAACTAAATTCCATGAGAATTGACAAGTTTGGTGAGAAGATTGTAGAGTCTGAGGGAGTGACCAAGTGCCTCGTACTGAAGCTCATTGCTCACAGCTTCAACCAATTATTAGTTGAAACTATAATGATAATATGAATATCAGAAACCAGACATGTAAGTTCAGGTCTAAACAGAGAAAAGGGGGCAGGGCAGTGGATGGACATATAAAAATTCCAAACATGGTATACACAGAGAAAAGGGGGCAAGAAAGAGAGAGAGAGAGAGAGAGAGAATGCAAAAGGTTTGACTTCCCATCTTTGAATCTTCTCCGAAGCTACATACAAAAAGAATCTCAGTCAATTCGAATCACTGTGACTGGGTTCTAAAGCTACATACAAAAAGAATCTCAGTCACTTCAAATCACTATGATAAGGTTCTAATGCCTGTACACATTTTGCAATTGGCCAAAGCCCCCAAAAAGAGAAAACAGTCAAAGCTGATTCTCTGACCACCAACTACTATAACCCTACTGTCCTACCGCAGAAAAATCAGGAACCATCCCCAAATGCCCTACATTCCAAGATCTGAGAGTGCCAGATAGTCATCATTATCAACAGCAAAGCTAATCCCGTTACGTCCTTGTCCTGACTGACAGTGTGTCAGGAAATTGGATCCCATATGGCCTTCAACTTCAAAACTGAAAGCATCAAATCCTTGGCCAGAAACAGGACCGGCATCAATCAATCGTAGCAATTCTTCTGCATTGAACATCTCTTCAGGCGTAACATTCTCCAAAAAGTCGTTGATATCAATGGTTTCAACACAGGTGTCCTCTAATCCACAGGCTATATAATCATCTTCCTCCTTCACAATCAGGTCACCTTTCATCATCAGGGCAGTTTTGCCAACACTCGAGAAAACTTTACAATTATCATCAGAAGGTGTAGTTTGCTCAGAGAATGAAACTGCTTCTGTAGTTGAGATTATAGCAGATTCCCAGCAGCCCATGCAGGATACCTTAGATGTCAATGATGATGGGTAATTGGGCAAGTTTAAATACGCAGTGGCACCAATCATGGCTCGAGCAGCTTCATCATAAGCAAGTGCAGTTTCAAGGGCAGTAGGAGGAGTGCCAAGACAGAGTCTCTTTCCTCGGCTCGGCTCTCCAATCTCAGCAACCCATTTACTGCAAATCCGAGCATTCTCAGGCCCTCCTTTGCGTTTCATACATCCCTTTTTTGAGCCCTTTGCATGCACTTTTCGGACCCGCTTTCCGTCCCCATTGCATAAATCAAGTGTACAGTTGACTTCCTTCCACTTTGCCAGGCATTCGGCTACAAAATTTGGCCCATCTTTTCCCCTTCGAGACTTCCCTTTTCTGATGTTATGATCAGGGACACTGGAATAAGAACAAATTGGGTTAGCAGAAGCGTTAAAGTAATTGAAAGTGAAAAACATTACAATTACTAAAAAAACACAAAAAAGAGGAATATGAAATCAATTAAGCAATTTCTACGTGAATCGCGAAAATTGCCGCCGCAGGAAATTGAAAACCCTCAAAATTGTAATCGAGAACAGAAACCCTAGAACGCGGCTACGATGCTTTTACCGCTCCAGTTGGCAACTCGCAAATCAAATTTTTCTCGCTGTTCCACTCGACAAACACCCCCAACCTAGAACCCTAGCAAAACCCCAGATAAACAACGCGACAGGGAAAAATTACTCCATAACCAACAAAAACCCAGTTTCTGGAATAACGAATCGAAACTATAAAACCAATTCTGACCCAATAAAACCCTAATTTTGAGAAAGTCGCAACTATACGAGAATAAGTAACTCTACAATTTGATCAAAACTAGAAAGAGAAATAACCCACATTTGAAGAATCACGGACGCCATTTGCAAGATATCAGATTTCCAAACAGCTCCTAGGGTTTCACACTCGAATTTTCCCTCTGAGCCTTTCTCCAGTTTGAAGATTTCTTCGCAATCGCAGACGAGACAGATACAGATAGAACAACAAAAACAGAGGTGAGGAGGTTCTAAAGAGCGGAGTAGGAGAGGCTTTTATAACCTCCGATGTCTGGTTACTTGCGCAGAATACCGTAGATTTTAGCCGCCTTATGTAGTGTTAACGGCCAGGGGTGTGCAAAGTCGTTCGTCAAAAATCCAAATCATAATCGAACTGAAAATTTTCGGTTAACCGGTGTTCGGTTAATCGAAGATTTCAGTTCGACAAAAGTCGATCCGTAATTAAACCGAAATACGCGGTTAATCGAGTTTTGATTCGGTTAATCGATCTTTCGGGTCGATTAACGACTAACCATTAAAAATAGAAAGAGAAAAGGAAGATTTAGTTCACGAGCACACGACATGATAACATTGACAATTTTCCAATCAATTGAAAGTCAAAACAAAGTGTGTATCTCGTAGTATCAAGCATCGGGACAAAGTTTTAGGCATAAGTACATCCAACCAATTGATTCAAAAGTAAAACCAAAAACAAAAATCTACTAAATCATATGAAAATCAAACAATTACTGAAGCAAAAATACAGAGTTGCAATCGCTAGATGAAGAAAAAGGAGGGTTCAATGTTGTTTGAAATTCGCTTTTGAGGACTCCAACAATTTGAATTCTAAAAAACCTTGGGCGATCGGCGGCGGCAAAATCTTGGAGCATTAGGTTGATCGGCGAAATAGTATCGTGAGCACTCGGAGGGGGAGAAGACGGACGGACGTCGAGCAGCAAGCAACCGCCGGATCTGTCGGGAAGGCATCAACCACCGCTACACCGACCCCGGTGAGGGTCGGGATGAGTGGTCGACGGGAGGGAGAGAGGGGGAGGGAGCGAGAGAGGATAGGAGAAGAGGAGAGCGAGAGAGGTAAAGAGGAGAGAGGTGCTCGCTGTTGAGGGGCGAAAATAAGAAGTTAGGATTTTCACACAACCCATAAAAAGGTTATTTATACTCTGGTTTTTTTTGAAAAAAGAATCGATTCGATTCGATTAACCGATTTTTACTACCTCCGAATCAAAACCGAACCGTGAACCGAAAGTAATTTTCGGTTCGTTAACTGAACCGATTTTTTGGGAAAAACATGTCCGGTTGATTGCTTTTTCGATTTAGTTTATCGATTTTTCGCGTCGGTTTTTCAATTTCGATTTTTTCGCACTCCTTATTAACGGATATTAAGTTGCCACATGTCCGTATTTTTTTCCGCGTAAATCCAGCTACAGCTGTATTCTTCTATCTTTTGGAATAATCCAGCTGTATTCTTCTTTAATAACTTTTTTTAACCCCCCAAATTACTCGCCCCTGACCTCACTCCGTTGTGCTGTGATGCTTTCCTCTAAAAAAAAAAAATTAATCTTAATTTTTTTGTTGTGATCATCTAGAAATAATTATTTTATGGTAGTATTGCTTAAATAACTTAGGTTAGTTTTTTACCTCTTTCATCTTGAATTCAATTTAATTTAAGAAAGTATGTTCGGAATATTTATCGATTATATTATATTTTAAATTTAATAAGTTTTGTTCATATATTTTTCTTTATTTTTGCACTTAAAAAGAGGTGGTGTGTTTTTAATGTGATCTAAACTAAAAAGAATATAATTTTATAAAAAATATAATATCCATCGTTAATGAAGAGGGAATGAGATTTATTTTTCCCGACATTTAGGCCATGTTCGGCAAAATGAGATCGTTTGAGTAGCGGATAACCTGTTTGGGTAGCGGATAATTGTTTTATTGTAACCGTTAGCTAATAGTGGTTTAACTAGTTGTTCATAAACAATGTGTTCGGTTCAATTAGTCTGTTGAAATTAGCTGATAAACATAAAATGACGAAAAAGGACATGATATTATTATTATTATTATTATTATTATTATTATTATTATTATTATTATTATTATTAGTAGTAGTAGTAGTAGTAGTAGTAGTAGTAGTAGTACTACTACTACTACTACTACTACTACTACTACTACTACTACTAAGTTTGTAATTAGTTTTCATCAACATAAAAAAAATTCCTTAAATTCAAATTTAACAAAATTTATTTGACAATAGAGGATCAATAAGTAAAATAAAGCCCAAACTACTGAAATAAGTCGAAACAAACACAAGCTAATATTTCATAATGAAAAAGAAAACTACATTTATCTTGTTACTTGGTTGAATTAATTTTGTCATTTAGCAAGTCATAATTCCACAAAGCAATTCGATCACGAATGTCCTTCATTTCAGATCTTTGTCTCGATATTTTCTTCATTTGTGGAACTAGCATTTGAGAGCTCATCAATGGGTATGTAATTTGGATGTTGCTCAAGTACCGAAACACTCAATCGTTTGGTGAATAAATACGAATGTAATTGTGTAGTGCAAATGTAGCCATCTTGTTGGTGGGTGTGCTCTATGGTTTTTTCATTGCCATAGTATGTGGTCGGAGGATCAATGAACGCCACTATCATGTCCGCTCGACATGCTGAACTTGTCTCGATCAAATACCACTCAGAAGATCAAAGAAACAAAAACCAACATATTTGACCTACTAGAAAGTTAGGAATGGCTGAACTTGTCCACCATACCGCCCGACATGCTCGTCCATATAACAACTTCGGATATCCATAAGACGAAACTCGATTGATTTATAGAATATACAGCTCCAACTTTCTGCTTTTCGATCAAATACTACTCTCATAAATTCACAATCTAGAATCTACATACATCCATGAGCCTAGCTAAATCATGTTCCGTGAAATATTCAGCTAGGCTAAAAGCAAAAGATTGTCTAAATAATTTAAATACCTCAAATTTGAAATGTGACTTGCAATCGCTTTTCGTGAAATAATTGGACATTCTAACAAGACATTGCTTTTGATCCAAAAGCATTCGAATTGCAAAACAACGGTCTATCATGCAATTAACTTGTACAAATTATGAAATTTCAAAAAACTCATAGAGGGAATACACAATCTTTAGAGTTTCGGAATCGGGTAATATACATTAGAAATTAAAAAGATAGATGAAAGAGATATGCTACTCACAAGTATTGCTCCAAAATTTCTTCTTTCCTTCTTCGGATGGAGAGAGGGGGAAGCAGAGCAAAGTTCTTCGGATGAGAGCTAATCGAGAGAGAGAGGCAGAGCAGAGAGGGGGAAGCAGTACTGGACTTGAAATTTTGGCAAGAGCAGAGAGTTTGAGAAGAGAGACGGCAGAGCAAAAGAGAGAGCAAGCAGAGAGCTTGAGGAGAAAGGAGAGGGACGGCAGAGAGAGAGCAGAGAGAAGGGCGAGTGTTTCAGTGGTTTGTGGGACAAGGGTTTTTATAGTAATGGAATGGATTGTAATATCTATGATAAATTAAGGGTATTTTTGGAATTAAAGTATTGAAACACTAGTTTCAATTTTCAAACGTTAATGTTAGTAACGTTTTTAAAAAGCTAGTATAAACGCTAAAAGCTATTGAAAAAGCTAATCGACCGAACACTCGTAAAATTAAGGAAGTAGTGTTTTAACTCATTCAAAACACTAAACGCTACCTAAAACATTGTTGCCGAACAGTGCCCTTAATCTTACTAGAAACTAAGCGCTACTTAAATACCATAAATATTTTTTAAGGTAAATAAATTAAAAAAATTTTCTTTTTTAATTTTTATTTTGGGCGAGGATTTAGAGTAAGAAAAACTAATACTACAATCTATAAACTAATACTACAATCTATAATAAGGGAAGTGAAGGTTAAACATTAGAACAAATATTTTTGGAAAAACTTAAATTAATATTGAAGTTAAAATCTCATCAATATAATTATGCAATTTCACATGTTAACATTGGAATATAAGATCATCCTGATAAGAGACTACACCAACAAGCAAACAAATATTTCATTTTATTTTTTTGGATTTAAGTAAAGTACTTATATTGGCCTTGTTACACAATGTAACACTATCTCCATTTCACAATACATGTCACTTTTAATTATTTTTTTTTTTCAGAATATCTATCATTTTAAAATTTCAATAATGACTAATTCACTAATTTTATCCTTGTTTTTTCTCTCCTTTTCTCATTGACTTTCTTCAGTTTCAATAAATTTTTGGGACAATTTGATCTTTTAACACAAATTTTATTATGAATTTTACATTTCTTTGGTATTCCATTACAACTCAAAATATAATAAGTATTGTAAAATGGAGAGAATAAAATCTTGGGATCGAAGGCCGAATAAGTTACTAAAAATTCAAGTCACGACGTCTAGCATATTTATAGTTAACTACAATTTTGAGCTGAGAACACATTCTAATTTCGTATTAAATTTGACATATTTGAAACTCAATTCTATCTCCAAGTTTCAACATTTTTTAAGTTGGCCCATATATAACTCGTGCAATAACCTCTAATTGATCCACTTTTGTCCGTTCCGGTATTTTCAATTCGATTCTTGATTTGCCAATTTCTTTTAGGAAAATTGACTAAAAGGCATTGGATTAATTTGTAAAAGACCTCAATATTCTTTTGACAGATTGGTGTTAGTTTGGGTTTGGCACCTCTCTCTCCTCCACATACTCTCTTTCACTGTTAGTCACTTGCCCCTCTTACTCATAGTCTCTTTTTCTTCTCCCCCTTCTCTCTCTTGGTCTCTCTTTCCTCTGCCTTTTTCTCTCTCTCTCTTTCCCTCGTCCTCTCTCTCTTTTAAAGCAAAAATTATTATGTGCACCCTAAGGCACAGCTTTCCCGTGCACATCTCGGCCCTCACGCTGCAGTGCAGAGCACGTTCGGCTTTTCCTTTTTTTTTTGGTTTCGTTTGGACGTGCGGCCCATTTTGTCTCTCGCCACATAAATGTTATATTATTAATTTGTTATAAAAATATTTGTAATGTTATGGATGTGCTGTTGGTAATAATACCACTTGCTATAGATGAGATCAAAGGTTCAAATCTTGTTTATAATATTTTCTCACTTGCATTTTTTATTTTTAATTTATTTATTTTTGTAACAATTTTTAACTTTTAATTTTAAGTTATTTTTTACTCTTAATATTTTAAACAACATTGAACATTAACAACTACTTTTAGCGTTTTAAAAAAATTGTATTATATAAGATCTTTTGTATTATATATTTATTTGTAATTTTATTATAAAATTTTGAATTAATGAACATTATTTTTTATTTTAATTGAACTTAATTAGTTGGTTAAGTTTTTGCCTTTTGAATATTGTCGTCTCGGGTTTTAGTTTTTAGCGTACATTAGGATATTGTTCGGTGTGTAATGGAACAAATTTTAGTGTTGAGTTTTAAATTTATAATTCGGTATTTTTTAGTACAATGTTTAGTGTTTTCTATCAAACATTTTAGTGTATGATAGAATAGTATTTAGTGTTTGTCATTTAGTACATCTATTATATTTTTAATGATCTTTAGTGTATTGTTACACAATATTTAATGTTTTTTAGTACAATGTTTAGTGTTTTCTATCAAACATTTTAGTATATGATAGAATAGTGTTTATTGTTTGTCATTTAGTACACCTATTATATTTTTAATGATTTTTAGTGTATTGTTGCACAGTGTTTAATGTTTTTTAATACAATGTTTAGTGTTTTTTAATAAAATATTTAGTGTTTTTTAATACAATGTTTAGTGTTTTTAGTGTTTGTCATTTAGTGTTATACCTATTATATTTTTAATGATCTTAAATATATTGTTGCACTCGTGTTTAGTGTTTTTAGCACAAATTTTAGTATTTTTAGTACAATGTTTAGTGTTTTCTATTAAACAATTTACTTTATGATATAATAGTGTTTAGTGTTTGTCATTTAGTGTTACACCTATTATATTTTTAATGATCTTAAATATATTGTTGCACTGTGTTTAGTGTTTTTAGCACAACTTTTAGTGTTTTTAGTACAATGTTTAGTGTTTTCTATTAAACAATTTACTTTATAATATAATAGTGTTTAGTGTTTGTCATTTAGTGTTACACCTATTATATTTTTAATGATCTTTAGTGTATTGTCGCACAATGTTTAGTGTTTTTTAGTATAATATTTAGTATTTTTCAATACAATATTTAGTGTTTGTCATTTAGTGTTACGCCTATTATATTTTCAATTATCTTTAGTGTATTATTACACATTGTTTAGTATTTTTTAGTATAAATTTTAGTGCTTTTTAGTACAATGTTTAGTGTTTTCTATCAAATAATTTAGTGTATGATAGAATATTGTTTATTATTTGTCATAGTGTTACATCTATTATATTTTTAACGATCTTTAGTATATTGTTTGCACAATGTTTAGTGTTTTTTATTTACAATATTAATGTTTTCTATCAAACATTTTAGTGTATGATAGAATAGTGTTTAGTGTTTGTAATTAGTGTTACATCTATTATATTTTTAATAATCTTTAGTGTATTACTACACAAGATTTAGTATTTTTAGTACAATATTTAGTATTTTTTTAGTACAATATTTAGTGTTTTCTATCAAACATTTAGTGTTAAGGTTTATATAAAAAATGATATCGTTAGTTTTAATTTTCTATTGCAGATTACAATGATATTTTGTATATAATACATTAGTTATTAGTGTATAATAGATTATTTTTTTTGAAAGGAAGGAGAATCCATTAATGTAAATCAAGTTCCCCGAGGGTAAGGACACCTCGGGAAAGTGGTCCAAATACACTTGTTCGAGCACCATTCTCCCGAAGTAATCTAACTAATAAATGGGCCACAGTATTTCCCCAAGTGTATAATAGATTAGTGTTTATTGTTTAGTGTTTAGTATTTAGTATATTCTTATGAATGTTGAAGTAAATTTAAGTGAACATTAGTTTATTTTTATTAAACACCAAACTAATTTTTAGTGAATATTAGAATTATTTTTTAGTAAATATTATAATTTTTTAGTGAATATTAAAATTTGAATTAGAATAAATTCCTTTTTTAAAAAGTGAAAATTAAAAAGTGTAAGTAAAAAATTATCCATGTGTCTATATTTTATTTTCTATACAAATATGATATATTAGTATTTTGTTACAAAACAAACTAAAAAGTTGCCAGTGGGTTATTCGTAGGAGTGATAGTTTGTTATCGGAGAGGTCAAAAGGTTCAAATCCAGTAGTAGCGAGTTTTTGATTTTCGATCGCTTTAGTTTTTCGTTTCATTTGTGTCGGGGATGTGTAATGGGCAGCGTGTTTTCTATCAAGCATTTTATAATAATAAGAATCCAATAGTCTCTCTTTCTCTCCTCCTCACACACACACACACTCTCTCTCCTCCCCTCTCACATATTTTTTAAAATAATTTTTATAAATAAAAATATATTTTTTTATTTTTACAATATATTGTTTATATAAAAACACTAAGATGGTAGGAGTAGGGCTGTAAATGAATCCAGCCTTTAAAATTTAGGCTCGATTCAACTCGATTTTTTTTTTGCTTAAAAAGTTTTTAAATCCAAGATTATAATTGAAGTTAAATTTTATATTTTTGTATTAGATTGAAGAAATAAGCGTTTGAATAATTTTTTTGTGATTTTAATGGTAATTATATCGAGGGCGGAATCGGGGAAGTGAGAGGGTCCGTAGTCCCCCATGATTTTGGAAATATTATATTTTTTTGGGTGAAAATCTATCCTAAAAATTTGTAGGGGAAAAAATAATTTTTGAAGAAAATTATTTCACTATCTCACTCTGCAATTAAAATGAATTTTCATAACCGTTTTTTGGTATAAGATAAATCATATAATTATTGTACGAAATGTAATATTTTTTGTATTATATATTGAACGTGACTTGTAATAGTTTAATACATTGAAAAAGAGAAAGTTATTGTATAAGCTATGACAAATTGACAATGCATATAACCGTCTCAGCTTTTTTATCTCTCTCTCTCTCTCTCTCTCTCATCATTCCTTCCTTTCTCGAACCTATTAATCATTTATCTTGTAAGTTACAATACATCTTTTCTCTCTACCTATTAATTTAAAGCAAGTGTAAATTTTATTCTCAAGTAAGATAAATTTTTGTGATATTCCAAGACTTCCAATCCAAATATTAGATATGTTTAGCATTAATATTATATTTCTTTTAATAAGATGATTATATATATATATATATATATATATATATTAAAAGTTAGGTAGAACGGAATCAATGTATACTTGACAATAGAATGCTTATGTGGTATTTCAATAATGTAAGATAGTTATTGTAATGTCACATAAGCATCGTATATGTCAATCTTACTTTGATTCTGTCTAATTTTTTAAGATGTTTAAATGGTTTATGCATTTAATTGAGTTAAAGATTGAGTTTATTTTTTGTAAAATTATATATTATATGTTTATTATTTTGGATGTGTATATGTATCAAACTATTTTTTTTTTTAATGTTGTGAATAATAGATTGTGGATTTCGATAAAGTATTGTCTTTAACCTATATATATTCTTTTTCAAAAGAAATAAGATTTTAAAGTCTAAAGTTACAAAAAAGTAGAAAAGACAAATAAGTTAAATATATAGATAATGAAAACAAGTTATCAGAATAAGTTATAAAAAATTAAAAGAAATACTTTTATAATAACTATTTAAAGAAAAATATATACGCTTATGTTCTTTTACCTTACTATTAGTTTTCTATATAAAAAAACTTATTATTAGTTTTTGTTGTGATAAACTAATTAGAAATAATAAACTTAGAAAAATAACAAATTATAAAACTAAAATTAATTAATGTCCTTAATAGCAAGGGGTATAACCCTAGTTACATTAGTTACTCTAATTTACTTCTCAAATATTATTAATAATAATACTAGTTATTATGTTGTTCAACTTAATTAATTAATTGATGTATTGAATAATTAGTACAATTAGAGTTATGTACTCAACTAATTTAATATAATAGACTAATGAAGTAGATTTTTAAGTGATAATTATTCAAGGGATAACTCATATATTATTAGTCGTAACATATGATTTCTAATCAATTATTACACAAAACTTTTTCATAGAACTATTGTAACTAATGTTTGATATATGATAATAGTTTATTTTATAACTTATATAAATAACATTCAATACTTTACCACCCGACCCCTCTCGTAAAACTTTCCGGTTCCACCCTTAAATTATATACTTTTCACACAAGTATTTTAGAAAAAATGAATTACTTAACCTAAACCGAACCAAGTCGAGCTAAACCTTGCTGAGCTTGGGCTCGACTCGGTATGCCTTCGAACCCGCTTGAGGTCGGTTTAATTCGAGCTTGAGATGAACTTTGATTGAGTTGTGTCCGAGCGCTTAGTGAGCCGATTAAGTTTCATTATAATCCTAGTAGGGAGAGTAGGATAGGAACTTAGGAAGAACTAATCATCGTGGTGTGGTGTAGACCATTATCCCGAAAGTGATTTCTCTTGAGCGACGGTGTAGACTCTCTAGTGACAAGTCACACCTCAAGATTACACGATTCCAGCTAATCTCGTGCATTCTTGATTAATCGGGTGGAATTCAAACGACATTGCCCAAATTTGAAATAGGTAAAAAGAGGAGAGGGAAAAAAGAGGACAATATCTTGTGTGCGTATAAAATTGGAGAAGAAGAAGAACCCTTTTAGAGGCAAAATACAAGCAACTACAAGCCTTTTGGTATGTTAAGTTTTAATAGAGCAAAAATAGTTGCGGAAAACAAATGAAATTTTGTAAGTTACAAAGCTATTAAACTTTGCAAATTAGGTATTTGGATAGAGAATCCACCCATCACGGGACTAGATAGCAGACAACGATATGTGCGTGTGGTTAACCAAGCTCACCCTTGATTTCTTTCTTCCAAGAAACTAAAAGTACCCAAGTATATTAAGTAAGCTCTTGTACTTAAAACTTTTCATGGTAGGCAATTTTCTCCCTCTCCAAAACAAATATAGATTTAAAATGTGTACTCTTTGAAACTTTCCAACATTAGTAAATAACCAAAGAAAAAAAACATACAATAATTCTTTAATTTTTTAATTTTAATATTTTAACTATCAAATATGACCTGAGTTTAAATAAAAATGACTTAAAGTCATTTGCAAACTTATAGTCAGAACCTAATAATTTTAAAAAATACAGTAAAATGATGACACCACCTAAATCTATCCAAAATAGACTTTATATATATATTTTTAGATCAAAGTCTTTATATTACGTATTATATTAAAAAGTTCGTTACAACAAGGCATGTAAGTGCGTCTCCCTTACCACAATTTCTCACGTGATCATCTTTTACTGGGTCTGACACCATTACAAAAGGGGATAAGGCTGTCGCTGGCAACTACACGTAAAGCGATGACAGCAGCTACCAAAACTTGGCACCCAACCAAACCATGCCCTACCCAACCTTCCCTCTCTCTCATAACACATCACATTACAACACATGCATTGCATATTCTAGAATCCCAAATTTCCTTTATCTTCGTCCAAACACGCCCTTTTCACTCTCTCTCCTCGTTACCTTTTCAAACCCCCACCTCCCTTTTGCATTTTTTTTTTCATTTTCATGCCGAAAATAAAAGCCAAATGGAACCCCGCCACTTAAAAAGGCCGCCCCCGCTTTGCTAAGGGATATACTACTCCTCCTAGTCTCTCCCTCTCTCTCTCCTGCCTTTTTGAAATCCTTCAGTGAAGAACCTTGACTCCCCGCCTACCATCGCCTGATACGCTCCCCTTTTGCTAACTCAAAATTTCGCACGCTTTTTCCCCCTCTCTCTCTCTCTCTCTCTCTCTCTCTGTCCACTTTTGTGTTGCTTTGTTGACCATTTTGATGGCAAGAAGCTGCGGTTTTTGAGAGAGCGAGGGTAGGATGACGATGATGGCGCCGGCGGCGGAGGAGAATGGCGGAGGAAGCGGCGGCCGCGGCGTCGGAGGCAAGATCAAGATTGGTGTCTGTGTCATGGAAAAGAAGGTGAAATGTGATCCTGAGGTTGTTCGTTTTGTTGTTTTGAAATACGTTTTCAAAATGAGCACGACTTCGATTGGCTTTGGAAGGCTTACTTTCACACCTCCTTTTTGTTTTGTTCCTTCTGGAAAAACGTTTGATTATTGTAGGCATCCTCGGCTCCGATGAGAGAGATACTGGAAAGATTGGAAGCATTTGGCGAATTCGAGGTTGTTATGGCGTTTTTTAGCAATTTTTTGGATATTCATTCATGCTTTCTATTTTCTAATGGAGTACTCTGCAGAAAAGAGAGTAAGAGTAGAACAAAGGAAATGACTGAACCAGCATTTTTTTCCTTGTAGATTATAAATTTTGGCGACAAAGTTATCCTTGAAGATCCCGTTGAGAGGTACATTTTCTCACCGTTAGTTTAGACTTTAACTATTGTGGCCAAGATTTCGCTCTTAGTTGTTTGATTCTGGTATTGCTGTGATTTGTTTCACTTGTTTATTTGGTTTGTTCTGGGAGGAGTGTCGAAGGCGTGGTGGCTATTCCGCTACATATACTAAATGCTAGTCATTATTTGGTTTCTTTGGTGGAAGGAAATTAGATCGAGTCGGGCTAGTCTTTAAGCGGGTTTAGCTACAAGGATCGCAATCAAGAAAACTAGCATTATTTAGGATCAATGTGAGTAGCTCTGGTGAAGTTTCGTGCTGTCTGTTGGCCACCTAATGTGATCACACTTTGCTAAATACTAAACAGGTTGGGGTAGGAGTTGAAGTTGACAGGAAAAAATAAGTAGTAGTTGAGTTGATTAATGGAAACTAGGTGTTAACTGTTTTGTACATTGGACGTGATTTGATTCTGAGCATAAATTCCAAGTTCTGATGAAGTTTTGTGCTTATGCTGGTTGATGCTAATGGGATTTGCTCATGTGCTAATAGGAATTGTTATTTATTCTCTCTGTCTTGGCACTTTAATTCTCTTATTTTTAAAGAACTGTTAGAAATTGATATCTAAGCCATCTTGTTTCTCTTTTGCGCTTTTATGATGCACCGCAGCACCTGTGCTCCTTGCATGTGAATGTCCGATCCACCTGTCTAATTTTTGATTGAATATGCTTGATTTTCACATGCATTATCTTGTCTTGTTTGCTTTCTCATGCCTGTTTTATTCATGTTATTTACAATTACAACATTCATTGATGACTTTGCTCTTGTCTTGATCATCTCAGAATGTTTTATGCTTTTTTTCATCATACTTGTATATTTAATCTAGCTAGTTAAACTTGCATTGGGTACTGTAGTGATTGTATCGACTGTACTATATTGATTGTTCTCTTAAGTCTTACCTGTGATTTGATCTAGCACTTGTTGGTTTTTGATGTTGGGATCTCTGATATCCATTTGGGGTGGCTGGCTGCTTTATTGCCATCCTCCAAATCTCATTAATTACTTAGGTCAAATGAACAACTTATTGTTGAGCTGTATATTTTCTTCCTCATCTTAAATGGGATATCGTTTCCATTTTAGTCCATTTGTTTCTGGTTAGATTTTTCTGCTGGCCGTCTTGGTTTAGCATTATACCTATCTTGAGTAAAATTTCAGGGTGGAAAAAATTTGTCCAGGCATATCAATCATCTTTGTCCGGCTCTGAAGAAACCTAGTACAGTCATGTATTTTTGTTCGAATTTTAAATCCAGACTCAAGATTTTTTCTGTTTCTGTTATTTGGATCCAATTTTAGTTCGAATTAAGACTTGTCCAATTTGTCCGGCTAGGAAAAACAATTGGGTAATTAGACAAAATGTTTGGCCCAAATTTAGATATTATTTGATTTAACGGATTACATTTAGATATTGTTTGATTTGACGGATTAAATTTGACAAGTTAAATATTTCTTTTTGAATTTGATTAAGGGGTAATGTTGGAACTGAAAAAATAAATAAATTAGGAAGCATATAAAGATTTCCTAGTTCCTATCAAACCTATGTTGAGTTGGAGGAGAACATATTGCTTTGAGCTTTGAAGGAGGGACCCGGGCAATGTCGAACCTTGGTAATAGCATTCTTGATGCCTCAATATTTTCATTACCTACTCCCACAACCCTTCGTTGAGAAGTAAAAACCGTTCCTTGAAAACCCCTACTTAGCCCAAAATATATATCATTGCTCCAAATATAGGGAGATGGAATATGTTGTGGTTAGCATATGCAATTCTCTATGCAATTCTCTTAAGTTGGTAGTCTCATAAAAATATCTTTGATATGTTTACATTCTTTGCAATTTCTTAGGCTTGCTCAACATTTTCCTATATTTCAGATTTTAAGAGAGAACTTGATTTTGTGGATTAATCTCTAACATTATCAAGATACTTCTTAGGAAGTTAGAAATTCTTATAATAGAGATATTTAAGCTGGCCTAGGAAGTTGTAATGATGTAAAATATTTTTATGAGACTACATAAGCTAGGAGAAGTATATATATCCATTAATTGTGTATGCCTTTGTATATAAGCTCCCACAAGTTCAGCCTTGCTCACCACATCATATTCCATTTCCTCATTGCAATCTTCTTCATCCCAATGTTTCAATAGCAAGTTCCCTTCTAACTTATTGTTTCCACTCCACTTCTTTTATGCTAAGTTCCAAAGTTATTCGTCTTATAATTAATTATTTTTAATCCTCTTTCATTGTTCTCCTTATGGTACTTGAGTTATTTGATGGACCTCATGAATTATAGTTGATATTGTCGGTTAGTGTAAACCTATGTTACATGGGCTCAGGTTTGAGTCCTATCTTACATGGGCTCAGGTTCGAGTGTCTATCACCATAACGCCCTGCCCCTCTCATGGGAAATTACTAGGAACGACTTCAACCACCCCCACGAATCACTAAAAGCCTTTCCAAGCTTGCTTTGTCCTTATTCACATGCTACTTGTGGGAAAAACTTCCTTGGAGGTCACCAATTCTTAATGTGTTCCAAGCCAAACACTTAATTGTGGAGTACAAGGTGATATAAGTAGTCATTTCAGTTCTTTAAACCACACTTATTTAGCAATATATCGGCGTATTACAGATACGAATATGTGCCCATGTGTCAGACTTGGCTATTTTCGAGAAAATCTGCACATTTCAAGGTAATTTGAAGTCTCAAGTGTCGTATTTTTGTCCGAGTGTCCAAGGTCCGACGCGGGTGCAGTAGGGTAAAATGAAGAATCCTAACAACATTGGTGCAGAGAATGACTGTTGAACAACATTGCGCCTTCTAAGTGGTCGATCCTTTTATGTAAGTCATGTTATTGCACATGAATATGTGTGTTATTTAGCTACATTTCATATAGTTCTTGTTCACTAAACACTATTTGAAGAAGAAAAATAAAATTTGCTAGTCATTTTTTTTCCATAGATATAATTCCATTTCTTGATAATAGCTCTACCTGATGTGCTTAACATGAATAGGACACTGAAAAATTGTGATATACAATATGAATCTGATAGGTTTTAAGAAATGATATTTATATAATTATGTCTTATCCTGAGAGCTATATGTTTAGGACAGTTTAGAATATTAGTTATGTTATCATTTGGGAAAGTAGAATAGATGTGCAGATGCCGGATTGTTTTCCTTCGTCTTAGACTAATTTCTAGGCTCTAAAGCCCGATTATGTTATGCTAGTTTCTGAGTTTGTTATGGAATAATAATGCAAGGGGCCTAGTAGAAGATTTCCTTCATCAGTTTGAGACCTTAATATTTACTTATTTATTTTTCCAGGTTAATTCCAGATTCTTAGTTTTTCTAGGTTTTTCCAGTTTCTATTTTCTAGATTCATATGGAAACATTGAACTGAACTTACAACTCAACACAATTTCTTCTTTTCTACTTTATTCCAATTTCCTAATCTAACCAAAATTCCCTCCCTCCCAAAATCAGGAAGCCTAGGATAATGGGTTTTGTGCTTACCAAGGGCATCCTTTGGGATTGATTCTTGATATTTATTTTTCCTCACAATTGCTGGATAAAGTGTGAGTATGTTTGGGTGCCCAAATTGACAAAATTAGGGGAAAAGGAGGACTAGAGGGGAAGAAATGTAGAAAAAGAGAGGGAATATTAGAAAAGGAGAGTAGACAAAGAGGAGAAACAGAAAGGAGAAGAGAGATAAGAGGGTAGGGTGACATCATGCTTTTTTCCCCCTTTTGATAAGGATAAGGCGGGGAGAGAGGAGAGTAAACATCACACTTAGGATAGCTATTATAGGTTATGAGATGAGCAGTTATGAAATTTTGAAGATACCGTTAGTAATATTATTCATTGTATATTTGATCCAAATAGTATACATTGTTCAATAATGAACATTTAAACAATTTTTTAAAAATAATCGATTAATATTTTATTTATTCGGTTAGAAATTCATATATTTTGTTGGTAATCGTAATTTATTTTTATATGAATGTTTTTTTGGGAGAAAATGGCTCCCAGTAATACCATTTTGCCCTTGACCTATTATTACATATGAAGGACCGTTAGACCAAGAGTTTCATGATCATAGTTACGCACAAACAGTGAATAAACTTAGGGATGAAATAGCTAATATGATTAGTAGTGTAGTAGGGGATGTTCGGCAATAGCTTATGCGGTATTGGTCCGTCTTTTTTACTATAAATCGATGTATTATTAATTTTAATATTTTGGGGTAAAGTGATGTATACATTATAGAGAAATGTTCTCCAAAAATCTATTTACGTAACAATTTCATATTATCACTGTACTGGTCCATTTGATTTAAACTTATTAGGAAACTCTTTTCATATCAATATACTATTGTC
The DNA here is from genome assembly GCA_021018815.1 of Talinum fruticosum. NCBI lineage: Eukaryota > Viridiplantae > Streptophyta > Magnoliopsida > Caryophyllales > Talinaceae > Talinum > Talinum fruticosum. The sequence continues at coordinate 9,098,748 of JAITYX010000004.1, read as the reverse complement.
GCAACAATACGATAACAATGACGATGATGACGATCATAATAACAATTGATGATGATGATGATATGATAACAATAATAATTATAATAATGATATTAATAAAATATTTAGCAACAGCAACAATAATAATGATAATAAGAATATCAATGATAATTATGACAATAATATTAACATCGATGATAATAATAATAATAATAATAATATATATTATTATTATTATTATTATTATTATTATTATTATTATTATTATTATTATTACATGAGGTCATGATTAGCAGTCCTAATCTGTTACAATGGTTATAGCTCTTAAGGATTGTTAAGAGCTCTTACGAGTTGTCAGCGTTTCCGCTGATTTGAACACACCTTTAATTGGAAGACCCAAAAGTATACCATAGGCCTATGCACTTTCCAATTTTTTCCATCTCTTGTCATGCTCACCTTTGACACTATGCCACAGTCCAAGTTTTCTCTTTTTTCTCGAATGCCTCTAGCATGGTAGCACCTCCGACCACCTTCGCCAATCTGGTAATCCACTTGTCAGCGAAGGCTTTCTTTATTATCATTTACTTTGAATTTACTCTCTTTTCCAATTTTGCCCACCTTTTACGATATATGGGTCTTCCAAGTCCTTACGATGCTTTCCGGACCTAGGGTGTCTTTCTTTTCAGCAAAGTCAGAGTGAAGTTGTCGGAGATGTTGGCATTAAATAGTCATTTATCGAGATAAGCATTTATTTGGTATATTGATCAGCATTTATTTGGTTCAGAGATAACGTTATGCTTGCTTTTGTAGAAGCTGTATGTTTGGTTTGTGGATGCTGATAGTATTTATCTGGGATGCATATAAGAACTCTGGTTATTCGAAATAATCATTTTGGTTGCTAGTGTTATAGTTGATTTGTAAATATTGATAGACAATTATTTGGTATATAGATAGCATTTTGGTTGTTTGTGCATAGGCATTTTTGGTTGTTCCTAGATGGGCATTGAGTTTGTGTATTTTAGGTTTTGAAATGGGAAGAGAGATATTTGGGTTAGTTGGGAAAGGAAAGGGTTTGAGAGAGGCATTGGAGGAGTTAGGATGGCAAGGTGCAGGGCTGTTGGTAGGTGGAGGCCTGTTGATCTAAGGTTCCAACTGCAGGGAGGGCCACAGTGGTAAGGAGGGGCGATTTATTGGGGTTTTGTGTTGTTTTTTTCCTTTTTTTCTGTTTTAGTTAGGAACTACCTTGCAAGGTAGGCTAAGGGTTAGTAACTGATTGGAACACTCGGTTATTTAGTATTCATTCATCAATAGGTTTTGTTCACCAATCGCCGATAACAATACAGGATATGTATCTATACACCGGTCTTTGAACAGAAAACAAGCTAAATGTTTACGTAAATCCATCCTAAATCGATCAGGAAAGTAAATATTACTGAAGCAATCATAAAGAACCCTCTTTTTGACTGGTGTGTAATGTTCCTCTTATTGCCCAGGGGTCTGTTGGTGATGATGTGCAAAAATTCCCTGCTTGATGAAAGCAGTTTTATAGAATTTTGCTTTGTGCAGTGTATGGCATTGGGAGGGATCCACATTGAGTATTATTGTTCAGTCTATGGAATTAGTCCTGGAACTCTCTACTGATATGCATGTCAATGTTTGTATTTCCTGATCTTGATGCTTCAAAGAAAAGCTTAATGTTTGATTAAACTATATGATAGCCTGGGAGTCTTATCTGCATTTTCTGTTATTATTTTATGGACTAAACTGTTCGATAAGTCCACAGAAAAACAACAACAACAACTCTTAGTGTGGCTCCCATTTGCACGGGGTCAGAAGAGATGTAGGAAGTCTACCTCTGCAGGTAGAGAGACCGAGTCCAAAAGAAGTCCACAACAGAACAATGATCATAGAAAACTTAACGCTTGCATGTTGGATTTAAAGGAATTTCATTATTTCATGCATGAGTTTCTTTAATAATAGTTCCTGAATGTGTGTCTGGTGGAACTTATAACAAACAATTTCTTGTCAGCTGTTAATTATCCTGTAATTACATTATCTTTTCCATCTATAGTTTCAAGAATGTGAAGTTCATCCTTTTCTTCTCTTACTTATGAGTTTCAATTGCAGTTGGCCCTTGTGTGATTGCCTTATTGCTTTCTACTCGTCTGGATACCCTTTGGAAAAAGCTGAGGCATATGCCGCTTTGAGGAAGTAAGTTTCTTTGGCATGATTAGATTACGGTGTTTTTGTACCTTATCTTTATGTTGCTTGTGAGTTCAGTTCACTTTAGTATTGTAAATTTTTAGATAACTTTTTCCTGCAACCAGCTCTTTAAGGTATTGCAGTATTTATCAAGACATCATTCTATGAGTGCTGTGAAATAGGCAGCCTGTAGTCAATAAACAGCAGGAAATGAAAATAAAAAATCACAAACCTCTATGAGCTTTATCAATTTTCGAAAACCTCTATTACGCATTGTGTACTTCCTTTTCGTGTAATCCCCTTATATCTATGTATAATTGTGATGAATGATGCAAATACCTAGGTGTTCTTGTGCTTTCCTATTTGCTGATGATATGCTACTGTATTTTCACTTTTCAGTGTTCTATTATGTGGAAAATCATTTATTATGCCCTCCGTCAAATAATATGAGCCATGCATAATTGTACTAGCTTCTGATAATCTGGAAGTCTGCATATGAAACCTTGCAGCTTGTGATCATCAATCTTTACCAATAACCTTCTCGTTATCCTTCTTTGCTGAAATGTAAAATAAAGTTTTCTGAGAAATTTTCTTTCTTACCTCAATCTTGGCACTTGAATTGTTTACTTATCTCTTATGTTTCTAGTCATTTATGCCTTTGAGAGTTTTTATGTGTATTCACCTTACAATGGAACTGCAGAAATCTTCTTGCTTCTTTGGATTTCTTCGAATAATTTGGTGGCAAAGTTGTGCTGTCCTTCCTCATGGACTTCCATGATTGAATAGACTAGCATTTGGTTGTTTATCTATGTTATTTGCTGTTCTTTTTTACCTCCTCATCTGGCATGTAAGAATTATTTATTTAGATTTGTATAGAATCACTGATTGTAAAAGTTAGGTTACTTTCTCAATTTGAACTCCTACGACAGAGAAAGAAGTATTAGGGAACTGGAAATTCAAAGGGACTTCCATAATGGTATATGTAGAATAAGTGAATTTGGTAGTTTGGATAGTTCAACCCAACTCAAGATTTTGAAGCTTGAACTGTGTGCATGCATGCATACACTGGGGGTGGGGTGTAAATGAGTCAAGCAGAGCTGAGCAAAGCTACATGTACGAGCTCCACTGTGCTTGCGAGCTAACTAACCTTGAATACTTGGGTCTGAGGCATGGTCCAGCTAAGCTGGGGGGCCCTTGTTAGCCAAGCTTTCAGATTCCTCCCTAGTTATTCTAGTTATTGTGAAGTTCCTTTGAAATCAATTTCATATATGGAGTATAGTAAGATTAAAATCTATTTAAGAGTCGAAAGAAGTTGAAAGTGTTTTTAAGCACTCACCACATTACAGTCCTTATATTGCAACTAACTACATGAGATTTAGCGACAGAGAAAATGAGTGTGGTGGAAGAAATAGAAGATCATAATGGTTTTGGTGAAGATGTTGGCAACTTGGATTGGATGGACAAGTTTAGCTGCATAGAAACTTTTTTTTTCTTGTTTTTTGGAAGGGGGCATGCCTTCTTTTCTATTTTCTGAGCTTGTATATCAAGGTTTGTCTTCTTTTTTCAGGCCCTTTTTGGTTAATGAACTGGAGCCACAGCGCCTGCTGCATGATAGAAGGAAGGTATATGAGGTATGTATTTTTGGGTGCTTAGTGATACTCAGATATTCTTTTCACTCGTAAGATTAGCAATCTGAAACATGTCAACTCACTCCTCTATTGCTGAAGTAAAAGATATAGAATGTTTTGATTGTAATACTTGGAAAAAGGTCTCTTTTTATATATCATCTGCTTGTCATCATGCATGTGATTGACACAGGCTTGGGTGTGGTAGCAGTTGGTGAATTTGTGCTGTCTCATCTCTAGTGCCCTGAGTTTTGCTTGAAGTTCAGTGTTTTTATTTCTTGCTTGTCACTCTAAACCCGTGAGCATTTTGGTTCATGAAATTTTCAGTTACTTTTTATATGTTGGTTACATTGTCTCCCTTCCTGGTTCCTGAATGTGGGATTGATGGTGTGCTCTTTCTGTTTGCACATGGAAGCGTCTTGAGATGTTCGGAATCCCCGTCCCTAGATACGCTCTTGTAAATAGAGAGTTTCCTTATCAAGAAGTAGATTATTTTGTTGAGGATGACGATTTTGTTGAAGTTCATGGTGAGCGTTTCTGGAAGCCATTTGTTGAGAAGCCTGTTGATGGTAAGCTACTTAACCATTGAACTCCACTGCAGTTATGGGTTAAATTTTTGCCCTCTAGATTTTGGTTATTAATTCATTCTTGATAAGCCACGTAGCCTAATACTTTCGAGCTGTAAGGTGGCTCGTATTCATGACAATTATTAAGGTTCAAACTGTTGAAGCTGAGAGCCTGACTTGCAATTAGCCTGCTTACATTATTCAATGCATTTTGTTTTACTACGTATTTGATTCTTTGGGGTACTCTGCATGCACGTGATTAGTTTATGTAGTTTCCTGTTCTATTTACTCCTGAACTGCTATACAGAAAAATTTTTTTTTAGGCTTAGATCTAGGTTTTAGCTGCAATATATATAGAAGTCAGCTCTTTATAATGGCAGCACGCTATGATGTTGCCATTTATGAGATCTTGGGAGGTAAACTTCTCATCTAAGCCCTTTTAAAGTTTGCCATAAGATGATGTATTAGTTGCTTCCAAAATGGTTGTACTAAGCTAATAATGCGTGTGCAATTCTGTCATGTGACTTCTCTTTGTATAGTCTCATGAAACCAATTCGATATTGATAAATTCATTTTCATGTGGGTTCATGTTTAAGATCTATTAGTTTACTAAATCTGTGTTTGATGAGGAGCAAAGCTACTGTCTTCATGATTCTCCTTGGTTCTTTTTTACTGGAGGTTGAAGTTTGAATTGGGTGATTATATAATTTATGAGAAGGTGCTTGGTTCTAGATATTGATGAAAAATCTTCAAAAATCTTCAGAAAAATCTTCATTAAAAAAAGTAATGTGCTAATAGTGCAACCCCTTTATTGAAGTCATATTCCATTTTTGTATATTTGCATATGGCTGATGGGTTTTTGTTTGCCTATTTGACAAGGTGATGACCATAGTATAATGATATACTATCCCAGTTCGGCTGGTGGAGGCATGAAAGAGCTGTTTAGGAAGGTGGAAATCTATGTTTCTTAAGTTCATAATCATAGCATCTGTTTTGTTATCATTTAAACACACTTATGCATAACTACTCACAGTAAAAATGAGTCTTATTTTTGCTAGGTTGACGTTTGTGAATATTGTTTCTGCTAGATCCACAATAGTCTAGCGGTATGCTAATTATAAAATTGATGCAGAGCCAACTGATTTGGATTAGCTTCTTCCTATTTGGATGTGGAGAACATCCTAGCAGTGCATGTGCCCATGTGTTAAACCAACTGTGATAGCCTTTTCTTCCTTCTTCTCAGCTGTTTAATTCTCTTGATAACCGCTTTCTTTTTCTGGACAGTCTATTCAGCTGACAGTCATCCATTTCAATTCCTGATTGATTTAGATATGTTCTAGAATGACTAATGTCGAACAATTTGCAGCTCTCAAATTCTGATGTCTTAATCATAATAAAATACTATTTTGCTAAATAGTTTATTTCATTAATAATTTTCTCAAAGATAAATAAGTAACTAAAGAAGTTTGGTACTTGGTATAAGAAAAATGTAATTCTCTTAAATATTGTCAAGTCCCACCTAGGAATGTATTTGAGCTGAGCCAAGCCGAGCCTGTCAAGCTCGGATCTCGGCTCGTGTTCTTGCATTCTAGATTGGGCTTGGCAAGCTCGGTAAAGTCAAGCTTGAGCTCGCCTCACCAAAGGCTCAAGCCAAAGTTTTTCTAATTTCAAGGTTTGGAGCCTTGTCTCAACGTGTTTGAGGTTGAATGTGAGCGCACCTTTTAGGATTTGTATATGAACTCTTGAGGCTCGTATGTATAATGAAACACCTCATGTAAACACAAAATAGCAGTGAATGTATCTAATATTAGCATGTGGACAATCATCAATGCTACGTCGTTGATAAGTGGTAGGTTACTACATCATCGTTGAATGAATAATAAGCTTGGGAGTTCAGTTACTTTACCTCTGCCTTTAGATGAACATATAAGAACATGAAAAGGTCTAAATTTCCAAGAGATGAGGGAGAAGAGAGGACAAATTGTGAAAAGTTGGGTTAGGAGATGAAAGTGGCAAAGTATTGCTTTGATTGCATAGTGATTCTCAAAATCTTCAGCCTTACACAAAAAAGTTTTCTAAGTATTTAATTGTAATATTTTGTTTCTCGAGAAGGCTCATAGAAGCTTGCTAGGCTCATGAGCTCTATTTATTTATACACGGCTTGTCGATGATTTCCGAGCTGATGAGCCCAAAATCATAAGGATTAGGCTTTGCTCGGATAACCACACGAGCCTAGCTGGACTTCGCTTGGACCCACCACAAGCCTGGCTTGACAAGCTAAGAAGTGAACCAGCTTGCGAGGGTTCGTGACCTGCTCAGCTACACCCCTAGTCCCACCTTATATAAGATCTAGTCTATTTCAAAATAGCGACCGAATTTCTTTGAAAGTAATGTCTAATGTGGTGAGTTTTAATTTTGTCTATGTTTAACACCAATGTCTAGTAATTTTATTTTTAGAAATTTTCAATTCTAGTAGTGAGAATGATGAACACCTTCATATTATCAAATTTACTGTGTAAATTGTGATTCACAATTGTTTATAAGGCTTTGAAGTTGTTAGGGTTAGATTTTTTGGATGTGCCTCTTCTAGAATTTGAATCAACTAAGGACTGTTGATATGCTTTTCTCTGATATTCTTTCCCATCAAGCAACCAACATCCTTCTTGCCGTGCTCTTTGGCGCTTGTTCTTTCTTACGATTGGTGTAACTTCAAAATTTCTGACAGTGCCAGTTTAGTCTTTACTCTTGTTGCTAACTTCATGGCATCCTCTAGCAAAAGTAACATGACAGACCTTTAAGCTTATAAGCGAAGTGTATTTGTAGCTATTTCACCTGCCTTCTAATTTCTTGGGCACTCTAGCATGACAGTCTCATGTCATATACACTATCATGCTTATCCGGTAGTAGAAAATATAGGTTGATGTATAAAGCTAGAAGCCTACAACAACTACTATGATTCAAAGTACTTTGGACATATTATGAAACTTTAGGAAAATTTAAAGGAGGTTATGGACGTATATGGCCATTTTTTGCTTTTTATGTGAGGATGATAAAAGAAAAATCAAGTTTTCGCCTTTTCGCCCACGAAATTTCATAGAGAAAGGAAAAGGGAAATGCACATGGTGTTTGTTGATGAAGAGAATGCATATGTAATGTGATTAACGAGAAAAGGAAACAAGAGATTTATAATTTACCATATAAATTTATTTGGAGAACTCCATCAATAAGAAAAAGGACCTAGGGAGGCATTGTGAGATGTTTGGAGGAGAACATTCCAATTGTATACATTTGTGTTAGAAAGATATGTATGATAATGTCAAGACGAGTATAAGGAAGTTTGGAGGGGGCACAGGTTCTTGATATCAGGTTGTTGATGATCTATGATCTACTTTAAACCCTTTTCTATATATAGTTGTCCCGGATAAGCTCATTAAGGGGATACAAGATGAGTTGCCTTGTTTGTGTTGACGATAATATTGTTTACATTATGAGCCTGGAGGAGTCAACATCAGGTTGGACAAGTAGAGAGATACTCTAGTCTTAAGGGTTTTAGATTGAGTAGCTTGAAGATAGACTACCTAGAATGTGAGGAGGGAGAGACACTCGGAGAAGTCACCATCGGCTGAATTGGAGGGTTGAGAGGTTTAGAGAAATTAGCTTGATCTCACAAGGTAAAAAGGATAGATGATGACATTGTTCATCTTGTAAGGGTCAAATGGAAAAAATAGAGGAGCGCTTTTGGAATTCATTGCATTGAAAATAACATAATTAAACTAAAGGGAAGATTTCACCAAACAGTGGTTAGATTAGGCTTGTTTTATGGCCCAAAATTTTGACCCATGAAGAAAACTCAAGTTCAGTGGAGGATAGGTGCATACATAATAAGGATTCAATGCATGCAGGGCCATACAAGATCAAATAGTATAAGAAATAAAATGATTAGATAGAAAGCAGGTGCATCATCAACAGAGAAAAGACGTGGAAGGCAATCTGATGTCTTAGACGCATCAAAAAGAGGGGTACAGATGCACGTGCACCAGTGTAGTGTGCGAGGATGGACATTCTAGGGGAAGAGCTAGAGGTTGACCAAAGAAATTGTAATGAGGTAATCAAACTAGATGTGACTTGTTTAGGACTTACAATGCACATTGATTTGAATAGTAGTTATTGGTGTTTTAGGTTCTAGGATTCGGGTTATAAACCTTAGGTAAGCTTGCTTCGTACATCATGGGTTGTTATGTGAATTGGACCCTTTAGCATTTCCTCCTATATTCTTTGTCGTTGTCCGCTGGGCATTCGGTAGGAATTGCCCCATAGCTCCTGAAATGCATTTAAAATGTATGACCAGATTTATCAATGGGACTCTAGCTTTTCGCTCTATATTCTTGGCGATAAAAATCACAAATGTGGGTTATGAGGTCTATTGTGATGTGTTTTAGTGGACTATAAGTAGTGTGTGGGATTAGGATGTGCCTACCTTGATGTTGCTTTACTTTTATGTGTTTTAGCACTTAATAGTAATGAATATTATAGTTATGCCCCTCCTCTCTGATTTTCTTACAAAAAGTTTTTGTTCTGCTGAAAAATTTAAGATCTTTGATAATCATTTGTAGAGGTAAGATTGTCCACATTAGGATCTCCCCTGACATTGCTTAGGTAGGATTGTCCACATTAGGATCTCCCTTGACGTTGCTTAGGCAGAATCCCTGTGATATGCGTCTTGCAACTTTGCTTACTGCGGTGCCTCATCCCAAGAAGCCCTGTTGCATGTGTGTCGAACAACTCTGGGGTTGCACGATCATCTAACAATGTATCCAGCTTCAGTTGGCATGAAACATGGTGGATAAGAAGTTAGTTGGAGCCTTCTCACTAGCAAAACTACATTCTCCTACTTTGATACCATATGTGATAGGAGAGAAGTACCTTACTAAGTGAAACACAAAGCAAGATATTCTGTATGGTGATGCCATTCTATATATTTAACAAGAAAGCAAACAACAGATGAAGATGATGAGTGAACATAAAACATTTTGATACTAAGCTGAGGATAAATGTTGCGTCAGATAAAAACAAGTGATGTGTGCTGAGAGGCATCTGCCTCAGTATGTTCCCACGCTTCTGGGTTGTTTTGTTTTTAGTCGTCCATTTGACTAAAGTCGAGTTAGTGTTGGCCCATAAGGGATAGAGCTCTCCCATCATAGGTTTTTTCCATTCACAAGACTCGAACATGAGACCGTTAAGGGGAATAAGAGCCAAACCACTTTGAACCAGCTTATGTTGGTTGGATTCCCACACTTCATCCGTGAGGGGAAATGTTAGGGCCACTGGCTAACCCCCAGGTGACTTGCCACCAGGACCTAACTTATGCTCAACTGTAATCCACCCCTCCAAAACCAAAAAGAAAAAAAAAAAAGGAAAAGACTGATGGAGTTGCCTTATATGATGTTCCATGACAATATACCTTTACTGCCAGAAAGGCTTATATGCTATATTTTCTGGCAAAAATGTACGTTTACTGTTCACTATGCATTCTCTTTATCAGCCATGTTAACAAGGCACTGTATCTCTACCTCACTTTGAGCATCACTATGTAATGCAGGTGATTGTGTAGTGAAAGATTTGATCCATTTTTCCAACTTGGAATAAATTAAGTGGAAAACAGAACGTTTTTAAATTTTATTGTGTCACTTCCTTGACGATCACCAAATTTGGCCTTATCTTTGTGATACATTGATGTTGTCAAGTATTTTCGTCGTGGCTTTTTCAAAACTGGTATATTCTGGTATAACCCTTGTCCCTATTAAGAGAATCTTTGTTTCTAATGGTGTTGGAAATTATAATGAAGCCAATGTCTTGTTGCATGTGCATGGTTGGGTTTTATTTATTATTCTTTTTTAATCATTTGCATGTACCTGATGATCTTATTTCATAAAGTGGCATTGACGGGAACCTTCCTGTTAATGTATAGCATCATCATTTTGATTGCATGTAGAAAAATTAGTTCTTTTTATAAATATTTTTTGGTTTTTTGTTTGTTTAGGTTGGCAATCGTTCTAGTGAGTTCCATCAAGAGGTGAGAAATGTGAGACGCGAGGGCTCTTATATTTATGAAGAGTTCATGCCCACTGGTGGAACTGATGTTAAGGTTGGCAGCGAATAATGTACCTGTTTGGTGGATTGGATTTAAAATGTATGAAAATAAGAAAGGAGACGACATGCTTCTAAAAAAACAAAAGAACGTAAGGACATGTCAAGCAGCTGTTTGATTTTTGGGTCGTTGTTCCAACTTAACATATCTCGTTTCATTAATGAATATCGCTTTGTATAATGGACTCATATTTTACTATTCACAAATTTGTGGGAATTGCATTGAGCAATAGGAACTTTTTGGTTTCATCGCTTAGTTCGCTTTGAACATTCTAAATCATGAACTCAGGAAGTGTATTTCTCAAATTATTACTAGTTTATTGCTGCTGTTATTTGTGAAATTCGTGTAGTCAGTCTAACTGATTTTTCTTTGTTGCTATACTTTGTTCCTTGAAGAGTTCTTATGCTTCTATGCTTTTTTGCAGATGGGCCTTATCATAATTGCTTAATTGCCGTTTCATTCAAGCATACAATTTGTGTTCAGATTTTGGTAAAATGATGTCAGAGTCAGACCTGCCTACTTTAAGATGCTTGAAATAATTTCTGATGTCAGAGTCACTGCATAAGTTTTAAAAAGATCTCTTATTCAAATTCATATCATCTGAAAGTCAGGTAGTTGTGGTGTCGTCATTATTCACTAAGCAAGTAGCTTGCTATGTAAAACTTGTCATATCTGTGTGAATTGTGATATATACCTCTATGTTCTTACAGGTAGTAGATATATATTTGAATTTTCTTTCTCCGCCCATCTTAAACTGAAGTAGTGCAGCTTGCTTCCAGGTGTACACAGTTGGACCTGATTATGCTCATGCTGAAGCAAGGAAGTCTCCTGTTGTTGATGGTGTTGTTATGAGAAATCCTGATGGGAAAGAAGTATGTATCTTGGTTTAACATCTTATTAGGAAATGAATTGCTAATACTGACATCTCTGTTTAGTTCTTTATGTTTCTTCTTCCTTGTCTATCCAACTCCTCTCATCTAAAGATAGTTGGGAGGAGCTAAATATTTGTGCATAGTGGTTGGCCTTGTTCAGAAAAATCAGCTGTGGTGTTTTAGTAGCGGATAACTGTCTAGGTAGCGAATAACAGTTATATTTTAGCGGTTAGCGGATATTTTAGGGGTTAGCGGATAGCTCTTCAATTGTTGAAGAAAATGTGTTTGGTAAATTTAGTGGTTGGGCTAGCTGATTATCGTAAATTGACATAAAATGATATAAATAGATTTTCATAAATTAATGAAGGTATATTTTTTACAAGAAAAGTACGAAACCCTACTTTTAAATGTGGAAGTCTAATATTCTTAACGTTTTAGAAATAGTACTTGAAACGCTATAAGCTACCGCAGACACTAGTTAAAATACTACCTTACGGAACTAATATTTGGTTGGTTAGAGTTTCGACTAGGTCAAAACACTAAATGCTACTCCAAACATTGTTGCCCAAAAGGGCCTTAGTATATGTCTTCTTAAAACGAGGTAGTGGGAAGTGGATCGTCATAGGAGATTCTGGGACTTGCATACTTTCAAGGCTATTGTGACGAAAGGCATTAATTTGATTATTATGCATTACATTTACCTATGATTCCTTCTGGTGCAATTATTATTTTTTTCTTTGTATGGCCATCTGTTTTATATGATTATTAAATATTCTGTTTGAATTGGTTAAGCCTATATATTTGTGCTGCTTCTGTGTGTATTGTTCTCAATAAGTTAGTAGTGTTGAAATTCACCCTCTTTTCATAACTAGCTCCAAATTCGAAGATTTCCATTATGCATGATTAAAGTGAATTTCCTTTCTCTTGTAGGTAAGGTATCCTGTGCTTCTCACCCCTACAGAAAAACAAATGGCAAGAGAAGTGTGCTTGGCTTTTAGACAAATGGTGAGCGTGGATACTATATGGATAGTCTTTTCATTTTCTCCTGATTACTGTTCAATCCAAGTGCTGGCTGGCTGTTGAAAGTTGGCTATCATCTTAACTTTCAGAAAACTACTCTTTTGTGTGTGTCTGATTATAAGGCAATCTCTGTGAAAGCCCTTCTTACCTGTCGAGTTTTGATTACTGCATTGGATAGATTTGTATTACACTTGCAAAAGTGCTGGTCACTGTTGAATCCTTCGGACTTGTGACATAGTTTTGAGTTTTGACTTTTGAGACAAATTGTGAAGGATCTAGGGTAGTGAGGCCTATGTTCTTTTGATTCGCTTTAGTTGTCTTTGTCGTTGAATTTAGCAGCTTGCAGAATGATTGTCAGGTGTATATTTCCCTTATTGTGTCAGTGAAGGAATCTAAAAGTGAAAGCATTTTGATAAATTTGATTCATTATTGTGCAATATGAATTTTCTTATTTGAAGTAGGAGGGAGTCAATGCCTTTCAGATCTAGGATTTAGTGGAAACAGCAGTACCCTTGCAGGAGGGAAACTTAAATCGCTTTTTCTTACCTTTGGAAAATAATTAATACCTTTTGGAAATGGCTACTACTTTTCTTCTTTCCCTTTGAGTATTGTTGGTTTGCTCAGAGTGTCTATGATTCTTGCATTATATTTGTCTGTTATTCTTTTATTCTTTCTTCTCTTAATTCCTATGTTTTGATGATGTTTGCATATATTCGTATGGCTCACAGGTTTGTGGATTTGATTTGCTTCGCTCTGGGGGTCGTTCATACGTATGTGATGTAAATGGCTGGAGTTTTGTCAAAAATTCTTACAAGTATGATATTCGTGTGTACTTCTCTAATTTTGTTGAGTTGTGAACCATCCTTGGTTTTATTATTCCTGTAATCCATGTGATTATTCCTTTATGCAATTGTGCCTTTACTTTGATTCTTAGGCTTTTTACCAATAATCCACTAAAATTGAGAGGTTTTACTAACTAAAATGTGCAAGGTTGACGTGGTTAAAGTTGCTGATGAATCTTCATTAAGATCAAATATACAATCTCTGTGTAGCTATTTCAAAAATATATGACAAGTCTAATTTGATTGTTGTGAACTTGGCTCTGTAAGTTGAGAATTCTAGTTGAAGTCTTTGACCACCTTTGTTTGCTTGTTTATTTACCATTAATTGTTCCTAATACAAGATCATCTCCAATGATGACTGGACACCAATATAGGTGTCAAAACACTGGGCCATACCTTGGAACATCAACGCATTTTGGTTACTTGTTGATGAACCCCTTTGTCTCTATATTCTCCGTTAATGTTCTCCCTTATTTTAATACTCTGATAATATTTATATTACATACAATTTTTAACCACCCATTTTACGCCTCGAATGCTTGGTGGCTGCCATTTAAGCAATTATAAATTTAGATACCCACTTTGACAGTGTGAATGTTAAGGCCAATTTTTTTAATTGTAAAAAAATAAAAAATAAGGAGATATTTGACAATGTTTTGACACATCCCCTTGTGGTTTGACTCTTTTTTTGGTACTGAAACATGTATTGGCATCCATATTCACTATTTAAGTTAGATGTGTCTAATTAGCATGGTCCTGTTTGTGTTCGTGTCAAATTTAAATGGGTTGAACAGACTCTTAAATCTATCACTACTAGTTGAATAAATGGGTTGCAAAATCTTGAACTGATGTGCTAAATAATTGGGTAACATGTTTCTAAGCCATTTACCTTTTTTGTTAACGGATAACCATAACTTAATTGTTCACTCGATTAATATGTTTATGTATGTATTCTAGTCTTTTTCAGGCTTATAAGAAAAATAAAATCCAAAGGTGTTAAACATAAAAAATTACTGAATACCAAATACCAAATGGCTAATGTCCGAACTTTATCACACAGCACTTCAAAATGTTAATAAATAAACATATTAATAGGTCTATCTAAAAAGTAAAAACATTCTACTTAAGTAAATGGGTCAAAATAGGTCGTTTTCGTGTCAAAATTTGCAACCTTAAACTAACCCATTTAATTACATGAGTTATGTATGTCCTAAAATGGAGTGAAAAATCTAATCCCAAAGCTGCTTTATTTTGTGTGTGGCTTGTGTCTTGTTCTGTTACTTCGTATGGTTTTCCGACTCTAATCTAGGGGTGACTTAGTGTGATATTTAGAATCCTTTTTGGGCAAATTAAACAGAAAAATGACTTTGACATATTTGTGCTCTTCAAGGCAAAGGATATGGACCTCTAAACTAGTGCTCTTCAATTAGTGATAGAGAAAAGGGAGGGTACTTGATAACAGTTCTACTTCTATCCTGAACCAGTAGTGCTATTTTCTATGCTTGGTAGACCTCAGTGGTAGGCTTGAAGTTGAACTTTATATATTTGTAGTGCTACATGTTTCTAGTTCTGTGGTTATGATGATGGACATAGTAAATATTCTTTTAAAACTTTTCCCGTAAAGAAGGGGTATTCTGTGGAATTTGTTGGTGAAAAGGTCCTCAACTGTATTAGCTCCAGGAAAGGCTTGAAAGAACAAAATCCTGTTATGCTTTATATTGCTTTCTGTATTCTTGCAGTGACCGATTGCGGATGTGCTTTTTGTGAGTCCAGACCATCTTAATGGACGTGCTTCTTGTTTTACTTTGTGTTTTGTAGGTGGTCTCTTGTTTATCCTCTTCCTGATCCCTTTGAACAGGAAAGATAGGATATCCCCAATTTTAATGTTGTCATGCTATCTGAATTTAGGAAAGGAGATTGTGAAGTTGCTCACAATTTCTCCGGTTATCTGGCTCTTGGTTTATTTTTGATGTTGGGAGACATTTAAGTGTGTGGTATCTGTAGGCCTGCCAGCACTAGAGCTTGGATGAGCTAAATCTTTTCTTTCATTTATGTGCCCGAGAAGATTGTTCAGGAGAGTTGAAAAAGAGATTGAGTGGACACAGTTGGTTTGTCATGTTGATTATTTGACAATGCTTGGTTAGCTTTTCCACTGGTTTAGGTGATGCAATGTAGCGTGTACTGAGGCAATTAGCACATTTCCTATTGTTTCAAGGATTTCAAAGAAATTAACCAAGGAGCAAAGAGAAAACGTGCACAGGGCATAAACTGGGATAAATCAATGATGTTGGATTACAGCATTAAAAATTTAAGCAATCTTTCTGTTATGGATGAATGAAATCACCTTCTCAGAAGATGATGTAGTGCTGGGTGTGTTGTGCCAGATAAGAACTTCATCCATCTATTCACATGTGGAATGTTTTTTCCCTTCTATTCAGGTGGATTGAGAGGAGACGGAAAGATTTCATATGAATTATCACTAGAGTTTATGATTTTCACTCTTTTACATTGTGACTAGCTGTATTAATTCTGTGTATCGAAGTAAATGCTTTCTTCAGTTTAAAATTGGCACGACTCTTCTCTGGAAGGTCTTCTATATTGCTGATATGTTTATTATAAAGTTGCTCTTTATGTGTAAATGAGAATTATCTCAAGTCTTGTGCCATTAGTGATTCATAGTTAGGATCTTCCACATGAGGAAGGTGACTTGATAAAAGTGGCATTCCACTTTATTATATTATCTAAGTAACTCTCTGACTATCTCCAGGACACTTACATATGCCACCTTATTTTAGGAAGACCAAAATGGATAGTACTTTCAATTCGTCCCTGAATACTAATTGTATTAGTATACGGCGATTTTTAACCTTTTCTTCCTATATATATTTTGATTTGATTCTAGACGATGTGGACATGTTTGTTCATTCAAGGATAAATTCTTACATGTGCTTCTATTTAGATACTATGATGATGCTGCTTGTGTGTTGAGGAAGATGTTTTTAGATGCAAAAGCACCACACCTATCCTCGGCAATCCCTCCAACATTACCATGGAAGACGACTGAGTCAGCCAGTGCTTCAGAAGGGCTTACACGTCAAGGAAGTGGACTCATTGGAACATTTGGGCAGTCAGAGGAATTACGATGTGTGATTGCTGTACTTCGTCAGTAAGACATCTTTCCTTGTTATCAGTATTCTTGTAGCATAATGCTCTAACTATAAAAATAAGAGTGCCTGGTCAATGTGTGTTCAGCAGAGATTCTGGAATAAGATGAACAGTTTCACTTTGCTTTATCTATGCAAGCAGAAAATTCATGGGCTGTGAATTTCGTGGGTGGGCTATTGATGAAGCCTAAAGCCATTCCCTTTTCCTACTTGCCAATGCCAGAAGAGCAGTGCCATTTCCTGCCTTCTGCTCTACCTAATCCACAAACATAGGAAGACAAACACAAAAATTGAAATTAGACTATTCTAATTCCCTTTTTTCCTCGCTTTTTTTTTTATCCATTTCCTCTCCGTCCCTCCCCTGCGCAAACCTATGGTGATGCCTCATCTGTGTCTAATTGATCATGTTTGGCTTGTGTAGTGGAGATAGAACTCCCAAACAGAAGGTGAAGTTGAAGGTCACTGAGGAAAAGCTTTTGAATTTGATGTTGAAGTACAATGGAGGAAGGCCCAGAGCTGAGGTTTTTGTTTTCCCTCAATGCTAGCTTATCATTATTTCACATTTTTTGATTAAGCTTTTAACTCTTTCTATCATGCAGACAAAACTGAAAACTGCAGTTCAGTTGCAAGACCTATTAGACGCAACCAGAGCATTGGTTCCAAGATTGAGGTATTTCCTCTTAGGCTTCATTGGGAATTTTTTTCCGTTTAAGAACTTCAAAAAGTTTTTGTGCTTCATATGCACTGGGTCTCTCTTAGATGTATTCTCCCTATGCCATTTTTTGCCACATATGATTGTGGTGGTTGATGGATTGTTGGGAATGGGAGCGTGTTTGGGTGTGGATCATAGGGGATTCAAATACTGTTTGTTTCAATTGCTTTCTTCGTTCATCATTTATTTCATTATTCATTTTTGTTGATTTTTTTTTGGGGCACCATGGGGGGGTGATTGGGTTTTGGGCGTGCGAGGAAGATAGGAGAACAAACGAGAAGCACGAATCACTGCTTCCCTTAAGATAGGGGATATGTAGAAGTGCTGCAAATCCCCTCATTTCAGTGTCTTTCACCTTGTCTAGTTCTCAGATTATGCTTTCTTGATAGAAACTGCCCATACCATACACATGTAACATGTTCGAAGCATGAAGAGATGCTGTGTTTTTAATTTTGGTCTCAACAAGCCTTAACAGGCTAGCAGCCTCATCTTATTACTTGCAGAGAAAAACCCTATCTCTTTCTGCTTCTTCTTTTTTTTTTTTTTTTTTTGGGGGTGGGGGGTGCGCTATAATAAACCCTATAGTGTTTGAGACTGTCATTTTACTGGTGGGAGGTTTCCTCATTAATTGTATTGCCTTGCCACCAAAACCTTCCTATTGTTCATATCACGTTCTTGCATAGTAGTGAATGAACTTTCCTCTCCAATTATATTTTATTCCTGTCGAAAAGCCCTTTACTTTGCTGAATTATGTATGGAGTGACCTCCACTGTTTGTTCAGCATGAGTCTTAAAGTTTCTTATTCTCAAGTTAATCTGCTACAAGGTCCAATTTGGTGGCATTCCTTTCTCACTCTGAGGGCTTGTTCTTTGCTGTGAGAAGTAGTTTTATAGCTATGATGAGATAGTTGTAAGGAGCAGAAAGGCTGTAAGCTAAAGCTAAAAAAACAGGGCCTAAATCATTCTATGAGCTGCCACATGCACAATTATTGTGGTTCCCTATTCCCCAACTGGCAGTGCTCCCAGGTTGACTCTTCCACTCGTTGTCCCAATTTCTTCTTGTTCCATTATTTCAGTGGTTCTGATTGCTGCTCAAACGATTTACTACCCTCATTTGATTTGCTTTGAACTGAATTCATATTAATCCCTGTTTGTTCTTTCTTGAATTGTTAAATGAGGGGCAACATTCTCCTTAAGCAATGCTGTTATCAAGTTTGTTATTAAGTAGCTGACATTTTTCTCTTTTGATTTTATATTTTGAATTTGTGATCTATTTCT
Source organism: Talinum fruticosum (assembly GCA_021018815.1). NCBI lineage: Eukaryota > Viridiplantae > Streptophyta > Magnoliopsida > Caryophyllales > Talinaceae > Talinum > Talinum fruticosum. The sequence goes on along the minus strand of JAITYX010000004.1, from coordinate 9,080,341 downwards.
AATTGATTGGCTTCCTAGAGTGGAGCACTCTTATTTACTCACATTAGTGGTACACAGACGCGAGCACCTTCTACTGTTGAAAATTTGAAAATTTGAGTATGTTTCCCAATTCTATTGCCTGTGGATGCTGAAGTCTTTTTTTAAAAAAACCTATGAGTATAATTCTTTGTCTCAACTTTCTGTTATGGGAAATGTGTGCGGTCAGTGCTTATATTCTAAAATATAACATTCCTGATATAAGGTCATTTAGAATGTTCAAAGGATCCAAAAATGCCGGAGGTAACAGTTTTTATCTGCTTTCAATTTCTTATGGTACAGGGCTGGCCGAGAGAGTGATAGTGAAACAGAGGATGTTGAGCATGCTGAAAAACTTCGTCAAGTGAAAGCAGTGCTCGAAGAGGTCTTGACCTTTAATCTTTTACCATTTTGGTTTACCTGCCTATATTCTTTTGTGCCAACCCAGCTCGATTAAAAATATTTGCAATATTTTGGCTTGGAGAGCTGCTCTTCTTAGCTTCAAAAGTTTCAACTTTGACATAATATCTGATGTGAAATATTAGCACTTAGATGATGAACAGAGGCCCCTTCCTCCCCCACCACCAACCCACCCCCCAAAAAAAAAAAGAAAAAAAGAAAGATGCTTAACAGTCTTCCCTTTTATAACCTTTTCGTTTGTTCGTGTTAAATGCTGCTGTTAAGATAAATGATTTTGTGCAAAAAGCTTGCATAGCCTGTATGAGTTGCGCTCTTGCACATATGAAATTCTGTAGCCGCTCCGATAAAAAGAAAGGAAATTTATTAGCCATTATGCATATTGTTTCTTTGTAATCAGCCATCTGTGTAGTCATTGCTGTCTACTTGGGAGAATTTGCTGCCATACTATATTTTTTCTGAATGTGAAGCTAAAGTAGAGTTTGATCATTTGAGTATGTTTGTTCTCCTTATGTCGCAAATATATTGTGTTAGTAACATATACCTTTGTTAAGTATTCTTGTCTTTGTTTTAGTTTCCTCATTAAGGGATGACAGTTCTTGATTTTTCTTGATTCTTTCTTGACAGGGTGGGCATTTTTCTGGTATATATAGAAAGGTTCAACTAAAACCCCTAAAGTGGGTAACTGTACCTAGAAGTAATGGTGAAGGTGAAGAAGAAAGGCCTGTTGAGGCTCTAATGGTGCTCAAATATGGTGGTGTCCTAACTCATGCTGGCAGGAAACAGGTAAATTTATGATATTCTGATGCCTTAGCAACTCTTTAAACACATTGAAATGTGTCCAATTAGCTGATCTGAACCATTGGTGCAAATAGACTCTGTGTTAGTCTATTAATACGTACTCTTGTTTTCCTTCAGGCTGAAGAGCTGGGTCGTTATTTTCGAAATAACATGTATCCAGGTACCAAAGTATTTGTCTGTTTCTTCTTTATTGAGGGAATGTCTCTTATGTCTAATATATTCCAGAAATTTGCAGGTGAAGGCACAGGTCTGCTTCGCCTCCACAGTACATACCGTCATGACCTTAAGATATACAGTTCTGATGAAGGCCGTGTGCAGGCATGTTTGGTTTACTTCATCTATCCAAATGTGCTTTATCAACATGAATTGGCTAATATATCTGGTGGCTTCATATTTAATAATCTTTAGTTATGCTACTGTATCTGCTGTTTATGTCTCCTAACAGATGTCAGCAGCTGCGTTTGCCAAAGGTCTTCTTGACTTGGAAGGGCAGTTAACACCAATTCTTGTATGTTATTTCTTTTCTCATCTACCATTTCAAGGAGGTGCATTTGTTTCTTTATGAATGTTGACTTGACCTCAATCACAGGTTTCACTTGTTAGTAAGGACTCTTCTATGTTGGATGGGCTCGATGATGCCAGCATTGAGATGGAAGAAGCGAAGGTTTTCTTCTATGATGATCTTAATGATATCTTATACTCCCCCTCACTCCTCCCGCACCTCCAAAAAAAAGAAAAAGAATAGTTTCACTTTAAATTCTGCCATTTCTGCCAATAGATTGGCCACTTTCTTTTCTGCAAGGCCATGCTTACTTTGTATTGTCATCGTCCTTTGAAGGCCCCTTTCCAAACTTTTCCATTCAAAAGTCACATGAGAACACTGGATGAGATGCATTTTAACAGAAATTTTAAACAAAAGTTTTTCCAAGTTTGGATTTCGAACTTTTTTGTGGAAATTACCATTGGAAGGCATCAGATCAACTGTATTTATGTTATAATGCCACTCAAGCATGCACTGCCAAGCTTTGTAATTTTGGGTTCAACTTTGACATCATTACCTTCATGGACCTTATCTGTCGTGTCAGGTTTATCTACATTATGACCTTTGTCCTTTCCACTATCTTTCCCTTGGTTATCTTTGGTTTTGGAGGTTTCATGTAAGACCTTCTGTCCTGTTTCCGTTTCCGTTTCATCTCTTTACTCAGATGCTGTCTGCCTGTAGTGTAGTTTGATACAACTGAGAGGACCTAGGAGGATTGATTGTTAGAAAGGAGAATTGATTCTCTAATCTAATTGTCTACGTAGCTTTATTTTAATGTATGATGTCAGGATTTGCGGTCATGAACTTTGTTCATTCATCTTTTTTGCCTGTGGTAAAGCTGACATGCATTTCATCAATATTTTATTTAACCTCGCATAAACTCTATCTATCAACCCCCATCAAAAAAAAGGGTGCAAAAAGGGGGCTTCTGCTTTTGCTTTATTCCAAACAATAAATATATTGGTTCAAGGACATGCATGATTAGAAGTTAATCAAATTGCAGTTGATTGGAAATATCAGCCCATTTATGTGTGTGATACTCTGGTCCATTCTAAGCTGTGTTTGCATTCTAGAGAACTTCTAGTGATAGTTGTCTGGTTTATATTTTTTAATTTCATATTCTCTTTTCAGGCAAGGTTGAATGAGATTATAACTTCCCGAGCCCAGGCAATTTGCAGTAATGGATCACCAGAATTTCCGTGGATGGTTGATGGGGCTGGACTTCCTCCTAATGCTTCTGAATGTCTGCCTAAATTGGTATCTAAGTTTGGTTATTTCTGTTCCTGTGTCTTGTTGTTAGCTGCTCTGGAAACATTTCTGTTGGTTCTTGATTTGTTTTGTTTGTCACTAGTTACTAGCTATTGAATTTGTTTTTTGTTTGTCAGAAGTCAGGATAAGCTTATGATTTGTCAATCCCTGTTCCCTACTTCTTTGCCTTCTGTTTCTCTGATTTTTCTTTTTTGAGGTCCTCCTTCCCCTTAAAAGCTTTAGCTTGAGAAGAATGTTGGTTATAGGAGACATGAGGAGAAGGAACTTGAGTTGTTCTGTTTTGCTATTTCATGGTGTTTTTTGGTTGGAGGGAGAGCCTTCTCAGGGGTGTGACTCTTAGGATTGAGTTTTGTATTTCACATCCTTCTGGGTGATTCAAAGTGTTTGATATAACAAGAACAGCAAGACCCAACGTGGCAGATGTGGATGGCTGTTTGCATGTATACCATGGAACAGCATTGATATGCAAAGGTGACAGGCTGTAGCCTGAAAACAGAGTGGAATATATAGCGGAAGTAATAAAACACCAAGAACCAAGTAATCACTCTATGAGAGGTGATTACGTAACAGTAACTCCTAGCTCTGAAATAATGAGAGCAACAAGAACCGGATAGACTAGAATTATCCAAGGATACAGTCACCACCAGGGATTAAGGCGCTAATCACACTTAGAGATACAGTCACACCACTCCAAGTATAACTAGGCTCTTCAGACAGCCTAATTAGGCCAGTAATTAGACAAGCAAAAGAGAATTTTGGGGTTGAAAGGAGCTCAGCTCAACTTTACTTAGCACATAGCCAAATCTTCAAAATCAGATTGTCCTTAGAAGTGAAGGCCTATGCATATTTATCGGGCCTTGGTCTGGGTTACATCACTCTAATACAAGGGTTATAAATCCCTTTTACAATCAAAGTTGATGCATCCAGCAAAAATAAAGGACAAAAAAGTAGAATAAGGACACCAGGAAAAATAGGAGGGGACCACAAAATCAGCCAACTGTACTAAATAGTACAATTCTGATAAGGGTGACAGCTCCAATCGATATCATCAAATTCTATCTCATCTATCTCATCAAATTCTATTTGCATTATGATCCTTAAACTTTCCCTTTCTTTCTAGCTTATGCTGATGATGCCCAAGTAGATCTGAGTAATGATGCCCAAGTAGATCTGAGCTTAAAAGATGTCAACTCATACGATCAACTTAGACTTATTATCTCCGATTATCTCCAGACCTGTCTAGCCCCTTACTCCTGACTGAGGAGGCAGACAAGTATTTCTGGGTATTGCCAAAACTCTCTGGGGGCTTGTGTCAAAAGTGAAGGCCCAGCAGTCGTTTCTGAGGACTCAGATATTAAGCTGACTGGTCTTCATTATCACTTGGGGTGCTCTCCCCATCAAGCATACTAGCCCAATATAACGGGTTGAATTCAGCACCATAGCTGTTTCTTTACTACTTATTGATTTAATTAGTATGTTCATTACATCTATAAGTCATTTGTATTCAACTTTTATATTTTATTCATTATTTATTTATACAGTCCATCTGATGTATGTTTGGGTATAGTATTTTACCATAGTCATTATTAATCCAAAAATTTTACGAGCATTTACGTGAAAGAAAAAACCTTATTGTGTCTTAAAAACTCATGCCTAGACATCCATAACCTGTTACTTAGTATCAGTTTTGCGACTGTTATTGTGGTCATGACCACAGCTGCATTTTGATTCCTGCTGGAGATGCCGGGCATTTAGAAGAACAACTCTTACAAAGATTTCAGCAAACTGTATAGTTTTTAGTTTTTTAATGACATTCTGTTCCTTTGATGATGATTATTCCCCAGCATTAATATATTATTTTATTTCCATCAGTATGTTTCCTTCATATTTTGGGGGGTTTAATTACTGAAAAGGCTCAAGGTTTCATGAAAACACACATGATTTTGATGTAAACGAGTAAGGTGCTTACACTTTAGGTGTTGTTCAAGTGCATTTGATAGCACCCCCACCCCACGCCCTCTAAAACTCCCCAAGCCATAACAAATCCCAGGAAAAAAAAGAGCAAACAAAAACCATCTCCAGGTAGGACGTGACTAGTGTACCACTTGCCTCTTATGTGCTGATACCTTTTGTTCCTCATTTTCGGTTAAATCTATAATGGATAGGTGGAATTGACAAGGAAGGTTACTGAACAAGTGAGGCTACTTGCTAAGGATGAAGACGAGGAACCCGCAGAAACAAGCTCCTATGATGTGATACCTCCATATGACCAAGCTAAGGCTCTTGGAAAGACCAACATTGATGTTGATCGCATAGCCGCAGGATTACCTTGTGGCAGTGAAGGCTTCCTTCTAATGTATGCTCGATGGAGAAAGCTAGAAAGAGACTTGTATAATGAACGGAAAGGGTGAGCATTGGTTTCTACATTGCAATATGATTAATGGATGAAGTTTAAACTTTAAACCAGTGAACCGCACATAGCGTAATCTAAGGATTACAATTATGCAAGCATCTTCAATTTTTTTTGACCTTAAGTTGTTATGTTATTTCGTATTTACTGTATTTGCGACATCATCTCTTTTGGACTCCCCTTTCCTTTTTTTTTTTTTAAGTGTATGAGCAAATTTTCTCTACAGTTTCCAATTGATGGCGACTTACACTTATTCCTGATGTTCTTGCAGGAGATATGATATTACTCAAATTCCTGATGTTTATGACTCATGCAAGTAAGGCTTTAAGTTTAACACTTTATTACTCATTCGGATCATAGAGATGAGATTCCCTGCATTTGTACCCTGGAATAAGTTCTCATTTATGCTATTATTGAAAGTTACTTTATGCGGCTTAAATTGACTTCTATGCCATACAAACATTAAAGTATTGTGAGAATTTCCTTATATTCACAATGCTTCCTAATGAAAACTACGATCTGGTAAATCACGCTGTTCTTCATTTCTTACTGACAACTTGGATATGCTACTTATCTAATTAGTAACTACTAGAACATCTTCTGTGTCATGGTAGTTTCCTCTAAGCCATGCAAGCTTTATATAACTACCAAGGTCAAGGAACAATCAACAGGTTGTGTTTTCTACTTACCTACTTGATTGAGGTCTGCTTCTGGCCTTCTGCTTCTGCTTGAGGATTCGTATCTTCCAGTCCTAAATTGGAGAGTTGGAACTCTGACTAAATCTATATGATTGTAGGGTTGGTTAAGTTGTGTCAATTCTCAGGGCTTAAGGTTCAAATTTCTCCTTTGCAAACACACAAGTAGTTCCTTTGCTATTTTTCAGCTGCTATTGCATATGAGCCTGTGAATATCTTCTTTGTTAAGCACCTCCCATCTGGACAGTATTCAGTTTAATGATAGAGCATCAGATCGAACCGGAAAATTCTTTTCGTGAATAACAGAACATTCAGTTATGTTCTAGAAAATCCTCCATGGTGGATTCTGGCAGCTCCTGTCTTGCAAAACATATTTTTCCAACCATTTTTCTGAGGCAGATGATAACCAGATTTGTAGGAGATGTTTCGTTTTTGACATTTTTTCATTCAGTGATGAGAAATGGGGCTGTTTTCGGGATAGGACACATGTGACTATTTGTTATATTAGGGTGGTCAAGATGCTTACTTTACCTTTTCCGGAGCGTCCCCCTTCCTTTTGGGTGGGTGAAGAGAAAGAGGGCAGGAGGCATTTGGCTGTATTTGAACCCTGATCTGCTTTGTGGGGAGATCAGTATATATGTTGGCTATCAACAGAACAGTTATTAGTGTGACAATATTATTCTCCAAGCGGTTGTATGGTGTTTATATACTGTTCTTTTTGCCACTATCAATTTAATACTTGTTCTTCCTTTTCACAGATATGACCTCTTACACAATGCACATCTTAATCTTGAAGGCTTGGATGAACTCTTTAAAGTTGCTCAGGTATGGTTTCCAAGTTTCAAGAATACTGCTGGGTGCCTCCGCAGATATGGCAATGTAGTAGAGTGGCTCAGTGGAAGTTCTTTGTTGAAGAATACTATCCTGATCGAATCATCATCTTCAAAAACTTTCTAACTTATGTATGTTTACGGTTTCAGTTACTTGCAGATGGTGTTATCCCTAACGAGTATGGGATTAATCCCAAACAGAAATTGAAAATTGGGTCAAAGGTATTTCTATCTAATAGTACTCCTAGCATTAGTTTTATCTCACCTTCTTTTTCCTTGTTTTATTTGTTGAAAGACAAATATGCGTTGGCTGCCTTCTTTGTGAGCCAGTCCCTTTTTTAATTTACTTTATTAAGGAGTGTAGTTTATGAGTGGATTGCGGTTGCGTTATAGTTATGCAATTGCTATATAATGCTTCTGCTAGCTAGAGATTGCACGCTTGTCTTCATGCACGAATCACACACTAATAGCTGCACTCCAGTCTTCCAGTGAGGTTGAAATTTCAGTAGTAATTAGACATCAATTATTTGTGATCTTGAATTTCAGTAGTAACGCTAGTTTGCCTTCTTGATAATTAATGATGAACATTTAGCAAGTGCATATTCTGTTCCCTGTTACAGAGTATGAAGGATTATAACTCAATGTAATGGTTGTAGTGACTATCTCTGCTTGAATTTCAGATTGCACGCCGCCTTCTGGGCAAAATTTTGATTGATTTAAGGAATACACGTGAAGAAGCTATTAATGTTGCTGAGCTGAAGAATAATGAAGACAACCATGCTATATCTAGTAAAGATGTCGAGCCTAGATCTAAAAATCACACCAAGAATGAAGACATGAGGCGTTGTAGTAGTACCAGTGACCGTTCAATGGATCAGGAGGATGATGATGAAAAGGAGACTGAATACCGCTTGGATCCTAAGTGCTTATATTAACTCTTCTCAGTTGGATTGTGTTTCTCCTTATAGAATTCCCCCCAAAATAAAACACCTAATGATTCACTCAAGGCCTCATGTCTTCTCAGGTACGCTAATGTGAAGACACCGGAACGTCATGTAAAGACACGACTTTATTTCACATCAGTGAGTTATACGAGCTCTTCCTATTGTCATTCTCTTGTGGATTACCGGAACATTTTCTTGGTGGTTTTATTATATATAGTTCAATTATAATAGGTCAAAGCGGTTGATTTTCTGTTTCCTTTTATGATTGGGTTTGACAGGAATCTCATATTCATTCCTTGATGAATGTGCTTCGTTACTGCAACTTGGATGAGTCTCTGCAAGGGGAGGAGGGGCTTGTCTGTCACAGTGCTTTAGAGCGGCTGTTCAAAACAAAGGAGCTTGACTATCTGAGTTATATAGTGTTGAGGATGTTTGAGAACACAGAGGTCAGTATTTTGCTTGTGTTTTTTTTTTCTCATTCACGAATGAATTTGCTGGTTAATGCGCTGCCCCTATCGTCTTTGGAAGGTGCTCAAATAATAGCAGCATGATCAATGAGAAAAACCATTTGGCTGTGAATTGGTTTTAAAACATTGGCTAATATGTCACTATCTTTTTTAAAAAAGCGTATAATGTAGCCAGTGACCAAGTGTTTCAATGACCATCTATGGATGACTTGTATCATAGTAAACCGTGTCTCTGATTTTTCACTGTCAAATTTATCAGCTTCATTCAATATTGTTGACTGAGAAATTTTCACTTCTGGACTGTCTTCTTTGGACATATTTAGAAAAATCTAAGTATTCTATGAATCTATCCATTTTCTTCTGCCTCCTGAAGTTCTATTATGCTTTGGCTTCACAGGATCAAAATTTCTGTGTTTTTTTTCTTTTTTGGGGTTTTTCCTTGTCAAGCTCCTACATTTCAGTGCACCTTGTATGCAGGGGAAGTTTTTTGCGACTCGTTGTCTTACCATATGTTGGTTTATGTGCTATATTATGTGTCTTGTCTGCATGTCCGTGGACTTATCTAGGAATTCTGAACACTATAGTCCCTGAGATAAAATTTGAACCAGAGCTGTACTAGTGTCCACTGTCTAGAGGTTCAGGTTCAGTTTCTGAAATGTATGGTTTCTGATATGCATGGTGGCTGCGTTTCTGACATCTTAGGGCTGTGATATAGGCATTTATAAAACACGTTTGTAAATAAGGGATGAAATATGTTGAAATGGTCTTGCAGGTGGCTCTAGATGACCCAAAAAGGTTTCGCATTGAGTTGACTTTTAGCCGTGGTGCAGATCTCTCCCCGTTGGAGGTAAGACCTATTCGTAAGAGTGTTTTGGGAATTTTATTTTTATTTTCTGGGTATAATTCTTTTTCAAAATGTTGAATTATATTGAGGAGTTTGGGGTTCATTAGTTGAGCTTTCATGAGTTCCATCTCGTATCACTTTGACCTACATCTTATAACTTCCAGAATTCTAACTTCATCTTCCACTGTGGCATGTCCACATTTTCATTGCCACTAAAAAGAATGATCATCATTGGGAGCAGTGGGGACAAGGGAGGCTTCCCTGCTTTGCCATTCTGCCTGGCTATTGCCTGGCTATAAACTCAGTTCAGCTTATGAGTATTTTAAGCTCAAGGCCAGCCAGCTTAGACCAATTAAATATGCTTAAGGGAGCAGGTTTGGATTGGTCCATGTAGTTCCTTTTCCTTTTTCCTATCCAGCTGGATTTGCTTGATACAGTTTGTTAAGCTGAGCTCCTTATGTTGGGATTGATTATGGTCTTGAGAAAGCTCCAGTCTTAGGGTGGTTAAGGCTATTTTACTTGAACGAAACTGTAACAATTTGACATGGACATGTGTTCCCAGTATTAAAGTGACCAATTTTCTAAAATTTTATATGTTTTTGGTTCATGTGTTGGACTGTGGATGCTAGAAGTGAAATAAATAGTCTAATGCTATCTAAAGATTGAGCTCTGCTCATTGCCGTTCCTGTATATTCTTGTGATGTGATTTTTTTGTTTTTTTTTTCTTAAAAGTATCTTGATCTTGTTCATCGGATGAACTAGGGTGTTATAGTTTCCTAGAACGCTCATTGTCCCAACAATTTGCATTTGGAGGATAGGAACGAATAATCCATCCGAAGTTGAAATTAGGTGAAACTTATGTCACAAAGAGCAATATGAGTTAGCAAAATGAAGGTTGTTTTAACGATGAAAACATATAGGGAAACTGCTGATTGAAGACCTAGTTGCCCCTCTGTTTATCTCTCTTACTGCTAAGTTTAATCGTTTCTCGTTTCAATGCTCATCCCTGCAATCATAGAGCTCTTATCAACTACACTTTTCAGTCATTGTTTATTTAAGGCTGTGTAGTTACACTTGTCTTGACATTTAACCACTTTTCTTGACATAATCATCCAAATTGAAGGAGGATCTATTTGTTTAAATTACACACACACACACACACACAGGTCTTGTGCTTCAGCTTGTGAACCTAAAGTATGCTCATTGTGGTGTTAACAGAAGAATGACAGTGAGGCAAATTGGTTGCATCAGGAGCACACTTTGCCCATAATGGGTCCTGAGAGGTTGCAGGAAGTTGGATCATGTTTGACATTAGAGCAGATGGAAAAGATGATTCGCCCATTTGCAATGCCTGCCGAAGATTTTCCACCTGCCGCGACCCCACAAAACTTCAGCTACTTCACCAAAAGTCCATCTGTTCTTGAGAGGATTGCCAACTTTTGGCCTTTCAATAAACACAATGCAAATGGGAAGTGATCAATATGTCTGTATATAACATGCATCTGAATGTAAATGTCAAGTTTATCTTGTTATTTCACTCATGTTTAATTTTGCCCTTTCTTTTGATATTCTAAATTTGTCATCGTATAGGAAAGTGAGAATTTTTGTATTTGTTGTATGATATCAGAGGGAACATTATGCAACATTTTGTAATTTGACCAGATGATCTCACGCAAAATGGATGACTTGTAATGTATTTGGCCCTTGAATCCAGTGACTTATGTGGGACTATTTGGTCGAACTGAGTTAAAAATACTCACTACATTTGGTTTAAGTGTTTTATTATCACGAACTATCAAGGTTTTTATATTTATATACGAAGGGAAAATGTGAAATGGATTAGTTGATGGAAATCTATTTTTTTGTTTTTTTTACCTATTTCTTATATTTTTGAGACGTTATTGGAAATAGGTAATAATGTCAGTGAGAAATTTCAATTAGCTTTTTTGTCTTTTAGGTATATTGTGTGGTAAACTAGTAATGTTTTGTTTGTTTCATAGTAATATTTCCTTTTTGATAAAGTTTATTTTTTTGTGGTATTTTGATAAAGTTTCATAATGAAGTGGAAAGCTACGGAAATCCATTATTCTTGTTTTCAGTGGAAAAAAGAATCTGTTGTTGATGCATGGGATGGGATGGGACTGCCAGTAATTTTGTTCTATACTATAGGCTATAGCACATGAATTTGCAAGCATCCCATACGCTCACACCCAGACGTCATGAATCCGAATGAAGAAAGGAAAAATCCAAATCATTATTAGCAGTGGACATACTAATGAAGTGTAAAGCGAGTGCTTTATTATTAACTTTGGACATAGGAATTCATGAGACAGAAAAAATAAAGGGACTTGATGGTAGACCTAACAAAAACTAATGCGATTTGAAGGTTTGACTGACCTGAAGGTTTGACTCGAATTTGTCTGAAAATTTTGGGTTTTGAACATAATTTTATCAACCTCGGATCCAAAAACTCACAAATTCATAGGTTAAACTAACCAAAAGTCTGTTCGACTCGTTGGGTAAGGCAATAAAAAATAATAATTTTACCTTTGTGACTTGTTTATTGTATGTTTTTTCTGTTACATGATTTTCCTTTCCGTTTATCACTCTTTTTAAGTAATGAGTATTTATTATATTGCATAATTTGGAGGGAGACGTAGCATAGCTATGACAGTAATTTACAAGTAAACACTAATACTCTTTTCCTTCTCAAGTTCTTTCTCATAAAAAATATTCCATACAAAAATTATACATAATAAAATTTAAACAAAATATGCATGAATTCAAATGGGCGTAATATATTAAAAATATTGAAAATACACAAGTTATGGTATCGTATTTTTAGTGAAGTGAATAAGTCTAATAATATCTTAAATAATATTACGATAAGAATCTAAAATTTTTATGTTATAATTAAAATATTAATTTTAGTTTATTGTAAATTCTAATTCTCATTTATTTGAAATTGTTTGAGTTATACTTAAATCATAGTGCTTAGGATGAGAATGACTTGGGTTGGGTTAAGATGGAATTAATTTTCCTATGATGAATAAAATGAGCCAGGTTGAGCCAACCTAGGTCGACCCTTTCTCGATCTGTTTTAGAATGAAACAATTATGCATTAAAAGTTCCTTATAATATTAATCATTATTACTTATAAATTATTAATAATAAATTTAACCAAGTGTAACATGTGAATTAGTATCCTAGACAAAGTGAAATAAACATTTGAACCTTAAATGGGTCATAAATAAAATAAATCATTATTATTGAGCCTATTATTGACTCAAACTTTCATTGACAAGTCACTCAACTCATGAGATCTTCACACTCATACCATAATGAAAAGTTTAAATACTTTTAACATTCTTTTTGAAAAATACAAATACTATACTTTTCTCGTAAAATTATAAACAATTTTAAACAAAAAATATACCGAGTAGTTGATAAAAGAAAAAATTGATAGAAGGGCAATCTCAGCCAATTAGGTTGACTCAAAAACCCTAAAACTTGATATACAACCGTTCTTATTTTATCATAACCTGGAATATACTCAACTTGTATTTTATCCGAATCGACATTTAACCCTCCCGTTTAAATTGATAGATCTAGTTAGTGGCGTTTCATCGGCACTCGGCGAGTCTTGGGGGATAAGAGTATAACCGAGACCCAAAAACCCGTCCCCATTTTAGTGGGTATGGGAGAAAAATGGAAAATTTTGGAACTCCCGCACCGAACCCGTAGTTGTACTCGTACTCGAATGTTTTTTAAATATAATGAAATTTTCTTCGGGATGCTAGCGAGATTGGGCCAAATAATGGCCCACTTTCATTTTTGCAAGAAAAAGTGCCCAACTAGTCTCTGTCTCTGTCTCTCTCCCTTTCTCTCCCTGGTCATCAAAAAGCCCAAATAATGATGCAACTACTCTCTCTCGCTTTCTCCAGTCTAATAATCATGTTCAATTTAACTTGATATCCTAAGTTAATTGTGCTATTGATGTATGATTAGGAGTTTGAGAACTATATTTTAGAAATATGTATCCAAATTTAACATGTTGAAACTATATTTTGTTATTTTAATTGTGTTATTGATATATAAATAGGAATTTGTGATGGAGACAAGAAATTTTTATAACTATTTGTCACTAACATTAAATTGTGCGACTATAAAACCGATGAGTACTTATCCGATGTGTATTTTTTTAACATTTATACATATTCGAATAGTACTCAATATACCTGAAATACCTGATGGATATAGGTATGTGATAGATTTTGAAAATTCAATTGAGTATGAAGATGGGGAGGATGGTAGAAAATGAATATGGGTACAACTATACTCGCTTGGTACCCGCCCCACACAAGGCCACTGAGTGGCCGCTGGAATGGTTGATAAAGAAAGGGGCGTGCCCGGCCTGGAAGAGAGAGAACGAGGTGAGAGGTTTTGGAGTTTCGACCTTTAGTGTGTGAATGTGTGGGTATGAAAGAAACCAAACACATCAAAATGTTAACAAAAATTGATTTCTTAAAAGTTCAAAAATTTAAACATCCAAAATTTCAGGCATTCATATGCATGTCGTTCCAGTGGCCCAAGTGCCAAATCCATCTCGTTTCTCAAACTCTTTCAACCCAAGAAAGAAAAACAATTAGATTTAAATATCATTAAATTTTATATTGTCTGAAATGACTGAACTTAAATTTATTGATTAATTTGAGTAGAATCAAACTTAAATTAATAAACTCAAATATGACAATTTAAATATGTTTGAATTTTATATTTAGACATACTAAAATTTAACTAGGCCTAAATTTTTTAATAAGATAAATTCGGACTGAATAATTTTTTACGGGCACTATACTTACACACCCAGCTAATAAGCCTCAATTCACACAAAAATAAAAGAAAAGAGAAAAGAGGAGCTAATGATTGTGAAAAATAAAATCAAAATAATAAAATAAAATAGCGCATCTGTATGAAACGGCGTCGTAGCAGGCAGGTCAGTCAGGGCAAAGTTCTCGTTTGCTGATTCTCTCTCTCACTGACGCCTTAAACCCTAGTACACTACAGCGAACTTCAAAGCTTGCACATCAGGGATGACCAAGCAACACCGGTAGATCCAATTCTCCCATTCATCTTCTATCTCTTCCTCCTCATCCGTGGTTGGTTCCTTGAGCTATCTCACTACCTCTCTGAAAATGGCGCGCTTTTCTGGTTCGAAGTTACTCCATTTGAGGCCTCGTGTTTATCCGGGATTCAGGGCCTCGACCTCGAGTAGTTCACCCCATCATTTCATCAAAACCTTCTGCTCAGCAACTTCTACGGATGACCCATCTCCCGAATCTCTCTCCTCGCATGATCCGATCCCAAAAGCAAGCGATGAAGCAGCGAAAATCGAGAGCCCCAGTGATTTGCGAGGCGAAACCGAGAAGAAACAGAGGACCCGAAGAGGTAAGCATCGAAACCCAGAAAAGGTAGAGGATGTAATTTGTAGGATGATGGCTAATCGGGTTTGGACCACCCGTTTACAGAATTCAATTCGTAATTTAGTGCCCCAATTTGATCAATCTCTCGTTTACAATGTGTTGGACCGTGCTCGGAGCTCTGAGCATGCTCTCCGATTCTTCCGGTGGGTTGAAAGATCTGGCCTTTTTAAACATGATAGAGAAACCCATATGAAAATCATCGAGAGATTAGGCGGAGCTCTGAAGCTCAACCATGCCCGGTGTATTCTGATGGATATGCCAAGCAAAGGAATCCAATGGGATGAGGATATGTTTGTTGTGCTGATTGACAGTTATGGTGAGAAGGGCATAGTTCAAGAATCTGTGAAAATATTTCAGCAAATGAAGGAACTTGGTGTGGAAAGGACTGATAAGTCATATGATGCTTTCTTCAAGGTGATATTACGTCGAGGAAGGTATCTGATGGCAAAGAGGTACTACAACAAGATGTTAGAAGAAGGAATCGCACCTACTAAGCACACATTTAATGTGCTCTTGTGGGGTTTCTTTCTTTGTCAGAAAATCGACACTGCAAGTAGATTTTACGAGGATATGAAAAGCCGAGGGATTATGCCTGATGTAGTCACTTATAACACTATGATTAATGGGTATTATCGGGTGAGGAAGATTGAAGAAGCGGAGAAATTTTTTGTGGAAATGAAGGGAAGGAACATAGCTCCTACTGTTATAAGTTACACTACTATGATTAAAGGCTATGTTTCCATGGGTAAGGTAGATGATGCACTTAGAATGTTTCAGGAGATGAAGAGTTTTGGTATCAAGCCAAATGCTGTTACATACACAACTCTTCTGCCTGGGCTTTGTGATGCAATGAAAATGTCTGAAGCTCACATGATCTTGCAGGAGATGGTTGAGCGACGCACTGTGCCTAAAGATAATTCCGTCTTCTTTAAGTTGTTGACATGCCAATGCAAATCAGGCAACTTGGATGCAGCTGCTGATGTGCTGAAGGCAATGATAAGGCTAAGCATTCCAACTGAGGCTGGACACTATGGGGTCTTAATTGAGAATTTCTGTAAGGCTGAGGCCTACGATCAAGCTGTGAAATTGTTGAATCAGCTTGTTGAGAAGGAAATAATTCTCAGGCCCCAAAGTACCTTGGATATGGAGTCTGATGCTTATAATGTGATAATTGAATATCTATGCAACCATAGTCAGACGGAAAAAGCAGAAACCCTTTTCAGGCAGTTGATGAAAAAGGGCATCCTGGATCCAATTGCTTTCAATAATTTGATACGTGGTCATTCAAAAGAACACGACCCTGAAGCTGCTTTTGAGATTTTGAAGATCATGATCAGGAGAGGGGTCCCTTCAGAAGCAGATGCGTACAACTTGCTCGTCCATAGTTTCTTGGAGAAGGGTGAACCAGCTGATGCCAAAATGGTGCTTGATAGTATGATTGAGAATGGCCACTTGCCTGATTCAGCCTTGTTTAGGGTGGTCATGGAGGGTCTGTTCAATGACGAAAGGGTGCAAACTGCTAGCCGTGTTATGAGAACCATGTTGGAGAAGGGAATAAATGAGAACATGGACCTGGTTGGTAAGATTTTGGAGGCTCTACTAATGAGAGGTCATGTTGAGGAAGCCCTTGGAAGAATTGAGCTACTTATGCACAGTGGATATGCTCCAGACATTGACCATCTTTTGTTAGTCCTAAGTGAGAAAGGGAAGACAATAGCTGCTCTCAAACTTTTAGATTTTGCTTTGGAGCGTGATTTCACATTAGACTTTTCCACCTATGACAAGGTTTTGGATGCCCTTCTTGCTGCTGGAAAGACCCTTAATGCATACTCGATATTGTGCAAAATATCACAAAAGGGAGGTGTGACTGATAAAAACAGCTGTGAGAATTTGATCAAGACCCTCAATGAAGAAGGGAATACGAAGCAAGCTGATATCCTGTCGCGAATGATCAAAGGTGGTGATAAGGGTTTCAGTACGAAGAAAGGGAAGAAACAAGATTTTGTAGCTTCTTGATTTTCCTCATACTAGAAACATCAATTCTTCCTTTATTTATATTCTGTTTAAATTAGCAGCACAAGTTTTGTAGGATTGAACTTAACTTTTTCCTCCCCTTCAGAGTTCTGGGCAAAATAATTTTTAGATAGTATGCCATGTACTCCATACTTGCTGGCTACTCAGATACATTTCTTTTATAATTTGCTGAAGAACTTCAAAGCCGATTCTAAATCCATATTTTGCACTTAGTTGAATCTGGATGCTTGATTGATTTGCTTTTCAAACAGCTTTTTGTAACATTTCTGAGAAGTGCTACCAGAGAACATTGTTGGATTGAAGTTGCGTACAGAGTTAAGTTAAAGGAGATTCTGGGCATGACGTCCCCGGCTGACTTTATGATTTTCCTCTGATTTTGTGATAATTTTTAATTAAATTATTAAAATGTGGTATTGTACTTGAACTGCTACTGGTTGTTTCCTTTGTCAATGGTCTATTGACATTATTTATCTGCCATATTATCAATTAGTTAACTGTAGGTATGCTTCTTGAGCGCTTGGATTAAACAATGGATCCACAGTGCAGCTCAAGGATAGATGCCTGCTAGTTTTTCTTCCCCGTTCTAATGGAAAGTAACAAGTACATTCCAAGTTGTTCACTGCTTATGCAGAAAGAGTATAACAAATGACAACAGCAATATAAAGCAAAACTCAACATTTAAGAAACCAACCAAAACAGCAACGACTCAAAGAGCCATGTGGCAGAGCACTGCAAATGTTCTACGCTTCTGGCAATTGCATCAGGAGGGAGGATGTGCAGGGCTCTGCCTTTAACTCTTGAGAAGTTCTAAGCTTTGTTGTAAGTTTCATACGTTCCTTTAGATGGTGAGGAGTCTCCAGTGGAAGATATATTGGACCCTGACTTCAGAGACAGCCGGTGGGTGATTCTGGCAATGTGGGTTTTATCCGTGACGAGTTTGTGCCGGAAATACAGAAGACAAGTGCCGAATGTGAGACCACTTCTTTGTTTTTCAGGTTAGTGATCGAGACTAAAACTGATAAGATTGACCATCCTCCAATTGTGCTCTCATTTTCGTGTTCCAAATGAGATGCACTAATTATGTTTGATCATAAAGAACACAATGTGCCACCAAAACCAGTGATGATGCTACTGTGTGTAGGTCCTCGTGTCTTCTGGTAAAAATCTTTATGAAATTCTTTCAAAGTGAGGATAGCCTCAGCAGTGCTCATGCATGATAAAGATGATTTCCAGGATTCCGTAAATTTCAGTGAGTTTGGCATAATAAGCAGCCATCAAGGATCCCTTTGGGGTTTTCTTAACCACACACATTAAGCCATGGAGTCAGATATATCAACAGAATACAAAGTTGCCAAAGTGCAAGTTGAGTGGCAAACTGGCAATCTTAAGCTGCTCAAACCTCGTGTAGATATAGTGCTCTGGAGGGCCATATTAAGTTTGTCTTGTTGGTCTTTATATTTGTTCAGAACTTCAGATTTGTCAAATGTTCTTGGTTAATTTAACAGGCAAATGGTTGCTGTATGTTGGGAGCTAATTTTGACTTCTTAATTTGGTCAGCAGTTGTATTAGATACTTAGTAAGATTGATTTTGAACTGCTTTACATACCAATGACAAGGAACGCCACACAATCTAGGTCATTTTTTTGGGTTGGAAATTAGGGTATTTCATTACCAATGTAACAAAAATAACAGGGATAACTTCTAGTTTACATGACCAAACTCATCTCTGAGAAATTAGGAAAACCAATTATTGCACAATTGGTACTTTTTCCTCCATTTACTGAGGAAGCTAAATCTCAGGCTGAGCTCCTCTTATGAAGGGATCGAGCTGCATCTAGTTGTTATGGTTGAATGCCATCCCATTTCTACTCCCCCAAAGTTCATAGAACATAGATGTCATTGCTGCTCTGATGAAAGTTATGAGCTGACGAGGTTTTCTCAGGTGCAGTAGCCAGTGGCAGAGTTGTCTGTAGGTCTGACTGATGAGTTATCTGCAAACATTGCATGAGCTGTTGTCTGACTTCTTTTGCAAATAATACAGTCAAACAGGATATATAATATTGGGTTTCAATCTGGGTATAGCAAACACGATAGATCAAGAGTTGGAATGTATGTCCCAATTTTATGGTACTTGGGAGCCTGTCCTGAACATAAACACTATATATTTTGACCTCTCAAAATTTGGGCCTAATGGCGCGGAAGAAGGTGCACAATCACTAGACTGTTCCCAACGGAGGGCAAGCTTTGAAACCAAACCCATAAAGAGCCTACCAGAATCCACAATCATTCCCAAGGAAATTGTGCACCCACTAGAATTTGTACCATGGTAGGGAGTATTGAAACTCAGTTTCACGCCAATTGAGCTAAGTGCTCTTGATAAGACTACGTACCAACTGGACAAATATTTGGACCAACAAAACTAGCAAGTGATTCCAAGGCTACCCGGGACTACCTTGCTAGGTAGTCTCATGAGTTACAATTTATTTTTATTTTTTTAATCTCTAAACACCTCCCCTATTTTGTCCAATTATTTATTGACATGTTGACATATATATGACCTGAAAGTAAAAAGCATCACTATTTTCATGTGTTTACAAGTTTAAATAGATAAATATTATTATTAGAACACATCAACATGTGGGTACCAGATTACTTTTGATTTTCATGGGATCCCATCTTCTTTTTGGTAGACTTCTCATAATTTTTCTGACCCTTTTCTTGTGTGAGATCTTTATACCCAAAGACTTTAGATTATTAATAATCTCTGTGAACCGAGCATACATTTGAGAGATGTTCTCTTCTTACTCTATCTTGAACAACTCATATTTGTGAAGATATTGATTTATCTTCGCTCGCTTCACTTGAGTTGTTCATTCATAAGTGTTGACAAGGTTGTTCTACACCTCTTTGGCTATGTCACGAGCGAAACTCTGTTGTACTCTTCTCGAGATGATGGCACACATCAATGTGTTCATAACTTTGAATTTCTTTCCGAACTTCTCGGTCTCTTCGATGGTGTACTCATATTTATCTTTAGGTACCGATCTTACACCTTACATCTTCGAGTGGTGTAGTTCCTATCCTGGATGATGTTCCGGACATCTTCATCGTTATCCATCAAGAAGCATTCCATCATCTTCTTCCAAGGTGCAATGTTTGACCCCTTGAACTTGGGTGGTTTGGTAGATGATCTTCCTTCATCGAACTCTCCATTGTTATGAGCCATTCGATCTTTATACCTTTGGATTGTGAGATCCTTTCAAAAGGCTAGGCTCGATAAGTCGAATTGGACTTTTCTTCCAAAGTAAAAATATATCCGGCTAAATCAACTTTGGAGAACTTAAAGAAAGTATTCAATTACCTCCCGAGGACTTATCTCCTCAATATCCGAGTTGTCATTATCCGACTCGGATTCGGCTTTGAGTCTGTCGGTGCCATAAGACACTTCGAGTCATCGGAATCATCTTCTTCGGATGAGTCATCATCATTCCGGTAGCCATCATAGCCTTTTTCTTCTTTCTATCCTTCTTTCTCTATGAACAATCCTTGACTATGTGCTCCTTACTGCCACATTCAAAGCAATCCGAGTTCTTAGTTAAAGATAACTTTGAAGGGGATTAGTATTTACCTTTCATGTCCTTCTTATCTTTCTTGTAGAACTCTTCCTTTGACCTCTTTTGCCACTTCTTGTACTTCACCATCTTTTTGAATCCTCGGGCAATGAGTGCCATGGGATCCTCTTCGATTGTGAAGAGTTCGGACTTTGATGTCTGCGTTACGAGGCCTTCGACGCAATGCTCTTTTTGGTGCTCACCTCGGCATCCTCTTCTTCCACAACAACAATCTTCAAGTCTCGCAAAGTGGCTTCTATTTATAAGCACCTAGGCGAGAATGACCGCCGAGTCTTGTTCCGGACTAGTAAGCTTTATTAGCCGTTATAACGGCTAGTCCGAGTCGTTCGAAAAGATCATTTGAGATGAGAATGTTGTGTAATGCCTATTAGTTGAAAAAGTAGTCTAACCCTCTGGTTGTGACTAAAATACAGGGTAGAAACAACCGTTAGACTCAAAGTCGTAGTTTTCTAGTTTTGGAAACAAATAACCACGACACGATGTCCGAGCCATGTTCGAAATGGTTAATCTCTGTCTCGCTGGTGTTTAACGACTAGAAACCAGTTAATTTGTATTTCAAAAGTAGATTAGGCTTGTTTAAACAACTTACAAAAGCAAATCACATTGGTACTCAAACTATAAAAATACTTGGTACAAGATTAGGCACGAGATAATACTTAAATCGAGTAATTAAGCACCTAATTATCTTTGACCTAAAAGAGTGAAATTTTCTAAGTCTAATAACCATTAGGTTCAAATTCTATCTTGAGTCAATCCTTCAAGTTAGAGAATAAAACGTCAGGATACATGAACTTGATCCGAAAAATAACTCTCCATAAATAAACTGACTTATAAACAAAGAATTAACATTGTAATTCATTTTAACTTGGAATACAAAGTTACTCGTTGACAATAAAGATGTTAGAGAAATTATTTGATCATGCGATAGCTCCGAGTGATGTCCGAGTGGGTCGAAGCATAGTTAAGAGAGATATGCAAGATGTGCTTTCCGAGTGGGTCGAATCGAATAAAAACTTAGATAAAGGATTCTATAAAGCTCGGAATGACTTAGAATCAAAACCTAATAGAGATAGACGAGCTTATTGGGAAGTTACTTACCCACACGATTGATCCGGAAGAAAAAGATGCTGAGGTCAGCACCAAAAGGAACATTGTCGTTGAAGGCCTCGGAAAGCGGACATGAAAATCCGAGCACCTCGGAATCGGAAGAGGATCCTATGGCACTCATAACCCGCGACTTCAAAAGAATGATGAAATACAAGAAGTGGGAAAAGAGGCCAAAGGATGAGTTCTACAAGAAAGATAAGAAGGACATAAAAGGTAAATATTCATCTCCTTCAAAGTTATCTTTATTTAAGAACTCCAGTTGCTTTGAATGTGACAACAATGAGCACATAGTCAAAGATTGTCCCAAAAGAAAGAAGGACAGAAAGAAGAAGGCTATGATGGCTACCTGGAGTGATGACAACTCATCCGAAGAAGATGATTTTGACGACTCAAAGTGTCTTATGGAACTTACGGACTCGAAGCCGAATCCGAGTCGGACAATGAGAGCTCGGATATGGAAGAGGTAATTGAATACTTTGGAAGAAAAGTCCAATTCGAATCTTCACAGTTCAAAGAAAAACTTGAGTCTCTTACTACTGAGAGCAATATTTTGAGAAATAAGTTCGAAAACTTGAGACAAAATCGAAGGTACTTAAGACCGAGTACTCAAAAAATGAGCAAGCTGAAAAGTAAGCTCAATGAGTCTCAAGAGCTTGTTTTAAAACTCTCTCAAGGTCAGAAAAACCTTGATCTTTTACTTGGCTCTTAGTGTGTCTCATTTAGGAAAGAAGGATTTGGTTACAATGCTGAAAAGGAATCTAATTCCTATTCAAATCTCTTCAAGACAGATTCCGAACTATAAAGTTCGGGAAGGTTGAGCATGGTCCCATTCATAAGAATGAAAAGAGGACTGAGCCCAAACTAATTTACAGGAAAAGGCCTTCACCACCAGTTTACAAAAGAAAAAAATTTCAAAAGAAAGAGACACGGACTCGGTCTTCTAGAAGGAAGACTCGAGAATCGAGCCGGACTCAAAGTTATTCAAATCTGAGTTCCCAAGAGTGCTCTTCCTCAAAGAAAGACCACGAGTAAAGACGATTCATTGGATTTGTAAGAGGAACCGAGAAGGGTTAGTTTGCTTTTGTTTTGCGGGTAACTCGGAAGAAGAAAGGTCATTAATACCTAGACAGGTGGTTGTTCACACCACATGTCGGAGATTTAAGACTCTTTTACGAGTTGAAAAATCTGAAAGGAGAAAAAGTCACATTTGGAGACAATAGCAAAGGCAAGATAGTAGGGATTGGCAAAATTAGTGAAGGAAACAACTCGGTTAGTCCAGTCTATCTTGTCAAAGGGTTGAAATACAATCTTCTCAGCATTTCTCCATTGTGTGACAAAGGCCAAGAGGTAAGGTTCACTCGGACCAACTGCTACATTTACGATACGGTTACCAAAGAGACAAAGCTCTTAGGTTCGAGGTTAGGTAACACCTATACTATCCCTCTCTCCGATTTAAGTTAGAATTTATCTTGTTTGAAAACATCTTTGAATGACGATTCATGGACTTGGCATCATAGACTTAGTCATATTAGCATGTATACCATCAAGAAACTTATATCTCATGGATTGGTTAGGGGATTACGTAATCTGTGCATTTAAGAAAGATAAAATCTGTCAAGCATGCACAAAAGGTAAGCAGGTTAGATAATCTTTCAAACCACTCAAAACCGTGTCTACATCCAAAGTGCTTGAGTTGGTTCATATGGATTTGTGTGGTGAAGTTCCTGTGAAAAGCCTTGGAGGTAAATTATATGTACTTGTTGTTGTTGATGATTTCTCATGATTTACTTGGGTATGTTTTCTCAAGAATAAGACTGAAGTATTCAAAGAGTTCACTAAGCTCTGTAGGAAAATTCAAGTGGAGTCTTAAACTCGGATAAGGAGGATTTGAACCCGACCATGAAAGGGATTTTGATTACTCGGAATTTGCGGACTTACGTGACAAGAATGCCATCTCTCACAACTTCTCTGCACCAAGAACTCCTCAACCAAATGGAGTAGTAGAGAGAAAGAACATAACTCTTAAAGAAATAGGAAGGACTATGATGATTGAAAATAATCTACCTTACTATTTATGGGCTGAGACAGATCAACACAAGAAATTACACACCGAACGGATGCCCGATCGGACCCATCTTGAAGAAAACTCCCTACGAGCTATACAAGGAAAAGAAACCTAACATTTCCTACTTCGGACCCTTTGGATGTAAATGCTATGTTCACAACAATGGTAAGGAGCATCTGACTAAGTTTGATACTAGGTCGGATGAAGGCATATTTTGGGTTACTCATCTCATAGTAAAGCTTATCGTGTTTTTAAAAAGATAAATAAAAAATGGAAGAAAGTATCCACATAGTCTTTGATAAGATTGATCTTGGAAGAATAAGTGAGTCCACATACTCGGATCTCAGGCTTAACAGAGATGAAGACGACCTTCATCGAAGCTGAGCTTAAAAAAGTAAAAACGAATTACCGAGGCACCACAAAATGGAGCAACTCAAAATGTTATGACTCGGATCGAACAAGTTAAGGAGCCAGCTCAGAATCGTCGAGGAATAAGTTAATGCAGAGACTTAACAAGATCAACCAATTGAAGATCGGGTTGCTCAACCAACAAACTTGGTAAATCAAAGGACAGGTAAAGCTTTCAAATATGCATCCGAGTTACCCACCTAAGAACATACTTTCTAACATCAACGATAGGGTAAGAACTCGATCTTTTTGTATAATCTGTGTGCATTTTTGCATTCATATCATTAATTGAACCCAAAAATGCACTTGAGGCCCTAAATGAGCCTGAATGGGTAGAGACCATGTAAGAAGAGCTTAATCAATTTGAAAGAAACCAAGTTTGGACTCGACCAAACGACCTTCTAACCACCCAGTCATAGGAACCAAATGGGTTTTCAAGAACAAACTGGATGAGTAAGGGTTGGTAGTAAAAAATAAGGCTAGACTTGTTGCTCGGGGTTACAATCAAGAGGAAGGGATTGATTGTGGGAAACCTTTGGACCTATTGCTAGGATTGAAACAATCAAAATCCTATTAGCATTTGCATCTAGCATGAGTATCAAGCTTTATCGGATGGATGTCAAATTTTCTTTTCCAAATGGTTTCATTCAAGAAGAAGTTTATGTTGAGCAACCCCCTAAATTTGAAAACTCAGGATTTTAAATCATGTTTTCAAGTTGCAAAAGGCTTTATATGGTCTTAAATAGGCTCCCGGAGCTTGGTATGAAAGATTGAGCGGTTTCTTGGTTGAAAATGATTTCAAAAGAGGTCAGATTGACAAAACTCTTTTTACCAAAACCAAAGGGAAAGATTTTCTTATCATTCTTATCTATGTTGATGATATCATTTTTGGAGCTACTAATGAAACTTTATGTCAAGAGTTTTCCGAGTTGATGAGACAGGAGTTCTAAATGAGTATGATGGGAGAACTCAACTTTTTTCTTGGTCTATAAATCAAACAAGACAAGGATGACATCTATGTCCATCAATCTAAATATACCAAGGAGTTGTTAAAGAAGTACAAACTACAAGATGTGAAGCATGCAACAACACCTATGAATAGCGAGTTTGAAATTGGACTCGGATGAGAAAGATAAAGATGTAGATCGGAAACACTACAGAGGTATGATTGGATCTCTACTTTATCTCACATCTAGTAGGCCGGATATCATGTTCGATGTATCTGCCTTTGTGTAAGATTTCAAGCTAATCCATAAGAATCACATCTCACTATGGTGAAGAGAATTTTCGAGATATCTTGCGGGGACTCGGAATCTTGGTCTATGGTTTTCAAAAGACTCGGAACCGACTCTCACCTGGATACTCAAATGTTGATTATGTTGGATACAAAGTTGATAAAAAGAGAAGATTATGAGCATGCCAATTTCTAGGTCAATCCCTCATGTCCCGGCATTCAAAGAAACAAAATTCGGTTGCTCTATCAACTGCAGAGGATGAGTACATTGCGACTGGAGCTTGCTGTGCTCAGATTATGTGGATCAAGCGAGCACTTGAAGGATCTCGGGCTATCATTCAAATCTACCCTAATCAAGTGTGATAGTAAGAGTGCAATTAGCATCACCAAGAATCCAGTTCATCACTCAAAGACAAAGCATATTGAGGTCATGTATCATTTTCTGAGAGACCATTATGAGAAAGGTGATATTGAACTTGAACTCATTTCTACGAAATTTCGATTAGCTGATATTTTCACTAAGCCATTTAGTGAAGATCAGTTTTGTTTTGTTAGGAATGAGTTTGGCATGATTAATGCATGATTATGTGGTTTATTATATGAATTATCTTTGCTTAATTATGTGTTATATGTTTTTTTAATAACGAATGGATCGGTTGATACAGTAAGACCGAGCTGTGAGTTATTAATTCTCCGAGTGTTCTTAGTTACTTAGAAATCATACTCGAGTCGGACTCATTTTTTGAGCAAAATGGACATCAAATCTGTGAGATCATCTTTAGATAAATGGAGAATTTCAGAAATTTTTCGAAAACTCTTTATTCTATCTCTCTCGCCACGCTTTTCGAGAATTCTATCCTTTGGAAGAAAGTCTGCTGGAATACTAGCTGTTAGTGTAACACCCCTAGACCCACCCTAGGAGTATTACATGCCAGGATTCCCGAGAGGAACTCCTAAGGCTGCTTAAGATCTTAATTTGGGGTTAATAACCCTGTCTTGGATTGGCGGAAGCGTAATTCTAGGTTTTCAAAGGTTTTTCGAAAATTTCGATAGAGTTTCCTCCGTAATATGGCTAATCCCATAGGCTTAAAGCCTTAACCTTGCACGAAACACAATCTTAAACTCAACGAGCCACACGCTCGGAGAAACACAACACAAACTCGACGAGCCACATGCTCGGAGTAGTCACATAGGGGTTTTACATTCATAATCAAAACTTAAGTTCACATACACCGATCTTTACAAGCATGAAAAACATAAAGTACATAAGTCCGGAGAAGTCCTATCCGTTGGTTCGCTTCCCTAAAAGCCAAAAGCAACTCCGGGAGTCTTAACTTCGTACCGAAATGTTGGTGAGGTCATGAGCTCCACTAGCTCGGTGAATAAGCCAAACCCAACCCCGGGTTTCACTTTGCACATTAATTAATTAACAAACACACGTAAGTTCACTTTTCATTCATATCATGCGATTCGGATCATACATGCTTAACACATACGAGATTCTAACTTACCAACTTACCGAGAAGTACAATGACATCATTTACCCATGAATTCAATCATAACATACTTCATTCTTCTTTCTACGCAAGTAAGTCATAGAATCATTCATCATGTAAAACATTCATCACGTAAATCATATCTTACTTCTTATCGCATTCGTTTCTTACGAAACCAGGATTCGTTCTTCTTCTCATTCTTTTTCTTCTTGAGTTCAATCGTGCATTTCATAAATCATTGGTTCTTTCTTTCTTGTTCGTTATGCATGATCATTCGATTCTTCGTATCGTAATTCTTTAAGTCTTCTTAGTTTCGAATGGAAAGGAAATTTATGTTACTGCTCTAAAGACCCATTTCTTGAAGCCAAACCAATTCGTGGGCTCGGTTCTTGGAGGCATACAATTCGTGACCTCGAGGCAAAACAATTCGTGGCCTCGAGGCGGCCTCAACTCGAAGGACGCATACCGCCAATAATTCTTGGAAGGAATTCAATTCGTGGCTCCGGGTTGACGAGACACTTCTATGGCCATAGCTTCGAGAGGGTTCTTTAATTCGTGAGGTCTTAGATCAATAACACAATCCTTTCTCCCTTCTTTAGTTCTTTATGTTTCTTATTTTCTTCTTATCTTCTTATTATTTACACACAAGATACACTTAATTCATATAATTCAAGCTCAACGCTTTCATATGAAAAATCTTCGTAACCAATAATTCACATAAGCAAGTTCCAACTCAAGCACAATCAATTCATTTCACATACGCATGCTTATGTCATTTATAATCGATGTAATTTAGGATAAACACGTAATCACATAAACATGTCAATCAAGATTTCTAATCAATGAACTCATCGTTTTCATGATCGCGTATTATCGCGTATAGGTGGTTTATGGTTTTATAACTTTCCTTAATCGATATATATCTTTTAATCTAGCCACATAGCTTTTTAAATTTCAGTTCTTAATTCAGTTACTCAATTAGTTCCGATTTAGCCCAAAACAACACATTTTCACTTAAAATTGCATATCTCCCAATCTACTCATCCAATGCATACCAAATTTTACAGGAAATTTCCATAAATTGCCACAAAGCTGCAGTAAAATTTTCAGGAAATTTGGGCTACATATGAATTCACAGAAATTCGGACAACATGCATAATTACCGAAAATCTACACATAAGTCATGAACTTAACTTTCCGATTTTTCCCCTAATTACGTTCAAGCTAATCTCATCCAATTCTCAATAAACATGCTCAACAATACTTAAACATCACAAATTCAGAACTAGATATCACATAATCACAACATGCTCTTTGATTCATGAGTTGCTAATTTAGTGAATTTAAGCCTTTAACTTCTTCAATTAAACCTAGGGTTTCTAATTTCATACTTCGAATTCATGTTCGATCCACCTAATTCATTTTATTTTGGAGGACGAATTCAGATTACTCACCTTAGATTCTTAGAGGTTTTAAGAATTTCAGTTTTGGAAGGTTTCGAATTGGGTTTTAATTTCTGTTTCCTCTTCCCCTTTCTTCTTCCGCCTCTCGGTCTTAGTTCCTTGCTACTCTCTGCCTCTACTTCGTCGTGGTTCTCTTTCTCGCTCCCTCGTTCTTCTCGCCCCTGTTTCGCTTCCCGATTCCTCTCAGCTCTCTCTCTTCGCCTCTCACTTCGGGTCTCGACCCTCTCGTTCTTCCTCGTAATCTCTCGCTTCGCTCCGCTTCGATTCTTTCGTTCCCTTGTTTCGGTTCTCGCTCCTTCTTTCCTTCACTCCCCTTTCCTTTCTCCTTCGTCCAGCGCTCTGTCCTCGGGCTCGTCGTGCCCGCCGGTGCCGGTTTCCGACGTTCCTCTCGCTCCCGCTCGCTCTCCTTCTCTCTCTGTGCGTTCTCCTTCTCTCGCTCTCCTCTCGTCTCTCGCTTCTTTCATTTTCCTCTGCTCCTCTTTCTCTCGTTCTGTTCTTCGGTCTCGGTCCCACTCTCTCTCCTCTTTTCCTAATTACACATAATGGGCTTGCTGCCTAATTTCCATTGGACCCCTTTCTCTTCCTTGCTTATTTACTCGCCAACTCCTCCTCCTCAAATGCGAGTCACCCACATTTCTCATTTTCCTTTCCTTTTTCTTTTTGATTTTTCTGCTTTGGACTTTGACAAATTGGGCCCAACTTCAATTTCAATAAGCCCAATAAGCTAACCTATGCTCGGTTTCGGTTCTCGGGTTTAATTTCGACTCGGAAAAATTCTAATTCACTTAATTTAATAATTTTGAATCTTTGACTTAACTTTTAATAATTTAATTCATTACCAGGCAAGCACCCGAATTTCCGGGTCTTACGGTTGGAGTGCACAACGTCACACCTGTCTCGAGACTCGTTGCTTGGTATTCGGGTTAGAACGAAGGTTGAAGGTAATTTCTTTTCGCTATAAATAGCACCCCTTTACCTTCTTTTTTACTTTGCCCACTCGATTACTTACTCTCTCGTCTCTCGATATTCATCGCTCTCGCTCTCTCTTTCTCTCTCTCTCTCGAATTTGAAGCTTTCTCTATTCTCTTTCTCCCTTTCCTTAGTCTTTCTATTTCTCGTAATTCACCATGCCAAAGCAAGGATCGGGTCAAGAGTTGGGGTCATCTACCAAAAAGCCCCGCACCAAAAATTCTCAAGAAGGAACCTCCAATCCTTCTAAAATCTTTGTCATCCAACATCTCACGTTGGATGATAAATTCTTCCCAACCACTTCTTTCTCGTGGTTGTCCCATATCAAAAAGACTGGAGTTTACAATTATTTGTACTTCAATGAATTCATTTACCCAAAACTCGTTGCCGAGTTTTACGCAAACATGTCCTACTCGAGGGAATCATCACCTCAAGGGTTTAAGAGAAAGTTGTTTGCATAAACTTTTCTCCCGCACACAATTTTCAAAGTCTCTTCTCTTTTTCTCAATTCCAATCCCATACCTTTTATGGAGATTGCTGATGAATCCTTCGAGAAGTATGCCAAGGAAGTTCCTCGATAACTCGGATGAAGACCGAGGTAAGACTGCTTTGTTTCATTTTGATAAGGACCTTTTTACTCATCATTCCAACAAAGAGAATCCGAACCCCAATATTCTCAAAGTTTTGTACGATATCTTAGAGGGATGCGACATAGACCTTTTCCCTTTTATCATTGAGCATATGGCTACTGCGCCAGCTCGCTCCAAGGACTTCGCTCCATTTCCCTTCGGAGCGCTTTTGACTCGTTATTTTCAAACAGCTTCAATGTCCCCTTCCCCTCATATCCAAGGTTGTCTCCGAGGCTGCCATTGTCATTGGTAGAAAAGAGCTTTTGGGGTACGGGTACTAGGAAGTTCAACCTAGTGTCCGGGTTCATGGGTCTTAGTTGAGACCTCCTTCTCCTCCACCCACTCAAACTCGGACTACACCAGCAATTCCACCCCCTTCCGTTGGTCCTTCTACTTCTCTACCACCTCCTCCTCCTTCTATCGATATGTTTACCGAGTTGGTAAACAAAATTGCTTCTATGTCCGAAGAACTTCGAGACACTCTCCGCTCTCTCAAATATGTCCTTCAAGGTCCGGTTATTAACCGGAAGACTAGGCGAGTCCCAAATTAGGGAAAACCAAGACCTGATGATCGAGCTCAAGGACATCATCAAGCAACAGCGTGAGCAGCTTCAACTTCTTAAAAACAACGTTCGAAAGCTACCGAGGACTCAAATACTACTAATACTTCTAAGGAGTCCTACAGCCTCAGCTAAGTCTACCTCGGTTGAAGTAGAAGAGGCAGTTGAGGAAGTAGCCGAGGAAGAAGCTCGAGGCTAAGGAAGGAGAATCCGAGAAGAAGGAAGAATAGGACAAAGAAAAAGAAGAGGCCGCTCAACCTCGAGGGCCAAGGTGCAAAAGAACCAGAACTAGAGTTAATATTCTCGGATCATGCTCGAGTGGGTATAAAGAGGCTGGCGACGTTGGTCGGTCCTAAGCCGCTGTCCCGAAGCACGGCCTGCTGGTGTCTTCGAGAAAGACGAGCCTAAGGATGATGTCACCTTGGTTCACGGAACCGCAACGGAGAAAATATGATGTGACATCCCGAGTCTGCAGCCACCCCGTTCATCCACTTCTACGTAGGCATACAGGCACGAGCGCACTGCTCGTTCCTCTTCCTCGAGACATCAAGCCCCCTCTTCTTAGTTCATTTCTCTTCTTTGCTTTTGTTTTTATTTTATTTTGTCCAACATCGGTTGTACTTATGTGCTATTTTCTTCCCTCTTTTTGATGAAATGCTTGGGGAGAAAATATAGAAAACTTGATGTTTAGTTTAGGGGAGTTCCTCCCTTTTCGGGCAATGAATGATTATTACTTTTTTAGCGTACTTGTTTCTAAGTTATTTTTATTTTTGCTCTAATACTTGCTCATGATACAATCTGTATATTTTTATTTCTTTGCTCCGATTTATTATCCGTACAACTATTCCGAGTTATGATATGATCCGAACTACAACTCTATAAGTATCTCTAGTCACTCTCTACTCGATACTTAAGAGAGCATTATTTCCTGTTCGATCATTGACAATGAAAACTCACGTTTCACACTAACAAGTTTCTATCTTAAGTATAGAATGCCTTTCATCAAAAATGGGGAGATTGAAGACTCGGGTATAAATCTCTATCTCTCTTAGGTTTTGATATTAAGTCATTCTCGCGTCTTATAAAAACTCTTATATAAGTTTTCATTATGTTCGACTCACTCGAAAGCGCTTTATTGCATATTTCATCGTTTGTTCAAAATATTACATTATTTATATCCTTATTTACTTAATTTTTTCCTCGTAAAATAATATTTTTTATATAGATTTTTATTTATTTTGTTTGATTTTGTAAGTAATAAATTGAGGTGAGCGGATCCCATAATTTGTGCTCGAAATAAATGAAAAATACAGAGTGAGAGATAAAATTAGGCAAATCAAGTCCGATGTGAGCCGATTAAGCCCAACACAAGGTCCACCCATGACAAGCAAGGAATAGCAATTAATGTTGGTGAAATCAGGATGTTGATGTCAGCATGACGTCACCATCAAATTTTTGAGCGCTCAAAATTCTGCAGTAGGATGATGTCATGATGACTCAACCGACATAATCATAACGTCGGCATCAAAATTTGGAAAGCAACGCAGCATATAAAAGGAGGGCCGTAGGTTTTCTTTTGAAGGAAAAGGGGCCGCGGCTTTGAGTTCGGTGACAAAGAGGCAGCCGTAGGATTAGTTTTTTAGGTTAATTTTAGTTTTATTCAATTAATTTTCCTCTTGTAAATATTAAGATTTAATTTGTTTTACTTTTAATTATTAATTCAAAAATTCAACTCCTGACAGTTTTCATTTTCAATTCAATTCATTCCTGGTAATTTATTCCCTTTTGTCTCTCCTTTATTTCTAATTTGTTTAATTTTGTTTAAAGGTTCGATTTTTATTATATTTTGATGTTAGTAGTAGTTAGTTTAATTGTTTAATCTTATCTTTAATTTTATTTTGTTAGTTTATGTCGTTCTTGGAGTCAATTATTATTAGTAGTTATTAGATTAATTGTTTTTCATGTTAATTAGTCGCTAGTTTGTGTCACTTTGGTTGTGATTAATTTCTTAATGGCCAATTGATCTTGTTTGAGCCTTAATTTACCTAGTTGATGCTAGTATGTCGGGATTGTTTCTCTTACTCGTCACGGGTTTGATGATATGCCCAAAAGGGTCTTTTCATCTTGATTTTTAGGCGAGTTGGTTGTTGGAAGAAATAATATATATCGCAAGTGCACGGTGTAGCTGTAGCTAGGAATCGGCAAGTACGGGTCGTGTCCACAAGGAACTCGTTTTCAAATACTAAATCCACCTAAAAACTCTAATCTAGGTAAAAACTCAATTCGACAATGATTTGGTTTTTGGATCAACTAATAACAAAATAACTAAGAGAAACCGATGAATAAAAAGCCTTAAATTGGGATTAATCACACTAATATGCCTGAAACTAGAATCGAATACCGCTTGAGATTTGCCTATGCTAGTAGTTTAGAAGAGGGAGACACCAATTAAGCCTATCTTCACCTACTTTCGAAGGTCAAAGACTAATCTTGCACAATTCAATCACCTATTTTCATGGGATTAATAAAGGGCAAAATTACAATGAATGCATCTCACAACCCCCAATTAAAACCTTAATTATTTTCATATCAAAGTTCTAATCGTTCACAACGTCATTCTAGGTAAGTTTTCATCTTTCGATGTTCACAAAACCCTAATAAAAGTATAAGAGTCCTCTCTCGAGGCAATCAATGAAAGAGTGATGAACGAAGTGAATTCTAACCTAAAAAGCATAGAACAACCCAATTGGTACTCAATTCATGATTATCAAGGCATAATAGGGATCAATCCCAACCTAAGTAAAGAAATTAGCCCCTAAACATGATACTAAACAATTGACAAAGATTGGAGAAAATAGCCATAGAGAAACAAAGAGAAATTGTGAAGAAAAGATAAAGAGAAGAAATTACGATTACCGAATAAAAAGTTTGATGCGATTCAATCATAAAAACTTGAAGTAGATGAACAATAAAGAGTGTCCTTGAGTCTCCTCTCGAGCCCTCTCGAAACCCTAGCTAAATCTCTAAAATATGGAATAGAATCCCTCAACAAATACAATTAGGAAACTTAAATAATCGCCGAAACATGAGTCGCACGGCCGTGCGAAAGTCACACAGCTGTGCGAAAGTAGCACGGGTACCGTGCGAAAGTAGCACTGAGTACTGTACGAAAAATCTGCCGCATTCAGTGCTCTCGCTCGTTTCGCACGGCCGTGCAGATTCCGCACGGGTACCGTGCGCGTCTTCAATCTTCCAGTAACTTGTCGCACGGCCGTGTGAGATGTGCACGAGGGGCCATGCGGCCTTCCTTCACTTCGGGCCTTTTGCTTGATGATCCGCACGGCTAGTGCGGCCGCACAGGGGGTCGTGCGACTTCTCTTGATGTGTTTTAGGCTTCTTTCTTGCCTCCTCTTGGGCCTAAACTCTTCTCTTCATCGCTTTTCATGAAATTTACCTCGAATCTCTCAAATTTAAGCCCAAAAAGCTGTAATAAAGAGATTTACGAACTTAGGTGACGATAAAGAGAAAATGAGCAAAATCTAACCCAAAACTAAATAAATATCATTGAAATCATCACGGAATTGGGCTAAATAATGCCTTAAAAACCGGAAAAATGAGGTCTAACATTGGTCTATCACCGAAAGGTGGAGTCAATTTGCTAGTGTGGGTATATAGAACAGGTTGGGATTTTGGTATGAAAATAGCTTGAATCCCGACTAGGCCCGAGATTGCTATTTTTGTAGTCTAGTTAGGCTAACCCCACGAAAGTAGGTGGTTAGAATAATTAGACTAGCTCATGACACTCGAAAGTGTGGCCTGAGTAGGTTTTGATGGTGCAACCGATCACTCCTAAATACTTGTATAAACTTGGGTAGGTTTAGGCTTGACTTGATTAATTAGTTTATTAAGCGGTAAAATCACAACCCGAGTATATTTTTATTGAACTTTAGATTAGTTTAATCATCATATTTATGTCATATGTGCCAATTTGCCTAGATAGAAAGTTTGAGTTAGTTTTGATATTTGAAACACAACTCTCTATGGACACAACCCGTACTTGCCGGCTAGCTACAACTACGCCGTGCACTTGCGGTTACAATTTTAGAACTTAATTCTTTCCTAACACTCTTACATTGGTGTTTCGACTCACTCGGAACTATCGCATGTTCAAATAATTTCTCTAACACTTTTATTCTAAACACCGACTTTGTATTTCAACGCAAAGTGAATTACAACGTTAATTCTTTATTCTAAGTCAGTTTATTTCTTTGAGAAATTTTTGACCAGACCAAATTGTTATACTCGATATTTTACTCTTTCTAACTTGATCATTTTTAGGATTGACTCAAGATAGAATTTGAACTTATTGAATATTAGATTTAGAAAATTCCATTCTTTTAGGCCAAAGATAATTAAGCATTTAATTATATTGATTTAATTACTATCTGTGCCTAATCTTGGACCAAATTATTTTATACTTTGAGAATAAATGTGGTTTACTTTTGTAGGTTATTCAAACGTGGCTAATCTATTTTTTGAATTTCAAAAGCAACCGACTTCTAACCGTTAAACACTAGCGAGACAAGTTTTAGCTACTTCGGATAAGGCTCGGACACCGTGTCGGGGTTGTTTGTTTCCAAAACTAGAAAACTCCAACTCTAGGCCTAACGGTTGTTTCCACCACAACTTTCAGTCACCAGCAAGTGATTGGACTGTCTTTTGGAGCCAAGAGTCGTTGCACAACGTTCATATCCCAACGGATCTTTTACGAGTGACTCGGAATAGCCGTTACAATGGCTAGTGAAGACTTCGTCCATAAACAAGCCTTAACAATCTCTCTACCTGGTTGGGTATAAATAGAAGCCACTCTACAAGACTAGAAGATTGATCGAACACATTGCTTGCATCTATTGTTAATCACTTGCTTAGTGCATACCCGATCAATCTTCAACTTACAACTCCAACTTTGTATTTAATATTCTCCGAGTTGTAAAGAAAGTCTTGTGATCAATTACATATTTCTCTTAATTTCTTAGTAAGTCCCTTGACTGAGTTGTAATCTTAGCACGGTTGTCCTTGATTGTAAAGGTTACCTCAATCAGGAAGTACTAGATCGAGATAAGGGAACTTATAAGTCTAGGAAAACATTGTAAGGAATTGTTTAAGGGAGCAATTATGGTTGAGTCAGTCTTTTGTATTTTGTGGATTCATAATAGTGGATTTGACTTGGTACTTGGATTAGCATTGTCCGTGGTTTTCCGCCCTAGGAGGGTTTCCACGTATATATGTGTTATTGCCTTTCGAGTTAAATTTAGACTCGGAATCCGCTTTTGGTCTATATTGGTGCAAAATTGTTTAATTTTCTTCATCACCCTATTCACCCCCTCTAGGGTGACTTAGACTCTCCACGAGTAACGTTCAACTTCAATTTGTCATTCCTGAACATCGACGAGCTATTGTATAACTTCATAGAATATAACTCGTGTGATACAATAGAGTCAACGTGAAAGAAACATATTGCTTCGATCGAGTCATATGAAATTGCGTTGTTGAATTATTCTCAACCAAATTGATGAAACTAATTGATAAAAATATCAAAAATATACCTTTCACTTGAATCAACAATTCTAAAAAATTTTCACGTATTGTCAAGAGAAATAACTCGCACAAAGGCGAGAAGCAAAACTCTCACAAGAATGACAGAAACCCTAACTCTCACAAAAATGAGAGAAACTCAAACCGACTCCCCAAACTTAAACCTAGAGCTGATTTTTTTTTCTTTTTTCTTATTAAATTAGTCATATTGTTATTGTTATTGTTATTATTATTGTTATTATTATTTTATTCAATTTGTTTATTATTAATGTAAATTCATTCCCTAATTTTCCAAAGCCTACTACTTCTTCCAATTATTACTCTATCATCAATTTAATTTATATTTGTTTTGTATATATTATTTATTTACTTTTTTATTTTTATTTATTTATTTATTTATTTATTATTATTATTATTATTATTATTATTATTGTTGTTGTTATTATTATTATTATTATTATTATTATTATTATTATTATTATTATTGTTGTTGTTGTTGTTGTTGTTTATTTATTTTATTTTATTTTTTGGGGAGAGGATAAGCTTTCACCACTGACATATCAAATATTTACATCACAAGGTTTCCTAGCATACCCATCATTTATCAATTTACAACCTTTCTACCCAACATCTATATATCCTCTTTCTTGTGATTAATTGATGCCTCATTATCCATCGTATATCTTCGATGATCTTCTCTTTTAAATTGCTTTCCTCTCGTGAATGATCTAGCATTTCTCTCCTGTCATATCTTGTAGCGTATTCTAGCCATCAAAAGGGCAATCACTGCCATTTGTGTGTGATGGATCTTTTTCCTGCCAACCATTCGTTCCACACTACTCTTAAGTCTTTTTCACGGTTTTGCTGTTCCATAGCTGCCAATATCTCCTGTGCATATCTACACTACAGGAACCAATGTTCTATTATTTTCTCAAGGTCACGAAGTTGCATTAGGTGTTTTCCAGGGGTTTCCATCTATGCAATCTGTCTCTAGTGAGTATCTTCTTTTTGAAAATCATCCAAAGGTAAAATGCATGCTTTGGTATTGTGTTTCTATGCCATACAATTTTCCACCATTCCACTTCAGGTTTACTTTGTATGTAATCTAAATTTTATATCTATTATGTTGTATCACTTGTCCATTGCTTCGTTGAGTATCCATCCAAACACTTAAGTGTTTCCTCGGTTTCATGATTTGTTTGAAGTATCAACTAGATCCCTCTTTTACTCTAATTTGCATCCAATCTGAATTTTTCAAATAGATAGAATGGACCAGGTTTTCTACATTTGTTGTCTGGGGACCATAAGAGTTTGCCTACTAGAGCTTTATTTTAGTCTTTGCTTCATCTAACTCCTAGTCCCCCCGGCTTTTAGGAGAGCGAGACATCCTCCCATGCTACCGGGATAATCTTTGAATTACTCTCTGTGCTAGTCTACAAAAATTGCCTACAAAGCTTCTCAACACCTTTAAGCACTTGACTTGGTAGGATGAAGACAGACCCCCAAGTATATATGCATGTTAATCAATATTGAATTGATAACCGCACTCTTCCAACATAACTCGGTTTCCTCACTCCCGACTTCTTATCTTTGTAGTGATTTTTGAGACTAGGACTACACAATTATTACTATTGAGTTTACTAGGTTTTAGAGGTATCCCCTACTAAGTTAGTGGTAGTTTCCCTCTCTCAAATCCAGTCAATCTAATCGGCTCTTGTTCGGTTTCAGCATTTGTGCCAACCAAGAAAATTTGAGATTTTTGGACATTGGCTTCAAGGCCTAATACTTCTACAAAATTCCTTATCACTTCCATTATACATTCAAATGAGTCTTTATCAGCTTTACGGAAGACTAGTAAATCATTGATAAACCGGAATTTTACGTGCTTTTCCATTCCCTTATTGGCTAATTTCGACACTTCAAAGGCCTTCTCACCTAAATTCTTATTTGATTTCGCTTACTTTCTTCATTTATGATTAAAGTGTGCGAATTTCTATGTTTTGAGCTAATCCCGCCTTTTATGATGAAGAATACATCTTTCAAAGTGATAAGGAAAAGAGCGGGAGGCCATAGAAGGTCGGAGAGCGAAGAAAGAGGTCAAGCCAAGTTAGCACGAGGTTGTAGCACTGGCCGTGTCTGAAGAAAAGAAGGAAAAGAAGACCTAGCACAGTGCTGTGCTGAAGCAGAAGAGGTCAGCATAGGCAATGCTAAAGTCAGCACATGCCATGCTAGGAATTTGGGATTTAATTGAAGAAGTCGTGAGCTT
The DNA here is from genome assembly GCA_021018815.1 of Talinum fruticosum. Classification (NCBI taxonomy): domain Eukaryota; kingdom Viridiplantae; phylum Streptophyta; class Magnoliopsida; order Caryophyllales; family Talinaceae; genus Talinum; species Talinum fruticosum. The sequence goes on along the minus strand of JAITYX010000004.1, from coordinate 9,042,167 downwards.
GCACGGGTTAAGCACGGTTTCAGCACTGGTTGTGCCAATCGGCGGTTTCGTTTTTCGCACATTTTATTCCGTAAGCTGTTAATTTTCGAACAGACTTTTTATGCTGCGTTTTCTAGTCTAGTTTCTCTCTACTTGTAAGCACTTATTTCCATTGTTAAGGGATCAAAGCTTGGAGTTATTTTCATTTAATCGCAAGTTAATTCAAGTTTACGGTATTATTATTCTTCTCTCTACTTCCATCTTGCATTCTTTTCGGTCTTCATTCCTCAATCTGCTGTCAAATGTCATGAATATGTGTGGCTAAATTTCCAACTTAGGTTGGGGATTTGCCACTAATATGCTAGTTTAATTGTAATTTATGCTTTGATACTAATTTGCAATTATTTGATGAATTTCCGACTTGTTGATACTTGTGAATTGGTGTGAGGTTTGAGAGAATCCTACCTTTATTGTTTTTGGGAATTGAGTAGACTTCGAGAGAAGAGGCTTAGTTCTACTTCAACTTGTTGGATGATTACAACTTAGATATGAGAATAATTTAGGTTGTTATTAAGGGAAGAGTCGATAATCATGTAATTCTTTGGTTTTGATTGTGTGAGAACAACAATTAATTCAATTGAGTTAGCTTAATGACCTTCGAGAGAAGGCTTAGGTGGTTTGAACTACATCGATTCCCTAGTTCATCGTAGTTGTGAATAGTGTAGAAGCATGTAATTAAGATTGTTGGCATGTTAGCTTGGTAAATCCCTACTTAAGGTTTTCTTTATCCGATTTCATTTCGTTTTGTAGTGCTTGCGTTACCAACCAATTCGAATTATTCCTTTGCTTAGTTCATAAGGACATTGACCTTAGACTTGTATGAGACCTAACTCCTTGATACCGACAACCGTACTCTCTATAGTACAACAACAATCATCTCCAAAAATTACATGACTTAAGGCAATCTTTCCATAACCTTGATGGAACTTGAACCTTTGGTCACTCTCCATGTTCTTAACCAAATGTGACAAGTATTCCATCCCAATTACAAATAACAAAGGAGATAATGGATCTCCTTGTCTAATACCCTTTCCCATTTGGACAAAACCATGTAAACCTCCATTGTAATTAAGGGATATTCTAGCAGTAGATATGCATTCCATGATCCACTTCACAAATTTACTAGGGATACCCAATGCAGCTGTAACACCCCTAGACCCACCCTAGGAGTATTACATGCCGGGGTTCCCCGAGAGGAACCCCTAAGGCCGCTTAAGATCTCAACTTAGGGTTAATAACCCTTTCTTAGATTGGCGGAAGCACGGTTCTAGGTTTTCGAAGGTTTTTCGGAAATTTCGGCAGAGTTTCCTCCGTAACATGGCTAATCCCATAGGCTTAAAACCTTAACCCCGCACGAAACACAATCTTAAACTCAACGAGCCATACGCTCGGAGTAACACAACACGAGACTCAACGAGCCACACGCTCGGAGTATTCACATAGGGCTTTCATATTCATAGTCAAACTTAAATTCATACACAACCGATCTTTACAACATCTTTACAAACAAAAGACAAATAAACATGCGATAAGTCCGACATCTCCTATCCGTCTCGCTATTTCGAAAGCCAAGGCAACTCCTGCGAGTCTTAACCGTTGTACCTGAAATTTCGGTGAGGTCATGAGCTCACTAGCCCGATGAATAATCCAAACCCAACCCCGGTTTCGCTTTGCACATTAATTCATTAACAAACACACGTAAGTTCACAATTCATTCATAACATACGATTCGGATCATACATGCTTAAGACATGCGAGATTCTAAACTTACCAACTTGTCGAGAAACATAATGATATCAATTGCTCATGAATTCAATCAAACATGCTTCATTTGTCTTTCTACGCAAGTAAGTCATAGAATCATTCATCATGTAAATCATTCATCAAGTAAGTTATTCATCATGTAAGTCATTCATCGAGAAATCATATCTTACTTTTTATCGTATTCATTTCTTATGAAATCAAGATTCATTCTTCTTTTCATTCTTTTCTTGAGTTCAATCGTGCATTTCATAAATCATCGATTCGTTCTTTCTTGTTCGTTATGCACGATCATTCGCTTCTTCATATCATAATTCTTAAGTCTTCTTAGTTTCGAATGGAAAGAAGATTTATGTTCCGCTCTAAAGACCCAGTTCTTGAAGCCAAAACAATTCGTGGCCTCGAGGCAGCCTCTCTTCCCTGAAGGACACATATCGTCAATAATTCTTGGAAGCAATTCAATTCGTTGCTTCGGGTTGACGAGACACTTCTATGGCCATAACTTCAGAGGTTCTTTAATTCGTGGGGTCTTAGATCAATAACACAATCCTTTCTCCATTCTTTAGTTCTTTATGTTTCTTATCTTCTTATTACTTATACATAAGATATACTTAATTCATATAATTCATGCTTAACATGTTCATGTGTAAGTTCTTCAAAACAAGCAATTCACATAAGCAAGTTCCAACTCAAGCACAATCAATTCATTTCACATACACATGCTTATGTCATTTATAATCGATGTAATTCAGGATAAACACATAATCACAAAAACATGCCAACTAGGATTCCTAATCAATGAACTCATCGTTTTCATGATCGCGTATTATCGCGTATAGGTGGTTAATGGTTCTTAAATTAACTTAGGGTTTCCAATTTCATGCTTCGAATTCATGTTCAATCCCCTAATTCATTTATTCCGGAGGATGAATTCAGATTACTCACCTTAGATTCTTAGAGGTTCTAAGAATTTCAGTTTTGGAAGGTTTCGAATTGGGTTTCAATTTTTGTTTCCTCTTTCCCTTTCTTGCTCTCGGTTCCCCCTTCCTTCTTCTTCACGGCGCCCACTTCTTCTACCTTCGCTCAAACTCTCGCTATCTCCCTCGGCTCTGTTATTTTCGGGTTCTCAAACCCCGGCCTCGGTTCTGTCCGGTCTCGCCGGCTCTCTTCTTGCGCTCGCGGTTCCCGTGTTCACCGACCGCCTTCCTTGGCCCTCGCGTTCGTTTCCCCTTCGTGGTCTCTGTCTCTCGGTCTCTCGCTTTTCCCTTCCTCTTTTGCTCTGCTCGGGCTCCCGAGCCCTCGCTCTCCCTTGCCCACCGGCGCGGCGCGCTCGCCGTTCGGTGGCCACGGCCACCGGCCCCGGGCCTCTTGGCTCTCGCCTCCTCTCTCGCTCTGCCTCTACTTCTTTTCGTTTTGCTCGCTTCTAATTTTTTCCCGTTCTCTTCTTCTCGCTTCTTTCCTTCTATGTCTCAGTCCCACTCTCTCTCTTCTTCTCCTAATTACACATAATGGCTTTGCTGCCTAATTCCAATTGGACCCATACTCCCTTTACTTAATTCCTTGCCGCCTTCTTCCTTAAATGTCAGCCATCCTTCTTCATTTCTCATTTTCCTTTCTTTTTCTTTTGATTTTCTGCTTTGGACCTTGACAATTTGGGCCCAACTTCAATCTCAATAAGCCCAATAAGCTAACCCATGCTCGGTTTCGGTTCTCGGGTTTTTAATTCCGACTCGGAAAAATTAATAATTCACTTAATGTAATAATTTCGAATTTTTCACTTAACTTTTAGTAATTTAATTCATTACCGTGCAAACACCCGAATTTTCGGGTCTTACAGCTAGTCATCATATCTTTCAAGAAAAGTCAGTCTATAGTATCATAAGTTGCGAATATCTATCTTAATAACACATCTGGGAGATATGTGCTTCCTCCTGTAATGCCTTATTAAATCCAATCCTATCAATACATTGTGCAAAATTAGTCTATTTGCCACAAATGTTGAGTGATTGTCCATGATAATTTCGGGAAGGACTCTTTTCATTCTACCGCACATTAGCTTAGATATGGCTTTGTAAATGACATCATAGTAGGATATGGGCTTGTATTCTGCTACAGATTAAGGATTTTCTACCTTTGGTATCAATGAGACAATAGTGGTATTTAGCTAGTTTAGCAGGGTACCGGAGGAAAAGAAGTCAAGGATAGCTAGGCTTACCTCATTACCTATTATGTCCCAAGAACTTTGGATAAATTTGCTTCCAAATCCATCCAGGCCCTGGCTTTTATTCACCTCAATGTTCCAGAATGTTTGTTTGATTTCTTGGGTTGCAAATCCTTACATCATATCAATTCCATATTTGTGCTCGAACGCATTATTCCCTTCTTGTATTATTGACCATTTCACTCTTTGCTTTCTTGGCTTGGCAGCAAGGAGTTTTTGAAAATAGTCAATTAGTGTATTACTAATCTCCTTTGAATCATATGTGAGCACTCCATATGTGTTTGTAATGCAACTTATTCTGACTTTGGTAATTCGTTGCTTGATGATTGCATGAAAATAAGTAATGTTTTGATCTCTCTCCTTCAGCCATTTGACCTTGGTTCTCTCGAATATATGTGACTTTTGCAACTTGTTTTAATATGTATATCTCAGCTAAAGCCTCCTTTTCTACTAGACATAGGTATTCATCCCCTTGTCCTGCAAATATCCCTATCTTGTATTTTGATAAGATTTCCTCTAAGGTATGCAATCTGTCTCAATGTTAGAGAATTCATCCTTATGAAAATTTCTCAAAGTAATCTTTATGTTTTTCATTTTCCGCACCACCTTGAACATTTTGGAACCTGCATCATCAAAGATCCAACTTATCTTAATTAGTGATTGAAATCTTTGTGTTGAGTCCACATATTATAGAATATGAATGGTGGTTTCTTCCTTTCTACACAATGTTCACCATATAACAAGCAAGCAATGATCGGAAAGTCCCCAGACTACTACTGCACATTCCATATCCGGGAAGGTATCTAACCACTCCTCATTCACTAATGTTCTATCCAATATGGATAAAACCCTATTTGTTGGGTTTTGTTTGTTGGTCTAGGTAAAGAAATGACCAACATGTTTCATTTCCTAAAGTTGGCAATTGGATATGCATTCATAAAATCCAATATATCACTATATTGCACTCGGATTTCCACCCATTCTTTCATTTTCATTTAGGAGGCAATTAAAATCTCCTCGCTACCATCCATTCCTTGATACCTTCACTTATTCCAGTAAGTATTTGCCATATTTCCTTCCTTTCAATGTTGCAATTGGATGCATAGATCACTCGTAAGATGACACTGTTTTCTTGTGTTAATATGTCTGTGTAACACGAGTGTATAGCCTCGCTTATGAACATAAAGAATGTCTACTTCATAACATTTAGGATCCCATATAACCCAAATCCTACTTTTTATCTCCTCGATTGCATTGGTAGTAACTTTCCAGCCTTTGCAGACTCTTTCAGTTACCATTCGGACATGGTCTTTGTTGATTTTTATTTCTAGTAGCCCGACTAAATGGACCTGTTTATTCTTTAAAAAGAGAGCTAACTCTCCTTGCTTTGAGGGGCTATTCATGCCCCTCACATTCCATATTGTAATTTTATCCATTTCCATTCCCCATGTTACTCGGGGATAGAGGGATTTCCTAAATGTAGCTCAAGTTCGTGTTATGTAACCTCTCTATTTCCCGAACATTGAAAGTATTATTCTGCTCCAATTGTGGTCATGCAATAAGGTCCATGCTTGACCTAATAGTATCAAGCACATTCTCGATACTTTCCTCTACATTCATTTCTTGTTGTGCTTGTGGAGTTAACTTAGGTCTCCATACTCTTTTGATTCCTTTCTTGCACTTCTCTTCTAGGAGCCCATACATACCACATTTTTGGCACTTCTCAGGAAACCATTCCATCTTTATGCCCTGTGTAATGAATTCATCCTTCTCATCAATAAATTCAACTTCCTTCGGTATTGGTTTAGTAATGTCAATCTCTTTACGTACTTTTACGTAGCTCGGTCTTCCCTTATCCGAATTAAGCTTATTAGCAATGAGTGGTTGTCCCACTAAACTAGCTATCTTGCTCAGTCCATCCACACTCCAAAATTTTGGTGGAGTTTATGGAATCTTACCCAGATAGGCATAATTGTGACATTCACATCAAAATCATCTCCTAACGACCGGGATTGAACTATTAGTGGTTTTTTATCAAAGTAGTAGATACTTTGTTACATGATCTGGTCTCTATCTAGCTGGGCAAAAAAAAAAAAAAAAAAAAATGAACAATGAAGGTTCCATTATCCTTTTTGAGAACCTTATCTATGAGTGTTTTCCCTCAAATTCGATTTAGAAATCCTTCCATGACACTTAGGGGTGGATTAGCCCCCAAAATTTTGCATATCAACAATGAATTCTAATACTCTATCTCATATTCGATGTCATTTACCTCATTTTTGTAGCCGACGCCTATTCTTTTCAACCTAGGTGGAATACAGTCCAATTGTATTCCCGCATTTGGCACTTTTGATAGATCCAGACGAGGCCCATGTTGCTCAAGTGACTTACCTGGAGTGCTCCTTCCTGTATATAGCCTCTCAGCACATGATACTATATTAGTAGTTGTTCTAGCAGTGTTCTCCTTCAACTTCATTTCCTCCCATTCCATGTACTTGTTCCATTGATTAACTCCTCCTCGAAATAGCTTGAGGTGTTCTATAGGTAGGAATTATCACATGTACTTGTATCGGAATCTCTGCTGTGGTTGGGGATCGAATCGTCTTATTATTATTATTATTGTTATTATTATTATTATTATTATTATTATTATTATTATTATTATTATTATTATTTTATTTTTTTGGAGAAAGTTTTCATGATTTATCTTATTTATTAAGTTTATTTTACATTCTTTATATTGAGCATATGTATATGTTTAGGTGCATTACGGTACCTTTTTAGTTATAAGGATATCATTATATTTTTATTGTTTAGTATTCAATGTTTAATATTTAATTTAGTGTGTGTGTGTGTGTGTGTGTGTGTGTGTGTGTAATACATGTACAAAATATATTGTAAGCTAAATATCTCCAACTTCGTCCAAGCCTCGCAAAATAAACACTTGTATATGTTGAATTGAAGAATGCGCGCTTGATTGCTTGATAATTATTATTTAATGTAACACCCCAAAATTTAATCATGTTTAATTAATTTAAATTTGTATCTTATCGTCTTAATATTATATAAGAGATGTGAGCTGTGCAAAAAAAAAAAAAATTGAAACTGAAATGAAAGATGCGAACAAATTAGATAATCGCAAATAATAATGAGTAATCCATACAAATTTACATCCGTACAAAAAAAATGTATATACTTTCGAATAATGCAAAATTTTAGTCCGAACCCGAATAATTTAAAAGCAAAACTAAAATAAGGTGTAAAATTATTATAACAACGAATAAAATTTAGCCAAATGTGTGAGTAAACATTTAACTATGTGGTAAAACTAATAGTAAAAAGATAGAAAGTTAATTAAAATTTTCAAGACAAAAGAAAAGGAAAAAAACAAAAAAAGGGGGAGAGTTTGCTAGAAGTATCGAGAATCAATAGAAAACTTATAATGCAAGCCTAACACATTCATCTTCCATCTCTCTGTCACCTCTCCTTCCTCTTTTCCCCTCTCGCCTCTGCTCGCTGCTGTGTCGCCGGCCAACCATCGGCCGGACTTGTAGCTGCCAACAAACCACCTCCGGTACCTCAGCCGCCACCCTTGCTGCCTCCAACAGCCTCTGTTTCCCTTCTTTTCTCGCTGTCTCGCGCCAGCAGCAGCAGCAGAACCGCCCCGGTGTTGCTGCTGCTGCTTCGCTGACTATTACCGCCGCCCTAGCCGCTTCGGCCAACAAACGCTCGCTGCCACCACTAGATCTCCACTACCGGAGCACCACTACCATATTCCACCTTTAAGCCCTTTTGAGTTATCTCTCTAATTCTCAATGTCTAAGTAAATTATATCACAAATTCATGTTATAATTAAATAATTAGACAAGGGGATATTGTAATTTGTGTTATAATTGAGTTTTGAATTAGTTGTGGTGGAACTGGAAAACAATGAAGAGCAATTGAATTATGGTTTATATATATGAATTTAAGGTTTATTATGTGTTTTGATATGAAATTGGAAATTAATATGAGTATGCTCATATTGGTGAATATACTCCTTTGATTCTATTGAGCATGAATAGATTATCTAGTTATGTGAAGGTTAATTGAGTTTGAATTGGTTGCGGTGGAATTGAAAGAATTTTAGGGGATGATTGAAATATGATTATATGTGAAATTAGGGTAGAGTATATGTTTATAAAGTATTGGAAATTAATTTTGGTTTATTCAAATTGTGAGTATGCTTGTGGAATTTCTATATGAGAATGGATTGCTTGATTGTGCAAAGATTGTTTGAGTTGTAAAGGCATGCTAAGGAAGTGAATTAATCAAAATTAGGTGATGTTAACCCTTGAAAAAAAAAAGGAATAGATGAAAGTATATTTGAAAGTTTAATTGGATTTAAGGTGGTTTTTGTGGAATTTAATTAGGTAATTACGTGGTTTGCTAAAATTGATTTGAGGAGTATGTGGATGTGAATTAGGCAACTCATGTATGGATTTGAAAGGAAGAGTACTATGTGGGTATTGCAAACTCTCCAATTAATAGTAATTTCAAAGCCCAAATGAGTTTGTTGTTGAACCTATGATGTTGTAATTTGGTTGAGCTTACGCAGATAAATCAGGGTATCTCACATGTGAATGGATTGGGAAGAAATGATTGTGGATTATGAAAACCTGTGGGTTCCGTTGCTTGTTTTTATGAGGCGGCTTCATGTTCCCTGAAGTCACATGTTTCGATTGGCTATGAATCGAATTGGGTGGACGAGTTAAGAGTTGTGAGTAGTGGTTTATGAATGCAAGTTAACGCAAAGTTTATTCCAAATGATCTTATATAAGTTTGAAACGATTTGAGAATTGAATCAAAGTTTCAGATTTTAAATATGTGATTGGATAAAGTAGTTAACTAATTTATCAAATTTAAGGTATGGTTTTAATGTGGTGGTGGTTGTGAAAAATGACTTATAATGGCTTGAAACCGGCAAAGGAGCTTATTAATAACTAAATGAATAATAATAAGTTATTAAAGGTTCAGATAATTAGACATTAAATTAATTAATTAATGTTCGTTGCTAAAAACTTATGAATTGAATCTTATGAGCACAGTATACCAAACTGAAATAATACAAGAAAATGGAGTTGCATGTGGGAGTGTAAAAAGGAAAATAAATGATATCTAAGGTACGTTATTGCTTGTATCTTTCTCGAAATATTCATCTTTGTTAATAAGTTTACAGTTTTTTTATTATACAAATAATTTGGACCTACTTCACAATCACAGTTCACACTTTACGATAAATTTATCACAATTACGATTCACATTTACGATTACTGATCACGATTCATGATTCACAAGGGCCTCCCTTAATCGATCGAGATAAATGAATGAATTGTTTATACAGTCATAGTTACATATATGATGATCTCACAGAATAGCCATAGCATCCACATGTACGTAAATGGGTCCTAAACTATTCCCATGATTAATGTATAGCGAAATTACTTCGATTTTACACATAAATAGCTTTTGAAACTTATTTTAATTATCTCGTGTGCATGTTAAACCTCATTTTTGCCGGTTTTTAAGGCATTATTTAACCCAATTTCATGATGATTTCAATGATATTTATTTAGTTTTGGGTTAGATTTTGCTCTTTTTCTCTTTATCGCCACCTAAGCTCGTAAATCTTTTTATTACGGGTTTTGGGCTTAAATTTGAGAGATTCGAGGTAAATTTGATGAAAAGCGATGAAGAGAAGAGTCCGGGCCCAAGAGGAGGCAAGAAAGAAGCCTAAAACACATCAAGAAAAGTTGCACAGCCTATCGTACGAAGCTGCACAGCCGTGCGGATCATCGAGCGAAGGACCCGAAGTCAAGGAAGGTCGCACGTCCCCTGTGCGCATATTGCACAACCGTGCGAGAAGTTACGGAAGTTGAAGTCGTGCACGGTACCCTGTGCCAAAGTTGCACGGCCCGTGCAAAAGAGGCAGAGAGTTCAGGCATTTCACACGGCCTACCGTGCGATTAAGAATTTCGCACGGCTTACCGTGCGGAACACGCACGGCCGTGTGAAAATTCTCGCACTGGCCGTGCGACGCGATTCGGCGGCTTTATAAGCGATTTTTGTGTAGTTTTTTTTTTTTTTTTTTGCAGTTCTTTTCTCCATCAAATTTTAGGGTTTCTAGGCTAGTTTCCAGCCGTCAAATTCCTTTAGATTGAAGTTTAATATTTTTAAGTTTTGAAGATTAATTTGAATTGAAGTATTCGGATTTCTATTCGGTAATTCTTAATTATCTCTCTTTATGTTTTCTCTTTGCAATTTTTCTATAGTCTTCATGTTTATATTCATTAAATCTTGTCAATTGTTTAGTATCATGTTTAGGGGCTAATTTCTCTACTTAGGTTGGGATTGATCCCTATTATGCCTTGATAATCAAGAATTGAGTGCCAATTGAGTTGTTCTATGCTTGTTAGGTTAAAATTCACTTCGTTCATCACTTTTTCATTGATTACCTCGAAAGAGGACTCTTTTGCTTTTATTAAGGTTTTGTGAACATCAAAAGATGAGAACTTACCTAGAATGACGTTGTGAACGATTAGAACTTTGATATGAAAATAATTAGGGTTTTAATCGGGGTTGTGAGATGCATTCATTGTGATTTTGTTCTTTATTAATCCCATGAAAATAGGTGTTTAGATTGTGCAAGATTAGTCTTTGACCTTCGAAAGTAGGCGAAGATAGGCTTAATTGGTGTCTCCCTCTTCTAAACTACTAGCATAGGCAAATCTCAAACGGTATTCGATTCTGTTTTCGGGCATATTAGTGTGATTAATCCCAATCTAAGGCTTTTTATTCATCGATTTTTCTTAGTTATTTTGTTATTAGTTGATCCAAAAACCAAATCACCTGTCGAACCGAGTTTTTGCCTAGATAGAAAGTTTAAGTTAGCTTTAACATTTGAAACACAACTCTCTGTGGACACGACCCGTGCTTGCCGGCTAGCTACAACTACGCCGTGTACTTGCGGTTATAAATTTTAGAACTTAATTTTTCCTAACAAGTGCGCCCACTGACTTTTATAATATATATTTTTATAGTACAAGGGTAGCGTACTACGCCTATGGCTCATTCTTCTTTTTATGTTTTCTTAAATGTTTTTAGAGAAAGAAAAGCGTGTCAATGTTGGGCAAGAAGTGACAAGAGCAAAGGAATCAGAAAGTGTTGGCTCGGATCAATGATCGAACTTTGGTTTTTATTCTTGAAGTGTTTTATGGTTCACTTTCGATGGTAGTGTTTTTTTTTTTTTTTGTTAAGAAATCCTTGTGGATTCAATTTGCTTGCGGAGTTTATTCCGGTTGATGGTAAAATTGTTAAATGCCATAATGTATTTTGGGGAGAACGAACTCATGTTTGATGGTTTAAATTATGTACATATTGGGTTTGATGTTACGAGACTTTAAATGTAAGTGTTTGGGTAAACTGAAAAGATTATCGTGTGTTTTGTTGTAATGTTAGCCTAGTCTCTCGAGGAGGGACGACGGTAATGCCCTAATATGACATTGTTTTCCACTGCCTTGTTATAGTATACTTATCCATTAAGTGTGTTATATATAGTGATTATATTGGAGCGTTACATTTAAGGGGATTAATAATATTAATTAGGTTCGAGGTTGTTACATTGGCTAACTTAGGTGACTTGAGACGACTTGGTTTAAGAGGTCGATGCATGGCTAACCTTTTGAATCTTTGGAGCCTTCATATTGGATTTTTCTTCTCTTTTTGGCTTTCCTCTTGTATTTCTACACCAGCTTATCATTTTGATCTCTTGTCTTCCCACATGTCGGGTTGTATGCCCCAGTTGATACATTTTTTGCATCTTTTGATCCCCGTGGAGGCGTGTCTTTCTTCACTTGGAGGTCTGTCATAATTGAGATTCTCTTCTTTTGTTCAACTTAGATCTCCCCTTTTACTCAATTGAAAAGGAGGGTCTAAAGTTAGCAACTTGTTGTCCTCCCTAGGGATGGCAATGGGTCGGGTGCGATTGGATCCAAATCTATTAAACTTTTCTAGACCTGGATTCAAACCTAACCTAATTCGGTGAATCTCCGAAGTTTGGAACTCGGACCCACACCCTGCGGGTTTTACAAAGGTCCGGTGTATTTTCAGCCTAAATGAGTTATAAAAATTCAAGGAAAATTTAATTCATGGCATGTCGGAGACTTCAAAATACTTATAATCAACTAATATAGACATTCAAACAAAATTTAATAAGGGTTAGCGAGTACTTGGTGGAAGGAGGCAAAGACTTAGAGCCAACCAACGAGTTAAAGGTTTCCTAAAGAGGCAAAGATTAATTATAATCAACTAAAATCTTGACTAAATTAATGGTTTATGTTTGCTATAATCAAGGAAAATGAAAAATATTTTTGAGTTGAAGTAGATTATAATCAACTAAAATAAGAAAATGAAATCACTTATGAAAGACTTAAATTCGAAAAATTAAATTAAATCACTCATAAAAGGCTTCACTTTAGAAAATTAAATCACTTATGACATGAAAGACTTCAAAATACTTACATTAATGTAGAAATTCAAGCACCCAAGCACTAGGGACAGCAGAGACTTGAAAGGAGACGAGAGGTGTAGAGCGGTTCGCAAGAGGGGTTAAACGACAAGAGTTGGGGAGGAAGATGGAGAGTGAGAGCGAGCCGGAGATTAAGACGAAAATCAACAACGGTTGGAGACGAAAACAAAGAATGTCCGGAGAGACAAAGAGCTCAAAGTAGTGACTAAGAAAGCGGCTGGAGATAGCAAACTCCTGCAGAGAGAGCGGTCGGAGAGAAGATGGAGAACAAGAATGCTTTTCGTGAGAAGGAGAGTGTAGGAATGAGAAGAGAGAGAGATGGACTTTAGGGTTTTCACTTTCTAGAACAATTTTTAGAATTTGAGGCCCCGCTAAATTTTTTTTTAAAAGATCTCGTCTTTGGGTCTTAACCGGATCTTGTGTCCGGTTTGAGTCTCAATTTTAAGACCCGGATCAACACTCGATCCGGACCAATTAGACCCGGACTCGATCCGGACCCATCGAGTCTAAATTTAATGGGCCCGGATCAGATTATATGGATCATGTCCGACGTGTGCGGGTTGGGTCCAGGACCCACTGTCATCCCCGTGCTCCTCCACATGCATTTATCAAGTATAGGGTGAATAATCCCATCACACATCTTTGTGTATTTTTCAACATGGAAGCACTCAACACAGTAGTCCTCTAACTTATGGTTAATCATCAAAATGCATCTAGTTGTACATTTACATGGCAACCCACTAATTTGCCATTTTTGGAAATCGGAATAATGCTCCTTAAGCTTGACAGTGAAGTTTGTGAAGCCCTCTTAAACATCAAATTCGCCCCTTCCCCAACTATGATAATGTTGAATAATTTCTAAACTCAATTTTAAGCATTCTTGATATATTTTTTTTTTATCCACAAAGGGTGTTCCTTTATCGTCTCAACCCAAATTCAATTGAAACCTCTTATCAAAGCAACTCCCTACTAGCTTCCTTATCTTATTTAGCATGGTAAACATTGGCTTGCCCCTTGACAGACAACAAAATTGAAACTCTTAACAAAGTTGTTCGTATTATCATTTATCTTAAAGGATTTGTTAAATTCAATTCTAACCCAATGCCCTAAGGTCTCATCATTCTTCAATCAATTATAAGCAAATGCATCCTTCTTAATCTTCTCCAATGCCTTCTTAAACACATAAGGAGAGTATGCGTTTGCAGCAATATAGAAAAATGCACCTTGAGAAGATTGAGAATGGAATATTATTAATAAAATAGTTAATGAGTAGACATTTACATTAATTTAGGGAAAAAAATAAAGTTAGTATTTTGGGTTTGAAATATTACTAAGTACCTAGGTATCGGGAAGAAAAGTTCTTACAAAAGTGTAGACACATATTCTCCTTAATGCTTGTGGCATAATCTTAGTCGGTGGGTTGATGATACCCTTTGAAAAGAAGCACATATACCGGACATTGTTTGTGAAATATTTAAATAAATAAAAAGAGATATAGTTTGGGAGTTTACCTTGTGTTTTCCAAATATTAATGTGTATCCGAGGTCTGTCTTCAATTGCACTAAGAGCCACAATAAGTCCATGAATGAAGAAGCTCCACACTTCTTCATTTTCAAATGGTCTCACCCCACAAGCAAGGGAAATTGACCACTTGTTTCCATCCAATCCCATAGCAGTCAAAAAACAACCTTACATTTCTCTTTACAAGTTGCTATTATTGCCCCAACATGAATCAAACACCTCTTAAATGTTGGGTTTTCAGTGAATGGTTAGTCCAACTAAGCAAGAAAATAAAATCTAGGTTCATTTGCTTAAATTCTTTCATGTACTAAGGAAGCACCCAATATCCTTCATCATACCTGCCTCAATCACCTTTTTCATAAAGCTCCTAGCCTTTCAGCGAGATGTGCTTAGGAATATGGACCCCAAACTTCTTCATCATCTTATTTTGCATGACTTTCACTTCAATGCATGGGCTGTCTTCGTAATCGGGTAGTAGGCGGCTTGCAACCTATCTAAAATCTACCATGCTATTGACCTTACATGGATTGCAAACATCTCACCTTTGATGATTCTTATAATCCTTGTTATTTTGTTGCTTGAATATAGAAATTCCATCTAATCTACTTACATTTATAGGCGGATCTCCTGCTTGTCATTTTTTATTTTCCTCGAAAAATACCATCTTACACATAGTACTTCATATATCACATGTATATAGCTTCATTTTCTATCCCTACCTCTACTTCATAACCTCGCCTTTCTCAAACTCCTTTTCTATCTTGTTTTATCACTAACCGATAGCCACTCTCATCCTCATCAAACAACCTAAGATCCAAAGTCATCTTTTTTCGAGTGCTAGCCTCCAAGTTAATATCATCAAGTCCTTCGATGCCGGATTCATCATCCACAAACTCATCCTCATATTTTTCATTTCCACTTTCCTTAAAATCATTATCCTCATATTCATCATCATTAATTAGAACCTTAGTAACCATGTTTTTCCCATTTTCATCTTCATTAAAAAAACACATCCAATCGTGGTAATTGTGGATTACATAATTCATCCACATTAAAGTCTTCTAACCCTTTTAAATCTTTTGGTCGAGGATATTTTGTTTCTTTGGCCTTTGCAGTAGGTTGGGATTGAAATTTTGTTTTAGCAAGTGTCTTATAAGGTGTAGAAGGTGGAGCATTATAAGGTGGGTGCACTGGGATCTAGTGTTAGGACTCCTAGGAGTGAAACACCACTACAGAAACCACTTTTAACGACTGGTATTTACCAACGGTTAAAATGACAAACCGTTATGAAAAATAGACCGGTGGCACTTTTCTAAATAACCAGACATTGTGTCACACATATAATAACGATTCTTTCGGATGAACCATCGTCATATGTATTGTCAAGACATTTAACGACGGTTCTTTAATAGAACCGTTGTGAAATGTCGCATATGACGACGGTTCTATGGAAGAACCGTTGTCATATGTCTTTCGGATCAAGTTAAAAAATGCGAGAATATACATGCTGTTTCCACGCCCATCTACTCTCGGTATTATCGCTTTCTACAATTTTTCTCCTCCACATACCGGATCCGGAATACGTAGCTTCCTCGCTAGTTTAGATTTCTTCTCGGTCGACTTGAATTGGTAGGCCTCTCCTTACCCCAGCCATTTAGAGATCTGCTCTCTTAATCTTTCATTTGTTCATAGTTTCCTTTTTGTCTCTTTGAAGTGCAGATTTCCTCAAACTAATTCTCGCTATCAAGTCTTTCCTCATCGTCGCTGTTGTCGGTTCTTAGGTGTGAATCTCTATGCTCTCTTATTTTTTGCTTTAAGTTATTTAGAAAATGTATTATAGTTAAAATGTTGAATGTATTTTGCGGTAATTATGTGAATGTTAAGAATGTAGGTAATGTTTGAGATTGTTGAAATGTTGAAAATTGAGAATGTGGGTAACATTTGTTTGGTTTATTAAGTTGAAAATTCATGAAATGTTTGAGATTTTGAGAAATTGGTTTAGGAGTTTAGGATTTGTAGTAATTAAAGCGAAATATGAAATGATGTTACATCGAAAGAGTGCATCAAAATTTGTTTAGGGTTTTAGAGAAATAGAAAGATAATTTGTATATAGGGTCATCCCTAAAAACATTCTCATAAAGATAAATTTGTATCCAAATTTATTTATTTTGATGAGGTGATGTTGGAGTAAACTCATTTATCCAATGATCGAAATTGGAATCCAAATTGGTTACGGTTTAGAGAAATAAAAATATTTATGGTTTAGGGTTTGAGGAAATAGAAAAATTTGTGGTTATTTGTTTAAGGATCAATAGAGAGAAAATAAAAATGTGAAAATGTAAAAAATTGGAAAGGTATTTGGATATAGGGATCTCCCCAATTATTTGTAATAAAGATGAATTTGTTATTAAATTTATTTATTTTGATGAGTTGAAGTTGGGGGTGGACTAATTTATCCAATTACCTAAATATTTGGTTTCCTTTTTGGGTGCAAGTTTGTTGTATTATACATGATCGTAAACTAGAGTACATGGTTTTTTTGAAATTAACGTAATGCATATGACAATAATGAATATCAATGAAATGTTCGGGCCATTCATTTAGTTTGCTTTAACAACCGAAGATATAACTAAAACCGGAGTTCCCATAACCCTTATTGACTTAAGCAATGAGGTCAAATTCACTAGTAAGACATAGAGTCTATGTGTAGCGTGAGTTAGTACACAAAGAAAGGAAAAGGGATAAAGGCTTTATTGGAGAAAAATGTAATAAACAATAGGGAATTATTACTAGTTTTGTGATTGTTTACCACCTTTTTCTCCAATAAAGTTTTTATCCCTTTTTCTTTTCTTTGTGTACTCGACTCACGCTGCACAAAAATTCTATGTCTTGCCTAGTGAATCCAACCTCATTGTTAAAGACAATAAGCGTTATAGGAACTCCGGTTGTGGTTATATCTTGGCTAGTTGAAGTGAATTAAAGGATTGCCTCAACATTTTATTCATATTAATTGTGTTATGCATTATGTAAAACTTCAAAAAAATCATATCTAATTTATGATAATGTATAATACATCAAAATTGGAAGCAAAAGGAAACTATATATATATATATATATATATATATATATATATATATATATATATATAATATACGTAAACAATTGGAAGCAGAAAAATGATTTGAATAAGAAGAGGGGTAGAGGCTTTTATTGAGGTAGTTGGTAAGAATAATTCTTTGGCTTAACTCTCTCCTTCGATCATATTGAAAAATGAGTTATAGAGCATTTCTGCTGGTTACGAGAAATTGTGCCCACGCTTCAATAAGAACCATGTTGAGCAAACTGTTGTTGCCAATTGTCTGCCCGTCCCTTGTTGCGAAGACATTCTACAACCTTATGATTGATAGTGCTATGGAGCTGCATTTTGTAAACTTTGACGAAGCTCATGCTCTCAAACAAGCCGTGTCGCGTTTTAATAGGGACCTCCTTGAAGTCCGGGTAGAGCACCACTTTGACTAACTTGTAGAAATCTAGGTAAGCAATTCGCACTCATCGGCAAGTGACGCGGTGGGCGAAGGCGCCTCTTCAAGCATGGCTCATCGTTTGGTCCCCCGGAGAGTAGTGAATCGATGGAGGGCCCTTTCTCTCATTCTTCTCCGGTTCGAAGGAACTTATCGAAGGAAAAGGGGAAGAACCTCCCTAAGGAAAAGAAGAGGAATCTCCCTAAGAAGAAGTGAAGTTGTCCACCTCTACCCATGCACGAACTCTAAGGAAGCAAACAAAAGACCAAGCTCTCCAATGGCGGGTTAAAAGATCGGTATTCGATGAGGGTCAAAAGAGCTAAGCTCCTGAATGTTACCTTCGTCCCCGATTTTCTCATTGCATTTTCCGACAGTTGAGATAGTTTGCATTGGATGAGTAATGAACACACTTGTTGACGAGGTTCGTGGGCAAGATCATTGAGTTTTTATATTGTTCACCTCTTTGTGTATTTCTTTTTCTTGAAACTTTGTGGTTTAAATGATTTCAAGATTTATGTGAAAAGGTTCATCTCTATTTTCTTAAAAAATGTTTTTAGTAGATTGAGTTATGTGTTTGTCTTTATAACTATATTGCTTGCTTGGAGTTCGTGCGGAGGTAGCATGCAATGAAAATATTATGTATATATATGTTCTCCGGGCTACCTCTGTAACAACTCCGGGCAAGCAATATCGTCACAAAGACAATGACATAACTAAATCTACTACAAAAGTATAACTTTGGGTAAATAGAGATGAACTTTTTCCCATAAATGAATGGGTACTCTTTGTATTATAATTTCACATCATTGTAATGTATTCATTGTTGTAACTTACTTGTGAAAATTTATGGAATTATATTATAATTTATGGAAAATTGCGATTGTTGGTTGTTGCTCTGTAAGTTGTGATGTATTGTAAGTTGTGATATATTTGTATTGTATTTTGTACAGGGGGTATGGAAAAACAAAAAAATTATTAAAAAATTCGGACATATCACAACGGTTCTTACATTAGAATCATCGTCATATGCCCTTGCCTAAACAATTTTTGTGCAGGACATATGACGACGGTTCTAGTATAAGAACCGTCGTCATAGTTAGTATATGACAACGACTCTTAGATCTCGAACCGTCATCATAAGTTATCTTTAACTACGGTTTTTAAACCATAGTAAAAGATGGTACATACAACGAATACCACATACATGACACCGATTAACCGTAATTAAATGTCGTCTTTAATTGTAGTCAAAAGTGGTTCCTGTAGTACTCGAACCTTGTTTGGGGTGGCCTTTTTGGGGATAAACATGAAGATTTATGAATATGTGCAGGTGGTTTTAAGGGGTTAATGGTCGTGTTGTTGAAAGTGTGATGATATGTAACAAAGAATGGCTAAGTCATTTTTATTGCCCTATGAATGGGCTTTTTCACTCGGCAAATTTTGTCTTGATATGGTTTGCACTTGGGTGTTAGGTCTAACATAAATAAAACTTGGGTCTAATCAAATGGTCAACACATACTCTAACTTCACCTAATATGAGTTCTCTTGAACAAAGTTGGAGGAGGGGGTAGACTCAGGTTGGAGTGTCCCTCTCTCCGTGGTTTCATGGGTTTCTTGCAATTTTTTAATAGATTCAGCTATTTTTGTTCATCACTAGCTTCGTATAGGTCAACCATGTATATAAGAATAATACTCTTCTTCTTCATTACTCTCTAATTACTTGACAACTCAACCTAATCAGGATTATTATTAATTCCCCACCTTTGGTTCTCTTTCCTAGGATTATGCCACTTGAAATCAACAAATTTAAAAAACTTAACCTCCTCCTTCTTAGCTAATCCCTTCACATTTATATACAAGTAAGTCATATATTCATCTAGTTGAACATTAACGACAAAGATAATTCTTTCCTTGTAGTGAACAATCAAATCTTTTTCAACCTCGCCAAAACCTTTAACCAAAATTAAAACTTTCATCCGAAACTAAATTGACAAAATTTGCTAGCCCTTTCCGTTATAAAGAGGATTTTAGACAAAAACACAATTTTTAATACAAGTAAACAACCAATCAAGAACTACATGCAAAGATGTTCATATAATCAAATACAAGGGCGGAATCACAATATTTACCATTTTTCTCCCGTATTTAATTTAAATTTTACAAACCCTAAAATTCAAGCATCTTACGAACAAAACAGAGGATCACATAATTATATAACTCATCATGTTTTAGTCATTCAAAACATATTCCATGGCCCAATTTATATTTTCGTAAATGAGATACAATTTTTTCAACCCTAATTCAACAACAATTGACATTCAAACCTAGAAATTAAAATTTGAATCTTTCAACTTTAATTTACTCAAAATATTCATTGTGATTTCAACACATAAATAAGGACTTTGAGGCAGTAAATTTGCCTAAATGTATACCCTAAAACCTTTTCAAAAATTTGTAAAAATAAATACATACCATGATGATGGTCTTTTTCAACATAGGAAGCACCACCAAAAACACTTAATCCTCTTCATTTTGTTCGGGTTTGGTTATTTTCTTCGTTTCCATATGATTTTTCTTTCCAATTTCTGCAGACCAAAGAGAGCCATAGTGAGAAAAGCAAGAAATAAGCAAATGAGGGATTGACATGAAAGGAAAAAACAATATATCTCACTCTCACTTGGGTTCATAAGGGTATTTATGTAATTTATTTTTAATGATAAGTGGGTCTAAGCTCATTGGGCCCCATCTTGAGAAATCCTAATGAACTTACATGGGTCGAGGTAGGGATATCAAAATTCAAATTAAGAGACACAACTCCAACCATAGAAGTAATTTCATTGTACTAATGATTAAAAAATTGCCCCTTCCAAACCCCGTGAGGGATGTGTGGAAAGAGTGAGATTGACCAACTTATCCAACCTCGCTTGAGTATTTATAAAATTTATTATTTTTGATCTTAATTTTGATCGAATTCTCTCATAGGTCTCACACAGTAAACTATATGTATGATGAATTAATGAAAAGTTGGTGCACAGAGGAAAATTTTTTGCCTAATATTTCACAACTTCACCCTTCTTTTTCACAATTCACAAATATTTGTGCGAATCCCTACCAGAGTCAAGTAGCTCCAAAGCGGGTGGCGGGGAGGAGCCGCAGCAGAGAGAGAGAGAGAGAGAGCAATAAAACCTCCGCCATTGAAGAAAAGCTTCGGTGGTCGCCAAAAAATGGCGAAGACGAACTACATGAGGTTGAAAGGCAGCCAAAATCTAAGGTTACGACTCCTTCTCTCAACTCTTTCCTCAACTCCGATTGTTATCGATGATATTCGAGCCGGCACCACCTGGCCTGGCCTTCGCCCCTATGAAATCTCTCTCCTCCGTCTCATCGAGAGAGTATGCGACGACTGCGTTGTTGAAATCAATGAAACTGGTTAGTACCATCGCCGTTGAAATTTCTCAACTGGGTTTAGGGTTTTAGGGTTTAGGATTTCGGCTTTTCTGACTGAGCTTCATTTGCTGATTACAGGTACAAAGTTAAAGTACAAACCTGGAATTGTCATGGGTGGGAAATATCTCGTCCATGATTGCGGGTTGAGTCGCTCTATTGGGTACTTCTTAGAACCGTTGATAATTCTGGGTTTGTTTGGAAAAAACCCCTTTCAATTAGGCTCAAAGGTACTTCCTTTTTTATGGTTTGTTTCCGGATTCATGTGGCTTTTCTGTGTTTCATTGTACTGAGCGTTTTTCTTTCATCTAAAGTCTTTCATTTAGTTTGGTTGTTTCATGCGCAAGGGGCTTAGACTTGGAGCATCTATTGATATTGGACTTATCTTATGCCTATTGGCTTCCCTATTTCTTTGTATCCTTCATATTATGGGCGTGCTAAAATCTAGACGAAGATGAACAACTTTGCTAGCCAGGAATATCTCTTCAAACTTGTGGAAGTTGCAGAATTATGTTTTTATTCGATAGTTTGGGAAGCAGAGGGGTACTCTTTGTGATAGGAACTGGGTTTATAAGAATGCTGATTGTCTGTAACAGTGAAAATGTGTCCTCCAGCATTTCAGGACCGGCTATTATTCTTATATCTAGTGGTTTTAACATTTCTTATTTGAGTTGAGTTTTTTTCCCTTTGCTAAGGGCCTTAGTTGCTCATAACAGCTAACTGTTTTACGAGTTGCTAACAGTAATAGCTCGAAAATCGAAGCCGCTCATAGCAGCTAGTAACAGCTCATTGTAACCACTCATATGAGCTCATAGTAACTAACAACTAACAACTAATCATAACCACTCGTTACAACTCGTAACCGCTCGTACCAGCTAACAACTTTTTTAACAACTAAAACAAACATGCCTTAAATTTAGGAACATGTAGTAGTATAACGTTAATGAGGAAGAACTTGTGAATGTCCATAATGTTCAGTAATTTGGTTACTTTGTTCACTTAGGCTCTATTTCATTTAGCTTAAAGGAGAGTTGGAAGGTAAGGACCCGTAAGAAGCTATAAGCAAAATTGTAAGGAGGTGTACTGGAAGGAGAAGCTCTAAGGAGCAGAAGATTGTTGTAAACTTAATTATAAAAAGTTATAAGGAGCAGGAAAGAGGTGTAAGGAGCTTTAAGAAGTTGTAAGAAGTTGCAAAAAGGAGTTGCAAGAAGTTGCAAGAAGTTGTAAGCCTCTAATCTAAAGCTAAATGGAACAGGGCCTTACCCTATTTGCTCCAATGCATTAATGATAGCTTCTCTTCCTCTCTTATGTAACTATGGCTGTTTTTCCTCTTCTATTGAATCTGTTCTATGGTTGTCATCTCAAGCAAGTTATAATGTGAGATTATGTTTTGGTCAGGAATTACGAATGATCTGAAGGATCCTTCTGTTGATACTTTCAAATCAACCACCTTGCAAATCATAAAACGCTTCGGAGCTCCGTCTGAAGGCTTAGAGCTGAAAATTGAGAGCCGTGGAGTCCCTCCAAAAGGCGGTGGAGAAGTAATTTTGTCTGTTCCTATTGTGCATCGTAGTTTAACGGTAAATTCCTATCATGCACAGTTGTTTCGTCGGCAGCTACTTTACATACTAGTTTAAGTGTATATTGTTTCTATATTTTCTATAGCTATCAATTTGCATCTCTGTTCTCATATGCCTTTTTCATTCAGGCAGTAAACTGGATTGATGAGGGAATGGTTAAGCGCATTAGAGGAGTTTCATTTTCCACCAGAGTAACTAGTCAGTTTGAAAACACAATGATACATTCATCCCGTGGAATTTTCAATCGGTTGCTTCCTGATGTCCACATCTTCACTGATCACAAGGCTGGCGCACAGGCTGGAAAGTAGGTGGCCTCTTCTTATCATTACATTTATTAGTTGTTATTCTCTCCATCTGAAGTAACATGTCTCAGTACTCTGAGGCATACTCTAAAGAAATATCCTTGTTCTATAAAATTTCCCATAAAAGAGAAGCTCTAACTACTTTGGAATGACAAGGAATTGCAAGTGAGAAATGTATTTGAAGATGAAGGGATTGTTGATTTTCTTGTTGGATTTGTTATCTTTAGTGCTTTTTGCACGCTTGGGTTTGTTCCCGGTCATTTTTTTAATTATGAAATTCTGTTTCAGTTCCCCTGGTTTTGGGATTTCACTGGTTGCGGAAACCACTTCTGGATGCTTCATCTCTGCTGATACAGCTGTTTCGTATGCGCGAAAAGAGGAGACAGCTGATATGGAGGATGATGAGAAGATGGATCTCAAGTCCCCAGAAGATGTTGGCGTGGAAATTGCTTCTGCTTTACTTGGTGAAATAGAGCAAGGTGGAGTAGTGGATTCGACGCATCAGGTATGTTGTTTAAACAAATCTTGGAATCGTCATAGTATTTGTAGTTGTAATATGGCTCCTAGATTTGCTACTATCAAGCTGGAATGCGTAAGGTTAGATGTGCCTGATACCCTCCCTGCTTCTTTTACTGCAATTAAATCTAATGGTTATCTTTTCTTGTACCCAAGCCACATAACCTTTAGCACGCAACATTACCCTGCCTTTTGTTGGATGATAGCTTTGCTGCCATATATATATATATATATATATATATATATATATATATATACATGTTTGTGTGTGTGTAGTGAAAAATCTGTGTTGCTTTTGCTTGTGTCTGTTTCTCTGCAGTGCCGGATAAAATGGAAAAAACCTTTCAGAGTCTATATTAATATTGTTGTTTCAGATTCCTTATCGAAAAAAAAAAAAAATTGTTGCTTCAGATTGTTGCAGTTGCTTTGGCTTGTTGGTTGACTTCAATGTACAATGTTTGCCTGAGGTGTTTCACTGGGAAATAAGTTTCAATGGTATAGATGTGCACATCCTCTCCTTGGTTCCCTCATGTAATGAATTGGGGAGTTACTGGTGGTGGTTGTACCTTGTCATGTTTGATATATGTGAAGTTTGTCCTTTTGTCTTAGAACTGTAGAGGACAAAATTTAAAGTTGTGTAAAATCAATATTCACTCATGTGGGAATAAAATGGCTGGTTTTGAAGTACACAAATTTTCATCACTTGAATCTTATGTTAGAAAACACATGAGAAAACAGTGGACAAGTGCCAATAGATCTTATTAGTCAAGTAGAGCCTTCTTGTTGCTGTTGTTGAAGTAAAAGCCAAGTAGAGCTTCAATACCCTCATCTTTTGTTTTTTTGTTTTTTTTTTTTTTCTGGATAGGGAAAACTGAATATTTTAGATGAGCAACTGATGGAATATATGACTGTTGTTTATGCTTTATTTCTTTTTCTTGTGTCTTGTTTTTGCATTTTGTATGACCTATTCTGAACTTCATATAGTACTGACAGTTAAGTTCCCTTATATACATCTTATATGAAAGTATGAAATAATATCTTTCTGTATTTGTAGGGTATCTGTTAACATGTCGTAAGAACTGCTCAAAGTAATGCATTACTATTTACTATTTTCATGCTAGCTTATTTCGTGCACAGCCCTATCCAATAATGAATGTGGTCATGCAGACCTATTTAGGCCATTGGTATTGTCACTGGGATTGCTTATCATTATGTGAGAGTAGACGCATTTTGTGTCTGTCCAGATTGAGACTCCTTTATTGGTCACTGATTAGGCGTGCTTTCACTTGTGCTGACTAGTTCTAAACTCGCTAGTTGTAGCTTGTTTGTAATCCTTAAGGTTTTTATTAAGATTTGTTCCCCCCCACCCAAAAAAAAACAAAAAAAAAAAAGAACAGAATAAAAACGTGGTGAAATACTGCTGAAACCTAAGTTGTCATTAAAAATGCTACCAAGTTTTCACAACCATCACCATTCAGTGTAATCTTGGCATTCTCCAGTTTTGGAAAGACCTAAATTTATAGTCTGAATTGGCAGAGGTGAATTATTCTGACATGTGATTGA
Organism: Talinum fruticosum; assembly: GCA_021018815.1. Classification (NCBI taxonomy): domain Eukaryota; kingdom Viridiplantae; phylum Streptophyta; class Magnoliopsida; order Caryophyllales; family Talinaceae; genus Talinum; species Talinum fruticosum. The sequence goes on along the minus strand of JAITYX010000004.1, from coordinate 9,017,133 downwards.
TTGTTGGTGGAAATCTATTTGGCTGTATCATGGTTATCACTTGCTAAACTTATTACTGAAGATCTTGGAAATAATGCTTGTGACATTGGGAAGCCTGCTATCAGGAGTTTCTGCTGTGTCCTTTTGATTTGCATCCACCAATGTGTTTGTACGGTCTTGTATATTTGCTTTTGGCATCCATATGACTAGAATCTGATTATTCCTGTTCTGGGTTTTGCAGGGATTATTGTTTCTTCTTTGTGCATTGTGCCCTCAAGATGTTTCAAAAGTACGTGTTGGGAAACTTTCAGCATACGGAATAGAAGCATTAAGACATATAAGAGACTTTCTCGGAGTCAAGTTTGCCATCAAGCCTGATCCTTCAACAGGCACTGTCATACTCAAATGCGTCGGATGTGGTTTGAAAAATCTTTCAAGAAAGGTTTCATGATTGTCTTCAGGCGTGCCTTACTGCGATCTCAGGAAAGACGGAAGAAATGCGGCTGATGGTTTTTTGGTGTGAACAAGTTATACAAACTGTGGCAAATTATTAGTTTTGATCTCTACTCGATTTCACAATTTTCCCGGGCTGTTGTAGCTGTACTTCATAAAATTTCTCATCAATTTTGATTTCATCACTGTAGTGACCTCCTGATTTCGATGGTAATGGTGGATGAACTACAGAAGGGGGTAAACTTACAGGTTTTTCTTGATGCGCTGTCTGTAGATCATCTCTTCGGATACTTATTAGAAAATAGAAATTATGTCAATTTAGCCTGTATAAATTACTCCACTTGAACGACTAGTAATCTAACTTTGACTTTGGATCTTGAGTAATCCTATTTCAACCCAATTGATTTGGAATTTATCCAATTATCCCTGAATCCATGATTATATTTGATTGGACAAATAAATGGAGGACCCATGTAGTTCACCAAGAAGAGCAACGAGGTTTTAACTTAGGGTTTTATTTTAATTTATCTTTTTAAGGCTTTTTTAATAAATGTAAATATAAAAGGCTTTTTTTTTAATTTTTTACCGTATGATATAATTTGTCAGTTTTTAGTTTTTGTTTTTTTGTTTATAGAATACGCAATTCTTTTTATTAAATATAGAAAGACAATAACAACGAAAAAAATAGTTAAAAACATATAGAAAAATTATTTTTTGGTCAATTGGGTGATGGTGGTTCAATTCGATCCAACCAAGTAAAGGGGTCAATCGGTGTAATTCGGTTTAAACGGTTTGACCGGTTGACCCATTGACTCACTTTTCAACCGGGTCGATGATTGGGCCAGTTCTCTTAACATAGACCAAGATGACCTAATCACAACTTATATGAAGCGAAAACCCAAATCCATATATACCTAATTTGCCCTAGTTTAGTCTTCAGAGAATTGGACCGATCCGTTGAACTTATTTGATTGGGATCTCGGTTGTTTGATAGGGATCCGATACAAACTATCGAAGAAAGCAACAAACCATTATCCTATTCATACGGGAGAGAGAGAGAGAGAGAGAGAGAGAGAGAGAAAGAGAGAGAGAGAGAGAGGGTTAAATGTTTGTATAGAGACGGTTAATTGTTTGCAGAGAGAGAGAGAGAGGATTAAATGTTTGTATAGAGACGGTTAATTGTTTGCAGAGAGAGAGAGAGAGAGAGGATTAAATGTTTGCACAGAGACGGTTAATTGTTTGCAGAGAGAGAGAGAGAGAGGATTAAATGTTTGTACAGAGACGGTTAATTGTTTGCAGAGAGAGAGAGAGAGAGAGGATTAAATGTTTGTACATAGACGGTTAATTGTTTGGAGAGAGAGAGAGTCAAGTGTTTGTATAAGATAGTGTTTCCCATTGGGCCATGCACCAGGCCACTTATATGTTGTATATATATGAAATGTAAATAAATTTAACAAAATAATACAAATGGTCAGGGATAAAAATATATCATTTTCTTCATTTTATTTTATTTTTAAGTAATTATTATCTTAAATGTAAATATAAAAATTAAAATTGGTGATAAAATCTATCAAGGAATGCTTGGTCCAATCCGATTCTACTATAAAATGGGTTAATTGGTTCAACCCGGATCCAATCGGTACAACCAGTTGACCCATAAACCACTTGTCCGATTAGATTGATCATTGGTCCAGTTTGCCACATTTTAAAATTAATATGACCCAATAAACTTATTTGCCTCCATAATCCCCTAAGACTGGAATGAATCAAGTTAGCTCAACAAGCCCTCAAATTCGGCTCCGTTGAAGCTCAACTCAAGATCGGTTTTACTAAGGCTCTACTTATGCATAGCGAGTCAAACCCAAGCCTATGGACATTCAACTCGGCTCGGTATGGTTGAGCTTATTTACTTATTTTGGAAGTATATTATACTATGTTTCATACTTGTATTTATAATTTGAGTATTCATATTTTAACTTTAAAACATATTGTTGATCCTTATTGTTTTAAGTTGGCATTAACGTCCATTAAAATAAAATATTTTCAAATCAATACATAAAGATTCAAATCATATAAGAGTTCGGCAAAGCTCGAGCAAGCCCTCGATTCGACCGAGCTCGGGTCACGTTCGGGCTAGACTTGGTTACCTAACGACTCCAAGCCAAGCCCAGCCAAGTTTGGGCTCGGCTAGGCTCGAATATAGCCCAACCTCCTTCCCGCAAATTTTCTTCTAAATTATAATTTATATAGTTCCGAGTCTATAAACTTTAGTTGCTCGTAAAAAGAAAAAGCCAAAAAAAGAGAAAAAGAAAAAGAAAAGTACCTTTAGAAAACGAGTGGTAGTAGATTTCACGGAACGTTCGTTGGCATTTTCTAGGCTTTTAGCATACAGGTCGAAATTTCCAGCACTAATTTTTTCTCATTTCTGGGCAACATCCTTTCAGTCTTCCTCGTCATTTCGTAGTTAAAATGTCCATTCCATCACAGAATATAAATTAGATACCCATGAACAAAACCATATATCACTTGACCATCAACTACAGCTCTCCATAATCCCAAATTCCCTAAGAAAAAGAATGCTTCCCACATTTCAAACCTCGACCTGCACCTGCCACTGCTGCACTGATGCTCGTGCCACTGGCTGGCTCTTCTCTCTCCTCATCAAAATCTCGTGGACGATCAACTGCATCTCCTTAGCTCACAAGGCATACATCCATGAGGACTACTCCATGGTGACTTTTGTGTTTTTCGCCTACTTCGGGTTTCTCCTGTTAGAGCTTTGCCGCACAAAACTATTTGAACTCCCCCAAACGAAGGTGACTCCACTCGAAAGTACACACTGAAGCTTGTGATTTGGTTTCTGTACGTGTTCTTGGTAGTTGGTTTTATGTACCAAATAGGGAGAAGTTTTCCCTTGGCCACCTCTCTCCTTCTCTTTGCGGTTCTGTCGGGGTTAAGTGCTCTTAGTTGCTACGAGTGCTTCACACACCAGAGTGATAAACACCTCAAGTGTAAGCTCAGAAAAAGTACTACAGCTTACACAAGGGATCATAACTCCTCCCCTTCTCCTTCACGTTTTGTTCAGTTTCAGATCCGAGAGGGGTGCATCGAGTGCACTATTAGGATCTTTTGAGGTGAAGTATTAGGGTACTAAATAAAGACCAAATCCCGCCCCTCGCCCCCTCTTCCTCCATCGGCCAAATATGAAGGGATGGGACAGTATATAAGACCGAGAATATATTACCTATAACTTTTCACATCTACTCTCCGGTTGCTGTATGTAATCTCTTGTCATAGACATGGCGTATATTACGTATTTTTATGTTAGTTAAAGTAGTTAAGATTTTATTTTATTTTTATTTGGTGTGACGATGGTGGTCTTGTTAACTTAATAGATTGGACCTATATATACTTGTATAATATATAATGTAAAATTTTGGTCAGTCTCTTTTTCACCCCTCATCCAATTTTGTCCAACTGGGATCGGCATCAGGGTTAGAAGATTGAAGGATACATTTGAGTGCATAGTAAGAACGTCGTTGAATTTCTCTCAAAGAAATCACTACCAGAGGTTGATTTCTCCCCTGACAAAGAAATCACGATCGGAATAATTCGCTAACATGCTCCGATGCCCTGGCCAAGAGGTGATAAGGAGAGAGGCAATTACTGAGTGAGTCGACAATATCTGGAGACGATCTTGGCCAATCTGTGAGATACATCTGCTTTGTGATCTCTGAAATGGCAAAATAGTCAGTGCTATTGAGAGACCTTTAAAAACAGTTTGATCTACTGCAAACGAGAGTTTGGATTGTGTAGAGACTCGGTTGAAATCCCCTTTAACCAAGAATTGAAGGATCAAGTCAGCTTTGAAGGCAGGAAAGGACAGGTATGAGCACTCAACTTTCAAATTCTTTCCATGATGTTTTGCCCGAAAAATCTGGACATCAAAGCTGGTAATGAACATGGACATGAGCTCGACTGTGAATCAATACATGAAGGGGAAATGATACCCTTCATCCTATGACAGTTCTACACACCATATTCTGAAATGCCGTACACAGCAACTCCTGGTGCATGTTCTGCTTTCACGGGATTTCGGAAGATTCAAATGCAACAAATGCAACAACTCACGGTGCATGCTCTGCATATGCGGAACTTGAAAAGATTTAAATGCAGTCAATGTTATCACTGCAACTGCAAACATTTCTACAAGCAAGAATTCTTTCCAAAATGTCATTTGAAAGAGGACGTACTATTAATGGTTGTGATTTCCTCCTAATGTCCTTTGCTCAAATGTGTTTAGGTCAAGCTGGACTGTAGATCAATAGAACTAGATGGAATTCAATTAGCTTATGATTCAGGGAAGTAGTTTCAATAACAAGATCAAAACATCACATTGAATATAATTGAGATCTATTTCTACTGATTTAGATTAGTTTAACTTACATCACAACCTATTACCAGATGAAGAAGCGCAAAAAGCATCACCAGCTTATCTGAAGCATAATAGTACACAGTTATTATACATACAGCCCTTTACTACATTCGGAAACTATCCCATATATGCAGATGATACAGCCGAATCTGGTTCCAACTATTGAAATAAGCCTTCAAGTAGCACCAACAAAAAAACGCAACAAAAATCCAGTGACAACCATGATCAAGTAGCAGCTGATGCATGGGTTTAACCACCTGAACACTGCAAATTTGAGCCAGCAACACTAAATTATGTAAAACATGGTTGATCAATGGAGCTTTATTGCATTAAACTGTGTATGCTTGCTGAATTGCGTCGATATCGAGTCCCTTCAGTTTCATTACTGACTCAACATGACCCTTTAGAGTATGTAGCTCACGGAGTCTGATACAAAGCAGAAAAAAGACCATTATAGATACCCCTTGCATATAGTTGAATTCGTAGAAAAAAGTAAGAAACTTTTTGTGATCAATAAAAGACGAAAGCTGAATCAAAGAATAAGATTTATGCTAAGATCATACAGACTCCTTTAATTAATGCAGATACATCACCTTTAAATTTGCAATCTCATATGATACAGAGTAGACACTGGAAGTATTGATTTAATATGGTCAGATATATTATAGCCATTTCTCTTAGAAACGTTGTCCTTTAAGGGCAGTTGACTCGAAACAATATCAGCTCAAGTCATTCATGGTCTCTTACCTTTTGACATTGACATGATGGAAAGCTAAACCATCTATGGTCATTGGGAATGTCGTTCTAGTGTTATAATTTTCCATAAAGGGACATCTTCTTAGAATTTGCTTCTTCAATACCCAGTAAAGTTTAACTTTCAGCCATCTAAAGATAAAAATACCCTCTAGAGGCGTCCAATATTTTCCTGAGGGCAAGGTAGACAAACTGCACAGTGCATCCCTACATAAACATTGTCGCGACATAATCGTTCCCTTCTTGTTCCATTTCTTTTTTCGTTCTTTAAGCATCAGAGGTTGCTTTGCTGATAATCTATTTCATCCCAAGCACATAACAAATGTAACCTCTTTGTCAAAACAAAAAGGTTTATAGAATATTTAGAATTCATTGCCCCAACTTAAAGGAGATATTTCTCCTCATCATTAGCATTCATTGTATTGTTTTCCAAGTAAAAATGTGCATATTCATCAAGTCCATTTGCCACACATTTCAACGTTGACAGATTAACTTTTTCTTCCTCATATAACTACATAGCAGAAGCAAAAATGCTGAATAGGAAAAAGTGGTTTCTTCCACAGTAAAGGTAGGTAGATAACTGAGAACAGAATAAAAGCAGTACCTTGCAATTTCAGCTCTTCTCTTGGCCTCTTCAGCCATCTGGTTGAGCTCTGAAATCCGTCCTCGATCAGTGAACATCCTAGTTTCAGGTGGATGCAGCCCATGAAGCGTCCTCTGTGCATGAGCCCATTTAAGCTCCCGAGCTTCTTTACCAAAATCCTTTTGTCTTGTGAATGCAATCTGCCAACATACAATTGCGATACAGTTATCAGCGTTTGAATTGTAAAATTTTTTCAGCTATAGAAGAGATTTATGATTAATGCAGCCTTACCCTTTGCTCGATGAGAAGATCCCATGCCTTCCCACTGAGGGCATACCGAATAATAAACTTGATAACATCAAGAGGGAAGTAGAACACGAGATTGTAAAGCCAAATTACACCAGCCCAACCCCATCCAATTCCCTCAATTGCTGCAAAACTCCAATTCGCATACACGGCAATAAGCGTAGCAATCTGCTCACCAGAAACAAAACACAAAAACGTTTAGAAAAGGGCATAATGAGGAGAAAGGAGAGGGAAGAGACCAGATTTGAAGATAAGCACCCAACAAGGAAGGAAAGAAGAAAGGAAACTGTTTAATACCAGCTGAGCAATAATAAAAGCTGCTACTAATAGAAGGCCAGGGCGTTCAATGAAGGACCAGCTTCTAGATCGAGTTACAAATATGAGGGCTTGACTAATGATGCTGACTTGCAGGTACACTGCTGAAGCCAGCTTCCTGTAGTCATCATGAGCTGTTTTCTCAAGTGTTGATACCCCAAATGTTCGCTGTAAATGACATATCAAAACAAGAAACAAACCATGCCTGTCACACTAGTTGGTCCAACGAGGATACGAGAGCCGAGGAGTTGTCAAAGTAGGGAAGCAAATAATGCATGCAAAATAAAAGACTGGCCCCTTGATTTCAAACTCATTGTCTACCATTTGTTTTGATATAATCCAAAACATTGTTTTTTCTTTAGTTCGACTGAAAGGAAGCTTACTAGTGCTTTAAAAGTGGCCCCAGGAGTGTTGGCATCCTCCGAGTTTCAAAATCCTAGCATTATTTCTTCTTCTTGAATGCCAAAAACATAAAAGGACACCTGTTCTTTCATCAATTAGGCCATGGATTTCAGTTCAAAGATCAATCTCATTGTTTAGCCTTGTTTGTTTCTTACACTGTTGATATTTCTTCATCTGAGTTATGCACCTAACCAACCAATCTTACATAACTTTGCCAGAGATATTAACCGTAGAAAGCTAAAGAAGATTAATATGAATCAACAAACTTGCTTACAGGGAAAAAATCCGTCTTGTATGCAGCCCAGAAGAAGATGACAGTCATCATAGCCAGGTAGCTTCCAAGAACAATTCCAGTGGTAAATATCTCCGACAACTTCCAACTGTCTGGTTGGGGCGATGGTTTTACACGGTCCTTTGATATTGTCATAATAGTACCTGAGATCCCAGAAATCTATCAGCACACATCATCCTAAAGACGTACAAGTTCAATTTGGCAGACTCCAGAAAACACTTTGAAGCAACTATCAGAAGAATAGAAACGATACAGCCTATGTTTATAGCCATTCTTTCCCTCAGAGAACATAAATCCACCAATCATCGAAGCAATAAAACTTCTAATTAATTTTCCCTGAGAAGAGTGTCATGTTCACAAATCTAGAAAACCAAAGATACTCCACCACAACGAACAAATTGCCCTTCCCAATTTTGGCAACTTTCTGAGACAGCAAATTGCAAAAATGCTTACTATCTGTCTTTAGAAAAAAATTTCCAACGGTGAAAAGGCTAACCATAATGGTTATTATGGGAAAGGATAATGTATAATTCACAGAAGTTGCAGGAGTATAGGACACTGCCAGGATATGAGATAACTGAAGCAGCAAGAACAGCAACGATCCTGCCAAGGAACCAAAGTGGGGTTGGAGATCAAGACGTAGTTTGTAAGGTAGGCCAGGGAATACAATATAATTTTACCAAGATGTATCTGTCCTTGGCCTAACTAGAAAACAGACCATTCTCATTTTCGACAGTCAAGGCTAAGTTAAATACTTATCTATATTCAAAGGAGGTAACATCAGAGGCAGGCAATGTGGATCCAGTTAACTTGAAGGGGGGAGTTGGAATGTTATTTGCATGAAGAAAAAAGTAAAAATTGCCATTGAAACTAAGGCTCACACAGGAGTAAGCATAAAAGTGAAGATGACTACAGGTGAAGAATAGCTAAACCAGATCATCTCTGTGGAAACAATTATGACAACAGTGATTGTACGTTTAGTCTGACCTCCCCCCCAACCAAAAAAAAAAAAAAAAGAACCACAGAAACAAAGAGGGAGGGAGGAACAGAATCTCAACCCAGTTGTGAGAGGAGCAAGGGCATCCTCATAAAAGTAATGATTAATAAAAGTAAACGACACCAAAAGAAAGCATGCATGTTAAGGATGCATTACTAACCATCGTTGAGAATAGCAATGATTAGAACCATGAAAGGAGGGAAGTCAAACTTCCATATGAGTGCCAGTAGCATGAACCCTAACTGCAAACAAAGAGAAAAGCAAACACAGATCAGAACAAAATGCATGAATGAAAACTCACGTAACTATTTTTCTCTTTTTTTCCTTTTTTTGGTTTCTTTTGGGGGGCATGGAAGGGGACAGCGTGTAAAGATTCTTTCAAAATGATCGGTGGTCATGACATAATAGCTTACCACAATACGGATTGTAATAGAAACTGCATATATCTGCAAAAGGAAAACCCAGCACAGTTATCAGATATAGTATGCCTATCTAATATAGCATTAAATGGATACAGCCTTTCAACGAAAGAAACAGAAACACTTTTTATCTCCAAACCCACACCATCCCTAGTTTCTGCCACCATCCCCCCCACCCCACGAAACACAAGAACACGCAAAAAGCCTCCCAGAATGTACAAAATCGAACACTAAATTCTATATTCACAACAATGAATAGTGTAACCCCGAAAATGATTATCCAAAGCAATAAAAACACTAGTTAGTTATTGAAAGTTGGACTAACATCACAAGGGACATAGATGTTAATTCACAATACAAGCAGAATAAAGAGGAGCAAAGCCCTGGCAACTTCATCTGAGCCGTTCAAATAATTTTGCAAGGAAGTCACTAGATGAAGTTGAAATGAGTAGGACTGTTGGACAATGGAAACCCACTCAAAAATTTGTTAGCAGATTTGAGTAAATACCAACGTAGGACCTACTTTAAAGTAGTAGCAAACAAGGGCAGAACAGCTGGTGAGGTTGTCATTATTTTGCTTATTACTTGGGTCCAAGAAGTAAAACCTTGGGCAAAATATTGCCAGCAATTTACCACTATATTTTTCAGAAATAGATGTCAACTTACCGTGTAATTCTTCATCCTTTGGAAGATTGCTCTACTTGTTAAGACAGCACTAATGATAACACTAAGCCCAGGCTCTGTTAAGACAATGTCAGAGGCACTGCAAGCTGCATCAGTTGCATCGGCTACAGCAATACCTATGTCAGCCTTTTTAAGAGCAGGAGCATCATTAACTCCATCACCAGTCATCCCACATATATGTTTCCTTGCTTGCAAACGTTTCACAATTTCATATTTGTGCTCTGCATAATAGGCGTGGATACAAATAACGCAATGAGAAACCTGCTTTTGATCTCCCCCTTCATCCTCTCATCTTCTCCTATCCTCTTCTTTTTCTTTTTTTTTTTCCTTTCTTTTTGGTTTTCCTCGGCTTAGGGGAAAAAGGAAGAAGAGGGGTTCTTATACAGGTTTTTGGCTTAAAAACTTCCTTAAGTAAGTAGAACTTTTTACACAATTTAGTACACTGTTTTAATTTATTTACCTACTCCAGCTGCAGGTTGGTAATTTTACTTCTTTTTGGAGCTATAAACCAAAAAAAAGGCACATATATCTGCACAAAAAGTGACCTGACATTACAACAAACTAATTTACTTTCCTTCAACTCTATAGGATCCCACGTCTCTCCCAAAATGTAGAGAGCATGAAAATGCGCAACCAAGAAAGAATTAAAGGGACCAAGATAAAGACACAAACCAGACCCAAGTGGAAGGAATCTAATGGGCTTGACGTAATCTAACTGAGGACAGAGAGCTTATGACTAGATGAGAGTAAGAGTTGTGGAAAACCTAAACATACCAGGGAAAACACCTGCAAAACCATCAGCTTTCTCAATCAGCTCATCAACAGGCAAAGCAGCAAGAGACTCGTCCTTGTTCTGCCCAAGCAACGCTGCTGCAGGATACATATTGGTACCCATCCCTAGACGTCTTCCAGTTTCCTTTGCAATTGCCAATTGATCACCTACCAAAGACAGGAACGGATCAATAGACAGAATATATTGTATGTGTGCATTGGGTTGAATGATGCTATCTATTCGTTAACATGGTTATATGCTCCCCCTTTCGCTTAGGAAAGTACTAAGCTGCAATGATTAAGATCCCAGCCAACATGTAAGTCTAACTCATCAATACAAGAATCCCACAGCTTCATGAACTGAAACATACTCCTTCAAGTATGCCTAGTTGTGTTTGTAGTTTCTAATTCCATGATGAATACATTCATCAAAGTTACCAAAATATCCAGCAAATGTTGAATTTCAACAGAATCCAGGTTCTGACGATATGAGGACTAATGAATACGGACCAAAGAGCTGTTTGGCAAAGAGCTTTTTGCATCCAAAAAGAGCTTTTTGGGCTAATAGCTGTTTGACTTTGGTAAAAAAAAAGTAATTGGGTTGTTTGGTAAAGAAATTTTTGTATCAACTTTTTGCCCCCAAAAAAGCAAAAAGCTTTTGGAAGAGCTTATTAATATTTGTGTACCATAATGACCTCTGATTTTTAGCAATTACTTCAAACACCACTTATCTTATTTAAGTGAATGCCTTTTATTTTAATATTTTCTAAAATTTAGGAAATGATTTATGTTGATTACTCTTACAAAATAGATATATAGTTGCTATTGAAAAAGAAATTAAGTTAACAATGAACAAAGTATTATCATTATCAAAATTGAGCATATATATATATATATATATATATATATATATATATATATATATATAATTTCATATTGTATAATTCCTAATTCATATTGAGAAGAAAATAAATACACAATTTTAAAAAAATATTTATGCTGAAAAAATAATGAAATTGAGTTAAGGGTATGAATAAAATTTTACCAAGTAACCTTGTTAGAAACAACTAACTATTTTCACCAAATATTTTTTTAAGAAACAACTATGCAATACAAAAATATATTTTGAAGAAAAATAAATATCCAGTAAAAGAACAGCAATGTTTAAAGTAAATTATGAAATTGATCTATGTACATAAATGGAATTTACCAAACAACTTTGTTAGAAAACAATTAGTTCTACTAAACACTTTTTCCACAAAAAGTGATGCAATAGCTAATACAAAAAGCTAATAGCTAGTTGCCAAACAAGGCCCAAAAGACTCATATGTGACATATTCCATTAAATATTCTTATCTGTTTACAGCAATTAACTGATGAGAATCATAAGGACTTGTGCACAAGGGCAGAGAATGATAAGCACTCTTGTATTAAAGGATTGAAAACAAGACATGGACCTGTAATCATTTTCACATTCACCCCAAGATCTAATGCCCTTCTTATAGTGTCAGCGCTATCATGCCGGGGTGGGTCAAACAGAGGCAAGAGCCCAATAAACTGCCATGGACCTCCAGGACTGTCCTTGTTACCATCAGGAACTTCCTGCATAATAATGTTAGCCATATATCTTCATTACACCACCACTTGAAGCAACATTTTTTTTTTTGGGGGAGGGCGTTAGGATGGTATAGGAGCAGGAGGAAATATTACCTGATATGCCACTGCAAGAGACCTAAGTCCTCGCTCAGCAAACTTATCTATAACCACATGTACTCTTCGCTCTATCTCTGATTTATTGTGGACAAGGTTCAGGATCTGGTAGCACACCAAAGGGTTAATATAAGGGCCACATTGATTTAGATTCCGAAATAATCAATTTTTGAGGCTACCTGCTCTGGTGCACCTTTGCTGACTCGATGCATTTTTCCTTCACTGTCAATGTATGTTAGAGCTGTTCGTTTATCATTTGGGTTAAATGGAAGGAAGTGAACTTCTTGAATGCCTGCACGAGCCTTTTGATGGGAAAAGGAACAAGATGAGCAAGGTAACAACAGCAACATGCAAAACTATAAAGAGACATGTTTCTACCAACATATGGAAGAAGAGTGATATCAGATAACTTGGTTTACCTCTTTTGGATCAGCTAATGACCCAACTATAGCTGCATCTATTGCATCCTGATTTTCCATTCGTGATGCTCGGGCTGCCATCAATATCACGGTATATGCATCTATTCCTTTGACAAAAACCTATGCAGATATGCAAGGATCAGAACGACTTTCCACCTCATGTCTGTAAGGGCAGCCATTATTAGCAGAAAATTGAAACAAACCTCAACGAGGTTTTTGTCAACAGTCAATTTATTTAAAGTCAGAGTCCCAGTTTTATCACAGCAAAGCACATCCATCCCGGCCATTTCCTCAATAGCTGTCATTCTCTTAGTAATTGCACCCTGTAAATCAGATAACACATAACTCCATGACTCAAAAGGTTTGACAACTGCAATCAAAATATCAGAATTCCATTTTCTTCTAACCAACCTGCTCAGATAAACGATGAGAACCTATAGCCATAGTCACCGACAAAACTGTGGGCATCGCAATAGGTATTCCTCCAATAAGAAGCACCAACAGGTTATCAATTCCAACCCGATATGGCCGATGTTGTATTGGGTACATAACTATTATCTCTACCACCATTCCCATGACAATAGAACATATACAGAAATTCCCAATTGCAGTCAGGACCTGTCACAAAACCAAGAAGGATTTTAGAGAGGAACATAAAACATAAGAAGTCCTTCAACTTGTAAATGGAAGGAATATATGGTTTTGAAATCTACAAGTAATTCCAAAAGAACTAATTGCGTGCCATTCCCACAGAAACTCTCGTCTACAGGAAGTATACCATCTCATCACAGACCAGGCACAGTTAGATACTCAGATCCCTCGCAATCATGTTGAGCCTATTTTTAGTGTGTGAAAGCTCCAACTAAACTTATTGGCTAGCTAGTGGTTAACTACCACAAGCTTCTCTAGGTTGGAAATGGAGAAATAAACAGGGAACTGGTAGCACAAGAAAACAATCTTTCTCCTATATATAATATAATATAATATAATATACTTACTTAAAACTACTACATCAATGCTTACAAAACAAACCCTGAAATCTGTATTAACATATTGAAACCGGGAGCAAAGTTTGCAGCAGCTAGATTAGAGAGAAGAATGAAATGCACAAAACTATGCTCTTGACGTTTTTGTCACTGAACATGTCAGTTCTACACATGCATGATTTTCCACTATTAAAACAAGTTCTGAACAATGACCATTGAAGCATCCAAATAAGCCGTTGACCCCAGGTCATGCAGGAATTACTTCAACCAAGGAGGATCCAAGCTACAATTGTTCTTCCCTTTTCGTATATACAATAATGTGCCATTAGGTTGAAAGAAGGATAAATCCCCATGGCAAATGTTATTTATGTTCAGAATACTTTATTCAGACATATTTTCTTTCCAACTTCCTGCTTTGGATGCTTAGTAAACAGTTGTATTGATCAGTAATATTGTACTGAGTTTAAATCTCATCGATTGAAGGTAGATAGAAAAATGTTGCCCCCCCGCCCCCAAATATATGAATGATTTTCAATCTCCTTCAAAGTAAGCTAGTTACCTCATTGAAGGAAAAGATTCTTTTACAAAATTTCTTTTACCGCTCATCTGTATTCATACAGATTAACATGAGCAAACACTACTCGAGGAGATACCTAGAGTGACAGCATGCCAAACCATATCAATCTCGCAATCAAGGGTGTTCACTCACCTTCTGGAAGTGCCCCACTTGATTTGTGGTCTCAACAAGGTGAGCAGCCTTCCCAAAGAAAGTATGCACTCCTGTGGCAATCACCACTGCTTCAATCTCTCCTTGTTTGCACGTAGAACCTGAATACACACTATCACTGGGGTATTTGGTCACAGGAAGGGACTCTCCAGTTAATGCAGACTGCATATCCCACATAAAAGGACTGTCATGAGAGGTTTTCACAACAGAGAAAGGGTCATAACGCAATCAAGAAAGATCAGTTCTTAAACACCTGATCAATTTTCAAAGGATCACCATCCAACAGACGAGCATCAGCTGGGATAATATCTCCAAGCTTGATCGAGATAATATCACCTGGAACAAGAATAGATGCATCCTGCTCACTCCACTTTCCGTCACGAAGCACCTGCAAGTAATTGATTAACATCATAAAATCTATCCAGAAAGTCTTAATGATACCAATTGATCTTACTCTTCTAATATATACCTTAGCTTTGGGAGCTAGTCGGGCCATTAGAGCAGCAGCAGCATTACCTGCATTAGTCTCTTCTATGTAACTAATTGTTGAATTGATAAAAAGAAGAGTGATAATCCCAACAAAATCCTGCCAATCAGGTGGCTTCCCTGCAAAATTGTGACCAGAAGTTACAATGTATTGCCATCATCATATACCAGATATTAAAGTATATGAGTAAGCAACTATTATAACCAAATATTTATCTTCCATATGTGCACATATCTCATGTATACCTCTTAAGGTATGAATGCATAGCAGTGTTAAAATTTACATACAATCTCAACCCTAGTCAGACTAATACTAGGGTTGTTTTCAATAAACGGGTTTTTCAAATCACATATAAGTTAGAAAGTCATCAAACCTTTAAATCAACTAGAAGTATATAATTAAACAACTAAGGGATTCACTCCAACAGCACCTTTTCATCTTTATTGCCAGTCATTCTTATTAAAAATGCATGTCATCAACTACAAGTGACAAGATTAAGGGAGAAAGAATCAAGAGACATGATTAGAAGCTCACAAGAAGTGTATAGTATCATAAACATAAGAAATGAAAACATGACCAACACTATCAAATCAAACACAATTGATGTTCCCTGACACAATCCAGCGTATTTCCACATCTAACAGTGTGAGAGGGATCCATTTGCATGCTATCTCAACCCTAGACAGACAAACACTAGGATCAATAATAAGAAGAGGGTCTTTCAAATCACTTACAAGTTACAAAATCATCAAATCACTAAGTTAAAATGTGTTTAACTTGTTTGTGATATATCAAAATAAATTCTCTGAGTGCCCAGCATTACTTCTTCAGTAGGGATTATTGTTATCCAATACCTTCAAAGTTAGGATTATTGGCATCCCAAAACCCAAAAACAGAAGGTTAAAAAAGCACAATATGTACAGTCATAAGAAGGGATGGTAAAGAGCTTACTCCTCCATTAGCAAGAGCAATGGCCATAATTGCTGCAGCTTCCATCACCCAAGAAAGAGGGTTCCACATGAACCCCAAGAACTTCAAAATCTTACTCTCCTGCAATTTGTCAAATGAAGGTGATCACTAACCATTAAACAGCAAAAAGACAACTAAAAACAAGAAAATAAAATTACTAATAACTATTTGTAGGAGACGAAACACCTCCTTTTCTTCAAGCTTGTTGGGGCCAAAAATCCGCAATCTCTCTTCAGCAGCCTCTGTGGTAAGGCCATCTCTTGTACATCGTAACTGTTGAAAAACTTCTTCCAAAGGGACATTTTCCTGCGGTTCAGTTGAAACACCTCAGAAAACTAGTGACATCTTTCGTTACTGCATGCCATATCTATATTCTGTACATACTTGATATTTAACAGCGCAAGCGAGTACTAAGTAATAGAGTATTAGAGATATTATTATACATAAAATAATTGTAATGTAAAATAATATCTCTAATACTCTATTACTAAGAAATAATGTTGATGTATACATTTTAGACCGCTGAAGAAGTCACTCTCGACAATTTTCTAAACCTATATTACGAGGGACTAAAGCTTTGTGTCTCACTAATTCATTTCATACTTTTATCAATGTAGTGGTTTGTGGCAAAACAGTTTTTATTCTAGTGTAGCATAAAAATAGACTCCCGGTAATTCAAATTTATTCTAATACATGTCAACCCCGCAACGAACAGACACTCTACAACTCAAACATATTGTTCTAAATGTTCCCCTATCAACACTCCACCTAGGCAGGACTCTAGGTATAAGGATTTAGATGTAAACTTCTGGCAACATACCAAGAAATAGGGCACACCTAGGCTTCAAATTTACAATGAAAAAATTGAGGGTTTAGTGGACATTTGCTAGTTTAATTAGTAGAATCTCTCACCTGTCACGGGCTAATAAAGTTGCTCAGACGTTACTAAAGACCTAGGTTCAAACTCTAGCCACCCATATCTATATTTGTGCCATGCCTTGCAAAATAAAATAAAAAAATTCACAACTTGTAAATACTTTGCAACGGCTACTGCCACTGAACACTAGCAAAATTAGCTTAAGCTACCAAGGTTTTTTCTTTTTTTTTTTTTCTTTTGGAGCAGTGCAACATGTGAGCCTTCTTCTGATCACTTGAAACCGCTAACTGCTAATTCTTACCGTTAACCGCTGACCACTAATTTTCACAGCTAAAACAAACAGGCCCTCAAAAAGAAAAGGTAGAAAACCAGCAGCATAATCCAAATGCACCAAAATCTGCATATTTATTTCCTACACCTAAAATTAAAATAATGAAACAGCAAACAGAAACAACAAAACAGAAATGCACCAGAGAAATTAAGAGCAACCCAGAACACAAATAAATTTGTTTACAAACAAACTAGAAACAGAGCAAGGGGAAAAAGAGAGAAACATATTAAAATTTAAGAGTACCAAATCGACAGCCTCCTTCAACACAGCTTCCAAGGTCTCCTTGGTGTTGTCGTCCCCCATATGATATCTCAGACACTGAAAACCCTACTCAGAATTGATTTCCTTAAATTTTGAGGGAAATGAGCAGAGCAGAACACCAACTGATACTGAACGTTCTGGAGAGAAGAAAAGAGAAGGAAGAGTTGAGAAGCATCTGGCAAGAATTGGGAAATACTGCCAGCTTTTTATAGTCATAAGTGTCAGAGCACATTCTTATATGACACTCTCTCTCTGTCTTACTCACCTGAGTATTTTGGATTACGTTGCTTTTAAAGGGTTTTGTTTTTCTTTTTATTTGTCACAACAAAATATGCAAAATTCTTAGAGGGTTCTAGTCATTCGAGATGTCCTGTAGTTTTCTGAAGTGTAACTGAACAAATAAGAAGGTCGTGGTTCCACTCTTGTACTTGCCAGGTACAATACAACACTCCATTCTCTCTTCCGTTTTTCCTCTGAACTTTTTTTATTCTTTCTTTTCGTATATTATGCGTTTAATTAACGGTTCTAGTAATTATTAGTGGTTAAAATTAACGGTTATAATTAATTAATAAATAACAACATTGATCAAGTGTTACGAGTAATATAGGTCATGAAAAAATTCTAATTGCAAGACAAAAATCTAATTTTTGAAAAAAAAATTTAAATGGCTAATTCAATTAGCTTTTTTAAATTATGTTTTTGAATTGAAAAGGCTTTTCTAAAAGAATTTTTGAAAATGTGTTTGCAATAGATGAACATAATCCATACAAATTACTTCTCAATATTTTATATTGCTAACGGTTTCGTAAGAAAATTTTCTTTTGAAAAGTAATCTGTAATATTTTATCATTTTAGAAATTCAATAATCTAATTATTGTATAATATTATTTTAGGTTATGTTAATAATACAATTCAACAAGATGCCTAATATTTTTTAAAAGTATTAGTGAATAATTAATTCAATTAATACCTTTTGTGTTTAAAATTAGATTATTAATCAATTATTTTAATTTAAATAATTAATTAATTAAAAAAATAGTAAATAATTACTGTACTTGGAGGAGGAAACTCTCTTAAATCAGTTTCTCTATTAATAAAATTATCCCTAAGAATAGACCTACCTAAAACTAAATTTGACTACATCTCGTAAAAAAATGTGACACACATATTGAAAGTTATTACTATTGTTGGGGGAGGCATTGCCCAGCTTTTCCCCGACAGATTCTCACTTATGAGTGAAATTATGTTTGTAATATAATCTAATTACCAAAACCCAAAGTGTACCAAAATGAAAATAAAGAAGCAAGTTGCTCCAATTTTTTAAAGGACACACCATCTACAGGGTGATTGTTTTATAAGGTTTAGATTGTAATGATTCCTTCAATTCCATTTATTTGAAGCACAGTGAAAATGCTATTTTATTGTTTTTTTTATTATTATATAAAATTGTTGGGCAACTTTACTTTTAAAAATTCAGAGCTCAATAAAATTATTTTCAAGCCACATAGAGAAACACATTCGGATTTTAGGCATATAAAACTGTGTGATTTTTCAGGTTCAAAAATTGGTTCCATTTTCTAAGGCTAGAAATCAAGCCCCGACAACTATGTGGTGAAACTTTGAGTTGATAGTTATATGCAGTTTCGTAAATCTAGAAATTCATTGATTTCTTATCAAATTTTAACTCGATTGTTTTCAGGGAAAAAATGTAAAATAAAAAGGAAAAATTAATGCCCCTTTGTATGATTTGACCTTGCTCAATGGTCATGCTACCCAACCCAAGGGTTTGTTTTCTAATGCATGATGCATCTTCTCTAAATCCCTAATCTTCCGAAACCCATGGCCACACTAATAATAACAGGCTTTCACTTTTAGTTCTTGAGTTGATCTCCTCCTTTTGAGGTCCAGCTTCTAGCTGCTCCATTCAAAACTTGTTCGTGATACTTTTAATCCCAGTTGTTTTTCCACCGTCTTCTAGTCTGATCTTTGAGTCACTCCTTTAGTAGCCATAGCCCATAGCTGACCCATCTTCTCAATTCTGCGAAGATCCTCATCTACCATGGTGTAAAGGAGGAGGGAAAATAAGTTCACTTTTACCAAGTTTAAATCTAAAATCCTTGTTGCTCTTTGAGCCTTGAGCAACATGACCCTAATAGTAAAGTACAAAGTTACTAATCCTCATCATCATGTGGAAATTAGTCTGTCATATATGGCTTTTTAACAAAAACAACCTTAATATGTTAAATTTTAAAAATATTTAACAGCTTATTTTTTCTGTTAATTGATGACAAGTACATTATTATTTAATCATAATTTCAACTTTATACCTCTTTACAGTTTCTTACACCTTCTTACGGATATCTTATAACTCCTTACTACCTTACAGCTTTTTACTGTCTTACAGTTTCCTTAGAGCTAAATACAATGGGGCCATATTGTAACTGTGGATGGGGATTCCCTCATATCTTCCTTCACCTACCAAATTAGCTAACTGTACAATGTGACAACTCAAAGAAAGGTAGGTATATAGACTCTAGATCTGGAAAGAACTAAATGACATACATCCATTTCAACTAGGGAATATTAAAAGATTGAATTGAAAGTTTTTCATGGCATAACAAAAGCCATATATTCATAGTCACCACATCCACCTCCTTTGTCACCCAACTTATTTCACTTGATGGTGTTAGCCATCACACCTAGCTGCCAGGTGGAGGGAACCTATAAGAAGCATCTCTCTCCTACCTGTTTCTTTCTGATCAGACCCAAAACGACTTGTAGTTTTGGTAGTAGTTGTAGCATATGCATCAAATTTGGGATATATAGCCAAGTGCCATTCTTTTTTATTTTGATTCAGAGTGAAATCGAGAATGAGATTTACATGCCATTATGCATGCTAAAAACCAAGTTCCATGCATGTAATTCTGCAGGACTTTGCTGATAAGCTATTTTGATAGGTGACTGATTTCAAGGTGGAGATATTAATGTTGATCACATATTTCAAAATGATTTTATGAATAATTATACAATAGAATAGCTCACCCAACCTGGGAGCCCTAATGTTGTATATATACTTGAATAACACAAGATAAAATTATATTATATTCATGATATCTATGAGACATTATTACGACCCTCAACCTGATCGGAGTGACACACGGGCAGATTGAACTTAAGAAAGAGAAACTATTGGAAACACAAGCCCTTAGTCAAGATATCGGTGATTGGCAACCAAGTAGGGATATAACAAACAACTAAGTCACTAGAAGCCACCTGTTCTCAAAGAAAATGATAGTTCTTGTTGAACAAGATTACTAGTCATGTATGTGACGTTGACATTGTCACAATATAAATGGAGGGGATCTCAACGAGTAATGCCCATATCCATTAACAATTAATGGATCCAAATAGTTTCAACAATTGTGTAACCAATAGCACGATTCATCTTTGGTGAAAGACTTGGAGACATTGAGTTGCTTTTGAAATGCTAAGAGATGAGATTGGGTCCAAAGTACACATCATAGCTAGTGATGGAGCAATAGGTATCCTTCCAACCAACCTAGTCTACATTAGAGTAAGCCACAACAATTGAAAAAGATGCAGAGGGCGCAACAGCAGACCTTGACCAAGAGTGCCCTATAAAAACTCGAAGATATGCTTAATAGCATTGAGATGAGTTGTATAGGGGTAAGCATAAATTGGAAAACTACATGGACTTACCATACTTCGATATCTTGATGCATCAACAAGTAGTTCACCATCTATAAGGGATAAAGTGATTCTAGCAACAGAAGGAGTTCTAATAGGCTTACAAGTATGGAGATGAAATTTCGAATCAACTCATCAACATACTTACGTTGTAAAAGAAAAGGTCTCGCAAATCACCTGGATGCTAAGAAAATAATGTAAAAATCTTTCATGGAAAACTATCTAGAGAAAAGGGAGATGAAAGATTGAAGGTGAGATGAAGATCTTCTTATTGAAATAATATCATCGATATATAACAAGAGAATCAAAGTATGATGGCCGAGTATGAAGAATAAACATGGATGGATCGAGTATTGCTACAGGAGAAGCCATGAGACAGTAAGAAGTTTAAGCTACTAAATGATGAATCCAAGCGCATAGGGTTTGTTTCGGACTATAGAAAGCTTTACGAAGCTTGCAAACATGATGGGGAAATTCAAGATGAACAAAACTTGTGGGTTGTTTCATATAAACTTCCTTAGTTAAATATTCATGAAGAAAGGCATTTTTGACATCTAATTGACGAATTTACTATCGAGAAGTAATATCTCGGGGAATAATGGATGGTTTCACAACAGAACTAAATGTCTTATAATAGTTAATACCAGCATAATATCGATGAAAACCCTAAGTAACTAGTCCGGCTTTGTGTCTCTCAACAAGTACTCAAATCACAATAATATTTCACTTTGTAAACCCACTTATAATCAACGAAATCATGTATAAGAGAAAGTGGAACTAAATCCCAAGTTTGATTAGCCATATGAGTATTGTATTCTTCTGCTATTGCTTGTTTCCAACAAAAAAAAAAATTTGAAGCATGTGAAAAACAAGTAGGGTCAAGCGGATAATGATAAGATTGTCTTGGATTTGGAAATCCCATACTTAAAGCAGAGTTAGAGGTGTGAACGAGCCGAGTCGAGCCCGAGCTAGCCAGGCTCGGGCTTGGCTCGGCTACAATTTAGCTCGGCTCGAGCTCGGCTCGAAACTCACCGAGCTTTTGAAGTTTATGCTCGGCCTTGGTTCGGATAGCTCAAGCTCGGGCTTGGGCTCTACTCAATTTCTTCTTTTTTTGGGATTTTCTTAAAAAATTTTTAAATTTAAGGTTATAATCAAAGTTAAATTATATATTTTTGTATTAGATTTCAAAAATAGGGGTTTGAATAAAATTTTGGTAATTTTAGAGGTAATTTTATACTCTCTACACAAAGTTACTTTTAGAAAAAAATAAATTATTTAGCCTAAAACGAGCCTAACCGAGTCGAGCCGAGCCTAGACTTGTTATGCTCGGGCTCGGCTTAGTATGCCTTCGAGCTAGCTCGGGCTAGGCTCGGTATGCCTTTGAGCCGGTCGAGGCTCAGCTCGGTTCGTTTACACCCTTACACCGTGTATAATGGATATTAGTGCTAGACAGAGCATTACTAATAAGACTCACAATGGTAGACATAGGAGTAGGCTGAGAAGAGATAATAAGCATACACATCGAGCTCGTAACTAGATAACAACTCGTGATCTGGGTATATTATAAGTACCCGTAGACTCAAAAGAAGAGCGCAAAAGGACTTAATCGACCCAATCGACAAAACCATAATAGGACCAATGAGAGGGAGGAACTAGGCCAGGACTAAAAAGAGGCCCACTCACAAGAAGAGACATAGGGGTGGGGGTTGACGCAAACTCGGGAAGACAAATGAGAGGCCCGCATACGAGATCCCAACATAATCCTTAAGAGAGTGTGTGCGTGTCGTCAAGGGAGAGGGGAAAAGCCCTATCCCGAGTAGAAGTGTAACATCTCGGTTTCCACCCTAGGAGTATTGCATCGCCAAGGTTCCTCAAAAGGAGCCTTTGAGGCTAATTAAGGAGTCGGTTTGGTTTTCTAATCTCAACTCAATAGGTAATAGAGGTGATTTTTCATTTTGGTTTAAAATTTTCTAAAAATTTGCACGGAGTTCCGTCCATAATATGGCCTATCCCCTAGGCTTAAAAACCTTAAAACCTACATCAAAATCACAATAAAACTTAACGAGCCACACCCTCGAGTATATAACTCAACGGCCACATGCCGGAGTATATTTATAACCACATAAACCAAGTTCCCAACTAAGTTACAAAACTAAGTTACAACCGCTTCAGGTCAATTCCCGAGAGGGTGAGGTTAAACCTCATAGATAACCAGGTAAGAACAAAAATTGCCAACGATAGGAAATTCCCGGCTTATCGGAGCTGGTAGTTTAAGTTTCTACGCACAAGTCCAACTACACTCGTACGACTACACTCGTACATGCCTTGCGTATTTACATATGTAACTAAATATATACAATATGCAAAATACATAAAGCACATAACTAAAGCTTCCATCATCGGACCATTTTGGCCAGTCCAAGCCCAGGTCAACACTCAAGGTCAAACTTTGGCCCGCGTCGAGCATCAAGCCTTACTCGCTCGCTAAACGCTGCGTTTCGTCTTCAATATCCAACCGAGACACAGAGCTCAACTTGTTCGTATGATGTCGCATTGGTCGGCGTCGTGTTTCAGGGAAATTTTCGCCAAACCGCTGCATTTTGCTCCAAGTGTCAAACCAAGACACGGAAGCCAACCGCACAAAATAACACCGTACTTGACCGGCGCCGCGTTTAAGGGGTATTTTCTCCAAAGCGCTGCGTTTTGCTCCGGAGACCAGCTGCAAGCACGGAAGGTTGGTTTGACCAAACGACATCATTTCTTGGTCGGTGTCGTGATTCTCGGCTTTGCCCATGGGATTTTCAATTTAAGGTGATTCGGTCCAATTTTTTCTAATTTTTGGCCGGTTCACTCGCTGCATTTTGGACGGCTGTTTAGCTGCTCATTAGGTCATTTGGTGGCCTATTCTCTTCACTATTAATAGAGATTTTAGCCTCTCATTTTGGGGATGGCCATTTCCTATGCCACATGCTCGCTGAAACCTAGCTACACACTATCGAATTTAGGCTAAGAGCTACTAAATGCTATTTGGTATTCTAATCTCTTGCCTCATTTTCAGCTAATCATTATTCCTCCAAGCATTCTCATCATTCTTCTACATTACTCTACCTCCACAAACTTTACAAAAAGCCTATTTTGTTCTCGCTCATCCACCGTCACGCTTCCAAATTCGGTTTGTGAACCAAGTCAGCAGGTGGGACAACTTGAGGGCGCCGGATCCGCTTTTAATCCTTTACGGTTTATTTATTTTATACTTTTTATGGCTTTCAATATTGTGGATCTAAGATGTAATCGCATTTAATTCCTCCCCGCCCGCTGTAATTTTATTTTTCGAGTTTTCCTTTCCGCTTTTTATCGCTTTTCTTTACTCGCTTTCCTATTTGTTTTTATTGTTTTCTTAGAATGTCTTATTTGATTTAATTTTCGCACTTAACATATTGTATGCTTGCCTGTTTAAACATATTATTTTTACTCACAGTTCGAATTAATAAAGGTTGTCTATTGACGGGTGAAATGGAAGGGCTTATCCCTACATTTTGTATATTCGCCCCGAACTCGGATTATCTATTCTAGACCGATGGAGTTATTTTTTAACCTCTTTCAAGGTTTTAGTTTTCCCATACTAAGATTGGAAGAGTATTCTTTTTATTTTTGTTAGTTTTTATTACTAAAATTGACTGGCGACTCTCCCTTTTTGTTTTTTATTCTCCTAATCGCATCTCGGTATTTCTCATTTAAACGATGGAAAATTTCATTTATTTTCCGACAGTTGAGGCTATAGGACTCGAGATTGATTTTTTCGGTCTCGGCCTATGGCCGGCGCTGATACTGAGTCAACGTTGGCTCTCGTCGGCGCCGACCGGTGGCCGGGCTTGGCTCTTAGTCCAAACCAATGTTATTCACCTTTTTGGCCCAAAAGCCTTGTGGTAGAAAGTAGATCCGAATTTTTCTATTTTCTTAAATTATGAAATAATATCTCGAGACTTCTTAAAATTAATTTCCAAAAATAAATGATTAATAAAATCGTCAATCACTACTTTACTTAAACTATTCTAAATTAAATTACAAAAACCAGAAATCTCAATAAAAGACACACCCCCACTTTATAAATCAACTTTCAAAAAGAATCTTAAAAAACCAAAGAGACCCCGACATTCGTGGGGAAACTCGGTCCCAATCTGGTTCCCTCACGGGGACAGAGCTATGGCTCCTGCAATCATCTAATAATTTTACTTCCCACTTTCCTTCCCCTAACCCTAACCTCCCCCACGGCAACCCCTCTATACCCACAACAGCCCATAGCTTCACGACACCACCCATTGTATCGCTCGTTGAAGCCCATTGCCCGTGACGGCATGCTTCCCTCTAGTTGGGTTCTCCCTACCCTTCTCTTAGTTGCTTTTTGTTAAACCTCGTTTTTATCAGCTTTTAAGGCATTATTTAACCCAATTCTGTGATGATTTCAATGATATTTATTCAATTTTGGGTTGGATTTTGCTCATTTTCTCTTTATCATCACCTAAGCTCGTAAATCTCTTTATTACGGGTTTTTGGCTTAAATTAGAGAGATTCGATGCAAATTTGATGAAAAGCGATCAAGAGGAGAGTTCGGACCCAAGAGGAGGCAAGAAAGAAGCCTAAAACACATCAAGAGAAGTTGCACGGCCTATCAGTGCGAAGCTGCACAGCCGTGCGGATCATCGAGCGTAGGGCTCGAAGTCAAGGAAGACCACACAGCCCCTGTGCGCACCTTGCACGGCCGTGCGAGAAGTTACGACAGTTGAAGTCGCACACGGCCTACCAGTGCCAAAGTTGCACGGCCCGTGCAAGAGAGGTAGAAAGTTGAGGCATTTCGCATGGCCTACCGTGCAAAACATGCACGGCTGTGCAAAAATTTTGCACGGCCGTGCGACTACTGTTTCGGCGGCTTTATAAGTGATTTTTGTTTAGTTTTTTTGGAAGTTCTTTTCTCCATCAAATTTTAGGGTTTCTAGGGTAGTTTCTAGCCGTTAAATCCCTTTAGATTAAAGTTTAATATTTTGAATTTTTGAAGATGAATTTGAATTCAAGCATTCGTATTTCTATTCGGTAATTCTTAATTCTCTCTCTTTATGTTTGCTCTTTGCAATTTCTCTATAATCTTCGTGTTTATATTCATTGAATCTTGTCAATTGTTTAGTATCATGTTTAGGGGCTAATTTCTCTACTTAGGTTGGGATTGATCCCTATTATGCCTTGATAATTACGAATTGAGTACCAATTGAATTGTTCTATACTTGTTAGGTTAGAATTCACTATGTTTATCACTTTTTCGTTGATTGCCTCGAGAGAGGACTCATATGCTTTTATTAGGGTTTTATGAACATCAAAAGATGAAAACTTACCTAGAATGACGTTGTGAACGATTAGAACTTTGATATGAAAATAATTAAGGTTTTAATAAGGGGTTGTGAGATGCATTCATTGTGATTTTACTCTTTATTAATCCCATGAAAATAGGTGATTAGATTATGCAAGATTAGTCTTTGACCTTCGAAAGTTGGCGAAGATAGGTTTAATTTGGTGTCTCCCCTTCTAAACTCGCTCGCGTAGGCAAATCTCAAGTGGTATTCGATGTTGATTTTTGGCATAGTAGTGTGATTAATTCCAATCTAAGGCTTGTTATTCATTGATTTCTCTTAGTTATTTTGTTTTTAGTTGAATTCGAAAACCAAATCACTTGTCGAACCGATTTGTACCTAGATTAGAGTTTTTAGGTGGATTTAATATTTGAAAGCGAGTTCCTTGTGGACACGACCCGTACTTGCTCGGTTCCTTGCTACGACTACACCGTGCACTTGCGGTATTATTATTTCCTAACAAGTTTTTGGCGCCATTGCGGGGAGTTGTTTTGTTTCAATATTGGAGCTTACTTGAGCATTCTAGATTAGGCATTTAATTGAAAATTCCAAAAAATCAAAAAATCAAAAAATATTTTTTTTAAAAAACATGTCTACTTACCATTATCCACAGTATGAGCATGAATTATTCTATTTGTACTTTAATCGACTTAATGCTCTTCTTGCTCTTTCCGATAACTCGTTTGGAGAAATGGAAAGTATTAAATGTTGTCTATGAGGGTGTGAATAGTAAAACCCGTGCTCTTTTAGAGTATTGAGATTTTTGTGCTAAAAGTGTTGATGAAGCTTGGGATTTACTTGAATGGATTGCTTGGGATACTTGTGAATTTGAAAAGGCATGTATTGATTCTAGATTTTCATGTCCCGACCCTTGTGCTTATCATGCTAGATCTTACATCCAATTCCCTTGTATTTCGATCCTACCCCTCTTTGGTGTGAAAAGTATAACTCTTCCGATCATGATAATAGTTATTGTCCTTATATTTCATCTCCTAAACAGTAGGCTAATATTTATAAATTGATAAGGGCTATGGATGAACAAAATGAGTAACTTGCATGTCTTACTAAGATTAGAGAGTTCGACCCATCGCACTAAACCGACCTTAGTCTTAGTTCCGCTAAAATTGAGGCATTTTTCTATGATGATGATGATGATGAGTCCTTATTTTCTTTAGAGTCCAAACTAGAGAAAGAGATTGACCCTCCCTTTACTACATTACCCACATTTGCTTCATCCTTACCTTGTACACATAGGGACAACACCGAATCCGCCTTTGGTGTTGATGCTAGTTTAGATGGTAAGGATGATTTGTATTGCGAATCGGAAGATGTTTTAGTTGAGGTGTTTGATCGGGAGACTCCTTTAGGGAGTCATGTGAGGTGATTGTGGTCGAGGCATCGCCTACTAGTCTTGATGTTGATGATCATGTGTCCCCGACCCACTCACTTTGATCCCTACTTCCCCTATTTGTTCACCACCCTCCCCTTCCCCCAATATTATTTTTCTGAGCCCACTACCTATTATGTGATTTGTGATTCTGATTTGGATGTGAGGTATGTGGATAACTCATTTGACATGTTTGAGGGGGATATGGTTGACAATATTGTGTCCGTAGGTACCTTTGAAGGTTCTAAGCCCTCCCTTGACCATTATCATGTTTACCTAGAGGAATGCCCTAAAAAATCATTCGGACCATTTTCTTTGATCACTTTTTTGATTTTTCTAAGACATCCGATAAATTTAAGAGGACATTGAATGCCATTGATATAGTTTCGCTTATGTTCTCTTACTTTCATTTGTCCGAGTTGCATGCTCAGGAATTTGATAAGCTCCTTAGAGCTCGACAGACATCCGAGTTGGAGCTTAATCTTGAGATGAGTGACATGGCTGATGCTCCTCGAGCCTTCTTAGTACTTGTTTTAGGAGGCATTAGTTTAGGTGTACCCAACACCTAGCCCGGTATACTCGTTCCCTCTCTTTCTCTCTTTCTTATATTTTCTTTCTTTCTTTCTTTGTAATTTTTTTCTCTCTGTTTTTAGTTGTGGATATTTAGGGTTGTGTTTTTCTTTTTGCTTTTAATTGTCGATATTTAGGATTATGCTTTTGTGGGGTGATCATTTTGAGGATAAACTTTGGATATTGTTGAGCCATGTTGGCCATGATCACCCACATGTATTTATTTATGTTTAATTTTTATTAATATTTTTTTGGGTAGTGTCTTTGCATATAATGGAGTCTATTTTGTTGGTGTGGTTGCTCCTTGGCTCCCAATGAGGACATTGTGAGATCTTGGTGTGGGGGAGGAGAAGCCATGCTTCAATATTTTGAAAAAAGAGAAAAAAATTTTCAAAATTACGTAAAGGTTTTTGATTTTTAAAAATTATTTTTTGGGGAGTTTATGGCATTTTGATTAATTTTGACCCCTTGTTACTTGGCTATTAGTTTGTATATATTTATGATGTATATAATAGACTTCGATCCAAAATATGTCATTCTATGTCTCTTTTGAATCCCGACATTCAATTATTTAGTTAGTTCGACTTTGGTAGAGGAACATGTGAGATTTTGAGCCTTATAGACTAATTCATCAATTTTAGTCTCATATTTTATTTCATGTGTGACTGTTCCGTAGTGTATTTCCTCTAGAACTTGTTTTGTCTCTCTTTGAAATCACATTTGGCATTTGCATTATGTAATATGATAGAGGCATTCATTCATTTGTTTTCAAACTACATGAGCCGTAAAGCCACCCTATTATATATACCCTTTTGCTAGCCCTTTGAGCTTTACCCTATTCTTTGTTATACCTACATCCACTTTACCCTTGGCCCATATATATTTCTTATACCTAAGCCAGGTCCAAGTGGAGTAACACTTCTTGAGATGGGTAGTTTTGGGTTGTATATAAATGGTGTTTTATTTGTTTACGTGGTTTGAAAAGGGGGATTTATATTAATGTAAAGTTAGATGTATCCCCTAGTGGTTATTATACCCTTTGGAATTGAGTTATGTTCATGATTCCCATGTCAATACTATTTAAAAAAAGAAATAATAATAATAATAATAATAATAAGTGATTGGCATGAGCAAAATTCACAAAAATTATGCTCATTCCTTAGGTTCTCTTGGGTTTATTTGTACTTGAAAAGGTGAATTGGGAGAGAAGTTTTAAGTCATTTTTGGAAGTGTTTTTTGCTCCTTAGTCATAAGGCCTTGGCTATTTAGCTCCACATTTCCTAAATTGATTCCCTTTCTTAACCATGAAGCTTAACCACATTACAACCCTTAAAAAGTCCTCTTAATTGCATTTGCATTTTGCCTACATAGTGGTGGAGAATTGAGAGTATGACCAAGCCTTGGTAGGGTGCACTATTAGAATGAGTTTTGAGTGAACCCTCATTATATTTTCTAAACACATGAGTGTGAGTGTGATAAGTGCATAAAATGCATTAGATTCTTAGGCGTTTTGATACTTTTCTTTGGGAAAAATTGGTTAATAGGAGTGTGTTTATGCTCCATTTTTGGTTTTACGCTTGTGTTTTGGTGTTTTGAGATGTTTTTGTAGATTTGATCACCAATGCTAAGTATTCCTAAGATTAGTGAGTGTTCCGAGCCATAAGAAGACCTATACGGTCTATCTTTGCAATCAAAACAGCCGTTGCCGTCGATTTCTCAAAGTTTGTCCTTCCAACGAACCAACACGGGTGGACCGTTTCCACCGACACGGCCCGTGTTGAAGGTCAGCCTGCCCGGGAGCATTTACATCGAAAATAGGCAGCCCATGTCGGAGGACACGGCCCGTTTTCATCGTCCCCGTCCAGTTTTGACGTGCCGGCAGCCAACTTGGGCAGCCCGTGTCGGAGAACACGGCTCGTGTTGGAGGTAAAATGTGCCGAGACGATTCGGTTTTGACGGTTTCGGCTCTTGATTGCTTCTTAATGGCTTATTTAAGTTGATTTTCGGCCATTCCTGCAGAATCCAGTCCAGAATCCTCCATAGTTCATCCTTCATTTTTCCTTCCTCCATTCCTTCACATTAAACCAAAAACTTTGAAGATCGAAGAAGAAGATTGAAGCGAGTTGCGGGGTTCCATTTGAAGTCGAGAGATTCAAGCGGAACACTTCAAGCCTATCATCTATTTCTTCATTTTGCTGTTTGAGGTTTGATTTCAATGTATTGGATTTTAGTTAAGCTTTCAATAAACATGTGTGAGTAGTTTAGTTTTTCTAGGGATTTGTAATCCAAAACAATGAAGTTTGATAAGTTTTCCATGATTTGTGCTTGAATTCCGATTTTCATCAATAGAAAGTTGTGTTTATCATGTTCATGAGTGTTTTGAAGGCCTAAGATACTTGTGTTTAGAGATTAATCTATCATGTACTCGAAAGGTGAAATAGAATAATCCGACAACTAACCATTCTACCTAGTTTATGAAATTTGAGAAAAGAATAGTAAATTAGGGGATCACTTTGATAGTTTGAAATCTTTAACTTTGATTAACTTTGAAGGCATACGAAAGTTGTTTGATAGGTTAATTAGAGCAATTCTATTAAGCATCGAAAGAGCGGTAGAATTTTGTGATTATCGATCCTTGATTTATTTGAATGAATGATCTGCACAAATTATGTTTAAATAATCAAACCCATTGTTAGGAAAGCAAATCCCTAGATGTTTTTACCCATTGATTTAAGTCTAGATTAATTTTCTTAATTTTAATAGTTAGAACTAGTTTAGAAAGAACCAACTTCAAAAATCTAATTTGCTTAGCAATTGAGTAGAGGGCTAGTTTAGTGCGTTGCTAGATCGAGTCCTTGTGGGATCGACCTTGACTAGCTACAATTTAAACACCGTGTGCTTGCGGCCTGTCAAGTTTTTGGCACCGAAGTCCCGGATTGGAGTCTTCCATTTGAAGTAATGTGTGATGCAAGTGACTTTGCATTGGGAGCCGTTTTGGGGCAAAGGAAGGATGGCAAGCCCTATGCTATACATTATGCGAGCCAAACTCCGGATGAGGCTCAAGTTAACTATGCCACCACGAAGAAGGAATTCTTGGCGGTTGTGTTTGCCTTGGAGAAGTTCCGTTCTTATTTGATTAACTCCAAGGTGATAGTTTTTACCGATCATGCTGCCATCAAGCATCTTATGAGGAAATCGGATTCTAAGCCTCGCCTTATCCGATGGGTGCTTTGACTTCAAGAGTTCGATTTGGAGATCCGGGACAAGCCTGGATCGCAAAATGTGGTTGCCGATCATCTTTCTCGGTTGGAAGATTTGCCCAAGGAAGCTATCCCCATTGATGATTCGTTTTCGGAAGAGCAACTCATGGCTGTTTCGCATACTTCCGCTCCATGGTATGCCGACTTTGTGAATTATATCGTTTGTGGCGTGAAGCCACCGGAGTCATCTTTCCAACTAAGGAAAAGGTTCTTGTTTGAGGTAAAAAGTTATGTGTGGAAAGAGCCTCTCCTTTACAAGTTGTGTGCAAATGGGGTATATCGAAGATGTATTCGGAAGATGAGGTTCAAAGTGTGCTCCATCACTGTCATTCCACTACTTATGGTGGACATTTTGGCCCCGATAAAACGGCTTCTAAGGTTTTACAAGCTGGTTTCTACTGGCCAACTCTTGCCAAAGATGCACGAAATTTTGTGGTAGCTTGTGACCGATGCCAAAGGATGGGCACTATTTCCAAGAGGCATGAGATGCCCCAATCTGGGATTTTAGAGGTCGAACTCTTTGATTTATGGGGAATTGACTTCATGGGTCCTTTATTACATGTCAAAATGGGTGGAAGCCATTGGCTCTCCCACCAACGATTCCAAGGTTGTCATGAAGTTCCTAAAGAAGAATATTTTTGCTCGATTTGGCACTCCAAGGGCTTTATTAAGTGACAATGGGAGTCATTTTGCAACCGACCACTTGAGGTTCTATTGAAGAAATATGGAGTATTTCATAAGGTAGCCACGCCTTATCATCCTCAAACAAGTGGTCAAGTTGAGTTGTCTAACCGGGAGTTGAAAAATATTCTTGAGAAGACGGTGGATCGATCCCGAAAAGATTGGTCTTTGAAACTTGATGATGCACTATTGGCATACCGCATCGCTTACAAGACTCCCATTGCCACTACTCCCTTCCGGTTAGTGTATGGGAAGCCTTGTCATTTGCCCGTAGATATGGAACATAAATCTTTCCGGGCGATCCGGACCCTGAATTTTGATGCCAAGGCTGTTGGTGAGAAGCAAATTCTCCAATTACAAGAACTTGAGGAGTTGCGATTACAAGCTTATAAGAGTTCCCGAATTTACAAGGAGAGAACCAAGAGGTGGCATGACAAGCATATTCTCGCACGAGGGGTTTGAAGAAGGTGACATGGTCCTTTTGTTCAACTCAAGATTGAAGTTGTTTATGGGAAAACCGAGATCCCGATGGTCCGGACCGCTTCAAGTCACCAAGGTATTTCCTCATGGTGCGGTTGAGGTGTGGAGTGAGTCCACGAGTTCTTTCAAGGTCAATGGTCAATGGCTTAAGCCTTACATTGTGGGGCATTCGAAGTGAAGACCATCTATTATGCTCTTACCGACCCGGGTAAACCATGAGGAATGACTTGTATATGGTCAAGCTAATGACTTAAAACAAGCGCTTCTTGGGACGCAACCCAAGCCGTTTATTGTGTTTATGAAAAAAAAAAAACGAGCGAGGCAGCGAACCACAACGGGCTACCCGTTTCCACGTAAACGGCCCGTGTTGGGTGCTATCTCCAACTTAGCAGCAGCGCACCCGTTTTCATTGAAAACGGGCCGACTTTGGGCGCAGTATTCGCGGCGAGCATCCGACACGGCCTCGACCGTTTCAACGAAACGGCCCGTGTCGGATGTAATGTTCTGCGCGGGTGGCTTTTGAGTCCGATTTCTTGTCTCTCTCCTCACTGTACCCTCGCCTCTTCTTCTTCTTGCTCTCTCTGCCCTTACACCCTCCATAGCAATACCTCCAACTCCATTCTCCTCTTCTATCTCAAATCTCTTCTAAACTCCAAATTTCTCACCACATTCACCCGATCTGTTCTTTTTCTTCTTCAATTTTCTCTCCCTCCACGCTGGTTTTGCGTCTCTTTCCACGCCTTGTTTTCGCAGGCGTCTCGTTACTCACCGGCCACCACCGTCTTCTATTCGCCGGTGTCTTGTTTTGTTTCCCTTTTCTTGTTTTTCTCTCCTCTACGCGAAATTCTCGCATCTTCTCTTCTCGCAGAACTCGCGCTGTAGCTCTGACTGTTCACGCCGGCGTTGTCCCTCTCTGCTGCTCCAGTTCTTCTCGCCGGCGCCTGGCTGTTCATGGCGATGCTACGGTCCTCGCCGCCTTCCCCGTCCTCTTTTCTCTACTCTTCTTCCTTCTTCCATAAAAATCATCTCTTTTCTTGCCCATTCTTCTCCACCAAAATTCTGCTTCTTAACTTGGTCTACATTCTAAAATTTGCTCCAATGGCACCCAAAAGGCGAAGTTCACTCATGGGGAGCCCTCCCGATCGAGCTCCGCAGCCCGTGAATAGAGCAACTCGTCCACCACCCCGGAATGTCCGTATTTCGCGAAACAGAGGTAATCCAAACAACCTTAACTTACCTCATCCTGAACATATTGAACGCTACAATTCATTGCTTAGTCGTGAAATTGTTGCCACTCGTTATTATGATGAGATTAGTTTAGAAAGGTTGGGTTTGCTTGAGGATTTTCTTTGGATGGTTCAACGGTGTGGTTTGTTAAATTTTGTGAATATTCGATTAGGGACCTATAGAAGCCCGACTTTGGAATTTCTAAGCACATTAACTCGTTGATATTGGGAGTGGTTCTCACGCCGAGCATGGCTTAGTTTCCTTTCGCCTGTTAGGGAGGTATCATGAATTCACTCTTAGTGAGTTTAATGCTTTATTTTCCCTCCCTTGCGACCTTGGACTTGGACACCGTGTAGTTCCCGATTCTTTCGGTTCGATGCAATTTTGGCATTCTATTTCGGTGAGCAGGACTATCATCCTAGTTCGACTAAGGCGACCACCGTTAGGAACCCCTGTATTCGGTATATCCATCGAGTTTTGGGCCATGGTCCTGTTTGGGAGGGATGACAAGTGGAAATAATATGCGTCTCTCCGAATTGCTTTGTTTATATGTGATGTGGACGGGAGATGTGTCCGAGTTCAATCTCGGGGCTTATTTAGCCCGTCAATTTGCCACTCGTTGCTACTAGTTCCGGGGTAGGATTGTTATTGGGGGTTTGGTTACTATCATTACCGTAGCTTTAGGTTGGAATCCCGATGACCATCATGATGATAGGTTGCGCGGGTTGTGAATGACAGTCGGCAGTGCAAGCGACGAAATTTGCGGTTGTGACAATAAAGGAGAAGCCATGGACATGGTTGCCATTTCCTTTGTTCCGGATGCGGAAAGACTACATTAGAGTAGAAGGGATAGATAGAGAGAGAGTGAGGAACGAGTGGGAGAGACAGTAGAGTAGAAGAGAGAGAGGAGGGATTAGAAGAGGCAAAAGGAGAAAAAGAGTGAGTTGATAGAAAACCTGGAGAAGCCTAGGATTATAGCAAAAGAGAGAGAGATAGAGAGGAGGGGGACGGCTAGGAAGGAGGTAAAAGTGGGTGGGTGGTTTGTTTTATACCTAAGTCTAGGGTTTAGCAGATTACAAAATGTCAAAACTACCCTTCATAGAAAAATTATGTTAAAAAAGGGGAGCGGGGCGGGGAACGAGGACAAGACTCTCCCCATCCCCGTCCCCGTCCTCGCTCGAGGATGGAAATCTGTCCTCGTCCCCGTCCCATTCCCTGTTCGGGCGGGGATTTTTCCCCACCTTGGGTCGGGACCCCGATTCCTCGCCTCGTTACCATCCCTAACTCCATTGTGAGAATAAAGCATGTATATATAGTTTTTCTTCTTGAGATAAAAATTTTCCACCTCCGACTTCAAATATATAATCATCAATATCTTTAGAAATGACACCATTATCTTCCGAGTATTCCTTCAACTCACTTGGATATCTAAATGTAATATTTCCGCAGATGCACCGATTTGTGACCTCTTTCAATCATGGGCCACATTTGGCGATACATATTGAAGAATCCAATTATACTCTAAATCCTCTAGATCGTCTAAATCAACGACTTAAATTAAATAATAAGCGGATTTAGTTTTCCATCTTCAAATTTTATGACAAAACAATGAATACGTATGTTAATACTAGCCAACAGAGGTGGAGTTATCAGTTCTTCATTTGTAATGAAAATCCAATGGATCTTTTTGAACATGCATTTTTCAAACTTGGTTAATCTTGAGAAAAAAGGGCTATTAGGTGTTGGAACTCCTCCTCCGAAACAAGTTATTATTCTATATTTTCATGCATCTAATAAGGGATCATTAGTTTGAATTGTTTTATATATTCTTACTCCTCCTACTCCAAAATTATGATACAAAGTTCTTTGGGATCCTCATGATTCCCATATATCATAGGAATAATTGTTCCAATGATCAATGACGCTTGCATACCATTCTCTCGAACCATATTTCATGTACATATCCTCTTATTTTTCTTGAATGTCTAAAGGACTATTCAAGTAACGAATTTGCATGTCCAGGAGATTCAATATCTCTCGCTATTAAGTAGAGTGAATAGATCATACCAAACCGAAATCTTTTCGGTTGAAATTCTACTAAGGTATCTAATACGAATCTACTAGAAGGTGACACCCGTTCTAATAGTAACAACACTTCTTCATTTATTTATTCCGGTTGGGCAAGAGTGCGGCTATGTTCCACATAGGTTAATCCCGTGTAAGACTGTCGACTAAAGAGTTCTTCGATTCTTGTATATGTTCAATAGAAAAAGAAAATAGGTTAAGCCATAATTGCCGACATAGGAGTCTCCCTAGCACTTGCATATTTGATAAATTATTTTTCACAAACCTAAGTATTCTTTTGCAATCGGTTTGAATGAGAAAAGGTTTTAGGGCTAAAAATATGAAGTTTTTTCAATTCCCCTTATTACTGTAAGAATCTCTTTTTCCATCATAGGATTATTGCATTTGTTTTTGTTAAAACTTTCACTACAATATTTGTAAAGTTTTTCTCCTTCTTTGATTTTTAGTATTGCACTACAATGCTCATTATTAATATCTGTCTCAAGAATCGGATCATCTTCATTGTTAGGAAAATTAAGCATAGCAAGATTTTTGCATAATTTTTAAAAGTTCTTCACAATATTTGAATCATTAGCGGTCCAAGTCCAACTTATCTCTTTTTTAATCTTTTGTTGTAAAGGCTTCCTAGCTTAGCAAGATCTTTAAGGAAATTCGAAGCATATGTGAAACATCTCAAAAACATTTTAGTTGATTTTGATCTTCAATTTTTTCAGGAAATTTTTCTATTTTTTCTAAGATATGCTTCCGTAGAATTACTTGTCCTGCTTTGATTTCTAGACCTAAAAACTCTATTTCTTGTTTAGTATATAGATGTATTTATTTTTCTAAGAACAATGTCATGATCAATACATCTTTGGGTAATAGTTAGAACATCATTTTTGTATTGCTCTATTGTCTTAGAGAAGATGAGGATATCATCAATATAAACTATGTAACAATGATTTAGGTCTTTAAAGATGTTATCCATTCTTCTTTGAAATATTTGAGGTGCATTTTTTAGATCAAATGGCATTACAAGTCACTCATAATGTTCTTGAGGAGCACTAAAGAAGGTTAAAACGAACTTTCTTCATCCAGCTTTTATTTGCCAATATCCACTTTTAAAAACGCAAAGACGTATCATATCCAAGCTGGATAACCTCGTTGCATGGACTGTGCTTAGAGCCTTTCCTCAGGAGGTAGAAGAGAACCTTGTAAATTTTTTTGGTTTAGGTAATTTTTTTAAAAAAACTTATCGGTTTAATTCCGGTTAATCGTCGGCTTTAAAATCCCAAACCGAAAATGAACAGGATAGGTTATCGATTCACTAGTTCGGTTAACCAGAAAATTTAATCTGGTTTAATTAACCGAATAAACGGTTTGGTCCAATCGATTCCCAATATTTTGCTCAGCCCTAGTATTATCATTGAGTTTTTTTTTATAATTGACTACCTTTTTAATTTGACCTCTATTTCCTTCATAATGATTAATTACCATAAATGCGGGACTTGTGTAATGTCTTACTGTTTATAATCAAACCTTTTTTAGGAATTCTTTAATTTGTGTATTAATTGTACACCATTTGTTTAACTAGAATAATAGTATTAAGATTTATAAGGGTAATTTTTGCAGATGTCTTATCCATCTTTATCCCATAATTTTAGAGTATTATTAAAATAAAGTTCTTTGCATAACTCTTCTTGTTGCTCAATAATTTCCTTTTAACGTTAAGCTCAAATAGATAAATTTTTAAAACAGTTTCTCGTTGAGTGGTACTACCTTCTCACCATGCTTTCTGCATGTAAATTCAACTATATGATGAATATAAGCCTTATTTAACTTATCAATAGGGACAAAATGTCCATTTATGGTGAATATAATTTGACTTGTGGTTTTGGTGTGAATGGAGAATACAACTTTTGAAAATTATTTTCAATTATCATTGAAACCCCTTGCTCTTGCCAATAAAGTATTACATCGTCAGGATTCCCCAAAGGAACTTTTAAAGCTAATTAGGACTTCTAAGTTGATTTGTTATCCTCCAGCTTAGAGTAATAGAGGTGATTTTCCATTTTCTTTGAAAATTTTTCGAAAATTTCAGCTATAGTTCTATTTGTGATATGGTAATTCCCCTAGGCTTAAAGCTTATTCCCGCACAAAATCACAATAAAACTCAACGAGCCGGACGCTCAAAGTATACAACCTCTAACTCAATGGCCACAACTGAAGTACATCCAATATGGAATTAAAATTTAAAATAGTAATTTGACCTATAACTTGACTTCTATAAGCTACATGAACTCATTTATGCATATACAAAGAATAATAAAGCAAAGTACATCAAAGAAAACCACATAAGACTTCACATCAAGCATGTTCCACAAGGAGTATGTTCAATTGAAACAGAAACCTTCTGATTTGCTTAGCATGTACCTAAAAAGGAAAGAGAGAAATAGGGTGAGCAAACCATACACTCAATAGGTAATTCTATCCCAATACCACAACCTTTACACATTAAACAATATATATACAAGCCATAGAGTATTATCACTTTAACAACATAGTCCATCAATTAGATTTTAAACTTTCATTCCATATTTCCAACTCTATTTTAAACACCCCACGAGCTCTGCATACTTCTTGATTAATTATTTCTCATATTTCCAAACAACCAACTAATGAACCAAACCAAACCAAACCAAAACACAATTTTAATCATCTTTCAACTTTTGGATTTTCAACGTTGCATTGTCACCAATGCGCTTTAATCAACTCGTTTAGCAAACTATTATTCAATTCCCCAATTGAATAAAAGGTATTTTCAAGTATTAAATCATTATTCAATTCCCTAATTGAATAAAAAGATATTTTTAAACATCAACCATTATTCAATTCCATAATTGAATAAATGTTATTTTCAAATGTCAAATCATTATTCAATTCCCTAATTGAATAAATGTTATTTTCAGAGTATCAGATCCTTGTCTAAACAATGGTACCCTTTTCATTTGGTTGACCGCAATGCAACTGAATTTTTCAAATCCCTGGAACTACTAAAGTCAAAGAGGAACTCTATTACCACTGGATCAAGTTAACAAGGAAGCACGGACTGCCTGCTGGAGTCCCATGGTTGGACCACATCGACCGAACTCCCTCGTTAGTACTAGACCATCAACCTAGACCGCATTAGGAATTCTGTGGTACTAGACTCCCTCACTCTTAAAATCATTCACTTCAATTTTCAAATTTTAGGAATAAACCGGGAAAATCCACATTTGTCAATTCTTATTTAAAGTCACATTTTATAAGAAATAGCTCAATCCCATCTCGTTTCAAAACATGACACTTTATAGATTCAAAACCATCAAAACTCACATTTCAAAAGCATTTAAATCATAACTCAACAAGATAAGATAATAAATCATATTAATAGAGATCAAACCAATTCCATGTAAAACCGATCAAACCACTTCCATGTAAAACCGACAACTTGGAATTAATTCACAATCATTTGTAATATATTAAAAACCTGCAACTTGGGTTCAAATATCATTTATTCTTAAATCAATACAAGATCGTTTTAAACAGAAATTATGTAAACCTTCTTTCAAAATGCACTACTGAATCATTTACAAAACTATCCCAAAAGATTTTGTCTAAACAAAGTTGCGTAAACAGACGTAAAATAAACCTGCATAAACAGATGTAAACAAAACTTACGAAACTCGTATTCAAAACCAATATTCACTTTTCAATTCCACCAATCTCAAAAATTCAAGTTAAAAGCTTGCATATTCAATTCAGCACAAATTTAGGCTCTATCCATTTCAGGTTCACTATGTTTTAGATTCAGTTTCAGATTCAAGTTCGATTCGTTTCTTATTTTCCCAACCTAATATAATTCATCTCATTAATTCACAAACATTCGGTAATTCCCATCTCGATATTCTCTCAAAAACACATTCAGCCATATAATACTCAATTTCATTCTAGAACTTAATTTCTTTCAATTCGAGCTATTCTCAAGTTTAGTTCAGTTCCTTTTAGGTTGGACTCGTTTGCGTAATTCACTTCTGATTTTCGCCAACCTATAATCGATTAACAAGGCATCCAACAAGGCAAAATCAATTGACTAATTAATTTACTAATTGTATTCAAAACCGAGTCTAAACCTTTAACAACTCATATTGTTGTTCTGATTCACCTTCACCAAACAATGGTCACAACAAATATTTTGTATCCCAATTCGCCTAATACTCCACCAAAGTGAATCCTTATATCACAATTTGTCACTGTAACTCAATTATACCAGTTCAAACATACGAATTCCTGAGACTTCATAAAACAAGCACAACAACCCAACAAAAAGTAATCAAATCTACGAATTTTCAATCTAAGTCATTACTTCCCAATTCATTCATATGCTAGACCTCCTAATTCATTTCCATGATTTAAACCAAATCCAAAAATTCAACAACAAATTCATTCAGACTTTGAAATTTTCGTTAATTTAAGAGTTTGAATTACCAACCTCGAGTTATACTATTTGAACAATTGATTTGGGATTCTGCCTTCCTCCTTCTTCTTCTCCACTGGTTGTTGCTCATTATTCCTCCTCTGTGTCGTTCGCCCTTGGTCTCTCTCTCCCTTTACTCATCCCTCTGCCTCTGTCTCGCTCTCCTGCCATCTCTGGTTCTCGATCCCTCTGTCCCTGCTCGGGTTCTCCTTCTATCTCTAGTTCTCGCTCTCCCTCTCTCGTTCGACTCTATTTCTTGTTCTCCCTTTCTCGTTCGGCTTTGGTTCTCGCTCCCTTTCCTCCATGTCCTTCTTTGTTCACCCGCTCCCTCTTTGCCTCTGCTTCTGGTTGTCGCTGCTAGAGCTTTGAGGATTTGGGAGCAAGAGAATTGTGAGAAGTTAGAAGTTATTTGGGAAAGGACCTCTACATAGAGTTTAAAAAAGTCTGGAATGAAAAACGAAATCAGTTGCGTTGGGAATTGAACAAAGCTAGCTTGGCTAACATAAACTCCCTTAACCACTAAACCAACTAACACTTTTTGATTTTTTGTGGTCTCAAATTATATACCTATAATTTTTTAAAAAATTCATATTATTTTTTTTTCAAAAAATAGTGGTGTCAAGTGACACCAC
Source organism: Talinum fruticosum (assembly GCA_021018815.1). Taxonomy (NCBI): domain Eukaryota; kingdom Viridiplantae; phylum Streptophyta; class Magnoliopsida; order Caryophyllales; family Talinaceae; genus Talinum; species Talinum fruticosum. Next base: position 8,976,053 of record JAITYX010000004.1, on the reverse strand, counting down.
TCCTAACACATTGGATCCGCCCATGGGTGTCAAATAAGGGGTAATATAAAGTTAGAATATGGAGTAATTTAGGGTATATTAAAATTTATAAATATGGTAAAATATAGACCAGGAAATTATCTTTTCAATAGATCAAATTTGCATGATTTGGAGGTATACAACCTGAGTTATGACTTTTTATCGAAACGGTGTAATTTTTACGTAAGTTGGGAGCAATTTGATTCAAGTAAGTTTTTGAGCTTCTTGTTCTCGTTTTTAGACTTTATGATCCGAATTAAAATTTTAGATCACTTTTCAAGCTTTTTAATTTGAGGTCTTATGCCTTGATTCGACATTAGGTGAGAAAGATATGAATTTTCTAAATTAACCTTAAAATCTAATAAAAAAGCTCAAGATTTTGTTATGAGATTTGTGACAATTTGGCATAAGTTATTGAGTTAGTTCGTAATTGATAATAAGAGACCATATTAAATGACTACCTTGGATATGTTAAGATTTCACTTCTATTTTATATAGTTTTTGTGTCGTTTTTAAGTTAGTACAAGCCAAGATAAAAATGGTTATATATGAATAACTTTTTAATTGACGTGAGAAGTATGTGAAAAATAATGTCGAGTAAAATTAATATAATAATATTATTAAAAGAAAAGAATAGATATATACACAAGTAATACAAATAAGAATTATTAGGGAGTCACAGAGCACATAAACTACGAATCTATAGAATAGTAATAATAACAAATGTATTTGGGCTAATATGACGGTCAATAAGAATGGTTTAAATAGAGAGCAAAATATTTCTTAAAGAAATCAGATTATAACAATTAGGTGATATGAATAACTTGTAAATTTATATTAATTGAAATTATTGATCAATATATTCGGAAAATACCTTCGAATCAGCGAAGGATGACAAGACTCTTGGGCCAAACAACAAAACTATTGATAGCTTCGTCAATAGTCCGGATATGTGCTCGAAGGGATCAACAACTCATAGAAACCTCTCCCTTGTATTTCTTCTATCACCATTACCTTGTCCCGATCCTCGCAATGGCTCTACCCCATGAATGAGGGCACCTGGCTTGAAGAGTTCAACAACAACATTTGCCATAATGTGATCTAGAGGATGGTGATCGGATGCTAGCATGCACTCGATCACCGCATAAGAATTAGCAACACTTATAATACTAGAGAGAAAAGTTAAACTTTCAAGTATCCTAGTGAAAAATGGACGAGTTTCCCTGAAAAAGTTAATATTTTCCCGGATAACGACCCTCATTTGAAATAACAAAGACAAATAACATCAATTGACTCAATGGCTACATGTTGGAGTTTCGTAACAACCCAAAGTACATACACCATACATTCAATAAGTACACATATTAGTCGAAAGAAAAACATGCATTCTTATTAGATATCAAATCTTACCTCGACCATTGCCTCGAACTCATCGCCAAGTAAGCTTTCTTTCTTGCTCGTCGATGTTTGGGCTAGGAATTGACCCTCCTAATCATGTAACTCATCCAAGTTAGGTGTTGGGATGCCCATCTTGGACAAGTATTCCATGAACCGGGCTGTCACTTTCTCTTCCACCCCAGCCGCCACTTGCTCTTCTACTTGAGGAATCAATTTGGTTACCTCGATGTCGGCTTACCTGGAAGAGACAGGGTGCTTCTTTTTAGCCTCAAAGTGCTTAATTATCCCAACCACTATTACATGAATCACTTTTAACTACGGTTAAAAATGACCTTTGACTACGGTTAACTGGTGTCGTTTATGTGGCCGTCGTTGTATATAGTATATTTTACTATAGTTCAACAATCGTAGTAAAAGATTACCTACGACGATAATTCGGACGGAAAACCGTAGTCATAGATCTCTATATGATGACAGTTTTCCAAAAAGAATCGTCGTTATAGAGTTACATATGATGACGATTCTTACATTAGAACCTTCGTCATACATCTCGAACAAAAATGCCCAAAATGTTTAGGCAGGGAATATGGTGACGGTTCTAATGTAAGAATCGTCGTCATAGGTGTATTTTTTTATAGTTTTTTTATTTTTCCATTCCCTCTCGTACAAAATACACTCCAAAATACATCGAACTTATACAAGCAATAACCAACAGACCTTAATTTTCCTACATATACAAAAATTTCCAGCTTACTACAACCACAACAAAAGTTCCATCTTGAACAAGTTCGCAACACAATTCCATATTTCACAATAAGTTCCAAGCAAAGAATATTTACAAATGATGTGAAATATAATACAAAGAGTACTTTTCTTTCAATATTTAATGTGAAAAAGTTCATCTCTCCTCTTGAAAGTTTGTGGTATAATCTAATTTCAATGTTTTTGCCCCAAGGAAAATCTCTATTTTCCTAAAGTGATGGTTTTGTAATAGATTTAGTTATGGCCCTCATCAAATGATGATCTTCTACCCTTCCATTGGACAGCTTAGTCCTTATTTTGATCCTCATCAAACAATGATCCGTTACATGAATTCTACAAGTCAAAAATAATGAAAAGCAAGCTACGGTTTCTAAAACAAGCAACAATATTAGATATCATCCGGAATAAAATTAATGTTCTTACCAAGTTGATATAATTATATGGTTTATTCCTTTTTCCCCTTCCTTTGGACTTATCTTCAATATATATACGCTCTTGATGGTCAGCCCTTAAATACAAATCTTCGAAATTGGGATCCTCATTTTCGACAAGCATTCCCAAGAAGAAAGGTGGGGTCTCATCAACAAACTCACACATATCTTCACCATCCTGACCAGCAACATGCCTCTTCCCTTGAAGAACAATAGACCACTTATCATTGGTCGGGTCCTCAATATAGAACACTTGTCTTGCTTGGGATACCATAACAAATTGATCCTTTTTAGGCCCTTCTCTTATGAGATCGATCATCATGAATCCCATCTCATTAACTCGGACACCTTTGTTATTGTTAACCCATTTGCACCGGAAAATGGACTCACGAAAGTCAACATAGTCTAGCTCCCATATCTCCTCAATGACTCCATAATATGACATTTTAGTTACAACGGGTTTTTTGTCCTTGGAGATGGAAACATGAAGTACATAAGCCTCTAATGTGACCCCACTATTTTGCGAGGTGCTCCTATTGTCCCGGCTCTTTGTGTAGAAAGTGTATCCGTTGATGTCATACCCACGGTAAGATATAACTTTCAATCTGCGGTCGTCTAGCCAAGCTTACTAATGTTTGCAAGATATGTTCTCGTGATTCTTCCAATTAGCTAGAAATCACTCTATCTCTCGAACCAATTGACAAATCTGCGATTATGATGGGTCAATCCCCACGTCTCATTTTTTCCTCGGTATTGTTTCCTTATGAGGGATTTGTGCTCATCAATTAATGGCTGCACCGCATCGCTATTTTGTAGAATGTAAAGATGTGCTTGATCCCTTATATCCCGACTAATTATTAGAACCGTCGGCCCCAATTTTCCCCGCCCACCGATCTTCCCTATAAATCAATGTTTTGGAATATCAACTTCTTCCATTTGGGGGTAGTATTCACAGCAGAACTCAGTACACTCCGCAGCTGTGTATACCTTAGTAATGCACGTTTCCGGTCGTTACTGATTTCTAACATACCCTTTGAGAATTTTCATAAAACGTTCAAATTGGTACATCCATCGGTAAAAACCGGGCTATAGAATCAAACTTCTCTCACTAAATGGACAACTAGGAGCACCATGATATCAAAAAAGAAGGTGGGAAGTACATCTCAAGTTGGCACAATGTAACGATCAAGCCGCACTAAAGATCATCCAATTTCTCCAAATCAACGACTTTACCGCATATGGCATTAAAGAAGAAGCAAAGTCTTGTGATCGCCTGCCTGATATGTTTCGGCATCACGACTCAAATAGCAACCGACAGTATTTATTGTATCAAAGAATGACAATCGTGAGATTTAACACCGATTAGTTCGCAATAAGACATCGAAACGAGTTTACCGATGTTTGAAGAATATCCTCGTGGCACTTTGAGTTTCTTCAAGGTCTCACACAAATGTTGTTTTTCCCTTCTACTTAATGTGTAAGACGCCGAGGGAAGATATGTTCTTTTCCCCTTTGGTTGTTGTGATAATTCCTCCCGTATTCCCATTTCACACATATCGATCATGCTTTCTCTCCTTCCTTGATCTTCCCCAGTATGTTCAAAAGAGTGCCAATGAGATTTCACATATGTTTTTCTATAGATGCATTACATCAAGACTATGTCTCACATACAACTCTTTCCAATATGGAAGGTCAAAAATATTGATCTCTTTTTCCACACACCGTTTTCGAATTGACGTCGGTATGGCTTGCCGAACTCTACATAAAGATTCTTCACTTGCTCATATATTTGATGTCATGTTAATGGAGTTGGAGCAGAATCCATCTCGGTTTTACCATTGAAAGTCTTCATTTTCTTATGATATTGATGGGAAAAGGAAAGAAACTTTCGGTGTTCGAGATACGCAGATCTTTTTCGTAGATAGGAGCAAGTACCCTCTCGCACAAATGGGGCATGCCTTGTGGCCTTTGACGGTGTATCCCGACAAGTTTTTGTACGCAGGGAAGTCATTGATTGTGGTGAAGATCATAGCTCACAATGTAAATTGCTCTCGAAGGTATGCATCGTAAACTAAAATTACTTCATCCCATAAAAGTTTGAAATCTTCAACAAGAGACGCCAAGTACACATCTACATCATTTCTCGACTGTTTAGGACCTAGAAATGAGCATTGACAACATAATGTACTTGCACTTCATACACAACGACGATGGTAGGTTGTAGATAAGCAAAAGAATGGGCCAATTGTTGTGCTTGCTACCGAGGTCACCGTGGGGGTTTATTCCGTCCATACAAAGACCCAAACGTAGATTTCGTGCTTCCCTATCAAATTCCGGGAACAATAAATCGATCTTCTTCCATTGAGGAGAATTGGCAGGGTGACGTAGCTTGCCATCACAAACTCTTCTATCGGCATGCCATGTCAAGTTCTTGGCATCGGTTGCACTTGAAAACAAGTGCTTAATCTTCGGTATTATCGACAAGTACCACAACACCTTTGCGAGAGGTCCCTCAACACTCTCTCCATCGATGTTTTTCATTTTGTATCGAGGTACACCACACTTAGGACATTAATGTATATGTGCATGTTCTTTTCCGTACAATATACAATCATTAGGGCAGGCATGTATTTTCTTATACCTCAGGCCCATGGGACACAACATCCTCTTCGCCTCGTATGTACGGTTGGGAAGGACATTTCCTTTTGGGAGTATATCGTTGACCACACCCATCAAGTCCGTGAAACTTTTGTCACTCCATCCATTAGTCGTTTTCAAGTTCATCAACCTAAACACAAATGATAAACGGGTATATTTATCACATCCGGGGTAAAGAGGCTTCTTTGAATCGACTAACAATTGCACTAATAAGTGTGGTTGATTGACTAAATCACGTTCTACTCCACGAACTAGATCTTCGTGTCGATTTTCTAATTCTATACTAGTGTTGGCTTCATTTTGATCATACCCTTCATTTTCCTCTCGTACGGGTATATTCACGGACGACTCCTCTTCCCTATTCCATACCCACACTTTATAAGCTATGTCAAACCCATGCCAATATAGGTAAACGTTTACAATCTTAGGGGTAATCTTGAGGAGTTGAAACACCTTAAACACGAGATGTAATATGGATTGTTTTGGTGGCATGTTCCACGAAAATCTCTAGAAAGTTGTTAACACCATCACGATATTCTACACTCCTCCTATCGCTATAAACTCACGCTCGATCTATACCTTACTCATAAACACGAGAAGCAATTCACCACATATAGTTTGAGAAATACATACTTACGCACAAATAACATGACATGAGCCTAAGATCCTTCTACAGGGATAGATAGTCCTAAACCCATTCAAGAATAATATAACCCTAGCTCATGTGGCGAAATGTTATCATACATTTGACAAAATTCACCCCTTAGTCCTTCAAGTACAATATATGAAAGCGAAGTGATTAATGTGCATATCGTTACTTAATTGTATGGTAACATAAGTAAAGATATATACATCAAACCCATCGTGATCATAATTACACTCGAAGAATGAAAGGAGAAATGAGCACTGTGATATATTGTCAAATTTATGATAAGATTATAATAGCTACACAACCTATTATCATATTATTATCAAATTGTCCAACACGGACAATTGAAAAACCTATACATACCAAGCTAATATCCTAAGCGCTATACGCATATTTACGCACGTCATCGCGACCTATGATAACTTGTTATGTACATATTTTTGAATGAGTTCTCTAATCTTATGACATGCATACGATAATTTTATGAAAGCATATATTGGTAAGCAAACTAAGCATAATTATACACAATTAAGCATGCCATCAATTTATATGAAAAACAAAGAAAATGATGTTACTTAGTATATATTCCTAACATGGACCATTATTGTAACTTGTTATTTTTTTTTTTTGTAGTGGTTAAATTTCTAACACGGACCATTATTGTAACACGGACCATTGCTATAACAACAAACTTGCACCCAAAAAGGAAATCGAAAATTTTGGTAATTGGATAAATTAATTCACCCCAACATCAACTCATCAAAATAATAAATAAATTTGATAACAAATTTATCTTTATAACAAGTATTTGGGGAGATCCCTATATCCAAATACCTTTCTAATTTTTACATTTTCACATTTATATTTTCTCCCTTTTCATCCTTAAACCCTAAACCACAAATTTTTCTATTTCCCCAAACCACAAACCATAAATATTTCCATTTCTCTAAACTCTAAACATATTTAGATGCCAATTTCAATAATTAAATATATAAATGAGTCAAACCCAACATCACCTCATTCTCGTTTCCCTATAATTAAATCCTAAACTACCTAAACCCATTTCTCAAAATCTCAAACATTTCACGATTTTTACGAATTTCCAACTTAATAAACTAAACAAATGTTACTTACATTCTCAATATTCAACACTTCAACAAAAATTCAACTTTTCAACAATCTCAAACATCACCCACATTCTCAGCATTCACATAATTACCCCAAATACATTCAACATTTAACTATATAAATCTTGTAAATAACTTAAAGCAAAAAATAAGAAAGGATAGAAATTCATACCGTAAGAACGAGGAAAACAACACGAGAGTGAGCGAGAGGATTCACGGCAAAACACACACATCCACCGACGCAAATACTTTGTAAGAGAAGACAACTACAAGAAAGAGGAGAAACGAGAGGATATGGTGAGCGAAACGAAACCATTAAACAACAAGAGGAGCGATGGCAAGGATAACATACCGATAAGGATTACACCGAGTAGATCTAGATCCGAATAGTAATGGACGAGAGTGAACTGTTGAAAGCGATAAGACCGAGAGTAAATAGTAGATGAAGTGGGCGTGGAAATAATAGCAAGTGTGTTCGGGTTTTATAGATCGTATCCGAAAGACATTTGACGACGGTTCATCCGAACGAATCGTCGTCATATGTATTACACAATGTCGATTATTTACAAAAGTGCCACCGATCCATTTTTTATGACGGTTTGTCCTTTTAACCATCGTTAAAGACCCGTCGTTAAAAGTGGTTTCCGTAGTAGTGCACCTTGCAACCGACAACTCGAACATGACCGAGATACTCATCTCTTTGTAGCGCCAAGGCTAACTTATATTTCCTCCCGATGTCTGTCATAGACATTAGAAGTCGAGTATTGTTACAAAGACTCCTGTAAGAAGGAAAGAAATTGTCATTAGATAATTCCTATTAACCAAGAAGTCCATGAAAGTTTTAATTATTTGTGAAACTCACTATTCGCTGAACACAACTTCTATTTCTTTTGTCACAGAGGTACCATCTATCTCCTTTCTTCCTTCGACCCATGAATCAAGATTAATGTTCTCTTTATAGAACAACTTGCAACCTTTTCGACAACAATAAATTTTTTGAACATCCATCCCAAGATTTTTAATGACCTTCTTTGCATGGTGAATGTCACGAGGAACTCTGTTATCGTGGGGACAAATCTCCTTCATAAGTTGAGCAATCTCATTAAAGCAATTTTGAGGCATGTTGTAGTCGGACTTGATGCTCAACATTCTAACGGTGGCGCACAACTCAGTGTGAGTGTCATTTCCTACCCACAAAGGTCGTTGTGCAGCCTCAACCATATTAAAGAAAGTTTGGGCATGGGTATTTGGAGGCTTACTTGTAGAGCCTTGATTTGAGATAATGGCATCCGTGACTATATCATTCATACGATCGATATTTGATTTTACATCGTCATAGTTCATATGATTGGAGCCACTTTTGTCGTTGAATATGTTAGAAGTCATACCACCATCCTCATGTAAATAAGGATCTATTTCTCCATGACTAGTCCAATACCAATAGTTTGGAAGAAAACTATATTGATAAAGGTATTACTTAACTTCATCGAGATCCTTATACTTTCGATTTTTGCATTTGCGACATGGACATATATATTGTTGATTATGTACAAATTTTGATTGACTTCTAGCATGTGCATCAAACTCCTCAACCCCGTCTAAAAACTCTTGTCTATACCCAACTCTACCAGGTAATAACCTACGATACATCCATCTACGATGCGTAAGCCCGTCCATATATATTCTGATTGACATTTAATAATTTATTAAATTATTAGTTAGTAATCAATACATGGAGATGTTATGATTACATTTCTTCTATAATGAACATAATATATATAACCATTATGCATTAGACATATACTTTTCTTATACATAAATTTCTTAAATTTCTATATTTTACTCGTAATTATTTATGTCATCATTAAACTAACCATACCTAATTAGCATAAATAAACTCACACAAATATAATTGAGTACATTATTTCTACCTAATTAGTATAAAATAACGCACACACAATTATAATTTATACAATTATTTCAAAATTTACAATAATCATTTCATTTCTAATTTCACACAACTAACCACTATTTATTAATAATTTGTCAAATGTTCAATAAATTTATAAATAAACCACAAACAATTGCACATATATAAATCACAAATAACATTTACTTTAACTTCAACAATAATTTCCAACAAATCTAACCTTACATACTTTAAACAACACAACTTCTATACCTAAATAATATTTACTTCAACTTCAATAATAATTTCCAACAAATCTAACCTCACATACTTTAAACAACACAATATCTATACATAAATAACATTTACTTCAACTTCAACAATAATTTCCAACAAATCTAACCTCACATACTTTAAACAACACAACATCTATACATAAATAACACAATTGTACATTTTTCTTTTCAAATTCATTCACAAACAACATTAATTTGCAGCAAATTATATAAAATCATCAATTTGAAGTTAAATTATTGAAAACCCTAAATCTAATAACAATCAAGAAAACAATACCTTCAAACTAGACGGCGGCGGTAGGACAGGCGTGCGGCGGCAGGACGGGCGGCGGCGGCGCGACCTCCTCCAGGCGGCAAGCAACCAAAGAGAACTCACCCGTCTTTGGCTTTCGGGTTCCTCAGCGGCGGACCAAGGGCGGAGGAAGCAGGGCGGCCGGAGATGGGAGGCGGCGGTCGACGAGCGACGGGAGGGGGTTGTCGATGCGTGGTAGTGGGCTGGACACTCTCGCTCGCAAAATCGCTCGGACTTCTCTCTCTCTTCGCTTCGGTTTCTCAGCTGACCGAAAGGCTAGATCTGAATTTTATTCATCGATAGCAACGGAACAGATCCGTCGCTAATAAAAAAATTTATTAGCGACGGATCTGTCTCGTCGCTAACGACTAAATTAATTTAATTATACTTTTTTTTTGTTTTTCCTAGATCTGAAAATTCTAAATACCCCGAGTCATGGATTAACGACGGAATATTCCATCGCTAATTCCTTTAGCGATGGATATTTTCGTTGCTAATTCCAAATTAGCGACGGATCCCTCGTTTCCGTCGCTAATTAACAGCTTTTGTAGTAGTAACTATATTATTTTAATGGTAATAAATATCGTAATAGAGATAAATGTTATCTGCATGAAACATTTTAAATTCGAAATCATATTTGAGATTTTTTTAATCTTTTCTATCGGATATTTTCTAATTTAATTTTTTTGTGGTAAAAAATATCAACTGGATTATTCTAGTGGCGATAAATGTTTTTTGTATTGAAGATAAATGTTATCCAAATAACAAAATTTTAAACTCTAAATTTATATTTAAGCTTTTTTCAATCTCTTTTACCATATAATTAAGTTTTAAAATTTTTTTCATTGATAAAAATATAAATTAAAATTATTTTATTGATGATAAATATTTATTGAATTAATGATAAATGTTAACAAGTAAAAAAAAATTGATCTAAAAATTTTAATTTTAGCTTCTTTTATCTTTTTAATTGAATAGTTAAAGTTTGAATCCAAAATGTTGAAGTTGAATTTTTCTCTTAGTGACCAATCAATAATATCATATATTAAAATAATAGAAGAAAGAAAATCAAATTCCTTCTTAAATGGATGAATTTTTTGCTTGCCAAAGAGGAGGGAAAAAAGGATATGGAATAGAGAGAGAAGGAGAGAGAGAGAGAATTAGTGCAAGTGTGTTAAAATTTGATCACAAAGATGGATGTAATTGCGTAGGTAGAGGTTAATTTGATTACAATTCAATTTTGATTGCATTATAAAGTTTTAACCAAAGATGTTAATATAATGGCTATTACCGATTTAATTATATTACCACTTTGATTACATCCAACCAAATATGCCCTAAATGCTATACCTTCAACCATAAACCCTATCAATTTCTTTCCAATTAAATACAATTCTATCCATAAATCTTTCCATTTCTCTTTACTCTAATCCCTAATCCATAAATCTTTCTTTCACCCTTTCTCGTCAATTCCCAAACCTATTTTTCAAAATGTCAAACATTTCAAAAATTTTCAACTTAACAATCACATAAAATCAACATTCCCATATATTCATATCATTTTACTAATATTCACCCATAATTAAATCATCCATGAAATCAATATCTTGCCCATAAATCTCAAATTTAACAACCCAATACATTCAATTAACCAATCTCATTATGAACATCAATTTTTTAATAATTCAAAGCAAAAAAAAGAAAACTAAAAAGAGAGAGAGAAAAGTTGGATACCACGAAGCAAATGACTGAGAGAGAGGGGCAATTGAGAGTCAGCAGGCAACTGTGAACGAGGGCAGGTGGCGGCAGAGAGAGAGATAAGAGTGTTTGTGAGAGAGCAGAGAGCGAGCGGGAGAGACTATTTCATCCAACAACAAGGTCCTTGTTTTGAATTTTCTGAACCTACCTAAACTGAACTGTAGTAATAGGTCCAGACAAGACCTTTACTATGGTTCTGTTTAAGAACGTTTTTTAAAATTTTTACAAAAATGCGACCGCTCGATTTTTTACTACAATTTCCTTTATAACTGTTATAAAAGGCCCGTAGTAAAAGTCATTATTGTAATAGTGATTGAGGTCTTCTAACCTTGCCACGTGTCAACTATTGTGGTGATACTAGTATTTGTGGTTATGCTAATGATAAAATGGGTTATGTAGGTCCATCACGTACCATCGGCATCTCTCGTACCAGAGATCTGGATACTTCATCATTTTTTTTATATGAAAAGTTCACATGTGGTGTAAAATTTGCCAAATTATCTCCAAATAATTAGCATGGTGGCCAAAATTCAAGGGGTCAGTTTGTACATTAATAGCTTGTACTGTGTGGGTTCTACCAATTTCTTTTGACAGGAATTGAGAACTTTAAATATGTGCATTCATTGTCTTACTTTTTAAGGAGAGGAAAAAAGAAAAAAAAAGGAAAAGAGAAAGGTTCCTCATACATTATCTGTGGACTTGAAAACTTAATCCAAGTTGAATTGTTCAGTATGGGTGAGTACTCTACTCATACACCTTTACTATCAAACAATGACAACATTCCTGATATCGAGAAGACGACGCAGATTCCCACCTTCAAGTCCACAGCAAAATGGATACTGAAAGGGTTAATGTGGTTGGTTTTCATAGCATGGATTTTCCTTATGTTCTTCTTTCCTTTGGAATTTGTGAACAAGTTGGTTTTTCAATTTATAAATGCTACATCGGGAAGTCTTTTTGGGATCACAGGTTAGTATTTGTCATAATTTTAACAATTTATATTCTTTAATTTTACCCTGTTATGATTACTTACAAACTAACTGTATAACAAGGACTGGCTAAGTGATCTCAACTTGTTTCTTTTTGGGTTTCTGCAGGAAGTATTCTTCTTGCTTTCACTGCACCAGTTCTCATAATAGCATTTCTGTCTGTGATGTATCTCATTATCTCGAATGAGGATGAATTGCAAGAGTATGTAACTCTGTGCAAGTTGAAATCAACTTTCTGTTTTCCAAGTATATATTTGTTTGAGGCCCAATTCTTGTTAGCTTTAAGGATGGTTAAGCTTAGTGACAGCTTCTTAAAGCCCCTTGATTATAGTTGTTACAGTTTCTTGAGTCTTTTTATAACAAATTATGCCCCTTAAAGCTTCTTATACCTACCTTATAGTTTCCTTACAAATGCAACTACATACCTTACAACTAAAAACAATAAGGCCTAATTTGTCTACTTTTCCATGAAAGCCAGACCTGCCTACAAAATTTTTTACTTGGTATCATTGTTTGTTTGTAGGAAGAAGGCTTCAAAACCAAGGTTTCGCCTCTGGACTTTTCCTGTTGTGGTGGATGGACCATTTGGGGTAGTTTCCGTTGCAGAGTTCATCGGTATACTCCTGGTTGTTGTATTCGTCATCTATGCTTCTGCCGCTTATATTATACAGAATTGGCAAGTGATATCTCAGTACCAAGAGTCCGCCTTTTACAAAAGGTACAGTGCTAGTTATTTAAGAATGACTGAAGTTGCCTGAATTGCTGTTTTGGTTAGACTTCCATGTTGCTGTGGGAAGTAATGATTTGTTCACCTTTCTTATCTAGTTGTCCCGTAATTGCTTCAATGCTTGACCCTTCCAATGAGAATTTCTCTCTGATATACTCAATAATAAGATTTTAATACATGTAAATTTATTTACTTCTTGTTTTTCACTTCTTTTTTATTTTACAATTTCAAATTTACAAATATATGTAGTATACACTTGACTGGATTGGTTGCCATAGATAGACCAGAAATTTGTTGTGAATCCTGTTCTTCTGGTAGAGCCTTGACATTACTGTAACTTTTTGAAGTACTGAGCGACCTTATCTTCATGTTATTACAGAAAATTCAAACTAGTATAGATGTATATATATCTCTATATATATGGTTTTTAGTTGTTTTTAATGATAAGCTGCTTTCCCTGCTTGGGTCCCATACTGGGATAACTGACAATGGGTTACCGTGGGCTGAGGAGGGGTACACATAAGACTTGGTTCAATGGAATCCTTGAGCTTGAATGTGCCAAAAACATTTACCCCGAAAGGAGAGTTCTTCCTTAAAGTTTCAAACTTTTGAGGCCCTGTTGGGGAGATGGCATACCTGTTACTTTAGTTAAAGCTCATTGGCAAAACAACTTATTACTCGCATATATATGAGACACGCCATCAAGCATTGATCAGCGGTCAATTTGTAAATAACTAATACAATATTACCTAAATAATGAACCAGTAAAAAGTTTTCTAGTCATGTGAAACATTTAGCTTCCCATACTTTTGTAGTGATATCGATTTCGCTCAGCTTTAGACATATTAATTATTGTATTGCTTAACGTATGCCTTTGAAATTTAGCTGTTTGATGTTGAAGAGAACTGGAGCAAAACTTGGCATGATCGGAATGTTCTGCTTAGCGCTTTTGTTTCTCCCAATCTCGAGGGGGTCTCTGCTTCTTCGACTTATAGACATCCCGTTTGAGCATGCAACCAGATATCATGTCTGGTTGGGACACCTTACCATGGCACTCTTCACTTTGCATGGACTGTTTTATACAGTAGCTTGGGCATTGCAAGGAAACCTTATGGAAAAAGTGAGTATTATTCCTTCTTTAAGTTACCTTTGACATGAGTATATGTGCTCTCAAGTTGTATAAACCTTAGTAAATTCTGGTTTTTCTCCCTCTACTATACGTGAAAGGTTTGAAACTATATAAAATGATTATGAGTTATGACACATCCATGCAGTTTGTGTGATCTCTATTTTTTGTGCTTTGAATAAGTAATTTGTTAGATCAAGAGTTCACTCACAAATAATAGACAAAATCAAAGCAAGGGAAACAAAATTGGGACACAAGATTTAACGTGGAAAACCTAAAACCGGGAAACTACGAATGATGCACTAGAATTTTGGTAGCTATTACGAGGAACTTCTCTCAAGCAATTACAAGCTTAACACCTTGAAACTCACAGCTATACTACACAATGGAGGAATACACTTAATTAAATAGCCATAAACCGAGCCTTAACTATAGAAAAATTGAAGAAAACAGCTGCAAAACGAAGAAGTCGAACACCCCACTATTGGCACGGGCTGCTCCTGCTGCTAGCACGAGCCATGTCCTTTGACACGGCCAACCCGTACTAGCTGCTGGCTGGGTTGGCGTGTTTCCTTTGGCCTAAAATGGTCCGTTCTCGATATTATTGAATCGTGCTTGCCGTTCCATGCCTTGAACTGCGATTTCCTAAGCCCGAAACATCCATTAGGCTCCACACATACTCAACAATCTCCCACTTGAAAACCAATGACTCACCTCCTTGTTGCATCTTCTAATTCACCGACCCCAGTTTCTTCATCGAGAGAGACCAACCGAAGATTTACTCAACCTTAACTTCCCCAACATCTTTTCCTTGGACTAGCACACTTGCCAGAATCCTGCTATCCAAGTTCTTCTCAAGGCCATCATCACCATTACCTTGCGTGAACTTCCACTCGGATCGATCAACATCATGTATACAACCATCATGCAAAACTAGCTCACTGGCATTGGTCAACCAATCATAATGAAGAAAAAATTTATACCTTTTAGCTTTACCTTTCGTTGACATTGCCATCTTCTTCTTTACACCCGGTTCTTGCAATTTTTCTTGTGGGGCAACCGATGATCCATTTGTAAACCCAACAAATTTCTCGTCACCATTGCCAACTCTCACCGCAGAAGAACCCATTACATTACGAAGTCTATCTCTCTATAGACTCCCACTGGAACAGTTGACCCCCACATTACAACTAAATTATTACACCCTTTGGTAGAGTACAACAAGCCAAATTTCATACCCTTAGCTACAACCAACGCCCCCTTCATAATTTTTCAGGCCCCATTACAAAAATTAGTTAGGTACCCCAACTCATTCAACTCGACTCATAAAAAACAAATTTTTGCTAATCCCAGAATTAACCTAACACCTTACAATGTCCAAATCCCACCACTAGAAATTTTAATCTTCACGTTCTCCTTCCCTAGTATCTTCAAACTTTTCCCTTTAGCAATGTACACCTTGCATAAACTTCCACTAACAAATCAAGGCTGCTCATGTTGTTGACACGGCCAGCCCGTGCCATGCTGCTAGCTAGGCTTGAGTGTTTCCTTAGGTCATGCTTGCCATTCCACGCTTTGAACTGTAATTTTTCGAGCGCAAAACGTTCATTAGGCTCCACAAATACCCAACATAATTATGTCACATAAGCCATACCACAGTAAATTGCAATGGGACTGCTACAAGAACTGGCATAAAAAGTTGTTGAATGGGCTTAGTTGTAATTAGTAACTTTTGAGATGCATTACAATTGACCCACATTTTTTGAATTAAGAAAAAAATTACTGGTGAAGGGTGAAAAGGCTCTTGAACAACCAATTCGTTCTGCTAAGTTGTCATTTACTCCTTCGTGCAGTTATTGGAATGGAAAGATATTGGTGTGGCTAATCTGGCCGGTGTAATTAGCCTTTTGGCTGGGCTGCTGATGTGGGTGACATCTCTGCATCCAGTAAGAAAGCGGAATTTCGAGCTCTTCTTTTACACTCATCAACTTTATGTGGTCTTTGTCCTTTTCCTGGCCTTTCATGTGGGTGATTTCATCTTCAGCTTCGCTGCTGGACCAATATTCATCTTCATGCTTGATCGCTTTCTCAGATTTATCCAATCTCGTAAGACTGTTGATATTATCTCAGCCAGGTCTCTTCCTTGTGGAACTTTAGAGCTAGTATTTTCAAAACCTGCAAGTAAGTAGACTCGTTCAGAGTTTTTTTTTTTATTTCAAAGTTCTTTTAATAGCCAAGAAGAATATATACTCGTACAACATTCAGATATGATATAGTATTGACACAATGACGTGAAATTTTTTTAAGAGAATAGGATACAATGTATTTGAAACATGTCTTTATTAAAGAACTATATTCAACTGATTGAGTTTTAGTTTATTAGCATTCAATATGACTAATGGTAATTGAGTGGGTCATGCTTGATGTGATAAATGTAATTGGTAACAAGATGCAAAATAATTATGGTACCATTTGATATAGACGTGAGAAACCGAGAACTTAGAGGAGTGTATGAGATTGTACGATGAGTATTGGTGATATAATTACTAGCTCTTATTTTCATGCTAGCTTTATTTCATTATGTTTGCAATAATACTTCTAAAAGTTTCTTTCATTGTCTTTTGATAGCATTTTCCTGTTGATCTTCCAAGGCCTTACATCTCTACTATTAAAGTTGGGCTTCTGTTTCTTGATACTATGGAATGGCGATCTATTATATATCAATCTAACAATATAATTTCAAGTACAGGTCTTAGGTACAATGCTCTCAGCTTTATTTTCCTTCAAATTCGGGAATTATCTTGGCTGCAATGGCATCCTTTTAGTGTCTCCTCTAGTCCTATGGAGGGTAAACATCATCTTTCGATTCTTATAAAAGTTCTTGGGGAGTGGACAGACAAGCTAAAAGGTAAACTCTCGAAGAATCTCAAGGAACCTGAGAAGCTGCTAGAATCACAAGTTCAATCATTGATAACTGCCTCTGTGGAGGGGCCTTATGGGCATGAATCACCGTATCATTTGACGTATGTCTTCTGCTCTTACTCCAAATGGTTGTAAACATATGATCTTTGCATTAAAAATGCATTTGGCTAAGACCTTGCAATGTAGGTTGCATTTGGGTCAACTTAGAGCTAGACTATGTGATATCCACATTATGGTTCGAGTCATGTATGGGTCTTCTGAGGAAAACGACTTCTCTATTAACCAGGGAAATATTGAGTTAGTTTATTCTTATCGGGTGACGTAGAGTTCGGTTCAGTGTTGTTGCCTCATTTGAGCCATGCTGAGAGCCTGTTTTTGGCTGTTCGGACCTGATAATCGTGCATGGGCTAATACTTTAATTGAGTTGTTTAGGATCCAGAGGATGCACTAATGCTAGAACAATACAATTGAGAAGCAGAAATCAAACCTAAGTTTGATGAATGGAGGGTTTCAGCATTAACTACTATGCCTATACATCAATCGCTGCAATTTTAGGTCAATACCTCCTTGAAAAAGATGTAACCTAGTTTACATTCTTTGTTTTTACAGGTACAAACACCTGGTTTTAGTAGCTGGGGGCATTGGGATTTCTCCCTTCCTAGCTATCCTCAGTGATATCATTCACCGCCTCAAGGATGCAAAACCTTGTATGCCTAAAAACATCGTAATTGTTTGGGCAATTAAAAAATTAGATGAGTTGCCACTTCTATCAATGCTAAACATGGAATCCATTGATCAAGTTTTGCTTGAAGCACTCAACCTCGAAATTCAAATTTATGTGACTCGAGAATCGGAACCTAAATTGGTCAGTTATCTTTGCCTTGTTGCCTGCCTATATTTTCGTCCTTGTTGCCCCCACTCCCTTTCTAAACATTTTGTTCATCTCATAATGTTGCTCAAAATTGACCATTCTCAGTTTGGAGTGTGTGGAATGCGACATTAATTTAGTCGCATAATGTGAACATTACTTCAAATTCTATGACTTCCTAACCCATGACAAGTAATTTGGCTATGTTCATACAACATAATACAATGTAGTTGATAGCAACATTTTGGTCCTTTTATAATTTCCATTAAATCCATTACATATGCGTTGTTGGCTACGAGACATAACCCCGGTATTGGATGAAAGTGGTCTAGTTGAGTTACATTGTATCACTTAATCTCATATACGGGCTTAAGTATAGCTCAAACAAGTTGAGGTTGAGGGACTCGAGTTTATGTTACCCAAAGCTTGGCTTGGATTGTACTCCCCTTTTATTTGCTACATTAAAACTTTTAGTTCCCAAATATGCATTTCTTTCCAATCCAAAGAGAAAAGAATGAATGCTCTGAGACAACAAAGTGTAAATATCAATATTTACATAAGATGATGGTTGGATTATAGCTAAACATCATAACAACTCAAGTCAACTTAGCGTGTAAAACTTGATGTGTCTGTTTTGCTTCAATTACAACTCAAATATGCTGATATTTAAATTGAGATAAAAAAGTCCCAGTAACAAGGTTCGAGATACATTTTTTTATGTTCATGTATTGCATAATTTATTTCTCAATAGGAAGAGGGGAAGTCATTTGGAGCTGTGACATCTTGCACCTATGATCCCTCCTCAAAACGATCGTCGATATCAAGTTTAGTCGGTACGGGAGATAACATATGGGCTGGAATCTATTTTATTGCTTCTACAATCGGCTTCATGATCTTCCTCACCTTATTGGATATATTGTACATAAACCCCAAGAACATAAACATTTGGTGGTATAAAGGGTTCCTATTAGTATTGTGCATGGTTGCTGGTGTTGTCATCTGTGGAGGTGCGGTGGTATCTCTTTGGCACTTATGGGAGCGAAGAATGCTGGCCTCTGAGAAGCGTGAATATAGCACCAAGGACATCAACAATGAAGTGGTGACTATGGAACAGAAGGAACCAACTGAATTTCTTTTCACTTCAAGTAGTTTCCGATATGGATGTAGGCCAGATTTCAGAGGTACACCATTCTCACCATTTCTTTCCCCTGGCTTTAGATTAGCTAAATTGAAAATAAACTGTTCAACATGAGTTCTAAAGGAAAAATAAAGAATACGACTAATGTTTATAAAATAGATTTTGTGAAACTTACTGACATGCGATAATCCGACCTAAATGAGCCGAAATAATATTGGACTTGAATCTGGAAATGGGTAGGAGAAATCAACTTTGTCCAAAGTAAATTGTCCAAAGCCACACCTAGTTGGCAAAGAAGTTTCCGCTGATGGTATGACTTTATGTATGCCAGCCTAACTTGAACCCAACACGAATGACATCCTATCGATCATGTACATATATTAAAGAGTCAAAATAGCATATCGCTCAATATAGGTGACAAATAATAGTAAATCCCTCTTTGATTATGAAAAGTCTAGCAGTAATTTATGTCAATACTAGTTAAAGATTATGTGATGAAGACACATTTAGTCAATAATGTGTCAAATGGTACTATTTTAATGTTGTGCTTTGTGGTTTCCATTTTTCGTTGCAGAAATCTTTGAAACACTCTCCAAGCGTTGGGGACCTGTTGATGTGGGTGTCCTAGTATGTGGCCCTCCAGCTCTCCAGACAAGTGTTGCAAAAGAAATCAGATCTCACAGCTTAAGGAGGTGGCATAACAGTCCAGTGTTCCACTTCAATAGCCATAGTTTCGACTTATAAATTGTAAAGTCACGAATTTAGAAAACTGTATTTATGAGCTCAGTTATCCTTCCCCCACTGATCAATGATCCACAAGAGAAATGAGGGTAATGCTATGTACACGTGATATCCCTTCCAAACATGGGTCTAATGGGAGCTCTTTATTGTTCTTGCACTTAAATTTTCATATTTGGTATATTTCGGTTTGCTTTTCTATGCATATTGTAAATATGTAACATCTATACAAGAAGAGGTTGTATGGTACTTCTTTATTACAGTACGATCTTTATAACATAAGTAAAATATTTATACGCAATTTTCTGTGTTATGTTATCTTAATTCACACCATTGTCGTAATGTCTTTTCCTGCATTCTAGATTCAAGAGTAAGCAGTAAAATGTCAAATGCTACAATCATATATCACTAAAGTTTCTATAGTTTACATTTTGAAGTACTTGTGATACAAATTAATTGAATTCAGATGAATAAATTCCAATCATTTTCTTTCGATTTTCAGTCGGATAAGACATTTTCCTCTTGGATATAAAGTATAATTTATACGTCTTGTCTGTTCAACTTTCTCAAAATGCATACCAACATATTTTGTTAAGCATTAAAACTTCTTTGATTTTCTCCCAGCAAAGCAAATATCAACTTCCGAGTACTTGATGTTGGGATAACCATATTAAAAATCATCAATATAAACCTAGAATCTAATATGTCGAATCAATAGAATATGTTAATAGAACATACCTGAATCATGTTGACAAATGTCACTACTACAAGAAGCACTTTTAACGACGGATCTTTAACGACGGTTAAAAGGACAAACCGTCATGAAAAATAGACCAGGTGGCATTTTTGTAAATAAGTGGCGTTGTTTACCACCTATAACGACAGTTGTTTCAATGAATCGTCCTCATATGTTAGGCCATGAACATATTACAGTGGTTCATTGAAAGAACCGTAGTAATAGAGGACTTTTTACCACGGTTCTTTTATTGAACCGTAGTCAAAAGTCCTTAAATCTGATTTCTACACCCTCCCCCCGTTCTCTCTCTCTCTCATCCCACCCTTATTTTTTCAGATATGAGTTTCTTTCTCTCTCTCTCTCCTTTCTCTTCCCCCAAATTTCCCCAAATCCTCTACAATGACTTCGCGCCCCTACTCTCTCTCCTCTCTCCTTCCTCACCGACCATGGATGACTCCGTTGGCACCAACAATTTCCTCGCCTCATGATATTCGCTTCCAGTCCACTCTTTCGGTACACAAGCTCAAGCGATTCAACTCCCTCATCCTCCTCTTCCGTGTTGCAATCTTCATCTTTTCTCTCTCCTCCTTCATCTTTATGCTCACCAACACTCGAACCTCTTTGCACTCGGTTTGACTTCAATGCCTTCAGGTACTCCTCTCTCTCTCGCTCTCTCTCTCTCTCTCTCTCTCTCTCTCGTGCACGCATGCCTTCGGATCTAAGTTTCCTTGCCGAAAAATCTTCCTCTTCCGTTAATTTCAAGTTCTTATTATTCTTATATTCGGATATGAGCTTCCTTGCCGAAAGAGCCGCCTCAATCTTTGTGACTTCGGCTCCATCGAATGCTTCGGAGGCGCCGGCGGAGGAGAAGACAAGGTCTCCATGACAGGACCAGCAAGGTTCGTTAATATCAAATTGATTAATTAAAAAAATAATTTTCTTATTATTATTCCAATTTTTATTTTAACACCTCTCCGAATTCGGATCTACCTTTGTCTGTTTCAAGGGTGATTAATAGTTGCCCATACAAATCGAATACAAAATTGATATTGAGGAAACAAAAGAAGGAATTAAGAATGGCGATGAGATGGATTAGTCTAATGATTGGTTCTTCTTGAGCACTTTCATGACTTGGCTTGTCGTCGATGGTTGCTTCGAAGTTGTCACGCTGGAACAAAGAGCTCCAACTCCAAAATATAAAGTATGATAAGTCCGAAGTTTTTGTATTGCCTTCGATGGTTGCTTCAACACTGGAACAAGATTTTTTTTTTTTGGTTTTTTTAGATCTTCTTTGTTCGAAGTTGATGATCTACTTTTTCTCATCAATCAAAAGATCTTTTCTTAGATCTTTTTTCTAAAGTTGATCGATTGTTTGTTTACTAGTTGAAGTTTTTTTTGGGTTTATGTTTGATGTCTAGTACGCGGGTACGAAAAATATAAACCATCGTTGTAGGTCATAGTAAGCTAGACCTATGACGACGGTTCTTTTGAAGAATCGTAGTTATTGATTGACCTATGACGACGGTTTTTTGAAGAACCGTTGTCATAGATTGACCTATGATGATGATTCTTTAGAAGAGCCATCGTCATATATTGACCTATGACTATGATTTTTCTATAGAACCATCGTCATAGGTTCTCTTTTACGAGTGGTTGTGAACCGTAGTAAAAGATGTCTACATACAACGATGGCCACATAGACAACGCCTAATAACCGTAGTTAAAGGTCATTTTGAACCGTAGTTAAAAGTGGTTCCTGTAGTAGTGTGTTCTCCTTTAAGTGATGTTATTAGGTCTTTCGGATGTATATGTAAAATTAAGAGAACCCCTAAGAATTCTTTTGTTCTCACTTTCTATTTTCAAGGTTTTATCATAGGATTTGTGATAGTTTGACATAAGTTATTGAGTGAGATCGTAAATAATAATAAAAGACCATGGTAATTGACTACCTTAAATTATATGTTCACTTCTATTTTGTATAATTTTGTGTCATTTTCAGTTAGCATGTGCCAAGCTAAAATTGAGTATATAAGAATAACTTTTGAATTGAAGTGAGAGTATAAAACTATAACATAGATAGGAAAAAAGTTAGCAAAGGGAAGAAAACGAAAAATTAATATGAGGATATTATTAAAAGAAGAGAATAGATATATAGACTAAAACACCGATATGAATTATTAGGGAGTCAAAGTCATAGAGCATATAAACTGTGAATCTAGAGCCTAATAGTAGTTATAAATGTATTTGGAGCTAATATGATGGTCATTAGGACTGGTCTAGGTAGAGAACAAAATACTTCCTAAGAAAATTAGACTATAACAATTAATTTGAGAACGGACTATTGAACTTTATATAAAGAGATTTAAGACCTACAAGGAATAATCTAATCAAGTTATTGTTCACATGCCTATTTACTTAAGCGAGAATACAAGGATACTCTAACGGTTGTCAAGTCAATGAACATTATTAAATATTAGTAAGGGATATCAAGAGTAAGGTACGTTTATTGCCTATACTTTATGGAAACTCATATGTTATATATTTTATTACCAAAATGGTTTTCTTAATGTAAAGCAATCATTTTCAATAATATTTAACACATATTATGTGAGCTCGAACCATAATATATTATCACATCATGGTCATATTATTTATATTTGACCATTATCAATCGGACTTCCCGATTGTTCCGGGTATGTACATATGTAGGAAAACTCATGATCGTAAGGGTTCCACTCAAATAATAAACTAACAATTGTTTTATTATTTTTCTTCCTATCTTATTTATAAATGAATTTAAATGCATACTTTCACCAGGAACTTTACTTAATATTCATTTACAATAGATAGATAAATGTACTGAGCTTCGGTTCACCATTTCAAAAGATTTTTCCCTATTTTATTTTAGGTAAGGTTAATGTTGATGGAAGCAAGAAGTAGACATGTTTATTTTCGTCAACAAGACTTAGAGGCTCACAATGGTAGTCACGAATGTGATGTTTGGGAGTCGTCTATTTTCTGGTTAAATAAGTTGTAATCATAATGGTATTACTAAACTTAACTTATTATTTATGTTGTACAAGCGTGGTGCCTTAGATATTTTGAATTTTATTTTAGCAAGTGGCGTTCGTGGCTCTTCATGTTCATGTAATATTTTTTAGGAGTTGTCATGCCCTTTTGTTTTAGGGTGGTGATAACGTTTCTAAACTATTTTCCATTGTGCTAATTATTAGGTAACTAGTCATTAAAACTAAACCAGTGATTACGAGATTTGGGGCGTTATAACCAAGCATCATAGAAGTAATCCACAATCTTGAACCTGTTTTTTTCTTTGAGAACAACTAGTTTAATTTTTAAAGTCAGCTAAGACATTTCATGCTTTAAGTACAATGGTACGCTCATGTACATTTTTGGGGAAAGCGGTATGTTGCATCCGTTTGTAAGCACCTGCTCAAAAGATTTTTTTTTTTTTTTTTGGGGAAATATCGTGGCATTTGAGATGAACCAAAAGTGAACTGAAGGTCACCTTGCTTACATTATGCATTTCCAAAAACTAGTTTTTTTTTCTTACATTACATTTTATTACATTTTAGATCATTCACATAATCACTACAATAGACAACAACATAATCACAATAGTTAGAAACGTAATGATGATGGTTTATCCCCTTATCATTCATTTTAACAAGGATCTTCATATGCTTTATCTGTCATTTCAATTCTTCAATCTCACTTAGTGGATTTCGACTCAAAATTATGCCTCATGTCATCTACCCCACTTAGAAACTTGTCGCACCTCCACCATTTGCCATAAACTTTTATGGGATTATTGCTCGAATGTGATACTCTTTGTTTACCTTTAACGTTACATCTCGAGCATATTATAATTTCATTGTTTGTTGAGGATGATGACTCTTCTATTTTTTTCCGTATTATCATTTACAAAAAATAAAATTATGTTAAAAAACAAGCACAAAGCATACTAGACCGGAGCATAGTAATAAAAAAAATTAACTAAATAATATAATAAGATAATATTGCAAGGCTATTGTTTTAGAATTCACCCAAAATAAAAACGAAAACCTAATGCCAAAATTTTCTCACCACATAAGCTTCAATGACAAACAAGAAAAACAAATGAAAATGAGAAAGAAATGGAAGAGGGGAGATAAGGATGAAAAGTGGGTTAAAGAGAGGAAGGTGGACGCATTAAATAAAAGAAATTAACCTATGCACACCCTCAAATAAATAAGGACAATTTGGGTAAATCATATGGTTTATACATTTCCTGCATATTTAATCACAGAAATTGATAAACTTTGACTGGGCTCCCACAAATAGTTCCTACACAATATACAATATCTCATGATGAATTGATGAAAACTAGAGGCCTGTAAATAGTTTACATATAATGGTAGTCATCTTAGAGAAACTTTTTGAATATGACGAAGTAGTGGGTTTTATATAAGACGGTCTTATTTGTACATTTTTATGAGGTGATAAAATAGTTTTTACCGATAAAGTATTAGTTAGATGATAACAATTTCATCTCGTTTAAAAAATAAATACAAATTTAAATGTTCGGAAGTACACTCGTAGTCCAAAAGATAATATGTACCTCACTTTAGTCCAAAAAATTATAATTTTTAGGAATTAAGATTAAAGGTACGATCATTTCGATAGTTTTTTCAGTAAAAAATCTACTTCTTCCTACTCTTTTATTTAAATGTTATTAATTTCCGCTCTTACCCATTCTATTTTTTAATCCACTCATTCCTACTCCTTCTCGCTCCAGAAAAATCTCATTCAACTCCACTCCTTAGTCCTTCCCACTCATTCCTATTCCACACTCTAAAAAACTCAACCAAAAAAAAAAAAAAAAAGGATCTAAACAATAACTTAAACCAACCCAAAAATGATATTTGGTTGTGTGATGATTCATATTTGTGTGAATGAAACTTGGGTGATGCAAGGAAATTGATTCCATCACATGGGAACTTCTATTTGTGACCTATAGAAAACTATTGATCAATTTGATCTAAGCCTTTTCAAATTTTATGTTTAAGCTTTTTAATTTTCTTATAAATATTTATTCCTTTAATTTCATCTTGTTTTCTTATAAATATTTATTCCTTTCATCTTGTTTTCTATAAATTCTTCAGTCCACATATATCTATAATTTTTTAATTTTTAGTGTGTCATTTGTTTTTTTCAAATTATCACATATTCTTATGTATATTCATATAGATCTCAACATATTCTTACAAATTTGTTCTCATATCTATGCATATTTTAACTTTATGTTTTTTTGTTTAAAATTCTTATATGTTTTACAAATTCTTATTATAGAAAAATTTGTTACAAATATAAAAAATGCACTAGTGAAATTATTACATTGTACAACTAACCAATGAGGTTCTAACCTAGTGGTCAAGACCGAGGTTCTAAGTATATTAGGTTTCGTGTTCAATTCCACCTTTTTCTATTATATTGTACGCCCTTTGTGACTCCTCTACACAAAAAAAAAAAAAATCTAAAATTTTAACATAATATAATTTTTTTCCTATACTTCTCTAAATTCTTTTTGTTCAATTCTCCTTCTAACCTTTCTTTACTCATAATGCTTGTATGAACCATCTCATAACAAAAAATTTTAATATTTAATATTTCTTTAAGTAAATTTTTAATAACTAACCCTATTATTTTTCAGTAGTCAATATATCATATTTAATTTTAAAATTAACTGAACAAAATATAAATAATTCATCAAAAATAGCCATATATTAACCCGAAATATATATAATTGACCTTAAATATACTCGGATGAATATTTCATGGGTCTCCTTGAATTGACATGTCAACTAGTTCCAATCCGAGGGAGGGAATTGCGGTTGCGTATCCATATGGTCATGACATGCATTTACGCAACTCAAACGGTAATGGTGGGAAACGGCAATTAGATTTCAACAACATAACCGTCAAGGAACCCCTCACCCTCTTTCGTTTTCCTCTTTCTTTCGTTGACGGGGTCATTTTCAGAATAGAAAAACTGGGACTTGGAATTCTTCTTGCAGGGAGTAGGAATTCTTCTTGCTGGGAGTACTAGGAGTAGGAGCAGGAGTAGGAGAGATAAACAGAACGATGGGAAGCCAGTGGAATTCGTTTCCATTGGAGATCACCTACCAGGCTCTGGGATGGATCGCCTTCTTGTCTTGGTCTATCAGCTTCTATCCTCAAGTCATATTGAATTTCCGCCGTAAATGGTTTGCTCTTTCTCTTCTGATTTTGATCTTATTTCTTCTTCCGTTGGAGTTTATTGAAATGGGCTTTTGTTTTCTTAATCGAATTGATTTACATTTGTGGGGTGGCAGTGTGGTGGGGTTGAATTTTGATTTCGTGGTTCTGAACTTGACCAAGCACAGCTCATACCTCATTTATAATGCAACCCTTTACTTCAGTTCTGCTGTTCAGAGCCAGTACCGTGAAAAATATGGATCTAATGAGGTGAGCTGATGTCCCTTTTCTTTCTCTCTCTATATCCCATGTAAGCGATGGTTTCATTCATTAAATTTTCATTCATGATTATTGAGGGGCAAATGAAAAAGGTAAGAAGCAAGTTCTTATCATCATTGATTAACTTCCATTGACGTTTAATTTCTTTTTTTTTTTTGGGCGGGAGGGGGAAGGTTTATGGAACTGGCTGTTGACATTTTTCCTGGATTTCAGTGGCGATGGTGGTTAGTATTTTTCATGTCTGTCAATCTCTTCCGTGAACTGGGTGGGTATGTTTGGCACTTCCTAGAGTTGGTCATTGGTCAACTACTAACATTCGGTAAATTATACCTTACTCCTCGGAGTACATACTCCCACCTATAGATTGTTCATTCACGATAACAGAATTGTTCATATTGTGGAGCAAGAACAATTTGTAGGTGGGAATATGTACTCCAGGGTTATCATTTAATAGTATTTGATGCCTTGCAAAGAATCAAAAGTGTGGTGAATTGTTCATAGTATCTACTTGGTGTCCACTTTATTGTTGTGGCAAAATTTGTTACCATTTTGGAGAAAGGCAATTATATCAAAATACATGACTGGAAGGGGATTATGTTGATGTCTTTGACTAAACTATTGAGATTAATGTTTAGGTAAAGTTTCCTCTTCTTTCCAGAAAGAAATGTATTAATCCACATTATGTGCTTGTTACTTTATTTTTATGGCTTATACTTAACCCTTCAAAAGCACTATTCATAGTACCTCATAATCGATTTAGAGATTCCGGAAGCATTCTTGATGGTTGTTATTGTACCTATCCCACTGATTATCACCCTATTGACGTAATGATAGCAGGCTTTTGGGGGAACTAATTATGTCATCACTGGTGATTATTAAGTGAATGTTGGAAACTCATCCGTGTTGTGAACTTGCCACATTAGGCGGAATTGTAGGTTTGCTGCTTAAGGAGGCAAATATATGGGAGCCAAAGCTGCATATATCTCATTGGCTTCAACCAAGATATTTTCCTTTGTAAAGGACAGTGGGAGCTTCATATGTGTGATTAAGTTAGCAGAAACTAGTATTCTTGCTATAAATAATTGGAATTTTTCTACTGACTGCTCCCATCTCTGAATTTAAGATCTTTACGCTGCAGATACAACCACTTCTGGGATAAATGCTTATGAGGATGTATGATTGTTTTGATGCCTTCAAAATGTTTATTTGAATATTGTGGATTTGCCTAATCTCTGAAGCCTTAATCTCAGCCATTGTACAATCATTATGCATCAAATCCCTTTCTTACCTCTTCCGCATAGTTCCCCGCCCAAGAGATATGATGTACCCATCTGATGATAATTTTGTTGCAGATGATACCTGTGGCAGCGAATGATGTAGCATTTTCTATCCATGCTGTTATATTGACTGCATTCACGTTGTTCCAGATATTTATCTATGAAGTATGTTGCCCCTTCGTCATTTTCTATGGTGGAAACTGGATTTTTATAATGATTCAATCATATATGCCCTGTCTATCTTTTGTCAAATCTAATGTCATTGTGTATTAATCTCTCTGCAGCGTGGAAATCAGAAATTCTCGAAGTCTGCCTTCGCACTTGTTTCTGTAGCATGGTTGGCTGCTGCGATTTGTGTATTCATTGCTTTGCCAAATCATTCTTGGCTCTGGTTGATCTCTGTTTTCAAGTAAGACCCCTCTTCCGGTTAATATTCTAAATCTATATATTGGAATGATATGTGTGAAGGTTAAGACTTAGATTGGATCTACTTAGATCCCATAAGAACAGATGCAATTTTTCTATCTGTAATGTGGATCATTCGTATTTGATATGTTTGATTGAGATCTGCTTAGCCATGGGATACGATACTAGCAAACATCTGGTGGCATTCCAGGGGCTAAAAGATGCATTGAATTAATCTTATTTTGACCTAGGTTTATTATCTTAAGAAAACAAAATACAGTGGAATAAAATCCAGAAATATGTATAATATAAGATTTACGGCATAAGATTAGACTCAATGGTAGAAACTGAATTGTATTAAAGATCATTTTTTGATGATTCCAACATCCATTACATATTGCACAATATTGGAAAGGATGGACCTTAGATTACTCACAGTCAACTATGTCTTACTAAAGTCTTAGCCATGTTCATGTGTGTGAGTTGCCAACTTTCCGGAAATTTTGTGTGTTATTGGTTTAAAAAGAAGTGTCAAGTGTGCATGTTCATCTGAGAATGTTCAATGTCTGCCAAATTTAAGTTGGAAATTACGAGTTTAAATAAAATGCACTGACGATGAGTGACAATATAGGAAACATCCTTTCGCCTTCAGTGTTATCATTAGTCCAGCCCTTGTATCCAACTTTCCATTGCCGCTAATTACATTTTCTATTACTGGTCTAATTGGAGTGACTTCTGAAACCGAATGGTCAAGACACTAATGGTTAGTGAAATCTCATGCCCCAAGCTGGATCATGAAGGTGAAACCATCCTAATGGTTGAATTCAAGTTCCAAACTTGATCATAGCACACATATGTGAACCAGAAAAAAATTTCTGTAGAGTTTTGTTTGTGAGATAATGTAAGTTGGCATCTTGTCATTAGATTTTGGAGTTTCAGTGGTCAGCCGAAGTTTTCACTCCTTGCTCAGACAACCAGCGCCTAGAGTCTAGTGGATCTGCTCTGTGATTTACACCGAGTCAAAGCCATTGCCACCTCACAATTTTATTCATTTGGCTATTTTTCTAGCTTGTGACATGGTTGAATGGTAACTTGTATGACTTATGTTACACATGTGATGATTTCTTTTCTGAAAGTGGATTTTTTTCTTTAAATATCAATGTTGCAGCACAATTCAAGTCATCATGACGGTCATTAAATATATCCCTCAGGTTCGAGTTGGCTCTAACCTTAATTTTTGTTGCTCTGCTTTCCTCTTTTATTTCTTTTTGTTAGCTTGCCTGAGTACTCTGATGTTTGACACCCCGTTTCTGTGCTTACCAAGGCTGCACCTACCCCTTCTACATGGCTTGCCTCCCCTGTTTGGCTGTTTGTATGGTTACTTTTTGGAAAAAGAAAATGCAAATGTTTCAGTAGACCTTTTGGAAAACAATCTCTTGTTCACCAAGAGGAAGGTTGCAAATAACTGATATCTTCAATCCCATTTCAATGCAATAAGCAGCGACAATTTCAGTACTATTTTCAAGATTCAATATTACAGATGCCAATATTATTTTATTAGAAGTCTGCATATACAATGTCATGAGATTCAGTGTCTTAGAGACTGAGATATGTCAAAATAGTTGTGTTTGAGCCTTTGAGGGAAGGAACTTATCCATGGTTACAAATCAATATGTTGCTAGTCAGGTATGGTGTCTAAAAGAATTTGTTTCACAAAGAGGTAATTAAAATGTATTGTTTCACAAAGAGGAAATTAAAATGCACTTCATTACTTTGGTATGTAGGCGGTTATGAACTTCTGCAGGAAAAGCACAGATGGATTCAGCATTGGAAACATTTTATTGGATTTTCTTGGAGGTGTGACTAATTATGGACAAATGGCTGTGCAATCTATTGATCAAGGTGGATTGTTTGTTCATTCATATTGATCAACTGCATAATGCAATGATATTCCTTTTTTTCATTCCTACTAGCCAACTACATCTGCAATTATATATACTTGTTCTAAATTAATAATGTACATTTGTGCTTGTAGGTTCTTGGATGAACTTCTATGGAAACATTGGGAAGACTTTACTCTCACTTGTATGGAACTCATCCTCCCCCCGGCCACCTTCTATCTGGCAATAATTTGCTTGACCAATATTGATCTGAATTCAAACTGAACTGATCGACGAACTGAACTGACTACCCGGACCTATTGTATTTGAAATTTGCATGACTAGTATTAAATGCAATTGTCTGACAAGCTTATTTGACAAAATCAACATGAAACCTCAAAATAGCCTAAAGACCCCGCCCTCTGCTAGATCCTACCCGAATACTACATTAGTGGTGAATTCTAATCCGATTCAAAATTAACCAACCCAAAGTCCGATTTGAAAAATGGTTTTGCTAAAATACCCCCCCAACCCCTCTCCCGGCATTAAAAAACCCCTTATTCCATAGCCCCTGTTTCTCATGGAGCATGTTTAGTGATGTTGAAATGTTGTGCAGGTTTCTATTTTCTTTGATCTTCTCTTCATGTTGCAACATTATGTTCTTTATCGTGGCAACAAGCCAAGTCTTCCTTCTAAGCTTGATGAAACGAGCGAGGAGACTCTGCTGAAAGATCCTGATCATGCACCATCAAACCATATTTGAATTGGGCTTGCAGTTCTAGTTAAAAGTAGTATGATGAACAATATGGAAGCAAGTCAGTAAAGGCATAGAAAGCACACATATATCAGTTTGGTTTGATTGGTTTAGTTGGTTATAGATTTGTAAATACTTTTTCAGTTTACTGGAGCAAAAAACATATGCCACAACACAAGTGCTTATGTTATTAAAATTATACAACTGCTATGGTTCATGTGAGAATGAGTGTTCATATTTTCGGAGTCAAGTTGCTGGTAGTATACAAGTAATAGAGTTTTCCCATCACAATTTTTCGTCATTAAAAATATTTAATCTTGTACAGTATTGATATCCAAAAAGCAAAAAGAAAAAGAAAAACAATATCGATATCCCCAAAAACAAACAAACACACTGTGATATCCAAAAGAGTGCAAACATGAAGGCTAATTCATCTTCTATCCTATAGCTCTAGCCTCTAGACATGTAATTTTCTTTTTTTGAAGGTAAAAATGGTCTCAATTCATTGGTAAGAATCCATGCAGACATAGTTTTCAATCGGTATAAGACAAATTCCGATCCATATTTGTTCTTGATCCGATGGAAGTACTTTGACCAAATGGTGAGCCGCCGTGTCTCTATCCCTCTTAACATAAGACCACAAATAACTAAGGAAGTTATGGGACATAAAAAGAAAATCATCTAAAACAATATCAAAGTTACTAAGAAAAACTGGAGATTTGGAGACTCTTTGATTAAGACAAAGGCAATCCGATTCAATGTTGATCCTCTCGAAGTTGAAGCGCTTCGTTAATTGAATGCTGTAGAGGGCCGCTCTTGCTTCTGCTATACTCACTGTCCAGGTGGCTTGGACTCGTTTTACTGTTGTTTCTACCTACTACTCCCATTCCGACCCATCCACCATATTGAATTGACGCATCCACATTTACTTTTGAGTATATCTCGAGTTGGTGGTTGCCATTTATCATTCAATCCAGGGGCTTGCTTTGCGTGGTTGTTCAGCTCCTCACTTCTCAGTTTCTTCATCTCTTGGACAATTTGTGAGGCCTTTTCTCGGGGTTAAGCTCAGAGCCACACTAATTTTCTTTGAAGAACTTCAAAATATATATAAAAGTAACATCCGTACTATTTAGTAAAAAAAATTAATATTAGAGATGTTAGAGGCAACAACTCTTTATAATAGGATAACAATGTGGTTGAAGAAAGATATATATACTGATAATGATTGTCGCCTTATGAAATCATCGTAATTTATGTAAATCTCTACCTTACATTTATTCCGAATCAATCACAACCCATCATTTTTATCATTTTTAATTAAATATAAAAATATATTTTAAAAACCAAATAAATAATTTTAAAGTCAATTAAAGTTTATAAATAGAGTTGTCTTTAGTGGTTATCAAAATTACTCGCCCCTTTTTTGTTATTGGAAATTATTCAACCGTATCCTATTGACAACGTCCATTATTGCCGGCAACTCCCATCCCCTCCATTGTTGCCGCCCTCCCCTTCAAGTTTTCCAGGGAGAAGCTCCACCCCTTTCATCTCTCTCTACCTTCCCAACACCTCTATTCTCCCTCTCCGGCGATTTCCACCGTCATTTCTGACGACATCTTTACCGCCGATAACAAACATCCATCATTGTAAACTCCCAGCTATCCACTTTACCAGGGAGAAGTTGCACCAGATATTACTCCATTTTATTTTTCAAACATTGACTAAAGAATGTGTCAAATTGTCAATGCTTAGCAGCACCAATGATTTTCTCTCTCTCTTTCTGTGTGGGGTTTTTTTCGTTGACAACTACGTGCCCAGGACTTCCTCATCAAGGGTCGCCATGAACCTTGCAATTGGTGATTTAAATATTGTCCAAATCGCTATTATATTCAACAAAAATAGACTTTGAATGGCATGTATAAGGATTCACATTATTCAATTCACTTCAGATTTATCCTATATATTGCAGGTTCTCTTGAAAACTTTTTTTTTATTTTTTAAAAAATGTTAGAATGCAAGAATAATTCTCGTGGAGTATATGACTGTATAAAGAAATGTCAGCTAGGTTTTTAGCTCTTAAGGATTCAAATTATTCAATTCTAGTGAGTTTTATGTAGAACGATCTTATTTGCAGATAATTACTATTTTGCCTTATGTGATGTAAAGGGATTTTTTTCATTATAATGCATATATTTTACAAATTCTAGTAAATTGTCTAGTGATTGATGTGGTGTACCCAGCAACTTATCTATTTTCAACATAAGGAGAATGTCCAAAAAATAAAGGGCAGTACTAGTTTTATTCGAGACCACCCCTTTAAATAAGTGTCATTTTACAAAAATTATGTTTTAGCTTTCATCCAAATTATCTATATCTGAATGAGCTGTAAAGAGTAATAAAACATGAATACAATATGATGGGGAAGGGAAGAATCGAACTAGAGAACTAATATGCCCAAGATCTTAATCTTAACTATTAGGTCAAAGACGTAATTTGGTATATTGCATGTATTCTAAAGAGTAGTTTAACAATTATTGAAAGATCTCCGAGCAACTTCTAGTGAAATGAGCTGGAAATTTCACAGAAGCAGCTTGCAGAAATCAATAAAGAAGATGGGGATATCATAAAATAGAACTGCATTAGTTAAATCCTTTTGACTAATCAAACCCAAAATAATATCCATATCTGATTAGAACTTAACTGGGTAGCCACCAACATAAAAAGAAAGGCCATATCTGCTGACTTTCTTTGCCATTGCTTTGCTAGCTTAGCCAATAGCCAAACCCCCTTCCTTCCCCTTCTCTGCCTCTCTCTGTTTCCTTTTGCTCATCTGCCTTGGAATCAGGTTCATTCTCTCTCTCTCTCTCTCTCTCTCTCTCTCTCTCTCTCAATCTCTCTCTCTATTGCACACACTCATTTTGTTCATAATCTTCATAATCATCTGCAAGTTTACATCTAAGAGGTTGGTTTTTACAAATATCGAGTTGAGAAAACACTTCTCATGCATAAGTCATAAGGTTGTTTCCCTTCTAATTTAATTAACCATGTTTTTATAGTGATATTTTCATAGAGGGTAATAGGGCACCTAATTGTATTATCAAATTAGGATGTGTTATGAGGTTTAGAATTACCTTTGAAAGAATTTTTATGTATACTTATTGATGAAAATATTAGTAGAACTCGTGAGAGAAGGGTATCTAATATTCTTTGTACTTACCGTCTTATTTTAGTTGTTTATCGGTGAAGGAAAGAAAGCCTAATCATTAAGGTGATACAAACCAAAAGATTAAAACATAGATGTTAAGATTTGTTAATTTAATATAGTACAATATTCTAATTAAAATGATGATTTAAAACTAAGATAATATTCTCATTATTATGACCCCTTTTAAAAAACAAATTAAGATGAGTCATAAAAAAACTAGTACAATACAATATCGGTGTACGCAAGGTAAAAGGAATTAAACCTAGTCTTACTCATATTAAGACAACTACGTAGGTGTATCGTGGATTTTGAAGTGTCTCTCTTTATTAGCTTACACTGGTAATATATATGTTTCACTACTATTATCGTAGTTGACTTTCTTGGATCTCCAAATGTGTATTATCACCTTTTACCATTATTTTCTCACAAATACAAAATAGATAACTAAAAATATTTTAGAAACTTTAGCAGAATTATTTTGCTAACAATTTGTTGAAACATTAAACTCATTAATTTTTTAATTAAATTTTTTTGAAATTAAATTTAGTCAAAGTTTACAAAATTTAACCATATATACAAAGTTAATTACGACAATAATAGCGCGATTGAGTTAAAGTTTTTGTGCACTGCGAGATTAGATGAGATAATTC
This sequence comes from Talinum fruticosum, assembly GCA_021018815.1. Lineage (NCBI taxonomy): Eukaryota > Viridiplantae > Streptophyta > Magnoliopsida > Caryophyllales > Talinaceae > Talinum > Talinum fruticosum. Next base: position 8,940,827 of record JAITYX010000004.1, on the reverse strand, counting down.
TTTTCCCTACTATATTTTTGTAAATTTCTAATTCTACTACTAACTGTATGTTGATTTTAAAATTAGTGAATCCTAGAATGAGAAATAGCATTTAACTCAAGCTTTTGTTGGGACATTAGATTCAATTTTAAAAGAAATTGTATTCATAAAAAGTACTTTCAATTCTTCCTTAACTATGTGCGTGTGTTATAATTACTCAAATTTGTTTTACAGTCTACTTGGCAATTTATGATATCAATGTGGTTAGAAAAGCAAGTGTAGTTTCCATGAAGTTTTGATTTGAGCTTCTATCCTTTTACTATGTACATTACACACATAAAGTCTGGTCATCAATTTAACCTTAACCTGGTTGGAATTTTAGGAGGGCTTGAGTAAGCACTGCACTAAGCACATTAAAGCTAAGAATAATGGGGAACATGTTGTGCTGCGTGCAAGTAGACCAGTCCACCGTGGCAATCAAGGAAAGATTTGGAAAGTACAACGATGTACTCGAGCCAGGTTGCCATTGCGTTCCTTGGTTCATCGGTGATAAGATCACTGGCAAGCTCACCCTCCGAGTCCAGCAGTTGGATGTCCGCTGTGAGACCAAGACCAAGGTCTCTCCCTCTCTCCATCTCTACATGCTAATCTTTTCTTAACCTGGATGTACTCATGTAGTCATATCCATTTTTGGAAGAGTAAGACCCATCCACAAGTTTCAGGTTTTATTTTGATGGTTATATGTCAGAGTAGTTAATACTAAGAGTTATTACTGTTTCAACAACTCATTCAAGGATAAAACAACATCAGAAAGATGATGTAACTAAATGCGATTTGAATGGGTACAGAGCAGGTGATCGATAACACTGTATAAAACTTGTGATCATTGCAGGACAATGTATTTGTCAATGTTGTTGCTTCAATTCAATACCGTGCCCTGGTCGAGAAAGCAAATGATGCATTCTACAAGCTGAGCAACACTCGCTCCCAGATTCAAGCCTATGTCTTTGATGGTACATAGTATAAAAGAAATAATACCAAATGATTCAGTTCAGAAACTGAAATCTTTGAAGGAAATAGGTGGTTTCTGATGCTCTTTCTTCTGACTTATTTCAGTGATCAGAGCCAGTGTTCCAAGGCTAAACCTGGATGATGTGTTTGAACAGAAAAGTGAAATTGCCAGAGCAGTTGCTGAAGAACTCGAAAAAGTAAGTAACTTCCATGTAACAATAATTTGAGTTGTGGGAAATCTAGAGGTATTCTGAACTGTGAATTTCCTCAGGCTATGTCTGCTTATGGATTTGAGATTGTTGAGACACTCATTGTAGATATTGAACCAGATGAACATGTCAAGCGGGCTATGAATGAAATTAACGCAGGTGTGTAAGAGTACTATCATCTGCTTTAGAATTTAGACCGTTCATTAGTGCCATTCTCTGCCATGCACAAATTGCATAGACCTAGTAAGTTAACCCGTATTTGACCACCTGACCGCAAATAAGATTAGAAATAATGTAACTAGAAATTTTGACCCTTGGCTGAATTGAGACCACCATCCTGACGAGATTACCTGTTTGCCAAATCGAGAACTATACGTATAAAAGCAATGTTTTCAAGAAATAACTCCAATGCACATTTCGAGTGCAAAGAGCCAAGCTAGTGATCCTCCTTAGAAACTGAAAAAAGGCAACACGAGATTTTACTAAAAAGGAGTTTTTGGAAACGTGACAGCTGCAAGATTAAGATTGGCAGCAAATGAGAAAGCAGAAGCAGAGAAGATCATACAGATCAAGAGAGCAGAGGGAGAGGCGGAGTCCAAGTACCTTGCTGGAATGGGTATAGCCAGGCAGCGACAAGCAATTGTCGATGGTCTCAGAGATAGTGTATTAGGATTCTCAGTGAATGTTCCAGGCACCACAGCCAAGGATGTCCTGGACATGGTCCTCGTCACTCAGTACTTTGACACCATGAAGGAGATAGGGGCCACTTCCAAGTCTTCAGCTGTTTTTATTCCTCACGGTCCAGGAGCAGTACGCGACATTGCCACCCAGATTCGAGATGGTCTGCTTCAAGGATCATCTGCCAATATATGACAATTCCTCTCTTTGGTTCATCTCTTGTCTCCATTGTGAAAAGGGTCATTTGCGCAGATTTCTGTTTTCAGTTCTTTGATTTTGTGATTGTTTTTCGACTTTCTGAGGACCCTTTAAGAAAACTCTGTATTCATATACCTATTTGTGTGAAAAATCTCACAGAATCTGTCTCTGTGGTTATGTTTAAAGTTTTTTGCTATTTTTCCCCATATTTTTCACTTCCAAATTAGACAAGCTAAATTAGTGTTTGGTTAGACAGTTGTTTGAAAGAGTTGTTTGGCCCCAAACATCTCTTCCCATTAGCCTTTTGGAAGAATTATTTGTAAAAATGACATATTTGTCCAAAAGTTTAGAGAAATTACGTTATATGCCACCAACCTATATTTCATTATTATTATTATTATTATTATTATTATTATTATTATTTTTAATTTAAATTGAATATAATAAATATTATATTAGGTAGAAAATGAATAAAATTTTTGTAAAAATAGTAAGAAAATAAAGTTTTATAAATGAATATAATTTATATACATAACATAATATAATTATATTTGAAAAAATAAAATGATCAATAAAAATAATATTTATTTATTTAAAAGACAACTTAGACATAAAGACATAAATAAAATTCACCAAATATTTTTTCCTCAAACAGCTATTTTACGAAACACTTTTTCAAGAAATAGCAAATTTAAACAATTAATGCAAACAAATTATTCAAAAACTAACAACTAACAACTGCTTGCTAAACATGGCGTATTTGGTACTCGATTTGCTGATCTTAAAGTGTATGTAGATTGAACCTCATCAAAATTTACATGAAACTCTCTCATCTCACTGTAGCGTTCCAATCTTATTGGATGTCTCCCAAGAGACAAAACTCTCTTATCTCTTTGAGGATAAATAATTTCTAAATTCCATCTTGACTTCTTCAGCATACACTTCTACATCCATCCTCGCCATCAACTTTGATAATACTCATTTAAATAATTGCCAAATTGGTGGTATTAACAATTAATTTTCGTTTGGACTTTCAAGCCAATACAAAGATTGGCATATTTCCCTTGGAAAATTTGTTCTGTTTTTTCATATTCTTTCAAATTTCTCCCCCTTTTTTTTTTAATGGGTGATAGGTGGAAAATACTGTTGAAGGGTAGAATGTGCACAAGAAAAGTGATTTCCATTTGAACCCATGCTTGAAGTTTTAGCCCCCATAACTATGGAAGTAAATCAATTAGTCCATTGAATTATAGTATAAATTGACATTTGGGGAACAATTTAAAAAGTGGGGTTATCGAGTGATGAAATGACATAAAAACCAACCAGAAAGTAAAACCGTTTCTTGCATTTGATCATCTATTAGTAAGAGTCGAACTAACTAGTAGTTTATAGGTGCACAGCTCTTTTAGTGTAGATTTTCTCTATTTACAAGACTCAAATTCTTAACCATGTTTAAGTTAAAAAGTATCGATAACATTCGAGCAAATTTACACGGTTATAAATTCAGAAGGTAATTTGTATATGTTTTCTTCCCAAACCATTCAATACAATTACACCAATAGGACATCTAATTAAATGTACAATAAGATAGAAAAAGTTAAAAGTGAAGGAAAAATCTTTATCAAGTTTTTGATATTTTGGAGTGGAGTCTGAACACAGAAAGAAGACACCAAACTTGTTTAAAAGTATATGTTTATCCAAATGCAGTTATGAAAGTTATAAGTTGGTCATACAAGCAAACAAAAAAGAAAGCCAAGTTTCCAACTAAATTTGGTCAAATGAGCTGGAAATTACCTTACAAGGCAACCAGCATTTTGCAGGAATCAATAAAGAAAAGGGATTAAAATAATACTACTAATACTACTAATACTCCATTGATTAAACCCATTGACTAATCAAAATAATAATGATTACTAATTCCCAATTTGAAGTTCTGAACTGGGTAGCCACCCACCAACATAAATACACAGCAATGCCTTAGACTCTTTCTTTGCCATTGCTTTGCTAGCTTAGCCAATCTTCCCCTTCTCTCTGTCTCTCTGTTTCCTTTTGCTCATCTGCCTTGGAATCAGGTTCTCTCTCTCTCTCTCTCTCTCTGTGTGTGTTTGGGTTGGGGGAGGGATAATGGAATTAGATTTTACTGTAGTCACCTTACTCTAAGGTGACCTTTGAATAAATAGTGGTAAGATAACGGATAAATCACTTAAAATGATTTTTTTATAATTTTTAATTTTTAATAAATAAATAAATTATTAGCCATTAAAAACTATTCAAAATATTAACTCATGAAATTTCCATGATCCATCTCACTATATCGATCATTGTTAATCAGATGGTTTAAACAAAAACATGTAGTTTTGCTATATGTGTTAGAACTTGAAAGTTTTTTTGTTAAACTTGATTGCCCAAGATGTTTGACAGATTGCTTCACCTTCGCTTGCCACCCTCGTTATCCGAGTTCGATTGTAGGTGGGTGTCAAATTTCCACTGGTATGAAGAGCTTGTGTGCCCCCTTTGGGTTCTGTCATGTATCCCCTCAATGCGTGTAAATCTACTATGCTTATATCTTATAGAGGGGGTCCACTTATCGGTTTAAAAAAACAAAAATTGGTAAATTTGATTGTTTGGAATAAGTGTTTGATTCATAACCCTCTTTTTTTCTTTATAATAAAGGATAAATTTTATTTATTGAAGGGAATGTAGAATCTACAATAAAAAAATTAAATAGATTCATAATTAAAATAATAAAATAAATCTTTTGGAAAAAAAAAAACTAATTGAAACTCTTATGAATACTCTTTTTCCACTCAATCATTGTTCCGTTATACGAGTCTCTACCGAGAAGATATACAAATTTTATAGAACCTTCTCATCGAATAGATTTATTTATTAGAATCCGAATTTGAAAGATTGATTCATAACGCTCCTTAATTTTAGCCATTGAGAAGAATGATTGACTGATTGCCAGGGAAAGTAAAAAAGAAAACAAAAACAACTCTTTTTCCTGGACAAGAATGGACCCAGTAGAAGCTAATTTGAATGAGGCATCACTACTAATTCTTGTTTATTTGTTTTAGGACTACGACAGAGCTAGCTCAACATGGGGAACTTGCTTTGCTGCGTACAAGTAGACCAATCCACAGTTGCAATCAAGGAAAGGTTTGGAAAATACAACGATGTGCTCGAGCCAGGGTGCCATTGCGTCCCATGGTGCATTGGTGACCAGATCACTGGCAAGCTCACTCTTCGAGTCCAGCAGTTGGACGTCCGCTGCGAGACCAAGACCAAGGTATGGCCTTTTTCTCCTCCCTCAATTCCTTTTTTCAGTACATATTTTTACATATATATGTGGTTATATCTCATGTAACATCTGTCGTGTTTGAAAAGAATAAGACTAGATGAGTTTTATGAGTTTACAGGTTTTATCCTAGTTTTATGGTGTTCAAAGATTGGATGACATGACAACATGACTTCTAAATGGGTACAAAATGTGAGACAAATTGAGTTTAAGTCTAGTTTACTTTAGTAAGAAACTGATTGTAGATTGCATGATAAGCCTGCAATGCAAAGAATATATGGGTTACTAGGAACCGGCTTTAGCTTGTTTCTCAAAGATAGAGATAACATTGCATACATCTAGATTCCCCAAAATCTGAATTTGCGAATGAAATGTGCCGACTAATTTAGGCTTTTGACAGCATTAGAGTGTTCTCACCTCAATTGCTCATATTAATGTCATCAAAAAATTCTACTCACTAACTCGCAACCTGCAAATTTATTAATATAAGTTACTGATTCACGTGGAGTTGTTGAAGTTACTGATTGGTGATATTAATGCAGGACAATGTATTTGTCACTGTTGTTGCTTCAATTCAATATCGTGCCCTGGCCGAGAAAGCAAGCGATGCATTCTACAAGCTGAGCAACACTCGCTCTCAGATCCAGGCCTATGTCTTTGATGGTACGTACACAGTATAAATCCATAGTACAGAAAACAATCAATACCAAAATGCTACTCTCAGAAAATGAAAACTGATGGAAGTAGGTATCTTCTAATGCTCGTTTGTTTGGCGTGTTTCAGTGATCAGAGCTAGTGTTCCAAGGCTAATCCTGGATGATGTGTTTGAGCAGAAGAGTGACATTGCCAGAGCAGTTGCTGATGAACTCGAAAAAGTAAGTCATTTTCATGTTATGGTATAGTTTGAGGTGTGGGAAATCTAGAGGTCTTCTGAACTGTGAATTTTCTCAGGCTATGTCTGCTTATGGATTCGAGATTGTTGAGACACTGATTGTGGATATTGAACCTGATGAACGTGTCAAGCGAGCAATGAATGAGATTAATGCTGGTAAGTAATAGTCCCATCAACCACTTGCTGAGCATCTCAGGCATACTTCTATTTTCATTTTAACCAGCAACCAGCTTATGAACACTAATGCTATTTTGTGCCAAATCTGCATATTTTATAGACCTTGGAAAACTGACTCATATCTAATTGTTTGATCTCTAAGCAGACTCAAAATCAGGTCTCAATTTTGACCCTCACCCAGATTGACAAACCAAACTGAACTTTACCCATCAATTGCCTAATGATATTGATTGCATTTTCCTGCCTAAGTCATTGGATATGTAGGCGCCAACCTAATGTGATCCAAAACCAAGATAACCAACTTATGCCAAACTTAGACCTGTGTATTCCACCAGCTCTTCTAACTACAGGACCTATTTGCTAGATCTAAAACCATATTTACAAGACCCATGTTTTTGAGAGTGTAAGAGCAAATAACTGCAAAATAGGTAACTCAATTTGGACCCAAAACACAAATCACACAGAACCAGACCCCTAGTTTTCCTGCAAAGCTTATTTCTTTGCAATACAAGCACGTTAGATTAAACATTAATGAACCCAAAAATGACCAACCTGAATCACAGTCCTATTTGTTTGAACATAATCGAAACTGAACTGAAGTCGACTTGATCTCAACCCGGCCTGAACAGCCCGCTAGTGAACTCCACATAAAATCCTACTAACGAAAGAGTTGATGAAAACATGGCAGCTGCGAGATTAAGGGTGGCTGCAAATGAGAAAGCAGAGGCAGAGAAGATCATACAGATCAAAAAAGCAGAGGGAGAGGCAGAGTCCAAGTACCTGGCAGGGCAGGGTATAGCCAGGCAGCGACAAGCAATCGTCGATGGTCTCAGAGACAGTGTGCTGGGCTTTTCAGTTAACGTTCCTGGCACCACTGCCAAAGATGTGATGGACATGGTCCTTGTCACTCAATACTTCGACACCATGAAGGAAATCGGAGCTGCTTCCAAGTCTTCAGCTGTGTTTATCCCCCATGGTCCTGGTGCAGTACGTGATGTTGCCACCCAGATCCGTGATGGCCTGCTTCAAGGGTCATCCGCCCATATATGACTAATTCTCTAGTCTTTGACTTAGCAAACTCCTCTGATACTGTGACGAGGCCAGCTGTGCAATTTTCTGTTTGTAGTTTGCGACTTTGTACTTGTTTTTCAGCTTTCTCAGGATCCTTTCACAAAGGGGAAACTCTATACTCTTTTATGTGTGGATTTACTCATAGTATGTGCACGTATTGTTTGAAAGCAAGTATTGTGTATGTATTGTGGTTACATTCAAGTTCTTTATCATTTGTTTTTCTTTTTTTTTTTTTCCTTATTATGGAAACCGATTTGACATATACACTAACGAAGTTTTTATCTAGGGCCCTGATCACGACATCATATCCCCTCCCTCCCAAAAGTTGTATTGGCTTTTTTACCTCACTCAAACCCCTTCATTAACAAGGGTTAAAAAAATACAGAAATCTATTTGCGAGCAGATAGCCATGAGCATTGTCTGACTTGTACCAAACCCTTTACCATAAAACTTGTCCATGACCAAAATGCTAATGGATGACCATTGCATGTAAACTATGGGTCCTTTCTCCATGTAAATGATTCCAGATGGCCTCAGACTGATGCCCAAACCTAGACCTCCATATCGACCAATAATGCCCTTAGCATACTAATTCAGGGACTATTAGATTGAGTAAAATACAGGAAGCCCAAAGAGGAGTACGGAATAGCAGAACATTCTAAAGAAAAGTGAAACATCATCAACACCAACGTGAAAGATCTGAGGCAAAAACCCTTCCAATTAAACTCGAACCTCTTCTCTAATACTCAAATAGTTATCCACCAACCATCAACACAGCTGGTAGGGTATCAAAACTAAGGAACTGGTAAGTGCTGAAACAGGTTTGTTGATTATTTTTACAAGCCAAAACCCACCTAAAATAATGTCATGAGCAGAAAGAACATTCAACTGTATGGTGCTACTAGTGCTTTACGTCATCGGCCTCCGCCATGGCACATTGATGAAAATGAAGCTCATGGCTTAAGAGCCAATGCCAATCCAACCTTTGCAGACTTCTCAATGGCCTTGGTGTCCACCTCGGCAGAGATGGTGACAAGTGACTTTGGACGCCATTCGTGCTGGATTAGGGCACTAGCCTTGCCAAAGTTGTTAATGCGTGCCTTCAAATTGGTCAATGGGTCTATTGCATGTTGAGCACCTACGGTGATGGTGTTCTCATTGGTAGAGAAACTGTGTGCCAATTCCGCACCTACTGCTGAGTTGCTCAGTGGACTCACGTTATGGTAGTAGGAGGCATTCAGAGTGTCACCTTTGTCATTCCTACAGCAGCAATCACAGAACTTAAATCACAGGTCACTATCAAGTAGAAGAAAATTTTAAGACCATTGATTCAAAGAAACTAAAAGCAGCAGCCAGATTCTTAAAATACTAAGTTTGTTTCACCCTCGTAGTCACATGCATCAGACATAATACAATACTATCTCATATCCAAGGGTATTTAAATACCTTGATGTGTGTTGATGAAAATGCGGGGTAACAGTGAGAGAAGTAGCTAACAAGATTTGCAACCATTTTTTGCTGGTCAAAAGATTTTATATTTTGCTATATCGCCCAGAATATTCCATGTTAAACTTGGTTCTCATATGAAACAAATAAACTAACAATATTTAGGAACAACTAAATGTATTAGCAACAAGATCTTTGCCAGATTAACACTCACAAGGTAAGCGCAGCAATCAGATCTGCATTGGTAAAGCTCAATCCAGCATTGCATTTGGTGAAATTTCCAGTTTTGGTATCAAATGAGACGTCAGTCCCCAAGGCCAACATATTGGTCCCTACTACACCAGAGAAGTTTACAATTGGGTTTGCAGTCAAGCCAACGCTGGTACATATCCCGGCATAATCATGCAGGTACTGAAGTTCAAGCTGCACAGAGTTTCACCAGTAAATAAGCTCACAGAATCCTCCATGGTACTGCTACATTATAAACCTGCACATGCGCAAGCAAGACAGCAGAGTACAAAATCAATATATAAATGCTTACCCTGCCAGACCTTTGGTCAGGAACCCTGAAGCTCAAGATTGTCCTCAATCCAGGTGCAACATCATCAACGGTGAAGGTTGTTGATAACTGAAAACAGCACAAGAAATGAGCAACAGGATCAGCAAGACGAATAGATCCCAAGTACCAATACTTCTCCATCTCCATTTATTACATCTTTTTTATTTTTCCCAACATAAAAACAGGATGACAGTGATACAACAGAAGGGGAGCTCGAGCATCAATACTCCCAAGAGAACCAGAAAACTTAAGATAGCAAATATAACATAACATCACATCACATCATTAACTATGAAAATCAGACCCAAGATATGAGGCAAAATGGACTGTGCTAGGCAAATAATCTAACCAACAAGGACCCAGGCCATCACCCATCCATGAGTATTACATGTTATGATCTCGTACAAAAATATAATGAACTGCTGACACCAGTGGTTACTCGTCATAGTTACTTAAAAAAGAAACAAACCCTAGCTTGTAGCTACAAAATGTCACATTCCTACATTTAATCAGATATTTAATATTCCAATGGAATGAAATCTGCATAGCAACTCATATGTGATACTATATGTTATGACACTCATACTAATCAGATTCATAATACTATGCTATCGTGCGATTGGTCAAGTGACCCCACAATGGACTTTCTCATCAATTAACCTGTTAACATGCTTGAAAGCCAATTATGACAATCAATTCGGAATTGGGATTCCATGACCCTAAAATAAATACAAGCTCAAATCAATGAACAACTTTGAAAGAAAAATAAATTAGATCAGTACCATGAAATCAGGATAAGCTCCAAGACAAATTGACATAAGTTTCCAAAAATAATGTTTTCCCAAATCTGGAAATCTCTGGGCAATAATTTCTCACAATAGACTAAAAATTTATAGTTATTCTTCAATTTTTGACTTTATTTTTTTTTTTTTTGGGGGGAGGGGGAGGGCTAAAGAAAAAATCTAATTCCTGAGGTAAATGACTCTTGTTTACTGTTCACAGCAAAAGATAAAATCCTAGGTTCAAATTATTTCATGCACCAAATGCCATATCCAAATGAGGATTGCACTCCAACAGAACAAGAAAAAAGGTCTATAAAAACTCACATTCGAGTTAGTATCCACTTTAACATCTGTTGTGACATTCTTGTTCTTCAGCTGTGTGTTAACATCAGCCAGGAAGAGATCCCCTTTTTGGTACCAGACGAAGTAATGGCCTGCAAGGAGACAAGAACTGTCACAAATAGAAAAAAGACACTTGCAATACTATCACTCAACACAACGTGCAAAGAGAATCACTGCAATCGGGACTCAAACTTGTCAAAGAATACAATTTAACTCAGCATGTCAATTTCAACAAAGAGTAGATTCTAAGGAAGGCAATCACTACAAAGAAACGCAAAATCTGCACCCATATAGGCATGAAGAATACAGTGGCTTTCTTCCTCTCTCTCTCTCTCTCTCTCTCTCTCCCTTTTGGGGCGGGGCGGGGAGGGGTTGGGACAGGAAGGGGCTTCATCAGGTAGTCCAACTACAGACCCCATCTCTCATGGGGAGACCGAATCAGAAAAGACACCAAAATAGAAGGGAAAAGACACCAAAATGGGACTTAAACCCACAACTTCTTCATGGAAGGCAAAGCAAACCCACTGTTTCCTAATGATTGAAGACATTAGGCGCAGCATTATAAAGGCCATGAAGATTAATCTGAACTTCCCCATACAGTCACGACGGAAAATCAAAGCTGCATAGGAGCAAAGTAGCTAGTGTACATGAACAATATCTGTCTTGATCCATCCTGACCGATTTTCCTTCCTCCTTAACTAGTATTTGCAAGAAAAGGAAAGAAAGCACCATATTTTTATTTCTTACTAATGTTCAATATCTGACCTTCAAAAAGAAACTTACTACTAGTTAGGTAGATCTTGTACTCCCACGAGACACTTACTAATCATGCAACAAATCCTTCAAGAAACCAGAACAAATGAAGCGCGAAACAATGCATGCTAATCATCCCTCTTTGTTTCTTTGCCTTAATCTCTACTCATCCAAAAGGAATTTGACCTTGGAGATGATGAAACCAGAGCCAGAGCAAACCAATTAACCCAATCAAGGTAGCACAAATGTCTAAACTCATCAAAGTAAATGACAACTGTAGACTGGGCGTTCCTCATCATTTACAGTGTAACACAAATTTGCTTTCGCCACAAACACATCAGTTGAACAGCATGAAAAGGGAGCAACTAACAGTCTAATTAGAGGGTACACTAATGCATAAACCAACTCTTAGGAAGAAAGCTAAAAACTTCATGTAATGCACATTTTTACTATGTACCTTCTCAAGGGGACAATCACAGTAAGGCCATAAGTAACAAAATGCAATTCACTATCTATGACCCACAAACATTATAGTGGACCATACCAATAATCGGTCGCTACTATACCACCAAGTTTAGCTAATGACTTGATCCGTGCACCATACCAAATTTCCTCCGAGGAGCCATTTTTATATTTCTTTTTTTCTTTTATTTCCCTTTTTAGGGGAAGGGGGTTCAGAAATTTCCGCCTGCTCTTGCGTGAAGCATACCCTTCAATAAGTCTCGTTTCCATGTTAAATGAGTGTCATGAGTAGCACTGGTAATAATCCGTCCGACCCGATAGTCCGAATTTGTCCGACCCCAAAAAAACCATGTCCAATCAAAAATTTGTCCGAATTTTAAATTCGGACAATCGGTCATGTCCGAATTGAAATTCAGGTCGGAATCAAGTTTGATAATTCGGTCCAGGTTGTCCAAATTTTGTGACTTATTCAGGTTCGGACAAATTTGGACAATCGGACAACCAGGTTTGGACATTCGGTCATTCGAATTTAGGTATAATTTAGTCTAAAATCTACAAAATTTTCAATAAAATGCTTGGACATTCGAGTTCGGACATCGAAAATTTGGATTCGGATTCGGTCATATACATAGTTTCAATTCAATTTTCAAAAGTTCATATCACAAATTCGGACGTTGAGGTTCGGACATCAGACATTCAGGTTTCAGGGCGTCCCAATCTGGGATTCAGACAGGTCAGGTATTGTGGTTTTGTCCAAATGTCCAAATTGTCCGAACCCTAATTAACCCCAACCCGAATTTGGGACTGACAAAGACACTAATCAAGCTGAACACTTTCCAGTAAATTGCAAATAACATATTCGTAGAAGTTCCTTTACAGAAAATCAGAACCCTCAAGCACGGCTCAAACCAAGCACCCCCAAGTAACCACACTTTGTATCAAACCCGAAACAAAACATGATGGAAAGAGACTATAAAGCATCAGCCAGAAAATCATTCACAATGCGAGCAACTTCTAGAAAAACCACAAAATTAGGATTGACCACTGGCATATGCCATTCAATGTTCCCAAATTCATCACATTACCATTAAAAAGAACAATTGCAGCAATCACCACTTCAACTTCTTTTTCAAGCTACCCAACGAAGCTGCTACCCAATGATTACAGTGACCACTTACCCCCTACATGCTTCGATCATTACTTGACCACAATTCAATCGGAAACGCAAGCAACAACGCAAAATTCAAGCTCATTTACTTAGATTCGAGCTATCAATCAGCAGAAGAATCAAATCGAATCTACAATAAAGAAATCGTTGATTATTGGGAACTTACAACACCAGTATCAGAGTAAGTAGTTATGCTGAACTTCTGGTCAGTCTGATAATCCTTGTAAAGAAGATCTAATTCAAAGCAAAAGCAGAAAGAGGTAAATCCTACTACCATTCACAGCGAAAATGGCGAAACCTTGACCAACGAATAACAGAAAGAAAGTGTACGAAGAGCAAGAGAAGTATATGAGAAGAGAGAAAAAGGACCTCGAGCCTTCTTGCCGATGTCGCTGTAAAGCCCGGGACCCTTGGCCATGGCTTCGAGCTCTGAAAATGGCGGACAAAGATGAACAACAAGACACAGAAGGAAAAGAGGGGTTTTAGTCCGTGTAGGAATGAATAAATGAAAACGAACCGAGGGTTTATATAGCTAGGAGAAGCCCTAATGTTTATTTTTTAAAAACAATTATTTAGCCGGGGTTATTTTCAAGCGGTGTGATATCTAAAAACAATCTAGAACGTTCGTCGCGAAATATTTTGCCGATGGCTTCGTTGTGGCCGTTGGATTGGATCATTTCTGCAGATGGAGGTTGTCTTGAGGAAAAAGCCATGGTGACTTAAAAATTCAAGGAAAAAAAAAGGTTTCTTTATCAAAAAGAAACCTAACGGATAGCACACAAGATTTGTGTTTTGCTTTAAAAAAAATTGAATTTTAGCTCGATTAACTTAAAAATGTACTTATGTAAAACATAATAAAACAATTTAACATAAATGAAGGTGCATAGAATTGATGTAGACTGATTTATACTAAAATTTATATCACAATCTTAAATCTATAAATTTCGACTATTATGTATAGAAATATTTTTACTTTTTAAAAACCTACATTTTATTTTCATGGTCACTCTTCTTAAAAATATATATAATTTTTTCTTTAAAAATGTCAAGTTATCCGATTTATAAACCGGTGTCCATAACTTAAGTATTGGAGTTAAACTCGAATATGTGATAATAATTCTTAAATGTTTCAACGTTTGAATAAATTGATGTCTACAAACACAAATAAATTTAAGTGTTTGCATAATATATGGCCGAGAGGATAGAGACTAAATAATGATAAAACTCGTTAATTAAAATTGTTGTGATTTCGAGAAAGGAGCTACAAATTAAATGTTACATGTCCATGGGAATTAATAAATAGTATAAACTAGTTTTTCACTAATACATAAATGATTTTTTTATTACAAGGCTTTTACAACGGTTAAAACAAAAACTATCATGAGGCGGTGATATTTTTGTAAATAAAGTTCACCTACTACTACAATTCCTTAATTGAACTGTAATAATAGATCGAGTCATCAACTTTTTACTATGATTCATTGGAAAAACTGTTGTAATAGATATTCTTTATTATTACAGTTCTTTTATTAAACTATACTTAAAAATTTACATTTAAATAAAAAATACTGTAGTAATATGTATATTTATTATTATGGCTATCTCGTTCAGCTGTAGTAAAAAGTCTCACATTTTTTGGGGCTTTAGATGTGCTAAGTTCAAAATCCTAATTTGATGCCTTTTCCTCTCTCTCTCTCCCTCTCAGCGCAACAATGGAATTCTCTCTCTCCTCGCCTCCTCACGGCCACCTCCCACTCATTCAGCTCTCAGCGCAACATTAGAATCAGGCGTTTGTTGACCTCCCCCAGAGGAATCTCCGTCGGCCACGTTAGATCGACGCTACGATGGTGAAATTCGTCGGGAGGAACGCGATTGTCGACGGAAAAGGCGGAGGAGGCTTTATGTTGGAGTCGTGGTCGGGGTTGAGGTAGAGGAGGAGAGAGAGTTGGAAGGGGAAAGGGCGGCGGACGGTGAAGGATTTGACGATGAATTGGCCGCCGAATTTGATGCCGTTGACGTCGAAGCTGGCTTGAAGGAGACGTCGGGGGTGGAAGACTTTGGAGAGGGGTCTCGACCTTGTGGTGAAGGTCCGTAGATCTACTCCCTCTCCAAACGCCAAAATCTCGAGTCCTCTCACCAGGTACTTCGAGGTTTTGAAAATTCATTTCCACTCTCTTTCTCTGTGATTAACTTTCCGGATTTTGCTTAAGGTCGTACTTTATTGTAAATTTTGAATTGAAATAGGGGTATAATCCACTGGAGGAGCCAAGCCCGTTGGGATTAAAGCTGAAGAAGAACCCTTCGTTTCTGGATTTGATTCAAATGAAGAGGAGGGAAAATTAGGAGGGATTTTGGGGGTTAAATTTTTTTTTTTAAATTTTTAGTGATCCCAGTCCATGGATTTTTGGAATTAGTTGAAATTATTGTAGATTCCGAAAAAAAGAATATAAATGATTGAACATATGAAAATAAGTTTATATATTAATTAAAAGACTGTCTTTGGTTCTAACATGAGATTTTATGTAAATACGAGTGAGGAATGTATATATATAAATTACAAGTTATGTATAAGGTATGTATGTGTGACACAAAGGATGCTTATGTGGCAATAGCATTGAATACAATTGTTTTATTTGTTTTAAAAGCTAAATTTAGATAATTAGGGTAGCCAATTGAATTGTATTTTTTTATAATAATGTTTAGGTTTGAAATAATATATGGGCCGTATAATTTTTTTTACTTGGATCTAAAATATTATTTTAGTTTGTAACAATGTTTACTTGGATCTAAAATAATACATTATTTTGGTTAGTTGGTGTTGAAATTAGAGAGCGCTTATTTTGATCCCAAAAAGTAGTATGGATCTCAATAGTCAATTAAATATTTTTTTTAAATGTTAGTTTTTTTTTTTTGTTATATTATAGGTATATGTTATTAGGTTTTTAATTTAAGCTAATAGTTATAAGAATTCTATTAATTTTATATTTTATAAGATCCAACTAAAGAATTAAACTTATCATGTATGATTATTCTATGATGTATAAATGAACAACATAATAGTTAAATGTAAAATTGGAATTAATTATTTTGGTGCATATTATATTGATTGTTCATTATTCATATTAAATATTTTGAGAAGGACTTTCTGGCGTTTATTTAGAAAACTTTGATATTAAAATTGGAGGTTGGGAGAGGGAAAAAGCATTGAATTTTATTTATAAAATGTCAGTTACACCAAATTGGTATTTAACCAATCATAACATTAAGTTAAATGAAGAGGTCCAAAACTGATAGTTAGATTGGGAATTCATTGTATCATCAATAATATTGGGTTTTTTTATTATTATTATTATTAATTGGGACTAAACTAACATAAATGTTCTATGGCTATTCTATTTTTTTTATAAATTTGGCCGCTAATACCTTCAAGAAACACATTTCTCCAAAATATAACCTTCAATAACCATCCTACATGTCAATCATACATAAATTCTACCTAACTTTTAGGATATTTAGACGATTGCGTTAAAGATTGACTTTTTGTTGGTTAAATTATATATCATATGTCTATTATGTTAGATGTATATATTTATCAAAATAATTTATTTTAATTTTGTAAATAATATCGTGTAATATTGTGAATTTAGATAAAATATTATCTTTACCATATAGACATTCTTTTTCAAAAGAAATTGAAAATCTTTTTTATCAAAAGAAATTGAGATTTTAAAGTTTAAAGATGTAAAAGAAGAAAAAGCAAAAAATGAGTTAAATATATAAATAACGAAAATAGTTATCCGAATAAGTTAAAAAAATATTTAAAAAGTTATTTTTATATTAGCTATATAAAAAAATATATCCACTTAGGATCTTTTAACTTATTATTAATTTTTATTATTATAAATTAATTAAAAATAATAAAACTATAAAAAATTATTAATTAACGCTTTTGTATAGTAAAGGGTATAAGCCTAGTATAATTAAAAGACCGTCTTTCCTTCTAACATGAGATTTTATGTGAATAGGAGTGAGGAGATCCATGTTGAGTAACGTAAATTAATTGGATTGTACAAATATATATACAATTGATGGTCTCCTCTCATTTCAAAATTAATCTTACGTACCCTTTGGGAAAAATAAAGGGATGGACTGAGATCGTAGTCAAGTCAAAAGCAAATACTATTAGATCTCAGACATGAGATTGTGGGGTAAGAAAATTTTACCATAAATAAATAAAAATGTTGTATTTATATATTACTATATTGTTATTTCAAAAAAAGAGTTAGATCAATTAAATTGTAGCTATCTACTATTCTATTATATTTCAAATGTTTACTTATTTACTATTAAAAGTGGCATATGGCTAGAAAAATAGAGAATCGGTATAATTGATGGCCATGTAATTTTAGATATACTTTAGTAAAGAGTTAAAATTTTTAGTACTTATTATAGAAATTAATAAAATACTATTTTTTTAGAAAAGAGGGAAACCTACATGAAAAAAACTTTAAAAATCTAACCTCATTTAAATATATTTCTTTCTAACTAATACCATTTTATTTTACCATTATTGGATCTTAATATCCCAAACTTTGAGTCATGTAGTAATATCCGGAACTATCGATTGACCCCGTTGCTTCCTCATCTTTAACACTAATATCTTTTAATATCTCATACTCTAAAAAACTAACCTTAGTTGTCTTAATTTCGGGACACTTATCACTTTTTTTAAAATATTAGATATTAAAAAATATAAGTGTTAAAGATTGAGATACTATAGGATCAATCGATAATTTGGGATATTATGGGCAATATGGCCCAAAGTTTGGGATATAAAATCCAATAATCTTTTATTTTATTAGTACGAAAAAATTACATACTCCATGGTTATTCTATATATGTGATTTTTTTTTCTCATATATATTTTATTTAGATTAGATTTAGTTTTTCCTTTTTTAAAAAGTAATTTTTTTATCAAAAGAGGGTAATTTTAATAATAATAATTATTATAATTATAATAATAATATTATAATAATAATAATAATAATAATAATTATTATTATTATTATTATTATTATTATTATTATTATTATTGTTATTATTAAGAGTGGTGTTCTTATCTAATTTGTTCCTTTTTCTTCTATTTCTTCTATTTTTTCTATTTCGTATTTTTATTTTTAATTTAGGTGGATTATTACTAAATCTTTGTCTCATCTTCATTAGGATTATATGAGTTTTTTTACTTTTTGTATTAATATCATGATTAGTATTTAGTTGTTAGAAGCATTCTTATTCTGTTACTTCTCTGCCTCATGTTATCTTCTTTGTTAAAGGACATTCATTCATCATCTATGATAATGAATTACTAATAATGTGATGATTAACTTACTAATTTCAGTAGTTTATCAATGACTGATTGAGTATCATTACTTACCATAATATTGAAAACACTTAACTTTTTTATATTAAAAGAATTAGAATTATTTTTACACTAATATTACTTTAATAGATCTTGATAGTGAATTGATAAGTTAGTGTTAGTTGATCATTATACTTGTCGTGCACATTAACCTTTTAAGATATTCTAGTTTATTTTATAATTTGAAGATATTATAACTATTGTCATTTATGTTGCAAACTAAAATTATACATAGGTTGATGATAAGTAGCAATAAAAAATGACTATATTATAACTTATATTATTTTTTTTTATCATGATCTTATATATTATTTAATACATTGACCTTATTGAGTTATTAAAGAATTATAATTCTTTTATTTAAAATAAATTAATCGACAATAATTAATATATGCATTGTATAACATTATAAAAAATGAATAACACATTATATCTTAAAATTTTTAAACAAACATTTAAATATAACCTGTGCATTAACGTAGTTAGTATTTTAAAATAGTCAAATTCTTATCTTAACTAGCGGCTCATGCAGCTTAAATCCAGGAGTGACACAAAGGCAGTGACTTATTCCTAGATTTAGAGAGGAAAAAAATAAGGATTAAGAGAGAAATATGTGGAGAAAGAAATGGTTTATCATCAATTCTCTCCTAAAAATTTCACTAACTATAGCCTTTCTCTAGGGTGATGCATATATAAAAACCCCTACTTGGGATCCTAAGTAATCAATCAAACATAAATAATATAATAAAAGACAAATAAATTCATAGGCCAGGCAAGACCGTGCTAAGTAGTTCTCCAGTTCGGTCTAGTCTGCCGTGAGCCCTTTAAGGGAAACAATAAAATCAAGAACAATAAAAAAAAAAAATTCAATGATGTCGTTTAAGTCTATGTTTTTGCTTGTAGTAGTTGCGGTGGTAATTCCAAGATTACATGTCAGTGCAAATGAAAGTGAAGATGAGTGGTTTCAACGGAAGCTCGCAGAATCTCACAATGCATCACTGGAAGCTTACCACCATGACCCTGTAGAAGTTATCAACCACTTCAATTATCATGTCAATAAGTAATCAATTCTGTCTCTGTTTCTGTCATTAGTTATGTATGTAATATTTGTGTTTCTTTTCATAGTTTGGATTTTTCATTTTCCACAGGGCCTTAGAAGGAGAGAACAGTACAAGGAGAGGCCTGGGAACAAAGTACAAGGGAGTATGCAAGGCTCAAAATCCAATCGATCGTTGCTGGAGGTGCAAGGAAAAATGGGCGCAGAATCGAAAGAGGTTGGTGGACTGCGCTAAGGGTTTCGGTCGCAACACCACCGGAGGAAAAGATGGTGAATTTTACTCGGTAACAGACAGTTCAGATGACGATGTCATAAACCCTAAACCAGGAACCCTTCGTTATGCTGTGCTTCAACCTAGGCCCTTATGGATTATATTCGAGAAGGACATGACCATCAAGCTAAAGGGCGAGTTGATAATGACGAGTAATAAGACCATCGATGGGCGTGGACACATGGTGCATATTGCACATGGTTGTGGGATCAGCATCCAATTTGTTGAGAATATAATCATCCATAACCTTAAGATCCACGACATTATTCCCGGAAAAGGAGGGATGATCAGGAGTTCAGTTGACCATGTTGGCCAGAGGGGTGTAGATGACGGAGATGGTATCCAAATCTTTGCCTCTCATAACATTTGGATCGATCACCTTTCTATGTGGAATTGCGCCGATGGTATGATAGATGTTGTCAAAGCATCAACCGGAATCACCATCTCGAACAACCACCTAACCAAACATGACCATGTAAGTACGCCAATAGTACTTGTAATCTGTACATATATATTATTAGTTGGCTCAATTAATAAAATTTTACCGTGTACAGGTGTTTTTATTCGGTGCAAGTGACAGTGACCCTGGCGACAAAGTGATGCAAGTAACACTTGCATTCAACCATTTTGGGAAGGGTTTGGTCCAAAGAATGCCAAGGTGTAGATGGGGTTTCTTCCATGTTGTCAACAATGACTACACACATTGGCTAATGTATGCCATCGGCGGTACATCTGGTCCCACTATCATCAGTCAAGGCAATCGATTCATCGCCCCACCAGATCCTAAAGCTAAGATGGTATGTCACACTTAACTTTCTTAATAACTACACATGCTTCGGTCGAGATTTATATATTCATGTGATATGATATATGATATGATATAGTATAATTCGTTGTTATTTCTTTTTTGGCATGTAGATCACACACAGGAACAATGCAGTTGGAGAATGGAAGAATTGGATATGGAGATCGGAAAAAGATGTGTTTATTAATGGTGCATACTTTGTGGAATCTGGGGAACCCTTGAAGGTAAAACCTTACAGGAAAGATTTTGTCAAAGCAAAGGAAGGATCATATGTTAGAAGGCTTACTCGTTTCTCAGGTTTCCTTAAATGTATTGAAGGCTTTAAGTGTTAGATAACTCTGTAAATGGGTCAGTTTTTCCTTCTTTTTTGTTTTCTTTTTTCTTTGTTTTGGAAAGGTGGATGGGTCAACATTTTAAAAATATGACCTTTAATTCCATGACTAAAGTAGGGAAAAAAGCCCTGCTCAGGGAAAAAAACCATAGAAAATAGGGGAGGATATAGTGTTTCTTCTCTAAAGTAACGATTGTAAATTTGTTTATGAGATCGATTTATAGAAATTCTTTTCCTCCTAATTTTCAATAGTACCAGTCTATCAGTCTCGCCATCATCCTTGTCATTATTATCTCAATTATATATTAGAACAAAAATAATAATATATTATGGTAGGGAGGGCAATACAATTACGATAATGTAATAATTGATCCGACGTAATAAATTATGTAAGGTAAATAAGTTTATAATTATATTTTAATTATTTTATTTCATTGCATGAGAGTATTACAATTTAGAATCAAATTATCTTATAGTAATTATGATTATATAAACTATTTATGATTACATTATAAAATTTAATTGAATTATATGGTGATTAAATTCCATCGTCTCACCATGCAAATATTCCATCTTCACGTGTAAATAAATAAAGACTTTTTTTTGGGGGGGATGGGAAAATTAGCTACTAGTTCAATTGCAACATTCTTGAATTGTATATTCCTTTCAAAAAACAAAAAAAAACATTCTTCAATTGTATATCAAATTAAGAATATATATATGACCTTTTATTTGACAGAGCTTTATCTTACTCAAAACAGTATATAATTTTACAAACCCCCTTAAAAATTATGAGACGAGCTTTATTGATAGCAAATAGCCATTTTTTTTTTTAATTAGAGCATGAGATAATTTCACCAAGCCATGAGGCTAGGGTTGACAATGGGGTATGTATAAGATAGGTTTTCCTATAACCTCACTCACATTTATTTTTTAAATTGATATTCATATCCATACCCGTAGGCGATACCCATATCTAGAGGGTGTTAAAAAACAGTACAAAAATTCATACCAAATGAGTTATGCAGAATTTATTCGTGTGCATATATGAACCTAAAAGTAACCAATTACTCTTATATATCTGTTACTTTCAGATTTGGGTTTACCATAAAATTCTTAATTAACCACATACTTAAATTTTTTAATTTATTCAGAAATGTAATAAACTTTTTTGCTACCTTTAAGTATCAATAAACTTATTTAAGGTGCGGTAATATGTCACCCGTTATTAATGGTTAGTTGTTTAAAAAATAATTTTGGGCTGTAAAGAAAACACAAGACAGAGAAACCAAAAACAAAGCACAATATGGGTTGTGGGCATAAATAAGGTCAACTTTTTGGCTGACTAAAGCGAATCTTAATTGCTATCCAATTGAAAGACGTTGCACAGTGCTAGGCTATTATTTTTAGACCTGGCAAAATTGACTGAACCGAACGGGTCAATCCGAACGACCCGAAACTCAAACCGAACCGACATCCGAAACAGCTGAACCGATTTTGACCCAAAATCGAAATGAACCGACTCGAAACCGAACCGACCCGATATATAATTGAACCGATCACAACTCGAACCGAATCGGACCCGAACCCGATTTTGACCCGAACTCGAATAAAAGTGACCTAAACCCAAACCGACCCGAATCCGAATTTGACCCAACCCACATTTCTTTTTGGTGGGTCTAACAGGATGAACTTTTGTGCTTGTAATGGTATAATTTTGATCGGCCTCAAATCATATTCAAGCGGGTCCATACCAAGGGATGGTGGTGGACTCGATAATATTGTATTGTGTATGGTTAACTCGAAACTATACTCAAAATCTATCCGAACCGACATTAACCCAATTCGAACCGAAACCGACCCAAATTTGACCCAATCTAAAATCAACCTGAATTGAACCCGAACCCAACCCGAACGAGATTGACCCGAAGTTGAACCAAACCGAAGTTGACCCAAACCGAAACCGAACCAAACCAAACGAGATCGACCCGAACTTGACCCGAATCGAACTTAACCCGAATCGAACCGAACCGAATGACCCAATTGTCGGGTCTAATTATTTTTCACCTTTGTCTCGACCGACCTGATAAGGATCGAGGTTCCGACCCTTTACCCCGGTCGCTAATCCGACGATAAAACTCAAACTAAAAATTTAATATACTAGGGTTATATCTTTGCTATACAAGGAAATTAATTAATTTTATTTTTATAATTAGTTATTTTATTTTTATTTTTAATTAATTTATAATAATAAATTAAAAGAATATAATAAAATATTTTTTAAATTTTGTTATAACTTATTCTGATAACTTATTGTTATTATTTGTATATTTAACTTATTGTTCGTATTTTCTCCTTTTTGAAGCTTTAAATTTTAAAATCTCATTTTCTTTTTTAAAAAAGAGTCCATAAGGTAAAGATGAATTTTATCTAAATTCACAATATTATACAATATTATTTACAAAATCAAAATAAATTAGTTTTAGAAATATACACATCGAAAGTAATAAACATATAATATGTAATTTTATAAAAAATAGTCAATCTTTAACTTAATTAAATACATAAACCATCTAAACATCCTAAAAGTTGGGTAAAATCATATATGATTAATATGTAGGATGCTTTTGTGGCATTGTAATAACTATCTTACATTATTGAAGTGCCACATAAGTATTCTACATGTCAAGCATACATTGATTCTATCCAATTTTTCATAAGTATGATTGTGTGTCATACCCTTGCGATGCAAAGATTATAATTAATTTTTGTTTTAATCATATGCCTCTTCTTTTAACTAACATTTATATATTGATTCCATCTAAGTTTTATTAAATTATGAAAAGATATACTAATGTATATATAGAATGATAATGTTTGAACATGAACAAATTTATTTTTGGATCAATACAACCAATTAATTCATGGTATATAATTTCATATAAATTAATTAATTAGAACATAAATAAATGTATTGCTTACATAAACACAATATTTATGCCACATCGCCACATAAGTATCGTATGTGTCACTCATATAGAAATCCTACCCAAGTTTTAATATATACATGATATAATGGAATTCTTGCAAAAGACAGCCTAAAGCGTTTGCTAATGAGAGTTTACGTCTCATTTCATTACCCCAATCAAACTCATCTATATATGTTATCCTAGAGTATAATTTACTTAATTAAATGTTGTAATTATTTAGTTGATTATATTATTATACTTGTTCTTCTAGTTGTATAAATATTATTTTCTCGTGGCTTTTCATTGCTAAAAACTTGTAATGAAATTTCTCTTGATGCTTGATCATTTGACAAGGATGATGGCCTTGGGTATCGAAAATTATATTGCACACTTTTTGGGTACAAAAGTATGGTACACTCTCTGTGCATTTTTTAATTTTATTTTTGATACATAGACGGTATATTATTGTTTTGTTACAATATATATTAGAAAGTTGCAGATGAGCTATTGTCTGATGATAAGAGCATATTTTGACTTGAATTTTAGTAAATTTCGGTAGTGGATTAGGGAATATTATACTTCTTTTATACAAAATAAATTAATTAATGAAGATTAATATGCATTAGTTAACATTGAAAAAATAAATAATACATTATATTATATCTTAAAATTTTTAAATAAACATTTTAATGCATGAGTTAAAAAACTATTATATACAATTATACATCTCTCTTTATCCACTTTTTGTCTCTAAACTGCATTTTGGTAACTAATCTTGTGCGTTATTCTCACTATGCTTTTCAAATACAGGCTATTTTAATTTGTGGTTGAACAATGCATATGCCAAATTTAGGGTACAAGCTTGAGGAGAAGATAATAACTAATCCAAGGTCTCCGGAGAAAGATGTGACATACCTTTCTTTCCTCAACAACTCAACTAATTATAGCCATCTTTCTGGGCTTATATAAGCTAATTAGCACCTTATGCCATAATCATTAACAATAAAGAAAACAAGAGATAAGCAAAAGGAACAGGCCAAAACCTGATTCACGCTTATCTTTTGTTTTTTTTTTCCCAATAAAGGGGAGAATAAATACTAACTGCAAGATTGAATAATGGCGTTCAATCACGCCATATTCATTCTTGTAGTAATTGCAGTTACCATTAATTCCAACGTTCATGGCATCCCTGTTGAACACGACGATTGGTTTCATCGTAAACATGCAGAATCTTACAATGTGTCGCTGGAAGCATACCACCCTAACCCTACTGAGGTTATTGATCACTTCAACTTTCATGTCCACAAGTACGTAATTCTCTTATTTTTACTCAGTTTTTCATTTTATCTGTTAGAGAATAGACATATCCTCTAATCTTCAATCCTCAGTTTAAACTTTTGATTGAGTTGATTCTTAAATATTCTGATTCTCAACCATCAGTTTCATCAGTGTTGTTTCATCATCTTTCCCTGTTCAAATACATATAGAGCCCTTGAAGAACAAATCAACAGTACAAGAAGAGGCCTAGGAGTGAAATACACAGGTCCATGCGTGGCTCAGAACCCGATCGATCGGTGTTGGAGGTGCAGAGCAGACTGGGAGATAAACCGAAAGCAGTTAGTCGATTGCGTTAAGGGGTTTGGTCGTGAGACCACCGGAGGAAAAGATGGTCAATTTTACGTGGTCACCGACCCTCAGATGATGATTTGGTCGAACCCAAGCCAGGAACCCTTCGTCATGCAGTGCTTCAAAACGAGCCTCTATGGATCATATTTGCCAGGGACATGAACATCCGTCTAAAGGGAGAGTTGATAGTGACTAGTGATAAGACCATCGATGGGCGAGGAGCGATGATCCACATTGCCTATGGAGCTGGCATTACCATCCAGTTTGCCAAGAATGTTATCATTCATAACATTAAAATCCATGACATTAAGCCTGGTTTTGGAGGGCTGATAAGGGATACACATAACCACTTTGGAAAGAGAGCTGCTGATGATGGTGATTGTATTCAAATCTATGCTTCGTCGAGGATTTGGATTGACCATCTGTCTATGTGGAACTGTAACGATGGAATGATTGATGTCCTCAAGGGTTCAACCGGTATCACCATTTCAAATGGCCACTTCACCAAACACGACCACGTATGTTCTAAACACTCTAAAGGACCCTTGCAACTCTGTTTATACTAGACTCTAGAGTATGCATCTGCATATAGATCGGCATATGTACGTCATCAGGTCTTGACATGATACAATAGGCCGGTTTTAAGTTTGATTCCTCCATCACCATCATTATCATATTGTTTTAGACTTTAATTTTGAGCATGTACCGCAGGTATTTTTGTTCGGGGCAAATGATAACCACGCTGAAGATGAGTATATGCAAATAACACTTGCCTTCAACCATTTCGGTAAAGGCCTAGTTCAAAGAATGCCAAGGTGTAGGCTTGGTTTCTTCCATGTCGTTAACAATGACTACACACATTGGCTCATGTATGCCATTGGTGGCTCAGCTAACCCCACCATTATCAGCCAAGGCAACCGATTCATCGCTCCTCCGGATACTAAAGCTAGGATGGTAAACATTGAACCACAAACTAAAATACTTAACGATTATTGTCACAGCACGCATCGTTGTTTACTCGGTTGTTATATATATAGCACTAATTCTACTTTTTTCAATTCAGATTACACATAGAAACTCTGCTCCTCAATCAGAGTGGAAGCATTGGACATGGAGAACAGAAAACGACCTATTCTTGAATGGAGCATACTTTGTCGAGTCCGGGGAACCCTTGAAGAGAAACCCTTACAACAAGGAATTCATCAAGGCCAAGGATGGAACATATGTGAGGAGACTTACCCGTTTTGCAGGCCACCTCAAGTGCATTAAAGGGAGAAAGTGCTAGATACCCTCAGTAGGTGTAGGCGTCCCTCTATTTTCACTAGCGAACAAGAGAGTGAAACAAAAATCTTTGTCTAGAAAGGAAGTTGCAATTTCTTTGTTGATCATCAATTATAATGAAAATTTTATTTTCCCCTCATTATTTTGCTATCACTATTATATATCAGAAAAATTGCTTTGTTTTCTACATAATGATTGTATACATATGTTGGATTTGACTTACATTATTTTGCATTCAATCACTATCATGCATCGACCCCGAGCTACACGTAGCTCAATGTGTCTCCAAACACCGTTGTGTCCGAAAAATGCTTATTAGTTGTCGAATGAATTTTTTTTTGTTTGGGTTTAATTTAGATGTCGAAACATCTATAAAAAAATTACTAAAAATACTCATATACATAAAGGACATTCATAATTCAAATTTTTAGCTCCTACTGATTATGCATATAATTAACTTCATGAGTATTTTGGTAAAAGCTAAACTTTTAGGGAAGTATACACAAAACTTACGAAGCAACTCTCACCTTTTCAAGAACCATATGCTCTAAGAAGCGATTGCGATACAATCAACATTTTTCAAACTGATGTCACCAATTGAACGGACATTAAATATGCCCGTCTTATAATATCCTTTAAGTGACACAATTTAATAAAAGTAACTACAAAAATGAGTGATTTGTTTCCTTCATAATTATCAAAAGTCACCTTAAAATATTTATGTCTTCCAATATCCTTTAAGTTAGACAATTTTATAGAATACCTATTAAAAAAATAAAACTAGCTAGACTATAAGCTCATTCCTAACATTAAGGCTCATCCTCTATTTTGCACACCTAGGTGCATATAAGAATTGGCTAGCAGAGCCCTCGTGGACAATCCTATTCTTACTCAAAGTATAATATATGGCGGTTTGGTTAAGCTCGATCGTTCTCAACACCTTACTTTTCTGTCTTCCCGAGCAAGACTTTACGGAGTTCAGCTCAATCTCAAAGTGGAGATGCCCTAAACTTTATGATTTTGGTATTCTAGCGAGTCTCTAATTTTAAATGTGCGATTCACTAAGCTGTTTATTCTTTGTCCTTGGGTGTGCGACCTACTGAGTGATATCTTGTCTCTAGTTTGTAGGTGTTAAGCTTGACCCTACAAATGGGCTATTAGGTTTGGCTTGAATTAGATCAATGTCAGATAGAGTCATGTTCAAGTCAATAGAATTCAGTTCGGTAATAATTCAATTTGATTTAATTTCGAGTTGATTAATGTTTATCCATGATTTTATTTTTCAAAGAAGGATAACTTTGGATAAAAATGCTCGGTTCGGCAATTGGGATTTCATGTCCTCTTTAGATTAGCTGTTTCATATATCAAAGTAGGTATGAATTCAAAGAATTTGGTTCAAATTTCTGATTTTAGATTGTTTTTTAAGACCTTATTGAGATGCCTCAGCGTATTGCTCTTCGAGCTTATGACCCCTCGAGATTTGTATATGTATGTTAGGTCGTGATTGGATCTCACTTCGAGAAATAAAAGAAAAAAAGTGCAGGCAACTTGTAAACCACCTAACTAGTTGCAAAATGAAAAAAAAAAAAAAGAAAGAAAGAAAAACTCGTGCACTCCAGCTTTGGGGGTTTCTGGCAGTGTGACCCTCAGCATGAATTTGGGGTAATATATTCAAGATTGTATTAGCAAAATGAGGCAAAACATTGAATTAATCACATTCTTTTTCTCCACTTAGACACTTCAAAATCAATTAATTCACAGAAAGGGCATCAAGGGATAATGTCCGCCAAGAGGCTTCCTCACCTACAAAGGGATTCCTCAGGTGAACATCACCTCCTCACGATTGATTCAACATGGAAAAAAACTGCTTGAATATGGAGAGCCTACTCATACATAAGTGCTTGATTCAACATCACCTCCTCAGTTAATCATTTTTAGCTGGAGAAGCTATATTAAACTGCTTGAAGTGTTGAAAGCCATCCCCTGTCTATCTTCCCCATACATAACTTGTCAAATGAGAACCTCATATACTGTCCTTTGTTTCTTCTGTTTGGCCCCACTAAAATCGAGCTACTATAGATTGAATGTGGAGGCAATCAAAATAATCAAACCAACCCAAGGTATATGTTTATATAGCCTCGAATGCTGATTTATAGTTTTTTATACAGACCTTAGTCTGCCTTTTGCCAGCATAACTAATGTTAGGGACTCGATCCTATAATTGATACAGAAGATATGAGATGATACAAAGTGCAAATAAGAGTATTCACAAGTTTATTGTCATAAATACATATATGTTTTCTTTCCGTTCTCTCTATTCACTTGAGACGAAACTAGAATATGAAGACGACACTGTCATGCACCCTGGACTTCTGGTTTTGAGCCACACATTCTGATATCCACATCAGATTCCTGATCTCCTGCTCCCTCAGCCTCATGTAAGCAAAGAAAACGGCATAATGGAACTGCAGAAGAAACAAATGCAGGTGTTCTCCGATCAGCAAATAGGCCGGCTCCGGCGGGGTTTTTTCTTTTTCTATTTTTTTGAAGGCGGGGGGCTCGGGATTAAAAGGAAAGCGCAAATAGCAACCAAATATGAGGTAATAACAATTGACAATGCATTCGGGCACTTATTGTAACATTTAAAAAGAGAAAAAATATAGTTGTGTCAGAGACAGACCTGTTGCTCAAAGGCTAAGCAGAGTTGCTTGACCTCCTCTTCATAAAATGCTTTGTCCAGCATCTGGGTTTCCCCATAAGACATTTTGGAGAATATGGACTGATAAGGAGGATACTTTTCCATCACACCACGGACCTACAAGCAGCAATAGACAGAGTCAAGCACACAAGTGATATTCATCGGTCACAGAAAGATAAATCTAAGCAAGTTCGAAGTGCATTTGTGGAAGGAATATTTAAATCTGAGCAAACCTGCAGTATACTGCCAATCTGATTTAAAATTGAATGAATGAATGGAAGCACCACTAATATGGAGAAGCAGATGACATCAAACACGAATTGTTCAGTCTGATTCCGTCAAATTTGAGATGCGATTAAACTCAATCATCGAAGTTCCTTAAAGAGGAAATTAGGCAGTATTCATATTCAAACCTCTCGCTTAACAAGTAACATGAGCAGGTGTTCAAACTCCCAGCTTCAAGTATTCTTTGTTCTCCCTAACCTGTACTTTGTCCAACACAGCGAAGGATGTGGAGTCTCAATTCTACAGTGTAATCTTACTACAGAACTGCTAACAAGTGACTAAATCCTACATGTACCCTCATCTTTCGAGGTGGATATAAAATATTTAGACAACTCTGAGTCTGAGATTTTGCATTCACTGGAAGAGCAAGGACCTTTCACAATACTAGGAAAACGCGCAAAGAATTCCAGATTGTTACGTACATCATTTCAGTGAGAGAGCAATCAGCTATCTCCTGATTCCCCATAAAGACAAATGCCTTAACCTTCGATGCCCTTTTATTCAGTGTAGCTCTATATTTTGTTTTCAACCGAACTAAAAGTAAGTGGGAACCAGGAAAATGAAGGAAGAAAAGGATGGAAATGAGCCAAAGCTGGAAAAAGAAGATAAATTTGGCACCATTTTCAGGATTTGGAAAATCGTTATGAAAACACAGAAGGCATATGTAGCATACCATACTTCTAAGCTATGTTACTCAAACTTGGCTATACCCATGTTGAAGTGTCGAGTATCCAACATGAGTATCGCGACGGACTATGCAATTTTTTGACAATTTCTGTACGGTTTTGTCTAAGATGAACTGTAGAGTGTCCGACACGGATACTTGAGGCAAAATGAAGAGTCCAAATAACACAACTTCTAAGTGCACTTCATGTGACTCTTTTTTTCTTTTTTTTTGGGGGGGTAAGCTTGTATGTCTTGTAGGACTTGGTTCCTAATACAACATTTTGATGTACTTGTTACCACACACACACACACACACACAAACAAACCTCACTGTACAGTTTCACCACTAAACATCTGTTGTGGCTTCTTTATATCCCATGCATCAAAAGTCCCCCAGGTTATCATTAACACCATAAAACATTTCCAAGCATTCTGTGTACAAACAGTTACCAATTAGCACAAGGGAATCTGATTTAGCTAAAGGACCTAAAGAAGTTTCATGACTTGTACAGAGGAATAACTTCGGGTGTTTACTTTTCCTTCCCTTTTTTTTTGGGGGGAAGGGGTGGAGGGATCAGGCTGTCTACTTGATATAGCAAAGTTTTTCCTTTGTAATCTTCATTAATTAACAGATTTATAGTCATGGGACTTGCTATCTTAAGAGTGCATATGCTTAAATAGAAGGTCCAAGAGTAACTATGCACATATTAACAGAGAAATACTGAATCTATTTCAAATACTAAAACTACAGATGAAAACAAAATCTTACCTGATCTATATCCTCACTAACAGCAAGCTCTTCATGCCCATAAGGATACCTATAGTGAACAAACACACATTCTCAGAAAGACAAATGAAAATGATGGGACAAAGCATAAAACTTGAAGATACTCACAGGAGACCAAAATTTGAGTACAGTTTCTTACGGTCTTCCCGAGTAAGCTCAGTCCCAATGCTGCGCAGGTGAAGACCTTAGGTTCAAATAACTATGATAGAAGAGCTCACAAAATTATTTAGTACTTTAGATGTCAGATTGTACTTCTAACAGAACCAGCTGCAAGTTAAACCTGTTAATTGTAATGTTGACAGCTCTTCTATCTGCCTCAAAGGCAAGAAGATCAGACATAATCTCTGCAGTAGCCCCGCCAAGTTTCTGAATTTCATTAAAAAGCATGTAACAAAAAGCAAGACATAAGAGACATGAAAAATTGAGACCGGAGGTAGCAAAAGTATGTCTGCATTTGTAGTTAGACAGAAAGGGAGAAAGCAGGGAAGAACTTTCCAGGTATTCACCTGACAGAACCCATAGAAGTCCTCAAGGTATGCCTTATAAAGGGTGTTCCTCATGATCTCAATGTTCATATCATCCAAGTCCTACCCAAGGAAACACAAGGGACACATTCTCTAATGAGTAATGATTATGTTAGGTCCCCATGGCACGAGGGATGTCATCCATGCACAGAAGGAGAGAGGAAAAAAGACAAAGACCATCATGCTCTCAAGCTAGTACAATGAAATCAACAAATTCCAGAACAAATAATAAATACGTGGAGTATGACTATATGAGATAAATGGAAGGATAAGAATATCTATTTATAGAATAACAGAACAGATGAGAGAAGTCATCAGCACGACAAAGCCATACTGGCAAAAGCTAAGCAATAACAAACTCTCCATTCTGTCAAGCTACCTGAGAGTTAAATGTCCTATGTCTAATTTGCTCCACTGTACCAGCATCAGCACAATACGACACTGGAACACAATAATGGCTGGGTTGAACTTAATAATTAGAACTAAGATTAAGATTTGGTAAGGAAGGAGAGCCTGGGAAGAAGGAAGAAATTGGATGAAAAAGAAAAATATAGATTGTTGCAAGGAAGAAGTAGAGATAAAGAACCCTTCTCAAAGTTCATGCCTGGTAAATGCAGTGTTTTGTCTAACTAACTATACTCGTTCAAAACATATTATGGGCCTATATCTGTTCCTTTGAATTTGCTTTTCTAAAGCACATAGGCTTGGCCCTTCAGATTAAGGTTGACGATAATTATATATTCTATTCCAATTTTCTTATATATTTGCAAAAGTGAGGGTAGTTTGAAGTATTTAAGGGGCAAAAGGGGCTAAGGTAGAAAAGGCTAGACAGAAAAGGGCCTTGTCCCAGTATCCTTATGTCAGAATTCAGGACAAGAGTCCTCGGGTGCTAAAGGTCTTGCCTAAGCCAGTCAGATGAAGATATGCATCAGTGTCCAATATCACACATGCTTGTCAAGTAAAAAAGGTTGTACCACATCATTAGACTGGTAAACAATTTTATTTTGTAACTGATAAAATTTAAGAGCGCATGTACATATAGCTCAGATTGATCAAGCTAAGCTGTAATGTAACCACTTGAAACACATCCAGAAGAATCAATATGAATTAAGGCTTATTTAATCATTTATCACCCTTCTTGTCTCAGTTCATGTTAATGATTTGCTGCGCATTCATCCAAATTGATGAACTGTAACAAGGATAAATTATATACTAGTAATCAGTGATTTCAAGGAGAACATTAGAGGAAGCAAGTAGTAACTCTTCTAATCATTAACATGAACTGAGACAAGAAGAGTGATAAATGATTAAATAAGCCTTAATTCATATTGATGAACTGTAACAAGGATAAATTATATACTAGTAATCAGTGATTTCAAGGAGAACATTAGAGGAAGCAAGTAGTAACTCTTCTCCCTGTTCATCCCCCATGCCCAACAAGGGGTGAACAATTCAGTTGAGGTAGATCAGTCTGAGAATATATGCAATCACAATAGCAAGCTCTAGCCAGCGACCAATTCCTTTTATTCAACAAAATTAAAGATCATGTGCACACTGACGCAGAGGTGTTGATATATAACTTACTGTGCATTACAATGATATCATTTCATGAAAGGTCTCAATAGAATATGCTAACTGCATATCATAACGTTATCATTTCAAGAAATCTGAGGAAAAGAATAATTATCAGAAACATTTTTGGGGAGCACAACTTACTGAACGAGATATAAGACAGCAAGGTGACCATCAGTACCTCAGATGTGATACACTCGGAGAAGTATGGAGCCAAAGGCGTGTCAACAAGCACCAATCGATACAGCTCCCTCATATTCTGGGCAACTGCCAATGTAGCAATACTGACAGATTGGGGTGGGGGGAAGAAAAAAGGATAAGCATTGTTTATAAGATTTTGGAAGGGAATAATATGAACTTTGGGGGTATTGGCCAAAAATAATACAACTTTTTTCTTGGCTGTGAACGGTACGAACTTTAACACTATTTAACGATTTTAGAACACAACCGAGTTTGGGCCGGAACTCGTTGGAAAGCTGATGTGTCAGGCGGAGTCAAAATTTTGACCTTATATTTTTTAGGTTTAATGGCCACATAAACAAATTTTTCTTTTTCTAGTTAATTCCCCAATACACGGAAGTTAGCTTATGTGGCCATTAAACCTAAAAATACAAGGTCAAAATTTTGACTTCGCCTAACACGTTAGCTTTCCAACCCCAAACTCGATTGTGTTCTGAAATCGCTAAATAGTGTTAAAGTTCGTAACATTCACGGTCAAGAAAAAAGTCGTATTAGTTTTTACCAATACCCCCAAAGTTCATATGATTCCCGTCCAAAATTCCTTGTTTATAACAAAGGCAACAGACACACTTGCAATAGAGTTAGCACCTGTCAAACATGCCCAAGGGGTGGCATTTCTCCAATAGTTCTTGAACATCTCTCTCATGCAAAGTTCCAGTAACAATAAGAACAACATTATCAATCATGTATCCATATCTGAAAGGAGAAAGGACAGTAGATGTGAGCCAGAGTTGGTGCACAAGTGATGCAACAGTTCCGAGTATATAGTAACCTGAGCATAAAAAGCCATTCAAGCCTCTGTTAGCAAATGTTCTTTCCATGATTACATTGTCACAGATTTGACCATTTTAAACTAAAACATGTTCTCTGCTCCAAGCAATACAGAATTCACATGATGAACTTTTTGTTAGTAGTTAGTAGAAGAGTGTCACCACTGTACTTCACACGGTCCAACGCCCTCCGCACCAGGATCATCATTGCCAAATGCAATTAGAACTGAGACACTTGATATCCATTTTCAGTTCCTAGAAGCTAGAAATTTGAATCAAATCCATTTACCTCATTCAGAAGCAAAACTTGTGCTAGACCAGGAAAAATACAGAAAAAGGATGAAGTATTCAATACCCATGACTTAAGAGTTGAGCTGTGGAAAATAGGGAATTATTAGGGATTTTAGATGTTACAGATGGGAAGGGTAAAGGAAATTAGTTTGACTTATTCAATTAAACATTTTCTTCATTACCAAATTAAAGCCTCAGATTATCCTGATCTTGTCACACATCACCTTCTTCAACAATTCTTGTCCACATCAAATTTGGGATAGTAAAGTAAAATTGCAAGATTTGGAGGGCAATCTAGAGTGCTTCAGATTGTAAAGGAATTGCATTTGGGATCGAATATCCTGGATAGCAGTTCGAGGGGTTGTGGAGGGAATCAGGTGATTATGCTCTTGACCGAGGTTTGAAGTTTAGTGAGCACTACTTCCTACATGGAACAAGGTAGTGGATTGGCAATTTTCATACAGATAAGGGATAAGTATGAGGGTTTACACATAGGAGAGACAATGCAACTGAGAGTTGGAGCAAAGGCTTTGCAACAGAATTGAAATTCACATAGATGAATATTAGTCCTAATATATCACCTTAAATTGCCAAACTATAAAACATTATTCACACAATCAACTTAATAGAGAAAACCTAATTAGTGAAGACCTAACAGTGAGCCCAAATGGAGCCAATTACCAATACCATACATGAATTTTGTAAAAAATAGAGATGCCAGAGAAATTTCAAAATTGCAAAGGCACTAAAAAAGATACCTTGTTGGGGGCATGCACGAAGGGATGGATAACAAAAATATTGAAACAAATCTTACATATCATTCCCATCCCCCTTCCCCGGATACGGGGTGGAGTAATATAACAGATTTGAACTAGTGAGACAAAAAGTATGCAGTTATTTTGTCCGGCCTAGCTAAGCACCGAAGTGGAAAAAACAAGGTTGAAGGGCAAAAGAGGAGCTCAGATGTCCATAAGAAACCATATATCAGTAATACAATCAAATTCAAAAGTACATGGACCATGAATAGAACTTGACTAAAGAGATAGTCCAGCATGAAATATAAATGCCAACACATTCATACAACTTTAGTACGAGCAAAACAGAACAAGTATACTTACGTGATGTACTCCAGAAAGGTTGATAATGGTTTTGTGGCCTGGCACAACATGTGGTTATATTCATCAACCAGTTTAAGTGTGCATTTCTCTACAAGGGTAGATGTGTGCAAAGGAGAAGGTTCTACAACAAAAAATCAATAATCAAGATGAGACAAGAAACACTTCCAACAATAGTTAATAGATATATACACAATACAAATCACACAACAGCAAACAAAAACTACAAGATCAGATAACAGCTGAAGAGCGCACAGGAATAAGACATTAGATTATTTCCAAAGTCAACATGTTATAAAAAATGAAGAAATAAACAATTGCAATAAATTAAATTTTTGAAATCACTCACAGTCTATCCTGACCTAAAAGGTAAATCACGCATTAATCAATGAGGGAATCTCCATTTTCTATTCTCCTTTTTTTTAATACAAGAGAAAAGTATCATTGAAAGGACGCAAAGGGGTTCACTTTTTCCAGTATACATAATCACAATCTCGATGCTTCCGCATATACATTCTGCATTCATCACTGCCACATTTGACAGTCAACCTATGCCCCTATAGCCCAACATTCAAATTGAAACAGAACCAGTACCCCCAAAGTGTCACCAAGAGTGTGGTGAGGAGTCAAACTTATCCAGCCTAAACCCCATTGAATGCAAAGATGTAGTGGAGAGAACTTCTCAACAAAAACAAAACAATTTTCTTTCATGACTAATATTGAAAATGAAATACATAAAAGGAGTATACCCAAACTATACAAAAATAGTAAGGTACCCCTGTATAGCTAAATATATTACTTTCCTATACATAATAAAGCCAATATTAAACTCTACCACCCTTTGAGGAAAAAATTTACACAAAAATGAATCTGAAAATAAAATAAAATCTCGAAAATACAATCAATTTTTAAAGCTAATAAATTTACAACATAAATCAATAACTTCTTACACACTTATGTTGTCATCTGGATCAGACTAACAAATAAAATATTAACAGTGAATCAGGCTAGATACATCTACCGTAGCTGATCATGCTATAACGCAGCATTGGATCAGGCTAAAAGTGTCCACTAATGACTATTAACTACCCTGAAAGTTGACAATGCTTGTATAGGTTGTGTAAAGGCTTAGAAAAATTATATTCCCAAGAAATACTCTAATCGGGGTCCTCAATTCTCCTTCAAATAATGGAACCAAAAACTATCATCACAAGTTCCATAATAACTTCTCAGTTAGAAGCATAATTCTTATCCAACTGCTTTCACCAATCATCCCCAGCATAAAACAAAGCGCTTCCAGGGGCCACAAGATGTCAAGGCAAACACTAGAAGCATTTCTCATAAATGATTATGTCTAAAATTTGAAGCTCAGCTCCCAGTGCATCCTTGATGGTATATACTCTTAATTGTTAAGATCCCAATGGCATTTATACTAAACTAATACCATATGATAAAAACAAACGCTGGAGACGCAATTTCTAGTGCATTTGATATGTAAGCTCGAGAATGTCCAAGCAGTATTTGTTCCAACATGTGCACGACATATATACAATAGATAGATGGGACTAAAGCTTCAAAAGAAGCACTTGATTATCGATACTTGATGCTAACTACACTGACCTGACATGGGTAAGAAAATATTCAAGGGCCTACAATGGAACGCAGTAGGCTTCTTATTTCAAGTCTTGGCCTCTCCGATTTTCTTTTACAAGAGGCTTTATTTACAGATATTCAAAACCCTTCGCAAGCTTTTAATTGACAGGTTCATAACTTCACATAATTCGTAAGCAGACCAAACGTTTTTGAAACCAAAAATTCTAGTTCTCTCACAATTTCCAAAAGCTGAGTCCATGACTCTTTCCAAACCAAAATTCAGATTGCACCAAGTTAACGTTGTCAACAACGGAGTTTCTCTCTCTCTCTCTCCCCTCTCTCTCTCTCTAACATCCAATTAAGCTAATCAGACTAAGAACACTGAATCTTCACAAGTGATTCACCCGAAGCATCAAAAGAACTTCACAAAGAATTCAAAATCATATTCAATTGAGGGAACGTGATCATAACTTAAAAATCACCAAAAAAACCCTGAAGGTTCAAACAAGAAGCAGAATTTACCATTCTGAAGGTAAGGGCCATAATCAGTAGCAGAGAGATGCATCTTAATATCGTCAAGGTTCTCACACTGGCACAAATTGTTGTAATCAGCAGCGGTGAGCAATCCCGATCGATAACCCCTAACAATGGCTTCCAAATAACCTCCATGAATGTTGAAGGTAAGAGCTTCGAATCCGTACATCGTCGCAAAATCGCTCAGAATTTGAGAGGTTCAATGGCCAATGGTTAGCCCTGGGGAATGTGATGGCTTGATCATGTGGAGCCTTAAGCCTCAAGAAGCGAAACGTTGAGGATGATGGAGTTCGAGAGAGACGAGATTGTCCCTCGGGCCGAGTTACTAGCTCAGAAGAACGAGCCCAGCCCAAACAGGGACCCGATTGGACCCAACAAGAACCGAAATCAAAATTGCAAAACCAGGTTATTTATACGGTAAACCTAAATCTATGGATCCGATAATATGGCACAATTTAGAAGAAAGAAATCTAATCTTTTCTTGAGATGGGACTATGAAATTTGAAGGGCGACTTTAAAAAAATAAAACAAAATACTATATATGAGAACTTGTGTATACAAATTGAGGTTTATGGTATAATTTATAACAGGTAAATTAATTTGCATCGGATTGTACAAGTTTAAACAAGTCCAGATTTGGATATTGATTTAAAATAAATAAAGTGCGAATGCAACGACAGCCTATGTAATATTTAGGTTTTAAATTTAAAGATATTTATGTGATAAGTGTGTTAGAATATAATGAAGATATCTTCCACCTAGATATCTTATTAGAGTGCCTTAGCAATAGTTCAATTTTACATTTAATAAATACATTTGATGTGTATTTTGATAACATAATATATATATATATATATATATACAAACTTCACATTTTACAGGGTTTTTATAAAGGAGTGCATAAATCGTCGATGTGTGGTGAAAACGCTTGTTTAGTAAAGACTCGAGACGAGTTCACTGGATTTTTGTCCTTTTTCTTTCGTTGTGGACTACGGTGTGTGTGTGCGTGTGTGTGTATATATATATATATATATATTAGGATCGAAGAAGAGTTGTAAAATCCTTCAATTCAGAAAAAAATTCTTGATCTAGAACAAATCATAGAGAAACAGATATGTTCCGATGTCTCTAATGCTTTTGGGAAAGAAAAAGGCACATAGTTTCCTTACCTTATATAAAAGATTTTGATGAAAGAAATATTCCTACAAAAGCTCGCCCAACTCAAATGAATTTAGAACTTCTCGAGCATTGTAAAAGTGAAATTCAATCCCTTTTAGACAAACAACTCATTAGATCTTCAAAGTCTCCTTGGAGTTGTGCTGCATTCTATGTTAATAATGTTGCAGAAAATGAACATGGAGTTGTCGACTGGTTATCAATTACAAACCCATCAATAAAGTTCTCCAATGGATTCGTTATCCGATTCCTAACAAAAGATATTTTCTAAATAGATTATTTGACGCTAAAATATTTTCAAAATTTGATATGAAATCCAGCTTCGGCAAATACAAATTGCGTAAATCGATCGATACAAGACAACATTTACTTGTTCCATTCGGACACTATGAATGGAATGTTATGCCCTTTGGATTAAAAAATGCTCCTCTTGAATTTCAAAATATTATGAACGATATTTTTAACCCATATACCTCTTTTATTATTGTTTACATTGATGATGTCCTGGTCTTTTCCAAAACCATTGATCAACATTTTAAACATTTACAAATATTCTTACATATTACTAAGAAAAATATATTAGCTATTTCAACTTCAAAAATGATTTTATTTCAAACAAAAATAAGATTTCTTGAACATGACATTTACAAATGAACTATAAAACCTATCATGAGAGCACTCACTTTTGTTGAGAAATTTTCATATGAAATAAAAGATAAAAAACAATTGCAAAGGTTTTTAGTATGTCTTAATTATGTTTCTAATTTTTTCCCGAATCTAAGACAAACATGTGCTCTTCTGTTTAGAAGGCTTAGAAAAAAACTCATTCCCTGGACGGAACAACATACCAACATAGTTAGACAAATTAAACATAGAGTCAAATCTTTACCTTGTCTTAGCATACCTCATCCAAATGCACATATGATAGTTGAAAAAGATGCATCCGATATAAGATATGGTGGTATACTCAAGCAAAATATGACAAGTCCCGACAAAAAGGAACAACTTGTCCGATTTCATTCTCGGAATATGGCACGATCCTCAACAAAACTATTCTCGCCATTAAAAAAAATTTATCTATTGTGCTTAGTGTTTCAAAATTTCAGGATGATTTATTTTATAAATATTTTTTTTAAGAATTGATTGCAAAGTCTGCCAAAGATATTTTACAAAAGAACGTTAAAAATTTGGTTTCTAAGAAAATCTTTGCTAGATGACAAGTAATTTTATCTTCTTTTGATTTCGAAATAGAATTTATCAAAGGAGAAAGCAATTCACTTTCAGATTTTCTTACTAGAGAGTTTTTACAAGGAAAGAGCGACAAAACAAAACTTTTGCAGGAGTCACCATGAGTAAGCGGAAGGACAAAGGAAAAGGTATGCAAAAGACCGAAGATTACCAGTTGGTTTCTCACCCAAGAACCTTTCAAGATATCAAAATACCAGCTTAGAACAAATTTCAATCCCTTACAAATTTCCCTCCTTTACCCTACAAAACTGTTGTCACAAATCCTATCTTTACCCTTACCATATTAAATTTACGTAACATTTGTTTCTTACAAATTATAAGTCCCCTCCATCCAATGATCTTATTCGACAATTTATCCAATGGAGTTTTGGAAACCTTCATTTTCATACTGATCATTCTCAAAAGGACCGACGATTCTACGAGTTTATTCTTGTAGATTCGCATTCAATTGACTTAACCCATACATAAGACAGTAACAAATCCCGACTACATACTTTATTCCAAGTGCATCATCCGACAAGTTATTAGTTCCCATGAGTGGAAGAATTCATTTGAAGAGAGACAATTTTCTATCCCCTATCAACCACAATTTTACAACTACAACGATTACAAAATGGCTTGGTATAGAGTATTTCTTTATAGACCGGATGTCCACTCCTCGGTTCTTCAATTTTCATGATACTTGCACTATAAACTTTCCAGTATGGCTCTATCATTGATGGACCATTTTTGGTGCCATTTCCTCTATTTTGCCTACGGAAGCTAGAGAAGGATGGGATCAATGGCTCAAAGGCTCAAATTTTGATCCTTTTGCAAAAGAAGTACAATTCTTTTGAACATTCAATGTTGAATGGATTTTTAGTTGGGAATACCAATTTCAAAATTACCTACAGAATCCTTATCCGCTTTCAATGGTCCGTATCTACAAGGTTAGATGGTGGCTAGAGTATAAGACTACACTCTGCAATAAGGAGAATGTTCAACATTTTCTAAAGATAAAAATAAAGAAATATACGTTGTTTAATATACCCCGAGTCGAAGCATCAAAACCAAACAAGATTGAACCATCTCCTATTAATCCATCTACTCCGACAAAAAAGGAAAATTCTTCAACTACCAAAGGATCAGAAAAATCCCGTTCAAACGATCTATCACAAAAGTTACATGATCTTTTAGAAATCCTTAAAGATGAGCCTCAACTTCGAAAAAATTATTTACGAAGCTTATGGCACATAACAATTCGAGATAGTGATAAGAATGCTGATTCAACAGCATCTTCTACACACCTTGATCCATTTGGAGGTTCTTGTTCGCAAGACCCCTTTGAGACATAAAAAAAAAAGAGCTCGCAGGTCACCCCTGGCAAAAGTAAGGGCCATTTTCTAACGTTTGTCACTTTGCGGATATGAAAGAATCCTACTGAAGTTCATCTACAATTTGAGAAAAAAGGACAAAGTTGGCTATAAAAAATTGTGACATAAAGATGAAAAGCTATGACAAAAAGGAAGAAGCCGAGTAGTCTTTCAAAAAGAGTGACATAAAGACATAAAGAAGAAAGGAAAGAACGTGATTTTGCGAAGCAATGACATAAAGATGTCATAACAAAGAAGGAAAAAGAAGTAGTCTTTCAAAGAGAATTGTCATTTCCTACCAAAAGATGTCTTACATTTGCTATATAACGATGTATCTCTATTGGGAGAAATCATCGGTTTTACAAGGGAGTTTTGATTCCACTAAATTGTATTGCTTCCTCTCGTATTTTGAAGATCGGTTTCGATTTTCTTTAAACAAGTTTTCTAATTTCTGTAACAAATATTGTAATTATTCTATTTTACAATTTAGTGTTTTATATTTTATAAAATTTTAAGTTTATTTATATTCATCTCTTATTATTTATTTACTCATATTTTATTAAGTTTTACGTGACTTTAATATTTTTAATCTACGATCCTGCCAAATTGGTATCGGAGCCATTACTGCATTGTAATTATTGTCTTTGCATTTAGACGTTGGTTAAACGTTAGTCGACTTTAAATCCGTTGGTAAGCCAATAGTGGTGGTCCCGGTTGGTAGTTCCGTTGGTCATGTTATTTGCAGCAAGCACTTTAGTTAGAATGCATTAAAAATTCCTTCTAAATTACGTAGATTATTTTTATTTGGGTATGATAGTAATTCTAGTGACATAATTAATAGTCAAGAAATTAGAATAGAACCTTTATTTAAGGCCCCATCACCTAATGAATATCATAATTGGATTATACTTAAGGTCAAGCCTAAGACAATTTACAAAATAGGTACATTTGATTTTTCCATTGCTTATTCAATCAAAACTCATGAAAAAATTATTAGTTTACAAAATGATCTACAAACAATTTCATTAATCAAACGAGAGTATATTAATAATCATTTAAAGGCAAATTATAGATTCATGCATATAGGTTCTGTTGAAGTTGCTGTTAAACCTTTTGTTCGAAAAGGAATTAACGCCCTATTTATATGGCTCTTAGAGACATACGATTAAAAACATATAAGTCCTCTTTATTAGCTATGATTCATACTAATATTTGTAATGGTCCTGTTTTCTTACCTATCCAATGACAATTGAATCGTTAAAATAAGATGTTAACGTACAAGATGACGAATTTTATGATTTTAAAAACTTTGCGGTTATGTATAGAGTTTATTTTAGACTGATGTTTACAACCCTTAACACAAAATATTTAAGTCCTATTCCTTCTAACTCAAAAGAAACTGCTTTTACTTGAAATAGTTGATGAGAAACCTATTGTCTTTACCCCAAAACTCCTTAAATCAAATGAAATTACAATCTCGGATGAACTCGAACTAGAAAATGCTCAGCCTCTTACACAATTAGAAGAAAAAAATATAGATCAAATGATAGAAGAACCTGATGGTAGAGTACTTATCGATTTAAATATGTGAAGGAAAACATTTCCAGCACCTAGCTCTTCCAATTATAGAAAATCCTTTTCCGATTATTCTTCTATTAGAATAGATACTCTAAGCAATTTCCAAAGATATAGGTTTACAGCTCTCATCCCGAGCTTGTTCCGCATTATTCCTCTCCCACGTCTTCTCGAGATAGGAAGAGGAATTAATGTCATTACAAAAGGAGGGTTTGAAATAAATTGGTCCTTTTTAAAACAAAGATTATTATTCCCAGAAAAATATACATTATAGAAAATGGCTTCAACAATTTGAAGAAAGCCCTAAACAAAATGGATAGCCGATATGACAAGATTATTATCCAATATTCCCTTTTTGTAAGGTTCCCTACATTTTCCTCACATCCAGGACTTCAAAATGTTTATTCAATTCCTAGTATTAATGTCCAAAAATAACTAAAAGTATGACATCTTCAAAATGGCAGTAGTTTTGTTGTTGTTCATCATCCCAAGATCGAAGCAATTACATTCAAAATTAATGATGCGAAGTCATTGCATCACCTTATAAAAAAGGTCGAGGGGGTAACACTGCTACTCGCTGATGATCTTAAAAGGTCCATCAACAGGCAAACTATACAAACGCAATTCTTAATACAATAGCAGAGCAACTAACCTTTGTGTCGACAAAATTAGATACAAAAAATTTAAGTCTCCTGAAAGTTATACTAGTAATATAAAACCTTCTGAATACATAGACAATATTTCTAAACGTTTCTTTAAATTTGATAGTATTCCCAAAGAAAAAGAAGAATCTCTTGTTAAAGCTGCTTTAAATTTTAATGATAGTCTTCCGAATGGCATATCTAAACAAATAAAAGATATTGACATTGCTCTTAAAGGCAAAATCTATTAGTTGTCTTGATAATACTTGCCAACTACAAAGTAATGAGTCTTCTTCTTCATCTGAATCAAATTTAGATAATGAGCTATTTGCAATTAAGACCTTCCAAAACACTTCCGAAGAGGATAATGAGCAACCTTTAATAAACAAAATTAAATCATGGAGAAATTCCAAAAATAGAAATTATTACCCTAAGCCCACCCCTCCGGACATTCAATATGAAGAAAGAGGAGAATTTTCAACAGGACATTATGATGGAAATTTTTATTTATGAATGGAACATAGATGGAAAATCCGAACATGAAATTATATCCACAAGTATAAGAAATGGGTATGGCAGCCATTGCCTATAAAGCAAAAAGATATATTGCTAAAGATGTCTGTCTCGAGTACTTGCTCTAGGTTTTACAGGACAACTTAAGAATTGGTGGGACAACTTCATGACCCACGAAGAAAAACTTCTATCTTGAATCACAATACAAAAATCAAGCAAGAAAATGGGATAGAAAGAGATGAAGAAGATGGTTATGGACTTTTAATTCATATTATTACTCTTCATTTCATTGGCAACCCAAATGAAGGACAAGCGGTCGCTAAATCTGTCCTCATTAACCTTAGATGTCCAACTTTAAGTGATTATAGATGGTACAAAGACGTTTTCCTTACTAATGTCCTTAAACGTGAAGACGGAACCCAAAATTTTTGGAAAGAAAGATTCATTGTTGGTCTTCCTAAACTCTTTGGAGAACGAATCCTTAATAAATTAAGACAACATTTCAACACGGATGACATTCCTTTTAGTCGTCTAACATTTGGACAAATTTTTGGAATAGTTAAAAGTAAAGGACTTGTCCTTTGTCACGAACTCAAATTACAAGCTAAATATGGATCAAAAAGAGCCCGAGTC
This sequence comes from Talinum fruticosum, assembly GCA_021018815.1. Taxonomy (NCBI): domain Eukaryota; kingdom Viridiplantae; phylum Streptophyta; class Magnoliopsida; order Caryophyllales; family Talinaceae; genus Talinum; species Talinum fruticosum. The sequence goes on along the minus strand of JAITYX010000004.1, from coordinate 8,895,830 downwards.
TTGAAGAGAGATGAGAACTTTTTGTGAAACTTTTGGTATCACAAAAATTGAAGCCCCGTTTACAAAAAATAAAAAAGGTGGAAGAGTCTTTACTCGGAAAACAAAGAAAACCTTCCAAGACTTTTACTCCAAAAAGAGATACTCTTAAAACAAATTTTCCAAAGAAAAGAAGTTTAACAAGAAGAAAGTTGTTTGTTACAAGTGTGATAAGGTTGGCCATAAAACTTTCCAATGTAAAACAGAGAAGAAAATTAATGAACTTTTTGCTGAAGATCCCGATTTACAAAAGAAACTATTATCAATTTTAGCCCACAATTCTTCCGACTCGATAATGAGGAAGATTATTACCTTAGTATAGATGATGAAGACTCGAGTTATGAGTCTTCTCCAATTAAGCAACTTAATGTTATTACTGATAAAAGTTAAAAGGAATTCTTATTAGATTTAATAGGAAAAATTTTTGACCCGGAGATAAAGAAAGAATATATAGAAAAGTTAAAACAACTTATTCTCGATGAAGAACCAAAACCCTTTAAACTCGACCATGAAACTCCAAATCTCTTTTAAGTTATATCAAAAATACCCAATTCCAAATCTTTTCCAACAAATTAATACAAAATATATTCAAGCTGAAGTTAATGAATTAAAGGCTCAAGTCAAAATCCTTGAGCAAGATATTTTAGAACTAAAAACTAAATACCTTGAGCTTGAACCAAATTCGCCATTTTAGAATTTCTTAAGGCTAATTCTTCTATCCCGAGAGGATGATACCTCTATGCCTCATATATCCATAGAAGAAGTTCCGGACGATCAATTCTTACAAACCTTATCTCAAGTTATTTTCCAAAAATGGTATTCTATAGTCAAATTAGTTGTTGGTTATTTCTCTATAAGTACAATTGCTCTAATTGACAAGTGGAGCATATCAAAATTGCATTAGAGGAGGAATCGTTCTAACCAAATATTGTGAAAGGACTAAAGAAAACCTCCGTAGCGCAAATGGAGAACTTTTAAACATTAGATATAAATTAAATAAGGGATATATCCAAAACAATGATTATTGTTTTAAAAATGTATTTTTAATCGTTGACAATATTACCAATGATCTCATTATTGTTACTCCTTTCCTCACTCAAATTTATCCTTTTTATGTTAATGAATTAGGAGTGCACACTAATATTATGGGTAAACATATTTCTTTTAAATTCTTATCATCTCGCTAAGTAAAGAGATTTTTCTCTTTTACAAACATCCTCTATTTTTTGACAAATTAATAGTTTACAATATAAGCAAACTACTATATATATATATATATATATATATATATATATATATATATATATATATATATATATATATATATATATATATATATATATATATATATAGTTTAACTTGTTCTTATTTGATCATATGCTCTCATATGTATTGTTTTAAGATCAAAGCTGTCCGGCTTATGTGTCTAAAGACCACGATCGATTACATTAAAAAATAAATGTCCGTTTGTCACCACCAAAATCGCTCATATAATGAGAAATCACTCAAATAAATGAGGTTTGTGACCGACTTTATGACCACTTTCAGCGATCACAAAAACCTTTATTAGAAATCCAATTTGTGACCGACTTTGTCTCAAATTATAAATGGCGTCGTCCTCACCGATCGGGATCGATTTTCGTGACCGCTTTATAATTCACACTGATTTTGAGATCATCTTTGCGTTGTTAAGTTCGGACCATGTTGGGACTTTGTGATGGATTTTGTAACAACTATTCTCTAAGGATAAGTGACCGATATTGTGACCGTAAACTAATTGTAACCGCTTTTGTAAGCAACTTAGGTTTAGAGTTATACCATTTTTGCAAATGCTTTTTATGACCAATTTCGAGAAACTTAAGCGCAAATTGTGATTGTTTTTGTGTCTATTTTTTCCCTCATAAAAATTAATGTCTGCTCTCATGCAGTGAATTCGTGTGTTACAAAATCACACTAAATAAAATATAAACATACATGAAACCAATGTCTATCCATTCATTATAATAACCCAACTAGATTCAAAGACAAAAATATCTTGATCTCAAACATAATTTAGTAGTTGAGCGTAATATAAAACAAACTATAAAATTCAAATTAAAAGAGTAAAACATCCTCCATAACACTAAAAAACTATAAGAAATAACACAACGTCTTCAAGTATCGCCACTACAAGCATAGTCCTCATTGTCATCTTCTTCCCCTTCATGTTCTCCATCATTTTTATCAACATCGTCAGTCGCCCTCACTATTATCATGTTTATTGTTTTCAACACCAACACTTTTTTTTTTTTTGGACAAACACCAACACTTGGGTTTATTGGAATTAGAACATTCATATGTTGTAATAAAGTTTTTATAAGTTGGGTAGTTTCACCAAGTTGTTTGGTAGTTTGATGTAATTGTTTTTCAACGTGACTCAACATTTTCTTTAACTTTTTGTTTAGTTTTTTCTCTTCTTTCAAGTTGTGCAATAGTAGATGAAGCACTTATGGGGGTAGTAAATAGACTAGTAGATTAAGCACGTGAAACTTCTATTCTAAATCCATGAATTTGATCTCTGTTGATGGGACCAACAACTTTATTTGAAATATTTATTTGAGTTTCAGTTGATAATTGAGGACCTTGTATTTCTTGGGAGTTAGAACTTTCATCTTGAGGAATTTGTCTTCCTTGGATCTCTACAAGCATCTTCTTATACTTTGCCTAGATTAAAGAAATTTAATATTTTTTTCATGTAAATAAAAAACAATAGAAATTATAGGTAATGATATGATTAAGAAAATGAGTTACTTACATAAGCCTCCTTTGACTTTTCATCTATAAGTATCTTGTCTTTCCTTATATGAGTGGGTTTAAAATGTTCAGCACTTATTAACTATCTTTTAAGTTATTCAACATGTATACAATTAAGAGTAAAATAAGTTAATTTTATTCTTACATAGAAGAAAAAAGTTATGAGGAAAACAAATTCATGCATAAAAATGTATCAATCACATTTTATGCTCGCAACATAGGATAGATACACTACAATGCATGAATGAACCTATTCCCTACATTAATACTTTATTTGTTTTAGCAGTCTTACTTTTTAACTTGAATATATCATATTCGTAGTATACAAATAACCTATCACAAACATCCTTAACCACGGAGGTTGTTTTCCGCTTTTCGTATCTCGAAGTCATGCTCTTTAATCTTCTTCCTCTATGATGTTCAAAAACTTTTATAATATCATGAGCATGCTCATCATCTCATCAATGTTTTCCTAAAAGTAAATAGAAAATAAAATTTACAAATAAGCGAACATATGTATCAAAATTAATATTCTTCTAAATTTTGAATAGATACCTTGGATCTATCAAACCACATATTTCTCACTTCAATTGGTACGTCTCTCCAAGTATGATAAGGTGAATCATACTTCTTATGATGGTTGAGAAAGAATGAATGACATTCATATGATTTGGATGGAATCTTTTTAAAAAAGTAACTAATATTATGAACTTTTTTTTCATTTTATAATGTTAATTTATATTTAATAGTTACTCTTTTTCTATTTAAAATATTTTACTCTTGTTAGGTCCATATTGTTAGAACTTCTGAGTAGGTTAAGAGATCTCTTGAGAAGGTTGAGAGATCATTTGAAAAGGTTGACATATAGGTTGAGAAATCCCTTGAGAAGGTTGAGATATTTCAGGCGTGGATGTAGTACCAAAGGAAAGTTGGGTAGGATGAATGAGAGGTGATTAATTACGCAGTTGGATATTATTTTGAAAAGGTGGAGAATTTGTAGGGATTAAAGTTTAAGTGAGATCAGTTGATGTAGAGGAAGTAACGAGTATTAGGGTAAATGATGTAAGAGTCTCGCTGAGATGAAGTGGAAATAAAACCTTTGAACTCTTTCAAGTCCCAAAAAGAAACCAATGAGAAAAATAAACATATGAACATATATTAGTATTGGTAGTTGGCTACTAATATTATATTTTGTGACATATCAGATTGTGGTTGATTTTTTCTTTTTACAATGATAAGTGTATGACGCCCGGGGAACTCCTATCTCAAGGCTACCCTGAGTTGAGCTTGGAGGCACAAGGGAAAGGGGGATATCAAGTCCAAAGTCCACTATCCGAATAATTCCTCTTTGCACAATGACAAGCATTGTTTTCCCTTAGGTTCTAACCCGGAGGGAGAAGGTGGAAAGTGAAAGTGTTGTTAACCAAGCAACACTCACTTGTTATCGATTGTAGTTCATGTGAAATACTCAAATAACAAATATGCAATTTGTGCAAGTATGTGAAAATCGAAACTCATATTGCGACTACAAAATACCTATAGAACATTAAAGAGATCACTTAAAGGCAAGAGGAATAGAAAAATATCACTTACTTGATGAATAAAACTCACTAGTTTAAATCTTGACCTTTCCAAAAGAATGGGTCCACATATTGGAAGTAATAAAAACTTTACCTTTTTTTAAAAAAATGACTCCAAATTCTTTTAAACAGAAGAAGAAAAAGAAGAAAAGACAAAGGATAACAACAATCAAAGTTCAAATAACATAAAAGATTGTCTTCATTAATAACAAATAATAACCACAAATATTGCATTAATCAAATATCGTCATTATCATCATCCTTATCTTCGTCGTCTTGAAGCTCTACATCATCTTCGATTTACGTGTTATCCATTTGACTAAATTCCTTCTCCTCTTCTTCTTCCTCCTCATTCACATGAGTAACTCTTACGATATCAATATTGTAATGCCCCCAATCACCATTACTTAATAATCCCCCGATTAGATAGTATGAAGTATGGTCGCAGCGGAAGTTAACGATCGAAGGCGTTACCGCCGTCCTAATAGGACCAGGCTAACATAGAATGCATATAAGAAAACTTGCGTCAATCACTTACGCTTATACAAGTCCTGATAGAAGTAAATATTTATGTCCAAAAGTGTTAAATCATACCCCATGATTGAACCAACTCCCCACATACAGTTCCGAGACATTTTATATATTATACAATTGTTTATCCGAAAACACGCCATATGTAGTACCTTCCAGGGGCAAACCCAAAGACCCGATGCGAATGAAATCACTCGTGAGCTTCTATACCCATCACGAGATGAGTGATAACGATTTGTCCAGTTAAGTCTTGCTTCCATCAAACTTCTTTAGGCAATGGACTGTTCACTTATGCTTTTCCTAAAAACAAAAACAAGTAAAATATTTTGAAAAATGAGTCGAAACTCAGTACGAACATTCTTGCACTGTAAAACTGCTTTGAAAACATTTTAATTAAGCGCGCATTTCAATTCATTTTAGTTTGAAATTAGGGAGGGAGAGAATATGAGTAAAACTGGCTTGCCGGTTATTATCCGAAAGTGGAACCCCTTGATAATTGATACGATCTTAGTAAGGTGCACACCTCCCGGCCGACCGAGAACCCGAGTTGAAGTCGCGCGGTTGGAATTGAAGGGCATAAGCCCCGCTAATTGATAATTGAGCGGGAACCACTTAATTAGGTGACAAAACTTGATTTGCAAATAATTCATTATTAGTTATTTATATAAGAAATGTTGAGATTTGTTGAAATATGTGAATTTTCGAAAGGTACGGGCAATGAACGTACTCGAACCGAGAATATTTGTTTCTCCCCTTTTGTAAAAATTTAAGTTACTAGCTTCAAGAATCGAAGTGGCCTTAGTTCTGTTTCAAATAGATTTTTATTGTTAATAATGTATCTATTGAGTTTTACTAATTGAATTTGTATAAGCATTGATAATTTATTTCATTTCCTATACTTATACGACAATCGATTAAACTAACGTTTGTATTACTCAACTTTACTTGCGTTATTTCCGTTTCAATTATTGAATACAATACATACTAATTAAAGAAGTTAATTATGCTAATTAGATACTCAATGATTTTGATGTAATTAGATTTGTTAGTTGACTTGGGTTGAAAATGGTATATATATATATATATATATATATATATATATATATATATATATATATATATATATATATATATATATATATATAAGCAATCACTTATTCCTAATTTATTCCTTACTTCTCCCTTCCCCGCATTCACAACTCATAGTTAAGTAGTTAATTAATCCGTCAAATGCCTTTCCATAGGAAGATTTCACAATTTGCCGAATTGCCCAAAGTTAATACATACACCACTTTAAGGTCTAAGCATTATTTTCTCAACGGAATCCACGTTCACAACCACAATTAGGCATGCTTAATATTCGAATTAGTTTCTCACACCCCTGCAATTACACATTATCTAGTTTTAACTTCTACATACACTCTCCCCTTCGTTTGCTCAATATAATCATTCCCAAAATATAACAAATCCATCAAATTATTCAATTTTTATAATCTATTCCCAAAATATAACAAATCCATCAAATTACTCAATTTTTATAACAAAACATCTCTAACCTCATCCACTAAATCATAATTTCCAAAAGAATCACATTCGTTCACCTCCATACACAATCAATCCATCAAAATACCAATCACAATGGTTCACATCAATTCCCAGCTTTCCCAATTCAAACCTTAAATTCGCACCATAGACATATTTCTAAATCATATACCTCAATTTACAATTATAATTACTTAAATAAATAATACACTTAGTAATTTAGGGTTTAGCGTTTTACCTCCAAGTTCGGGGAGGAGAAGTCAAGGAGAGGAAGGAGGAGATGTTGGTGTGCAGCTGCTGCTATGGCAACTATCGGGAGAGGCCGGCACCGGGCTGCGGTGGTTGGCCACTAAGTGGCCGCGGCAGGAGAACCGGGAAGCGAGGGCGGGGCCACGCGAGAATGAGAGTGGGAGCAAGAGCGCGACAGAGAGAGAGAGGGGAGGCAGAGGTGGTGGTGCGTGGCGGCCGCACCGGCGACCACTTGGCGGGGCGACGACTAGCTCCGGCGGCCGCTGCGGCTGGTGGTTGGTTGCTAAGTGCCGCGGCAAGGGAGCAGGGGAACAGGGCTATGTGGGAAGAGAGAGGGAGAGCGAGGGCGCGAGAGAGAGTGAGAGGGAAAGGATGGCCGGCGCCGGTCTTCTAGCCGGCGTCGGCCGTGCCTGGTGGCCGAAGGAGGCGACGCCAGCGAGAGGGGAGAAGCAGGGGAGGACGGGAGAGGCAGAAGAGGATAGGAGAGGCAGAGGAACGGAGAGAGAGATGAGGGAAGATGAAATTTGCCTCACTACCCGACTCTCAATATTTTTATCTTTATTTTTTTTCTTCTAAAAATTCGAGAGAAAACTATTTCTCGGATTTCTCCTTCAAAAAATCTGATTTGTTTATTTTATTATTTTGATTTTATTTTGTGTTATTTATTTATTTGTTATTATTATTATTATTATTATTATTATTATTATTATTATTATTATTTTCTTATTGTTACTTTTTAATTTTATTTAAATAATGATGTTTACAAATTATAACCTTATTATGAGATTTTTATTAGGGTCACTTCGTCGCCTTAGTTGCATAACACATATAAAAATAATTTAAATATAAAATATCGAATTGAAGTGCACGTGCTCAATGATATTAATCTCGTAATTGATAAGATAAATAATGTGATTTAAGGTCCGATTGTTACAAACATCAACCTCTTTACATCTATCATTCCTAATATTATCACTTTGAACATTACATGTTATGATAATAACATTAGACATACTCTCCTCTTGATGATCATTATTTAGTGTATATAGACTATCCACTCTAAATTTAGGAGTTGTCTTTATAAAAATACTCTAATTTTGGTTATCTTTTCTTCTCATTCGATAAGGCGAATAATACACTTGTGCTGTACAGTTTGCAAATATAAGCGGGTCATACTTCCTATATCGATGAAAGTGTCTAATTTTCACAATGCCAAAATCTTTATACACTCTTGTACCACTATTTGGAGTATTATCAAACCAATGACAATTGAAAAAACACACTTTTCGATTGACACTCTCGAGTACTTCACCTCAATTATGTCTTTCAAAATCTCATAAAAGTCATTTTTAATGTCATATTCCACAATACTTTCGGCACAAACTCTACAATTATTGGTTGTCTTGTCTTCAATCCAAACATCTATGAAGAATTTATAACCATTAATATTATAGATAGGTCACATCATATATTTGCATCATACCCACCGATTTCAAAATAAAAATATAGTTTTTTTATTTAATAAGTACTAATATTCATTTAGTTCATTTTTATCAATAATAATAAGTATATAAACTTACATAGTATTTACACCATGAAGCCAATGGTGTTGCAATGAAAGCATCAAGCTATTCATTAGAAATAAAAGACTATATTGTCTTTTCTGTTGGGTGAAGAAAGTGTCAAATTTATCATCCGTTTATAAAATGACACATACATACACTCAATATATATATATATATATATATATATATATATATATATATATATATATATATATATATATATATATATATATATATATATATATATATATGAGTCATCAGTCACTTTTAGAATAAAAACTTACAAAAATAAAAATTCACTTTTCTAATTTTAAATTTAGCGAACAAACAAAAATTCAAAATTAAGAAATTTTTTTAAAAGGACCCCATTAGCCTTAAACCAGGTGTTCGGGGGCAAAGGTACGCTCTTTATTCTATCGGACATAAAGATGACCTCTATTAATTAAATTGGTGAGTAAAATCGTGTTGAAAAAGACAAGCATTCAACATGCAAAAGGAGAAATAAAAAGCACTCAAAACATGATATAAAGCAATAAATGAAAGTAATAAAGTAAGCAATAAAGAAAAGTGACTACATCAAGCGGGGTGGAAACTAAATGAAATTAGATCTTTAAACCATAATATAGAAATTAAAAGAAGCAAAATAAAATTAAAACTTGGGTGATCCGGCTAGCGCCCTCGGGTAGACCCATATGTTAGGTTAGAATCTTGATGGGATTTCGGTAGAGTGATAGTAGGTTGGAATGAAACTCGAAGTCGAGAAAATAAAGGCTTTTGAGGGGTTTCAAAATGGAAATGAAATTATTTGTGGAGAGAGTAGAAAGGGAGATAATGGAGTGAGAAATTTTAGTGGAATGGGGGTGAAATAAAGCTAAAATTGGTGTGCTTTTAGGGAGGAGGAACCCCTCTATTTATAGAAAAATTTAGGGTTTAGGAAACCCTAGATTTAGCCCCTAGTCATCAGCCAAAAGGATAAGTCGGGATGAAATTTACGGAAATGGTAGAGGAGAATATGGGATATTGAACCAGTCGAAACAACACTGTTCAAGGGAATCCATGGCTGGCTCTAGACCAAAATGACCACACCTTGTGATCTAGGGAAGCGTGCCAAGTTTGGACACCGAAAAGAGACAAAATGCCTCGCTTTTTTTTTTTTTTTTTGCAGGCTAGAAGGTCGGGCTGGTTTGGAACTAGGCTTGAAAGATCGAACCTGATTTGGACCGACTGGAACATCAAAGAGGGCTGACATCGACCTAAATAACTTTCCATTTTTAAAATTTTTTATTTTTGAAAAACTTCTATTTTTGGAAAGTTTCTGTTTTTGTATAGTTTTATTTTGGGTTGATTTTTGCAATGGTTGGCTATTTTGGGCTGGAATGGGGATTATCGTTCTGTCTTAATCAAATGTCATCCTAAGCGTGCAAATGAGGCTAGATCTTCATCATTAGGCTAACGAAACAAATAAAATAAATAAACACAAATAAGGGTGGCAACTCGTTTTTGTCTACGCTATTATATAATAATTTATTTTATTTTAATATATTATACACTTTTATCTTACCTTTTAAATGGATACATCCAACAATATTGGACGAGTCCTCCTAGTTTATCTTCTTAAGGTATATGCATGGGCAAATGTTTCATGGAGTTGAAAAACCTGGAAAAAAGATATGTTCTAATTTGCATGAGGTAACAACAATAATGCTCTTTTTAGTTAGGGATGGTTTTATTTTTGGTAAAAGGTTAGGTCCTTTGTATTGATCATTGAAGTATAACATTACATTTACACAGGGCATCCCCGGCTATATATCCATCAACTTTTACATTTACGGACTATCATTCGACCACACTCAATCACTAGTACCGATATTTCTCTGCTTGTGTTTGCAAACACTTTTCTATTTCTTTCTCTCCAACAATTATATATACGGACTACTATGCATAGCTTCATAATTCCTGTTGTTTTGCTTGTCCCTTTGGCCTACAAAACCTCATTTTTCCATACACCCCAGGTCAAGCTGGTGAGCCTCCATTTTGTATGTTCATATAACACATTCGGAATACTACTCGAGTATATGGGCATCCAAAATATAGATGCTAATGTGATTCTTCCTCTTCATTACAAAAACACATTGTGTATCTACTGCCACATTTATCCTCAACAACCTATCCTTCTTCAGTAGCTTTGGTGCTGAGTCAGCCAGCCAATAAATGAGCATTTTGGGATCCTTGGTTTGCTCTAAATTAGCCTATCTTAGTCAACAGCTTGCCCTCTAGGCCCGATTTGCTCAATAACCATGTTATGCAAGTATATGTTTTATTTCCAAGTAGCTTTCCATACATCTCTACTTGTGTCAACTTTATCCCTCATTTCATCTCTCACTTTGAGCAATTTCCTCCAATACCCGCTAGAGTCGGCTTTGGGGGTACACTCGCAAGATAGATTTTCCTTTTCATATAGTACTTGGTTTACCCACTTAACCCATAAATTGTCTTCCTTTTAGGCAATAGCCCAAACCAATTTAAATACCAATGCTGCATTTTTTGTATTGCAGTCACTAATCCCCATGCCTCCTTCTACTTTGGGTAAACATATAGCCTTCCAAGCAATTGGTGCAGGTTTCCCCTTCTCACTTGTACCATTCCATAAGAAGTTTCCGTATATTGCATTAACTTCTTTAGCGACTACCTTGGGTATGATAAACATTTGGCTCCAGTATGTGAACATGCTAAGTAGGACCAAGTTGATCAATAACACCTTACTAGCATAAGAAAGCCTCTTCACTAGCCATAGTCTCAGCCTTGCAGTGATTTTATTCACCAGTTCTTAACAGTCATTCTTTGTCAATCTTTGGGCCATCATAGGTACTCCTAGGTACCTAAAAGGTATTTCTCCAGTCTTATAACCTGTTAGGTTTGTTAAAGCTCTTGCCTTCCGATCATTTACTCTAGCTATTATTATCAATGATTTATCAATATTAGCTTCAAGCCCCGAAGCCTCTAAGAAATGCATAAAAGTTGCCTGTACATTCTTTACACTTTGATCATCTACTTCACGGAAGAGTAATAGATCATTAGCAAAGCTTAATGTGCACAGGTTCATCTTCTTACACCCTGGATGGTACTGGAATTCATTTTGGCTTGCAGCAATCTTGACAGATCTAGTCAAATATTCCATGATTAATACAAAAATAAGAGGAGACATTGGGTCTCCTTGTCTCAAACGTTGCCTACTTTGAAAATAACCATGGAGGTCTCTATTGATATGTATTGAGAAGCTAGGTGTTGATATGCAACACATTATAATTTTGATAAATCTATGGGGAAAACCATACCCAATCAGCAATTTCTTAATGAACATCCAGTTTACATAATCATAGGTTTTCTTTAAGTCAACCTTCATCATGCATCTTCTTGTTACCCCTTTTCTTTTATACTACCTCGACAAATCAGCACATATTAACACATTGTGCATAATTGATCTGCCTGAAACGAATGCACCCTATGTTTTGTCTATCGGATCGAGCAACACACTCTTCAATCTGTTGGAGATTATTTTAGTGATGCATTTGTAGAGTGTGTTGCAGCATGTAATGGGGTGTAAGTCTACAGGTTTTGTAGGATTGGCTACTTTGGGAATCATTGCTAAAACAGTTATATTAACTTGTGTTAACAATTTACTTGTAGTAAAGTAGTCTTTTTATAGCTCTGCAAATGTCATCCCCCACAATTTGCCAACTTTTCTTGAAAAACCACTCCCACACCCATCCGGGCCCGTGCCTTTTGTGTTGTCTATGTTGAACATTGCCAGCTTGATTTCCTCATCCGTAACGGACTTTTCCGTATCATCTTGTTGTTCAGCCTCTAGGCATTTCCCCTACAGTATCACCTGTAGGGGGACCTGTTGAGTGACTTCTTTATATTCTATGAATTTTGTAAAATAGTCAACTAAGACACCCCTAATCTTTTCCCACTCATAAACCATTTGTCTATCCATATTTTTCATAGCTTGTAATCCAGATTGAGTATTGTCTATTTGCTAGCCAAGTAAAATAGTACCTAGTGTTTTGATCCCCTTTTTTAGCCATGTCTCTTTTGTCTTTTGTAATAGGAACACCTATTTTACTTTGCTCAAATTATCGTAAGCTTGTACTGCCTCCATTTCCTTTGGTACAGGTCGGTGTTGAGTGGGTCATTATGGATTATTGCCTGTGTCATATCAAGCCCGAATTTTGCTTTGTGCACCTTCAAATGAATCTCACTAAAGTCTTGTGTATTGATTGCCCGCAAATGTCTCTTTAGGGTTTTCAGTTTCCTTGTAACCTAATACATTGTAGATCCTTCATATTGCTTCTCTCATTGCTCTTTCACAGTATGCATAAAGATCACGCTTGTACTCCACATATTATAATACTTGAATCTCTTTTTCCTCTTGTTCCTTTATTCCTCCAACTTGACAAGTAGTGGGTAATGGTCTGAAATCCCCTCGTTAAGTACCTTGTATGTTGCATTAGGGAATTTTGTTAGCCCATATTTATTTATAAATACTCTATCAAATCTGGAGAAAACCTTCTTGCTGCCCTCGTTTGTTGCTCCATGTAAAGGTATGCCTAGTGTATCTCATTTCCTGTAACAACCCGATCCTAAATCACAATTATTTATTTTAAATTACACTATTTATTTTATTAATTACACTATTTATATAATTGAGCGCGTGCACTTCAATTCGATATCTTATATTTAAACTATTTTTATCTCGTATGTTATGCAACTAAAGCGACTAAGTGGCCCCAATAAAAATCTCATAATAAGATTTTAATTTGTGTACATCATTATTAAAAACAAACAAAATTAAAAGTAACAATAAAAGAAAACAAAATAAATAAAATAAACAAATAAAAATAAAACTTTCAGATTTTTTTGAAAGAAAAATCCAGTAAATGGATTTTTCTCGAATTTTGGGGAAAAAAAGAAAAAAAAAGAAAGAAAGAGGCGGTTAAGATCAAATTAAATGGGCAATGCAATTTCAATTTCCCCGCTCCTTCCTCCTCTCGCTCTTCCCGTCTCTCGCCCCTTCCTTCCTCCCCTGCTTCCTCTTCCTCGCGGCAGCTTCTCCGGCCAAGCACGGCGAGCGACGCCGGCGGGAAACCGGCGCCGGCCGTCCCCGTCCCCTCTCGTCTCGCTTCCTCTCTCTCTCTCTCTCCGTCGCGGCTCGTGCTCTTCTCGCTCTCGCGGGCCTTGCTCCCTCGCTGCTCGGCTTCCCTTCGCTGCCGCTGCCGCTGTCTTCTCTCGGTCACCAAACGCCACCAACGCCGGCCAGCAGCCGGCGTCGGCATCGTTAGGAGACGCCGGCGTCTCTCGTCTCGCTACCTCCCTCTCTCGCTGCCGTGTTCTCGCTGCCCGCACCGCGGTTCCTTTGCCGCGGCCACCTAGCAGCCAACCCCAGCAGTAGCAGCCGCCGGAGCAGTCGCCGGCGTTGCCCGAGAGCCGCCGATACAGCCCACCGCGCCACCACCCTCGTTCGCCCTTCTTGAATCCTCCTCTCCGAATTTGAAGGTAAAATACTAGACCCTAAATTATCAAGTTCCTTATTTATTTAAGCAGTTATAATTGTGAAATTGAGTTATTTGATTTATAAATATGTTTGTGGAGTAAAGTTAAAGATTAAGTTGGGAGAATTCGAATTGGTGTGGAGGATTTAGGATTCGTGTTTTGGTGAATTGATTGTACGAATGTGATTCTTTTGGGGAAATTATGAACTAGTGAATGAGATTGAGGATGCTTTGTTATCGAATCGAACAATTTGGTGGAATTGTTACATTTTGTAAATAGCTAGAATTGAACACAAAGGAAGAGAAAAATAGGCAGGGAGGATGAAGTCGATAACGGATGGTGTAAGAGGCATGGGGGACATTTGAACATTTGGTATGCTTAATTGGGATGTGAATACGAGTTCTGTCGAGGAAATAACGCTTAGGCACTTAAATTGGTGTATATGTATGAGTTTTGGGCAATTCGGCAAAATTGTGAAACCTTCCGATGGAAGGGCATTTGATGGGTTAATTAATTATTTAACTATAGGTTCTGAGTGTAGAGAAGGGAGAAGTGAAGGAGGAATTAAGAATAAGTGTTGTGTATATATGTACACCATTTTTCAATCCAAGTCATCTAGCAAATCGAATAACCCCAACATCATTGGGTATTTAGTTAGCCTAATCAACTTCTCTAACTAATATGAATTGTATTCAATAAACGCAAGAAAGCTGAGTAATACAAACATTAATTTAATCGATTTTCATACGAATATAAGAAATGAAGTACATTGTTAAAGCTTACACAAATTCAAGCATTAAAACTCAAGAAAACATTATTAACTTTAGAAATCCATTTTAAACAGTAGCCGAGGCCACTTCCGTTGCCGAATAGCCGATAACTCAAATTTCTGCAAAAAGGGAGAAACAAATACTCTCAATTCAGTGTACGTTCATTGCCTCGTACCTTTCGAAAATTCACATGTTTCATCAAATCTCAACATTTCTCATGTATATAATTAATAATGAATCATTTGCAAATCAAGTTTTGCCACCTAATCAAGTGGTCCCCGCTCAATCATCAATTATCGTGGCTTATGCCCATCAATTATCAATCATCGTGGCGTATGCCCAACCCGCGCGCTTCAACTCGTGTTCTCGGTCGGCCCGGGAGGTGTGCACCTTACTAAGATCGTATCAATTATCAAGGGGTTCCACTTTCGGATAATAACCGGCAAGCAAGTTTTACTCATATTCTCTCCCCCGATTTCAAACTAAAATGAATTGAAATGCGCGCGCTCAATCAAAATATTCTTCAAAGTTATTTTACAAAGGCAGAATGTTCGTACCGAGTCTCGACTCACTTTTCAAAATATTTTACTCGTTTTTGTTTTAGGAAGAAGCATTGGCGAACAATCAACCATTTATTAAGTCCGACGAAGGCAAACCCTAGCCAGCCACGTGGCATTCGCAAATCGGAAGGCACATAGACGCTCACAAAGTGACTTTACCTTCAACCAGGGTTAGGTATGACCTTGGAAATTATTATACGTCGTATATTAGTTTGTGGAATAGACAAAAGTCTAGGTTGTATAAATATGGTGTTACTAAACAAGTAAACTCGTATTGTGAGATGACTTGGAAATTTGGAGGGTAATTACTTCGTCAGTGGTCAAGCATAGATTGTAAGCCCTTTTATTCTAATTACATAGCCTTGTCCTATCTTTAGGATCGGCGGTAACGCCTTCAGCCGTTGACTTCCGCTGCGACCTTACCTAATATTCTCGAATTAGAGAATTATTAAGGGATGGTAACCGGGGCGTTACAGCTTATGGTATCGTAGCCGTGTTTAGAAATCGCTGTGAGCAATAGGATTTTAAGGTGTCATGATTAGACCTTTAGAAAATTTCGTGGCTATTATTCCCTCAAGTCGTCATTTGGGATTTGTGGATATGGTGTAACTAATATTGAACCGAGGTAGATACTTTTGGGTGATGCTAAGTATAAACAATGTACGGAATGACTTAAGTTGCCGACATGCATTTCACATGCTTTTAAGTTTTGTAGCCTCGTAATTAAGTTCATGAATTTTGTTTCGTATGTATTATGAGCCATTTGGGTGGTTTTAAGCTTTAATGTATATTGGTTGTACTCCGGCGTGTGGCCGTTGAGTTGTGTACTCCGAGCGTGTGGCTCGTTGAATGATATTGTGGTTTTATGCAGGGTTTTAAAGCTTTAAATTTATGGGATAGGCCATATTACAAACGGAACTCGCCGAAATTTTTAGAAAATACCAAACTCTATTAGGGAACCCCCATATTACCTTTAAGTTGGCACTAGAAAGCAATAATGTAATTTCGAATATGACTACAGAGTTGGCTTATGATTGAGGACTTGTCAAATAGGCATTAGAAAACCCCTCCGAACTCACAACAAATCCTTAGTGAAACTCAATTTATACCTTTAGAGATTTCCATTGGAAACACGGACCCAAATTAGCACGGGGACTTGGTGATAAAGTTAATAAAAAGGATTCCCTACACCTACCGAATCTATTTATAAGCCTATGCGAGAATGACTCGTCATAACCCTAAGACCTATGATGGAAAAATTGATGCGGCGTAACTAGAGGAATGGACTAGGGAATGGAAGAGATATTTGCACTTGAGGAAAAAGAGGTATAGGGACATATTATCTAACTGGTGTAGTAGACATATGGTGAAGCGTAATGAAAAATGAGGTTGTGAGTTCATTTGGGGTAAATTTCTGGATGAGGTTAGAGCTAAATTTTACCCCATCGCAATTTGTGTACGAAAAGAATAAGGGCTCATGGAGTTAGATATGGACTACAACATGATGGTAGTGGAGTATGCCAATAAATTTATGGAGATATCTAGATATGACTTATACCTTTTCGTTATTGAGGGGTGAAAATGTTAAGATTTGAGGATGGCTTGGCCTATCATACTCGACATTAACTTGCTAGGTTATCTATCAAAAATTGTCAAGGATTACATGAAAGAGTAGTAGACATAGGGGTTGGCGAGTAAAGAGCGAACTAAGGGCCTTAAATTCTAGGGACTCAAAAAGAACCGAACAACATAAGTGAAAGTATAGTTCAAAAGAAGCATGTTACTAGTTTCAACAAGGCCCATTCATTGATTATTCTTGAACCTTGAGAGAAAATTGTGTCAAGCATATGAGTTTATCGCTACAAACTTTAAGAAAACATCAAATGTGTGCCAAATCGCAAAGATGTGAATTATGACTAGAAGAAGAAACATTTTAGGCATGTTGTTTCCAAAGAAGAGCTTAAGGTCGATCCTTATAAGGTAAACGCAATAACGGGATGATCCGCACCAACTAATGTCACGTAGAGGAGAAGTGCTCTTGGGTTAGTAAATTACTACAAAAGGGTCTCGTCGAGAATAGGTATCCGCTACCTCGAATTAACGATTTGTTGATCAGATATAAGGAGTTAGCATATTTTATCAACTTTGAATTAACCAGAAAGATATTCCCAAAACTCGCCTATAGAATTAAATATGGACCCTACGAATTTATGGGATGCCTAGAGGATTTACCAAGGTATCCGTTGCATTCAGTGGATCTCACGAATAGGATTTTGAGGACGTATCTAGGTAAATGTGTGGTGGTGGTTTTGATGATATTCTTATATACTCTAAACACAAGAGAGATTATGACGAGCAGCTATGAATAGTGGCAAATGCGTGGATTACTGGAGACAAAACACAAGTCGAATGTAATAATGACAACTTAGCTTGTGGTTATATGAGATCTCCACAACATAAGTATTGAGTTAGCCTTGCATGGACAAATAAATGGGTCCCTAGTTGCGATAGAAGTATAATATATAACCATGAAGGGCATTCAGTTAGGCCAACATGATGAGGTCGGATGGAAAGGATTAAGAAAGACATAAAAAGGAAAAATCTCATGGTTTCAAGAAATCACGTGAGTGGAACCTTAAGGTTTCAAAATCAGTTTTGTGTATTGAAGAAAGAGGAATTGAAAAGGAAACTCTTGGGAAAGCACATAATACACGATATTGGGTGCATCTAGGAGAAACAAGTTGTATAAAGATTTGAAACAATGTCTTTGGTGAAACAATGTGAAGAGGATATTATAGAATATAAAGATAAGTGTCCCAATTATCAACCGGTTAAAACCGAACGTTGGAGAGAACAATATGAAAAGAGGTATCAATGTTCTCGTGGTGAATTGAGATCTTTGGAAATTTCTACATGGAGATGAGATTCAATTTCAATGAACGTTGCCATAAAATTACCTATTATTGCTTCAACGAAAAATGGTCGAGCGATTGTTGATCAATTTATGAAATCTGCGGATTTTGTACCAACACATGACATATAGAATGCAGAGATACCGACACACCTATACACTAAAGAAGTCGTTAGGTTACATGGGAATACCTCGAGAACATTATATCTCGATAGTGACAACAGGCTTCATATGTGTTTCTGGTAGCTCTATAGCAACCTTTGCGACCAAACTGTCTAGGAACAAGAAGGCCCACGAAAAGAGATAATTAAATATGAGAAGATATACCGAGAGCACGTACATTCGACTTTTAAGGAAAAAGGAAAACCGATTTACCTTTGGTGGACTTCTCCTATAATACAATTATCAAGTCATCGTTAAAATCACTCCATTTGAGGCATTATATCGGAGGAAATACGTAACCTCATTATGTTGAGGTGAGTCGAACGACGCCTTGACTACAGGCCCGAATGGACCTAAGGAACAACCGAAAAGATTAGCAAAATTTAAGACCACATCAAGGAGACTTAAAGCGACAATGAGTTATAAGGATAAAAGTGTTTTGAAGTGTCTTCACCGAAAGGGGGTCAAAGATTCAAAGTTAAGGAAAAGTCAAGTCCTAAGTATATTAGGCTACATGAGGTTATAAAGAAGTGCAATCCAATAGCTTATATGCATATATATGTATAGTTATTTCATCTCGAACCCAAATATGAGAATAACATTTTCATATCTAGCAACTCAAAGCGGCATATACCAATTCCAAACCATGATATTGTGGCAAAGCTACTGGAAATTATTAAAAATTTTAATGTGCGAAAAGTTTCAAGGCAAATATTGGGTTACAAGGTCAAGAAAGTCCACAATAAAAGCATTTCCTTAGGAGGAAAAGTACTGTGGACTAACCATACAGCCTCAGGAAGCCACATGGGGAAATTGAGGAAAACCCGAGAAACTAATACCCCCACTTATTTTAAGTTAAGTTTTCAAACCTCATTGCAGAAGGCTCAAGTTTCGAGGACGAAACTTATTTTAAGGGGGAAGACTCGTAACAACCCGATCCTAAATCACAATTATTTATTTTAAATTACACTATTTATTTTATTAATTACACTATTTATATAATTGAGCGCGTGCACTTCAATTCGATATCTTATATTTAAACTATTTTTATCTCGTATGTTATGCAGCCTAAAGCGACGAAGTGGCCCCAATAAAAATCTCATAATAAGATTTTAATTTGTGTACATCATTATTAAAAACAAACAAAATTAAAAGTAACAATAAAAGAAAACAAAATAAATAAAATAAACAAATAAAAATAAAACTTTCAGATTTTTTTGAAAGAAAAATCCGTAAATGGATTTTTCTCGAATTTTGGGGAAAAAAAGAAAAAAAAAGAAAGAAAGAGGCGGTTAAGATCAAATTAAATGGGCAATGCAATTTCAATTTCCCCTGCTCCTTCCTCCTCTCGCTTCTTCCCGTCTCTCGCCCCTTCCTTCCTCCCTCGCTTCCTCTTCCTCGCGGCAGCTTCTCCGGCCAAGACGGCGAGCGACGCCGGCGGAAACCGGCGCCGGCCGCCCCCGTCCCCTCTCGTCTCGCTTCCTCTCTCTCTCTCTCTCCGTCGCGGCTCGTGCTCTTCTCGCTCTCGCGGGCCTTGCTCCCCGCTGCTCGGCTTCCTTCGCTGCCGCCGCCGCTGTCTTCTCTCGGTCACCAAACGCCACCAACGCCGGCCAGCAGCCGGCGTCAGCATCGTTAGGAGACGCCCGGCGTCTCTCGTCTCGCTACCTCCTCTCTCGCTGCCGTGTTCTCGCTGCCCCGCACCGCGGTTCCTTTGCCGCGGCCACCTAGCAGCCAACCCCAAGCAGCAGCAGCCGCCGGAGCAGTCGCCGGCGTTGCCCAAGCAGCCGCCGATACAGCCCACCGCGCCACCACCCCCGTTCGCCCTTCTTGAATCCTCCTCTCCGAATTTGAAGGTAAAATACTAGACCCTAAATTATCAAGTTCCTTATTTATTTAAGCAGCTTATAATTGTGAAATTGAGTTATTTGATTTATAAATATGTTTGTGGAGTAAAGTTAAAGATTAAGTTGGGAGAATTCGAATTGGTGTGGAGGATTTAGGATTCGTGTTTTGGTGAATTGATTGTACGAATGTGATTCTTTTGGGGAAATTATGAACTAGTGAATGAGATTGAGGATGCTTTGTTATCGAATCGAACAATTTGGTGGAATTGTTACATTTTGTAAATAGCTAGAATTGAACACAAAGGAAGAGAAAAATAGGCAGGGAGGATGAAGTCGATAACGTATGGTGTAAGAGGCATGGGGGACATTTGAACATTTGGTATGCTTAATTGGGATGTGAATACGAGTTCTGTCGAGGAAATAACGCTTAGGCACTTAAATTGGTGTATATGTATGAGTTTTGGGCAATTCGGCAAAATTGTGAAACCTTCCGATGGAAGGGCATTTGATGGGTTAATTAATTATTTAACTATAGGTTCTGAGTGTAGAGAAGGGAGAAGTGAAGGAGGAATTAAGAATAAGTGTTGTGTATATATGTACACCATTTTTCAATCCAAGTCATCTAGCAAATCGAATAACCCCAACATCATTGGGTATTTAGTTAGCCTAATCAACTTCTCTAACTAATATGAATTGTATTCAATAAACGCAAGAAAGCTGAGTAATACAAACATTAATTTAATCGATTTTCATACGAATATAAGAAATGAAGTACATTGTTAAAGCTTACACAAATTCAAGCATTAAAACTCAAGAAAACATTATTAACTTTAGAAA
The DNA here is from genome assembly GCA_021018815.1 of Talinum fruticosum. Taxonomy (NCBI): domain Eukaryota; kingdom Viridiplantae; phylum Streptophyta; class Magnoliopsida; order Caryophyllales; family Talinaceae; genus Talinum; species Talinum fruticosum. The sequence continues at coordinate 8,874,897 of JAITYX010000004.1, read as the reverse complement.
TCCATTTTAAACAGTAGCCGAGGCCACTTCCGTTGCCGAATAGCCGATAACTCAAATTTCTCGCAAAAAGGGGAGAAACAAATACTCTCAATTCAGGTACGTTCATTGCCTCGTACCTTTCGAAAATTCACATGTTTCATCAAATCTCAACATTTCTCATATATATAATTAATAATGAATCATTTGCAAATCAAGTTTTGCCACCTAATCAAGTGGTCCCCGCTCAATCATCAATTATCGTGGCTTATGCCCATCAATTATCAATCATCGTGGCGTATGCCCAACCCGCGCGCTTCAACTCGGTTCTCTGGTCGGCCCGGGAGGTGTGCACCTTACTAAGATCGTATCAATTATCAAGGGGTTCCACTTTCGGATAATAACCTGCAAGCAAGTTTTACTCATATTCTCTCCCCCGATTTCAAACTAAAATGAATTGAAATGCGCGCGCTCAATCAAAATATTCTTCAAAGTTATTTTACAATAGGCAGAATGTTCGTACCGAGTCTCGACTCACTTTTCAAAATATTTTACTGTTTTTGTTTTAGGAAGAAGCATTGGCGAACAATCAACCATTTATTAAGTCTCGACGAAGGCAAACCCTAGCCAGCCACGTGGCATTCGCAAATCGGAAGGCACATAGACGCTCACAAAGTGACTTTACCTTCAACCAGGGTTAGGTATGACCTTGGAAATTATTATACGTCGTATATTAGTTTGTGGAATAGACAAAAGTCTAGGTTGTATAAATATGGTGTTACTAAACAAGTAAACTCGTATTGTGAGATGACTTGGAAATTTGGAGGGTAATTACTTCGTCAGTGGTCAAGCATAGATTGTAAGCCCTTTTATTCTAATTACATAGCCTTGTCCTATCTTTAGATCGGCGGTAACGCCTTCAGCCGTTGACTTCCGCTGCGACCTTACCTAATATTCTCGAATTAGAGAATTATTAAGGGATGGTAACTCGGGGCGTTACAGCTTATGGTATCGGAGCCGTGTTTAGAAATCGCCGTGAGCAATAGGATTTTAAGGTGTCATGATTAGACCTTTAGAAAATTTCGTGGCTATTATTCCCTCAAGCCGTCATTTGGGATTTGTGGATATGGTGTAACTAATATTGAACCGAGGTAGATACTTTTGGGTGATGCTAAGTATAAACAATGTACGGAATGACTTAAGTTGCCGACATGCATTTCACATGCTTTTAAGTTTTGTAGCCTCGTAATTAAGTTCATGAATTTTGTTTCGTATGTATTATGAGCCATTTGGGTGGTTTTAAGCTTTAATGTATATTGGTTGTACTCCGGCGTGTGGCCGTTGAGTTGTGTACTCCGAGCGTGTGGCTCGTTGAATGATATTGTGGTTTTATGCAGGGTTTTAAAGCTTTAAATTTATGGGATAGGCCATATTACAAACTGAACTCGCCGAAATTTTTAGAAAATACCAAACTCTATTAGGGAACCCCCATATTACCTTTAAGTTGGCACTAGAAAGCAATAATGTAATTTCGAATATGACTACAGAGTTGGCTTATGATTGAGGACTTGTCAAATAGGCATTAGAAAACCCCTCCGAACTCACAACAAATCCTTAGTGAAACTCAATTTATACCTTTAGAGATTTCCATTGGAAACACGGACCCAAATTAGCACTGGGACTTGGTGATAAAGTTAATAAAAAGGATTCCCTACACCTACCGAATCTATTTATAAGCCTATGCGAGAATGACTCGTCATAACCCTAAGACCTATGATGGAAAAATTGATGCGGCGTAACTAGAGGAATGGACTAGGGAATGGAAGAGATATTTGCACTTGAGGAAAAAGAGGTATAGGGACATATTATCTAACCGGTGTAGTAGACATATGGTGAAGCGTAATGAAAAATGAGGTTGTGAGTTCATTTGGGGTAAATTTCTGGATGAGGTTAGAGCTAAATTTTACCCCATCGCAATTTGTGTACGAAAAGAATAAGGGCTCATGGAGTTAGATATGGACTACAACATGATGGTAGTGGAGTATGCCAATAAATTTATGGAGATATCTAGATATGACTTATACCTTTTCGTTATTGAGGGGTGAAAATGTTAAGATTTGAGGATGGCTTGCCTATCATACTCGACATTAACTTGCTAGGTTATCTATCAAAAATTGTCAAGGATTACATGAAAGAGTAGTAGACATAGGGGTCAGCGAGTAAAGAGCGAACTAAGGGCCTTAAATTCTAGGGACTCAAAAAGAACCGAACAACATAAGTGAAAGTATAGTTCAAAAGAAGCATGTTACTAGTTTCAACAAGGCCCATTCATTGATTATTCTTGAACCTTGAGAGAAAATTGTGTCAAGCATATGAGTTTATCGCTACAAACTTTAAGAAAACATCAAATGTGTGCCAAATCGCAAAGATGTGAATTATGACTAGAAGAAGAAACATTTTAGGCATGTTGTTTCCAAAGAAGAGCTTAAGGTCGATCCTTATAAGGTAAACGCAATAACGGGATGATCCGCACCAACTAATGTCACGTAGAGGAGAAGTGCTCTTGGGTTAGTAAATTACTACAAAAGGGTCTCGTCGAGAATAGGTATCCGCTACCTCGAATTAACGATTTGTTGATCGATATAAGGAGTTAGCATATTTTATCAACTTTGAATTAACCGTAAAGATATTCCCAAAACTCGCCTATAGAATTAAATATGGACCCTACGAATTTACTGGGATGCCTAGAGGATTTACCAAGGTATCCGTTGCATTCAGGGATCTCACGAATAGGATTTTGAGGACGTATCTAGGTAAATGTGTGGTGGTGGTTTTGATGATATTCTTATATACTCTAAACACAAGAGAGATTATGACGAGCAGCTGTGAATAGTGGCAAATGCGTGGATTACTGAGACAAAACACAAGTCGAATGTAATAATGACAACTTAGCTTGTGGTTATATGAGATCTCCACAACATAAGTATTGAGTTAGCCTTGCATGGACAAATAAATGGGTCCCTAGTTGCGATAGAAGTATAATATATAACCATGAAGGGCATTCAGTTAGGCCAACATGATGAGGTCGGATGGAAAGGATTAAGAAAGACATAAAAAGGAAAAATCTCATGGTTTCAAGAAATCCGCGGAGTGGAACCTTAAGGTTTCAAAATCAGTTTTGTGTATTGAAGAAAGAGGAATTGAAAAGGAAACTCTTGGGAAAGCACATAATACACGATATTGGGTGCATCTAGGAGAAACAAGTTGTATAAAGATTTGAAACAATGTCTTTGGTGAAACAATGTGAAGAGGATATTATAGAATATAAAGATAAGTGTCCCAATTATCAACCGGTTAAAACCGAACGTTGGAGAGAACAATATGAAAAGAGGTATCAATGTTCTCGTGGTGAATTGAGATCTTTGGAAATTTCTACATGGAGATGAGATTCAATTTCAATGAACGTTGCCATAAAATTACCTATTATTGCTTCAACGAAAAATGGTCGAGCGATTGTTGATCAATTTATGAAATCACGGATTTTGTACCAACACATGACATATAGAATGCAGAGATACCGACACACCTATACACTAAAGAAGTCGTTAGGTTACATGGGAATACCCGAGAACATTATATCCGATAGTGACAACAGTGCTTCATATGTGTTTCTGGTAGCTCTATAGCAACCTTTGCGACCAAACTGTCTAGGAACAAGAAGGGCCCACGAAAAGAGATAATTAAATATGAGAAGATATACCGAGAGCACGTACATTCGACTTTTAAGGAAAAAGGAAAACCGATTTACCTTTGGTGGACTTCTCCTATAATACAATTATCAAGTCATCGTTAAAATCACTCCATTTGAGGCATTATATCGGAGGAAATACGTAACCTCATTATGTTGAGGTGAGTCGAACGACGCCTTGACTACGAGCCCGAATGGACCTAAGGAACAACCGAAAAGATTAGCAAAATTTAAGACCACATCAAGGAGACTTAAAGCGACAATGAGTTATAAGGATAAAAGTGTTTTGAAGTGTCTTCACCGAAAGGGGGTCAAAGATTCAAAGTTAAGGAAAAGTCAAGTCCTAAGTATATTAGGCTACATGAGGTTATAAAGAAGTGCAATCCAATAGCTTATATGCATATATATGTATAGTTATTTCATCTCGAACCCAAATATGAGAATAACATTTTCATATCTAGCAGCTCAAAGCGCATATACCAATTCCAAACCATGATATTGTGGCAAAGCTACTGGAAATTATTAAAAATTTTAATGTGCGAAAAGTTTCAAGGCAAATATTGGGTTACAAGGTCAAGAAAGTCCACAATAAAAGCATTTCCTTAGGAGGAAAAGTACTGTGGACTAACCATACAGACCTCGTGAAGCCACATGGGGAAATTGAGGAAAACCCGAGAAACTAATACCCCCACTTATTTTAAGTTAAGTTTTCAAACCTCATTGTAGAAGGCTCAAGTTTCGAGGACGAAACTTATTTTAAGGGGGAAGACTCAGTAACAACCCGATCCTAAATCACAATTATTTATTTTAAATTACACTATTTATTTTATTAATTACACTATTTATATAATTGAGCGCGTGCACTTCAATTCGATATCTTATATTTAAACTATTTTTATCTCGTATGTTATGCAACTAAAGCGACGAAGTGGCCCCAATAAAAATCTCATAATAAGATTTTAATTTGTGTACATCATTATTAAAAACAAACAAAATTAAAAGTAACAATAAAAGAAAACAAAATAAATAAAATAAACAAATAAAAATAAAACTTTCAGATTTTTTTGAAAGAAAAATCCGTAAATGGATTTTTCTCGAATTTTGGGGAAAAAAAAGAAAAAAAAAGAAAGAAAGAGGCGGTTAAGATCAAATTAAATGGGCAATGCAATTTCAATTTCCCCGCTCCTTCCTCCTCTCGCTCTTCCCGTCTCCGCCCCTTCCTTCCTCCCCGCTTCCTCTTCCTCGCGGCAGCCTTCTCCGGCCAAGACGGCGAGCGACGCCGGCGGGAAACCGGCGCCGGCCGCCCCCGTCCCCTCTCGTCTCGCTTCCTCTCTCTCTCTCTCTCCGTCGCGGCTCGTGCTCTTCTCGCTCTCGCGGGCCTTGCTCCCCGCTGCTCGGCTTCCTTCGCTGCCGCCGCCGCTGTCTTCTCTCGGTCACCAAACGCCACCAACGCCGCCAGCAGCCGGCGTCAGCATCGTTAGGAGACGCCCGGCGTCTCTCGTCTCGCTACCTCCTCTCTCGCTGCCGTGTTCTCGCCGCCCCGCACCGCGGTTCCTTTGCCGCGGCCACCTAGCAGCCAACCCCAAGCAGCAGCAGCCGCCGGAGCAGTCGCCGGCGTTGCCCAAGAGCCGCCGATACAGCCCACCGCGCCACCACCCCCGTTCGCCCTTCTTGAATCCTCCTCTCCGAATTTGAAGGTAAAATACTAGACCCTAAATTATCAAGTTCCTTATTTATTTAAGCAGCTTATAATTGTGAAATTGAGTTATTTGATTTATAAATATGTTTGTGGAGTAAAGTTAAAGATTAAGTTGGGAGAATTCGAATTGGTGTGGAGGATTTAGGATTCGTGTTTTGGTGAATTGATTGTACGAATGTGATTCTTTTGGGGAAATTATGAACTAGTGAATGAGATTGAGGATGCTTTGTTATCGAATTGAACAATTTGGTGGAATTGTTACATTTTGTAAATAGCTAGAATTGAACACAAAGGAAGAGAAAAATAGGCAGGGAGGATGAAGTCGATAACGGATGGTGTAAGAGGCAATGGGGGACATTTGAACATTTGGTATGCTTAATTGGGATGTGAATACGAGTTCGTCGAGGAAATAACGCTTAGGCACTTAAATTGGTGTATATGTATGAGTTTTGGGCAATTCGGCAAAATTGTGAAACCTTCCGATGGAAGGGCATTTGATGGGTTAATTAATTATTTAACTATAGGTTCTGAGTGTAGAGAAGGGAGAAGTGAAGGAGGAATTAAGAATAAGTGTTGTGTATATATGTACACCATTTTTCAATCCAAGTCATCTAGCAAATCGAATAACCCCAACATCATTGGGTATTTAGTTAGCCTAATCAACTTCTCTAACTAATATGAATTGTATTCAATAAACGCAAGAAAGCTGAGTAATACAAACATTAATTTAATCGATTTTCATACGAATATAAGAAATGAAGTACATTGTTAAAGCTTACACAAATTCAAGCATTAAAACTCAAGAAAACATTATTAACTTTAGAAATCCATTTTAAACAGTAGCCGAGGCCACTTCCGTTGCCGAATAGCCGATAACTCAAATTTCCGCAAAAAGGGAGAAACAAATACTCTCAATTCAGTGCACGTTCATTGCCTCGTACCTTTCGAAAATTCACATGTTTCATCAAATCTCAACATTTCTCATATATATAATTAATAATGAATCATTTGCAAATCAAGTTTTGCCACCTAATCAAGTGGTCCCCGCTCAATCATCAATTATCGTGGCTTATGCCCATCAATTATCAATCATCGTGGCGTATGCCCAACCCGCGCGGCTTCAACTCGTGTTCTCGGTCGGCCCGGGAGGTGTGCACCTTACTAAGATCGTATCAATTATCAAGGGGTTCCACTTTCGGATAATAACCTGCAAGCAAGTTTTACTCATATTCTCTCCCCCGATTTCAAACTAAAATGAATTGAAATGCGCGCGCTCAATCAAAATATTCTTCAAAGTTATTTTACAAAGGCAGAATGTTCGTACCGAGTCTCGACTCACTTTTCAAAATATTTTACTGTTTTTGTTTTAGGAAGAAGCATTGGCGAACAATCAACCATTTATTAAGTCTCGACGAAGGCAAACCCTAGCCAGCCACGTGGCATTCGCAAATCGGAAGGCACATAGACGCTCACAAAGTGACTTTACCTTCAACCAGGGTTAGGTATGACCTTGGAAATTATTATACGTCGTATATTAGTTTGTGGAATAGACAAAAGTCTAGGTTGTATAAATATGGTGTTACTAAACAAGTAAACTCGTATTGTGAGATGACTTGGAAATTTGGAGGGTAATTACTTCGTCAGTGGTCAAGCATAGATTGTAAGCCCTTTTATTCTAATTACATAGCCTTGTCCTATCTTTAGGACGGCGGTAACGCCTTCAGCCGTTGACTTCCGCTGCGACCTTACCTAATATTCTCGAATTAGAGAATTATTAAGGGATGGTAACCGGGGCGTTACAGCTTATGGTATCGTAGCCGTGTTTAGAAATCGCCGTGAGCAATAGGATTTTAAGGTGTCATGATTAGACCTTTAGAAAATTTCGTGGCTATTATTCCCTCAAGCCGTCATTTGGGATTTGTGGATATGGTGTAACTAATATTGAACCGAGGTAGATACTTTTGGGTGATGCTAAGTATAAACAATGTACGGAATGACTTAAGTTGCCGACATGCATTTCACATGCTTTTAAGTTTTGTAGCCTCGTAATTAAGTTCATGAATTTTGTTTCGTATGTATTATGAGCCATTTGGGTGGTTTTAAGCTTTAATGTATATTGGTTGTACTCCGGCGTGTGGCCGTTGAGTTGTGTACTCCGAGCGTGTGGCTCGTTGAATGATATTGTGGTTTTATGCAGTGGTTTTAAAGCTTTAAATTTATGGGATAGGCCATATTACAAACGGAACTCGCCGAAATTTTTAGAAAATACCAAACTCTATTAGGGAACCCCATATTACCTTTAAGTTGGCACTAGAAAGCAATAATGTAATTTCGAATATGACTACAGAGTTGGCTTATGATTGAGGACTTGTCAAATAGGCATTAGAAAACCCCTCCGAACTCACAACAAATCCTTAGTGAAACTCAATTTATACCTTTAGAGATTTCCATTGGAAACACGGACCCAAATTAGCACTGGGACTTGGTGATAAAGTTAATAAAAAGGATTCCCTACACCTACCGAATCTATTTATAAGCCTATGCGAGAATGACTCGTCATAACCCTAAGACCTATGATGGAAAAATTGATGCGGCGTAACTAGAGGAATGGACTAGGGAATGGAAGAGATATTTGCACTTGAGGAAAAAGAGGTATAGGGACATATTATCTAACCGGTGTAGTAGACATATGGTGAAGCGTAATGAAAATGAGGTTGTGAGTTCATTTGGGGTAAATTTCTGGATGAGGTTAGAGCTAAATTTTACCCCATCGCAATTTGTGTACGAAAAGAATAAGGGCTCATGGAGTTAGATATGGACTACAACATGATGGTAGTGGAGTATGTCAATAAATTTATGGAGATATCTAGATATGACTTATACCTTTTCGTTATTGAGGGGTGAAAATGTTAAGATTTGAGGATGGCTTGGCCTATCATACTCGACATTAACTTGCTAGGTTATCTATCAAAAATTGTCAAGGATTACATGAAAGAGTAGTAGACATAGGGGTCGGCGAGTAAAGAGCGAACTAAGGGCCTTAAATTCTAGGGACTCAAAAAGAACCGAACAACATAAGTGAAAGTATAGTTCAAAAGAAGCATGTTACTAGTTTCAACAAGGCCCATTCATTGATTATTCTTGAACCTTGAGAGAAAATTGTGTCAAGCATATGAGTTTATCGCTACAAACTTTAAGAAAACATCAAATGTGTGCCAAATCGCAAAGATGTGAATTATGACTAGAAGAAGAAACATTTTAGGCATGTTGTTTCCAAAGAAGAGCTTAAGGTCGATCCTTATAAGGTAAACGCAATAACGGGATGATCCAGCACCAACTAATGTCACGTAGAGGAGAAGTGCTCTTGGGTTAGTAAATTACTACAAAAGGGTCTCGTCGAGAATAGGTATCCGCTACCTCGAATTAACGATTTGTTGATCGATATAAGGAGTTAGCATATTTTATCAACTTTGAATTAACCGTAAAGATATTCCCAAAACTCGCCTATAGAATTAAATATGGACCCTACGAATTTATGGGATGCCTAGAGGATTTACCAAGGTATCCGTTGCATTCAGGGATCTCACGAATAGGATTTTGAGGACGTATCTAGGTAAATGTGTGGTGGTGGTTTTGATGATATTCTTATATACTCTAAACACAAGAGAGATTATGACGAGCAGCTGTGAATAGTGGCAAATGCGTGGATTACTGGAGACAAAACACAAGTCGAATGTAATAATGACAACTTAGCTTGTGGTTATATGAGATCTCCACAACATAAGTATTGAGTTAGCCTTGCATGGACAAATAAATGGGTCCCTAGTTGCGATAGAAGTATAATATATAACCATGAAGGGCATTCAGTTAGGGCCAACATGATGAGGTCGGATGGAAAGGATTAAGAAAGACATAAAAAGGAAAAATCTCATGGTTTCAAGAAATCCATGGAGTGGAACCTTAAGGTTTCAAAATCAGTTTTGTGTATTGAAGAAAGAGGAATTGAAAAGGAAACTCTTGGGAAAGCACATAATACACGATATTGGGTGCATCTAGGAGAAACAAGTTGTATAAAGATTTGAAACAATGTCTTTGGTGAAACAATGTGAAGAGGATATTATAGAATATAAAGATAAGTGTCCCAATTATCAACCGGTTAAAACCGAACGTTGGAGAGAACAATATGAAAAGAGGTATCAATGTTCTCGTGGTGAATTGAGATCTTTGGAAATTTCTACATGGAGATGAGATTCAATTTCAATGAACGTTGCCATAAAATTACCTATTATTGCTTCAACGAAAAATGGTCGAGCGATTGTTGATCAATTTATGAAATCTGCGGATTTTGTACCAACACATGACATATAGAATGCAGAGATACCGACACACCTATACACTAAAGAAGTCGTTAGGTTACATGGGAATACCTCGAGAACATTATATCCGATAGTGACAACAGTGCTTCATATGTGTTTCTGGTAGCTCTATAGCAACCTTTGCGACCAAACCTGTCTAGGAACAAGTAAGGGCCCACGAAAAGAGATAATTAAATATGAGAAGATATACCGAGAGCACGTACATTCGACTTTTAAGGAAAAAGGAAAACCGATTTACCTTTGGTGGACTTCTCCTATAATACAATTATCAAGTCATCGTTAAAATCACTCCATTTGAGGCATTATATCGGAGGAAATACGTAACCTCATTATGTTGAGGTGAGTCGAACGACGCCTTGACTACATGCCCGAATGGACCTAAGGAACAACCGAAAAGATTAGCAAAATTTAAGACCACATCAAGGAGACTTAAAGCGACAATGAGTTATAAGGATAAAAGTGTTTTGAAGTGTCTTCACCGAAAGGGGGTCAAAGATTCAAAGTTAAGGAAAAGTCAAGTCCTAAGTATATTAGGCTACATGAGGTTATAAAGAAGTGCAATCCAATAGCTTATATGCATATATATGTATAGTTATTTCATCTCGAACCCAAATATGAGAATAACATTTTCATATCTAGCAGCTCAAAGCGGCATATACCAATTCCAAACCATGATATTGTGGCAAAGCTACCGGAAATTATTAAAAATTTTAATGTGCGAAAAGTTTCAAGGCAAATATTGGGTTACAAGGTCAAGAAAGTCCACAATAAAAGCATTTCCTTAGGAGGAAAAGTACTGTGGACTAACCATACAGCCTCGAGAAGCCACATGGGGAAATTGAGGAAAACCCGAGAAACTAATACCCCCACTTATTTTAAGTTAAGTTTTCAAACCTCATTGCAGAAGGCTCAAGTTTCGAGGACGAAACTTATTTTAAGGGGGAAGACTGTAACAACCCGATCCTAAATCACAATTATTTATTTTAAATTACACTATTTATTTTATTAATTACACTATTTATATAATTGAGCGCGTGCACTTCAATTCGATATCTTATATTTAAACTATTTTTATCTCGTATGTTATGCAGCTAAAGCGACGAAGTGGCCCCAATAAAAATCTCATAATAAGATTTTAATTTGTGTACATCATTATTAAAAACAAACAAAATTAAAAGTAACAATAAAAGAAAACAAAATAAATAAAATAAACAAATAAAAATAAAACTTTCAGATTTTTTTGAAAGAAAAATCCAGTAAATGGATTTTTCTCGAATTTTGGGGAAAAAAAAAGAAAAAAAAAGAAAGAAAGAGGCGGTTAAGATCAAATTAAATGGGCAATGCAATTTCAATTTCCCCTGCTCCTTCCTCCTCTCGCTCTTCCCGTCTCTGCCCCTTCCTTCCTCCCCGCTTCCTCTTCCTCGCGGCAGCCTTCTCCGGCCAAGACGGCGAGCGACGCCGGCGGGAAACCGGCGCCGGCCGTCCCCCGTCCCCTCTCGTCTCGCTTCCTCTCTCTCTCTCTCTCCGTCGCGGCTCGTGCTCTTCTCGCTCTCGCGGGCCTTGCTCCCCGCTGCTCGGCTTCCTTCGCTGCCGCCGCCGCTGTCTTCTCTCGGTCACCAAACGCCACCAACGCCGCCGCCAGCCGGCGTCGGCATCGTTAGGAGACGCCCGGCGTCTCTCGTCTCGCTACCTCCCTCTCTCGCTGCCGTGTTCTCGCTGCCCCGCACCGCGGTTCCTTTGCCGCGGCCACCTAGCAGCCAACCCCAAGCAGCAGCAGCCGCCGGAGCAGCCGCCGGCGTTGCCCAAGTAGCCGCCGATACAGCCCACCGCGCCACCACCCCCGTTCGCCCTTCTTGAATCCTCCTCTCCGAATTTGAAGGTAAAATACTAGACCCTAAATTATCAAGTTCCTTATTTATTTAAGCAGCTTATAATTGTGAAATTGAGTTATTTGATTTATAAATATGTTTGTGGAGTAAAGTTAAAGATTAAGTTGGGAGAATTCGAATTGGTGTGGAGGATTTAGGATTCGTGTTTTGGTGAATTGATTGTACGAATGTGATTCTTTTGGGGAAATTATGAACTAGTGAATGAGATTGAGGATGCTTTGTTATCGAATTGAACAATTTGGTGGAATTGTTACATTTTGTAAATAGCTAGAATTGAACACAAAGGAAGAGAAAAATAGGCAGGGAGGATGAAGTCGATAACGTATGGTGTAAGAGGCATGGGGGACATTTGAACATTTGGTATGCTTAATTGGGATGTGAATACGAGTTCTGTCGAGGAAATAACGCTTAGGCACTTAAATTGGTGTATATGTATGAGTTTTGGGCAATTCGGCAAAATTGTGAAACCTTCCGATGGAAGGGCATTTGATGGGTTAATTAATTATTTAACTATAGGTTCCGAGTGTAGAGAAGGGAGAAGTGAAGGAGGAATTAAGAATAAGTGTTGTGTATATATGTACACCATTTTTCAATCCAAGTCATCTAGCAAATCGAATAACCCCAACATCATTGGGTATTTAGTTAGCCTAATCAACTTCTCTAACTAATATGAATTGTATTCAATAAACGCAAGAAAGCCGAGTAATACAAACATTAATTTAATCGATTTTCATACGAATATAAGAAATGAAGTACATTGTTAAAGCTTACACAAATTCAAGCATTAAAACTCAAGAAAACATTATTAACTTTAGAAATCCATTTTAAACAGAGCTGAGGCCACTTCCGTTGCCGAATAGCCGATAACTCAAATTTCGCAAAAAGGGGAGAAACAAATACTCTCAATTCAGTGCACGTTCATTGCCTCGTACCTTTCGAAAATTCACATGTTTCATCAAATCTCAACATTTCTCATATATATAATTAATAATGAATCATTTGCAAATCAAGTTTTGCCACCTAATCAAGTGGTCCCCGCTCAATCATCAATTATCGTGGCTTATGCCCATCAATTATCAATCATCGTGGCGTATGCCCAACCCGCGCGGCTTCAACTCGGGTTCTCGGTCGGCCCGGGAGGTGTGCACCTTACTAAGATCGTATCAATTATCAAGGGGTTCCACTTTCGGATAATAACCGGCAAGCAAGTTTTACTCATATTCTCTCCCCCGATTTCAAACTAAAATGAATTGAAATGCGCGCGCTCAATCAAAATATTCTTCAAAGTTATTTTACAAAGGCAGAATGTTCGTACCGAGTCTCGACTCACTTTTCAAAATATTTTACTGTTTTTGTTTTAGGAAGAAGCATTGGCGAACAATCAACCATTTATTAAGTCCGACGAAGGCAAACCCTAGCCAGCCACGTGGCATTCGCAAATCGGAAGGCACATAGACGCTCACAAAGTGACTTTACCTTCAACCAGGGTTAGGTATGACCTTGGAAATTATTATACGTCGTATATTAGTTTGTGGAATAGACAAAAGTCTAGGTTGTATAAATATGGTGTTACTAAACAAGTAAACTCGTATTGTGAGATGACTTGGAAATTTGGAGGGTAATTACTTCGTCAGTGGTCAAGCATAGATTGTAAGCCCTTTTATTCTAATTACATAGCCTTGTCCTATCTTTAGGATCGGCGGTAACGCCTTCAGCCGTTGACTTCCGCTGCGACCTTACCTAATATTCTCGAATTAGAGAATTATTAAGGGATGGTAACCGGGGCGTTACAGCTTATGGTATCGTAGCCAGTGTTTAGAAATCGCCGTGAGCAATAGGATTTTAAGGTGTCATGATTAGACCTTTAGAAAATTTCGTGGCTATTATTCCCTCAAGTCGTCATTTGGGATTTGTGGATATGGTGTAACTAATATTGAACCGAGGTAGATACTTTTGGGTGATGCTAAGTATAAACAATGTACGGAATGACTTAAGTTGCCGACATGCATTTCACATGCTTTTAAGTTTTGTAGCCTCGTAATTAAGTTCATGAATTTTGTTTCGTATGTATTATGAGCCATTTGGGTGGTTTTAAGCTTTAATGTATATTGGTTGTACTCCGGCGTGTGGCCGTTGAGTTGTGTACTCCGAGCGTGTGGCTCGTTGAATGATATTGTGGTTTTATGCAGGGTTTTAAAGCTTTAAATTTATGGGATAGGCCATATTACAAACGGAACTCGCCGAAATTTTTAGAAAATACCAAACTCTATTAGGGAACCCCATATTACCTTTAAGTTGGCACTAGAAAGCAATAATGTAATTTCGAATATGACTACAGAGTTGGCTTATGATTGAGGACTTGTCAAATAGGCATTAGAAAACCCCTCCGAACTCACAACAAATCCTTAGTGAAACTCAATTTATACCTTTAGAGATTTCCATTGGAAACACGGACCCAAATTAGCACTGGGACTTGGTGATAAAGTTAATAAAAAGGATTCCCTACACCTACCGAATCTATTTATAAGCCTATGCGAGAATGACTCGTCATAACCCTAAGACCTATGATGGAAAAATTGATGCGGCGTAACTAGAGGAATGGACTAGGGGAATGGAAGAGATATTTGCACTTGAGGAAAAAGAGGTATAGGGACATATTATCTAACCGGTGTAGTAGACATATGGTGAAGCGTAATGAAAAATGAGGTTGTGAGTTCATTTGGGGTAAATTTCTGGATGAGGTTAGAGCTAAATTTTACCCCATCGCAATTTGTGTACGAAAAGAATAAGGGCTCATGGAGTTAGATATGGACTACAACATGATGGTAGTGGAGTATGTCAATAAATTTATGGAGATATCTAGATATGACTTATACCTTTTCGTTATTGAGGGGTGAAAATGTTAAGATTTGAGGATGGCTTGGCCTATCATACTCGACATTAACTTGCTAGGTTATCTATCAAAAATTGTCAAGGATTACATGAAAGAGTAGTAGACATAGGGGTCGGCGAGTAAAGAGCGAACTAAGGGCCTTAAATTCTAGGGACTCAAAAAGAACCGAACAACATAAGTGAAAGTATAGTTCAAAAGAAGCATGTTACTAGTTTCAACAAGGCCCATTCATTGATTATTCTTGAACCTTGAGAGAAAATTGTGTCAAGCATATGAGTTTATCGCTACAAACTTTAAGAAAACATCAAATGTGTGCCAAATCGCAAAGATGTGAATTATGACTAGAAGAAGAAACATTTTAGGCATGTTGTTTCCAAAGAAGAGCTTAAGGTCGATCCTTATAAGGTAAACGCAATAACGGGATGATCCAGCACCAACTAATGTCACGTAGAGGAGAAGTGCTCTTGGGTTAGTAAATTACTACAAAAGGGTCTCGTCGAGAATAGGTATCCGCTACCTCGAATTAACGATTTGTTGATCGATATAAGGAGTTAGCATATTTTATCAACTTTGAATTAACCGTAAAGATATTCCCAAAACTCGCCTATAGAATTAAATATGGACCCTACGAATTTATGGGATGCCTAGAGGATTTACCAAGGTATCCGTTGCATTCAGGGATCTCACGAATAGGATTTTGAGGACGTATCTAGGTAAATGTGTGGTGGTGGTTTTGATGATATTCTTATATACTCTAAACACAAGAGAGATTATGACGAGCAGCTTGTGAATAGTGGCAAATGCGTGGATTACTGAGACAAAACACAAGTCGAATGTAATAATGACAACTTAGCTTGTGGTTATATGAGATCTCCACAACATAAGTATTGAGTTAGCCTTGCATGGACAAATAAATGGGTCCCTAGTTGCGATAGAAGTATAATATATAACCATGAAGGGCATTCAGTTAGGCCAACATGATGAGGTCGGATGGAAAGGATTAAGAAAGACATAAAAAGGAAAAATCTCATGGTTTCAAGAAATCCGCTGGAGTGGAACCTTAAGGTTTCAAAATCAGTTTTGTGTATTGAAGAAAGAGGAATTGAAAAGGAAACTCTTGGGAAAGCACATAATACACGATATTGGGTGCATCTAGGAGAAACAAGTTGTATAAAGATTTGAAACAATGTCTTTGGTGAAACAATGTGAAGAGGATATTATAGAATATAAAGATAAGTGTCCCAATTATCAACCGGTTAAAACCGAACGTTGGAGAGAACAATATGAAAAGAGGTATCAATGTTCTCGTGGTGAATTGAGATCTTTGGAAATTTCTACATGGAGATGAGATTCAATTTCAATGAACGTTGCCATAAAATTACCTATTATTGCTTCAACGAAAAATGGTCGAGCGATTGTTGATCAATTTATGAAATCTGCGGATTTTGTACCAACACATGACATATAGAATGCAGAGATACCGACACACCTATACACTAAAGAAGTCGTTAGGTTACATGGGAATACCTCGAGAACATTATATCCGATAGTGACAACAGTGCTTCATATGTGTTTCTGGTAGCTCTATAGCAACCTTTGCGACCAAACCTGTCTAGGAACAAGTAAGGCCCACGAAAAGAGATAATTAAATATGAGAAGATATACCGAGAGCACGTACATTCGACTTTTAAGGAAAAAGGAAAACCGATTTACCTTTGGTGGACTTCTCCTATAATACAATTATCAAGTCATCGTTAAAATCACTCCATTTGAGGCATTATATCGGAGGAAATACGTAACCTCATTATGTTGAGGTGAGTCGAACGACGCCTTGACTACAGGCCCGAATGGACCTAAGGAACAACCGAAAAGATTAGCAAAATTTAAGACCACATCAAGGAGACTTAAAGCGACAATGAGTTATAAGGATAAAAGTGTTTTGAAGTGTCTTCACCGAAAGGGGGTCAAAGATTCAAAGTTAAGGAAAAGTCAAGTCCTAAGTATATTAGGCTACATGAGGTTATAAAGAAGTGCAATCCAATAGCTTATATGCATATATATGTATAGTTATTTCATCTCGAACCCAAATATGAGAATAACATTTTCATATCTAGCAGCTCAAGCGGCATATACCAATTCCAAACCATGATATTGTGGCAAAGCTACTGGAAATTATTAAAAATTTTAATGTGCGAAAAGTTTCAAGGCAAATATTGGGTTACAAGGTCAAGAAAGTCCACAATAAAAGCATTTCCTTAGGAGGAAAAGTACTGTGGACTAACCATACAGACCTCGTGAAGCCACATGGGGAAATTGAGGAAAACCCGAGAAACTAATACCCCCACTTATTTTAAGTTAAGTTTTCAAACCTCATTGTAGAAGGCTCAAGTTTCGAGGACGAAACTTATTTTAAGGGGGAAGACCGTAACAACCCGATCCTAAATCACAATTATTTATTTTAAATTACACTATTTATTTTATTAATTACACTATTTATATAATTGAGCGCGTGCACTTCAATTCGATATCTTATATTTAAACTATTTTTATCTCGTATGTTATGCAGCTAAAGCGACGAAGTGGCCCCAATAAAAATCTCATAATAAGATTTTAATTTGTGTACATCATTATTAAAAACAAACAAAATTAAAAGTAACAATAAAAGAAAACAAAATAAATAAAATAAACAAATAAAAATAAAACTTTCAGATTTTTTTGAAAGAAAAATCCAGTAAATGGATTTTTCTCGAATTTTGGGGAAAAAAAAAGAAAAAAAAAGAAAGAAAGAGGCGGTTAAGATCAAATTAAATGGGCAATGCAATTTCAACTTCCCCTGCTCCTTCCTCCTCTCGCTCTTCCCGTCTCTGCCCCTTCCTTCCTCCCCTGCTTCCTCTTCCTCGCGGCAGCTTCTCCGGCCAAGCACGGCGAGCGACGCCGGCGGGAAACCGGCGCCGGCCGTCCCCCGTCCCCTCTCGTCTCGCTTCTCTCTCTCTCTCTCTCCGTCGCGGCTCGTGCTCTTCTCGCTCTCGCGGGCCTTGCTCCCCTGCTGCTCGGCTTCCTTCGCTGCCGCTGCCGCTGTCTTCTCTCGGTCACCAAACGCCACCAACGCCGGCCAGCAGCCGGCGTCGGCATCGTTAGGAGACGCCTGGCGTCTCTCGTCTCGCTACCTCCCTCTCTCGCTGCCGTGTTCCGCTGCCCCGCACCGCGGTTCCTTTGCCGCGGCCACCTAGCAGCCAACCCCAGCGAGTAGCAGCCGCCGGAGCAGCCGCCGGCGTTGCCCAAGAGCCGCCGATACAGCCCACCGCGCCACCACCCCTGTTCGCCCTTCTTGAATCCTCCTCTCCGAATTTGAAGGTAAAATACTAGACCCTAAATTATCAAGTTCCTTATTTATTTAAGCAGTTATAATTGTGAAATTGAGTTATTTGATTTATAAATATGTTTGTGGAGTAAAGTTAAAGATTAAGTTGGGAGAATTCGAATTGGTGTGGAGGATTTAGGATTCGTGTTTTGGTGAATTGATTGTACGAATGTGATTCTTTTGGGGAAATTATGAACTAGTGAATGAGATTGAGGATGCTTTGTTATCGAATTGAACAATTTGGTGGAATTGTTACATTTTGTAAATAGCTAGAATTGAACACAAAGGAAGAGAAAAATAGGCAGGGAGGATGAAGTCGATAACGGATGGTGTAAGAGGCATGGGGGACATTTGAACATTTGGTATGCTTAATTGGGATGTGAATACGAGTTCGTCGAGGAAATAACGCTTAGGCACTTAAATTGGTGTATATGTATGAGTTTTGGGCAATTCGGCAAAATTGTGAAACCTTCCGATGGAAGGGCATTTGATGGGTTAATTAATTATTTAACTATAGGTTCCGAGTGTAGAGAAGGGAGAAGTGAAGGAGGAATTAAGAATAAGTGTTGTGTATATATGTACACCATTTTTCAATCCAAGTCATCTAGCAAATCGAATAACCCCAACATCATTGGGTATTTAGTTAGCCTAATCAACTTCTCTAACTAATATGAATTGTATTCAATAAACGCAGATAAAGCCGAGTAATACAAACATTAATTTAATCGATTTTCATACGAATATAAGAAATGAAGTACATTGTTAAAGCTTACACAAATTCAAGCATTAAAACTCAAGAAAACATTATTAACTTTAGAAATCCATTTTAAACAGTAGCTGAGGCCACTTCCGTTGCCGAATAGCCGATAACTCAAATTTCTGCAAAAGGGGAGAAACAAATACTCTCAATTCAGGTACGTTCATTGCCTGTACCTTTCGAAAATTCACATGTTTCATCAAATCTCAACATTTCTCATGTATATAATTAATAATGAATCATTTGCAAATCAAGTTTTGCCACCTAATCAAGTGGTCCCCGCTCAATCATCAATTATCGGGGCTTATGCCCATCAATTATCAATCATCGTGGCGTATGCCCAACCCGCGCGGCTTCAACTCGGGTTCTCGGTCGGCCCGGGAGGTGTGCACCTTACTAAGATCGTATCAATTATCAAGGGGTTCCACTTTCGGATAATAACCTAGCAAGCAAGTTTTACTCATATTCTCTCCCCCGATTTCAAACTAAAATGAATTGAAATGCGCGCGCTCAATCAAAATATTCTTCAAAGTTATTTTACAAAGTGCAGGAATGTTCGTACCGAGTCTCGACTCACTTTTCAAAATATTTTACTGTTTTTGTTTTAGGAAGAAGCATTGGCGAACAATCAACCATTTATTAAGTCCGACGAAGGCAAACCCTAGCCAGCCACGTGGCATTCGCAAATCGGAAGGCACATAGACGCTCACGAGTGACTTTACCTTCAACCAGGGTTAGGTATGACCTTGGAAATTATTATACGTCGTATATTAGTTTGTGGAATAGACAAAAGTCTAGGTTGTATAAATATGGTGTTACTAAACAAGTAAACTGTATTGTGAGATGACTTGGAAATTTGGAGGGTAATTACTTCGTCGTGGTCAAGCATAGATTGTAAGCCCTTTTATTCTAATTACATAGCCTTGTCCTATCTTTAGGACGGCGGTAACGCCTTCGGTCGTTGACTTCCGCTGCGACCTTACCTAATATTCTCGAATTAGAGAATTATTAAGGGATGGTAACTCGGGGCGTTACATTTCCTGAAGTTGACATTCTACCATCCATTGATTGAAGTCCTTTGTCTCTACAATAGAGACCTGTTCACTTCTAATTCTTTCATCAATTCTTAATAAAGCATTGAAGTCACCTCCAATGATCCATGGGCAGTCAATGGCAGGTTGAAGATTTTGCACCTCATTCCATAATTCTTTCCTGCATTCAACATCATTATCTCCATACACTATTTTAAGTGCAATAGACAAACCTCTTGTTGCTACTTTAACATGTATAAATTGCCTATGTAAAACCACAACATTAATAGACAGCTCTCACCTCTCTAGGATCCCAAAGTAACCACAATCTACTTTTTTCACTCACAGTTGCATTTGTGATAACTTCTATTCCATGCCCTAAGACTGTTTTGATTTCATTCTCCTTATTTTGCAGTTGTCTTAGTCTCAAATATCCCCATGACACAACAATTATTACTTCTAAATATGTGCTGCACAACACTTTGCTTATTAGGTCTATTAAGACCTCTTATATTCCAAAAGCAAACACTACCCATGATCGGGAGGTAGAGAACCAAAACTGTTCTACGAGTATCATCATATTATGTGGTGTAGCATAATTATTGAGTTGTATTGTAGATACCTGCATTGTGTTTGTCATTAAATTACCATGATGTTCTTCCACTTGTGCCTTATACCACTTTTCAACTTGCTGTGTTTGATGTTCTATAGTATGCTCTGCTCGGGTTGAGGTTTTGACTCTTCTTGGGGTTTCTCTGTTGCCATGTCTTTCCTTCTCCATACCCTTACCACCTTCTTTCTACATGGCTAGCCTCATGTTCAAATTGTTTGCAGTAATCACATTTGACAAGGGTCCATTCATATTCCACAAGATGATGAACCAGTTCACCTTTCTCGTCCATAAAAGTTATCTCAACTTTGAATTCCTTGCTCAAGTCTATCTCAATGAAGATTCGAGCAAAGTTAGCCTTGGACTTATTCTGTGTATGTCTATCGCTTGCCAATGGTCGTGCCAACTAAGCTTGCTATGTTGCTTTACCCATCAATACTCCAAAATTTAAGATCCAGGTTGTGAAACTTGGTCCATATAGGTATCTTTGCAGTTTCATTTTTCTCGGTTGGTTGACCAATCGACCATGGATGCATAACTAGTGGTTTCTTATCAAAGTAGATAAAATTGTGAGAACCTTATCTTTTTCCATGATATGATGAAATCTAGCTATGAATACCCTTCTTTTTTAGCAATGGCCATATCAAATCCCCTAGATCCCCAAATTTGATTGAAAACCCCTAGCATAACAAATAATGTGGGATTGGCACCAAGCACAAAACGGATAATTAATGAAGACCAGTATTCAATCTCGATTTCAATGTCCGTTTCATTAATGCATTGAATTTACATACTATTGTGAGACAATAGAGGAACATTGCTCGGTTTGTTCTTGATATTTGACCTATTAATAGGTCTCACTGGCGCATCTTCTTCATCCATCTGATCGGCCCATGATTGAGACTGGCGTTTGCTTCTCAAAACATCAATCTATTATGTGAAATCAACTTGCAACCTCTCTCGGATTTGGTTCTCCGATTGGCTCGGTTGCTACTTGTTTCATTCATTACTATTCCATTCGACCCGCCATGAACTTCCTTCTCTATTTCAATAGAGAGATCCTTCGCTAAATCCTTGCCTCGTGTTTGGTGTAGGGGCTGTAGATTGTCCTAAATCCTGATGTGTTTTGTTAGATTTCTTAGCTTTTCTTGCCATTTTGCGAGCGTAAACTTTCTCTTTTCTTCTCTCTCTACATTTCCCCTTGCTATGTTAGTTAGGGATAGTTTGTCCTCTTACAATATCGTAGACTGTAAGTTTATGAAGAAGTGGCTAAGTTTAGTTAAAGGCTTCAATATTTGTCTAGGTAGTGCATTGAATGCAACTAGAAGCGATGATTGCATGAACACATGACAATCATAGGTCCTTTTTTTGCTTATCTTGGCTTTATAAACATCAACACATTTAGTTGAATAAGAGGAATAGCTATCGAGTTCTTTAAATCCTTTGCCCATCGACATACACCTCCTTGTTGCTCCATGTTAAAGCTGATTTTTTATTTTGGTTTCACAAGTTTTCCATTAGCAAACTCGTTGAGCTTTAACTCTTTTCGCCTCCAAGTATAACTTTAATTAGTCCATTCTTGCTTTGGCATTGTCCTTCATTTTTCCATCCAAATCTATTACTATATTGAAAATAACATTAAAGACATTATTCTTTACGTGTATAACATCCAATATATGTGAAAGTAAGTTCGTCTTTCGATATGGCAATTCCTAAAACATACTTTCTTTCATCTAGTTTTGGATTTCTCTAGACCCTTCAATAACAAATGGTTTATTTTTCAATTACTTTAAGATGGTGTTGCACGATTTCATTGATTGATCCTCGGTTAGTCTATTTGGTGGCCTACTTTTGTAAATCTTGTTCTTCCTAAAAATATCCTCATCCCTCATAAATTAATGATCCATTGGAGAAAAATGTCGATGACAATCAAACTATGTGAGTTTCCCTCTATCTTATAAGTGAAAAGCTTTAGATGAGGACATATAAATTGGACAAGCTAATTTTCCATGGGTACTCTATCCAAATACTATGGCATATGCAAGGAAGTTATTAATAGTCCACATCAATACAACCTTCATTATAAATTTTCTTTTCAACAAATGTCATATGTTTCAACACCTTTATTTCATAATATTTTCAATCATCTAGAAATGTTGTAAATATGCGTCCATATTAACCCTAGGACTTTTCGGACTAGGGAAATACAAGTCAAAACATATAAGTAGACCTGGCAATCGGGTCATTCGGTTCGGGTTCGGTTCGGGTTAACTTCGGGTTGATCTTGTTCGGGTTCGGTTCGGTTTCGGGTTCGGGTCAATTTCGGGTCAATCTCGTTCGGGTTCGTTTGGTTTCGGTTCGGGTTAACTTCGGTTCGGTTCAATTTTGGGTCAATTTCTTTCGGGTTCGTTCGGTTTCGATTCGGGTTCGGGTTTGGTTTGGGTTAATTTCGGATCGGGTCAACTTTGGTTCGGTTCCGGTTCAAGTTGGGTCAATGGCAATTCGAGTGAGTTTCGAGTATGATTTCGGGTTAACTTTACATCGGGTTAAAATCAGGTCGGGTCACTTTTAGGCGGGGTTAATATTCGATCGTGTTGTGTCAAATTTTTTACAAAACCTTTTTGAGTTGAAGAAAAATAAAATTTTATAAAGTTAATATATTATTAATATTAGTTTTTTTTATTTTATGCGTTTGTTTTTGTACAGATTAAAAACGGAACGTTATTTATTAAAAAAATACTAGTAACTTTTAAGAGATATAACTTATAAGTGTAAACAAGAAAAATTTGAATATTTGATTCTAAATTTAAAACAAGATAAGGCAAGTTGATATTTCAATACGTCACATATGTATAATCCAACTCAAACTTATTGATAAGTATTAAAAACGAAATCGCAAGACAACAACGATCGATATATGTAAGAGTTAGGATTAACTCGAATTTACTCGATGAGTTGTAATTTGTAATGAATGAATTGAACTAATGTGAACCATAATTTGACGCTTAATTTCATCCGATGCCAAGTCGATTTGGTCAAATTCGAACTAGTACAATTTCAACCGAACTTATCTACGGACTACATAAATTAATAAAATCGAAACTGCAAAATACCGATATAATAACAATACTAATAAACTAAATGGCAACAGTTCGAATTTCTAGAATGATTATATTTGATGTTAAATTTATAAAGATAATGTTAGAATAACTTAGATAAGTTCGAGTCGATACAATCTAAAATGATCTTGATAAATCAAAATGAAAACTAAATATTCATCGGCCACTAGTTATAATAACCAACTAAGAAGAATATCTAGTCGATCGGTTAATCGATTATTGCTCAACTCATAAGTACTCGACTTACGATTATCATCTTGTATTATAATTTTTCAACCAATTAATTGAACTAATTTGAACATTAATCTAGAGCTAAATTTAATATCAATTTGGTCAAATTCAAATTAGTACGGATTAATAAAAACAGAGTTGTGAGATACCGAGAGATGGTAATGACTACTAATTTACTAAACCAAGTCTCATCAATATTAGTTAAGTACTTAACTTATTCATGTAATGACTATATTTAATGTTAAATGGACCCGACTTAGATAAGTTTGAGTCAATATAATCTCATGTAAACTTGCTAAATCAAAGTGAAAACTAATACAATTGGAATTGAACTTATTTATACAAATTAAAGTACATATTGTACACATATTTCATTATTCTTTAAATTACATATATATTTACACGTTTTATTATTCTTTAAAAATATATTTTACCTTCATTTTCATGAATAAAATAATAACTTATTTTGTAATGTAAATTCTCTAAACTTTTTAATTAAATTAAATTAAATTCTATTAATAATATCTTATAAAGTTATAATATAAAAATTTCCAACTTTTATTTTTTTTCCTCTTATTTGTTTAACAAAAATCAAGATTTTCATCTCTACTTCTACTCTAGTAAAAATCAAAATTTTTGTCACAAATTACAATTAGATTTCGGAGGGAAAGCTCCCTTATTTTTTTCCTCTTATATCGCATCTCTTATTTTAGTTGTCAAAAAAGGAACAAAAATAAATAAAAAAACAAACTAGATTTTGGAGGGAAAGCTCCCTCTCTTATGAGAGACTTCCCAAAAAAATGTGGGTTGGGTCAAATTCAAATTCAAGTCAGGTCGGATTTGGGTCATTTTTATTCGAATTCGGGTCCGATTCGGTTCGGTTCGATTCGGTTCGGGTCGTTTCTGGTTCGGGTCTCGAATCAGGTTCATTACATTTCGGAGTCGGTTCGGTTTGGGTCGGTTCATTTCGGTTTTCGAGTCAAAATCGATTCAACTGCTTTCGGATGTCGGTTTGGTTTGGGTTTCGGGTTTCGGGTTGTTCGGGTTGACCTATTCGGTTCGGATCGGTTTTGTCGAGTCTACATATAAGGTGTCGTCATACACATTTTTGGAGGAAGATTGTAAGAAGTTAGAATCACTCGGTTAAGATGAATATTGCTCAATAAATTTTAATGAAATTGGAAAGAATCTTTTAGCATATAGATCAAGTCTAACATTACGTGATTTAGATGTAAATTCAAGCCAAATTCTATCAAAATATTTCTATGATTCCCCGATGGATGACATAACATTCCGGATCGTAGAAGATTTTCATAATTCCATCTCATGTGCTTAGAGTAATTTTGGGATGCAAACAAACGTTTAATCTTAGGAATTATGGGAAGTTAATGTATCCTTGTTAAAGAAATATTTTTGGGTTTCTTTTTTTTTTTTTTAACTTTTCAGCCTTATATCGAGGAGTATAATAGAATTTTCATTTGTTGTGATATGAATCATATTTATAATACATCATATAATCATTAATGCAGCAGTTTATTTTTACAAAAGTGAGCCTAAGTTTCACTAATTTTTCTAGCTTTGAGGACTTAGTCGGGACATAATTTTTAGATGAACATACTTCATTCATAAGTTGTGCAAAATCATTAAAACAATTCTGAGACACAGTCATATTTGATGCTCATCAATCTAAGAAAAATAGATAACTTAGTATGCATTAGACAACCGTCCCGCAACGGATGTTGTAGTGCATCTAAAAGGTCGGAAAACTTTTGTGCTTCTAGATTAGGAAGTTGTGGCACATGTTGACTATAACTAAACGCATCTTCAACCATTGTGTGGTAAGTATTGTTGGGCATAGTATAGCCATAAAAGGAGTACTGGATGGATTATGATTCATCTAAATTTTATACATGTTATAGGGTTCAAGTTCCCCATGTGACGTACAATACCAATATTTATGAATGAACCCTTTCTTATAAAGGTGAACATTTACTTCCTCAGGTGATAGAAGTTGTGCGTTCTCACGCTTAGCACAAGGACAAATATATGCTTTCTCTCTCAAATACACAGGTTGTTATTTTGGCAAACACATTAAACTTATTAACCATCTCTACGAATTAAGGCGTTAATCCACCACAATTGGGAAAAAGTATTTCCTTATTGCATGAATCTGGTGGTCGATATGTTGTATATCATCAAATTGATTGATTCATATTTTTGTAGATTCTTTCCTTATTTAGGTTGAAAATATTCCTAAATATAATTCATTATCTTACGAGAAAAATATTTCATTATCTCATGATGTGAAAATATTCCCATGATTTTTCCAGAATATTTCTTATGCTTATTTGAGATGTTTTCCTGATTGATTCAATTCATCTTATATGGAAAGTTTACATATCTTCTTGATCGATTCGTATTATGACAATATTTATATGATTGATTATATGATTGAGGAATACAATTATTCCAGAATATTTCTTATGCTTATTTGAGATGTTTTCCTGATTGATTCAATTCATCTTATATGGAAAGTTTACATATCTTCTTGATCGATTTGTATTATGACAATATTTATATGATTGATTATATGATTGAGGAATACCATTATTCTTAAGATTGAATATATCTGCAAATATGTGTTGCCAAACTATCTTTCTTATTTACATTAATGTTTTACCATATTTAGAACTCGAATTCTTTAAGAAAGATTACAACGATTATATTTTTTATTGTCTTGATGGAGATCTTATGAGATATTATTGGATATGGTATGACAAATCAAGTAAGCCAAATAATTAAAAAGCCACATAATTCAAGAAGAAGCCATACTTGGAAGGTGATTGATACGGACCCATATTTTAAGTATCGAGACTAAGAGAAAGAAGGAATCACAATGGTTATATTAAAGGATGGAAGGAATGGATGATTAGTGTTAAGGATGGAATGTTTAGCACCAATTGATAGAAGTGTTACAAGAATCAAAAAAAGGAAAGTGCTATTTGCCCGAACCCATATTTCATATCAAGATCAACTCATATTTACAAGGAAAGTTTTGTAACGGTTAGTTGATCATCAACAATGGTCATATGTAAAGAAACTTATAAAAAGAAGATCAAAGATATGGACAATGTTATTGAAAATACAAACTAATATTGAACATTTTTATACTCTTGTATTAGGCTTAAGTTTTTCACATACGTTTCTTTGTCACAAAAAGTTTGAGTACAAACTTTTTATGAGTGTACTACATCTGATAAGGTGTGAGGAAAGCCACAAGAGTAAGAGTACTTGAGTGGTTGGCCATAAAACTAAGTGAATAGTTCTTATGGCTTATACTCAAATGGAGTAAGAGAAGTACACGTTAATCCTAAGGAAATGAACCTTATGCAGATCACTAACCCAAACTTTTTCCTTATTTATTTCCAAATTATTTTTTCTGATTTATTAGCTAGTGCACAGTTTAAAATCACTCTAAACTCAGTTCTATCTGAACTCGAAAAAAAAAAATCATATGACCCTATTTGTCCCCGTCCCGGCCAAGCTGATCTAAGTCCTTTGGGACCTTCATATAAAATTATTAATGACCTTCAATCATCAATATGATTGTGTTAGTTTTAGGTATGGAGTAGGTTGTTTAATCCTGGCTCTCTATCATCTCTTATAGGGGATTTATGCAAAGTGGTAGGTGTTGAGAAAATACGGCAAATGCACGAGTGTAACCGTAGCTAGAAATCGGCAAGTACGAGTCGTGTCCACGAGGAATATTAGAGTCATGTAAAACTTAATAAAATACAAGTAAAAATATAAAAGAGGAATGTAAATAAACTTCAAATTTTATAACACAAAATTATAAACAGAATACTTACAATATTTGTCTTAGAAATTTGAAAGCTTGCTAAAGAAAATCTGAAGCTGATTTTTAAAATACAGAGGAAGCAATACACTTTTAATACTCTCAAACTCACTCGTGAAAACTGGTGCTTTCTCCCAATAGAGATACATCCTTATATAGCAAATATAAGGCATCTTTTGGTAGGAAATAACAATTCTCTTTGAAAGACTACTTGTCTTTTTCCTTCTTTGTCATGACATCTTTATGTCATTACTACTCGCAAAATCACGTTCCTTTCTTCTTTATGTCACACTTTCTAAAAGACAAACTTGACAATTCTCTTTTAAAGACTACTTGGCTTCTTCTTTCTTTGTCATGACATCTTTATATCATTACTTCGCAAAATCACGTTCCTTTCTTCTTTGGTAATGAAATAGGATAAATCTTCTTTTGTCATGGCTAAGCAATAGGATAAATCTTCTTTTCTCATGGCTTCTGAAAAGTTATATAGTAAGATAAACTGTAGTAGGATTCTCTTAACATACCTCCAAAGCGATGAAGGTTAGAAAATGGCCCTTACTTTTGCCAGAGGTGACTGCGGGCTCTTTTCTTCTCTCTCTCTCTCTCTCTCTCTCTCTCTCTCTCTCTCTCTCTTTTTATGTCTCAAAGGGGTCTTGCAAACAAGGACCTCCAAATGGATTAGGGTGTGTAGAAGATGTTGTTCAATTAGCATCTTCATCACTTGTCTGAATTGTCTTGTGCCATAAGCTTTTGTAAATAATTTTTCGAAGTTCGGACTCATCATTTAGGATTTCTAAAAGATCATGTTGTTTTTGTGGTAAACCTTTTGAATGTGACTTTTGTGATCCTTTAGTACTTGAAGAATTTTCCTTTTTGTCGGAGTAGAAGGATTTATAGAAGATGGTTCAATCTTGCCTGGTTTTGATGCTTCGGCACTGGGGTAGATTAAACAATGTATATTTCTTTGTTTTTATTTTTAGAAAATGTTGAACATTCTCCTTGTTGCAGAGTGTAGTCTTATACTCTGGCCACCATCTAACCTTGTAGATACGGACCATTGAAAGTGCATAAGGATTCTCGTAGGTAATTTTGAAATTGGTATTCCCAACTAAAAATCCATGTAACATTGAATGTCCGAAAGAATTGTATTTCTTTTGCAAAAGGATGAAAAGTTGAGCTTTTGAGCCATTGATCCCATCCTTCTCTAACTTCTATTGGCAAAATAGAGGAAGTGACACCAAAAGGGGTCCACCAATGATAGAACTATACTTGGGAAGTTTGTAGTGCTAGTACCATGAAAATTGAAGAACCAGGAGTGGACATTTGGTATATAGAGAAATACTCTATACCAAGCCATTTTGTAATCGTTGTAGTTATAAGATTGTGTTTGATAGGGGGATAGAAAATTGTCTTTCTTCAAATGGGATCTTCCACTCCCGAGAACCAATAACTTGTCGGATGATGCACTTGGAATAAAGTATGTAGTCGGGATTTATTTTGTCTTTTGTATGGGTAAAGTTAATTGAATGCGAATCTACAAGAATAAACTCGTAAAATCGTCAACCCTTTTGAGAATGGTCGATATAATAATGGAGATTTCCAAAACTTTGTTAGATAAAATTTCTAATAAGATCATTGGATGGAGGGGATTTATAATTTGTAGGAAATAAATGTTACGTAAACTTAACATGGTATTGGGTAGCGATAGGATTTGTGACAGCAGCTTTGTAGGGTCAAGGAGGGAAATTTGTAAGGGAATAGAATTTGTTCGGGACTGGTATTTTGATATCTTGAAAAGTTCCTGTATGAGAAACCAAGTGGTAATCTTCGACCTTTTGTATACCTTTTCCTTTGTCCTTCTATTTACTCATGGTGACTCATGCAAAATTTTTGTCTTGTCACTCTTTCCTTGTAAAAACTCTCTAGTAAGAAAATTTAGAAGTGTATTGTTTTCTCCTTTGATAAATTCTATTTCAAAGTTAAAGGAAGATAAGATTGCCTGCCATCTAGCAAAGATCCGTTTAGAAACCAAATTTTTAACATCCTTTTGTAAAATACCTTTGGCAGACTTTACAATCCATTCTCAACAGAAATTTTTTATAGAATAAATCATCTTGAAACTTTGAAATACAAAGAACAACAGATAAAATTTTCTTTTTAATGATAGAATAGTTTTGTTGAGGACCGAGCTATATTCCCGAATGAAATCGTACAAGTTGTTCTCTTTTGTCAAGACCTGTCATTTTTTGATTCGAGTATACCACCATATCCTATATCGGATGCATCCATTTCAATTATCATATGTGCATTTGGATTAGGTATGCTAAGACAAGGTAAAGATTTAACTCTATGCTTAACCTCGTCCGACTATTTCGGTATTTTGTTCCGTCCGAGGAATGGGCTTCTTTCTAAACCTTCTAAATAGAGTAGTACATATTTGTCTTAGATTTGGAAAAAATCATAAACATAATTAAGACATCCTAAAAACCTTTGCAATTGTTTTTTATCTTTTATTTCATCTAGAAATTTTTCAGTAAAAGTGAGTGATCTCATGATAGGTTTTATGGTTTCCTAGTAAATGTCATGTCCAAGAAATCATTTTTTTGTTTGAAATAAAAAATCATTTTTGAAGTTGAAACAACTAATCTATTTTTCTTAGTAATGCATAAGAATATCTGCAAATGTTTAAAATGTTGATCAATAGTTTTGGAAAAGACTAGGAAATCATCAATGTAAATAATTATAAAAGAGGTATATGGGTTAAAAATGTTGTTCATAATATTTTGAAATTCGGAAGGAGCATTTTTTAATCCAAAGGGCATAACATTCCATTTATAGTGTCCGACTGGAACAAGTAAATGTTGTCTTGTATCAATCGATTTCTACAATTTATATTTGCCAGAGTCGGATTTCATATTAAATTTTGAAAATATTTTAGCGTCAAATAATCTACTGAGTAAATCTCTTTTGTTAGGAATCGATACTAAATCTATTGGAGAGCTTTATTGAGGGGTTTGTAATTGATAACAAGTTTGGAAACTCCACGTTCCTTTTCTGCAGACATTATTAACATAGAATGCGTCACAACTCCAAGGAGACTTTTAAGGTCTAATGAGTTGTTTGTCTAAAAGGGATTGAATTTCACTTTTATAGTGCTCGAGAAGCTCTAAATTTATTTAAGTTGGCGGAGCTTTTGTAGAAATATTTCTTTCATAAATTTGTATAAGGTAAGGAAATTATGTGATTTTTTCTTTCACAGAAAGTATTAGGAACATCCGAACATATTTGTTTCTTTATGATTTGTTCTAGATCAAGAATTTTTTTTGAATTGAAGGATTTTGCAATCTGTTCTTCAATCTCGAGATAAGAAATCTCTTCTTGTAAATGGGTAATTGTAGTTTGCTTATATTGTAAACTATCAATTTGTCGAAAAATAGAGGATGTTTGTAAAAGAGAGACATCTCTTTTGCTTAGTAGATGATAAAAATTTAAAGGAAATTTATTTACTTATAATATTAGTGTGCACTCCTAATTCATTAACATAAAAAGGATAAATTTGAGTAAGAAATGGAGTACCAAGAATGAGATAATTGGTAATATTGTCAATGATTAAAAATATATTTTTAAAACAATAGTCATTATTTTGGATGTATCCTTTATTTAATTTATATCTAATGTTTAAAGGTTTTTCATTTGCACCGCATAGGTTTTCTTTAGTCCTTTCACAATATTTAGTTAGAACGATTCCTCCTCTACTGCAATTTTGATCTACTCCACAGCCAATAAGAGCAACTGTACTTATAAAGAAATTATCAACAACTAATTTGACTATAGAATACCATTTTTGGAAGGTAACTTGAGACAAGGTGTAGCACCCCAAAACACCCCCTAGGAGTATTACATCGCCATAGTTCCTTACAGGAACTCCCAAGGCTCTTTCTGGTGTTGGTTTGGCTGTCTAAACTCAACTCAAAGACAATAAGGATGGTTTTCCAAAAGGATCCGAGATTTTCTAAAAATTTCGGCAGAGTTCTATTTGTAATATGGACTATCCCATAGGCTTAAAGTCTTAAAACCCTGCATGAAAAGCATAATATAACTCAACAAGCCACACGTTCGGAGTATACAACTCAACGGCCACACGCCGGAGTCCAACCAATCATGCTACAAAAGTTAAAACAATCTAAATGGTTTACGGTACATCGGGTACAACTATATGAACTAAATTACAAATACAACATTTAGAATCATAATAATGCAGGTCAATTCCTTGAGTCGCTCTAGTAATCAGCACTCGAGCAAGGGTCCGGATGGTGCTACGAGTAGATCCTACCTTCGATAAGTACCTGCACACTCGGGGTGGAAAGGGGGAATTTGTGGGGTGAGCAATAAACCACGGGCTCACCGGAGTCTTATACCCTTAAAATGGAAATTCTTTACACGTAATACTCATAATAATGAAATTTGTGAAAGCGTAATAATATAATACAAATCTATATACTTTTCATCGAAATCTCTTGCAATGAAAAAGATCATGACTCTTCAATCACTTGAAAACACAATTTCACATTCATGAACAATTCTTTTGGGGTTGAATCAACTTTTACGAGCCTTCGAGGATTTGAACTAGCACTTCTTTAATTCGGGCGTGACCCCGACAAAAGGCTCCCGGGACCTATCTTCGGGAAGTCTCGGAGCGGGCATCCCGCCTCTGCAGGACCCCTGTTAGAACCCTTCCCTCGAAGTTTCTAGCTGGGCGTCCCCGGTTCGAACCCTTCGGTATGCTAAACAATCCGTAGCTCGTCGATTCAAAACTCTTTGCACATACTCATTCATTACAATCACTTCCCGACTTTCTCAAATCGATTTAATATCAAGGAAGACATGACACCACGTGTCACCCTTATAAATTCACTTTCTCAAATAAGTTTTACTTCTTTAGAACACGTTCACATTTGAAAGACATTTCACAAGAAGTTGCATTCAAGGATCATTTCATGTAAAATACAAAACTTCTTTCAAAACTACTTTTGAGCATCACGTAAAGCAATCACATAGTACGAATAATCACCATTCAATGCAAGCAATCATCCTCAACTCTTTTTCAACTATGCCTTTCTCGGTTCATCGGTTTAATACGATTGATTCCGTTTTACGAGCCACAATAACCACAAGTGGATATTACCGAATTCAAGGTTCTCGTTTTCACAATTCTTTGCTTTTACCTTAATTACTCATTTTATGCCTTTACTTTATAACTTAACTCTTCCCAATTACCATCTTTGTTTCAATACTTTTCGATTACATTTCCATATTACTCCTCAATCTCTTCTTAATCATACTTAGTCAGGTAGTTCTCATTCTTACTTCGCTACTAAAATTCCTCTAATTCCCTTCATTACCAAGCGTAATTTGCTCTCATCTTAGGTTTCTATCCCATTAATCGTTCTTTCTTGACCAACTCAATCATACACTTCTTAATACCTTTTTCATCACTCCACTTTCGCTAGCTCCGCTTATCTTCACATTTAGTTCAATCTAAAGGATTTAATTATCTTTTGAACTCAATTATCTCAATACTCACCCACTTCTCACTCCTATACCTCAATTGTGCAGCATTTACTATGAACTCACACTTCTCTTTTATGCTCAATTCACTATTTCCCGATATTAGCAATCATCCCTTAACGTCGTAAATTCAATAAATCTCTAAGAGTCAATCCGAAATATCAATTTCATAACTTATGCCCAAACCACATATGCTTATCCCCGTCCCCAATCGACCGGATTCCCGATACTACTCATTATACCCAAGCAACCCAACTCCGTCTGAATTTCCTGGTTTCTAATTCAGGCCTAACCAACTTACCAATTCCCTTCACAATTCCTAATTCAACTTTTAGCGACTACTAACTCATTCAATAGCATACATATTCAATATTCACAATCACATTCAACAATCACAATAAACTCATTTGGATTCGAAATTACCGATAGTTTAGAGTATAAGACTACCCACCTCGGATTCTCGAGTTTGGAATTGATCGAATTGCTTGCTGTCTCTCGCTCTGCGTTCGGTTGCGTTTGGTTTCAAGGGACTCTCGCTTCGGTTCGGCGGTTCCGGTTTCTGCCGCCCCTCGGTCCGGCCCTCACACGTTCGCCGCCGGTCTTTCCCCCTTGCCGCCGTTGCTTTTCCCGGTCCCCGGTCCCCGGCCCCTTGGACTCTCTCTCGTGTCCGCCTCTGTTTCGAGTTCTTCTTTCTCCTCGCTCCGTCCCAGTCTCTCGCCCCCTTCCCTTCGCTCGCGTCATCGGCTGCCACTTTCGGGGTCTACGGTGGTTGCCGGCCACCCCTCGGTCTCCTCGACCCTCGCACCGCTCGCCATCTCCCTCTCTGTGCGTTCTTGCGGCGGTGGCCCTCTTCTTTCTCGCTCTTCCGTTTCCCTTGCGTGCGGTGGCCGCCATCCCTCCGTTCGCCGCTCGGCTTGCCGGCCTCCGACCTCGGCTTCGGGTCCCGCACACCCTCTCTCTCTTTCTCAATCCTCCCTCTCGTGTTTCCCTTTCCTTTTTCCTCTCGCTCAGGCCTCCGTGGCCACCCCCTTCTTTACTTGCCTCTCTCTCCACCGCTTAATTGGCGGTTAATGATCCTAATTGGATCCTAACTTATCTTTCTCATCTCTTCATAATTCAGCTAAAGTAATCACTGGCCCATATATGACAAGTCCATATCTCCTCCCTTCCGTCCTCTTACGCTGCCGTGTCCGAACTTATTTTAATACGCCGGCCACGACAATTCCTAGTCACCCAACAGCTTTAGCTCGGATGAAAAAAAGGAAGGCAATTTCCTTGATTTAGTTTATTCGACGGTAGCTTCCCAAGGAAATTTTAAAGTAATAAGCCTGGCGGTAAATTAAATCGACTCACTCACCCCCTAGATGCAAGGAATGTTACTCAATAATTCTATGCTTTTCAATCGCTTTTCTTTAAAATTCCGGGTATTACACAAGGTTTGTATGAATTGATTGTCTAGCACTTCTTCTATTGAGATATGAGGTATAGAGGTATCATCCTCCGGGATAGAAGAATTAGTCTTAAGAGATTCTAAAATGGCGAATTTGGTTTCAAGCTCAAGGTATTTAGTTTTTAGTTCTAAAATATCTTGCATAAGGATTCCGACTTGAACCTTTAATTCATTAACTTCAGCTTGAATATCTTTTGTAGTAATTTGTTGGAAAGGATTTGAAATTGGGTATTTTTGATATAACTTAAAGAGATTTGGAGTTTCATGGTCGAGTTTAAAGGGTTTCGATTCATCATCAAGAATAAGTTGTTTTAACTTTTCTATATATTCTTTCTTTATCTTTGGGTCAAAAATTTTTCCTATTAAATCTAATAAGAATTCCTTTTAACTTTTATCGGTAATAACATTAAGTTGCTTGATTGAAGAAGACTCATAACTCAAATATTCGTCTTCCGTACTAAGGTAATAATCTTCCTCATTATCGTAGTCGGAAGAATTGTGGGCTAAAATTGATAATAGTTTCTTTTGTAAATCAGGATCTTCAACAAAAAGTTCGTTAATTTTCTTCTCTGTTTTACATTGGAAAGCTTTATGACCAACCTTACCACACTTGTAACAAACAACTTTCTTCTTGTTAAACTTCTTTTTCTTTGGAAAATTTGTTTTAGGAGTATCTATTTTTGGAGTAGAAGTCTTGGAAGGTTTTCTTTGTTTTCCAAGTAAAGACTCTTCCACCTTTTTTATTTTTTGTAAACGGGGCTTCAATTTTTGTGATACCAAAAGCTTCACAAAAAGTTCTCATCTCTCTTCAAGACTGGGCTCTTTCTGATCCATATTTAGCTTGTAATTTGAGTTCGTTACAAAGGACAAGTCCTTCACTTTTAACTATTCCAAAAATTTGTCCAAATGTAAGACGACTAAAAGGAATGTCATCTCGTGTTGAAATGTTGTCTTAATTTATGAAAGATTCGTTCTTTAAAGAGTTTAGGAAGACCAACAATGAATCTTTCTTTCCAAAAATTTTGGGTTTCGTCTTCACATTTAAAGACATCATTAAGGAAAACGTCTTTATACCATCTATAATCACTTAAAGTTGGACATCTAAGGTTAATAAGAACAGACTTAGCGATCTGTTTGTCCTTCATTTGGATTGCCAATGAAATGAAAAGTAATAGTATGAATTAAAAGTTCATAATCATTTTCTTCATCTCTCTCTATCCCATTTTCTTGTTTGATTTTTATAGTGTGATTCAAGATTGAAGTTTTTCCTTCGGGAGTCATGAAGTTGTCCCACCAATTCTTAAGTTGTCCTGTAAAACCTAGAGCAAGTGCTGAGGCAATATCTTTAGCGGTATATCTTTTTGCTTTGTAGGCAATAACTGCCATACCCAGTTCTTGTAATGTGGATAGAATTTCATGTTCGGATTTTCCATCTATGTTCCATTCATAAATAGAATTTTCGTCATAATGTCCTGCCGAAAATTCTCCTTTTTCTTCATATTGAATGTTTGGAGGTGTAAGCTTAGGGTAATAATTTCTAATTTGGAATTTTTTCATGTGTTTAATTTTGTTTATTGAAGTTTGTTCATTATCGTCTTTAGAAGTGTTTTGGAAGGTCTTAATTGCAACTAGCTCATTATCCGAATCTGACTCGGATGAAGAAGAAGACTCATTACTTTGTAGTTGGCAAGTCTTATCAAGACAACTAATAGATTTGTCTTTAAGAGCGATGTCAATATCTTTTATTTATTTAGAGATGTTATCTAGAAGACTAGCATAAGAATTTGAAGCAGCTTTGACAAGGGATTCTTCATTTTCCTTGGGAATACTATCAAGTTTAAAGAAAGATTTAGAAATATTGTCGATGTATTCGAAGGTTTTGTATTACTATTAGAACTTTCAGGAGACTTAAATTTTTTTCGTATCTAATTTTGTCGACACAAAGGGTAGTTGCTCTGCTATTGTATTAAGAATTGTGTTTGTATAATTTGCCTATTGATGGATCTTTTGAGATCATCGGTAGTAGCGATGCCACCCCCGACCTTTTTATAAGGTGATGCAATAACTTCTTCATCGTTAATTTTGAGTGTAATTGCTTCAGTTTTGGGAGGATGAATAGTAACAAAACTAGTGTCATTTGAAGGTGTCACACGTTTAGAAGTGTTGTTTGGACATTAATACTAGGAATTGAATAAACATTTTGAAGTCCTACATGTGAGGAAGATGTAGGGAACGATATGAAAAAGGGAATATTGGCCGATAATCTAGTCATATCGGCTATCCATTTTGTTTTAATTTTGGCTTTAAGGTTCTCATCAAATTGTTGAAATCATTTTCTATAATGTATATTTTTCTGGGAATACTAATATTTTTTAAAAAAGACCAATTTATTTCAAACCCAATTTTTGTAATGACATTAATTCCTCCTCCTATTCCGGAAGACGTGGGAGAGGAACAATCCGACATAGGCTATGGGATGGGAGCTGTAAACCTATATCATTGGGAATTGTTAAGAGTATCTGTCACAATTAGAAAAAAGATATCGATTAAATTATACAAGAACATGATGGTAGAGTACTTATCAGATTTAAATTCATGCGTGAAATTTATTAATTAAGAGCCAATCAATATAAAAATTACACCATCTCCGCTAAGAATAATAATAGCTTAAATTTATGATTTCTCTAGAATGAAGTGCACTTTCATCTTTTTAAGATATAATATTGTCAATTGAAAATACCGTTAAAATTTTAAGAATCTTCATATGAGACTTTAAACAAATTTTCTAATTGTTCAGGGGGCCAAGTTGTATCCACTAATACATATGTATAAGAAAGCACTTGCTTATTCTTAGAGGTGGAAAACAGTTGGTTTTGGTCCCACCGTTTAATAATTGACTTAATTTTGTGTTGATATTGAAAATTAATTATATTTATTTAAAAAATTAAAAATAACATGTTTTTACACTAAATAGTCAATTCGTAATGATTTTGATCTATCAGCAGTTTGATTTTATGAGGTTTGTGTTCCTTTTAATAACTTCGGGTTCAGTTTGAGTTGTGTTATTATTAAAATAGTAGGATTTTGTATATGATATCATTCTTTGTATACAAGTTATATCCTATATAGGGATGAGCGTGAGACGAGTACGGGATCGGTAGAACTATACCTCACACACACCCATTTTCATAAATCATCCCCATATCCATCGTATTTTCATAATCTATCCCCAAATCCGTACTCATTGAATTTTTTGGGTATTTTGAATTTTATTCAGGTATTTATAGATGTTAAAAAATTATACACATCAGGTTTTGTGCTTAAGTAATTTTTATTTATGCAAAATATTATGATGCAATAGATCCCACATGAGATATTTGAGAATGAGTCATCACTGTTCACTCATGAATAGCTACAAAACATTCATCCTAATTTACACATAATCAACAACAACACAAGTGCACAATTACTAAAGCACTAGTATAAACTCTGGATACATATTAAGTTATGAGAGAGAGAATGAGAGATGGAGAGAGAGCCATAGACTAGCGAGAGAAGAGAAAGGATGCGCCTTTTAGCCATAAATTTTTGTTTCCCCAAATTTCGAGTGCTCACACCAAAATTTTTAGTAAAAGAAAATTTAAAAAATATTTGGGTATAGGTTCGGTTATGGGACGGGTGATGCCTATATCTGGGCCTACACCATACACGAATTCTTTATACCCCCTATACCCATTTTTTCCTAAATTTTATGTACCCATACCCACTATACTCTCATTCCTAATTCTTTGTTTCTTTCTTTTTGGATGTCTTATTTTTAGAGAAAAAATACATATGGTCCATTGTGATTTGGTAAAATAATTTAAGCAACCCACACTTTTAGATAAATAAATATGGAACATATGAGATTTGGTTAAATATTATGGGAGACTAGCTTCGAGGACAAATTTTATTTTCTAGTTAATTTTCGGTTAAAATATCGGCGTGACAGCTTAAGTTTTTTATTGAAAGATAATGTTATCCTCATAATCGGTCCCCCAAAATATTTAATCAAATGTCATATGTTCCATAATTATTCATTTAAAATTAAGAATTTCATAAATTATTATACCATACCATAATGGACTCATATATAATTTTTTCTATTTTTAGAAGGCCGATTAAGCGAGTATCAAAGACAATGTATATGTATATTTATCATCTTTGTACCATTGAGAAGGTTAAGCCAGAATATATACAAAAGTATTTTCGCTTCCAAAAACTATTAATTTAGCATGGTATCAGAACCTTGAATTCATTGAACGAAAACTTAAATCAAAACCATGGTTGACCGAAAGAAGTTCATCATTGACAATCAGTCACCATACTTTGTTCATCCAAGCAAGGCACCTGGAGTTCTCATTATCACCATTATTTTCAATGGGAAGAGCTACGAGTTATGGCAAAGGCAATAAGAATTATGCTCAAAGGAAAGAACAAGTTAAGATTCATAGATGAAATCCTAAAGAAACCCGAATTTTAAAAAAGGAGACGACCAAGTGAATTCAATGGCTGAGACGTGGATAACTCGTTGGTATGTTCTTGAATCATTAATTTGACATATCCAAAGCTCCATGCCAGCGCGGAGACATCTAATGCTACGTGGGATGGTTTGAAGAGATAGCATGCAATAGCAAACGGCCCCAAAATTTTAGCAACTCATATCTAATATTGCCGCTTGCAAATGGGGGCTCGAAGTTTTTGAGTTCTACACCAAGCTAATGGGCATGTGGATTTAACTGGGAAATTACATTAAAATTCTCAGTTGCACTTTGTGGAAAGTGCGAATGTGACACTGGTGGAAAAATTATGAAGATGATGGAAGAATAATGAGCCTACCGATTCTTGATGGGTTTAGAAGATGACATGTTCTGAATGGTTTGAAGCCAAATTTTGACACTAGAGCTTTTGCCTCCTATTGACTAGATTTTCAATATGATACATCAAAAGGGAAATCACAAGAAATGATGAGAAGAGATGTCCGAAGTGAGCAACCCTTTGCCTTTGCCTTTGCCATAAAGAAGCAACCGACATGACTGAGAAAGGAAGCTGCTAACACTGTAGAAGGTATGGCCATGAGGAAAGCAATTGTTATGAGATTATCGATTATCCATCCACCTGGGGTAGTCATGGACGTGGAAGTCGAGGAGGCAAAGGATATGATGACAAAGGACACGAAGCAATAGCAGAAAGATGGCTCAGTCAGTGGTGGCTGAAACAACGACAAACATGAATAACGAAAGCGACGCAAATAAGGTGCTCATACTCGGGCTCTCTTCAGAACAGGTACAAGGTTGTTAAGCTTGATTGAAACCCCAAATCGATCTATGAAACTCTATTAGTTAAAGCTCTCTGGATGTTAGATAGCGGAGCATCTTGTCATATAACCGGTAACTTAGACCATCTTGATGATATTCACAATGTAAGACCCATTGGTGTCAGGTTACTGAGTGGAAAAAAAGTTGTGGTTAGTAAGAAAGGCATTATAAATTATGCTCTTGACTTATGTTGTGATTTAATTTTAGTTGGCCAAATATTTTGAAACTTAATAAATTATTTTGTGACAATTTATGATGATATTTTCATATTACAAAGCCGCACCTGGAGGAGCTTAATTGTGGAGGGTGAAACTCAAGGAGAGGGGTCTACTACTATAAAAGGGCGCCAAGAGAGTGAAGATTCAAGTTAATATTGTTGACGCATCCATCTTTGGCATTCTCGTCTGGGGATCTATCCAGTGAAGTTATCAATCTTCTTTCCAATCATTTAGGAGTTACTATGAGGAAGATAAATTGGATGTTTGTGATATTTGTTTTAAAGAAAAATAAACTCCGTCTCAATTTTTTATTAGCGAAAGTAAAATATATGGTTTGTTTGATTTAATTCATGGCGATATTTGAGGTTCTTATAGAGTGACTTCTTTTTATAAAGCTTATTACTGACTATATTTAATAAAAGACCAAGGTTAAACTAGTACCTACTAAAAGAATTTATTATTATGATAAAAGAATCAAATCCATTGGGAGTGATAATGGAACGAAACTCACGTCTGGCCCTATGCCTCAATATTATGCTAAAAATGGAATGATTCATCAAATGAGTTGTGTAGGAACCCACAACAAAAATGTTAAGGTGGAACATAAGCATTGTCATGCTCAAATGTGACTCGGGCCCGACTTTAATATTTCAATTTAACTTAGTTATTCAATTTTAGGGTGAATTTGTTCATAAAATTAGCTATCTCATAAATAGGACCCTAGCAGGTTATTCAAGGAAAAAAACTCCTTACGAAACAATTTATAGTAAAAAGCTGTCTTATGACTACATTCTAGTCTTTGGGAGCTTGTCTTATGTACCTCTAATTATAGGATAGGATTTTCCCTAAGTCGAATTAGGATCTCTTAATACTAGATTCCCTGCCCCATTGTCGTTTATATTTTTTTGCTTAAAAGCCAAGTAACGACCTACACATGAAACCTCCCCCAGAAAGCTCTTGATACTGAATTCTTCTCTGAAGAGAAGCCAAGTGTATGGAAACGTAGAAATGGTCTTCAGTCAACACGAGGGGCACAATATTGATTTTCAGATACTCCCACTCCCCCTCCCCTTTCTCTCTCTCTCACTTTCACTCTCACTTTCTCTCTCTCTCTCTCTAACCAAAGCAAACAAAATTAATTAAGAAAAAAAGGGGTTCAAAAATCCGGTATTAAAACAGCCCACTGAAACCCTTCCCCGTTGATGATCAAAAAAAAAAAAACAGCCCACTGAAACCCAGATATCAATGGCCCATGGTTTTCTTCAATTCCCTCCCTCCCCGCAATCCC
Source organism: Talinum fruticosum (assembly GCA_021018815.1). NCBI lineage: Eukaryota > Viridiplantae > Streptophyta > Magnoliopsida > Caryophyllales > Talinaceae > Talinum > Talinum fruticosum. The sequence continues at coordinate 8,833,470 of JAITYX010000004.1, read as the reverse complement.
AACTGTGCTTTATTTTTTCCTTCCATCATCACCTATTTTCTAACCCCACCCTCCTTTTCTTTTATACACTCTGTCCATCTCTGTTTGCACAAAAATAAAAGGTCTTTCCGTCTCTTCATTTTCTCTCTCATCGCAATCACCATCTTCCCCTACAGATGCCATTCTTCCTTCCCTGTTTAAATTTCACGTCCAAATTTTCTATTTGACCTTTCACCTCATTCTCTCTCTTCCGCATTTCTGACGTGCACGATTCTCTAGGGACTTTTCTTTGGTACTTACTTACCCACATTCTAATTTGGTGTCTTCGTGGGATTTTCGCTTAACCCATCTCGTAGTTTGCTTGTTGTTTGGTGGGATTTGAACTGATTTTTCGCTTATACATTGAGGGGAAAGAAAATAACCCACACTTAAAGCTTTGTATTTTGTACCGTTTTGTGAGATGCCCTTTTGATGATTCTAGGGTTGGATTTTCATGGGATTTGAGCCGGAAAAAACCATGAATAGGTCTGCGAGAAAGAACCGACGACGGCAGCATAAGCAGCCGGTGGTTCGAACCCTTTTCGAGACTTGCACTGAGGTTTTTGCCAATGCTAGACCTGGGTTCGTTCCCCCTCCTACTAAAGTCCAACGCATTTGTTCGATTTTAGGTATGTTAATTTCATATCAATAACTCTTACATGAGATGGTTTTGTAACTTTCAAATCATTTTTCAATTCCTCATTTACAGCCAACCATTTATTTTTCCTTTAATCCCTTACTCCTGTTTTTCTTTCTTTATGATCGTTTTTGGTCTATAAATTCAATTTATTGAACATATCATATTATTGGATCAACGACATACATATTATATTATAGAAGTTGCAAATCCCATCTCGTTTTTCATTGGTAGAGGATTACTTTTACGTGTTTATTTTATTTATTTTTCAAATTATTCAGCATTTCTAATCATGTATCATCAGACTAAGATGGCTAGAAACATTCCTATTATTTTACTATTATTTAATTGTTTTTTAATTCAATTTTAAAGTTATATTCAACTCAAATTCATTAATTTATACCTCTATAAATAAAATGCAAAAGTCGATATAAGTGGTATTTAAATTTAAACTTTTAACAACATTTACGAGAGACCTTATAAATTAACCAATTGAAATTCACTTAATTTATATATTTAATTAGTTATATATTACATATATATTTAATTAGTTATATGCTGTGGGCATTGGGGAGTTTGGTATCTTGGTTCATGGAAGGAAAAGTCCAAGCACAAGATCCCATTTGTGTTTGATGTTTATCCTTAGATCCCTCCGATGCTGGTGTTAAACAGTTCCTTTTTTTTTCCTATTAGATATGTCATATATACCTTAGCTTGCTTAAAAATATACATGGTACGTCCTATATTTATTATTCTAATTGCAGCTTGCTGTATGTTATTGCGGTATATATTATCAAATTGACGCAGATTGATCAAAATATACTTGGGTTGATTGAGAGTGTTAGATTGTCGTCCTCAAAACATCCCTCAAATATTTTTGACTAGCAAATTAAAATATCATCATATTCATGATAATAATCATTATCCTTTTGTTATCATATCTATGAAGATGCATGAGTTGCCATCATCATCTTTTGTTAAACACTTTCTGTTGACCTTCGTGTATATATATATTGTCTCCCCAGTTCTTATATGTGGCATTTAAAGTATCGAGTACGGTATTTAAAATATTTTTTTTAAAAAATATAGTTGAAGACTCCTACAAGATAACTATTTTAAAAGAAATTTCATGTACATACCATTTTACTTTACCAAATTTAGTGGTTAAGTGAACATGGGATAATTTTCAACTCTAACATCTCATATCTAGATTAGCAAAAATATAGTTTCGGTTGATAGCTTTTGAATGATAATCCCTTTTTCCCCTCCTCCTAACAGATAGCATGAAAGTAGCAGATGTGGGGCTGAGCCCTGAAATGGAGTATTTTAGGGCAACAGAGAGTGGAGAAGCTCCTGTCATAACTTATCTGCACCTCCACGAATGTCAAAGGTTTTCGGTATGTTTCATTCATTCCCCTCTGTATAACAACACCCGATCTGCATAAGCTTCAGTCAAAAAATTAACAACAGCCCAGTAGTTCAATACTCTTTTTTCCTGAGCAATTAATGCGTAAAAATCGGTTTAGGGAAAATTTAAATTTAAGTCTTTGGTAATAACTGACACCTACAATATATGCCGGTACTTTGAGGGCTTCCATAGAAAGACAGCAGTAAGGAGAAGTTAGTGCGAGTTACTATAAGTAATAGTCTTTTTATTTTTGTTTATAAGATAATTCTCTAAAAGTATAAGAGTATCGGAGAGTAACTTCCTATCTCTTACAATCGTTACTCTTGTTTTTCATACACTTCAATATAGGGCATATAAAGTACCCCTTTTAAAACTAAGAGCATACTTTTACAAGATATAAATAAGGCTCTTATTTTACAATAAATGGGATAAAAAAGCGTACAAACTATTTTGTCAAAATACTCTTTTTTTGGTCTTTATATCTCCGTTTCATCAAAGTCGAATTACTATTAACTCATATAGAATATATTAGCTGTTTCATCACAAATTTTCTCCATTCAAAAGAACTTGAATTAAACTCGAGACCTTACTTAACGAGAGCAGATTCCAAAACAATTGAACCATGTACGTGTTGGTATGTTTATTAAAATATTATTGAATTGGTATCAAAAAACACCTTAAAATAATATGTCATCCGTTTGAAAATACTTGTTGTTTTAAGACTTTGGGAAAATACTAGAAAATACAAATTTATGATAAAATTTGTGTTAAACGACCAAGTTGTCCCAAAATTTCATTAGAAATGAAAAAGTCAATGAAAAAAGAAAAATTAATTAATAAGGACAAAATTGGTAAATTAGTTAATAATATATCATCGAAATTGTAATACGAAAGATATTGTAAAACGAAAAAATTAATTAAAGTGACATGTAAACAGAGGAGAGTAATTATTAACATTATAATAAAATATTCATTTTTTAATACTATTTCTTGCTTTTCCTCACTTTTGCTATACAAACTCCAAACATGTGTAAGGCAGAAGCTACTCTCTCTTGATCTTACCCCGCCCGTATCAACTCCTACCTCCTCTTTTCTTAGCTCCTTCCTGGAGATTCTCATGACTAATTTTTATAATTTCATATTTTGGAAAATATTTTTTGACTCCTTGCTCACGAATAGTATTATTCACGTATGTTATATATACATAAATGTATATATACGCAGATGGGAATTTTCTGCTTACCACCTTCTGGAGTACTGCCCCTTCATAATCACCCAGGAATGACCGTCTTCAGTAAGATTCTCTTCGGCACAATGCATATCAAATCATTTGACTGGGCAAATGATAATATCACTTGCTCAAATTCTACACATATGGCTGCTTCCCAGAGTAAGATTATTTCTTCTTTTTGCTTTTTTTCTTCCCTGGCCTGCACATAATCACCTGCATTAATGGATTCAGAAATCAAACATATGGGAGTAAGGGAAGTCGGGAATAATATTGATCTATACTAGAGTCATCGATACGTATATTTAAAAAATTTTTCTATATAATTTTTTTTATATATTCTGTGTATTATTGTGTCTGAGTTTAATTTAATGAGTTTCATACTGTTATATATATATATATATATATATATATATATATATATATATATATATATATATATATGGTGGAACTGACGTATCAATATTGTCCCCATTACTTGCATGCTTAGATTTACTGTGGATCGATGCGATGTGATGCATAGCATTGGCTTCTGATGATGGATGATGTTAGTGTGGTCCCTTATAGCTTGGTGGCCCTCGTATATAAATTAAAAAGTTAGCAATTATAATATCATTATCATCTGAATATATAATGTAATGTATATCATCATCATCATCTATCTGTTATGGATTTTACACATTACGTATATAATAACCTATTTATCCAATTTGGAATTCAAACCAAGAGCTACTGTAGCAACAAAATGTATTGTACAATCGAAAAATATGCACTCTCCTATACTCTTTTATCCATATATATTTATCATATGAGAAAAATTTAATTTATATTCATTTGCATGACTTACAAAAATACATACATTTAAAATAAAGTTTTATCACCATCAATAAACATATTGTGAAAGCTTAGAAAAGCAAAATGTGCATATATATACATTCGATAGTGATGGGAAAAATTTATGTTCTAGACAAATTTAGATTAGATAAAATATAATAATATTTAACATTTTTTAGATGAGATATTGATAAGCTTATTGGCTCAGATAAATTGTTCACGTTTAAATTAGATCAGTTTGGACAATTATAGAAATAAGTAAAATGTTATGTCCAGATTTAAAATTTAGAATAAAAGTTGATCTTTAATTGATTTTGTTTTTTGTATGGGGCCAACTAAAATTAGGTAATTGGGTCACGCAGGCTAATACTTAACATGCATGGTTGACAGATGCTCCCGGCGGGCGGTTAGCGAAGGTGAAAGTGAATGCGGAATTTGTTGCACCGTGCGAGACTTCGGTGCTTTACCCGACAGCTGGAGGTAATATGCATTGTTTTACAGCGGTAACTGCATGTGCTGTTCTGGATGTTCTTGGCCCGCCTTACTCTCTTCGTCATGGCCGCCATTGCAGTTACTACCTCGAACGTCCCTTCACTTCTTTCTCAGGTACTGTAAACCTTGTAAATCATTCTAATTAGTTGCCTCTAACTTATTATTTTCTCTCTCTTTTTGTTTTTTTACAAAGTAACAATTGAAAAAGTTTACTCATATATATGATATAGTTGATGGTTTATCAGTGCCGGAAGATGAAAAGAGATGTTTCGCATGGCTTCACGAGAGAGAAAAACCCTCAGACTTAGTCGTTGTTGGGGCACCCTACACAGGCCCAAAGATTATAGACAATTGAATTCCTGTGTCTCTTTCCTGGTAGCTCGCTATAGTTCACTTCCCTTTCTATGATCGAGGGTTCGGATTCTCGACTACTTATTCTTCACGACTGCAGAAGTTTTTGTACTAACAGAAAGAGGAGGAAGATGAAAGATAAACAGAGGGAGAATTAGGGTTTTAGGGAAAACTGCTCCAAAAGAAAATAGACATTTTTCGTTTGTTACAGGGTAGTTGTAGCGAGGGGTTTCATTCGAGTGTTTTTTTTTTAATGATTTGGGTTGATATTAGAGACTATTTTTTGTGGAATTGAAGCATGAAAGCTAATGCCATTTTAGGCGTTGCCCAAACTTTTGTGGAAGAAGAAAATGCCAATTGCGTTGCTAATTATGTACGTGAAATGAAACCAACACTGAAAAAAAGTTGTGGTTGCTGGGTTCTTAACAATTTCTTATTAGAGGTTCAGAGTTACTGGAACATTAACGAGACATATTCAATTAGGGCATGTGCATCACCGGAGGGATAATGCTGGTAAAAATTTGGATTCAAGTCAAATTTAGTATATAACTTTCCAAATTCACATCAAGACGGGTTCGGACAACATATTTATACAGGAAAAATATTGTGTCCAAATTTAAAATTTTTATGGAAAATTCTTCACCATACAAATCTTTTTTCAGGTAGGATAAAATCGAGTAATTAGGTCTGAGAAAGTTTTGCCAATATTAGGAGCAAAAACGATTTTTTTAAAAAATGTTTTTTCATGGAAAATGTTTTTTTTTCTCATGGAAATTGATTTTTAACTTTCATTGCTTGGTAGCAGGGAAAGATATATTTTTGAAAAACTACCTCTGCAACTGAGATTAATTTGGTCAATCTCTGTTATCTTGTATTTATCACAAAAACATACTCCTTCCACTCATAAAAAGTTGTCAAATCTTAAAAAGATAAAAATTTAATAAAATATTATTTATTACTCCCAAATTTGAAATTAAGGGTTACTTTTTCTAACTACATAAAGAAACTTTAATAATAATTTTAAGACATCTAAAAGAAAATTTTTTTGACAACTTTTAAAGAATAGAGGGAGTATGTACCTTTGAGTAAACCTGGTAAAACCGATCCGAACCGAATGGGTCGAACTAAATTATCTGTGTTACGGAAAATTAAGTCTTAAAATTTATTACCGTAAGTGCACGAAGTAGTTGTAACTAGCTGGCAAGTATGGTCATGTCCATAGAGAGTTGTGTTTCAAATATTGAAATTATCTTAAACTTTTTGTCTAGGAGAATCAACAGAGATGAGAGATATGATAACTAATATAATCCTAGAAAATAATGAAATTATGCTCGTATTGTGATTTTACCACTTAATAAACTACCTAATTATCTTACCAAGCATATACAAGTATTTTGGAGTGGTCGGTTGCACCATCAAAGGCCATTCAAGTCACACTTTCGAGGGTCATGAGATAATCTAATTGTTATAACCACCTACTTTCATGGAGTTAGCCCAATTAGACTACAAAAGAATAGCAACCTATGGACCTAGTTAGGATTCAGGCTATTTTCATGCCAAAACCCCGACTATACACCCACGCTAGCAAATTAGCTTCACCTTTCAGTGATAGACCAATTGTCTAAATATCAAGATGAAAAACCCTTTTAGGCATTTTATTGAACACATGATGGGCATGAAACAATCCCAAATAATAAGCATAAACTAGGCGAGTTAAGGCTTAAACAAGATCAATTAGCTATTAGAGAGGTTAATCACAACCAAAGCAACAAACTTTAACAACTAATTAACATAAAAGCATGAAATAAATATGAAAACTAAACTAAAGAACAAACTAGCACAAACCGACGTGAATAAGAACATAAACTAATTAATTAAACTCAAACATGAAAATAAACAATTAATCTAACTATAATTAACATCTAGACAAATAAAAATTGAATCTTGAAACTAAATTGAATGATCAAAATATTAAACTTTAAGTCAAGAGGAAGAGAGAAAGAGAAAACTTATGCTTGAATTAAAATTGAAGGTTCCAATCTAAAATCTTGTACAAAACTCTACACTAATCTCCCACCTAATGGGATTTTATTTTGGCTGAGTTAGAACTCTAGAGTTCCCCTAAAATCCCTAAAAATCGAGCTTTTCCTTTTATTAGAGCCAAATTTTCTATTTATAACCGCAAAAATCGGGCAGAAAACGCGTAGCACAGCCGTGCTTGAGTTCGAGCATGGGTTGTCTCTGTGTTTCGGGAAGATGGCACGGGTAGTGCCGAGTTGGCACAGCCAGTGCTCGGACTTCGCACGAGCGAGTGTTGCACCCATGCTTCCTCACGGCGTTTCTAGAACATTTGCTAGAGTTGACAGCACAGGTAGTGCCAGGTTGGAACAACCGGTGCTCGGACTTCGGCACAAGCAAAGTCTCTGTCAACCATGCCGCACTCGTACACTTCATTATCTTCTTCATTTTGCTTCCTTTTTTGCTCAAACTTTTTCCTATTAGCTTGATTTCAACTCATTACCCACAAAAGTAAATAAATCAAGTCAAAGTCCTCAAAATATATTATTTTACAAGCCAAAAACTAAGTAAATAAGGGTATAAATAACGTAATATTGGGACCGAACAACCCGAAACTCAACCAAAACCGACATCCGAAACAACTCAACCGATTTTGACTCGAAACTAAACCGACCCGAAATCTAATGAACCCGATTTAGATTGAAACCGAAATGACCCGATTCAAAACTGAACCGACCCAAAATATAATTGACTCGATTAAGAATTGAACCCGAATTAACCCGAACAGTAATCAAATTAGAACCGATTCAGATCCGAACTTATTCAACCCGAATTCAAGTGACCCAAACCCAAACCACCCCGAATCTAATCCACCCAAATTCAAACAAATATATATATATATATCTAAGTTTTGATTTTTTTATATATTTGTTGAGATAAAGAGATGATAAAGGTATGCATATTTATGTAATTTATGACCCGTGTTAGAATTATAATCGTATTTTCCATTTATGATATATTTATCTAGAAAGTAGATTCAATAAGCTTTCCAACGAATCAATAATCTCATCAATTGTAGTTTGGATGAGAAAGTTACAATTGAAACAAGTAACCCAATTGGAATTTGACCTAACCCGATTTTGATCCGATCCAAAATGACCAAACCGAATTGTTAGGAAGAATTAAGTTCTAAAATTGTAACCGCAAGTGCACGGCATATTTATACCTAGCTGGCAAGCATGGGTTGTGTACACAGAGAGTTGTTTTTCAAATATCGAAACTATCTTAAACTTTACGCTAGGCGAATGTACGGATGAGATATATATAATGATTAAACTAACCTAGAAAACAATAAAAATATATTCGGATTGTGATTTCACCGCTTAATAAACTAATTAATCAAGTCAAGCCTAAATATACACAAGTTTATACAAGTATTTAGGAGTGGTCGGCTGCACCATTAAGACCTGCTCAACCCACTCTTTCGAGGGTCATGAGTTAATCTAATTGTTATAACCACCTACTTTCGTGGGGTTAGCCCAATTAGACTATAAAAATAACAACCTTGGACCTAATTAGGATTCAAGCTATTTTCATGCCAAAACCCCAACTATTCTCTATACCCAAACTAGCAAATTGACTTCACCTTTTAGTGACGGACCAATTGCCTAAAAATCAAGATGAAAAAACCTCTTTCGGGCGTCTCATCGAACATGTGGTAGGTAAGAGAAACAATTACAAAATACTTGTATAAACTAGGTAAATAAAGGCTCGAGAAAGATCAATTAGCCATTAAGAGGCTAATCACAACCAAAGTGACACAAACTAACAATTGACTAGCATGAAACACAATTACTCTAATAACTACTAACATCAAAAGATAATTAAAAAAATCGAACCTTTAAACTAAATTAAACAAACTAAAGAGAAAAGAAAGATAAAAGAGAAGAAGTTATTAGGAACGAATCGAACCGAATTCGAAACTGTCGAGAATTGAATTAAATACTCGATACTAAAGTATAAATTGAATCTAAAATATCAAGTCTAAATTTACAACAGGAGAATTTATTATACTAAACTAAACCTAAGTTACGGCTCAAAGTTTTAAGCCACGGCTTCCATTTCCCCTCTAATCGGCTGCCCACCCCCTCTTTTATACACATGCTAATACTGCGTTTATTTGTAGACCCGGAAGGATTCTGATGATGACATCAGCATGATGTCGCACTCATGTAGTAAAAGTCTGTCTTTTTGTTGATTGCCACGGCTGGATAAATCCTAGGCATAATTGTAGGTTGGGCCTACAAAATTGTTGGGAGAAATTTGGAGCAAACATACAAAAGACTTCAAATTGTTAAATTTCTATCATTTTTGTATCAATTTTTCTCAACTTGTCGGACTTGATTTATTACCTTTAAAAATAAATAATAATAGTAAAAATCCTAAATATTATATTATTTTACGAGACAAAAAGTAGATAAATGAGGGTAAAAATAATGTAATATTTAGGCCGAACAAATACCCTCACACCTACATTTTGCTTGTCCCTAAGAAAAACAAAAGTAAATAAAATCTAATTCATTTTCACAGAATCGCGATTGCACTTATCACGTGCAACAAGCCTTTTAAACCCCTTCGTACCCCAAGCGGAAGAGTGAAATCTCATAAGGGTTTGTATAAGGTATACCCACAAAATCTTGAAAAAGAAAAAGAAAAGAGAAGAACAAAATAGAAATTTTTTTTGGTTTTTTGAAAATTTTCACAAACATATATACTAAGTGGGGAGGAATTATACACATTCTAATAAACCATATCACCCTCGTACATTGGATATTAACATGCATATAAAGAAAATGCACACATCAAGACACTTGATCCTCCATTAATGACTTCCACATACCAAGTTTTTACCTCAAACAAGTAAATAGTGAACAAGTTAGACTGGTAGAACCTCACTCGTAGGATAAAGTGGAACACTCACGCTCATATTCATGTGTTTAGAATATATAATAATGGCTCACTCAAAACTCATTCAAATAGTGCACCCTACCATAGGCTTGGTCCATTACTAGAAAATCGCCATATAGCGACGGAAATAGCGACGGAAAAACGTTATTTAGCGACGGAATTTCACAATTAGCGACGGAAAATTTCCATCGCTGATTTTCGCGTCACTAAAAATCAGCGACGGAATTTTACTAATCCGTCGCTGATTTTTAGCGAATTTTTAAAAAAATTGACAATTTTGTATAGTTTTGAGTGTGAATACAAAAATTTACAATGAAATACAAATCCGAATAATCCAAGTAGCATAACAACATCAAATTCAACTTTAATTCAAATACAAAAATCATCTACAAACACAAAAGTCATAAATAATCCAATTTCAAACATCCATAAAAACTAATTGAAAATAAAAACAAGAGTAAACAAAGTAAATTATACAAACACAAGTTATGTTCTTCATCTTCCTTTTCCTCTTCTTCTTCCTCTTTCTCATTATCTTCATCTTTTACCTCATTTCAACCATGCCTATCAAAATAAGTTATATCAAATCCTCTAAAATCTGAAATTTTATAGTAAACAAAGTAAATTATAAATACAACCAACAATGAGGGAGGACGGAGAAAGCATACCTACAAGAGGTTAAAGGTGGTTAGCTGGTGACGTCGGTGGTGGCGGTGGCGGTCGGCAGTGGCGGCGGCGGTCGGCGGTGGCGGAGGCGGGCGGCGAACGGCGGTGGCGGAGGCGGCGGCGAACGATCGATTAGCCTCTCACTCTCTCAAACTCTCACTTCCATCTCTCCTTATGTTTACCGAAATTCGTTGAACTTCGACTTTTATATCGAAAATAGCGAAGGATTAGCGACGGATTTTATCCGTCGCTACTTAAAAAATTTAATTAATGACGGAATTAGCAACGGAATAATTCCATCGCTAATTAAAAATTTTAAAATTTCACATTTGAAGAAAATTTAATAGCTCGCTAACTTAAAATTTTTCAAATTTTGATTTAGCGACGGAATCAGCGACGGACAAGTCCGTCGCCAATTAAAAATTTGAAAATTTTATATATTTGAAAAATGAAATAGGCGGCAAATTTAAATTTTCAAATTAAAGTAGGTGGCAAAATTTAAGATTTAAAAATTTTTGAATTAGCGACTCGACTAATTCCGTAGCTAATTAAAAAAATTGAAAATTACATTTAGCGACTGGATCGATTCTGTCGCTAATTATAAAAAAATATTAATTTTATTATTTTTTTTTCATAAATCCGTCGCTATGTTTTCCTTGTCCGTCGTTATTTCCGTCGCTAATGACTAAAATAGCGACGGAATAATTCCGTCGCTAATTAAGTTTTATCTCGACACATGTCGGATTCCGTCGCTATTTTTGTTGCTAATTAGCGACGGACTCGATTCCGTCGCTAGTTTCCGTCGCTATATAGCGTTTTTGCAGTAGTGGTCATACTCTCGGTTCTCCACCACTATGCGGACAAAATGCAAATGCAATCAAGAGGAATTTTCAAGGGTTGTAATATGGCTAAGGTTTATGGGTAAGAAGCGAAATCAATTTAGGAAATGTAGAGCTAAATAGCCAATGCCTAATGACTAAGGAGCCAAAGACACTTCCAAATATGAATAAAAAGTTTCTCTCTCAATTCACTTTTTTAAGTACAAACAAGAGAACCTAAGGAATGAGCATAATTTTTTAAAAAAATTTTTCTCATGTCAATCACTTATTTTTTTTCACTTTTTTTGGTTTCGATTTTTCTTTCTTTTTTATTTTTTTCTTTCCTTTTTTTGACAAATATTATTGGCATGGGAATTATAGACACAACTCAATTCCAAAGGGTCTAATAAGGGACTCGTCAATTTTTTTCTTTCAATTTTCCTAATTTCAAACTCCAAAATCAAATAAAACACCATATCCATACAACTCAAAACCGCCCCAACTCAAGAAGTGTTCCTCCACTGGACCCGACTTGGGTATAGAAAATATATATGGCTAAGGGTAAAGTGGATATAGGTATAAAAAGAATAGGTTAAAGCTCAAAGGGCTAGCAAAAAGGTATACATAGCATGGTGACTTTTTGGCTCATGTAGTTTGAAAACAAATGGATGTCTCTATCATATTACATAATACATATGCCAAATATGGTATCAAAGAGAGACAGAACAAGTTCTAGAGGAAATGCACCAAGGAAGAGTCACACATGAAATGAAATATGAGATTAAAATTGATAAATTAGTCTATAGGCTCAAAATTTCACACGTTCCTCTACCGAACTATAACTAACTCAAAGTTGAATGTCGGGATTCAAACGGGACATAAAATGACACGTTTTGGATCAAAGTCTATTATATATATCATACTTATACACAAACTAATAGCTAAGAAACAAGGGGTCAAAGCTAATCAAAATGTGACAAACTTCCCAGGAAACAATTTTTAAAATCAAAAATCTTTTTGCTATTTTGAAAAAAAAATTCCTTTTTTTTCTTTTTCAAAATATTGAAGCATAGATTCTCCTCCCGTACACCTAGATCTCACAATATTCTCATTGGGAGCCAAGGAGCAACCACACCAATAAAAGAGGCTCAATTATATACAAAAATACTACCACAAAAATAAAAGCAAAAACAAAACAATAATATATACATGTGGGTGATCATGACCATCATGGCTCAACAATATCCAAAGTTTATCCTCAAATGATCATCCCACAAAAGCATAATCCTAATATCCACAACTAAAAGTAAAAAGAAAAACACAATCCTAAATATCCACAACTAAAAATAGGAAGAAAAAATATATAAGAAAAAGAGAAAGAGAGGGAACGGTATACCAAGCTAGGTGTTGGGTGCACCTAAACTAATGCCTCCTAAAACATTACTAAGAAGGCTCGAGGAGCATCAGCCACTCCTCATCATCTCAATATTAAGCTCCAACTCAGATGCTTGTTAGAGCTCCAAGGAGCTTATCGAATTCCTGAGCATGTAACTCAAACAAATGGAAATAAGAGAACATAAGTAAAATTATATCGGTGACATTCAATGTCCTCTTAAATTTATCAGATGTCTTAGAAAAATCAAAAGAGTAATCAAAGAAAGCGGTCCGAATGATTTTTCTAGGGTAGTCCTCTAGGTAAACATGATAATGGTCAAGGGATGTCTTACAACCTCCAAAGGTACCTAGGGACACAATATTGTCAGCCACATTCCCCTCAAACATGTCGAATGAGTTATCCACATGCCCCATATTTGAATCGGAATCACAAATCACATAATAGGTAGTGGGCTCGGAAAAATGATATTAGGGGAAGGGGAGGGTGGTGAACAAATAGGGGAAGTAGGAATTAAAGCAAGTAGGTCAAGGAACACATGATCATCAACATCAAGACTAGTAGGCAAAGCCTCGACCACAACCACCTCACATTACTCCTCTAAAGGAGTCTCCCGATCAAGCACCTCATCCAAAACATCTTCCGATTCACAATATAAATCATCCTCATCATTTAAACTAGCATCAACACCAAAGACAGACTCAATGTTGTCCTATGTGTGCTATGTAAGGATGGAATAACAATGGATAACGTAGTCAAGGAAAGGTCAATCTCTTCCTCTAGTTTGGATTCTAAAGGAAAGGAAGACTCATCATCATCATCATAGAAAAATGCCTCAATTTTAGCAAACCTAAGACTAAGGTAAGTTTCATGCGACGAGTCGGACTCCATAATCTTAATAAGACATGCAAGTTGCTCATTTGTTCATCCATAACCCTTATCATTTTATAAATATCGGTGTAATGTTCAAACGATGAAATATCATAACAAGGATAAGAACTAATATTGTGATCAAAAGAGTAACACTTTTCACATCAAAGAGGGGTAGGATCGGAAATACAAGGGAATTGCATGTAAGATTTAGCATGATAAGCACAATGGTCGAGGCATGAAAATCTAGTATCGGTACAAGCATTTTCAAATTCACAAGTATCCCAAGAAATCCATTCAATCAAACCCCAAACTTCATCAACACTTTTAGCACAAAAATCCCAATGCTCTAAAAGAGCACGAGTTTCACTATTCACACCCTCGTAGACAACATTTAATACTTCTCATTTCTCTAAACAGTTATCGAAAGAGCAAGAAGAGCATTAAGTCGATTAAAGTACTCGATAAAACAATTCATGCTCATACTATGGATAATGGTAAGTAGACATGTTTTCAATTTTTTAATTTTTTTTAATTTTTTAATTTTTTTGCAATTTTTAGTTAAATGCCTAGTCTAGAATGCTCAAGTAAGCCTCAACATCAAAACGAAACAACTCCCTAAGCAACGGTACCAAAAATTTGTTAGGAAGAATTAAGTTCTAAAATTGTAACCGCAAGTGCACGGCATAGTTGTAGCTAGCCGGCAAGCATGGGTTATGTACACAGAGAGTTGTGTTTCAAATATCGAAACTATCTTAAACTTTCTGTCTAGGCGAATCAACGCAGATGAGATGTATATGATGATTAAACTAACATAGAAAGCAATAAAAATATAATCGGGTTGTGATTTTACCGCTTAATAAACTAATTAATCAAGCCAAACCTAAACATACCCAACTTTATACAAGTATTTAAGAGTGGTCGGTTGCCATCAAAACCTGCTCAAACCACACTTTCGAGGGTCATGAGCTAATCTAATTGTTCTAACCATCTACTTTTATGGAGTTAGCCCAATTACACTACAAAAATAGAAACCTTGGACCTAACTAGGATTCAAACTATTTTCATGCCAAAACCCCAATTATTCTCTATACCCACACTATCAAATTGATTTCACCTTCTAGTGACAAACCAACTATCTAAAAATCAAGTTGAAAAAACCCTTTTTCGGGCATCTCATCGACCATGTGGCGGGTAAGAGAAATAATCCCAAAATACTAACATAAACTAGGTAAATAAAGGCTCGGAAAATATCAATTAGCCATTAAGAGGCTAATCACAACCAAAGTGACACAAACTAATAACTAACTAACATGAAACACAATTAATCTAATAACTACTAATAAAAATTGACTCGAATAACACATAAACTAACAAAATAAAATTAAACATAAAATTAAAGAAATAATATAACTACTACTAACATCAAAAGATAATTAAAAAAAATCGAACCTTTAAATTAAATTAAACAAACTAAAGAGAAACAAAAGAACAAATCGAAATGAATTCGAAAGCTGTCGGAATTGAATTAAATACTCAACACTAAAATATAAATTGAATCTAAAATATCAAGTCTCAATTTACAAAAGGAGAATTTATTAAGCTAAACTAAACCTAAGTTGCGGCTCAAAGTTTCAAGCCACGGCTTCCGCTTCCCCTCTAATCGGTCGCCCACCCCTCTTTTAAACACATGTTGATGCTTGCGTTTATTTGTAGCCCGGAAGGATTCCGATGATGACGTCAGCACTCATGTAGTAAATTGTTGCCTTTTTGTTGATTGCCACAGCTGGATATAAATCCTAGGCATAATTATGGGCTAAGTCTGTAACACCCCGAAACTTAATCGTAATTAATTTTGTATTTTATTGTCTTAATATTGTTTAAGAGTAATGGGCCGCGCAAAATACGAAATTGAAATAAAAGATGCAAATAAATTTGATAAACGCAAATAATAAGGGTAATTCGTACAAATTTACATTTGTACTCGCGAAATATATATATATATGTGTTCGAATGATTTATTCCGAATTTGAATAAATTAAATTAATAAGTAAAAAAAATAAAATAAAACAATATATAAAATTGAAATTGTTATAACAGCAAATAAAATTTAGCCAAATGTGTGATATATACTTAACCATGTGATAAATTAATAGTAAAGACAAAAAAAAGGGGAGGAGAAGCAGATACTGGAAGCATCGTCCAAAATATGTCAGTGAAGCAGGGATTGCAAGGCAAGCTAACACATTCATCTTCTCTCCCACCTCTCCTTCCTCTCTTCTCCCTCTGCCCCTGCTGCTGCTCTGTCGCCGGCCACCGGCCAGTCATCGGCCGGACCTGCAACCGCCACCCAGCCGCCGGCGACACCCCTGGCCGCTACCCTGACATCTCCGTCTCCCTCCTCTTCGCTCTGCTCTGCGCCAAACAAGGGCTGTCATGCCCCCTGCTGCCACCGCCACCAAGCCATCGCCGGCACCTCTGGCCACCACCGGAAGGCCGTCGCCGACCCTGGCTGCCACCTTGCTGCCGCCAATCCCCCTCTCTTCCCCTCCCGTTGTCTGTCACGAGCAGGGGCAGAACAGCCCCTGCTGCTGCTGTTACCGCCGGGTCTGGCCAGCCGCCGGCCTGCCGCCACCTCTTGCCTCCGCCGGCGCTTGACGCCGCCAACCCACCCCTCAATTCGCTGCCTGAGCCGCCGGGTGTCCACCACCGAGCCACCACCATCCAACTTTACATCCAACCCAATTTGAGATATATCTTCAATCCTTAATTTCTAAACAAATTTTATCACAAATTTATGTTATTATTGAATAATTAGACAAGTATATGTGAATTGTGAATTGATTACGGTGGAATTGAAAGAATTTTGGGAGAAGATGAAATTGGATTTAGGGTTTAATATGTGTGCATATGGAATTGAAAATTTATTTGGGTTTGTCTATAATTGTGAATGTGCTTGTTAAACTTTTATATGAGTATGTATGGATTATTTGGTTGTGGAAGATGATTGAAGTATGAGTATGTATACACTGTTGTGAGTTGATTTTAAGGATGTGTAATTGGAGATTGATGGAAGATTGAATTTATTTCTGTATGTGTGCTAAACTTAAGCAAATTAATGTGAGTGAATATTGGTTTAGTTAAGTAAGAGTGAATCAATTTAAAAGAGGAAATTTGATGGAGTATCTTGTACATTCATGCGCGTGAATTGAATAGAAATTGGGTATGCTAAGTTTGAATTGAAAATATGAAATAAATGCAGATTAGCCGGTGAAGTGGAAGGTTTTATCGGAATTAACCGAGATCTTATTGAAGTAAGTTGGGATGAGGTGAAAAATAAGGCCATAATCGCTTAGATTATAATAAAACATGAGTGACTAAGTGAGCAACGATCTTAAAGAAGGTTTTGGAAATTATTGAAAGAGAGATTGGGATTGAAAAGAAAATTAGAATGTTGAATTGAGTAGGAGGAGGAGGGGAAAAGAAATTTACGGAATTAAAGGAAGTTAAAAATTCAAATGAATTTGAGTGATAAGTGGGGAATTAGAGGAAGTCAAATATGAAAAGTTTATCACCAATAGAGAGTAATTATTAAGTTTACTAATGCTTAAATCAAATTACTTCACGAAAACGAAAGCGACAGGAACGACATGCTCGAAGAAAATAACGAAAAGTGATGTTTAAAGGAAAACGAACAATTACCTCAGTGCGTTATCTGCGTGCACATTTCAAAATGTTTAAATGTTAACATGTAAATAATGATGAGTTTCACTATTCTATCTATTACCCACTAAATCATTAACCGATTATTGGTACTATTCATGAATGAATTAATCGTTCGAGTCATCTCCCGATAATCGGGATTTCTATAATTAAATTGCTTAACCGGAGCCTTAGCTATGAATATATATGTCGTGGCTAAAAATTGAAAAGTTCATGGCACAGGCAAATGAGAATGTTGACGAGATTGTAACTTGGTTTATATACTCGGTTTGAAACTTAGTTTTTGTGGTTGTAAATATACTACGGCGTGTGGCCGTTGAGTTGTGTACTCCGAGCGTGTGGCTCGTTGAGTTTTATTGTGGATTTTATGCGAGGTTTTTAAGGCTTTTAGCCTAATGGTTAGGTCATGTTTCAAATGAAACTCGCCAAAATTTTTAGAAAATGGGAAACCAAACCAACACCTTGAGTAGGAAGTATATTTGGTTTATAGAACGAGAGGACATTTGGGCATACTCGATAAAACGAGTGGTACAATTAAGGTTAGGCTAAATTAAGCACGGACTAGAGGTGCTAGAAGCAAAAAATCAAACTTGAGTTTTATTACAAGAAGGGGGAATTAAACTCTTCAATTGTTATACGCAAATTCA
Organism: Talinum fruticosum; assembly: GCA_021018815.1. Taxonomy (NCBI): domain Eukaryota; kingdom Viridiplantae; phylum Streptophyta; class Magnoliopsida; order Caryophyllales; family Talinaceae; genus Talinum; species Talinum fruticosum. Next base: position 8,815,399 of record JAITYX010000004.1, on the reverse strand, counting down.
AACTATATCATCGATAACTTATTTATGGGAAATGTATGAATATCGAGATCAAAAGGAAATAACATGGGTAGGTAAGCGAAAAGTAAAAGGTTGGTGATCGTAAATGCATATAAGTTAAAAGACTAATAATCTACAAAAGTAGATTCGTTTTAGAAACGTAAATCGAATTGAAATTGTGTTGCAGAAACAATCAGCAATTGAAGTGTTCGGCACGCCGAGGTACGTTATTATCTTTACATTTATACTAAAAGTAAAAGTTTTATAGATTAATAGTTCGTGCTTACACTTCATTGCATTTATAAATAAGTTTTTCACAATTTATTATGATTTGGCCATGCAAAGGACCTATTAATCGTTATGATGATCCATGAATGAATGTGACCGTAATCAGTAATCAGTAATCAGTAACCGCAATCGCAATTGTAAATGGTTGATCCGGGATGCTCGGACAACGTTGCTCGCTAGCGAGCATTGAATCGTTAATTGTTCAATTGTGCACGGAATCGTTAATTGTTCAATTGTGCACGTAATCGTTAATCGTCCAATTGTTCACGGAATCGTTAACCGTTCAATTGTTCATAGAATCGTTAATCGTTTAACCGTTTAATCGTTCAATCGTTCACGCTCGATCGCCTTATGGTTCAATGAACCTAGGAGTCGAATCCCATGATTGATTATTTCACAATGACGGGTCCTAAGTTTGGCTAAATCAAGCAAAGCAAATCGCCAATTGACAAGCTTGCAAAGTGTTTATTCAAGAGAAATGATTTAAGATATACATAATTTAAGAGCATTTAAAGTATAATTTTATTTTATAACAAGTAACGTCATTGAGCTTTTAGCTCACACGTCTATTGTTTTATGTTTTTAAATTTTTAAGCGCATGATAGACTATTCACAATCACATCCAAAGTTTAAAGAGGAAGAAGAAAATAAAGCTCGGTCGGGAGAAGTAATGTTCGTACTGTTCGTCTTAACCCCATACATGTTAGTCCCTTCCTCGGTCTCATGGCTCATGATTCCTCTCCAGCTGATCCTCGGCATTTTGAAATTTCATTTTCCGTAAAGAAAAAAATTTGGGTTGGATTGTTACATAAACCTGTTTTTCGTAATTAATTTGCTCAAATGAACTCGCCTCGTTTTCATTCCGAAAACGGCGGTAACGTCTCCAATTTATAAGTCTTCCGCTGTTAATTACTTATTTATGTATTTATGTATTGGGGGCGTTACATAGGCCTACAAAATTGTTGGGAGAAATTTGCAGCAAACATACAAAAGACTTCAAATTGTTAAATTTCTATCATTTTTGTATCGATTTTCCTCAACTTGTTCGAACTTGATTTATTACCTACAAAAATAAATAATAATAGTAAAATTCTAAAAATTATATTATTTTACGAGACAAAAACTAGATAAATGAAGGTAAAAATGACGTAATATTTACGCCGAACATGGATATCCACTTGACCAAAAAGTGACACAACCCCCGATCCAAAGTTGATGAGAAAGTTACAATTGAAACAAGTAACCGCATTGGAATTTGACCTGACCCGATTTTGACCCGATCTAAGATGACCAAATCGGAAATTGACTCGATCGAAAAGTGACCCGACCCCCCAATCCAAAGTTGACCTTGAACCATACACGAAACCTACCCGAACCGACATTGACCCAAATCGAATCGAAACCAATCCGAATTAACTTCATCCAAAATTAACTTGATCCAAAATAAACCCGAACCCAACCCGAATGAGATGGACCCAAAGTTGACCCAAACCGAAGTTAATCGAATTGAAACCGAACTCGGCCCGAAGTTAACTTGAACCAAACTTAACATGAATCGAACTCGAAACGAATGACCCGATTGTCATGTCTAACTTAATACCATAAATCCCAGTATGAAATCCCATATAACTCAACGAGATAACAACGAGACTCTAACTATAAGGAAATTTAAAATAGAGATGTTCATGATTCTCTACCACAATGATAAAATTTGTCATTCTAAGTAGAAATCCTCATTTTAATAAATCTATCCAGAGTAGGTAATTTCAAAGACACATCCTCTAAATGCAAAATTCACTACTACGTAAATAATGACTTTTTACTACGGGCCTTTTATAACGGTTAAAACAAAAACCGAATTAAAAAATGAGGCGGTAGTATTTTTGTAAATAAAATTCACCTATTACCATGGTTCTTTTATTGAATCGTAGTGATAAGTTAGTGTCCCAACTCTTTACTACGGTTCACTAGAAGAACCGTAATAATAGGTGTTCTCTATTAATACGACTCTATTGTTGAACTGTAGTAAAAAGTCTTTTGATAAGTCCCAAGTGGCATCTTTGGTGAATATTCCCCTCACCAATTTCCTACTTTCTTTGCATTTCTTTAAATACTCCCTTTTGTTTTCCCCAACCTTCACATTTCAAATTCCACATCATGAAATCATGAACGAGGCTCGGCACCACTTAGTCCAGAAATTAAGGGATAGCATGAGCAGCAAGAGGGTAACTAACCCTTTCAATTAGAAGATTTGAGCTAGGATTTTTGCCACTTCCATGGCTTCTTACATCAGCACCAGCGGCAGCGAGTATGACGCCAAAACAACGTTGTTTCCCCCTCCTCTTCCTTCTCATCGTCTCCGTCGTCATCGCTTTGCCTCTCTCACCGTGTCCAAAAATTTCTCGAAGATAATTCCACTGTCGTCGGTAACTCGCCGGCGGCTTCAGAGTACGACTCCAATTCTAACTCCAACGACTTCCTCTCGGTTCTATCTGTCTTCCCTCAAGTGCACCCGTCCATCTTCCCCCAAACGCTAGGATTATGTTGTTTTCTAAATCTATCTAGGTAGTTAACCAGGCCAATTTTGAGATCCTCCGGATCCATATCCGAATCAAATGGCGACAGGGGCGGTGCAGCTAGAAGCGAGGGGCTCATATTGAGGGGCGCCATTGGAGGGATCCATCTCCGGCAGCCACCGAAGGTCCGGTGCCGACCTTACCACCACAACTACGAGTTGCGCCCTTCACGGAACCTGTGGAACACTTCTATTTATTATGGTTATGTTATGGAATACTTGTACTCGGTAATTAGGGTTTATAATTCTTGAATTGGTTTCATTTAGAAGTTGATTCTACCCAGATTTATTGACTCTTTCTGTTGGGATTTTGCATTGTCCGGACTGTTGCTTTTCGTTTGCGAATTGGTGCTTGGGTTTATGTTGGGATTTGTTATTGAGGAAAATGGACGGATGTAATTCGATGATTTTTGAACTGAAATTCATGGGTTGTAAATCGTCATTTGTTCTGGTTGTATAATTGTATAGTGGGTACAAAAAACAAAAAAGAATTATAAAAAAATTAGATCTATTATTACAATTCTTACCCAGGAACCGTAGTAATAGATGTACCTATTACTATGGTTCTTTGTCCAGAACCGTAGTAATAATCGCCTATTACTACGGTTCTATAAATGAACCAGTACTAATAAGTTCTCTTTCACTATGGTTTTGAACCGTAGTAAAAGATGTCCATCTACTATTACGCTCACATCCACGACGCCTTGTAATCATAGTAAAAAGTTATTTTAAACCATAGTAAAAGATTATTACTGTAATAGTGATTCATGCTTAGGGATGTTATATCTCGGTCTCGGTATTTCTTGCACACTAATACTATAAATTCCGATCCGAAATGTCGTATAACTCAATATTCTGCAACACATTTTGACTATAAGGACATTTAGAAAGAGATGCACATGATTCTTGTTGGGGAAGAATTAAGTCTTAAATTTGTAACCTCAACTGCGCGCGTAGTTGTAGCTAGCTAGTAAGCACGGGTCGTATCCACAGAGAGTTGTGTTTCAAATATCAAAGCTATTTGAAACTTTCTATCTAGGAGAATCAAGAGAGATGAGAGATATGATAACTAATATAATCCTAGAAAGAAATAAAAGAATGCTCGAGTTGTGATTTTACCCCTTAATAAACTAACTATTAAAGACAAGCCTAAACCTAACCAAGCCTTTGTAAGCATTTAGGAGTGGTCGGTTGCACCATCAAAGGCTACTCAAGCCACACTTTCAAGGGTCATGAGCTAATCTAGTTGTTCTAACCACCTACTTCGTGGGGTTAGCCCAATTAGAGTACAAAAATAGCAACCTATGGACCTAGCTAGGATTCGGGTTACTTTCTTGCCAAAATCTCGACTATTCTCTACACCCACACCGGAAAAATTGCCTCTACCTTTTAGTGATAGACCAATCACCCAAAAATGAAGATGAAAATCCTTTTTAGGTATTTTATCGAACACATGGTAGGCACAAGAAACAATCCCAAATAACAAGCATAAACTAGGTGGGTTAAGTCCTAAACGAGATCGATTGGCTGTTACATTACAATTAAAGAGACCAACTTTAACAACTAATTAACATATAAGCATGAAATAATTATAAAAATTATACTAAAGAACAAACTAACACAAACCGACTTGAACAAGACCAAAAACTAGTTAATTAAAGTCAAACATAAAACAAATAATCAATCTAATTTTAATTAACATCTACACTAATAAAAATCAAATCTTTAAACTAATTTGAACAACCAAATAATAAACTTGAAGTAAAGAAGAACAGAGAAAGAGAAAACTTATGATTGAATGAAAATTAAAGGCTTGAATCCTAAATTTTATACAAACTCTACACTAATCTCTCCCCTAATGGGATTTTATTTTGGCTAAACAAGAACCCAAGGAGGTCTCTTAAAGTCCCTAAAAACCCGACTCCTAAAATCAAAGCCAAAATTATATTTTTATACCTTGTAAAAACCGAGCAAAAATTGAAACTAGGTCATCGCACGCCCGGTGCGGAACCGCACCGATGCTTGTGCAAGGCTTTGAAAGTTTCGACCAACTCGCACGATCGTGCAAGTCCGCAAGGGTACCCGTGCAACCTTGTATAGTCATGTAAAAGCTGCACTGGTGTCCGTGTGAGTCCGCACAGACCATGTACAAACCGCATTGGTGCCTTTACACACCGTTATCTTCCTCTTTTTGCTTTCTTTTTATCTCAAACCTTTTCCTATTAGCTCAATTCAACTTATTACCTCTAAAAGTAAATAAATCATGTAAAAACCTCAAAATATATTATTTCACAAGTCAAAAACTAAATAAATAAGAGTATAAATAACGTAATATTTAGACCGAGCAATTCTTTTCCACAAAGATAACATTTCTCATTCTAAGTATCAACCCCGTTTCATCAATCTATCCAAAGTATCTAATCTTCTAAGACACATCCACTAAACACAAAATGCATGTTTAGGAATGTTATATCTATCCCATATCAATGGAGCCATTGGATTTTTAGTTTGAGACCCCTTCAGCAACTTATATCTACTAGAGATGGTGCACGTACCTATTAATTGGATAAGCTACCCATGTATTATAGCCTTTCTCAAAGATATCTTTAACTTTAACTAGTTTCTTCTAGTACCATGAAGAGTTAGCAGTCTTAACTACCTCCCAAATATTGTGTTTTTCAGGTAGATGTCATTTAACTGTTAACTCTTTATGAATTCTTTTTAAGAATAATTAGTTGTTAACTATCTAGTCTGTTATTGAATTTACATCTAGTTTTGTTCTATATCATAAGTTGGAAATAAATTTTAGGCTATCAAGTTTGATATTAAAAATGTTTTGACAATTACATCACTCAAATTAACTATGGACAAATAATATAATAATATTAAAAATTTTATTAAATAAATTAAAATAAATAATAGCAATGTTAAATAATAAAAATATTAAAATAATTATTATTATTTGTTTCCGTATATAATAATAACATTAGAGATTATATTATAATTAAAATAATAATGAGAGATTATATTAGAAAAGTTTTCAAACAATAAATGATTGTGATTTTCTTCCAATCCAACGCACAACATAGAGAGAGAGAGTTCAATTAATTGGCCAGCATTTTCAATTAAATTGCCTAACGTAATTAATTCTTCATTTCATGCACAATCAGTGCCTTCTTTAACCAATCAACGGACAACACTTGGACAATGAGCCATTCCTAAGCAGGCGCAGAGGCACGAGCCTTCACGTGCGCCTCAGAATAACGTGCATCCATTGTGAAATGACGCGTCTCGGGTGACGCGCCTCCCTTCCCAAGCCTGCGTTGCTAACGCTCTAATAACCAACGACATATTGGTGACATTACAAAGGAAAATAGATATAAGTACATAATTAGCAACCAAGGAATGATCGATGTTCTCAAAAGCTTCGCTACCGGTTATCCCGATCTTGGTGCCGCCTTCTCCAGATCAAGCCAACAGCTTTTTTGTTCCGGCTACCGTCAGACGAGTTACCGGCTACAGGGCCTGTTCAAATTCAAATTGAGCAAAACATTAATTTGGGGTGTGTTAATTTTCAAGGCGTGGGTAGCGTATCGAGGGAAAATCTCAGCTTGGGTTTAAGCATGACTTAGGGAATGCAAATGGATTTAATGTTAATTTGTTGACAGATGGGAACCAGCCTCTGCCAGTAATTGAGAAAGGGAAGGGGTAGATGGTGGAGGCACCTCCACGAGATACCCAATTTAATTCCATTACCTCGTTGGCAGAAGGCTGTTTGGGTTTGGGCGGAGGTTGTCCAGTTTACTTGGCTCATTATTCTAATTCTTCCGTCGACATCTCAGGTCCTGAATTTCCCCGAGTTTTGAAAACCTCATTCTCAAAAATGTACAAGTCCAAGCAAGGTTGAAAACAAAAGAGAAAAATAAAGCAAGGGGAACCAAGAGACGCAGTCAAGCTAGGCATGGAAGGTCAAGGTCGTGACCTCCAAAAATCTTAAAAGCAGTAGGACGAAGGAAAAACGCCAAAACATGTGTAATAAAATCAAGGAGTACGAAACTGTCCGAGACGCATACAAGAAATATCAATGATAAGGCTGAAAAAATTAAAACAGGGAGTTTGAACAAAATTATCATCACGAAGGATCTAATCGAGTTGTAAAAAAATTGGGGACACTTGTATATAGAAGAGGAAGATGTCGTAAAAAAGAAAATCGGCAAGATGTTGTAACATATTTAACAAGGGTGTGAGTCTTGTGCTAGAGTAGATACGAAGGGCAGTACGACACATGGTAAGGTGGGGTGCGGATTATTGGATGCTTGTTGGATCGTTGGTGGGCCTATTATATTGTCACTTGGGGTTAATATTGGTGCGAAACCATACTAGGAGTATTAATTGTCATTTATTATGATTGTGAATCATGAAAATATTTATAATTTTGGAGTTGTACTTAGGTTTTAAAGAGTCCTTACGAGTCTTGATCACCTAATGAAGTGGATTGTTAGTATTGGGTTATTTTGGCCATTTCCTTTACTGCCTCTCAAGGTTAATCAATTATTGAAAAAAATATATTTTAATTACTTTTTTTGCTTCATAATATTTGTTAATTTACAGTTTCAATAATGTATTAATGACTAATTTATCAATTTTATCTTTATGAATTTTTTTCTCTTTTTTTATTTATTTTTTCATTTCCAATGAAATTTTAGGACAAGCTGGTATTTGAACACAAATTTTATCATAAATTTTGTGTTTCCTTGTTATTTCCCGTAACTTTAAACAGACAAATATTTTGAAATAGAGGAAGTAACTCACAATTTTGATTTCTCATAACACAAACTTTAAAAAGAGTAAAAAATATAGTAGTTAACAAGATGATCATATATCGAGTTAATTCATAAATTTAAATTACTGAAATCCTTGATGGGGCAAAGCGATGCATACTATATGCAATGACTTGGTTATACATGCACTCAATGGATGAGACTTAGAATTGCAATGCCATAAAAAAAATAAAATTACATAAAAGTATGATGCTTGAATATCATACATAGCTTAGAAAAACTTGGTATGAAATTTTCACAACTACTAAAAAAGAATTAACTATTAAAAAATTGGTCTAATGACATTTGACTTGTCTTTTAATAAGGACAACGACAGATCTAAAAATTTTATACAACGATATCCATTTAAGTTTCTTAAAATTTATTAATACTAATTAATTTTTATGAGTATCAATGTTAAAGTTTTGAAGAATTACACTTACATGTGAATCAGGCAAACATACTGACATTTGCATGGAGACTAAAATTATGCTAATTACTCAGGCGGGTGAACTTGAGTCTACTAAAGCCAAAATGGATGAGGTGAAAGAAGAGAACCAGAGGCTAAAGAAAATGCTAGAACGACTCGAGAACGATTATCGATGTCTTCAAATACATGTCTTGTCTTCGACGTCCTCCGACAGAAACAACTTCCCCTCAAATCATCAAATAATGTGCCTCAGATTTCAAGCATTGAAACATGAAAACTAGAACACAAAGCAGAAATCTCACTCTCTCTTGGACTATTGCAAACTCATGGGACTAGCAGCTTAGGCTCAGGCGCAGGTTCAGGCAAGGATCAGGGGGATATGTGTTTGATGGGTGGAGGGTTCTCACTCGGGCTTGAATTCAACTCCCCCTCATCGAGACTTGAGTTATCATCGAGATGGGATCGGAAAGAAGTAATGAGGTTGAAGATGGCAAAGAAAATGACATTGGGGACGCTTGGCCGCCAAGTAATGGTTTGAAGGCTGTGAGAAATGGTTGAGACGATGAAGAGAGTTCAAGCAAAATAATGCCTAGAGAATAAGGGTGTGTTTGTTTCAGTGGAAAATATTTTCTCCGAAAATTATCATTTTATTTTTAAGTGTTTGGTAGTATAAGTGGTGGATAAATATTTTTAGGCGAAAATTAATTTCTGTCAATCAACGGAAAATAAATTTCCTTATAAATTTCCTTTTATGAGGAAGGAAGTTAATTTTCCTTTACTTCAATCAAGGGAAAATAAAATCTTATCAATATGAGTTTAAGTTCTAAATTTCTGTTATTGTGTCACCTTTAGTTTCTTTTTTCAAGTTTTGTCCTTATCTTTTCCCCTTTTTGTTGTAAAGCTCATAGATGAAATTTTTTTTTTACAGTATTTGTTTCTTTTTTTAATTTCTATTATTTTATACATGGAAAAGTTTGATCATAAGGAGATGTACAAACTTATCAAATTTAGGTGCATATATATATATATATATATATATATATATATATATATATATATATATATATATATATATATATATATAAAATTGGGTTTTGAAATTAAATTAGTTATTTAGCTTTTCTTTTCATATTTATAAAGTTTTATGGTTAGTTTTGGCATTTAAGTAGCTATTTTAGAAAATTATTTTTCTTCTACCAAACAAGGAAAATGTGGGTGGAAAATGGTTTTCCTTAAAAATTCATTTTCCCATGAAAAATAATTTCCTTAAAAATATTTTCCCCTCAACCGAACATACCCTCAAGGTTTGTGTCAAAGCAAGATGTGACAAACTCATGGTTAGGGATGGCAGTGGGTCCTGGACCCGACCTAGACCCGTCGGACCCGACCCATTTAATCGGGTCCGGGTCCAAAAATTTGGACCCGATGGGTCCGGGTCGGGTCCGGGTCTAACTGTCTCGGGTCGGGTCGGGTCCGGGTCTCAAAAATAAGACCCGGACCCGACCCGAGATCCGTTTAAGACCCAAACACTAATTTTATTTTTTTGAAAAATTCTAACAGATAGTATTCATGCAAATTTGGACCCGGTGCAATTTGGAAACCCTTCCTACAATTTGTTGTTAAACTTTGATGGACTTTGAACTTTGTGTTGTCAAACTTTGATGAACTTTGTGTTTAATATATTGGTGTATTCGATTTGTATGAACTAAGTTTTTTGTTTGTACAATAGATTGGTTGATAGATAGATTAGTATAATGCTAAAGAGGTTATATGTAACAAAATTGCTTGTAAATTTACAATAATATTAAAATAGGGCACAAAATATTGATTTTTAAACTTATTTATGATAAAAATATACTAGACCCGTTTAAGACCCGTGGACCCGTGGACCCACCGGGTCCGGGTCCGGGTCCAAATTTTACAGACCCGTCGAGTCCGAATCGGGTCCGGGTCCAAGTCTAAAAAGTTAAATGGGTTTGGGTCCAGTCGGACCCGACCCGCACCCGACCCATTGCCATCCCTACTCATGGTAAGTGAAACTTACATGATTTGTTAATTTTGACCCGGCTTCAAAGTATCCATTCCCAAATTAAATCAACTTCAGTTTTTCTTACTCATGCTAAAACATTTTATATTTTTGAGTGTCGGGGAAGTACACAACAAGAATATATAACTCACAAATGCAAATAGAAACTAGCAAGACATTTCTCCAATATGTGTTGGGCAACTAACCAAATACAAACTAAAGCCCTGGACAGCAGCAAGCACAACAAACAATGAATAAAAAAGACACTAAATTTACGTGGAAACGCCAATGAGGGGAAAACCACGGGACCCTTTATAACGATACCATAACTTCCACAAATCATCAAGAGTCAAAGTGGGTACAAGCAATGTTCATTTTACACTAGAGGCACTACAATCATCAAGGAACAACCTTGGAACAAGTCCCCGATATCACCAAGAACATTGCTTGTAGTGACTCTGCACTCTGTTCTCTCCCTAGCTCACTGTTTTAGGCTTCGATCAACGAGCAAACAACTTCCGATCATTGCCAAATTTTAGTATGTTGTTCCTGACACTTTTTCTTCACCTCTGCACTCTACTCTCTCTCCCTCTGTTTTTTGAGTTTTTGTCCATCCCTTTCACTTGCTGTCCCAACCTAGTGGTCTGCTATGTACTACCCATTTACCCTTTTCCAAAAAAAAAAAATTATCCACATAAACAATGTGGGTATATAAGGTTAGGCCCAAACATTGAGTTGTCATATGATTCAAGAATAGCTGAATATTATTTATACTTCCTCAACTAGTTTCTTGAACAAATAATAATAAACCATACATGAGCCAAGTCGGAAAGTGGATAAGTCGATTTTACAAGATTAAAATCCTAAATCTGCCACTGTTTGTCTGTGTCTGAAATGCTTCGACCTCAACCCAAATAGTATATCATCAACCCGTTTGTATTGATCTAAAATTAATAACCCCAATTTTTAAGACGATAAGTTTTTGTTGTGAACACATGGTGTTGGCAGGTAGATTCTAACAAAGTTATGTAAATGCGACTACGGATGAAGGAAGGGTGCCAATGGAGGAAGTATCGGCAGCAAACAGCCAAAGGAAATCCATGCCGACGCGCATACTTTCGCTGCACTGCATCACCATCCTGTCCAGTTCGAAAACGAGTTGCTACTGCCATTGCTTGTCTCTCTCATCACCCCTCAAGTTTCTTTTTGCCCTACTGTTGCTGTTACAGAGTTAAACATATTCCGTTCAAAAAGGCTCTGATACCATATACAAAAATCTACTCAACCAAAAACTTGATTGGAAGTCCATTTGATTGGAAGTCCACGAAAAGTATTATAGTAACAATTACAAATCTGTCAAAGCAAAGACAAGACAATCAAATGAAGAATGAGGTAACAATGATTCCGTCTCCTCCATCTTCAGGTACGAAGATGCTCAGAGGACGTGTCCATTTTGCTAACCACTTATGAAGGAACACACAACCACCCCCTTCCAGTAGCTGCCACACCCACAGCCATGGCTTCCACCACCTCAGCAGCAGCATCCATCCTCATGTCAGGCTCATCAGCCTCATCAGCCTCAGAAGATCTCAGCTCCTCGACTCCCGTTACCACCACTGTCAACCTCAATGGATTAAACTTTGATCTCTACAACAATTCTAGACCCAGACCACCACCAACGACAATAACTCTAGACCTCACTACTACCCCTTACATCTCAATAGAAGAATCTCCTCGACCAAATTTCTTTCTTATCCAATATACCCTTGGAGAAGTCTCTCTTCTGGAGCGAGTACATTTTGCCACGGGTTGGAGCAATTCATATCTTAATCACGCTTCATTTACTTCTAATAAGGACCCAATTGGGTCCTTAAATTTTGGAAGAGTCAAAACAACAAATAAGCCATCATCACAAGGAGAGGATCAACCAAGTTGCCATTTCTTCCTCTTCTAAACAGTTAAAACATTAACCAACATACTTACTTCAGACCCAGGTTTCCAATCTGCACTAGCTGCTGCAATTTCATCAATTCTGGGAAGCAGTAATAGTAATATCATGAATACAAACCGGATTAGTAGTGGCAGATGGTCTTGCTCCAATCATGAGACAGGACGATCAGTTGAAGGAGTTTCAGCAAACTCCCTTCTGCAGAACAGCGTTTACCGTGCACCAACTTACATCAACAAACCAACATCACCATTGTCAAATTCTCAGGGGACAGGGAGCTTCATGGTTCTGCAACCTCCAGTTCCGTTTTTGCTATCTAAAACTTCAACACCAGATCTTGAAAGACCCATTTTAGCATATCTAACCCGATAATGATAGTGGTGGTGACCTTCATGAATGACCATAGAACCTTGACTTTTAATGGTTTTTTACATATAGAGATTACTTCAATTTCATCCAACTATTTATGGCACAAAATGAAAATAATGATATACAAACATACGTAAATTGACTTGAGCAAAATTCTCAAGTCAATTGAACTCCATAAAAGTCAATAGCAAACCATACTGTATCCATAAGCTGATTGCTTTATGCAGAAAAAAATAACTTTATTGACTTAATACTTTAGGACATGAGTTTTTATGCTACAACAAAGCAAAAAATACAACGGATAAGATGTTCCATGTACTCCAGGAAAGAGATGAGTTTATGAATACCAACACAAAAAGGACATCTTGAACAGGGGGAAAAGGATAAACCTGATCACTCATTGCAAAAATTGGAAGGAGAGAAGCTCGATGACTTATCGCAGCAGGTTTTGTCAGCTCACCCTATAAATTCCTACTTGTATGAACAGAATGTTATAGTTGACAAGATATAAAGAAAAAGGCTGACAAAAATACTGACAGAGAGGAACATGGTACTGATTGTTGATATCTGCTAAAAACCTTCTCTATGAGACCTTCAACAGCTCATGAAAAGCTTCTTGTGGTACATCAACAGAGCCAACTCGTTTCATTCGCTTCTTTCCTTCCTTTTGCTTTTCTAATAGCTTCCTCTTTCTTGTAACATCACCACCATAACATTTGGCAAGAACATTCTTTCTCATTGCAGAAATCCTACAAAGACGCAAAGTGAGAATATTAAATAAGGATGAAGCTTAACTTGGACAAAACCTTGTTCAGAAGGTGCGAAAAACATGTCATCTTTACATAGATTGCTGAAACATATTAAAATTCAATCATTTCATATATGATACCTAAAATTTCTTCACTATGTTCGATCTGGATAATATTCACCTCCTATGAGAGGATAAGGAAAAATGGAATTTAAATACAAACCCTAAATCTGACTTTCTAGCATAAACAAAATTTTATGTATGGCAAGCCAATTACTAGCGAATGACATCAACATTGACATGAAAATGGGCTCTATCAAATGCCTTACCAAATGGACAGTTTATAATTCTTCAAAGATAAAAAATCTATTATGGACAAGAATGAGAAACAATATGGGCTTAGAAAAAATGAAAAGACTGAGTTTACAAGTATTCCTAATTCTCAGAATGTGAGAAGAGACATAGCCTTAAAGTTCTTTTTCTTTGACCTCAAGTAAAACTTTGAATAACCACTTAAGTGAACCACAATGGCAACCAAAAGTAGGACGTTATTTGCAAAGGTTCTAGCATACCCTCTAACTATTTATAACAGAGTAACATGTAACATGCCGCTGCATGACGATAACATACCAAGAAAAAAATAAATAAATGCAATTTCAGCTGGAAGTCATACATCTTAAGCCTCCCTAAATTTTTCATTTTGGTTGATATCAATTGGCCTAAAAGGTCCAATACATCCACCAGCTCACTCGAACAATAATAAAGGTTATACGAACAATCACTTTGGAACCCGTAAACCATGGCTTCAAAATGCGGTTTGGTCGTGATTGTGGTTGATGTCGCAATACGGAAAACCCGTTCTAATGCAGCAATAGTATTTCGGGGTTGTCTCGGGGTGAAAATGCGATTCTCTTATCTTGAAAACCTTTCCAATCCAGCCGTTTTGTCACAGAACGGGCACATTTTTAAACCCATGCTGTAAACAATGGTCCCAAATCATAAATGTCATTTGAGACAAATATGCAAAGTCGCATTCTTTCCTAACGCGAATGCTTTGTATCCTTCAGCTTGGTGTACCCTTGAAATGCACTAGGTTGGTTCTTTTAGATGTATGATAGGTGCTTCACACAATGCTTCATGACACCAAACTCCTAAAATAATTACTAGCGCCAACCATATTCTTTTAGGTCCTTGCACATAGTTGTGCACAAACATGTGAAGAAAATAAGGTATATACATGACCTCTCAACCAACACAACACTACAACAAAACAACATCATCAACAACAACATCAACAAGAAGATGTAATCCCAATGTGAATCTTGTTGAAGCCATATTGGAAATTCCAAATGTATGCGCCCATAATTACCAAGAACACCTCAGTTGCTTAGTTGCGACATACCTGCTACTTATTACACAAACTTAGTACGCTTCAGATTGCTTGCGCATGAAACACAGACAAGAATGGTGAGCATTCCTGGTAACAATGTATGAAGCCTTCCTCTCATACAATTAGAGAGGTTTCAAAAAGACCCACATGCATATTTGAAAGGGAGTACAAAAGAACTCTAAAACAAATTTAAAAGAACTAGAGTAAAAGCTAAAGGCACATCAAGGAGGTTCTAAGGGGGTTGACTGAGCACATGCTTAAGATCATGAGGAAAACCAAGATAATACAAGGATATATAAAGATAAATGAAACTAGTCACATTGACACAAGACACTCCCTTGCTAGAGTCGATCATGTGAATCCTACAAGGCAACACAATCCCCACCCAAGGTCATCTCCTCAAGCACCTTGGAATTAGCCAAATTGTGTTTTTCAGCTCACTCAGCCTCTTTAGGAGATCTACCCATTTTCATCCCCTCAATAATAGTCAACATTCTCTACCAAAGTCATCTCCCGAGCAGCTTGAAATTAGCCAAATTGTGTCTAATAATCTTGCTCAAACTCTTTTGCGGGAGTCTACCCATTTTCCTCCCCTGTGTAATAGTGACTCTTTCAACCATCTGGGATTCAGCATATGCTCTCTTCACATATCCTAACCATCTAAGCCTCATTGTTGCATATTTTCTCCTCCATAGGGCCCATGTCTACCAACCTCCAGGCTTCAATATATTTCTTTGATCATGTCGTGGGCACTCCCCTGCAGCATCCTCAACTCAACCACCAAGATCTCCTCTTATGCACGTCTGACTGGCCTAAGCTCAGCACCATTAAATATTATGTGTCCACCATTTATCCCATTAGATTCACCTTTATGTGTAAGCATCGTATTGTTGCATAGAAAACCCAAGGCACCCTTCCATTTTTCGCCAACCTGTGTGGGATGACTGGTTTATATTCTCGGTTTCCCCTTTTAACTTAGATCGACTAAGTGTACGAAGTTGCTTTTTCACTATCTTACCGGTTTTCATTCGGAAATCCAATGCGCTGTGTCCTGGTCAAATTTTCGCTCCTGGTAGTTGTCACTAAACTTTCACTTGGATGAGAACTACCAGCAACAAAGCAGAAAGTCAAACTGTTGCAAACATCTAAAATACAACTGATCAATACCCGAATGCTACAGATACAATCCAGAAAGAAAATACAAAATCGTGTATGCAAAGATATGAATGCATTGAAAAATGGGGCTGATTCAATGAAGCATACATCAAGGAACATAACAAGACCCAAAGAAAACATCCTTTTTGTTGACCAGAAAGTAATTATCATCGAACTATCTGAGAAAATTCAATATTGGGAAGTAGTATGACCTACAAGGAAATCAGAGAGGAGAGAGAGAGAGCTTTCTTCAGGTAGTTTCCATAGAGGACCCTAATCTAAATAGATCACTTTTAAGTTCACATCAACGGGCTGGAGCAAACTTGAAATTTTGATGAGCTTAGATGCTATATGAAGGATCCCCACTACTATTTGCGCCATTAAGGTAGCTTGAGGTGAAAGATATGAATGCCCTCTCCCTCCCTTCCCCCCCACCCCAAAAAAAAAACATAGAGGGGGAGCACCAAAGTAATAGGCGTCTTAAATATATACCAGAAAAGGTAGCAGTTAGATTATTCTACATAACCATCAATCATAATCAATATGAAATTGTGAATCCAACAATAAAGTTGGCAAAAACAGAACATTTTACAACAGGCATGCTTGATAAATGACTACATACCAGCTAAGCAACTTCAAATCTATATAAAAGCTAGGTTATAACCACAAAATATTTGCCTAGAAGCTTGCCAAAAAAGAAACATATGCCTGATGTTTTAAATAGCTGTCACAACTAGCAACACTTCCTAGAGGAACAAGTTGACTTACGTCTCCCTTGCAATGACCTTTGAACCAACAGCAGCTTGAATTGAAACTTCAAACATTTGCCTATACATTATTATTTTAAGTACATGAGAGGTTAGTGATATCAAACTGGCAATCAGCTCTCTTTTAGTGAAAAACATTATAGTAATCACGAGCAAACCTGTCTATAACTTGCTTCAGCTTCTCTACCAGTTGACGACCAACACGTTGTGCCTTTAAACTATGAACAATAGTTGCCATTGCATCTACTGGTTGTCCGTTCAAAAGAATGTCTAGTTTCACCAAATCAGAGGATTGATATCTAGCAAACACAAACCAAAAATATCAATCCTTCAAATAAAAAAGGGAAAGGCGTAGAGTTAAAACTTATATGTATTAGAGAGAACAAACGTATGCCTGTTTCCATTGAGCTATACAAGCCGCTAAAGGGAAGACATAATTGAAAACCCTAGACCCGCTAGTCAATTGTTCACTAACTATTACAATTAATCCATTTCTTATCTGATGATTTCAAATAATGGCTTCCAGTTCCAGGAATCAAGTAATCAACGCAAGAAATTCTTTCTTTGGTTCAAATGAGATGCAAAGGTTAATGTAAGCAAGACCTGAACCAAGGTCTCTGGTGACAACTCCCAAAGACTGTACCACTTCAAACAACTTACATGCATAACTCATGGAATGATCAATAAAATATCACTCATAATATAAGATGTGATCTGTAAGGTAGTGACAGCTGAAACGGGACATCTTGTATCAATGAGCCCCTTAGTTTAAAAAGCGCGCCCAGGGTGCGCCTAGGCGCAGAAAAGCCCGAAGCCCACCCCTTGCGCCTTGCAAGGGCGAAGCCCAGCCCCTCCAAAAGCCCTCTGAGGCGCTCGCCTCAGCCAGGGCGCAGTTGCGCCTCGTGCGCCTTGCTTGCCTCAGTGGGCTTTTTTCTATATTTTTGCTATTTCTCTCTCTCTCTCTCTCTCTCTCTCTTTCTGTCTCCCCTCCCCTTCTCTTGTCTCTGTCTTTGTTAGACAATGAGTAAGTGGCTAAATTGCCCCATTTTTTCAATTTGTGCTATTTTTTCTTATTTTTGCTTGCTTTTTTGGTTAAAATCGTAGCGAATTCATTGTGTTATCACAATCTAAGACTCTTTGCAGTATTTTTCGTAGTACAATAATATCTAAACACTTATTTGATGTCATCACCAAGCATATTCGATCAAAAATATTGCTTAGCATTGATTTTCAAGCATTTTTAAGTAAGTGCGCCCCCTTCCAAAAAGCCCGTGCCTTTGCCTCAAAGCCCGCGCCCGGGCCCCAAGACCCTTTGCGCTTTTGTGCGCCTTGAGCTTTTTAAACTAAGATGAGCCCCAAGACTCTCAATATACTTGGAGCTTTGTTTGGTCTCATTTTTATACATGTTTAGGCAATTGTAGACGAGCTTTTACTAAGTATATCTCAGTATTCATGCATTCTTGTTCATGTGTTGCAAGATAAAGAGGTTGACATGGAAATGTGCTAAAAGTGGGGGAAAAAATTTTATGATAGGCATTTGAAGTCAGACAAATTTGCAATGGCATTGAGCAGCAACTAACCCCAAAGAAACCAGCTCAAACCTCAATCTCATCTGATCACCTCATTGCTGCAGGCTTGATTCCAGTCCTAAACCAGGATTTCGCCCAGA
The DNA here is from genome assembly GCA_021018815.1 of Talinum fruticosum. NCBI lineage: Eukaryota > Viridiplantae > Streptophyta > Magnoliopsida > Caryophyllales > Talinaceae > Talinum > Talinum fruticosum. Next base: position 8,797,217 of record JAITYX010000004.1, on the reverse strand, counting down.
GACCAGATCAAGCAACTGCCAGCATGAAACAATTTAGTCGTGACCCAAAGCTGACCACTATCTCGGCAGTTTAATCCAGCAACCCATGTATTGGGCCAAGAAAGCAGAACTATGCGTCATGGATCAGCAAAAAGTAGTTTGACGTATATATACATCAGTCTCAAGCATTTCAATTCAAATTCAATTCTGTGAAGATTAATGCCAAGGAGAAGGAATTCATTTTGAGCCTGCATGGTCCTCAAAGTACTCAAAGTTAGCTACAAATGGGTCAAAGGAATCAAGGGAAATTTCAGGTTTGTAAAACTGCCAGAAAGGTAGGCAGCAATCCTGCAAAGTCTTGAACCAGAGCGGGATTTGCAACTTGCACCATAATTAAGTTCAAGGACTCTATTTTCATATGAATCAAGCACTCCATTTGGTTGAGAATTTCCCCATGAATTACTTGATCAAAATTAACCATGCTGCAGGACAGTCCAGCTCGACACTGCGCCAGGCTGACCTTTGGAGGGTGCATGATTAGGTTTGGAGGAGAATGCCCTAATGTCTATGTCAAAGTTCAAAAGCTAGTCTTCCAATAACTCAAGTTGCACTCGATTTGGAGGTCATCTGGTAATTCAATTTGAACTCAAAGTCAGAAGGAGGTCAATCTGCAGCTCAGTTCAGCACAGGTCTGAATTTTGAGTGATTATTTCTCCATGGTTAATCTTATGATTTTGCTAAATTTATTGTTTTTGGCTGAATGTATCAGTTGAGAAAGGATTTGAAGGGATTATGAATAGCTGCATATGTAGCACATAATATTCAGCATATGTTGACGGATAAATACGTCAAGTGTGGAAACCCAAAACTCTATCTACTCCTAGTTGTTGTATCTTGAGTTGGCTAGCTTAAATGGTGCTCTTCTCAGTCTCATTGGCTACATTAGGTGACAGTTTACCTTATCCTAATTGCTCCAACAAGATTATCCAAGTGCTTTTAAGTTTGTTCACATTTGGTTTATCACTTAGGTTTAGCACTTGATCTATCCTTCATGGTGGTTATGCTTTTCAGTTTGCTTATGTTGCTCTTTGTTTTCTTTGCTCACATGCCGTGTGTATGTTGTTTCTCACTCTTGTTCAAATCCAATTAGTTACTAAATGAGTTCAAGTGTGGCTCCTCGTATTATCACTGAACCCTTGCTCATTTGTCCGGTTCTGGGTGAGTTAAGTTCACCTCTCTATTCTGAATTCAACTCTGTTTGAGATTATCATTTTCCATTGAGTGTTCTCTCATTTTTCTTGCTTGCTGTTCGAAAGTCCCAGGGGAATATACATGTGGCAGTCAAGCTCCTTTTAATTTGAGGGAGTGCAGGCCTATAGTCTTTTAATAAGAAGTTGGTAGCATGTTTGATATAAATGCATCATGAAGAGAACAGTAGAGGAGTTGAAATTAGGTGAGAGATGAGTTAGTGTTATTTTCGCTTTTACCATGCACTGTGATCAACCTAGGACATATGACATGACTGCATGAGATATAGACCTGGCAAACAAGTTGTCCTGTTTGGGTACAGGTTGGATTAACTTCAAATTGGGTCATATTTCAGGTCCGTTTGGTTCGGGTCAGTTTGGGTTCAAGTCGGGTTGACCTCGTGTCAATCAAAGTTTGGTCCAATGAGCTTGTCAGGTAAAAAGAAATAACTTTGTCAAAAATTTCAATTGGGTTAGGGTCAATTCGGGTTCTGGGTGAGCATGTTTCGTTCTCGGGTTTGGTATTGGTCCGGGTCGTTCAGTTCAGGTTTCGGATCTCAGGTCTGAGATATTGGATGGATCTGACATTGAATCTCTCAGTATATAGGCGCCAAAATTGTCCAGGCCTAGCTCTATAACATTCTGCAAGCTCAAAGGCAAAGCTGCTTATCAAGTCTTAAGATGCATGAATGCAGAGAGAGATATGGTAATGCTCCAAACTTACTCTGAGTCTTCATAGTCAAAGGAGGCATATCCTGAAGTAATGCTCTTAAGTTGATCATAGAAGTCAACAACAATTTCTCGCAAAGGTAGCCGGTACTTCATGAAGGCCCTTTGACTGCACAAATGAAAATTAAGGTAATAATTGATATCATGAGATGTAGCACATGATGCAGTCAGAGATATTGGCCAAGTTATACAGCACCAGGTAATTAAGTGCTCATCAACAAGTAGCTAATCATATCTGCCCTTAAGGAACAAAGAATCAAAAGAGACACCTAATATCCTAAATCACAAGCTACTAGGTCCAGAACTCAGAATATAAGATGTACTCTAATTTATTATTTGTCCAATGAAACACACCACAAATTGGGGAAATGAACCAAGCAATCAATTTCTCGCAGAGGAGGTCTTACACTTTTACCTGTCTATGAAGGAGTATTCCAACTGTTCTCCCCTACGATCAGAGCAAAGGGTCATCACAAGGCCCACATACCTTCAAGGAGAAGAAAATTCGGGCATATGAAATCATTTCATATTAGGAAACAGAAGACAAATATACACAAGTCTAAAGAAAATTTAAGAGCTTTCTCTCAATTGGCCTGAGGATGGGAACTAGAGAGCTTACTCACTAGGAATGATAATTGTTGCAAGAACTGTAGGCTCCCAACAAGTTGTCACTCGCTTTTTTGGATTGGATGGCAAGGAAGCGGGATTTTGAACTTCAACCTTGCTACAGCCAAAAGCAAGACACAGGACACTTTGCAATATCACAACTCCAACTCATTTGCAATTAGTTTAATATCATACAACGCAGACACTTACCTTCCATCAGAATATTCAAATATGTATGGCACAGTTGGAACAGTAGATATCACATGAGCACCATATTCCTGTCATTCATAAACACTCACAAATAGTCAGTGGGATCACAATATTTAGAGCTCCAAAGTTCCATTCAATCCCATTCTAATAATCTCAAATACTACTTCCAGATAAGATAAGATTAAAGCCTATGTCGTCAAGGATGAGAATATTTTGCTACTTTCTCTGTTTAGTTTCAATGTCAATATGCATCCATGCATATGTTGCCACTAGAGACACAAGAAGCCAACACTCTGTAGTCTGTAAAAGACCAAACCGATATCGCTGAAGATTTTGTATAGTGGCTTAGCCTCAGAAAGTAAACACAAGAAAGTATACCTGTTCAAGACGTTGATGGAAAACATCCATATGAAGTAAACCTAGGAAACCACATCTGTAACGCAGATAGCAAATATAAGTTAATCAGATAATCCCTTAATAAATGTATCACATGCCAATAGAAAGAGGGGCAAAAAGGGTTCACTTGCTTCTACATATATATACCTGAAACCTAGACCAAGAGCTGTACTCGTTTCTTTTGTGACTACTACACTTGCATCATTGCATGTCAGCCTCTCAATTGCATGGTTTAGTGCTTCAAAGTCTGATCCATCAGCTGGATAGAGACCAGAGAAAACCATATGCTTTGCAGGCTTGAACCCTGGAATTTTTGACAAAGGAAGCAAGCTATGAATTTAGGGACCAGCTTGCCTTCACAGGCTTAAGTTCTTAGAAAAGGATTCCACTGCGTACGTCCCCCAAAGCAATATTGCCTAACACAGTTGTACTGACAAATGCATAACAACACCATCACCCTCTGTTCAGGTGAAAACCTGCCAAAGGCGGTTTGGGAGATCCTAGAGGTAGCCAACATTACCCTAATGAACAGAGAGGTCATTTACAAAACACTCACGAAAACATTTGTGGAAGAAAACAATAGAATTTGTGAACAGACACTGATAAGATATAAAGCAACTTAAAAATGCTAAAAAGACATGTAAATGTTATACAAGTTGGAAATAGGCTATTTTCCCTTTCAAGATACCTCTACATGTGAATTATGTCCCTAGAGAACTCTCATCATACAGGGAAAGAGAAGACCTACTGATAAGGTTTCCACATCTTTGTACCATAGAAAATAAGTCCACGCCAGTCCATCACATAGTGCTATAGAAAATTAGTTCGAAGGGCAGTCGCCGCAGACACTCGGACCAAGGGCAATGTCTTGAACATCATATTCCAAAGGTACAGTGACCAATTCAAACAACTCAGAGCCTTTATACAATTAAAAAAATTAGGTTAAGGAATTTCAACTCAGTCTTCGACAATTTGACGCTGATTCAAAATCACACAGCAAAATCCATTACAGTCTAACCGTACTTGTCATTATTGTTCACTGTATGCTGCTAGATTTCACATACACTTATTCACTCATATTTTGACTTTCAGTATACAATTAGCGAATAGTTAAAACTTAAAACATTGCCAGACAATCGCTTACGGTAAACTTACTGTATTGCTAAACTTCACTTAATGCACCCATATTTTGGATTTTAGATGACAGTAAGTGAATAGCTAAATGTATATACTCCCTCCGTCTATAAATGATTGTCCTCCTTTCTATTAGGTTGTCTTATTTCACTGTCCTATTTAGTCATTACAATTTAATATGTTTGCCCACTTTTACCCTTAACCACAATTGAATATCATATATAAAAGACAAACCCAATTCCATATAAAAGACAATGGGTGATTTAGGTAAACTGACGAATATTTACATATTGTTTTTACTTGACATTTGCCAAAGTCACAGAGGAAAATTCAGAGACGGAGGGAGTATTCCATTTAACTTTCTTCTCAGTAAGTATATTTCCCCATTCATTTTTTAATCTGGTCAAAAGCTCTTAATTTACAACTTGAAGTGTTGGGTGTGTGGAGCCTTATGGAAGTTTTAGGCTCGGGAAATTACATTGCGAGGCAAAGGACAGCGGACACAACCCAAAGGACCAAAAACGGGCATTTGGAGCTGACAGTATGCAGCCTGCTCAACGAGCAACTGGCATGGGCAGGCTGTGTCCTTGGACACGGCCGTGCCAGCAGCACGGGCAACCTGTGCTGGCCGGCACCGCCCTTGCCAGATGGGGCTGCCCGTCTTCCTCGCTTTTGGGCAGTTTTTCTTCCATTTCTGCTCGGTTTAATGAGTGTTCATGCCTGGTTCATGCTCGGTAATGGCTATAAGTTAAGTGTTTATCCTCCATTGTTGTCATGTGGCAGAGATCGCAAGGTGTAATCTTGTGATAGCTTGAGTGTAAATTCCTTGTAATTGCTACTGATTTCTAGTGCATCGTTCATGGTTTTTTCCCGGTTTTGGATTTTCCACGTTAAATCTCTTGTCCGATTTTGTTTATTCTTCTTTGTTCCTATTTTATTGTTTGTAAGTCGGCTCCCGATCCTAACAAGTTCAATTTGAAATTTTAGTGCATTATACATTAATGGTCATAATTCATGACAAAACATCTGCCAAGCTGTGATTACATGACTTCTAAATCACACTGCATTTGCGAATTTTTTTAACATATTTGAAGGAAAATAGAATATATTAATATCATGATCAAAAGATTAGATGCAAAGCTAGCATCCAATTTAGGAGCACATGAATCCAATATGGAATTTAACGACTTTACAACATCAAAAGAAGAAAGGCAAAACTTGCCATTATCCCAACAAAGAGCCTCAATCATACTATCTTTAATCCTACAGCATTTGTAACATCATCTCCATTCTGGTCCCTAAGCCACCCTTTTCCCTTGGTGTGCGAATATTTTCTTAACCAACCAATTAATCTTGAAATGATGCCCAAACAAACCAGCCCTGAACATAAGAAACCACTCATATCTAATTTGCATTTCTAGCAACATAGAGATGGTACCAAAGATAAGGACAAAGTGAACATAAAAAAGCAAGACCTAATACAAGCGACGCCAGCAAACACACATCTCAACCACCCTCCCATGCTGCCACCCCCACCCTCCCTGAAAAAAGGGAGATGCCTATATATGGATTCAAAACGTGGTTTCGGTCGCAATTTCTATTGAGGTCGCGATATGGAAAACCCTCTAATGCGGAAATCATGCTTCATTTCACGGATGTCATGGGTGAAAACGTGGTTTGCTTATCTTGAATACCTTTCCAATGCGGTCGTTTCATTACCAAACGATCACATTTTGAATTCATGCACCTACTCACCTACCTAAAAATATTGGCATCTTTCTAACTAGAGAAACTTTTAAAAGTCATAGGATCCTAGAGAAGTGATAAAAGATTTAGGGTTTGCGCGCTCTATCTATTGCTCTGTTGCAAGAAAAATATGTATTAAAGGACACCAAGGGGATGTCACCCATGTACAAAGGGGGCAAACACAAAATACTCACGCTCTCAAGCTCTGGTCAGTAATCATATCAATAAAATCCCAAAAAATCAACTTTGTACCATAATAGAGAACTTGACTCCAACTATACAAAGTTCTCAAAAAGTAAAGCTTGAAATCATCAAAGGACCTCATCTTGCCCTCAAAAATCCAGCAATTCCTCTCCTTCCAAGTACTCCAAGTTACATTACCTCCATCTTCTTTCTTTCTAATCATCACTATCTACGACCATCCCATCACTAAAACACCCTGAACATTAGGGTACTTTCCTAACAATAATATACATTTATCAATGTCCTACAGCACAGTTGGGAATGGGCCGGAGAAGGAAATGCTAAGAAGATTCTCCGTAATCACAAAACATTGCAAGACGCAAGAGTCCCATCAATCTAAATAATGAAAGCAACATGCCAGACATGGCAAAGCATTGGAACTCAAATAAGTTTCTCCAAAATGTTGAAGCAATTATGGACTATATACCTTTTCGTCCACTTCCACATTATCGGTATTGGAACTCAACTAGCTTTCTCCTAGAACTTTTTTGGGAGCATTACATAATCTCTACCCTTTGCTCTCCCATGAAAGAGAAGCCATGTTCAACATTCATAAGGGTAATATGTTTGTTAAAATCATCTTGTAACTAAAGGACAACTTAGATAGTAACACTTATGAAAAACCTAAAGAGTTTTCAACAGCTTTTAAGCCAAAAGGAAATGTGTATAGGAGTGAGAGTTGACATCATTACAATGTAAATAACAGAACAACCAAACAACTGAGCAAACAACAAAAAATAAATTACCTGGAAGGGGCTCCACAGAATTACGGACATGATGCAGGGTATCACCAACACGTGCCTCTTTGGTCGAACGCATGCCACTGACCACATATCCCACTTGTCCAGTGAAAAGGACGCCAGTAGGCACTAGTTCAGGATGCATTATCCCAACATCTGAAACTTCATAGGTTTGCCCAGTTGAGAAAGATGAAATCTTCTCACCTTTACGCAATGTGCCATCAACAACAGCCACATGGCATATAACTCCTTTGTACTCATCATAATATGAGTCCAATAAAAGCATACGCAATGGTGAATCAACCTTTCCAGGGGGAGGAGGTATTCGCTCTATCACGGCAGGAAGAACATGCTCAAGACCCTGACCTGTTTTAGCAGATGTAAGGAGGGCATCTCTTGGATCAAGATCAAACATGGATTTCAGTTGGGCCATTACACGATCAGGATCAGCAGTGGGCTGATCAATTTTGTTTATTACCGGAATGATTGTTAGGTTTGACTCAAAAGCAAGATAAAAATTGGCAACTGTTTGTGCCTGAACACCTTGAGCAGCATCAACTACTAAAAGAGCTCCTTGGCAAGCAGCCAAGGACCTAGATACTTCATAGCTAAAATCAACATGACCAGGTGTATCTACTAAATTAAGTAAGAATGTTGGAATGTCTTCTGGATTAGTAGCAACACGAGAGTTGTGCTTGTGGAACATAGTCGCTGTCTGTGCTTTAACAGTAATCCCTCTTTCTCTTTCAACCTAAAATACCAAATTTAAGATCATCATTGATAATAAAATAAAAAATACTGACCTTGAAACTCAAATCATCACGCAAATACAAGAGGTGCAAGGGAAAGATGACCGCTATTGACATAAAGATACAAGCAGTAAAATTAATAGTGCAAAAAGAACTGGCATATAGGTCGTCCGGATCAAGCCAACCTCAGGTAAGGTCATATTCATGTTGATGGGTCTCAGCTCGGGTCAGGATCAAGGTGGGTCATTTTCGGTTTTAGACAACCTCAGGACCAGTATTGTTGGTCCAGTAAATTTGTCTTGAAAATGCAAACAACATTCAAAGGAAATCTCAGGTAGCGGTAATGTCAAACTCAGGTCATCCCTGTTTCACGACCTGGGTCGGGTACATCTTCTATCATTTCGGTCAGATCACTACCTGATTTTTATCATGATTAGTACTATCTTGTCAGACCTACATGGAAGAAGATAACTAGGGTTTCCCGAGATTGAAGGAGAAGCAAAAATCAGGGACACACATAGACGAAGGCTCAATTGGATCCTTAGTGAGAGTGAAGCACATTATTCATATTGAGGGAGCTAAAGTACTCAAATTTCAATCTATGATGCATAAAATAATGAACAACACCACTTGTTCTTATCAGATAAGGAATTAGCCTAACGATGGATTGATGATCAAAGGCATTAACATGCTAATTACCTAAGTTTAGACAAATTACAATTGAAAATTAAGACGATTCATCATCTTCCATTAGTTTAAACAAGCTTCATATCAAGACAAATACAGCCATAGTCGCATTTTTTTCCTGACCAAGTGAATATAATGAAAAGGCAACGGTTCGAAAATAAAAAACAAGCAATGTTTCGAAAATCAAAAACAAGCAATGTTTAGAAAATCAAAAACAATGTTGAAGGAAAGGAAAATGGAGTACCTGGAGTTTATCAAGGTACTGAGGTTGACCATGGCCTTTCTTGATAGTGCCAGTAAGCTCCAAAAGGCGGTCAGCAAGTGTAGACTTTCCATGATCGACATGGGCGATAATGGAGAAGTTGCGGATTCTCTCAGGTGGGAATTGGCTCAAATTTAAGCCATTCTCTTTCTCTCTATCTTTCTGGGCATGGCGAGATTGTGAGCAGAATGAATGGGTCCAATTCAATCCACTTTCTGCCCTGTTTGCTGCTGTCAATGGCGCTAATGAGGAATGCAAAGTGCGAATTTGCCTGATTAGTTTTGGGGTTTTTGAGAGCCTACTGAATGAACCCATTTGAAATTGAATGAGAATACGATTGCTGGGGCACAGGGGTTTAGGGTTTTAGCAGCAGAGTAGGTTCTCGCCCACACAATTCATCTTAATTCGCTGATTTTACCACAAGAGAGAATTGCTTTTTAGATGGTGGGATATTATCATCCATCTTCCTAAAATTTTTCGTTAATATTATTTTTACCTCTCAAATTTTTGTATTATTATTTAATTACCCTAACTTTAGTAGTAAATATTGTAACTATAAATTTTCATTAATATTTATTTTACCTCTCAAATTTTTATATTATTATTTAATCATCTTAACTTTAGTAGTAAATATTATGTAGCTATATGTTTCGACAATATTAATAATTAAAGTAGTAAATTAATCAAAATATCCTTAAATTGTTGTTCTCTTTTTCGTTGTATTTGTTTAATCTCTTTTTTTACTTGATGTCTACTCAAAATCTCTCTAAACCTTTCCATTGTAGTAACTATTACTATCCTTCTAACACTGGCAAATATGGATTCAATTGCAAACAGTTGCAAACATGTGAGAAAAAAATGTAAAATTGCTTTCAAAGAGACAAAGTAATACGTTCATAGTCACAACCTTAATTGAGTTTTAGGGGAACAAAACCTAAAATGAAGACCAAAGCCTGTATATGTGCAGCTCCCCTTGTTCACAAATGCAATCACAAAAAAAAAAAAAAGACATATATCCCTCCAAAAAAAAAACGTTGTTTATTATCATAATTACATTACTAAAACAGACATTATAAGTTATAAGTTATGCCCCTAAAAGATTGTAGAACCAACCATTCATGAAGGTAAGAACTTAATCCCTCCATAATCCGTAGACTCTCCTTTGTTTGTTACTTGTTTGAGTTCTTATTCTCATTTGTAGTTGACTAAGAGATATGGGTGGTTGTGAAGAACTTGCAATGTGTGACTTTAGAGAGGAATGAATTTTTTGTAAAATATAGAATGGTGAGACAGATTATTAAAAAATAACTTTTATTGTAAAAAATATGAATAATTGGATTTGATTTGTTACCTTGTACACTTGATAGAAGATAGGTGCATGGGAGCAGATGATGATGGCCTCGGAAAGGAATGAATTATTAGTGGTGACCTAAAAGAGTCACATGAGATTTTAAGAAATACCTTGTATATCCGCTCGAAGATAGGTGTATTGCGGTGATCGATGAGGGCTTCTTTATTCTTTTTTTTTGTTGTGTTTTTGGATGTAAACAGATCTACAATAAGAGGTCAAGCAGCTTAAATATAAATTAGTGTAATACCTGTGATTTTATTTGAGATGGTTATATGAGTTTAATTAATTAATTAGTTGTAATTAAATAAATTAGGTGAAATAACTAAAATATATATGTGAATATGTATATTCGTTATTTTATTTAAAGAGAATTATTATTAGTCGCATAACTATAGCTAGTGAGATATATTAATTCCTCTCCCTTAATTTTCGGCTAGATGCAACTAAATAAAAACTCGAGACCACTTATGCCACTTATTTGGGTTTAACCTAAATGATACTTAACAAAAAAGCGGGGAAGAAGAAAAGGGATAAAGGAGGATTGCAATTAGCTATTGATCACAGGTAGATTAGTGTAAAGTGGAAAATCAGTGGCCTTTCATAATGAAGTCACAGTAGAGAGAGAACGAGAGGAATGCTCGCAGTAAAATAGCCCTGAATTATCTTGAAATATCAAAAATGTTACTAATTAATTTGATGATTAATGATTGTCACTAGATTAGTTATTAACGATTAATTTTGTTCGTATACGTATCACTAGATCGTGTTGTTGGAACAAATAAAATATTAGTGGTGTTAGAATGAATAAAATGAGATACAGCGACATTTTTTACCGTAATAACTGATTCAATGGTAATTATTAATTATTAAATTAATTAGTGAAAATTTTAACATGATGAGATAATCGACATTTTAATCCGAGCAATCACTTTCAAGAGATTGAGAGGGAAAGAATCGAAAGAGAGAGGGAGCAGGGGACTGAGATTGAGAAGAAGCGAGAGGAGGGAAAGCCTGAGGCACCGAGAGAGGAGGAGGACGAAGAACAGCACCGAGAGCACGGCACCAAAAGCAGAGAACGGGGGCGATTGAGCGAGAGGAACGGAGACAGAGGACAGCGAAGCGAGAGCGGAAAGCAGAGACCGAGAGCCCAATCGGGAGCAAAGAGGGAACCGGCGAGCAAGAGGGGCTGAGGGAGAGAGCGAACCAGAAACGAGGCAGAGGTTAGAGGTTCAAGCAGATGAGGAGAGATAGAGCCCGAGCTAGAGGAAGAGATTGAGAAGGGCGAAAGGCAAGAGGTCGAGCCGGAACAGAGCAGGGCGAGAGAGAGAGCACGAGAGGCTGGGAACCCGAACCAAAGAGCAAAGGAAGAAGGAAACCAGCCCCAATCGATTCCAAACCCTCGAATTCGAGGTGGGTAATTCGTTGAATTAATGGAATTCTAAATCCCAATTGAAGTTATTGTTGAAGTATCTGATTTAGTGTGGGAATTGAACCTTATGATTTCCTGAATTTGATATGCTGTGATTGAATATCTGTTTGGGATGTATTGAATATTTGTGCTCTAGAATGAATTTAGGAAGTTGTTAAGGCTGAATGGGGACATGAGAGAATCTGATTGAGTTAGTTTAATATCAGAATTTTTGGAAGTAAAAAGTGGGTGATTGTTTGGGTTGAATTGTAATGATGGTTGAATTGTCCGTTTTGGTTGAATTCATTGAAAGGATTTGAGATGTTTAAATTGGAAGTAAATCTGAATGAAACGAGTTAGATTGAGGATTTGTGGGTTTGGGGTTAAATCGTTACTTACCTTGTGAATTCCGAGTTTGGAGTTAATACTAATGAAATTGGAATGATAAGTTGAGGTGTAGAGATTCACTTAGGCATTGTACTAAGTATGGGTCGGGAATGAATAAGAGTTCCTGAAACTGAATCAAAGTTGAAGATTATCTTAATTGCAGAAAAGTGAGTCGTGAAGTAGAATTGAAATGTTTAATCGAGGTTGAAACGCATATGATTTCTTGACGTTAATTTGAACTTGAAGATAAGCGGAACTAAAGGAATTTGAGTCTTGAAATGAAATTAAAGAGTTATATGGCCGAGTGTGGGCTAGAAAGACTTGTTAATGATATGAGGACTATTATATACTTGTGAGATTGTGGAGATGAATTGAAGTTGGAAGGAACCTGAAATCATACCTAACTGAATTTATTTCCTTTCAACTTGACTATGTGGAAAATGGAAAATTATGATTCAGTAATGGTTTTCGAATGCATATTTACATATGTTCTATCCCAAATGCTCTTGTATTACTTTGAAAGCAAATGAGCTTTGAATCAAAGTTGTTGATTTAATTAGTTGTCCGGAAATGTGTTCCAAAGAAGTGAAACTGATTTGAGAAACCGAGTTTGGAAGGGTGGCAAGTTGTGCTATGTCTTCTATTATGTGAAATTGATTTGAAATTTCGGTTTAAAATCAAGTTTAATGAGTGATTATGATCACTTTGGTTTTGAACGAATTTTGGGCTAAGGATTGTTTAGAACGAGAGGAAGGAGGTGGTTGTGCGTAGCGGGGTCCTTGTTTCCTGAGAGGTTGATTCTTTCATGACAAGGAAACCGAAGCCTTCCTAGAGTTTGACTATATATAGGTTCCGGGAGCCTGAGTCAAGGGGTCGCACCCCAAGAAACTCTCAGGTGCTAGTTCAAGTCTAAAAGCCCTAGTCTAAAAGCCCTGAAAAGAGACTCGATGTTTCGAGTAATCGTTCACAAATGCAAAACCTTGTTTGAGAAAATGTGAAGATACGATTTTAGTTTAACACTTGCACGAGCTTGTGTGCGTATTGAATAACTAAATTTTACCTTGTTGATTTGATTTGATTCGTTTAGTTAGATAGTTCGGAGATTTGAGAATAGTTGCTTGAGTGATAGGTGGAGAACATGGTGTGTTTAAAAGGAAGTTCAGAATTATGAAGTTACAGTATAGGTTGTCATATGGGAAAGAAGTATGAATATTGTGCTTTTGGGATAGGATTACCCAGTGAGTTTGTGGCTGCTCACCCCATTTCTCTACCCTCCCAGTTGTTAGGTTGTGTGTCTTATACTTTAGCATATTTTGAACTCCTGTGCTGTGTTTGCTGATGATAGTTCTGGGTGGCACAAGTTTTCTGACATACATTCCATATATTTCTAATTGTTGTAGCGTGTAACTAAGTTAATATAGTTGTATTAGCTGTGTCCTGAACCTTTTAGATTGATTTAAGTTTTAATGCATATTGGTTGGACTCGTGGCTGTTGAGTTGTATACTCCGAACGTGTGGCTCGTTGAGTTATGTTGTGATTTTTATGCAGGGTTTTAAGGCTTTAAGCCTAGGGGATAGGTCGTATTACAAACGGAACTTTGCCTAAATTTTTAGAAAATTTCAAACTGAAATGGAAAATCACCTCTATTATCTTTTACGTTGGAATTAGAAAGCCAAATTGACACCTAAATTAACCTCGGGAGTTCCTTTTGAGGAATTCTGGTGATGTAATACTCCTTGGATGGGTTCAGGGTGTTACAATTAGGCTAACCAGGATAAAGTTGAGGTTAGACATTAGTTTTTGTAGGTCTCCTTGGAACCTTTTTTCTGTTGCCCTTTAACTTCCTCTTGTATGGTTGTTTTTCTTTAAGAGGACCCCATTCTCTTCTTTTTTTGGCTCATTATGATACAACACTCCACGTATACTGCACCTCACAGTCTTGGACCTCATTCTCTTCTTTTTTGGTTCATCGGACGCTCTCCTTCTATCTTTAGTTAGTCTCCCTCTTTTCTCCTGCGCTGGTTTTAGGGGGGACAATAAGGGAATGTTGGGCATTGGACTCTATACAAAAGATTTCTAGGCAACTTAGGAACAGATCTTTTCATAGGCAGCCAAGGTCACCCGTAAGGAAAAAAAAATCTATTAGGTATTGTATGACCCCAACACCCTGTCACTCACAGTCTCACACTCAAAAGAAAGTCTCAAATTCAAACCCTAATCCCTCTCTCCAATCGCCGGAGAACCATCACCTAGTTGCCGGCACTCGCCCCTCCTTTCTTCTCACTACTCACCGGTTGGTTCCTCACTTTCGACACCTACTGGTGGCCCCCAGCGAAACATTCCAGGTTGCTTCTTCACCTCCTCCTTTTTCCAATTAACCAAAAGAAGCATAGACTGCCTTTGTTCTTTGGCTCAGTTTTGCTAGTTACTTTCATGTTTTCACATATGCAATTTTCAACTTTTGAATATTGATTTGTCCTTTGATAAGAAGTTTAAGCTTCTTTCTGGGAATAATTCAGTCCAATTTAGCATAAGTGCATCGGAATGCTAATTACCTAATTGAAGACAAATTCCAACATAAAATTAAGATGACACTCATTGTCTTCCTTTAGTTTAAGCAAGCTTCATATCAAGACAAATAGTCAAATACAACCATACTCATATTCTTTTCTTTTCCCTGACCAAGTGAATATAGGCTATGTTTAGAAAATCAAAAACAATGTTGAAGAAAATGGAGTACCTGGAGTTTATCGAGGTATTGAGGTTGACAATGGCCTTTTTGACAGTCCTAGTAAGCTCCAAAAGGTGGCCAACAAGTAGCGCTAGCAAAATTTCGTCCAACCTGATTATCCAAATTTGTCGAGACTCAAAAAAATCAGGTCCGATCATGAATTTTTTTGTCCGAATTTTAACTTCGGACATAAAATTTTCCTATTTCTGTTGTCTGATTTTAACCCAAGTTTAAACTTGTCCGCTTGTCCAACCCGAAAAATCCGAGTATTGGACAAAGTTTCATCCGACGACTGATTTTTCAACTTAATTTTGAACAATATCAGCATGGGTAGACTTTGATCACGACATGGGGAATAATGGGAAAGTTGCGGATTCCTCAGGTGGGAATTGGCTTTAAGCCATTTTCTTTCTCTCTCTTTCTGGACATGGCGAGTTTGTGAGCATGAATGGATCCAATCCAATCCACTTTCTGCCCTGTTTGCTGCTGTCAAGGACGCTAATGAAATATGCAAAGTGTGAATTTGTCTGATTAGTTTTTGGCTTTTGGATAGCCTACTGAATGAACCCGTTTGAAATTGAGTGAGAAGATGCTGAGGCTCAAGGGTTTAGGGTTTTAGCAGCAGAGGGTAGGTTCTCGCCCACAGAGTTCATCTTAACTCTAGGTGAGAATCACAAGAAGAAAGCATTGATTTAACCCAAGGGAGAATTGCTCTGAGATGGTGGCTCAAAATGAAACCTACTGTATAAGAGGGAGTGTTGTTGATTTTGGTTATTATTTTTGTTTTGTTTCCATTCCTTGCCTTTTGGATACCTTTTTCACATTTGACATTAATTCTACTATGTTCTCAAGTTGCTCAATGACTTCTGCAAAAAAAGGAGGAACATGTGGTTTTTTCCCCTGCACATGTCTCGCATATTTGCTGGTTTTGTTTTACTAATAAACATTTTTTTGCTTATGTGTTAGGTCTCTCCGAGGATTTCAATTTTAAAACCCATGTTGAATCTCAACGGCCATGTTTGCTTCGCTTCAGCGCTGTGCAAATCTGCTGGCACAATGCATTGCGACGAGAGACCTCAGCTTAGGCAAAGCCCTTCACTCTCTCTTCATAAAGACCTCCCTCATCTCCAACACCTTTATTTCTAACCGCCTCGTGGAATTGTACTCCAAATGCAACTCCATCGGAAGTGCCCAGAAGGCTTTTGATGATCTCCCATACAAAAATAATCGCTCCTGGAATGCACTTGTTTCTGGGTACTCAAGAAATGGCCTATTTAGCCAGGTACACCAACTGCTCGAAGAAATACCTGAACCAGATATTGTTAGCTATAACTCAGTGGTTTCTGGCTTAGCCCATTATGGGTTTTATAAAGAGTCTGTGTGCTTTTTCAAGAAGATGCAAATGCTATACAGTGGGCTGTTCCTGGATGCATATACAATCGTTAGTGTTATCAGTAGTTGTGCTCTTTTTGGTACTGTGCAGTTATTGCATCAACTTCATGCTGTGGTGATTTTGCTTGGATTACAGTTTGATGTTGTCGTGGGCAATGCTCTGATCAATGCTTATGGAAAATGTGGCCTGCCGGACTTGTCGTACTGTATATTTAGTCGAATGCTTGAACGAGATGTTGTGTCATGGACCTCCATGGTTGTAGCCTTTGGCAGGGCTTCAAGAATGGAAGATGCATCTCGGGTTTTCTATCAAATGCCGCTCAAGAATTCTGTATCTTGGACTGCATTGATTATGGGGTTCTCTCAGAATGCGCAAGGAATGGAAGCTCTGGATCTCTTTAGTCAGATGCAGAAGGATGGAGTCTTCCCGAGCACGTTTACATTTGTTAGTGTGCTGGGTGTTTGTGCTGATTTAGCCCTCCTAGCAAAAGGGAAACAACTTCATTGTCACATTGTTAGATTGAGCACTAAGCATCCTTTGATAAATGCTTACATCAATAATGCTTTGATTGACATGTACTGCAAGTGTGGGGACATGAAGTCAGCAAGATTGCTGTTTGAGAGAATGCCGGAGAAGGATATTGTTTCTTGGAACTCAATGATAACTGGGTTTGCCCAGAATGGTCATAATGAAGAATCTCTCGAAACATTTAAAAAATGATTGAAGCTAAAGCAAAGCCGAATCACATCACATTTCTTGGGGTGCTATCAGCTTGTAACCACACAGGAATGATAGATGAAGCCATGAGAATCTTCAAATTCATGTGTACAAACTTTTTGAAGCCAAAATCAGAACATTATGCAATTTTGATTGATTTGCTTGGAAGGAAGAATAGACTCAATGAAGCTGTAGAGCTGATGAAGAGTGCCCCAGGAGGGTCTGACCATGTTGGAATGTGGGGTGCACTATTAGGTGCTTGTCGGGTCCATAGCAACATAAGTCTTGCTAGAAAGTCCGCAGAAATGCTCTTTCAGTTGGAACCTAGCAACCCTGGAAGATACATCATGTTATCAAATATTTATGCGTCGGAAAGGAGATGGGGTGATTCCCACAAAGTTAGGAGTCTCATGTGCGAGAGAGGATTAAGGAAAGAAGCAGGTTCTAGTTGGATTGAAGTAAAAAGTACGAGACATGAATTTGTAGCCAAGGATACATCACACCTTGACAGAGAAGCTATATATGAAGTGATTCATGGACTGGTGGATCAAATGAGTAAACTGGGATATTCTCCGTATATTGAGATAGGTCTTGAAGATGATGAAGAATTGTGTGATTACGAGGTTGGTCTTAATTAATTAAACTTTGAAGTAGATCAGCAATTGATTGGTGTAGTTTGTGGAATGTGTAGTATTTTCTTGTGATTTAAATATGAATTTGGTCATAATTTGTATGGCCTTGATTAATTCCATCAGTGGTTCATCACTTGGCACCATCCCTAACCAAAACGCTTCTTCCTCATGATTGTTGCTATCAATCTTGCAATTTGTTGCAGTCAAGATTGCCTGTTATGTTTTAACTTCTCCGCTTAATCAATCTTGCAATTTGTTGCGGTCAAGCAAATCTGAGGTGCTCATTTCATTAGCTTCTTCCTCATGATTGGAGCTACCATTCTTATTACCTTTATTGTAATATTTCAACTTTAATTTGTGTTGTTGCTAAGCATATTAACTACATGGCAAAGAAAAACTTGTGGAATATTATCATAGATGGGTGGTTATTTTATTTGCATACGTCATAGGTCAAAATGTACAAAATATTCTCCATTCTTCCTTGTGAAAGAGTATGAAGTCATAACAATCATTGTTTGGTAGCAGAATGTGGTTTTCTAGTTTGTAATAGTCCCAACTGCACAGGTATTAGTATTCACATATCAAACACATAAAGCGAAATGTCTTTCCTGGTGTGTGAGTTGGATCAAAGGATACAATCCCAGCTGTATAACCATGACCAAGGTAAATGCATCTATCGCTCAGTGATATGCCCCCAAACACGATTGCTCCAGTCACAAATGACCACAAATCTTCCCTGTCCCAGCATCCATGGCATATATAGGACCGGTGCAGCTAGGTGACCCAGCGAGCATAACCCCATTGCCCACAGTTATAGTACTACTGGCTGGTGCGTTACTGGGATTTGCTGTCGACCATATCACTTTGTCAGACGTAGCATCGATTCTGACCCACACTTAGTTCATCAGAAGTCTGTCATTAATTTTTCAAATAGTTAAAAATGGATTTTGTCCTTCATCTAAAACTAGTATCTTTTGAACTAGAATGTTTCCTAAGTATAATTTTTGAAATGGAAAAATTGGCAATTCTCTTATTTCCCTAACACTACTTAATCCCACTCTGTTCCGCTAATTTCTATTCCTTTTTTCCAAATTGTTGTATAATTAGCATTTATGAGATTATCATCCTGCTTAGAGTTTAATTATTTTCATACCGTCATCCAAATGAGTTCACCAGTGTCTCGATCCAGAGCCCAAGTAAAACCCACTTTTCTGCACAACCATAGCTGCCCCTCTTAGTCCCATTTTTTTGAACAGTTAGCAGCATTTGTGCTTCACCAAAATCTGCATCAGGGTTGGGTCCTGGGGACAATTAGGGGTAGACAGATTACTACATGCTACAAACCAAACATCATATCCTCCCAGTTGGCAACACAACGTGATCGTTCCAAGTGTCCAAGTCTAAGGCCAAGAATGAGACTGAATAGTTATCAGGCTCAATGCACTCATCTGGGATGGTTGGGAAAGTTTGGTTGTTATTTCTTGTTTCCTGCAGTAAGTAAGACCAATTCTCGAATTTGGCTTCAAGTAGCAGAAACAAATTCTGTTATATCCAACTACTAGTGGGTAGAGAGACTTGGGAATGCTATCTGTTGATGACAACCTAGACCTTGTAGTATGTCCCAGACATGATGATAACTGTCGTAGTAATGCTAGTCATCCAAGCAAGCAACCCGTTATCTCTCCTTAGAGCGACCACAACAGAAGGCCCATACATTCCGATGATAACAAGATGATCATATGTGGAGTTCATTTATAAATTTAAATTACAGAAGTCCTTGATGGTGATGTATATAATACGGAATGACTTGGTTATAAAGCACTCAATGGATGACCTAGAATTAAAAAATTCCATAAAGCTATGAGGCTTAAGAAAAACCTATATGAAAATTTTCCATCTACTTAATAAGAATTAACTATTAAAAGTTAGTTTAGTAACATTTGACTTACCTTTTAATAAGGACATTGACGGATATAGAAATTTTGTACAACAATATTTACTTTTAAATTTTATGAAAAATATTAATACTAATTAATTTTTATGAGTATCCGTGTTAAAGTTCTGAAGAATTATAGTACTTACATGTGAATCAGACAAAGACACTGACATTTGTATGGATACTAAAATGATGCTAATTACTCAGGCCGATGAACTTGAGTTTAGTAAAGCAAAAAATGGATAAGGTGATAGAAGAGAACCTTAGGCTAAAGAAGATGCTAGAACGATACAAGAACGGTTATCATTCGCTCCAAATACATGTCTTTGACATCCTCCAACGGAAACAACTTCCAATCAAATCACCAGACAGCATGTCTCAGATTTCAAGCATTGAAACACGAAATCTAGAACATAAAGCAGAAATCTCACTCTCTCTTGGCATTATTTTGCTTTCATGGGTAGAGGGCTCTCACTCAGGCTTGAATTCATCTCCCCATCGTCGAAAATTGAGCTATCATCAGAGATGGGACTGAAAGGTCGTAATATTCAAATCCAAAAACCCTAAATCACCATCACATACTTTGAAACCCAAGTATAAAATTTGTCCAATTAGTACTCCTAGAATGAGCTGAAAAAAGTAGCACCAAGTACACAGTAAGCTCGACTAACTACAATTTGCAAATTGGTGAAAATTGGTCAATAGCTGTGAATCTAAATTTGATCCTGGAACCAAATAAATCACAAAAGAGAAATATCAGAGATAATTAACAAGTCACTAAACTTCAGCTTTTGAACCAAATAGTAGTATAGAAATAATTCAATCACAGCTACAATTGGAGAATGAGCACAGATGACTAAACATTCCATAAAGAAACTTCTCTGTACAATGAGAAAAATCACCATAAATCACAAAAGGGACTAACAACTACTGGGCAGAGATGATTAGTTGAAAATTATTACTTGCATCGAAACTCACTAAACTAAACTTGAATTCATTAATCTTCATCAGCCATCAAATAAACAAAAAGACCCATCAACCCCCAAAACCATATAGAGTCCTGCCCTGCCTCTTGAGGGCATATACTACGTCCATGGCAGTCACAGTCTTCCTCCTGGCATGCTCGGTGTAAGTCACAGCATCACGAATGACATTCTCAAGGAAGATCTTCAAGACCCCCTCGTCTCCTCGTAGATCAATCCACTGATACGCTTGACACCGCCACGACGAGCGAGACGGCGAATTGCTGGCTTGGTGATGCCCTGAATGTTGTCCCTCAACACCTTCCTGTGACGCTTGGCTCCCCCTTGCCCAAGCCCTTGCCTCCCTTGCCACGGCCCGACATGTTCGCAGAGAAGTTAAGAGAGAGAGAGAGAGAGAGAGAGAGAGAGAGAGAGTTTGGCCGAAGAGGAGAAGATCTGGAGAGACGTTGATAAGGGTGGCGGAAAAGGCTGGCTGGATTTTTATAAAGGGATTCTAGTTTGAATTTTGGGGAGGGCGGGTGTTTTTGCGCTTTGTGGACTTTTCAAATGAAATGGGGAGCTATCCGCGTTTTATATTGGCGTTATTTCTGGCCGTCGATTGGATGAATATTTATGGTGGATTCTAAACAAGGACACTTCACACGGATTGCATGCTTTCCTCGGGCGCATGTTACGATTATAGTAATGAAGAACTTCATTGAACAATTGGGATTTTGAGAAAAGATAAATAATAAAGAAAACTTGACAAAATAAATCAATTTATGGTACGTTTGGATGAAAATAAAGCAATCAATTTTTTTGGATGTGAACAGTATAATTTTTGGGGATATTTTTTGTCAAAGCTGTCACTAGTTTAACCTCCTTTGACTCGGAGGTAAGTTTACATGGACGGTGGGCGTTGAGTTTTATTTCGCTTTTATTTGGAATTTTTGACAAGTAAGACTAATATCTGACATCTAATTAATATTTTATTTTTTAAAAATTTAGTCCCTCTCTCTCCCTCTCCAACCCAAAGCATTCATAATTAAAACACACACACACTCTCTCTCTCTCGGAAGAAGAAGAAGAATAAGAAATTCATCTCGATTGAATGGAATTGGGTTATCTCACTAGGTAGTTGTCAATAAGACGACGACAACAAGGGAAGTGTGAAGTGAAATTTGATTAGATGTTGTCTTCAAGCTTTGAAAGGGTATTTCATTATATGTCCCTTGCTTCTTCTCTTAATATGAACTTAATTTTGATTAACATG
This sequence comes from Talinum fruticosum, assembly GCA_021018815.1. Taxonomy (NCBI): domain Eukaryota; kingdom Viridiplantae; phylum Streptophyta; class Magnoliopsida; order Caryophyllales; family Talinaceae; genus Talinum; species Talinum fruticosum. The sequence continues at coordinate 8,775,698 of JAITYX010000004.1, read as the reverse complement.
ATGGGATTGATTGTTAAAAATTGAATGAGTTCTATGGAGATTTGATGTGAATTTCTGTGTTAACCAATAATTGATAATCTAGGGTTTGTAGAGGGGATTTAGCATGGTGTGTGTGTGTGTTTATTATGTGTACATTTTGTTTGTAGATTAACTTATATAATAGGGGACGATCAAATAATCCTTAATTTTCATCATGGGGAAAATTTTGTGAGGGCGAGGAAATTGAGATATGATGGAAGTAGCACGAGAAGCATTAATTATGTTGATGTGGATAAGTTCTCTTTTTTTGAGTTAAAAGTATATGCAAAAGATGTTGGATATGAGGGTTTTGTGGACTTTTTTTATGTTATATCCGAAGAGTCAATAGATTTAGGTTCAAGGAGGGTGCACATTGAAGATGATTATAATTTGTTGTATTATGGCTCAAGAAGAGGTTGATGTGTACAATTTAAAAGGGGTACATGAACTTGAGTTACAACTTGCAGATCTTCCTAGTGTAAATGATGTTGTTTAAGGTGGTTCTCATGAAGATACACTAAAAATGGCAGAGACAACAAATCTTGCATCTCCTTAAACTAAAAAAAAAAAAAAAAAAAAAAGTCATGCCCCCATAAAGTCTCTATAAAAAATCAGAAAAAGTAGTACACTTGAAAGAGTTTCATCTCCTCAAACATCACTAGAAGTGAAAAAAACAATAAAAATGCCTCAGCTGAATATGATTGGGAAACCTAAACCTAACTTTCCTATGCAATGGTCACGGTTAGAACTTAAATAAAACTTTAAAATCCGAGGATAGTGAGTACCAACTTGACCAATAGATGATGATGAGAGTTTGGAAACAACGAGATGAAGAGATTGAAAGTGATCATAAGGATGTGGAAAGAAGTCATGAAGAGTCGAAGGCTGGGAATTAGCCCATAAAAAGTTCAAGAATACATGCGAGAATAAGAACAATCCCACAATTGATACAAATTGACAAATGTGTAACCCACAAGTGATGAATAGATGGGAGAATTAGGCGATCAATGGAATAGTGAATATGTGGACTCAAAAGAAGAAATGGAAATCCTTTCAAAGAGTGATGAAGAGGGTATAAAGCTACTGGGGAGAAAAATAAAGCCATACATGGTTGATTCAAATACAAAATTCAAAATGCTCAAGTGGCAAGTTGGTATAACATTTGAAACAATGGAAAAATTCAAAGAGGCAACGACAAGTTGTGCATTAGCTTAAGGATTTAGCTTGAATTATAGGGTTTTTAACTTCGTGAGGAGAACAATGCAAGTAGTATGCAAATAACAATGTCAATTCTTTTTGTATACCTCTTGGGATAATAGGAAAGGCACATATGGCTTAAGAATAGTCAACAATAAGCACAAATGTACAAAGGATACAAGACATAATCCACAATTGAAATCAACATAAGTTGCAAAATATTACTTCATGAGGTGCAAAGAGAAACCAAATTGGTCTACAAAGGAGATGGTTGTTGAGGTTTTGAAGGACTTCGAGTGTGTTAATAGAGAAGTTGGTTGCCAACAAAATTAAACATGCTTGTTCATCAACTATTTCATGGGTTTATGAAAGACCACTATATCAAATTTGGCGATTATTTGGAGGAGTTGAAGATATCAAAGAGAAATAGCACATTTTATTCTTCAAGCCGATCCATAAATAGAAAAGGAAATCCCTATTTTCCATAGATTTTTTGTTTGTTTTGAAGATTTAAAGAATAACATAGTCAATAGTTGTAGGCATGTGTTGTATATAGATGTTGCATTCTTGAAGACTTTCCTAGAAGGGACTATTATATCAACTATTAGAATGGATAGAAATAACCAAATGTTTCCAGTTGCTTGAGCGGTTGTAGAGGCGAGAGCTTAGTTTAAAAAGCGTGCCCGGGTTTGCTTAGGCGCAAAAGCCCGGGCACATTGTTGTGGGCTTTTAGGGAGCGGAGGGGAGGCCCACAATATAAATCGTACAAATGTCCTAATTTAATCTTAACCATCAAAATTTGAATTTTTAATTTGACAAAAATTAATTTTAATAAACTTAAAAAATATGATGAAACAAATTAAAAATACATGTTCGAGGGAGGTGTTTGGATAATTGCCATAAATACTCTCACCTATGCCCCCTCCAAGGAAAAACACCGTATTCAAAATAACCCCTCCAAGCACCATTATGTCACTCCCAAAAATAAACCCCCTCTAACTACCACTACCGAGATGCAAATACTTTTCCCCACCCATCTTTACCTTTATATACACTATTTTTTACGGTTAGAAAGAAAATTTTTTCCGCGACTAGACACAACACCCCCTCGCATACCCAAAAGCACCGAACCCGGATCTAGAATGCCATACAATATTTAATTGTCGACGCCGAGATCTCCCCATATTTCCTCTTACCAAACCCAAGAGCAAGAAATTTAATGCGAATTGAGAGTTATGCACACCATTTAAGGGGAAATTGGATGCATGTTGGTAGATTATGAATTTTTGGCAAATTGAATGCCAAATCTCCATATTTTCCAGCGAGGAACACTCGTCCCTGCATTGAAGAAGATTGCAACTCCGATGCCGGCGATTAGCGGGTTTCCTTTATTTTTTTCAAAGTTTTTTTTGTAATTATTAAAATTTATTAAATTTGTACATTTTTCTACAAATCGGTAGATGGTGTGATTTTACCTACATAAAGAAGACTCTTCCCACTCAAACTCTGTCCCTTTGACAAGCATTAAAGAGGAAATAATGAGACAGGACTACGGACGACAAGCGTATTCCAAAGCAAGCAAGTCAAATTTCTTTCCACTCGAATTTCTTTCTAAAATTTTTCGGTTTTAGATTGAATTTTAGAGTAGTTTAATTATTTTGAGAAAGTCAAACGTTGAGTTCGGGATTGACTTCATATGAATTTTGGTTCGAATCTTGGATTGTGGACTTGCTTTGAAGACAATTAATTTTGCTGATATTATTCTAAATTTTTGCATTTTGTTTCGATACACTTTTATTTTTATTTTGGTTCAAATATTGCGTTGATTGCATTTTATTTGGATTGTGAAGTTTTTAGATTTTTGTTAAAATTGCTATTAGTTGGTCATTTGGAAGAATGAAAATGACGTGAGAAGATTATAATAAATCTAGGCTTAACCCCTTTTATTAATAAAAAAGTTAATATTAAAATAATAGTTACGATTAATTATTATTACGTTATATAATGTGGGTATACAAATGGCTCGACTCATTTTATCATATCTAAGCCTTATAATAAAAAAGTTAATATTAAAATAAAAAAGTTAATGGTAAAATTGTTATTATTAAGGTAAAAATACATAAATCTTATTATATAAATTTTGTCGAGATGTATCTGTAGGTTATACTACTATGAAACCTACCATGAAGTTATTAATCCTCATAGGAAGGCACATGTGGAGATTATGGGAACCAAGGCAGCGTTATTATATTACAAAAGCAAATTAATTTATAGATTTCTTTGACATTTGTGATGAGTTTTGCCCAGACCTATCTATATGTTAATATTTTAATATTTGCAACCATCTATTACTGTAAACTTTTGTTGATAAAGACAAAAGCCAATTAGAAGAATAAATAAATCTAATTTATTTCATTCTAAAAAGAGACAAAAGGCAATTAGAAGAATAAATAAATCTAATTTATTTCATCCTAAAAAGAAGGGGAGTATAAATAGATAGACTTGACAAAACTCATCACAAATGTCAAAGAATTCTATAAATTAATTTGCTTTTTAATATAATCACACTTGTCTTGATTCCCATAATCTCCATATGTGACTCCCTATGAGGATTAATAACTTCATGTTAGATTTCATATTAGTATAACCTACGAATACATCTGACAAAATTTATATAATAATATTTATGTATCTTTACCTTAATAATAACAATTTTAACATAAAATTTTTTATTTTAATATTAAAATTTTTTATTATAAGGCTTAGATCTAACAAAATGAGTTGAGCCATATGAATAACCCAAACTATATAACGTAATAATAATTGAATGTAACTATTATAACATTAAATTTTTTATTAATAAAAGGGGTTAAGCCTTGATTTTTATAATCTTCTTACGCCATTCTCATTCTTCCAAATGATCAACTAATAGCAATTTTTAAAAAATGCAAAAACTTCACAATCCAAATAAAATGCAATCAACACAAATATTCAAACCAAAACAAAATGCAAAAATTTAGAATAATACTAGCAAAATTAATTGTAATCAAAGCAAGTCCACAATCCAAGATTCGAATCAAAATTCATATGAAGTCAATCCTGAACTCAACATTTGACTTTTGCAAAATAATTAAACCACTTTACAGTATAATCTAAAATTGAAAAATTTTAGAAAGAAATTCTGAGTGGAAAGAAATTTGACTTGCTTGCTCTGGAATACGCTTGTTGTCTTTAGTTTGTCTTGCTATTTCCCTTTTTATGGTTCATAACGGGACAAAGTTTGAGTGGGAAGGGTCTCATTCATGAAGGTAAAACCAAAGAGTTAGAGATGGTCTAGGTTTGTAGTTTGGTGCTGTGGTGATAGGGAAAGTAAGAGATGGTTTCTTCATGTTGAAACAGACCAAAGAGGAGAGACATATTTGAGATTTTTCTGGAAAAAAAAAATAAGAGTGAAAATTAAAAATTACAATTACCCATATTCGAACCCAGAACTTCTCTCACCAAGATTAATATTTGAATCCATCACACCATCTACTAATTTGTAGAAAAATGTATACATTTAATAAATTTTAATAACACTACAAACAAATGAAAATACCGATGGATTTTATCCGACGGAAATTTTCTGTCGAACACTCCGACGGGAATTCGACGGGATTCTCGTCGGAATTCGACGGGATTCTCGTCCGTTCGTCGGAGGGGAATTCCGACGGGTTTTTCTGTCGGGATTTGGGAAATTCCGTCGGAATTCTCGTCACTATTTTGCTTTGTTTAATGTAATTACAAAAAAAAAAACTTAAAAAATAAAGGAAACCTACTAATCGCCGACATTGAAGTTGAAATCTTCTTCAATGCGGGGATGAATGCTCCTCATCTGGAAAATATGGAGATTTGGCATTTAATTTGCCAAAAATACATAATCTACCAACATGCATCCAATTTCCCCTTAAATGGTGTGCATAACTCTCAATTTTGCATCAAATCTTGCTTTTGGGTTCGGTAAGAGGGAAGATAGGGAGATCCGGCGCCGGACAATTAAATGTTGGGTGGCATTATGGATTTGGGTTCGGTGCTTTTGGGTATGCGAGGGGGTGTTGTGTCCGATTGTCGGAAGAATTTTTCTTTCTCGCCGGAAAAAATTGTGTATATGAAGGTAAGGATGGTTGAGGAAAAGTGTTTGTCGGGTGGTGGTAGTTGGGGGGTTTATTTTTGGGAATGACGAGAATGGTGCTTGGGGCGGGGTTATTTTGAATGATGAATGCTTTTCGAGGTGGGGAGAATAGGTGAGAGTATTTATGGAAATTATCCAAACACCTCCCTTGAATAAGAGATACATGATTTGTGAACCCTTCTCATCCATTTGCGTCGCCCATTCCATTCCATTCGTTGAAGCAAGTTTTGCTGGCCATCGGAGCTGGTGATGCTCACTGTTAAGGTATCACCGACTCCTCCTCCACCTACTCCTCTCTTCTTGTAGGTTTATCTTTTTTTTCTTCTCTAATTGGTAGTTTGCAAAGGTCTTTGTTTGGACTGGCTAATGTTGTTCGATATTTTTGATTCAATGAATCATCATCTTGCTCGATCTTCAATTCGATTAGGGAGTCAATTGTGGTCCTCTATTTTCTTCTCCATCTGTTGTGTTTCTTTGGTGTGTGTGTTATGGTTGGATTGCATCCTTCATAATTGTAGTGGTTAAGTTTTTGCCTTGCGTTTTGTTGTTGGAGGTGGTTGGTTTTGTTAGTTTGGGTTTGTAATAGTTAGTTAAGGTGTTCTTTTGGCCTTCATTCATCCTTTTGTGTCTTCCATTGCAAAGTTAGTATTTTTTGGGGTTTTGTGTGATTTGGTGGAGAGAATTTATAATTATTGGAGTTGGATTCTTACATATGGAGTTTGGTATGTTGAGGCCTTTGGGGATCTATTTCGAGTCTCAACTAAATGGGAAGTTTACGATATTGTTATTAAGAGTCTTGAGGAAATGGAGCACCCTAGGGAAGCAATTTGGAAAGTTAGAAGAATTTTCTAAGGCAATCTTGATGTATGATAGAGCTTTACAATTCCTTTGTGTGGGGTGTCCAATTGATTAAAGATGCAAAATTGATGATTGAGTTGGGAGTCTGCTCTTAATTCAAATTTAGCAGCTTGTTCGTTGAGGATTAAGGAATACGATAAAGCTATTGAGAAGTGTGATTGGGCTTTGAGATTTGATCCGTATAATGTCAAAGAAATGTATAGAAGCGCTCTAGTGTTCGGTCTAAATATTACGTTATTTACACCCTTATTTATCTAGTTTTTGTCTCGTAAAATAATATTTTTTTATAGATTTTTATTTATTTTGTTTGATTTTGTAGGTAATAAATTGGGTTGAGTGGATCCATAATTTGAGCTCAAAATAAATGAAAAATATAGATTGAGAGACTAAGTTAAGCAAATCGGGTTGATCAAATGCGGAAATACGAGGCCCAAAACCCATATTCCATTGGCATGCATGGCAAAGAAAAACAGAAAAAAAGAAGAAAAGGAAACAAGATTCCGATGATGACATCATCGGAATTCTCACGGAATTGGAAAATCAAATTTGTGAATGTGATTTGGGTATAAAAGGGAAGTCTGGGGTTGCACAACAAAGGGGGATTTTGACCGCAGCTTGGTTCGGCGGAGGGAGTTTTGAGTCTTAGGATTAGTTTTTTTAGGTTAATTTTAGTTTCATTCAATTAATTTTTCTCTTGTAAATATTGAGATTCAATTTGTTTTAGTTTCAATTATTAGTTCGAAAGTTCGATCCTTAACAATTTTCAATTTCGGTTCGATTCGTTCTTGTAACTTCTTCCCTTTTGTTTCTTTGTTGTTTGAGTCAATCTTTATTAATTTAGTTGTTAGATTAATCGTATTTCATGTTAATTAGTTGTTAGTTTGTGTCGCTTTTGTTGTGATTAGCCTCCTTGATGGCTAATTAATTTCGTTTAGGCCTTTACTTACCTAGTTTATGTTAGTATTTTGGGATTGTTTCCCATACCTACCACATAGGTTCGATGAGATGCCCGAAAGGGTCTTTTCATCTTGATTTTTAGGCGGTTGGTCTATCACTGAAAGGTGGAGTCAATTTGCTAGTGTGGGTAAAGAGAATAGTTTGGGATTTTGGCATAAAAATAGCCCGAATTCTAGCTAGTTACGTTGACTTATCTATGTTCTGAGACTTTTAACTTCAATGATGATACATTACTTGAGTCCAGTACGTTGACTTATCTCTACATTATAGTGTCGGATTATCTATTGCAGAGCTGGATTGATAATAAAAAAGAGCAGAGATTGATCCAAGATGAGGAAAGTCTACTTTGTATAAGAAAAAGAATGCTTTGTAATTTAGCTCTGAATCATTCTGCAGTTATAGGTATTGTATTTGTATTCCTTGTTTCTTTCTACTGGGCAAGTGTAAAGGCAACTGTAACTAATCTTTATCAGAATTTTAAGCTGACTAACCCCACAAGGGCCCGATTCTTGCTATGCAAGCTGAACGAATCAGGATATGAAACTGATTCAAGAACGGTTAGAAAAGTATTATTTTCATATAACTTAGTACTTAAAAGTACATTCTTCCCCGCAACTTTTGAGGAGTCATTGAGGCTCACTCAAAAGTGAATGAGTGCCGTGGTGGCGAAGACCGAAGGGATGAATTCCCATTTCTGTGATTTAGTTATCCATGAAAGTTATTAGTTGAATATTCAAGGGTCAAAAAGGAAAAAAATCCTGTGAAATAAAATATATAAAGAGTTTGCACATAATGTTTCTTATTGAAACTATGGTAAATAACGCCAATGCAAATAATATTGTTAAAACGTCTTCACTAAATAATTTGCTCATGGCTTGATAAAAATTTCCATATTATCTTGAATATTTTACCATAACATCTACTGCATTGTTCTTAGAAACCAAAAAAGACTGAATCTTCACATACGTGTGTGTGTCTTGTCATTATACATTAGGCACGCAGAAGGCAAAGAGGGATTTGCCTGCGGTATTGGCTGGATTAACAATTCCTGCAACATTAACCTTATACCCATTCCCAACGAAAATGCATCCATTGCTAATAGACATGCCCCCATACACAGTAGCACCGGTGTTATAGGACCACAAAATAGCACCCGTTTTGGCATCCATTGCATAGATTGGCCCTCGCCCATCAACTGATCCAGCAAATACGACACCATTAGCCACTGAGACTGGTCCATTGGAAGAAGCATTGCTAGGATTTGCTGTGGACCAAAGGATCTTCCCCGTACTAGAGTCCATTCCAACCCACCCTCCAGCAGTTGTGGTTCGATTAGACGGGTGGAGAGTGAACACCTTTCGGTTGCTGTTGGCTATGTTTGTATAGATCCGCTTCTCATCTGTGGCTGCCCCCATGTACCCCCTCCAGAAAGTCCACCAGGCCCTGCCTCCTGTATGCAAAAATTTGCAAATAATCAGTGTTAAGTATATTAGATGGCACAGATTTCGTTTGATTAGCCATGAAACTCATTAACCTAGAATACTTGTAGTCACTAGTAGTTAGGTTCAGCAGAGGGGTTTTTAGTTCAAGTCATGTTGATTTGGAATGGCATTCACGTCACGCTTGGTCAAGTCATTTTGAATTCAAGGGAAGTGCTGCTCTTCTATTTATTTGTCTCATAAGTTGGTTAACAAAAACAAACACATATCACTAAGGCAAATTTCATTTTGATATAGATTACTGAGCGGCACTAGCTCACTTGGTACCGAGGTCTTGAAAGGCATGTTGTGGGTACCAATCCCTGGAGGAGCAATATGCTTCCTTGGTTCCTCTTTTTGCAGGGCATGTTGTTGGGCCTCTGGGACCAGTTTCCCCCTACCTTTAGGGCTGCTACCCTTGTTGGACATCCCATGAGATAAGGGCCCAATTAAGATTGCGGCACAACTTCAACATATAGTGTCAATTGTTGACGTACTCACTAAAACAATTTCCAGAATTACTTAGCCAACTCCCAATTCTTCTTTGTATTTAGGAAGATATCTCTGAGAGAGGAAAAAAAGAAGAAGAAAGCTTGTAATCTAATCTAACTAATGAAGTGGTGGTAAACAATTCAATATTGAAACATACCGTAACCCATACTATCTGGCCGTTATCACGATCAAGAGCCCAAGCAAACCCAGTTTTCTGGACAGCAACTGCAAGGTCCCTCTTGGTTCGATTCATATACATACTCAACAACATCGGTGCTTCACCAAAATCTGAATCTGGGTTTAGTCCAACGGGGCAGTTGGCAATAGAAAGATCATTGCAAGCCGAGAACTGAAAATCATACCCTCCCAACTGACGGAACCACTTGATCATACCAGTGTCCAAGTCCAAGGCCAAAATCGACTCTGAGTGGACATCAGGCTCAACACATTGATCTGGATGCTTAGGAACTGTTTGGTTCTTTTCCCTCTCTTGACAGCTCTGGACTCGCTGTGGGGCGGTATAGAGGTTCCCCGTGGCTATGAAAACAAGGTTTCTTTGTACATCAATGGAGGGACTACTTCCCCACACTGCTGCACCTGCGTACTCTCCAAGTTTGCCTTGATTGTCAGGGACCATGTAGGTTTGCCATAGGATTTTTCCGGTTCGGATGTCTAGTTTGGCAAAGCTGCCTCTAAATGTGCAGCATTCGGTTATGTCTACAAGCTCTTCGAGTGATGATACTCCAACGTAGAATTCCCTGTTTGTTCGTGTTCATATGATTCCAGTTCAGGATCACTAATTCACGAGGGGGGTTTGAACTTTTTGTTTGACATTACATGGTTAATCTGACAAAGTAATTTGGCTATTTAGTGTTTAATGCATTTAAGTTGCAATTTTAGTTGTTAAACTTTTTAGGTTAAAATTTAAGTGGATTAACGTAACAGTGTTAAATATTCTCTAGTTATGCTTTAATATCTTGTAGTAGTTTCCTTAAAAACAATTTTTTAAAAATAAAATCACATTTACTTCTCCTCCATCTCTAATATGATTTCATGGAAGACAGCAAGATACTTATGGCCAAATTCAACTGTAATTCGTTTTAAAATAATTTTATTTTAATTATTTTTTTGTTTCATAATATATGTTATTTTATAATTCCAATGAAAAAATTACAAAAAATTTAATATGTCATTGAAATTATAAAATAACCGATATTATGAATAAGTAGTTTACCTATTTTGTCCTTATTAATTGTTTCTTTTGTAATTAATGAAACCCTGGATAAACTTGGTCTTTTAGCGCAAATTTCATCATCAATTTTGTATTTTCTTAATAGTCTCTCACAGTTTCAAAATAAGAATTATTTTAAGACGGAAGGAATATCTAATAAGCTAACCTACAAGAGGCTACCTATTCAACCCAAAAAAAGGGGTTACCTATTGCCATGGTCTGTCCTCCTTTAATTTGGCCCATACAAGGGGAAAAACATTAAACACCAAAATTCTGGCTTAGCCTTTGTAACTAGACATACTAATAAACCTAGATTTGTAATTCGAGATTTGTAATCCAGATAACTAGGTTCGGATATCGAACCGTCCGACTTCTGGTCCAATTATAGTTAAACTTGTTCAAATTACAATCGACTAGGATCATGATACGATGATTTTAACTAAATGACATATTTGTCCGAATCTGGATTGACTTAGACTCGGATTTTTGCTTTGGCCTATGCATAACAAAGAGATAGTAGACATAAATAGCCTTACCCTTTGTAGTAACTACCAGACATAGTAATAAGGCTGAGCGGATGGTCTTCAAGGGTTGTCATCCACACCAAGTCCCCACTCTCCCTTTTGAGGGCCAAAACAACAGCCGGGCTATACAACCCTATGATCACCAAGTCTCCGGCTATGGTCGGACTCGCCCTGGCAACCACAGTGTCCACATCCATCACCACACCGGTCGCATCAAATCCGGTTAGCTGTTGCAGGCTCTTCTTCCAAACCAGCGAGCCATCCGATTCCTTGACGGCGTAAACGTTGCCATCCCAACTTGGAAAGTAAAGGATGCCCTTGTAAATGACTGGTGTTGCTGTTATGTCTCTTTCTGCGTCGAACCTCCATTTCAGACGCAGTTTTCTGGCGGTTTTTGGGCTTATTATGGTTTCCTGAGCAGCAAATCTCCGGTTATGAAGATCTCCCCGTGGTTTAACCATTGGGTTTTTGTGATCTTAGGACCCTGTTCATGGCATTGAAGCAAGCAAGATAGATTTAACTTTGGATTTGATTTGATTATAATGGAGTATCGAGGGTCCACTAGAACCGACCTCTTTGTAATTATCCAACTCAAAGATGAAGTTAATATCGTATATCCACTTTTCTAAAATTAAAAAAATGAGCTTGTTAACTTGCCATAAATTTATTCAAATAGAAAATTTACTACTCATAAGACCGAACCCATAACATTAAGATTAAACCTTTAACAACCACGGTGTTAGAGACACTATGATTTTGAAACTTGGTAATACGCAAAGTGTGAAACACCCCTACCAATAAATCTGTATTTCCCTTAGGTAGACACTTGCCTAGGTATGACCCTGGAAAATGGACTTATTTGAAAATAAATGCATATGAAATTAAAGTCAATTATTGATAATAGTTGCAAATAGTCTACACTAAAAATAATTATTGAAAGCAACTTTCAATTGCGGATATACTAATGGATCCGTGAGCTCCTCCTTAAAATTATTACTAAATTTTTTAAATATTTAAAAATATTATTTTATTTTTTCAATAAAAATACCATTAAACTTGCTTATAAACAATAAAACATACCACTTAGCTTTTAAAAAAATTAAAAAAATCACCTTCTTAATGAAATTTTTGAATATTTTTGTAAAATTTAGGGTACTTTTTTGAACAAGATACCGTTTCCCTTCCGAGTTTCTAAGAATTTGATAATACTAATATTTTTATATGGGAGTTCCTTTTAAAATCTTCAAGGATTTTTGTATCTGTAAATTATTTTTTCAACTAATGGATACACATATTACTCTTTTTTTAAATAGAAAAGGAAAGATTCATTAATGAAAAACTATTCAACATTTATAATGAAATAATATAACTAGAATAATATCAAAAAAAGTTAACGGTATCAATCAAAAAAAAAAAAAATTTAACGGTAAATGTGTTGCCAACCGACTCTATTCTTGTAATATTCTTTTAGCTACAAATAGTGTTTTTCAACATCATTGTGTTTTTCGTGAATGTCGGTTAGTAATAGTATAACTCTATGAAACATGTATTCATTTGACATAATGGACTACACTTGAAAGGAAAATCATCATGAAACAGCTCTATGAACTTCCATGGTTGATTTATCTCCAAATCAAAACAAGCAGACTTGGTTTGATAAGTTCCAACCATCTTCTACCAATCTACCACCTCTATATCTATGAAATTCACATTACGGCAAGAGGAAAATTCACACTAGGGTGAGAAGCTAAAACTCACATTAAACAAGGAAAACCTAACTTTCATCATCGAATGGAGAGAATTTGTTAACAGTATATCTAAATATAATAAAAAAAAAGGATGTTAAAAGAGAAGAAAATTGAATTATAATTTATCGTAGCCCCTTATCAGAGAAAATGGAGGTGATTAGAGTGTTTTTCCCACTTATGCGAGAAGATGCGAGAGAGGGAGAGAGAGGAGGAAAGAAAGCAACTACGCTGAACACCATTACTATCAACGTAATGGCATCTACTCTAAAATGAGTTTAAATTAAGACTGAGAGAGAGACTTACTGGATATGCTGAAACTGAAAGTAGGATGAGGATGAAGGTGAACAATGTGAGGATGAAGGGTTGGGCACATCCTCGCAGCAAACCCATGCTTATATATCAACTAATTAAGAAGGCAAAAAGCCACTAGCTAGCTAGCCTGGATACTAATTAAACAACATGATAATTGTCTCCTCATGCCTTTATATAGCCGAATGGACCTCAACCATTAGTTGACTTTCATCTTGGATGCTTTTTTTATAATTTTTGGTGTAAAAGAGGCAGAAACATCGATGTATTGGGAGTAGGCTTGGGTATTGGGAGTAGGCTTGGGTATTGGACCGGGTGTCCACTGGGTACTAATGGATGGTCTTAAAAAATAGGGCCAAAACCTATTTAATGACTTAAATGGGTTGGGCATAAAATGGGCTGCCAATTAGGTGAATTTTTGGGCTGGGACTGGGCGGGTAACCGGGCCTTCTTCTGTTCATTCTCTTTCCTCTTCATTCGCCTTCTTGAAGCTCCTCAACCCATTTTTACTAGGGAAATCGAAGCGATGTAAAAGAATCGGATCCACAAATTTGAAACAAAAAAATTAAGAAATTAATTAGGAAAATTATTATTCTTAACCAAATTTGAATTCAACTAATTCAGACCAAAATCAACTTTAATAAAACCTAAAATTCCATCAAATTTGAATTCATTGGAACCCTAGAAAATTCACCCATCGTTGTCCAACCTCCCCAGGTTCTGCTGTGCTTCTTCGCCTTTTATAGATCTCGGCCTCCTCCTCTTGTCTTCTACTCTTGGTCCCGACTTGAATAGTCTCTTATGGATGGAGTCCTAGCCTACCGAGTAGATAGTGGTTGATTTGGATGTGGTCTCATGCAGCGAGGGAAAGCAAAGTTGGAAATGGTTCGAGGGCTTTGGTGGGGGTAGCGCGAAGAGGAAGAAGATGATAGTTGGGGTTTCGGGTCCGATATAGCGTGGAAGAAGGAGAATACGGTTATGGGGCTGGGTTTTGGGGTCCTTAAGATAGGAAGAAGGGTACTTTGTTTGGCGGGAGAGGAAGTGAAGCTAAGGTTTCGGCCGGAGGGGAAGTGAAAGGAAGAGGAAGATGGGGCTATGGGTTACGGCGTGAGACAGGGGACAAAGAGGCGTAAGGGTGATAGAGTTTGATGGAATAGGCATGACGAGGTTGAGGGGGTGAAGATAGGTATTTTAGGGTTTCGATGGAGGGGTTTTAGGTGGGCCGGTTTTGAAGCGAAACAGTGGAAGCCCATGGGCTGGGTGTAGAATTTTCGTTTTGATAGTATTATAAGGAAAGCTTGAAACTATTACTCAAATTGGGTGGAGTGTTTTTTTTATTTTTAAGTTTAACATTTGCTTCAATTATTCAAATTGGGTGGGCCTTGGGTGGTCGGGGTCATTTGACCCATGACCCGCCCGACCCATTTAAAAAGTTGCTTGCCCAGCCCAGCCAGCTAAGTAAGTGGACGGGCCCGGCTGACCCGGACCGGCCCGTTGCCCGAGTCTAATCGGGAGATTTACTAGCTAACATAATTAATATCCACAATTTGAATGTTTAGTTTTTATAAGAAAAAAATTATTAATAAAAAATCATACGATGAATAATGAATATATTCAAACAAAGTAAATTTTAAACATCTACATCACATCTTGGATGCTTATTAAATCTAAAGCAAATTGTTTATTCACATATTTGACCTATGATAATTGATGAATATTTGGGTTTTACGTAAATCAATGATCAAAAAAAGAAAAAATTATATTCTCATCTTTATTTTACCAAACATAAAAAGTAAAAGAAAATACCATAAAATTTCATTTGACAAAATTGCACTCATTTTTTAAGATAAATTTATCAAATTTAAAAAAAAAAATCCTAGAACTCTGTAAATAAGTCAACAGTGACTGAAAAATAAATTAACCAGTCTTTTTCATATTCTCGAACTAAAAATCATCAACATTAATAAGTACAATATGTCTTTCTTTTGGCGGTTATAATAATTAATACCACTATTTTATTCTTCAAGACACAGTAAAACGTGAAAGGCGTATATACTGTTTGGCTGATGTATGTCTCAACAGTTGTCAGTACATGAGCATGCTCAACACGACCTTATTTCGTAGGGAAATTTTGGGGGGAGGAACCTTATTTTGTAGGGGAATGGGGCGGACCTTATTTTTCAACAATTAGGTGTAACAATCACAAGGGAAAGGACATGCAAATTGTAACAATTGTTGATTTATGAAAGTACTCAGCTGGCATGCGCAGGGGCTAAAAGAGAAAATTCTCACAGAAATATCATCGTCTCAAGTGTTTACTGCCCCACTCAAAATGAGATAAGGATGCCCTTTGGAGTAGATTATCATTGTTGAATGATATTTTGATTTTGACCACCTTTCGTATATGATAGGTGATTTTAATAAACTACTAAATTCATTTGAGAAAAGGGCAGAGACAGTACTCAAGCTTGATAAACTTAGATTGTTTAATCAATTTATTCAATAAATTGATGTTGTTAGTTTAGCATCTCTAGGTCGAATTTTTACTTGGAAGAAATTGCTTAAAGGTTATCTTATGTATGAACAACTTGATAAAATTATCGGCAGAAAGGATTGGATCACTTGTTATCCGAAAGCAAAAGTTAGCCATGACTCTTTCTCATGATTGAATATGGACACCCATGAGAGGTGTTCTCCGGTGGCGACCGGCTAGCTCCTAACCGCCGCCATCGCTGTTCGAGATGGGTAAACGAGGCGAGACCACCAAAATCGAAAACCCAACCGGAGATGGCAAACGCAATACGGGCAGGGGCTAACATTCGGACGAGAGAATGCGAATCTAGACACACCGATTCGAAGGACGGCAGAGGGGATGAGTGGGGAAGAACGCGAGAGGAACCAAGAAGAGCCGCGCGTTCGGCCGATGGAGGAACAAAGTCGGGACGACCAGCAGCGGGAAGAGGCGAATCGAGGGCGTAATCTACCTTTCACGGGTAGCCGGTTGTGGGCGGATGAAATGGAAGCCGAAGAAGCGGACCCAACAAACGCAGATACTGAGTCGGGGTGAATTTGAAGAACCAGGGCGGACTTGGGGGGTAGGCCAGCTCGGAGGGGCTCCGAAGAAGAAAACATTCCAGCAATCTGTTTCCAGCCAATAGGAATCCGGAAAATGGTATGCGACTAGAGTTCATTACACCCATGGATATGGAAGGGCAGCCAACAGTAATTATTGAATTAGCGAGATATGTCGAAGAGGAATTGGAGTATTGGCGAGAATGCTTTGGTTGGGTACATCGTGGGAACTATCCCGAGGCTTGGAGCAATACACTCGTTTGTGAATGATCGATGGAAGCACATCTCCAAGCCAAAAATCTTACTACATAAAAGTGGATGGATAATCTTCGATTTGACAATTCGAAGACAGAGACCAAATTTTGAAGGGAGGGCCATGGATGCTAGGTAACAAAGCCTTGGTACTCAGACAATGGACTCGTAAACTTCACGTTCGACAGAGACGACATGGCTAAGGTACCTGTATGGATTAACCTCTTGGACCTAGATTTGCATGCTTGGTCTCACACTCGCACTCGAGTAAAATAGTTAGTCTAATTGGGATACCATTGTATCGTTGATCAATGCACGGCTAGGAAGGAAAGAATATCCTATGCTAGAGTATTGGTGGAGGTGGATGTTAGGCACACACTTCCGACGAAATTCCCATTCAATTGTCCAATGGAACAGTGTATATGCAGAAAGTGTGGTATGAATGGGTTCCTTTTTATTGTAAGAAGTGTAAATCCCTCGGACATGGGGAACATGAGTGCACACGAGACAGGGACATGGGTCCGGCAACAAAATCAATCTATGCCGAGCCAAGTGCTGTAGACACACATATCATGTGATTGGAAAAGAACACAAATCGGGAGATAGAGGTTGTTACGGGGAGGATGCGCAGTAGAGACAAACTCCGACAAACCCGATGCGATCATAATCGCATCAAATGAGGAGCCAACCAACAACCCAATAATTACACCTGCTAGTGGAGAGAATGTGACATTTCGAAACGCAAGCTTGGGACACATAGAAGAACTAAAGGATCCAACCCACAAAATTCAAGCCGATTTCTCCAAAACTCTTTCCTTCCCTTAGAAGGGCAAGTTGAAGGATCACACATACCAGGGATGGTACGGGTGCGAAAAGGGGATGCTTGCAACAAGTATGGGGAGAGGTTTGCTCGGCCAACATCCCAAAACATGAAAATCTGCAGTTGGAATATGAGAGGGGTAAATGATCCTGCCAAACACAGGGAATTAAGAGACATATTTAGGAGGAATAAGGTGGATTTAATGGGGATCTTGGAAACTAGAGTGAAGCAACGAAAGCCGAGAGGATCTTTAATAAAACTTTCGGAGGTCGTGAAGGAGCCTTTAACTACTTATCACACCCAAATGGCGGAATTTGGGTAGTTTGGAGAAACACAATTAAGGTAACAGTGATACATACTACATCTCAATTTATACACTTGCAAAGTGCTTACTCGAGACAATATGATTGCATTCGATTGTACATTTGTGTATGGCTCAAACTACGGGGAAGAAAGGAAAAAATTATGGGAGGAGTTAAGTTCATGGGACATGCAGGATACACAGTGGATTCTCATGGGGGATTTTAATGTAGTTGCTCATACGAGAGGAAAGACTTCGGTAATAGCAACCCAAATATGGGTGCTATAGATGATTTTGCTACATTCTTGCATAATTGCTCATTAACCGACTCTGCATGCTACGGGAGCCTATTACACCTGGTGGAACAAGCAGGAGAATGGGGAAGTTGTTTGGTGCAAACTAGATAGGATGCTACAAAACCCGGCCATGCTCGACTCCACATCGATTTGTCAAGCCCATTTTGTTGAACCTGGACTCTCGGATCATGCTAGAATGGAGCTAATCATTGCTGAAAATAATAAGAGACCTCCCATGACCTTCAAATTCTTGAATACTTGGACAGAAAATCCCCAATTCCTTCATATTGTGCAAAAAGGGTGGAGAAAGTACGTAAGGGGCTGCCCTATGTATCGGATATACATGAAGTTGAAACCGATGAAAATATCTTTCAAAACATTACATCAACATGCCTACGAGTAATATAGAGGAGAAAATCACTGAGGCATCACTAGTGCTGGCAGAGTGCCAAAGGAAATTACAAGCAAATCCACTGGATGAGGGGCTTACATCCGAGGAAAAGGTGCTGTCAACCAAATTACTGCAGCTTCGACGAGTTGAGGAGTCAATTTTGCTGCAAAGATCCAAGGTACAACATATAAAGCTGGGGATTCAAACAATGCATATTTCTATGCCTGCTCGAAAGCTAAAATAGCAAAGAGCACAATATCTTGTTTGATGGATGACAATGGCAATATGGTTAATGATCCAAAGCAAGTAAAGAAAATGATACTTGGACTATTATGAGCAAGCTGCTGGGAACCTCTAAGAGCTCAATTAGTGTACCTCCGGAATTATTTGCTACAGGTAATACTTGTTCTAGCCGACAGCCGTTGTTACCTGGATAGCCTACCCACTGAGAAGGAAATTAAAGAAGCACTCTGGAGTATACATGACTTGAAGGCCCCTGGCCCCGATGGCTACAACTTTGTTTTTTACAAAAAGGCATGGGAAATAGTGGGAGGAGATATAAGCAAAGCGGTTGTGGATTTCTTCAACAATGGAAAAATGCTCAAAGCAATAAACTCCACCTTGATTACGCTAATTCCAAAAGTGGAGAATCCATCTTCCCCACGGGATTTCGGGCCTATTGCCTGCTGTAATGTGGTTTACAAGATCATATCAAAACTTCTCGTGATTAGAATGCAATCGGTGCTCCCACTCCTTGTTGGAAATGAGCAAAGTGCATTTGTGAAGGGGAGGTACATCCAAGATAGCATCCTACTAGCTCAAGAAATGGTGTGTAAGTACACTAGAAAGCAAATATCTCCGAGGGCCATGATCAAAGTGGATATAAAAAGGCATATGACTCGAGTGGAATGGGGATTCATTGCACGAGGTTATGAGAGGCCTTGGATTTAAGGAACACTTCACATCCATGATTATGACATGTATTTCAACCGCAACATTCTCTATAAACATTAATGGGAGTCACGAGGGCTGGATAAAGGGGAAAAGGGGCTGCGGCAAGGAGACCCCTTGTCTCCTTATATATTTGTATTATGCATGGAGGTTCTTAGCGAGAATGTGTCGGAATGCGATCAAGGAAAAAAGGTATATTTTCCATCCAAAAAGTAGGAGGTTGAATTTAACCCACTGATTTTCGCTGACGATCTCTTACTCTTTACGAGAGGAGATGCTCGCGGCCATTCAGTATGCTTTGGAGATTTTAAACACCTTTAGGGATTATTCATGACTAAAAGCAAATGCGCAAAAATCATGTATCTATTTTGGAGGGGTAAAAGAGCGGGAGCAGGAAATAATATTAGAGAGCACTCGGCTTTGCTAAAGGGGAAATGCCTTTCGAATACACGGGGTACCACTCTCTCCCACAAAAATCAGCTACACACAATGTAAGCCTCTTATCAATAAAATTACAGCACTATTGCAGCATTGGGCTACAAAGTCCCTATCCTACGCAGGCAGGAAGCAACTCATCGATGCGAGTCATATTTAGTATACAAAATTTTTGGAGCTCGGTGTTTATGCTACCCAAGCGGGTCCTTCACGAGGTGGATACTATCTGCGGCGGGTTTTTTGGAATGGAGAAGTAAGTAGAAAGGCTACAGCCCTTATCTCTTGAAGTTCAGTGTGTAGGAACTACAAGGAGGGAGGACTCAATTTCAAGGAGTTACTAAGCTGGAATAAAGCTCAAAGAATCAGGTTAGTGTGGAAATTGCATAATCGGGAAGGCGGTATATGGGGAGAGTGGGCAAGAGCTTACAAACTACAAAAGAGCTCAATTTGGCAACTGTTAGCAACTAGCAAAGATAGTTGGGGCTGAACAAATATACTTGAAAGACAGGGATGCAATAAGTGAGCTCATGGGAGGGCACGAAAATGTTATCGACTGGATGGAACAACGGAACGGGGAGGTAGACTCAAGGTGGGGGACATTTACAAAATACTGAAAAGAGGGGTGAGAACTTATCATTGGGTAGCAACAGTATGAGATCCATTATCTATGCCCGGGCATGCTTTCATAACCTGGATTGCTGCTCATGGGAGACTGTGGACTGAGGAAAGGAAAAGCTACTTACTGCACCAACAACCAGGTTCGTTGTTGGCTCTGCTCAAAAGGGGTTGAATCCTGTAACCACCTCTTTTTCAAATGTGATTTTAGCAATCAAATTTGGGTAGATATATTGCAATGGCTAGGGATCAAGCCTAGAAGCTGGACTCGGAAACATGAATTGAGTTGGTTTACAAAGAAGGTAAGGGGCAAAACGCCAAGAGTAAGAATATTGCGAAGCTCACGAGTCGTACTGCAATATACATGGTATGGCAAGCTAGAAACAATGTCAAATTTCGAGGTCAAATACCTAATGTACGGAACATTATACATAGGATCAAATATTCTATCCGTGTTAGGGCGAATATGCTAATGGGAGAGTCGGGCATAACCCTGTTGTAGCCGATGCCCTTGGGTATGCCCGGGTTTTCATGTAATTATATCTTACGTTTGGAGCAATGAAAGTATCACTTACCTTTGTTCCAAAAAAAAAAAAAAAAATTAATCATCCTAATTAATTCATAAAAATATAAAACGAGAAAAACAAAACTAAGTAGAAAATTAATAAATAACAAATATACAAAATTATATAATAAATTAAATCAAAAATCTGAAAAAAAGTAACCTAAAACCCAATAATAATTTTTGTATAGTTTTCCAGAAAAATTAAACAGAATTAAAAATAATAAAATAAAAATATAATCTTAAACAGAAAGTAAAACAAATAATAAACTGCACTAAATAAATGAGAAAATAAATAATTAAATTACCAGAATATTAGAAAAAAATCTAAAAAATTATCAAATCAGTTATAAAAACTAAGAAAATTAATACTAACAGATTAAAAAGATTCTAACTAAACCCTATCTACACACTATATAATGCCAATCTTTTCAAAAAGATGACAAGGCGGTCCGAGAGTGAATTTAGGAGTTTCATCCAATAAAAAAAGATAATTTATCATTGAAAAAAATAGGTTTCCACTCATATATGGACTCTTTTTTACTCCATGCCAAAATAATAATAATAATAATAATAATAATAATAATAATAATAATAATAATAATAATAATAATAATAATAATAATAATAATAATAAAAGATATCAAACTTTCTCTCTCTAGTCGAGAGCACCTCTCTGGAAGAGAGCTCACAAATGGCTAAAAGAGGAAGACCAAAGAAAGCTAAACAATCGAGGGCAAAAATTTCTAGATCGGAAATCAACAAAAGACTCCAAACAAGGAATCGAAGCGGGGTCTTGGTGGAAGACGCTATTATGGAGAATGATACGAGAGGTGAATGCGTGCGTCTCGGAGGTACGAGCTCCGAATCGGGGAGCCAAATCACCGGAAACAGCGACCCCGCACTGTCACCCCCACCTCGGACATATGCAGCGGTTGTTGCGAGATGAGGATAAAGCTGAAGAAGACGAGATGGAACTACACTATGAACCAACGACGGTGATTGAAGGGGTGGAGATTGCCCAAATCGAAGCGGCAGACATCCGGAGCGAGATTGAATTTTGGAAAGCGACTCTTGTGTGCTTTGCGTTGTGGGTGTAAATCCCCATACCCGAGTAATGGTTGGCTTCCTAAGAAGGATTTGGGGAGAACTTAGAATCGAACATATCTCTACCATGCACGATGGGATTTTCGTGGTCCGATTTGGATTGGTGGCTGAACGTGATTTGGTACTACGCCGAAGGCTTTATTTCTTTGACAAGAAGCCCCTAATCATGAAACCATGGAGCGAAGATGTCAAGCTTGATATGGATTTGATCAAACAATTACCCATCCGGGTTCAATTTCTGGATTAGGCTGCGAATATTGGGGAGCACCGAGCCTAAGTAAGCTAGGGAGTATTATTGGGAATCCGTTGAAGGCGGATAAGCAAACCAAAAGCAAATCAATGTTGGGATATACCGAGTACTTGTGGAAGTGCAGATTGATAAGAAATTACCTAAATATGTTGAATTCAAATTAGAAAAGGGGATCCTAGAGAAACAAAAGGTTGACTATGAATGGAAACCAGTCCAATGTAATCACTGCAAAATGTTTGGCCACTTGGAAGAGGACTATAGAAAGAAAAACAAGATCAAGCAAATTTGGGTGCCAAGGAAACCTCAACAAGAGAAAATTGCACGGATCGATGTCGAAGGCTTCCAGCCGAGTGAGAGGTGGGAAGCGTAGAAGCCTACCTGTAGTAGAACGACAGGAAGTTAATGCATCCCCATTTCAAATACTCGCAACAAATATATGAGGAAGAAGTGATGATCGAAGGTAATATCTCCCTTGTAGGGGAACCACCAACACAAATATGACTGTGGCAAGTCTGGAATGTTAGAGGGATGAACAAACCCTCTAAACAACATGAAATAAGGATGTTTATCCACTCCCAAAAGATTGGGATAATTGGTTTGATTGAAACAAAGATCCGAGACAGCTCCTACTTACATGTTTATAGGAATTTTGAAGGATGGGGTACGTATATAAACAATGAACATCACCCTAGAGGGAGAATTTGGGTCCTGTGGAATACTAATGAATATGATGTACAAATGGTTGATAGTACGAGATCAAATGGTGCACTACTGAAGTAGTTAGAATAGCGAATTTATCCAAGTTCTTCGTTACGTTTGTGTATGGTATGAATGATGCCACTGCTAGGGATTATTTGTGGGAAAAGATACGAGAGAATCAAGTTGATATTACATATCCTTTGGATTATTCTAGGGGATTTTAATGCCCCCTAAGGATAGAAGATAGGATTGGAGGATGTCCTGTTATAGAAGACGAAACAAAAGCATTCCAACTCGCTTACAAGATTGTGAGCTCTATGAGATGAAAAGTGTAGGGTGCTACTATACGTGGACCAACAAACAACAGCTAGAAGATAGAGTATACTCAAGAATAGACAGGGCTCTAATAAACCAAGCAGGGGTGTTGGAATGGAACAATGTACAAGCTGAGTAACTCCCTGCAGGGATATCGAGATCACTCCCCATAGTGGTCAAATTCTATGAGCTGGAACAAAGAAGGGAAGTCAATTCAGATTTTGTGATATGTGGATGGAGAGGTCGGAATTCGGAACCATACTAACTCAAAATTGGGACATAGGTCAAGATGGGAGATACATGCAGCGACTCACCGTTAACCTCAAACAGCTGAAAGGTAAGCTCAAATATCTTCATCGAAGTCAATTTGGCAATGTACATGGAAAAGTGGACTTGGTGAGAACTCAACTACTTGGACACCTAGAAAAAACTACAGAGTGATACCTTCAATACCACATTGATAGAGGAAGAGGGAAAACTTGCTAAGGAACTCCAAAATCTACTGGAAGCCTCTATCTCCCTTCTCAAATAGCAAACCAAATTACGAGTGGGTTGGGCTTGGAGATCAATGTTCAAAGGTTTTCTTTGCATATCTCAAACAAAGAAAACAACAAAAATTAATTCATTGGATTAATGACTTGGACCAAAACAGAATAGAAGGACTGGAGAATGTAGCAAAGCACATGGTGGAGTACTACCAAAATCTCATTAGAAGGCGGAATGAAAATCGACGACCAATAAACAAGGAGGTGTTTAAGCTTGGAAACACCCTCGGCCTTCAACAACAGATAAACCTTATTAAACCGAGTCACCGAACAAGAAGTCAAAGCAGCGAATGTTCAACATCTCTGAGAATAAATCCCCAGGACTCGACGGCTACTCCGGTGGGTTTTTCAAGAAGAATTGGGACATGGTGGGAGATTTAGTAACGAAAGCAATCCAAGAATTCTTTCAAACTAGACAACTCCCCAAACAAGTGTGAAGACTCGGACTATCGCTTAATACTTTTCGAGTTATGAAAAAGAAATCGGGTATAATGATTTCATACATGTAGAGTTTTGATTCCAAGGCATTCTCTGTGTCCTAGAAGCTTAGTTGGGTAAAATAGTATTTTCTCTAAGTAATACATCTTTCACTTATCATATTTATCGCTTTTCGTAGGCGACTCGAAAAGCGGTTCTTTATTCCGAGTCCATCCTCACTCGGATTAATCGCATTTTTGAATATACCGAGTATTCCACTTGTTTCTCACTCGAATCGACTTGTGGTTATTTGTTCTATTTCGTTATAGTCGGTATTCTTAGTTTATTTCATGCTTAGTCTATATCAAGTTAATCTTCTCTTATATTCGTTATCGAACTTGATTCTTCGCTTAGACTAAGTCGGATGGAATTCCGAGTATCATGGATATTAGACTCGGAAAATTTCATTTCATTTCGACTCGGATAATCTGTTGCTTAACTACTATAATTATTTTATTATCTGCATCTAATCTTGGGCCAAAGTATTCTATACTTTGAGAACCAAAATTGATTTACTTTTGTAGGTTATTCAATCGAGAATACGTTTTTCAAAATACAAAAGTAAGCGGCTTAGAACGTCAAATCACCAGCGAGACATGGCTTTTCACCTTCCCCTGCTCCAGTCCCGGAAGATTGTGTCGGAAGGCATGCGCTTCCATATCCGAAAACACTGGAACGCCAAGCTTAACGGTGGTTTTCACCTCATTTTTCAAGACACTACCGACGGTTTTAGGACTTCCAAGAGAGTTAAACCGTTGTCCAACGTTCATATTTCAACGGACACTTTCCGAGCACTCGGAAAGCCTCTATCAACGGTCACGAGAAGACTCTCGGTCGGCGAGATGAAGATAATGGCTACTCTGCTTGGTTATCTATAAATAGAAGCCACTTCACAAGACTTGAAGGTTGCCGAACATATTGTTTATACACATACTTGATAAAAGTTATTGTATTCACTTTCAATCTTCAACTTACAACTCCCACTCGTAATTCATTACTTTACGAGTTGTAAGGTCTTGTACTTAGTTACAAACTCTCTTCTTACATTCTTTGTAAGGTCCCTTGACTAAGTCTGTAAAGGTTAACTCGGCTTAGTTGTCCCCGGCTGTAAGGGTTATCTCAGCTAGGAAGTACTAGATCAGATAAGGGAACTTCGAGTCTAGGAAAACTTGTTTTGAGTTGTCTAAGGGAGCAACTCGGGTTCGATCAGTTCACGGTATTTTGTGGACTCAAAATAGTGGATTTGACTTCGTGTCCGGATTGACACGGGCCGTGGTTTTCTGCCCCAGGAGGGTTTCCACGTAAAATCTTAAGTGTTATCTTTCCGAGTTCATTCTAGACTCGGACTACTTTATTGCTCTTGTTTCTTCCGATTCATTGCTTTACGAGTCCAATCTTTTCGACCCTGTTGACGGACTCGGAATCTGTCTTTGTCCTTTTACGCGCTAAAGTGTGAGTTTTCACAAAGAATTTTCTATCACCCTATTCACCCCCTCTAGAGTGACTCGGACTCTCCCCGAGAAAACCTTCAAAGTGAATTGTACCAATCTGGTCATTATCCCAAAAGTCCAAACTCCATCAATTGCAGGTGAGTTCGGACCCATCTCATGCTTTGTAATACTACTCACAAATGCATATCTAAGATCATTTGTGCTAGACTGAGCGAGGTACTTCCTTCTATAATAAATATGTCCCGAGTGTGCTTTTGTTAAAGGAAGAGAACTTGTGCATAATGTGATGGCCTGTCAAGAAATTCTTAGAGGCTATACAAGGAAGCGAATTAGCCCTAGATGTGCAATGAAGATTGATCCGTGTAAGGCATACGACTCTATTTATTGGACATGTGTAGAGGAAGTCCTAGAGGGACTTTGCTTCCCAGCGAATTTACCAAATGGATTCTATCATGCCCGAAGTCCCCTGCATATACACTCTGGTATTTAATGGAGGAACGTTTGGGTTTTTGAAGGTGGTAGAGGGCTTAGACAGGGGTGATCCCATGTCCCCTATCCTATTTGTGACTCGTGATGGAATACTTCACACGCCTCATACAACAGTCGTGAAGAATAAATCTATAAAACTCTACCCTGGATGTAAACAGATGCAACTCACAGAGTTGTCCTTTGCGAATGATTTGCTAATTTTACGTAAAGCCGAGGAGACATCGCTTACAAATATCAAGAAGACATTTGAGGACTTCTCGGTCACCTCGGGGCTACACATAAATGAGTCCAAATCCCAAATTATATTTGGTGGAGTGGATGAAAGAACCACAACCAGGCTGTTACAAATTTCGGGATTTACTCTAGGCTCTCTCCCTTCAAATATTTAGGAGTACCCATTTCAACCTCAAGACTAACTACTTGGGACTCGCCAACTATTGGTGGACAAAATAACCGCAAAAATAACAACCTCGGAAGTCTAGGAACCTCTTCTATGCAGCTAGGGTGGTGCTGATCAACTCTGTGTTTATGAGGATAATATCTTTACGGGCGAATATCTTTGTTATTCCGCAGCAAACGATACATAAGGTAGACCAAATTTGTCGGAGCTTCTTATGGGATGCAGATTCAAAGAGCACAAAAATACCTTTTGTAGCATGGGAGACCATCTGCAAAAGAAAAAGAAGTGGAGGACTGGGGATCAAAGACTTAGCCAAATGGAACATAGCTCTTACAGGAAAACATATATGGGCTGTAAGCAACAAGAAGGATAACCTATGGGTCAAGTGGTTACACTCACACTACCTTAAGGGTACTAACTTATGGGATTATGCAACAACACAAGACATGTGTTGGTATTGGAGGAGAATATGCAACCTGAGGGATATATTTGAAACAGAATGCAAAAATCGAAATCCTAGTGCTAATACAAAATACACCCAGTAGGAACATTTGTGTACGAGATGATTGAGTACTAGTGTTTGGGGAACCCTTCCTAGAAGGTGGCCTCAAAACTAGATACTAGTAGGTTGTAAATGAGTTTCTTGTAGTAATGAAGTTCATAATAATAATAATAATAATAATAATAATAATAATAATAATAATAATAATAATAATAATAATAATAATAATAATTTTTAGAAAAATTAAACAAAATTAAAAATAATAAAATCAAAAAATAATCTTAAACAAAAAGTTAAATGAATAATAAAATGTACTAAATAAATGCGAAAATAAATAATTAAATTACCAAAATATTAAAACTATTTTATGGACTTAATAGCCTAAAAACCTAAAATAAAAATGAAAAAACTAAATTTATTAAATTATTAAATTAAAAACATGATTTAACCTAAATTAGTAAATAAGTCTAAAAAATTATCAAATCGGTTATATATTATAAAATTATCTAATATTAATATAAAAATTAAATAATAATTAATCATCCTAATTAATACATAAAAATATAAAACAGAAAAACAAAACTAAGTAGAAAATCAATAAATAACAAATATACAAAATTATATAATAAATTAAAAAAAACTGAAAAAATATAAACGTAACCTAAAGCCCAAAAATATTTTTTATATAGTTTTCCAAAAATATTAAACATAATTAAAAATAATTTATACTATATGTAATAGCAATCTTTTCAAAAAATTGACATGACGGTCTCGAGACTGAATTTAGGAGTTTTGTCCAATAAAAAAAAATTTTCATTGAAAAAATAGGTTTCCACTCATATATAGAGTCTTTTTTACTCCATGCCACAATAATAATAATAATAATAATAATAATAATAATAATAATAATAATAATAATAATAATAATAATAATATTATTATTATTATTATTATTATTATTATTATTATTATTATTATTATTATAAAAAAATTTATCATTAAAAAAAATAGATTTCCACTCATATATAGACTCTTTTTACTCCATGCCACAATAATAATAATAATAATAATAATAATAATAATAATATTATTATTATTATTATTATTATTATTATATAATTTTTCAGAAAAATTAAACAAAATTAAAAATAATAAAATAAAAAATAATCTTAAACAAAAAGTTAAATAAATAATAAAATTCTCTAAATAAATAGCAAATAAATAATTAAATTACCAAAATATTAAAACTATTTTCTGGACCTAATAGCCTAAAAACCTAAAATAAAAATGAAAAAACTAAATTATAAATTTATTAAATTAAAAACATGCTTTAACCTAAATTAGTAAAAAGTCTGAAAAATTATCAAATCAATTATATATTATAAAATTATCTAATCTTAATATAAAAATTAAATAATAATTAATCATCCTAATTAATTCATAAAAATATAAAACAGAAAATAAAAACAAAACTAAGTAGAAAATTAATAAATAACAAATATAAAAAATTATATAATAAATTAAATCAAAAATCTGAAAAATTTTAAAAGTAACCTAAAACCCAAAAATATTTTTTTTATAGTTTTCCAGAAAAATTAAAAAAATTAAAAAAATAAAATAAAAATATAATCTTAAACAGAAAGTAAAAAACTAATAAACTGCACTAAATAAATGAGAAAATAAATAATTAAATTACCAGAATATTAAAATTAGTTTTTGGACCTGAATATATCTTAAACACCTAAACTTAAAATGAAAAAGTAAATTTATAAATTTATTAAATTAAATACCTGCTTTAACCTAAGTTAGAAAAAAATCTAAAAAATTATCAAATTAGTTATAAAAACTAAGAAAATTAATACTAACATATTAAAAAGACTCTAACTAAATCCTATAAGAATATAAAAATAACATTAACTGAAAAAGACTATTTTTATTCTAACTTATAACAAACTCGACTAAAAAATAACAAAAACGAACAGACAAAGTAATATGAAAATTAATATATATTAAGACATAAAATAAAATTAATATATATAGTTGTTGTATTTATTTATTTAGGGTTTGGATTGTATATTAGCTCTAATTTATTTTTATGTATATTGATATGCAATATTGTTTTGGGTTTGAAATGTAATAATTTTGTCTAACATTATTAATTTATCACTGTTGATGGTGTTTTTTGACTTGGTACCATAAAATTATATTAGTTCAAAATATATTTATTATAAGAATTTTTAAAATTAAAATCAACTGGAACATGTTCTAAAAATAATATTTCAATATTTAACTATCCGAGGAAGCAGTTTGGTTATTACATTCATCTTATGTGCGAGAATGATTTAATAAATCTTAAGAAATCATAAATTAATATAATAAAAATATAACAACTACATATATACTTGATATTAATAATTAAAAATGCCTACAAGATAGAAAGTTATGATTCAAATATGTTGTGGAATAAAACATAATGAATAAAAAGTTAGAAATTATATTACTTCGGTTCAGTAATTTGTGGACTTTAAGTTCATAATTTGTGTTATGTTTAAAGGATTGCAAATTTAATATGTCAACTTCTATTAAGCCCATAGGACTTCGAATAAATTCATTTGTCTAATCTTTGCATAACATACAAATCATTTTTTTTTGTTACAAATACAGTTTATTTTAATTTCTTCCTAACGTGTCTATCCGTGACTTATTATTGACAAACATATTTTAATCATATCTTTTACTATTGTAAGTTTTCTAAATTGTTAAAAGATGAGTATTTGCCATCAAACCTCCCGCAATCTTGAAATAGAATTTCATTTTACTCTTATTATATTAATTAATTGAGAGGAAGAGTTGTGTCTAGAGGGAAGTAATTGGCTGTTAATCGAGTAAAATATGTATTTATAAAATCTCAATTGTATCAATATTTTTGCCCCATTGATTCACTATTAAAATCGTGATCAATTTTCAATATAAGTACAAAATACGGATGATTTTATTACCCTACGTCGCGAATTGATATATCATACCCTTTACTATGATACAAATTACCTATTATTGTTAAATCTATTTGGATCACTTCTATCATATAATATTTTTCAC
Organism: Talinum fruticosum; assembly: GCA_021018815.1. NCBI lineage: Eukaryota > Viridiplantae > Streptophyta > Magnoliopsida > Caryophyllales > Talinaceae > Talinum > Talinum fruticosum. The sequence continues at coordinate 8,745,686 of JAITYX010000004.1, read as the reverse complement.
TATTAATCTCAATATAAATAGTTGTTATATATTTAATTATCTTTGTGTGCAGAGGTAGGTAAGAATGGATAAATCATTATATTCACCTTATAATTTTAAAAAAATGAGATCCCATTATAGGTACATGTATACTTTTTAAGAGTTCGTGTAATATTTAAGTCAATGATGTTTTAGTAGGTTGGTTGCATATAAATATTTATCTAGGCGTCTATTAAGTTAAATTAGTATTGACTTTGTAGCGAGTTATGAGTTATAAGTTTGATATTCTTTTATTGATTTGATGTACTTTGTGTTGTAATATTAATTTATGACATAATTATATTTATTGTCATCTATAGGTCATCTAACTCAATATCTACCAATCATATATTATTCCTTTTCCTACTAATATTTACCTTTTGATACCCAAACATATTGTCACACTATTTTTATAACTCGTATGAGTTAGGATTATTTAAATTGTTTGATTCTTAGAGGGTCCGGCTTCTTAATATTTCAAATCACGAGTGTAATCTTAAAACCTTGATGATATTTTTTAACATTCTTTTTTATTTTAGATTATTTATTTATTCTTTTGAAATTTAGAATGATTGGAAGATTAATGTGTGCTTGGGCTCTAATGATTTTTATGTGTTGGGTTCGATAATTTTGATGAGTCACGAAAGCGTTTTCGTTATGAGGGGATAACATGTAAAAAGTGTTGTTGAAAGTGAAACCATTCAATAAAATCAAATGATCGAGAAAAAGAAACTCACAAATACAACATCGCTCCGTAATTCAATAATTTCTTAAGTTATGCATTGTACAACATTGCTTCTGTGCATAGCACGGGTCCGAACTAGTATTGAAAAATTGCATTCTGTGAAAAATAGGTTGCTCAATGACATGTCTTGTCTTATATTTAATCGATGGCATGTAAGATTGATTAAATCTACGCCTCTTAACCAATTTTGCTTCGAAAACTCTCCAAAAAACAATGCCAAAAGAAGGTGATAGGAACTTAAAGTTCTTTCATTATAGTGTTACTTCCCGAAAGAGAAGAAACACTATTACCTTACTGAAAGACCCATCAAGTGTTTGGTTTGAAGATAAATCGATAGTTTGTGACAAATTTGTTAATGATTTTTGCGTACAATTCACTACGAATAGTTGACCCTTTCTTCAACCAAGGCTGATAGCCAACAGAGGCAAGATCTTCTAAGAAGGTGTTTTTTCCTAACGAGATCAAAGTTGCACTTTTCCAAATAGATGCTGCTAAAACCCTGAGAACAAACATTTTTGGTCTGATATTTTTTTTTCAATGAAATTGAGAAATCATCTCATAACGAACATTATTGTTATGGTCCATAAATTTTACCAAAAGAGAAAAATTTTGAAAGAAGTTGATCATACATTTATTACATTGATTTCAAGAGTTGAAGATCCATTTTTGACTAACCATATTATTAGTCTTTGCAATACGTTCCATGAGATTATTGGCAAGGTCTTAGTCAATAGTTTTAGATCTTGTCTCAACACACTCATATCTCCTTTCTAAGGTGCCTTTGTGCCGGGTGGTAAATCCATGATAATATCTTGTTAACTCACAAGATTATGAATAAATTCAAAAATGCTAAAAGTAACGCAATTTGTATAGCCCTTAAACTAGATATAGAAAAAGCCTATGACAAAAACTGAGTGGGATTTTCTAATTGACTGTCTCACTTAGTTTTGGATCTCCAACTGAATGGCTTTCTTGGATTTTGGAAGGTATTTTAACTATTTATGTAGACACTTAAAAAGTGTATTGGTGTTTAATTATTAATTTATTTTTTGTGATAGCCTAATGGTGAAGCCTTAGTTTTCTTTTGTATGTTTGGAGTAAGACTGGATTGAAATAAAGTTCAATACCCTCATCCAACTAAGGGTGAGCAGAAAAATTGAGTACCTGGTTTCGGACTCGGACCTGGTTGGACTCGACGTGTCCAAACCCCGACTCGGTTAAGCCGGGTTCGGGACCAATTTTAATTTTCAGGACCCAATTGGAACCGGGTCCGGGACCGGGTATTAAAAGTTTGGAGCCGGACCCGGACTCGTTACCCGATCCATATATATATTTCTTAAAGAAAATATTATGCATAAAAATACAATATACTCTTCTTTGAGAAAACCTTAATTACTTGATTTTAATTTTTCAGCGTCCCTCAATCATCCTACCTAATCCTCATTGTTCTCGCTTCTCAAGTCTCTTTGTCTACTTTCACTCACTGCTCCCTCTTCATCAAAAAAATTAAAAATATTGGATAATCATAGGCCAAAAAGTTAGAAATATTGGATGATCATAGGGAAAAAAATTCAAAAAAAAAAAAAAAACAAAAAGTCGAAACTTTAAAAAAAACCGAAATTTTTAAAAAATTTTAAAAAAACAGAAAAGTGTGATGCGACAGGGTACCTGGACTTTCCGACTAGGACTATTACAGCATCCCATGCCTGAAAATCTGCACCGACTTTCTATGATAGGTTTTGGGCTCGGGTCAACTATTTGGTCTAGAGCCATGGTACGGTTTGTTCGAATGATTCTTTCTATTTATCCATCCCGAAAATTCCTCAAACCTTTCTAAAATAAAATAGTTTCTAAAAACGCTAGTTAAAAATAACTTTAAAAAAAATCAAAGGCTTATTTCTTAGGAAGCACATCTCCTTAAAATCATTGTGGCAAACACAGAGCACCTTGTGCAGGCCGTAGTTCTTACAGCTTTTTACTAAATTTTTGTTAATGATCAACCTAGTGATTTCAAACCAACTAGAGGTCTTAGACAAGATGAGCCTCTCTTTTCCTATCTGTTCCTTATTATTTGTGTGGGGATCTTAAACACTAATCTCATCTAAAGTAGGAAGATAAAAAGGAACAACGTTGGGATTAAGATCAACTTGAGGGGTGATTTAATTCTATGCCTTTTTTCGTAGACAATAGTTTACTTTTGTTCAAAGAAAAGGCTCAATCATTTTGTCATTTAAAAAAAAATCATGGATGATTTTTATGGCTTTTTCAGTTGGTTGATTAATTGTCATAAATCATCTATGAATTTTTCATCAATGCCTCGAGAAGGTATAAGGATATAACTTGAATTATATTTCATATTTCTATTAGTGAATCTCTGGGTAAGTATTTGGATTGCTCTTCCATTTATGCAAAAAGAAAAATCCCTCTATTTTATATTGTTGACAGAGTAGATGAAAAAATAGATCTTGGAAAGCAAACACCTTATCGGAAGCAGGAAGTGTGGTATGCACATGAATCAGTAGGCCATATATTCTTATGGAAATTATACCTTGATGGGATCCCTTTAAGGGGGAACCCTTGTCAAGAGAGGACTTGATATTGATCAAATTCACAGACTTTGTCGAAATGAGGAAGAAATAGTAGGCCATATGTTCTTTCATTTTCCTCTAAGTGCATCAAGTTTGGATTTGCAGCATGCCACAGGTGGATTGATATAAGAGAAAATCAAGCCATTTATTATGATGGGAAAACTCTCTTACAGTTCTAGAACTCCAATCTTCCGCCTGATCAACTAAAAAAATTGATATTCCTAAGGTGGAACGCATGGAAGGAGAAAAACACGATAATTTTCAAAAGTAAAGCCTTCAATGTTATCATACTTATGTTTAAATCTAAAAGATCATTTACAGAATGGAAAACCAAAATTGAGATACTCTCCAATGGATCTTTACGACACTCATTGCCAAGTTGAGGAAAAAAAATTCATCTCCAATGGATCTCAACGTTATCAGACTTATCAGATTTATGTTTAGACCTAAAAGATCATTTGCAGAATGGACAACCAAATTGAGATACTCTCCGATGAATCTCTATGACACTCATTGCCTAGTTGAGGAAAAGCAAAAATTCATCTCCAATGGATCTCAAGATTATCATACTTATCAGACATATGTTTAGACCTAAAAGATCATTTGCAGAATGAAAAACCAAATTAAGATACTCTCCAATGGATCTCTACGACACTCATTACCAAGTTCAGGAAAAGCAAAAATCTTGTTAGATGGGATAAGCCACCAAAAGAATATGTTAAACTCAATTTTGATATATCACTCAGTAATAGTAATGCAACTATAAGATTCATTATACGAGACTAAAATGGAAATTTGTTGCCATCAATAACTTCCAACCTTGGTTTTACATTTATATTTGTTGCTAAAGATAGCGTTCTAATATTTAGGCTACAAGAAGTACTTAAAGCTAGTCATCGGAAATTATGTATTGAAGGCGATAATAAAATCATTATTAATTGGATAAAAGTTAAGGTTAAGCCACCATGCAAGTCGAATTCATCATAAAAGATATCATCCTCCATATGAGTAAGTTTATTAGTTTTAGGATCCAATACATTTTTAAAAAGTCAATTACATTACATACTAGTTAACGCAGTTTAGTCATTCAATTATTACCCCAATTGATTGGACATCATGTTTGTTCCCCTCCCTTTGGACTATTTTTGCATATGATACTTTAGGTGGAACCCTTGTAAAAAAGATTGTCTAAATATGTCGTTCGTTACCATGTAACCTTTTACAAAAAAAAAAAAAAAATGAAATTCACATAAAATAAAATTAGTAGTTAGTTTAAGATACTCTGTACTTGGTGTACAATTTTCAACTCATTCAGGGAGAGCATTGGTAGAGATAACAATCTGAATTTTTGACTTTTGGTCAACCTCATGGACCAAAAACAAGCTTGAACATCTAAAGCATGTAATTTACACATGGTTATTTTATAATTACATTTTTTGTCTTCAATGATTTCACCATAACTTCAACTACATTATTCTCACAGATAACAAAAGAGACATATTGAAGCTTTACACACATGTATGCATCTTGTTAGTATATACCACGAACACAAAAGGCAAAGAGAGATTTGCCAGAAGTAAAGGCTGGATTAATAACTCCAGCGACATTAACCTTGTACCCATTCCCAACGAAAATGCATCCACTGCTAATAGACATGCCACCATACACAGTAGCACCGGTGTTATAGGACCACAAAATAGCACCCGTTTTGGCATCCATCGCATAGATTGGGCCTTGCCCATCAGCAGATCCAGCAAACACGACACCATTAGCCACCGAAACTGGTCCATTGGCAGAGGCATTGCTAGGATTCGCTGTGGACCACAGGATCCTCCCCGTGCTAGAGTCCATTCCCACCCACCCTCCAGCAGTTGTGGTTTGGGTAGATGGAAGGAGAGTGAACACCTTTCGGTTGCTGTTGGCTATGTTTGTGTAGACTCTCTTCTCATCTGTGGCTGCCCCCATGTACCCCCTCCAGCAAGTCCACCAGGCCCTGCCTCCTATACGTAAACATTTGCAAATTATCAATGCTAGTTAAGTATATTAGATGGTGCAGATTTGGTGTGGTTAGTCATGTAACTCATTAACCTAGTAGTTAGATTCAGCGGAGGGGTCACTTAGTTTGAAAGTCTTGTTGATTTTGGATGGTGTGCAGATCAAACTAAGTCGGGCTAATTTGAACTTGAGTTACGTTGAGTTCAGCACTTAAGCTGGGTTGGACTAATTTGAACTCGAGTCATGACTTGGTCTTCTATTGATTTTGTCTAATTAAGTAAAGAAATTAGGTAAAATTTGATCGAGCTAAAATGCTAAATCAGGCTACCTTCTTCTGGATATAGTTCGAGATAGTTTCAACTTCACCACTATAACTTTCATCTTATTTACTTGTGGTAAATTAAGTAATGCGATGGTGGTCAAGGATTCAGTGTTGAAACATACCGTGACCCATACAATCTGGCCATTGTCGCGATCAAGAGCCCAGGCGAATCCACTTTTCTGGACAGCCACAGCAAGGTCTCTCTTGGTTCCATTCACATACACACTCAACAACATTGGTGCTTCACCAAAATCAGCATCTGGGTTCGGTCCAACCGGGCAATTGGGTGTGGAAAGATCATTGCAAGCCAAGAACCAAACATCATACCCTCCCAATTGATGGAACCACTTGATCATCCCAGTGTCCAAGTCCAAGGCCAAAATCGATTCCGAGTGGACGTCAGGCCCAAGACATTGATCTGGATGCGTAGGAACCGTCTGGTTGTTTTCTCTTTCCTGACACTTCTGGACTTCCTCTGGGGCTGAATAGAGGTTCCCGGTGGCTATGAAGACGAGGTTTCTTTGTACATCAATTGGGGGACTACTTCCCCACACTGCTGCTCCAGCATATTCACCAAGTTTGCCTTGGTTGTCAGGGACCATGTAGGTTTGCCATAGGATTTTTCCTGTTCGGATGTCTAGTTTTGCAAAACTGCCTCTAAATGTGCAGCATTTGCCTATGTCTAGGAGCTCTTCCAGCGATGAAACTCCAATGTACAAGGCCCTGTTTGGCATGATAATATTGATTCAAGTTTAGGATCACTACTTCATGAAAAAGGGTGTGAACTATTTTGTTTGACCCATAGATGATCAATGATAGCAAGAGTAAATTTCTATTTTGTTCATAAATTTTACAAAAACTAGTGGTCAATTTTGCCAAACTGATTGGCCTGACTCGACAAGCATATTAAGCGAAGCCTAAACCCAACGAAAGCCTAGTAAAATTCGAATTTGAGCCAATTTTGACCCAGTCAAAATACGACACAAACTATAAACATAACCCCCCACAGCCCCCCAAAAAAAAACCATGCCTACTGATTCTCTTGTAAAATAAATAAATGAGCTCATCTGAACAAATTCAGGCAAAGTTATTCAACTTTACCCTTGCCTAAATAATCAAGACTAGTTTTGAGCTAAGCTTGAGCTTTGACCCGATTGAACTGATCTTGTCATATCAAGCTCAAGCCGAGCTTTGACGAAGCCTAGCCTGCCCAATTGGCTCATCAAGAAGGCTGCTACCAAACGAAGCTAACACATACTAGGATATAATATAAAGGCACAAAAATTCTTACCCTTTGTAGTAAGTACCGGACATAGCAATAAGGCTAGAAGGATGGTGATCAAGGGCAGTCATCCACACCAAATCTCCACTCTCCCGTTTGAGGGCCAAAACAACAGCCGGGCCATACAACCCAATGATCACCAAGTCGTCCCCGGCTATGGTGGGACTGGCCCTCGCCACCACCGTGTCCACATTGGTAATGATACCTGTAGCATTGAATCCGGTCAGCTCTTGCAGGCTTCTCTTCCAGACCAGCGAGCCATCAGATTCCCTGACAGCGTAAAAATTGCCATCCCAACTTGGAAAATAAAGGATGCCCTTAAAAATGACTGGTGTTGCTGTTATATCCCTTTCTGCGTCAAATCTCCATTCTAAACGTAGTTTTGACGCAGTTTTTGGGCTGATTTTTGTTTCTTGAGCAGCGTATCTCCGGTTATGAACATCTCCCCGTGGTTTAGCCACTGAGTTCCAGTAATCTTAGGACCCTGTACGTTCATGGTGTTAAAATTACAAGATATACATATACCTAAGCAAGGTATTCATGAAATATATATGAACTTACATTTAACATCCCTTAAGCTTCATAATTAAGTGGTATTTTTACTCTTATAATTTGAAAATGAACATTAAATCTGGTATATGAAGTTTCTATATTTATGGTGCCTAATTTTAAATGAGTTGAAAGAGTACTGAAAGACACTTACTGGATGTGATGATGAGACTGAAACTAGGATGATGAAGAAGAAGGTGAGAGATTGAAAGGCTTTGAGGATGAAAGGCTGGGCATGCCCTCGCAGGGCACCCATGATATTAATATATGCACTTACTGGATGTGATTATGAGCTAAAACTGGATATATATAGTAAACTGCTACCACATGAGATGTATTCTCAACCATATTATATTGCAGCTGACTTTCATTTGGATATTCTCATATATTATATTTCATCCAATCCAAATTGCTTAGCTATACATGCTATCTTACCGACAATGTGGTATCTGTTGACATGGTAGCAGCCTAATCTTGAAAACACAAGTTTAAATTTTTGAAAGTGTATTTGTTTAGAGAGTTTATCTTAAATACTTACGGTCTGCTGTTGCTATCATATCTTGATCAGAGGGACAACACAAGTTCAAAATTTTAAAAGCGTATTTGTTTAGAGAGTTTTACCTTAAATACTTACGGTTTTTAAAAGAAATTATATATATTTTCATCCTTATTTTGTCAAACATAAAAAGAAATAGTATTAAAACAAATTCCTAATAAGCAAACGATGCATAAAATACATTACTAATATTCAAATGGTTTTTTTTTAATGATAAAAGTTCAAGACCAACTAATAGCAGAGAGATAAGTTTAAATCAAACCCTAAATATCACATGACCCAATTAATAATCATAGCAAAATTATTAGATGGATCCTAAAACTCTGAAACTCAATTATTCAAAAATTGACGGAAATAATTGACTTAACTAGTAACGTCTATTCAAAAATAAGTACTAATAATTTCCAATACGACTATTTCATTCCTATAGCCAAACATGATCCCACTCCCTGGTTGAATTAGATTTTACTGCTCCATAATGAAAAATCTTTCCATGCACCCAAAAAGCAAAGGAATTTCTTCAGTACTAGTTAAACATACCACAATTTTTATACCATCATGTATACTTTTAGAAATTATATACATAACCCCTTTCTCTTTAGGCTCTGTTTGATTCATGGAAAATTGGGTGGAAAGAAAATTCAAAGGAAAAATAAAATGAGAAGGAAAAAAAGTTGAGAGAAACTGATTTTTTTCCCTTGTTTGGATTAGAGCAAAAATACAAGGAAAAAAACTGATTTTCCAACTAACATTTTTTCCATTGTTTGGAAATAGGAAAATTGATTGGAAAAATAAATAAAACCTAATCTAGTGAGTTTTTAACCTCATTAAAATATTATATACAAGCTCACATATCGGTAATGTAACTTAAGCATGACTAAACCAATCACCGACAACGTATAATAATCAATAAAAAATTACCGTCACGTTGAAAAAACCAAAAATCAAATTTGACAAGAAACTCATAACTGTTTTTAACATTGTAATCAAAAACCAAATTTGACAAGGAGCTCATAAATGTTTTTAACATTGTCATCAAAAACCAAATACTAGAATTAAATCTCTACAATCCCAAAAGTAACACCATACTATCCATCATCTCTCCAAATATTTTAAAAATCAACTATAAAATTTACAATCCATAACGAGATAAAATGTTAACAAATTAGATAACATCATTGCCAAATTTCACTTTCAACCACAATGCATGATGAGCACTTGGGCGGGCAAGGAAAGCTCTAGCTGAGTTGGGATCCGCTGAAAGAGCTTGATAGACCTTCATTTGAGATATGTCGCTCGGACCATCAACCTATTAACCCAAGAAAGCATTAGAAACAAAATTATATATAGAATCATGTCACAAACTAATTTTTTACCTTCGTAATTGCATCATACAATTGTTCTTCGGTATATTGGCCACAACTTGGTCTTTTGATGAAGGTTCACATGAAGATTCTTCATTAGGAGCACCATCACTTGAAGTTGGTTCTTTTCTCCATTGCTTTTGCCTTTCTTTCGGTCCAGCCGCATTACTTCCGGTTGCTCTATCTTTCCCAAACAAAAGGTCCAACTTATAAAAGTTCTTCACGGGTTTGAAGCAAAATGTATTCGTTGTTGGATTTGCCTACAAAAATTAACAGATGCTTTGAAATAAGGAAATATTTTGTGACAGAATTATTGCATTGTTTCCCTTCCAAGCTGAAATAAGCGAAATGAATAATATGAACCTTTCCTATGATCTTTCAAATTTGAGTATTTATCTTCTTTGTCGAATTGTATTCCAAGAAACAGAATTCTGATTTCTTATCCTATAGGCAAGATGTTATAATACATGACAAATCGAAACAGAATGCCTTATTATCACAATCGGTATTCGGACTATTGTATAATACATGATAAATTGATAAATGAAACCAGTATAACAAACTTTGAGAGATCATAACATTGCTCCTGCAACTGCAAATCATTGATCATACACTCATGGCGAGTCCCAGGCTTAAGATTAGCGGTACGAGCCGATTAATACATCATCTATCCCCCACAAGCTGCCATGCTAAACTATTTTTCCATTTTAATTTCAGTGATGGTGCAACTGGAGATGATAAAAAGTAAGTCCGGCTACAAAAATCCATGCTTCTAGATAAGACAAGTGTATTCATAATTTTCAAACTTTATCTTATAATTATTGAGTTTAATTTCCAAACTTAACGAGTGCACGTGATAGTTTAATTTCCAAATTTCCAAACTTAATTTCCAATCTATAAGCAAAGATAAAAGATTAAGAAGATAAACAATAGTGCATTATGGGAAAGAAAAATACGTACCAAAAGGTAAGACTCCCATACATCCGGTGCCGCCTCAATTATCCGTGTCGATTCATTGAAACCAAACCCACTTTGGTGCAAAAGTTTTTGAGCATCAGCATGCTTTTTTTCAACGTTTTTAGCCTATTTTTAACATTCAAAACAGAAAATCCCAATTTGTTGCACTTCGACCCTACTAATTTAGCAACATCCGAAAAAGTTGTACTAGTGAAAGTACTACCAATTTTTGACCCTTCTCCATTTGCTCCAAGAGTCCATCCATTAAAATTATATCCATTTCGTCGAACCATGTAAGATTCTTCTTTCCACAAGTTGTTATGCTTCCTTCCTCCTCAATGTCACATTCATCCTATAATCAAAAGAGACAAGACTAGTTAGGAAACAAGATAAATAACTCTTGACCGACCAAGAACTTAAACAAAGAATTCAAAAGGGAATTATAACATACCGAGCATTACAACCACTATTATAATCCCTCCACATCGCATTGGCTAGACCAGCTCTAAATTCTTCCATTTCTCTATTCTCACTTGTTGAATTTGAAGGACATATATCATATGATTGGTTTAAATTAAGTAGTTCCGGATCAACTTGCTCTATAAGCTCTATATCCGGATCAACAACCATCAAATAATTATGTAATATGCATCCAGCAAGCACAACATTAGCCTCGTGTTTGTGCCAAGTAGAAAGGTTCACTTCCACTAGCTAACATTGCAAATCTCTTCTTTAAAACACCAAAGGCCTTTTCAGTTGCATTTAGAAGAGAAGAATGTCGATGGTTAAATATCTCTATAGCATTTTGCGGAGGAAGAACATCATATTCTTTCAAATGATATCTTGTTTTCCGATATGGAGTTAAGAACCCACGTCTTAGTTGATATCCTAAATCAACCAAATAATATCTTCCACCAGGCACTTCCAACCTATCAATTCTATTTTCGAGTGTACTCGTTAAGAACTCTCGAATCAAAAGCGAACCCTTCCCAACCTGGTAATACATATGTGAACTTCAAATCAAAGCCACAAGCTGCAAGAACATTCATAGTATGATATTGTTTTCGTCCTCTATATCTTTGAACTACATCACTTGGTACTTTGACACGAAAATGTGACCCATCAATTACACCAATACAATCCTTAAAATAAGGAAAAAACCTTGAGCTATTTGCAATCTCTGAAGGACATTCTGATCCATCCGGTTGCTTCAAAAATATCCTTTCTAAGGAAACGATGGCCCTTAAGACATTATGGAAGTGTCTACTAACTGTTTCACTAGAACGCCAATAATCCAATTTCACAGAATAATTTCTCCTATTATGTCCAATAATATGAAGAAATTTGGCAACTTGTTCCTCAACTGAACTAGAATAGGTGTCCCTTAATCTCCCCGAATCACGTAATAAGCACACTAACCTAGCAAATGCATCCTTACCCATGCGAAACTCATTACAACAATCTCGATCTTTTTTAGTGTTAGCCTACTAAGAAAAAATTGACGATGACTATCCCCTTCACCATCCTTAGGAATTGGCCTATCAACATAATTATCAAGAAATGCTAGAGACACTAGGCTAGCCGCATAGGCACCATAAACAGCAACACTAGCTCTCGTCCATTTTCTAAGCTTGTTCCATTCCTCATCAATCTATTTAAAAAATACAATCAAACTAAATAAGAAAAGCGACAAAAGACAACTACAAACCAATATATATATTCAAAGCTTATTGCACAGATTACATAGTTAGCAAATCGGACTAACTTGTATGGTTATTATGTCAACAACTCTCATATATTAGTAGACTATCAAACTGGGACAATAGGGAACTTTTTTTTGGGGGGTCTCAAGAAAAGGAACAGTAAGAAGCATACTTGGTTAACGATCGGTTGATGCAATATAACATTGATGGACTAATACCAAAAGTATGTAATTTAATTTGCTCATTTGTAGTCAATTTAAACAATGTAATAGCTCTAGTATGGTCCTTATCAAATATCAAAAGAAAATAATATTATATATATAATTGTTCATGTATGAATATTAGAGTTGTTAATGTCTTTATTTTCTTTTGTAATTCTTTTATTCTTTTATTTTTTAATTTTTGGTTAAAGAAGGTGACATCTTTGGTTGTCTTTTTTTTTTTTTAGGTATTTATGTCTTTTAGATTACTTTTAGATTAGTCTTGTAAGTAATATATTAATATTTTAGTATTTATGTTTTTTCATAATTTTTGAATGGAAAATCTTGTGATCTTAGCACATTAGGATTAAGAAAAATTTTACAATGATATAAGAATCACTGCTGGAAATCAAACCTAAAAAATGTGAGCTATTTTACACCTTTGGGGTTGTTTTTATTCCTTGTGGGTTTGACAAGGTATCTATTATTGATCTTGGTTAATATAGGAGTTCTTACATCGGGTGCTCGGGGATACTGTTTACGGTGTCTATGACCACCTTGTCAACTAAAAAAACAAAACCAGACACGACTTAGCATGTGGAATCATTATTATGATTGGCTTAAGCTTTAGAATGGAAAGTAGAGGTCGAAGTTCGAGTTTGCAAAATGTTAAGTGTTGGGAGGTGATCTGAAATAGTGAAGTGCTTATGTGAGTTTGTACTTTTTTTTTGTTTATAATTTATTTTGGTGACTCTAACATTTGTTTCTCCATGATCTAACTTGGAATTTGCGAGTGAGATGTATCATAGCAACCAAAGATATCTTGCCCACTTTGCTTAAGCTACTTGGAATGGCTGGTTATGTTAGAATACATTCTTGACAACGACAACACATTTATCTAGGGGCTTTACTACGAGTCCATGGAAAGACTTGACCCTCGTGAATACTATTATGATCATGGCAATTGAACAAATAAACTAGCCTCTCAGCAAGAGCAATTAAGCTTCAAACGGTTCCAATCAACACAATAAAGAAATTGGTTTCGTTCCCATGAAAATTGCCAGCAGAATACGGAATACAAGTTTATAAAATATGGAATAAACTTAAGCAACACATTTCCATCTTTTGGGTAATTTTCACAAACACCTTGCGTGCAAACTCACCCAAAGCTAATGCTACAACAATTTAAGATTCTTCCAATGGATGTTAAGTGCATAATCGCTAATTTGAGCGAGTGAAAAAGGCACCCGAAATTAAAACCCTAGGCACCGAGAAATTCGAAATCAACATGGACAATCAACCCAGAAATTCAATACTCCAAAAGATTATAATTAAACCCATAAAATCAAAAACTAGAAAGCAAAGGATAGAGATATAGAAACCTGCTCGGATTCTTCATCGGCGTTATCGAGTGGATTCGAGAGGCTTCGCCATGCCCCGAAAATTGAAGCTGGAGTTTCATCCTCATCACCATCTATCCGAGACTCGTCAATCGGTTTTCGCTTCAAACTCTTTCGAGTAGATGAATCTAATGACACTGGACACCTGGGGAGGAGTTCAAGGGTAATTTTGGGTGATATGAAGGAAGCGAATAATCACCCTCGATCTGTGATGGGTGTATTGGACACTTGAGAAAGGATTTATTAGCGCGATTCCCTGATGAAATCGAAGGGTTTTGGTTCGAAGCCATTGAGAATCAGAAAGCTAGGGTTAGAGATGGGGAGCGAAAGAGAGGAGAGAGAGGAGGGAGCAAGGGACGACGTTCATCGGGCTCATAGGCGCATTTCTTTTCTTTGTTTTCCTGACTTTTTCCTTCCGATTTTGGAAAGAAAGTTTTTAAGTAAATTTTTTCAAATTTTCCATTTTATTTTCCATCAGATTTTTTTCCTTCTAATTTTCTTTAATTCAAACACTAGAAAGAAAATTACTTTCCCAATTTATTTTTTTCCAACCTATTTTCCTTGAATCAAACAAAGCCTTAAAGCTTTCTCAAATAATTTTACATAAAAGAAATATTGCCTCAAACTAATCCAAATATAAATATAGGTCTTGTTTCATTTATTTGTAAGATTGCAAGTTGTAAGGAGTCGTCGAAGCGTAAGGAATTGTAAGTAGATGTAAGATTGTAAACTAACCATGTTCCATTTAGGTTTAACTTACAACCTTACGAGTTCCTTACAACTGCCTACAGCTCCTTAGAGTTCCTTACAACTTTTTATAACTAACTTTATAACTTATAATTGCTTACAATTCCTTATAACTTTTTATAAATAACTTTACAACTATCTTACAACGACTTACGGTTACTTACAACTACTTACAAGTACTTACAAATGCTTAGAGCTTTACAACTCCTTACAACTTGTAGGTAAATATGTAAGGACTAACCTTAGTAGTGCGGAAGCAAATGGATCGATTGCCGATCGATAACCCACAAACGAATTCCCGTATCACAAACACGCCGATTCTGGTTGTACTCCGAAATCCGGATCTACCGGTGTCACTCGGAATAGTATGACCGGCGGCTACTAGAGTCGCTGGAAGCAGCTCACGTCTCAAACTTGAACGCCCTAAGATGGTGGGTCTAACCGTGAGAGAGAGTTGAGGATTTCTAGGGAAAATGCGAGAGAAGCAACGAATCGTTGTGTGCGTCGTTCTCGCATGTATCTCTATATATTCCATATCCAGATTAAATAGGAGCATTCGCTCTATCCTAGGAGTTGGGAAATTGAGTCTATCTCAACTTCATTAATCGTGCACTTATCCAGGAACCTTTCTCGGATAAGAAGGGAGACCGATTAAGTGGAAATTAATGCGCCTAAGTGGCCGTTTTATGAACCTCGTCCAACAGCTCCCACCCGGCCACGTAGGCCTTAAAATAAAAACTCTAATCCTTCACATCTCCTCACGTTTCATACCGGGAATGAAGCTTGCAACCAAAAAAAAAAATCAGTAGTGTCATATTAAGTCACCATCTAACTAACATGACACTTTCATAAGGACAACGCCCCAAACCATTCGAAAACATCACCTGTGGCATATATGATCCCTTTATGCCTACTAATATATCATATGATTATATTTTGAATATAATCGCCCGGGCTGATATGGTGAATATGAAATGGTTTTCCTTAGCCACTCATGATGTTACATCTCGGTAAGATTGCTTTCCTAATGTATTCCATTGAGTCTGTATACTTCCATAACTCTTGGAGTGTACATTAAAGTAGCAACATCTAACTTAGATTTCACATCATAGTCCTAAGTCAAAGGGAATTTTATTTTGAAACAATAATGTTTCGGGATCACACAGATGACAAGGAAGGGAAACTATTGTCACTCCACAAGGTCGTCTTTTAGCACACACGGTATGAAGTGTGTGTTATGATATAACTCCCACTAAGGTGAGCCTGACACTTTTATATCATATGAATTACAAGTCCAAGTTTTTCCCAAAACCGACTTGAGTCACTGGATTAGCACACTCAACGTAATCCCGACACTTAAATTCGGCTCAAAGGCTTCAATATAAGGTTGTGTTATATTCGATTTTTATTAAATCTCATCTTAGACTTACTAAGGCGACTATTCATGTATATTTTTCATGCTATCTCGAGTATGAAAAATTAATCAATATTGCACACGTAGTGTCAATATGATTTTAGTCTCATCCTAACCGCTACTCAAGCGTTAGTGTTGATTATACTGTGTAATAAGATAATCGAAGCCTAGTGACATTCGAGATGTGCCAAATCATGCAACCAAAAATTTATGAACATTCAAAGAAAGAGAAACACCAATCTTTATTTCAATGAAAAGTTTCATCTAAATGTATGTCCAAAACCAAAAATACAAGATGTTTCAAATGACTAAACTCTATGAAGACCTAAACTCATCATATGAGTTTTGAACACATCTCTAGGAGTTGGTTTAGTCAAAGGATCAGCGATCATCTTGTTAGTAGATAAATATTTAACAACAATCTCTTTCAACTTTATAGCGTCCCTCACAAAGTGATAACGCTTTTTAATATGCTTAGCCTTCCTGTGAAACTTAGGATCCTTAGCATATTGAATGGCGATAGCTTTATCGCACCACATCTCGATAGGATCGTCAACTCTTGGAGAAAGGTTGACATCCTGGAGAAAACTCCTTAGCCATATTGCCTCCTGAGCGGCAAGGCAACTAGCGACATATTCTGCTTCCATAGTTGACGAGCTATGCGGTCTTGCTTCTTCTTGCACCAAGATATGGCTCCCTACCAAGGGTAAAACGTATCCCGAGGTTGACTTGGACTCATCCAGGTCACCACCCCAATTTGCATCCGAGCATCCCCTCGGTTTTAGGTCTCCTCCTTGATAACAAAGTACCAAGTCGGTAGTTCCACGAAGATAGCTCATTATTCTTTTGACGACTTGCCGGTGAGCGGGTCCCGGGTTGTTTTGGTAACGACTAACCAATCCAACCGCAAAACAAATGTCAGCTGTGTACATAACATGACATACATTAAGCTTCCTATCGCACTAGCGTAGGGAACACTACTCATATTCCGCTTTTCTTTATACTGTTTTAGGACATTGCTCATGACTCAAAATAAGAACCTTATCGACTGGAGTGTCAATGGGTTTGGGATTTTGCATCCGAAAACGTTCCCGGACTTTCTCGATATATGCCTTCGACATAAACCAAGAAGTTTTTAGAACGGTTCCTGATTATTTCCACACCAAAGACATACTTGGCTTCACCCATGCCTTTCATCTCGAAGACGAAAGACAACCACTTCTTAGTAGCGTTGATCATTTCCGAGGTTGTTTCCAGCTAGTAGTATGTCATCAACGTACAATGTAAGGAACATAATCCCTATTTTCGTCCTTTTGACATATACACAATGGTCTTTTGAAACCATGGTTAAGCCATACGAAGTAATAGCTTCATGGAATCTAAAGTACCATGATCCGGAAGACTGTTTAAGACCATATATAGATCTTTTAAGACGACAACTTTGTCCTCTTGTCCTTTTGATACAAAACCAATAGGTTCATCCATATAAATCTCCTCCTCTAGATTACCATTGAGGAAGGCAGTCTTTAATCCATTTGGACTAACTCCAAGTCCGAATGAGCAACCGAGGGCTAGAAGTAGGCGAATAGAGGTCATTCTCACCACAGGAGAAAAAGTCTCTTCATAATCTACACCTTCAACTTGTGTAAAACCTTTCACCACTAATTAGGCCTTGAACTTATCAATTGATCCATCTGCTCGACGTTTAACCTTGAAAACCCACTTGTTTCCAATTGCCTTACGTTTGGGAGGAAGATCAACCAGTTCCCAAACTTCATTCTTTACCATTGAGTCCAACTCATCTCTCATAGCTTCCATCCATTCTGTATGGTTTGGTGAGTTTATAGCCTCTTCATAAGAGGTTGGCTTTTCTATTTCCAAAGGCATGCAAAAGAAGATATCCTCTTCGATTTGAAAAAATCGTCGAGGAACTTTTCCTCTTTTGCTCCTTCGAATAATTTTAGGACTTGGTTCTTTTGTCCGACTAGGCCCAGGATCCCTCCCCATTTTCCTTTGAGGTGTGGGACTCGAGTAATAGGAGAATCTCTCACACTAATCCCTTGGGATGTGGATGACGGTTCTCGAGAAGGAGGACTCGACCTCGTGATTAGGAACCGGAGATTGAGGACGTTCCTCGTTCTCTTGTTGGATCTCCTGTGTAGACACATTTCCATCATTAGAGATGGTAGGGTGCCTCTCCCCCACTATCTCTATTGTCTAGTGGAAAGCTATTATCCTCGGTGACATGACGAGTGTACAAATCCTCCCCTCATCGAGAGATAATTGTTGTAACTCATACAACTCTAAGTCCTTCTTAATTTCACCAATACTTGGGAACTCATCCTCAAGAAAATCGATATTTCGGGATTCTATTTCCTTCATGCCGCCAGTTGGATGTTCTCCATACATGACATATCCTTTTGAATTTTACGGATACACGATGAACACCATTTTTGTACGTCTAGGACCAATTTTTCCATGTTGATGAGTTGGGTTGTGCACATAGCCATCCGAACCCCACGGGTGTAAATGGTTCAAGATGGGCTTTCTACCATTCCATAACTCATATGGAGTGATTGGAACACTCTTACTAGGCACTCGGTTCGGGATGTAAGTTGCCGTAAGCAATGCATCCCCCAAAACTAATTGGCAAATTAGCTTGGGCCATCATTGTCCTGACCATGTCAAGTAATGTTCGGTTTCGTCGCTCGGCAACTCCATTTTGTTGAGGAGTGCCTGGAATCGTAAGTTGCATGCGTATGCCCTTTTCCTCACAAAACCCTTTGAACATATCGAAAGGTATTCACGAGCACGATCGGTGCGAAGAGACTTCACTCTACACTCCAATCTGTTTTCTACTTCCGCTACGAAGCGTTTGAACACATCTAAAGCTTCATAACGATGTGATAAAAGGTACACATACCCATATCGTGAATAGTCGTCTATCAAAGTAAGAAAATAACTAGCACCATGACGTGCTTTGACATTCATAGGTCCACATATGTCGGAGTGAATAAGTTCTAAGGGATGTGACGCCCTAGAAGCCTTACCGAAAGGCTTCTTGATCGCCTTACCGGCTAAGCATAGGTCACATCCAGGCAACCTAACCTTAGTGAGCCGGTCTAGAAGACCTTTTTTGCTAGTCTAGTCATTCTATCTTGGCCAATATGACCAAGTCTTGCATGCCATTTAATAGATTCGAATTGGAATCAACAAATGAAACTAATGCGAGAATTATTGTAGCAAAAGTCTAAATCCAAAATAGGGAAATTGTTTTGAAAACTTGCATGGCCAAAAAATTGCCACCATAATAAATCTCTAAACCATCTTCTTTTGAAACAAACTGAAAACTTACTTTAACTAAGAAGACAAAAGAAACAAGGGAACATTGCATCCTAGGCGCATAGAGAGCATATAGTAGAAGTAACTTATTTCCTCCACGTAGCTTGAGCTGATACGTTCCCAGACCGAAAACGTCTTCAATTGTGCCATTCACTAATGTCACGGTTTGTATACCCACCGAATAAGGGTGAAACTCTACAAACCCAGCTCGGTCTTGAACTATGTGCTTACTTGCTCCCGAGTCTACAATTCAATTAGGAAGAGAGTTAGCAACTAATGTATGGGAACAAACAAATAATTCAGAGACTTTAATGGAGGGGGTCACCTTTTGAGGCTCGGGACAATCCCTAGCATAGTGACCCTTCTTTCTACAATTATAACATTTCACACGTGCCATAACTTTCTCTTTGTTGCCCTTAGCCTTATCTTTGTTTCTTGGCATTTCCACCGTAGGCCCGGGTTTCTTAAAGGGATGAGAACTTTTCTTTTCCCTCGTTTAAACTTCTTGCCCTTAGGTTTGTTTCCTTTAGCAACTAATGCAGCGGGAATAGGAGCAAGAGCATGTGACTTCATGCGATCCTCTTCAAATTCGAGATGACGAACAATATCGTCCACGATCCGGAGGTGATCACTATGCACCATCGGAGTCTTAAAGGTTTTCCAATGATCCTCGGATGGGATAGCACGAATCACATTCGTGACTTGATCACGCTAAGAGATCTTGATCCCTCCAACCTTAAGATCACGAACCATTGCACTCAATATTCGTATGTGTTCGATTATACTATGCTCCAGGCCAAAAGTTTATTGCATCCACGTAAGATGCAATTGATGGAGCTTAGTAGCGAAGTTTACTCGAACTTGATCTTAAGTTGATCCCACATGTCTTTAGCTGTGGGATAGTTCTCGAACTCACCGATTAAGTCATCATGCATAAGGTTCAATAGGGCATACCACGTCGAGCGGTCCTTTTGAACCACTCCGATATGCTTTCAAATCCTTCCGATCTTGTGTAGAACTAGTGTCAACATCTTTGTCATCTTTATCCTTAGTACCGGGGGATACATTTTGGCGATCAAAAACTCTAGCAGTTCACATTCATTCGGAAGGAACTTAACCCTCCCATGCCAAATGTCATAGTTGGACCCCACCAACTTTTCGGTAGAGGCCATATTAGTCATAGGTTTCGTTGCCATATCTACAAGTAAAATTGGACATTTAGGCACATCTTAAAAAACAATTAAATTTTCACAAACTTCATCATTCAAGTCATATGATCGAAAATTTTGCTAAGCTCATAATAATCACATATTGAATGAACTAGAAATTTTTAGAAAAAATTAATTGACACTTTAATTTCATAGAAAACAAATTCATATGCGTTAAACGAATTAACATTGAACTTTACACACCACAAAGGTGGTTAAGATGTAAAACTAATTTAAAAAAAAATTTGTACGTGATATTATTAATTCATATGAAATATATTCACATTAATTCTAAAAACTAATCTATAGATAATATCACTTAACTCATATTATATAAAAAAACTAATTTTATAATTAATATGAGTTCATGAAACAAATTCATATATATGTATAGCATGTAAAGCAAAGATATTGCTTTTTATAAAACTAATTTAACAATACTATATTAAACATATTTATATAATGTTCATGCTAATTGTCCACTTTAAAATATGTAATACGAAATTACACATATTAAACAAATAACATGCCAAAAACGAAAATAATTACACAAAATTATAAAACTAATTTAACAACACTATATTAAACATATTTATATAATGTTCATGCTAATTGTCCACTTTAAAACATGTAATACGAAATTACACATATTAAACAAATAACACAATTATGTAATTTACATAATATGAAACAGATTCATAAAATTAATTGATTAAAATAACTTACACAAAATTATAAAATAATATTAATATTAATTTAAATTTGTACAAAATAAAAAAATTAAAATTTACGTACTAAACGTATTAGATTATCAACATGCTAATTGATTTAATTAATAAAGTGGACCATGTACCGAAGACGTGTGCCTCGGAAAGAAAAAACAGGGGACCAGGAAAAAATGAAAAAGCCTCGGGAACGAAAAACAAATTAACCGGGTTTGTGGTAAAATTATTCAAAGAAGCACGCTTGCCCTTGATTTCTCACGCCAGCCTGTCCCCTTTCATTTATACTCACACAGTTTTATTTTTTATCCGAGAGAATTTCTCTCTATTCTCTCTCCCTCTCGGTCTCTCTGTCCTCTCTCCCTCTCTTCTCCGTGAGTAGCCATGGCTATGGGAGGAAGGCCTCGACCTAACTCCATGATATCCGGCGACATCAAGCAAAGCCATGACCTTACTTTTCGTTTTACGGCGTCCCAAAAATACCCAAATGATGTAATTCCGCCCTTCTCCGCCGAGCCAAAAACGAGACCCACAAGCCTCGTCCTTCCTTTTTCGACGAAAATACCACCGCCATGGTATAGATCAGCCACCAAGCAACCAATTAACACCGGTCTTGAGCGGTGGAAGTGACGGCGCCGGGGCTGTTTTTGTAAAAAAGAACTCGATGGACATAGGTCGGCGTTGGAGAAGCTTAAAGAGAGGAAGAACTAATCTTTGCGGCGGTCTCTCTCCGGCGGTCCGATGGGTTAGTCCGATAACTACTCTTCTTTTACCTTTTTTTTATTTGCACCATTGAGGCCGGAGGGGTGGACGGATGTGGTCCGCCACGAGGCTGTCCACGGTAGGGGATTTCGAAAGAGAGTTCGAGTCGGGGGTTTAACGCGGTCTTAGTTAAACGGGGATTAAAATTTATACTTAACAAATTATGCGGCCTAAACTAATCGGGCTAATAACTAATTGGGGCTAGGAACTAGCAATCCAAAGCTACGATACCACTTGTAGGTAAATATGTAAGGACTAACCTTAGTTGTACGGAAGCAAATGGATCGATTGCCGATCGATAGCCCACAAACGAATTCCCACATCACGAACACGCCGATTCCGGTTGTACTCCGAAATTCGGATCTACCAGTGTCACCCGAGAATAGTATGACCGGCGGCTACTAGAGTCGCCGGAAGCAGCTCACGTCTCAAACCCGAACACCCTAAGATGGTGGGTCTAACCGTGAGAGAGAGTCGAGGATTTCTAGGGAAAATGCGAGAGAAGCAACGAATGTTGTGTGTGTCGTTCTCGCATGTATCTCTGTATATTCCATATCCAGATTAAATAGGAGCATTCATCTGTTATCCCCGAGTTGGGAAGTTGAGTTTATCTCAACTTCATTAACCGTGCACTTATCCAGGAACCTTTCCTGGATAAGAAGGAGATTGATTAAGTGGAAATTAAGCTGGCCTAAGTGACCGTTTTATGAACCTCGTCCAACATAACTAAATGAAAAAGAGGGTCTAATAGTATCGATCTTATTTGCAAGACAACATTGTCGTGTCTTCAATCCGATACAGTATACTAATTTTTGTAGAATACCAAGTAGTATAATCTTTGGTGAGAATGATGAATGAGTGTTCTTGATTTGTTTATTAAGGTCTTTCCTTTGTGGAACAAATCGCTAATTAGTACACGAAATGACCCTCATTCATGAATCTACGGATAACATTATCCATGGACCATGAATTCTAATTAAACGTTATTGATTGCTTATATACATAATCCAATGAATCCATATCTCATGGTCTTAATAGAGACTACAATAGAAACTAGAATTATGCTTTTTCATACATTTAAGATATAAATACATTGATAAATAAAAAAGTAAAATGTGAATTAGGGTATAACATTGAATCTTATGTATTTGTAACTAAAAACTATAAGTAAAATAAATTAAAATGATAAAACATGTCTAACCAATTCCCACTTTCACAAATATCCCCCAAATAATGTATGTACTTAATTTTTTTATTAATTTTTAACTTGTATTTTTCAATTTGTCTATAAATGCTGTGTCATTCATATGATAAATTAGCTAAACATTGAACACAATTTTTAAAAATTAATTTCTTTTGATATTAAAATATGTTGAGTTGTCTCCCAATTAGATATATAATAGAAATTTTATAGTAACATCTAAATAAAGTATTGTTTTAAATTACAACTTTTAAAATATATAGAAGTATTTTTAATATTTTTAATCTTTTATACTTTAAAGGTCATGATGATAAAAAAAAAAAAAGACTTACCATTATAACGTTTTCACTATTTATATATATGAAAAAAGGGTTACCAATTGTCATCATTTCATCCTAAATATAGTATGCTTGTTTTATAAAAGAGAAATTTCATTAATAAAAAGTTATATGGAACCTACAAAGATAATTTTCTAACAAGAGTAAATCTAAAATATCAAAATAATTCTCTATTTTGATAAAATTAATGGTTACTTGTACTTCCATTCGGGTCTATATATACTTAGAGCATGTTTGCCCTAATTTTTAAAAAATTATTTTTGTTTTTAAAAGTATATTTTTAAAAATTGTTTTTGAAGAAAAATTTGAAGTGTTTGGCCTAAATTTTATATAAGTGTTTTTTAAATAATTAATTTGTTTGGCTAAAATTTTTAGAAAGATAAAGATAAGATAGAGATAAAATAAAATAAGAGAGAGAGAGGAGATACATAAAGATAGAGGAGAGAGAAAAATTAAAATAACATAAAAAGATAGGAGAGACAGAGAGAGAATGGGATTACGGGTGGTTGTTACGGAATTTTTCCATAAATTAGAAATATAAACAACTATTTGTCTGTGTACTGCTTTCAGGGAGTTTTTTCCGAAATCGTTTTTGAAAAATAGTTTTAATTTTTTAAAAAACTAATGTTTGGCCTAACTTCAGTTTTTAAAATTCAAAAATATTTTTAAAATCTAAGCCAAACACCCACTTACAATATCAATGTGGGCACAAACCTTATTTTTCGACTTCAATATATATTTCCCCGAACATCATTAAGTTATTGTATAACTTCATAAAATAGATCCAACTCTGAAGAAAACATCACTTTGTTCAAGCCATATGAAATTCTATTGTTGAATCATTCTCAATCAAAATTAATACAACTAATAATTGATAAAAATAACAAAAGATACCCTATAATCGAATCAACAACCCTTATAAACTTCCACGTATTGGCAAGAGAAATAATTAACACAAAGACGAGAAATAAGACTCTCACAAGAAGGAGAGAAACCCTAACTCTCACAAAAATGGAGAGAAATCCAAACTCTCACGACAAAAAGAGAACCCCGAACTCTCACAAGAAGAAGAAAAACTTTATTAGAAAGAAAATAATAATACTTTTAGATCTTAATTCGATTGAATAAATTGAAGTTAAAAGAGCTTTCCACTGGTAGTAACTAGGTTAGTAGCAACCCCAACAATTTAGAAAAGAAAACAAAATAGGGGATACGAAATTGGGATTTAGAGAGGAGGAAGGGAGAAATAGAATACTTAATCGCTACATTAATTAATTTATCTAGGTTATTTATAAAATAATAAAAAAGGATATATTTTGCTTAATATTTTTATTCTAATTAAATGAAAAATCTATAAGGGGACTTTGAGAGACGTTAAAAATAGATATAAGGATAAGTTTATGAAAAAGAAACTATTATTATATCTAATAAAAAAAAGGCTCTTTATCAAGTAATGGCTTAAGACCAAACACTTAATATATCATAGCTATTTGAGCAACATTATGAAACATCATATCATATTTTATATATATAGAATTACAGACATTAGTATTTTCTTAACAAATTACAAGAATGTATTTCACTTCTAAAATATAATAATAATAACCACAAATTTTTGTGAGATTGTCATAATTAAAAAAATATATATTCTATCATAAACAATATATTTTAATGAAATACTTCACCCCACATAATCTAAATATACTCTTACCCCGTAAAATTTAAACTTTTACTTTCACATAGGATCCATAACAATTGTAAATTCTTAAATGTTCATGGGAGCATATACTTTCGGGAGAGATAGAATTAAACCCACAAAATCTCTCGTGTTTTGTCATTTGTCCAATTATGTATCGACATATGGCGAGTAGTAGATACTCTCAAATACATATAAGACATTCTGCACAACAATGGGAGCAATAAGCCATTGTATTAATTATAAATGAGATTCTTTTGAGCTCTAAATATTCTACATATGCAAAATTCAACCGGCAATAAAGAGAGAAACAGGAGGGAAAAAGTATGGTATTTTATTGAAGTGCGTACATAAATATAAGATTTTTAAAAAATATTATAAATAAAATTATGTAAAATTTAAAATAGCAGTAATTAGATCATTTGACTTAATATGATAAAAAAAATAATACTTCTTAATGAGGAAAGCTTGTTATAGTCATAGTTGGAAAACAATATATGAAACAATACTTGAAAAAATTTATTAATCAAACTTGTACGCCACAACTACATGAACCTAATCAATTATTTTATGAATTTAAAAGCAATGAAGTGCACTAACAAATAAAATTACATAATATTATAAATCCTATATATATGATTTATACACAACTTATACATTGAATATTAGATTGCTTGAAAATAAGAACACAAAATAAAATAAATTAAAATGAAAGAAAGCATGTTAGCCAATCCTACATTGACAAATGTCCACCAAATAAAGTAGATAGATTACATTCTTTCAAAAAAAAAAATAGATAGATTACATATTAGATACTAGATTAGATTAGATTAGATTAGATTAAATATTAGATATTGGATATTAGATTAGCATATAAGATTATTTATTAATGATCCAAACATGAAGTGGTATTATTATATGCTAATTAATACATGTATTGTGTTTCTTGAGATGAATATAATTAAACCTCTCAAAAAAAAAGACATTCTTATTAAATCTAATACATAAATCATGACAATAATTGGGGCTAAAAGTCAGCAAAATGTTGTAATTTAATTAATCATTAGAAGGAGCGATTGAGCAAGTTATTGAATTTGTCAACTCTTCATTTTTATTTTATTTTTTATTTGGGAGAGGGGGCAGCAGGGGGAGTGGATAAACGGGGTGTTTTGATTAAAGTTCTCAAATCATCGCTTACATCCCCTATATCTAGGCTCATTTTGGTGTATTGAGTTTTTCTTTTGTTTTTCTTAATATGCTTATATGATCAGAACCACACATGTGAGTATCCGATACTCGTTATATATGTCAACGAGATAATTGGATAACCGAAAAAATAGGAGGAAATTTTATGAGCCTAATATATCTCTCTCCTGGAAGCATATGCTCCCAAGAACATTTAAAAATTTGCATTCTATGATACATAAGTGGCTGACTTCCCACAATCAGATATGCCATTGACCAATAGGGCATCGAATAGACACTTGATTAAATTACTGAAAAACATAGACACTTGATTTAAAGAATTAGTATATTGTTAAATGTGATTTCTTGACCGTTATCTTGACATAGAATACGATAACAACTCCTCTTCTCGGGATGGGTTTACTTTCTCGAGTGTAAAGAGATTTGGTTATAGTTTAATACTTCGTTTGATTTGATTATCTAGTTTGTCTAACTTAAAAGAAAATTAGATATCAACATTTCGAATGTGCTTTTAAATAGGCGAGTATGTTACCCTCAACCTACATGTTGAGATGGGATCTCAGCTCATGTACCAGAATGGATCAAAATGGCTTATTACTCACTAGTATTGTTACTAACACAGGTCGATTGGTTTAAATAGTTTACTCTTATATTTTCCGTCAAACAAGATTTTCTCAAGTTTGATTCTCATAAATGTAAATGAGGAAAGTTTCTAATAGAAGATTGAACTCTATTTTTTATGAGCTAACAATAGCTCGACTCACAAATAGAGACCCAAAGACTAAAAACATCTGCTGGTGTTTTCACTCCACATAATTCAATAAGATGAGAAAGTTTTTTATTTATTTGGTTGGGAACATTATAATAGACACACAATTTACGGACAATCGATCTCTAATCTTCCTTATGAAAATCAATCATCCTATCATTAAGCTATCCCAAGGGGCAATAAGATGAGAAAATTAGCTATATTACTACATATATGACTTTTTATTACGGGCTTTTTACGACGGTTACAACAAAAACTGTCCTAAAAATGAAGCGGTGGTATTTTTGTAAATAAGTGGTCTTTTATTACACCTATTACTATAGTTATTTCATTGAACCGTAGCAATAGGTCACCACGTCCACCTTTCACTACAGTTGAACGAAAAAATAGTAGTAAGAGGTCTTCTACTATTATGGTTTTTTAATTGAACCGTAGTAAAAAGTATGTCGAAAAACGAGAACTACCTACTACCCACCTAGACTATCTGCTCTATACTCTAGCTCTTACTCTTCCTATCTAGTTGCTCTCGTCTCACATACTCTCTACTCACTCTCCTCGCCGTCTTTGCTCTGTCACTTGTCGCTGCTCTCGTTTTCGCCTCTCGCTATCGCCGTGGTTGCTTGCTCCCTCTTGCCTCTCGCTCACTTGTCGCCGTTGTCGTCGTTCTTCCGGTATGATTCTCTCTCCTCTCTTATTTTTTGTTTTGACTTATTTGTAAAATAGGTTAGTTGAATGTTGAATGTATTTGCGGTACTTAATTGAATATTGAGAATGTGGGAAATGTTTGAGATTGTTGAAATGTTAAATGTTTAATGTTGAGAATGTGGGTAATATTTGTTTAGCTTGCGAAGTTGGAAATTCTTGAAATGTTTGAGATTTTGACAAATGGGTTCAGGGGTTTAGGTTTTAGTAATTTAGGGAAATGGAATGATTTATAGTTAAGGTTTAAGGTTTATATGGTTTAGGTAAATCGAAAGAGTTATGGCATAGGGTTTATGGTTTAGGTAAATCGAAAGAGTTATAGCATATGGTTTAGGGTTTAGAGAAATGGAAAGATTTATGGCTAAGAGTTTGAGGAAATGGAAATATTTGTGGTTTAAGGTTTAGGAAAATGGAAATATTTAGGGTTTAGGATTTAGGATTTATGGAAGAAATGGAAGAAAACTTAATAAAAATTGTACGTAATTGGAAAGATTTTTGGATATAAGTCTATCCCCAAAAACTTGTTATAAAGATATAAATTCGTCTCCAAATTTGTTTATTTTGATGAGGTGATGTTGGTGTGTATGATTTGTCCAATTATCGAAATTTTTGGTTTGCTTTTTGATTGCAAATTTGTTGTATTATACACAATCGTAAACTAGAGTACATTATTTTTTGAAGTTTATGTAATGCGAGAGGAGAATGAATATGAAGAAAATGTCGAGGCTACCCTTGAATTTACTTTAACGACCCAAGACATAACATGAATTGTAGTTCCATGACTATTGTTGTCTTTAACAATGAGGTTGGGTCCACAAGGTAAAACATGCAGTCTATATGCAACGTGGGTTGATCCACGAAGAAAGGGAAGAGGGGTAAAGGGTTCATTGGAGAAAAAGGTGATAAACAATAGAAAATTATTACTACTTTTGTCATTATTTATCACCTTTTTCTGCAATGTACCCTTTACCCTATATTCCCTTTCTTTACGTACCGACCCGCGTTGCGAGATAGACACCATATTTTGCCTTGTGAACCGACCTCATTGTTAAAGACAACAAGGGTCAACAACGGCGGAACCAGGGGTGCGAGGAAGGTCATGGGAACAACAACGGAACCAGGGGGTGCCAGGAGGGCCATGGTCCCCCTCCCCATATGATTTTGGTAAAAAAATTTAATTAATATTTAACTTTAATAAATTTAATCTAAAAAAATAATATTTATTAAATTAGATTTTGAAAAATTTTAGTGATATTTATTCTTAAAAAAGTTGAATATCTAACAAATTAGGAAGGAAAAAGATATAGACAAGCTATTGTTTAATATATATAGCCATGAAATTGTTATTTGTTTTATCTTGCTCTCTACCTTTTAATCTTAACATTACTCTTTCTCTCTACCCTTCAATTTAAAATAGTATAAATTTTATTCCCAATTAGCAATTCCCAAAATAAGATAATTTTTTCAGACTTCCAATCGAAACACTAGGTTAGCATTAATATTATGACTATGATTTATTATTGTTATTGTTGTTTATTGACTATTGTTATTTTTTATTTATTTAATTGCATTAATTAGTTATTATATTGAACAACTAGTTTATTACAAAAAGGGATTCGAATAACTAATTCATTACAAAAAAGAATATGACTATGATTTATTATTATTATTATTATTATTATTATTATTATTATTATTATTATTATTATTATTATTATTGTTGTTGTTGTTGTTGTTGTTATTCATTTATTATTTTTATTTTTTTAATGGTAATTTTATTGTTTATTATTATTTATTTAATTGAATTAGTTAATTACTATATTGAATAATTAGTACAATAGGGTTGTGTCAACTAATTTAATAACGTAGTCTAAAGAAGTATATTTTCTTAATTAGTTCAACCAAGTATGTCAAAGAGAACAATTGACTCATTTTTTAAGAAACAAGTCAAAGACAATAACCGTGAGAATACCGCGCAAAGTGATAAAAACCATGCTCGTAACAAGATGGAAGATGAATTTCTCAACAATTATATATGCTTGTCTACATCGAGAAGGAGATTGCTAAGACATTCGAGGTCGATATAATTTCCTATCTATTTATTATTACATAAATTTTCTTCATACTACTCTTTACAAATTAATTGTAACTAATGTTTAATATATGATAATAGTTTATTTTATAACTTATATAAGTAATGTTCTCTATCTCACCACTCGGCCCCCTTAATAAAATTTTCTAGTTCCGCCCTACATGGGAACTCCTGTTCTGTTATGTCTTGGGTCGTTAAAGCAAATTAAAAGGTGACCTCGACATTTTATTCATATTCATTGTACTATACATTATGTAAACTTCAAAAAAAATCGTGTATAGTTATGATAATATATAATACATCAACATTGTAACCAAAAAGGAAATCTTTATATATATATCTGAACACCCCTCTTAAACACCAAATGGAGGGAAAAATGCTATATACGTATTTAAAAAAGAGAAATTTAATCAATATAAAAAAATAAAAACTTATAGCCATTTAAGAAAAAAGATAAATTTAACAACTGTAAAAAAAACCTATAACCAATTAATAAAAAGAGGAATTTACTGACCTCTTATTGTTTTCATGTCATTTGATAATGGCATGCTTAATTGCGTATAATTGTGCTTATTTAGCTTACCAATCTATGCTTTTAATAATTATCGTATGAATTTCATAAGTTTAGAGAACCCGTTTAAAAATCTTTACAGAACAAGTTATACTTGGTGGCGGTACATGCATAAATGTGCGTATAACGCTCAAGATGTTAGCTTGATATGTATGGTTTTTAAATTGTCTGTGTTGGACAGTTTGAGAATAATATGATAATGGGTTGTGTGACTATTATAATCTTTATCATACATTTGACAAGATATCGGGGTGCTAATTTCTTCTCTCGTTTTCGGGTGCAATTATGATAACGATGAGTTTTATGTGTATTACTTATGTTACCATACAATTAAGTAAGGATATTTGTCTTCGTATGTTGTACTTGAAGGATTAAGGGAAAATACTTGTCGAAATTTTGTCAAATGTATGATAAAATTTTGCTACACGGTCTAGGGTCATATTATTTTTGAATGGGTTTAGGATCATCTATCCCTGTAGAAGGATCTTAGGCTTATATCATATTATTTGGCGTAATATTAATGATAAAAGTATGTACTTTTAGAATTATATGAGGTGAATTGTTGCTTGTGTTTAGGTGTGAGTTATGGATCTAGTGTGAGTTTATTATAGCGATAGACGGAGTGTAGAATATCATGATGATGTTAACAAATTTTTGGAGATTGTCATCGAATATGCAGCCAAATTTAGAGAATAGTCTATATTACGTCACGTGTTTATGGTGTTTTAACTCCTCAAGATTTCTCCCTAAGGTTGTAAAAGGTCACCTATTTCGGGATGGATTTGACGAGATCTTATAAGGTATGGGTATGGCATGGGGAAGAGGAGTATGTGAATAATAATGTAGGAAAAGAGGAAGGTATGATGAAAATGAAACTAGTATGAAATTAGAAGATCGACCTAAAGATCCGGTTTGTGAAGTAGAAGGTGAATTAGTCGATCAACTACATGTATTGGAACGATTGTTAGTTGATTTAGAGAAGTCTCTATACACGGGGTGTGATAAATATACCCATTTATTAGTCTGTGTTGAGGTTGATGAACTTGAAAATAAAGTGCAACCATTCATTGATGAGCACAAATCTCTCATAAGGAGATAGTATCGAGGAAAAAATGAGACACGGATATCGACCTAACATAATCGCACGAGTTGTTAATTGGTTCGAGAGATAAAGTCATCACTAGCCAATTGGAAGAATCATGAGAACATATCTCGCAAACATTAGTAAGCTTGGTTAGAGAGCCCTAGTTGGATGTCATTTCTTACTGCGGGTATGACATCAATGGATACTCTTTCTACACAAAGAGTCGGGACAATAACGAGCACCGTGCAAAATAGTGGGGTCACATTAGAGGCTCATGCACTTCATGTTTCCAGCTCCAAGGGCAAACATCCCGTTGTAGCTAAAATGTCATATTACAGAGTCACCGAGGATATATGAGAGCTAGACTATGTTGACTTCCGTGAGCTCATTTTCTAGTGCAAATGATTTGACAATAACAACGATTAGTCCGAGTTGATGAGATGGGATTCACGATGGTTGATCTCATAAGAGAAGCGCCTCAAGGGATCAATTCGTTATGACATCCCAAGCAAGACAAGTGTTCTACGTTGAGGACCCGACCAATGATAAATGGTCTATTGTTCTTCGGGGCAAGAGCCATGTTCGTTGGTAAAGATGGTGAAGATGTCCGTGAGTTTATTGAGGAGATCCCGCCCTTCTCCTTGGGAATTCTGTCGAAAACGAGGATACCAATTTTGAATAATTGTATTTAAGGGTTGACCATCAAGAGGGCATATATATTGAAGATAAGTCCAAAGGAGAGGAAAAAAGGCATAAACAATGTAATTAATTATATTAACTCGGTAAGAACATTATTGTATAACAATTTTAATAATGGATATACATATTTTTGTTTGTTTCCGATAGCTCGTAGCTTGCTTTTTCAATGTTTCTAACCTTTACGCTTTCTGTAACAGATTATTGTTCGATGTGGATCAAAAGGACTAAGTTGTCTAATGGAAGGGGAGAAACCTTTTCGGGTAAACAAGTGATTTATACCCTTTTTGGTCGCTAATCTCTGCTCTTGCTTGTGAACTTGGAACTTTTTGGTATAAAATCAAATCAAGTGATTTATAACACGAAGGTCCAAGTTGAGAAGCGAGGGCAAGAATAGCGACCAATGTTAGTGTCGACGCCCTTTCTAAATTATGATCCTTCTATGTTTGTTACTGTTTCTTGTGGAAAAGTTGTTGCTTAACACTTTACTCTGTTTTAAATATATGGTGTCTAGGCTACCACTTGCAAGAACTCAAAGCAAGCAAAGATCAATCCGGTATTCAAGATATGGGACCATGAAAAAGGAAATCGAGAATATTGGTGAGATCTCTTGCTTGTGTACTCCAGTTTTAGTATTTTATGCCAAAAGTTCATCTCTTCATCTTAGAACTTTGTGGTATAAATGATTTCAATATTTATACCAAAAGGTTCAACTCTATTTTCTCAAAGTTATGCTTTTTAGTATATTGTGTTATGTTCTTATCTTTATGACTATATTTCTTGCTTGGAGTTTGTGCACGAGTAGCATGGACAACATACTACCGCTGCAACAACTCCAAGCAAGCAATATCGTCATAAAGACAATCACATAACTAAATCTATTACAAAAGCATCACTTTGGGTAAATAGAAATTTTTCTTTTAGCAAATATATTGAAATCAATTTATACCAAAAGGTTTTAAGAAAAAGAGATGGTTTTTTAACATAAATACTAACAAAGGAGTACTCTTTGTATTATATCTCTTGTAATATATTATTTGATTAAAGTTGTGAAACATGGAACCGATGTGGTTGTGAAAGTGTAAAATGTTGTTTGTGAAACAATTGAGGGTGTTGTTGGTTTGCTTGTGTAAATTGTTGTGGTTGTACGTGTATATCTATTTGTATAATAAATTGTACACACGGTACGAAAAAACAAAAAAATTATTAAAAAACTACCGTTATCCGGCTCGTGTATCTAAGCTGTAATTGCTTATGGACATCTTTTACTACGGTTCAAAACCGTAGTAAACAAACACCTATTACTAGAGTTTGTTTGAACAAGCTGTAGTCAAAGAGTACCTATTACTATGGTTCTATAAAAACAATCGTACTTGTCCTTAGTTAAAAACCATAGTAATAGTTACGGGCCCAAATCCCTCTATTCGGCCAAAATTTTAGGTCAAGGCCTATTACTACGATTTTTAACTAAGAATCGTGTATATATATATATATATATATATATATATATATATATATATATATATATATATATATATATGATCGGTTGTATCTCTAGAATTATTGAGGCCATTGAAGGAAATCATTGACAAAAAACATACAAAAAATATAAATGCCTCTAAATTACAATTTCTTTTGATAAATCTTCAGTCAGCTAAAAGAGAAGGAAAATCAAGTTACACTTTTTCCTTAAGCTAACTGTTTAGTTAACTAATTATTCATGCAAGAATTGTTATATAAGTATATTAACTTACATAGCTGCTCATGACAGGGCTTCCGGCTACGGTAGAGAAGGTTGATTAGAATGCTCCTAAGGTGGCTGCAGACGTAGGGATTTTGTTGAAGATTTGAATGGAAGAATTGGAGAGCAAGTGGCTGCAAAGCAGGGTTGTACAACGATCTGGGAAGAAATTTCATTACTTTCATAAGCATGTCAATTGTCTCGTAACACTTACTGAGGAGAACACAACGAAGGAGAAAATAGGTTTGTGGTTGAGGTTGTATTGCTGGGTACTCAGCAGGATTTTATTTCCTCATTCACCGAATGGTGTAAAATGGCATATGTTGCGTTATGTGGATAACCCAGAAGGACTGGCTAAATATGCATGGGCTAAGGCAATCTGGAGAGATGTCGTACACACGATAGAGGACACACAAAGGATGTTGTCCACAAGTCCTTTGTAAGATATTCAACTATCTGGTTTCTTTGTCCTAATATAGTTACTTTACTTTGCTTCCAAATTTGCTGTCAAGTTATGTTATATGAGCTGGAATGTATTTGTTCACCTCGTTGGCCGCCATGTACATTATAATAAGGGGGCGTATAATTTATATTATACAATCTAGTTGTAATGTTCAATGTTTCTACAAGTTTGGTTGGAAAATGGATATGGAATTTAAAGAGTTTCTCGAACTTATAACACAACTATTTTATAGTAGTTCTAAATCAAATATACAAAACATAATACTATTAGCATATATTTCAGTACATACTTCTTCTTCAGTTATATCTGCAAGAAGAACTTCGGCATTATATTGACTCGCATGATCGATTTTCCCCAGCTGACAATCCTTGGATAAAGCTGATGGTTTTGACAAGCAAAGCGTTTCCATGTTGCATTATAGATTATCCTTGTGCTGGATGTACGGGACATTGAGTTCACCTATCCGATCATGACTAAATTCATGGAAACGGATGATGACTAATTTTATTTTGACGATGCTGAGGCAAGTACTTAATATGTTACAATGGTTGCACACTTCACTATATTGCTATGTTTTGTACTAAGATTGCTTAAGTATATGTTGTTCACCTTATATTTTTGTGCCTTTCGCAGGGTATGTTGACTTTGGAAGAATGCCTCATGCGAGCTCGTCGGTTATTTGCACATGAGAAAGAAGACCATGAAAAAGCAAAGGATGAGATTCTAATGTTGAAGAAAATGTTACTGGAGATTGAAGCAATGCTACAATAACTTTAGCGGCCATTCAAAGCCGGTTATGTTGATGTTCCTAGTCGGGAGGTAAAGATGGCAATGTTGGTGTTTGCATGGATGGATGTCGATTTATAGATGTAGGTCTCCAGAGACAACAAGGATATGATGTGCATGTACTTGGGAGGGGGCCCTCGGATGTAGAGGAGTGTGGAATTACGCAGAAAACCGCAATCAACCATGTCATGTAATATTCTCTCCCATCACACATGTGCAAGGTGATGATGGCACTAGTTTACATTTTGCTTGTGAAAGATACTAAAGATACATTTCCCAGTGCATGTACTCCCATTTCTATTATGCGAATGGAACACAAAGTACCATCCACTGAGAGACTATTATCGAAGGAAGGGAAACAAGTGGCTAAGGTCATTGTATGTGTTTGCTCGATCCATCTACATCGTGCCTCTCGACTCCGAATTAGTGGTCCACAGTTGGAACATGAGTTGTGAAATTTCCTAGGAAATGGAAACCTTCTTGGATGAGAGAATCCCCTTTCACCACCCCTAACCATCGCTGAAGAGGGGCTACAAATCCTACTATTTAAACCACATCTTCAAAGATGCGTTTGCCGCCGATTGTTCCAGTGATACCATAGATATTTCCTCAGTAAATTCTCAATCATAAAACTTTTTCAATTTATAACAACATGCTACATGCTACTAGTGTTTCCTTTCATTAACAACAATGGCCTTCCCGTCATGTTGTGAATTATACAGGGAAGTAGCTTGCAACCATGCTCTACTAAAATTGAAACGTTTTCAGCTGGTCATGCAACGCAACAATGTGGGAACTTAGTATCCGAGCAAGTGTGAAGTGAACATTAAATTACATTTTAGTAATGTACATCTTATTATCCCTTCATTTGGAGGCATTGATGTGAATGCTTTATGCTCTTATCAGCGTGTGAGGGGGTACTTAACGAAGGAATTTTCAACAAACGAGTTGGAGTTGTTAGCATCACTTCATGTGAGGTGCAAAGGTTTTAAAGCCCCTCACTGCTGGTTAGTCATTCATGTTGTGCAATACTTTTCCTTTTTTTTGCTCCTCTATCTCATCCTCTCGTCCTCATAAAAGATACAACCAATTGAAAGGATGTCTACATTTGAAGCTTTGCTCTTAACTTGCTCGGTTTACTTTGAAATTTTTTGGGGAGATCCTTTTTTAAAAAAAGTTTATGTTTTGATTTCATGATAAATGATGTTTTGTGTAAAGAAATTCAGTCTTTATTTTCCATTCAAGACTCTGTGAGCATTTACGAAATGGAGGTATTCATACCATATAAGTCGAATCTACATTGAAGATAAGTGAGTTTCTTAATTGGCCCCTCTACCGGAATATTCTTTCTACGCTCTTTTTTGTTGTTGTAAAAACGACATCCATTTTAAATATCTTCTCGCTTTAGTTTCCTAGCAAATCTGTCCTTTCGTTATAGCGACCTGCACCCACATATCCATTTGGCTTCTCACTTGCCCTAATGCCAAGGTTAGTGTTGGCAGGTTTGCTCTTTTCCCTCAAATTCATGATATAAGTTTGTTATTTCTCTAGTTATCCGATATGTTGCTTTGTTATGCAAGACTATTTTTGATAAATTAGGATAAAGCTTTCTTTACTATCTTGTGATATTTTTGAAGAAATTAGGCCAATGCTTTCTTTACTATCTGGTGATATTCTAATCTTGTTCTTTGATAATTTGATTAATTTTTCTTTTTCGGGTAATTTACTTGACCACTGTAGTTTGTGTTTGTGATTTTATGCTATGGTCTATTATATGCTTACTGATTGTCAAACATATATTCATGAAACCATCGAATACGAACCTCTTATAGATTTGATGTTATGTGCTTACTGATACTTAACATATATTCTTGATCGAAATGCATGTTATTCTTATTTGATGAAGATCTACTTTGAAGTTGTATTGCTTTGTTAAGTTTGTTTTGGGTCCTACTAAAATCAGTTGTCAAGGGCAAAGCGACTTTAGTTATTCCATTCGGTTTACGCTCTGTCCGTTATTTCTTACTTGTTCATTTCAACTCGATCTGTTAATTATTTACTTATGGTATGAATTGTTTCTAGTATTAGAGTCTTATCCAAAA
Organism: Talinum fruticosum; assembly: GCA_021018815.1. NCBI lineage: Eukaryota > Viridiplantae > Streptophyta > Magnoliopsida > Caryophyllales > Talinaceae > Talinum > Talinum fruticosum. Next base: position 8,708,365 of record JAITYX010000004.1, on the reverse strand, counting down.
TGGAATGGTAGCTCTCGTACCACAATAGTATTAATGCTTAGTTGTAGTTGAGAAATTCATGTGTATATAGCAAGAGTCGTAATTGTCGATGATCGAGATTTTTCATGTTGTGACAAAGAATCGGTTACAATTGTGGTATGATAAACATGATCGAAAGTCATGCTTGATTAGTTGGCTACCTAGTGCTAGAAAAGTCTGCCTCAAGTGTTCAGTTAATTTAGCTATTATTGTGCTGAAAAGTGTAGTGGTTTGACTTAGGCAGGTCGGTGATACATATAATACCTTATTGGAATTTGTTCTTGATGGATTCATTTGAGCTATTGGGGCTGGATTTTAGGTAGGTCCTTTCTTGTTTGGATTTGTTGTACTGTGGGCATTCTTCTCAATAATGATGGTGATGGTATGTTTTTTTAATTTTTGATTCTTTGTTAAAGGGTATCATCTTCTATTTGATTTTGTGTTTTTTATTGGTTAAATTCTTTTTAGGTCTTTGGGTCTCGGGCCAAAAAAGCAAAAGGCTTTTCAGGGAGGTGTTGCAGGTGCAGGAGCTCTTCATGATGGCTATGATGGACGTAGAGATAACTATGATGTCTTGCGAACATTTGGTTGCATTCATAAAAAGTTGATTTGCTTGAGCTTTGAAAACACCATAAATGTTGTTAATGTATGGGTATCAGGTATGTATATCTATTTTCATGTATGGTATCAAGTTAGCTATTACTATTTTTTAGCAAGAACCATTGTAATAGGTCTGAATATAACTTTTATATATTATAACAGATATTATATATTACATAATATATATGTATATAACCTTTATATATATTATAACAAATCTTTTCTATTTTGCGAGATAGCTTGTCTGGCTAATCCCTTTGGGTGGGTTGGCCCTTGTTTGTTCCATGAACTTATTATATGTTCATTTTGGATTTCTTAAGGTCTCATATTGGAGGCATGGACCTTAGATTGCTGACCCTTTATTCTTTGGTTTGAGTCTTTTTGCAAACATTGATCTTGTTTTATTCTAGTTTGGATGATACTTGAGTTGTGTTTGTTTGCTCGTTTCTATTATAGTCAAGTTGGTATAATATTGAGTCATAATGACGAATTGTGAGATGGGGATTTATATTTGAGATGGAGACTAATTAGCATTAATTGATAGACAAAAGAAACGAATTTGGGCTTTAAAAATTTTTGGTATGAGTGGTTGTTATGAGATTGACGCAACTAATTTATATTTTCGAACATTACCCTATTTTTGTTTACTATTTTAATACCAACAAGCACAAAGTGAAGCCCGGGCCAAACAATTTTACTCGTACTTGCTTAGCAACAACACATACCTCTAAGAAGAATACAAATTGTAACATTACCAATGAATATAAACCAAGGTCAACCATGCCAAGTAGATATAAAGGAGATCCATTAAACTACAAGATCAATAACTTCTACAATTATTAACAAAAAGGGAACATATGTGACGAGTCGTTGGGGAGGTTTTAAGAAGAGTGGTTATGGGGGAGTGAGAGAGTGGGGAAGAGGATAGGAGAGAGAGAGGTGGGAGATGGAGGCTTCGTGAGAACTCCTCTCTATCGATGTTGTTAATGTATGAGTATCAGGTATGAATATTTATTTTTATGTATGGTATCAAGTTAACTATTACTATTTTTTAGCAAGAACCATTGTAATATGTCCGAATATAACCTATATATATATTATAACATACATTATATATTACGTAATATATGTGTATATACAATATTATTTTGCAAGGAGAGTTATATGTAGTTAAAGTTAAGTCAATAATAAACAAATATATGTTAGTCATCAAACTTGGACAAGATAGAAATTCTAATATTTAAAATAACAGTGCGGTATAATGGTTGTCGCAAAATGATAATCATGACAACCACCATAATTCCCACAATATAAAATGTACATGTGTCTCGATTGAATAAATTACATATAGGCCCATTGTGGTTTGATATAATAATTTATGGAACCTATAATTTTAGATAAATAATTATGCAACATATAAGGTTTGGTTAAATATTATGAGAGACCAATTCGGGAACAAACTTTATTTTCCGGTTAATTTTCGGTAAAAAACTGATATGGCAACTGAATTTATAACTGCCACATCAATTTTTTTTACCGAAAAATAATGTTTGTCCCTGAATTTGGTCCCTTATAATATTTAACCAAACCTGAAATGTTCCATAATTATTTATCTAAATTGTAGGTTCCATAAATTATTATACCAAACCACAATGGACCCATATGTAATTTTTTAATCCTGATTTAATATTAACCATCAAAATTTTTAACTTTTAATTTGATATAAATTAATTTTAACAAACTTAAAAAATTATAATAGAATAAATTAAAAATATTTATTTCAAGGTTGTGTTTGGATGACACAACTTTTTCATAAATAAAGACACCTACCCCATCCCCAAATTAGCTTTTTCATCTTTTCATAAATGAACCCACCTATCCCCGCCCCAAAACACCAGTCTTCGTCCTAAATTCACCCCCAAACCAGTCTTCGTCCCAAAACAACCCCTCATGTAAACCAATTTTACTGGCAAACAAGCATTATTTCCGGCGATCGGACACAACCCCTTCCCAGTACCATTATCATCGACGGCTAAGCATTCTTTTTTCAATAATAGCCCAAATTGAGGATGCCCGGATCTCATCCACGCCTCTACCCACTTGTAGATCAAATTGGATGCATGAAATTGGATGAGAAATTGGGAGTTGTGCGAGACCATTTCAAGGCAAATTGATGTATGTTGGAAGGTTGTGTATTTTGGCGGATTAAATGTCGGATCTCCATATGTTACGCGAGGAACAACCCTCTCTCGCATTTAAGAAGGTTTTGACTCGGCACCTAGGTCATGATTAGGTTTCATTTATTTTTTTTAAAGTTTTCTTTTTATAATTATCATAATTTATTAAATTTGAACATTATTCTATAAATCAGTAGGTGGTGTAATAGATTAAAATATGAATATTGGTGGAAAGTCTTGGGTTCGAATATGGGTAGTTGCATTTTTAATTTTTCTGAAGGAAATTCTTTTTTTATAAAAAAAGAGAAACCTGAAATACTTATTTTGTGTCTCTTCTATTCGGTATTACCTTCACGAAGAACTTTCAAAAACCAAAAACCTAGACCATCTCTAACTTTTCGATTTTACCTTCACGAAGCAAACCCTTCCCACTCAAACTATGTCCTATTAAGAAGCATAAAAGAGGAGATAGTGAGATAGAGGACTGACGACGAGCAAATTGAAGAGCAAGTAGCAAGCCTAGATAGTTTCCAATTTCTTTCTCAAATTTTTTAGTTTTAGATTCTAGTTTAGAATAGTTTAATTATTTTGCACAAATGTTGATTATGGGATTGATTGCATCTGAATTTTGGTTTGAATCTTGGATTGTGGACTCGCTTGAAGACAATTGATTTTGTCGGTGTTATTCCTTTGCATTTTGTTTTGATGCTCTTCAATTTTTGTTTTGGTTCAAATATTGTGTTGATTGCAATTTATTTGGATTATAAATTGTTTTGAATTTTTGTTGGAATTGCTATTAGATGGTGATTTATGTGATTGTGGATAATTAGTTTGGAGTTCATGTAACTCAATTTCGATTCAGATGAGTTTAATTTAGGTTAGTAGTTGAATTTTGATTTTAGTTCATTAGGTTGGTATCGTTAGTCTCGCAATCTTATTATAATTTAGTTCCATCCCTATGGATTGACAAAAAAAATGCATACTCCTAAATTTTCACTTCAACAAACAATCACATATGAGTTGTAAACGTTTGCTTTTAGAGAGTCTTAGTCACCCTAGACGGGGGTGAATAGGGTGATGAGGAAACTTTAACAAACTTAGAAACTTTAAACTTGAAAAGAATGAAGAAGATAATCTAAGTCTAGATTGGACTTAGAAAGGTATAAACTCATAAATACGTGGAAACCCTCCCAGGCGTAAAACCATGGACGAGTGTTGATCCAAGTACCAAGTCAAATCCACTATTTTAAATCCTCAAAATACAACGAACCGACTCAACCAGAAATGCTCCCTTAGACAATTTCTTATAAAGTTTTCCTAGACTCGAAGTTCCCTTATCCGATCTAGTACTTCCTAACTGAGGTAACCTTTACGAGTTAGGGACAACTAAGCTGAGTTAACCCTTACAGCTCAGTCAAAGAACCTTACTCGAAAGTAAGAAATGTATGTGACTCGATTACAAGTCTTTACAACTCAAAAAATGTTAAGTACGAGACTTGGAGTTCTAAGAAGAAGATTGAATAAGTATTGTCCTAAGAGATATAGTTTCAGCAATGTGTTCAACAATAGTTCCAGCAATCTTCTAATCTTGTGAAGTCGCTTCTATTTATAAATGACCAAGCAGATTAGCCATTGTGTCCGGTTTTGAACTGATGTCTTTCCCGATCTGTTGTAACGGCTCTTCCGAGTCGCTCGGAAAATATCCGTTGGGATGTGAATGTTGTGCAACGGCTCTTGGCTCCTAAAAGTGCTCCAGTCAACTGGTAATGTCCGAAAAGTAAAGGGAAACCATCATTGAGATTAGCTTTGAAGTTTTCCAATTTTGGAAACAGACAACCCCGACACATCGCCCGAGTCTTGTTCAAAATTAGACAAACCTTGTCTGCTGGTGATTGACAGACTTGAAGTAGGTTACATTTGTAATTCAAAAATGAGATAGCCTCCTTTGGATAACCTACAAAAGTAAACCACTTTGGTTCTCAAAGTATAAAATACTTTGGTCCAAGATTAGGCACAAATAATAATTTAATTAAGACAATTAAGTGTATAATTATCTTAGGCCTAGAAGAGTGGAATTTTCCGAGTCTAATATTCATTATACTCAAATTTCATCGAGTCGATCCTAAGAGAGATCAAGTTATAAGAGTGAAAACATCAAAGTATAAGGACTTGATCGGGACGAATAACTCTCAAACATACAAACTGACTTAGAAAGAGGAATTAACACCGTAATTCACTTTGCGTTGAAATATGCAGTTAGAACTCGGATAAAAAGTGTTAGAGAGATATATTTGATCATGCGATAGATCCGAGCGATGTCTAAGTGACTCGAAACATCAATGTGAGAAAATAAACAAGAATGTGTTTTCCGAGTCGATCGGAAACGAATGAAAACTTATACAAAGGTTTCTATAATACTCAAAATGACTTGGAACCAAAACTTAGAAGAGATGAGGTTTGTACCTGAGTTTTTATGTAGTACTTAGAATGATTTAGATTCGAGTCCGAGTCTTCAATGTCCCCCTTTTGATGAAAGACATTCCACACTCGGATAGAAACTTTGTTAGTAAAAAGCATGAGTTTTCATTCTTACTCGATAGAACACAACGAGAATAAGAAGTAGTGAGTGAAGTGTTTCGTACTCAGAAAAAACAATTCGGATACTATCACTACTTAGAATATTTATGCGAATAACACATTTAGCAAAAAAATATGAACAGTTATATCGGAGCAAGATCATATGAATAGATATAATAGAGCAAAAAAATAATAATAATAAGACATCAAACTCGGAAAGAGTTAACTCGGAAAGAATTCTACTCTAAGAAAGAAAATTATTTATATATACAAGAAAAGAAAAAAATACAAGAAAGAGGGTGAGAGAGCTCTCCCTAAACATAACAACATCAATTTTCTATTGTTCTCCCCTTGCCTTTTAGCAAAAAACAAAAATAGAGAAGAACATATCAAGAAGATACAGTTGATGTTTCGACAAAAAAAATAAAACAAAAGAAAAGAAATTAAGATGGGGGTATTGGGGGTGCTGTGTGTGCTAAGGTGGATGAGTGAGCAGTGCGCCGACACTCGGTAGGCTTGGGATGACGTTGAAGACCGTGGCGGCGACAACACCGGGATCTCGGGTATCGGCTCGGTTCGAGTGGCCGACCCGAACTAAGTCATCCAGAGGCTCATCCTCCTGGAATACCTCAAAGGAAGGTGCTTCTTCGTTTTGACCACCGTGGATCGACCAACGTCCGCAAGGTCTTCGACCCACTCAAGCTGGCCATGCGAGCCGATCGGCTCTAGTTCGGTGACTTCGAGCACCCTGTCCCTTTGGCTGAGCGGCTTCCTCCTTCTTTTCTTCTTCTTCCTCCTTCTCCTCTTCCTTCTCTTCCTTTTTTTCTTCCTCCTTCTCTTCGGATCGAGCTGCTTCAGCCGCAACTTCTTCTTCTTCTTTTACCTCTCCGAGAGGGGACTTAGCAGGGCTCGAGGACTCATTAGAAGTATCCGAGCTATCCGGGTCCTGAGCAGCCTTGGTTCTCCTTTCACGAGAGGAGTTAAGGTTACTCCTGTTGCTCCTTGACCAGGCTCTTCATCTCGAGGAGTAGATCCTGGTGCTCCCGGATCTAAGACTGAACCGTCTTCCGGTTTATGACTATACTCTAAAGGATGTTTTTGTAGGAGCGGAGAATGGCCCGAAATTCTTCGCTCACGAAGAGATCTTGTCTATCAAGATCGAAGACAAGGCAGGCGAGGTTGCAGGAGGAAGTCTCGAGGTAGATACACCACCAGGTAGAGGAGGGAGAGATAGGGGAGTCCGAGTCTAAGTCCGAGTCCGAGGATGGGGTAAAGGAGGCTTCAATTCGACCCATGGACCCGGACTCCATGCTTGATCTCCTGGTACCCGTATCCCGAAGTTCCTACCGCTAACAACAATGGCAGCCTAAGACACTGCATTTGGGTGCGAGGGGAGGGGAACCTTAAACCGCTTGAAGACCATAGTTAAAAGGGCTCCGAAGGGAGAGGAGAGGATTTCTTAGATTGAGCTGGCACAGTGGCCATTTGCTCGATGATGGCTAGGAAGAGGTCTACATCATAGCCGTCGAGGATGTCAAACAGAGCTTTCAGAATCTTAGAATTAGGATTCTCTTTGCTCAAGTGATAGGATTGCGGTTGAGGAAGAAAGCAAACAAGTCTAGCCTAAGTCTTCATCCGAGTCACCGAGAAATTCTTTCATGACTCGGGGACTTCCTTGGCATACTTTTCGAAAAACTCATCCATAATCTCGTTGAAAGGGATAGGATTGCAGTTGAGGAAGAGAGAGGAAACTTTGAAAAGACGGTGGAGGAGGGAAAGGTTGATGCGCACAACTATGTCGTAAACTCGTGAGGTGATGATTCCCTCGAACAGGACATGTTAGAGTAGAACTCGAGCAACGAGTTACGGGTAAATAAACTCATCGAAGCAAAGAAAGTTGTAAGCTCCAGTGGTTTTGATGTGAGCTAACCACGAAAACGATGTGGTTGGGAAGAACTTGTCATCCGACGTGAGGTGTTAGGTGATGAAAATTTTTGAGGGGTTAATAGAGGTATCCTCTTGTGTTTGTTTGGTGCGAGGTTTCTTGGTCGTAGACCCTAGAAAATCTTGGGCTAAACCTCTTTGAGGCATGGCTGAAAATTTTAGAGTGAGAGAGAGAGACAGACAGAACTTGAAAGAGAGAGAAAGAGAGTAAGAGAGTGAGTACTAAGAGCTTTGAGAGCGAGAGTGAGTAGACAAGAGAGTAAGTTAGCAGAGAGTAAAGTAGCGAAATAAAGGTTAAGGGATACTATTTATGGTGGAAAGGAATGTCCTTCGAGTATTCGATCCGACTTAAACCTCCAATGATCGCCTCGGACAGGTGTGACGTTTCCGCTCTCCAACGGCTAGAATTCCAGTGACTTTCTCCCAACAGCTAGTTCACCGATCGATGCGCGCAGTAGAGAGAGAGAAAGAGAAATTTTAATAGAAATTTATGAAATTCTCCACTAATCTAGAGATGATTTCAAAAGTTTGATGTCCATTTTGCTCAAAAGCTGAGTCCGACTCGGTATGGTTTCGAGTGACTCGAAAACGCAAACACATAATAACTCTTAGCTCGGTTTCACTCGATCAATCGAACCAATTGTTATTAAGGCAAAGAAAACATATAACACATAATCATGCAAGATAATTTCACTTAAAAATCACACAATCATGCATTAATCATGTCAAGCTCATTCCTAATAAAACAAAACTAATCTTCACTAAGTGGCTTAGTGAAAATATCGACTAACTAAAATTTCGTAGGAATGAATTCAAGTTCAATATCACCTTTCTCGAATGGTCTCTCGAAAAATGATACCCGACCTCAATGTGCTTTGTCTTTGAATGCTGAAGCAGATTCTTAGTGATGCTGATTGTACTTTGATTCACACTTGGTTTGGATAGATTTGAATGATAGTCTAAGATCCTTCAAGTGTTGCTTGATCCATAGAATCTAAGCACAACATGCTTCAGCTGCAATGTACTCAACTTTAGCAGTTGATAGAGTAACCGAGTTTTGCTTCTTTGAGTGCCAAGATATAAGGGATTGACCTAGAAACTAGCATGCTTCTGATGTGCTCTTTCTATCAACTTTGTATCCAACATAGTCGGTGTCCGAGTATCCAGTGAGGGTCGGTTCGAGTTTCTTGAGAACCACAGACCTAGATTCCGAGTCCCTATAAGATATCTAAAAATTCTCTTCACTGTAGTAAGATGTGATTCTTTTGGATTAGCTTGGAATCTTGCACACAGACATACACTAAACATAATGCCTGGCCTACTTGGATATAAGATATAGCAGAGATCTAATCATACCTCGATAGAGTTTCTAATCTACTCGCTTTACCTTTTTCATTTGAGTCTAGTTTCATGTCTGCTACTCATTGGTGTTCGCTGCATGTTTTGCATCTTGAAGCTTGTACTTCTTCAGCAACTCCTTGGTATACTTAGATTGATGGACATAGATGTCATCTTTATCTTGTCTAATTTGTAGTCCAAGGAAGAAATTGAGATCTCCCATCATGCTCATTTGGAATTCTGTCTCATCAACTAAGACAAATCTCGACAGAGATTTTCATTAGTAGCTCCAAATATGATATCATCAACATAAATCTGAGCAATAAGAAAGTCTCTCCCTTGGTTTTTATGAAAAGAGTTTTGTCAATATGACCTCTTTTGAAATCATTTTCAACCAAGAAACTGCTCGAGTCTTTCATACTAAGCTCCGGGAGCTTGTTTAAGACCATAAAGAGCCTTTTGTAATTTGAAAACATGATTTGGAAATTTTGAGTTTTCAAATCTAGGGGTTGCTCAACATAGACTTCCTCTTGAATAAAACCATTCAGAAATGCACATTTGACATCCATTTGATACAATTTAATATTCATGCTTGATGCAAATGCCAAGAGGATTCTAATTGCTTCGATTCTAGCAATTGGTGCAAAGGTTTCCCCACAATCAATCCCTTCTTCTTGATTGTAACCTTGAGCCATAAGTCTAGCCTTATTTCTGACTACCAACCCATCCTCATCCACCTTGTTCTTGAAAACCCATTTGGTTCCTATGACTCGGTGATCATAAGGTCATTTGGTCAAAGTCCAGATTTGGTTTCTCTCAAATTGGTTAAGTTCCTCTTGCATGGCCTCTACCCATTCAGGTTCATTTAGGGCCTCTAGTGCATTTCTAGGTTCGAGTTAATGATATAAATGCAGTGAATGCACATAGATTTTGCAAAGAAGAACAGGTTCTTACCCCACTTGTTGATGTCGGACAAAATGTTCTCGAGTGGGTGACTCGAAGCATATTTGAATGCTCTACCCGTTCTCCGGCTCACCAGGTTTGTTGATTGTACTCGGCTGATCTTCGGTGGTCCGATCTGGCTGAGTTTGCTCATCCACTTGACCTTTAGTATTCTAAGGTAGCTCTCGAGCTGGTTCGGTTTGAGTCATGATGTTCGAGTCGCCTCATTCCGAGTTGCTTTCTTCGACTCTTTTTGAGCTCGGCTTAAGCAAGATCATCTTCATCTCGACCGAGTTTCGGATTTGAAAACGTCGACTCACTTGGTTTTCCCTAATCAATCTCATCAAACACAATGTGGATGCTTTCTTCCACTTTTTAGTTCTTTTATTAAAAACACTATATGCTTTACTATGAGATGAATAACCCATAAAAATACCTTCATCCGACCGAGCATCAAACTTGGTCGGGTGATCCTTACCATTATTGTGAACAAAACACTTACATTCGAAGGGTTTGAAGTATGAAATGTTGGGCTTATTTCCCTTGTAGAGCTCATATGGAGTTTTCTTCAAGATGGGTCTAATGAGGCATCCGTTCGGTATGTAGTTTGTTTTGTTGACTACCTCAGCCCGGAAATAGTAAGGTAGATTGTGTTCATCATCGTCTTTCCTATTTCTTCAAGAGTTCGATTCTTTCTCTCCACTACCCCATTCTGTTGAGGGGTTTTGGGTGCTGAGAAGTTGTGAGAGATATCATTCTTGTCACAAAACTCTGCAAATTCTAAGTAATCGAACTCCCTTTCATGGTCGGTTCGGATTCTTCGATCCGAGTCCGAGACTCTACTTGAATTTTCCTGCAGAGCTTGCTGAACTCTATGAAAGCTTCATTTTTGTTCTTCGAGAAAACAAATCCAGGTAAATCGTGAGTAATCATCAACAATCACAAGTACATATGATTTACCTCCGAGACTCTTTACGAGAGATTCCCCACATAAGTCCATATATAGCATTTCAAGCACTTTGGATGTGGAAACAGTTTTAAGAGGTTTGAAAGATGATCCGACTGTTTTCCTTTTGTGCATTAGTCCACCCCTAACTTCAACTCATCAAAATAAATAAATTTGATAACAAATTTATCTTTATGACAATTATTTGGGGAGATCCCTATATCCAAATGCCTTTCGAATTTTTTACATTTTTACATTTATATTTTCTCCCTATTGATCCTTAAATATATAACCACAAATTTTTCTATTTCCTCAAACCCTAAACTATAAATATTTTTATTTTTCTAAACACTAACCATATTTGGATACCAATTTTGATAATTGGATAAATGAGTTCACCAACCATCACCTCATCAAAATAAACAAATTTGGATACAAATTTATCTTTATCGAAGGTTTTTGGGGATGACCATATATCCAAATTATCTTTCTATTTCTCTAAAACCCTAAACAAATTTGGATGCACTCTTTTGATCTACCATCCTTACCTATCATATTTCACTATAGTTATCACAAATCCTAAACTCCTAAACCCATTTCTCAAAATCTCAAACATTTCATGAATTTCCAACTTAATAAACTAAACAAATGTTACCCACATTCTTAATATTCAATATTTCAACAAAGACTCAACATTTCAACAATTTCAAACATTACCTACATTCTTAATATTCACATAATTACCGCAAATACATTCAACATTTAACTATAAAACATTTTGTAAATAACTTAAAGCAAAAAATAAGAAAAGATAGAGATTCATACCTAAGAACCGACAAACGACAAGGGTAAGGAGAGGCTTGACAACGAGAAGTCGAGGAGATCTAAACTTAAAAGAGACGAGAAGAAACTATAAAGAAATCAAAGATTAAGAAAGAGGAGATCTAGATGACGAGAGTGAGCAGAGGCTTACCAATTCAAGTCGACCAGCGGCGATGAACGAATTCCGGATCCGATGAGAAAGGTTCGTGGAGGAGAGAAAATTGTAGAAAGCGATAAGACCGAGAGTTGTAATAATGGCCGTGGAAACAGCAGATCGCGTTTTCAAGCTGATTTGAAAGACATATGACGACGGTTTTGTCATAGAATTGTCGTCATATGTTACATTTAACGACGGTTACTGCTACCGTAACCGTAGTTAAATGTTTCAAGCAACATCTATGACGACAGTTCTTACATTAGAACCATCGTCATATATGTTAAACAATGGCTTTTATTTACAAAAATGTCGTCGGTCTAGTTTTCATGACGGTTTGTCTTTTTCAACGTCATTAAAGACCCATCGTTAAAAGTGGTTTACGTAATAGTGTCTCATCAAATGATGATCTTCTAGCCCTCCGTTGGAGAGCTTAGTCCTCATTTTTCTTGCTTGGAGTTTGTGCAGAGGTAGTCGAGGTGGACAACATGAAAATTGAGGAAAACATTAAGCGAGAATTGAGATTAGCAACCACAATCGAGAAAAATGTTAAGAAATAATTATTCATAAGAAACATTACCTGATTGATGACCCTCATCGAATGATGATCTTCTACCCTTCCATCGGACAAGTTATTCCTTATTTTGATCTTCATCGAACAATGATTTGTTACACGAATACTACAAGTCAAAAATAATGAAAAACAAGTCATAGCTTTCTAAAAAAGCAACAATATTGGATATCTTCCGGAATAAAATTAAAGTTCTTACCGAGTTGATATAATTATATGGTTTATGCCTTTTCCCCCTTCCTTTGGACTTATCTTCAATATGTATATTCTGTTGATGGTCAACCCTTAAATTCAAATCTTTAAAATTGGGATCCTCATTTTCAACAGGCATTCCCAAAGAGAAAGGTGGGGTCTCCTCAACAAACTCACACATCTTCACCATCCCCACCAGCAACGTGCCTCTTCCCTTGAAGAACAACAGACCACTTATCATTGGTTGGGTCCTCAACGTTGAACACTTGTCTTGCTTGGTATGCCATAAAGAATTGATCACCTTTAGGCCCTTCTCTAGTGAGATCGACCATCTTGAATCCCATCTCATCAACTCGGACACCGTTGTTATTGTCAACCCATTTGCATCTGAAAAATGGGCTCATGGAAGCCAACATAGTCTACCTCCCATATCTCCTCAATGACTCCGTAATATGACATTTTAGCTACAACGGGATTTTTGTCCTTGGAGCTTGAAACATGAAGTGCATGAGCCTCCAATGTGACCACACTATATTGTGAGGTGCTCCTATTGTCCTCGGCTCTTTGTGTAGAAAGAGTATCTATTGATGTGATACCCATGGTAAGATATGACTTTCAACTGCTGCCCTCTAGCCAAGCTTACTAATGTTTGTGAGATATCTTCTCATGATTCTTCCAATTGGCTAGTGATCACTATATCTCTAAACCAGTTGACAAATGTGCGATTATGATGGGTCGAGTATTGACGTCTCATTTTTCCTCTATACTTGTCTCCTTACGAGGGATTTTGCTCATCACCGAACGGCTTCACTTTATTGTTATTTTGTAAAATATAAAGATGTGCTTGATCCCTCATATCCTGACTGATTGTTAGAATCGTCGGCCCTAGTTTCCCTTTCCACCGATCTTCCCCATAAATTGACATTTTGGAATACCAACTTCTTTCATTTGGGGGTAGTATTCACAGCAGGACTCGATACACTCCTCAGCTTATGTATGCATCAGCAATGCACGCTTCAGGTAGATATCGATTTCTAACATACCCTTTGAGAATTTTCATAAAACGTTCAAAAGGGTACATCTATCGATAACATATTGGGCCATAGAATCGCACTTCTCTCACCAAATGGACAACTAGGTGCACCATGATATCAAAAAAGAAGGTGGGAAATACATCTCAAGTTGGCATAATGTAACGATCACGCTGCATCGAAGATCATCCAATTTCTCAAAATCAACGACTTTGCTACATATGACATTGAAGAAGAAGAAAAGTCTTATGATCGCCTGTCCGACATGTTCCGGGATCATGGCTCGAGATAGCAACTAGCAGTATTTGTTACATCAAAGCATGACAATCATGAGATTTAAGACCGATTAGTTTATAATCAAATATCAAAACGAGTCTACGAGATGTTTGAAGAATATCCTCGTGCCACTTTGAGTTTCTTCAAGGTCTCACACAAACGTTGTTTTCCCCTTCTACTCAATGTGTAAGACGCAGGGGCAAATATGTTATCTTCCCCTTTGGTTATGGTGCTAATTCCTCCCGTATTCCCATTTCACACATATCCAATCATGCTTTCTCTTCGTCCTTTGTCTTCCTCGGTATGTTCGGAAGAATGCCAATGAGACTTTTACAAATGTTTTTCCCTATATACATTACGTCAAGACTATGTCTCACATACAACTCTTTCCAATATGGAAGATCAAAAAATTTTGATCTATTTTTCCACACACGATTTTCGGATTAACGTCGGTATGGCTTGCTGAACTCCACATCAAGATCTTTCACTTACTCATATATTTGATGTCCTATTAATGGCGTTGGAGTATAATCCATCTCGGTTTTACCATTGAAAGCCTTCTTTATCTTACAATATTGATGGAAAAGGGAAGAAACTTTTGGTGTCTAAGATAGGTCGTCTTTTTTCCGTGCTTAAGGTGATAGGAGCAAGTACCCTCTACACAAATAGGGCATGCCTTGTGGCCTTTGATGGTGTTGTGGACAAGTTTTCGTACGTAGGGAAGTCATTGATTGTGGTGAAGATCATAGCTCGCAATGTAAATTGCTCTTGATGGTATGCATCATAAACTGAAATACCTTCATCCTACAAAAGCTTGAAATCTTCAACAAGAGGCACCAAGTACACATCTATATTATTTCCCAGCTATTTAGGCCCATAAATGAGCATTGACAATATAATTTACTTGCGCTTCATACACAATGAAGAAGGTAGGTTGTAGATAACCAAAAGAACAGGCAAACGGTTGTGCTTGCTACGAGGTCACCGTGGGGGTTTATTCCGTCCGTACAAAGACCCGGACATAGATTCCATGCTTCCCTACCAAATTTCGCGAACAATGAATCGATCTTTTTTCATTGAGGAGAATCGGCGGGATGACGTAGCTTGTCATCACGAGACTCTTCCGTCGGCATGCTATGTCAAGTTCTTGGCATCAGGTCCCTCAATACTCTTTCCATCGATATTTTTCATTTTGTATCGAGGTACACCACACTTAGGACATTCATGTCTATGTGCATGTTCTTTTCGATACAATATACAATCGTTGGTGTATCTTCTTTGACACAACACCCTCTTTGCCTCATATGTACGGCTAGGAAGGACATTGCCTTCGGGAGTATATCTTTGACGACACCCAGCAAGTCCGTGAAACTTTTGTCACTCCAGCCATTAGCCGTTTTCAAGTTTATCAACCTCAACACAACCGATAACGAGTATATTTATCACACCCCGAGTAAAGAGGCTTCTTCGAATCGGCTAACAATTGCTCAAATATGTGTGGTGGATTGACTAAATCACGTTCCACTCCACGAACAAGATCTTTAGGTCGATCTTCTAATTCCATACTACTGATGGCTTCATTTTCATCATACCCTTAATCTTCCTTTCATACGGGTATATTCACAACTCCTCTTCACCATGCCATACTCACACCTTATTAGTTGTGTCAAACCCATGCTGATATAGGTGATCTTTTACAACCTTAGGGGGCAATCTTAAGGAGTTGAAACACCTTAAACATGGACGGAATATGGACTGTTCTCCAAATTTCGTGGCATGTTCAATAGTAATCTCTAAAAAGTTGTTAACACCATCACGATATTCTACACTCCTCCTATCGCTATAAACCCACGCTCGATCCATACTTTAACCATAAACACGAGAAACAATTCACCACATATAAGTCGAGAAATACATACTTACACACAAATAATATGACATGGGCCTAAGATCCTTCTATAGGGATAGATGGTTCTAAACCCATTCAAGAATAATATGATCCTAGACCTTGTAGCAAAATCTTATCATACATTTGACAAAATTCCGGCAATATTTCCCTCAATCCTTCAAGTACAACATACGAAAACGAAGTGGCTAGTGTGTATATCTTTACTTAATCGTATGGTAACATAAGTAAAGATACACACATCAAACCCATCGTCATCATAATTGCACCGAAGAATGAGAGACGAAATTAGCACCGTGATATCTTGTCAAATTTAAGATAAGATTATAATAGCCACACAATCTATTATCAAATTATTCTCAAACTGTCCAACACGAACAATTGAAAAACCTATACATACTAAGCTAATATCCTAAGCATTATACGCACATTTATTCATGTACCGCAACCTAGGATAACTTGTTATGTACAGATTTTTGAACGAGGTTCTCTAAACTTATGAAATGCATACAATAATTTAATGAAGCATGCCATTAATCGAATTATATGAAAAACAAAAAGACGATGTTAGTTAGTATATATTCCTAACACGGACCATTGTTGTAACTTGTTTTTTTTTTTTTTTTTTGTAGTGGTGTTAGAGAAATATTACCGCAAGTGCTCGGTGTAGCTGTAGCTAGGAACCACCAAGTACGGGTCGTGTCCAAGAGGAACTCGCTTTCAAATACTAAATCCACCTAAAAACTCTAATCTAGATAAAAACTCGGTTCGACGAGTGATTTGGTTTTCGGATTTAACTAATAACAAAAATAACTAAGAGAGATCAAGGAATAACAAGCCTTAGATTGGGACTAATCACACTACTATGCCTGAAACCAAAATCGAATACCACTTGAGATTTGCCTATGCTAGCGGTTTAGAAGGGGAGCCACCAAATTAAACCTATCTTCGCCTACTTTCGAAGGTCAAAGATTAATCTTGCACAATCCAATCACCTATTTTCATGGGATTAATAAAGAGCAAAATCACAAAGAATGCATTTCACAACCCCGATTAAAACCTTAATTATTTTCATATTGAAGTTCTAATCGTTCACAACGTCATTCTAGGTAAGTTTTCATCTTTCGATTTTTACAAAACCCTAATAAAAACATATGAGTCCTCTTTCGAGGCAATCAACGAAAAAGTGATGAGCGAAGTGAATTCTAACCTAAAAAGCATAGAACAATTCAATTGGTACTCAATTCATGATTATCAAAGCATAATAGGGATCAATCCCAACCTAAATGAAGAAATTAGCCTCTAAACATGATACTAAACAATTGACAAGATTCAATGAATATAAACATGAAGACTATAGAGAAATTGCAAAGAGAAAACATAAAGAGAGAGAATTAAGAATTACCGAATAGAAATCCGAATGCTTGAATTCAAATTAATCTTCAAAAATTCAAAATATTAAACTTCAATCTAAAGGGATTTGACGGCTTGAAACTACCCTAGAAACCCTAAAATTTGATGGAGAAAAGAACTGCCAAAAAAACTAAACAAAAAACGCTTATAAAGCCGCCGAAACTATGTCGCACGGCTGTGCGGAATTTTCGCACGGCCGTGTAGGTTCTGCGCGGTAGGCCGTGCGAAATGCCTGAACTTTCTGCCTCTCTTGCATGGTAGGCTGTGCGTGACTTCAACTTTCGTAACTTCTCGCACGATCGTGCAAGGTGTGCACGAGGGCCGGTGCGGCCTTCCTTGACTTCAAGCCTTATGCCCGATGATCCGCATGGCTGTGCAGCTTCACACAGTAGGCCGTGCAACTTCTCTTGATGTGTTTTAGGCTTCTTTCTTGCCTCCTCTCGGGCCCGAACTCTCCTCTTTATCGCTTTTCATCAAATTAACCTCAAATCTCTTTAATTTAAGCCCAAAACCCGTAATAAAGAGATTTACGAGCTTAAGTGACGATAAAGAGAAAATAAGCAAAATCTAACCCAAAACTAAATATAAATCATTGAAATCATCACGGAATTGGGTTAGATAATGCTTTGAAAACCGATAAAAACGAGGTTTAACAAGTGGTTAAATTTCTCTTTTTTAAAATACAAAAAATATGTATATACAATATGTGATTTCTTTTTTGCTTCCAATTTTGATGTATTATATATTTTGAAGACTCGGACACTCGTTCTATATCTTTCCGAGTCATGCAAAAGGAATCGGGTATAACGATGTCATTCATATAGTGTTTTGATTCCAAGGCATTCTCTGTGTCTTAGAAACTTACTTGAGTGAAATAGTATCTTTTCTATGCGATTCGGCCTTCACTTATCTATTTAATCGCTTTTCGGTTAGCGACTCGGAAAACTTGTTCTTTATTCACGAGTCCACTCTCACTCAGAATCGACTTGTGATTATTTACTCTATTGTTTGCAAAGTCGGCATTCGTAGTTCTTTTCGTGCTTAGTCTACATCAAGTGTTTCCCACTCGATATTTGTTAATAGAACTTGATTCTTTGCTTAAGACTAAGTCATATGGAATTACGAGTATCATGGATATTAGACTCGGAAAATTCCATTTCTTCTCCGACTCGGATAATCTGTTGGTTAATTATCATGATTATATTATTATCCGTGTCTAACCTTGGACCAAAGTATTTTATACTTTGAGAACCAAAGGTGTTTTACTTTTGTAGGTTATTCAATCGAGGATATCTTTTCAAACTACAAAAGTAGCCGGCTTCGAACGTCAAATCACCAGCGAGATATAGCTTTTCAACCTCCCTCGCTCTAGTCCCGGAAGATTGTGTCGAAGCCGTCTGCTTCCATATCCGGAAAACTCGAACGCTAAGCCTAACGGTGGTTTCCACCTCATTTTTCAAGACACAACCGATGGTTTTGGGACTTCCAAGAGAGTTAAACCGTTGTCCAACGTCCATATTTCAACGGATACTTTCGAGGGACTCGGAAAGCCTTCCACAACGGTCACGAGAGGACTCTCGGTCAGCGAGATGAAGATAACGGCTACTCTGCCTGGTCTTCTATAAAAGGAAGCCACCTCACAAGACTTGAAGATAGCGGAATATATTGTCAATACTTCAACTTGAACAAAGTTATTGTATTTACTTTCAATCTTCAACTTACAACTCCCACTCTGTAATTCATTACTTTACGAGTTGTAAGGTCTTGTACTCGATTACAAACACTTCTTACATTCTTTGTAAGGTCCCTTGACTAAGTCGTAAGGGTTAACTCAGCTTAGTTGTCCCTAAGCTGTAAGGGTTATCTCGGCTAGGAAGTACTAGATCGGATAAGGGAATTTATGAGTCTAGGAAAACTTGTATAGAGTTGTCTAAGGGAGCAACTCGGGTTACTGTCAAGTTCACGGTATTTTGTGGACTCAAAATAGTGGATTTGACTTCGTGTCTGGATTGACACGGGCCGTGGTTTTCTGCCCCGGGAGGGTTTCCACGTAAAATCTCTCGTGTTCACTTTCCGAGTTCATTCTAGACTCGAGACGACCTTCGCTGAACGTGTTTACTACGATTCATTACATTCACGAGTCCAATATTTTCCGACCCCTGCTTAGACTCGGAATCTGTCTTTGACTCTTCTCTGTCAAAAGGTGTGTGCTTTCGTAAAGAATTTTTCATCACCCTATTCACCCCCTCTAGGGTGACTCGGACTCTCCCCGAGCAAACCTTCATATTTATCATAAACAAATTTGGATACAAATGTATCTTTATGACAAGTTTTTGGAGATGACCATATATCCAAATTATCTTTCTATTTCTCTAAAACCCTAAATAAATTTAGATACACTCTTTCGATTTACCATCCCTTAATTATCATTCTATTTCCTTATAATTAAATCCTAAACTCCTAAATCCATTTCTCAAAATCTCAAACATTTTACGAATTTCCAACTTAATAAACTAAACAAATGTTACCCACATTCTCAATATTCAACATCTTAACAAAGATTCAACATTTCAACAATCTCAAACATTACCCACATTCTCAATATTCAACATCTTAACAAAGATTCAACATTTCAACAATCTCAAACGTTACCCACATTCTCAACATTCATATAATTACCTCAAAAATACATTCAACATTTAACTATATAAATCTTGTAAATAACCTAAAGCGGAAAATAAGAAAGGATAAAAAGATTCATACTCGTAAGAACGAGGAAAACCACGGCGAGAGTGAGCGAGAGGATTCACGGTGAAAAACACACAGCCACCGACGCAAATACTTTGTAAGAGAAGACAACTACAAGAAAGAGGAGAGACGAGAGGATATAGTGAGTGAAACGAAACATTGAACAACAAGAGGAACAACGAGCGTGGATAACTTATCGGCGAGGATTACTCCGAACAGATCTAGATCCGAGTAGTAGTGGACAAGAGTGAACTGCGGAGAACGATAAGACCGAGAGTAGATAGTAGATAAAATAGGCGTGGAAATAACAGGTATTTTCTTGGGTTTTTTAGATTGTATATGAAAGACATTTAACGAGGGTTCTATGAAAGAACCGTCGTCATATGTCACATATGACTACGGTTCATTCATAGAACCGTTGTCAAATGTTTTCAGCAATACATATGACGATGGTTCATCTGAAAAAACCATCGTCATTTGTGTTACACAATGCCGATTATTTACAAAAGTGCCACCATTTTTCATGACGGTTTGTTCTTTTAACCGTCGTTAAAGACCCGTCATTAAAAGTGGTTTCGTAGTAGTTCCATACAATTGCAATCGTGTTTTTCAAGTAATCTGGACCTTGCAAACTCCGGATAGCATTAGCCTAAGCAAGTTCAAAAGAGATACGATTCCGAAGCTATGCATTCTTTGGATTTGGTTGGAAAAGATAACATTGTTTACGTAAACCCAAATATGCCAGCATATAATCATAAATGTAAGACTCCATTGAACTCTTTTAAGGTTAATATTAATCCAGGCTTCCAGTTAAGTGAGAGGAATTGGGCATTGAAGAAGTAATCATTATCGGGGAGGAATTTACACCAAGTAGTAGGCTGCCATAAGGAAATCTTTGAGAAGATGTAAATGATTCTCGGTCTCAAGTTGACAACTAGCACACACCGAATCGATACTAAGGATCCATTGCTTAAGTCAGGTCCCTAGAGGGAGCCCTTTATGAGCCGCACTCCAAAAGAAGATCTTAATTTTCTCTTGAACCTGGTACCCCAAAGTTTTTTCCATTTAATATTATTATTCCAAGTGTTAGTAATGTAGATAGCCTAATAAAATGAATTAGCTGAAAACTTCCCATTAGTGTTAAGGCGGATGTAATCATCCTCACTAGTGTTATGCCTATTAAGCTTGAGTTTGTCTATCAACTCCACTAAGTTTCCGGGAATCCATATGCTCAAGAGGTTAAGATTACATGAGCCATTTTTGATAATTTTCTTAACCCGCCAATGTTCGAATTGAGGAGGTTTTTGTCATCCTTCCGGAGGTATAGTGGACCACACGGAAACCAATTGCCAAACCATAAAGAAGTATTGTGCCCATTATTAATTCTCTTTCTAATAAAAGTCAATGAATCATGGATGCAATTGAGAATGGTATTCCAGGTCGGTGAAAAATGTGGTTTAAGGGACAACAAAAAAATAGGGTTATCCTGCAAGTAAAGGGATTAGAAGATCTGGACTCAAGGTTTCTTTTCTTCTTGATAACCTACCAAAGAAGTTTGGTGCACAAAGCTTTGTTCCAGGTTGAAAGTTGTTGAACTCCATTTAGCATATGCAAAATCTACTCTCTCACTAGTTTATTTAGTAAATGTAAATTTAATAAACTATGAAGAAATGACAAGAGCTTTGAGGAGCTTTGAAGCATTTAGGACCACCAAGGAACCATATTTGTAGAACAATTATAATTTTAAAACAGCTTATACTTGAAGTTCCATTACGAGAGGGGATTGATGATGATAGCGTCAAACATAGTTTGAATTACTTTTAAAGACTAGATAAATTAGGAGAATCGTGTATAAAAAGCACTTGGTTGAGGACAATGGTTTTACGGGGTGACTACACTTCCGACAATTTCAAAGGGTAATTCTTAAGGAAACCATGCCGCATTAATAATTAGAGTGAGATACATTTCCGCTCGTAAATTTGGTTGTAATGCTTAAATATACCTTTTAATAATTGACAAGAACTTATAATTTCACTCATATGACTCAACCATATTGTCCAAGATTGGATTGATTCATGAAATTTAATAATTTTATTTCAAGCAAATGAAACAAATTTCACCATTGAATCTCATTTTAGGCATGCATCATGCATAATACATGAGGAGAAACATGATTACTGCATCTAATGGCTCATTTGGTTGTAGGTATTTAGAGATGTAATGCAATTAAAATAACATAGTTCATTACATTACCGCATTTGGTTGGAAAAAAATGTACGTAATAAAAATTACCTGGCAATCATAATAACATAGAAAGGTGTAATTAAAATAATCTGGGCCTCCCTAAACAATCCCAATTACCCCATCTAATGCAATCAATTTTTGGCCTAATGTAATTAAAACCTAAACCCCCTACCCCCATTGCTGCCATTTTCTCTCCTCTTTCACTTCTATTCTCACAACATCATCCATGGAGCTCTCTCTCTCTCCTCTTTCTCTCTTCTCACGGTGCCATGGCTCAAGCTCTCTCTCTCCTCTTTTTTTCTTCTTGTTCACTCTCTAGTAGTGCTTAATTATAAAGTGAAAGTCAAGCGGTTTTACAATAGTCCAGAGAGAGAGAGAGAACGAGAAGAGCTTTGGCGATCGGAGCGGAGAGAGCCTTCAATTCAGAGTTGGTCAATTCTTCAATTTTTCTGATCTTATCGTCTTCGTTTTATTTGATTCTCTCTTTCTTTTACTGCGCTTGTCTATTCCAATAAATTTTTGCAAACCTAGTTTATTTGCTGCATTTAGTTTCAAATTCATGGACATAATTTGTTTACTATTGAGAGGAAATGAGAAATTTAAATTCGACGATTCAATTCAAGTATCATACGAACAATATCGATCGATTTATTTTGAATTTGGGGTGACGGTTTGGAATTTATTGCAATATGTTTTAGGATTGATTTCCAACTGGTTGCTTGAGGGTTGTTTCAATGGATATCGATTTAAATATGATTCCGTTTTTGTTTTTATTCCGATTAGTTCAATTATATTGACTTGAATGGCATTTTGCCAGGTGTGATCATCTATGGCTATCATCAGCAAACGTAGGTCTACAAGTTTGCTGAGGTGCATATGCATTGGTTTACTACACAAGAATGAATAAGTATATTGCTTAGTGGTATGATATGATGACCCCCTTTCCTTTGAAAATCATCCTCGACACATAATTAACCTAGACGTGACGGTGACTCATATTAGGTCAACTTTGGGTTTGCATAGTTTCATTTTCTCATATTTGGAATGGTTTGATGATCTGTGTGTTGTTAAGTTTTCGTGCACGTCTTATATGGGTTGATTGAATATTGTGCTCAAATGTCTAGTAAAGTAGAGGAAGAGTGTTGTGTGATGTGGATTGCCTTGAGAATTTGATATTGGGAGGTATATAAATGGTATGGAAGCTAATGAAGCTCTCCCCTTGTATGGTGGAGATGTATGTAACATTGGGAATTATTTGATCAAATGGCCTCTTTGTTCACCTTGGTGGTTATATTGAAACTTAGTTCCCTGATTGGTGATGATAGTTGCTAATTCTTTTGTCCTTCGAAACAATGATTGTATGATTGTGTTGGTCTATTGAGCTCCAAAGACATGGTCGACAAACGTAGTGTTTTTACTTTTGTAACGAACTTGTGGAGTTTATGGAAAGGTAGCTTTGTCATGGGTGATTGAAATGTGTTTTTGTCAATTTGTGTGGCCTTATGATACTTGCTTGGACTTCGATCATTTATGGCTATGCTTTGTGGAATTTGATCTACTTGTATATATCTTCATCTTAGATGTTCTCCCTTTTCTCTCTAGGGTTTTTACAGGCGGATGAGATAGATAGATTGAGAGAGAGAGAGAGAGAGAATGAGAAAGTTGGGTTGGTGGGATATCGTTTAGTTTGAATTTTGGGTCAATTTGTACGAGTCACTTCCACTGCTTATGCCTTGTATGATAAGGTTATTAACTTATTGTAACAAGTAAAAGCGATTTGGATTAAGATTGGGTACAAGGACGAGTACGATTAGTGGGAAGGAATAAATAATGAGATAGAAAGAGGGAGAGGTCCGTGAGGAGCATTATCAGCTGATGAGACCCAAAAATGATGGAAACAGAGACAATATTGTCAACATTATACTTGCTTTAGGTAACTAGTAACATAACAAGGAATCAATATACACAACACATATGGATGGGATCCTCAATCCTTGTGTATCCCATGTGAGCCTTCTTTATCACCCCCACATGTTCCTTTATGTGCCTATCCCCCTCGAATGCAAGCTTATTGGAAAGGTGAAACAAAATCAGAAGCAAAGACAACAAAGCATAGTCATACTCGATCATAGGGAAACAGCCAAATTACAAAAGAAACTCTATCGAAATTTGTTGGATTTCACTATTTTATACTTGGTTGTTCAAGTTTTCTAACGAAGTGTATTTCTTATGATGTAGAATCACCACAAGGCCAATGATTGGAAGGGAAAACCTTGTCCCCATAATAAGGATTTGTGTATTATCTTTGGGAAGGATTGCGCTAGAGGACAAGATGCTCAAAGTCCGGAAGATATTGAACATGAGGCTAATGAAGAGTAAGTTAGTCATTTTTCTCTAGTGTTCTACTATTTTTTTGTTAAAGTTTTAAATGTTTTTTTTTTCATATGTTTAAGGTTTGGAAGTTGTTGAAAGAGATTGAAGTCCAGAAAATGATAGAAGAAAATGTGAAGTTGCATGCTCTAATGGACAATAATATGTAGTTGATCTTTTGAACTGTTAGTTTGTTACTTTCTTAGACAATAATACTCGATAATTCTAGAAGTGTTTATGAGTTGTTAAAAATTCTAGTAGATAATTTATCTATCTTTTTTGGATGCATTATATTATTATATATGAAGAAGGATTCATTTGGTATTTCAATTCTCTAACTATTGACATTGTTTGCACGCCAAAATATTGAATTGATTTATTACCATTACATTGTTGAACCAAACATGGTAATACAATGGTGATTGAATTACATATGTGATTACTCCATAACCAACCAAACATAGTAATGTAATTCTTATTGCATTGCATTGCATTGTTGATTGCATTACATTATTGATTGCATTACATAGTCATTACATTACATTGCATCCAACCAAACGCCACCAAAGTAGGAATGAGATTGTAATTTATAAACATAGTTATGTTAGACCGATGTATATATTCTCCATGTAGTTTTTTGTTTTTTAACTTTTTATGATATGTTTTCATCTTGTAATATATAATTATCTCCAAGTTAAGTCAACTATTTTTTTTTATCATATATATAAATAAAACAAATGACAAGCGCCATCTTTTACTAAAAAATACTACCTTATTATTGGCTAAAAAGAAAATATAGTCCTCCATTGAAAACAATTCAACATAGATTATTGACAATACTTTAGAAACTCTAACACAACTTAGAACAAGAAAATTGAAAACAAAGTACACCCACATACAATTAACATGAAAGATGAATCTGCTTCTATCAAACAAAAGTATGGTCATGGCTATCCTTGAATCCTTCCCTATCCCTTCTCATCCTCATACACGCCTTACTCCTTCCATGCAATCTACTTCTAGTATACTACAATCTCAAAATTTGATCTTTGCAATCCTCCACTATTAAAGAAACCTCTCCTCTAGTCTTACACCCCCAACCAGAACTACCAAAGAAAATAACTCTCAAAATTGATCTTTGCAATCCTCCACCATTAAAGAAACCTTTCCTCTAGTCTTACACCCCCAACCAGAACTACCAAAGAAAATAACTCTTGGTGCAGTTTGCTTGAACTTATAATCTTAATGATTTCTTTGATTAAATTGATCATAACATCATAAACACGATTCAAGAACTTTAAGCCACATCATTTGTAATGTGATTGTGAAATATTACTTTATATGAATTATTTGGACATATACATTTGCATACCTTCTAAAAATATACTCCTATCCCTAAAAATGTCAAATCTAAAAAAAATAAAAATATAAAAATATAATTTATTTATTTAAAAATTTTAAATTTCTTAGATTATTTGTATTATCTATGTATTAATTAATAAATACTTATGATGTTTAGATAAAAATTTTCATATTATAGGTTAT
This sequence comes from Talinum fruticosum, assembly GCA_021018815.1. NCBI lineage: Eukaryota > Viridiplantae > Streptophyta > Magnoliopsida > Caryophyllales > Talinaceae > Talinum > Talinum fruticosum. Next base: position 8,682,551 of record JAITYX010000004.1, on the reverse strand, counting down.
AATAATTAAATATATAATTTTTAGATAATTAAGTATATGATTCCAAAACTATGTTGTCAAGTACTATTAAACGTTTAAAAATAATATTTTTAATAACTTTTTAGGGACGAAGAAAATACATATTTAAATAGTGTTGTAAATTTATCACATAATTTATCATTTATATTTTAAACCTAGTTTGCAACCCTAAATCTCAATTAATTTGGAGATATAGGATCTTGTGGTAGTTCTTTTTTCTTAAAAAAAAAAAAAAGAAACACACTATTTTCAGCGCGAGGATTTGATTTTTATTTTTTAGTGGGAAGTGTGAGCATTTTATTTACTTTGTGGCTTTTAATGACCCTTTTTTCAATGTTAGTACTACTACTATCTTTGCATTTTTTCGATGGTTGCCCTTTTTTCTGTTGCATCTGTATTATATCAAAAAGGGAAAAAAATCTATTTTGAGAAGAAAAATTCAAGGAATTTCCTTTATTAGAGGCTCCACGAACACAGGCTGATATTTTTCCAAATCAAAGGGGCCTAACCTTTCCTTTTTTGTTGCAATAGTTAATGACAGTTGGATACTTGGATGATTTTAGATGGGGGCAAAAAAAATGTAAACCAGATTAATTATATTATATATATGCCTCATTGAATTGATCGCTATTGAAACTTGCAAATTAAATATGGCTAAATTCTCTCACTTGTTATGTCTCACTGTATTGGCCATCGCCATTGTGTTTGTGTCATGTTCTTCTGAGACACAGGAAGAAAAAGATGAAGAAAACACAGGCAAGGTACCAGAAATTGGTACGTATGAGCTCAAGACGAAGAGAATGCATGCCAAATTTACCAATTGGGGTGCCACTCTTATGTCCTTCTACCTCCCCGATAAAAATGGTGAGTTTTAATCTGTATTGCTTTCACACGTTAGTAGTGCATTTTATGATCTTAATTAAATAATCACTATTTTTTAATAATTATGATTAATTATAAATGTTAACTTTTAATATTCGTGTTGGGTACACCGATGAGTATTAAATGATACTCTAACTAGATCAACCCTATTATGCAAGTATATCGTATACATAATTTTTAAAATATGAAAAATTATAAATAAAGCAGAATTTTGCATAATCTATAAGTCGTAATACAATTTTATTAGTCAATCGCACCATTTGTTTTCAATTTGATGTATGATCTCACCATTTATAAGTCGAGATTGTCATAATACAAGACATATATCATCTCACTTATAAATGGTGATCAATCTAGGTGTGTGTGATGAATTTCGGCTTGGTGTCTTTTTTGTATCTGGGGCAAAAATTTATGGCCTTCACATCTTGTTATGAATAATTTTGTAATTTTAAAATTTTTCTTTTTGATTCATAGAAATGGCGATCGAGCTCTAATATATATTATTCCCACTCATAAATTTTAGATATTTACAATCGAAATTCAAGATTTTGACATTGAATATGGATGTTTTAACATTTTATTTTAGATCAGACCAAAGTCACCCAAACACATTCTAAAATGCATGTGATGAATTTTTGCTTGGTGTCTTTGTCTTTGGGAAAAAAGTTTAGGCCCTTTTTCATTTTGTTATGAATTAACTTTACAATTTTCTCTTTTGATTTATAAATTGTCATATTTACAGGAAAGATGGAGGATGTGGTTCTTGGGTTTGACAAAGCTGATGACTACAAGGTGCATTCTTTAGAAATCCAATATCCAATTTGTAACAATAAAAACTATTTCCTCGGTCTGAGAAAAGTTGTTAAATGTGTTTATTTTAGATGCCTCAAAAATATTGTCAAAATTTCTTTATATATAGTAAAAAAAGTGACTCTTCATTTGAAAGCTGTGAGTAGATGACGTTCTCTTAAATTTTTATATTCCAAAATTAGACAACTTTTCTGGAATGGAGGGAGTATTTAATTACCATGTCAATCTAATTACAAATGTCGTTAAACTTATTAATGGCAGAATGATACTACATACTTTGGTGCAATTGTTGGACGTGTAGCAAATAGGATAGGGGGTGCAAAGTTCACCTTGAATGGAAAAACCTACAAACTTGATGCCAATGACGGGAAAAACACCCTTCATGGTATGATTTAGTAGTAATTCCATTTGGTTTTGCAATTTCATATGCCAGTGAAAAATTTATAATTAAGATCGAGTAATAATTTCATTTATTTCATAACAATATGCTGATACTCGAGTATGAAATCAGGTGGTACAATAGGATTCTCTGATGTTCTTTGGACTGTGCATAAGCATAAAAATGAAGGTGACAAGCCCTATATTACATTTACCTATGAAAGCACTGAAGGAGAAGAAGGTAAGTACTTTGTGCAGGTTTATTTCCTTGGCAAGGAAGATAAAGCTCTTAGTATAAGAAGCTCATTTTTTTGGTCAATTATATTGATCGTGAATAAGTGATTCAAATTATGTTTCAATTATAAATTATTATTTTATAGTTTATTTTTATTTTTAAAACTAATATGCTAAGGGTTGCACGTGACTAAGAAAATATTGGAAAATTTCATTTTGATGCTAAATTATATCGATGAATAGCCACATCATTCATACTAGGTTCTTAAAACTAGTGAGGTTATTAAAACTAGTATATTAAGGGTTCCAGTGGCGGAAAATAGTCATACCCTTCAGGCCTGCCCTGTTCATTTTAGCTTAATTAGTTTACAACCTTACAAATGTTTACAATGCTTACACTTGTTTATAATTTTTAACAATTAATTTTGTCATTATTTTACAACTGCTTACTACTTATTATAACAGTCTTATAATTTACAGATTTAGTGCAGCTCCATACTGCTAAAAAGATCAAACAGCTCCAGGCTCTTATATAGTTTTACACCTGCATATATGCATCTGATGCAGGATTTCCTGGGAAGCTAAAAGTACGTGTAACCTACAAGCTGTTGTCAAAGGGAAATGCATTGACTATAAAAATGACAGCAAAACCAGGCAAAGAAGCCACCCCAGTAAACCTAGCTCACCATACATACTGGAACCTTGGTGGCCATAACAGTGGTGACATCCTCTCTCACTCGATTCAGATCTCAGGGTCCCACATAACCCAAACAGACAGCAACCTAATCCCCACAGGAGAGATAGCTCCTGTCGTGGGAACGCCCTACGACTTCCAGTCATCGAGGCCCATAGGGACCATGATCGGGGAGCTTTCTTCGGGCTATGACATCAACTACTGCCTCGATCATGATCATGATGATATGATGACTACTGATGGTGAAAAGTTCGAGAGCGTTAAGAGACCGAAGGCTATGGTGGTTCTGGAGGAGCCCAAGTCAGGGAGGAGAATGGAGATAAGGACGAATCAGAAAGGGTTGCAATTTTACACAGGTGGGCAACTAATGGATGTTAAGGGGAAAGAGGGGGCTATTTACAAGGCTCATGCTGGGTTAGCCTTGGAGACTCAAGGCTACCCTGATGCGGTCAATCATGACAATTTTCCTTCACAGATTGTTAAGCCTGGAGAGTTTTATGAACATCTCATGGTGTATAAGTTCTCAATCCTGGGAGAAGATGAAAATAGCATAAAACTTACTGACAAAAAGGAATTATGATCGACCCTGGAATAACTCAATTTTCTTGTATTTCAAGACGTTTTGGTATTTTCCTAGCTAGAATTAAGTTTAGTGTTCAGTGTGTTTAGTTTTATTTATTGAATTGAATCAGGTGTATTTGTGTTTCCTTTAAAGGGTGTCTTTCTGTCTCTCTCTTCCATTTTTCTTTTTGTTTTTTGCTTGTCATCTTAATAGTCTTGTGTGTCAAGCTGGGTCTTAAATTAAATTATGAAAGAATTAAAGAACTCTATAGTCTTCTATCATATTCCATTGCCTATAGATTGTGGTGGTTTGTGAAAAGTTTTCATCTGTTGTGGTGTATGAGGAGAGAGAGAGGGGGCAAATCTGCATGTTAGTTATTTGAGGACATAGTGGTGTTGGGTTATCCACTATTCTATTTTCGATCCATTTTTTACTTCATAGAATAGCAGCTACACATTTAATTTGTTGTTCTTTTATTCTTAAGTCCTTTCTATAAATCCTTTGAGGTGTAAGTTTGAAAATTTTGAAATTTCATCTTGTTAAATATAAGTTATGATAATAGGACAAACTTAAAAACATTTACGTCAGCATAGGGTTGGCAACGGAACGGGTCGGGGCCGGAGATACCTCCCCGCCCTCTCCCCTCCCCCTCCCCGCTCCTCACTCCGCCCTCGGCCCTGCCCCGCTGTCGGGGAGGGTTTAGCCCCCAATCCCGCTGGATACCCATTTTCCGTTGGGGCTTCGTTATCACCGAAGTCAAATTCCAAAGCCCATAAATTGAAGAGCCCGGATCCGAGAGGCGAGTAAGAAAAATTCAGATATGAGAGGTAAACAAAAATATAGAACGAAAAGTCCGGATGAGAGGCAAGGAAACAAGGAGGCTTCCTTTGTTGGTGGGGCACTCACCGATAGTGGGTCGAGGAGAAAGCCAACAGAATGAGAGGAGAGAGAGAGAGAGAAAGGGGGAAGACTAAGGAGATAGAGAGGTACTTGTGTGAGAGATGAATACTGAGGAGAGAGATCAAGAGGGAGCAAGAGGAGAGGAGAGAGAGAGAGGGATGACTGAGAGGGAGAAAAGACCGAGGAGAGTGGAGAGACTTAGCTTTTATAGTTAGGATTTGAGAAGGCAATAATATTACTAATATATCCTCAATTTTAATTTTAAAAAATTAAAATAAGAATGAGGGTAGGGCGGGAATGGGGCCTTTCCCTCCGGCCCGGCCCCATCCCTGTCCTTGTTTGGGGGACAAGTTTATGCCCTGTCCTCGCCTTGCTCCATGTTGGGAGACCTAGAAGTTTTCCCCGATTTGGAGCAAGGCTGCGACGAGAGCGGGAAATTTCCACCTCGTTGCCAACTCTACGTCAATATAATAAAAATACATGAAAAACAATTACCACATAACATTCACTGTGTAAAAATTTATTTCCTTTTCCTTTATGTTTTCTTTAGGATAGAGAAGTGGCTCTTTTCATAGAATATTGTTCTATGACATTTATATTTAGCCTAGGCCTAAAACAAGTTAAAAAAATAAAACATTACAATAAATTTCCTTTTAGAGAGATAAAAATGATACAATAATTAATGAGTAACGAATCATTCAAAAAAGAAAAAGAAAAAATTAAAAAGTATCAGCTTATAAATTAGTATATTATACTCTTAAGATTACTTTGTAAAACAGTTCTAAAATTTGCAATTTTTATTCATTTAGTTCTTTATACTCTCCCCTTAGTTTTCCTTTTGATCCTACATTTATATAGACTCGTGCTGTGTTCGGCAATAGAGGTTTAGGTAGTGTTTAGAGTTTTCCTCATCTCAAAACACTACTTCACGTAAATTTTGACTTGTTTGGCAACTTAGTGTTTAAGGTAGTTGTTAGTGGTTAGAGCGAGTGTTTTGCAAACGCTACTGTAATTAACGTTTCGAAAACGCTAAACGGATGTTTAACCTTTATTCCGAATATAACCTTGTCATTTCATCAAATTTACAAGTATTACCCTTCCCTTTTCCCACTAAGCTCGATTACATACGCTACACGAGACTCTCACCAAACAATCAAAGAAATTTGTTTCCAAATCCAACTCTAACTCCATCCCCTTCATATCCAACGCAAAATCCTCAAATGGAGAGTCCAACTTACGCCAATTTTTTTCATAAAACCCTAAACAAAGTACTGAGACGGAGAGTTTCATCGAGGTGAGATAAATTACCAGTGGAGTCGTCATCAACGAGTATTGTTCAATCTTGGCGAATCCATTGATAATTTGCTACTCTTCGAGTACCGATTTCTTCTTTTGCTTTTATGTGGCCACCATTATACCCATTGTTCTTCTCTGATTGGATTTGATTCTCTTCTTTTTCTTTCGATTGAATGCAAGGTCCGATGATTTGAGATAGTAGTGTTGTTTGCCGATTAAAAAATTCCCCATAGACCATAGACATGGAGAGACCAAGCGAGATTGAGAGGGACAGCGAGGGTTAGAGTTAACGAGAGCGAGGAGAGAGAGAGTGAGAGACAGTGAGGGAGCCGAGAGACCAAGCGAGATTGAGAGGGACAGCGAGGGTTAGAGTTAACAGAGCAGGGAGCGAGAGAGTGAGAGACGAGTGAGGAGCCGAGAGACCAAGCGAGGCCGAGAGGGACAGCGAGGGTGAAAGATAACGGAGCGAGGAGCGAGAGAGTGAGAGACAGTGAGGAGTCGGGAGAGACCAACCGAGAGCGAGAAACGGTGAGGGAGCCGATAGAGAGAGCGAGGAAGAAGAGGACAGGTGAGGGGAGAGATAACGGAGCGAGGAGTGAGAGGCGAGAGACGGTGAGAGAGGCTGGGAGAGACCAAGCGAGAGTGAGAGATGGTGAGGAAGGCTGGACAGCGAGAGTGAGAGCGAGGAAGAAGACGGTGGGTTGTAGCAGTACCGAGAGAGTGGCGGACGGGGACTGAGTGATAGAAAGAAGGAAGAAAGAGGCTGAGTTGTGAGTCTAGAGGTGAGAGAAGAAAAGTAATAGAAGGGTTCAAAGCATGCTCTATAATCAATGTTGTGTCCGCTCAAACAAAAAATTAAAAAAATAATCAATGCTCTGCAGAAGACTGAGAAAGATGACAAGACAACACATATAATATTAATTGAAATAATATATGATTTTTGTGACTTGAGCATTTAATAAAATTTGGTTTTGATTTTGAAATTTTTTTGAATGAAAATAAAATAAAACTTATACTTTCCGATTTGAAGTGAATAATAATTTTTATTGGATTTTTATTGTCATTAAAGTTTCTATATTGTAAGATAGAAATGTACTAACCAACAATAATTTTTTTAATTTAAAGTCCACTTTTTTTCAATCGATCTCTCCTCCCATTCATTTTTGTGGATATTGATTTATGGTTGGCCCATAAATAGTAGAATAGTTCTCACATCACATATTTTCTCCATGTTTATAACTTCATCAATTTAAAATCAGCCACATATACTTACAAATGATGAGAGGGGATAATTTTGGAGTAGTTGTAAATTGAGAATTGAATTGGTAAATTAATTGGGTTAGAAAGATATAATTTTGGAAATCGAATTGAATACAACAGTTGTGACTATTTATGCTTGGTTGTGACTCGTGTGAATTGAATATAATGGATTTTAATCATGTATGTGACATTATGAGACTTTTGTTTGAGTGAAAATATATATATATATATATGTGTGTGTGTGTGTGTATGTATGTATGTATGTATGTATGTATGTATGTATATATGTATGTATGTGTATGTGTGTGTATGAGAGAGAGTAAATATTTGATTTAAGGCATGAATTATTATAAAATTATTTTTTGGCCTCTAGGAACAAAACCTTCGTTATGTTTGCTTGTTCCAAAGTGGATAATGAAACTTATTATAAATTCTTGTGTGCCAGTAAATATAGTAGTCAAAGAAACGAAAATAGTGGTCCTAAACTAAAATTATGATAAAGACTGAAATTATTAATTTTTATAGTTATATCACGTGCTATGGCATCCTCAAGTAAGAAGGATGGGACCAAAGAGAGCTTCCACTGGACTCTGCAAGAGATGATCATTTTATGTGATGCTTGTCTTCAATTCATTGAAAAATATGGACGAGCACAATTTTACAATTGGAAGGAGATTCAAAAAGAGGTCGAAAAAAAGTTGGGCGTTCATGTGGTCACAATAGTTGTAAGTATAAATATGATTCAATGAGGAGAGATTGGCGTTTATGGAAACAATTGAGAACGTCGAAGCTGGTTTAGGTTGGGATCCTATCTCGGGAAAGATCGACGCTTCAAATGAATGGTGGGAGAAAAAGAATAAGGTTAGTTCTAACTCTTTATTTGGGGAGAGGGAGGGTAGATTATGAATACAAAGGGTTTCCATTTAGATAAAGCTGACTATATTTGAATATCATGATATAATTTTATTTTATTTTGTAGGAAAATGCGAAATTTAATAAATTTCGTGATAAGGGTGTGACCTCATTTCTTGAAGATAAGTGGGATCAACTATTTGGGGATTCTTATGCTACTTGGGAAAACGTCTATACACCTTCAATGGAGCCTCCTCCACTTATCAATGTTGAAAATGATAATGACGACAGCAATGAGGATGCTGATAGTGTTCATGAGGAAGGACATTTAGAAGTGTATAATGTTCACAATAATAACTCGTATCTTCAAGAGGCTTTAATGGATGAGGAAACCTTCATGAGAGATTTTGTTCAACAAGTTGGCATCCTAAACGAAGGTGTAGTAATAGGTGACGGACCAGTAACAAAGGAAGGAGGGAATGGTGTGACTCAAACATCCAAGAAGAAGAACCAAAGAACTACTTTAAAAAATAATTCTATGCAAATAAATCGAAAAGGGAGGCAATCCGGAGGTTACGCTATGTTGTCTAGCCAAATTTCTAACATGGTAACAATGTGTACGAGATATTAGCAATAGTATCCCAAGCATTGGAGGTCTCCAACGATCAACGACTCTCGTTGCTACTTCAATGGAAATTATTAGGAGCATGGTACATAATGGTACTTTAGCACAAGGAAGTGAATTGTGGGGTTATGCTATTTATTTGCTTGAAGACTCAATAAGGAGAGAAATTTTTATTAATTTGGGTGATGATACAAGTAGGATACAATGGTTACAATATATGTATGCCATGAAAGACAAAGTCAAGTGATCATATGCTTTGATCTTTTATTTGTTTTTTTTTTCCGTCGAACTTTTATTTTTCATTTTATTGTCCCCTAGTGAATTTTCTACAATTTTTTCCAAATAAATAAATTTTATAGATGAATTCGTTAGTGATGAGAAATGTATGAACTAGGTGCATAATTCTTCGAAATTATCAATTGAAATTGAACTATTTTTTAATATGTAGAATTTGGTATTATATATTTGCAATTTTCGCATTTATTTTAATTGGTTTTTATAATGAAATTTTCTTCTATCTTATGAATGCTAGGTCTATAATGGATCCTTACGAGGAATGGAAGCTTACATTTTGGATTATGACCATGTGCACAACAACGTTAATATCCATGTATTATTATAAGTATATTTATGAGGAACCATGCATGACTTCTATCCTAACGGGGAAGAATGGATGAAAGAAGTACTTAATGGCCATCCTATTCGATATGTTAATGCCTTTAGAATGGAGCCTCACTTGTTCATGAAGTTGTGCAAGGAACTATCATCAAAATATGGGTTAAAAGCAAGTCGTAATATGTCGATTATTGAAAAAGTCGGTATTTTTTATACACTCTTGCCATAGGTGTTTCAAATAGAGTTCTTAGCGAACGTTTCCAGCGATCAGGTGATAGCATTAGTAGAGCTTTTCATGAAGTTCTTAATGCGGTCTCAAATCGAAATCGTACGTGTCTAGCACATGATATAATAAAGCCAAAGGATGCACATTTCGAAAGTATACCATCTCAAATAGCCAATGATGAGAGGTATATGCCTTATTTTAAGGTAATAATTTTGTTTAGTATAAAATAATAGTATAAATGGTATTACACACTTTGTGTATGAGTGATTTAATTTATATATTTAACTTTATTCATTTGAATATTTATTACGAGGATTGTATTGGATGCATAGATGGTACACATGTGGCGGCATGTATTCTCGAGTCCGATCAATTACCTTATAGAGGAAGAAAAGGCATTCCTACATTCAATATTATGGCTGCATGTGACTTTGACATGTGTTTCACATTTATCTCAGCTGGTTGGGAAGGTTACGCACATGATACTCGAGTTTTTATTCATGCACTTGAAACCCCGAAATGAAGTTTCCTAGGCCACCGGAAGGTACGTTTGATATCATTTAAATTCATTTTCATTTATGTTGTGTGAAATAAACATTTTATGTTTATACATTTATTTAGGTAAGTACTATCCGGTAGATAAAGGATACCACTGATAGGCAAGGCTACTTAGTACCTTATCCAAAGTTGAGATATCATCAATCACAATTTCAAAGGGAACCTCCTCAAGCTGCTCAAGAGGCATTCAATCGTGCACATTCGTCCCTAAGAAGTTGTATCGAGAGATCCTTTGGAGTGCTAAAGCAAAGGTGGAAGGTACTTAACAAAATGCAACAATACGGTGTTGACACGCGAGATACATATTATAGTGGCGACATTTGCACTACATAATTATATTCGAATCAACTCACAAAGCGACCCAATTTTTCAAGTATTAGATCAACATCCAAATTTTATTCCTACTGATGAGCTTTATGGGGATGTTTCTACAAGTGAAGAAAATCTTCACCAAAGATCAAGTGAGATGAAAGATATTCGAAATAGGATAGTCTGCATCATTGTGGAATCGTAGGTGATGTACTCTAGTTTTGCAACATTGATTTATACTAAGCATGTTATTAATAGTAGTATGTAATTGTGGACCTTTTTTTATTTTTATTCAGCTAGCAAATTTTTTTATAGTACATGAAATTAGTGATTACTATTATATTTAATATCCTTACAAAAATTAATTAGTTCGATTTTAAAATAAAAATACACATCATATCCATTTAAATTTTTCAAATATATGTGACATTGAAAAAGTTATATCCAAACTTGTTATACAATTATCATAACAAAATGTGCTAAGTTAATTATTAATAGAAATATCTAGTGGATAATTTAAGTTGACTAATATAAGGATAAAAAATAACCAAAAAGTAATTTAAAAAAGCAAAGCAAAATACACGTCCTTTTTGGTCATTTTACGTTAATCGATTACCCCAACAACTAGTTGTACCGAACACTCGCTAATTTAAAACACTAGTTTCACAACTAACCACTAACCACTAAGTATCTAACAACTAGTAGCTAGTAAAACAATTAACGAACTTGTTCAACAGCTAACCACTACTAAAAGCAATTAACTTTACCGAACACATACTTCTATTTATAAGGATGTTGGTAGTGGCTAGATAGAAAAATCAAAAAATAATTTGTTTTTGGAAAATATGATGTGTATGACAATGTTACTATAAAAATAAATCATATATGATAAAAAAATAAATGAATTAATGAATTACATCTATATTTTTTGGTTTATGTATTTTTTTATTCGTTTTACAAATATGTTTCTTTGTAGATTTATTTTTAGACAAATTAAATTAATTGCACAAGCACAACCAGAGTAGTGTAGATGGCTTTCCCGTTGTGTGGTTCGTCCATCCAAATAGGAAAGGATCTTTCTCTTTCACTACCTCCTCCTCAATCTGGTTTGCCTTCTCTCTCTCTCTCTCTCTCTCTCTCTCCTTTTATTAATTTTACACATCATGTTATACTTGAAGCATTATAATTGGCAATATTGTTCTATTTTATCAATCCAAATTTCTGAATTTGGGTCTATTAATCTTAGGGGAATGGAAAAACTGCCGTTTGAAAACTGGGAAATGCTACTCACTGTACATTGGAACTAAACCCAGAAACTATAAGTTGAAGACAAGCAATTTGCAACCCAATTGTTGTCTGAAAATGGGGTCTCTGAACGGTAGTGGAGAATCGAAGTCGGTGTGGATATGGACGGATAACAAGCAAGTCATGACTGCTGCCGTTGAAAGGGGATGGAACACTTTCATTTTCGACTTTGATTCTTCACAACTTGCCAAGGATTGGTCCTGTGAGATTTCTTCTAAAAATTGCATTTTGCTTCTTTTTTGTTATTTTATTTATGCATTGTGGAACTTTTTTCCGGGAACCTGAAAGAAATCTGATGATGGGTGTTTGAGGTGCTAAAACTGTGTTTGCTGAATTGGGCTGAGGGAATTAATGAATAATGTGTTCTTGATTTATTGATTAAATGATTAATCAAGATGTTAGTATGGCATTTGTTTTTTGTTTATCTTCAACAATGCTGAAAAATTAGTTCTCAGCTTTGAATCACAATGGACTATCAAATAACACAATAAGTTGTTCTTTGCTTGTTATTTGTAAAGTTCTTTTCTTTTCTTTTCTTCTCAGCTTTGAATGGCCACCACAGCATGAATGAGCTTGCTGGGCTGTATAAATTTATCATCCCTAGTCTGGTTGTTTTTCCTTTAGTGAGAACGTTTTTCTAGAGTACATGACATGATGACTGCTAAAGTCTTGGAAGGACCGAAATGTTTAAGGCTGAAGGTTTGGGTTCTTTTTTGGATACATTTTCTCTTTACAAGCTTTTCACTGCCTTGATGAGCAATGGTGGTTGTAAATTACAGGATATTTAAGCAGGAATGGTTAGTTCAGTTTCTTTCTGACCTACCAGTTTCCCTTGTCAATGTGTAGCGACAGAAATTTATGTTTTATTTTGGTCAAGTCTAACTGTCTTCTATTCAGTAAGAAATGCTTGTGAGATAGCTGTAATATTCTCAGACTTGTCTTTCTGTCATGCAGCAATTGCATTAATAAATCCTTTATATCTCAAAGATGGTGTGATTACGGATTCAGAAAGTAAAAGAGTAGCCTCATTCTTTGAGATTTCATCTCCGCAACAATTAGAGCAGATCTTGCTCAAGGCTGACATGGAGAACATTGTCATCAATCTACTAGACTGGCAGGTACAGTAACTATTTCCCTGCATTATTGGCGAGATTGTAGCCTGACGTTACTCTGAGAATATATTTTACCTTTATTTGGAAACCTGTGAAATCTCTGAGCTAATTGGGTTGAGAATAATACTATCACTGGCAGAAATTTACTTCGGCGTTCACAAGATCACCATTATGGTTTATGATATCTGTTAATCTAAGCCAATTATGTGTGGTTTAAGCATTTGTTTGGTATGCCTGACTTGAAAGTTCATTTTCAACACTAGTTAGTGACATCCTGTGGACTTATACAGTTTTTCTTGCTTAAGCAACTGTTATTTTCCTTCATTAGCAGTTGGACAGCCTTGTCATCTTTTACCACTTATCTAGCATGAACTCAAATAATAAATCTCCTACATGTGCTCCAGCATCCTATAGTTGTCTTCCTCATACATGTTGTCATAATGGGAGCATCATCCTGCTAAACCTTTGCTATATTGAACCCTGGAATGTTGAATATTTCAATTTACTTGACATGCTTACTCATATTGCATTTGCTTGGATAAGAATTTTATTTTGGTTTTGCTACTTTAGGTGATACCTGCAGAAAATATAGTTGCAGCCTTCCAAGGCAAAATAAAGAAAGTGTTTGCTGTTGCTGAAACAGCTGCTGAAGCCCAGACTTTCCTGGAGGTATTTTCCCAATTGCTTATGAAACTAAAAGAAAGTGGAAAGTTATTGAACTTTCATAATTGTCGTGTACCTGTCAGCATTTATAATTATGTGGTATGCCATTGTTTTCTGTCTACTTGCTTCCTAGGCTTTGGAGCATGGTCTTGGTGGGGTTGTGTTAACAGTTGATAAAGTCGATTCTGTTCTTAAGTTGAAGGTAAATTTGCCATAGAAATCTCTTTCGATGAGAAGATATTGTGCGTGTTATATCATGGATGAACTTTTCAGGAATATTTTGACAGAAGGAGCGAAGCCAGAAATCGTTTGACATTGACAAAAGCAACTATAACTGAAGTATGTACAGCTGGAATGGGAGATCGTGTTTGCGTGGATCTGTGCAGCCTGATGAGACCCGGGAGGGACTTCTGGTGCATTTCTTTTCCCTTCTTTGGTTCGCTCTTTGGCTTTATTTATTCTTTTGCTATCTATTTCTTGTTTCGGTTAGTTCATTGTTTTCCCTGCATTCATATGTCAACTTACAATTCTTTAGGTTGGATCGTATGCTCGGGGACTTTTTCTTGTTCACTCTGAATGCCTGGAGACTGATTATATAGCTAGTCGTCCTTTTCGAGTCAATGCTGTGAGTATCACATCTACTTGTACATATTGATTCTACATATTGATTCCTTTGTTTGTGTTTATTGGATCATTAGGTGACTGAGGGAATGATTCACTTCTTACTTGAAAGTGAGTTATGCCTTCTGTTCAGGGAAGAAGGGCCTTTTTCCTTTCTGTTCCTCGAAGAAGCACTTTTCTCCTTTCTTCTACTGTCCTGTTCCAGTGGACAGCCAGTATTTGATGATAAGAAATTTAATATGACAATAGATGGTATTTCTGACTCTAGTACGTTCGCAACTTTTCAGGGGCCTGTACATTCATATGTAGCTGTCCCTGGTGGAAAGACTTGCTACCTTTCTGAGCTAAAAGCAGGGAAAGAGGTCACTGTGGTTGACCAGAGTGGACAGCAAAGAACTGCAATCGTTGGCCGTGTTAAGATAGAGAGCCGACCACTGGTTCTTGTAGAGGCAAAGGTATGTGCACGTCATTTGTGGTGAACTTGGTTCCGGTATGTACCTTTTGTGGCAACATTTTTTCTTGTTTCTCCTGTGATTGTTAATTTAGTGATCCTGTATTCTGTTCAAGAGAACATGATATGCTGAAGGGTTCTGGAGAATTTCATAAAGTTTTGTTTGAAGATGCATTAATTACTGCAAATTGAAGGGGCCAGCAATGGATCTTTGTTTTGTCCACCTTTCCTTTTACTTCTAGGCCTCCTGGGCATTAGACCTATATCTTTTTCTGCCTTGCCATCTTCGAACTTTCTAATTATCCATATTTGGAAGCACAAAACACCATTATTGTCACACAGTGAAAAGCAGGCCACATTTGATGTGGCTATAGCTCTCTGGTTGTCCAGAATGATCTTTTACTTATCCTGCACAAGCTTTTGTACATGGCTGTACCCACAACCCAGCATCACTTCAAAATGTCAGTATTGGTCATGGTGGTGGCAGTAGCAGAAGCTTTCTTTTTTCTGTTGCTGATGTAGCTAATGCATAATTTGGAGCATCATTTCCCAACTCTTGGACATGTTGGTTGTCATCACTCATTGACTTAAGCAAAGTGATAGAACTTAGAAGAGAATGCAGGGGAGTATGGCAACACAACCACTGTGGATCCTCTCAATGTTGTTGAGGATCGAGATAGATAGTTTGACCCCTCATCCTATGCCTCGAGAGAATATTATCAGAGACCAAGGAAAAAAGTTCTAAAGAGGCTTTAGAAAGATAAACATTTGGAAGTAAATTGCATAGTAGATATAAAAGGAGAAACCAAATCTGAAGTGCTAAACATTCAAAAATAGTAATGTAATGATCATATGCACTAAGATGGTGTATGCATAGACATTCAGACCAATTGAGCTATGATGTAAGGATCATATGAGAGCTTCTTCTTGGGGTTGGATAAAACAAATAAACAAATACACACACACATACACAATATCCAATGAGAACTAGTAATTAAATAGGAACTAGGAACTATTAATTTGGACTATTAAAATTTAATCTAAAGGTCCAAATTGTGCTATATAATCATCAATCTAACCACCTATCACAACCCCTCCCACCACCTGTGGAATCCATAGCCACTGTCACCTTGCCTAAGTGCAGCCACCACATGGCTCATCGGCGGATGGGAACCCCAGAATGACGGTCACTGTCCACCGGCAAAGCTTGTGGTGGCCACCGCTAATTTGTTCCCGAAACACTAATTCACCCCAAATGTCCATGTTCCCTGTCGAAATCAAGCTTTTTGCATGTTGCCCATGTTTACTTGCACTTTCTTAGGGCTTTTCATTTTTGTGGCGGCAAAGCTGCCAAAAATTTGCCAATTTTAGGTGGCGGTGGTGGGACGGGAGATGGGGAGGTGGGAGGATGCAGAAAGAATGTTGCCAAGTCTAAGCCTAACGACCGTCACCACGCGGCTTGCCGATGGACAGGAAACGCGATGGATGTCCGCTGGCCACTGACGAGCCCGGTTGTGGCGGTCGTTGGTCCACTGCCATTGGACATGCTGCCAAGGTGACTCATGAGCAAGCAAAGGGTGAGAGAAGGTGGGGAGTGTGGGGAAGATTGAGTGGGTGATGTGTCACACCCATGGCCTTTGGATGAGAAATAAAGGGGTCAGATCTAAAGTTCCTAGTTCTCATCCTAAAACCTAGTCCTAAATATACGCTCTTTCTCTCTCTCTCTCTCTCTCTCTATATATATATATATATATATATATATGGATTTTTTTGTTTTATCTTTACTTTTTATTATTTCAGTTATCATTTTATATAAATGCACGCAAGATGCCACAATGATGCTGGGCTTGGTACCAAGCCCTTAAGAAGGAGAGTTAGCATGGAAGAGAGAGAGGCAATGACAGAGAGGCAATGGCAGAGAGAGAATGAGAGGACGACAGTGAATGACGGAGGAGGGAGCTGCAAGTGAAGAGAGAGACGAGGAGATTTGCTCCAATATTTACTCCACAATTATGAGCTTATAGCCTCTTTATTGTTTATCTGAATATTTTTCAGATTTGCTTTATTTTACCAATTTTGGCTCTCACATCTCTTATCAATTTGTATTTTTACCCATAAGGGTAGGCCTCCAACTCTTGCATCCTCTATTTAACCCCATAGAATTCACTTTCACCACATTTCAGTATTTGCCTACCCACTTTTCACTTGGTTGGGAGGGAGAGTGAGAGAGGGAAACTTAGAGTGCATTCCTAATCAAGTTTGGGATTGGTTCTTCAAGGATTCAACTCTTATTTCTTCCTTCAAGGTATGATATTGCTTCAAAAACTCTTCCCTTTAGTTTGAAGCTTCAATTCACAATTTAGATTCCTTGATCTTGAATCTGAATTTGCTATCT
This sequence comes from Talinum fruticosum, assembly GCA_021018815.1. Lineage (NCBI taxonomy): Eukaryota > Viridiplantae > Streptophyta > Magnoliopsida > Caryophyllales > Talinaceae > Talinum > Talinum fruticosum. The sequence goes on along the minus strand of JAITYX010000004.1, from coordinate 8,665,785 downwards.
AAACTTGAGCTTTGTTGCTTGAACTTTGATGTTTGACTTAAAACTTGAAATCTCCAAGTTCCTGTATATTAGAATAATAAGTAGAACATCTGTGGTGTCCTTCTCCTCCACCTCTAGTGGATCTTTAAAGAGTTGTATATCTCTTCCACCCTTAGGTGAGAAAAATAATCACCTACCTAAAGTTGGTGGAGTTTGTATGATTCGTCTACATAACACCCCTAGTGGCAAATCATGCACCTTAGCACTCCGTTTGGTGTCCCAAAGGTATTCCATTTGGGAGACCGTTACTGATCGCCCCTGAGAGTTCTAACTTGAGTTTTGAGAGGTCATCCACCCCTATTTATGGTAGCCCTTGTTGCCTGTTGTTTATCCTTGGGAACTCAACATAGCTTACCATCATGTGGAGGGTAAAAAATGCTCTGTCATGTCAATGTTGCAAGCCGATGGGTACTCCTTAGGTATTTCTTCAAGCCATGAGCCCTCCTGTTCAACAATTGTATTACTAAGGAGGAGGAAACCCCTTATTGATTGCCTAAGGGAGCGACCGAAGGGTATGCTGAGGTAAATAATACACCTCTCTGATCTGATCCTGAGGACGGCCCTGGCTCCCATTTTCCAGCCCCATTGGTAAGATATGGGTTCGTCAAGTGGTATCAAAATACGTTTGACTTCCGTGCTGAGTATAAGGTAATAATTCCCTGTGGGTGTGATATGGTAAAAACCCGGCCGCTGGTGTGTCTTGCCATCTAAAAGAAGGCCATGGATCATGGTGTTAGGTTCCCTCTTCATCCCTTGATAGTGAAAATCTGTAATGAGTATAAGTTAGCTCTTGGTGATAGTTTACCTTGTACATTCCCTCCAAAAGAATCTGACATTAGATGATGAGAAAAGGGTGGTATAGCTTCGCCAATAAGCAGGGGTTCATGTAAGCTCTGAATCAACGCTCATCTGTCCATTCATGGAAATGCGAGTTCATTTTTGTGAGGAAATTAGATGGGAAGTGGAATGTTTCGAGGGGAATGATGGAGATATGAAAAAGGACCCAATAAAAGGTAGGGAATTTCATACTACAAAGCCCAAGTTTATGTAGCAAAATTCGGATTCAAGATCAAGGAATTTAAATTGCGAATTGAAGACTCAAACTAAAGGGAAGAGTTTTCGAAGCATATCATACCTTGAGGGGGAATAAGAGTTGAATCTTCAAAGAACCTATCCCAAGCTTGATGAGGAATTCACTCTAAGTTTACCTCTCTGACTCCCTGCCCACCAAGTGAAAAGTGGGTTGGAAAATACTGAAGTGTGGTGAAAAGTGAATTCTATAGGGTTAAATAGAGGAGGCAAGAGTTGGAGGCCTATCCTTATCGGTAAAAATTCAAAATGAGAAGAGATGTTGTGAGAGCCAAAATTGGTAAAATAAAGAAGCAAATCTGAAAGATGTTTTGACAAACAATAAAGAGGCCACACGCTCAAAATTGTGGAGTAATAATTGGAGTAAGTGGGTAATCGGCTCCGCAAGTGCACGGGTTTATCGTTATAGAAATCAAGTGTCGTTCCCACAAGGACCAACACAAGCTACTAATTCTTAACCGTCTCAATATACTAAGCAATTCAAATAGGAGTTTTTGGTTGATTAATAAATATTAATCTCTTAAGAAATCCATGAAATTAGAACACCTCAGGATTACTTCACCGGAGATGCTTCTATTCAATGGTTAAACATGTGTTTTTCATTCATTCGAACGACTCAAATATCGACAATCAAAGGGCAATCACAACTTTCTTTCTAGATGAAGTGAATTGCTCGAGTTAAATTGATTATCTATTCTCATTGGTTTTCAATTCAATCAAGTCATAAACATAGATTATCAAATTGATCTCCTAATAAGTAATTCTATCTCTAAATATCACAAATTAAGTCTAATCTTAGTTTTTTGATGCCGAACTTCTCCTTTGAGTACTTCATTTGAACAACTAGAATACATGTAAGAAAATGACTAATAATTTCACAATAGCATTAATCCTCTAAGATAGATAGAATTGTTCCAAATAAAATTCAAGCACAAAAGTTCAACTACTAAAAAGATAACATTATTTGGCTTAGCAAATCCCTAGATTGAAAAGTTCACACATAACTAAATTTAACACCAAGACTAACATAGTTTGAATTAGAAACAAAAGAGACAAAAAAAGAATAGAAGTGCTTAGTCTCCGGTCGGCATTGCTTGTACCTCTCGAGTGTGAACAACTTGATTTCTCGATCTTCAAGCCTTCCTTCAATTTCACACGAATTCTTCTCGAATCTATCAACTCTCTCTTTCTAATAGGAAGATGGTGGATGAATGCTTAGATAATGAATATGGTGGAGGATCAAGATGATGGATGAACTCGACCTTACCTTTAATAGCAACAACAAGAATTCAATGTGCGTAATGAGAATGGAATCGGCATGGTAGAAAATGCAACCAACATCCCGACACGGGATAGATTGCAAAACGAGCCGTTCTCATGGAAACGGCCCAGCCGTTCTGGTGACAAGCATGACTGGCTAGAGGACATCCAATTCGAGGCCGTGTCTTTGGAGAAACGAGGGAACGGTCGTTTTGATTGGTGGGGTAGACTCCAACGCTCAAAACACACTCCAAAGTTAATCTTGGGAATACTTGGTATTGGTGATTAAATCTGCACAGCCCATCTCAAAACACCAAAATACAGGCATAAGGAAAAAATGGAGCATAAATATGCTCCATTGAACTCAATTTCCCAAAGACAAGCATCAAAACGCCATAGGAAACGTATGCATTTCATGCACTTATTAAATTCTACCATGCAACCTTGCCTACCCTAAAGTAAGGTCAATACACATGAATGATTTCCACCAAATGAATCACAATCTCCTCAAATTAGGCAACCATAAGTATTAGAAGACAGATGAAGTCAGTGACAGCCCACAAGAACACAAAACTATTTGACAATCAGAAGGTAGGAGAATTTTCAAAGACCATTTTGAAGACCATAAGGACAAACTTTACTAATCATCCAAATTATCACTTAAACAAATCATGTGGGCACATGTATAATGATAAGCTAGTAAGACAAGCAGAACCTCACTTTGAAATTTTGAAACACTCCACTCATGTGTTTAGGCTCATACAAGGTTCATTAATCACTCTCACAATCATGCAAACTAGGTAAAATTCTTCATTCGCTACCACTCAATGTAACATACATCGGAACAATCAAGAGGCCTTCAAACGGCTGGAACGGGGTTTAGACAATGGATAAGAAATGGATATTTCATTTTGGGAAAAATGAGGAGCTAAAAAGCTAAGTAGTTAAGGAGCTCCTAACATTCAAACCAATGAAACCGCGCAGTTATACCTCATCACACCCAAACGCTAACTCCGTTAAGTACTTTGGAAATGATCATAACTAAGACAGAACTTATCATTCCACATGCCAAACATTTTATTTGTTTTTTTTCTTTTGAATTTTCTTGATTTCCTTTTTTTCTCTTTTTTTCATCAACAAAGGCTTGGGTTAGGAATTTCAAACAAATCTTGGAGCTCAATTTACACCAAAATACTTATCCTTATAACCAAGAGGGGTAATTATTTAGTATTCGATTCAAATTGACCCTTGAATATGCCTTTTACGTGCTTCTAAACCTGATTCTTAGAAGTCAAACCTCATCAAGACCCTACCTTTGAGGAATCCACCTTTAAATTCAAAGATTGAGTCTTTGGTCAATCTTTGGTCATTCCTTCATTATCTTGTCTGACTTGAGCATCGGAGGGTATTCCCCGGGATCCAAACCCCGGAGTTTGCCTTTTTGCAAGTTAGAAGCATACCGAGGCGGGACACGTAAGCATTCAAGCCTTTCAGGAGCATAAGCCCACTCTTCCGACTTATTAGTATAAATCATCACCGACGTTTCCTTGGAAACAGGAGAAAATAGTGCTAAACATTCAAAAATAGTGCTAAACATTCAAAAATAGTAATGTAAAGATCATATGCACTAAGTTGGTGTATGCATAGACATGAGAAGGCACATCAAGAAAGCAAATCTAAACTCAGCAAAGCTTAAACAATCCTATATTTCTATATACGTATATTGTTGGCCTTGCCTTTATATAAACTTGCCATTGATTTCCCATGGATCCTATATTTCATTGGTTGCAATAACTTTGAAAACACAAAAAGAAAGCCCTCCATGTTGTGCATGCTTCCAGAGGTAAGATGCCAATTAGGGGCCATACCTAGATACGTGGTATCGGGAAAACTCTTCCATGCCTCCAGTTGGATTTGAATCCAGCTCCTTGAGTGGTAGTTGAATTTTCTGCCCCTAGGCCATCTCTATGATGGATATTATGTGTCGGAAATTGGAACCCTTTAGAACCATATTAAATTTTTCTTTTTAGCTAGCGGATTTCTCTTTTCCCTGCTTATTTCTAACATGACTAGGATATTTTATGCAACAAGTTGCCTCTGTAGTTTTCTCAGTTTTCGACAGAGTCAGCAGCTGAATGTTGAAATAAGTTTCTTGAAGTTCTGTTCAATGCATTTTCTGAAACCTGCTAACTGTACTGCAGGGCACTTCATCTAACCAAAGCTACAGTATACTCCTACAGAATGCGGAGACCGTTGCTTTGGTTCCCCCAAATGAAGGTCAATTGAATTCCTCTGAACTGTTTGTTTTGCACTCTTGTTGAAGGATCTCTGTTTTTTTTTTCTTTTTTTCCCGGGGTGGGGGGGTCAGGGGGTGTTAATAAGTCATAAAGTTAGTGTAAACACACAATAGATCAAATCTCCTGTCTTAATGGTTAGGTTTTGGCCACCTTCACCACAGCTAAAATTCAAACTATTAGAATTACATGACATGCGTTAGAAACATTGACGGTACTACTGATAGCTTTGATATTCCCAGACAAGCCATTTTCTGCTGTTGAAAAGTTATTCACTACTGGAGTAATCTTCGCCAGGCAAACCGTCAAATTGAGGCGTCAATGCACATTCTCAGCTTTCCATGGAAAAATAATGTTCTACTGACTTTTGCACATTCCATTTGTTGAACACATATAACTGCAAGAACAGAAATGAACTGTACCCACTGCTTCTCATTCTGAAACAACAGAAACTGCATTCACCTTATCCTTCTCTTGATTACTCACTTTAACACCACTCTGTTTGGAGTATAGGTACAAACTATTAGTGACATTTTATCATGAAAAGCCTATAAGCTTCTTTCCTTGAACGCTCTTCATGTGCAGACATGCAGCTGTTGGAAGACGTAGATGAACAACATTATTATTATTATTAATTCTTTTTATCACTGAGAGTCTGTAAGAAACTATAGAAGTTTAAAGTTTTAGAAATCAAGTCCAAGGGTCATTTACCTAATTGGTCAGAGATGACAGTTGTTGGTCCGGATGGGAAAAATCCTGGCATGGATCAACCTCAACTGAAGAGTCAATATTGGTTGGGATATCCAAAAGGAAAATGGAATGGGAAATGAGGCAGACATTGAGAATTTAGAAAAACAAAAAGGAGACAACAAGCAAAGAAAGGTTTGTGAATGAGAAAAGCCATTAAAAGCTTAACAAAGAAATAAGACAGAATGGAAGGGCGAAGGTGCGTTCACGTGGATGGACTTGTTTAGGGTGACAAATAAAATTAGCAAAGCCCTTACTATTTAGGGTGTCTTATTGATAACTCATGCACAACTTTGCTTGGTACAGAACATGATTCTAAAAGCATCAGAATCCCAGTGACTTGTTTGAAGACTGGTGATGAGGTTTTGCTAAGATTACAGGGTGGAGCTCGACACACTGGAATAGAGATTCAAGAATTTATTGTTGAGAAGTAACTTAGCATATTGTTAAATTAGTCACACAACGACAAGTGTAATATTAAGTTTGAGTGATTGTTTACTTTTGGCTTCAAACTGTACAGGAGTATCTTCTTCAATGATGCGGCCCGGTCCTTTTGAGGTGAGGTCAATGCGACACCACGAGTCCGTATTTTGAGTCTGCAGTTTTTCTGTGGTTGTTTTTCTGGCTGCTTCATGATGGTTGTATTACTTATTTCTGATGTTATTACTACATTTGCTGCTTGTGAACTTTGTTCATGACTTATCTAAATCTGCCAATGTTTTTGTAAGAGAACTTGGATTTATGTGTTAATATCTAATATCACCAACAGTCACAATCATCTCAGATTGCTTTCTCTTTCCTTGGAATGACTAATATGGAGAAATGGATTCAAATAAGATCCATGCTGCCAGGGAAATAGACTCATGATAGCACCCTGATGTTGGTTGACAGTTATATTCAATTCAAATCTGGCCTTTGATGAATGGGGAATGAGCATGACCCTTGTATTTGCTCGTAGAACCTCTCTTTTACTCCTTATCCATGCCCTTTCCCTTGGTACTGAATGAGTCTTGGTCTTAGACTAGAAGCAAAATTTGGTTTTTCCCAAGCATTAGTACTGAATGAGTCTTGGTCTTAGACTAGAATCAACATTTGGTTTTTCTCAAGCATTAGGAAAGACAGTAAATATTCTTCTCCCATCGCTGCATCAAGATGGAGAAAACTTATGACCCAGAATTGCATTTCTAATGTGGAGGCCCCAAGAGGTTCTTTGCTGGAAACATTGTTCCATATTGAGATTTTGTGTAAGGCTTTATTCCATTTAGTCGTAAGACTGTAAGGTGTAAGAAAAGTTGTAAGCAATCGTAAGCTTTTATATGAAGTTGTAATAAGGCGTAAAGAGTTGTAAGGAATATAAAATGTTTAACATGACTTGATAAAAATATTTAATATATTTTTATATTTATGTACAATATATTTGTCTTTTTATTTATGACTTTAATGTAAATTATAAAATTTATATATTTGTAATGTTAAATGCATATGTATTAGTTTGATGATTTGTTTTCTTCTTTTTTATTTTAAAAAAATTATGTTTGATAATTATGAAAAGAATTTGTATAAATGCATAAATGACTTTTATATAATATATAGTTGAAAATGATCTTAATTTTACACGTTTAAAATAAATGTCCTCAACTACTAAATTCGCAGTTGAAGACATTTATTTCAAATCCGTAAAATTAATGTCATTTTGAACTGCCTATTATATAAAATTATTTATGTATTTATAAAACTTCTTTTATAAGTATCAAATATAATTTCTTTTTCTTGAAAAAATAAATAATTAAACATCACATGTATGCATTTGGTATCACAAATATATAAATTTTATTATTCTATTACGTAGAATTTATAAATAAAAATACAAATATATTGCACATAACTATAAAAATATACATATGAATACATTAAACATTTTTATCAATTATATACAATATTTTATATTCGTTCTAACTTCTTTCAATTTTTACAACTCCTTATATCTTTTTACGCATCCTTATAATTTCTTACAACTTATGCTAAATGGAACATGGTAGAAATAGCCTAAATAATTTCGTTACATTTAACTTGACTATTCAACTATAAACTTAAACTTTAACAGAATGTATGTAATATTATTCATGATAACTAGTTTAAATGGACATGATACTTTTGAAATTAATTATTCGTTGGAATTTATTTGTGAAATTTTTAAGATATAAAATTAAATTAATGTATCCAATGGGTATTAATTATTAAAATCTTTGCACATGTATACAAATAAATCCGATATACTCGAAATGCCCGATGGGAGTATGAGTACAGGAATAGGAAAAATAAGGTGTGGGTATAGCTACATCTGCCACGTACATATCTCATGGTCATCCCTATTAGACACCTTTATATACATAAAATATTCACCGACAAAAAAATTTTATTAACGGTAGAAAAATAAATTCACAATAAATTTCGATATGAAAAATAATATGTATTTATAAGGAGTTGGAAGAAAGTGTAAGGAGTTGGAAGAAAGTGTAAGGAGTTGTAAGAAGGTGTAAGGAGTTGTAAGGAGCTGTAGAAGGTGTAAGAAGTTATAAGGAGACTGTAAGAAATTATAAGGAGCTGTAGAAGGAGTTGTAAGACTTTAAGTTAAAGTCTAAATGGAGCAGGCCTAAGTCATCTATATACCACCACCTTTTTATCTATTGAGTTTCAATGAGATAATACCAATAAAGTTCTAGCATAGTGGTCGAGATCGAAATCATGAGTACATTAGGTCCGAAATTTAATTTTCTTTTCTCCTATTATATAGTACTGCCATTTATAACCCATCTAAAAAAAGGGGGTTTGAATGAGATAATAGATCCCCATATCTAACCTAACATGCTAACGAAACTTTTTTTCTTTTATTGAGTTTAGAAACTCTATGCTTGAAATTATTATTATATTTTTCTTACATCCCACTGAATCATGTAGCAGGGAACCCCAGTTAGCCAATAGACCGAGGGGAAGGGAATAACTTATTTGAGAGATTTATAGTTAAGTCATACTTTAATTTATAATTACACTTTTAATTACAATTTTTACTTTCAAGTCATTTCAAAAACACTTATACCCCTCCCTTTATCTCTTATTCTCAGTGTCAGTCCCCCTCCCTCTCTATATCTATCAACCTCGCTCTTCCTCTCTCCTCCCCCTTCCTCTCTTTCTCCTCCCCTCTCTTTATCGGTCTCTCTCTCTTCCCTCCCCGCTATCTTTGTGTGTCTCTCCCTCCTCCTCATCTTCTATGTCTTAAATATATTTTTATTTTTAAAATAAAATAAAAATAAATTTTATATTTTAAAATAGAAAATTATTTTACATTTTAAAATTTATTTTTATTATTAAAAACTTTTTTAGTACCATTATGCGTTTATCTTATTATAAATAAATTAACTTATTTTTATAAAAAAATAATATATTTATTTTTTTAATCTAATTTTAAATAAAATTTAAATTTTAAGTTCATTGTTATGAAATTTAAAATTTTTAGTTTTACTTTTATTATTTAAACTGAAATTATTTTGACTGAAAAAATATGAAAATGTTGTTTAAATAATAAATCTACTTGAAATATTAAAATAATAACCTAAATATAAATTGTCATCCACGATTAATCATGATGTTATCTCAGGATTAATTCTATGTTATTCAAAATGACTGTGTATGTTTAATTTTATTAATTTAATATTTCACATTGAGTAATTATGATTTAGGATTAAGCAAAATATTTATATATTTTTTGAATCAAAATAATTTTAATTTAATAAAATTTTAAATTTTAAATTTTATAATAATGAACTAAAATTATAATTTTACTTAAAATTAGATGATAAAAATAAATAGATTTTTTTATGTGAAAATAAATTAATTTATTTATAATAAGAGAAACATATAATGATACTAAAATAAAGGGAAATGAATAACAAGAGTAAAATTTAAAATATAAAATTATTTCTTCATTAAAAAACTTTTAAAAATTTATCTAATAATATAAATAATTAATTTTTTATCTAAAAAATGTATAAAATCTTTTTAAAAATAATATATTTAAAAAATAAAATAAATTTTTATTTTTTATTAAAAAATATTTTAGAGAGATATGTGAGAGAGAGGGGTAAGAGAGAGAGAAGAGAAAGAGAAAAGGCTGACCAATGAGAGAGAGAGAGTGACAGAGAGAGGTGACAGAGGAGACAGAGAAGGGGGGAGGGATATAATTGTCGTTTTATTTTTTATTTATGACTAAAATGTAATTATAAAATTAAATTATATTCTAAGTGTAAACCTCCCTAACTTGTTTCAGTTTCAAGAGTCCAAAGCCAAGCCTCACCTCAATTCCCGATAAATTGGAAGCAAAGGGCCCCTCCCCCACAACCAAATATGGGTGGAGAGAATGTACAACAAACAGAATACCATTTGGATTAATGCCCTTTCGGTAAAAAAAATTGTCACTATTTGTTTCAAAGTAGATGTTTGTTTATTAAGTGCAATTAGTAATGTTATTAGAATTGATTATTTAGCTCTTCTCCTCCTCTCTAAACTTTAATTTTCCATTTATTGTTAGTTTAAATTGTTGGAACTGCTACTAGCTTAATTACAATCATTTATATATTTATATTTTAATTTCTTCAATTGAATTTAATATATAATAGTATTATTGTTTTTTTTTAATATATATTATCTCCTTGTTAGAGTAAAAGTTTCATTCCTTCTTGTAAGAGTTGATTTTTTTCTAAAATTTTATTTCTCGTTTTTTGTGCTAGTTATTTATGTTGTCTATTTGTACAAATTTTATTAAGATAGATGATTCGGTTGAGGGATATTATACGTATTTTTTACTTTCATTTGTATTGGTTTAGAATGATTCTACAACAAATATTTATATGGATTAAATATGATTGATATTTCTTTTAAGTTGAATACATTATATCATACAGTTCTATTTTATAAAATTCAATTATATTTTAAATTTATTTTTATTAATAAATTATCAATTTAGATGTCATGTGATTTTTCATTAATAAATTTTTATTTTTATATAAAAAAGGTAATGCTATGAATTCCCTTATGAGTAAACCATTAGATGTTTGTTTATTTAAATTTTACCTGTGTTTAAGTATTTATTTGAAATTGTTCAAATGGAAGATAATCCATAAAATATTGTATGTTAAATTAATTGATGAACATTATTTCATATGTACATCTAAGGGGTATAAACGAGTCGAATCGAGTCCGAGCCAGGCTAGCTCAAGCTTAGCTTGGTCCTTTTACCTGAGCTCGGGCTTGAGCTCAAAATCAAAAGGGCGACTCGGAGCTCGGCTCGGCTCAGATGGTTTTTCTTTTTAAGAAACCAATTGTGCAAATTAAAATAAGAGAATAAGACAAACAAAAAAACAATGAGTTCCAAATCCTTACTTTCTGCTTGCCATATTTAAAAATATATACACACACAAAATTTCCCAAATCAAAATCCAAATGTCCTTGGAAAATCATACAAAAGCTTTGTTCAAGCTATATCCCTAATGCCCTGACTTTTAGCTTCAAATACAAGTTCCAGCTTTACATACACCCTACCTACATTTCCTAACTAGTAAAGTCTACAAAAACAAAAAATAAGCCATTAACCACAAGATCTAACAAGCAAAAGAAATCTGGGAGTAGTATGTTAGCTTAATTACACTTCCAGTTACCACCCCAATATGTCTTAAACCACTAGATATGTCACAAGAAAGAATTTAACAGCAACAAGTTAGTTTAATTACAATGTTATGGCAATCAAACAAGGTCTTAAAAACCCAAAATAGACCAATATGTATCCAGCAAACGAAATCCAACATCTTCTCCCTAGCTTTCCAACTTTAATTTCAATATCAAGGAATTGGCAATGTAATCTCTTCGATGTTTTCCTCCTCATTAACCTTGCATAAAATCAAAGAAAAAAATTTAAGAGTTTACTTCTAATTACAAAAAACTAAATCAAGTATAAAAATATCATAGTTCAAAAGAAATTCTTACAACTATAAATCAAAAGAATTACTTTACTCTTCTTCTTAACTCCATGCAAAACACGACACCAATATGCCCCACAAAGCAACACCTGAACAATATCTGGACTCAAAGAAGCACGATAAGGATCAATCCCCATACCTCCAGCACTAAAAGTTGCCTCTGAAGCCACTGTAGTGATAGGAATAGCTAAAATATCACGAGCCATAGTGGATAATACGCGAAACTTTAGATTATTGCACTCAACCAGTTCAAAGTTCAAACATCAAAGCTGCCAACATCCCCATCACATATATAACAACCCTCTTCTAGGTAGATATCTAACTCAAATTTTTGAGATTGGAGTGTGGAAGTTGATATCAGATGATTGAATACCTCATGGTAGCCAAACTCATCATCCAAATTAGAACTTCTAATACTACTACCACTATGTGCTTCCCGATCGGTATGTTCATCCATAGAAGTACAATACCCATGATGGTACTCATTAAAAAGTTCATTCACAACATTTGTTAACTTGTAAAACATGGTCACTAGCCTTGTGAGAAGGAAACATTTTATGATAAATGAACTCAACACCTCTCATTTTGCACCTAGGATCTAGAAAAGCTCCTATAGCCATCAACAAGTTGCATTCATCCCAATATTTATCAAACTTTTGTTTCATATTTGAAATCATCTCCTTCAATCAATGCTCCTCAAGTTCATAATTCCTATCTAGCACCATATTTATCCTATACACCTCAGTAAAGAACAAGTTAGAAGTAAGATAATCAAAACCCGAGACCAAGTTAGTGACACTTTTGAACACTTTTAATATTTCCACACACTTTCTACACCCTTTTCCAATCATCGTCAGTAGTATAAGAAGTAAAATATGAATTTTGAAGACTATAACCAAGGAAAACATCTTTGAAATTATAAGCACACACCAGCATGTCGTAAGTTGAATTCCATCTTATTTTAGAATCTAATATAAATTTCCTATGTGGTAGTTCCAATTGTTTGAGAATCTCAACAAATAGTTTAAGTCTTTCACTAGATCGAATACAATCCACACTATCATGTAATTTTTCAATAATAGGCTTGATCACCTGAAGACCGAATTGGACCGTAATATTTAGAATATGTGCACAATATCAAACGTGGAAAACTTACCACCACACACAAATCCGTTGGTCCTTGAGAATATGCCCTTCAAGGTTCTTATACAAGTGTCATTAGTTGTTGCATTGTCCACTGAAATTGTAAAAACCTACAAAACATGTAAAAAAATAATAACTAATATGAGTTACATAAGTTTCCCTAAAATGAGACTTTTCAAAATCTAAAATGAGTCACACCCATGAAAAATTATAAATATAAAAAAAAAACTTATTTTCAATGCTCCAATCTTGTAAACATTTAAAAATTGCGTTAGCTAAATATGGGCCACATCTCAGAGGAGGCAAATGAAAGAAATTTAAGACCCGCTTTTGTAGAGAATCAACAAAGTGACCTGTGATAAACATATACTTAATCTTTTGAGGTTTAGATTGCCATAAGTTTGTCATTAAGCAAATCTTATCAATTTTCCCCAAAAGAGCCTTCAGTTTTTTTTCTCTTGATCTTTCACACAATCAACTTTTCCAGTTTGACGAGAGACTTTTCTCCAATCAGGAATTCCCTTCTTCATTATCTAAACCCGTCCTCTTCTAATATTGAAAATGAATGTTTATGCATGAGGATCCAATGAGCAACTACCTCTCTCATCCTTTGCACGTCAAACTTGCCATTATGAAGTACCATATGATCAACATTAATACATGCTTCACTACTTGACTCAATGGGTAGAAGGTTCAGTTTGTTTTGTAGCATCATGTCTGCCGCTCTTTGAGGACAACAATTCAAATGATGACTCAAATGAGTTGTACGTATATTCTTTTTGGCAAAGAGTCATGCGCTACAATGTTTACACTTCATCCTTCGCTGACCATCTAGAGATATCACTGGATCTTCTAGCTCATCCCAACACTTAGCCTTTTTTCTGCTCTTTGTTTGAAATGAATCAAGACCACGTTATCCCCTCCATCTTCACCATTATATGCATTGTCTTGTTGTTCTTCGTCATGTTTAGAATTAGAATCAGAATGTTCTAAATCCTCAATTGGAACATCACCTACATCAATAGATGATATTTGCGGTTCTGAAGGCATTTGTAGTATACTGGAAAAAAATAACATATAGTAATAAGATATACAATAATATACAAACAAATCCTTCATACAAAATGAAAAAACCAGATATAAGGAGTGTCTCTTCTTCCATATTGATAACTTAGAAATAATAATCAGTAGATAAAATCCACTACAAAGTTACCAAATAAACCACTTTTTTAGTTGTTTGTTCCATACAAGCATTATTTATCAACAAGTATTAATTTATTGATTGGAATGAAATATTTACTAATTGATGCATGTGATTATAATGATGACTTAGATCCAAGACAAAAAGATCAATTTATATGCATAACTCAAACAAGTAAATCGACACAAAAAGACGAATATGGCGGAAACAAGGAGGGCTTATTTGGCTTTGACATATGGGTTTTGAAATTGTAAATCACATCAGGGCTCCAAATAACTACTAACAAACATCAAATGCAAACAAACGTCATGAAAATAAACCACAAAATGAAGAAAAATATTAGAATTTTTGAAACACTAAAATTAAAATTGGAGATAAATCTAACCTGAACTCATTCGTATTTGACATAAGAAGAGCTAACAACGAGCACCTTGTTAACAACGTGAAAAGGATCACTACTCCTTTTCTTAATCTTCTTCGACATAAACAAATTGTTGGTCGAATTCCATCTTTGACATAAGGGATCAAATTTTAGCTTCTCAGAAATATAGAGAATACCCACACCACCCTTGACTCGTTCGTGAGAGTACTAAACTGGTTGATGCTACCTTCACTGAGTGATAAGGAGCAAAGAAACCCAATGAGAGTGACAATGAAAGTGAGACTGAGAGTGAGAATTTGGGGGGGAGCGCAGCTAAAACACTATTCCCAAAAGATTGTTTATATACCCAGGTTCCCAAGTCTTTAACTCTAACCTACTAGATTTTTTTTGTTAATTCAAAATAATTTTTAATCTATTAAAAGGCCCTAAAATTGTTTCTATCGACAAAAAAAAAAGAAATACCCTAAAATTGATTGTTTTTAAGGGAGATAATTTTATGTTAATTGTTTTTAGAGTGATAATTCTATATAACCATAATATTTTGAAAGCATTTTTTTGTATAATTGTTAATATTAAATATTAATATTGCTAAGATATGCGTTACAACGGCCCATAAAAAGATATGAGCCATAAATTTATCTTTTATTTAATTATCAACTAGTATTTTAGCTCGGACAATGTAATTGAGACTTTTTGAGTTTTTTAAAAATAATTGTAAAATTTGTAATGAATATGGAATTACTAACATTATTTTAAATCCTATCTCGATATTTTTTATTTTTTCAATCATATGAAAATTACAATCTTTTTGTTTTTGGTAATAATTGAGAAATTTTATTACCAAACAAACTCCTTGTGTAAAGAATCAGGGGTGGTATCACATTGTCATACAGAGCCTATTTAGCTATGTTTAGTATCATTCCCCTCCAATTACAAATATTTTTACTTTGTTTTGCCAAGAAATCAAATCTAGTACATATATCATACTTAACAACATTCCCCACTTGGTATGCAGTCTTCGGCTTCCCATTAAAAAATCTTAAGTTCCTCTCCCTCTATATTTGGTAGTGAAATACATATATGCTGTGAAAAAAAGTTTCCTTGGGCTCTGCTTCCATTTTGACGCCAGTAGAGTATTATGAAATTCATCCAAGAGTATTTGCTTGGATCTTGCATTGCATCCATTCACTGACCATTCCCCAAACCTCTTTTGAGAATGCACACTTCCAGAAGATATGGTCCCTCTCATTTAGCCTCTCTTCATTATTGCACAGTCTGCATCCGGTGTTAACCCCTTCTATATATTGTGCAAGTTTAACAGCAGTAGGATTCTTTTTATGCATTAGAATCCAAACTCCATATGTGTGCTTTGGGATATTGGTTTTATTCCATGATAATTTGTCCCAATGAATCTTGTTCCTCTCCCCCAACGCCTAGTGATAGCCACTGCTCACATGATATTTCTTGTTATTTGTAGCTTGTCATTCCCATTGCATTGAAAACCCAGGCTTAAATACTTCTTTTAGTCTGCACAACTTCTTTCAGTACCAGCAAGTGTCAAGTTTTGGGGCATAATCCCACCAGGTCTCCTTCCTTAAGTAGTGCCCATGAACTCACTTTACCCATAAAGTATCTTCTTTGAGTGCAACCTGCCATACGTATTTAGCCATGATGGCTTTGTTCCACTGCTTGATGTTCCTTATTCCTTCCCTACCATAGTTCTTGGGCTAGCAGCCCAGCACAGAATATCCCATACTACTAGAGGTTATCTTGATTCGTGATTTTTGCCACTCTACAAGAATGCTTTGCAAATTGCCTCAATTTCTATGATTACTTGTTGTGGAAGGACAAGGGTGCTTGCCCAAAAGCCCACCATCCCTATCAATACTGAGTGTACTAGTTGAACTCTACCAACATATGAGTAATGCCTGCTCCCCACATCTTAATTTTTGAGTATCTTTTCCACCAGCAGGGAGCAATCATTTTTAGATAGCCTAACAGCAGTTATAGGTACTCCAAGATATCTAAATGGAAGTTTGCCTTCAGCAAAGCCACTTTGGGTTATAAGCTTCTGTTTTTCATCTTCTTTCAGTCCAACTACCACTATTTGGGATTTCTTTGGGCTTACCCTCAGCCCAGAAACCCTTGAGAACTTCTCCAGGCACCCAATTATAGCAGCCATATATTCAACATTTTCCTTTGAGAAGATGATTAGACCATCAACAAAAATGAGATAGTTAACTTTCATGCTTTTTCACCTAGGGTGATAGTTGAAGTCATCACCTAAATCTCCAAGCATCCTAAAGAGATATTCCATAGCAATTACAAACAGCAAAGGGGACATTGGGTCCCCTTGCCTGATGCCCAGGCCCCCTCAAATCTAGGTAAGCTTTTACCATTGAAGTGTATAGTGAAGGAAGCACTTCTCACACAAGCCATGATCCACTTGGTTTCCTTTTGTAGAAAGAGAAGGCCATATAGGGCTTCTTCTAGAAAATCCCAGTGAAGAGAATCATATGTTTTCTGAATGTAAATTTTAGGCATGCATCTTGGGCTTATATTCTTCCTATTATACCCTCGAGCTACTTCTTGGCATAGCATAATATTGTGGATAAGTAATCTCCCTTTGATGAAGGCACATTGGTTGAGTGAGATTATGCATTGGAGAACTTCATTCAACATGTGGCAGATGAGCTTTGTTATACATTTGTAGACCACATTGCAACAAACAATTGGTCTAAAATCCTTAGGTGACCTTGGTTTGTTCACTTTAGGAATAAGGACAACCTTTGTGATATTTAGATTCTGAGGCATAATATTTGAACTGAAAAATTCCTTAACTGCTTTGCATACTACAGGCCCTAACTCCTTCTAAGAAGCCTTGAAGAAACCACTAGAAAAGCCATCTGAGCGAGGTGACTTGGAGTTAGGGATGGAGAATAGGGCTTTCTTAATCCCATCATCATTGAATCCCCTACACATGTGTGATTGTTGTTCCAGTGTCAGCTTTTGATATACACTTTCATCACTATGGGTTTTGCCTACCTGCTTCCCCAACAAGTTTTTATAGAAGTCTAGCATAATTTGGTCGATTTGATTTAGGTCTTCAGTCAAATGCCCTTCATGATTTTGTAACTGATATATGCAGTTATCCATCTTCCTCTTTTTAACAACTGCAAAAAAAAAAAAAAAAAAAAAAAAAAAAAAAACCTTCAAGCATTGATCACCCATTGTTGTCCAATCTAGATTACATTGTTGTTTCATTAGCATTAGTGAGTGAGCCAAGGCTTAACTGTATTTAGCTCTGATTTGTTTCTCCATTTCCAGTATATGACAGTTCAAGGGGTCACTATGTAGTTTTTCCTGTATCTGAAGCATTCTGAGTCGTAGAATTTCCTTTTCTAATGAACATTACCAAAATTCCTGCTATTAAGCTCTAATAGGGGCTTAACAAGGTGTCTCATGGCTAATAGAAGTAGATTCATTGCTGAATCAGCTTTCACATGTTGCATTACCGAGCTCACAATATTAAGGAACTCCTTATATTTGGCCCACATATCACAATATTTAAATTCCTTCCTTGTGTTGATAGCTGGCCCCATTCTTAGCCTCAATGGGCAATGGTCTGACAAAGATTCAGCCATGTACTCAACAATCAAATCTCCTTTCTCACAGATCTATTCAATATTGTGGAAACATTTATCAATTCTGGTGTAAACTCTTTTACCCTCTTCTTGCTTATTGCTCCAGGAATAACTAGCTCCACTGCTTCTCATTTCTATCAGGCCATAGTCATGTAAGCAGTTTAAAAAATCCCTCATTTCATGCAATTGTACTGGAGCCCCCTCCCCCACTATGTCCTCAACAGTCGTCACAGAGTTGAAGTCTCCTATGACACACCATGGTACCTGTATTCCATTATCTATCTCCCTGAGTTGAAGCCAAAGAGGAACTTTTTCCTCCTCTTTATTCATTTCATATATAAAAGTCATATAGATCTCTGGCTGGACCCCTTTCACAATCGTGCAGTGCACCAGCTGGTCACTACAAGCTTTCACTTCAACCTTAAATTGTTGAGTTTCCAAACCACCCAAATTCTCCCTCTAGGATGATGGGAGTTTTTGATGAAACTACCCCATTCCTCAAAGAGCCGGTTATACACTTGGTCATAATTCTTATCTCTAATTTTGGTCTCTAGCATGGCTAGTAGCCCCACCTTATTGTGATGCACAAACTTCTTCAAGTTTGCCCGTTTATTAGGGCCATTTAACCCTCTCACATTCCAAGTGACTATGCTATCCATTGTTTATTGGTGGTTCTCCCACAGGGTCCTCAACCACTTGCTCTACCACCATTACCTCATTTACCAAGGCGTGGAAGGTCTTTGTAACAGGCACCTGAGAAGTAGCAGGTTGAATATGGGGTGCACTTCTTTTGTTTGTGACCATAATGAACCTTTCCTCATTGTTCTATATAGCTTGGGCTACTTGGGTTTCCTTTTGAACAGGCCTCCATTCCTTAGTAATCTTTTTCCTCTTACATTCCTTCTCTTTATGGCCAAAGTATTGATAGTGGCCACATATGATAAGTTTCCACTCATACTCAACAGGCTGCTGTATTAACACCCCTTTCACATTAACAAAATTCACTATATCAGGCAGTGGACTATAAAGCTGAGCTTTCACCAGGATTCTAGCAAAGCTCATTTTGTCTTTCTTGGTGGTTGTCTTATCCATCTTTAGAGGCTTCCTTACTAGACTCTAATTAACTTTTTTTGAACAAATCTTATTAACTATAACTGTTAATATGAATTTATTAAATTTAACTATTAATATCACTTTATTAATTTTAACAATTACTATGACTTAATTTTCTATCGGGCTACATTCCTTCTAAATTTGTTGAGTGTTCGGTCCAATTATTACGTCACTTATACGCTTATTTACTTAGTTTTTGACTTGTAAAATAATTTAATTTTAGGATTTTTACTTGTTTTTCTTAGGTAATAAATCAAATCGAGACAATAGCAAAAATTTGAGCCAAAAAGGAAGCAAAACGAGCAAGATAATGGTGTGCACAGGGGCGGTGCAACTTCGCACAGCTGTGCGAAGTCGCACCGGGGCCGTGCAGAATCTGCATGGCCGTGCAACCTCCCACTTTCGATTTTTCTCAGTTTTTACAAGTTATAAAAGGACAATTTTGGCTCTAATTCAAAGGGGGCTCGGTTTTTAGGGTTTTTAGGGACCTCTTAGGGTTCTTACTTAGCCAAAATAAAACCCCATTAGGGGAGATTAGTGTAGAGATTTGTACAAGATTTTGGGATTCAAACCTTCAATTTCAATTCAAGCATAAGTTTTCTCTTTCTCTCTTCTTCTTTACTTCTAGTTTAATACTTTGATTGTTTAATTTAGTTTCAAGATTCAATTTTTATTAGTCTAGATGTTAATTAGAGTTAGATTTATTTAGAGTTACGCAACGAGTCGGGTCGGGTCGTGTTCGTGTTCGTGTCGAACTAAACGGGTTGAAAATAGCCAAACCTGTACCTGACCTATTTAATAATTGGGTCCAAAATTACCGACCTAACCCGTTTATCAACTAAACGGGTTGACTCGAACTCGACCTATTTAACTAAGTTGATGAAAATATAAATTTAACATAATCCAATGAAAAAAATATCATAAAAAAAACACATTTCCAAACTTGTTTCCTATTCAAGCATTAAGCATTGTAGTTAAAAAAAAAAAAAACGTACAGCATTAGCATATTACAAACCAACTAAATAAGTCTAAATTCAAATTACAACCAATTTGAAATTGTCACATTGAAACTGACCCAAAATTTCAATTCTCCCTAATTTTTAAAATTAAATTTTAGTTGCCCTGAAAAATCAATACTAAACAAATAAACGGTAAACGGTAAAAGGTCGACCTATTTAACCTAATTAATTAATCGTGTTAAATAGGTATTTTTTCGTGTCAAGATTCTCAACCTTAACCTAACACATTTATTTAAACGGTTTGTTCGTGTCAACCCATTTACATAAACGTGTTGAAAATTTGTACCCGGACCCGCTTAACTTCGTGTCGGGTTCGGGTCGGTAATCGTGTCGTGTCAGATTTTCCCAACTCTAGATTTATTACTTGTTTTCATGCTTGAGTTTAATTATCTAGTTTATGTTTTTGTTCAAGTCACTTTGTGTTAGTTTGTTCTTTAGTGTAATCTTTATTTTTGTTTCATGTTTTAATGTCAATTAGTTGTTAAAGTTGATTGCTTTGGTTGTGGTTAGCCTTCCTAATGGCTAATTAATCTTGTTTAGGCCTTAACCCAACTAGTTTATACTTATTATTTGGGATTGTTTCTCATGCCCACCACGTGTTCGATGAAATGCCTCAAAGAGATTTTCATCTTGATTTTTGGGTGATTGGTCTATCACTGAAAGGTGGAGTCAATTTAGTAGCGTGGGTAAAGAGGATAGTCGGAATTTTGGCATGAAAATAGCCCGAATCCTAGCTAGGTCCATAGGTGGCTACTCTTGTAATCTAATTGGGCTAACCCCACAAAAGTAGGTAGTTAGAACAATTAGATTAGCTCATGACCCTCGAAAGTGTGGCTTGAGTAGCCTTTGATGGTGCAAGCGACCACTCCTAAATGCTTGCATAGACTTGGTTAGGTTTAGGCTTATCTTGATTAGTTAGTTTATTAAGTGGTAAAATCACAACCCGAGTATTTTATTTTTATTACTTTCTAGGTTAGTTTAATCACCATATCTATCTCATCTGTGTTGATTCGCCTAGATAGAAAGTTTAAGTTAGCTTTGATATTTGAAACACAACTCTCTGTGGACACGACCCGTGCTTGCCTAGGCTAGCTACAACTACGCCGTGCACTTGCGGTTATAATTTTAGAACTTAATTTTCCTAACAAGTTTTTGGCACCGTTGTCGGGGAGTTGTTTCGTTTCAATGTTGGAGCTTACTTGAACATTCTAGATTAGGCATTTAATTGAAAATTCCAAAAAAAAAAATATTAAAAAATCAAAAAATCAAAAAAATAATTTTGAAAACATGTCTACTTAACATTATCCGTAGTATGAGCATGAATTATTCTATCCGTACTTTGATCGACTTAATGCTCTTCTTGCTCTTTCGATAACTGTTTGGAGAAATGAGAAGTATTAAATGTTGTCTATGAGGGTGTAAATAGTGAAACCCGTGCTCTTTTAGAGTATTGGGATTTTCATGCTAAAAGTGTTGATGAAGCTTAGGATTTACTTGAATGGATTGTTTAGGATACTTGTGAATTTGAAAAGGCATGTACGATTATGGATTTTCATGTCCCGACCCTTATGCTTATCATGCTAGATCCGACATCCAATCCCCTTGTATTCCCGATCCTACCCCTCTTTAGTGTGAAATATGTAACTCTTCCGATCATGATACTAGTTCTTGTCCTTGTTATGATACTTTATCTCATGAATGTTATGATAATTGTTATAAAATGATAAGGGCTATGGATGAACAAAATGAGCAAGTTGCATGTCTTACTAAGATTAGGGAGTTTGACTTATCACATGAAAGTGACCTTAGTCTTAATTCCGCTAAAATTGAAGCATTTTTCTATGATGATGATGATGATGAGTCCTCCTTTTCTTTAGAGTCCGGACTAGAGAACGAGATTGACCCTCCCTTTAACCTTTGCAATGTCATTTACAAGTTGGTCACCAAGGTCATCTCTAACAGGCTTAAACCTCTACTACCTTCGATCACTTCGAAACCAAGAGTGCATTCATAAAAGGGTGACTTATCACCGATAATGTTCTTGCTTGCTTTTGAGGGTTTACACGGTAAGCGTTGTGATTCTAGTTCTAATGGTGCTATGGATCTTAAGCTAGATATGACTAAGGCTTTTGACAGGGTAGAATGACCTTTTCTTGCTCGCTGTCATATTTTGTTTAGGCGTTAGACAACAGACAATCAATCTTATCATGAAGTGTATTAATCTACAACTTTTTGCTTTCACGGTGAATGGGGTCTCTCGGGGAACATTATTCCTAGCCATGGCATTAGGTAAGGGATTCTCTCCCCCTACCTATTTCTATTCCGCTCCGAAGGTCTCTATAGTCTCCTCGGGAAGTCGGTTTAGGAAGAAGTCCTATTCGAGTTACAAAATTTGTAATTTTTGTCCACCTATTTCTCATCTTTTATTTGCAGATGATACCATTATTTTCTCGTGGTGCACATCTGGCTCCGATTGAAACTTCAAAAGCATGCTCCATCTATAAGAACGAGCCTCTAGTCGAGTAGGTAAATTTTGCCAAGACTTACGTTGTCTTCGGCAAAGGAAGG
This sequence comes from Talinum fruticosum, assembly GCA_021018815.1. NCBI lineage: Eukaryota > Viridiplantae > Streptophyta > Magnoliopsida > Caryophyllales > Talinaceae > Talinum > Talinum fruticosum. The sequence goes on along the minus strand of JAITYX010000004.1, from coordinate 8,643,257 downwards.
CATCCAAATTGTCGTAATGTGTAACACCCCGACCCTAATCAAATACACAAAAAAAAATTAATTATTTTTTTTCAATGTGTGCACTTCAATTCAAGTTTTTATTTCATATATATATATATATATATATATATATATATATATATATATATGTTACATACATGTACAAACCATTATGTTATGTGTTTGCGGGACTCGGATGATGATAACGACAGATGGCCCAAAATTAAAAGTTATGTTCCACGATAATTCGAGAAATTTAAATAAGAAAAATATTGTTGAAATCATTACGAGTTTAAATTATATGCAAAAATATATACAATTATCGAAAACGGAAAAATTCATAAAACCGACTTTGCAAACTTGTGGATTTTATAATTTGAGGAATTGGGCTTGGAGAGAAATTGGAAGCCCAAAATGGGAAAATAAGAGGGGGAAATTTTCATCTGAATTTTTGACCCAAGGGAAGAAAGAAAAATTAAAGAGGGGTTATTTAAAGTCAAAACAACTCTCAAAACCCATATTCCATCATTTCTTCCTCTTCCCCAAAAACACTACCCACCTTCAACCACCGAGCAACAGCTGCATGTCGGGGACCACCTGCATGCCTCTATTGTCGGCCGCCGTTACCGCCGGGTCCCGGTGCTACGAGTGCCACCACCACTAGCCACAAGGGGAGAAACCAGCATCACACACACACACACATTCACCTGTTTCTGCCCCAATCAGCCAGCCCACTTTGCTGTCGCTCGCACTCCGCCGGCCACCGGATGCAAGCCCAATCCTTCTACCACTTCAAGAACTCTATTTTCTTATGGTTCTTGGGTAAAACCTCAAGCCCTTTCTTAATTACCTTATTACAATTTAAATTAATTGTACAAATGTTGCATGCAAGGATTAATCTTGTAAATTAAGCTTTTAATTAAAAAGAAAAGTGTGATTTATGTTGATAAAACACAATGTGACCATGAATTTTTGTGGTTAGATGTTTTAGGAAATTAAAAATAAGGTTGAGGAAGTTATTTGAACTTCATTAATTTTGTATGACTATTTGGATGCTTGGGTTATGAATGAATGATTATGAATTATAAAATTTGGGGATAAAATATGATCAATGACGGTAATTAAAAACTTGATGAAAATTTCAAAGTTGAGGAATGAAGAAAATGGGCATGCATGTCAAGTTTAATTAATTTTGGGATGAAATAATGTTGTGAGAGTGATTTTAATGATTTAAGTAAATTAAGTAGTTTAAATAATTTAAGTAAATTAAGTAGTTTAAATAATTTAAGTAAATTAAGTAATTTAAGTAATTGAAGAGATTCAAGTGATTTGAAGGATTTAAGTAATTTTTGTAACTTAAATAAGTTAGGTGAGAAAGACACATAAAATAAAAGAGATGATTAAAGCATTTGGAGTCAACTTAAGGAAAAAGGTAATTGAATTTTGGGAAATAATACGCGATAAGGGAGATCTATTCTAGTCAAGGATGTTGTTTTTAAATAAATTACAATCTATTGAAATCAACATTCTATGACATACACAAGTTTAGAAATGTCTCACCTAAATGAAATTCACTTAGTCATAAGAAATCGTAATAATAATAATAATAATAATAATAATAATAATAATAATAATAATAATAGTTAAATCAAATTAATTGAAGTATTAACCTTATTAATGAAATATTTTATTTTAATATAATTGTTAAGGCCATTGACGTCGATCATCTAAGTCGTCATTTCAAAAAGAATAAAAGGGAACGAAACACCAAGTATTAAGGTACGTTTATTACTTGTGCCTTACAAAAATCCATATGTTTACATATAATAATATCAAAATGGTTTGCTTAATGAAAGGAACCATTTTAAATATTATTTGTCACCTAATTATGTGGCCCGACTCATATCAATCATATCATATCTTGATCATATCATAATCATATCATATATATTTGGTCATTATCAACCATACTTCTCAATCGATCTAGGTGTACGCATATTTAGGAAAATTGATGATTGTAAGGAGGTACTCATATAATAAATGGATAACCGTTTTACTATATTCTTCCCACCTAATTTATAAATGAATTGAAATGCATGCGTTCAAATGTATATTCACATTACGAGTACATGGATAGACGTGCTGAGTTTTGACTCATTATTTTGAAATGTTTTCTCTATTTTGTTTTAGGTAAGACTAATACGGAAGAAAACGAGACATGTTCATTTTAGTCAACGAAACTTAGAAGCTCACAGGTGACGATCGGGAATGTGATATGTGAGAGACATGTATGTTGTGGTTGAATAAGTTGGACGTTCCTAAGTATTGTGAACTTCAACTTAGTAAGTTATGTTCGTATTTAATTTAGAAGTTGCCTTACTCTTTGTTAAAGAGAGGCGGTAACGCTTCTCACTCTCTTTTCCGCTGCGCATATTACTAGTTAGTAAGTTGTTATGACTAAAGCTGGTGATTATGGGTTTTAGGGCGTTACATAATGCCATTACTCTTTACCTTGACATTCGGGAGGTCCTATCTCATGACAAATAATAGGGATTTGTAACGCCCCCAATCACCATTACTTAATGATCCCCTAATTAGAGAATATTACGTAAGGTCGCAGCGGACGATAACGACCGAAGGTGTTACCACCGTCCTAAATAGGATAAGGCTAAATAAGTAAAATAAAATAAAATACAATTTGCGCATCCAAGCTGTTAGATTTACGTTGGGTCTGTTAAGGGTAAATGCTTACCACCCAAGTAGCTAAGTCATACTTCATATTTAAACAAGACCCCAAAATATAGTTCGGTTGTTTAGTGACATAATATTTATACAACCCACATTTTCGTCGATTCCACAAGATAATATGCAATATGTAATAATTCCCAAGGTCATACCCAAGCCACGGTTGAGGGAAAAATCACTGTGAGCATCTAAATACCTTTAGAACCATAAATGCAATATGTCAGGCTATGGTTTACTTTCGTTAGACCTGGTAGGTAATTGATTGTTCACCAATGTTTTCCCTAAAACAAAAATAATAAAATATTTCGAAGAATGAGTTGAAACTTAGTACGAATATTCATGTAATGTAAAAATGCTTTGAAAACATTTTAATTGAGCGCGCACATTTCAATTCATTTTAGTTCGAAATTAGAGGGAGAGAATATGAGTAAAACTTGCTTACTAATTATTATCCGGAAGTGAAACCCCTTGTATAATTTATGCGATCTTTGAATAAGGTCCACACCTCACGGGCCGACCGAGAACCCGAGTTGAAGCCGCGTGGGTGGAATTGAAGGGTATAAGTCCCGATAATTGATAATTGATAATTGATAAGCGATCGGGGACCGCTTAATTAGGTGACAAAATTTAATTTGCAAATGATTCATTATTAGTTATATATATAAGAAATATTGAGATTTGCTAAAACATGTGAATTTTTGAAAGTTACGGACAATAAACGTACTTGAATTTAAAATATTTTCCTCCCCTTTATGAAATATTGATTTAGTGGCTTGTCGACGACAAGAGTGGCCCACTCTTTGTTTCGAGATATGTCTTTATTATTAGTAATGTTTAAATTAAATATTATTACAATAATATCTCTAATTAAATTTGCATAATGCTTATAACTTCATAAAATTAATTAAACTAACTTTGTTGATTTTTACATGATTTTGATTTGTTAATTTACTTAGATCAAAATATTTTCAATTTGAATTACAAAAATATAATTCTAACTTCCCAACTGCAATTGGAACTTAATCATATCAAACTTAAACATTGCTTCCAATCCTTGTGATAACTTGTTTTTCACTGATTATTAATCCTCAACTTAACTAACCAACTCAAATTAACACATAAATACTCTTTAACTCAATATTTTTGGAACTTCAAACTCACATGTGACTTACTCCCTTCAACAAAACTAATATTTCCTTCAAACAAATTCACATCCAAGAATAATGTGAGACAATTAAATTTACACAAGTTTATAGTACAACACTTCATCACCTTTCCATAAATTAACTAATTCGCACAAAATTCATATATTCCACAAACATCACTTTAAGGTTATATGCATTATTTTCTCAATAAAATTCACATACACATACACAATTAGGTACACTAATGCTCAAATTCTTCCATTCATCTAAGCTTACTTATTATCTAGCTTCAATCTCCCTACACATTTCTCTTTCTTTTGCTCAATTATTGCCAATTCCAAAATGCAACGAAAATCATCAATTTACTCAAATTTACATCTAACATCCCCAATTTAATTCACTAAAGCACAATGTTACAAATGCAATCATGTGCATTCACAATACTCAAATTTTCCAATTCATTCACTTCACAACTAGCATTCCGCCAAAATCTCAAATCACAATCATTCACAATACTCAAAGTTTTCCAATTCAACCTTTAAATTTATATCATGACATCTTTTTAAAGCTACCAAATTCAATTAACAATTAAAATCAATAGGTAGATAATTAAGGGAGATGAACTAAAGTTTAGGGTTTTACCTTCAACCCAAAAGTGGAGGCCAAGAAGGAGTGGTGTGCGCGAGCTGCTTGCTCCGGCGACGAGCTCCGGCGGCCGATCTTTGCGGTGGCTGGCCAAGGCATGGGCAGCAAGGCAAGGGAGAGAGGAAGTGAGGCCGGCGCTGGTTTCGGGCGACGTTAGTGGTGCTGGTGGCCGAGTAGGTGGGCGGCTGCGAGGGAGGTGAGGTAGGGGAGGCGGGGCACGCAAGAGAGGGAGAACGGGAGGGCGGAGGGGAATAAAGAGGATGAAGTAAGATGGGTAATTTGAAGTTGTTTATTATTTTTAATTTTCTTTTTTTTTTTGTATAAATTCCGGATACATCCAATTTTGGATTGTTCTCCAAAAATTCTGATTCCTCATTTTTATTTATTTATTTTAATTTGTTTAATTTTATATATCTTATTTATATTATTATTTTAATTTTTTCTTTTTATTACTTAGCTTGGGTTATTAATTCCTTCTAAGTAAATATACAATAATAATATCATACTTATCCTTCCTAAATTGAAGTTTAATTCTTTATTTTACTAAATATATCGTTCATTTTATTCTAATAGTTTTGTAAATAAATCATACGATCTGTTTTTAAATGTAACGCTTTGCTTAAAATATAGCCTTTAATAATCTTATAACGAGTGTACCTTCACATTTATACTTAATATATATATATTTTTATACAAACTTCTAAATTTTCTTTTTAAATATATGTGTAAATTTACAATCATTAATATGAATTTTATTGGATGCACTTTGTCGCCTTAGCTACATAATATACACATACAAATAATTCAAATGCCAAATTGTAAGACCTCGAAATTTCGGTGTTTGCTTGCTAGAGAATTAGAATTTTTCCGAGTCGGAAGTAGAAACACGATAATCGAAACCGAGCATGGGCTAGCTAAATTGGGCCTTGTGAAGCTAGTTTGGGCCCAATTAGAATAAAAAGAAAAAGGAAATGAGAATGGAGATTGCTTGGCATTTTTAGGATGAGTTGGCAAATTATGAGAGCAAAGGGTAAGAGGGTCCAATTAAGTTTGGGCAGCATAGTATTGAGGTGTAAGTAGGAAAAGAGGAGAGAGAATGGGCTCGAGGCTGAAGAAAAGAACGAGAGGAAGACGAGTAGAGGAAAATGAAAGAACCGGAGCGAGAGGAGGGCGAGAGAGGGAGAACGCACGAGAGAGAGGGAGAGCGAGCGGGAGCGAGAGGAACGCCGAGCCGAAAGCGGGCAACCGGTGGGCACGGCGAGGCCGAGGACAGGCGGAGGACGAAGAAGAAAGGAAAGAGAGAGCGAAAGAAAGAAGGAGAAGAACCAGAAACGAGGGACCGAAAGAAGCGAAGCGAAGCGAGCAAAGCGAGAGGAGAGACGAACAAAGAAAGCGAGAGATTGAGAGGAAGAACGAGAGGGGTCGAGACCCCGAAGTGAAAGTCGAAGAGCGAGAGAGCCGAGAGGAATCGGGAACCAGGAACAGGGGCGAGAAGAACGAGGGAGCGAGAAAGAGAACCACGATAGAAGCGGAGGCGAGAGTAGCAAGGAATTGAGACTCGGAGGTAGCAGAAGAAAGGGAAAGAGGAAACGAAATTAAAACCCAATTCAAAACCTTCCAAAACTGAAATTCTTAGAACCTCTAAGAATTCAAGGTGAGTAATCTGAATTCATCCTCCAAAATAAAATGAATTAGGTGGATTGAACATGAATTCGAAGTATGAAATTGGAAACCCTAAGTTAATTGAAGAAGTTAGAGGCTTAAATTCACGAAACTAGCAACTCACGAATCAAAGTGCATGTTGTGATTATGTGATATCCAGTTCTGAATTTGTGATGTTTAAGTATTATTGAGCATGATTATTGAGAATTGGATGAGACTAGCTTGAGCAGAATTAGGGGAAAAAATCGGAAAGTTAATTTCATGATTCATGTGCAGATTTCTATGAATTAAGCATGCTGTCCGAATTTCTGTGAATTCATGTGTAGCCCAAATTTCCTGTAATTTTTACTGCAACTTCGTGGCAATTTATGGAAATTTCCTGTAAAATTTGGTATGCATTGGATGAGTAGATTGGGAGATATGCAATTTTAAGTGAAAATGTGCTGTTTTGGGCTAAATCGGAAATAAGTGAGTAACTGAATTAAGAACCGAAATTTAAGAAGTTATGTGGCTAATTAAAAGATATATATCGATTAAGGAAAGTTATAGTACCATTAACCACCTATACTCGATAATATGCGATCATGAAAACGATGAGTTCATTGATGGAAATCCTAGTTGGCATGTTTATGTGATTATGTGTTTATCCTGAATTCATCGATTATAAATGGCATAAGCATGCGTATGTGAAATGAATTGATTATACTTGAGTTGGAACTTGCTTATGTGAATTGCATGTTTTGAAGATTTTCATACGCTGAGCATGAATTATATGAACTAAGTATATCTTATGTATAAGTAATAAGAAGATAAGGAACATAAAGAATTAAAGAAGGGAGAAAGGATTGTGTTATTGATTTAAAACCCCACGAATTAAAGAACCCTCTGAAGCTATGGCCATAGAAGTGTCTGTCGGCCCGAAGCCACGAATTGAATTGCTTCCAAGAATTATTGACGATATGCGTCCTTCGGGGATGGGAGGTTGCCTCGAGGCCACGAATTGTTTTGCCTCGAGGCCACGAATTGTATGCCTCAGTGAGCCGAGCCCACGAATTGTTTTGGCTCCAAGAACTGGGTCTTTAGAGCGAGTGCATAAATCTTCTTTCCATTCGAAACTAAGAATACTTAAGGATTATGATATGAAGAATCGAATGATCGTGCATATCGAATAAGAAAGAAAGAACCAATGATTTATGAAATGCACGATTGAACTCAAGAAGAAGAACGAATCCTAATTTCATAAGAAACGAATACGATAAGAACTAACATATGATTTACATGATGAATGATTTACTGATGAATGACTTACATGATGAATAACTTACTTGATGAATGAATTACGTACATAATGAACGATTCTATGACTTACTTGCGTAGAAAGATGAATGAAGCATGTTTAATTGAATTCATGAGCAATTGATGTCATTATGTTTCTCGGCAAGTTGGTAAGTTTAGGATCTTGCATGTCTTAAGCATATATGATCCGAATCGCATGTTATGAATGAATTGTGAACTTACGTGTGTTTGTTAATGAATTAATATGCAAAGTGAAACTCGGGGTTGGGTTTGGGTTATTCACTATGCTAGTGGAGCTCATGACCTCACCAACATTTCGAGTACGAAGTAGACTCGCAGGAGTTGCCTTTGGCTTTCGGAGATAGCGAGTTGGATAGGAGATGCCTGGACTTACTACATGTTTATTTGTCTTTTGTTTGTAAGGATGTTGTAAAGATCCGTTGTATGTGAACTTAAGTTTTAACCATGAATGTAAAAGCCCTATGTGAATACTCCGAGTGTGTGGCTCGTTGAGTTGTGTTGTATTTCTCCGAGCGTGTGGCTCGTTGAGTTTAAGATTGTGTTTCATGCGGGGTCAAGGCTTTAAGCCTATGGGATTAGCCATATTACGGAGGAAACTCTGTCGAAATTTTCAGGAAAACCTTCGAAAACCTAGAATTACGCTTCCGCCAATCCAAGAAAGGGTTATTAACCCTAAGTGAGATCTTAAGCGGCCTTAGGGGTTCCTCTCGGGAACCCTGGCATGTAATACTCCTAGGATGGGTCTAGGGGTGTTAAACAAATTGAAATGCGCGCGCTCGACAATATAAATTTTATAATTAGTGAAATAAATAGTGTGATTTAGGGTCGAGTCGTTAAAGGATTTCCTACGGCTCTTGGAAGATCTAAGAAAAAACCCTTTCTTTTTGTTTTAGATCTGAATCAAAAAGAGAATCACGGGATGGATGGGAAAGTTAGTTCCTGGGCCGATCAAGAAGTACTGATTAAAGTTGTTGCCCAAGCTATCCCAACCTATGCCATAAGTGTGTTTACGTTCACGACAGATTTATGTCACTTTATTCAAGCTTCTATCAACCATTTTTTATGGCGTCACAAACATAATGAAAGGAAGATTCATTGGCTTGGTATCTCTAAGCTTTGTGTTAACAAAGAAGATGGGGATTGGGCTTTTCGGGACATGGAATGTTTAAATGACACCTTACTAGCTAAGTAATACTTGGAAACATAGTGGCTCCACTCTACTATCAAGTCTTCTCCAAGCTACATATGACCTTGATTGCCACATTTCTAATGCTAGTCTTGGTCATAAGCCTAGCTACACTTGGAGGAGCATTTTTGCGCCATGCACGGTTATAACTCGGGCCTCTCGTTAGCTTGTAGGTAATGGTCAATCCTTACATGTTTGGGGATGTAGATGGCTACCGCGCCCTTCTTTTTCCAGGTGCTAAACCTCAAACCGCATGATAACCCAAGCTTGATGGTCTCCGATTTGATCGACCAAAGAAATGGGCTTTGGGACAATAACTTAGTTCGGAACCTATTCCTCTTAATTGATGCCAACTTGATCTTAAAACAACCTCTAAGCACCTCTTGGCCCACGGACAAGTTAATATGGTATTACTCCTCCGATGGTGCCTTCTTTGTCAGCTCGACATATCATATGCTCGTCGAAGATAAGGCAAACCAAGTTGGCTGCTCCTCGGACAACTCTTAGAATCACTGGAGGAGAATCTGGAAACTTGCCCTCCCATTGAGTATCAAAGTATTTGGATGGCGTGTTTGCAAAGGAATCTTCCCTACTTGTGCTAACATTGCTTTTCGAGTACGTTCCTTCGACATGTCTTGGTATTTGTGACCACCGGAAGACAAATTTTTCCACGTTCTTTTGGAGTGCTCTGGGCGTTACACATATGGAAGCATAACAATTTCAACCAAGCATTGTGGAGCAAAAGCCACCTCAACCTTACTGGACTACTTTATCCACGCTTCGCAGTATTGGGCGAGACTAAGCTAGGTAATTTTGTTACGGTTCTTTGGGCCATTTGGAACACATAGAACAAATTTCTTTTCTCCACCCCTGATTAGGATTTCACACAAATTGCCAATTATGTCATTGCTTTTGTCGCCAGCTATTGCTCCTTACAGGACCAAACCATCACCATGAGACCTTCTCATCCTTCATCTCGGTGTCCTCCAAGCCCGAGGCTTCTTGAAACTTAACTTTGATGGTGGTCGGGTTGGAAACTCTAGGTGGGGATGGGGTTTTGTGATACATGACCACACTTGGAGGCATTATCCTAACAGAAGTTGAACAGGAACAAGGCTTCGCGGGTTTTGAGCTGGAAGAGGTTAGAGCTCGTGCATTCGGTCTTCAAAGCAACCTGGATGCTTGGTTTTTGCCACCTTGTTATTGAAAGCGACTGCCTACCCACTCATTCAACATCTCATGAAGTGTCAAGTTAACAATAACCTAATAGGCTTTTTTGTCCATGATATTCTTTCAATTGTCACTAATTTTTCTTTTTATGCTTGGTTTTTGTCAAAAGAAGAGGTAATCGGGTTGCACATGATCTCACTTAGTCTGCTACCATACTTTTTGGTCGTTGTGTTTGGGAGGTAAGCACTCAGGAGAATATTGTTTCCAGGGTGTCCGATGATATGTTTGAATTCATTGATTTGAATATAATATAACCCCTTTTTTCTAAAAAAATTATTTTCCCCTTTTTACAATTTTTTTTATACTTTTTGTTCCTTTTTTTATTTTTGGGATTTAGACGTTTGGCTAATGAAATTTGCGATTTTAAGCTTGGAACTTCGGCCCATATTGAAACCTATACAAATTTATTTTGTTTTTGTATTTTTGAAAACAATTATACTCGAAAAGATGTGAGATAAAATTCGATGTCTACACTAAGTTGCTCTTGCATCAAATTTATTTAATGTCTTATTATGATTATGAACATAAAATAAGCACCTAAAAACTCTTATGTGATCATAGGTAGGAGGAACTCCAAAAGGTGCATCATAAGGTGTCTTAAAATTTAAAACTTTTGCATGAGTTCTACTTATAAAGTTTGCAATCTGCTAGGTACACTTTCCAGAAAAATTCAAAGGTAGAGTGACTTAAAACCTTAAATAAGGATGAGTGTAGGTGCGGGTATAGGTATAGGGTGAGTAGACTTATATCTGCACCCATACCCATATCCATATCCAAAAATCATCCATATCTCTGTACCTACCAATACCCATATGATTTTCAAAATCTATCCTCATACCTATACACATCCATCGGATATTTCGGGTTTTATTTTCGGATATATATAAAAGTTAAAAATAATACTTATAGGGTTTTATACTAACATGATGTGACCCTCTATCAATGGAGGTGGTCCAACTACATGATGTAGAGGATGTAGGGGCGTCGTGGTGAAATTGGTGGTGGCGTTGCTTTGGTGGAGAAGGGCTAACATCTAAACTAGAGGTGGAAATAGGACTAAGAGTGCCCACATTTTCGGAGCGCCTTTCACCCTCCATTTGATAATAATAAAAAGATGAATTAACTCTTCGCTACAATTACAAGTAGTCAAATAACAGAATGAATGAACAAGCGAGAGAAATCAAATTTCGAAAGAACAAATAGAGAAATCAAATTCTGTCCTAAAGTACAACTAAATAAGGAAAATAAAGATCAAATATGTTGAACATACTAAACATATAGGTAGATCTGAAACTTGTTTCAAAAAATAACCCAAAGTCGAACAAAAGAGGGGTAAAAAAATGAAATTACAATTTATGAACAAAATTAGATAGAGAGAGAAAGAGTACCTAGTGGATTGGTGCTAGTAGTGATGACAATGAGAGGGTAGGGAGTCCGAGTGCATGAGGACTTGGGGGAATAGTCCCGGGGTAGAGAGAGAGAGAGAGAGAGAAGAGAGAGAGGCCCTTACTACCCTAAAATTTATTTTAGAGTGCTCATATTTAAGTGTCACTAAACTATCTTAGAATATAAAAAATATCACTAATTAATTTAATTATTAATGGTTACCATTGGACTAATTATTAACATTTAAAATTGCCACTATACCTCTATTTACCTGCTGTTGCAGATCAACATCCATTTATCTAGTAAAAACTCTCTTTTTTTTAACAAGCAAAATGCCTCTCTCTCTCACGTTTAAATGACAAGTTATTTATTTGCAGTGAGATTTTTCACTTAGCTTAACCCTTTGACTCAAATTCTTACGCCAAGCTTTCTCTCTCCTTTGGTTACGGTTGCATAGCCTTTAAATTCCAAAAACTTGAATAAACCTAAACATCGAAATTCGTAATATATTTATGCATTGCATCATCTTGTAAAAATTACGGATAAAAACCTGGATAATCAATTGAATACAAGGTGACAAGCTTAAGAGGATAGCCATGACATTCGAACCCCTTTCCCCTCACCCAAAAGAAAAATGGATTATGGTTATTGCGAGAGACATATAAACACTTGAAAATAAAGAGATGGAGATTAGAGGACACATATTGGCCATTGTGAGCAATTCATTATTACCGAGCACTGGTAGTTCCGATTTCAAACTCGAAAATAGAAAAAGACAACAAAATAATCAACATGCAATTACAATTTCAACAATGAAAGCTATTTTAGGTAAGAAAGACTTAATTGTATTGAACTTCAACAAAGAACAAACCAATGGGACTCTAATGTACAAATTGGTAACAATGCTCAAGCGACTAAAGAGGCCATTGAAGACATCTGCATAAAGAGAATTTCCTTGATATACATAATCAAAAGGAAATAGCCGGATTGAGGTTGAATGCACTTCAAATTGACTTACACCAAGATCCTCTTAATATTGAACTTCAAAAGAGAAGCACAACTAAGGATGGATTACCAAAGAAGGTTGGCGGCATCTTTGAGTATTATGAAACAACAGAGCAAGATGGACTGGACTGTCCTAGCGGATCAATGTAACATGTATTTTTTTGCGATGGTGAAGCAAAGGAAAGTCAACACAACAATTCACACTATTCAAAATGCAAATGGGGTGGTCCAGGAGGGAAGACAGGCGGTGGCTAATATCTTAATTGGTTATTATGAACAACAATTAGGCAAACAAGTGGGGAGCGAGATCCACTAGCAACTCGAAGTGTATATGCGAGGGCCAAAAGTATCGAGTGGAACAACAAGTAGACCTTTGTAAACCTTTCACACAAGAGGAGATAAGGAAAGTCATGTTCTCTATCCCAAACAGACAAGTCGCCTGGACACTGATGGGTACAGTAGTGGCTTCTATAAAGCAAATTGGGACAACATTGGAACTATGGTCCGCTCAGCAATTCTGGACTTTTTCCAATCGGGCAAGTTACTTTCTCAAGTAAATGCTACTAATATTGTGTTGTTGCCTAAGGTGAGTCACCCACAAAAGCTAGCGAGTTCAAGCCCATTTCATGTTGCAATGTAATATATAAATGTATTACAAAGCTAATCTGTATAAGGCTTAAAGAAGTACTTCCCGATTTAATAGATCCAAGTTAGTGTGCATTTGTCGAGGGCGGAGAATTAGTACATAATGTACTAATTTGCCAAGACCTTGTTCAAGGGTACTATAGGAATTCAAGAAGTGCTCTATGCCTACTAAAAATTGATATTAAGAAGGCTTATGACTCATCTGCGATGGGAGTTTATTGAGGAAGTACTAAATGGGCTGCATTTTCCACAAAAAATGATTTATTGGATTATGGTATGTGTGACCACGAGTATAATATTCACTTTGCATAAATGGAGGAGTATATGGCTATTTTTAGGGTGGGAGAGGGATTCGACAAGGTGACCCTATGTCCCCCTTACTCTTTGTCCTATCCATGGAGTATCTATCCAGGCTTATTAAGCGAGAATCGGCACGAGATAGCTACTACTATCATCCAAGATGCAAACAGTTGAAGTTGAGTCACCTAATATTTGCGAGACGACCTGATGTTATTTTGTAAAGCTAACAGGAATCCATCCAATGTTTAATTGAAGTGATGAAGAACTTTGCTTGATACTTTTGGGCTGGAAGTAAATAAAGAGAAGTCACAAGCTATTCTTGGAGGGGTTGACGAGGCAACAAAGAAGAACATGCTAGAGAGTATCGGATACATAGAAGGGTAGTTACGATTCGAGATATTTAGGTGTCCCTATATCAACAATGAGGCTCACTAAAATGGATGTGCACGATTGGTGGATAAAATAACGACTAAGGTTAGGATGTGGGGAAGTAGGCATTTTTCATATGTTGGAAGGGTTATGCTCATAAATTCGAGTATTGATGGGGGTTATAGACTTTTGGAGTAGAATTTTTATATTGCCAATGCAAGTACTTGAGGAGATTATGGTTGTTTGCAGGAATTTTACGTGGGAAGCATGTGAAAAATACAGCGAGTACCACTAATTGCTTGGGACAAGGTATGTCTACCAAAGAAGCATGGAGGACTAGGGATAAAAATCTGCCCATCCGGAATAAGGCCATGATAGCTCAGCATGTGTGGGATGTCGCGAATAAGAAAGAAAACCTTTAGGTTAAATGGATTCATGGGCAATACCTTAAACATCAAACTTGGTGGGAATTCCAACCTAAAGGAAACGGTCTTTGCTATATCAAGAAGCTTTGTAGAATTAGAGACTATGTCCGAACATGGCTATTAGTGGCAAGCATCTAGTAAAGCAAGGATATTCATGGATGCTAGGAGACACACGAGAAAGTCGGATGGGCAAGAATGGTTTGGAACAAGCAAAATATACCCAAACACTCACGAGATAATGTGGATTATGATACAAGGAAGACTACCAACAGCGAGATAGAGTGGTCGGGTATAATAATGCTTTTGAAGAGTGTTGTCCATTATGTGAAATGGAATTGGAGACACATGATCACCTATTTTTTCAATGCTCTTTTGTGCAAAACATCGAGAGGAGTATTTTTAAATGGTTGTCAATTCCCAACATTGGCAAAAACCTCATAGAATTGCATGATTCGCTACTTGAACGGGAAATGGAGTAGAATGAAAACTCGGTTGGTGTATGCAACCTATGCAACAATGCAATATCATATTTGGCAAGAAAGGAATTGGAGACGTTTCAAACAAGTCGGGAAGGAGGCAAACCAGATATGTGATAATGTCCAAAATGAAGTGAAATATATTGATTTTTTAGCCACTGTAAATACAAAGAGAGCAAATTGGCAAAATGTTACTACAGGAAACGTTGTAAGGACACATGTAAAGATCCGTGAGTCGGGAGAATTTACGGAATAGTGGAAATGAAAAATCTTGCATTATTACAAAAAAAGACTTAATTGTAACTAATTTCCTTGAATCTAAATTGAATCCATTTAATTTGAGTGTTCCGCTCTAACTTTGATTTGGTTGCGGTTAGCTAGGTTCTCCATTTAATTTGAGTATTCCTTAAATTTTAATTTTAGGATTTTTCCGAAATCCTAATTGGTCAATTTGGAATGAAAGGTAAAAAGGAAGAAAGAATTGGTGAGAATTTGTGGGAGAAAAGGACACAGAGTTGTTCAACTTACTAACAACATCAAAAAAAAAAGGAAAAATGAATTTTGACTTGCTATAACGAGTAAATAGAGTTATACTTGGTAATTTTAATCTGGTACTAATTATGCCAATGATAATCATTATCACCAAATTAATTAGCGGTATTTTTACATTATGAGATAGTTCGGTGAAATTTTAATTCGAGTACTCCTTTATTTCATCAACTTTGGCCTCTTTTTTCATCTAATTTCAAATCCTTGCCACCTAGAACTCTAATACTCGGGTTCAAGTTTAAGTTCGGGGCAAGTGATACCTATACTTGTAGCTGAATTTCTCGTACCATTACCTGCCTTATACCCATTTTCTCTCAATATGTATACCCATACCCACTTGAATTTGGGGTCTGGTTCATGGAGTTATACTTCCATCCCTAACCTTAAAAGCTCGTGCAATGTCAAGTATATACCTATTCTTCCTTTTAACTCGACCATTTTATTGCAGGGTACCCACAACAAAGGTTTCCTAAATAATCCCATTACCGGATTAAAATTTGGGCAAATTCGGATCCGTTGTCACTATATACCCTTCGAACTACTGCATCAAATTAGGTTTTGACCATATGATAGAAACTCATCAATTTTCCATGTATTTATGTTTTATTGCTTAATAAATACACACAAATAGCATGACCAAAATAATCCCAAAATAAATAAAGAATAACAACTAACACGAAGAGATTGAGTGTGATATGGCACCCATAAATCACAATGAATAAGTGAAAAAGGTTTTGTCTGCTTTGAATTAATAATTGGAAAAGAATTTCGTGTTTGTTTTAGACAATGACAAAATATCACAACACGTATCAAGATTGTTATTCAACTTCAAACCAAATTGTGCTGATAAAGACGACAAACAACTCAATGACAGAAAAATAAATGAGGTGTATCACAACAGCATTAAGATCGTTATTATAAATTAGAAACCAAATTGTGTTTGATTTTGTCCTCATACAATGCACTACAAAAATACACCCCGTTCTTCTGTTTATCTACTCTAATTGGCATCTTTAAGGTGAGAGAGATCGAAATAAATCACGCAATTCTCGTCACTAATAAGCTTGAGCAGAAATAAAATTGGATCTAAATGTTGGACAGTAAAGCACATGCTTCAAAATTAAGCAATGCCCAACTTTTACCGTCCGCGCTTGCTTGGACCCCACAATTGCCCCATGTGGTAAGAGAACAGGAATGGTTCGAGGTAGATAATATAGATTATCAAACACACGGATATTAGACGTCTTATGATAATATAGATTACCGGTAACCCTCTTGCCGTTGTTTACGGGCAAGGACTGATTAGTCTGGTAGAGCTCGTGCGACTCTGGTCAGGATTAGCTCTCGTCTGCCGGCGATTTTGCCAATTCGAAGCACTGGGTTCGTTCATGCCCTGCCTGCCTTGGTCTGTCAATGGCCGTGGCTGAAGTTAGGGTTTGGGTTGGTCTATCCCACTAAACATGTTCCCTACATCTTGATGCCCTCTGACCCCACCATGGGGTGCTGCCAAGGTGGTTGTGGTGGTATTCGTATAAAGGGCAGATAACGTTTCATACATATAACATATATGTAGGCCCGTTTTTGGGTAAAAGTTCAAGTTGGAGTGGTCAGACTGGGTTGTACCTTGGCAACTGATCATGCAACTGTGGGTCCTACCAATCCTGTTTGCATTGAAATCGATTCCGGCCTTTGAATATCTTACTCATTCAGAAGCAGGGAAATAGGCTTCAGACACTCTGTCGGTGACTGCAACTCTTAATCGAGCTTGTTCAGTATGGGTGAGTACTCTGCTAATGCGCCTCTTCTATCAAGCCCTCGAAAAGCACCAGATACCCAGAAGAAGACGTCCATCTTCAAGTCTCTGGCAAAATGGATTCTGAAAGGATTAATGTGGTTGCTTTTCATTACATGGATTTCTGTAATGTTTTTCTATCCTTTGGAATTTTTTATCAACTTGTTTGATAAATATTTGAACGCTACATCCGCAAGTCTTTTTGGGCTCACTGGTAAGTGGATGTGACTGTTCTTTATTTAAAACCCTTATAATGAAATGGGGAATAAGTGATTTCAACAAGTTTCTTTTTGGGATTTTGCAGGCAGTATACTTCTAGCTTTCACTGCTCCGGTTCTCAGTATTGCGTTTCTCTCTGTGCTGTATCTTATTATCTCAGATGAGGATGAGGATCAAGAATATGTGATTCGGTATGATCTGAATTCAAGAATCTCCAACTTCATGTGTTGTATATGAGATATAATCATCTAAACTTGTAGGAATTGTTACTCTGCTTGCAAAATTGTTGTATATGAGATATAACCTGAAATCAACAGCCCACCCTAATATGACGTGAACTGATAATGGCTTAGCTTGAATCCTATAGAAGTTGAATATTCCTCCCCATATTTTGTCTAGTTAGTCGTGCTGTATATGAAATTTGCTGACAGCTTATCATTGTTGGCTTGTAGGAAACAAGCTTCGAAACCAAAGTTTCGCCTTTGGACTTTTCCTGTTCTGGTGGATGGACCTTTTGGGGTGGTTTCTGTTGCAGAGTTCATTGGTATACTCCTTGTTCTTGTATTCGTCACCTACGCATCTGCTGCTTATATTATACAGCATTGGCAAACTATATCTCAGTACCAAGCATCTGCCTTTTACAAAAGGTTCGTGGCTACTTAGAAATGGCTGCAATTGTCTGACTTTCTACTTCGTTGGTTTGTTTGACTTCCATCTGCTGCTTATCTGTTCTTTTCGGAATCATCCTCTCTGATAGTCTGATTATAGGAGGTGGTGTTCGAAGTCTTGAAGTTCTCTATTTTGCTCAAAGGCAAATATAATGTGACCTTTACTCCTTAGAGAAGTTCAGTTTGAAAGGATGAGAATACCATTTAAAGTTTGAAAGCCCTGATTGATAAGCTGCCAATTCTGAAAGTCCCACATTATTGAGGCTCCAGATGTACTGTCTATATTCTAAAATATACTTCTTTTACAATCGAGTAGTTAAGTGGGAACTCAGTGGTGAATTATATTATCATTTTTAGGTCACAGTCATGAGATATCAGCCCATTTGGTTCTCCCTTGTCCCTCAGCCTCATTCCTCCAAGCGATCTGGTATGGTCTTATATGAGCACCAGTCCGAATCAGACAGCTGACAAAGTCAAATAAGATAGAAAAAGAAAAGACAAAACATGTATATATCCAAGGTACTGCAAATTATAAGATAGCCCTGACCAATTATCAATCAGTTTTTCTAAAATCCCTAAAATCCCCATTTCCCTCTTATTTTCTTTCAGTCCCTGCAAAGAAAGGTAGATCGCCCCTCCCAAAAGGCAACACATACCCTGGGTCTATATAGATGCAGGTGTATGGTATGATTGTTGCTAAAATACGAACTTGATTGGATAGGTTGCCGTGGATAGACCATAGATTTTAGTTGCGACTTTAATGCTTTAGCTGAGACTTCATCTAACTATAATCTAGTGCAGTATTGAGCAACTTTTGCTGCATGTTATAATAGAAAAATAAAACTAGCCATGTAGCTAAATTGCATGTCAAGCAACTCTTTTTATTCTGGGGAGGGGGATGGAGGACAGGCCCCTTCTCTGTGTTCAATACTGGACTAACCTGGGTAGGAGTCTTGTGGTCAGGGAGGGAAAGCACACATATCAGAACCAATCATAATGGAAGCCCAAGCCTATATGTAATATTTCCTCTGGTACAAGAGACCCCTCTCGGGGATTGCAGTCTTGCCACTTGAGCTAAAGCCTATTAGCAAAATAATTAATTTGAAAGGGAAGAGTGAGGAGAGAGAGAGAAAGAGAGGAGGAAGAACAAGGAGAAGGAGGAAGAAGAAGATGATGAAGAATCGGAAATGGAGGAGAGAGAAAATGAAGAAGGTGAGGGTATTTCCTTATTTTTCTTATTATTCATCAGAAATTTAAAAAAAAGCCAGAAAAGATCATGTAAATAGTTTCCATAAAATGTATAGTACTTCTAAATACAATTTCAAAATGTTGCGCCCTTTAAATAGTCTCCACAAAGTGTGGGGTACTTTCTCAGCAATTTTTGCCAACTTAGAGTTATTAAGCCTTTGATGTTTTTCCATGTTGGTCCTTTTTCTTTTCCTTCTATTACTACTCTTATCTAAATTAGGAGCCAAAAAAATTTCTGATCATGTGAAAATTGTTTTTCTTACCTTTTTGTAGTTATTGGCTCAGCATTAGACAGATAATTGTAATTTTTCTCATTTCTGACCTCTAAAATTGTTTTTGAAGTAATTTTGCCCAGTATTATTGATTTTTGTGTCTTTGATATTCAGCTGTTTAATGTTGGAAAGGACTGGAGCAAAACTTGGCTTGATTGGGTTGTTTTGCTTAGCGCTTCTGTTTCTCCCAATCTCGAGAGGATCTCTGCTTCTTCGCCTCATAGATATCCCTTATGAGCATGCTACCAGATATCATGTCTGGTTGGGACACCTTACCATGGCACTCTTTACTTTCCATGGACTGTTTTATGCAATCGCTTGGACATTGGAAGGAAAACTTGTGAGCAAAGTGAGTATTCCTTCTTCAAATTACATTTGATACACATATATGTGCCCTCAAGTTATAAACTCATGCAGTTTGAGATTATTTGCCCTTCCCTTAATACATATCCGCTGTTCTACTTTTGCCACTAAGTGAAATGATATGAGAGGCTTGAAACCACATTGTATTAGCATTCTACAATATTATTCTGAGACATATCCATTCAATTTCCTTGTAGCATAGATCATGCCTCTCACAAGTCATAAGCCATAGCATTAATTTAAGTCAAATTTTACCATGGTTCTTTATCCTTACATGAATATTAAGAGAAGAAACATCTTGGTACTAACTCCATCCTAGGGATACCCTAGAGATGTCTCACCATGTAAGGCCATCTAAAATTGCAGCTTATATTGTTTACTGCTACTAAACTGATGAAAACTAGCATAGTTAGTAGGTCAATTGGCCAATTCATGGACTTATAATGAATTGGCTTGAAGATTCACCATTTGATAAAATATCTCAAATTGAAACATTTTTTCATATAGGAAAAAACTGATGCCAAGAGTAATGGTCTTGACCTACTAATTGATCTTGCAATTTACCCAATTGAACTGAATCTGAACTATTTCTATGGTCATCCATGTCTGAATTGTGTCTTATTGACAAATTCTAAGCAATTCGATCAAAGCCATTTTTTTTGGTTACATGGAAGTATCCGTTAGGAAAATATGGGATTGATTATAGTTTTGAGGCGTGAATAGGATCACTTTCTTTAAGACAAGATTCGCGCCCTTATGCAAATCGTGTCTCCAGGATACAACCAAAACTCCTGGATTGATTCTAATTTATAATCAATCCCCTAGGCTTAGATTGGATAGAGCAGTTATGTAGGATAGAATTTAACTGATAAAACGGTTAAACTTTATCCTAACTGTATTTGGATATAAAATTAAAATAAATAGGAAATTGTATTATCTGCTCCTGAGCTCCGAGCTCACGTGCCAAGTGCCAAGTGCGCCTAATAAGCGCCTCTAGCGCCCTACAGCCCACGCCGCGCATGTGAAGTTCAATGCTCCGCATTGAACCTTAATGCAAGCACATATTACCCCACTCTATAGCTTATGTATTTATAAGCTCACATTACTCTTCAATTAATAAAGAGCCAGAGAATATTATATTCTCTCCATGTGGGACATAAACTAAGAGCTACCTATTTATTTCCTTCAAAAGTTAGAAGCTTTAGTAATCTATCCATGTGGGACACTAGTCAAATTCACCAACTTTGATTAACTATTCAACAGTATCTTCCTACTCCGTGCGATATGCAGAAAGTTTCGTTAGAACTTGTGATAAAATACTAAATAGAAATCCTTCTAGTTACTCATGCTGTGGATTAATGTCTGGTTTGCTCTTCCTACAGCTGTTGGAATGGGGTGACATTGGTGTGGCCAATCTGGCTGGTGTAATAAGCCTTACATCTGGGGTGTTGATGTGGGTGACATCTCTGCATCCAGTTAGAAAGTGGAATTTTGAGCTCTTCTTCTATACCCATCAACTTTATGTGGTCTTTGTCCTCTTCCTGGCCTTTCATGTTGGTGACTTTATATTCAGTTTTGCTGCTGGAGGAATATTCCTCTTCATGCTTGATCGATTTCTGAGATTTATCCAATCTCGGAAGACTGTTGATATAATTTCGGCCAGATCTCTCCCCTGTGGAACTTTGGAGCTTGTATTTTCAAAACCTGCAAGTAAGTGAGCGTGTGCTGAGATCTTTTATTCCACCAGTTTTAGATAGTCTAAGAAGCATGGATATTGACACAAGATTAAAAAATGATAGGATATTGACTGTTGACACTTGATTTTTCAAATAACAAAAAAAAAAAAAAAAACACAGAAAGCTTGTTCATTTTGCTGTATTTGGATAAGAAGCTTGGATATTTGACACAGGAGTAAAAAACAATAGGGAACTGGCAGTTGACACTCGGTTTTTCAATAGAAAAAAGAGGGATACAACATCTATGGTGGAACATATAGATTACAAAGATATTTAGTTTATTGTTTATGAATTTATTAGCTACGCAATATAATTACTCATAAGAAGGTTATGCTAGATGAATAGTTATAAATTGTTGGTAGCATTGTCATCATGTGTTTAATGAAATTTAAAATAATTGACATGTGTCTGAGAAACCAGGAATGTTAAAGAGTGTCTGTGACTGTACAAGGAGTGCCAGTGACATGCTTAGGATAGTGTCTTTGCTTCCATTTCAATGCTTATTGTATCCTTTGGTTATGTTCTAGTTCTTTCAAAACAGGGGAAAAAAGTTGACTTTTGATAACATTATCTTCTTGATCTTCCTTGGCCTTACTTATGAGGGAGTGGCGATCAATGTTGTGCTTCTTCTGGTTATTATTATGGAATAATTGTATCGTATATGTCACTCTAACCATCTAAAGTGCAGGTTTGAGGTACAATGCTCTCAGCTTCATCTTCCTTCAAATTCGGGAATTATCTTGGCTACAATGGCATCCTTTCAGTGTCTCCTCTTGTCCTATGGAAGGTAAACATCATCTTTCAGTTCTCATAAAAGTTTTAGGAGAGTGGACAGACAAGCTGAAAAGTAGACTCTTGAAGAATCACAAGGAACCTCTCAAGCTGCTACAGTCAGAACTACAATCTTTGATAACTGCTTCAGTGGAGGGGCCTTATGGGCATGAATCACCATATCACTTGACGTATGTTGTCTGCTCTAGCAAATAAGAATGGCTCTTATATATTTTATTTTTCAAACGGCTGTATGTATCATCTTTGCTTTAAAAATAGATTTAGCAATGACCTTGTGGATCAGGTTTATGTAAAGCTGGATTATAGAATATCTTTGTGGGTCAGGTTTAGGTCACACCAGAGGTAGATAATGGAGGTCATGTTCAGGAATTCTCAGGAAAATGACATCATCTTTATTATCGGGCAAATATCAAGCCAGTTCGGTTTCATATTGAGTGAAATTCCGGCACTATTCAATATTGTGGTGCTCTATATAGCCCCTATCTTTAGGCTGTTTGGGTACTATTTTGGGCTAGTCTTTTGTTTGACATCATTGTAACTTTGTAGTGAATGTTTATGTTTATAGTTCTTACGGTTTAGGAACTTTTGGATGCTTACTAGTAGAATGGTAGATTATTGTAAGAAGCTGGCCTGTTACATTTTGTTTCGTCACTTGACAAAAGTTGATGTTGTTTGACTATATAAGGTGATGCTTCAATCCTACAAAATTGCTCCTCACTCCTCACTATTGTTTTGTTAGTATTATTTTATTTTATTTATTTTCTTTCATTAAAGTTTGTGATTTCCTTATATTTGTTATTTTTTATTGATAGTATTTGATATTAGTATTTAAAGATTATATTCCATTGTGTTTCAAAAGTTTTTAACTTGTTGAAGAATGTTTTTGAATTTCTTTACCGGATCTCTTGGATCTCTCTGTTTGCACAATTGCTTATAGTGGTAAGGGTGTCTACACGTGGATCTCCCCAACCTTGCGAAAGCGGGATTGACACTAGAAATTTTTCCTATTATTTAATTTGAGGGTCCATGCAGTGAGGCTTGTGCAATACTATGGGAAGGAGGAATTGAAACTAAGATCTAATGTAGTCAGACTTTGGTCTTAACCACCAGACCTACAATTCATTAGCTGTTATTTTACAGCCAACTCTTTGTAAGTGATGTTTCCTAATTTACATTCTTCATATTTGTAGGTACAAGCACCTGGTTTTAGTAGCTGGTGGCATTGGGATTTCTCCCTTCTTGGCTGTTCTAAGCGACATCATTCACCGGCTAAAGGAGGGAAAACCTTGTATACCCAAAAATGTCGTAATTGTTTGGGCTATTAAAAAATCAGACGAATTGCCACTTCTGTCAATGCTAAACATGAGACCCATTGATCCAGTTTTCCTTGATGTTCTAAACCTTGAAATTCAAATTTTCGTGACTCGAGAATCAGAACCTGAATTGGTCAGTTGTGCTTCCCATGTTACTTTACTCTATTTTCATCCATCGTCGCCACCGCCCCTATCCTTATCATTTTGGTCATATTATGATGTTTGGATTGGCCATTCCTACTTTGGAGTGTGGGGAATGCGGCATTAGTTAAGTCACATACTGCGTTCATTATTTAATAATTGATAGTTCTGTACATTCCCAAATGACAAGTATTTATACCCATGTTAAGCAGATCTTATATCATGGTCCAAAGCTCTGTTTTTTCCTTTTGTGTCCAGGGTCCATGGGCGTGGGACCATAATATACTTTGTAAATGTTAAAGTATTTATGCCATGTTTACAAAATATAACGCAGCATATTTGATAGTAGTGTTTTAGTCAATGTATATTTATTACAGATGCACTTTGCCCATGCCAGACATAACTTTGGTGTTGGATGACCAGGGTCTAGTGAGTTGTATGATCTAGGCTCTAGACCAGAGCTCAATGTAGGTTGAGGTTCGTGGACTTGAGCATCAGTCACCTAGCTTACCAAGCTTTGGCTTAGCTTAGTAAGCATTTGATATCAGTCTAGCTTTTACCTCTATGAACTAAAAACTTGTGAATACTGGGGTTTAAATGAAGGCCCTCGCAACAGGGCTGGAGAGACATTTCTGACAGGCATGGATTGTGCATCTGTTTCTGACCAGGAAGATGGGAATCAAATTGGAGTTGTGACCTCCTGCACCTATGACCCTGCCTTGAAACAATCTGCCATATCAAGTTTAGTTGGCACTGGAGACACCATATGGGCTGGAATCTATGTTATCACTTCTACAATTGGCTTCGTGGTCTTCCTTTCTTTATTGGATGCTTTTTACATAAACCCCAAGGGCATAAACATTTGGTGGTGTAAAGGGTTTCTTTTAGTACTGTGCATGGTTGCTGGTGTAGTCATTTTTGGAGGTGCAGTGGCAGCACTTTGGCATCTGTGGGAGCAAAGAATACTAGCCACTGATAAGTTTGACTGCAATGCTGAGGACAGCAACAAGGCATTTGATGAAGTGGTGCCCATGGAACGGAAGGATTCAAATGAATTTCTTCTCAGGTCAAGTAGCATCCGTTATGGCTGCAGACCAAACTTCAGAGGTACATCACATTCACCTTGTTCTTTTTCTTTTTGGTTTGGTAGGCTAAAATGAACACTGAACTGCTCAACACGAGCACTTGAGGTTAAATAAAGAGTATGAGTAGAATTTGCACAATAGATTTGGTATGACTAAAACTAATCTGTATTTGATTATCCAAAACAAATGAACTGAAATAATTGTAGGCTCGGACCTGACCTGCATTAACGAAGTCAATTATGATCAATCCCTGAGTCAACTTGACCCAGTCGTAATTAGTAAAAAGTTATTCTGGACAATGTTTATTGTGTTGATCAGAATACAAGCTTATTGGGTTAGTTGGTAATAAACATGAACATCATTGGGAACCAGCTAGACTTTGAGCACAATTCGAATGACCCGTCTTTCAAGTATAGTAAACAGTTTGAACATACTAATTTAGTAGAAGATAGGTAATGATTAATAGGAAATCTATTTTTGGTTTTGAGGATTCTATAGGTAAATTTTGTGTTGTAGTGGAGAATTTCTAAGGATTATGCAATGAAGATAACATCTAGCCGTCAATTAGCCGAACATTATTAGAAAATTTCCGAATAATATGCTGATTCTCAATTTTGGCTGCAGAAATCTTCGAAACACTATCATACCGTTGGGGACCTGTTAATGTGGGTGTCCTAGTTTGTGGCCCTCCTGCTCTCCAGTCCAGCGTTGCCAAAGAAATCAGATCTCACAGCCTAAGGAAGCAGCACAACAGTCCAGTCTTCCATTTTAATAGCCATAGTTTCGATTTATAGATACCACCAAAGCCATGGCTTCTTGTGAAAATTGTACCTTCGAGCTCAGTTATCCTCCCGCTTCCCTCCTACCAATACCCAAATGAAAATCAGGGTAATGGTACATACATCTGCTATCTGTTCCAAAGGTCACTTTGGTGGGAGCTCTCTCTTGTTCTTCTGTATATTGTATATTGTAAATCTCTGAATTTAGTATATTTGTTCTTCTGTATATTGTACATATGAAAGACGTAAGAAGAGTTAGTATAGTACCTCCTTTTTACAATGTATATATAATTTAAGTACTACGTTGATGTGCAATTTTCTGAGCCTTTTATTATACCCTTATTGTCCTTACCTTTCTCGTTTAGCTCTCAGCCATCAAGAGAGTAAGGACTCATAAGGAGTCAGGTGTCAAAATCTTGCCTAAACTTTGCAAAGTGGCCATTTTTCAAGCGCTTATGATGGAACAAATGTTGGAGATAATTTCCATATAAGTGGAAAAATTGTTGAAAGCAAGCATTTGGCTGAGGTGGCTTGTTCCACTGGGAAGGTCATTGGTGCATTCATCACATTATGGTGTTTGGTTTATGCACAAACGCTGCATTTTGGTGTGTGTATTTTCTGATAAACACTACATTGTGATAATTATACAACATAGCCTAGGGACTATTAAACTCTGATCTTCTTTTTAAGAACTAGTCATTCTACCACTAAATTATCCAACTATCCCTAAAGATTACTAACTTTGTTTTTTCTTCTTTTTCTATTTTTATGAGACGGGGAAGCCACTGACGTGTGCCTTTTGAATGACTCATGATAATGCCATATCAACTCAAGCTTAAGTCAAAGCTCAAGAGTCGAGGAGGCTAGTGGCGTGATGGCCACTAGCTCTATCCTCCACCCAATCCATCTAGGTTCGAATCCGGGTGGGAGTAATATTCCTCATTTGTGAGGATATTGTGTGGTGGAGGTTAATGGGCCGACACTCCCCTATCCCCGCGCTGTTAAGCTCTATCGGGCTTTCCCCGAGATAAGGGGTCCAACCGGTGGCCCGCTTACCCAAAAAGAAAAAAAAAGTCAAAGCTCAAGAGTTGGGTATAGGTATGAGTCCGTCCATTGATGGTACCTTCAATTCATTTTCAAGCTTAAATGGTGAAGCAAATAAGGTCCCGTATTCGGTGACCGATTCGAAAATTGGAAGATCGGGTTCTAACCTCGTACGAAACTAGATCCAAGCAACAATGACCGAATATCCGATTCCGCTCAACCCTCCTCATTTAGTGAAATCAATAAGAATTGAAACGATACAGTAGTCACAAAAGAAAAAAATGTATCAATGAGAGACATATGAAGTTACTATAAAATTACAGAAGCAGTACACGTTGGTTTATATTCCTATTTTTTAAGGGTTTGTTCATGTAAAGAGCACATTATTAGATGTTTGAATGAGGGGGAAATACTTTGTTGAGCAGTTTGTTTAAAATCTTGCATCGTATTTTCGTGATCCGAACGGAACAGAAGAATATTTATCATTGATTTTGTCAAAATAGAAATGTGTTTTAATATTTTAAATTTATTTTTATTTGAAAATTAATAGAAATGTGTTTTGATATCTTAAATTTATTCTTATTTGAAAATTGTCCTTATAAATATCGTATGATTTTTTATCAATGAAAATTTTCTTTCTATAAAAAAAAAGTAGTCTCCAAATGGGATGTCATATTATTTCTAACCCATTTGTTATGCAAGTTTAGAAAATTTCTATAAAGTTTACTTACTCCAGAATACTCCATTCGTTGCACAATACATGTCACTTTAAATATTTTCTCCATTTCAAATTACATGTCACTTTAATGAATTGGGGAAAACCAAACTTATAAAATCAAAATAGTTAAAAGATAGATTGTTTAATATATCGTCACTTTCTCTCTTTGTTATTTTTCAATATAAATAATTAATAAAGATAAAATTGATAAATTAATGATTAATACGTCATTGAGATTGTAAAGTGACAAGTATTGTAAAACGAAAAAAGTTAGTTAAAATGACACGTAGAAGAAACAAAAAGAGTAACTTTTTTCGTTTTACAATATTTTTGGATTACAATTATACTTAATGAACATTAATCATTATCATCTAATAATGCTACTTTTATAATAATTAATAAAAAACCCCTTCAATCATAGCGACAGATGATTGAGCAGTGCAGAGACTAATTAGCTTAATTAAAACAATATAATTAGTGGATACCAATTATACAGCATAAAGAAGTAGCATTGAGCAGACATACATTCCTCCCAAGAACCCTTTCCATGACAATGTATACCATCTTTTAAGGGACACCCTTGTTATTTATATTAATTAACTAGTTTTATTGCACGAATTTTTAGTTAATTAATTAATTAAGTAATTAATATTTTATTATCATGAGCTTTTGACCAAATTAACAGTCCTACTAAACCTGGCCAGATGCCCTGTAATTCGTATAGTGGAAGTGGCATGCACGTCATTATGAATTTCCCTGTTTCTAGCACTCGGCAATGGACGGGATTAGGGTTTACGGGGACGATATATATACTTGTATTTCACTAATTCATGTTTGTTTATCTTGACTATTATTTTTTATATATTTTTCTAGTGATAAGTTGATAAGTTCAAAAATATATATAAACAATTATGGTAGTCAAGTAAGGAATAACCTTCTAATTGAACGTAACATATGGTCAAAAAATATACGACATATACAAATATTTCACTTGCAAGTGAACGGATAAAAGCAAATCACTGTAAGTGGTGAGGCGGGGTGTGAACATCATCACTTCCTTGTCAAAGGAGAGTACTCTACCACTTGTCCTACGACATGTTCTTAATCTAAATCAAATGGAAGTGACAAGAATATATTTTTAGTAAACGTTTAATGGTATTTTCTTATTCGTTTTACTAGATGTGATTTTTCTAATACTTGAGACCTACGTTAGTATACACAATAAAAAAGCATTAATAATAAATTTTTTTGTTTTACAAAAATAATGATGAAACAGTAGATTTTGTTAGTAAGAAAGTGATAAAAAGAAAAATACAAAAGTGGTTAAATTGTCATGAAGATTGATAGTGGGAGGAGCCTATCAAGCAATAAATCCCGCACTTGCCGTCTTTGCATTTCCTTTATGCCGTCAGTCACCCACAGAACAGAGAGCACAGTAGACCATATATAAACAAATTATAATCAATCTATCTCCTTTCAAAAAACTTCATTTCCTTGAACCTTTCCAACGGAACTTTTCCCACTTCCACAACTATCCAATCGTCAAATCAAACCCCCTTTTTCCTCTTCACACTCAGATGAACAATCAATCAGAAAAGTTGAGAGCTTTCCCCCTTCTTCAACCCAATTTTATTGACTCAACAAAAAAACTCTGGAAATTTCTTTTCCATCTCACTTTCAAATCAAACAGTAAAACGTGTATTTCACAAATATTAATACATTAATGGATATGAAACTCCCATCTATCCGTTCCTGCATTTATCTTCCTTCCTTTCCATCTGTCACTGGGTTTTAGCCTTTTTCTATGGTGGATAAGATTTCATGTTTAATGCTTTGATTTGATGAAATTTTGATTCATGTAGTAATTGTTTTCTGAAAATACCAATTTCTTGATTTTATACATTAACCCACTTTTTCTCGCTCCTTTTGATTTTTTGAAAGGAGGGTTTTTAATCAATCCCTAGATCTGTGCCCAGCTCATTGTACTGGGGGAACGCTCTTCTTATCTGTTTTCAATCTCAATAAGAAATTTCCTTTTTGTGTCTTTCTCTCTTACATCGCCTCTGTTTTCCTCTGTTGTTATCTATCCCTTTTTATCTGATTGATTTGTGCAACTTTTGTTGTAGTTTTTCTCCTTTTGACCATCATCCTTCCTTGTTTTCTCTCCCTAATTTGATTGGTTGGGAACATGGGTTGCACGAGCTCGAAGAATTCGAGATGTCGGCATTGTGAAACACCATATTCCCCAGTGGCAAGGAGGAGTTTCTCAATGAACGTTCATCACCCGCCGGAGAGAAAGGGAGACACCTACCACGTTGTGGCCCTGACCTCCTCCACATTAGGCTCTATCAAGCTTGACACGCCACCAAATCTGAATGAAGGAGAGAGAGAATGGTTTTGTGATGAAGCAGAGGGAAATGATGAAAACAGTAAGAATCATCAAATGGGCATTGACAAAAAGGAAGAATTTGCAATGGGGATGATTGAGGCTAAAGCTTGGTCTAAGATGATTGATGAAAAGATAGGCAGGGTTGCTCCTAAAACCCCAAGTATTGAGGAAATGAGAACAAGGGTTGCTCCTAAAACCCCAATTAGAACCCCTCCTGGTGAGCCTGAGACCATCAATGTTCAGGATTTAATGGAGGGGCTTGAAGAGAACAGCCCTCTTAGGCTCAGGGAGCATCTTAGGAGCTTCTCCTTTCATGTTACCACTGATTCAGTTCCTTCCCCTGTCGATTCTCCAGAGACAAGGGCTCAGAAAGATGGATTGAGATCCCCTAATCGAACTTGGTTCGATGCTTCAGAGAAGGACACTGGCTTATCAAATGGGAATTTGATTTCAGAGGCTATAGTGTCGGAGTTTGATCCTGAGCTTATTTCTGCATTTAGGAAGGCACTTCAAGAACTGTCTCCCACAAACCCATTTCACATCAAACCTCTCGATCACAATCAGCAGCAACAAGAGGTTCGCAATGGGGTATTGGAAGAGCATAATGTGAATGGGATCATGGAACTTGAAGTCATTGAGAAGAAGTTGAATGCAATTACTCCTATTGAAGTAATTCAAGAGAAGAATGCAAATGGGGATTTTATAGAGGAGAAAGGGTTTAGTGAGCTTGTTGCAAATAAAGGGCATGCTTATGTGAATGGCTTTGAGGACAATAAGGAAAATGTGGGTTATGCTGAAAATGGGTATGCCCACACAAATGGCCACATTGAAAAGCAAAGGGTGATCTTGTACTTCACAAGTCTAAGAGGGGTGAGGAAAACGTATGAGGATTGCTGTTATGTGAGGCTCATCCTAAAAGGGTTAGGAGTAAGGGTCGATGAGAGGGATGTGTCAATGCATTCAGGGTACAAGGAAGAACTGAAAGAGCTGTTGGGTGATCCGTTTAAAGGCAGCTTGCCTAAGGTGTTTGTGGGAGAGAGGTACATTGGCGGAGTAGAGGAGATAAGGCGAATGCACGAAGATGGGAAGCTAGATAAGACTCTAGGAGCTTGTGAAATGTTGGATGATGATAGTGGCAACCTTGTTGATGTTTGCGAAGCTTGTGGTGATATAAGGTTCGTGCCATGTGAGACGTGCTCAGGCAGCTGTAAAATCTACTACGAATATGAAGAGGATGAAGAGTTGGAAGAACAGGATGAGTGTGGATTTCAGAGGTGCCCTGACTGCAATGAAAATGGCCTCGTTCGATGCCCAATTTGCTGCTACTAATTAAGATACACGGTAAAGGCAAAATTACAATCTCTACGGCTGAATTTTGTTAGTTGTTTTTGTTGTATAGTGAGGAATTGAAAGTTGATTTATCTGATATACAAGCATTAAGAAAAATGCTGGACTAGTGTTTTTAGGAGGGTGCTGGTAGCCCTTACTGATGTGTGGCAAGGCCTCTCATAGTGTATACTACAAGAAAATCGTACCTTGTATATGATATGTAAGGCTTGTATACATGCTGTTCTTTACAATACCATTGAGCAAGAAATTCTCAGATCATTGGATTGATCTTGTCTCTGCTTCTAGTTAGTAGTAAATTTTATATGGCTGAAAGCTTAAAAGTTACAGCAATGAAGCTTTTCCGTTCATGTTGTTTACTTTTGTCTAGATTTGCTAAACATTATGTTGCACCTTAAATACCAGTGTAATGACTACGTAATAACAAAGTGTTGGTTGAGATGATAGCAATGTTATCCGGGCAAAGAGGACAATACAAGTTCGAATCTTTGAAAGCACACTTATTGGGAAGGTTTTTACCTTAAATGCTTATAATCCGAAAGAGATTATACCCTTCTTTAAACTAAAAAAAATATTGATAATTATTTGAACTTTATGAAAAGAGATAAATATAAAATATTAAGCATTCTCATAGATTTGAAACTAGAAAGAGCAATAATGACAACCATCAACCATACAATTACAATAGTAGTAATACAACAAAGCAATTTGTTGTCAAAGATATGCGAAGACTGTGCAACATAAAATGGGGACATGAGGACCATACCCATTAAAAATAGCTTATCATCTTTAAAGCTCAAAAGTGACCAAAGGGTACTTATAAATAATAAGTGGAAAGTAACAACCAACCTGTTTATAAGTACAATCTCATCATCAAAAATAACGTTTCACATAAATAACATCCTTTTAGTTCACTTGTCAGCAAATCTGATTTTTGTGTAAATGGCCATGTTTGGCAAATAGTTTTTTAATGGTTTTTTGGCCAAAAAAAAAAAAAGGTTTTTGAGAGAGTTTTGACTTTTTGACTTGGTAAAAAGGTATTTAAGGCGTTTGGTAAGTTGACATTTTGTAATAATTTGTAGACTTCAAAAGACATTTTAAAAGATTGAGTTTTTGTAAATTAGCTTTTTGTCTCACATCTTTTTGAGAAACAATTACTTTTACTAAACACTTTTTCTAAAATAGCTAAATGTAAACAATTAATACAAATAACTAATCAAATAAGCCAACAATTAAATGTTAATCCAATAAATCAACAACCAACAGTTAACGAGATGATTGTCAAATAAGGCCGAGGTCTTTTTAAGAACAAAGCAAAATCCAAGGGCTGGAAACTTTCATAGTAGCAGGAACTATTCCACTTATTCAATTAAATAGATTACACATATTTTTTTGTGTCGAAATTTACAACTATAAATCTAATCTGATTAATTAAACGCATTAAACGTGTCAACCTATTTAATTAAATTAATGGATAGTCTCTACTCAAATCTCTTGATTTCGTGCCTAATACATATTGATAATCATATCGGTGGGTGTTTGCAATATCTAATTGTTATGTTGACAAGAATAAAGCAATATCCAAAGGCATTGAAACTTTCATATGAGTAGTGATTAGGTAAGATAACTTCTTTTAAAAAGTCTATAAATGAAGATAGTATCACGAGGTAGTAAATGATTGCCACAGCTTCTAGCAGTTGTCAACCCCTTTTTTGGTGTACGTAGTGATGATTGTCAAGGTTGCCGCAGACTACAAAAGAAGCTTGTCCACTAACATGTTATATAGGTCAAATATAAAAATATCATAACTTCATTTTTTCAAATTAACTCCAAAAAAAAATAAAAAAAATGGATATGGTCACCCTAAGACTAAGTTGGTCCATTCTATATTTTTCTATTTTAATTACGGGTGTATGACCATTTCCAGGGAAGTTGCTGCACCACTAACAAGACAATTTCCTCTTTCTGAAACATTTCCTGAGTGCTAATGAAGCCACCTAACACCTACATGCTACTAATAATCTTTTTTTTTTTTTTTTTGGTAATATCCATTTTCATTGCTTATATTTCTGCGAGTATGCCTTTCAAAATTTCTTTTTAATGGTTACATTATTTTTATTTAAGATATTATTTTCACCGCCTCGAATTCAAAAAGAAAAAAAAATATATTCATCTTTTAAAATGATCATTACTATATATACATACACCTTTTATTTTGATCTACATTTTAATGTCACGGATTAAATATCTGTGTATATTGATTACCCTTTGTGAAATGCAAAGATAATATATATCAGTGGGTTATCAATCTCGGAATTGGATGTCTATCGACTTTTGATCCATAATTTGTATTTAAATCAATACAAATCTTACATGACAAAATATTTAAGCAACCGCATATTAACTTTCTTACTTTGTCGCGCCTATTTTCTAATAAACTAAACAATTTGTGGAAATCATACATTATACATAAAGTTAAAATTGAATTGGGGCAGGGTTTAACAAAGAAAAGGGAATAAATGAAGGATTCAAGATGGGGAAGAGTTGGGTCAACTTATGGGACCACGGTTTAAATTTGAAGACTTTATTAGCTCATAATTAAGTTGTGTCATACATAGACTAAATCCCTTTCGAAAACAATGACATACTAGTCTCAGAGTCAGCACTCCACATTTATTCCTCTCAGGATTTTTGGGGGTCAAAGTTTTAAATCACTCTCTAAAACTTCAAAGAAATGAGTGATTTTTGATACTTTTACAACACACACAATGGACATAGTGGCAACAGGGGACATACCAATATACATGCAAATAAAATAGGATGTACAATAAATTATATTTTGCATTCCAGCGCAGAAAAGGCTCGAAAAGTTGAATCCAAATGGAGAAATTGTCCATTTTATGTAAAGTATTGTGGTGCCTTAATACATGGATCTGGATATATGTGGAACTTGTTCTGAACCATGACAAATGATACACGAGAACTGACCTGACTTTGTTAGTGCTTTCCTGACAAATTCTTTTGTTCTTTTTTACTTGGTCTTCAGCCAATTTGGTACTTAAGAACTTTTTGCAGGATATAATTTCATACTGCAATTTTAATGATCACTCCAGCGGGGATCTTTGGTAAACGGCATGTGTTTTTGAAAGTCCAATTATCTTTGCACATAATTGTCTTAAAAAGACGTAATCCTTCGACTTATCCTTTTGCCTGACGATTGTTTGTCTCAGAATTGTCATCTGTGAACAAATTATGCTAAAAACCAAGAGAAAATCGATGTTCATTAATTTGATCGATCTGTTTCACAAAAGTACAATTGGAGAGGACAGTGACTACATGCTCTAGGTCTTGTATGCTCTAGTCTCGAGATTTTAAACCTCTAGGACCAGGACCTAATAGTTGGGGAACATGAAGATTGAAGATAATCCCAGGTTCATTCCATGCTGATAACTACACTCTGTCTTCTGAAAACAAAGTTCAAAACTTGCACAACTGTTGAATAGATGTTTAGAATATACGACATGTACACAATCAATAAGAGCAGTTATTGTCTCATTGACACAGAGTGAACATAAGTTTCTCAATGATGGGCTGGCAAGGATGCTTACAGTATGGATATCTATGTTAGCTTGGTACAGAATTTGTCATAGTTCACATATTCTCTACACATATTTTCTACTAGAATCAACTGCGTTTCCCAAATGAGAGAACTTCTAATATTGGCTCAAGAACAACAGTCACATGTCTGAAAGCTACACATGTTGAAATGTTGACCAAACTCATGGAGTTAATTTTCCACTTTGTTGAGTACCCAAATCTGCTGCTACTTTGGCAGCTCGATTAAGGATACCAGACACCCGATGTCCTTTGGAGATAAAGCTACTGTGAGTCTTAACCTCAACAGTAGTGGCTGCTTCTGCTGACCTTCCTGTTTTTTGTGATCTCAGAAACATGAAACTCTTTATCCATCGATAGAGCTTGTGAGTGAGCTCAAAATTGTTCCTCCATGTTCTATGCATCTTTATTGAATCATAACAGATAACTGTCAAGTGTGGCAATAACCTTCAAGTGGGTATATTATTACAAGATACAAGTGGATTTTGACTAGTCGCAACCGGTCTCTCACAAATGTCTTGTAGCCTCTGCTACCACACTGAAATTCATGGATTGCAAGGTTGTTCACTGCACTACCAGTCAGCCTTACACATTATTGAAAACCGGTCTCTCACAAATGTCTGATGCACTTAGAAATGGGTTATCAACTTCACAAAAGAGGAAATGAAGGTTCTTGAAGGCCATCTACAACTCACTTATTTAGTTATCACAAGTGATAGTTAGCTGATAAATTTCCAAAGCTCGTCACAATTTAAAGATCTCATCTTCATGCTTCAACGCATCCTACGCATGATAGCGAGCAGTTGTTGCACACACCTCATCTCGGTTCATGTTGATGCCGTCTCAGCTCATTAATTAGTTAAGCTGATTTATTGTATTTTTAGTTAAGTATCTTGTGTAAGTTGATGTACAGATAGAGAAATTGTTCATGATAATAAAATCATCTTAAATCAATAAAGTTCCACAAGCTTTCTTCCTCTACAAATCTGCAGTTCTCCCTTTTTTCATTTAAACTGATTAATTTTCACTTCCATGTATTGAGTAAATCTATTAAAATGCATCATGAATAATTACTTGCATTATGCAAGATTAACTTTGAATATGGTTCACTCCATTGTTCACATTTGATGTAGAAAAACAACCCGACTCAGCAACAATTTGTCTTCTGTTGCATTGGGACTAGTTTGACTAGGCAAGATGTTTGCTCTATTGTATTTCACAGATCTGCAGATCTTCCGCAGGATTCATTGATACTCCCAATTTGCAATATTGTCGACCAAAAACATAACTTGGACGATCAAATTGGTGAAGAAACAATTTATCATCTGAATTGAGATCACAACTGCTTCAGAAGATTAATAAATGGCCTGCTGTTATTAAAGAATTCAGGTTTATCTATTGAAACATGAAGTCAATCAACAGAAGTACGTGAAGATAAAACAAGCATAACAAGATTATTCAAACAAATAATACATGAATCAACCTAATAAGTGAAACCCCTTATTATTAGTACTATATATAGAACTTAATTACAGAAATCACTTGTGTAACTGATACAGGCCAGATTTGCGTACTGATTCATCTAATAACCCGTGCTAATCAATCAACCGAGTACCAAAATTACATTTCTGGGATCGATCGAAGAAGAAAAAGAGAAAGAAAGTAAAAGCTGGTCGACTCTGGAGAAAGTATCTGTTAAATAAGCATTGAAAAGAAGAAAAATCTAACTAAGTAAACTTCTTATGATTCTTGCTTCTTCACTTCCAGCATCAACAGTGGACAAAAGCTGGGACAAACGGTCGCTAAGGTCATCCATTTCCTTCTGTAAATGCCTTATGTAGTTGCAAGTCTCTTGTAGCACCTTTGAAGCTGCCACCTATATATATTCAAATTAAAGTTTACTAATGTTACTAGTCACATTAGAGGATTTGTCAAGTGTTTTTGTCATAAAAGATAAGACATAAAATTATATATATATAAGTTATGAATTCTAGGAAGAATGTAAGAATATGTATGTGGAGATGGGGGAGAAATTTATAGGATCTATTCCATATATGTGCGATGATATTCAAAACCAATTAACGTTTTTTATTATTTTATTATTGGATTCTCTACAAAAAAGGAGTAAATTAAATTGTGTACATTCAAGATACATGCCATGTCTTGCGAGCATCTTTTAGTAAGACACCTCTTAAATGTAAAATATTGTAAGGCTTTAAATTATAATTTTCAATAACATTTAATCACAAACTATAAAGTTTTCATATATGTTGGTTATACCAACTGGAATAAAATGATGTTGTAATTGAATGAGTCTTATCAACAACAACTTATGATACACGTGATTTTATGATTATGAAAAATTATGTGTAAAAAATATTTTACACAAAATTTTAAGTTTTACACCATTATATAATATATATATATATGTGTGTGTGCTATAACATTGTTGTGCTTTTTTTTGGGCTCACTATAGTTAGAAAATAATAATAACTATATGAAATCATCTTGAAAAGAAAAGCTCAAATATGATATTTAATAAGATTTAAATGTCATTAAAAACATATCTTTGTTGTTGTTCCATGGTTCATTCACGTATTGTTATATATATATATATATATATATATATATATATATATATATATCCTTTAAAATGTTATGGATTACTATACTTGGCAATCGGTTCATTCGGTTCGGGTTAACTTCGAGTCGATCTTGTTCGGGTCCGGTTCGATTTCGGGTTCGGGTCAACTTCGGTTTAGGTAAACTTCGAATCGATCTCGTTCGGGTTCGTTCGGTTTCGCTTCCGGTCAACTTCGGCTCGATTCAACTTCGGGTCAATCTCTTCAAGTCGGGTTCGGATTCGATTCGGGTTAATTTCGAATCGGGTCAACTTCAGTCGTAATCGGGTCACTTTTTTAGTCAAAATCGATTCAAAATTCTACCTACCAAAAAAATTGTACCACTATAGGCACAAAAATCCATCCTAAGAGACCCAACAAAAAAAAAATCGTGGGTTGGGTGACTTTTATTCGAGTTAAATCGATTCGAGTCTAATTGCGTTCGAGTCGGTTCGGTTTCGGTTCGGGTCGAAATTGGGTTCATTAGATTTCAGGTCGGTTTAGTTCGGGTCTATTCGGGTCGGTTGATTTCGATTTTCCGGTCAAAATCGGTTCAACTATTTCTAATGTCGGTTCGGTTTGGGTTTCGGTCGTTCGGATTGACCTATTCGGTTCGGGTCAATTTTGCCGGTGTATGGAGCACTCGTTAGTATACGTATACGGGTACGCAAACGAAACTAGCCTCACAAGTATCTCAATAGTTTCAGAAATCAGAAGTATCCATAAATACATAGGGTCAAGCCCATTCATAGAGTAAATAATAGAGAGATTGGAATAGATTTACTATAGGAAACATTTCTTTAACTTATCATGCTTTTTCCTAACCAATTTTTTTTTTTCGCATTTCTTTGTCAAAAGAAGTCTCGTATATCAGTTTCACAAGAAGGCAACGTGGTATTAGCTTATTGAGTCATCATCTTAATTACTACACATTTGTCCGATATTATTTTTAATGATAGATTAGGTAGCAGTAAAATTCTTACGAAAAAGAGTACCTAGAAATTTAATTGTATGTTGCCATACCCTACTCAAAATAGGGGGAGTGAATAGTCAACACAAGACATTTAAGTTAAAAACAATGTAGAGATCTTTCAAAGTTTCATTCTAATTTGGTGTTTTACTTTGTTCCTAAATCTAGACACACACACACACCACAGAAATGAAGATGAGATGTCTACCAATACAAATGGCAAAATCAGGTAGCAAAAAACGACCTATTTGGATCAGTAGAGACCACTCTTTTCATTTTCAAATAATCTCATTTTTCTCATGTATGCCTTAGAGGTCATTTTCCTAGGTGTCCTCAAAGGGGATATATAGGACCCAAACGGTCGGAACTTTCGTTTTAGTAGTAACAGTCATGTCGCTTTTAGTCGTTGGCATCTTATGGGAAATAACTTGTCATCACCATGTGAGGCCTCAATTCAGGCCTTCCTATCATAACTAATTTAACCAACATTTATGCTCCACCCTACCAATTATTAGAAGCTTCCAAGTAACTGTATTTGTTCCTATTGTTAACTACAAATTGTCCTTCAGTACCGTTTATTTTGTGAACGAGAAACGATCTTGATACATCTAATAAAAAAATTGGTTAAGTTAGAAAAGGAAATTGTCATCATGTGAAATCTTCGATCTAATAGTATCATGCAATATTTAACAGTGTGATGCATGGATCGATATTGTACCGAACCCTAGGTCAAGGAAAATCTATTTAACATACATCGCATTACTTGTCTATAAATCTAGCTAATGACGGTCGTGTCACGCTCAATTAAATATATGAATATGTTCGATCATACTAAATTCCATGCTTGATGAGAAGTTGATCCTACAAGGAAAGGAGTGGGAAGACATGGCTTGAAAGTAGAAACCATTGAGAGAAAGCGCGTGTTCATACGGCATGATTAACAGGTAAAATGCATCATAAAAACAGGTTTTAATCATGATTTTCAAGTCAGTCATACAGCAATTCTACTATAATTAACTGTTGTACTTTAATTGCCAACAGGAGGTAGCTAGAAGACATGAATGTGTTTGTTACAAATATACATGGCCAGAAAGGTTGACCTTTTGCTGTCTAACTTTATAGCCAAAAATTGACCACTTTTACCCTCCAAGCTTATCAATATATATATTGGTGATATCAAGAAATCAAGATTATACCACAGCTTAATTAACTCAAATGACTATAGATTTTAAATAATTAGTACTACCTGAGTATTATTCATGGATGTTAATTCTTAACGGGAACAAGCTAGAGCTATATATCGACAAAGGAGGAACTTATGTCATGTTTACTGGCACGGTGGTGTAATATAATGCAATGTAATGTATGTGTAATAGTAATAATTTTAATCAATTTTCTTCTGTTTGATTACATTGCTTTTGGCCCTATCAAACATAAGTTAATAGGACACGATACGATATTTAAAAATAATACAATAAAAATGGTTAACAATATCCTACTATTAGTTGTGTAGTATTACATTGCATTGTATCTTATATCACATTTATCATTTTTGTTACATTAATCATGTGTCTGGCCATGCAGTTAAAGAAGTTTCCTTCTCTCCTACCTCATCCATCATTTTTTTAATTATTTTCTATTTTTCTTCCTTTCTGGCCCACAACATGACAACTGATTTGTTATGGAAGTGCGAACTTCACCCCTTATAGTCCATCAGTACCTCCAACCCACTAAAAATAGAGGATTAAAGGTTTAAAAAGTGATAATTCATACTCAATTCTGGTATTTACATCTAACCCGTTAATGTAGCATCACTTGCAAACAAGTGCATGTCTCAGTTGCCATTGCTGTTATAATAGGTTACTTCGCAGCTAGTTAATTACTTAGCAACTGTAACAAATGATTGCATTTGCAAGATCTGAAACACATGAAATCTACGTTGATGGCAAGAAAAACATAGATATCCATGCTGAGTTACCTTGTCAGAACGACGTTGGCGAAGCTCAGGAACAAGCTGCTGCAACTTGGACACGAGTTGAATGATTTCGTCGTCGGAGATTCTTGAACTTCCAGATTGCTGCCTTGACCTTCTACTAGACATTTCCCTCACTGACTTAAGAAGTATCCTTTCAAAAAGATATGAGGGAGAGAGTTCAGTATATGTAGAAGAGAAAGAAAGAGCTATTTATGTAGCTACTAGCTGGGCTTCCTAGCTAGCCTTCTTTAATCTCAAGTCTCGACAAGTATGCAGAGGAAAGTAGATCGACTTTGTTGACAGGAGAAACTTGATTGATGTAATTTGTTACTAACAAGAGGGAGGAACATCAAAATGGGTAGGCAGGATTTTTGTTATAGTTAGAGTACTATAATTAGGGAAAAAAAGTTGAGAAAAGGAGGGGGAGGGGTGTTGGACCACCAAGTCTAAGGAGGGGTGGGGGAGGGTGGGGT
Source organism: Talinum fruticosum (assembly GCA_021018815.1). Classification (NCBI taxonomy): domain Eukaryota; kingdom Viridiplantae; phylum Streptophyta; class Magnoliopsida; order Caryophyllales; family Talinaceae; genus Talinum; species Talinum fruticosum. The sequence continues at coordinate 8,602,612 of JAITYX010000004.1, read as the reverse complement.
GTAATTACACTAAACAGCGATGTTGGTTGGGAAGACAACATGTGCCTTGAAGAAATATCGAACCCAGTTTCACGAATTAACACAGATTGGTTTAAGTAGTTTTGTAGTTATTTCTCTTCCTTAGTAAGGATTCCTGTTTGATTTTATAAATGGAGAAAATATATATTACGTCAACTGTATCGTTAAATTAGACAGATAACTCGACTTTAGGTAAAGAAGGATCAAACACCCAAAAAAAAAAAAAAAGTATTGAGGGTCAAGTGGGGTATTTGAGAAGAGAAAGGGCATTAGTTTGATAGTTGATGTCTCAAAGCTAGGGTTAATGCTCAAGTGGGATTACATTCATGTGTTTGTGAAAAAGCTAACAAAGTGGGCCTTCGTGTGTTATCAACCACTGGGGACATAACGCCCCATGCATGTGATCATTCAAGACCCTAACTCAGAAACTAAAAGTCAAGATGTCCAAGTAAAGATTGCTTAGGGATCAAACAGTTTTTCTTATACATAGTTTTTCTTTTCCTCAACACATAAAATGCTACAAATATAATAAAAATATTAATTTAAACAGTACACATATCAAAAAATTAGTGAGCACGACAAGATACTATTCAACGTCAAAGTCCCAGCAGTTAAAGTTAAAGAAAAACAGTATAGATTATAACCATTCTAGATATACTAACTAAATGGATACAATCTACTTAACACCACATAATGTAATTTAATTTTTAACAAGCTAAACCAATGTTGTTACATAAAATTCAAACATTATATTACGATCTAATTAACATAATCTCCTTCTTTTAAAATTTTTGTATTTTTATAGTATTAAATATCATATTGAGTTGAACTTAATTAACATTGATCTCATGCGCTTGCTTTTTAAGAAGCATTCTAGGCTCTATTTTTAACCAATGATACGGGGCTGTGATTGACTATTTTGGTCAATTATAAGTCAACTAAAATAAAAAATGCCCATGCTAGATATGATGAGGTCATTATAAGAATGATGAAAGGTCATGCATGATCAAAAATACGCTTGTCACATCAAATGTGAGTGTTTATTGTTAAATAGATAACATATATTACCAATATAGATGGTCCTCATGACTTAGTTTGTTTGATGTCAATTACAAGACGTCTTGGAGTTAAAGTCTTGTCAATGGAAAAAATCTTACAGAGGAGGAATTTAACGCAATTCCTGCATGTTAGCCCATAAAAAATAAATCCAACAAAAATCTAAATTAAATAGGAGTGAAACAATTTTAATTTGAACTCAAACAGACCCAAAACTCGAATAAAATCGAACAAAAATTTATTAAGAACAAATATTATATTACTGATTTTGGGACAAATTCAATTAGTTAAAAGAATGCGCATGAGAATGATTGATCAAATTCTTGAGACCTACATATTGCCTTATTGATAACGAAAACCTTTCCCATCCTAGTGACTTGCTTGGTACAAATTCATGAGTTACTCTTCTGATCATCCTGTCATAGAGCAGTATCTTTTGTGGATGAGCATGTCCGATAGGTACTACGGGAATTTGACTGGAACCGGTCAAAAGATTCGGGCTCTAGAATCGGAACCGGTCAAACGGTTTAAGATAAGGTCCTTAAAAATATAGAATATGTCCAAGTGGTTCCGATCTGGTTACCAAAACTATAACCTGGAATCAAAACCCGGAACCATTAAGACAAGTTCGACTTCAAGTTCGTAAAATTCGGGAATCGGTTAAACGAGTTCTTGTTTAGGTCCCTAAAATTGAGGTAGCGGTCAAATGGGTCCAGATTCAAATTCCATGTTTTAGAGGAGCGGTACCTCGAACTACTCACCCCAAGACGTTTCATAAAATGGGAAAACTCGTCATTGAATACGTCCTCGGTCTAACATTCCCAAGTATCCGAGCTGAAGAACAGGTGGATTTCAGATTGAGGAACTCGCCCCATGTGTAAATACATGTTTGCTTGTTAATCTGGTGTAAATTTACATAAAACTTGAACTGAAGGATACGTGCCCATATATTCCTAGCCTAATAATCGAATATGCTCACTTGAAAAGTGGACCGGAAACCTAAATTAACCTGAATGAAATTAATCTCGTTTTAAAATTTCTTACAAAATTGCTTCTTTTGCAAGAGAAACTTGTTGAATCAAATATCAACTAATTGAAGCCAACCGAGCCAAAAATCAATTGCTTTGAACTCAACCAAAACTGAAATGTCGTCAGTCCAAAAGTGTGACCTTATTCGACTTTAAACCGACTTGTACCCAAATTAAATAACTGATTTGTCAAGTCTAATGCTTATTAGCCTAAGTGCAAACATGTTATGTATGCATATTGAATGTACAAACCTAGAATGATATGATGAATTAAGGGGTATTCTGTTCAACTCTTTTGGAATGGGATGGAATTGGGAATGAAACTAGGGATTTTGAAAATAGTTTTTGATTCTTGTTTTAACTTGTTTGGTTCCAATTTAGAAATGAATTCAAAATAAGTTAAAAGTAATACCTAAATATATGGGTTTATGTAAACCCAGAGGAAGGTTAGTAAAACTCACAGCTTGTGGTTGGGTCATTCCATCTAGACTATAATACTTATACTATAGATCCGGTAACATGACATAATTTAGGGAAAGAAATCTAATTTTTTTAAAAATGAGAACCATGGAAATAGGAAGTTAATTTAAGAAAAATCAAAATAACATATCAAATATAGTAACTTGGATATATAAACTCGAGTCCATGTTATGATTTATATTCGAATGTAGTTCCAAATAAAAAATAACATAATTAAACATAAAGTATTGGAATACATAAATATCATTCTCATATCTTGATTTAAAAAACTTTGTAGGACATTGATAAAAATTAAGTTTAACTAATACATCTTCCGTCTCCAAAAAAAAAAGTCAAAAACTATTTTAGATATTCCAAATATATTGTTAAAGTTTCTCCGTATAGTTAAAAGGTGAACATTCATTTCAAAGTTTTGAATAATAAATTTATCTTTCTTTAATTTTAATTTCTCAAAAGTTAACAACTTATTGAAAATAAAAGAATCATAGAATATTAAATTATACTCCCTCCGATTCAAAATACTTATCGTTTTAAAGCTATGAGTGAGTACCAAGGAGACATTAAATTTATGACAAAATTTGTGTTAAAAGACCAAGTTGTTCCAAAATTTTATTAAAAATAAAGAAAATTAATGAAAAAATAGAGAAATAAAGCAATTAATAAGAATAAAACTGATAAATTTATCATTAATATATCATTGAAATTATAAAGTGATAAGTGTGAAACGAAAAATTAGTTAAATTACCATATATCTTAAAATGAAAAAAGTAACGGTTATAACGGAACAAAAGACTTCCTATCGGTTATGTCACACCAATCACGAAAAGAATGAATAGATGGGAAAAATAGGGGTGGTGATTTATAGGTATATTAGGATTCGTTTCACATTTTGGAAGGCTCCAACTTCCAACATCTTTGTAGAGGGGCGGTTGATCCTCTCAAATCAGGAACTTCAAATCACGGCTTTTACGAACAAATGAAAGCATGCCATGGCAACATGGGGACATTGAGGGCTTGCCTTTCTTTAATTTGAGCCAACCCACCAGCAGGTACCTTTCCTAGATTTCAGGGCACTTGATTTTGCCGCTAAACACGCAGCGGGGAGAGATAAAATGGGGGACATCCTAGTCAAACTCATGCCTTGCCTGGACGTTACCACTTGATAACTTCAACCACGGATGTGTGAGTCAAATTTCTCATCATCTTCTATTATTATTTTCATCATCATATAGACATGGATACTAGCATGGAGGAACATATATTTTGGCCCCATTCTGTGTTTTTTTTTTAAAAAAAAGTTTGCAACTTATAATTTACAACAGATTTTCTTAACTAATCTTACAACTAACTTATAACCTCTTATAAATATATAAGCCTTACAATTGTTGTTTGTATAAGAGAAGAAACAGAGCTATTATCATTTGTTTTGTAGAAAATAAATTATTCTCTTTTTAATTAAAGTTGAGTTATTATTTATATTATATATAAAGACTAACATTTTCACTTGTAGATTTTCTTCATTCATGAGACTTAAAATTGAAATATATATTTTAAAAGGAGTAAGATTAAACCATTTGAACCAACATGTGTTACTATATTTGGCTCTTTTGTTTGAAGAACATTTTACATTGTTGTTTTAAGAGTACTTTTATCTAACATTCATCTAATTAAATTTTACACATAAAAATGTGCTCATAAGATGTGAAATCCTGCTCCCAAACAACAAATTGTTGGGCTTTTAGTCATTTTTGTTGGATCATAATCCAATAATAAGCTTATATGTGTTTACATATGTGTCGTAAGGACTATCATAATTCACTACTTCGAGAACCACTTTTAATGACGGTTATAATGAAAAACCATTGTAAAACCGATGTAGTGGCATTTTTGTAAAAAAACGGTTTTTAATGCATATATGATGAGGGTTCACTGAAAGAACTGTCCTCAAAAGTAGAAAGTCAATTTTTAACTACGGTTCTCTTATAGAACCGTCATCAAAGGTAAATATATGATGACGATTCTTTCATTGAACCGTAGTTAAATGTCTTCACAAGCAAAAACCCCTCGACCGCTGTCTGCCACCTTCAATCTTTCCACTCTCACTCTCACTTCACTCTGGTTTCTCTCGTTGTCCGCGATCTCCACTTGCTCTCCTCTCTCTTCTCTCTGCTGTCTCCTTACCGTCATCGGTGGTCTCCAGCGTGTCGTTGTCGCTTATGTCCTCTCCACTCTCTACTCGTGCTCTCGTTTCTCGCTGCTCACTCTCGTAGTGATTGCTCGCTCCATATCTCTCACTCTCGCCAGCCGATATGTAACTAATCTTTCCCTCTCTTATTTTGTACTCTGCTAAATGAATAAATGTGACATGTTTTATGGTCGTCAAAGGTTCTTTGTACTCTCGTCGTCAAAGATTTAGGGTTATAACGAGTAACATGCTAAATAGGGTTTAGAGTTTTTGGTTTCAACAAGTGGCATGCTTGGCAAAGAGTTTAGAAACTTATTTTGTATTCTAATTAGCTCTTATCTTTGTGGGTAACAATCTTTGCACGAGAAAATTGTTATATACTCATAAAAATCTTATATTGTGCTATTTTTCATATTAAATATGTGTATCGTTAAGTTTGGATGGTATATGTTACTACCTATATGTGCAAGTCTCGAATTCTAATTTAGAGACCTATCACTTTCTCATTGTTGAAATTTAGGGAGTCCTAATTATGACATTAGACCATATGCGGTTGAACTTAAATGGTGAACCAACTATTGCAAGTACTTTAACCGGCTTAATTAATTGCTATTTTTGGACGACATAATTTTTTTCCTCTTATTTTGCAGAGTAATTAGAGTATGATTATGTAATTCACATGGATATCGGTTTCTAAAAATTTATGAATATTACAATTAGATATGTATGCTAAAAATTGTAAATAAATGTGACCGTGGAAAGTGGAGTATTAAAAAGAAAATTGTTACACATGTTTATTTATCAAGAGTTGTATAATTGCTTGCAGTATAAAATGGATCCTTCCCAATGTACAAAAAAATCGAAACGGCGAACAATGATGAACAAGGAGAAGTTGGTCGGGAGTAGAGACGATCCAACTCTTCTTACATGGGTCCAATTTGACGGGCACGAAAATGATGTAGGTGACCACACAGCTCGCTTTGTGAGCTATGTTGGTTTGGCAACCCACACATACGTGAACATCAACTACGAAGTTGGGCCACGAGTCATCGATTCCGTTAAGGATAACCTTTGGAATGATATTCGAGTAAATACACTACATCTCAACTTAGAATTGCAACTTATTATAAATGGTTAATATGTACTTATACGTGTCGTTCTTGTGTTTTAGAAAACGTTTATCTTGGACATTAAAGAATCTAAGATCCCCTTGGTGAGACACAAGACCTTTATGTAAGCGAAAGAAAAATTTAGAAACTTCAAATATCGCATTGTCGTTATATGGGTCTACAAAATAAGGCGAGATAAAGGTGCAAGATAGACCACGGGAAGTCTACAACTTCATCACCGAGGAAGACTGGAGGTCGTTTGAAGCATATATCTCCTCTCCGATTAAAAAATTAAAAAGATATATGTTACGATTCAATTCTTCATTATGAGCTGGCAAAAAAGTAATTGAAAGGAAAAAAACAGATCAATAAGAGGTCTTCGGCTAAGATATGGTTCTATGTTGACTCTTTCATATTGTGAAACATATAAATTATGTTCTAAAACCTAATTATATAGTTACTTTGTTAATCATAATCCTAATTCATTTAAATTTCAAAATAACATAATTTCGCAGTTTTGTTCGTTTGTGTTCGTTATGTTCATTTATATTTGTTCGTTTTTATTTAATAATTCATTTCTATTCGTTTATATTCGTTTCTGTTTATATTCCTATTTATGTGCGCTTTTTATGTAAATTCGAGTAGACCCTTAATCAAATACAATACTCCTTGACAATAATTTAACTAAGGGCATGTTCAAATTTACATGCAAAACGCACATAAACATAAATGAACATAGAAGACAAAAACGAACATAAACAAACATAAATGCATTGTTAAATAAGATTCGAAGAAACATAAATGAATATAAATGAACATAAACGAACATAAACTAACAACGAATGTCCGAAACCGAATTAGTTATAAAATTCATACAACCCGGACCTCAAATCGTCAAACCCAAATCCGACGAGAATTTCAATTCGGACATGACCGATTGTTCGAATTTAAAATTCGGACAAAAATTTTGTGATCTGGACCCAGTTTTTTCGAGATCGGAAAAATTCGAACAATCGGATCGGACATATTTTTGCCAACACCAAGCATTTCTAGAGAGCTAGTATTGCCAAAGGCCTTCTTTCCTCCAATATATACCGGATAATGGTGGGGCTGTCATAATAGTGGCTGAGAATTAGGAAGAGTTTAAATAAAATTTTAAAAGTGACTCTCGATGACAAAATCTAGGCTATTCATGTAAGATATTGATGAAATCTTAGTTTAATGGTTGTTGAGCCTTCGCTGTGTTAAAGTTTTTTGTGGTAAAGACGAGAAAATTCTCATTACCAACTTGAGAAATTGTTAATCGATACAAAACCTAAAGGGAGAACAACACCTTTAGATCAATTTTCTAAGCATAAATAGTTGTGTTTTCTTCTTTTTACATTTCTTGGCTATGAAAGCTACTCTAGCTATAATCTAACTCATACATTGCATGGTTATGTCTCTGTTGCTCTTCTTCTCTCCTCTAAATATGCTTGAGTTTCTTACATTCCATAGGCAGTAGATTGTAGTTGATACATAGAGCATAAACAACATTCTCTAGTACCTGTTTAGCTATTTAGCCACTTGTAACACCTTTCCAACTGTAGCAACTATAGTCCGCAATCCCATCATGGATAGAACATTCGAAGAGTTGATCGACTTACAACACATTTGAAAAATAAGTGATTATGATTTTCGGGTTCATTGTGACATAGTGGACAAACTTTATCTATCTCGCATATTTCTAGCAAGCAATATGTCCTTAGTATTAAGTCTTCCCTGCAACATTAGCTAAGAGCGAAGCTATGCACTGGGAATGTTAAATTTGCTCCAAATTATTGGTCCACTTGGGATCTTTCCTGGTTTTGTTAGCCATTTATATCCCGAGGATATTGTGTATTCTCCTATAATGTGGCTTTTCCATGCTGAACCTTGGTAGCCTGGAGCAAATGTGTCTCTTAGCTTCAACAGACTTCTTCCAAAACTATGTGTCCTAAGCTTTTGCTTTAACTCGTCCATATGTTAGCTGGTTTTATATATAGCACTCATGTGTCCATTTTACCTATAGGCACTCCTTGTCAGCTATTATGGACTAGATGTGTTTAGCCACTGCAGCCTTGTTCCAAAGTTTACAATTCTTGATACCCAATCCATCTACATATTTAGGCCGACAAACAAGGTCCTATGCTACTAGTGGAGTTTTACTAGAGTTAGGATCTTGACCACATAGGAAGACCCTACAAATCCTCTCAATTTCTTCTATAACTCCTATTGGTAGAATAAAAATTGAGGTCCAGATATATATGTGTAACGAGAAGACCACCGAGTTTATGAGTTGAACCTTGCATGCATATGATAAATGTCTAGTTTGTCAACATTTGATTATGGCTGTAATTCTCTCCGTAAGCTTGTTGCAGTCCTCCTCATTACATCTCTTAGTAGTGAGAGGTAGCCCTAAGTATCTAATAAGGAATTCCCCTAGTGTAAATCCAAGTGATACTTAGAATAGCATGCTTCTTATCCTTTGAGACACCAGTTATAAATGCTTGAGATTTAGCAGGATTGATATGCATCCCTGGAACCTCGAGAGAATGAATTGAATCCTTTTATGATCATTGAGACTATGGGGGTGTGTGCTTTGTAGAACAACATAATATCATCAGCAAAATAAAGATTAACCGAGTTTCGGGGCTATGCACATAGCATCAAATCCAAACTTGTGTTGTTGAGCTTTGAGTAACGAGGTCCTTGTGAGGTATTCGAGTGACAATCACAAATATCAAGGGAGAAATAGAATCTTTTTGTCTAAGGCCCTTTCCTCTAGCAAACCAGCCATGGTCAGTAATATTGATATTTATTGTGAAATTTCTTGTAGTAATCATTTCCATGACCTAATTGATGAATTCGGGGGAAGTGTAACGTATGCAATAAATCTTCAACAAACGTCCATGCAACGAGTCTCATATGCTTTCCTCAAATCTATTTTGAAGAGGCATCTAGTAGAAACATGCTTTCTTTGGTATAGTTTCACCATATCTTAGCATATCATGATATTATAGCCAATCATTCTGTTCTCAATAAAAGCTTATTGGTTCCGATTCGCTATTCCTCAAATCTATTTATAAAGTGTATTGTAATAGGCAATTGGTCTATATTCAGCTGCATTATGTGGATTTGGTACCTTAGCAACAAGAGTACTTCTTGTTTCATTCCAAGATTGTATCGGCTTCCCGAGTAGTGAAGAAGGATAAGATAGCCTTGCATATATCACCCTTCACCACAACCCAATTTTGTTTGAAGAAGCCACTACCGAACCTATCCGGGCCTATACTTTTATGATTAGGAATATCCATGATTGCTTGCTTAATCTCCTCTTTTGTAAATGGCTTTATACGTGTTGTCTATCTGCTATATTAATAGGCATGCTCCTATTTGAATAACCTTAGGCTACACATTCTCTTTTGTAGTAGCAGATTTCCCCAAGAAGTTTTCATAATAACTTACAAAGTGTTGAATACTTGCTCATATTCCCATGTCCATTCACCATTTTCCTGCGGATATGATGAAATTCTATTATGCAATTGCTTGTGCTTTAGGTTTTCATAGAAAAACTTATCATTAATATCACTTAGATTGAGCCAGTCCTCTTTGGTCTTCTAAATATAAAAGCTCTCTAGCCTTTCTTGCCATATGTGTAGTTCAACTACTACTTGTTTTTACAAGTCATACAAATAGGGGTCATAAGGGTTGGCTTGCATTTAAGGTAGTAGCATATGAACCCTTTGTTTGGCTCTAGCATACTGAATGTGAACATCACCAAATCTGCTTTTATTCAACTGTCCGAGTGGCTTTTATAGACTTCGAGCTTTTGGTGGCCTCGCAGCATTGTTGGGGGATGGGGGAGGGGAGGGGGAGGGGCTAGTCTTCTGTTTCCATTGATGCTCAACAATTGTTTTGCACTGTGAGTCACCGGCCCACGTGTCAAAGTATTCAAATGGCTTAGGACCTTCCCTCAACTCAAAAAACTTCACTAATCTTGGAATATGGTCCGAAGAGTCATCAACCAAGAATATAGTTTTAGCAGTTGGGAAGGTAGTAGACCATGCAATGTTTATTAGAACTCTGTCAATTTTGGAGAATATTCTAACCCTTATTTCCTGCTTGTTACTCTAGGCATAACGACAACTTTTCCATGGCATGTCAAATAGCCCAATGTCTTGAGTGCATTCCTAAAACTCTTGGATGTCTTCCGGAGTAACCGCATTCCTACCAATTCTATCATTAAGATGTAAAGGGTGATTGAAACCACTCATTATATTCCATGGACCTTGTATGTTCCTAGCAATATTTCTCAAGGTCATCCGCATGTCTATTCCATCACTGTCTCCATTGAAACCATATGGAGCAGTTAGGTAAAACCCCTCATTGGAAAAAGTGTGTTTGACCCAACAATGAATTAACTGCGCATTGGTACTAAGGATTTGGACATTGAAAGCATTTGAGAGCCACATGATCCAAATTCTTCCTCTACTATTATCTACATAATTCACATAATGTGTCCATTCCTGAAACTTTAATGCCATTTTCCCAAAGTTGGTCTACAATACCTTAGTCTCCATTAGGCATAGTAAGCCTACCTTATTCTTGCAACAGAATGCCTTCACAGCTCTGTGTTTAGTTGGGCTATTGAAGCCTCTTATGTTCCAAGTAGTGATGTTATCCATTAGGTGAAAGGGCAGCTTCCTGTACTACCTGCAGATTGTTTATCACTGGTTTAATATTGGTTTCGAGTCAAAATTTGAAAGGAGTTGTGCACTCGGTGTCTAAGGCAATGAGTTAATTGCTCTATGGTTCCTGCACCACATGTTATCCAACCTTCATTTGGCAATTCTTTGACTAGAGTTGTATCCTTGGGGATTGCAGGTTGTCCTTCTCAGCTCGGTTGGTTTGGATTTAGGTCTCAATTGCCAAATTTGGCCATGTTTACATGCATCGGTTTCATGGCCATACTTCCTGTATTTTGAGCATTGTACGAGTGCCCATTTGAATTTCACCAATTGCTTGATCATAATCCCGTTCTCATTGGCAAAGTGTATATGCTTTGGGATAATGTCTTTAATAGGCACCTCAATTATGCAACCAGCTCGGTTTTTCGCTTTTGTATTTCTATCTGCCGTCATAGGATTGCCCAGGAGACTAGCAAGTTTACTCAACGCAGGAATGCTCTAGCATTTGAGGTATAGATCTATGAATTGAACCCAGACTGAAATTTGGTAGATTTCCTCCTTTTTGAAGTCCTTATGCCAAGGCTTCACTATGAATGGTTTATTATCAAAGTGATAAATTCCATTATGTATAACTTCATCTCTTGTTGCAATCAAATCAAATCTAACAAGTACTACCCCATTACTCATCGTTACAGCCTTGTCTATGGTGTATTCCTTCCAAATTCGCCTAATGTAGCCATTATGTATTGAGAATGGAGGGAAGCTCCCAAAACATAGCAAGCTATAGATGAATCCCATAATCGAATTTCGATTCTATATCCTCAACCTCAATCAATGTCAATAGGATATCATTCTCTTTCGAGGTTCTATATAACTCAATTTCTCACCCGCATTCCATAATTTAGAGATATCAAAAGAATCCCAAATTGAAGGTTTAGGATTACCTACCTCTTGCTCAATCACACTTGGCTCCAGCTGAGGTTGGAGATTTCTCTAAGTAAATCTAATAGATGAAGGTCTCATCTATTCTTGTTTTATCGATGGAGTGGAGATGTTTATCCGAGTATTCGGTGTAGTTATCTGATCCGTGGTAGGTGTCAAGTTTTGGTGTTGGTTTGGGGATTGCTTTGAATAGGATCTTGACTTTCTTGGCCTCCTCGCTTCGCCATGGTCAAGCAAGGGAGGAAGAGGAAGATCTCTCTCTCTCTCTATCTCTCGGTTGTCCTGAAGTAGGGGAAAAGTAATTTGACATATTCAGTGTGTTAAAGTTAAATTTTGATTCCTCCTATCAATTTTTTCCAAAATTTCAAATTCAAATAAATTTTAAATCATACGAGGTACAAAATCGAAAAAAAATTGTTTAATAATCCGACTTTTTCAAAAAAATTTTTTGATGGATGGATTTTTCAAGTTTGGATAAATGTTAACAAACCTGAACTAAAATTGGGTTTGTAAGCTAAAAATAGAAAAAAATATTGTCTCTAAATTTAAAATTCAGACGAAAAATTCACGATCATAGTGATTTTTTTCCTTTCGAACAACTTATATAATCAAATTGCACAAACTTTTGTCAACCCTAGCCTATCCTTTATAGATACACAAAATTTAGTTTGGTTGAATGAGGGTTTAGATAATGTTGTTGATGAATTGCTCACTCTCAAATATGTAGTCGTTCTTGAGTTAAAAGCATAATAAACCCTCTGTTTACTTTACACACTCTGTACTTTTATGATTGAAAAGTTTGCTTCTTAAAAACAATAATAATTTAATTCTACATGAAAATTATTCCAAAAACATTATTTTTTATTTTTTATAATGAGTCACAAAGGACAATATAATATAGTAAAGGGAGGGAAACCGAACACTGGGACCTAATGTACGTAGAACCTTAATTAATCTTGACTACTAAGTCAATGCCTCATTTGAAACATTGTTAATGTAATAGTAATAGTAATGCATGTAAACCCGTAGTGATTGTTAAAGAGAATTTTAATTATGGGAAAATCCTTAATTGAATTGGTTCATCGGTGATTAGGTGAACAAATTAAACTTGCTTGAGACGTTGTTTTCATTCCTTGAAATGTAAATGATGGTCTATGCAGGAAATCTGGCTATAATTTGGGCAAGTGTAAGCCTTGATATGGTGCTTAAGGTCACACTAACGAGCGTCAAATGTCAAAAACTTTGAGCATCCCAAAAAGTAGATTGTGTCTAAAACAACGACGCAAATATCATGGATATTCGTTGAAACTTTTTACATGTTGAAAATTTTGTCACAGATTCTTGAAATTTTGGAGGAATATGAGGTTCAATGTCTTTTAACTATTTCATTCTTGAATTTTTTTGATATGAAAGTTTCTATAATTAATGCAACAGGAAGATGACAATTTTATTAGGAAAAATATGAAACTATACTTAGAGTTGGACAACGACAACTATCGATCTGAAACATCTAAGAAAACTTTAACCTTTGAAATGACTTGTATAGTAATTTTAATGACACCAATAATTTTTGATAACTTTGTATTTTTTTATTATTATTATTAATGATAAATGGCTCACAGTGTACTTGTTATAGTGATTTGAAATTCTAAATCTAATTTTGATGATTTCCAATAATAACTCAAATAAGAAACCTCTTATAAATAATAATTTTATTAAAAAAACTATCATTAAATTGACTATTAATATACAATTCGATGCATATGGACTATGGAGCCTGCAGGTGTTATCAGGACAGTTAGCCACTTAAGTTCCTTAGCATCATTGTTTTGGCTATGCTGGAGGGCTTTAAGGAAGCTTTGACCAAAGTTAGAAATTGATCTGGAGTTCAAGGCTTTGGAGAGGCTGAGGGAAGAAGGCCAGTCAAGCACTAACAGTCAAGTGGCCTATGTGGTATCCCAATTTTGGAATTTGCTCAAACGTGCTTGGACTATCAAGCCCAACCATGTTATTAAGCAGTTCAATGTGGTTGATTCAATCCTTACCATGTTTAATAAAGACCAAATCGTACCCATTCGGTTCCATATTCTTGCTCCATCATAAATGAAATGGATTCTCAAATCTAACGAGGAAGCTTTATCCACTATAAGAATCCATCTCAATTGAGACTAACAATAACCGTCTCAAAAAGCTCGTAATCGGTCTACTGAACAGAGATCGAAAACGTTCGTCTCGATAACCTTGGTCACAATTCAAATTTAGAGATTGTTTTTAAATATTGATCTCAAATTGAGACCGACATTAGAAACTCACATTTGCTGGACTTTACTAGAGTTTGGCCCCATCAGTCTCTAATTGAGACAAATTTTGAGTCCATTTTATTTGGTCTCATTTTTGTAACCAACATTGCACGAGAAAATTTCGGGAAGATTTTTGTCACATGGATCTTGTTAAGTTTGTTTCATGTTGTGAGGCAAATATCTAGTCTTAGTATCCACACTATCATATAAGTAATTTGGAATAAGTTTGTTATCTCCTCTAATTAAGTACACATTGCAAATTGATATTTGCGTGTGTGTTATTGCTCACATTTTCCTTTAGATTATGTAGAAACCTAAGATTAAACTAAGTTAAACCTCAAGTTTGTGGAGTTCTTAGACAAAAAAAGTCTCCGAATTTATTTGAACTTTATTTAAAATTGTCTCTCATTTATATTCGTACCTACCGGTGCCATTCTTCTACAGTAGTACACATAATATGTCACGTAACCGGATATCAAAGATGCTTGCTTTAAATAAATAAATAAATAAAAATTGGTCGCCCGGTTGAAAGCAAGTGGTGACTTAAAAAAGGAAAAATGTTAAGGGAGTAAAGTCCCTCCAAACATCATAACACTATTCTCTCTATCTCTCTCTCTGTATCGCTCTCTCTGTTCTATTTTCTCTCTATCTTCTTTATCTCTTCCTTTGCATTCAGATTGTCTTTAGCAACGAAAACACAAACCCTAGAAATTGGAGGCGATTTCGGTGATTGGGCAACAAAGTGAAGGAAAGAAAGTTGATTGCCAAAAAGAATCGTCTTCATCATCGGGAAGTCATTTTACGGTTTTTAAATTTAATGAATTTAGAAACAGGGGCATGATGTTCATGCTTGAGTGGGGCTTCGTGTTAAAGAAGAAGATATTATTTGGAAATTAATTTGGGAATTAATTTAAACCTTAATTTCAAAAGAAGAAGACACAAATCAATTTGAGAATTGAGTGGGGCTCAATTTACGTGCTTGGGTGGGGCTTCTAGCAGAAGAAGAAGACATAATTTGGGAATTGATCCTGCTGTGATTTAAGAAGAAGAAGCACAAACCAATTTAGGAATTGACTTCACACTAATTTCTCTCTAGGGTTTCTTCGTGCGCTTGAAATTTCTTTCTTAAACCGTATCCTTTGCCCCCGACTCCTTTTTGTTCTCTTCAATTTAGGTTTTTTTAATTTTTTGTTTCTTTTCGTGTTTTTTGTTTAAAAAATAAATCTAAATTCAAAAATAACCGGCTCCAACAGGTGACCCTTCAAAACAATGGTATATTAATGCATACTATAATAAATTAGTAACATCGGTAGGTACGAAAACAAATGAGGGACAATTTTAAATAAAGTCCAAAGTTCCAAGGACTTTTTGTCTAAGAACTCCAAGTTTGTGAAATGTAATTCATATTTTATACATCTTTGAATCACAAGCATTTTATATTTTACCTTTCAAAATCATACATCCAATTCACCTACATTAAACGGACCACCAAAAAGTTCATAAGGTAGGTGGACAGGTAAATGCTCCATTACATTTACAAATAAAGGTGGAAAAACTCTTTCCATTTTACATAATATTTCAGGAACATTGTTCTCTAATCAGGCAATGTCATCAACGTGCAACTTAGAGGAGCACAAATCTCGAAGAATTAAATTAACTCAGTTATAACTTTCAACATGTTGGTAGGTAAGAGATTCCTGAAAGTTAAAGGCAACAACCGTTGCATGAAAACATGACAATCATAGCTTTTTATGTTATTGAACAAAGCATTCTTCATATCCACACCTACTCAAATTTGAGGCATAACCATCTGAGAACTTCAAATTACATATCCATTCACTTAACACTTTTTGTTGCTCCTTACTTAACACATATGGAGCATTTGGCAGGACCTCTCTGTGGCTTCCTCCACCAACCTTCACTACTCGAACATCAAGTTTTTTCTACGCTTACAATGAGTAGACATGTTCTTTCTAACATTCACGTCGTCTTTTGTTTTGTTCTTCACATTCATCATTGTGTTTAGGACTTGCTCAAATTTATTCTTCTCAATGTGCATGACATTGAGGTTATGTCACATTAAAATTTTGCTCCAATACGGGAGTTCCCAATTTATACTACAATTGAAACATTGTCTATACTTGATCGACTTTGCTTTTGTGGTATGAGGCCCTCAGTAGTGATGAAACACGATTCTAAACATACTCTCTTGTTAATAATGGAGGAGGCTTAGTCCTCTCTATTACTGTAAAATGAACTTTTATTACTCCGAAACTTGTGTTCCACCTGATAGAAATTGTCGATCGCAGTCAAACCATGATTGCTTGTTCCCAAGGGTAACCTCTGAATCAATATCATACGAGTAAGGACATACTAATTTACCACCAGTCATCCAATCGATAACATGTCGTATGCTAAAAATTCACTCACAGTCCAAGTAACGACAACCTTCATTAGGAAATTTTTCCTTAATGACACATCATATGTCCTTGTACAATTATACTAGTTCCACTATAAGAAGTTGCATGTATAATTCCAAATTGCCTTTTGGATTCTTTGGACCAGGTATGAGAAGTGTAATGAATATGAATTATTTTTTCATGCACATCCATGGCGGAAAATTGGATAATGTCACAATAACTCGACCTACAGGAATAGGTTTGTACAAAATGGTCGAATGATGAAAAGTCATCAGTACATAAACCTGTCCTTACATTACAGGACTTAGATGCGAATTTAGGATTATGACATCTAGATGTTTCCATGCCTCACTATCTAATGGATGTCTATGAACCCAGGGGGCCCATTTGTTTTTATGATGTCATCTTATATTCTAAGCAATCTTTTTTGTTATATAAAGGCATTGTAGTCTAGGTGCAATTGGGAAATACATAAGTTATTTCCGCGGGGTTCGCGTCCCTTCTTTGGTCATCCTTATTCCTTCCTTAGATATCGAATACTTATCCAACCCTTCATCTTTCTTCGAAATAACATGCGAGCATCGGGAAAACATCGATTTTTAGATTTAGAAGTTCAAGATCCCCCATCAACTTCTTTATCTCATAGTAATTGTCAGCTATATCATTGTTTGTTCAGCCATATAGCCTTTATAAAGGATGCAATATATATCATCAACCGCATAGTGTAGCAAGTTGAAGTCACATTTTAGCTTTGTAAGCCATGTCGTAGCTTTGAGCAATGTCATCTTACATCCATCATATAGTAGCTTCTTTGCTGCCTTGATTGGTTGTAGGAATCTTTTACTTCTGGAATTGGTTCTTCCACCTCACAATGTCCCCCATCTTCCATTAAGAGGGATGTTGTTGGTGCGTAGGCATCCATAGTCATATCTCGCATAGGGTTTGCTATTACTTCGTATTTGATGAAGTATTAGCATGTACTTCCTTTTCAAGAAATGGTTTTACACACCCACCTATAATAATTCAAGTGAAACCCTGCTTGATTATGTGCAAGTTAATAGTGTCATTGTCCAGATAAGGCACATTGTTGCACTTTGTACATGGGCACTTCAACTTTTGGCACCATTGAAACTTTTTGTGATCATGCAAAAATCAATAAACTTGTCGACTTTCTCCACAAATTAGATACTTTCATCAATTTCTTATACATTTACTCTCTACTATTGGATCCATCATTATCAAATTTGAGACTGTTTACTATAAGCATTACTAACAAAGATCATCAAAAAATTTCCATGCTTAAATCAAAGACATATATACCTTACTTATTAATTCATGAAAAGATTGATGTCGTCAACATATAAAAGCATTAAGAAAAGAATTTTTTAATAACACTATGGTTTTTAGTGTATAATCATCTCAATAGTTGAACTAATTATAATCAAAGATGTATTTTAATCAAATTAAGTTTACAAAAGTTATAAATATAATTAATACCCAGCAAGACCCATTAGTACTACTAGCCTTTGCTTCCATAATATTGAAATCTCTTCTCTTGAAAATCAAACCCAGCAACAAAACTATATATCCCAAAAAATCACCTTAAAATTGCACAAACACTGAAAAGTAGGATTACAAATCTCAATCAATACATCCACCCAACATGGAACTAATTGATGACCAGAAATCCCATTAATCGGGAAATTCATGTCTTTCCATTAGTTTTGAATTTTGATAGCTCAAAAGCACTTCATTGGAACCCTAATTCAGCAAAAACCCAGTTGAAGAAAACCTTCATTTTTGCCAATGCCGAATCGTAATCGATGCATCAATTTCTTAGGTTTCAGATGGTGGCAACCAAATCGAATTAAAAAGGTAATCACCATAAACTAAACACAAATTTTTGTTTAATTTCAATTGTAGAATGTTCGTTCTATTAAACTGTAAATTGTAAATTGTAAAACGTTAATTCTATTGAGCTCCAAATTGAAAACCATACGCTATCTAATACTTCTTTAAGGAAATATTTTACTTCAGTTAATTCTAATCAATACGAGAAAAAGAAGTTACTTAAGATTTAACTTTTTTTACTTATTTAAATAAAATGATATAATAAGAAAAAAACAAATATTAAATATTACTTCCTTTGTCTTATTGTGAGTTTCCTAATGTGACTTTTTATAACTAGCAAAAATAAATTTTTATCATTATTTTCTCACAAATTATTTACGAAATCCTATTATTAAAAAAATATTTTAGAAACTTTAAAAGTAATATTTTCTATCATAATTAGTTAAGATGTTAAATTAATTATATTTTTCTTTAATTTATTGTCAAAGTTCATTAAAATTTACCAATAAAAAGTTAACTTGAACAGCCACAGTGGGACTGAGTATAAAGTAAGCTGAAAAAATATTTTCAATTCATAATTGATATATTTTTAGACACTAACTTTATTTTTATGCATATAAAAAAAATTAAGTTAAAAGAACAAAATGCTCGTTTTGTTTCAAGTGGTTGTTTCACTCCTCTTAAACTAGATTTTAATTCAAACCTTGTACTCCCTCCATTCCAAAAAGAAATGTCCACTATTTTTTATTGGAATATCCTAAAATAATTATCCACTTTTTAGAAATAGTAATTTCAAATATATAATATTTCTCAATTACACACTTCTAAATTTTAAAAACAATTATAAAATGGAGGAAAAATTTAAATTAATATTGTCCGTATTTGGAAAAGAAAATGACTAACTGGACCTATTAAACAGGAACTTTTACTATGATTCTTCCTTAGAATTGTAGTAATAGGTCATAGCTGGACCTTTCACTATGATTCTAAGACCTATTAAACATGAACTTTTACTATGATTCTTCCTTAGAATTGTAGTAATAGGTCATGGCTGGACCTTTCACTATGATTCTAAGAAAGAACCATAGTAGAAGGTCTAGTTTAATAAGTCTAGTTGGTCATTTTTTTCAAATACGAAGTATGTTAATTTAAATTTTTCTCTCCATTTCATAATTGTTTTTTAAATTAAAAGAAAGGTAATTTTCCTCCATTTTTTTCCAAACATGGAGTACTATTTAGTTTGACAATAATTTTCAAAATGGAAGGGCATAATTGGTAGTGCTGAAAAAATTTTATCTGATCCAATTATCTAAATTTATCCGACCCTAAAAAATTGGGTCCAATAATAATTTTTTATTCGAATTTTAAATTTGGATGTAAGATTTTCGTATTTTTGTTGTCCAAACCAGATTTTAACCCGAATTCGACTTGTGTGAATTATCCTACTAGAAAAATCAGGTATCAGACAAAAATTTTGTCCAATGACCGACTTTTTCAACCCGATTATGACCCGAACCCGAATTTTTGTCAGCATTAATAATTGGTATGTGACATTCAAAAGGAGTAGTCAATCAATCTTTCTTAAAATTTATAAAATGTTAAAAGATGACATTTGTTTTAAGATTGAGTAATTTAATAAATTAAAATTTAAAAACACTCTATTTCTTACGAGTCAATAGTAATAAAACAAAACATTACATCCGCGCAACTATTAAAATATGCACTTCTGTGTTACATAAAAACTAACCAAAATTTATATTATTCAATGTTATACTAACCAAAATTAATATATTCAATGTCACGAGTTTTAGTGAGAATGAATGAACCGTGAATTTTTTTTTTTCAGAATTAACTTTTAATTAATTAATTTATTAATTATTATGAGTGCTAATTTGTACGAGAAATAATCATAAACACAGGACCATTGGCGCTACAAGTAGGGTGGGCAACCTTGGGCCTTGGCCTAAAGCCTGAAATATACGATGTTGGATCAACTACTTGAGTCTCTGATTCTTATCTCCTTCCTCCTCCGGTGTGGGATATATGGGCTAGCAACTTTGGTCATATTTGTGGGCCAACTTCTCTTAGACTGAGGGGGTTTTGGAGAAGTTAATCAATTTGAATCGATTGAGATCATCTACCACCTACATTATCGAGTTGATCGAGAATCAAAATCTATTTTATGTCTTACATTTCGACTTATTGACTTTTTGGAATCAGATTAGATACAAAAGCAGTTGCCTCAAATTCTGTCAGAATTGATCAGATATTAGATTTTAAAAATTTGTTGGTAAACGCCTCTGATCAATTTATCTCACTTGCAGAGAGTGCAAATATATAACCCTTGTAGAGTTTCATGAAAAATTTGATGTTCCCACTCACTAGAAGCTAGAGAATGAACAGTCAGATATCACACCTGTTCTGGGCACTCAAATCGTCCGATAAGCGACTAAGTTTTAATTCATCTTAAGATATTGTCAGCTGACATATTCAAGACTATTGCATCAAGCGAGAACACGGAACCCAAACCCGAATCAGCCTATCATAAAATGAGCGAGTACTTCATGCCTATCTTTAGCTCCTTGCCGTCCTGTGCACCTCTTCAAATCTGCTCCAAAGGCAACTGTCGTTTTCATCAGCGTTTTCCTGGTTTACCTTGATAATATGACAAACCCACTTATGCATACATGAATCAAACTCCCCTAGACAAGCAGCAGTTCTATGCACAGGCTTTGCGATTGTTCTATCTTACGTCTAAATATACTCTCAAGTGTTCCTCACACCAATAAGTGAAGTATGTGGATCATTTGGGGTTGTGACAATGTGACAGATGCCATTTCTGAACCTTTTCGTTCTGAAATGCCAAGTGAACTACTAACTCTTAAGTTCAAGCCATTGAACTTGCAGTCATGGAGTTCTGACCCTTATTTACACTACATATATTTGACCGGTGGGTGTCGACAAAGCTGCCCATATGCTCCATCTCACAGGCACTTGATTTTTTATCTGCACTGATGTGAATGCCACAGTTATAAATGTAGTTGAGAGATCTAATCCAAAGAAAGGTACATTGCAGAGCTGATGTGAATGCTACTGCTTCCTTTCAGGGTCCCCATGCCGACAAAGATGAATTATTCGTACATTACGTGAGCAGAAATCCCAGTAGTTATTAAGCACACAATCTTTCCAGAGATGCAAACTGGGTAACTGTACTCTCATTTCAGTAATACTCGAACTTCTCAAGATGTGTGAACAATGAGAATTTTGAACACAAAAAATGTTGAGGGGGTGGTTATGCTGTTCAACCAAAGGAAAGTATTTTGCAGCACACTGCCTATTGGGCATAGAGGAAAGGGTTAGTCTTTGATCTTGTAACTTGGTTGAAAACTCCAAACAGGAAAGCAAAGTGAAGCTAGTTCATTACCAAGGTACCTTCACACAAGAAAGCACAGTGATGAGTTACTCATTGACCTCAACTTACTCATATACCAACACTAAAATCATTGGTATTTTGCTGTCATCACTTGGAATTAAAGACCATAAGCCAGAAAATCACCAGACTTATTCCCATGCTTCTTGCTAAGAACAATTCATTTGGCTATCATCTCCGAAAACACAACTCCTGGAGATGTAGTAACCATCAACAACATCCAATCATAATTCCTTTGACCAGGGATTTCGCTTCAACCACAAGGCAAATGAACACCAAACCTGTTTTATGTTCAATAACAAAAAAAAATTTCGGGTTTTGGTCGTTTAGAGCACTGATTCCATCGATTTACATTGTTAGGCACTGATCCTATCGTTTTTCCATTGTCAGCTGAGTCAAATCATATAGGCAGGCAAGCATTACTCAAAGCAAATATTTTGCAATCACAACTCATTGACGTTTGACTGATGTACATAAATCCAACAGTCAAAATTTGGGCTTTCATGAAGAATTAACAGCAAACAACATCCACGAGTTCTGATCAAATTAACAGTAATCATCACCAAAGAGTTCTAATGAAAATATTACAGTCACTAAGAATTGTAGGGCTTTACCCTCTTTCAAAGGAGCCCTTCCAGAAATTCTCAACGGCCAAGGTCGAAGCCCAGGCTGAAGAGGGGGTTTGGAAATAGTTTTCAACCAGCAATTGACGCGCCTCGGTTATTACCTCACTAGCTGCGTCATTGCCCCAAGCGCATAGATGCCTTTCTCAATGGTTTTCCTTGGCAATTTGAATGATCAGTGATGAGGCAGTGTCCCTCAATTCACGATGTGGGACTAATTATAAGTTTATCCACAAAACTTAACGAATCCATAACATATTTATCTACTTCACCCCAACGTCTTGGATCCATCTCCAATTCAACAGACAATTCCACTTTAAATCTCTTATCTGATTTAAATTGACCTGATCTGGAATTAAATCAAAGGCTCTTTTGAATGTCCATATCCTTACACGCTTTCATCTGCAAATACCCTTTCTGGTGTTTTCTTTAGAGAGATTTTTCACATTTTCAAATAAAAGTAGGAAAAGTAAAGAGAAAGAAAGAAAACATGGATAACTGGATGACTTTTTGTCTGAATATTTATTTTACCTCGAACTTTTTACGCAAAGTTTTTTGCATTCAGACCTCGGTCTTAAATGGTAGGTTGTATTTATTGCTTAAAATTGGGTATTTCCTGCTTCTGAATAGCCGAACAGTTTAGCTTGTTATTCGAAGAGCACCAATGTAATGCAATAGTTAAACTAGCTTGCATCTACACTCAGATCCTTTGCAAGAAGGCAACAACATAGTCTAACTTGTATTGTTCAAAACAAGAAGGTTGACAAAATGTGAGAGATGTGATAGATAAAGATCCCCACAGAAACCAACAGCTACTGATGTGGCTGAGGGCTCCAATGAAGCAAAAGTTCACTTTAGAGCCGATAAGAATACTATGTGCTCCTTCACCAGGGACACACTAAATTAAAAAAAAAATGCCAAATTTGAAGCTTATGTTTTTTATTATTATTATTTTCGGTGACTTCACAAACAAGATAGTATCCTGCATTATTTATATCTGGTGTACCAATAGACCCAACTGCATAGAGATATAAACCAGATGATCTACTCCTGAAGTGTATGTGGGTAAACTGTACTCTCGTTTCGATAGAACTCAAACTTGTAAAGATGGCTTAACAGTAACATTTTTTAACTCAGAAGGATCATATTATTGAGGGAGAAGGTTAACACAGACTGTTTCACTCCATACATTAAGTTATCTTTAAAACTCACTAAATGTTGCGCAAAGCAGAACTTTAATCCCCAGATGGACCATTGGAGACGTCTAGCAGTAGGGCCCCAAAAGGAAAAAAATTGCTTCTACAGTCTGAATTATGATTATAGCAAGCACATTCCTACAAGATTCACATAAAAGGTAACTTGACTTTTATAAAGATGATTATTATTACATATAACATGCACCAAAAACTGTATGTTTGGTGAGGTCTACTGCCTTTTAAACCCACCCAGAAGAAGACCAGAAAAGTACACCTCATCTACACAACTATAATGTCACAACAAAGGAAAAGAAAAGAGAAGAGGAGAAGAGAGACACATGTATTTGTCAGAAAAAAGGCAAAACTCAGAAGCTCAATTTAGGCCTTTCATGTTATCAAATAAAGGGAAAAGAAAGCTTTATTTGTGCTGAAATGGGCCTTCTTTTGGATGTTTTTGAATCTATGATGAGAACGTACAGCCTAATAGAGTACAGCAACCATCTGAAAAACCCCACCTCACATCTTACACATTCATCTTACAATCATTTCCTTCCCTTCGCTGGGAATATCAAAAAACACTTGTAGAATTTAGAGAGTAGATAACATTCTTGCTATGCTCATATATCTACAGAATTCACACCCACACTTCAAATCAAAAGAATCAGGTAAACGTAAATCAACCAATATTCGCATCTCCATCACTAATTTGGCTAGCAATTGATGATTCACCTATCATTAGAAGTACTGAAGCTCAACCATTGTGGAGTTGTAGTTGCAAAAGCCTAGAGTAAGCCCCCTCAGGCCGCCTGACCAACTCCGAGTGGCTGCCTTGCTCGACAATGCGCCCATCTTGGACAACTCCAATACTGTCAACGCCACGTATCGTGGACAACCGGTGGGCCACAAGGACAGTAGTCCGACCCCTCATAAGCCTCTCGAGGGCCTCTTGAAGAACACACTCAGACTCTGCATCGAGGGCACTTGTGGCCTCATCCAATAGGAGGATGGCCGGGTTCTTGAGCACTGCTCGAGCGATGGCAATCCTTTGCTTTTGGCCCCCTGAGAGCTGAACCCCTCGCTCACCAACATTGGTCTTATAACCTTCTGGCAATGCACTCACAAAACCATGTACGTTAGCAGCTCTAGCGGCTTCCATGACTTCTGCCTCTGTTGCCCCTTCTTTCCCATACGCAATGTTGTCAAAGATGCTGGCAGCAAAAGGGCTGGCTCTTGTTGGACTAAGCCAATCTTAAGCCTGAGAGACTTGAGATTCAATCTCCTGATGTCTTTTCCATCAATCATGACTTTCCCACCAGTTGGGTCGTAGAATCTCTCAATTAAAGCAATGACCGAGCTCTTCCCTGACCCGCTGGCTCCTACGAGGGCTTGGCTTTGACCTGCCCTGATTTTAAGGCTAAAATCTTTGAAGACAAGGACATCAGGGCGAGTAGGATATGCAAAATCAACATGGCGAAATTCAATCTCCCTCGGAGTGAGTCAACTGTGTCTGCTTCTGAGTCATCCGGGTCAATCCTCGTGGATCGGTCTAGGATCGAGAAGACGGATCCCACAGCTTCTCCACCTCTTATGATCTCGGGAGCAAGACTAACTGTTTCTGCAACTGAATTCGCAGTGACAACCAGGACCACAAAGACCTTGATAACCTTGGAGAAGGTGGACTGTCCTATGCTCACAAGGTGAGCACCGTACCACAGGATAAGGGCTTCAGATCCATAGAGAGCAAGCTGCGAAAGGCCAAAGAGGCTGCCTGAAGTTTGGCTCCGGCATAGGCTACGCCGCTGTGGTACCCGAAGCTCGTGGCTGAAAAGAGAAAGGATCTTTTCCTGGGCATTAAAGGCCGCAACTGTTCGAATGTTGCTTACCCCTTCACCTGCGATCATGCTTGTTTTTGCATGTGCCTTGGCTGTGTCTCCCGCAAATCCTTTCAGAGAAAGTTGCTGCAAGAGCACATACACACCATCACCAAAAAATCTAAGTGAAGATAACAATATAACAAATATTTAAGCAGCCTAAACAATTTGGTGCATGAATTGAGCAAAACTTCACTGGCATTTTCAGTAGCTTTTCCTCTTTCTTATGAATCACATAAGGCTAAATTGCGTTATTACCGGTATATTGCAGGTTATTTGGGTGAGTTGGTAAGATCAGATTGACGAAGAACTGCAACCAGAAGTCTCTTTAGTGAGACCTGGCAGAGTGCAACACTGGATCAAGAGATTTTGGTGCTTTTACAAGGAAAAGTTACTCAGAAATTTTCATAGGTGTAAGAGCTAGCACTGATTTCTTTGTTTTTTCCACATTCTATATGATAAGAGGTATAATTCATCTAGAACTAAATATCCAACATGTCATTTTATTTTTGGTGAAGACTGCAAATGGCATGATAATCCTAATGACTTTTCATAATCTACAAACTAATTCTCTATACTTGATTGACCATACTCGGTGTTGGCTGAGAGACATTTTTTGCGCTCACGGATAATATCTTAACTAATCGTAAGATGCAATGTGTTCATCATTCTTTGGCCTTTCCCAAAGGCTTAAACAAAGACCCGATAACCTATCGTTGAATCCTATGCTATTGTAAATTACTAGTTCACTCAACTATGGTAGAGCTTTCAAAATTGCACCAAATGCCTAAAAAAACTAAAGATCTCCCATCACAATGTATAGAAGCATTACTTTCTCAACAAAAGGTGTACCATCACTCCTCCTCTCCTAGACTAGACAGTTATCCTTGTAACTTTATCTTACTCTCTTTGTTCATCCTCACACAAGCAAGTGGCCACGTTTGTAAAAGATAGAAATGAAGATAGGGAAAGTCTGTTCTTTTGAGTCGTAACCTATTGAAGCTCACCTAAATTGAGCTCGAGCTATAAGCTGTAACTGTAAGGGTTGCAAGTAGCTGGAAAAACCTATAGAAAATTTTATAAACATACAGGGTGAGCTGGAAGACAGATTTGGCTCCCAATTGAGAAAGAGTAATTAGTGTTTAACCGATAACATAACCTATCACCTAATATCTATAGTCTAATAGTTGAAAAAGGAAAGTGGAAAAAAAGTGAAAGGAAACAATAAAAAGGGTTAGTTTAATTAATAAATTGCTTAGATAATCGAGGATTATTAAATCATTTATGGTCCCGACCAATTATAAAAATAATATTTTGATGATTCGAAACAAACAAGGTTGACACGTCTTAGGGTCATTTCTTCTCTAAGACATAAATCTCCAACATATCACCTTATAATTGGCTTTGGCAGAGACCACGAATGACATGATAATCCAAAAACACCTAATTACTCTTCATAGTTTACAAACCAAATCTCAAGACTTGATTTAACATAATAGGTATCGACTAATTAAAAGATGCCACGTGTTTCAATTTCGCTAGCCTTTCTCAGACAAAGGAAGTAAGACCTTACAGCATATTAGTCAATTTAACTGCTATAGCAAATTACTGGTTCACTAAACTATTCTAGTTGGACTACTTTGAATGGCCGACACATTGAGTGATATATTGCACTAAGAAAATGCATAGGAAGAACAAAGAGAATAAAGAAATAAAAAAGAGTAGTTGCTCCATATGCCTATGTAAACTAGAGTAAACTCCATCATAACGAGAATAAGACCCTTTTTTCTAATCCTCTCAGTCTTAATAATAATAATAATAATAATAATAATAATAATAATATATACAATTAGCTACCCACTGTGTCGCCATAGCAATTTTTTCTTTTCTTTTTATTTTGACAAGGTTAGATACAAGAAAAGTTAGTGTTCCTTGATGGTAACGGTTTTGCCAAAGTTGTGTCATTGATAGAGCTTAGTCTTACATTGGAGGCGGCAAAAGAGGGGTGTGGAGAATATTTTAGTAGTGTTTTGTTTTTAATGTTCACATACAGTCAAACAGCTTTCTCCACATAAATATTTTATTCTTTGGTTCATCTCAAGAACATTTTTTATATTTAGGATGTATTAATATTCTAGGGGTTAGTGTGGATTTCCAGAGATTTTAAACAGAAGAGATTTGAAAGGGATGCACGTGCACAGCAGATGCAAGGAAATAAAGTGTCTTTTAGCTTTTGTCCTATAGTTTTTTGCCTCTAATGATGACAAGATTCCCAGAGATCACCAGAACCCAGAATGAAAGGGCAGGGGGCTGATCTGACTCTGAATCCAAACAATGGACTTTAATCAATGATCTTTGACAATTTGGCCACTCCTCTGAGTAAACTACAACAGTTGTCTACAAGTGCTGTTATGTTTACATCATCTAATCTTGGCACAAAGATAGAGAAACAGCTGTTGAATTATTTCCCAGATCATGTTTAGCATGTAAGTTGTAGCATCAATTGCATAATAGCAAAGCAAACCTAACATCTATAATGTGCATATATGAAAAGAAAACACATTGTTTAATCAAGTGCACGAATTACTCTGAATCTTCATTTTATTCTAGTGGATCTATTAGGGACACTTTTTATGACGGGCATTCAACACTTGGAAATAGACGCTGCACTTGCACACTTCAAATTAGATTAAACAGTCTCAAGATTTCTTTAAAATAGCCGAATTCATGCCATATATTGCTCGAACTTATCTCCTAGTGTTTGATACAAATATGCATTAAGGTATCAGATTCATCCCTTTTCTAAAAGGTTTCCAAGTTTTAGGTTTAACACAAAATGTGTCAGAATGAGGAGTTTCAGCTGGGTATTTGATTTGAAATGAGAAGCTTGAGTTGCACAACTGCTAGTGTAGCACACTAGATACATCAATTATGAAGGTAATTTGAATTGCATTTGTGGGAAGTACCAACAAGAGCACCATATAACAAGGTTTCAGACAAGTGGTTACCTGAGCGAAGTTTGCAAGGACCAAAAGTGGGAATGTAGCCAGTATGAGAAGAGAAACTTTCCACTCCACAACGAAGGCAATTATGAAAGAAGTTAAAAGTGAAGTCATGTTTTGTAGTATAACTGAGATCCTCTCGGCAATGGCAGATTTCACGTCCGCTGCATCGGTTGCTAGGCGAGCTGCTAGGAGGCTAGAGTTGTGCTCCTCCTCATCGAACCATCCAACCTCATTCCTCAGAATTACTGACAAGAAACCAAAGCAAGGCGAGATTTCACCATAATCAGCTTAGATGATAGATTGCATGTATTGGAAACTATACAGAATGACACTTGACAAAACTACCTGCAAGCATCATTCTCCTCACTCTGGTTGTGAGGTTTTCACCCATTATGCTAAAGAAATAGTGCTGGATTAAGTACGCAACAATGGCATAAATGCCAACCCCAACATAAATGAATGCATATTCCTTGGTTTTTCTCTCCATGGAGTCATAGTTTCTATAGTAGAAGACCTCGATCATGTTGCTCATAACAAAGGCAAAAGTTGGACCTATAAAACCTGAGAGAATGGATCCCACTGCACCCATGATGGAGTAAGGCCACTCAGGAGCATTGAGTTTTAGAAGCCGGAAGAAGTACCCTCGTGGTGCAGGATTTTTCTTTCCGCCTCAGCATTGGAGACCATTTCAATACGGCCATCAAGACCAGTGCTAAATGAGTAGCTTAGGTTCCTAAGACTACCAGACCGAAGGCTTAGGTTCCTCAGACTTCCAGACCGAAGGCTCAAGGATTTTGTGGAGAGGGAATGACTTAGCCGTGTTGAACGTGAACGCCTTATCGAAGGGTTTGAGAAGTCTCGGTTTCCTACCATTTCTTGGAACCGGATTAGTGATGAATAGGCACCTGCTTTTGCCATTAATTCTTCATGGGAGCCAGTTTCTACAACTTGCCCTTGCTGAATAACAGCAATCATATCGACATTTCTAACGGTGGAAAGACGGTGAGCAACAACCACCGTAGTTCTACCAATCATTATCCTGTCCAGAGCTTCTTGAACTAAGCTCTCAGAGCTCGCATCAAGAGCACTTGTGGCTTCATCTAGGAGGAGAATTTTGGGGTTCTTCAACATTGCTCTGGCAATCGCGACTCTCTGTTTCTGACCTCCAGAAAGCTGAACACCCCTCTCACCCACCTGCATTTAAAATCAAATGGGTAAATTATCCAAACTCCAATACCAAGATCAACAAAGAAACATACCCAAAAGTAAGAGCAATAACAACAAAACTCAGGATGGATCTCGTGCTGAACATGTAATAAAGCAAAGAAGATTTTAGAGTTATTTACACATTCTTACATGAGTGTTGTATCCATCTGGAAGTGAAGTAATGAAGCTATGGGCATTTGCAGCAGAGGCAGCAGCTTCAACTTCAACCATGGTTGCGTCGGGTTTCCCATAAAGAATGTTCTCAAGAATAGTGGTGGCAAAAAGAACCGGCTCTTGGTTTACCAGCCCGGTTTGACCACGTAACCATCTTAGTTGCAGTGTCCTAATGTCAACATTGTCCAGCAAAACCTGTCCTGTTCACCCAGCATAATTTTTTTGAGAGAAATGCTATTGAGAAGTTTTTGTATTGGTATAAAAACAAGGTAATATATATCGCAAACCGGAAAGCTAAAGCAAGCATCTAAATTAAACTTACCGTCATTAGGATCATAAAACCTCTCAATCAGGGAGATGACAGTGCTCTTTCCCGAACCACTACCACCTACAACTGCAACAGTCTTTCCAGCAGGGAAGAATATTGAGAAATCACGGAAGATCATAACGTCAGGACGAGAAGGATAGCTGAAAGAAACATTCTTGAATTCTATATTCCCCTAACTTCATCCAGGCACTTGCCATCTAACTTATCTTCGACTATGGTGGGCTTTTGTTTGATAATCTCCATTAACTTGTATCCAGCTGCTTTCCCTTTGCTGAAGGCTCCAAGGTTTGAGAACGACTGGCCTAAGCTCCTGCAATTTAAAATTGATAAAAACAAAAAAGAAAATTGATATTCATGTTTCCTTTCACTTCAGCCATGTATAAGACAAGATATGTAAAGGGTCGATTGGTTTTTGAAGTCTTACATGCCACCAACAATGGCAGAGAAAATTGCAGTGAAAGCTTTCCCTCCATCAGTTTGTCCATTCCTGATGAAAACACCGGCATACCAGAAAACAAGTGCCCATGACATGCAAGCTATTCCATAGGTACACCCGAGCCCCAAGCCCTTTGCCATTCCAGCCTTGTAACCAAGCTTTAGAGTATTTTGAATGGCCTCTGAATAGGAATTCAGGGCCTTGTTCTCACCAGCGTACGAATATACGGTCCGCACTTGTGCAATGGCCTATCAAACAAATTTAATTCCATGATTAACAGGAAACAACAAATGATCAGCATTGTTCTAAGGTCCCAAAAAGTCATACTCCTTTTTTTTGTTTTTTTTCCCATTTGATTTCTTAGGCTGATATCTTTGCAATTGTCCACAGGTATAATTGCACAGAGCAATAAGGACAGAAGATCTGGCAATAAGACATCATAATGCAAGTTTTTCACAAGTATAATTGCATTATCTTTTGAATAATAATTGCCGAAGGGGCCATCATTTAGCTTGGGGGGAGATAAACAGTCCAGCCATCTAATCAAGACCATTAAAAACGCATGCAACCATTGAGCATGTTGAACTCATGATAGTAATTTCTCTTCAACAATCCGCCCCCCAAAACGCAAAAAACAGAAAAATTAGTTTCAGAACTTTTGGGTATTACTGCAAATAATTGCAAAATGGAGATATTAGAGTACCTGTTCAGCAATAATGCCAGCATTGGCATATGATTCACGACTCTTGGATGTTAGGCCGGTGAGAGTGTAAGCATAAAGACCGCCAGCAAATGCAATCCCGGGGATGATCGCCACACTGAGCAACGCTAACCTCCATGCCGCAACAAACCCAACCACCAATCCCGCCAAAAATGTTGAGAGATAATGTATGAAATTTCCCACCTGCATATATATACATTTTTCTTTTTTGGTTTTAGATATATAATAATTTCCCAACCCCACAAATCTCATATACTCATATACACCACAAGTCACAACAGAAAAGCAAAAAGAGGACAATGGAATAAATGAATAAACAAAAAAATGAAGCCTTTTCAAAGTAAAATAATAGTGCACCAGAAAAAGGAAAAGGCAAGTATTTATGGTAAGAAGGAAGCATCAAAAGTACTCGCACCACCTATGATTCACTATGCAATGAGCAAAACATCAGGCGCCTGAAAAGGCAGCATGCTAACATGCATCATCAGGAAGATCATGAATAAGGAAGGGGTCATTAGCTTTAAAGTCTTCCCAATTAATCATATCAACTACCACTCAATTTAAAGTCTTTGCAAATTTAACACTCAAACAACTAGATTCATAACATAAGAGGCGAGCACCCTTGACTATTAGGTAATTTAATAGGACCACCATATTTCTCTGTAAGTATAGACGTTTACAGGGGTAAAAATGCTTACATCTCAGACCCCACGCAAGCGGGACACATAATGAGAGTTGTTAATGTAATAATAGGACCACCATGTCAACTATAATTCCTAGTGCGTACAATTCACATCCTTATTATATATGTACAATCAATATTCCAAACCCAAAGCCCATCCCCTCCAAACTATTTTATGGCCCTATTCTATTTAGTTATTATAGCTGTAAAAGGTTTGTAAGAAAGTTGTAAAGTTAATTATAAGGAGTCGTAAGGAAGCGTAAGCTGCAGTCTTACTACTGTAAGTTAAAACTAAATGCAACAGGTCTCAAACTCAACCATACCTAGAGTCAAGAGTCCGACTGCACGTCTTGTGCCAGACACCAAGCTTATGAGAACTTTTCCACAATTTTGGTCTAAAATGAAGTGTTGACTGTTCAAACCTATGTCCGAGTGTGGAGCGTTTGACATGAGTATTTGAGGCAAAATGAACAGTCTGAATAACATAGCACCCAAGTTGGCTCATTTGAGGCAAAATAAACAGTCAGAGTAACATAGCACCCAAGTTGGCTCACAAAAAATACTTCTTACACGAGATGGTCTCATGAATTATTTTCCTAAGATCAAACTAATTTTCGTTGGGCCTCCTTTATGGCACAACCACTTGTTCCGCATGTCTAACAATTTCTTACATGGGACGGTTTCACTAAAGACGAGTTCTTGCACAAATCAACACAATTGGATCTAATTACTATTTAGAAGAGAGGAGAAAAACCTTTTCACTGATGGCATCTTGAACAAGGAGGGTATCAGTGGAAACACTGAAAACAATGTCACCAGTTCTAGCATCAGTATCAAAGAAGCCCACATCCTGCTTTAGAACAGCCTCCAAATACTTCTTTCTCAGAGCTCCTGCTTGCCTCTCCCCAGTGTACATCCAACATGCAATTTCTACATCATCACCATCAACATCCCCATTATTTATTTTCTTTAAAAAATCGCTAAATTAAGTTTCTCTTTTAAAAAGGTTCCCTAAACCCCGCAAACACATTGAAGAAATAGTAGCATGAATAGTGATGGGCAAGATGTGAGGGATCAATGGGATTGAAATTGACATGAGAAATAAGGGAAGATATAATAATAAAACGACAAGAAGACGGTCCAAGGAGTCAAGGACCACGTGCAAAGCCTCAACACACCTACCAAACTGGGTTTGATTTGAACCTTTGCTTCACCAAACCATTAAACAGTCCCACCCTCCCAAAATAAGCCTTTTTTTTTAAAGATCAATGTTCATGATATTCGAATCCATATCTTTCTGCTCCGGAAATAACTTTTAAAACTTTACTGGTTAAAATAATCGCTACCCACTAACACTGTCAGTGTAAAAGATGTGTCACAAGTCTTTTCAAGGAATAGACAAGCTTGGTTGGGGGCCTATGGCTCAATTTCCCATTAGAATGAAGCAGGTTTCATGAAAAGAGACTATGAAATTACATCATAATTTGATCAAAGACTGCCCCAAAAATTTACCCAAAAAACGTTTCTGAAAGTGTGGTTCAGAAATGACAATTACCAGCGTAGGAAGAGGCACAAACAATTAGCCCAAGATAGACAAAGTATAACGCATACTGCAAAGCCAAGAAGAAACAGAATGAGAGATCTCAAAACTCAAATGGGCAAAAAAATTGTTTTTTAAAAAAATTGTTTTAGGAGAGAGAGTGAATGAACCTTAGAAACTTCATGGGTCATGGTGTGAAGATCAGACTGGTTTTTGCCGAACCCATTAACCATTTGGCCGAAAAGGAGGAAGAAAACGGGCATAGAGGAGCCATGAATAACTGCTCCTAAGCTTCCCAAAGCCATTAAGACATAATCATATTTATCAGCAAAAGAAAAGAGCTGATAAAATGGCAAAGTTTCCTCCTTTTTCTTCTCTGCTTTCTCCTCATTGTTGCTCTGCGCCATCTTCCTGCTCCTCAACTAAGCACAGAGCTTTTCTAAGAGAGAGAAAATAGTCAAGGGAGAAGACAAGAGTAGTGGCGAGTCAATGAACTGTTTCTTGCACCATTACTGGATCTGTGAGTTGAAGAAGGGACTTGGCTGTCGTTTGTGGGGTGATTCGATTGGAAGAGGCAAAGGGGAGAGAGAGAGAGAGTGAAAGTGAGAGTTAGAGTGTAGAGCAATGGTCAAAGAAAAAGAACTGGAGGTGCTTGGAAAAAGGAAAGCGGACGAGAAATGGCAGTCTTTTGTTAATGGAGAGAAGACTAGTACTTGGTCACTACTTGAGGTCCTTTTATAGAAAAATTTCCCTCTTTTACCCCTTGTCCAAAAGGTCTATGACAGAATATTTTTAAGGAAAATCTTTTTTAAAAAAAATGTGCAAAATTTTTAACCTGTATTTTGTTCTCAAATTAGCATTCAATTATCAATTTACAATAGCATTGTGTTTATGTTTTTGAGTTCAATTGTTAGTTTTCAACTAATTACATTGTTAGTTTGAGGATAAAAAAATTACTTTCTCTATTTCACGTGTTATTTTAAGGTTATAAGGAAATACAAATAAAAAGTAAAATTTATGATAAAATTTATATTAAAGATCAAATCCCTCAATTTTATTAGAAATAAAAAAATAATATAAAAGAAGTGAAAAAAAAGCAATTAATAAGGACAAAATTAGTAAACTAATCATTAATACATCATTGAAATTGTAAAGTAATAGTTATTATAAAATAAAAAAATTAATTAAAGCGACGTATGTTGTGAAACGAAGGGAATAATAATTAGACGCTACTTAAAAAAATTGATAAGGACATAATCAAATATTGGTCAAACTTGTGGATGTGATTTGCAATGCAATTGTAAAAAAATACGATAATAATTGAATGTTAGATAGGAAAAAAAAAACATAATCACAGTACCAATTGAGTGTTTTACAATAGCATTAATGATTCACAGTACTATAGTAAAAAAATATACTTTAACAATTGAATGTGTGTTTTAAAAAAAAAAAAGGTTGATAATTGAGTGCTATATTTGAACTATTTTTTTTAATTTTTGAACTCATTTAACTTTCAAGGCTGTGGATGTCAATTAGAAAAAATTAATTTATCTTAATATGGTAACTTTATTTCACCCAACTAATAAAATTGTAACTTCTATTTAGGACATGTTCGCCTTTACGTTTATGTTCGTTTATTTATGTTTTATTTTCGTTTATATTTTTTATATTTTTTATATTTATTTCTTTCTTATTTTAACAACTCATTTCTGTTCGTTTATATTCGTTTATGTTCATTTCTATTTGTTTATATTTGTTTTTGTTCTTTTATATTTTATATTTGTTTTTGTTTATTTTTATTTATATTTATGTGTGTTTTGTACGTAAGTTTGAACAAACCCTTAATTTTCATTGGGATGTTAAGCACTTGGTTTCCACCTAGGGGTGGCAATGGGGCGGGTACGGGGCGGGTTTCCCTATACCCACACCCATACCCATTTTCAAAATACGTACCCATACCCACTGGGTGTTAAAAATCCATACCCATACCCATACCCACCGGGTTTTGCGGGTATGCGGGTTTTATTTGGATATAAATAGACTAAAAATAATAGTACCCATATTAAACCCATATTTAATAGTTCTCATAATTCAACCAAAAAAATCAATAATTTACAAACTTGCAGGTTGTAGTTGTGCAACGACCTTGCTAACATGACATAAACATTTCACAATCACAAATAATTCATATTTAGTACATTATAGTACAATCACAAATAATCCATATTTAGTACATTATAGCATTTCACAATCATAAACAACTTTTCTCAACTTTTTTTTTTTTAACCATTAACAAAACGGGTTATGGGTATTTAAGTGGGGCGGGTTTGGGGCGGGTACGAGACGGGTATTGCGGGTATGGGTTATGGGTGTTATATGGGGCGGGTATGGGGCGGGTGAAGCCTAAACCCATACCCATACCCGCCCCATACCCATTTTAACCATACCCGCCCCATATCCATTTTAAAAATTTTTTAACAACCATTCGGGTTTTAAATGGGGCGGATTTTGCGGATTTTAAATGGATTTGGGTTTTTCTGTCATCCCTATTTCCACCTAGTTTTGGGTACTGGTGTTGCAAAGTAGGAAAAACTAGTTTTGCACCTATATATGTGGTTAATGTGTCAATTGAACGGTTAAAATTGAGGCCCTCTGTGTATTATATTTAAGTTTTATTTTTATCTCTTCTATATATTCGATTGTATTATATTACTTTTTTGTGAATTTGTATATATATTGAGAACAGACTCAGATTCTGAAAAAGCAAAGTCAGGTTCTGAAAAAGTAAACTTAGTACCTGGCATGAGTATTGGTAAACAAACAAACAAACATATATATATATATATATATATATATATATATATATATATATATATATATATATATATATATATATATATATATTTGAGACTATAAATAAAATAACTAGTCGATAACCCTTTTTGTAAGGAGTTTGCCTAAGTTATCCTTCGTTAAAATTGAGAGAAATAAAGAAGAAGGGATATATAATCAAATTAAGGAAGAAGAAATACAAAGACTAAATTTAGTCACCCAGTCAACAACCAAATTCTTTTATCCGAATGTATGATGAATAAGAACATGGTTACACTTTCGCAGATAACATCGTGTATCTTGAATGAGTGTCCGAATTTCCCAAGGCACCATAACAGTTTGATTATCCCCTTCCAAAATAATTGAACGAAACCTTGCTTGCATTCGTCGCTTTGACGTCGTTTCTAATAGCGGACACTTCGCTATTAACATAGACGCCGGTCCTAAATTTGTTGTCCTTACTTGGATAAACCTTCCATCCTAACTTCTAATCACGGATCCTCCTGTCGCCGATGAAGAAGATTTCGATCCATCAAAGTTGATTTTAATGTATCCTCTTGGTGGCTTGTACTAACTAACAAACTAAGTAGAAGAAGTGGATAATGGTGGGTGGGAAAATGAATATGAATTGAAATGGTAATCTAGTCTCCCTCTCGCTCTCCATTATGCCTATGTCGTTTGGTATTATAACTTTCATTATTGAAAACAAGTATAATTCCTATTTTTTCATATACTTCATAACAAATGAACCATTCAGATTATTTGATTTGGTTTTTTCAAACTCGTGAATCTATTAATAATATCAATCAAAGAGGAGTTCCGCAAATGACTTATATTCACCTCCGACCACTTGTGTCAAAAAGCTTTGTCCCAGGTATCCATGACACAGGAACACTATGAAAAAAGATGATTAATTGATTCACAATGAACTTGACACAACGGACAAATTAGGGTCAATATTTAAATCTCTTTTAGCAAGATTATCCATGTGGATAACGCATTGTGTCCTATTTGCCACAAAAATATTTTCAATTTAGGCATCAAATTCATATTCCATATACAAGCAAATTCACACGTAGGTGAGATAGAAGGAATATTATGTGCATTCCATGGCAAACTTAGTAGTAAACTTACCACTCGCTAGACAAACCCTAACAAGCAGAGTCGTCAATATCATAAACAGTAAAGAGATAGTCTTAATAACTTGACGAATATTGGCCGACGTAAAGGAATTAAGATGTACGAGGTCATACTCTTTTTTGGCATAATACATTCAATGAATCGTAGCATCCAAGGATGGAATATTTAGATTACTCGCTGTCATGATAATCCAATAATTGTATATTACCACACTATGTATCATACTAGAATTTCGTAGTTTTGTCATTACTTATTTTCCATCTTAACCCCCTTTTAAAAAGAGTCATTTATTTGAGTAAACATTTCCAAATCCAATAGTTCAAAGATTTTATTTTCCTTGAGAAAAATTTATAGATAATGGATATATGGATCTCATAATTTTTCACCCAAAAATTATCATCTTCATATAAATATTTCCAAACGAGTTTACATAGGAAGGCTTGTCTAACCGCTTATGTTTTTCTAAGGCCTAAACCTCCCAATTTTTAGGAGCATATTTTATCCCAAGCCACCATTGGTAAACCTTTAACACCTTGGGATCTTTTCCACAAAAAAAATCACGGTTAATTTTATCCAGTTAGTTAGTCGTGCTTTTTGGTAACTTGAAACTTTGCATCATATATAAGCGAGTAAAGATTTAATATTAAACTGAATAAGAACGACCCTACCTACCTTTGAAAGCGAATTAGCTTTCCGGTTCCGCAACTTACTATCTGCTTTCGTTAAGATATCCAGAAAAGAAGAGCTATTAGCTCTTCCTCGAAAAACAGATCTGCCTAAATATTTTCCCAAAGAATCCACGTGTGGAATATTAAAATTGAGGATACTTGTGTTCCTATACGCTGCCATAACATTTTTAGAAAATATCGGAGTTGACTTTTGAAAATTAATGAGTTGACCCGACTGATTAAAAAAGTCATTCAGAATATTATGAA
Organism: Talinum fruticosum; assembly: GCA_021018815.1. Classification (NCBI taxonomy): domain Eukaryota; kingdom Viridiplantae; phylum Streptophyta; class Magnoliopsida; order Caryophyllales; family Talinaceae; genus Talinum; species Talinum fruticosum. The sequence goes on along the minus strand of JAITYX010000004.1, from coordinate 8,564,395 downwards.
GCTTGAAACACGTCTCATAATTAGTCTTACAAAAAGAAGACTATCATCGACAAAAACAAAATAGGGTATTTTCACGTGATTGTGGGCTATTTTAATTACAATCCCCGATTTATGATGCATAGTAGCAAGATGAAGCCTACACGTCAAACAGTCCATACAAAAGACAAACAAATATGAAGACAGGGGTCACCTTACCTAAGTCCTCTATATGGTCGGAAAAAACCATAAGATTCATCATTAATGACAATAGAATACGTTATTGAAGTAATACATTCACGTATCCAATTAATCCAAATATAATGGAAGCTCATATCCTTTAGACATGAAAATATAAAATCCCATTTGATTTTATCATTAAAAAATTTCATATCCAATTTAAGTCTTATATAAACTTGTTCACCTTTAATATTCCCAAATTTATTAATGAATTCATATGCCCAAAGAATATTGTTATGAATATCCTTATTTGGCGCAAAGGCACTTTCGTAAAGGCTAACAATACTTCATAGAACAGGTCTTAATCTACTAACAAGAATTTTTGTGATCTTATATAGGCTATTGAACAAACTAATTAGCCTCGAAATGTGAAGTTAAGGAAGGGCTTGTAACTTTCGGAATTAAAACGATGAAGGTATGATTGACTTCTTTCAATAATTTGTCATGATTAAAGAAGTCCATAATGAAATTAGTAATATCATTCCCCATAATGTCCCAGTGCTTGCTCAAAAATTTAGCTCCAAAACCATCGGGATCATGAGCTTTTGTTGGATTCATTTGAAAAATAACAGTCTTAATCTCATATGGGGACACGGGAAGAACGAAGCAGATCTGTTTTCATCATTAGATAATAATGTTGGCAAATTGATGTTCAAAGTCTGTCTATTGGGTCCCGCTTGGGATTTAAATCTATGGGTGAAGTCAGCAACAAACTTCGTTCAATATCCGCCTTATCATTGATCCACATACCTAACTCATCTTTAATTTTAAGAATGTTCATTTTTGTTTTACGAAAGTGCAATAACGATGAAAGAAATTATAATTTTTATCACTTTTAGTCAGCCACATTCTTTCCTATAGAATTTTTCCAGTACTTCCGATTGAACAACATCGGTGTTTTTCTTTGTTTAATCATCCAAGAATGCCAAAGAATTAGTCTAAGGTTACAAGGTTCGATAATAATCTGTCTTCCACTTTTTGTGACAAACTTGAATTTTTCTCAACCCTCCGAGAGCTATCTATTGAAAACAAGAGTATAGAAGTAGCCGACAAGGCGGGGTACTAGCGGGCTAAAAGTGAGATTTACTTGAAGTAAAGGTAGGCTGAGGTTCGTGAGCCGAAAGGTGGGGTGTGAAACACCCGAGCATCGGGCCTAGTTACTGCAAACTTTGATAGCCCATTGCTTAAGCTTTGAACATTCTTTAGTTTACCATTACCTTAAACATAAACGTTCCTTGAAAATTTCCATTCCACTATTGTTGGATAATCTTATTGACTTCAAGCATAACTAGACCAGGTGATTTTGAAACCTAAAAATTTCGACCACGATGCTTTGTAGAGTTTTTGGATTAGTGTTTAACATTATGTAACTGCGGTTTGAACACGAGAAAGGATCATGTGAAACATAACAATTAGGGTACAAATTTCTCCGATCCGTGTGAGCAATGGCTCTATCCAGCCTTTCGTACATAAGGTGACCCCTTAAAAATTCTTCCACAAAAAAATATGTCAGCAGAAGGAATACTCTCACCTTGGATATTAGAGAGAAAGTCTCTCATACGCTACACATTATTGAATGATAACTGTTGTCCCCCAACCTTTTCATTCAAACATTCCTTTTTATTAAAATCACCAATAATACACCATGGAAAATTAATAAGTTAGTTAAGCTCATATAAGTAGTTCCAAAAGACAAGCTTGTCAATTGCTTGATTCGGTTCGTAAATCACCATTGCGATACATTATTTTTGGATAACCTTATCAAAAACATGCATATGTATAGTCCGATGATCTTTAATAAGAATATTAGTCGTCGTAATATTACTATTGTTTCACAAGACCTACATTCCCCCACTATAATTGTGTGGTAGAACATAGTCAAAATGATCATACATTCATAACCCAGGATTGAGATAATTTTTTCTTTGCTATCTCCATTAGTCATTGTCTTGCTCAAGAATAAAGTTTCTGGCCATATTTTCCGATTCAAAATCAAAATTTTTGTTTAACTTGGTGTTTTTCTTACCTTAAACATTCTAACAAACTATTTCATAAAAAACTTATAACATCACCCTAATAATCCTTACAATTGAGGTAGAAACTTACTACATACCAGACATCAATCATCATGCAAAAATGGAAAATATTCGGCTTGCAAAGCAAGATTCGACCCCTTACGGGATTGGTCAGATAAAAGCCTTGGGAATCTCGGTGGAGACTGAAATTCCTCTCGCCCAAATGTTATAATCATACTTAACCAAACAGTATGAAAATAGAATAAATATATATAAATTGACAGTATCAAAAAGATAGATAAGACATAAAATACGTCTTGTCCAAGCTGAGCACCTTGAACATGTGTCTCTTAAACCCAAAAATTAGATGCTCGGCTTGGATCCAAAAACCAAAACATTAAGCAAAAACGAAAGAGTATAGTCATGAAAATAAATTACGTAACCATTCCAGAAGCTAAAACCAAGTGCAAGTAAAGGACTACCCCAATAATACAACCCGAAAACATGAACAAAAAAATCGTTAAAACGTTAGTCTCAGAAACACATGTTTTTTCATCATCGACTTTCATTGTACCAGGTAACGTAGTTGTTTCTGGCTTCCAGCCCAGGAAGGGGGCATCACAAAAGATCAAAAGCGCCATTATAATAAAAAGAGGGGCAGTAAAACTGACAAGCTCTTTAGCAAAGTGGCTGCAACTATTCTCATCAAGGAGATGACACTCATCATAGGAACCATAAACAGTATAGATAATCAATAAAAAGCAAGACTCCACTATACATAACCCAACAAAAGCCCAAATGTGATGAGCACCTTGACAATAACTAACCAACTTAGAAGCTGTACCAAATAGAAAGTTAGACTAAGAAATCCACTCTAAAATATATGGAAAAATAATTATAAACTAAATACAAATATAGTAATTAGTACATAGCTGTATGGATTACTGTTTGGCGTGGGCTAATAGTTAGATTATAAACTATTTCGTATGATTAGATTTTACGCCTAGGTTATATGTTAGATGGTTGAACGATAGGTAAAAATAGGGAAAAATTTATAGAATAAAAAGAAAAAAATTATAGTTTAAAAGATTACAAATAATTGAATTTTAGGCAGGGAGATGGTCCCCCAAATAATTATTTTCTCATTAAGGTATGCTTGCTTGAATCATTTTATTTTATTTATTTTTAATTTAAAAGAAAAATATCAAGAATGGTTTAAACTATGATAGGTTATCAAACTGCATAATCCTCCCTCGGTATCCTAGCCTCAAACAAAGGGCCTATTAGATCAAAAAATTGGGTCATTGGACTATAACTAAGCCAGATACATGGGGTTCTTCTAGAGAGAAAATATTTTTTTATTGTAATAGACATATTATATCACTTATAAAGCATACCGTGTTAGCTTCTCTCATCTTCCTCTATAGGACATGGAGATGCTAAAAAGTAAGGTTAATTTTAAAATAATTGAAATTAGCTTATGCAACAATAATTATCTAGAAAAAAATATCTACGAATGTAATTGTTTAACTTTTAAAGCCAAGATAATTTAAGTTTTCTTATTTGCAAGAGGGTAAATGAAAGACACTCGTATATAACATACTTAGACATTCCTTCTTACAAGGATTCTGCCTAAATTATCGTATGTTAAAATAGTGAAGAGGAAGGGGAAAGGGCAGCAAGTCCATACACATGGGGTAGAAACAGAATGCTCAAAACACGGTAATTAATGTGTTGCACAATTGACATCCCTAAAAATATGATTAATTATACAACTACTAAATTTGCTCATCAAAAGGATAATGTATTTGGTAACTTTATTCAATTTGTCAGTCACTTGAGTTTTCCTTTTGTGGCATCAGTAATAATTTTATTGTCGTCGTCGATGTGAACTCTCTAATAGTTTTTCTTTAGTGCTTCTTGAGGTCCAAACCTAAGAGTTCTAACTTCTGCAACCAAGATTGATGTGGAACCAAATGTTGGAAACTCCAGCCCATAACAAATTACCATTTTTCATCCCGTAAATAAATTTATAGCCGCATTACCATTGCTGTGAGACCCCATCAAAATTAAGTTTAATACATCCACTTGACGACTTGTCCCATCTAACAAGATGGATTTGTTTATCCTAGATTTAGTGATGAGTGTCAAAGTTATTGTGAAATAATTTGCTGGGGGAGAGGGAGGAATAAGCCCACCATTCATCACATTTTTCGTGGTAAAGTTTGCATAGAATCGATGTCGAGCCCTCTCTTGGCAAGGCTCCCTAACGGGAATATCCCCTCATGAAAAATTTGCACACTTTAATCTTGGGTGGAGGGGGTTATTGATTTTTCAAATCTAATGCCCGTCCCAAATATTCTCTTTTTGTGTACCATGGCAAATCCAATGACCTTCACGGCCAATATTGGAGGCCGAATGAATGACAAAGGAAGTTCGAAATGAGATTTTGCTGCATGCTCTTGTTTCCCTGTCCACCACATCGAGTTTTTTCACTGCATGCTTGCTCAGTTGTCCCACATTGAGCTCTCAACAGGATTTTAGGTTTTGGGAGTTCTCTTCCCTTTTTTTTTGGTGTTTTTTTGGGGGGTGGGGGAATTTGTATGAAGGTACTTTTAAATAATTGATAATTAGTTGATATTAATTAAGATTAAAAAAATACTAGGACAAGAAAATATAAGAGTAATGTGTTCTACATTTTTCTAAGTATTGTGACGTGTTTGATAAATTTTGGTAAAAATTATATGATGATATCCTAAGTTTTGGATTGTTCATAAAATAATTTACCAATTTAGAAGAATAATATCTTTTTACCATCAAATTTTTGAAAAGTAATATTTATTACTTACGATTTTGATTCAAGTGAGTTGCACATTGACAAGTTGGAAAGTATCACTAGAATTATTTTTCAAGTAATAAACAATAATTGCTTGGAAAATTATTTTGAACCCTACAAAATAATACCCCTTACATGTTAAAATTGCCCATGTCAAAAGTATACCCACCTAAATATATAGTATGTGTTTAGCCATGAGTTCACCTATTTTCATGATGGAGGAGTCCTTGTTTCATGATCCACATGCCATTATCGATAATCTTATAATAACTCAAAAGGCACAAATAACAAATTGATGAGGCTATTTTTAGTGCCCTTGCCAGCTCACTCTGCCTCCAGTCAACCTGCTCTTTCTTCCCCTAAATAATTAAACATCCACATTCAAATTCTTCATTTCAATCCATCCCATTTGTGAAATTAATGGACCAAATATTGCATGAGGTATCACATAGAAAATAAATTCAATCAATTAATAACTCTTGGGTGTATATTTTATTAGTATAATTATACTTTTTCGTATCAATATATTAGTGCGGATAAGTCTCACATTTAGTATCTTTTTTTTTTTATATATATAAATTAGGATAAAGGAAGGTGTAAAAGTCGATATAAGCGAAATCTAAACTCAAATTTCTAACGACTTTCAAAAACTTTACTAGTTAAACTAACAGAGATACTCTCATATTTAATATTCGTAGAAAGATAGATATGGCAAACTAGATGATTGAAAATTTGGGTAATATTTAATTAGTTTTAAGTTGGGTCATAAACAAGATAGACAGGAAATCTATTTAGGTTTGAGTTATATTTGAGTCATTTTTTATAGGAAATTTGGTTCGAGTTTGAATTAAGTGATTCAATAAACTTATCTTGTAAATATGCAAGTTTTTGAGAAAAATTGATTAGGCTAGAATTTGTTTTAATGAGCTTAATTTTGATTCGGGTCAAAATTAAATAGATATTATTTCAATAAAATAATCGAATAAGAGTTAGTTTTATTAGATCGCGGAAAAGGAGTATATAAGAAAATTAGAAAGGAAATATTGGTCAATGATTAAAATCCCAACTCATTTACGTAAGCTTAAAAGTCTGAAGAGGTAATGAATGGTCCTACTTGATAGCAAAGCCAATAGCAAGGTAGCTTTTTCAGATTAAATACCAGTTAATTAACCATTATTTATAATATCCTTTTAATTAATTTCCAAAGCAATTTATCTGTAAAATTACAAAATAAAAACCCCATATTAGCCTTGAGTTAATTAAGCCTATACAGCCTACAATGATTTGTAGATAGCCTAGCAACAGCACATCATATCATACCTTATGATTCATTTACAGCTTTAGTTTTAATTTTTATTTTTAATCCATGCTTTGTGGTCCTTCAAATATCCCCATCCCCATCCGTATCCTTGTCTCAGCGGCGGCCACGAGAAATCCTAGTAGAGATTAATTAAATTAAGTTAAATTACAGAGATTAATCATCAAAGTCAGGTGAAGCTCACTTAATGACTCCACATATTTGGGCTTTAATTTCCTTTGACAACTATGTGTGCTTTACTGCTCTTCTTCACCTGTCTAAGTGCTTTGAAGACCTACAACGGTAGGGTCAGATGTCAAATATGAACAGTGTTATCCCTAAACATATCAGACTTAACAAATTAGTATTTGGTTTGGGTTCGGATTGTGTTAATTTCAGAACTGGTCTTATTTTAGCCAATAAGATTATAAGTTAAATCGAATTATGTTCGGATTGTTTAATGTTCGATCCGTCAATTTGTCTCTCAAGGAAAATTTTGATTTGATTCAATTCACTTTGATTCATGGTTTAGGTTCGGACTAGACTTGATTTATCCTGATATTGACTAAGATTCGAGGTTAAAATTTAGGATAGGTCTAACAAAAAAGAAGGAAGGATAAGAAAAGAGAAGGATGTCCTAATGCAAAATACTTAGAGAATTGATGTAGGCTGTGTGGAATTAGTTATGGTTGTATACACTTTTGGGGACATTAGATTCCCATAAAAGTAAATATTACTTTATGAGTATGCATCCATGTGCAGGTTCTTTAGAATTGAGGGGGCTTCACAACAGCTATTCTCAATCTATTATATTGCTTGACTACCTAACAAAGCAAGAGCAAGGTGTTGAATTAGAGTTTGTGGCTTTGTGCTTGGATGTAGTGTAAATTATGTCAAGATAGGTGCTTCTCAATTGATGTGTTTTTTGGTGGGGGCATTTCTTTACCATATAGCCCTAATATAATTGATGTGCAATGCCTTTGATTGAGGTATGGGCCTTATAGTTAGATACTTTGATTAGATAAGGTTGTCTTCGGTTTCTTGTATGCCTTTGTTTTAGGGTTTGTTGTATTTTATAGAGCTCGTAGATTTAATTGATATGATGTAAAATTCACTGAACTTTTAAGTCCGATCGGAATTTCAACCGAAATAATTTATTATTTTTTACGGTAAATTTTTCATCTATTTGTATGATGAACAGAAAATTGACATGATTGTTAGGAGTTGACATGATCTAATCTACTTGCTGACTCTTATCGCCCCTCTTCTAATGGGATATTTTCTACCACCAAGGGCTCCTTTGTTTAACACCTATCTATATTCGAGTGAAGTTATGATTGATTAACATGTCAACTGATGACTCGTATAATAAATGATATGGTAATTTCTCTTTTAATATGTTTATTTGTATTTTTCATATATTTCTTATCTTTACCCTCCCTTTATGTCTTCAAAAATTATTAAAAGCATACCAATTCACTCGGACACTACTAATCTCAACTACAACTCTCAATTTGTGTTTTTAAATTATTAAGTTTGTACTTTTATTCTACTCTCTTCGTCTCAATTTAATTGCCATTTTGACTAAATTTTTTTTTATTTTACAATATCTATTGTTTTATAATCTAATAACATATTAGTGATTATTTTAGCAATATTTACGCTTATTAATTTTCTTTTTTTCCTTCTACTTTACTCATTTGCACTAAAATTCTAAGGACATTTTGGTCTTTTACTCAATAATAAAGAGTAACCAGACGAATTTACAATTGCTCCTCCATCATATCAATGTTTCATTAGATTGTTGGTAAAATATACTTGAGATTTTACACCCTAAAAAAATGTACTTGAGATTGTGTTAGATGATCTTATTTATGAGTCCATTTTACACCCCAAAAATTTTAATTTTATTGAACCCACAACTTATGTTTATTGGAGCCCAACCCAGCCCAGCCCATGAACTATTATCCCTGATCCAGATTAGCTCCTCACTCCATTGAGCAACATTGGCCCAATTTCTACAATTGTCCAAGCTCACATGTACGATGGTACAAGCTCATGCTCCACCAGCAGATCCAATCTGTTCCGTCAAAATATTTAGGTCCATTTCGGTTTTGGTTTTGGGTCCGTTGATATTTGATCCAATAAATTTATCTTTGATTGAAGATGCTCAAGTCGGAGAAAATCAATTATTCCGAGTGTCAATGCAAATATGATTTGGGTTGTTAAGGTTGATGCATTTTATAAGATCTAAACCTACCGCTATACTTGTTGGTAAACTAGTCAGTTCACACTATTAAGTGCACTGATTAAATATACTTCCTCCCTCCTTTGGCTATTCTTTTTATACTTTGTCCATTTTACAATACTAATTGTTTTAAGGTTGAGACGAAATATCAAGAAAAATTAAAATTTATGATAAAATTTGTGTTAAAAGATTAAGTTGCTCCGAAAATTCATTAGAAATGAAGAAAAAGAAGAGAAAAATAATAATTATCAAGGACAAAAATTGGTAAACTAATCATCATGTCATCGGGATTATATTGTAACATATATTCTGAAATAAAAAAATTTAGTTAAAACGATATATATCATGAAATGAAGAGAGTATAATTTATTCCACTTAAAATTAAAAATTGTATCCTTATAAAATATAAATAAGGTATTCAAATCGAAGAAGCACATGTAATATGAAACAGAATAAAAATAAGGATGTCAAGTAAACTCCACTCAATTTTTGATTTATTATAAGTACTCCCTTCATTTCAAAATAAATGTCGTTTTAAGGTTATGTGGGAATATCAAGGAAATATAAAATTCATAACAAATTTTATGTTAAAGATTAAGTTGCCTTTATATTTTATTGGAAATAAAAAAATCAATGAAAAACGAAGATAAACAAAGCAATTAATAAAGACAAAGTTGATAAACTAGTAATTACTATGTCATTGGAATTGTAAAGTAATAAATATTATGAAACGAGAAAAGTTAGTTAAAGTATCATGTATTTTAAAACGGAGGGAGTACATAATATAAATGGAATCTTCTCATAAATCAGTGTAGGATTTTTAATTTTCAAGCTTAACATTAATGATCAAATTAATTACTTTTAGCCATTTACTGCAATACGAATACCCTTATTTTAATCACTTTCTAAACAAAAAAAAAAAAATTTCTTTGTATCATTTCTCAGAAAATGGTTAAACTAGTGCCCTGTTTGGTATGCGAAAGTGAAATGAAATGAAATTAAGGAATGATACCTAAGGGATTAGGTATGAAATTTAAATATTTTCTTCAAGTGTTTGGTAGACAAAAGGAATAGAATCAAGTTCCACGTCTTGTTGTTTGGTTGATAACCATGGAATGAAATAATAATAATAATAATAATAATAATAATAATAATAATAATAATAATAATAATAATAATATAGCAAATAGGCTAATTTTTCTTTTTTTAATAATTATAAACCGATTCCTGAGGATTGATAATTGATCCCCTCCTATTTAGGGATTCAAATTCCTTGTTTTGAGGGAACTTGAAACCCGTAAATTTCAAATTTCACCTCCAAAATATTCAATCAAACAACTGAAAAGGAACTTGAAATCGGAGGAATCAAGTGCCATTTCACATTTGCCCAAGGTGGATATGAAAAAGAAATTCTTTATTTTCCATCATCAAATTTTATTTTAACATTTCCTTAGTAATGTAATTGATCTCCTCTCCCCAGACTTCCCACCTCTTTTCATGTTTCTTCCCCGCCCCCTCTCCACAAATACACAAACTACAATCTCCCTATTTAGCAATCAATTATTTGTTATTCGAATATAATTCAAGTGTCTTCACAAGAAACTATTTTTAAAAATAGGGTTAAATTAATAGTTTCTCAAAAAGATGCGACATAAAATTATTTTTAAAAAATTAATCACAAGAAATTATTAAAATTAGCTTTTCTAAAACGAATTTTAAAGGTAAAAACTATTATAAAATGTTAACTTATTATCAAATATCTTAAATAATTTTTTTTGATTAATTGAAAAAGTCAAAACCTCTCTCAGAAAGTAAAAATCATTGAAAAACCATTTGCCAAACATGGACACGCCTTCATTCAAGTGTCTGCGTATAGCGCCCCGGACTAAATATCTATGAATTTGCAGACAACGAGGAAGCGAAGAATATCTTGTATACGGTTGCCGGAGTTGAAGCCCACCCACCCCTCATTATCTCAGATTTAGTTTCTCATTCTAGTAGTGTCTTCAAACCCCTCACTTCAGATATGGATTTTTCATTCTATCTCCCCTACGCCTATCTTTTTCCTCCATTTCTCTGAGGATCTTTATCATCTCTGCCTTAGTTTTGCGGCTTAGGATTGACTCTTTTCGACATCAAACCCGGCCCAACCCACCCGGGGGGTGTCTTTGGGTACGCCCAAAAGTTAACAAACTAGGTCTCTCAATAATTATGAAACCAATTTTAGTGCAAATTTTTAAATACTCATGGGAGTATATATTCTTAGGTGACACATTTCCTTAGACCTATAAAATTTCTTCTATTTTTTTATTCATCTAATTACTCGTTGACATATAACGAGAATAAGATACTTCCGAATACATATAAGACGCTTTGCAATTTTAGTGCATTATTATAACTTTACCTATAAACCCAATGATATTATTGCAACTTCACCGACATATGACATCAGATGACATTAATATGCACATCTACCTACGTAGTTCTAGGCCTACGATATAATTTACCTGTCCAAGAATTTACCAAAAACTGTACTTAATAGTTTGATTTAGTCTCTTTGAAAAACTGAACCAAATCATAACGTGCACACTACAGTTAAATTTGTCCTTGTTAGTTATAATGTTTCATAATTATACTTTAGTTCATATACAATACCAACTTTAATAGTCCTTCCCTATTATAGGCAAATTTTGCGTAAATGTGTTGATATTGAAATTTTTAACGTGTTTAAATACAGTATTAATGGTCCTTCCCTAAACACTCCTCAAAGCCGTAATTCAATTTTTTTAATTTGCTGTATTTTGACCTATATTTTTGAATATTTAACATGTTGTAGAGGGAGAGGATTGGCCGGCGGATTACGTTCCTTCCCCTAAAAGCAAAATAAACCCAACAAAAAACGAAGACTTTGTTTCTTTTACAACTATCCTTTTTGGTGGTTGAATAAGAAATGATCTAGTAGTGTCTAGTGAGTTGTGTGTATATATATATCAGCTACTTCCTCCTGTATACTGTTCTCATACTTGTCTAACAACCCATCTTCTTCTCTCCAAATGGCAATGGGTGGTGCCAATGGAGACTTGGCTGTCACAACCACTGCAGAAGATGTGGTGGTGGCGCTGGTGCCAATGGAAGACCACCGCTTGGCCTTATCAAATCTAGACTTGCTCCTACCCCGAATGGAAGCCAGCATGCTATTCTGCTACAAAAACAATACCAATAATACTGGTACATTTAAAGAAAAAGTGTGTGTGCTAAAGCAAGCCCTGGCTAAAACCTTGGCCTACTTTTACCCTCTTGCAGGTGAATTGGTCACGAACTCGGCGGGTGAACTCGAGTTATTGTGCAATAACCGAGGAGTTGAGTTCATCGAAGCCTTTGCTGATGTTCAACTTGATGAGCTTAACTTCTATAATCTTGATAAGAGTGTCGCAGGCAAATTGGTGCCTACCATTACCTACAAAGGAGGTTTTTTGGCGATTCAGGTAATCATCATCCCTCCTATTTATATTGAAAAGTAGTGTACACAACATGTATCAATCATCTCTCTTGCCTTTTACACCATTTGTTTGTAATATGTTAGATTATGAAACTATTCTTAAGGCTTTATCATCTTTTTGAACTTTGTAGTTGAGATGGTTCTTGAGCCCCACATTGATAGTGTGAAAGGATGTTTTAGAGTATAAAACTATTCTTATACTTTCAATCATCTTTTTAAACTTTTGAGATAATTCTTGTATATGATATTCAACCAACTAGATGTGTGACTATGGACCTAGTGATACCAAACCATTGCAGCATCCCGTGTCTAATAACCTTATTGCAATTCACAATCTACAATGAAAATCATCTATAACAAAAATAAATTAAAAACATCAAAATAAACACTCATCTTCAAAAAGTGATAATAAATATACTATCGACTAACCCCGATCTTGTAATATTCTTCTAACCACTAGCCGCGTTCTTCAACATCATTGCATCTTTCCCGAATGTTGGCAAACTATAATATAATTTCATGGAGCTTGTATCTATTTGTAAAGTTATGCACTATTCGGTCCAAAACTTTTCTCTTTTGCTCAGCTAGCGAGTCATAGATACCATCTCTTTCCCTTTTCGTCTCTGTCTCCACTCTGCTTTGCTTATTTTTCTCTCTCCTTGCGCCGACGTTTGGATTCTGTTCTTCTTCTTGTTGTTGTTATTGGTGGTATTCGGAAAAGTGGAATTTGATCAATGTATGAGATGTTTGCTCAAGCAATGGGTTGAACTTTTGCTTGATCGTATACTAGATTAGGGTAAGCAACGTATTTGGGTATGCTATATGGAATCTTCGGAAGGTATCAAGCTTTTCTTTAGCTAGGGTTTGTCAATTTTGAATGGAAAATCTTTTATGATGAGTAATAATTGTTGTTTTTAATATTTTGTGTTTGTTTGGACATTTGCTTGGATTTTGGATAAAGTCGTGAGTGCAGCGACGATTGTTTTGGTGAGGATTCTAAACAAGAAAACTTATACTTGTTTATAAAGCGGTCGATTGATTATCTTTACCTTTTTATTCGAGAAATTGGAGAAGAAGGGGATCTCTTCATTTGTGACTATTAGATTATTAGTAAGTCGGGTTCTCTCTTTCTTCCCCTCCCTAAAAAATATGTTGTGTTCATACTCTTGGAAATATCTCGGACGAAGTTAGTTTTATTAATTTAATAATGGAGTTTGAATCGATGAGTTTTTGCTACTTTTTTTCTTGAAATATTGTCAAAACTAAGTTTTGAATTTTTTATTACAATTGAGAAGTTGTACATTTGGATCTTATTTATGGTAATTAGTAGAAAATTTGGCTAATTGGCTATCGAGTGGTCAAGATAACTTAGACCATAATTATCTCCTATTCACATTTTTGGTCCAGGTTCGGTTCGATTCAGATCCGGTCGGGGTTTTCACTTGGTCGGATTTTGGACGAAACCGACCTTATTGGGTTCGGTCATCGGTCCCGATTTTTCTATTATTTGGTTTTCGATTCAGTCTGGTCATAGATCAATGAACAATCTTATCTATTTGACATGATATGCTACGATTACAAGGAAGATCATCATAATAAAACTCTAAGAAATTTTATTGTAGTTTCATCCCCAAATCAAATTAAATTCCGACCATCTTCCACAATCAACAACCTTTAAATCTAAAAAGCACAACAAGGGGAGACAAAAACTCATACTAAGGTGAAAATCCAAAACCCACACTAAAGAAGTGAAACCTAACTCTCACGTTTGAAATGGAGAGAATTTATTAATAATAAATCTCACGAACAATTATCGCTGATGGTAGCCCCTTATGAGCAAAGATGGATATTGAGGTTGATCACCAACATTTATGGCTGGTGGTAGCCCTTTATAAAAGAAGATAGAAAATTTACTCACACTTAACACTCGTGCGACGCTAGTAAACTACACTTGAAAACCTTCTTTAGCTTGTTAGTAAGCTTTAGAGGATGCTTGTCTTAAGTTTGGGAGAAGCTAATTAAGTAAGAGAGAGGGTTTGAGAGAATGCTTGTATATTGCTTGGAAGCTTTTGTGGTTGCTCTTGGATGCCTTACAAATGAACCCCTTTGGGGATTTATATAGGCTCCCACCTCCTCAACAGACGATAGAGATTGATTTGATCCTACAGTCTAGATTTATTCTCTAGAATCCTCTATATAAATATCCATGTTTCGATACAAGTGTGGAACATTATAGAACATTGTGGAACCTTATGAAACAGACTAAGAAAATTCTAGTAAATTCTGGGTTGTTCGGAGTGTTCCATGGCATCCTCCCCACAAAAGCCGACGGTGTCCTCGTCGCCTTCTTATCCTCGAATGCTTGCTTAGCGTTAAGGAGACTTAAGGAACCGAGATTCTTTTCCTCCTAGTGCCTCTCGTCTCTCATGAACAGAGCATCTAGTTTGCTTCGATTCGGATACTCGAAGAATCGATAAGTCCGTCACAAAGAAAGTAAGATATCTTCCTCGTAAAAGGCGCATCCTCCCTAGATTTCCCCTTTTCTTTTAGACGTACAACTTGTTTTTCTTGGGAGACTTGTGCCGTTCTCCCTACCTTCATTATTTCCATTTGACTCCTTGTCTTGTCCTTCGGAGGGCTTGCCTCCGCTATATGAGGGAACGTCCCTTCCCCTTGTTCCCCCTTCCCTCTCCGATGGTTTCCCTCATTTAAGATGTTCTACAATACTTGTCTTTACTGTAAACGAGGTTGACCTACTTGTCTCAATAAAGTTGTAACTTACTTCGAATAGCCGCTCTAACACCATTTCTCATAGCTGTCGCATCGGCCACCGGAACCGAAGCATGGCCCGAAACGATGAACCCGCTTGTAGGAATCGCCCATCCCAATCTCCGATAACAAACCCGACTGCCGCCCCGAAGAAGATTTGGACCCGTCGAAGTTGATCTTGACGAAACCCCCGGAGGTTTATGCCACCGAACAAAATGGGGGAATTACTCGGAGCTAGACGATGAAGTGGAGGAAGCCTCGGTGAGCAAAAGCATCCAATCTTTTCCTTGCATGCCACTCCGCCCGGGACGCTTTGGCACGAATACACGTGGCCGTAGTGTTGAAGGTTCCGTTTCTAAACACAACTTCATTTCCGCTCTTCCGGATAATCCATAGTAAATGAGCAAGGCGGATCAGCTGATTGGGCTTCTTCAAATCTCTAATGAGTTGGATAACATGGTTGAGTGAGTTAATATGACGTCGGCTAAGGTCTACCTCAAGCCACTTCGAAGAAAGGTAGTTTTCTAAGTATCGCGAACATGGACGCACCTGGGAGAAAAGGTGGTCGGTGGACTCATAGTTATCAAGGCATAGAGGACGGTGAGTCCGAATGTTCAACCCCCGATCCCTAAATTTTCCCTGGTTGGTAGAGCGTTGTGCCCTATTGGCCATAAAAAGATATTTAATTTCGGCGTCATATCAAGATTCCGAGATCCAGGCAAAATCCCAGCTCGGACGGTTGGGGCCAATATCATGTGCATTCCACGTGGCGGATTTAGTAGTAAAAATACCACTTGCTAGATAGTCCCCAACAAATAGAATCCTCCATATCGTGAGAGGGAAAGGGAATAGACAAAATCTTCTAGCGAGATGTCACTCGGGTAGCATAGATTGTAGAAGGTCTAAATTCCAATCCTTATTCTGCGTGATACAAGCCTTAACTGGAGTCGATAAGGGAATACGGAAGGAGTCTGTCATAAAACTCCTTCGAGCGAGATATCACCACACCAAGTATCCAACCAAAATTTTGCTCTGTAGCCATTTCCAATTTTCCAACGGAGGCCGGACTTAAAAGGTTTCTCTCTTTGAGGAGGCACTTCCAAGCCCAAGAATCCGAAACTTTAGCTTTTCTTGCCAAAAGGTCCTCCGTGAGAGGATATTTGGCTCGCATGATCTTGCCCCAAAAGTTACTTCCATCGTACAAGTATTTCCATAGTAGTTGTAGAGGAAGGCGTGGTTAATAGCGCTTGTTTTTCCGATACCCAGCCCGCCAAACTTCTTGGGCGCACAAATTTTATCCCAAGCCACCATAGGCGAGTCCCTTATTCATCCCGGAACTATTCCAAAAAAATCTCTATTAATCTTGTCCAATGCATTGGTTGTACTAGTTGGGAGTTTAAAACTTTACATAGTGTAGGATGGAAGCGCCTCCGAGGTTCGATCGTATAAGAATCACTCGACCTGCTTTGGATATCGAGTTGGCTTTCCAATTCTGTAATTTAGTGTACGCCCTTTTAAGAAAATCGTCGAATAAGGATCGAGTCGGTCTCCCTTGAAGACTCGGGCATCCTAGGTATTTACCCGGAGAATCCGAATGGGATATGTTGAATATTGAGGAGACCAATCTTCCGGTGATCTGCAGAGGAGTTCTTCGAAAAAGTCAAAGAAGATTTATGAAAATTGATAAGTTGACTCGATTGATGACAGAATTCATTCGAGTATATTATGAACCTTCGAGCACGTTTCATAACTCCCTTTAAAAATAGGAGACTCGTCATCGGCAAAGAAGAGGCAGGGGACTTTATCAGCTCGTGGACAGATTTTGATACCCATTCCCGATTTCGGTTCTTGAGACAAGTTATGGAGTCCGACTGCGAGGACATCCATGCGAGAGGATAAACAGGTATGGAGATAGAGGGTCGCCTTGTCGGAGCCCTCCGGAAGGCCGCAGAAACCCACAAGTTTCTTCATTGACAATAATGGAATACGTAAGCTGTAGAGATACATTCCCTTATCCAATTAATCCGGATAGAGTGAAACCCAAGTTCCTTTAGACAGGCCAGGACAAAGTCCCATTTGACACGATCGTAGGCTTTTTCCATGTCCAGACTTGAGACCAACATAAGCCTCGCTTACCTTTAATATTACCTAATTTGTTCACGATTTCATGTGTAAGTAATATGTTGTCATGGATATCCCGACCGGGTACAAAGGCACTCGATAGGGACTCACGATTCTTTGAAGAATTGGTCTCGACCTATTAACCAGAACTTTGGAAATAATCTTATAGAGGTCGTTGCAGAGACCGATCGGTCTAAAATAAGCGAGTGGAAGTAGGATCGACAACTTTTGGTAGCAACGCAATGAGAGTGTGATTCACCTCTTTAAGTAATTTTCCATATCGGAAAAAATCCATAATGCGAGGACAACACATCATTTCCAATAATATCCCAGTGGTGTTGAAAAAGCCCACCCCAAACCTATTCGGGCCGGGGCTTTAGCAGGGTTCATCCGGAAATCCCTGTTTTTATTTCCTCCGGAGTAATCGGCATAATAAGTCGAGTATTCTCCTCATTAGTGATCATGCCGGACACCATAATTTTTAAGGGATCGCTGTTACCTCTATGTTGAGTCTGTGAACCTCCGGGAGAAATCCTCTACAAACTTTGTTTGAATATCCTTTACGTCCTCGGTCCATATCCCCGAATCGTCCTGTAATATGAGAATCCTTCTCTTGTGCTTCTTAATAATGCAACATCCGTGGAAAAATTTGAAATTCCTATCCCCATGGGTAAGCCATTCTTTCGAAAGAACTTCCCTAGTATTTTTGGTTAAAAAGGAGAAGCTTCTCCCTTTGTCCGATAAGCCTGGTGTGCCAATGCATTAATCTTAAATAGCGGGGATTGTCCGTAAGTCTCTCTTCGACTTTCATCAAAAGAGTTGAATTCTTGTCAACTTTCTATGAAAAGTTGCCACATGTGCTAGCAGCCCAAATCTTGAGCTTTTCCTTGACATTCTTAAGCTTTCGTACGAGTTTAAACGTTGGGGGGTGGTTTTCCATTGTCTGTTTGATGATCTTAGACACCTCTTGATAGAGGGACCAATTATTTTGGTATTTGAATTTACGACGACTACAACGTCTGTTCATTGGGAGTCGTTCAATGGTCCGAACATGAGAACGGCCCATGGGACACAATGCTATCCGGGTAGAGATGATTCCGGTCATTACGAGCAATAGCTCTATCAAGCCTTTCATAAATAAGATGGCCTCTAATAAACTTTTTCCATGTAAAAATTCTACCGTAGCAGGAAGACGTTCCCCTCGATATCGGCAAGGAATGACCGCATTCTTTGAACATTACCAAGGGAAAGTTTGTTACCTCCTAATTTTTCATTAAGACACTCCATTTCATTGAAATCTCCAATAACACACCACGGGAGGTTCATGAGACAGTTGAGATCCGAGAGGTGGTTCCAAAATGACGGTTTGTCAAGTGCTTGCATTTGGACCGTAAATACCGACACAATGCATTCCTTGTTAAATACTTTATCCACTACATGGAGATGAATGGAACATTGTTCTTTCGGAATGATTGTTCGCTGTTATATTGTGGTTGTTCCAAAGAACCCAAATACCCCCACTATGGTTTTGGGGAAGAACAAAATTGAAATGATCAAATCCTAAGGATGGTCGAATTTTTATGGAACTTTCGGTGTTGGTTAGAGATTCGAAATAAATAAAATGTCCGGTCTTAAGTTGCGATTCAAAAACATAATCTCTTGTTTCACTTTTTTTATTTTTTTATTTTTAAGGAACGGTTCAATAATTTATCAAGCATTTTCTAATTACATATTATATTCAGTCATTTTATAATTATTTAATGCAAGACAATCTCCTTTAAATTTTAGACATTATTAAAATATAATGAGAGAGTAAAGATATGGATTCATAAAATTAACTGAGTACAAACCCTATTTATATTTCCTGTAGTCATTCTAAATTCCTTGTCGATTTGTCTTCCTTACCAGGCCAAACATTATAATTTACTGCCCATTATTATTTTTAGGACCAAAAATATAATTTAAAAAAAAAACAAACAAAGCAGAACGTGGCTGCTTACCCTTTATCAGTGACAGTGGCATCAGTGCCGGTGTTTTTGTTCTTATAATTTTTTTTTTTTTTTTGGTGGCTGATTAAAGAGCACTGTAGCAGTGTTTGAATTGGGAAAAATTAAATAGAATTTGGTAAAATACACGACCAAGAAAAAAAAAAAAAGAAAAAGAAAGTGTCGGCGCGATTTTAGAAGGCAGCGTTGCCAGAAATTCCACACCGACACAAAGGACAAATGGTCATGAATGAGCTAGCAATTCATCACACTACCTCCCAACCAACTTTATTCATAGTATGTTAATACCGATGAAAAAAATTATACTTTATTTATTTTAAAATATTTATTATTTTAAGGTTATAAAGTATTATTAAAAAAATATTAAATTTATGATAAAATTTATACTAAAAGATCAAATCGTTAATTAAAAATAAAAAAATTAATGAAAATAAAAGAGAAATAACACAATTAATAAGGATAATTTTACTAGCTATTATTTCAAACATTTTCATCACAAATCCTTCAATATTAATAGATTTTTCTAAAGAAAATTCACAAATAATGAAAGAATGGCTCGTACTTTATAGTGACATTTAATAGGTTTATAGAGTTGTAAGTATAATTGATAAGTTAGCTTTTATTGTTTGAAAGTGATTTTTTATTTTTTGGAGGATAGAGTAATGTAAATAATATACTTTATTTTTTGGAGGCGAAGAGTCGAGGGGTTCCTTAGGGTTGGGAAGGGGCACATCAGAGCATCTCTCTCTAGATGGGCTCTCTCTCTCTAGAGTTTCATTCCCTCTCAGTTATTTAATATTTTTAATTAGAAAATATAACCATTATACTTTTTCATAAACTAAAAATAAAATTCAAGGAAATTTGTTGAATTTATTTTATAATTGACAGGAAAAAAATACTTGGTGTTCTTATGAGATACTTTTCCATAATTAGAAAATATAATTATTATACTTTTTCATAAACTAAAAATAAAAAATACTTTTCCATAATCGAACCATTGAAGCCCTACTTATACTTCTAATGGAATTTGAACCAACACTTTCTTATAGAAAGATGGATCTCCACCCAATACCATACAAAATTGTCATTATAGATAGATTCAAGTGAGTTGATTTTCATATTCGAATTTTATAAATGGAGAAAATTTATAATGAAAGAAGACGATCTATCTCTTATTGACCACTTATAGCTCGAGTGCAATAACACGGATAATTAAAAACAAAAATGGTCATATATAATTTTAGCTATTTCTATCCAAGCTACAGTAAAAAAAATATGCATGCGTTATTGTTCATACATACATATGGATACGATGCACACTACACATGTAACAACTATAAGAAAAGGTTAAATGTGTTGTCACATAACATTAGTACATTTATTAATTAGTGGCAGACATAAAAATTTAAAATAAGGGTGTCCAATGTCTTTTGACTAAATTTAAGGATGTCTAATTATTTATAATTTAAATTTTTTACTCCAAATAAACTATTTAAAATTTTTTTTGGCCACTCTTGGCCTTAAAAGGCTTCGCCATTATTATTGATATCAGCTACTTCAACTGATAAAATTTTTAAAAGTTATTGTAAGGATATGGGTCCAACTCCATCTACATGCCCATGCCTCCTTTTACAAAAAAGAAAAGAAGAAAATATTTTTGCTTTTAAAAAACTTCGAGGACATAAGGGGAGCTGAGGTGTTGTCTGAATAATTTATAGCTAGTGGATGATATTCATAGTTAGACCTCTCAATTCGGGTGGGTCGGTTAAATATGGGTTGGGTATATTTGGATTCGGGTAAAATACGGGTCGTGTGTATTTTGAGTTCGAATATAACACCGGCGATCGTATATTAGGTTATACGGGTTTTGGGTCGACCCAATGAGTTGAGATTGCCTTTTTTATTAGTTATTTTTTTTATAAATATAAAAATCCTACAAAAAAGCCCATAATTCTACAAAAAAAAGTATAGTATTTGCATTTTCTAAAAAGGATGTTGAAAAAATTTAAAATTTTCATCATAGTATTTGTGTGAGGATTACATTGAGTCGAACAACTTGATTGATTTACCCATTTAAACAACACCAATAAAATGTTAGGTCAATAATGGGTTGGATAATAATGAGTTTCTATTAAGGACTCGTTTAAGGTTCCAATGTTTATTTTTACTCTTCTATTATACTAATTTACATATTACACTTTTTAAAATTTATTAGCAATAGTAATAAATATTAATATTATAAGGATGTTTTGCATGTATATCTACTCCGTTTTAAAATAGATTGAGAAAGAGTCAACCTGGTTGACTAACCGACTAATTTTATTCACTAGGAAAATTTTGACTTCGTCTTAACACAATTTAGTGCCCACCCTAGCACTATGAGTCAAGCACGACTAGAACAATTTCAAATAAATGAGAATTAGAGATTTACGCTAAATTAAAATTATTATTTTTAATTATAACATTAATTTTTTATAATAATATTATTTTTATAAAAAAATATATTATTTAAGATATGACTGGGCATATGCAATTCACCCAAAATACATCAATATAACTTGTGCATTTTTAATATTTTTATTATATTATACCAATTGAATCCATACATATTTTGTTGAAATTTTACTATGTATAGTTTTTATATATAATTTTTTATGAGAAATAAGTTGAGAAAACAAATAGTATTAGTGTTTGTTTGTAAATTATTGCGATAGTTATGCAACGTCTCTCTAAATAACGTTGTGATATTATAAATAATGATTACAAAAAATTTGATAAAGTGGAAGAAAAGTCATATAATAGACATAAAACATTCAATCAACAAGTCATAAAGGTAAAATTATTGTTTTTATTACCTTGACCCAACGGGTCGAACATGTTCGGGCCAAATTTGACTAACTAATTTGCGGGTTTTTGAATTCGGTTTTTTCCCTAGGTTTTGGTCAAGAAAATTTTGTTCAAAATCCAAAATTTTCAGACGGTTTCGGATAGGGTCAATTTTTACTAAGTCTAATCACAGTCGTGTTTTGTTAGGTTTTGTATTAGTGAATCTAACAGAAAATATTTTCTGTCCATCTAGTTCGATCTTAAGCTATGAATTGAGTACATCCAAAAATAAATAAATAAACAAATCTAATATCAGACTTTTAGCCTTGACTCCTAAGTAATTATGTTAATTATTCTCGAACCTGTTATATATCCTGTTATGAGAATTTTTATTTATTTATTTTTTCTGAAGTAAGTATCGTAAAATCGATCTCTATATATAAACTTACAAAAATAAGACCGCCTATATCTAAATTTCCTCATATACTCGTGGTACAGAGGAGTTGTTAATTGTCCTCTCGATCGTACAAGAAATCACTAATATATAAATACAGTTTTGGTGCTTTTCTTATTGACATTCTTGATTTGGGGGCATGAGTAGGTAACAGAATTAAAATGCGGGGCAACGGTGATATCATGTACAGTTGATCATCAAGTCACAGATGCATACTCTCAGAACAAGTTTTTGGTTCTATGGGCGGAGATTGCTTCATCTAAGCCCATTTCGTTCTCTCCAAATTTCGAAAGATCTCTTCTTAACCATAGAGATCAACTCAAGTATGATCCTTTGCTTGATGATATGTACATCCCCATCTCATCATTGGCAGCGAGACCTCAAGAAGATGATAAAAATGCACAAACTTTGGACCCAATGGTCAGTCGTACATATTATATCTCAGCCGAGCAAATTAGTCACCTTCAGTCCCTGGCCAGTGATGGTGCAACCAATGGCTATAGCAAGAGGACTAAACTTCAAAGTTTTTGTGCCTTCCTTTGGAAAATGGTGGCTTCACATGCTTGCCAAAGTGGAACTCAAAATCAGGAAAAGATAGGCAAGATGGGCATTGTGGTGGATGGTAAGTATATATGCTGATATTCTTATTGTCTTTTTTCTGTAATTGAGGTAAAGATATATAAGCATACGAAAAATAAAAGAATGAATAACGACCAACTTTACTTTAGAAAAGTCATCCACAACAATGAACGGAAAAAACCTGCCACTAAAAAGAATCGACAAATCGACAAGTAAATTCAAAATAGATGCATCGATCCCATCTGAGGGGGAATTGTTGCTTATACTTTGCATTTTGTTTTCCTTACTGTTTACAGGGAGAACATGGTTAAGTGAAGGGGAAAGCGAAGAGAAAAGAGCAGCTTTGGCTTCTTACTTTGGCAATGTAGTTTCCATACCGTTTGGGCAACAAAAATGTGGGGATTTAAATGAGATGCCACTCAGTTGGGTGGTCGACAAGATACAAAACTTCCTCGAACCAGCTGTAAAGAAGGAGCACTTCTTGGACCTAATTGATTGGGTTGAGGCCCATGGTCGCCAACCTGCCATCGCCCAAGCTTCCTGGGTCAAAGATGAAGATGAGCCAGCCTTTGTGGTCTCGTCTGGGCTGCGATCCCCTGCATCGGTTTTGGATTTCGGGTGGGGCAAACCAGCGTTCGCGTCAGTCCATTTTCCTTGGGGTGGTAAATCTGGGTATCTCATGACCATGCCAACCCCGTCTAAAAATGGGGATTGGGTGGTCTACATGTATTTTCGTCAAAGTCAGCTCAATTTTATTGAAGCAAAAGCGCCTAAAGTGTTTCAACCTTTTCCATTATTATCAGACAAAAAATGGGTTTCAACCTTGTTTCATGGAGTTAGTAAGTTATAAGTACATGGTTATAATGTTTAAATCCTAATTATAAAGTAAAGATTGGAAGTAATATCATTATGTATACCCTTATACTATTTGATCACTCGAATTTATGTTGTAAAATAATTATTTTAAGAAAAAGAAAAACTTTATAAAAGCTAGTTGCAAGCATTGTATTTCAATTGATGTCTTTAAAAATTCTGTTCTGTATACCGAGCCAAATACATACTCTTATTGTGAGCGATACGTATATGTAACTTTATATTATTTTTAAAGTTAAAAAGTGAGTGGCACCTAAATATTTTTGCCTTTGCGAATGAATAAATTATCTATACATTTAACTCTTATGTGGGACTTAATTGTATGTTTAACATGTTATTAATTATTTTATGTTATATATGAGAACTTTTGTACTAAAAATTTAATTTAATAGTTAAAGGTTTCAACATAAGTTATAGCTCTTACCCCACTCCTTCATGTAAATATCCTTTTACTTTTTTTAATTGTTTTTTCAAAATATACCTTCATGCCCGTGAAATAATTTCTAAAATAATGATAAGTTCATACCTAAAAAATAATTTTCAACACCTTGAATTCGCTTCTTTATTTTATTTACTATTTATATAAGTATATCTAACGTAATAAGACAGAGAGAAGTCATCTAATAAAAAAATGAGAGAGAGAGAGAGAGCCATGTGTGGATAAAAACGATTTTTTTTTTTTTTGCTCAAATTGATATTAAGTGAGAGTACTCGGCAACCTTGAGGTACAATAAAGTAAAAAACACTTGATATTTCACCACATTATTTTGTCTTGAAAATTTGGCACAATAGTTATGTTGGAATAAGTCATTTTTTCAATTAAAAAAGGATTATTGGATATTTTTTAATATTTCATACTTTAATAAGCTTTCCTAATTGTAGAGTGCCTAAGAGTGGGCTCCCAACAATGAAGGTACACCTTTTATAATATAAATAGTTATTTTAATTCCTCTAAGCCACACTTAGAGTGCTATAAGAAGCTTACAATTTATAGTTTCTTAAAGATTCTCACAACTATCTTACAATTATTTATAACTTCTTACGGCTTATTATACCTTTTATAACTCTTGAAAACTACTTAAAGCGGGATAGTGTGAAATTTAAAAATTTTTAGATGATACTGTTTATCCTTGTATTATTATAACACCATAGATATGATGTATAACAAATTTAAATCACTCTTTCACATGATGATAATGAATCACGAAATTTTGTCTCTTGTTGGGCGGTGTCCCAAAATTTTATGTTCAAGCCTAATTGATGCTCTCAAGTTGAAGCCTAAATTAGTCGAGTCGATGTTGGTGGTCGGTTGTTCAATTCTGTTATTTGATCCAAATAATAGGTTATTTATATCCTTATTTACTTAGTTTTTGGCTCGTAAAATAATATTATTTTAGAATTTATATTTGTTTTATTTACTTTTTTAGGTAATAAATCGAACACGGCAAGTTGCGAATAATCGATACAAAAAAATGAAAATTTGACAATTCGAACCCTTTCAAATGTGCAAAATCAAGTCATGCCAGATTATAAATCATCTGCTAACCTTTGTAGAGTTCAAGTACCCGACCCAATTGCCATAACCAGATACTTCATGTTTCTAGGATTGGGAGAATTTGCCAAAACCCTACCACTAATTAATAGCAAAGTCAACTCTTGCTAGTTTATGTACGCAAATTCTTAAATGTTTATGGGAACATATACTTTCGGGAGAGAGAGAAAGATTAGGTTCACAAAATCCCTCCATATATTCTCATTTATCTAACCGTCTATACACGTATGACGAGGAGCGAGATACTCTAGGTACATATAAGACATTCTGATTCACAGATGCCTACGTTGGTGTAATTTCAATGCTTAATTAATTTGGGCTTTGTATTCAAGTGCCCAAATCTCCATTAATTAATTGAAGGGCCCACACAATTGCCTTATTCTGAAGATTTCCTGAAGCATATTAAATTAAGGACAAAAGAAGTCTACTCCACTTGTAATTTGGAAAGGCAATTTGGTGGAGCGGACTACTATTTAGAAATCAGTTGGCATTAGGAAATTAAAGGGGGCATCTAGCAACATTATAAATAGGGGATTATAGGCGGCAATTGGAGGGAGAGCCGTAGCTTGAAGGCTTAGGTTAGATTTAGGTTTAATATTAGTTTTAGTTTTAGTTTAGTTAGTTCTTTCTCTCTTGTGAATTTTAGATTCAATCAATTTAGATTCAATTATTGTTTTAATTTTAATTATTGGTTCACTCGCGGACAGTTTTTAAATTCGGTTCAATTCGTTCCGGATAACTTCTTTCCTTTTGTATCTCCTTTCTTTTTAATTTGTTTAATTTACTTTAGAGGTTCGATTTTTATTATTCTTTGATGTTATTAGTAGTTATATTATTTGTTTAATTTCATGTTTAATTCTAATTTGTTGGTTTATATTATTTGAATCGATCTTTATTGGTTTAGTTTTTAGATTAACCGTGTTTCATGTTAATTTGTTGTTAGTTTGAGTCACTTTGATTGTGAATAGCCTCTTTGGTGGATAATTAATTTTTTTATGAGCCTTAATTCACCTAGTTTATGCTAGTATTTTGCGATTGTTTCTCTTACCCATCGCATATTCGATGAAATGCTTGAAAGGGGTATTCATCTTGATTTTTGGGTGGTTGATTTATCATTGAAAGGTGGAGCCAATTTGCTTGGCATGTGTATAGGTTGTGATTATGGGAGAACGAAGTGGGGTGAGTGAATCACCCGGGTGGGAGCCCTTGGGGGTGACCCATGATTATCCTAGCTAGATGGTAAATATCATCAAAGAGAATGCTATTGTGAGAAAAGTATGTTGCGAGATTTTGACATCTCGGGTTTGGAAAGTCTCGGGGTTTGAGATCATTCTTGTACTTTCTCATAATAGTGGATTTGTTTACATTCGTGCAGCCCGGCTTTTCCCAAGTTGGGTTTTCCATGTTAAATCCTAGTCTCATTCCTATTTTCTAAATCACTTCGCATTATTTGCTCTTAATTTCATATTCAAATTGAAGTTTTAAGTGGGGATTATTTCCTAATAAGTGCTATTAGAGCCTGGGTTCTTCGATAACATCCGTCACCAAGTTTGATATCGAGTAGTTTAATGGCTAGATGAATGACCTTTCGGGGAGGCATTGGTGGAGACAAGTTCGAGTATTTTGGTCCAAGGTAGAGATTTTTGGGTGATATCTTAAAATCTTATGTTCAAGCCTAGTTGATGCTCTCAAGTTGAAGCCCAAATTGGTCGGCCCATGTCTATAGTGAGTCCTCGGATATATTTGCCTTTAAAGTGTTCGAGAAATTCAGTTTTGCCCCCAATTGTTTTTCCGTTTAATCATGCCATTAATGAAGTAAAACCATCCAAAATTTACCCTTGGGCCCCACAAAAAGTGGTTTTAGCCAATTTTTAAGTATTTTTTAATTTTTTAGGCGGTTTTCATTTTGGGCATTAGGCACGTTAAAAAAAAAAAAAAAAATTTAAAAATATTTTTGTATTCCCTCGAATGACTTTATTTCCTATCAAACTATTCACTCCTATCAAGTCACTCATCATTATCTCCCTCCCTCTCGCTCCCTCTTTCTCTTTCCCTCTGTTCTCCATTGAAACCTTAAATTTGAAGCAACAATCGTGAAGAAGAAGAAGAAGAAGAAGGGGTAGTCATCTGCAAAAATGACAACACCGAAGAAGAGTAGGCTTCGAGGCTTCTTCAATTCCGCTAATCTTCAGGTATTCTCCTTACCAAGAATGGTGAAATGTGGGTTTTGATTTCGAAAAATATAATAAACAGAGAAATTGAATGTAGATTGTTGGAATTGGTTTATTTTTTTAAAGCATGCAGTAAAAGCTTTATATTTATTCAAAATTAAGCGGTTGTTGTGTCAATGTGGGATTTCTCTCTCTGTTTTTTGGTGAAAGCACCGATATTTTTTTTGAATAAAGATTAGGTTTTTGTAATGAATTATTTGTTGATGTATTATAATTTCGTATAATTTGTATCCGGATGTTTGTAAAGGTTGGTGTGGTTATAAATCATGGTGGGGAATTTGAGTAAGGGTCATTCTTAGTATATCACGAGAGGGCAATGCTATGTATATCCACATGTAGACCCCGATTATCCGAGTGTGGATGACATAAAGGAAATGGTTATGAAGTTAGGGTACTCGGAGGAGAGAATTAGAATTGTGTATTACTGCAATCTAGATAAACCTTTCGAAGAGAGTCTTTGAAGACTCAAACTTTACACCTCACTTTTCCGAGTTCTATCAAGGGAATCGGGTATAAGATTTTCTCACTTATAAAGTTTTGATTCCAAGTCATTCCCTGTGCCTTAGAAACTTTTCTGAGTGATATAGTATTTTCTCTAAGTGTTATAGAATTATTTCATGTATTTATGCATGACTCTATGTGACTCGGAAAGCATATTTGCACTCACTATGTTACACTCGGTTCCGAGTCACTCATCACTTATAATTATCGCATGTTCAAATGCTAGTATTCGTATAACCTTACTCAGGATCGACTTCATATTACAAGTCTTATTCTGTAAGAGTCGGCGCTTCTAGTTTGAATCATGCTTAGTCTAGATCAAGTTTGTTCTCTTTGATATTCTTTATTTGACTTGATTCTCTTTTAGATCGACTCGGATGGAATTTTGAGTATCATGAATATTAGACTCGGAAAATTCCATTCCTTTTCTAACCCGGATAATTAGTCACTTAATTATCTTAATTATATTATTATCTCGTGTCTAATCTTGGACCAAAGTATTTTATACTTTGAGAACCAAATTGATTTACTTTTGTAGGTGATTCAAACGAGGCTATCATAAATTTGAATTACAAAAGTAACCAGGTTTCAAAACGTCAAATCACCAGCGAGACAAGGCTTTTTCCACCTTCGACCTAGCCCCGGACAATCGTGTCGGGGTTGTCCGTTTCCGAAATGGAAATTGGCAATACTAAGCTCAACGGTGGTTTCCACCTTACTTTTGAAGACACCGCCGGTGGTTTTAGGCACTTCCAAGGGAGTCAAGAGCCGTTGTCTAACGTTCATATTTCAACGGATATTTTACGAATGACTCAAAAATCCTTCACAACGGTCATAAAGGGACTTTCAGTCGGAAGATGGACACAACGGCTAAGCTGCTTGGTTATCTATAAATAGAAGTCAACTCTCAAGACCCGAAGATTGCTGAACCAATTGTAAAAATACATACTTGATCAAAAGTCATTGTATTCATTCTCGGTCTTCTACTTACAACTCTAATTTTGTATTTCATTATATTCCGAGTTGTAAGGTCTTGTATTCAGTTACAAACTCTTTTCTTACTCTCCAAGTAAGGTCTCTTGACTGAGCTGTAAAGGTTAACTCAGCTCGGTTGTCCCTAGTTGTAAGGGGTATCTCGGTTAAGAAGTACTAGATCGGAATAGGGATTTTCCGAGTCTAGGAAAAACTTATAAGGAGTTGTCTAAGAGAGCAACTCTGGTTGAGTCGATCCTACTGTATTTTGTGGATTCAAAATAGTGGATTTGACTTCGTGCTTGGATTGGCACGGTCCGTGGTTTTCTGCCCGAGGAGGGTTTCCACGTACTTTCTATGTTACCGGTTTTACGAGTTCATTCTAGACTCGGATTGTTCATTTGTTCAGTCTATTCTCGCTTCTATATTCTTTACTGATTTCGAGTCGGGTCTTTTCCGAGTTCATCCGTGACTCCAACTCTACTCGGACGAATTTATTGTTTAATCGAAGAAAATTTCAAAATCACCCTATTCACCCCCTCTAGGGTGACTTAGTCTCTCCAAGAGCTAACTTTCAATTGGTATCGAGCCTAGCCTTTCAAAGAAGGATCTAACCATCCAAAGGTCTAAAGATCAAATGGCTCGGAACAACGGAGAGTTCAATGAAGGAAGATCTTCCAGCGAGACCACCAAAGTTCAAAGGATCCAACTTTGTGCACTTGGAAGAAATTCATGGAATGTTTCCTCCTGGATCATGATGAAGATGTCCGGAACATCATACAAGAAGGAAACTACCTTCCCATGATGACCGAAGAAACAAGAATTGTGCCCAAAACAAAGGCTGAGTTCACAGTGATGAAGCTGAAAAGTTCAGAAAGAACTTCAAGGCTATGAACATTCTTATGTGCGCCATC
The DNA here is from genome assembly GCA_021018815.1 of Talinum fruticosum. Taxonomy (NCBI): domain Eukaryota; kingdom Viridiplantae; phylum Streptophyta; class Magnoliopsida; order Caryophyllales; family Talinaceae; genus Talinum; species Talinum fruticosum. The sequence goes on along the minus strand of JAITYX010000004.1, from coordinate 8,534,486 downwards.
AGCTCGGAAGAATACAACCGAGTGTTTGCCTGTGATACAGACCAAAGAAGTGTGGGACACCCTGGTCAACATTTACGAAGGTACAAGCCAGGTCGGACAAGCGAAGATAAGCCAATATCTTCATAAATATGAGCTATTCAAGATGGAGCCGAAGAAAACATCTCTCGGATGTTTATTCGATTTACAGAGATTACCAATAATCTCAAATCTCCGGGTAAAAAGATCTCCTACAAGGAAATGTGCAAAAAGATACTCGAAGCCTACCCAAGAAAAGATGGGGTCCCAAGGTGACAGCTATTGAAGAGGCTCGGAACTTATCTCTACTGAAGCCGGATGAACTCATTGGGAAGCTTCTCACCCATGATATCCACCTAGAGGAGGAGGATGCGAAGTCGGCACCAAAAAGAACATTGCACTCGAAAGCCTCGTAAACCGGAGAAGCCGATCCGAGCTCCTCCGACTCGGAAGATGATCCCATGGCACTTATTGCTAGAGGCTTCAAGAGAATGATGAAGCACAAGAGATGGGATAACAAGCCAAAAGAAGAGTTCTATAAGAAAGACAAGAAGGATAGAAAAGGTAAATACTCTTCTCTTTCAAAGTTATCTTTGACTAAGAACTCTGGATGCTTTGAATGTGGCAGCAAGGAACACATAGTCAAAGATTGTCCAAAGAGAAAACAGGACAGAAAGAAGAAAAAAGGCTATAATGGCTGAAGACTCGGACTTCACTCCGCAAATTTCGAGTTCCATCAAAGGAATCAGGTATAAGACTCTCTCACTTATAGAGTTTTGATTCCAAGGCATTCTCTCGTACCTTAGAAACTTTTCCGAGTGATAGAGTATTTCCTCTAAGTGATATAGCAATGATTTCATGTATTCTTGCTTATCTATGAGTGACTCGGAAAACAGATATGCACTCTCGCTGTCTCACTCGGATATGAGTCAACCAATGCTTAGATTTATCGCATGTTCAAAATGACTAGTATTCGCATAGCCACACTCAAGTCCGATTTCATGTTACAGGTCTTATTCTATTATAGTCGGCGCTTCTAGTCCGAACCATGCTTAGTCTAGATCAAGTTTATTTCACTCGATATTCTTTATTTAACTTGATTCTCGCTTAGACTAACTCGGATGGAATTTCGAGTTTCATGGATATTAGACTCGAAAATTCCATTCCTTTTCCGACTCGGATAATTAGTCACTTAATTATCTTAATTATATTATTATCTCGTGTCTAATCTTGGACCAAAGTATTTTATACTTTGAGAACCCAATTGATTTACTTTTGTAGGTTATTCAAACGAGGCTACACCTTTTGAAAATACAAAAGTAACCGGCTTCAAAAACGTCAAATCACCAAGCAGACAAGGCTTTTTCCACCTCCGACCTAGCCCTAGAAGATTGCGTCAGGACTGTCTGCATTTCTAAACTGGAAATCTGCAACGCCAAGCTAACCGGTAGTTTCCACCTTATCTTTTAAGATACCACCAGGTGGTTTTGGGAATTCCAAAGCGGTCAAGAACCGTCGTTCAACGTTTATATCTCAACGGATACTTTACGAGTGACTCGGAAAGTCCTTAACAATGGTCATAAAGGACTCTCTGTCGAAGATGGACTCAACGGCTATGCTGCTCGGTCATCTATAAATAGAAGCCATCTCTCAAGACTTGAAGATTGCCGAACATATTGTTAATACATATACTTGAGCAAAAGTCATTGTATTCATTCTCAATCTTCTACTTACAACTCCCACTCGTAATTCATTATAATCTGAGTTGTAAGGTCTTGTACTCGATTACAAACACTCTCTTCTTACTCTCTAAGTAAGGTCCCTTGATCCATCTCTCAAGACTTGAAGATTTCCGAACATATTGTTAATACATATACTTGAGCAAAAGTCATTGTATTCATTCTCAATCTTCTACTTACAGACTCCCACTCGTAATTCATTATAATCTGAGTTGTAAGGTCTTGTACTCGATTACAAACACTCTATTCTTACTCTCTAAGTAAGGTCCCTTGATCCATCTCTCAAGACTTGAAGATTTTCGAACATATTGTTAATACATATACTTGAGCAAAAGTCATTGTATTCATTCTCAATCTTCTACTTACAACTCCCACTCGTAATTCATTATAATCTGAGTTGTAAGGTCTTGTACTCGGTTACAAACACTCTCTTCTTACTCTCTAAGTAAGGTCCCTTGATTGACCTGTAAGGGTTAACTCAGCTTAGTTGTCCCTAGTCTGTAAAGGTTATTTCGGTTAGGAAGTACTAGATCGGATAAGGGAATTTCGAGTCTAGGAAAACTTGTAAAGAGTTGTCTAAGGGAGCAACTCGGGTGCGGTCGATCTACGGTATTTTGTGGACTCAAAATAGTGGATTTGACTTCGTGCTTGGATTAGCACGGTCCGTGGTTTTCTGCCCCGGGAGGGTTTCCACGTACTTTCGTGTTCTCACTTCGAGTACATTCTAGACTCGATGCAGACTTAAAAGCTTCAGCTTTATCCGCTTCTTAACTCATCACTACAATTCTAAGTTCACATTTTTCGACCCCATTTTAGACTCATAATCTATTTCTGTCTATTCCTTGTCACAAAGAGTTTGGTTTTCGAAAAATCTTTCATCACCCTATTCACCCCTCCTCTAGGGTGACTTAGTCTTTCCTCGAGCAAACCTTCAATTGGTATAAGAGCCTAGCCTTTCGGAAAGGATCTAACCATCCAAAGGTCTAAAGATCAAATGGCTTAGAACAACGGAGAGTTCGATGAAGGAAGATCTTCCAGCAGACCACCAAAATTCAAAGGATCCAACTTCGTGCACTCGGAAGAAACTCATGGAATGTTTCCTCCTGGATCATGATGAAGATGTTTGGGACATCATACAACAAGGAAACTATTTTCCCATGAAGACAGAAGAATTTAGACTCGTTCCCAAGACCAAAGCCGAGTTTACTCCGTGTGAAGCAAAGAAGTTCGGAAAGAACTTCAAGGCAATGAACATTCTTATGCGCGCCATCAGCTCGGAAGAATACAACCAAGTGTCCGCTCGTGACTCAGCCAAAGAAGTGTGGGGCACACTAGTCAACACTTATGAAGGTAAAAGCCAGGTTAGATAAGTGAAGATCAGTCAATATCTTCACAAATATGAGCTATTTAAGATGGAGCCGAAGAGAACATCACTCGGATGTTCATTCGATTTACTAAGATTACCAACAATCTCAAATCTCTGTGTAAGAAGATTTCCCACGAGGAAATGTGCGTAAAGATACTTAGAAGTCTACCCAAGAAGAAATGGGGTCCCAAGGTGACTCGCCATAGAGGAGGCTCGGAACCTATCACTTCTAAAGCCGGACGAGCTCATCGGAAAGCTTCTCACTCATGAAATCCACCTGGAAGAGGAGGATGTTGAGGGCAAGCACCAAAAAGAACATAGCGACGAAAGCCTCGTAAACTAGAGAAGCGGATCCGAGTTCCTCTAACTCAGAAGAGGATCCCATGGCACTTATTGTGAAAGGCTTCAAGAGATTGATGAAGCACAAAAGATGGGATAAGAAGCCAAAAGAAGAGTTCTACAGGAAAGACAAGAAGGATAGAAAAGGTAAATACTCATCTCCTTCAAAGTTCTCTTTAACTAAGAACTCCGGCTGTTTTGAATGTGGCGAGCAAGGATCACATAGTCGAAGACTGTCCAAAGAGAAAATGAGACAGAAAGAGGAAAAAGGCTATGATGGCCACATGGAGTGACGAGGACTCATCGGAAGATGACGAGGACTCATCGAAGATGACGAGGACTCAAAGTGTCCGATGGCAATCTCTGACTCGGAAGTTGAAAGCAGTCGGACTCGGAATCGGACAATAAGGAATCTAATCCTCAAGAGGTAATTGAGTACTTTCTCAAATTCTCCAAAGTTGATTTGGCCAAATATATTTTTACTTTGGAAGAAAAGTCCAATTCGATTCTTCTCGTTTCAAAGAACAACTTGAGTCAATTTCCTCCGAGAGCATTTCTTTGAAAAATGAATTGGAAAAGCTGAGACTTACACTCGGAGAACTCAAGACTAGTGCTCAATCCAATGAGACCGAGTCCGAGTTACTCGAAGAGAAAATGAGCAGCTAAAGCAAAAGCTCATTGAGTCTCAAGATCTCGTTTTAAAGTTCACTCAAGGTTAGAAAAACCTTGACATGCTCTTAGGATCTCAATGTGTCTCCTTGAGAAAAGAAGGACTTGGTTTCAACAAAGAAGAGGAATCTAATTCCTACTCAGAGCTTTTCAAAAGGACTCCGAACTCGTAAAGTTCAGGAAAGCCGAGCATGGTCCCATTCATAAAAATGAAAGGAGGACTAAGCCCGGATCGGTTTACAAGAAGAAACCATCTCCTCCAGTTTATAAAAGAAAAGTTTTTAAAGAGAAAGAGACACAGACTAAGTTCTCTCGCACGGAAGACTCGAGAATCGGACTAAGCCCAAAGTCATTCAAATCTGGGTTCGAAAAACCTTCTTCCTCGAAAAGGACCATAGTAAAGGGTGTTACTGGGTTCGTTAGAGGAAGTGAGAAGGGTTAGATTGCCTCTGTTTTGCGGGTCACTCGGAAAAGATCAAAAGGTCACTGGTATCTTGATAGTGGATGCTCACGCCACATGTCGGGAGACTCGGGACTCTTTTTGAGTTAGAAGAATATAAAGGAGGAAAATTCATTTTTGGAGATGACAAGCAAAGGCAAGATAATTGGGATATACAAGATTGGAAAAGGAAGCAATCTGGTCAGCCAGTTTACCTTGTCAAAGGATTAAAGTACAATTTGCTCAAGCATCTCTCAATCTGTCCGATAAAGGTCAAGAGGTAAGATTCACTCGGACCAAATGCTACATTTCGATGTCACTACCAAGGAGATCAAACTCTCGGGTAAGAGATCGGGTAACACATACATCATTCCTCTTTCGACCCTAGTTAGAACTTATCTTGTTTGAAAGCATTTCTTCATGATGATTCATGGAAATGGCATCATAGATTAGGCCATGTCAGCATGCATACTATTGAGAAATTATCATCTCATGGTCTAGTTAGAGGTTTGCCTAACTATGCTTTCAAGAAAAACAGAATCCGTGAAGCTTGCACAAGAGGGAAACGAGTCGGATCATCATTCAAATCACTGAAGACAGCTTCCACATCCAAAGTGCTTGAATTGCTGCATATGGACTTATGTGGTGAAATCCCTATTAAGAGCCTCGAGAGGTAAATCATATATACTTGTTATTATTGATGATTATTCATGATTTACCTGGGTGTGTTTTCTTAAGCACAAGAATGCAGCATTCAAAGAGTTCAGCAAGCTTTGCGAGAAAAATCCAAGTTGAGTCTCGGACTCAAATCCGGAGAATTCGAACCGACCATGGAAGGGAGTTCGACTACTCGGAATTCTCGAGTTTTGTGACAAAAATGGTATCTCCCATAACTTCTTAGCACCAAGAACTCCTCAACAAAATGGAGTAGTGGAGAGAAAGAACAGAACTCTTGAAGAAATAGTAAGGACAATGATGATTGAGCACAATCTACCTTACTATTTACAGGCTGAGGCGATCAACACAGACCTAACTGCACTTTGAATAGATGGCTCATCGGACCCATATTGAAGAAAACAACTTATGAGCTCTACAAAGGGAAAAAACCAAATATTTCCTATTTCAAGCCTTTTGGATTCAAATGTTTTGTTCATAACAATGGTAAGGATCACTCGACCAAGTTTGATGCTCGGTCGAGATGAAGGTATTTTTCCGGGTTATTCATCTCATAGTAAAGCTTATCGCATTTTTAATAAGAGAACTAACAAAGTGGAAGAAAGCATCCACGTTGTGTTTGATGAGCTTGGATAGGAAAAACCAAGTGAGTCTTCATACTCGGATCCGAAGCTCAGCAGAGATGATGATAGTGATGAACATGAATCCGCCAAGACTCAAGCTCAACCAGCTCGGAATGAAGCAACTCGGAATAATGTGACTCGGAATGAGACAACTCAAGAGTCTCGCTCGGAATGAACAAGCCGATGAAGAGGATCACTTTAAACAAGCTTCGGAGATCGGGCGGTTCAACCTACAAATCCGGTGAATCGGAGAACAGGTAGAGCTTTCAAGTATGCTTCTAGTCACCCACTAGAAAACATATTATTTGATATCAACGAGTGGGGTACGAACTCGTTCCTCTCTTCAAAATCTATCTGCATTCACTGCATTCATTTAATTAACGGAACCCAAAAATGCACTAGAGGCCCTAAATGAACCTGAATGGGTAGAGGCCATGCAAGAAGAACTCAATCAATTCGAAAAAACCAAGTCCGGATTCCGACCAAACGACCTTCCGACCACCCAGTCATAGGAACCAAATGGGTTTTCAAGAACAAACTGGATGAAAGTGGGTTGGTAGTCGAAACAAAGCTAGACTTGTGGCTCAAGGTTACAATCAAAAAGAAGGGATTGATTGTGGGGAAACCTTTGCACATGTTGTCGAATTGAATCCATTAGAATCCTGCTTTCATTTGCATCTAGCATAAATATCAAATTATATCAAATGGATGTTAAGTGTGCATTTCTGAATGGTTTTATTGAAGAGGAAGTCTATGTCGAGCAACCTCCTGGTTTTGAAAACTCGGAATTTCCAAATCATGTTTTCAAACTTTAAAAAGCTCTTTATGGTCTTAAACAAGCTCCCGGAGCTTGGTATGAAAGACTGAGCAATTTCTTGGTTCAAAATGATTTTAGAAGAGGTCAGATTGACAAGACTCTCTTTATAAGAACCAAAGGGAAAGATTTCCTTATCGTTCGGATCTATGTTGATGATATAATTTTTGGTGCTACTAATGAATTTACGTGCCGAGAATTTTCTCGAGTTGACGAGTCGAGAATTCCAAATGAGTATGATGGGAGAACTCAATTTCTTCCTTGGTCTACAAATCAAGCAAGACAAAGATGGAATCTATGTCGATCAATCAAAGTACACCAAGGAGCTGTTAAAAAATATAATCTCCAAGATGCAAAGCACGCAGCTACACCTATGAGCAACAACATAAAACTTGACTCGGACGAGAAAGGTAAAGCAATAGATCGAAACTCTATCGAGGTATGATTGGATCTTTGCTATATCTTACTTCGAGTAGACCGGACATAATGTTTAGTATCTGTCTATGTGCAAGATTTCAAGCTAATCCAAAAGAATCACATCTCACTGCGGTGAAGAGAATATTTAAATATTTTGCAGGGACTCGGAATTTAGGTCTCGTGGTACTCAAGAGACTCGGAACCGACTCTCACTGGATACTCGGATGCTGATTACACTCGGATACAAAGTTCATAGAAAGAGCACTTCAGGAGCTTGCCAATTTCGGGTCAATCCTTAATATCTTGGCACTCAAAGAAGCAAAACTCGGTAGCTCTATCAACTGCCGAGGCTGAGTATATTGTAGCAAGAGCATGCTGCGCTCATATCTTATGGATAAAGTAACACTTGAGAGATCTTGGACTTTCTTTCAAATCGGTTCCAATCAAGTGTGTCAATCGAGTGCAATTAGCATCACCAAAAATCCGAGTTCAAGCACTCAAAGACAAAGCACATTGAGGTCATGTATCATTTCTTAAGAGACCATTCCGAGAAAGGTGATATTGAACTTAATTTTATTCCTACCAATCTTCAATTAGTCGATATCTTTACTAAGCCTCTTAGTGAGGATTAGTTTTGTTTCATTAGGAATGAGTTTGGTATGATAAATGCATAATTATGTGCTTTCTATGTGAAAATCTCTTTACATGATTATGTGTTATGTGTTTACAACTCGTTGATAACCATTCGTTCAGTTGACTTAGTGATACTGAGCCGATAGTTATTATTTGCTTCCAGTTTTGAGTCACTCGAAACTTAGCTAAGTCGGACTCGGACGTTGAGAAACATGGACATCAAAACTCTGAAATCATCTCTAGATAAGTGGAGAATTTCGAATTTATTTTCAAAATCTTTTTCTCTCTCTCGCGCTGTGATCGGATAACTAGCCGTTGGGAGACAACAACCGAAATTCTAACCGTCGAAGAAAAGAACCGTCACACCGGTGCGAGGTGACTGATGAAAGAGCCGAGTCGGAATGGATATTGAAGGACGATTATTTTCCTGTACATAGCGACTATTCTCCTTCATTTCGTTACTTTACTTTTCACTTACTCTCTCTCGAAATCAAAACTTCGCGCACAAGCTCTCGCGTCTACGGCGACTTACGGTAATTTCAAGCTTCGTGAAGATCATCCGAAGTAAGCTCACCTGCTCTCAACTCTTTCTTATACTTTTTACCTTTTCTTTCTTCAAGTTCTTCTTTCCTCATCCTTCTCAAGCCTTCCTACTCTCTCTTTTTCCCTCAAAGATGACAAAAAGAGGTTCTCACCCTGACTTTCTTGGCTCCTCTACAAAGAAGCCCCGCACAAAAAGCCAAGAAGGCCCTTCCACCTCTAAACCTCTCGTCACCCAAGCATCTTGCGTTGGATGATAAGTTCTTCCCAACCACCAAATTTTCGTGGTTGCCTCACATCCAATCAACCAGGGTTTATAATTTTCTTTGTTTTAGCGAGTTCATATACCCCGAACTCGTATTTGAGTTTTACACTCATCTCACCAGCTACGAAGGTGTTCTAACCTCCAGGGTTCGAACATAACAGTTCGCATAAACACTTCCCTTCTCCATCATCTCGTTCAAAGTCTCTTCTCTCTTCTTGAACAAGCAATCCAATTCCTTTCACTAAGGTCGCTGACAACTTCTTTGAAAAGTATGCCAAAGAGTTCCTTGGGTCACGCAAAATTTTTCTCGTGACTCAGCTGAGGTCGAAGCACATCTTCTTTTTTTTTGCTGATGAGAACCTTCTTCTCTCAGCACTCTAGCAAGGAGAACCCCAACTCCAAGCACCTCAAAGCTATGTTTGACATTCTCGAGGGCTACAAAGTAGACCTCTTTCCCTCCATAATTGAGCAAATGGCGGTTGTGCCGACTCAACTCCAAAACAAGAAGAACACCCATCTTCCTTTCGGTGCTCTTCTCACCCTAGTTTTCAAACAATTCAAAATTCCTCTTCCCTCGGACCCAAACGCTATTTCGAGGCTACAATTGTTGTCGCAAAAAGGAACTTATGGGGTACGGGTACTAGGAAACCGAACTCGGTATCCGGGTACACAGCTCGGAGCCGAGGCCATCTTCTTCGCCTCGGACTCGGAAAGATGCCCCCTTTCTCTTCCTGCCCCACCTGGTGGTGCTTCCACCTCAGGTGCTTCTAAGACTCTCTCTTCCGTTTTGTCCTCCGCCTTCATGGACAAAATCACCTCTGTGTCCTTGGAATTCAAGAACATACTCCGGTCATTCAAGACTCGTCTTTCGCCTATGACCATAAACCGAAAACCGCCTAGTCCCAAATCCGAGAGTAGCAGAATCCGCTCATTGAGATGAAGGCCCTAGTGAAGGAGCAGAGGGAGCCGATAAAGCTTCTCCGGGAGAGACGGTCTAAGGCAGCTCGGGACCAAGGCGACTCGAGACGCATCCGAAGAGTCCTCGAGCTCGGCCAAGACCTCCTCGGATAGAGGCGAGGATGAAGAAGAAGATCAAGAAGAAGCGAAGCCGAGGAGCTTGCGGCTGAGGCAGCTCCTTCCGGCTAAGGGGAGGAACAAAAGGAAGAACAAGGAGCAACAACTGAGGGTCTTAGTGCTTCTAAAGCTCAACCGGAAGTGATCGGCTCGGACAACGATCCGAGTGGGTCGAAGACCTTGCTGCACAAGGACAATCGGCAGCGGGTCGGCCGAGCGGACCCCTCCAGCTGAAGAGTTCCAAGAGGATGAACCTCTGGATCCCCTCGTTCCGGGTCATCCACTCGGAGCCGAGCCTTTGCCGGAGATTACTCGTCCTCCCTCCGCCGCGCTCAAGCACATCGTCAAAATCCTATCAGCACCGGCGCACCACTCTACCTTCTTCTTCCACTCGGACAAACTCATCCCTTTCTTAATTTCTGCATCTCTTATTTACGCTTTTTTTGTCCGGACATCAAACTTGTACTTCTTGTATTCTTCCTATTTTTTTGTTTTTGAAGGTTTGCTCGGGAGAGTCTCGAGCCACCCCGGGGGGTGAATAGGGTGATGGAGGATTTTCGTAGAAGTTCAACCTCTTTTGCCAAATAAGATACGAAATGGATTCGAGTCAAAATCGAGTCGAAAAGTATAGACTCGGAAAAGCCGCTTAGAGTAAAGTGGCAAAGTAAACAAAGGCGTTGAGACAGTCCGAGTATAGAATAAACTCGGAAAGTAAACACTTAGAGATTACGTGGAAACCTCGCTGAGGCAGAAAACCACGAACCGTGCTAATCCAAGCACGAAGTCAAATCCACTATTTTGAGTCCACAAAATACCATGAACTGACCGAACTCGAGTTGCTCCCTTAGACAACTCTTTACAAGTTTTCCTAGACTCGAAATTCCCTTATCCGATCTAGTACTTCCTAGCTGAGATAACCCTTACAGCTAGGGACAACTAAGCTGAGTTAACCTTTACGGCTTAGTCAAGGGACCTTACAGAGAAAGTAAGAAAGTGTTTGTAACTAAGTATAAGACCTTACAACTCGTAAAGTAATGAAATACGAGTGGGAGTTGTAAGTAGAAGATTGAGAGTAAATACAATGACTTAGCTCAAGTACGTGTATTAACAATAATTTCGGCAATCTTCAAGTCTTGTTAATTGGCTTCTATTTATAGATAACCGGGCGAGTAGCCGTTATCTTCAACAGCTTGTCCGAGAGTCCTTTGTGATCGTTGACAAAAGCTTTCCGAGTCGCTCGGAAAGTATCCGTTGTGATATGAACGTTGGACAACGGTTTAACTCTCTTGGAAGTCCCAAAACCATTGGCGGCGTCTTGAAGGATAAGGTGGAAACCACCGTTAAGCTTGGCGTTCCAGTTTTCAGATATGGAAACAGACAGCCACGACACAATCTTCCGGAATTGACATAGAAAAGATGAAAAGCCATGTCTGCTGGTGATTTGACGTTTTGAAGCCGGTTACTTTTGTAGTTTGAAAAGTGTATCCTCGTTTGAATAACCTACAAATGTAAATCAATTTTGGTTCTCAAAGTATAAAATACTTTGGTCCAAGATTAAACACGGATAATAAAATAATAAAGATAATTAAGTTGGTAATTGTCCGAGTCAGAAAGAGAATGGGATTTTCCGAGTCTAATATCCATATAACTCAAAATTCCATCCGAGTTAGTCTTAAGCGAAGTATCAAGTAACGTAAAGAATATCGAGTGAAATAACTTGATATAGACTAAACATGATTCGGACTAGAAGCACCGACTTCAGCAAGATAAAACAAATAACATTAAGTCGGATCCGAGCGAAAAATTAGTCTAATCGGTATACGATAAATCTAAGCAATGAGGGACTCGGAGCCGAGTGAGACACTCAAATCCATTTTCCGAGTCATTCAAGAATAAGCAAGAAATACATGAAGTAAATGTCTGTATCACTTAGATAAGATACCATATCACTTAGAAAAGTTTCTAAGATTCGGAGAATGCCTTGGAATCAAAACTCTATAAGTAAGAAATTGTTATACCTGATTCCATTCATACAACTCGAAAGTGTTGTGTGGTGTCCGAATCTTCGGTTTTTCTGAAAGGCAAGGGGAGAATAGATAGAAAATTTGTTGTCTTGTCTAGGGGAGTCTCTCTCTCTCACACTCTGTACATATTTTCTTTCAATTCAATGAACTTATGCATTTTGTTCCAATTCTCTGAGTACAATGACAAATGCAAGCATTTATGAGTTTCCATCAAATGTGTTCTCTTACTTAGTATCTATTTTATTGCTTCATGTTCCGATACTTCGGTATGCTCTAATTTAGTTTACGCTATGCAACCTTGCCTTACTTTTTGCACAAGTTTGCAAAAACAGATTTATATCACTAACAAAGTTTACGTCTAAGTATGGAATGCCTTTCATCAAAAGGGGAGATTGAAGACTCAAACTTTACACCTCACTTTTCTGAGTTCTATCAAGGGAATCGGGTATAAGATTTTCTCACTTATAAAGTTTTGATTCCAAGTCATTCTCTCGTGCCATAGAAACTTTTACGAGTGATATAGTATTTTCTCTAAGTGTTATAGAAATTATTTCATGTATTTATGCATGACTCTGTGTGACTCGAAAGCATATCTGCACTCACTATGTTACACTCGGTTCGAGTCATTCACTTAGAATTATCGCATGTTCAAACGCTAGTATTCGTATAACCTTACTCAGGATCGACTTCATATTACAGGTCTTATTCCGTAAGAGTCGGCGCTTCTAGTTTGAATCATGCTTAGTCTAGATCAAGTTTGTTCTCTCCGATATTCTTTATTTGACTTGATTCTCTTTTAGATCGACTCGGATGGAATTTTGAGTATCATGAATATTAGACTCGGAAAATTCCATTCCTTTTTCTAACCCAGATAATTAGTCACTTAATTATCTTAATTATATTATTATCTCGTGTCTAATCTTGGACCAAAGCATTTTATACTTTGAGAACCAAATTGATTTACTTTTGTAGGTGATTCAAACGAGGCTATCATAAATTTGAATTACAAAAGTAACCGAGCTTCAAAACGTCAAATCACCAGCAGACAAGGCTTTTTCCACCTCCGACCTAGCCCCGGACACCGTGTCGGGGTTGTGCTGTTTCCGAAATGGAAATCTGCAACACTAAGCTCAACGTTGGTTTCCACCTTACTTTTGAAGACACCGCCAGTGGTTTTAGGCACTTCCAAGGGAGTCAAGAGCCGTTGTCTAACGTTCATATTTCAATGGATATTTTCCGAGTGACTCGGAAAATCCTTCACAATGGTCATAAAGGGACTTCCAATCGGAAGATGGACACAACGGCTAAGTCTGCTTGGTTATCTATAAATAGAAGTCAACTCTCAAGAACTGAAGATTGCTGAACCAATTGTAAAAATACATACTTGATCAAAAGTCATTGTATTCATTCTCAATCTTTTACTTACAACTCCAGTTTTGTATTTCATTATATTCCGAGTTGTAAGGTCATGTACTCGATTACAAACTCTTTTCTTACTCTCTAAGTAAGGTCTCTTGACTGAGCTGTAAAGGTTAACTCAGCTCGGTTGTCCCTAGTTATAAGAGGTATCTCAGCTAGGAAGTACTATATCGGAATAGGAATTTTCCGAGTCTAGGAAAAACTTGTAAGGAGTTGTCTAAGGGAGCAACTCTGGTTGAGTCGATCTACTTTATTTTGTGGATTTAAAATAGTGGATTTGACTTCGTGCTTGGATTAGCACGGTCCGTGGTTTTATGCCCCGGGAGGGTTTCCACGTACTTTACGTGTTACCAGTTTTCGAGTTCATTCTAGACTCGGATTGTTTATTTGTTCGATCTATTCTCGCTTCTATATTCTTTACCGATTTCGAGTCGGGTCTTTTCGAGTTCATCCATGACTCCAACTCTACTCGGACGAATTTATTGTTTAATCGAAGAAAATTTCAAAATCACCCTATTCACCCCCTCTAGAGTGACTTGGTCTCTCCAAGAGCTAACTTTCGATCTTGTAGCCATTGAGAGAGATGAACAAATTCATGATATACTTGTTATTATTGAACAACAGAATTTTATTGAGTTGTATGTTGAACATAATGATGTAGTTGATGATTGTGGAGAGAATGGAGGTAAGGATGTTGAAGATGAGGGTGAGTTTATAAAGGGTGATGAAACCACCCCTTTTGATGACTTAGAAGGTTTGTCCGATGATGATAATTATGTGAATTGAGAGGATGAAGATGATGAAGAGTATGTTAAGGTTAGGGAAGAAAAGAAAAATTGAGGGAAGATGTTTTGAAAAATATGCAGTTGATTAATGAGAACAATACAACTGCAGATACACCCGACTTAGAACATGAATTAGACTATGTAGAGAGATCTTCATCCGAGTCAAGTGATGAAAATCAAGACTCAAATAAGAGAAAGAAAAAGAAAAGGATAAAGTACCCCGGATATAGAGGCGAGGCAACACTTAAAGATTACGAGCTGGAGGTTGGGATGTATTTTTCGATAAGAAAGAATTTAAGAAAGTTGTGGATGATTATAAGATATTTAGAGGATACTATTTGAAGGTTGGGAAAAGTGATAAGGGTAGGTTGAATTACCATTGCTCGAGTAGAGAATTATGAGTGGTATATTCATTGTTCTTACTATGGGACAACTAAGACTTGGCAGATTAAAATTATAAGAACACCATATATATGTATCCCATTTGGTGTGGAGGGGAGGAAGACAAGGATGAACACTGCCTGGCTTGCAAGTGAATACACAAAGACTTTTAGGGTTATGCCTACTTTGAGGGTAAGGGCTTTTCAGGAGTTGGTTTTGAGGGAAAGAAATTACATGCCCTCGGAGTCTATGTGCTTAAGGGCTAGGAATTTGGCATTGAGAGCCATTGTTAGAGACTACATAGAACAATTTGGACTCTTAAGGGATTATGCATATGAGGTATTCAAGCGAACAGTGGGTCAACTGTCAAGTTTGCAACAACCAAAACTTAGAAGGGGTATATTTTCAAGTAATTGTACATTTGTGTGGAGAGCTTGAAGAGAGGATTCTTAGTAAGGTGCGGGCAGGTTTTGTCAATTGATGCATGCTTCATTAAAGGATCATGGAATGGTCAAGTTTATGTGGCTGTAGGCAGGGATGCAAATAGTCGGATGTACCCTGTAGCTTAGGGTGTATTTCGAGTGGAGAATGCTCGCTAGTTGGGCATGGTTTACCAAGTACTTAATTGAAGACCTGCATATTGGTGATGGAGATGGTTGGGTTATCATATCCGATCAGCAAAAGGTTAGTATTATACTAAAATATTGATTGATTTACTTGCAATTCACCTGCTTGCATTTTTATATAATGTATTACTAACATTGTTTTCTTAATAGGGTCTTATGGATGCTATAACAACGCTCTTGCCAAAATGTGAGCATAGACTTCGTGCTAGACATGTCTATGCAAATCTTAGGAAGACCTGGAAAGGATTAGTGTATAGGGATGCCTTTCGGAATTTTGCTAAGAGCACAAACGAGATGCGAGTTCAATAAGTATAAGCAAGAAATCCATGACTTAGACCTTGCTGCATGGAACCATTTAGAGAGAAAGGATCCTAAACATTTCTGCGGAAGTTTCTTTTTCACCACAATGAAGTGTGATTCTGTTGACAATAATATGGCAAAAATCTTCAATGAGAGTATTGTTGCAGCTAGGTACAAGCCAATTCAAACAATGCTTGATGATATTTACAATTTTGTGATGAATAGGATTGCTAAAAGACAAGGATGGGCTACAACTTTAGATAATCCAATCTGTCCTATAATCATCACTAAGTTGCAAGCCAAAAAAGATCAATCTAGATTTTGGATTGCACCGAGGGCTCGAAATGGGTTGTATAGTGTTAAACATAGGATGGAAAGGTTCATTGTGGATATGAATGAAAAAGTTTATTCTTGCGAGACATTCATAAATTATAAACAAACAATATAAAACAAATTATGCATTAACCATAAAAGAATTATATGAATCAAATTATTGAGGTTTCATTCCATTAGATCATGACTACAAAAGTTAATCCAAAATACATTGTCTTCCCCCCAAAGATACATTTCTCCAACATAAGAATTTATAATTCACCTAAATTAGATCAAATTTTTGACATGTATTCTCCAAAATTCACCCATCCCTCCAACATAAAATATATTATCCTAAATCAGATCTCCTTACCCATTCCTAACCCACAAATGCACCTAGTAATAAATACTCTTCCTTTTCGCAACTAACCCAAACACAATGGCAATCGCAACACGAGAATAACATCATCGGAATCATAAAAATCCTCTATCTGTTCACATATCCGTTGACCTCCATTTTCAACTTTTTATTCTTCCCCTTCAACTTCCTCAATTCCTCTCTCTCTACTGCTGTTTGTTGCTTCAAACTCCACAGTTCTTCAACATCTCGACTAAGAACTTTATTTTGCATAATCAAGCCTACTACCATCGATCTTATGTGGTCACAAAGAGAGTCATCCACCCATTCAAAATAATTGCAACCCCAACCATTTCATACCTCTTGCAACACGCGAACCTCCTCACGAGATTCGTCGTTATCATGCTTGTCAAAATTATGCATTTTTTCCATATTTGCATCGCCTTTGACAATCTGAAAAACAAGGACAAGAACGGCATGCATGAATTGGGCTTTGAGCAGCGAAACTTGACATTTTTCACTTGTAAATGTGGTCGATTTTGGATGAATTACAAAACCCCCAAACCAATTTCCAAAATCAGCCTTCCCCTTCCCCCAATTCAATCTCCCATTCTCTCTCAAACCCTTACCCCTATCAACTTCGAAAACCCCGGCATTTGGAGGAAACTACCTAAATGCTTCCTCTACCCTTTTAATTCCCAATATATGACTAATCCCCACCCGAAACCCGCCCAAGACTGCCCAAAATGAAAACTGCCTAAAAAAATTAAAAAATACTTAACAATTGGCTAAAACCACTTTTTGTGAGCCCTAAGGGTAAATTTTGCATAGTTTTACTTCATTAATGGCACGATTAAACGAAAAAATAATTGGGGGCAAAGCTGCATTTCTCGAACACTTTAAGGGCAAATATATCCGAGGACTCTATTTGTAGTCGCTTATTCAAGTCTACTTGGTTCGATTTTAGAAAAGATTGTTTATTTATAGATTTGAGTATCCTAAACCTAATTGTATTTAGATAAGACTTTGTTTCCTATTTGTATTAGGTAATTGTTACCTATTAGAATTAAGAGTAAGAATTTCGGTAAGTTTAGGAGATTTTGTTGGGAGGTTGTTATTAGGTCCTACACCTCTAAAAGGAGGGCTTTATGTACAACTTGTGATTGTGGGCGAAGGAAGTGGGGTGAGTGAATTATCCGGGTTGGAGCCCTTGGGGGTGTCCCATGACTATTCCAGCCATATGGTAAATCTCATCTAAGAGAGTGCTACCGTGAGGAGAGAGTGTTGTGAGATTGTGATATCTCGGGTTTAGAAAGGTGTCGGGGTTTGAGATCGTTCTTGTATTATCTCATAATAGTGGATTTGTTTGTACTCTTGTCGTCCGTAGTTTCTCCCGAGTTGGGTTTTATACGTTAAATCCTTTTCTCGTTCTTGTTTTTTATCTCCATCTAATTTCTTGATATTATTCATCCTAAATTGCTTCTGGATTATTTGCTCTAAATTTCATATTGAAAGTGAGGTTTAGAGTGTAGCTTAATTCCTAACATCTCTTAATAATTTTATTCAAAGCAAGTTCATTATTGAAATTTTATAAAATAATTTGATGCAACATGTGATACTTTTGTCACGATATTATGAGAATAAGATTTACATGCACTTGTTTATTGAAAAATATATGGTAATTAATTTTTTTCCATTATTATAATTGACAAATGTAAATAGTTGATTATGTGAGAATAAACTGAAGTGTTAAAAATATTTACTAATAACTTCTCATCCATGAATTAAAGTTGAAAATTTAGCCGTTCTTTATATTCTCAACCACCCGCCCCTCTTGATGAGTGATGAGTGGAAGAACATAGCACAATAGTGCCAATTTGATCCAAATCTTAATTAATTTAATTAACAAAATTACAATCTTGAATCAAAGGAAACCCAGTTTCATAAACTTACAAGCCCAAAAACTAGGTCCGAGAAATAAAAATGGAAATAACATACGAAAGAAAGAGATTTAAGCTTATCCCTACAATTGTGCTGCTTGAGAATTTTGGAAACTAACCTTAGAACCTCCACTAATAGGGCTAGAGGTTCTTCTTGTTGTTTCCCTATTATTTTTGATCTTGCACCATTTTGAATTAGGTTGTGTTAGGTGAGGTGGCCAAAATTTTATTCAAAAGACATGCTATGCTCGGTTTTCTGTTGTAAATGGGTCATGTTGCATGGGAAATGGCGTGTGCTTGAAGTCTACCCGGAAAAGAATCATGTATCACCCAACACGGGCAGGGAGTGTCCATCGACATGGCCCATGTCGGGTGCCAGCTCTAGTTTTTGGCGGTTTTGCTTGTTCGCTTTCGTCTTCTTCCGATTTTGGCTAATTTTCAACAGCTAGTTGGGGTTATTATGAGGTTAATAGCTAATTTTACTACCTTGTTTAACCTTGTTTATTGCTAATAATGGCATAACTTCAAATTCCATTATAAATTCCACCATTTTCATTCACCAAACCATCCCAAATTCATACCGAATATCATCCACCATCATTAGTCTTTGTGGATTTATCTCGAATTATCTACTTTAGGTGTTGTGAGTGAGTATTTGAGAGTTTTTATAATCTATTTTATTCTAATCTCGCTGTGCTTTCATACCCCTTGAGATTGAATTTTGTACTTATTCAATTGAGTGGATCTTATACTTCCGCCCGTGGTTTTCTGTCTATTTTAGGTTTCCACGTAAAAATTTGGTGTTCATCTTTATTTTGCCTTCTTGTCTATTTTCTAAATATCTCATCGCTTCCATTATGTTCTTTGCTCTATTTCCTAACAGGTTGTTGATTTGCTGTCATGATTTGATTATACTCTTTAAATTTGAATTTAGTAACCCTTGTCAAATTTTTGGTAGTTGAAACTTACTTTGGATGTTTGGTGGTTTGATACTTAAGTTGCTAAATTTTCATTTTCTGAATTTTGCTACCTTTCAATTTTGGTTATTGAATAAATTTTAATTTTAGTTCATTCTGAATTTTGAGAAGTATACATATGAGTTCAAGGGTTTGCGCCCCCAAGACATCTAATTATGACACTAGATAACATATATGCACAAAAATATTTTACAATGTTTCTCTCTCATCACTCCCCTTCAAGGTGGAGCATACTGTTCAAGGATGCCTAGCTTGCCTTGTAGCCACATGAATGGTTACTTGCCTAAAGCTTTGGTGACAATATCCGTCAACCGATGCTTTAAGGGGACATATCCTATGATAAGACATCCCGAAACCAAACGTCCTCGAATAAAATGGCAATCGATTTCGATACGCTTAGTCCTTTCATGGAAGATCGGGTTCTTAACTATATGCAATGTGGCTTGGTGGTCTTAATATAATTGCATAGGTTGATCATAAAATACCCCAATGGATGCCAAAAACTACTTAAGACAAATTAGCTCATTTGTCACTATAGCCATGACTCTATACTTGGTTTTTGGCGAAAATCGTGATATTGTGGTTTATTTCTTTGTTCTCCAGGAAATAAGACAACCTTCAAGGATTACAAAATACCATGTGAGAGAACGCCTACTAAGGGGATAAACCTTCCAATCTAAGTCACAATAAGCATATAGTTGTGATCCACTTCGCAAGTACACAGTTTTATCGTTATAACGAGTCAAGTGTCATTCCACAAGAACTAATGTAATCTATTGAGTTTTAAACGTCTCAATATGCTAAACAATTCAAATTGGAGTTTTTGGTTGATAAACAAATATTAAATTTCTCAAGAAATCTATGAAATTAAAATACCTAGGGTTTTTGACCTAAAATGCTTTCAATTAATTAAACACGTGCTTTGCATTCATTCGGACGACTTAAAGATCGATAATCAAATGACAATCACAACCTTGTTTCAAAATGAAGTGAATTACTTGAATTAAATCAATTACCTATTCTCTTGGTTTTTCAATTCAATCATAAACATAGATTATCAAATCTCCTAATTAGCAATTCTATCTCTAGACATCATAAATTAAATCTAATCTCGGTTTTTCGATACTAAAGTTCTCCTTTCAGTACTTCATTCAAGCAACTATAATACATGTAAGAAAATAACCAATAATCTCAAAATAGCATAAATCCTCTAAGATGGATAGAATCATTCTAAATAAAATCCAAGCACAAAAGTTCAACTACTCTAGATTAAAAAGTACTACTCGCAATAACTAAAACTAAGAAAATTTTGCTTATGGTTACACCTTAGGTTTGTAGTAATGATATTTGGAACCGGTAAATTTTGAAATTTTTTTTGAACCATCACGAATTAGGTACAATAATTTTTTTGCCCTTTTTGGTATCAAAGTTAACTTTCTAACCAATTTTTGACTTGTTATGTACATTGACCATTCTACCCTCATTAAAAACAATATCTCCTTATTTGAAATTTGAAGATTTTTTTCTTTTTCAAATGTCCTCCACATCTTGACTGAGTTTATTTAACCTTCCCATATTACATGAGCAGTTGAATTTCAAATAAAGAGATATCAGTTTTAATAAGGGGTAGAATGATTAATTTATATAATAAGTCAAAAAGTTAGCCGAAAAGTTAACTTTCATACCGGAAAAGGGTCAAAAAATCATTATACCCGATTTGTAATGGTTCAAAAATTATCTTCTAAATTTACTTGGTTCCGGAACTTATTACACCAAACCTAAGTGTACTCATAAGTAAATTTTTCAGTAAAACCAACATCAAAACTAACATAGTTTAAATTAGAAAGAAAAAACAAAATGGTGAATAAAAGTGATTAATCTTCAGCAAGCATTCTAACACGAGTCATATCTTATTTTGAGAAAAAACAAAATGGTGAACTTCTCAATGTGAACAACTCGATCTCTCGATTTTCAAGCATTTCTTCAACTTTGCACGAACTATTCTCAAATCTCTTAACTTTCTCTTTCTAATGGTGAAAATAGTGGATGAACCTTAGATGGTGAAGATGGTGGACGAGGATGATGTCGGATGCCCAAAATTGCTGAAAAATCCGGCCTTTAATAGTAGTCAACATGCAATTAAGAGGCATAGTTGTAAGAATTGAAGCGACATGGCAGAAAAAGCAACTAACACGAGTCATATTCACCAACATGAGTTTCCCATGTTGGTTGTGGGAATGCTCGATCTTGATGGAAACATTGCAAAATGGGCCGTTCTCATGGAAATGACCTACCCGTTCTAGTAGCAAAATTATTGGGCCAAAGGACGTCTAACATGGGTTGTGCCAGCAGACATGGATTGTCCGTGTTGGTTGCTAGAATAACAAATTTTGGGGAAAAAAAAAGGGAACAGTCATTCTAACTACGAGGGATAGACCATGTTGTTCAACACAATACTCAAAACATCAGCAAATCTCGGGAATACTTGGTGGTAATGAACAACTCTACACAACTCATCTCAAAAACACAAGCATAAAGATGAAAATGAGCAAAAACATGTTCCATTGAGTCAAATTTTCCAAAGAAAAGCATCAAAGCTATAAAACATATGTATTTCATGCACTTATCAAGTCGTATGTTTGAATCACTTCTCAATAAGATTCCTTGGCCATGATGACCTTTCATGTACTTTAAGACTCACTTAGCCGCTTCCATGTACTCTTTTTGGTTCTTGCATGAATTAAGAAAGTATATGAACTGCATAACATAGTTCCGGTAGGATAGTTGTAAGATAAATAAGGAGTGCCCAGATTAAACTACAATTTAATAATCTCAAAATGTCACGATTTCCACTCGGTGAACTTCGTTCCTACGCGTGTCGAGTGGAGTAAAATTATTAGGGATAATAAATGCCACTATAGCTATGTTTAACTTGTTGCCGTCGGTTTTTTGTATATTTTATTTTTTTAGTAAAGAACATTTCCCTCACACCCATGATTTCCCTTCAATTTCCTTCTTCTAGTTTTCCCCTTTTCCCCAAGAATTGAAGACTTAGGGTTTGACAAAAAACCTTAAAATTGAAATTCATCAATATTTTGCTGACATGCTGTGAAATTGAAGTTGTGTTATTGGAGTCCTGAAGAAATCAATTCGAAAGAGCCCCAATCATGTCTCATTCGGATGGTCGAAGCCCCAAGAAAGCTTCGTGTGTCCCCTGCTTCGTTGATGTTGAGATGTGGGGAAAATGCGATATTTATACAAGCATGACATCTAATAATCCTATTAAAAGGTTTGCAAGGTGCTCGAAGTTTAGCATGGCTAGAGACTGTGGTTATTTCAAGTGGGTAGGTAATTCTCTCGAGTGACGGGGTAAGGTCCAGTGTTGTAGCTTTGATTCAAAAAACAAGACCTTAGCTGATAAAATGAACAACTATAGAGGCTTGTAGAAGGTAGAGAAGATGTGCAAGCAAAATTAAAGGTGATAAAAGTCAAGAATAGAAGGCCAATGTTGGAAGTCTGCAGTTGTCAAATGAAGGAGAAAATGATAATATGGGGTGTGATTATATGTTTTGTGTTATTTGTAGTGTTTAAGGGATTTAGGGGTGAAATTTTAGGTTGATGTAGTTGTGATTGTTGGATTGAAATATTATAACGATGAAGATTGATGGATGAATGAAATTGAAATGGTTGTTAACAAGCATTTTTGTAAAATTTGAAAAAAATGACCTTTTCGCACGATTCTAAGGAAAAACCATATTAAAAGTTCATGAAATTGGACCTTCGAGGAAGAACCATCGTAATAGGTTAGAATTATTATTACGGTTCTTCCTTACAAGCATAGTAATAGGTCGAGTTTCATAACCTTTTATTACGGTTCTTTCTTAGAACTATAATAATAGGTCTAGTTTCATAATGATAAAAAAAAAAAAAAAAGGACAAGCAGTATTTCAATTGATTGATTGAGAAATTGTTAATGGTGTATATTATTTGAGGTATACTGTTTCAGAAATAATGAACAAAGGTTGTAAATATGCTAATAATAATTACATACAAAACAAAGTTAAAAGTTGAGAACATTGAAAATTTGACATTTAAAGAGAACATGTAATGGGTACAATATTCTCATGCGTAGAGTTTGCAATAACCCCATAAAAAATTAGGATACTTCATCAGAAACTAATGATAAAATGCACTATTACAGAGTGCATCAACAATGTATAAAAAAACATATTCCCTTAGCAATAAAGAGTGCATCTTTTTTAATTCGAAATCGATCTCCCAAATCCACATAAGTTTTCTTTAGGAAGTTCACCTTCTTTATGTTGCCAAACCTTCTCATTGCTTAACTATGTCTTGAAGAAGTAGGTGCAAACTTCTTTGAAGTATGAGGAATTAAGGGTGGAGCAGTGTTGGTAGAATGAACTTCTAATCCCTGCTTTTTCAATTTTCACACGTTTTTCAAAAAAGCCTAAAGTTACCATCTTGATTATGATAAAAACTCCTCCAAGTGAGATCCTTTTCAAGCTTTCCTAATGATTCCTTCACTTTGATTCTTTCTCATCAACAGTCACTTATAATTAGCCCCCAACTTTACTGTTCAAACCAGAGAGAGAGAAGAGGGAAGAGCGAATGATGAGTGAGTGCTATATAAATCAAGGGAAGGAATAAGTAGCAGTGATTTACGTTTTCGAATTTTCTTTTTAAAAAACTTCAAACTAAACTCAAATGGCTTTTTACCAAAAAAAAGTACATGAACCAGTTACAAATGGTTAAACCTTGCTAGAATGACATTTATGACTCGCAATAACTACTTCAGTGACACGTGTAGAAACGAAAGTTCTCTAGTGGTAATCGTAAAATTTTGAGATAACTGAGTGGAAATTTAATATGAACATTGAATAAATAAACCTCCCGATTAAATGCCAATACAGTATAGGGTCCTGTAGAGCTTGTATGGTTGGTCTCCATTGAAAAATCTACCGATATGCACCCGAGTAATCCGCACTCCTCTACAGTTTCAAGTGGATATTTTCTTTGACTTAGAAACAAGCCTTTCTAACTCCTGTCAACTTCGATGCCAAGAAAATATTTAAGAGGGCCCAAGTCCTTGATGTGAAAACACCTATGCAAATACTCTTTGAACTTGTTTTAAGCTCGATGACTATCTCCTGTAAGTACCAAATCATCAATATAAATCAAAAGAGCTATGAAAATATCATCGCTTTTCTATAAGTAAAAAAGTAGTCAACATAGGAATGATTGAATCCATATTCTTGTAGCTTGGATGATATTTTTGGAAACCATTAACGAGGTACCTGTTTTAGCCCATATAGAGACTTTGAAATTTGCATACTTTATTTTCCTAAGAACCTTTGAATTCGGGAGGAAGATTCATGTATACTTCTTTCTCGAGGTCTCCATGGAAGAAGGAATTATTCACATCTATTTGATGCAATTCCCACCCTATTGCAGTTGTAATTGAAAATAATGTTCGAACGCTCATCATCTTGGCAACTATTGTGAAAGTCTTATTGTAGTCAAAACCCTCAACTTGCTTATCTCATCACATCACAAGTCGTGCTTTGCAATAGTGAATTGTCCCATCTGAATTACATTTAACCTTATATACCCATTTACAGTTAATGGGATTCCTCCTTTTGGCACATCCACTATCATCCATGTGTTAATATTTTTTTCTAAAGTGTCCACTTCCTCGCTCATTGCTTCTCGCCACCCTGGATCTTTTATTACCGCCTCATGAAAATACTTGGGTTCAACAATTTTGGTAATAACCACCAAGTTACGTTCATGCACACTAGAAAATTAGCACAAGTAATCTAATCAGTAATGGGATAAGGTGTATCTAAAGATGCCTTATGAAGTCGGTCTAAATTTGGTGAGACAGGGTCTATTGTACGCGTCGTATAATACATATAATCTTGAAGATGAATTATACTCTTTTTGTTGCATTGACCTCATCCCAATAACCACATGCTTAACGTCATTAACTTGATCACTCCCTCTTACCTTATGCATATCGTTAATCACACTAGGCATATGTTGTGCTTGATTGTCCTTTTCGCTACTGGTGTCTCCAATTTGAGGCCCATTTTGTGGTTAAAATAATTGTGGAGTTACCGTCGAATTATCATCATCACAAATTAAAGGACAATTTTGATTTGAGAGGATTTCCTTTGTTTCGTCCTCATTGTCATTGATAACAGGATATTCCTCCTCATGAAATATTACATCTCTACTCACAAATATTTCACCAATTTCAACATCATAAACCTTCCATCCTTTCTTATCATAGGGGTAACCAATGAATTCTCTAGTTGCATTGCTCCCTCGACCTCGACCTGAGTCTGTACGAACACCTCGTTCGCCTCTCCCTCTACCTCATCCTCTGTATCCTCCACGAGTGTTCCAATTGGCAGGATAACCCACAATCTCAAAACAATTGGAATCTTCATGTCCAACCTTTTCGCTGTGTTTACAAGACATTTTGTCATGGAGAAAGGTTTTGGCGAGATGTGTTACAACATCAGCCACATTCTCTCTTCTGATTTTACAATTTTTCATAATTCGCTTATGGTTCTCCTCCTATTGGACCATGTTGAACCTTTTGTCCATGGATGACATGGGTCAAGTGCCAAATTTGACCTCTTACATTGGGGTAGAGGTCATCATCTAACCCCATTTGAAATCAATGAGCTTTTTCATGTTGCATCATTTTGGTAGTTTTACCGAGATCTCGTAGGTATACTTACCACACATATAGTTGGGAATTTTAACAAAGTTTCTCAATTCATACCAAAACCTCATAAGTTTTGAATAAAACTCTACTATCTCCATGTTTCCTTATTAACAAGAAGCAATTTCAGCCCTGAATTGTTGAACACATGGAGCATTAATAACAAAGTACCTCTTCTTGATACACTGGTATGTATCCTAGGTTCAATTACATCCAATATTTTGAGTTCTATCTTCGTATGCTACACTGGATATAGCCTAGCTTCAATGACTTACACTGGATATAGCCTAGCTTCAATTTTCGCCAGTATCGCCTCTTTTGTGGCTTTTGTTTTTGTTATGGTCCCATTAATGAAGCTAAGCTTATTTTTGGTTTTTAGGGCTGTCCTTACTGCATTCTACCATAGATGGTAGTTTTTGCTGTCGAATTTGATGGTTGTGATAATAGCCCCGAGTCCATATGATGGATCATGAAGATAGTAAGGGGATTGTGCATCAATCAGAAATGTTTTGGATTCTCCGTCCTTGCCCATGATTCACAATACACTCTCTTCTCTCTCTCTCTCTGTAAACTAATGCTCTGATACCACGTAGAAAAACATACGGAAGAGCAACAAAGCAGGAGTCTTGAAAGCCCTTTTTGTTTCTTGTCACTGTTTCTATCGTAGTTACAAGCTGTATCCATACACATGAGTTCAAGGGTTTTTCCGTTAAATGCTACCCCCAAGACATCTAATTACAGTAGACGATGCATACTGAAAAATATTTTACAGTATTTCTTTCTCATCAGCAATGCTAATCATAAAAAAAAATATATACATTACCTACTATAGTAGGTTAATCTAAATAAATCAATTGTTATAATATCTTTATCCATTATAGTAGCTCATATAAAAGATAACTCCAATGGTTGAAAAAAATTGTATATGACCATATACTCTTCTTTTTCATTCTATTGACCCAAAATTGTATATTTTTACTTTTTTGTTCAAATTAAACCAAAAAAAAAAAAAACAAGTGCAGCACTTTGAGTTACTTAAAAATAAACATTACAATAACTTTTCCACTTGCAGTTATTTATTTTTTAGAGATGTTGTCAGGGTGTCACATTATTAAATTCTAAATTTGATCATTATTTATTTGTAGAGGATTGGCCGGTGGTTTCCTAGCTTATTGATAACGCCTCTTCCTTTTATTATTATTTTTTGTTGGGTCAATGACAAGGAATGATAAAGTAGTGTCACTAGGGAGTTGTCTTAGCAGTTGGATATATATATATATAAAGCATCTACTTCCCCCTGTATATCACAACTATCGCCATACTTGTCTGACAACCCATCCTCTCCTTCCCTCTCAAAATGGCAATGGATGGTGCCAATGGAGACTTGGCCGTCACAACCACCGCAGAAGATGTGGTAGTGGCACTGGTGCCGATGGAAGAACACCACCTGGCCTTATCAAATCTAGACTTGCTCCTACCCCGATTGGAACCCACCATGTTCTTCTGCTACAAAAACAATATTAATAATACTGGTACGTTCAAGGAAAAAGTGTGTGCGCTAAAGCAAGCCCTGGCTAGGGCCTTGGCCTACTTTTACCCTCTTGCAGGTAAATTCGTCGAGAACTCGGCAGGTGCACCCGAACTATTGTGCAATAACCGGGGAGTTCAGTTCACTGAAGCCTTTGCTGATGTCCAACTTTGTGAGCTCAACTTGTATAATCCTGATCAGAGTGCTGCAGGCAAATTGGTGCCTACCATCAACAAAGGAGGTCTTTTAGCGATTCAGGTGATCATCATCCCTCCTATTTATATTGACAAATAGTAAACACAGCATATATCAATCATCTCTGCCAACTTCTATACATATTTGTTTGTACACGTTAGATTATGAAACCATTCTTAAGGCTTAATCATCTTTTTAGAGCATGTTTGGCCTAATTTTTAAAAAATTATTTTTGTTTTTAAAAATTATTTTTTGAAAATTGTTTTTGAAAAAAATTTGAAGGGTTTGGCCTAAATTTTATATAAGTTTTTTCAAATAATTAATTTGTTTGACAAAGATTTTTAGAAAGATAGAAATAAGATAGAGATAAAACAAAATAAGAGAGATATGAGAAAGATAAAGATAGAGGAGAGAAAAATTAAAATAACTTAAAAAGATAGGAGAAATAAAGAGAGAATGGGATTATGGGTGGTTAATACGGAGTTTTTCAGAAATTAGAAACAAAAATAGCAAATCGATGTTTCTGTTTCCGGGAGTTTTTTTTTCAAAATCGTTTTTGAAAAATAGTTTTAATCTTTTAAAAAACTAGTGTTTGGGCTAACTTTTGTTTTTTGAATTCAAAAACAGTTTTAAAATTTAGGCTAAACATCCACTTAAACTTTTTAGTTGAGATGGTTCTAACATATGGTATCAGTCCCCATATTAATAGTATAGCGGAATGTTTTAAAATATAAAACTATTCTTATATCTCTAATCATTAGTTTTAAACTTTTAAGATGATTCTTGCACATGATAACCAATCAAGAGCGTAACCAGTCAAGATTTGTGAACTAAGATCCTAGTGATACGCAGCCATTACACCATCTTTTCTAATAACCTTATTCCGAAAATCAAATTAATGTTGTCTTTTCGTGAGGCGTTTTGTAGGAATTGTACTATTTAAAATTTATATTTAATATTTCTCATGACGATGGAGATACGGAAGGGATGAATAAATTAAAAGATAAAAAGGCGTTTTAAAAAGGAAGATTGAAATATCCTGCGGCATATATAATGAAAATCATCTAATTATAATAAATTTAAAATATCAAATAAATACTCATTTTAAAAAAATTTAATGGTAAAAATACTATCAATCAACTCTAATCTTACACCATCCTTTTAGCTGCTAGCCGCATTTAGATCCGGCAAAGCCGACCCGAACCGACCGGGGTCAACCCAAACAACCCGAAACCCAAACCGAACCGACATCCGAAACAGCTTGAACCGATTTTGATTCGAAAATCGAAATGAACCGACTCGAAATCTAATGAACCCGATTCCGACCCGAACCAAAATAACCGAACCCGAAACCGAACGGACCCGAAAATGACCCGAACCGATTTAACCCGAATAAAAGTTACCCAACCCATATTGTTTTTGGTGGATCTCTCGGGATGGACTTTTGTGCCTATAGTGGTACAATTTTTTTAGTGGGTACAATTTTGAATCGATTTTGACCCAAAACGTGACCCGATTCCAACCGGAAGTTGACCCAATACGAAATTAACCCGAACGAGATTGACTCGAAGTTGAACTAAACCGAAGTTGACCCGAATCGAAACCAAATCAAACCCGAACGAGATCGACCCAAAGTTTACTCGAATTGAAGTTGACCGGAACCGGACCCAAACAAGATCAACCCGAAGTCGATCCGAACCGAACCCGAACCGAATGACCCGATTGCCAGTGTCTAGCTATTATATAAATGTCGACGAGCTATTATATAAATTCATAGAGCATGTATCTATTTGACATAATATGTTATACATACAAGAAAATTCATAATAGAACTCTATGAAATTCCATTGTCAATTCATTCCCACATCAAAATAAACATACCACATTTTATAAATTCCAACCATTTTCCACAATTAACAACCTCCATATCTATAAAACACACTAGGATGAGAGAGGGAAAATAGGGTAAGAAGCAAAAACCCATACTAAAGGAGGAAACTCACTATAATCAAAATACAGTGTTGAAAGATAAGAATGTGGCTTATCACCAACAATTTATGGTTGATGGTAGCCTTTGTGAGAGAAGATGAAAATCACTAGGATTGTTCCTATGGGAGAAGGTATTTGTAGTATTGAGTTTCATTATTATTATTTTTTGGTCATATGACAACACGATATATAAGCCAAATTAACAGATAAATTTCAAATCATCTAAATGATAGGATAAACTGAGCGATTATTATTATTTACTACAAATTAAGAGTAAAAAAATATTTACAATAAAAAAATAGAAAGGGTAAATGAATAAAAAATTAGAAGCACGTTTTCTGCAAGTGATTTATCTAATACATAATTAAAAACTCTATTCTTACTAATAAAAAGTATGCCGACTAATTATCATTGGTCGATTTTAATTTTTTAATCAAAACACCATATTTTTATGGTGATATCTTTCATGTAATTGTGCTACATTATGTTTGTAAACTGATGTATTCATTTAGTTAGTATATCTAAAATGGTCCATACGTAATGTGCCTTGTGTCACGTTAAATGTATTCTCCTCCCACTAGACCATCCCTTATCTCAAGTTAAATGTATTCTTGATCCTACCATAAATCACTAGTCGTAATATATAATCACAGTTTTGGTGCTTTCTTACTGACATTCGTGATTCGGGGGCATGAGTAGGTAACAGAACTAAAATGCGGGGCAATGGTGATATCATGTACAGTTGATCATCAAGTCACAGATGCATACTCTCAGAACATGCTTTTGGTCCTGTGGGCGGAGATTGCTTCATCTAAGCCCATTTCGTTCTCTCCAAATTTCGAAAGATCTCTTCTTAACCATAGAGATCAACTCAAGTATGATCCTTCGGTTGAAGATATGTACATCCACATCTCATCAATGGCAGTGAGACCTCGAGAAGATGATAAAAATGCACAAACTTGGGACCCAATGGTCAGTCGTACATATTATATATCAGCCGAGCAAATTAGTCACCTTCAGTCCCTGGCCAGTGATGGTGCGACCAATGGCTATAGCAAGAGGACTAAACTTCAAAGTTTTTGTGCCTTCCTTTGGAAAATGGTGGCTTCACATGCTTGCCAAAGTGGAACTCAAAATCAGGAAAAGATAGGCAAGATGGGCATTGTGGTGGATGGTAAGTTATATATGCTGCTATAATATTCTTATTCTGTCTTTTTTTAAAAAAAAAAATTATTTTTTATAATTGAAGTAAAGATATATAAATCAATCAAGAAGACTTATATTTAATATTTAAAGATGACTAAAACGATACATACAATTGTCATTACTCTGAGTAAATCAAAAATATAATATAATATATAATATTTGGATGCATACTCATTACATTTTTTTGGGTGTAAAAAGAGGGAGAAGCTCCTAAATTGACATATTATTACTCCTTAACTAGGCCGGATACATATTCAAATAAAATATCATGCGTGCTAATTACATGCATAGAGGTTATTTTGGTGTTTCTCTATATAAAAATTAGCATGTAATTTGTCATATTTCAATACTATATACACAAATCAACTTAACATTGAGATGAATTGACCACCACTTTAGTAAATAATATTTATCCTTTTGTCATTGGAGCACAAACTTAGAAAGCAAGTTCTATAACAAAAATAAAAGTTAGAAAGTATAAGAATAATATTGGCATCACCAACTAAAATCCAAATTCAAATATATTTTTACTCATTTATTTTTGGGTGTTTGAGGAACAATATCTGGTCTACCTTTAAATTATATAAATGCATAAAGATCGATTCCATTAAATATTAGATTTAAAAACAACTTATTTTCTACTACTTTATAGAAAGAAGTAAAGGAAAGTATAAAAGGATATTTCTAATTCTTTTAATACTCTATTTTAAAAAACTACGAACTATCTACTACTCTCACAGTATAGTATACACACTTACACAAGTTTATAAACATACGAAAAATAAAAGATTGAATAACGACCAACTTTACTTTAGAAAAGTCATCCACAACAAAGAAGGAAAAAAATCGCAACCTGAAAAGAATCAACAAATCTATTATATTTACAACAGATAGATTGCAACAGGTAAATTGTTGTGGCTTACAGGGAGGACTTATGCATTTTGTTTTCCTTACTGTTTACAGGAAGGACAAGGCTAAGTGAAGGGGAAAGCGAAGAGAAAAGGACAGCTTTGGCTTCTTACTATGGCAATGTAATTTCCGTACCATTTGGGCAACAAAAATGTGGGGATTTAAGTGAGAAGCCACTCAGTTGGGTGGCAGATAAGGTACAAAACTTCCTAGAACCAGCTGTCCAGAAGGAGCACTTCTTGGACATAATTGATTGGGTTGAGGCCCATGGTCGCCAACATGCCATTGCCCAAGCTTTTTGGGCCAAAGATGAAGATGAGCCGGTCTTTGTGGTCTCGTCTGGGCTGCAATCCCCTGTATCGGGTTTGGATTTCGGGTGGGGCAAACCAGCATTCGGGTCAGTCCATTTTCCTTGGGTTGGTAAAACGGGGTACGTCATGCCTATGCCAAACCCGTCGAAGAATGGGGGTTGGATAGTCTACATGTATTTTCATCAAAATTGGCTCAATTTTATTGAAGTAAAAGCGCCTCACGTGTTTCAACCTTTTCTATTATTATCAGACAAAGAATGTTTTTTTCATCGAGTTAGTAAGTTGTAAGTACATGGTTATAATATTTAAATACTGATTATAAAGTAAAGATTAGAAGTAATATCATTATGTATAGCTTTATACTATCTTCGCATTAGAACTTATATTGTAAAATAATTGTTTCACAAAGAGAAAAAGTTTTGGAAAACCTAATTGCAAGTTTCAATTGGTGTGTTCAAAAAGTCTATTTTGTATATTGAGCCCAATACATACTCATGTTGTACTTTTAAAGTTAAAAAATGAGTGACATATAAATATTATTCCTTTGCAAATGAATAGATCATCTATACATTTAACTCGTCACTGCGACTTAAGAAAGAATTTTTTGAACTAGAAGTTTAATTATTAATAGTTAAAAAGATTTCAACATAGGTTATAACTCTAGCTCACTCCTTCATGCAAATATCTTTTACTTTTTTTTTCAAAATATACCTTCATACCTCCAAAATAATTTCTAAAATAACATTAAGTTCAATGTAATTCATCAAAAAAAAAAAAAAAAAGAGAGAGAGAGCCTTCATGTGAGAGTAAAAACGAAAATTTTTGCTTGGGTGACCTACTTTATCGGATTTAGTTCTCTTTAAACTTCAATCTAACTGATAATAGGTAAGAGTACTCGCCAAATCTCAAGGTAAAGTACAAAAACTCGATATTTACCACATTATTTTGTCTTGAAAATTTTGGCGCAGCATTCATGTTTTCATTTGTTTCGATAAAAAAAAAAAAAGATCATTTTGTTTTTCCCTCCAACCTTTTTAAAACACTTATCTATATTGAAATTATTATTTGTAAAATCAAATTTTCTTGTACTGAAATTAAGCTAGTATATTTGGCCAGTCTAGATAAATCGTAATTCTTTTTATCAACATGTAGTCTTTAACATTTTTCCTCCCGTTTTGAAAACAAGAAGCCTAATTTTACAACGAGCTCTATTAAAAGTTTTGTTGTTTTTTTTTTCCTGCTATTAGTAGGGATGATAATGGGTCGGCTTGGCGTTGGGTTCGAATGTACTCGAGCCATTTAACTTTTTAGACATCGACCCGGACCCGACCTGGATCCGGCGAATATGTGAAATTCGGACCCGGACCCGGTGGGTCCACGGGTCCATAGGTATTAAACGGGTCTTAAAGGTGTCTAGTGTATTTTGATCATAAATGAGTTTTAAAAATTTGCATTTTATGCTTTGTTTAATATTATTGTAAATTTACAAGCAATTTTGTTGCATATAACCTCTTTATTATCATATTAACCTATCTTTCAACCAACCTATTATACAAACCAAATACACCAAATCCATTCATACTTTTCACAACCGAAACACGATAATTGGAAAAAAAAATTGATTGGGGGGCAAGGCTGCGTGAATGAGGGAGAAGGAAGTGAGAGAGTGACTTTAGGTAGGGTTCCAAATTATAATATGTTATTACTGCTCTGCTGGTATTGGGATTTTAAAAAAAAAAAAAATATGTTCGGATATTAAACGGGTCTCGGGTCGGATTTTGGCCTTAATTTTTGATACTTAAATTAGGGACAGTTAGACCTGGACCCATCGGGTCCAAGTTTGTTGGATTAGACTCAATTAAATGGATCGGATCCGATAGATCCGAATCGGGTCCATGATCCATTACCATATTAGATTGAAGATTATAAATTACACTTGAGGAACACGAAAAATTAATTGAAAGTTTCATGTTAAAAAAATGTATGTCTTGTCATATGAAATGGAAATGACATGGCACAATTGGACAACTTTTTTTTTTTTTTTTGTGTGTGCGCGCCCCAATCTCTATCTAGTGATTACAACCAAATAAAAAAAATGAGTAGTTCTATACCCCATATCAAAATTTGGTCGATTTTTTTTTTTGTGTGTGTGTATTTTAGACATGAGTTTGGTGATCCATTTTTAAATTCTTTTGCTCTTAAATCTAAATACTAGTTGTTAGTCATATAGTTAATCCGACCGAGTTAGACACGTTTATTTATTTATCTCGACTCCGTTGAGTATTAATAAATTTGATACTCAAAGCAAATATTCGATAGATAGATATTCCGTATATATCCCTTATATTATTTTTAATGTTTCATATTTATCCAATATTATGATTAGATATTATTTTCTTATTTATCATTATACTAGATCATTGGATTAAGGAAATATTCCCACTGAATATATTGCCAAAAATCTTAGATATATTGTAGCACATTATGATATGATTTTATTGCATGAAATCTAAATCTTTCCACAAATTTTATTGATCTTATATTTGGAAGCATATCGGTCATATCATGCTCTTATACGTTGCAAGTAGAAGAAAAATGCAACCACGTGAATTAAGCAAAGATTGAAGATTGTTAAGGTAGGATAAGCTTTCAAAGATACATGAGCATTTCAAAGAAAAGCCAAAACTAGAAACCAAGTCGGATAGAGAAGATCTTATTTCCAGCGGCAACTCCAACGATCTACCATATGAAGAGAAAGTTATAAAAACACAAGCCAAGACTGTAGATCAATTAAGCAAGAGAATACGAGTTCATATCTTATCCTAATCTCTTGTAATCACTCTTACTCAAATCATTCTTGTAGCAAAGTATCTAAGAGTTAGATATTTTGTGAGTTGTAGAAAAGTGTCTTGGGGATGATTGATTTGTGAGTTGTAAACCGAGAAAAGTGTGAGCGGTGAACCTTGAGAGTTAGTGTACTCAAAAGATCGGTCAGAAAGTTAAGTGAAGAACTTGTCCGACACTCGGAGTAATAAGAAAAGTAGAAGATAATCCAAAGGGAGGAAACCTTAGGCGGTCACTAATCCATATATTTGGATCCGGGTCAAGATTATGAACAAACAAACTTGCATTGTCCCATTTATTTTTCTATTTGTTTGTTTTTCATATATCTGACCTCTTGGTCAAGTCGGACGTCTCAAATTTTAAAATACGCTATTCCCCCTCCCTCTAGGGTATATCCGACCCCTTGGAACTTTTCAATTGGTATCGAGCTAGTTTCACACTCTAAACAATTAACATTCTTGTGGACTACAATTATGTCTTACTATCCCAAAGTAAGTTCAAAAGCAAGAGCTTATAACAAACCACCTTTCTTCAGTATCTCAACATGATATTAAGATCTCATAGCATCTCTTATAAAAAACAACGTATTAGATTTGACTCGAGAGTCGGAAAACACAAAAATCATTTTGAAAAAGAGATGTTCCAAAGACTCAAAGTCACCTCAACCTCAAAAAAGAAGGAGCTACTTTGACTCCTCACCTACTCAAAAACCTAGAGGCAAAAGATAATCTAAGTTTGGGTTCCCAAAGGGAAAAACCCCCAAACACGGTATCCGAACAAGTCGGACCGGAACCATTTGATCAAAAGAAACATAAAGGTTTGATTTTTTGAGTACAAATATGCTTGAAAGCCAAATCGATTGTTGGTATCTCGGATAGTCAATGCTCAAGACACATGTCCGACGATCCATCTATATTTTCTAAGTTATCATCCTTGATTTTTAAATTGAGGGAAAAGCCCTCTCTTAATACTAATAAACTCATTGAGTAGTTGTAGAAAAATATGATCCGATCACAAAATTAAGGGAGTCTCGATTTAAATTCCAATGTCAAAGTTATGAATCGATGATTCAAACGATATTTTGTCAAAGACCTTGAGACAAATGGAATTGTGACATCAACGTGCCTTGAGGAAAACATGATCTCAAGTATTCTTGAAGAAAATCTTACTCAATCGAAACAAGAAATGTCTAAAGTCGGACAATTGATAGTCATGACTCGAGATAAAGAGGTCGAAAAGTATAGTAGTAATTTTTTTTTTTTTTTTTTGTCATAGATCATTGTTACTCTTACATGTTTTCCTCTCTTAGATTCAGGTGGTTGATGAATTTACCATATATTTATGTACTTGAATTACTTTTAGGGGAATGACATTCAATGCTTACTCTAATCGTATGGTCATATGCATGATAGATGATAAATTCTTATATGTAGTCATCTCGTATTATATTTTTGCATACCATGGATATTCATCTTTGCATTATCATTCACATGTAATGCATAAGTATCATCTAATATTCCATATGTCATTTCTCGTTAGTTGATATTATTACATGCTTTCCTTGGTATAATGTTTTGTATTGATTTATTGATTTCATGAGCATGATATGTCTATTATATACATATACGTGATCCCTAATTATGACATGTGGATATTCTTTATTAGCCATGTGGATACATTTCTATAAATTCATTGTTACATGAATTGAGGGGAACCGTCTCTTAGATCCGACAAAATTGTTAAGTCAATGCACCAACTTTTGACACTGAAAAATTCAGTGATGTCCGACTCAAACAAAAATATCGGACTAAGCGGAGATGAAAAAGACAAAGAAATCCCTTAGATTCTAAACTCGACTGTCTGGAACCTAGTTAGACACAATGTTAGATACAAGAAGCGAGCTAATCAAGTCAACTCGGATCCTAATCCGATTTAGGAATAGCTTGCATCCGAGCCACCTAATAAGGATTCCAACCTGAATCCTAATCTTGACTTTCATTAAGAAATTGGAAAAGGAATCGGATTTAAACCTTATCATCCAAGAGATAATTTATCGGACATAAACTCATAAGTTTTCTGACTTGATGAGCAAAGAATTTGAGATGAGCATGATGGGGAAAATAAAGCAATATCTTACCATTTCTAATAGTCTAATTGAGTATTTCATAAAAACGAAGACATCCGACTCCACGAGTAAGTCAATCGACCCTCAATCGTGTATCCGGAATATATATTCCAACTATACACTTGGTTAAATTAGGCAACCTTAAATTGCGTCACTTTGAGAAGGTGAATATCCAATTAATGAAAATTTACCATTACCCAAAAGATTTGCAAGACTTGAAATCTTTTTTTGGATTTTAAATTTTGAATTTCAAAATTTCACTCTCTCTCTCTCCTTGTCTTTCCCTTTTTTGGATCCTATTTTGATTTAACAATCAAACTTCTTATCTAAGGATTTTAAAAATTTCCTCTTCATCTCACATCCTCTCTTCGTAACTTCTCTTTCTCTTTTTCTCTAAAAATCTTCATATATGGGGAAGTCGACAAAGTGTTGATTAAGGAGGACAAGAATGAAAAAACAAGCTCTCAAACCTGTTCCTCAAGTTGAATTCATTAATCCATCTCCTTCCTTATTTTTAAACATTAAAATTTTTTTATTTTTAAACTCTAGTTTTTACAAAAATAATTTAGCCTTCATTTTGTATGCCCCTATTTTTGCCAAAAGGCAAGGGGTAGCTTATACACTTTGGTGTGTATTTAGTTGGTTGGAACTATTTCTCTATTTCTGTTTTGATGCTCGACTCTGCATGAACAATTCATGAAAATAGTCAAATTGAAATTTAACCCACTTATTTTTGCTAAATTTACTCTCTGTATGAATCATCTTTATCATAGCATCTTACTTTGTGCTTAAATGTTAATCATGTTTTGAAAATGTTTCCTTCAAATGCTTATCTCGAATAGCATGATAAATATTCTAAGTTCTCTCAATCGGTTGGTGAATATGTGAAGTTCCTTTCGTTGTAGAATTTGACTTCCTAACTTAATGCTTACCAATATCCGGTCTAGGGGAGTTTGAATTATTAAGTATCCTTTTTATCCGACCCATGCAAATTACTGAAAATATGTTTAGTCTATTTTCTTGATTATTATAATATGTTAAGGAAGAGAATAGTATCCTGTTTAGGGAGATATTTTATATATATCTAAAACCAAATACTGAATTTATGCCTTTCATTAAAAAATGAGAGATTGTTAGTCAAATAGTTAATCCGACTAGTCGAAATGTTTATTTATTGGTTTGTCCGACCCCGTTGAGCATTAATAAACCACAATTTTCTTTGAGGTGACCAACCATGCCACAACTAAAGCATAGCAAGTCCAGATTCTCATAAACCACAATTTGCCAAGCATTTTGTATCCATATACTTGAAACTAGGGGTTTGGTGAAGGATATCTCAATACGGACATGAGCATAACGACCTCTACCCACCGTACCCATAGTATAATCCACTTTGATAGGCTTACCTATGATTTTAGCGATGTCGAAAGTGCAAGCTTATTGAAGTATTCTACAGGCAATTCAGGAAACCTAACCTAGACAACCATAGAAGAGAAAGGGTTGGAAGACGGCCTAAAATTTAGTTGTCATTTAGCAAGCATGAGGTAGTGACCAAATAAGAACCAATGCCTCTCCATAAGAACTCTTTCAAGATCGGTTTCAATAGAACTGTCAACTTTCCATATTCTTTTGATTTTGTTAACCATAACATCATACCTAACTGCAGCTCCCAAGACCTCACCCATTAGCATATTAGCCCAAGGAGCACGAGAGGAGTTGTAGTTGGTTGGAAGAGAATTTGACCTTGTATGGGGTTGTTGGATCATTGCCTTCTTCTAACTCTCCAACTTCAAAGGACATCTCCGACAAAGCTCATGAACCTCCCGGAACCCGGGAGGCTTGACCTGAAGAACATCCTTGAATGAAAGCTTCTTTGAAGGGCGGGGAAGTGAAGTAGAGGGGGCGGAGGAAGTAGAAAATGGTGAAGAAGGGCTGGATTGAGGATTCTGGGAGCAAGGGGACGGGGAGGGTCCTCCTCCATCTTCATTCTTCTCGCCGGTTGATGTCTAGTCTTTTTTAAGACTTGAGAAGTAGGATTAATGTCATTTGAGTGTTGTAAGGAAAAAGAAGGATTGATCACCAATATTCTACACCCAAGGTTGGAGAATGTAACAAATCATACCACAATCATAAGCATTAGATTTTAGTAAAGTATATACCAAAACTACTTTGTCATTCATACGATACTTGAGAAATTTTTCAGGAGGTTACCTTTCCCAAAACTACTCCACAATAAGTATACTTAATTGTGGACTTCTTAAAAGTAGGCTCCCTAAAAAGAAAAATGTGCACCTTTTGATTGTAATAAACTTAATTACATTCATGGTGTTACATTCATCCCCACTTGAAGACTAGATCAACCGACTTACACGTCCTCATGACCTACGGTACAAACAATTGTCTTTGCCTTGTTAGGTGACTACCCGTGGCTCTCCCAGCCTATCGATGCAGCTCATGGTCGCGAATTGGCTTTCATACGATTTATAAGGTGTCGAACCCTACCTTGGATTGCGAGTATTTATTAGGATTAGGGCTTTTATGATTGGCCCCACAAATCAACGAAATCTTCTTTCAATGTACTTTATTTTCACTCACATACAATCCGAGAAGTCCTCACTCACATGATACTTGGGAAACTTCCCAAGAAGTCACTCATTCCAAGACGACTCCACGATAAGCGTGCCTAACAATAGAGTTCTTCAAATTGGCTCCCATAAAGGAAGCTACATCTTTTGTTGATTTATAACCAATAAGTTCGATCCCTTTAAGACACACTGAGAGTACTATATTAAGCTTATAATTTGTAATTTTTTATAACATCTTACAATTATCTTACAATTCCTTACAATTTTTACGACTTATTACAACTCGTTACAACTTTTAAAACCTAGGAACACTTCTTAAAGCAAGATAGAGTGAAATTTGTATATTTTTAAATGATGTTGTTTCTCGTTACATCATCATAAGACCGATTGACGTGATGTGTAAGTAATTTAAATCATTCTTTAATATGATAATAATGAATCACGATATTTTCTCCCAAAATAATTTATTCAAAGCAAGTTTATTATTGAAATTTTATAAAATAATTTGACTTAATATATGATACTTTTGTAAAAATAATTCGACTTAATATGTGATGCTTTTGTCGTGATATTACAAGAAGACGATTTACATGTGTTTGTTTATTGTACTGACTCAAAAACGTATATTTTTTTAATTAAAAAAACAAGTACAATTTGATTTTGAATTATTAATTAAATTAAAAGTAAACACTACAATAATTTTCCACTTGTCGTTGTTTATATTTTTTTAGAGAAGTTCGTCAAATTAATGTTGTCAGGTTGTCACATTCAATCGGATATTTGGATTTCAAATTTGATTCATTTTCATGTACAGAGTATTTATTATATTTTCTACACACAAAGTATGCACTTGCTAGTCTTTGAAAAATATTGTATTAGTCATAATAAGGTGTTTCCCACGGTCAATGATATATTTTCTTTTTCATGTTTTCGTTTGTCGATTTTTAAAAATTTTTCAGCCTTTTAATTAATTCCTACAAAAATTAAAATCTTATACATCATATGATTAATTAGAATTTTTCTTTAAAGTGCATTATCACGCGTACGGTTCATGTTAGTATTTTTTTAATTATTTATTTAAGGGTGGTAAGTTTTTTAGACTCTTATTTGAATTTTTAATCAAATCATATCGTAATAAAAATGATATATAATATTTTCTTCTTCAAATATTTATATTCTACATTAAAAAAATATTCATAAAAATGATAAAATGTAAAAGAAAAGGACAAATTAAAAATATAAGACTGTCAAATTTTAAAAGATAAATAAGTTACATCTAAATTTTTTATCTTTAGTTGTTTTCTTCTTTTTCTTAATTTTTAATTTAGAAGTATGATCAATACAAAAAGGTTATTATTAAAAAATTAAAATGGAAAATCTCGTTATTAGCATATACACAACTATGAATTAATGTTGAAATATTAGTTCAAAAATTAAATAATTTTCACATCATATAATTTTATAATTAGTAAAATAGGAAAGAGTCAGAAAAAAATAAAAAAGCGTTTGAAACTTTAAAATTCCAATCAAAAGGGACATACCCTAAATTAGTAAAGAAAAGAACAATGGTGGACAATTCTCAGTTATTTTAAAGATCACCCCCCAAAAAAAATCCTACCAAAAAACAGGAGAAAGATCACCAGCTAGTTATTTATTTGTTTTTTAAAAAGCATCATACACTTGCTTTGTTTTTTTAAAAAAATTTTGATTTGTAGAGTTTCTTTTGGTGAAGAGTTATTTATTTGTTTGTATAACAAGTGGTGAAATTTCAAATTTGATAATCAGCAGATGGGTAATATGAATTGACAAAAATAATGTACTTTTAGAATATAATTTTTCATATGTTAAGTAGTAGGTAGCATTCAATATGTATTTTTTACGTCACGATTCATTGCCAGTTTATTTTGTTTTTTGTTTTAATAAATACTGGCAAAAGTCATAAATAATACCAATTTGTTTGGGTCGTACTTCTTTGCCGATTATTGCTTGGAGGATGAGGAGTCAACCTATTTTGTGTCAACTATTTTAGGGATCTTTAATTTAAGAATTAAAATTTTTTATTTACCTCCCTCGAGGTTTCGATAAATGCTTTTTCTACTCTTGAGGTTTATGAAATATTTTTTATCCTCCTCCATCGTTGTGTTAGATTATTACCAATTCTCAAAATAATCAAAATGCCCTTCATATATGTGAATTTTTAATTACAACTAATACATAGAAATAATCTTAGTAAATGAAGAAAAAGTTAAAACCAAAAGTTCAAAAAAATCTTACTAAACAAACAAAAATGTCGCCACAGCACATGGTAGTAGCCAGACACCGACGACCTTTCCGAGGGACTTTTCAAGCCTTAAACCAAACCCCAACAACCACTTTAGCTCCCTTGCTTCCAAGAGCACATCGGAATCCTAATAATTGAAAGTGGCTCCATTTGCTGGTGGGATGACACAATTAAGCTCGAAGGAGAGCAAGCTAAGCCTTCATTCTGACCACCAGAGCTCTCGTTTAGTTGCCCAAATTTCGTCGAAATCCATGCAATCAAATAGATGATGAGAATCGGGTCGTGCGTCGTGATTTCTTGCTTGAAATGTGAAAAGTTCCAAAGGGTTAGATATACCTTAGAGGGGGTGATAGGTTAGTTTAAAATTTTGAGGCGTCGACTGGCCGAGAGGCGAGAGGTCGGATATATGAAAAGTAAACAAATAGAAAAGTAAATGAGACAATGCAAGTTTGTTTGTTCACGATCTTGGCCCAAATCCAAATATATGGGTTACTTGACCGCCTAAGGTTTCTTCCCTTAGGATTATCTTCTACTTTTCTTATTACTTTAACTGTCACACAAGTTCTTCACTTAACTTTGTGACTAACCTTTTGAGTACACTTACTCTTAAGGCCCACCGCTCACACTTCTCTCAAGTGTTACAACTCACAAAGTAGTCTTACCCAAGACTCTTTACTACAACTCACAAAGTATCTAACTCTTAAACACTTTGTTACAACAATAATCCGAGTAAGCACAAATACAAGAGATTAAGATAGGATTTGATCTTCTCTTACCGACTTGGTAACTTGATCTTGGCAAAATCGACTTACGGTCGAATCTTGATTCTTTCCAAGTTTGGCTTGTCTCTTGATTTGCTCATGTATCTTTGAACGTTCATCTTGCCATAGCAACCTTCAATCAGTACTTAATTTATGTGGTTCCATTTTTCTTATACTTGCAACGAATAAGGGCATAATTTGACTGATGCTTGCAAACCCGTGCTAATTTCAGCATAATTAATTTAGACAATTTTAGCATAAGAGAGAATCTATCAAAGCTTGCGCGAATTCAATCCCATTGCCTGTTTTCATTATTTCGTGGTAATAGAATATTATTGATGCTTGCAAACCCATGCTAATGAATATTATTGCCTACTTTCGTTAGTTCGTGAGTCTTTTTGCACGAAGAAACTATTTTCTTAGAATTCAATCGCTTCAAAACAATCAATCCCTCCATCAATCTTGCAATTACAAAGGTATTTTTTCGAGTTTACTTTGTCTTTTTCCCTTCAAAATATGACAACTCGCTCATACAATTGTATAAATTGCTTGCATGTAGGATCTGTTACAAGAACGTTGACATTATTCCTTCGTTTGCAAAAGACAAAAGGTATGTTATTTTCAATACACGAAATATATGTATAATTTTTTCATGGTTAGTTATATTTTTATTCTTTAGTATAGTATTTAAAACTCAAATCATTATCCCAGTAAACAAACAAAAAAAATATGGAATTTATAATTAGAGTTACAAAAAATTGAAGCCAAATGCTTTCTTTTAACACTGGTCCAATTCCGCAAAGTCTCCAAGAAATCCAATCAAATAGGAGTTTGTACTTTTTGTTAGGTGGCCAATACTAAATATATATAATCTACTTAAGTACAGAAATATACTAATTATTCAAAGAAAAATAGCAACCCATGCATGCCCATCATGTGATTGATCATAATTAGAATTATAAAGTCAATAAAAGGACCATAATTAGTGAAAATTACTTATTGACGAATGAGAACTTTCTATCTAAAAATTTTGAATCCATTTTATGTTTCTTTATTGTACTTTTGATATTTGACTTTTATTTAATCCATGTATATATGCATCCCTATAAAA
This sequence comes from Talinum fruticosum, assembly GCA_021018815.1. Lineage (NCBI taxonomy): Eukaryota > Viridiplantae > Streptophyta > Magnoliopsida > Caryophyllales > Talinaceae > Talinum > Talinum fruticosum. Next base: position 8,491,157 of record JAITYX010000004.1, on the reverse strand, counting down.
TTTGTGACTTTGTTAAGACAATATATATATATCCACTTACAACGACGGCTACATGAGCAGGAAAATCCAAAGTGAGCGGAGTAACATCTAAGAAAGAACAGTCAATTGTACCATAAGCTTTACGAATGTCCACTTTCAGCGTAACTCTAGGAGAGATGTTACCCCTCTCATAATGCTTAAGAAGCTGATGAGCCATCATCATACTATCAAAAATAGATTTACTGCCCTTACAAAAGTATTCTGACTAGGGCCAATAATGTCAGAAAGCATTGAATGTGTCCTATTAGCAAGGATTTTAGCAACAACCTTATAAAGAACATTACAAAATGCAATAGATAGGAAATCAGTCACTCTGACATTCGGAACAAGAGCAATCAAGACGCTGTGTACCTGCTTAAGGAGCTTGTCATTGTTGAGGAATCTTTGCGCTGCATGACACACATACGAGCCATCAAGACCACGACATTTATTATCCTCTATAAGCATTCTTGATTTCCTCATCGGTGAAAAGGAGCCACTAAAGCATCTTTGTAGCTTATTGATTTGTAGCTTCCTGATCATCAACACCTGCAACAATTCTATGTATAAAATTATACGTTTGCTTTAAAGTTCTAAAGTCCAAATAATTTTTACGAAATACACGATATTTTATAATATTTCTTTAAAAAATTTTCATTTACCGTTTCAATAAATAATTTTTCTACCTCTGATAACTAAACGAGATAATAATTTAACACAAAGGTAAAGAAAGGTAAAAAATACTTTGCAAACCTTAAGGGTACAAAAGATATATTACTGAAACCTCGAGAGAGGTAAATAAAAAATTTTGTCCTCATTAATTGCTTTATTTATCTCCTTTTTGCATTGATTTTCTTCATTTCCAATAAAATTTTGGAGCAACTTGGTCTTTTAAAACAAATTTTGTCATAAAATTAGTATTTTCTTGGTACTCCTTTATAACTTTAAAATGAGAAGTATTTTGAAACAGATGGAGTAATTAGCCGGTGATCTTTTTCCTATTTTTTTTTTTTTGAGGGAGGTGATCTTTAAAATAACTGAGAATTGTCCTCCATGGTTCTTTTACACACATACTGTAAAAGTAATTAAAAAACTGATTAAAAAAAAAAAACGACCAACCATTATCATAAATTTTTATAAAGAGTGTCTTTTACACCAGGTGGTGAATTATTATAACACACCGATTTTTTTAATTTTTTATTTGATTAAAATGGTAAGCAATTATCATAAATTTTTAAAAGGAACAAAAGTATATATGCAACTCCTGCTAATCCAAAACATAACAGCTATCTCTACTGCAAGTATTGTACTGAATAGTCTACACTATATCTTCACAATATCAAACTCTTCTGCTGAAATTTTATGAGTGATGGTTTCACTCATGCCACAGTTTTTACACAACCCCTGCAAAAACTGATCTCCTTCAATTTACTCATCTAAGTTTAAATATAAATTCCTGTGCAAAAGAGTAAGACTTTGAACAGATGATAAATCTGATCAATCATACACATTTATTTATTGGTTTATCTGACCCCCTTGAACATTAATAAGTTTTATACTCAAAGCATATATTCACTAGCTAGATGCATTCTATAAATATTCCTTATATTACTCTTCATGCATCAAATTTTATTATTAGATATTATTTCCTTACTTGACATTATACTAAATCTTTAATTTAAGGAAAGATTCTACATTGATTATGATATCGAGAATCTCGGATATATTGCAGCATTTTAGGTATGATTTTATTGCATGATTTAAAATTTTATATTGTTAGTAAGAAAATTATTTTTGAACTAGAATATTATTTTTTAAAAATAATTATATCTTACTGAAAATAATTTTTTAAATTAAAAAAATAAGCTCACTCATACATGTAACTCAAAATTAAATTACATTACTTTTTGATGGTTAAGATGCATATAACTAACTATTAAACTATACTAATTTTTTATGATCAAATCAATAAACTTTTTTATAAATAAGATTAGAGATTTAAAAGGAATAATATAACATAAATATTATAAACATAACTTGTGCGTTAGCACGGGTGAAAAATTAGTTTACTTTGTGTATAAATATCATTTTGTGTATAGCATTATGTGAGGATATTGGATTCGACGCAAAGACATGAGGGTATCCGCAGGGTTGAAGCGTTGACTCACATCAGGGTCGGGTAGGGTTAGATTTGAGAAAACCTAGCTTAATTGAACCTTATTATCTACCCCTAACTTGCCATTGCCATGTCTTGCATTTTGATGACATCTTTTTTTTTTTTTTTTTGGATCTGACATTATAGAAAAGAGGATATTAGTCTATAAAGTTCCACATACCAGTAAGAGATATCTTGCTTGTAATCTTCCCGAACTAGTATCCATATTCATCCAGTCCTTAAATTATAAAAAGTACATTTTAAATCGCACTCAGACACACTCAATAACTCTGAACCATACTCAAACACAATTCCTAAAAAAATTGACAAACACCTACCAATCGCACTATTTTAACCACCCAAGAATAAACTCTTAATATAAGGTGGCATGCACCTACCCCTCACTGTTTGAGAACTCTTTTTGAAGTGCAACCTTCAAATAAAATGATATATTCAAACATTCGACAGAGCGAAGCTTCGAACATTCAAACATCAGCATAGTGGTAGCTCAATTACTTCAGCCCAGATCGATAATCCTAAAACTCAACAACATAAGGAATCAGAGAATTCGCACATATATTCAGAGTTGAAGATGAAGTGAGAACTGGTAGTTTATGACAGGGAGATAAAGGAGTTACTGTGCTTAAAATGACAGCTTTGAAAAAAGCAGTCCTGGGTAGTATGTATAATTAATGTCTTAATGAAGTTGAAAGCAGACCTAACATAGCAGCAGGTGAGAAGCCTTCTGCAAATTTAAACAATGATGATGAAAGGATTATCTATTTGTGATGAATTCATAAACAAAATATTATGTGTATACGTATATGTATATATATACTAATGTTGATACTTTCATGAGTCTATATAACTATATATCTTCATGCATGTCAGCTAGAAGGGAAGTCCATGTCGGGCAATTTGTTTAGACTATAGTCTAATCTTCATCTTAATTATTTCATATTAGTTTGTGCCCGTGCTAATGTACGGGTGTCTATATTATAAATCAACTCAAATATTCATTATGAAAATACACTCGCCAAAAACAATATAAAAGTAGTTCAGAACATCTTATTTGTTGTTTGATATACTTAAACCTAAAACTTTTAATATGAATAATTTATTCCGTTATATATCACTATTATATTTTGATTCTATTGGTAAAGTAGTAGCATTCCTCCTCCCACGTGACAGGACATATGAAATCGATCTTCATCTCTTCATATTGATTTGTAGGAGCTTGTACAACGAAGGTGAAAGCTTTCATCAGCACTTTGCTCAAATATATATCCAACTCCTTTATTTTAATATATGCATCATAAACAAAATTACATTAGGTTATTATAGACGACGAATCCTGTATGGATAACAAATACAAAAAATGGTTTATATATGTAAATATACTTGATTTGAAAGGTTTTTTTAGATAAGATGCTGGATTATCCAAAATAAATTGGGCATGTTCATTGAAAGCTATCAACTTTTTTATAGACGGTGAATCCTGTATAGTTAGAGGTACTATATACCTACAACATTAAATTATAATGTAAATTAGATAGTGAATGTGTAAGACATATGTAATTTGTACAAAATAACATAAGCTTATTGTTACACATACCTAGGCATAGTTGTAACAATGTTTGTGTCGCAATTCGAGCATCGAGAGTCAATTGCTTTCTTTTTGCAACGTACACATGATTCATACCAAACCGGACTACGTATGTCAATATGTATGACATATGCAACAATGCGAAAATGATTGACCTTTAAGAAAAACATTAAAAAAATTGTTAATTTCAATTGTTTATAAGATTTTTTTTTTAATGACAAAGAGAATGATTAAAGTTGTCATACATTAGGTAACATTGTGAAGTCCTTCAGCTTGATTCTTTTTGCATTCAATAACTTAGCAAGTTGCGAGTATTCCATAAGTTTTTCGTTGAGTCCAATCAATAAATGTTTTCATATAACCATGGTCAGCCCACCTGTCGTGTTTAAAAAATGGTAACGTTTCCTAAAATAGAGTTAGATATAGAGAATCAATATTTTTAAATAACGTTACTATGATTGAAATCTCTCAACCTCGTGGATTTCTGGGTCAACATAAACTCGTAATATTTCTTGAGTTTGGAGATAGGATCCTAATGTACATAACATGATTATTATAATAATAAAGTTCAATATTATTTTATTGTATGAAAATTGCAGTATCATACCATGAAAATCTCGTACAGACTACTTGGGATGCAACTATCGTCATAGCTTTATCGGTGTTATCGAATAATATTTTTCCTTGGTTTCTTGCCAAATCTCCACATAGTGTTAGTATGAGAACCTTCATACGTCATAAAAAAATATAATGTGTTTATGACTCTTGATAGTAAAGAAATTGAATATTGATATTTACAACTTAATAGTGCTTACCTTAAATCACATATAAGGATGTCCCTTTTAACCCGAGTCACTAACACGGCCATTCTACAAAGTTGAAGTGATAGTTTGCGGTGTAGTTGTGTAGATAACCAATCCAACAATATCTGCAGTTGTATAACAAAACGTACATTAGTAAATGTGTAACTAAATATATAAACTAAGTTAAGGCACCATACATGGTAATTTGTATGTCATCACCCTATTTAAATGCAAGATAGTATGCACTATTAATATATTACCTTTTACGAAATGAAGAACATAAATTTAGAAAAGTATGCACAATCATACATCTTTGTCAATGAAAACCATATCCATATATGCAATACCCTTCTTGGTAATTCGTTCACTATATAGCCATATTAAGCGTAACTTCATAGTTACTTTCGAGTGGTGTGGCCCACAAAGCGAACAGGTATATAGTGCATGAACATCCGAAAAAAGTAAACTAACATAATTTTTGGATAAAACAAATAAGCAACATATAGTCGTGAATGAAAAGGAAGTTCATAGTATTAAAATAATGTTAGGGACGATATGAAAAAAATAATGTTAGACGTAAATATATTATTTGTGAATGAAAGTGATAAGATAGTCTAAACATGTCTAAGCGTAAACAAAACTAAGATTATATACTTGTTTAAGACCTCAATGTAGACAACATTTTTGTCACGAGTTTTGAGATGTCTTTCTTATTACATATCAAAAGTTTCAAGCCGGATGCACATGTGACACGTGACCATGCAACGTAAAGTTGTCCATGGCTGAACACAGGCCGTGGAAGGTATATGCCAACCTTATTTAATGTTTGCCCTTGACTTTTATTAACGGTCATAGCAAATGCCAATTTTAGTGGGAATTGCCTTCTTGTAAGTTATAGACCTTGAACCTTAGGAGGAGTTAGATCGATCCTTGGTATAAGTACCGATTCTCCAACTCTTGACCCAATTATAACCTTTGCTTCAATAACTCTGTCGCCCAATCGAGTGACCACTAACCTAGTACCATTGCATAAACCGATGGATTGGTTCATGTTTCGTAACAATATGACAGGTGCACCAACTTTAAGCTCAAGACAATGGTTTGGAAGTTCGGACATATTAAGTGAATGCAACAACTTAGCGGGCTCCATGTTTTCAAAATCATTACCCTCCTCCGATGGGCCTAGTGTGTCCGAACTTAGATAGCTCATAACATTCCCTGGTAGCATTGATAACATCTTTGAATTTAGTTCATCTACATCATCATTTGTTGGAGCAAGTATTCCGCGTTCTTGGAGGTAGGATGAATCTATGTATCTAATACGTAGGTCTGGATAAATTTCCTTTATCAAATTATGCAAACCATTAGCATCATTTTCAATTAAGAAACTCGTGGTATTTCTATCCAGTTTGGTTTTCCATCCTCGGAAATTGACACACCTTGTACTTTGCCCTCTCCAACTTGCAATATCCACTATCAAAATCCTCTAGTTGTCCGTATTTTTCATTAGATACATTACTGCTTTGTAATCTCATGTTAATCCCCAACCTCATCACATGACATTGACTCCAAAATGATGCTCTATGTAGTGTAGATGAGACCACACTTTCACGACGCCTATTCGTTACAAGCTGGAAGAATTTGTCTAAAATCACCACCCAAAACCACCAGCTTTCCTCCAAATGGGCGACCATTATCACAAATATCCTTAAGGTGACGATCTACTGCTTCAAATACAAGACGATTTGTCATTGGTGCCTCATCCCATATGATCAATGCTACCTCTCGAATTAATTCAGCTCGTTCGGAATTTTTATTGAATGAACATACATATGTCTCATCGGGGTTGAGTGGAATCTTGAAAGCCGAATGTACAGTTTTTGCTCCCGGTAGTAGGGTTGCAGTAATACCTGATGAAGCAACTAATAGGACTATTAAATTTTCGGATCTAAACTTGAAAATTAATGTATTCCATAAATAGGTCTTTCCTGTTCCACTACTTCCATACACAAAAATATTCCACCTTATTTTTCCACATGAGCATCCAATATTGTTCTATATACATGATGTTAATCGGTGTTCGGGCCTTGGACTAAATTGTGAAACCTTTTACCTTCAAAGCTGACATCATAGTCGGGTTCGTTTCTAATCAAACGATTTGCAACATGATTCATTGTGTGTATTGAAGGCAATTGTATAGGAGGATAATCTTTCAATGATTTTCCATTTCTATTCAATATGTTGTCAATCTCTATGAGTCTAAGATTTTGCAACTCTTGAGTGGTAAAATGTAAATCTGGATTAGCCAACATGAGTTGAAACATTCGTTGCATATCATCGGTAAGGTTCTTCCAATGTTCATCCCACAATTTCAATGAGTCACCAATCTTACTAAACATCGGTATAGAGCAAAACATATTTCTAAGTTGGTGACCTGATGCCCATGTAGCTGCTTCCATCAATGTAACATGCCATTCATTGTCATCATTCAATAGACCTAATGCCAAACATGCACATTTGAAAGTAGGATGCAAAATGTTACGCACTCGTCCGAAGGTCCTCATATGACTTAGCTCCACGAATCTTAGTTAGTAGCAACCTTAAATAATATCGTTCCCCATAATGTGGATGAACAAATGGCAATCTACCAATACAAACTCCTTGTTGTCGCATAGTCCATCTATGATGTGTGCGATTCCAAACCCAGTGAGCAGGAAAGTCGGCATAGGTGTACTGATTTGCTTCAGGAAATCTTTATTTGCCTTAAGCCACATTGTTAACATGGTTTGTTGCAGTCACGGCTCATTAGTGATCCTAAAAAGATCATTGTTGTCATTGAAGACTACAAATTGCTCATTAGGCAAGTGAAATTGGAGGGTCTCAACCGATGGATATTGATGTTGCAAGCGGAATTAAAAAATCCTCCAACATGCTTCGATTGCGAGATACATAAAGACAATCTAAATACTTGTTTGATTTCATCCATTTCTTTAGTTTGTCCAACTGCATTTCCCACATCATTTCCTTCTATGACAAACGTGGCATGATCATGCCCTTTATGTATGTATTTATAAAGGTATTTAACAACACTGCGCACGACTACACGCTCAACATTAATATAAGCATCATATTTGACACGCTCAACATTGAACTTTCCATTAACTTCACAAAAATCACATCAGAATTCAATTCACTTCTTTTATTTTTTTACTAAAAAAATTTTCTAACTTCACAAAAATCACGTCAAAATTACTTGTCACCATTCACCACAACATTATAAATAAATGTATATCAATCACCTATATATATTACTTCTCCTTGAGATCACATACTTGGATTGTTCTTTGCATAAAATAAACTAAAATTAAATTAAAAATCCAAATTTGAAACTTTCACAATTCAGTCTTCATACTTGAATTCTTTCATTCGGAGATATATATATATATATATATATATATATATATATATATATATATATATATATATATATATATATATAGTCGTAACAAAGTCACAAATTTTATAGGGATGCATGTACACATGGATTAAATAAAAGTCAAATACCAAAACTATAATAAAGAAACATAAAATGGATTCAAAATTTTTAGATAGAAAGTTCTCATTCGTCAATAAGTAATTTTCACTAATTATGGTCCTTTTATTGACTTTTTAATTCTAATTATGATCAATCACATGATGGACATGCATGGGTTGCTATTTTTCTTTGAATAATTAGTATATTTCTGTACTTAAGTAGATTATATATATTTAGTATTGGCCACCTAACAAAAAGTACAAACTCCTATTTGATTGGATTTCTTGGAGACTTTGCGGAATTGGACCAGTGTTAAAAGAAAGCATTTGGCTTCAATTTTTTTTAACTCTAATTATAAATTCCATATTCTTTTTGTTTGTTTACTGGGATAATGATTTGAGTTTTAAATACTATACTAAAGAATAAAAATATAACTAACCATGAAAAAATTATACATATATTTTGTGTATTAAAAATAACGTACCTTTTGTCTTTTGCAAACAGAAGGAATAATGTCAACGTTCTTGTAACGGATCCTACATGCAAGCAATTTATACAATTGTATGAGCGAGTTCTCATATTTTGAAGGGAAAAAGACAAAGTAAACTCGAAAAAATACCTTTATAATTGCAAGATTGATGGAGGGATTGATTGTTTTGAAGCGATTAAATTCTAAGAAAATAGTTCCTTCGTGCAAAAAGACTCATGAACTAACGAAAGTAGGCAATAATATTCATTAGCACGGGTTTGCAAGCATCAATAATATTCTATTATAACGAAATAATGAAAACAGGCAATGGGATTGAATTCGTACAAGCTTTGATAGATTCTCTCTTATGCTAAAATTGTCTAAATTAATTATGCTGAAATTGCCTAAACGTCAATAATGAAGACCTAGTTCCATAATATGTTAATGATAATACTTCCATTATTGATAACGTCAAAAAAATTTTCTATTACCATAAACTCTTCTTTTTCATTCCATTGACCCAAAATTGTATATTTTTACTTTTTTGTTCAAATTTTAAAAAAAACACGTGCAGCACTTTGAGTTACTTAAAAATAAACATTACAATAACTTTTCCACTTGTAGTTGTTTATTTTTTTTAGAGATGTTGTTAGGGTTTCACGTTATTAGATTCCAAATTTGATCATTATATATTTTGTATTCACATCATTTATAACATGTTGTAGAGGATTATTTTTTGTTGGGTCAATGAGAAGGAATGATAAAGTAGTGTCACAAGGGAGTTGTCTTAGCAGTTGGATATATGTATATAAAGCATCTACTTCCCCTGTATATCACAACTATTGCCATACTTGTCTGACAACCCATCCTCTCCTTCCCTCTCAAAATGGCAATGGTTAGTGCCAATGGAGACTTGGCCGTCACAACCACCGCAGAAGATGTGGTAGTGGCACTGGTGCCGATGGAAGACCACCACCTGGCCTTATCAAATCTAGACTTGCTCCTACCCCCATTGAAACCCAGCATGTTCTTCTGCTACAAAAACAATATTAATAATACTGGTACGTTCAAAGAAAAAGTGTGTGTGCTAAAGCAAGCCCTGGCTAAGGCCTTGGCCTACTTTTACCCTCTTGCAGGTGAATTTGTCGAGAACTCGGCAGGTGCACCCGAACTATTGTGCAATAACCGGGGGTTCAGTTCACTGAAGCCTTTGCTGATGTCCAACTTTGTGAGCTCAACTTTTATAATCCTGATCAGAGAGTTACAGGCAAATTGGTGCCTACCATCAACAAAGGAGGTCTTTTAGCGATTCAGGTGATCATCATCCCTCCTATTTATATTGACAAATAGTGAACACAACATATATCAATCATCTCTGCCGACTTCTATACATATTTGTTTGTACACGTTAGATTATGAAACCATTCTTAAGGCTTTATCATCTTTTTAGACTTTTTAGTTGAGATGGTTATAACATATGGTATCAGTCCCCATATTAATAATATAACGGTATGTTTTAGAATATAAAACTATTCTTATATCTCTAATCATTAGTTTTAAACTTTTAAGATGATTCTTGCACATGATAACCAATCAAGAGCGTAACCAGTCAAGATTTGTGAACTGAGATCCTAGTGATACGCAACCATTACACCATCTTTTCTAATAACCTTATTCCGAAAATCAAATTAATGTTGTCTTTTTCGTGAGGCGTTTTGTAGGAATTATACTATTTAAAATTTATATTTAATATTTTTCATGGCGATGGAGATACGAGAAGGGATGAATAAATTAAAAGATAAAAAGGCGTTTTAAAAAGGAAGATTGAAATATCGTGCGGCATATATAATGAAAATCATCTAATTATAATAAATTTAAAATATCAAATAAATACTCATCTTAAAAAAGTTAATGATAAAAATACTATCAATCAACTTTAATCTTACACCATCCTTTTAGCTGCTAACCGCATTTAGATCCGGCAAAACCGACCCGAACCGACCGGGTCAACCCGAACGACCCAAAACCCAAACCGAACCGACATCCGAAACAGTTGAACCGATTTTGATCCGAAACCGAAATGAACCGACCTGAAATCTAATGAACCCGATTCCGACCCGAACCAAAATGACCCAACCCGAAACCGAACCGACCCGAAAATGACCCGAACCGAATCGGACCCGAATCGATTTAACCCGAATAAAAGTTACCCAACCCATATTTTTTTGGTGGATCTCTCAGGATGGACTTTTGTGCCTATAGTAGCACAAATTTTTTAGTGGGTACAATTTTGAATCGATTTTGACCCAAAAAGTGACTCGATTCCAACCAGAAGTTGACCTAATACGAAATTAATCCGAATCGGACCCGAACGAGATTGACCCGAAGTTGAACTGAACCGAAGTGGACCTGAATCGAAACCGAACCAAACCCGAATGAGATCGACCCAAAGTTTACTCGAATCGAAGTTGACCCGAATCGGACCCGAACGAGATCAACCCAAAGTCGATCCGAACCGAATTAACCCAAACCGAATGACCCGATTGCCGGGTCTAGCCGCATTCTTCGACATCATTGCGTCTTTTTCAAATGTCGACGAGCTATTATATAACTTCATAGACCGTGTATCTATTTGACATCATATGTTATACATACAAGAAAATTCATAATAGAACTCTATGAAAGTCCATTTTCAATTCATTCCCACATCAAAATAAACATACCACATTTAATAAATTCCAACCATTTTCCACAATTAACAACCTCCATATCTATAAAACACACTAGGATGAGAGAGGGAAAATAGGGTAAGAAGCAAAAACCCATACTAAAGAGGAAACTCACTATAATCAAAATACAGTGTTGAAAGATAAGAATGTGGCTTATCACCAACAATTTATGGTTGATGGTAGCCTTTGTGAGAGAAGATGAAAATCACTAGGATTGTTCCTATGGGAGAAGGTATTTCTAGTATTGAATTTCATTATTATTATATTTTGGTCATATGACAACACGATATATAAGCCAAGTTAATAGATAAATTTCAAATCATCCAAATGATAGGATAGAATGAGCGATTATTATTATTTACTACAAATTAAGAGTAAAAAAATATTTACAATAAAAAAATAAAAAGGGTAAATGAATAAAAAATTAGAAGTACGTTTTCTGCAAGTGATTTATCTAATACATAATTAAAAACTCTATTCTTACTAATAAAAAGTATGCCGACTAATTATCATTGGTCGATTTTAATTTTTTAATCAAAACTCCACATTTTTATGGTGATATCTTTCATGTAATTGTGTTACATTATGTTTGTAAACTTGTGTATTCATTTAGTTAGTATATTTAAAATGGTCCATACGTAATGTGCCTTGTGTCATGTTAAATGTATTCTCCTCCCACTAGACCACCCCTTATCCCAAGTTAAATGTGTTCTTGATCCTACAATAAATCACTAGTCGTAATATATAATCACAGTTGGTGCTTTCTTATTGACATTCGTGATTCGGGGGCATGAGTAGGTAACAGAACTAAAATGCGGGGCAACGGTGATATCATGTACAGCTGATCATCGAGTCACAGATGGACACTCTCAGAACATGTTTTTTGTCCTGTGGGCGGAGATTGCTTCATCTAAGCCCATTTCGTTCTCTCCAAATTTCGAAAGATCTCTTCTTAACCATAGAGATCAACTCAAGTATGATCCTTCGGTTGAAGATATGTACATCCACATCTCATCAATGGCAGTGAGACCTCGAGAAGATGATAAAAATGCACAAACTTGGGACCCAATGGTCAGTCGTACATATTATATATCAGCCGAGCAAATTAGTCACCTTCAGTCCCTGGCCAGTGATGGTGCGACCAATGGCTATAGCAAGAGGACTAAACTTCAAAGTTTTTGTGCCTTCCTTTGGAAAATGGTGGCTTCACATGCTTGCCAAAGTGGAACTCAAAATCAGGAAAAGATAGGCAAGATGGGCATTGTGGTGGATGGTAAGTTATATATGCTGCTATAATATTCTTATTCTGTCTTTTTTTTAAAAATTGTTTTTTATATAATTGAAGATATATAAATCAATCAATAAGACTTGTATTTAATATTTAAAGATGACTAAAACGAGACATACAATTATTATTACATTTAGCTATATTCAAATTATTATTTGTAAAATCAAATTTTCTTGTACTGAACCAATAAATTAAGCTAGTATATTTAGCCAATCTAGATAAATCGTAATTCTTTTTTATCAACATGTAGTCTATAACATTTTTTTCTCCCGTTTTGAAAACAAGAAGCCTAATTTTACAGTGAGCTCTATTAAAAGTTTTGTTATTTATTTTTTCGGTTATTAGTAGGGATGGTAATGGGTCGGGTTTGGGTCGTATCCGAGTGAACCCAGATCCATTTAACTTTTTAGACCTGGACCCAAACCCGACCCGGATCTTGCAGATATGTGAAATCCAAATCCGGACCCGGTGGGTCCACGGGTATTAAACGGGTCTTAAACAGGTCTAATGTATTTTTATCATAAATGAATTTTGAAAATCAATAATTTATGCCTTGTTTAATATTATTGTAAATTTGCAAGGAATTTTGCTGCATATAACCTTTTTAGCATCATACTAACTTATCTTTCAACCAACCTATTATACTAAACCAAATACACCAAATCCATTCATATCATACTAACCTATCTTTCAACCAATCTATTAGACAAACCAAATATACCAAATCCATTCATACTTTTCACAACTGAAACACAATAACTGGAAAAAATAATTAACTGGAAAAAAAAATTAATCAAGGGCTGCGTGAATGAGGGAAAAGGAAGTGAGAGAGTGACTTTAGGTAAGTTTTCCAAATTACAATATATTATTATTACCTGTTGCTGCTGGGAATTTTTTAAACAAAATAAAATGTGTTCGGTTCTTAAACGGATCTAAGGTTGGATCTAACTCTTAATTTTTGAGACCCGGACTTGGGACAGCTTAGACCGGACCCATCGGATCCAAATTTGTTGGAACCATATCCGATTAAATGGGTCGCGTCTAACAGATTTGGGTCAGGTTCGGATCCATTACCTTATTAGGTTGAAGATTATAAAATTACCCTTGACCAACATGAAAAATTAAAGTTTCATGTTAAAAAAATATATATGTATGTCTTGTCATATGAAATGGAAATGACATGGCACAATTGGATAATTTTTTTTTGTGTGCGCGCCTCAATCTCTATCCAGTGATTACAACCAAATAAAAAAATGAGTAGTTTTATACCCCATATCAAAATTTGGTCGATCTTTTTTTTTTTTTTTTTTTGTATTTTAGACATGAGTTTGGTGGTCCATTTTTAAATTCTTTTGCTCTTAAATCTAAATACTAGTTGTTAATAAGATAGTTAATCTGAACAGTCAGACACGTTTATTTGTTTATTTGACCCATTTTTTTTTTTTTTGAAAAGATCCGACCCATTTGAGTATTAATAAATTTTGTACTCAAAGCAAATATTAAGGAGCTAGATATTCCATATATGTCCCTTTTATTATTCTTCATGTTCCATATTTATCCGATATCATGATTAGATATTATTTTCTAATTTATCATTATACTAGCTCATTGAATTAAGAAAATATTCCCACTGAATATATTTCCCAAAATGTCGGATATATTGCAAGCACATTACGGTATAATTTTATTGCATAAAATCTAAATCTTTCCACAAATTTTATTGATCTTATATTTGGAAGGATATCGGTCATATCATGCTCTTATACGTTGCAAGTAGAAGAAAAATGCAACCACGTGAATTAAGAAAAGATTGAAGATTGTTAAGCCAAGATAAACTTTCAAAGATACATGAGCATTTCAAGAAAAAAGCCAAAACTGGAAAGTATCAAGATTTTGGACAACGATCGGATTCTGTCAAGATTAAGTTACTAAGTCGGACAGAGAATATCTTATTTCCAATGCCGACTCCAATGGTCTACCTAGACCTGGCAAAAACCGACTCGAACCGAACGGGTCAACTCGAACGACCCGAAACCCAAACCGAACCAACATCCAAAACAGTTGAACCAATTTTAACCCAAAAACCAAAATGAATCGACTTGAACCGAACCGACCCGAAATTTAATCAACCCGATTCCGACCCGAACCAAAACCGAACCGACCCGCAATATGATTGACCCAATTACGAATCAAACCCAAAATGACCCAAATCGAATTAGACTCGAACCGATTTAACCCGAATAAAAGTGACCCAATCCATATTTTTTTGTGCGTCTCTCAAGATGGACTTTTGTGTCTATAGTGGCACAATTTTTTTAGTGGGTACAATTTTGAATGGATTTTGACCCCAAAAAGTGACCCGATTACATCCCCAAGTTGACCCAATCCGAAATTAACCCGACCCGAATCCAAACCCGACCCGAAGTTGAACCGAACCGAAGTTGACCCGAACCCAAACTGAACTCGAACGAGATTGACTTGAAGTTGACCCGAACCAAGTTAACCCGAAACGAACCGGACCCGAACAAGATTGACCCGAAGTTAACCCGAACCGAACTAACCCGAACCGAATGACCCGATTGCCGGTATAAGTCTACCAAATGAAGGGAAAGCTATAAAAAGACAAGCCAAGATCGTGGATCAATTCAGCAAGAGAATACACTTCATATCTTATCCTAATCTCTTGTAATCACGCTTACTCAAATCATTCTTGTATCAAAGTGTCTAAGATTTACATATTTTGTGAGTTGTACAAAAGAATCTTGGGGAAGACTGTTTTGTGAGTTATAACACCGAAAGAAGTGTGAGCGGTGGACCTTGAGAGTTAGTCTACTCAAAAGTTCGGTTAAAAAGTTAAGTGAAGAACTTGTCTAACACTTATAACAATAAAAAAATATATAAGATAATTCTAAGGGAGGAAACCTTAGGTGGTCATTAACCCAACTATTTAGATTTGAGCCAAGATCGTGAACAAATAAACTTGCGTTGTCCCATTTACTTTTTGTTTATTTGTTTTTCGTATATCCGACCTCTTGGTCAAGTCGGACGCCTCAAATTTTAAAATACCCTATTCAACCCCCTCCTCTAGGATATATCCGACCCCTTGGGACTTTTCAATTGGTATCGAGCTAGTTTTCACACTATAAAGAATTAACATTCTTGTTAGGGCTGGCACAAAAACCTGTACCCATTTAAAACCCGCCCCATTTAAAACCCGAATGGGTGGTAAAATTTTTAAAAAATGGGTATGGGGCGGGTATGATTATAATGGGTATGGGGTGGATATGGGTATGGGTTTAGGCTTCACCAGCCCCATAGCCGCCCCATATAACACCCATAACCCATACCCGAAACACCCGCCCCACTTAACACCCACAACCCATTTTGCTAAATGTTTAAAAAAAAAATTGAAGGTTGAATTTTAGGCCCAATGTTTAAGTCCAAATTCATTTCAAGAGAAGAAGTCTTAGTTTATGGGTGTCTTTTGTCTACCTCTATCTTCCTGTCTCCTCCGGTGTCTTGCTATCTATTTTTTTTTTGGTTGAAAGGTGAGAAATGTTAAATATGAGCTTAATATGAATATCATTATTTTTAGATTATTTGTACCCAAATAAAACCCGCATACCCGCAAAACGCGATGGGTATGGGTATGAGTATAGATTTTTAACACCTGGTGGGAAATGGGTATGGGTATGGGTATGCATTTTGAAAACGGGTATAGATATGGGTATAGGAAAACCCGCCCGTATCCGCCCCATTGCCGACCCTAATTCTTGTGGACTACGATCATGTCTTATTATCCCGAGTATGTTCAAAAGGAAGAGCTTATAACAAATCACCTTTCTTTAGTGTCTCAACATGATATTAGAATCTCATACCATCTCTTATAAAAAAACAAGGTATTGGATTTGACTCCGAGAGTTAGAAAACACAAAAATCATTTTGAAAAAGGGACGTTCCAACGACTCAAAGTCACCTCAACCTCGGAAAAAAAAAAAGGAGTTACTTTAACTCTTCACCTACTTATAAACCTAGAGGCAAAAAGATAATCCAAGTTTGGGTTCCCAAAGGGACAAAACCCCCAAACATGGTATCCGACCAGTCGGACTAGAACCATTTGGTCAAAAGAAACATAAAGGTTTGATTTTTCCGAGTACAAATATGCTTGAAAGCCAAATCGATCTGTTAGTATCTGGATAGTGGATGCTCGAGACACATGTCCGGCGATCCATCTATATTTTCTGAGTTATCATCCATGATTTTTGAATTGACGGAAAAGCCCTCTCTTAATACTCGATAAACTCGTTGAGTATTTGTAGAAAAATATGATCTAATCACAAAATTAAGGAGTCGATTTAAATTCCAATGTCAAAGTTATGAATCGATGATAGAAACGATGTTTTGTCAAAGAAATCTTGAGGAAAATATGATCTCAAGTATTCTTGAAAAAATCTTACTCAATCGAAACAGATCAAGAAATGTCTAAAGTCGACAATTAATAGTCATGACTTAGAGAAAGAGGTCAGAAAGTATAGTAGTGATTTTTTTTTTTTTTTTTGGTCATAGATCATTGTTACTCTTACATGTTTTCTTCTCTTAAATTCAAGTGGTTGATCAATTTACCATATATTTATATACTTGAATTACTTTTAGGGAATGACATTCAATGCTTACTTTAATTATATGGTCTTATTCATGATAGATGATAGATTCTTATATCTAGTCATCTCGTATTATATTTTTTGCATACCATGGATATTCCTCTTTGCATTATCATTCACATGTAATGCATAAGTATCATCTCATATTCCATATGTCATCTCTCGTTAGTTGATATTATTACATGTTTTCCTTGGTATAATGTTTTCTATTGATTTATTAACTTCATGAGCATGATATGTCTATTATATGCATATATGTGATACCTAATTATGACATGTGGATATTCTTTATTAGCCATGTGGATATATGTTTTGTGTTATTTGTAGTGTTTAAGGGATTTAGGGGTGAAATTTTAGGTTGATGTAGTTGTGATTGCTTGATTGAAATATTATAACGATGAAGATTGACGGATGAATGACATTGAAATGGTTGTTAACAAGTATTTTTGTAAAATTTGGAAAAAATGACCTTTTCATACGATTCGAAGGAAGAACCATAATAAAAGGTCATGAAATTGGACCTTCCGAGGAAGAACCATAGTAATAGGTTAGAATTATTACTACGATTCTTCTTTACAACCATAGTAATAGGTCGAGTTTCATAACCTTTTATTACGGTTCTTACTTAGAACTATAGGAATAGGTCCAGTTTCATAAAGACAAAAAAAAAAAAAAAAAGACAAGCAAGTATTTCAATTGATTGGTTGAGAAATTGTTAATGGTGTATATTATTTGAGGTATATTGTTTCGGAAATAATGAACAAAGGTTGTAAATCTGATAATAATAATTACATACAAAACAGAATTGAAAGTTGAGAACATTGAAAATTTGACATTTAAAGGGAATATGTAATGGGTACAATATTCTCATGCTTAGAGTTTGCAATAACCCCATAAAAAATTAGGATACTTAATGAGAAGCTAATTACAATATGCACTATTACAAAGTGCATCAACAAAATATATAAAAAGCATATTCCCTTAGCATTTAAGGGTTCATCTTTCTCAAATAGAAATTGTTGAGAGAAATATAATACCGCAAGTGCACGGTGTAGCTGTAGCTAGCCGGTAAGCACGGGTCGTGTCCACAGAGAGTTGCGTTTCAAATACCAAAGCTAACCTAAACTTTCTACCTAGGCGAATCAACACGGATGAGGTAGATATGGTGATTAAACTAATCTAGAAAGTAACAAAAATAAAATACTCAGGTTGTGATTTTACCACTTAATAAACTAACTAATCAAGACAAGCCTACACCTAACCAAGTCTATGCAAGCATTTAGGAGTGGTCGGTTGCACCATCAAAGGCCACTCAAGCCACACTTTCGAGGGTCAGGAGCTAATCTAATTGTTCTAACCACCTACTTTCGTGGGGTTAAACTAATTCGACTACAAGAGAAGCAACCTATGGACCTAGCTAGGATTCGGGCTATTTTCATGCCAAAATCCCGACTATCCTCTTTACCCACGCTAGTAAATTGACTCCACCTTTCAGTGATAGACCAATTACCCAAAAATCAAGATGAAAATCCCTTTCGGGCATTTCATCGAACACGTGGTGGGCATGAGAAACAATCCCAAACAACAAGCATAAACTAGTTGGGTTAAGGCCTAAACAAGATTAATTATCCATTAGGAAGGCTAACCACAACCAAAGCAATCAACTTTAACAACTAATTGACATTAAAACATGAAACAAAAATAAAAACTACACTAAAGAACAAACTAACATAAATTGACTTGAACAAGAACATAAACTAGATAATTAAACTCAAGCATGAAAACAAGTAACAAATCTAACTATAATTAACATCTAGACTAATAAAAATTGAATCTTGAAACTAAATTAAACAATCAAAGTATTAAACTAGAAGTAAAGAAGAAGAGAGAAAGAGAAAACTTATGCTTGAATTGAAATTGAAGACTTGAATCCCAAAATCTTATACAAATCTCTACACTAATCTCCCCTAATGGGGTTTTATTTTGGCTAAGTAAGAACCCTAAGAGGTCCCTAAAAACCCTAAAAACACAGCCTTCCCAGAATTAGAACCAAAATTATCCTTTTATAACCTGTAAAAACCGAGAAAAATCGAAACCGGGAAGTTGCACGGCCGTGCAACTTCGCACGGCCCCCGTGCGACTTCGAATAGCTTACGGTCGGTTCGCACAGCTGTGCGACTTCGCACTCGCCCCCTGTGCACACCATTATCTTGCTCATTTTGCTTCCTTTTTGGCTCAAACTTTTTGCTATTGTCTCGATTTGATTTATTACCTACAAAAGTAAGAAAAACAAGTAAAAATCCTAAAATTAAATTATTTTACAAGTCAAAAACTAAGTAAATAAGGGTATAAATGACGTAATATTTGTACCGAACGGAAATCGATCTCCAAGTCCACATAAGTTTTCTTTAGGAAGTTTACCTTCTTTATGTTGCCAAACCTTCTCATTGCTTAACTATGTCTTGAAGAAGTAGGTGCAAGCTTTAGGAAGTTTACCTTCTTTATGTTGCCAAACCTTCTCATTGCTTAGCTATGTCTTGAAGAAGTAGGTACAAACTTCTTTGAACTATGAGGAATTAAGGGTGGAGCAGTGTTGGTAGAATGAACTTCTAATCCATGCGTTTTCAATTTTCACACGTTTTTCAAAATAATCCTAAAAGTTACCTCTTGATTATGATAAAAACTCTTCCAAGTGAGATTCGTTTCAAGCTTTCCTAATAATTCCTTCATTTTGATTCTTTCTCGTCAACAGTCACTTATAATTAGCCCCCAATTTTAGGGTTCAAACCAGAGAAAGAGAGAGAAGGGAAGAGAGAATGATGAGTGAGTGCTATGCAAATCAAGGGAAGGAAGAAGTAGCGAGTGGTTTACGTTTTCGAATTTTCTTTTTAAAAAAACTTCAAACTAAACACAAATGGGTTTTTACCGGAAAAAGTACATGAACTAGTTTTAAATGGTTAAACCTTGCTAGAATGATATTTATGACTCGCAATAATTACTCTAGTGACAAGCTTAGCAACGAAAGTTCACTAGTGGTAATTGTAAAATTTTGAGATAACCGAGTGGCAATTTAATACGAACATTGAATAAATAAACCTCCCGATCAAACGTCAATACAACATATGGTCCTGTAGAGCTTGTATGGTTGGTCTCCATTGAAAAATCTACCGATATGCACCCGAGTAATCCACACTCCTCTACAGTTTCAAGTGGATATTTTCTTTGACTTAGAAACAAGCCTTTCTAACTCCTTTCAACTTCGATGCCAAGAAAATATTTAAGAGGGCCCAAGTCCTTGATCTGAAAACACCCATGCAAATACTCTTTGAACTTGTTTTAAGCTCAATGACTATCTCCTGTAAGTACCAAATCATCAATATAAATCAAAAGAGCCATGAAAATGTCATCCTTTTTCTATAAGTAAAAAAGTAGTCAACATAGGAATGAGCAAATCCATATTCTTGTAGCTTGGATGATAGTTTTGGAAACCACTAACGAGGTACCTGTTTTACATCTATTTGATGCATTTCCAACCCTTTTACAGTTGTAATTGAAAATAATGTTCGAACGCTCATCATCTTGGCAACTAATGCGAAAATCTTATTGTAGTCAAAACCCTCAACTTGCTTATCTCATCACATCACAAGTCGTGCTTTGCAATAGTGAATTGTCCCATCTGAATTACATTTAACCTTATATACCCATTTACAGTTAATGGGATTCCTCCTTTTGGCACATCCACTATCATCCATGTATTAATATTATTTTTTCTAAAGTTTCCACTTCCTCGCTCATTGCTTCACGCCAACCTGGATCTTTTATTACCGCCTCGTGAAAATACTTGGGTTCAACAATTTTGGTAATAGCCACCAAGTTACATTCATGCGCACTAGAAAAATTAGCACAAATAATCTAATCAGTAATGGCATAAGGTGTATCTAAAGATGCCTTATGAAGTCGGTCTAAATTTGGTGAGAGCGGGTCTATTGTACTCGTCGTATAGTACATACAATCTTGAAGATGAATTATACTCCTTTTGTTGCATTGACCTCATCCTAATAACCACATGCTTAACTTCATTAACTTGATCACTCCCTCTTACCTTATGCATCTCGTTAATCTCACTAGGCATATGTTGCGCTTGATTGTCCTTTTCATGACTGGTGTCTCCAATTTGAGGCTCATTTTGTGGCTAAAACAATTGTGGAGTTACTGTCGAATTATTATCATCACAAATCAAAGGACAATTTTGATTTGAGAGGATTTCCTTTGTTTCATTCTCATTGTCACTGATAACAGGATACTCCTCCTCATGAAACATTACATCGCTACTCACAAATATTTCACCAATTTCAACATCATAAACCTTCCATCCTTTCTTATCATAGGGGTAACCAATGAATAAGCACTTCTAACTCCGTTCCCCAAGATTTTCCTTTTGTATTTAGTGACAATAGACATAACACAATGACCAAAAACCTTAATATGATAATAGGAAGGTTTTTCTATGAATAAGACCTCGTAAGGTGTTTTGCCTCTCAAAAAGATAAGGGAAAGTTGGAGTTGTATTGATTAAATAAGCTGCAGAGAGGACACTCAGCCCAAAAAGATAAGGAAAGGTTAGCTTGGATGCATAGCACCCTAGACACCTCTAAAATATGTCAATGTTTTCTTTCAGCCCTTTTGCTTTGTTGAGGGGTGTCACAATGTAACTTGATTGATGTATAATTCCATGTTCTCCGTAGAATTTTTATATTGGTCCAAAACTAAATTTCAAACCATTATCACTCCCCATGATTTTTACATCATCCTTGAATTGAATTTTGGCCATAGTGCGAAAATTCTTGAATAATTGGGATGCTTTCTCTTTTCTCCTTCATTAAGTACACCCAAGCAACTCTACTAGCGTCATCTACTGTAGTAAGAAAATAATGTGATCTAGTACTGTGAAAGAGGCAACTCTATATGCTCTCTACACATCGTAATGAAGAAGATTAAAACAATTAGATGCTTTATTATCACTCAAAGAAAAATGCATACTAGTTTGTTTTGCCCTAAAACACACATCACAAATTTCATCTTTAACTCGACTAGAAATATTTTTCTTAAGATTACTAGATAAATAGGATAACCTCTGACTTGAAGGATGTCCCTTCTTCAATGCCAAAGATTGACAACATTAGCTTGAATCTTTGAAGATGATGTTTCCTTGTAGTGATAAACCCTATTTCGTTGCTCACCCACTCCAATTAGATTCCTCATAGTATGATCTTGTAACATGCAAAACTTATCTATAAATATTACTATTTGATTTAATTCATGTATAAGTTGCACTATAGAAATCAAGTTGCAACTCAGAGTGGGCCCATATAATACATTATGCACAATAAACGTAGAGCTCAAAATCACATGAGCATGTTTAGTTGATAAAGTTTTCTCGCCATTAGGATGGTTGACCGCAATAGGAAAAATATTACCCACATCTTGAAGTGGATGTATATCCTTAGTCATAGGATAGGAAACCCCGCTATCTAAAAGCCAAGAATTCTTACTGATGAGTTTTTCATACCTTGGTTACGGTGTTTCACTGAGACTCAAAATCTGTTGTACTTGCTCGATAGTGAAACTAGAAATAGTAAATCTATTTTCATCAGGTTCTAGGGTTGGCGCACGTTCGTTTTGGACTTGGACAGCATAAGCGAATTCTCTAGTTGCATTGCTCCCTCGACCTCGACCTGAGTCTGTACGACCACCTCGTTCACCTCTCCCTCTACCTCATCCTCTGTAACCTCCACGAGTGTTCCAATTGGCAGGATAACCCACAATCTCAAAACAATTGGAATCTTCATGTCCAACCTTTTTCGCTGTGTTTACAAGACATTTTGTCATAGGGAGAGGTTTTTGCGAGATGGGTCACATCATCAGCCGCATTCTCTCCTCTAATTTTACAATTTGTCATAATTCGCTTATGGTTCTCCTCCTATTGGACCATGGTGAACATTTTGTCCATGGATGACATGGGTCCAGTGCCAAACTTGACCTCTTACATTGGGGTAGAGGTCATCATCTAACCCCATTAGAAATCGATGAGTTTTTTCATGTTCTATCATTTTGGTATTTTTACCGAGATCTCGCAGGTATACTTACCAGACATATAGTTGGAAATTTTAACAAAAGAAGGTGATCAAGCAAATTGAATACATATGTAGGAATTTTTGTGGAATCAAACTGCTAAATATAAAAAGCTCCACCAGTAGCTTGGTCTACTATCTGCAATCCTAAATCTGCAGGAGGATTGGGGGTGAGAAACTGTATCAACTGGAATAAAGCAGTAGTGGCAAAACACCTATGGTACCTAATAGATGATAAAAACCCTGTGGGTGAAATGGATTTAAGTATTAAGGAGGAAGTTTGCTGGCAGGTATAAGCTAAACCACACTCAGCCTGGTATTAGAGACAGATTTTGAAGCTGAGAGCAGAGTTTGCTCCTGGTTATTTAAATAACAGATGGAAGGCTAATCGTACTGGAGATTACACTATTGCCAGTGGCTACAAATGGTTACAAGGTATCCCTACAAAGATACCAATAACTCAGCTGATATAGGATAGATACAACCTTTCTAAGCATACTCTTTGCTTTTGGAGAGCTTGGTTAGGCATACTAGCAACTTTAGACAAGCTGAACAAACATGTAGCTGTGCTCCCTGAAACCTGCCAGTTATGTCTAGACTGGAATGAGAGCCATGAAAACCTATCTTACATGTATGCATACAACCATATGATAGTGCAAAATATGCTAGCTCACTACCAACTTTGGCATCCTGTTTATAGCATCCAAGATGTTAAGAAGACCTACGCTCTAAACAGATACACCAGTTTTCAATATAAGATCTTTGGCATATGCATAACCATGACCACATACGTGATTTGGAATGAAAGAAATTCCAGGAGCTATGGCAAAGGTCTACAGGATATGTCAAACCCCATTTACCAGTAGAATCAAATATATTGCTCATTGTTGTAAAAAGTTTAAAATAGAATTTTAGGCCTGCTTTCACATGGATTTTCTCCACCCACTATGACCTTTGTATATGAATTGTAAATTCCAGGTTATGGTAATGAAGTTATGCTGATTTCATACCAAAAAAAAATATTTATTTTTCTCATTTTACATTTGTTTTTTTAATTGACATGATATTCAAGTTATCATAAATTCTAAGATAATATGTATACATATCATCCACTTGCATATATGTTTAATACATTAATTTAAAAAGAAAAATTAGTAAAATTATGCAATCTTTAAAACAAAATAAGATAAAAAAATATTATATATTAAAAATAATTCTAACCATGTAGCGCATGGGCTAAAAACTAGTATTATATACATATAAGTAAAAATAATACTAACCATGTAGCGCATGGGCTAAAAACTAGAAACGAAAATCGCAACCTAAAATTGAAAATTTGAAAACTAAAAACTAAACTGAAATTTGATTATTAAAGACCCCAAAACCAGAGGAGAGAGAGAGTGAGAGCTGACCCCCAAAACGAAGAATGTTGTTGTTTGGAAGGAGCCTCTTATCAAGTTTAATCCTGGTCTTGTAATGGTCATGATTCTGATAAAAGTCCACCAGAGCCATCTCTATGCATTCCAAACCCATCTTCCCCACCGAGCTATCCTCATTGTAAATCACTCCAATATTCACATCCATTGTTGTTACATTATTTGATCTATGCACTTCCTCTGTCATAACAACCACACACGCTGTAGAGAACAAGAGGAGAATTAATACTGACAAACGTTGGATGGGATAGGCTCCTTCCAAATTACAAGCCCGAAAAAACAAGAGTTGGATGAAATAGGTTTGCTTGTGAAGAGGAAGGCAGAGGAGAGAGAGCGTGAATGGGCTAGGGTTTCTGTAGACCTTCATGAAGGGAGGGAAAAAGTTTAATTTGGAGGAGAGAGAGAGAGATTATTAAGAGGAAATAGATTTTTAATTTTTGATGGAAGGAAAACGAGAAGGGTAGACCGGTAATTTAAGTTTCCTCCGCTTGACACTTCATCACCAAAACGATTTCGCCACCAAGTAAACTTGGTGATGGTTTATAAATATTAAATACCCCCTAAACATAGTGCACGGGTATCCAACTTTTCACTACATTATATAAATGTCAAATACCTCCAAAGTAGGTTTTATTTTAATCTAATAACCCTTTTATAAATGTATATTCAAAAGTTAAATTTATAATAATTTTTTCTTATTTTAATTTCACTAATGCTTATTTTAAATACCGCTTTTGGTATTATTTTTTTGTCAAAGTTAGATGCAATCACAAAAAGAACTTTCATGCAATCATACATTTAAAAATTAGTTGTATTAAAGGATTCCTCTTGCATAATAATTAAATATTTTTTAAAAAATTATAAGTATTTTTTTCTATAGCAAATTCAATTTTCTTACAATAAATGGGATTATTTTTTAATTTTTATTGATTAATTTTAAAGTTTTGGTATAAAATAATTCTTAATCTATTTTCCTTCATTTTTCAATGAGAAGTCTCTTTAAAAAAAATTCAAATATATACTTTCTAAAATATTTATGACAAGTAAATAATACTATTTTAAACGTATAATTCTTTCATAACACATATAAATTTCTAAAATAATATAATCTAATTATTGGATCAAAATTTCAGAAATATTTAAATTAAAATCTTAAAATAGTGGATGGGTTAAAAGATT
Organism: Talinum fruticosum; assembly: GCA_021018815.1. Taxonomy (NCBI): domain Eukaryota; kingdom Viridiplantae; phylum Streptophyta; class Magnoliopsida; order Caryophyllales; family Talinaceae; genus Talinum; species Talinum fruticosum. Next base: position 8,465,147 of record JAITYX010000004.1, on the reverse strand, counting down.
GCTATAATCATGACATTTGACATCTTATATGGAGTTATGGTGAGTTGGGTAATGGTAATTGGTTTAAAAGTTGTAGCAATTTAATTATTTGTATACATCCTACATTTAAGCTCTTCAATGAAATTGATGATGTTGTAGTTACTCCGCCATTAACTTAACCTTGTAATTCTTTAAATTTCCTATTCTTCGTATCTACTCCTATAATTCATCTGTTTTACCCACTAAATACTAAATAAATCAAGAATATTCTTCATTTTGTAGATAAATATATCAAGCAATCGTTTAGTGCAATTCATCTTTTTATAATTTTGTATATTAATTTTCTCTCTTTTTCTCCCCTTAGAAATTCATATTACTATATTAATTAATAACAAATAATTATATTAGGAGTGTTTTAATTTAAAGGTATCTATAGTTTTTAATAAATACTAATTATTAACAGTAATAATTTTACATGAGTTCCTAGAAATGTGTAATAAAACTATTTTAACATTTCACTCTAAAATGTCCTCGTTATCTTATTTGAACAATAATTTATTTATTTAAAATGATGTTTTATATTTTAAGCAAAATTTTAAGTGTTCAATCAACATAAAGTGTAGAATAAGAATTTTTAAATAATTTTTTGTGGGTTAAAAAGTCCAATATGATATTATACTACAATAGTAATTTTATAAAAATTCACTGGCATGCTTTTGGAATACTACTAATCAAACGTTCAAGACGTTTTCAGTCTCATGTATTACCAAGTTAAATTATTAAAAATTATATTAAAAGTTGTGGTTATATCTTATTAAATTTCTTGATAATAATCCTTTTAGAGTTGTCATTTAGTTTCAATCATTCACTTTAAGTGATAAAAAATATTATTATTTATGCATATTATTATTTATATATATCTAAAGTTTTTGGTTTCATGATACGTTTTCTGATCTACCATATAGCAATGGGTTCTCGATTCCCCAGCTTGACTGAGTCCCTGTATAGCTTCAACCTCCAGGTCTACTTCAATCTTAGGAATACTATAATCCCAAGTTTTGGCAAGAGATTCCTTCAAACCTTCCATCATGGCCATCACTTTATCACCTCCATAAACAACTACCGTAACCCCAAAAATCGTGTTGTTGATAGTACGCATGATGCCAGCAGCCACATATGTCTTCCTATTCTCCTGCCAGTGATAGCCTATGTTCAACTTGAAGTAAGCTTCAATGGGGGAGACCAGAGAATGGTTGGAGTGTTCTTCATGTAATTCCGACCACTGTAACTCAAAAATGTCATTAGTTTGGACAATAAAATATGTAATGTTTTACTATAAGGATTGAGTTCTTTGGCAGAAATTAGAAAACAGACATCTATTCTTGTTACTTCCAAATACACCAGCAAATGATCAGGAATTTATTGATCTATTGGATATCTTGCGTGAGATTAATATTGATCCAATGCAGCCAGGCCATATTAAAGAAATTGGCAATCAATGCATGGTTACCCTTCAAAAGGAATTTAGTCCATCTAACGTTTTTGGTTTCATGATATGTTTTCTGATCTCCTCCTTTATATTAATTATTATTAAAAAGGGAGGAAAAAAATTCAATTTCATGAAACTTAACGATAAATAGTAAGCAAAACACTTTTCACCAAAAAAAAGCACAAAGTATAAATATTTCTTAATTCTTTAAATAATTATGATTCCTAAAGATCCCAGACAATTTTAAATTTTCTTATATATGGTAGTTTGTGACTTAAAACCACAATAAAGTCATGTTAAGAAAATAAGAGCTATACGTTATCAATATATTGATCTAATGTATTTTAAAATATAAATATTTTTAAGTTGTCTTATCTATGAGACCTTTAAAATAATATGTTAAAAATATTAAATTAATATTTACATAAATTATTTATTTAAAATTTTACACAGGTTAAAAAAATTAGTTATATCACATTTGTTAATATATTTAAAATAATTAATTGATACTAATAACTGAGGTCATAAATATATTAAGTTTGTATTTCTAATTATATTATACTTTCTTTTATAACTCATATTAACCAAAAAATAATATTTATGTGGTGAAGTGAATGGTTTGATTCCTTTAGACAAACCACCCCACCCCATATTGTGGTTAAACCAATCCAATATGAATGTAACGTAGTGAATTATTAGATATGATATGTTGATGAAATGACATCCCACGGGAATCAACGTAGCCAATTACTACCTAATCTTTTGATTCCCTCCCATTCACTTTAGATATTAAAACATTGTAAGACCCCGAAATTTCAGCTGTTTGCTTGCTAGTGAATTAGAATTTTTCGAGTCGGAATTAGAAACCCGAGAACTGAAACCCGAGCGTGGGCTAGCTAAATTGGGCCTTGTGAAGCTAGTTGGGCCCAATTAAAGTAAAAAGAAAAAGGAAATGAGAATGGAGATGGTTGGCATTTTTAGGATGAGTTGGTAAACTATGAGAGCAAAGGGTAAGAGGGTCCAATTAAGTTTGGGCAGCATAGTATTAAGGTGTAAGTAGGAAAAGAGGGGAGAGAATGGGCCCGAGACTGAAGAAAAGAACTGGAGGAAGAAAGAACAGAGGAAAACGAAAGAAGCAGAGACGAGAGGAGAGTGAGAGGAAGCGAGAGGCAAGCGAGAGAGGGAGAGAGCGCGAGAGGCCGGTGGCCGCCTGAGCGGCGAGGACGCCGCCGCCGGTGGGCGAGGAGAGCGAGGGCTCGGGAGGCCGAGCAGAGCAAAAGAAGAAAGGGGAACGAAAGAACGCGGAAGCGAGAGGAAAGCGAGAGGAGGACGAGAGCCACCGCGAGGACGAGAGAGGAAAAGGAGCATGGCATGCTCGCACGGCCGGCGAGCGCGAAGTGGGAGCCGGCGAGACCAAACAGAACCGAGGCTAGGGGTTTGAGAACATGAAAACAAAAAGTAGAGAGATCGAGGGCAAGAGAGCCACGAGGGCAGCGAAAGGAGGAAGAAAAGGAAGCAAAACCCAATCCGAAACCCTCTAAAACCGAAATTCTTAGAACCTCTAAGAATCTAAGGTGAGTAATCTGAATTCATCCTCAAGAATTAAAATGAATTAGATGGATTGAACATGAATTCGAATTACGAAATTGCAAACCCTAGGTTTAATTGAAGAAGTAGAAGAGTTAAATTCATCGAATTAGCAACTCACGAATCAAAGAGTATGTTATGATTATGTGATATCTAGTTCTGAATTTGTGATGTTTAAGTGTTATTGAGTATGATTATTGAGAATTGGATGAGATTAGCTTGAGCGGAATTAGGGAGAAAAATCGAAGGTTAAGTTCATGACTTATGTGCAGATTTTCGGTAATTATGTATGTCTGTCCGAATTTCGTAAATTCATGTGTAGCCCAAATTTCCTGAAAATTTTACTCGTAGCTTTGTGGAAATTTATGGAAATTTCTGTAAAATTTGGTATGCATTGAATGAGTAGATTGGGAGATATGCAATTTTAAGTGAAAATGTCCTGTTTTGAGCAAAATCGGAACTAAGTGAGTAACTGAATTAAGAACTGAGATTTAAGAAGCTATGTGGCTAGATTAAAAGATATTTATCGATTAAGGAAAGTTATAGAACCATAAACCACCTATACGCGATGATACGCGATCATGAAAACGATGAGTTCATTGATGGAAATCCTAGTTGGCATGTTTATGTGATTATGTGTTTATCCTGAATTACATTGATTATAAATGACATAAGCATGCGTATGTGAAATGAATTGATTATACTTGAGTTGGAACTTGCTTACGTGAATTGCTTGTTTTGAAAAAGTTACGCATGAACGTGTTGAGCATGAATTATATGAATTAAGTATATCTTATGTATAAGTAATAAGAAGATAAGAAACATAAAGAACTAAAGAAGGGAGAAAGGATTGTGTTATTGATCTAAGACCCCACGAATTAAAGAACCCTCTGAAGCTATGGCCATAGAAGTGTCTCGTCAACCCAAAGCCACGAATTATTTTGCTTCTACGAACTATTAACGGTATGCGTCCTTCGGGGAAGGGAGGCTGCCTCGAGGCCACGAATTATATGCCTCCGTGAACCGAGCCCACGAATTATTTTGGCTCCAAGAACTGGGTCTTTAAAGCGAGCATAAATCTTCTTTCCATTCAAAACTAAGAAGACTTAAAGAATTATGATATGAAGAAACGAATGATCATGCATGACGAACAAGAAAGAACCAATGAATTATGGAACGCATGATTGAACTCAAGAAGAAGAATAAGAAGAAGAACGAATCCCGATTTCGTAAGAAATGAATACGATTAGAACTAAGATATGATTTACGTGATGAATGATTTGCATGATGAATGATTCTATGACTTACTTGCGTAGAAAGATGAATGAAGTATGTTTGATTGAATTCATGAGTAAGTGATGTCATTATGTTTCTCGGCAAGTTGGTAAGTTTAGAATCTCGCATGTCTTAAGCATGTATGATCCGAATCGCATATAATGAATGAGTTATGAACTTACGTGTCGTTGTTAATGAATTAATGTGCAAAGTGAAACCCGGGGTTGGGTTTAGATTATTCAATGGGCTCGTGGAGCTCATGACCTCATCAAAATTTCATGTACGAAGTTCGGACTCGGTGGAGTTGCTTTTGGCTGTTAGAAGAAACGAACCAACGGATAGGAGATGTCGGACTTACGGCATGTTTATTTGTCTTTTGTTTGTAAAGATGTTGTAAAGACTGGTTGTATGTGAACTTAAGTTTTGACCATGAATGTCAAAGCCCTAGTGAATACTCCGAGCGAGTGGCTCGTTGAGTTGTGTTGTGTTTCTCCGAGCGTGTGGCTCGTTGAGTTTAAGATTGTGTTTCGTGCAAAGTCAAGGCTTTAAGCCTATGGGATTAGCCATATTACGGAGGAAACTCCGCCAAAATTTTCAGGAAAACCTTCGAAAACCTAGAACCGCGCTTCGCCGAGCAAAGAAAGGGTTATTAACCCCGAGGTTGAGATCTTAAGCAGCCTTAGGGGTTCCTCTCGGGGAACCCTAGCATGTAATACTCCTAGAGTGGGTCTTAGGGGTGTTACAAAATGGTATCGAGCAAGAATCCTCCGACTCGTAGATTTTCCTAGAATCGAGTCTATGACTTGAGTGATTGCTTATGTGATTAATTGAAACATGAATATGTGATTTGATTCATGAACCTATGTGCTTATATGTGATTGAGTGAATCTCATATGATATGAATTATGAACTTACGTGCATGTATGCGATTCCATGAATTTGTGTGGTCATATGATGAAATGTACCGAGAATTTGTATAAGATCATAGGTGAATCAAGTTTCGAGGACGAAACTTTTGTAAGAAGGAGAGAAATGTAAGACCCCGAAATTTCAGGTGTTTGCTTGCTAGTGAATTAGAATTTTTCCGAATCGGAATTAGAAACCCGAGAACCGAAACCCGAGCGTGGGCTAGCTAAATTGGGCCTTGTGAAGCTAGTTGGGCCCAATTAAAGTAAAAAGAAAAAGGAAATGAGAATGGAGATGGCTGGCATTTTTAGGATGAGTTGGTAAATTATGAGAGCAAAGGGTAAGAGGGTCCAATTAAGTTTGGGCAGCATAGTATTGAGGTGTAAGTAGGAAAAGAGGAGAGAGAATGGGCCCGAGGCCGAAGAAAAGAACGGGAGGAAGAAAGAATAGAGGAAAACGAAAGAAGCGAGAGACAGAGGAGAGTGAGAGGAAGCGAGAGAGGGAGAGAGAGCGAGAGGCCGGTGGCCGCCTGAACGGCGAGGACGCCGCCGCCGGTGGGCGAGGAGAGCGAAGGCTCGGGAGGCCGAGCGAGCAAAAGAAGAAAGGGGAACGAAAGAACGCGAAGTAGAGGAAATCGAGAGGAGGACGAGAGCCGGCGCGAGGACGAGAGAGGAAGAGGAGCATGGCGTGCTTGCACGGCCGGCGCGCGAAGAGGGAGCCGGCGAGACCAAACAGAACCGAGGCTAGGGGTTTGAGGACCCGAAAACAAAAAGTAGAGAGATCGAGGGCAGCGAAAGGAGGAAGAAGAGGAAGCAAAACCCAATCCGAAACCCTCTAAAACCGAAATTCTTAGAACCTCTAAGAATCTAAGGTGAGTAATCTGAATTCATCCTCAAGAATTAAAATGAATTAGGTGGATTGAACATGAATTGAAGTACGAAATTCCAAACCCTAGGTTTAATTGAAGAAGTTGAAGAGTTAAATTCACTAAATTAGCAACTCACGAATCAAAGAGCATGTTATGATTATGTGATATCTAGTTCTGAATTTGTGATGTTTAAGTGTTATTGAGTATGATTATTGAGATTTGGATGAGATTAGCTTGAGCGGAATTAAGGAGAAAAATCGAAGGTTAAGTTCATGACTTATGTGCGATTTTCGGTAATTATGCATGCTGTCCGAATTTCGTAAATTCATGTGTAGCCCAAATTTCCTGAAAATTTTACTTGTAGCTTTGTGGAAATTTATGGAAATTTCTGTAAAATTTGGTATGCATTGAATGAGTAGATTGGGAGATATGCAATTTTAAGTGAAAATGTACTTGTTTTGAGCAAAATCGGAACTAAGTGAGTAACTGAATTAAGAACTGAGATTTAAGAAGCTATGTGGCTAGATTAAAAGATATATATCGATTAAGGAAAGTTATAGAACCATAAACCACCTATACGCGATGATACGCGATCATGAAAACGATGAGTTCATTGATGGAAATCCTAGTTGGCATGTTTATGTGATTATGTGTTTATCCTGAATTACATTGATTATAAATGACATAAGCATGCGTATGTGAAATGAATTGATTATACTTGAGTTGGAACTTGCTTCGTGAATTGCTTGTTTCGAAGAAGTTACGCATGAACGTGTTGAGCATGAATTATATGAATTAAGTATATCTTATGTATAAGTAATAAGAAGATAAGAAACATAAAGAACTAAAGAAGGGAGAAAGGATTGTGTTATTGATCTAAGACCCCACTAGGGATGGCAATGGGTCCTGGACCCGACCCGGACCCGCCAGACCCGACCCATTTAATCGGGTCCGGGTCCAAAAATTTGGACCCGATGGGTCCGGGTCGAGTCCGGGTCCTAGCTGTCTCGAGTCAGGGTCGGGTCCGGGTCTTATTTTTAAGACCCGGACCCGACCCGAGACCCATTTAAGACCCGTTTAAGACCCGAACACTAATTTTATTTTTTTGAAAAATTCTAACGGTAGTATTCATGCAAATTTGGACCCGGTGCAATTTGGAAACCCTTCCTACAATTTGTTGTTAAACTTTGATGGACTTTGAACTTTGTGTTGTCAAACTTTGATGAACTTTGTGTTTAATATATTGGTGTATTCGATTTGTATGAAGTAAGTTTTTTGTTTGTACAATAGATTGGTTGATAGATAGATTAGTATAATGCTAAAGAGGTTATATGTAACAAAATTGCTTGTAAATTTACAATAATATTAAAATAGGGCACAAAATATTGATTTTTAAACTCATTTATGATAAAAATATAGTAGACCCGTTTAAGACCCGTTTAAGACCCGTGGACCCATGGACCCACCGGGTCCGGGTCCGAGTCCAAATTTTACAGACCCGTCGGGTCCGGGTCGAGTCCGGGTCCAAATCTAAAAAGTTAAATGGAGTGCGGGTCCGGTCGGACCCGACCCGGACTCGACTCCATTGCCATCCCTAGACCCCACGAATTAAAGAACCCTCCGAAGCTATGGCCATAGAAGTGTCTGTCAACCCGAAGCCACGAATTATTTTGCTTCTACGAACTATTAACGGTATGCGTCCTTCAGGGAAGGGAGGCTGCCTCGAGGCCACGAATTATATGCCTCCGTGAGCCGAGCCCACGAATTATTTTGGCTCCAAGAACTGGGTCTTTAGAGCGAGCATAAATCTTCTTTCCATTCAAAACTAAGAAGACTTAAAGAATTATGATATGAAGAAACGAATGATCATGCATGACGAACAAGAAAGAACCAATGAATTATGGAATGCATGATTGAACTCAAGAAGAAGAATAAGAAGAAGAACGAATCCCGATTTCGTAAGAAATGAATACGATTAGAACTAAGATATGATTTACGTGATGAATGATTTGCATGATGAATGATTCTATGACTTACTTGCGTAGAAAGATGAATGAAGTATGTTTGATTGAATTCATGAGTAAGTGATGTCATTATGTTTCTCGGCAAGTTGGTAAGTTTAGAATCTCGCATGTCTTAAGCATGTATGATCCGAATCGCATGTTATGAATGAGTTATGAACTTACGTGTGGTTGTTAATGAATTAATGTGCAAAGTGAAACTCGGGGTTGGGTTTAGATTATTCACGGGGCTCGTGGAGCTCATGACCTCATCAAAATTTCAGGTACGAAGTTCGAGACTCCCGGAGTTGCTTTTGGCTGTTAGAAGAAACGAACCAACGGATAGGAGATGCCTGGACTTACGGCATGTTTATTTGTCTTTTGTTTGTAAAGATGTTGTAAAGACTGGTTGTATGTGAACTTAAGTTTTGACCATGAATGTAAAAGCCCTATGTGAATACTCCGAGCGATTGGCTCGTTGAGTTGTGTTGTGTTTCTCCGAGCGTGTGGCTCGTTAAGTTTAAGATTGTGTTTCGTGCGAGTCAAGGCTTGAAGCCTATGGGTTTAGCCATATTACGGAGGAAACTCTGCCGAAATTTTCAGGAAAACCTAGAAACACACTTCCACCAATCCAAGAAAGGGTTATTAACCTTAAGTTGGGACCTTAAGCGGCCTTAGGGGTTCCTCTCGGGGAACCATGACATGTAATACTCCTAGGATGGGTCTAGGGGTGTTACAAACATGCTTTCCATTGTTCACTTTTTTAAAAAAAAATCCATTGTTCAGTTCAAAGTTACAACATCTTTTAAAAACTTAACATCCACAATTTATTTCACATCATGAAATATATCGGTAAATAAATGAAAGTATAATTGGTACAAAAAAGACATCCAATTTCACAATAAGGAAGACAATTTTTGTATTTAATTTTTCTCCTTTTCACCTTCTCTCTCTTCCCCTCAAGTTCGTCATGTCTCACATTTAGTCTCACTTTTGGGTTCTCATATATCCCATTTAATTTTACACAATAAAAAAATTCCCACATGTTATCCTACAATTTGGTGAGACCAAAATGAGACATTATTGTGGATGCTCTTATAAGCCCATCCGTAATTTTATCATCTCGAATACTCATCTTTTTTTATTTTTCTTTTTTTTTCTGAAGAGTCGCAAAAGGAAATATAATATGATAAAGGAAAAAGAAACTAAACAAAAAGGATAATATATTCAAAACTTTAATTTTGACCATTAAAACGAGATCAGATTCCCCACCTATGTATAAGCCTTACATGGCACACAAAAAGGAAAAAGAAGGATTTTTTTTGGGAGAAAAGGATCATATTATAAAGAAGATAAAGTCAAGTAAAGTACAAACCAGTAGGTAGGAGCCTCATAGTGAAAAGAGGAAAACAAACGAGAAACCAACCCCTAGCAAAACAATCGGCTATCACTGGCCATACATCCAAGCAAAAGTGGAAAGGGGCGGGGATAGGGAGCGTAACACTCTCTAATCATTGATGATGTCCAGAAGATCTCTCTAGATGCGGTTGTACATTTTCAAAGCTTTAGCATCCGCTTCAAGAATCCATTTAGCTTGAGGTGGAGGAATCGTATGGAGCCGGATCGATTCCAATTGATCCAAGTTTAGGCGAGCAAGAATAAATGCGGCAAGATTAACTTGCTTAATGTTAAACTTGATACTCCACTTTTCTGCAGTAATCCCCTAACTTGATCTACCATATAGTAATGGGTTCTATATTACTCGATTCCCCAGCTTGACCGAGTCCCTGTATAGCTTCAACCTCCGGGTCTACTTCAATCTTAGGAATACTATAATCCCAAGATTTGGCAAGAGATTCCTTCAAACCTTCCAGCATGGCCATCACTTTATCACCTCCATAAACAGCTCATCGTAACCCCAAAAATCATGTGTTGTTGACAGTACGCATGATGCCAGCAGCCACATATCTCTTCCTATTCTCCCGCCGGTGATAGCCTATGTTCAACTTGAAGTAAGCTTCAATGGGGAGACCAGAGAATGGTTGGAGTGTTCTTCATGTAATTCCGACCACTGTAACTCAAAAATGTCATTAGTTTGGGCAATAAGATATGTAATGTTTTACTATAAGGATTGAGTTCTTTGGCGAAATTAGAAAACAGACATCTATTCTTGTTACTTCCAAATACACCAGACAAATGATCGGGAATTTGTTGATCTATTGGATATCCTGCGTGAGATTAATATTGATCCAATGCAGCCAGGCCATATTAAAGAAATTGGCAATCAATGCATGGTTACCCTTAAAAAGGAATTTAGTCCATGTAGCAGCAGCAATAGGGCACTCACGAAATAGATGCAAATGGTTTTCTTCGGGGTTCCAGCGAGATAGGACATCTAGGATTAAGTTTTGCCATCCATTTAGCCAGTCTACAGGCTACGGTTAGACCTTCTTAATATGCACACCAGAGCAGAGTTTTCATCTTAAAAGGCACTTGGCTTTTCCACGAGGCTTTTCCAAGGTAAGGTGGGGACACCTTGATGGGGAGAGAATGCAACTTTATAGAGGCTATGGACTCGAAACTTACCTAGAGAATCAAAGGGACACGTTAAATGATCACGAAACCCAACAGGAGTAGGAGGAGGGAGGGAAAAGATTCTATGAACAAGTAGCTTAGGAAGCCATCTATTTAGCTTATGGGTATTTCATTGACTTCCTCTAGCGAATGCACTCGACTCTAAGGTGTTCTGCACTTTTAGGAATGGAGATACTAGGTTTCTCGGCAAGGGGGCCTTCGAGAATCCATTTATCAAACCAAAAGGAGGTCTCATTGCCAAGCCAATAGCAATAATGGTCTTCTGCAGCACCATATCTATTGACTTGGCTAAACTCCTCCAAATAGGTGAGTGTGATAATTTTGGTAAGCAAAACTCCAATCTACCATCCTGAAGGTATTTACTGCTCGAACAACTCGATGCAAGGAGTGTCTTCATTATTAATGACCCTCCAAAGGTGCTTGGAAAGAAAGCATTTGTTCTAAACCTCAATATCTCTTATATCTAATCCCTCTTTTCCTTTACTATTAGTAACAATGTTCCAAGGGACTCTAGGCAGGTAATGAGTGCAATCCGTTTTATTCCAAAGGAACTTCCTAATTCCTTTATGAATTTCATTCACAGCTTCTTTTAGGCAACAGGAAGGTTTGCATATGGTAGACAGGCAAAGAGGACAAGACCGACTTGATAAGGGTAACTCTACCTGCTAGGTTGATAAATTTTGTTTGCCAATGAGTAAGTTTGGTTTTGAAATTATCCAACAAACCATCAAAATCGTTATGTTTGATAAGACAACGAGAGAAGGGGACACCTAGGTATTTGCCAAAATAGGTACAAGCGGGATCGGGAATAGATATGGCAAGTATTCTGCGAAGTCTATGTTAGAGGGTTTTAGGAAAAATGACCCATGACTTCTCTTTATCAATCCTAAGACCAGACTCCAACCAAAATGACTCCAAGGTATCTACCATAACCTTAATAGAATCAAGGTTCGTTTGTCCAAATAATATCACATCATCGGCATAAAAGGTGTGAGAAAAACTCATGCCTTTAATGGTGATTGGTTTCAAAAGACCAAGAGCAACTCTGTCCTCTATTGATCTTGACAGCCTCTTAAGGCAAAGGACAAAAATATAGGGAGATAACGGATCTCCCTGTCTTATCCCTCGAGAAGGTTTCGAGACGGCTCCCAGGATTACCCTTTCACAATATACGGTATTGTGTAGAGGTAAGACATTCCATGATGATGTTGATCATCTTAATGGGAAATTTAAAGTAGTGCAATGACTCCTTAATGAAATCCCATTCAAGAATATCATAGGCTTTAGAAAGCTCAACTTTGAGGGCATGATATTTTTCCGAGGATTACCTTTATTGATGTGGAAAGCAAGCTCCTTAACAAGGAGAATGCTATCGATAATTTTCCTTCCCGTAACAAAACTAGGCTGCGCGGGGTTCACAATCTCAGGAAGTAAAGGTTTGATACAATTGACAATTATTTTGGACAAAACCTTGTAGACGGAGTTGCAAAGACTAATTGGTCCGAGGTCATCAACCCTGTCAACATTGGGTTTTTTCGGAATGAGGCAAATGAAAGTATCATTCATGTTTCCTATATTCCCGGTCCGAGAAATAGTCTCTAATAAGCACGAGTCGTGTTTGAACCACAAGTATTCTAATACTTCTTAAGGAAGAAAGCATGGATACCATCGGGGCCGGGGGACTTAGTAGGATTAAGTTGAAACATAGTACTTTTAATTTCCTCATTCGAAGAGGGCTGATCATTGATATCAATAGGAGCATACTCAGCATCTAAAAGAGACCTATTTGTCCGAACTTTAACAGATTTGTACAAGGCTCAAAAATGGGAATGGAGAAGGTTGGTAATATCCAGTCCCGACACCTATTCCCCATCATTATTTTTGAATTTCAAGATGTTTTGCCTGTTTTGTCTAACCCGAGTCAACATATGGAAATATTTAGTGTTCGAGTCCTTATAAAGATGGTTGTATATCTTGGCCCTTTGACCCCGGACACTTTTTTCCATTTTAAGAAGGAAAGAGTAATGATCAATAAGGTCATGTTCAAGCTTAAAAAGGAAAGGATTAGGACTGCGAGTAAGGGCCTTTTGGGTGCCCCTGCAACCTAGCCCTAGTTCTGTTCGAATTAAATCTTAAATTACCAAAGACTGTTCGGTGCTAGAAGGGAGCTCTTTTTTAAAACACTCTACATTTTCAAGAAAGTTCTTATTAGGGTTCCTGGTGGACTGAAAAAACTGTCGAGCTGTGGGTGGTAGTGCCAAACAATAAGAGTACGGAAAGAGTGCCTATTCCTAGTAATGGAAGGGTTAGTTTCCACCAGGATAGAGCGAGTGATCGGAGGCAACACGAGGAAGATGGGTTACCTTAGTCTCAAGATACATCCGAATCCAAGTAGGGTTCAGAAGAGCACGATCCAGACGTTCTTGGATGTTCCGAGGACATGTACGACCATTATTCCAAGTAAAATCAGGTCCTATAAAGCCAATGTCGAGAAGGGACCAAGAGTCCATCCAATTAAGAAAGGAGTTAGCCTGAGAACGATGAAATTGCTTACCTCCAATCTTCTCTTTTTGGTTAGTGAGCTGTATTAAGATCACCTACCCCAATTCCGGGAATATCGAGAGGAGGGGGTCGGTAGCAGTGCTGTCCCGAAGTCATTCCTAGCACTTTTGGCACTAGGGAAATGCATGGCTGTAAGAACAATTTCAGGTTCGATAGTTTCAAACTTAGCGAGGCGATGAAAATATTCGGGACATGGGTTAACAAAGTCAACCACAAGGACCGAGATACTTCCAAAACACGACAACGCCCCTATTACCAAAATGTTGGAAATAACGGTATTCTTGGAAACCAAATTTAGCATTGATCGTCAAAACACACTCACCCAATGAAGGACACTAAAGCAAAATAAGGATGACCGGATTGTGTTGGTACATCGGATCCATCACAAAGATGTAGAGATTTCTAACACTAGTCCTTTTTACATTCCACACCATAATTTTAGTGTTGGTCGGGGGATCCATGAGGGGGTGATGGGTTGGTTTTCTGAATTTCCGTTTCCACTAGTAGAAGATGGTTGAGTCCTGGGGTGGCGTGGTGATCTCCTGAACCGGATTGGAAAGATTCAGTTTGTATATATGGTCAAAGCACCGAGGGGTGAAAGTTATTTTGACTCGCAGTACAAAGGAATGGTTGAAAGTGAACTTTCTTGAGATTTTTAGATTTTAAAACCTTTCCAAAGGACTAAAGGCCATCATTAGCTGGTGCAGGTCGAGACATGCGAGACCTCTATCCCTGTTCTTCCAAACAATCTGGCCGGGATTCTCAAAAGGTGAGGAGTAAAGGTGGCGGGATACTGAGGTGAGTTTCCCAAAAGTTCCCTCTCGGAAGAGGTTGGTTTTGCATGGCTCTCAAGAGGAAGTTTTCCGCTTCCTCCCGAATCTTGAAGTTTTCCGAGGAAGGGTGGAATCTCAAGATTGCCCACAACCCCGACATTGAAAAGGTTGGAAAAAGATGCTTGAGTGGGGTCCGAGGGTGCTTGGAACCGAGTCGATTCCAGTGGAGGAGGTTGGGGAAAGAGAGCTTCGTTGGGCATCGGTGCTAAAGAAGGTAGGCTTGGTTGTGGTGGGGAGGTCTCTGGTGATTGGTGAGATTAAGAATCCGAGGCCTGATGGGGGTGAGTTTTGAGGGCCTCATTGGGAAGAGAGTGGTGCAGGGAATTAATGATTGGAGATGAAAGATCGAGTAGGTGAGGGATGAGTTAAGTCGAGTGAAGATGGCGGGAGGGAAACAGTTTCTCTATTTAATACATGAAGTAATGGCTCTTTAAATCCTCTTTCCTCCTTACTCATTGCCTCATTGTTCATGTCTACATGGTTCACCGCTAATTTCATATTACCATTGATAACCAAATCTTTCCTATGCTTGAGTCTGTAATCGTGTGAGGGGATGAATGCTTTGATTTAATTATTCCTTGATCGGGTAGATAATCAAAGCATGATGATTCAGCATGCAAGTTGTGTGGACTACCGACGAAAGCAGCTGGGGGTTAAAATGGGCCAGGTCTTTGCTCTTTCCTAAGCTTCTATTCGGGCCTATAACCTCCTTATGGGCTCCTCTATTCTCTTCACAGATTGGGCCGAACGGTTAAATAAGGTAGTTTAACCATTCCTCTTATTTTTGGACTTTCTATTGGTCACAACGAGTCCAACCATTGGTCCGAACATTCCCTTCGGGAGTCCCACCCTTATCATTAGTCCTCATATCATTTTGTTTTGTCTTATTACGTTAGGTTTCATGGCCTGCCTACCTCCTAGGATGGAGTGAAGATGTGTGTCTTGCTCATTTTTGTCGTTTTCCTTTTCGAGTACAAGTTACCTCAATGGCAAAGCTTGAGGCATCATTAAAAGGACATTTTTCTTTGAGGTGACCAACCATGCCACAACTAAAGCATAGCAAGTCCAGATTCTCATAAACTACAATTTGCCAAGCATTTTGTATCCATATACTTGAAACCAGAGGTTTGGTGAAGGATATCTCAATACGAGACATGAGCATAACGACCTCTACCCACCGCACCCGTAGCATAATCCAGATAGGCTTACCTATGATTTTAGCAATGTCGAAAGTGCAAGCTTATTGAAGTATTCTACAGGCAGTTCAGGAAACCTAACCCGGACAACCATAGAAGAGAAAGGATTAGAAGACGGCCTAAAATTTAGTTGCCATTTAGCAAGCATGAGGTAGTGACCAAATAAGAACCAACGCCTCTCCATAAGAACTCTTTCAAGATCGGTTTCAATGGAACTGTCAACTTTCCATATTCTTTTGATTTTGTTAACCATAACATCATACCTAACTGCAGCTCCCAAGACCTCACCCATTAGCATCTTAGCCCAAGGAGCATGGAGGAGTTGCAGTTGGTTGGAAGAGAATTTGACCTTGTATAGGGTTATTAGATCATTGCCTTCTTCTAACTCTCCAACTTCAAAGGACATCTCCTGACAAAGCTCATGAACTTTCGGGCTCCAAGAGGCTTGACCTTGAAGAACATCCTTGAATGAAAGCTTCTTTGAAGGGCAGGGAAGGGAAGTAAAGGGGGCGGAGGAAGTAGAAAATGGTGAAGAAGGGCTGAATTGAGGATTCCGGGAGCAAAAGGATGGGGAGGTCCTCCTCCATCTTCGATCTTCTCGCCGGTTGATGTCTAGTCTTTTTTAAGACTTGAGAAGTAGGATTAATGTCATTTGAATGTTGTAAGGAAAAAGAAGGATTGATCACCAACATTCTACACCCAAGGTTGGAGAATGTAACAAATCATACCACAATCATAAGCATTAGATTTTAGTAAAGTATATACCAAAACTACTTTGTCATTCATACGATACTTAAGAAATTTTTCGGAAGGTTACCTTTCCCAAAACTACTCCACAATAAGTATACTTAATTGTGGACTTCTTCAAAGTACGCTCCCTAAAAAAGAAAAATGTGCACCTTTTGATTGTAATAAATTTAATTACATTTATGGTGTTGCATTCATCCCCACTTGAAGACTAGATCAAGCCGACTTACACGTCCTCATGACCTACGGTACAAACAATTGTCTTTGCCTTGTTAGGTGACTACCCGGGGCTCTTCAAGCTACTAATGCAGCTCATGGTCGCGAATTGGCTTTCATACGATTTATAAGGTCTCGAACCCTCCCTTGGATTGCGAGTATTTGTTAGGATTAGGGCTTTTATGATTGGCCCCACAAATCAACAAAAATCTTCTTTCAATGTACTTTATTTTCACTCACTTACAACCCGAGAAGTCCTCACTCACATGATACTTGGGAAACTTCCCAAGAAGTCACTCATTCCAAGACGACTCCACGGCGAGCGTGCCTAACAATAGAGTTCTTTAAATTGGCTCCCATAAAGGAAGCTACATCTTTTGTTGATTTATAACCAATAAGTTCGATCCCTTTAAGACACACTGAGAGTACCATATTAAGCTTATAATTTGTAATTTTTTATAACATTTTACAATTATCTTACAATTCCTTACAATTTTTACGACTTATTACAACTCGTTACAACTTTTACAACTTAGGAACACTTCTTAAAGCAAGATAGAGTGAAATTTGTATATTTTTAAATGATGTTGTTTCTCGTTATATTATCATAAGACCGATTGACGTGATGTGTAAGAAATTTAAATCATTCTTTAATATGATGATAATGAATCATGATATTTTCTCCCAAAATAATTTATTCAAAGCAATTTTATTATTGAAATTTTATAAAATAATTTGACTTAATATGTGATACTTTTGTAAAAATAATTCGACTTAATATATGACACTTTTGTCGTGATATTACAAGAAGACGATTTACATGTGTTTGTTTATTGTACTGACTCAAACACGTATATTTATTTTAGAGAAGTTCGTCAAATTAATGTTGTCAAGGTGTCACATTCAATCGGATATTTGGATTCCAGATTTGATTCATTTTCATGTATAGAGTATTTATTATATTTTCTACACACAAAGTATGCACTTGCTAGTCTTTGAAAAATACTGTATTAGTCATAATAAGGTGTTTCCCACGATCAATGATATATTTTCTTTTTCTTTTTTGAGAAAAGATAAAGTTATATATATTCACAAAGCTGTAATAGTTCGAGTTCATACTATTTACATCACTCGGTGTATCAAATCACTCCAATCTACTACAAAAGGATTAGCTCTAATACGGGTAATATATTGGATGTGTCGAATCAATATCTCTGCATCTTGAATTTTACCTTGAAATATTCTCAAGTTTCTTTCTCGCCAAAGTTCGTATATCTGTTGCAGCTAGCAAAGCTCTCAACCATTTGCATTTCACATAACCCCCTTCCAGTATTTGATGAACCATACCTTCTCTTGACTGAAATTCCACACTCTAGGTTCGCACTTTGCCCAACGTAGGAGCGTGGATCATACACAATTTGAAAATGGACAGGAGAAGAATATATGTTCACGGTTATCCTGCCTCAACTTGTGAGCAAAGCGAGCAACTGTTTGCCACTTGGATCCCTCTCGCATATAAGTAACTCCGAGGTTGCTAGTCTGTTTTGCCAAGCAAGCCAAAGAATGTACTCGATGTCTGTCCCAAGCAAAGCTTTTCCAAACTGTTCTCCACCAATTAACGGTGCTCGTGGGTTTGCAAAACAAAGCATAGCCTTTATGAACCGAGTATCTCGGTTTGTTTTCTCTTTCCCCCAACCAGACGCACTACTTCTTCACTCATCGCCCAACAGAGTTGCACAAATCATCTCCGATCTGGATCATTTTTTCCAACCCCAAGCATCCCCTACGAAGGTTGAGAATCAAAGAAATTTTTACCTCCGAACATATATGCCTTCACCCACACAAGTGTATATTGTTGTCGCATTCAGTATCTTCCAAATCCACTTGGTACATAAAGCTTTGTTCCAAGCTAATAACTCCTTGAAATTCAAGCCGCCGGACTGGAAGGGTTGGCAGATTTTACTCCATGCCACCATGTGCATCTTCTTACTCTCGGTGAAACCATTCCACGGAAAATTACCGCATAAGGTCTCCGAGTACATGAATGGTATGCTTGGGTAATAGAAATACTTGTGACCGAAGCCGATAATTCCAGCAAAACCAGCATTTATCAATAATTTCCTCCTGCATAAGACAGTTGTCTCGCGACCCAAGAAGAAATTTTCTGCTTAAGCTTGTCGATTAGAGGTTGGCACATGGTATGGGATAATTTCTTTGTAGAAAGAGGCAGGCCAAGGTATCCGAAGGGGAAATTGCCCAAGGAGAACCCTATGTGGTGAAGTATAAGTTGTTGGTCCGCTTTGGATACGCCGCCAAAATAAATGTCGGACTTTTCGAGCATTTGGAAACAAACCGACATTTGGGAAAATTTATCGAAGTAGGTGTGGAGGACTGTTATAGACTCCATATCCCCTTTGAGAACAAGAGAATATCATCCGCAAAAGCAAGATGGACTAAATGAATTCTAGAACACCGTGGGCGTAATGAAAGTTATGTTCTCGAGAGGCTATATTGAGTCCTCTTGATAGGACTTCCATGCATAATACAAATAGGTATGGAGACAAAGGGTCACCTTGTCTCAAACCACGAGCACCAGGGAAAAACCCTTTTGGTTCACCATTGATGTTCACGAGAATAGCATGCAGTGGTTACACAAGTCATAACCAAGGAAACAAACTCAAGAGGGAAACCAAAACCCAACATGGTTTCCTGAAGAAACCCCCAATCAACGAGTGTCATAGGCTTTCCTAACATCAATTTTGATCATAGCCCTAGGGGAGATATGTTTCCTTTCATAATGTTTCACCAGGTAATGTGCAAGTAACATGTTATCAGTAATAGCTCTCCCTTTGACAAAAGCACTTTGACTAATATAGATAATGTCGGGTAGTACCAGTAGGAGTCTATTTTCCAAGACTTTGGAAATAGCCTTGAAAAGCACATTGCAAAGTGAGATAGGTCTGTAATCACTTACCCAAGAAGCATTTGGGGTTTTAGGAACCAAAGTGATGAGTGTGCTATTGGTCCTGTTTCAACAGTTTGCCATTTTGAAAGAAGCTGTAAAATAGTCGTGCAAACATCTTGCCCAACAATCTGCCAAGATCGCTGGAAGAAACCCACAGAATACCCATCCAGTCCAGGAGCCTTAGAATCATCCATTTGAAAGAAAACATGCTTGATCTCCTCGGTTGTAAATGGGGCTAGAAGCTTGGATTGATGTTCGGAGGACAGCAGGCGTCCATTTTTAATCCACTGCAAGTTAGGTTGTGTGAGTGCAGGAGCTGTGCCCATTAGATATTTGAACCAAGTGAGGAAGGCTTCAGCGATCCCCTCCGAGAAGACTCGCTCCCTATTTTGGCTATCAATAACTCTATGAATAAAATTACCTCTTCTTTTTGTGAGATAATGGCATGGAAATATTTATTATTTCCATCACTTTGTGAAAGGAATTTGGCTTTTGCTCTTTGCCCGAGTATGCTCTCCTCAAGTTTGACAAACTTCTCATATTCCGCAATGGTGTTTGCCTCCGGACAATGCAACTCTATAGATAGAGGTTGATGATGTAGAGTTTACGGAACCTGAACAAGTTTTGCATATAAGGTCTCCACATTATTGCTTATCCCCTTAAAATGAGATAAATGCAATTGCTTCGGGCATCCTTTGAGTCGTTTCGGTTTGGTTACCACCGGAACATGAGGCACCCTTGAACCTTAGAAGTCCGAGCACTCATTTACAAGAAAATCAAATTGAGAGTGGCTACCCCAAACATTGAGATACTTGAATGGCCTATTAATACCCCGAAAATGATCTTTGATTTCAACCCAAATAAGAGCATGATCGGAGACACCGGAACATCTCGAAATCCACACTAATATTCCATGGGCAGCAGCTAGCTAACTGGTTGAATAAGGCTCGATCTAGTTTGGACCAAACCCGTTTGTCACCAACTTGTTTGTTTGACCAAGTGAAAAATTGACCGGTAGCTGGGATATCACATAGATTATTTCGGCGCAACAATTAAAGAAATCATCAATTTCAGATTGATCAGCCAAGACTTTGGAAAGTCTTTCATCTTGTCGCAACACAACGTTAAAGTCTCCAAACAGCAGACCAAGGACCATTGATTTGTGTAGCCAACATGTCAATATCGCCCCACGCTTGTTGTCTTAGGTTGCCGGAATTAAACCCATATACAAACGTAATGTAGCCAATAAAACAACTTGCGAGTATCTTGAATAAAAGCGTGGATAAGTTGACTACTCTTTAGAAGAATAGTCACGCTTAGTACCGGAAGCCAAAACACCCAAATTCTTCCATTATGGTGAGAGATATAATTATCCACAAAATGATATTTTGGGAAAAGCTTTTGCGCGATCTTAGCAAGCATTGGGCTCCTTTACATGAGTCTCAACTAAACAAAATAAAGCGGGGTTATTCTTGGTAATAGCCGACCTTATTGCGCTCCGCTTAGTGAGGTCATTTAGACCTCTTACGTTCCAGCGAGTTGATTATCATGTAGTAGGCTTAGGAGACGATCTCCCCTACTCCGTGCTTTATCATTCTTGCTCAAAGCTGGACTACGCCTACTGAGTAAATCTGACCCAAAGTTTTGTGCCTTCCTCTGGTTTAGGGAGCTAAATCTGTTGGAAAAGGGAACATCTTGATGCTCCTTCCTAACCGGAGATTTTCGACCGGAAGAAATCCGACTTACGGTATGCTCGGTGTGCTCTTGCTCTGCAACCTCGGTTTCAGGTAACATCTCCATCACTTGGGTGGTATCCGCGAGCGTAATCTCCAAGATTGGGGCACCTTGCTCAATATTTTGTTTTCTAAAGATTGGGGTACCTTGCTCAATACTATGTTACGTAATATGACTCCGAGGTTCCTTTGCTATCCACCGTTGTGTTGCTATTTCCCTACACCCATTTTCTTGGTGCTCAATACTATGTTCTGCAATATATTTTCTTTTTCATGTTTTGGTTTGTCGATTTTTTAAGATTTTTCAGACTTTTAATTAATTCCTAAAAAAATTAAATCATATAATTAATTAGAATTTTTCTATAAAGTGCATTATCACGCGTACGGTTCATGTTTAGTATTTTTTTAATTATTTATGTAAGGGTGGTAAGTTTTTAGACTCTTATTTGAATTTTTAATCAAATCATATCGTAATAAAAATGATATATAATATTTTCTTCTTCAAATATTAATATTCTACATTAAAAAAATATTCATAAAAATGATAAAATGTAAAAGAAAAGAACAAATTAAAAATATAAGACTGTCAAAATTTAAAAGATAAAATAAGGTACATCTAAATTTTTTAGAATTTTTTAATCTTTAGTTGTTTTCTTATTTTTCTTAATTTTTAATTTAGAAGTATGATCAATACAAAAAGGTTGTTATTAAAAAATTAAAATGGAAAATCTCGTTATTAGCATATACACAACTATGAATTAATGTTGAAATATTAGTTCAAAAATTAAATAATTTTCACATCATATAATTTTATAATTAGTAAAATAGCAAAGAGTCAGAAAAAAATAAAAAAGCGTTTGAAACTTTAGAATTCCAATCAAAGGGGCATACCCTAAAAGGGTCAGTTAATAAAGAAAAGAACAATGCCGGACAATTCTCAGTTATTTTAAAGATCACCCCTTCCGCCCCCACCCCCCAAAAAAATAATCCTACCAAAAAACAGGAAAAAGATCACCAGCTAGTTATTTATTTGTTTTTTTAAAAAAATCATTTGATGTGTAGAGTTTTTTTGGTGAAGAGTTATTTATTTGTTTGTATAACAAGTGGTGAAATTTCAAATTTGATAATCAGCAGATGGGTAATATGAATTGACAAAAATAATTTACTCTTAGAATATAATTTTTCATATGTTAAGTAGTAGGTGGCATTCAATATGTATTTGTTTGTGTCACGATACATTGCCAATTTATTTATTTTTATTTTAATAAATACTGGCAAAAGTCATAAATAATACCAATTTGTTTGGGTTGTGCTTCTTTGCCTTGGAGGATGAGGAGTCAACCTATTTTGTGTCAACTATTTTAGGGATCTTTAATTTAAGAATTAAAATTTTTTATTTACCTCCCTCGAGGTTTCGATAAATGTTTTTCTACTCTTGAGGTTTATGAAATATTTTTTATCCTCCTTCACCATTGTGTTAGATTATTACCAATTCCCAAAATAACCAAAATGCCCTTCATATATGTGAATTTTTAATTACAACTAATACATAGAAATAATCTTAGTAAAATGAAGAAAAAGTTAAAACCAAAAGTTCAAAAAAATCTTACTAAACAAACAAAAATGTCACCACATCACGCGGTAGTAGCCGGACACCGACGACCTTTCCGAGGGACATTTCAAGCCTTAAACCAAACCCCAACAACCACTTTAGCTCCTTCCTTCCAAGAGCACATCAGAATCCTAACAATTGAAAGTGGTTCCATTTGCTGGTGGGATGACACAATTAAGCTCGAAGGAGAGCAAGCTAAGCCTTCATTCTGACCACCAGAGCTCTCGTTTAGTTGCCCAAATTCCGTCGAAATCCATGCAATCAAATAGATGATGAGAATCGGGTCGTGCATTGTGATTTCTTGCTTGAAATGTGAAAAGTTCCAAAGGGTCAGATATACCCTAGAGGGGGTGATAGGTTATTTTAAAATTTTGAGGCGTCGACTGATCGAGAGTCTAGAGGTCAAATATATGAAAAGTAAACAAATAGAAAAGTAAATAAGACAATGCAAGTTTGTTTGTTCACGATCTTGGCCCAAATCCAAATATATGGGTTACTCGACCGCCTAAGGTTTCCTCCCTTAGGATTATCTTCTACTTTTCTTATTACTTTAAGCTGTCACACAAGTTCTTCACTTAACTTTCTAACTAACCTTTTGAGTACACTTACTCTTAAGGCCCACCGCTCACACTTCTCTCAATTACAACTCACAAAGTAGTCTTACCCAAGACTCTTTACTACAACTCACAAAGTATCTAACTCTTAGACACTTTGGTACAAGAATAATTTGAGTAAGCACAAATACAAGAGATTAAGATAGGATTTGATCTTTTTTTGGGGGTTATTGGGTTGTGACTTCGTTCTACTCTTTTTTTTTTTTTTTTGGTTTAATGATTTGAGTTATCATTTCACTACTAATGCCTACAATCATACACTATAAATCAACCAAATAATTTGAGGCACTGCTAATAAAAATTCATACACTACTAATGATTTGAGGCACAAACTAAATATTTACTGGGATAATGATTTGAGTTTTAAATACTATACTAAAGAATAAAAATAGAACTAACCATGAAAAAATTATACATATATTTCGTGTATTGAAAATAACATACCTTTTGTCTTTTACAAACAGAAGGAATAATGTCAACGTTCTTGTAACGGATCCTACATGTAAGCAATTTATACAATTGTATGAGCGAGTTGTCATATTTTGAAGGGAAAAAGACAAAGTAAACTCGAAAAAAATACCTTTGTAATTGCAAAATTGATGGAGGGATTGATTGTTTTGAAGCGATTGAATTCTAAGAAAATAGTTCCTTTGTGCAAAAAGACTAACGAACTAACGAAAATAGTCAATAATATTCATTAGCACGGATTTGCAAGCATCAATAATATTCTATTACCACGAAATAATGAAAATAGGCAATGGGATTGAATTCGTGGAAGCTTTGATAAATTCTCTCTTATGCTGAAATTGTCTAATTTAATTATGCTGAAATTGCCTAAACGTCAATAATGAAGACCTAGTTCCATAATATGTTAATGATAATACTTCCATTATGTTGAAATTGCCTCAATTAATTATCGCCAACAATCTAATAAGTTTCCTTAAAGCTTAAGTTGATTTCGTGGGTTTTCTCTTTGATATATATATATTAGTATATTGGTGCCTCATTACGGAATATATGTGGTGTATTTTTTAAATTGAAATTTTGAAATAAATAAAAACGAGGGAATGAATTCTAGCCTAAGTTGTTTGGCGGGATTAAACGTGGTACAAGGAGCAATTCGAAAAAACATTTCAATTATATTATTAGATGGTAATGAGCTTCATAAGTATAAAGACTTTATGAAAGAGGGAAAAGTTTATATCATGAAGAATCTTGAATTAATACCACTTGGTTACGAGTAATCAATATAAGCTTACCTCTCATCATTACAAATTAAGGTTCAATACAACCTATGAGATTTTAGAGATTTATGATGGGTGTGATTCCATTCCACAAGACAAATTTACATTTGTTAATTTTGATCATGTTCTTGGACTTCGGAGACGTAGTGCGGTTTTTGTAGGTAGGTACGTATTACATGCAACACTTATTTAACATAGTACCCTAACTTAGTTTCTATATTTAGTCACACATATTACTAATGTACGTTTTGTTATACAAGCTGCAGATGTTGTTGGATTGGTTATCTACACAACTACATTGCAAACTATCACTTCAACTTTGCAGAATGGCTATGTTAGTAATTGGGTTAAAAGGGACATCCTTACATGTGATTTAAGGTAAGCACTATTAAGTTGTAAATATCAATATTCTATTTCTTTACTATCAAGAGTCATGAACACATTATATTTTTTTATGAAGTATGAAGGTTCTCGGACTAACACCTGTGTGGAGATTTGGCGAGAAACCAAGGAAAAATATTATTCGATAACACTGATAAAACTATGGTGATAGTTGCATCCCAAGTAGTTGTACGAGATTTTCATGGTATGATACTACAATTTTCATACAATAAAATAATATTAAACTTTATTATTATAATAATCATGTTATGTACATTAGGATCCTATCTCCAAACTCAAGAAATATTACGAGTTTATGTTGACCCGAAATGCATGAGGTTGAGAGATTCCAAACTCAAGAAATATTGATTCTCTATATCTAACTCTATTTTAGAAAACGTTACCATTTTTTGAACATGACAGGTGGGCTGACCATGGTTATGTTAAAACATTTATTGATTGGACTCAACGAAAAACTTATGGAATCCTGCAACTTGCTAAGTTATTGAATGCAAAAAGAATCAAGTCTGAAGGACTTCACAATGTTGCCTAATATATGACAACTTTAATCATTCTCTCTGTCATTAAAAAAATCTTATAAACAATTGACATTAATAATTTTTTAAATATTTTTCTTAAAGGTCAATTATTTTCGCATTGTTGCATATGTCATACATATTGACATACAGGGTCCACTTTGGTATGAATCATGTGTACGTTGCAAAAAGAAAGCAATTAACTCTCGATGCTCGAATTGCAACACAAACATTGTTACAACTATGCCTAGGTATGTGTAACAATAAGCTTATGTTATTTTGTACAAATTACATATGTCTTACACATTCACTATCTAATTTACATTATAATTTAATGTTTTAGGTATAGAGTACCTCTAACTATACAGGATTCATCGTCTATAAAAAAGTTGATAGCTTTCGATGAACATGCCCAATTTATTTTGGATAACCTAGCATCTTATCTAAAAAGCCTTTCAAATCAAGTATATTTACATATATAAACCATTTTTTGTATTTGTTATCCATACGGGATTCAGTCGTCTATAATAACCTAATGTAATTTTGTTTATGATGCATATATTAAAATAAAGGAGTTGGATACATATTTGAGCAAAGTGCTGATAAAAGCTTTCACCTTCATTATACAAGCTCCTACAAATCAATATGAAGAGATGAAGATCGATTTCATATGTCCTGTCACGTGGGAGGAGGAATGTTACTACCTTACCAATAGA
Source organism: Talinum fruticosum (assembly GCA_021018815.1). Lineage (NCBI taxonomy): Eukaryota > Viridiplantae > Streptophyta > Magnoliopsida > Caryophyllales > Talinaceae > Talinum > Talinum fruticosum. The sequence continues at coordinate 8,439,093 of JAITYX010000004.1, read as the reverse complement.
ATCAAAATATAATAGTGATAAGGAATAAATTATTCATATTAAAAGTTTTAGTTTTAAGTATATCAAATAACAAATAAGATGTTGTGAACTACTTTTATATTGTTTTTGGCGAGTGTATTTCCTTAATGAATATTTGAGTTAATTTATAATATAGACACTGTGCAAGCACGAGGCACAAACTAGTTTTTCAAATTCACCTGTATTATCATGATCCTCCATTTCCTGAAAAAAAAAAAGAAAAAAAAGATATCCTCCCTCAAAATACATCCTGTTAGTGAATCAATAGCCTTAGACCATTAGTCCCTAATCTTTTTTATATATAGAAAGTCCCTAATCTTATACCAAAAGGACATTATCACCATTAGTAAAACAAATAATCAAAATATTTAATAAATACGTTATGAATGTTACAAATGAAATAAGTTATATTATTTAATCATCTAGGTTTGGCTTATATATAAAAATAATGTGCGTAACGTTTAGTTTAAATAAATTGGTAACGTTCACATCATATAAGACTATGTTCATATTTTTATAAATTTTTCCAACAAATAAACAACTATAATTGTTACTGTTTACTTACTCAATTTAAAAATGTTGTGTATAGTAATTTGACTTCCCAAAAAAATCATACTATAGTTTTATTTTATGTATAATGGGTTAAGCAAAGATAAATAATTCATGATTTTATTGAGGATATTTGCAGGAATTTTTACGGGACCAATCATCCACATATGGGAAACCACCTCCTATAGCATGGAGCACAATTTGCATGCCTAAGAAAGCCGGGAGCTGGGTGTTAAAAACTTGCAAAAATGGAATCAAGTAGTTGTGGCAAAGCATCTATGGTACCTATATGCAGACAAAGAATGTTTATGGGTGAAGTGGGTCGGTGAAATCTATATGAAAAGTGGAGACATTAGAAATGCAGAACCAATATCACAAGCAGCATGGTATTAGAGAAAATTACTAAAGCTTAGGGAAATTTTTGAGAAGCACTATCATGGCGAGACTGGACTCACCACTACTCGAATGTTATACTCGTTACTAGTGGTTATCATTGGATGTTTGGAAACATGCAAGCGATACATTGACAAAGTATACTTGGAGCATAATCAATATTCCTAAACACAAATTCTGCTACGGAGGATGATGAAACAAAGGTTGCAAACAAAAAACAAATTGAGAAATATAGGTATTTATACCAGTGAAACTTGCTCCTTATGTTACAATAGTGCTTGAATCACATGAGCATCTCTTCTATGCCTATGCTATTAATCAAACCATCTATCAGAACATCATGTCATCATTGGAATGCCTTCATGAATCCGAATACCAAAACAAGAGCTCAACCCTTAGGCTGCAACAAGGTTTCAATAACAAAACCTTCGAGAGAGACTTTCATACTATGTCTAACGGCTACCACTTATAGTATACGGACTGCAAGGAATTGTAGAATTTACAGGGGATTCAACAAAGTGTAGAGCATATCACAATAGACTGCGAACAGATTATAATTACTAGATTGTTATACATTGTAAAAAGTTCCAAAAAAACTAGAGCTAAGTTGTTACTAAAATTGCTCTAACATTAAAGGCTTAGGGGTACATTGCCGGACTTTAATGTCTTGTATAGTTTGGTAATTCCATCAAGTGGTAATAATATTGCTAATCTTATAAAATACGAACCACTGTGCTTATGAGGAAATTTGGCAACCACTAGAATAAAAACAACAATAGTGTTGAAGAAAAGCATTGGGTTTTCATAGTCCGTTGTGTGTCGGGCTACCGGATACTTGAAAAATATCCCACAATAAAGAAGCCATCGTTAAGCAAGTCTCGCAGATCTGGCCTCTCTCGCCATAGCCAACCTTCTCGAGATCGTCATAGCCACAGGTGCCACCAACAGCATCTCTAGGGTCGGCGGCCGCGTAGATAGGTGGCACTCGTCGGCTCCCACCCTAATAGAAATGAGGAGGGCGGCAGAGGGTCAATAGGAGGCGAGAAAGAGAGGAAGGGGACGGGATCTGGATGAGGAGGAGGAGGAGGAGGAGGGGAGAGAGAGAGAGAGAGGGAGGGAAGAGAACGAGAGGAAGGAGGAGGAGGACAGAGATAGTAGTAAATTTGAAGTTAGGAGACAAGACAATTTAGGGTTGTAAAGTTAGAAACCGACTTTTAACTACAGTTCAATGAAAGAACCGTAGTCCCTTAGATGTGTATTGTATATATATACTGAGTAAAGAGAATTACAAGACACATAGAACTCTAAGTTTAAAGTCTTACACAGAAGAGAACTAGTAAATTGTAAACATATACAATAACTACTATCGAACTCCTAGTCGGATATAACTATATCCTAGTACTCCCTCTCAAGTGGGGTTGTGAAGATCCGAAACACCCAACTTGCCAAGTAAATAACGGAATTGTCGATTCCCGAGTGCCTTTGTAAAAATATCAGCAAGTTGGTCTCGAGTGGATACATACTGAGTAATTATCTCACCAAACAATAACCTTTTCCGAACGAAATGGCAATCAATTTCAATATGTTTGGTACGTTCGTGAAACACAAGGTTGGCTGCAATAAGAATTGTGGCTTGGTTATCACAAGTACAAGTGAGCGGACGGAATTTGGATATTGAGTGATTGTAACAAATTCCGTATCCAAACAACCTCACTAGTGGCATTAGCCATAACACGATATTCAGCCTCTGCAGATGAATGGGAAACGAGTAGGTTGCTTCTTTGTTTTCCAGGAAATGGGTGCCGACCTTATAATAACAAAATAACTAGTAACAGACCTCCTAGTCATAGGACAACTTGCCCAATCAAAATCACGAGTAAACACGAAGGTCAAGGTCATTGGATATGGGTAAAAGAATCCCTTGGCCAGGAGAGGATTTGAGATAGCGAAGGAGATGAACAGCTGCATCCTAGTGACCTTGCCTTGGATCTTGCATGAACTGGCTAAGTATATGTACTGAATATGTAATTTCTGGATGAGTGATGGTGAGGTAGATTAATCTTCCTATTAGACGTCGATATTGACTTGGATCGAAATTGGATCTCTCGAATCTAGTGCAAGTTTGTGTTGTTGCACTATAAGGAATGTACAAGGTTTACACCCACGCATCCCTGTCTTGGATAGCATATCCAATGTGTACTTACGTTGGCACAAGAATAACCCGGTAGGCGAGCGAGCCACTTCAATTCCTAAAAAATACTTGAGTGGGCTCAAGTCTTTTAATTTGAACCGTGTGTGCGAGATAATCTTTAAAGCTACTGCAAAAGGATATATCATTTCCAGTTAGGACTAGATCATCCACATATACTAGCGAGCTAGAAATTTATCCTTTGGTATAAGTGAACAAGGAATGATCTAAGAGGGATTGTTGGAATCCATAGTCCTATAATGCGGATGCCGGTTTAAAATACCACTAACGAAGTGCCTGTCGAAGACTATAGAGAGACTTTTTCAATTTGCATACTACATGTGGTTGTGAAGTCCGAAAACCAGGTGGGAGTCTCATGTATATATCTTCATCCAAATCACCGTGAAGAAAAGCATTGTGTACGTCCATCTGATGTAGACTCCATCCTTTGGCTGCTGCTATAGTTAAAAGAGTGCGCACGGTGACCATTTTGGCGACTCGGAGCAAAAGTCTCATGGTAATCTTCTACTTCAACCTGGTGGTTCCCCAAAGTAACAAGTCGTGCTTCAAAATGTTCTACCATCCCATCCGCATTGTATTTGATTTTGTAGACCCATTTGCATCCAAGAGCCTTTTTGCCCGGAGGTAGTGGACCGAGTTCCCGGTGTTGTTGTCTTCAAGAGTGAAAATTTCGTGTGCCATTGCCTTATGCCATTGAGGATCCTGAACTGCTTGGGAAAAGTGATGAAGCTCATTGCCAGAGGTAATGGCCGCTAATAAAGCACAATGAGCAGAAGAAAACCGGTCATAGTTAACAAAATGAGCCAAAGGATGAGGATTACCTGAAGAAGCGTCATGAGGCGGTGTCGAGGCAAGGGTGTCATTATCGATGGCATGGCGGACATAGTCGCGGAGATGTGGTGGTGGTCGACGGTCTCGTTATGGACGGGCTAGAGTGATGTTGGGTGTCGACTCCCCTCATTAGAGACATCTTCCGGATCATTCACCGGTGCTCTATTGCCAGGCCCATCCGTTTGGCCCATTGAGGATGGAGGCTGAGATGTTGTAAGAAGGGGTAAATATTCATCCGGGTCAGCTGAAGTAGAGGGTTACTGGAGGCCCATGCGCTACTAGGCTGTTGGGTAAGGTGGAGGTTTACCCGAATTAGGCTTTGGGCTGGAATGACGGAGGATTCGGCGGCCCATGCGGAGCAGAGGTATTGGGCGCAACCAGTGGCGCCTGTGCTTGGTTCCGAGTGGGTCGGTGATTGGGGCCCGGTTAAGGATGAAACAATGGCTTGGTGGTCATGTGGGCTTGCGCTCCTATGTGCTAAGCAAGGATCATGGTCCGGAAGTAATTGGGTTGTGAAATTTGTGGAAATAGGTGAGGTTTGTGAATTTTGTGGTGTTGAAGTTAGGTTGGAGGCAATAGGGAATTTTGTTTCATAAAATATAACATCCCATGAAACGAATATTTTCTTGCTCTCAAGATCATAAACTTGCCACCCTTTTTGTCCGTGAGGATATCCCAAAAATATGCACTTAGTAGCACGAGCATCAAATTTATCCCGATTGCGGTCATGGTTGTTTGCATAACACAAGCACCCAAAGACACGCAAGTGATCGTAGGATGGGCTGAGATCGAACAAAATCTCATAGGGACTCTTAAAATTATGCAACTTTGTGGGTGTGTAATTCATCAAATATGCAGCTGTAAGAACACACTCTCCCTAAAACCTAATAGGCAACGATGCTTGGAATCTTAAAGCTCCGGCAACATTTAATAAGTGGTGATTTTTCTGTTCTACCCGACCATTCCGTTGAGGTGTATCCACACATGAGGTTTCATGAAGTATGCCACTATTAAGGATAAAATTTTGCACTTCTCCCTTAAACACAGTCCCATTATCACTCCGTATCTTCTTCACACATGTTCCAAATTGAGTTTTTACCATAGAGCAAAATTCCACAATATGTTCATACGTTTCCTTTTTATCCCTAAGCAAGTAAACCCAAATAGCGCGACTATAGTCATCTACTATGCACAAAAAATAATGGCAACTAGAGAATGATGGAGTATGATATCGCCCCCACAAATCACAATGAATCAAATCAAAAGGTTTACTTGCACGAGAATTACTTAAAGGAAAATTGTGTCTAGTTTGTTTAGCCCTATGACATACATCGCAACTGATCCGAGACTTCCTTAATCAACTTAAATTCACAAATAGAAGATAGTGAAGCTAAACTACCAAAAGATGGATGTCCTAAATGTTGATTCCATCGGACGGAGTCGTTCTTCTTCGATGCCATATGCACCAAACCACCACGCATATCTTTGAAGAAGTACACCCCATTGCGTGGATCACCCTTTCCAATCGGCTTTTTCGAGGTAAGGTCCTGTATAATACAAAAATTTGGCCCATAAGAAACAACACAATTATCATTGATAGCTACTTTTTGAGTTGAGATAAGATTGCATTTAAAACTCGGTATGTATAAAACATCCTTCAAAAAATATCGGGACCAAATTGCACTTGTCCCAGCTTTTTAACACGCACTTCTCTTCCATCGGGTTGTCTAATAATTATTGGTGGCGTCAATGTATATATATCACATAAAACTTCAAGATTAGAAGTCATATGATGAGAGGCTCCTGTGTCCAAAACCCATCTACTTAAAAATTCAAATAAAGGCTTACCACTTAACTTTTCCACATTTTCTTGGTTTTCCCTTTCTTTGAAAAGGGAAAATAATTGTTCAACTTCGTGAAGAGGTGAACCCAGCAAACCCGTACTCACCTCCTTGAGAAACCACAACCTCTCCTTCTCTTTCATGGCTAGTGTTGCTCCCAGTGCCGTGACCGCCGACCGGATCCGAGTTCGCCGGAGCCGTTCACCCTGTCGCTCCCCCGTCTGCGGGTGGCGGCGTTTTCCCTCCGTGCCAATTTTGGTTTGACCCAACGTTTGCTTTCCCGACCTTCGATTTCCCAATTAGGCAAATAGTCGATGAGTTCGAAACACGAGTGGCGTTCGTGGCCCGATTTTTGGCGATGGGTGCACTTAGCGCGATTTGTGGTGGCTGGCCAATTGATTTGCGATACTCGAAGGCTGCTCCTTCTATCCCTGTTCTCACCGAGTCCCGTGAATTGCTGCTTGTCGTTCTTCTCGAACAATGGCCGCATAGGCTTTGTGAAGGTTGGGCAACGGTTCAATGTTGAGAATTGCGGACTGACGATATTGAACTTCGTCGAATTTAGTCCCATGAGAAATTTATGAGCTTTCTCTTCTTCAAAAATATTGGTGACTTCTTTTGCAGCTCATGCAAGTACATCTCGGTGTTGCTTGGTAAGTTCCTAATTCGTCCCACAGTGACTTGAGTTTGGTGAAGTATTCGTCACCGAGAGATCTCCTTATTCAACTAGTGTGATTTCTTGCTTGAGTTGATGAATTCGAATAGAATTTCCCTGTGAATAGCGTTCTTCTAGTTCCGCCCATATTTCACGAGCGAGTGTCCGTGTATGCAACGGATCCATGAAGAGTCTTGTCAATTATATTGTAGAGTCACGCGATTACCATTGAATTTGCTTTCTCCCAGTGCATCAACTTTTGGGGTATTAGCATCGGGTTTCGTAATTGTTCCATTAACGAACCCAAATTTGTTTTTGGACTTCAATGCATTAATGCATATTCGAGATCGGTTTCCATAATTATCTCCGTTGAGTATAATCGAGCTGATTATATACCCTGGATGATCGGCCATACTTAGGAAGTAAGGAGATGTGAAGTCATTGACTCCTTGTTTGCTATCCTTGTTCTGTTTGTTCTCTCCTATTGTCTATGTTTTTGGAGTTTAGCGTTTCATAACTCGATATCATGAAAGCCGAGATCTTTGGGAGTAATCGTGTTTCGCCTCTTTCCCTTGGACGTGTGTTGTATATATATACTGAGTAAAGAGAATTACAAGACACATAGAACTCCATGTTTAAAGTCTTACACAGAAGAGAACTAGTAAATTGTAAACATATACAATAACTACAATCGAACTCCTAGTCGGATACAACAATATCCTAATAGTATTACCTATGACTACGGTTCTTTTAATGAACCGTAGTAATATGTTGAAAACCTAACATATGACGACGGTTCATTGAAACAACTGTTGTCATAGGTGGTAAACAACGTCACTTATTTACAAAAATGTCACTTGGTTCATTTTTCATGATGATTTGTCCTTTTAACCGTCGTTAAAAGTGGTTCCTTTAGTAATGTCATCAGTTTTTGGTCCTCTGTATTTTGTTTGCCCAAACAGATCATCCATAAAGATGGGAGACATTGTAGTAGACTTTTATGGAGTTGTTGTCATGGAACAATCGAAGTACTTTGTCTAACGTGGGTTTGGAAATTCTGGAAAAAGGATTCTCTGGTGGCACATTGACCTGAAATGTATATATTACAAGGGGCTGACTTGTTATCTGTGTAGCCCCACTATCTTGATGCTTGTGATGGAGGATGATTTTTTCTCTTGGGGAGATGTAAGTCGAGGCTTTTGGTTTTGGTGATAGTTATGGTTACATGAGTGTCATGTGAGAAAGTTTAATATATACTTGTTATAATTTCCTGCATCCTTCTGCTGGTCCAGTTTATTGGTGGAAAAAATTTTATAAGTTGGAGGTTGGGTAGGTGGGTCTGAGTTTATTTTGTGGTTGGTAGCACAAAACAGGCTTGCTTCAACTGATACGCTTAACAGGAGGGGAATTCAGGTCCCAATTTTTTGTAGTTTGTGTTCTGCTCCAAGGGATGATAATTGTAATTATCTATTTTTCTTGTGCCAATTTTCTCAGGTACTTTAGTGTGTGCCTTTTGAAAAATAATGATAATTGTTTACCGTTTTCAGGAAAAAATGTAAGTTGCATACTGTTATGCGTTTTGGAAATAAATGATAATTATTTACCACAATCCCGAAAATTTTTTTAAAAAAAGTCAGATGTGTTATATTCTAATGTTACAGGGTGACTATAAAATTCACCACCTGATGTAAAAGATACTCTTTAAAATAATTGCCAAAGGAATATATGTTGAGGACTGAGCTGAGATTATTTTACAATTATATTATTACTTTGGACGGTAAAGATTGGTTGCTTTTTTATCAGTCGTGTAATTACTTTTACAGTAATCATGTGGCTAAATTATATTGTTGTAATCCACTTGGGAAATTTATATTCCTAAAACAGCATTTTGTACATTATAAAGCAACCGGCAAAGTCTATTCAGAGGAACTTTTTTATAAAAAAAAAAAAAAATTACTGTCACGTGCATTTTATTTTGTATAGCATTGAGTGGAATTTATTATATAGCATTGTTTATTTTATGGAAATCAATTTAGAGTCTATCTTCATAAATGAATTATATTATATTATTTATTTAAAATTTTAAAATTCACCTGTATTATCATGATCCTCGATTTCTCGAAAAAAAAGGATTCCCTCCCTCAAATTTCTCGAAAAAAAAGGATATTCTCCCTCAAAATACATTCTTTACTGAATCAATAGCCTTAGACCATTAGTCCCTAATCTTTTTATATATATATATATATAAAGTCCCTAATCTGTATACTAAAAAGACATTATTAACGTTATTAAAAAATAATTAAGATATTTAATAAATAAGTTGTGAATATGAAGAAAAAAATGAACGTAACTTTTAGCTTAAATAAATTTTGGTTTATCTTTCATATCATATAAGGCTATGGTCATATATTTCTATATATTTTTCCGACAAATAAACAACTATAATAGCTACTATTTACCTACTCCAATTTAAAAATGCCATGTATAGTAGTTTGACTTCCCACAAAAATTCATACTAAAGTTTTATTTTATGTATAATGGGTTAAGCAAAGATCAATAATTCATTATTTTATTTAACTATAATATTTATCACAAACTCCTACTTAAACAACTAATCTTAAAAAACTCCAAAATCTTTTCTCACAAAAAAAATATATTCGAACGGTAAAAATTTCTCTTAACTTAAAAAATTGTAAAAATGTTTAACCATGGAACAAAATTAGTAACATTACGTTAGGGCATTACATATTAAAATAATAAAATTATGACATTCTTTCAATTACAAAATTTTCAATGAATATATATATATATATATATATAAAGTTAGGTAGAATCAATGTATGATTGACATGTAGGATTACAATAATGTAAGATAGGTGTTTAAATGATTCATAAATTTAATTAATTATAAATTAAAGATTGACTAATTTTTTTTACAGAATTTCATGTCATGCGTTCATTAGGTCGGACGTTTATTTCTAAAACTAATTTATTTTAATTTTATGAATAATATCGAAGAATATTGTTCATTTAGACAAAATATTATTTTCACTCTAAAGATAATTTTTTTAAAAATTGAGATTTTAAAGTTTAAAACTAAAAAAAAGAGAAAAAGTAAATAATGAGTTAAGTAGAAGTACTGAAAAATAAGTTACTAGAGTAAGTTGAGAAAAACTTAAAAATATATCCTCTTATATTTTTTAAATTATTATTAATTTTAACGTTTATAAATTAATTACATATCTAAGAACCTATTCTACGCATGGAGCATATCAACTCCATACTTACTATGCAGTAAACTCACTGAGAAAATCAATGCTAGAATCAAGGTTTGGTAATCTAAGCACCAATCCTATGCTAGGAGATTGTAGCTCATTAACTCCATACTTTTTTCTCTGCATACATATTAGTCTTCCTTATTCATTCTCCCACAAAGCATCATCAAGGATATTGAAGATATTTGCAGAAATTTCTTACGGAACCAATCATCCACATATGGGAAACCACCTCATGTAGCATGGAGCACAATTTGCATGCCTAAGAAAGCCCGGGGCTGGGTATTAAAAACTTACAAAAATGGAATCAAGCAGTTGTGGCAAAGCATCTATGATACCTATATGCAAACAAACAATGTGTATGGGTGAAAACGGTCAGTGAAATCTATATGAAAGGTGGAGACATTAGAAATGCAGAACCAATATCACAAGCAACATGGCATCACAGAAAATTACCGAAGCTCCGGGAAATTTTTGAAAAGCGCTATCATGGCGAGACCGAACTCACCACTACTTTGAATGTTATACTATTACTAATGGTTATCATTGGATGCTTGGAAACATGCAAACTAATACATTGACAAAGTATACTTGAAGCGGAATCAATATTCCTAAACACAAATTCTCGTTTCCGGAGGATGATGAAACAAAGGTTGCAAATAAAAAATAAATTAAGAAATATAGGTATTCGGACTAGTGAGACTTGCTCCTTATGTTACAACAGCGCTGAATCACATGAGCATCTCTTCTATGTTTGTGCTATTAGTCAAACCATCTATCACAACATCATGTCATCATTGGAATGCCTTCATGAATCCCAATACCAAAACAAGAGCCCAACCATCAACTGTAACAAGGTTTCAACAACAAAACCTTCAGAGAGACTTTCATACTATGCCTAAGAGCTACCACCTATAGCATCCGGAGTGCCAGGAATTACAGAATTTATAGGGGATTTAACAAAGTGTAAAGTAGATCATAATAAGCTGCGAACAGATTACGGTTAGTAGACTGTTATACATTGCAAAAAGTTCTAAGAAACCTAGAGCTAAGTTGTTACTAAAATTCCTCTAACATTAAAAGCTTAGGGGTACACCGTCCAGACTTTAATGTCTTGTACAGTTTGGTAATGAAAGTGGTAATAATATTGCTAATCTTATAAAAAAATTAATGAAAAATAATAAAAATTAAAAATTAATTATAAAAAAATAATTAATACTCTTGCAATAGGCCTAATATTAAATAAAAACCCCAAATTTCAATGATTTGGTTTAGTTGACATAAAATATTATCAATCATTTTAAGTACACTAATAAAATAAATATTAAATTTTTTACTAATATAACATGAATAATATGATATGAAAAATATCACCCTAAAAATAGAAAGTTTAATAAAAAAAAATTAAAACCAACCAACTAAAATACAATATATACTTTTAGTATTTTTCTCAGTAAAAATACAGTTTTTGAAATTCTATATATACTCTAGGGCATCCCTCCAACTGATCACCAAATATCGATCCCAAACCCCATACTCCTCCTAGTAACTCGTAGAAAACTCTTGTCCCTATCATCCCTCGATCAAATGGTGGTTGCTGACGGCAACTTCACGGTGACAACCACCGCAAAGCAGGCGGTGGGAGCGGTGGTGCCAACGCAAGACCACCACAGCCTGCCATTTTCGAACTTAGACTGGATATTGCCTGCGGTGGATTGCGGCGTCTTCTTCTGCTACAAAAACGATGATCACAAAAACAACGAGAAGTCCTTCAATGCGAAGGTGGGTGTGCTAAAGAAGGCTTTGGCACAGGCTTTGGCATTCTTCTACCCGTTTGCAGGTGAAGTTGCCGAGAACGAGAGCGAGGCCGAGTTCAGGTGCAACAACCGTGGAGCTGAGTTCGTGGAAGCCGTTGCTGATGTTGAGCTTAGCGAGGTCAACTTGTACAATCCTGATCAGAGTATTGAAGGCAAGTTCGTTCCAACAAAGAAGGAAGGTCTTCTTGCTGTTCAGGTAATCCTCCGATTTTACTAAACTCCTCAACTTAATTAGTAGGCAGTCGTTATCTTTTCAATGGAGATTATATTGACTCCAAATTAAAACCATAGAATTAATAGATTAAACATGGCCTCAAACCAATCATTATTCATTACCTATAATATCAAATGAGGAGACTGGGGTTGGTGAGAATGATAAAATACTAGAAACATCTTTAATTAATAAGTCGAATATTCGACCACATTTGAATTTAGTTTTAATTATGTTAACAATCTCAACCGTTGATATAAATTAAACAGATCTCACTAATTAAAAATTATTACCTTTTAATTTATAGAGCAGGTTAACCTCACTACTCTTTCTCTTATAATTTTATTAAAAAAAAAAAAAAAAAGAACGTACTCTCTTCCTCTCTCTTTTTGATTTTGCCTATTCATTTCCCATGGAAGCACTGTTTCTTTTTATTAGTTCATTTTCAAGCACTAGAAAACAAAACAGAGTGTGCTCTTGATTTTGAAATTCCTTAACTTCAATTATGTCAATGCATCAAACAATATATAAAATGGCAACAGAAAGGAGATTCGCTCATCCCAAATTAAATTTATAGTTAAATTATTAAACTTTGTTTACTATTCAAAAGTATGACGTATGATATATTCTTTGTTCAAATCGTTATGGATTCTTCTAAGTTGTATACCAGGGCTTCTAACGAATCCTCTGATATTACCTGTGTTTTGGAATTTGTTTTAAGGGTTTTTTGGTGAAGAATCTTTTGGTCAGTTTTGATTTTAAACGCTCATAACCTTTGAGCATGGACAGAAGCTAAAACACAATGGTGCTAAGAGCCAAATCAGATAGTTTTGGAGAGGGGGTTGGAAGACCAAAAAAATCAAAGTCAACAGTAGTGGTCAACTTTTTATTTTTCACTTTTTAAGGCTCTAATTTAGTATACTTATAACTTTACAGTTTCTTACAGTTTTTAATAACTAACTTTACAATTTCTTACAACTTTTTACAGTTACTTATATTTGAATAAAACAGGATTTGAATCAATCCAATTTCATCAATTTTTTATTTAGTCTCTCCGTGTATGTTTTTCACAATCTCGAACCATAGCGTCAATAGGCAGTGGGCGGAGAGAGATACCGTTCAAAATTTGAGAAAGATGGTCGACGATTTACAATTATTTTAATTAAATGAGTTTATAATTATAGTTGAGATATTTTTTAATTATGAAAGAATCTGCGCTATAATATTATTACATGCATAATATGTTAGTTATCATTACATATATATATACACTCGTGAAAGCTCAGATGATTATTGTACGCGTATGTACCTAATTAATATGCATATATATTATTTCGGGCATATATATATATATATATATATATATATATATATTTTATTTATTTATTTATTTATTTCATGCATATTATTATTGTACGCGTATGTGTGTGCATTAATTGTCATGTGTTGCACAAAGATTCAGACTTTGCTAAACAATGTCAGAGTATGCATTATTATTATCAATTGATTTGTGAGAAAAAGTTGTGTCAAATTTTACATCAAAGCATCAATACCCAATTGCTATGTTATCTTAAAATCATTTTTGGAATCTAAAAGATCTATAAATTATTTATTTTTTACCTCCTTAAAATAAAACTAAAAAAACATGTAACACAGTAACTAATTTTTAACAATCTTATAACTAATGAGGTCTTGGCCTAGTAGTCAAGATTAAGGTTTTCGGTATATTAGATTTTAGGTTTCATTCTTCCGTTCACCATTGTATTATACTTGTCTTTTATGGTTCATATGGACCGAAAAATTCTCTAACAATTTTGTAAGACAGATTGTTTCATCAAAAATAGGAATTTGACAAATATTGTGTTGGTTTCTTAAATTTTTAGAACAAATGAAATGGTGATGTCTTGTGCAAAATCGGTAATATGATGATGATATGATAATACAAGAGTTTTACTTGTTGCAGGTGACGGGCCTAAAATGTGGAGGAATGGTGGTCGCATGTTCATTCGATCATCGAGTCGCAGATGCTTATTCAACAAACATGTTTTTGGTGATGTGGGCAGAGATGGCGACCTCTAAGCCCATTTCTGTTCATCCATGTTTTCGTCGATCTCTCCTTTGCCCTCGACATCCCCTTAAATATGACCCGACACTCGACGATGAATACATAACGATTTCACCATTGATGTTGAGTACCACTGATCAAGATGATGATCATCACAAGTCGCAGAATTTGGATCCCATTATCAGCCGTATATATTACATCTCGGCTGAGCAACTTTGTCACCTTCAGTTTCTTGCCAGCAACAGTAATACCGACACTAATACAACTACAAACGGCTACTGCAAAAGGACTAAACTTCAAAGTTTCAGTGCCTTCCTTTGGAAAATGATTGCTTCACACGCTTGCCAAACTGCTCCTGAAAATGCCTCCAAGATTTGCAAGATGGGTATTGTCGTCGATGGTAAGAATTATGCTTTTGTTCATTTGCCCGTCAATTCGTTTCAGCATTAGCACACTGTACACTGCTCCGTTCACCGCTGGTTGTCTAGTTTTTACCATTGAAACAAACAAGCCCTTTAAAATTCTCGGGTACTTCCATTTTTCAATTTGATATTGATTTTCTATGCCATTGCAGGAAGGACAAGACTAAGTCATGAAGAAAGCCAAGACAGAAGGGCATCTTTAGCCTCCTACTTTGGCAACGTCCTTGCTGTGCCATTTGGGAAGCACAAGGGAGGAGATTTGGATGAAAACCCACTGAGTTGGGTGGGAGAACAAGTCCAAAATTTCCTAGAACCAGCAGTGAAGAAGGAGCACTTTTTGGGTCTGATTGATTGGGTTGAGGAGCATAAGCCGAAGCCCATTTTGTCCAAGATTTATTGGGCAGGGAACGATGATGGGCCAGCTTTTGTGGTTTCATCTGGGCTGAGGTTTCCAATTTCAGAAGTGGATTTCGGGTGGGGCAAACCAGCATTCGGGTCATACCATTTTCCATGGGGTGGTAATTGTGGATACATCATGCCCATGCCAAGTCCAACTATGAATGGAGATTGGGTGGTTTATATGCATATTCTTCAGAGTCAAATTCATTTTATTGAAGCAAATGCACCCAATATTTTTCAACCCTTTTCCTTGGACTTGATAAGTTCATAAGCGATGATGATACTCCATCCGTCCCATTATTATTATCGTAATAACCCACATCTTCACTTATATAAAGTCCTACATTGTTTGCTTGTTATTGGCCCAAGTTATGTTTGTAAAACATTACTTATAATAGCTTATTTGTTATTTTCAAGAACCATATTTATATAATTAAATTACTTATAATATTTTAATATTTCTGTATATGATTTAATATTTTGAGTTGCACAGACACATATATAATATTGTCTTATACGTATACGTACACATATATAATATCGTCTTATAGAAAAAAAGATTTTTATAAGAATAAAATGTAGTAGTGCTATCACTTATCTAACTGATCTCTTGGTAATATTTTCTTTTTTATTAAATTATTAATTTTATACATTTTAGTATTGTAATGCATCCATATAGAGTTAATGAAAATAAATAACTTTACCCAAAAATCCAATTGGTGCATTTTAACTCCAAGTTATGCCCAAAATTTAAGCCTAGATTTACTCCTCTTACTGGGTGGCGACTGTTTCATCCTCTAATTTATATATTAATCAACCAAGTTTCCCTTTTTCCATCAAAAATTCATGATAGAGAGAAAAATAATGACTACCCATAAATTAGTTATGTATACTTTATCAATTAGAATAAGACAAGAGTGAATTGCTTCTTCTTATAACCCAAATATTTTTTTAAAAAATGCAGAAAAAATAAATACAAATAAAAGAAAAAAATAGTATATAATTGAAGCATCTATTCCAAATAAATTTTTTTTAAAAAAAAGGAAAAAAATGGCACCTTTATCAATGAGGAAAGCTTCAAGTTTCCTGCAGGAGAAATACAAGATTGCTAAATTGATATTCACTGATGTCTCAGAAGCTGAATTGTAAGTATATATTTCCTCTGCAACTACAAATCACGATATAAGAAAAAGAAAATAAAGTAAAATAAATGGACAAATTGTTTGAAAGTAAAAATTTTAGTATTCCAAACTCATTTATATCAACCTTTGCACAAAGACGAACTAAAGAGGTCACTGATCACCATCCTTGGAGCCCGGACGCGAAGACAATGACTCAAATAGCCGGGGCATCCTATGAGTTCGATGAATATTGGAGAATTGTCGATGTCCTTCACTACAGGTAAACTCCCCGTAACCAACACATTCGTAATCTGATTGAAATCTCGCGAATTATATGAACATAATGTACTCGAGACCTGAAGTATTTGTTATTACTTCATAATTTATGTTTCGGTCATTTCAAACTTATCGATGATTGATTAAGAAAAAAGAGATAATTATACTGGTATGTATGTATATGTACAGGCTATACAGCATTGATTGGAAGAAGTGGAGGTCATCTTACAACTCATTAACATTGCTGGAGTTCTTAATCACACATGGTCCAGAGGATATTGCCCTCGAATTTAGATGTGATATGGACGTTATTAGAGAATTGGGAACTTTTCAGTATAGAGATGATCGAGGGTAAATTTTCCATTATCAAATATTACGCCTGACAGTACAATCATTTGCGTAATTTTTCTGAGAAATTATTATTTGCGGAACGTTATAGATATAGAATGGAATTAACTAAAACCTATAGTTATTCATTTTAGGTTGGACTGGGGCATTTGCATGAAGAACAAATCTGAAAGGATACTGGAGCTCATGCAAGGAGGACCATCGCTTTATGAAGTACGAATGAAAGCAATAAAGTTAACAAATGGAATCAATGGGTTTGGCAATTCACCAACTTCTTCATCGTCCTCATCTCCGGCGAGCTCATGGACATTGTCCTTTGATTCATATTGCCCTTCGAGCCTTCACGCGTGGGATGAAGATATCGAAGAAAAACTAGTACTCGATGACAAACAAGATGTGTCGAAAACATCTCCGAATGATAAAGGAAACCCTGTTCAACACAGAACGGTCGAGAATAATATTATAGATGACAGGTTGGCCAATAGTACTGATCCATTCGACTGGCTTTGGAGAACTTGTAAACGAGAGCTCTGTCATGCAATTGGAGTTCATGAAGATGAAAACGAGAAGAAAGTAGGGTTTTTCCAAGGATCGATGTGTTCAAAGCAGTGTGATTATAGCCCATTGGAGAGCTATGGTAATCAAAAGACAGTACTTTCTAGGGTTGTTTCTGATGTTAGAAGAAAAATGAAGAAAATACTTGTTCGCCAACATTCATTAGGCCTCTAGTTGGAAGTATATATAATGATCATACATGAAGCTTGGGGTTTGTTTTGGTTCCTAAGTCCATCTTTAAGGAAACAACTAGGATTGGTATTTAGGAATTAGGCAAGGGATAACATCTTTAAAGAAACATGCATCCAATGAGGGTATGAGAGAAATGTCTCTTAGTTATATATATAAATTTCTTAAGTTACCGATAACTTTTCGAGTCATGTTATTTACACGGTATTTTATTACTTTGCGATATCTATTTACTTAAAAAGGGAAAAAAAAACAATGTTTGAATTCTTTTTACAAGTTATTTGAATAACACGGTGTTAGTTTATGAGTTTTTTCAAAAAGTTTTAGGAGCGAATATATTTCAAATTTTTGATATGTTTTTATAGATCATCATCAAACTCAACCAACTGAAATATCGTTGACTGATTTGCTTGATTAGTTAGCCAACGTGTGATTTACCCTAAAATTGTGTTTCCTCGCAAAATTTACCTCACATAAGTGTGATCCAAATGCTAAAACCTATGGTTTTTTTTTTTTCTGTCTTTCTTCAACTGAATTGAACCGATTACCAACCTATATAAATATAAGTGGTAATGCCTATGGATCCTTGTTTGTATGAGCAAGGCTAATGTGGCTTTTCCAGAAGCTAATACTGCCTCCTTGGATCAATGATCCTGTCTTAACTCACTCCGTTAGTTAATTTATGCGCCACCAAGTCCTAATCTTTCTTTCTCTCTCCTGGGAGTGTATGGTCGCGGGAGCATTTTAGAATTTGCAAATATATAGAATACACATGGCAAATATGACTTGAAATCCAAAACCTGAATTAAATTATCCAAATTCATATCCAACCCAATATCCAAAATAGCCGATCTGAATTGCATCTAAACCAGAAATTGGCTCATACCAAGTTGAACCTAACATTTTTTTCTCTTGATAATGTTCAAAATTCGAACAATGGTCAATTTTACTAATACGCTAATATTTGTAAATTTTCTATTTTATTCCTAATTTGAACTCTCGCATACCAAACAACGAAACGAGAATAAAATTCTCAATTTCACTTATAAATTCTCATTTAACAATTCTACATATCAAATATCAATGTATTTATTCATCAAAATTGTTAACGGTTTTTGCGTCATGTAAAATTCAATTGTGATTGAATTAAGGAGCATATGAATTCTCATTCAACAATTCTCACATATCAAATATTAATGTATTTATTGTTAAGGGTTTATCACATCATTTAATTTCAATTATGATGGAATTAAGGAGCATAAAAAGACACGTTTAATTGTCCTGCTAGTTGTGCTTCTATTGAGTCTAACATACAGGTCCCGAATTAATTGACAAACAACATAACCCAAGATAGCAGCATAATTGTTGAAATTTCAAATAATAATTAAAAAGTGCAAGAGAGTGCTAAGCAGGGTTCTCTTGCTCCATCAGTGAATGCAGAGAAAGTGTAGAGATTTGTAAGTGATGAGGCTTTGCCTTACAAAAGATAACACTACTGTTACAAGGAGCATTACGAGAAGCTTGAAAAAGAAAAATGAACGATAAGCAGTTATTTGAAACTGAGTATATATTTTAAGGCTTTTATTATTACTAGTCACTTATTTGTTATTTTTATGTGACTTAACATTATATTTTTACTTGTTTAACTAGATGTATTTTTCTTATTAGTTGATTTTTATACTTTGTCTTTTAACACTTATCTTAAGTTTTACCTATTTTATAATTCAAAAAAAAAAGGCTCAGTTTATTTATCAATCATCATAGAGGTATTAATTTCCATGAGATATTTAAGGTGGTTACCCCCAACCAAAAAGAAAAAAAAGGGAAGAAAGAGAAGAAGCATGTACCGGTTGTTCGCTTAATCTCTCCCTCACAATTTCCTCTTTTTTTTTTGGGTTGAATCCTTTAGTTAGATTATAGGCCCACAAGTGTGCAGGTCCAACATTGTAAATCTTTTCCCAAGTTAATTAATTTAAAAAGCGATAATCAAAGTATTACTATTCTCTTTCAAAACATAGTAAAATGCTTAAAATCAATTAATCCCCTACCTTTCGTGATTTTTAATTAATCTAGATCCATTAAATATAAAAATTATCAAAATTGTTGTCTCGATTAGTGTGACTTTTCCAAGTACTGCACACAATTGGTCTAAATCTAATTCTTCCGAAATTAAACCTTACCTTACAGGTTATTCATTCAATTTCTAAAATCAAGCAAGATGATAGCCAATCAATATACTTACGAATCAAACTATAGATTAAATTAAATATGCAATTAATCCATTCAACAATCACAATAACTCAATATCAACAAGGTTCACAAAGTAAAAGACTAAAATCATAAACTAATACAAACTAATCTAAACTAGAGAGAAATGCTCAAATTTGATGGAGTGATCGAACTCTTTTCATGCTCATCCAATCTGCCATTTCTTTATAAGTCTTGCTCTTCTTCCCCTCAAACTCTCTACTCTAAGAGCGTTTCATAAGCGCTGAACAACACTTTCCTCAAGTATGACATGGCAGGCCCCCGCATTACATGCCATTACAAATTTTAAAATACTCCCGAGAGCATATACTCCCAATAGACAGAAAAGAAGATTAGGCCACAAAATTCATCCCTATTTCGCCATTTGTCTAACCATCTCGTGACATATGGTAAAAATTAGTGACTCCCAATAACATATAAGATATTTTAACATGTCATTTGCACAGTGAGTGAGACTAGGGAGGGGCGCGCATGAGGACCCGTGATAGAGGGACACCCCCTCCAGTGTCTTAGGCCACGTGCGCTTGTCCTATTGATTCTTTTTTATTTTTTTGTTTCAAAAAAGAAAGTTATGTATTATATTGTGCGTCTAAAATAATAGTTTATTTAGTGAGTCTTATTAATGAGTCTTGTATTGTGGAAGTAAAAATCTAGGAGAGAGAAAAAGAGGTCCTTAAGTGATGTGTCACCGTAGAGCTCCACCAAGTGAGTCTAAAATAGGCTCTTACACTACGGATGCTCTAGTCTACTTCTAAACCTAATTTAGATGGTAGTTATAGTAGTTAATGGATTCGAAATGATGTTAAACTGCTTTTAAATAACCAAAATAGAAAAGTACGTCGTGGGGTGTATTGGTGACATGCATTTTAGGCCTAATTTGGTTGGATTATAACTTTGTCATCTGATATGCGATTGATGTGATTATTGATTCTTTTGAAAGATTAATCGGTCTAGTTTCCAACAAATCATGTTTCTTTCCAATTGATATAAGTTTGCTATTCAAAAGAGTGAGATGTATCAGTTTATGCATATTTTTTGCTATTTGACTCACATCTTTCCCATTTCTTATCTAAATTAAGCTTATAATATGTCATTACAAAGTTCATTCAACGATTGATTTATGATGAATACTTAGGAAAGCTTTATTTCATTTTTTCATATTTTAATATATATATATATATATATATATATATATATATATATATATATATATATATATATATATATATATATATATATTAAAATTTATCTTTCTTTATATATTAGTTTTTCTAATTCTCATGCATATTTTAAAATTTCTTGTTTATATATAAGTAATACGTTTTCAATCAACTTTATCAAGTCCAAGAGTAGTCCAAAATTTGATGATCATATATATACCTTTCTGCTCCCGCATCTTACTCCATGGGATGGACCATCACTTGGTGACTTGCCGTGTTGGCTTTAAAAAAAATTGATGCAGAAGAGCTACTTATACAAGAATCCAATTGGACCAACTACCACGTTTCTATTATTCTCTTTCAAATTCACTGTACAAATGGGTAAACACAAAGATTTCCCCTCCAACTCACCCCTCTCTGTCTCTCTCTACATATGTGCACTAGAAAATGAAACAAAAATAGAAGTGATGCGCAAGGGCACTTGATCTTCTTCACTCACATCCTACTGCATCCTTTTACATCTATTTTCTGTTCTCCCCCTCTTCTTTCTTCTCCTCTGCCCTGTAATTCAAGTTTAACCAACCATTCATGAAACTGCAGAAAAACTCAAAATTAACAAATGTTTATCCAGTAGTAATCCTAACTTTACCACATGATTACGATTATAGTAGTCATTGCAGATCAAGATCACAAACACTGGCAAGATTCACTATATTTTTCCCAAGATGATAGAGAAAGAGAGACGAATTACCAGAGCATTGGACGCTCTACTCTGTTCGGAGATCGCGGTTCTTTCAATCGTTTCGATTATTCTTGTTGGCGCCCAGAGGTGAAGCCGGCAAGATCGCTTTGGACCAAATCACAACACGGTCATCAAGCGGATGAGGGTTTATCACGAAATTATCACTAGTACAATAATCACCGACGAAATCCTCGCCGATTTGAAGCTCTTCCTCCTTAATCCTCAACACCTGGTTGTGCAAATAACACTTATTATTATTATCATTACTCTTCCTGTTACTCTCCTTGATCTGATCGCCGGCCTTCCGCCACCGACGCCACCGCCCTCCGGACCTCCTGGCGTCGGCGACCACCGATCTTGGTGAATCCAACTCCTCCGCCGACGACGAATCGCCTTGCTCCGACCCCACGGTCCAGAAATTCCACTCGAATCCTCCTCGAAAATTCCCAACCGATCTCTCAATTTGTGACTCCATCGTCATCGATGAGATTGTAGAGAGAGAGGGAGAAAGAAAGAGAGAGAGAGAGAGAAGATTAGGGTTTGGTCGTCGTTCGTTGTTGTTGTGTTGACGCTGCTTGGGGAGAAGATGAGGGGGTCAAATTCAGGTATTTAAATTTGAGGAGAGAAGAGAGGAGGGATCTGGTAGAGTGACACGTGGAGGAGAGAGAAAGTCACGTTTTCAGAGTGAAGGAATGGGAAAAGGGACATGTGGTGGAAGGTTGTTGGATGGTAGGAGATTGTTCCTCCCAGCCACGTCATCTTTCTACCTTGTTTTTTTATTTAATTTAATTTTTGGGAAATTAATTCCATTTTGATCTTTTCTTCATTCGTTGAGATTTTTCCTCTTTTTCTCTCTCCAGTCGGTCAAAAAAGACTCAGATATTTAGCCTTTCAGATTAGAAATTTCCGGCTTCAGGATTTATGTGAGCATCATGTGGTTATCGGGTGTTTCCGTTGCTTCCTATTCAATCATTCATTATTTATGGGTGAATTTAAACTATTCTTCACCGTATAAATAATATTATATTATATTAGATTATTTTAATTTTAATATTTTAAATTTAATTCATATTGTTTATAATACTTTTAACTCTCAATCTATCTTCAATGCTTATATTTTTTAATATTTTATGCTCTTAGAAATTGGTAATCGGAGTTTTGAAATTGGAAAACATGGGAAATTAAAAAATATTAATATCAAAGGTTCAAATGTTACAGAGTAAGTTGTTGGTTCGGAATAGTTATGAGCAATATGACCTAATGTTCGGGATGTTAAAGTCCAATCATCCAATTATATTACTATAGATTTCATTTATAATCAGTTTGATCAAAATAAAATATATGCTTCTTTATATAAAAAAAATAAAAATATAAGCTTATCTTATTAATGAATACAATATTTGTACTATATTTTTGGTTAGACAAGTTGAATCCAATAACAGAATAAGAGCATCCGCATCCACGATCTAAAATTTTGTATCACATGTAGAGGTCTACATCCTCCACATTATCATACAATCCAATTTTTGGAACTCAATTGATCAACTCTACAACCTTGGATTATCAAATTAGATCGTCAAATAAAATATTTCCTATGGAGCCTACAAATATATATATTTAATTAATTTTCTTTTTAAATATGCAAGATGGATATGTGGGCGGATCAAGTACACGAGTGACCATGCGGGCGGATCAACCTCGGATTGAATGGATTGTGCATTGCAGCAAGATGCATTGAATCATGTGGACAAAATTGGATCACATGATATGTGTTGTAATTGCTCTAATAAGATTCTTTTTCAAATTGTGTATATTCTTAATTTAAGATCATGCTTATAAATCATAATGGTTTTTTCATAAAGAAAAAATAAATAAATCATAATGGGTTTAAGATTTCTTGGAGATTTTTTTCATCAAAAAAAGATTCCTTGGAGATTTAAATGATATATATATATATGGAAAGATCTTATATGTAATTATATCATGAACCTACAGACTGTAGTTAACATTTATATTATTTTGTTTAAATTTTTTAAAACTTATATTCCCTATTTTCATAATTTTTTTAAAGAAAGATTAGATTCCTTACTTTAAATTGTATCACGGTGTCATAAAACTGAATCAATGATATAAATATTATATTTTTTATGCATAATAATACTAACAAAAATATTTATCTAATAATATATTTGAAGCAGGCGTATTAAATTAGATATCAAGTTGAGGAGAATTCATGTCACCATTTTATTATGGGATGCACTTATAACGATCTGTCGCTATACGACGATAACTATAAGATGTATTAATCTGTACCGTACATGTGTATCACAATAATCACAACCGTTCATTTTTTTCTTCTAATTAAATTAAAAATAAATTTTAAAAATTTAATTAAGTATTTTAAAAATTAAATTAAAATAATTAATTGTTCTTATGTTTAGCTATTTTAAAAATATTTTAAAATTTATAAAAAATCAATTACTAAGAGAATGTTTGATTCTTTACTAATTTATCAATTGCCTTAATAAAAAGACTGAATTTTTTAAAAAAGAAATCAAACACCTGTTCCCCTTCTTGTTCTTCATGCCCCCTCCCTTCATGTTTTCCGACCAAAATTCCGGCCTTCCATTAATTCCGACGAGGTGTTTTTAGTTTCGAGACTTACATTAACCAAGGCTGAAGAACTTTGAAGAATTGGAAAGCAACCCAGAATTTGAAGAGCAAGAGGACACTCTTGTTGACGAGAGTAATTTGTTTCTATCTGGATGATTCCGAACTCGAGAAAGTGGAACAAGATTCGGTTCTTCCTCTGGACAACGGTGAAGATTCTCCGGTTAATGTTGAGGATCCGAATGCGGATTCTCAGGAAGAGGACCGCACCCAAGAAGAAGTTGATATATCGGTTCTGCTGTTGGGTTTGAGTACCGAAACGATGCTAAGGCTGAAGATTCGTCATCACAGGATCTCGATTTTGGCCACGCCCAAGAAGATGACATCGGTCGTGATGTCGAATTTGAGTTTCTAAACTATGCCAAGGCTGAGCGTTACTTATCGGAGGATCCCGAAGTTCAAACCGATGAAGTCTCAAGTGTGCCATTGGGTGAAGAGGATCAAAGCTCTTTGAACAATATTGAGACCGAGTAGATTGATTGAATTTCCGTGAATAACAGGAGAGAGATGCGAAAGAGGGGCTAAACCCTAGATCCGGAGGTGAGAATTCGTGGGTTGCCGGAATCCATGGTGGCCGAGGAAACGCCGGCGACAATGGTCGTACTCGATTTGCAATTTAGGAGGGAGGGTTGGCCGGAAAAATGGGTGACGTTTTGCTATTAGTTTGGTTAGGGTTTGGTTTGAGGTTTTTGATTTTTATTTCTAAGAGGTGAGTAATTAAATTATGTGCCAAACACAATAATAATTAATTATTTTAATAAAATATTTAGATAATTAATTAATTTTTAACTTAATTAAAAAAATAAACGGTTGAGATTATTGTGATATACATGTACGGTGTATATTAATTTGATTTACGACGATTGTCGTATAACGACAGATCGTTATAAGTTTTTCCTTTACTATGATAATAATAAGAGCTAACTACTCCTAAGTTACCCGTGATAACTTCTTAACCACTGATGGCTATATCTAATTGCTCCTAAATGCTCTCAACTACTCTAGCTATTATTAAACAATTCTCTACTATTTTATTTTATTTTATTTTTTAGCAACAAGGGGAATCATCATATTACTCCAGATTCAAAAAAGTTACAGTAATCTTGCAATGTTAGATTTATAACTAAATCTGGATTTTCTTCATATCAAATTAGAGTCGGCAAGTTATGGCACTAAAAATGCGGTAATAAATATGCTACCTCGAGTTCCCCTCCGTTATAACAAAAGAATTCTCTGATATTTAATGATTGATGAGTAAATCATATTGTGGGTGGAATTATTATTTTGTATAATAATGGAGTTTTTGTTGCTGATGAGGTGTTGTTGTCCAATGGAATTATACCATCTATATATGCATATATATGTCGAGGAGGAAAAAAAGTCCAACTCTTGTATATATTTTTTGAAAGCAAACACTTATATATATTAGTCCTAATAAGCTTTGTCATTTTTCTTCATAAAGGACTTGAAAATCATCCCATCTCCAAGCGTATGGCTCATCACCCTTCAATCATTTATGGGAGATTTTGGATTTTTCCTCACCAAATGAAACATGTAAAGCCTTTTCGACAATAAATAATATTCTAATTAATAGACCTTGTCATTGTCATATAGAAAAAGAGAAAACATATTTAATAAGTGTAATTTTTAAAAATCACATTTAATAAAGTAAACAACTAAAAAGATTCATTTCACATTTGATGTTCTTTACATATATGTATATGTTTCACGCCATGTTTTATGTAAGCTGTAAAAAGTTGTAAGAATATAAATTGTGAGATGTAAACTGTAAGTTTATAAGGAGTTATTAGGAGTTAGTAAGCAATCGTAAGATCGAACTAAGATCCTGTTCCATTTACCTCTAAGCTTACGACATTGCTACAATTCCTTACGATTCCTTATAACTTTGATAACTAATTATCTTACAGCTTCCTTATGACTCCTTACGACTTTATTTATATTTTCTTATACCCTTATAATTCTTTACAATTAAATAAAATAGAGCTTAAGACTAAATAAAATAAGATATTACTCTTCTTTTTTATTTTTTACAATAGTAGTTACACTTAGATAGTTTACAATAATTTAGTATAAGTTAAAAGTGAGGGTACATAGGGAGTAAAGTTAGTGATAGGTACGTAGAGAGATCGTAGCAAAAGATCATTCATGATGCAGGAGAAGAAAACAAAAACATAAAAGATACGGGGTCAATTTCTCAAATCTCCTAAGATTTTGATAATTTTGTTGGCAACGGGGCAATAATGGAAGGCTCTGCCAACAAAAATACTTCCATCAAAATATTTTATTTTATTTTATTCATTAATCACACAAGAAAGGAGAGGAAAGAAACCTCAATATTTAATGGCGGCGTTTGTCAAGTCCACGTGGACAGGTTGGTGAGACAATAGAACCAAGTTACGTGTAAATTCTGAAATGTTCTTGCACTTTTAGGGAGAGAAAGAAATATTAGTTCCATAAAATTTTTTCTTATTTTTTTAATCTAATCATCTCGTAATATATTACAAAGAACGAGATACTTTCAAACGCACATAAGATAAGTTGATAGTTACGGGAACAGGTGGCCTTCAGCTTCAGGTATATTTACGTATGTGTGAACCTTCATTCTTCTTTTTGCCTTTTTCCAGACGTTACGTTTCAAATTTTATTATTTTGCTTTGAATTTTTTGGTCAATTTTATCCCACGTATATTGACCACTGTCTATACTAATGGGGTGGCTATGGTCCATGGTTTTTGACATTTCATTTTTTTATTTATCTCCGGTTATTGAAAGCCTCTCTGTTTATTATGTTTGCATTATAAAAATTATAATGATGTATTATAAATTGATTCATTTTATGGTGATATTTTCAAAAAAAAAATGAAAATTTTGGATCGATTTTTGTTGACCTAAAAGGGAGGGGAAGGAAATGAAGAGAGAGATTAAAAATTGAATTTTATGGGCGAATTATGTTTTTATTTTCTTATATTTTGCGTAAAAATATTAAAAATTAAAAATATTATAAAACGGATTATTTATCGATTAAAAAATTATAAACGAATATACTTAACATATAAATAAAATTTAATGGAACATTTAAAGATTGCGAAATAAATTTGTAGAACTTTTGAATAAATTGTGAAGTTCGAGGGCATCTTTGAGTAAGATCTCTTATCAATTTTTTTAAATGAATTTACGCCTTGTAGTTTTCGGTGGGAAAAAGAATAGGGAGTGGAGAGAAGTACAAAGGAACGAAATAGAATGGAAAGGAGTGGAATAAAACTGAATGTAATGAAATTTGTAAACAGTTGGTAGCAGGAGGAGCGGATTGAAGTGAAAAGAAGTGGAATGAAATGAAAAGGAGTTCAATAGAGTAAAAAGAAGTAGAATTTTTGTGAAAAGAGTGAAACGGAATAAAAATAACTCGATAAGAGTGAGTAGATTAGTCGGGAATATAAATTCCTCATTCAAAAGAAGTGGCACTCAGAATAATTGTTATTTTGTTTTATTTTATTTGTTGGCTGTATAATTAACTCAAAGGATGAGCAACCCATAAAAACCGGGAAGTGGATGTGGTCTTTGATCAATAAAGAAAGTGGATATTGGTTGCTAGAGTAGAATCAATCTTTCCTTTTTGACTGCATTTACTCCAATTTAAACCTTAAATCATAATTTTTCGATGAAAAATGTGTTAAACGTGTTGATTAGTTCACTATTTTTTTTTCCTTCATGTGATGATCGTGTTTGTGATCATTTAAATTATTCATTTTTATATTTGATATTTATTTGTAAATTTATATTCACAATGACATATATGAGGAATCATTGGAATAAACCTTTCTATTTACTGTACTAGGATTATATCCCTTACTATGCAAGGATACTAATTAATTTATTTTTATGATTAGTTATTTTTTTTATTTCTAATTAATTTATAATGATTCAAACTAATCATAAATTAAAAAATAATTATTTTTTAAATAACAATAATAAATTGATATATTAGATTATATAATTTATTACAAACAATAAGTACACATATTTCTTTTTTTTAATTTTAATTAATATACCTTTTATTCTTAATGTCTATTATAATTAATAATTGTTTTAAAACTAAATATAATTACTAATATTTTATGAGATATATGAATAGTGTCAATATTAAATTAAATTAAAATTGCATTAAATTTACCCATTTGGTATCTTACATGGCATCTTGCATGACATCATACGTGTCGCTCATACATTGTTTAAACTCAACTTTTAATATATATGTATATATTGACACATATCCTCACTGCGCAGACCATAGATAATATCTAGACTATTTCTCAAACCACACCCTCTCCCGAGAGTCAATGGGTTTAAGATGGGCGATTGTATGAGCAACTGCATTCCTCTCCCTTCTAACATGAACCCAAGAATGGAAATCAAAGCTAGAAACAATATCCAAAATTTA
Organism: Talinum fruticosum; assembly: GCA_021018815.1. Classification (NCBI taxonomy): domain Eukaryota; kingdom Viridiplantae; phylum Streptophyta; class Magnoliopsida; order Caryophyllales; family Talinaceae; genus Talinum; species Talinum fruticosum. Next base: position 8,410,621 of record JAITYX010000004.1, on the reverse strand, counting down.
CGAAAGAAGAAAACCTAAAAACGTATTAAATTGAGCTTTCTTGGAAAGCTTCCTTATCAACGTTAGACAATCACTTTCAATGATAACACGTTGATATCCACGAGTTACTGGACCTGCTGAACAATGAAACGGCAAGCACAAGCCTCCTCTTCTTCTACCCCTTGAAAACCAATCCCCTATTTGACTCCCATAAGAAGCACATCACCAAGGCTGTCACGAAGGACAAAACCCCGACCATAAGTATTTTCTCCAACCTCGTCCCGCATCGACATTCAACTTCACACAACCCGTTTCGGTGTTCGCCAAAACCTGGAGCTGGAAGTTTCGGTTTGAGTTACCAAGCCTTGGACTTCCCTATAACTACTCACAAACGCTTCAGCCTCGACGCTCGGTGTCCGCAAATTGCCTGTTTTCCCACTCGAAGACGAAGCGGTTCCTTGTATTCCAAATTTCCCACACTATGGCCACAAAGATTCCAAGCTTTTCCGCACCTAAGGTCCGAGTTGCACACAATAGATAGTCTTCCACGAAGCTAGTGTCACTGCCCATAATTCCTCATCCATCCCATTCCCTTCCCAAGCCTCCACTGCGAGGGGACAATCAAACAAAATATGTAACTCGGACTCTTCTAATGCCCCACAAACTTCACACCTCATACTGAAATTGGGGAGTCTTATATTTACCTTAGTAGGTATGGCATGAACACAAATTTTCCAAGCAAAGAGACGTATTCGAGGCGGTAGATTAAGGTGCCAAATTGTCCTCCAAATCGGTCTCTTCTTGTTTGTTCTTATCGAAGCTTGCCCCGGACTTTTGAGTTCTCGGGCCAAATGATAAGTCGACTTGACGGAAAATATCCCTTTCGAATCAAAATGCCATATAAATTGATCATTGGGCCAAGAGTCACAGAGAGGGATTTTAAGTACATCATCAACATTGCAAGGATTGATTACAACACTAATCAAGTCCTCACGCCAACATCCAACGTCCTTATCAATTAAGTCTCGAAACTCTTAGTGGGATAGTTGTGCTTATATTGATCGGCAGTACCTAATACGAGAAGGGGTGTGGAATCCATCCGTCGCTCCAAACATGAATGTTATCTCCATTACCGACAACCCACCTAGACCCTTTAGCGATCAATTTTCTTATACCCCGGATACTCCGCCATGTATAGCTGGGTTGAGACCCGATTTGTGCCTCAAGAAAGCTAGAATGTGGATAATATTTGGCTTTCGAAGTCTCGCTACTAAGGACCCCTCATTCTCGAATCAATCTCCACCCTGTCTTTGCCAATAAAGCATTGTTAAATGCATCAAAATCCCCGAAGCCAAGGCCACCATCTTCTTTTTTTCACATAGTTTGTGGCTACTTACCCAGTGGATCTTTTTAGAGCTATTCGTGTACCCCCACCAAAACTTGTTAATAATGCTCGAAGAGACAAACTAAAATCCTTGGGTAATTTGAAGATACTCATTGCATAGGTCGGGATTGCTTGAGCTACAGCCTTGACTAGCACTTCCCTTCCCACCCAAGAAATAAGCCTATCCATCCACCCGGAGAGCCGTTTAGATATTCCGTCCTTGATCGAAAGAAAAGCTTGTTTCTTCGATCGGCCCACATACGTTGGTAATCCGAGATACTTATCTTGCTCCAGCACTTCTCGGATGTCTAAAATTTGTTTGATGGCTGCCCTTCGCCCCTCGGGAACCCCCTTAGCAAATACCACACTAGACTTGTCAAAATTGACAGATTGTCCAGAAGCGACCTCATATTGTTGTAGGATTCCCTTAATCACTTGGGCTTGATCTTCGGTTGCTTTACGTAAGAAGACGAAGTCGTCCGCAAATAGGAGGTGCAAAATTGTAGGTGCTCGTAGACAAACTTGGTGTCCCACCAAATTTCCCTGTGCTTCTTCTCTTCTCAACGTGCCCAATTAACCCTTCAGTGACAAAAAGAAAGAGATAAGGGAATAACGAGTCACCTAGCCGGAGACCTCTACTTGGAATTACATACCCACACGCCTTTCTGTCTAAAACAAATGAGAATGTTGCTGACCTTACACAGTTCATAACCACATCCACCCATCTCCCGAGAAAACCGAGCTTCAAGCATCACCTCCCTAAGATAATCCCAGTTCACCCGATCGTACGCTTTACTCATGTCAAGTTTGATGGCCATCAAACCATGTTTCTTCGATTACGTATACATAGAGTGAAATATCTCATACGATATAAGAATATTATCCGAAATTAATCGACTCGGTGTAAAGGCACTCGAGTTTCAAATGTAATCTGGGCAAGTAACGTCTTCGACCGATTGGAAATCACCTTTGTCACAAGCTTATATACGACATTACAAAGACTAATGGGTCGGAATTCACTAAGCTGCGTCGGGTTTACTTTTTTGGGATCAACACCACATTTGTATGATTCAGTCTCTCCAGCATTACCCCACCATTTAGGATATCGAGTACCACACGAGATAAATCATCTCCAACAATATCCCAAAACTTTTGAAAGAACAAGGGGTTAAAACCATCGAGCCCAGGCGCTTTGTTCGGATGCATACATTTCACGGCCTTCAACACTTCAGCTTTGTCATACGAGCTGCACAACACGGAATTCATATTCTCCATCACCTTCACGGGGATTCATTCAATCACTGGTGCAAATATAGTCCGAGTAGTCGAGTTGAACAAATTGGAAAAATATTGTTCCACCATGTTCACAATGGCCGCTTCATCACAAACTTGTACACCTTCCTCATTAGACAAAGTAGAAATTTTATTGATCTGCGTCCTCATATTGGCCCGAGCATGGAACCAGCGTGTATTTGCGTCCCCTTAACTAAGGAAGTCTACCCGTGACCTTTGAGCCCAGAACATCTCCTCTTTTCTACGCCATAGTCCAATCTCATGTAAAAGATTACGCTCGCTGATACTATCTTTTTCCCCTAATCTTTGTTTCCGAGTCAGAAATTTTTTTCTTAATATACTCAAAGTGTTCATCATGCCGGTGAAGTAAAGTCTGTACAATAGGCATTGAATTTCCCTTCTAAATTGAGCCATGCGTTGGGAGCAACGAAATTGTTCCAAGCGTCCGTTACCACAACTCTACATTCTTCCTCCTGGACCCAAAAATTTTCGAATTTAAATCTTCTACATTGCCTTCTTTTACACTTGCTCGTACCATATAATCTGAGTTGGATTGGTAAATGGTCGATAACATCTCGTCAATATGGAAAACCTTTGCATCCGAAAATAATAGGGACCATTCGATTGATGCACGGAATCTATCCAATCGTTCCTCCACCACCTACCCTACTCCACGACCATTCTCCCATGTAAAATCATAACTCGAATACCCTAAATCAAAAAGTCCGCACTCCGTCAACGTATCACAAAAGTATTGCAATATTGCTTGACTTTTGTACGGGCCTCTTGACTTCTCAAAGTTATAAAAGATCTCATTTAAATCCCCCAATCAACCATGGTGTAGGAGAATGATTTTTCAGGTTAGTTAACATATTACAAGTCTTCGTTTTTGGGTTGAATCAGTCCATCCGTACACCCTCGTAAATCTCCACTAAGCAACCTCACTTATCCCCTCCACATGGACATCAATATGATTAAAAGACATAGACAACAATGAAACTTGTATTGACTTACTCCACAACGAGTGCCAGGCCGCCCGAACGCCCCTACTATCAACGTAGACTCCATAATAATCTCCAAGTCGAGGCTTTACATTTTCCATCTCCCAACTTGCCGGTTTGGTTTCCGAGAGGAAAACCAAAGTCGGTGACTATCTCCGTAAGAATCCACGGAGATTATTCACCGTAGAAGGGTCACCAAGCCCTCTACGGTTCAAACATATGATACTCATGATGATCGGCGGGGTTGCGTTGCAACCTCCGCCTCGATTAGTAGTACTCGTTGAGACATCCTCCCTCACTTTAAGCTTCCCACCTGATCCCCTCTTGTTTATGTCTTCAATTTTTCGCTTGAATATCTCATTCCCAGTGGCTGTTATAACTTGGTCATCAATCATCATAGTTTCGGTAATTTCCAGTTGGCTTCTATTTCCCATCTCGGTTATACCATGAATGTTCGCAAAGGGAAGTTTCTTCCGGCCGACGGTTGAGATCTTTTATTTTTGTACGCTAGGAATAGATGTTTTTCTTCTTGGAGTTCCTCCTCACCATATCGTCGTCGGGATTTAATCGGAGATGCTTTAAGCCACGTCCCATATTGCAATTCACCTTCCAGGTCTCGCTCATCCACCTTCTTACAATCCTTAATGATATGATCCAACATGCCACAACCATAGCAAAAATCGGGAAGCTTTACATACTTTACCCCGATCCGGAACTATTTGCTTGGTCATCATATGCCTTAGTTTAAATCGATACTTAAACTCCTCTATGCAAAGGTTTGTTAGCATTGATCTCAGCTCTAAAACAGAGAGATTTGTCGACCCGAACATACAAATCTCATCACAGATCCACGAATGATCCGACTCTGTTACCCAAGAATTCAGCAAACGCCTTAGTTTGACGTGCTCCAGGAACATCATATGCCTTCACCCAAAACCTAGTGTTCTCAAAACGGAAGGTAGATAGTTGTTCCATACCTGTCCGGTTCGCCAATAGCAATAGATGACCATCAAAAGCCCATGGTCCCTCATTGAGGACATAGTCTTTATCTTTGCGTGAAAAGAACTGGAACAGCTTGAATATTTGATTCCATTTCCCGCACCACAAGACCCTTCCTTCGCCAGACTTCCATATGTTTTTCATAACCGTTTTCAACGCTCTCACATTATAAGTAGTCCTCTTTAACAGTTTCCCCAAGAGGCTCAATTCAATTTCCTCCTTATCTTCTGATATTTCCTCCATAAATTCCACGCTCTCCTCTTCCTTCGTCGTCAATCGTAGGTTACTACATGCAAGTTCCAACTCCGACTCCATCACTACAGTTTGATTAATGAAATCTTCTCGCCTACACCGAGATCACCACTGTCTCCACCACACCCTACACGAGAGGGTAACAGCCTCACACAACTAGAATTAGCCGGGAGAAGAACCTCTCACGACTAGGTTTTAGCCGGAGAGAGAGAACATGCAGAGTGGTTTTTAATATATATATATATATATATATATATATATATATATATATATATATATATATATATATGATATAAGTCCATATTATTAGAAATTTATTTTTTCATTCTTAAGTTATACTCTTTCTGTTTTGTACTATTTATCATTTTTAAATTATAAGAGAATACTAAAGAAATATAAAATTTATGACAAAATTTATATTAGAAGATCAAGTCGCGTTAAAATTTCATTGAAATAAAGAAAGTCAATGAAAAAAGAAGAAAAAGAAAACAATTAATAAGGACAAAAATAATAAACTAATCATTGATATGTCACTAGGATTATAAAATGGCAAATATTATAAAATAAAAAAATTAAAGTGACATATATTATAAAACTGTGAAAGTATCAAACAAGTGATATTAAGAATTAGACGTGATCCCCATATCAGCTGGTTTTGTTCTTAATTACATGTCGTTGTAATGCTTCGAATTAAACGCACCGTAAGTATTGGTTTTAATTTTGACATTCGAAGTAATAAAAATTAAGATTTAATTATTGATGGGTCAATCAAACCTTTTGAATCAGTTTGATAAAACATAAAACAAATTTAGTTTTTTTATTTTAGTATGGATTTCTTTGAAACCGTACGAGTTCTTTTTTATTAAATAGGTAAAACTTGAGAAAAGATACGAATATGCATATTTCAAAGAAACAACTAATAGGCAATTTACAACTAAACCAATATAAATTTAACTCAACTAGTGAATCAAAATTTAGCAATTACAATCTCATATCTACCCTTGGCTATAATACTGGCCAAAAATCTTACCGGAGATGATAAAACGACCAACTTTTTATTATTATTATTATTATTATTAGTAGTTGTTGTTGTTTTGGACTTTGAATCTCTATTTTATCGGAGTCGAGTTATTATTGACTTATAATGTATGTGAGCTCTCGTATCACAAATTTTCTCCATTCATAAGACTCAAATCTAATATCTTATGAGAGCAAGTGTCGAATCGCTTGAATCGACTGGTATTGATGATGCAAGCAATGACTAGTTTACAATAGAGATACAAATAAAGTTTACCCAAAAGAAAATTTAAAAAATCCTTAACTGGTTGTTGTTTATTGGAATGGCCCTAGAAGAGTGGAGGAAGGCGCCGATGATCTAGCGACGACGTGATCATGCCGTGGGCTTCATCTGTGGGGATTGGGCTGGGTTGTGTGGGCCTTGTCACGTGCTCCAACCTCCCTCTCTGGGTCTCTTCGAGTTGTAAATTTCCCAACATTTTTCAAAGGCCCCCTTAATACAAATTAATCACCACATTATTTTAAAAAGGGTTCTTTTTTTTTTTAAAAAAAAGAATGCTCAGTGGACAGTGGTTAATAAAATAGTACACGAGCTTTACCTACCTAAATGCTATTAATATGGAGGTGTCGATTTTTTGTATTTTTAAAACAATAAACTGATGGTTTATTATGGGTAAGGGCAAAGCTGAAATATTGTGTTTTCTGTACCATCCTCTTAATTCTCAATAATGATTTATTATGGGCAATAAATTTTACGAGGAGATCCGCAAATCTTATATAGCGCTTCATGTCGAATAGATTTATTTATATATTATACTTGGCAATCACTTGTGGCCATTATTGCTTAAATTGTTCAGCATTTTAAAGATTGTATGACTTGCAAAAGTCAGCACACCAACTTGGATAATCTTGACGAAGAATCAAAGTAAACCAACAACTAAATTTTATAGTAATGTGCCATATATGAACAACAAGTTTTGTGGTGGGCATTTCTTTATAAGCAGCCCCACTCGTCCATGGATCTTGATAGGTCAAAATGGACAAAGGTGGCTCTTTCTATTTTTTTAATTAATTTTATAACATCTACAAATCAATCTTAAATAATTAAACAAAATACAAATATGCATACGACAATATATGAAAGTAGTGAAGTTAGCTACAAGCTATGTAAGTCAATTTCAAATTACTAAAACATATTTCTATATGCATCACATAGATTGAAAAAAATGGTAAATTTAGGGAAGAATAATTACCTTCATTAGCCATGTAAACACGCTGGTGGTTCATTCTGAAACAGTGCACAAGCATAGATTGAAAAAATGGTAAATTTAGGAAAGAATAATTACCTTCACTCGTCCATGGATCTTGCAAATTTCTTGGAGAAAAGAAAAGCCTCTCCGAAACTAAGAAAGCGTTGCCCAATAAAAGGTGAGGAAAATATCGTTTGATTCTTCAATTAGTCGTCGACATCTTCAAGAGTTTCATTTAAGTTGAAAGTTCTCAAACCACTTTTATTATATCCAATCTCAATTCACTATTCTTCCATCAAAAGACCATATATATAATACTGTATCTCTCCATTCACTACTCTCTCCAATTTAATTATTTTTCTTGACGGTCTTAGAAAGAGGGGGTACAACTAAGGATGCTCTCTCTCTCTCTCTCTCTCTCTCACCTACCAACTAACCTTCTCCAAACTGCTTGAAGCCATTGTTAATGGCGATCGGAGTTGATAACGCCCTCTATTAAGGTGTTACCGGCTCCCTTTCTCACTTCTTCCTTCTTCTTATTTAATTTTTCCTTTTCTCTTTTTAGTTGCTAAATGTAGGGAGGTGGTGAATAGATCATAAAGGTGTTGGCCTTGAGCAAGAACTTAGCATTTGAGCTCGTCGAACTATGCAAATTATCGTCTCGAAGGTCACCTCGGGTTTTTGGTTAGATGTTCTTCTCCATTTGTTCTGTTTCTCTAGTGTTGTGTTGCTTCGGTGAAGTTTTGGTTTATTTGCTTTGATTTGTGCCTTTGGAAGGTGGTTTATTCCATCAAATGTAGTATCAATCCGGATAGCCTGTTTGTGTTAGTTAGTCAAGGTATTCGTGTGGCATAACAACTCTCTTCTATGCATTTGTTTCTAGCTGGTGTTGTGGGACTTGTGTGAGTTTGACGTTGAAGACTTGGCATTGAATTTAACAATGGAGCCTAGTTTTGAGAAGGCTTTTGAAGATTTGTTTGATTCTCAATTTAAAGGAGAATTAGATGAAAGTGTTATTAGGAGTCTTGAACAAATCAAGCATCTTAGAGAAGCAATCTGGAAGGCTCGTTCTCTAAAGGATTCGAGGAACATTCTATTTAAGGCCCAAGAATATCCCAAGGCGATTATTATGTATGATAGAGCCCTACAATTTTTGTATGTTAGGAAGCCGTTTTGCACCCAAGATGTTGAACTAATGATTGAGCTAGGAGTTGCTCTCAATTCAAATCTAGCTACATGTTGGTTGAGGCTTAACGTTTTTATTGAGAATTGTGATTTGGTAATGAGATTTGATCCTTATAATGTCAAAGTAGGATATGGAAGAGGTAGCTCATAAATTTGAACAAAAAAATAAGTTTATTATTAAAGAGCTCAAGAAGATAGAGGAGAAGTATGACTCAAGTTCTAATAATGAAATTCCCAGCGCTATAGAGATTCGGGATAAAGAAGAGAAGGTATTTGACCCCTTCCATATCCAATGCAAGAGCGGCGAAATCAAGAATCGTGCAAAGGTACCCACCCTCTACATATAGGTTGTGAGATGACAAACTCCAAAGATGTTTCCTTGGGAAGATTGAAACCAATTTTAGAGTTTCGGGACAAGGTTGAAAACCGGTTGGATACCGAGCTTGATGTGGTAGGTGTCAATAATCTACCAAGTCAGAATGGTCATTTTTTTCAGGAGAGTGACATGGAGGTTGACAATGACAGTTTAAGCTCATTAAACACACAACAACCCTTGCGGAAGAGTCCCCATTTGCTTATGGAAACAGGTCCTACTACCGATGACTGTACTTATGTTCATGATGGGAACCAATATGGTAAGGATAAGGAAGATTTGATCACGCTCTCAAGTAAACATCGACCAGGAAGCCTCATCAAAATTTCAAGAAGGGACTACGAAACCTCATGAATGGTAAGAAACTAGGGTTTATTTGTACATCCAAGCTTGAGGTATTGACTATTCAGGTAGTTGGAGGTAGGAGAAATGGTTACCCCTAAACCAAACCTATGGGAAAGGAAATAAAATGGTAAGTTTCCCTTTGCTGAGGAAGACCAAGCCGATATGGAAGATGATGTTGTTTCAATAGTTACAGTAGAGAACCGTCAATCCAAATGGATAGATTTTTTGAGGAAGAAGGAAGCTAAAGTTACTAGCATGTTTGTGTTTTCAGCCCAACAACATGACATGCGTTCTAAGAAGAAGAAGAAAGACACCAAGAAAGTGGTCAACACGCATAAAAGAAGCTGCCCTTGGGAGAAACCTATGGCAAGAACCAGCCAAAAGGAAATTGAGTTTTTATCAAGTACTAGTACTACTAATCTTGTTTCTTGGTGCAGGGAAGATCATGAACAAAAGACAAGACACAAACAACGTGTAACACCCCAAAACACCCCCGGGAGTATTACATCGCCGCAGTTCCTTAAAGGAACTCCCAAGGCTCTTTCTGATGTTGGTTAGGCTGTCTAAACTCAACTTAAAGTAATACTCGGTGGCTTTTCCCAAAAGAAGCCGAGATTCTCTAAAAATTTCTGCAGAGTTCCGTTTGTAACATGGACTAACCCATAGGCTTAAAGCCTTACAATCCTGCATAAAAAGCATAATAAAACTCGACGAGCCACACGCTCGGAGTATACAACTCAACGGCCACACGCCGGAGCTCAACCAATCATGCGGTAAAACTTAAAACAATCTATTGGTTACTATACGTTGGTACAACTATATGCACTAAATTACAAATACAACATTAAGAAATAAACAATGCACATTCTTGGCTTGAATTGCTCAAGACGCATCAACAAAGCATCAGCAAAGGTCCGAAGCATGTTAAGTGTAGATTATACTTCGAAAGTGTACCTGCAACACTCGGGTGGGGACGGGGCAATTTGTGGGGGTGAGCAATAATCAACGGGCTCACCGGAGTCTTAAACCCTTAAAATGGAAATTCTTTACACATAATACTCATAATAATGAAATCTGCGAAAGCATAATAGTGTAATAGAAATCTATATACTTTTCACTCGAAATCTCTTGCAATGAAAAAGATCGAGACTCTTTAATCACTTAAAAGCACACATTCACATTCAAGAATACTTCTTTTGGGGTTGAATCAACTTTTCCGGGCCTTCGAGGACTCGAACTAGCACTTCTTTAATTCGTGGCGCGACCCCGACAAAAGGCTCCCGGACCATTCTTCTAGGAAGTCTCGGAGCGGGCATCCTGTCTCTCCAGGACCCCTATTAGAACCCTTCCCTCGAAGTCTCTAGCTGGGCGTTCCCGGCTCGAACCCTTCAGTATGCTAAACGATCCGTAGCGGTCGATTCAAAACAATTTGCACATTCTCATTCATCACATTCACTTTCCAGACTTTCTCAATCGATTTAGTATCAAGGAAGGCATGACACCACGTGTCACCCTTATAAATTCACTTTCTCAAATCAACTTTGCTTCTTTAAAACACATTCACGTTCGAAAGGCAGTCCACAAGAAATTGCATTCAAAAATCATTTCACGTAAAATACAAAACTCCTTTTGAAACTACTTTTGAGCATCACGTAAGGTAATCACATAGCACGAATAATCACCATTCATTGCAAGCAATCATTCTCCACTCTTTTCCAACTAAGCTTTTCTCAATTCGTCGGTTAGTATGATTATCTCCATTTTCCGAGCCACAATAACCACAAGTACATATCACTCAATTCAAAATTCTTACTTTTCATTGCCTTTTTGCCTCATTTGCTCATTTTACGCTTCTACTTTATAACTCAACTTCCTCTGCCCGTATTCAGCCACCCGACTCCTGCTCTCACTTTATCGCTTAAGTCCCTTTCACTCGTGCTTAACTTCAAACTTGATTTCATCCCAAGACCGAGATATGTTCTAAACTCATTACTTAACTTTTGCTCGTCCGTCCTTGGGCATGTACCTCTCAATCACTTGTCCTTATTCGGTTTCCGTTACCTTTACTTATTTTCACACTTAGTTTAACCTCAAGGAATTAATATACTTCAAACGTAATCAAGCTCACAATTATCCATTTTCACTTACTTGTCCCAATTGCGCATTACTCCATACGAATTCATACTCCTCTTTATACTTCGACCTACCATTTCCCAATGTTCATAATTAGCTCTTAATACCGTAGCTTCAAGAATCTCTAAAACTTAATTAACTCATAATTCCTATCCACGTCCCAACTCTTCATCCTCAACAGCTAATCGAACCTCAATACTACTTATTTGACCTATATAATCTAGCCTCTTCGTAATCAACACACCCAATTCAACCTTAAGTGATTATTCAAGCTCTTTAGAAGTTCCCGATTTAACTCAACTATTAAACCCAAGTAACTCCCTTCATTCCACGATTCAGCCCTCTCAATTTCTTAAATACATTCTAAGCTCTTATTTCAATCTCAAACAACAACTAGGTCTGTTCCGTAATACGGATACTCAACGTTCACAACAATTCAACATTCATATAACACATTCAACAATCACAACAAATCCATTTAGGTTTCGAAATTACTAATAGTTTAGAGCATAAGACTACCCACCCGAAATTCTCGGGTTTTAGGGATTGATTTTGAACTCCTTTACTCCTCGCCTTCGGTTTCGGTCTCCGTTTCCGCGAGTCCTTGCTCGGCCGCTCGGTTTTCGCTTCCCTGTTCCGGCTTGCCGTTTCGGCCTCCGCTGACTCTCGGTCCGGGCCTCGGCGCGTTTGCCGCCGGCCCTTCTCCTCGCCGCCGTTAATTTCCCGGTTTCGGCCTCCGGACCCTCCCGCATCTGCCCTCGCTTCGGTTCCTTCCTTCCTTTGCCCTCGTTCGGCATCGGTCTCTCGCTTTCCTCCCTTCACTAGCGTCGCTGGCTGCCGCTTCTGGCCTATGGTGGTCGTCGGCCACCCCTCGGTCTCCTCGACCCTCACACCGCTCGCCTTCTCTCTCTCTACGCGCTCGGTCCTCCCTCTTCCCTTCTTCCTTCGCTCGGTTTATTTTCCTTCTCGCCTTCCCGAGCCTCCGCTTTCCCTTCGCCCACCGGCCGTTCGCCGTTCAGGCGGCCACCGGCCTCTGCTCCGGCTCCGCGCGTTCTCGCTCTCCCTCGCTCTCGTTTCGCTTCCTCTTCGCTCGACCTCCTTTCCCCGAGCCTTCTTTCCTCTCCTTTCACCTTCCACCGCCTAATTTGGCGGTTCCTGTTCCTAATTGGACCCCCAAATAAGCTTAATCATCTCTTCATAATTTAGTGAAAATAATCACCGGCCCATATACGACAGTGTCTATATCTTTTCCCTTCCGTCCTCTTACGCGATCGCGTCCCTAACTTATTTTAATATGCCGACCACGACAATTCCTAATCACCTAACAATTTAGCTTAGACGAAAAAGGAAGGCAATCCTTTAATTTAACTTATTCCACCCCAGCCTCCAAAGGGATTCTAACATAATATGTTTGATCGTAAATAAAATCGATCGCTCAACCCCCTAGTGGCGGGAAATAATATTCAATAATTCTATGTTTTTCAGTTGCCTTTCTTTAAAATTCGGGTATTACACAACGAGTGCAAGAATGCAACATCCGCCAAAAGGAAAATGATGAAGGAAGCATTGGGATAAAGCGGAAAGTGGGACAACCATTAAAGGAAAATCAAACGACAACAGCGAAGAAAAGAATCATCATCGGGAAAGAGAAGACTAGAGGACAAATTGATGAAGTATTTTCTTCTTGTATTAATAATGAACTCTTTATTAGTTTAGATGTTGATAGGGATATGGTAAGGGAAGAGCCGATGTAATTTACTCCCATTATTAATCCTATCTTTTTCTGTTTGTGTTTTCGTCTCTTTTGCCAAAAAAAATTTCTTTCCTAAGTATCCCATTGTAGCATATGATAATTGGGAATTGGGAGAACGATGGAGGTGAAAGAAAACCAAAAGTCACAACATATGTAAAGTAGTGAGTCTTGGGAACTAAAAAGTTGACACATAAAATACAGTATTTTAGCTTTGTTGTTGCCCATAATAAATCATCAATTTAATGCTTTACAAATATGAAAGATGAACCCATGTACATATTCAAACATATATGTTTTTAAGAATACCAATATTTTGCTAAACCTACCTTCTTATTATTACTATTTTTTATTGTTGTTGAAATAAGGACAAGGAAATTTAATTAATCAAACATCCCGATGACAACATTTATCTACTTGACAATAGGCAAGATCCTCATATGTTTCCACCCAATTATATCTTCACCGTCCAACTCTAAAAGTAAGCTTGTTTACGGAAAAGAATTAATATTCAAGAGGATATCAAATTTTTTTATCAAATATATTCACCATTTCATGGCCATAACATTTCTCCTCCTTTGCTCAAAGATCTACTTATTGCGATTTGTCCATGAGACTCATAATAGAATCAACATCTCGCTTTGTTCATCATCTAATTTCTCAACCCAATCATTACGTCGAGCCCCAAAAGTTAAACAAACATCTATTCACTACTAGAAATTTGGCTTCTAACGACGACACTTTAACGACGAATCATACAATTGGTCGTTAAAAATTACTAATAACGATGAAATTAATTTTTCGTTGTTTAATTTTATCAAATAACTATTATTACACAACGAAAAAAAAATTAGTCGTTATTACTTTTAATATTTTGGTCGTTAATACTATTAATACTCAAAAAGTTAATTATTAGTATTTCCTTTTCTAAGGTAAAATTATTAAAGGGAAAAAATTAAACTAGGATTTTCCTCTAAGTTAAAATTATTAGGGGAACATTAAACTAGATTTTTCTTAAGTGAAAATTATAAAGTAATAGATTAATGATTAAAAAAGCTGATGATGATGAACTTGCTCAAAAAAAAAAAAAAACCGATGAACATTTATGTTTTGTTCTTCATTCGGCGAAACCCACCTCCGATACCTCTCGCACTACTCGCACTACTCTCACCCAGCGAAACCCACCCTTCTTCCCTCTCGCACTACTCTCACGCAGCAAACCCCACTTCTCTTCCCTCTCGCGGTCTCAAATCGCCGGCTGCCGACGGCCCTCCCTCCACCCTCCTCATTCATACAACCTCTCTCTCTCTCTCTCTCTACCTCTCGACGGTCGATCGTCTCCTCCAATCTCATGTTTAAATAGGTACTTTTGATGCGGTTTTCTTGTTTATGTACAATTTTTTATGGGTTTGATGGTTTGTATTGAGGATGGGATCTAATTCTAGGTTTTCTTGATTGAATTTGGTTTCCGCTTGCTGGCTCGAGTTCATTCATTACCCAGTGAAATTCGTTGCTCGCTCAATCCGGATACAAGGATTTCTATTCTCCAAATTATACCCTAATTTTGCAATTGATTTCCACTTTGTTTTGAAGTCCTTTATTGTTTTACATGTTTTCCGATTGTGCGTCGTTGGGTGAAATTGGAGGTTCAAAATTTCAAATTCTAGCTGGAGCAAATTCGTTTTAGTTTTCTCAGTCTGTTTTCCCTTCCTAAATTCTTGATTCCGCTTGGTGGGTTGAGCTCGTGGATTTTTTCCTCTCGAGCAAATACTGCATAGAATCCATAGATTCCACACAAGTGAACTCTAGCTAATTCTTCTAGAACTTATTACCCAATTCACTCTTTTTCTCTGTTTATAGGAGAAATGGTTTCAACTCACCATCGGAGTCAAAGCCTATCCGACTTGGCCTAGATACCTTCATTAGTGCTAGCATTATAAATTTGAAGCATGTTGACACTTGGGCTGTACTTGTCTTTCCTTCATGCCCCTTTGTGCTTGAGTTCTTATAAGACCGAGTAACAATAAATTGAGGGGTACATGAAATGAAATAGGGTTCTATATGTTGGCTTATATCTCGTTCTACTACAATAGATGGTAACGGTTTGTCGGACATCAAATATATTTCCTTGTAGGGCATGTGGTGTCATGATTCGGCGTAAAACAAATCCGCTTATGTTTTATTGGTGCTCATTTGAAAAGGGGATTATGCTTCATCATCTTTGAAATCTCCTTTGCTAGATCTCAGTTTTTCTCTTCATTGTTCTTTCTTTGATTACGATAAATGCATCCATTGGTATGAACATGTTCCGTAACATTTTTATAGGGTAAAGTATTTGTAAATACTTTTACTTTTGCTTTGGACAAACCTTTATCGGCTTGCTTGCTACATTGCCTATTGAAATATGTTGTGTTCTTCATAGTTTACGTTAGCTATTTATATCTTATTAGTCTGTAGTGACATAAAACACTATGTGCTGGTTCCTTAATATTTCTTTGGACCTTATATATTGTCAAAAAATATATCTCTCCTCCTGGAAGCATGAAACATCTTCTAGCTTCGGGTTCTGTTTTAACCTGGAAATTGTCTTCGTTTATTTGATGAGAAATGGCCTTTTGCTTTTGTTTGGTTTTGCAATCAATATATTTGTTACTCGTATCTTTAGAGATTCCATTTGTTATGTAGTAATTGTCCCAAATATTTCTCATATCCCAAATTTTTCCTCCGACATTAGTTATGTCCCCTCCCGACCTAGGTAAGTGAAGGTTCTCCCATTATCATTGTTTTTAGAAATTCCTTTGTGAATATGTGTTGCTGCTTTTAAACCTTGAACGACATATGTTGGGTTCTTCAACTCCCTGCATTCTATATTTCAAGTATCATATAGGCTTGGCTGAGAATACATGTAAGACCACAATTTCCCATTAATAGTGCTGAATTTCCAGCTAGAGCAGATTGTCTATTTGCAAAAGTATTCAAAGTCTTAACTAATAGTGTCAAATATTGTGGGTGATTGTTTGCATGTGCATTAATTACTAGCTTCTCTGCGGGTTGATGACCCTTTCTCTATTCGATGTCATTTTTTCCATGTAAAACTGGAGTTGGGTTTGTTCATTCTGTCTTTGGCGATAATATAGATTTTTCTTTTTTCTTTTTATATGTAAGAGGTTGAACCGCAATCTTCCGGAGCAAGGATAGAGGGAGATACGGTGACATTGGATTTTGTAAAGAGAATGATGGAGGACTTCTAAAACCAGAAATGTTTGCACAAAAGGTACCTTGTGATGTTAGCATATTCGAGTGAAACTGTGTATGATTGTAAATAGAATTATGTTAGCGAGGTTGCATATTCGGCTTTTGGAGTATTTGGAAGTTTGATTTCTTTCTGCTGTCTTTTTCTTATGCTTTAGATATGCATTCCAAATTGTCTTGCAAACAAGAGATTTACTGCGTGTCTTGCCATCGCTTGTTGATATAAGCTGTTCTCGATGGAAAGTATTTTACCGTGTGTGGTGATGTGCATGGCCAGGTAACTTGGTTAATTCTAATCTGAATTGTTTTCATGGAATGAGTTGCCCTATACATAGCTTACTTGTTTTTTAATAGACAGAAAGATATTTCCGAACTTGGCATGCTATTCATCTCTTGTTTTGCTTATGACACTAGCTTGAATCTTGTGTAGTCTTGATTGCCTTCCTCATATTTGAAATAATCTTCAATTAGCGTTCACATCTCATTTTTGTTCCCATCCTTGTTGAGGGATAAGACACCTTTTTATTGCTTGCAAACTCTTTCTTGCTTGCAAAATCTTATTGAAAAAGACACAAGTGTAGTGCATACTCGTAATTATTGAGCCAGCTACGGATGAGCGAGCTATGTGCTAGGAGTATCTGCAGAAGCCATTTGCTCTAAATCTTGTATTGACATGTTTATTTTGGGAAATGATTTAATTTTATTTGCTTTGAACATATTGCGGGAAGATGATTAATTCCACCGGATCGGGGAAGAAGTCTTGTATGCCGTGGTCCGATAGACCGTCATTTCGGCACCTCGTATGTTGGTTTGTTTGAGTTACATATGTTTGTTTGATAAGAAGTTGAATACGTTTGCAATTTTATAAAAGTTCTAATAATTCTCTATTTTTTGCGAGATGCGGACTTGTTTGGAGATGTGGATCTGTTCATTCAAGTTCCAACACTTCTTTACCTTTTATGAGTAGTTGATGAAGATTTATACTTTCTAAATTATTTGGAGGACTTCATTTTGTTTAGTTTTTTGGTTAATATTGCTTGTACTCAGATATCAATTAAGTTATGTATTTTAGGATGCTTTTGATATTAGGTTATATTTTATATTACGTATTCGCGGACCGGTGGTATTCAAAGGAATTAATACATATCAATTCAAGTTTGTTATTACTATATATTAGTGATCAATAGTTTATTACATTATTTTAATGATAATTGGAAAAATTATATATTTAGGTTATCCATAATATTATTAACGATGAAAATGTTAATCGTTAAAGAAATAACAATGAACTAAATTGGTTGTTAATGATTATGATTTTAATTTTTGTATTTATGGTTCTTTTAAATCTACGATGAAAAATTTTGTTGTTAATGATATGTAGTTCATTGTTATTCAATCAACTAATTACGACGACATCTTGTTTCATCGTTATTTTAAGTAACGACGAAAATTTTAAAGCCATCGTTAAAAGTATTAATGAGGGAAGCACTAACGACGATTGACGACCAAAATTTTTTGGTCGTTAATCACTTTAACGATGATAAAATGTACTTTTAACGATCAATTTATTCGTCGTTAGAACCCTTTTTCTAGTAGTGATTATTCCATTTTGATTAACCTAATCGCAATGTCTCGTCTTTTGCATGTTGATGTTACCATACAATGGAACTAGGAGAACATTAATTATTGTTGTTACTATCATTTGAATTATAATAAAACGTAGTTGCTTTGAGAATATAAGAGTGTCAAATAAGATACATATTTTTTTGGTAAAAGTTAAGAGTCTTTCACTATTAACTAAAGCATTTTTACACATTACTTTGGGCATACCCAAAGGAATACATCAATTTACAATCTCTTCACTCATTCCCGGTATACCTCTTTTCTATTGACCAAGTGAGTTTTAAGTTCCCATCCGATTTGATCCATTATTTGAGTAATTGGTCTATGATTGTTTTGGAGGAACAAAAATTTCTATCCCTCCAAATGTGGTATATAATTGCAGCAATCAAAGGCGCAATGAAAGCAAGCTTAGCCTATGACATTATAGTCCCCATCGACTAGCCATTCCATGTTTATCTCCAGTCAGTCCCTTAGCTAGGCTTGTAAAACCGTTTAGTATCCCCTAGGAAAACTTACATTGAAAAAAAGGTGGTCTATACTCTCCTCCCGAGAGCGAGAAAGTACATGTAATATCAGCGAGTGTGTATCCACTCTTTTAGTCTATCTCTAGTTGGTAGTTTCCTCTTCGAGTGTCATCCATAAGCATCCGGAGTAGGGATGACAATGGGTCGGGTCCGACTGGACCCGGACCCATCTAACTTTTAAACTTGGACCCAAACCCGACCTGGACCAGGTGGGTCTGTAAAATTTGGACCCGGACACTGGACCCGGCGGGTCCACGGGTCTTAAAGGGGTCTAGTATATTTTTTATCATAAATGAGCTTAAAAATCGAGTATTTTGTACCCTATTTTAATATTATTGTAAATTTACAAGTAATTTTGTTACATATAACCTCTTTAGTATTATACTAACCTATTTATCAACCAACCTATTGTACAAACCAAAAACTTAGTTCATACAAACCAAATACACCAATATATTAAACACAAAGTTCATCAAAGTTTGACACCATAAAGTTCAAAGTCCATCAAAGCTTAACAACAAATTGTGGGAAGGGTTTCCAAATTGCATCGGGTCTAAATTTGTATGAATACTTGCTATTAGAATTTTTTTAAAAAATAAAATTAGTGATCGGGTCTTAAACAGGTCTTGGGTCGGGTTTGGGTCTTATTTTTGAGACCCGGACCGGACCCGAACGGTTAGACCCGGACCCGACTCCGGACCCATTAGGTCTAAATTTTTTAGACCCATAGCCGATTAAATGGGTCGGGTCCGGGTCGAGTCCAGGACCCACTGCCATCCCTAATCTGGAGTGTTTTGGTATGATCGGTTTGTGCTAAGCAAATCTCCACCGCGGTTGTTCTTGTCCGAGGTTGTTGTATGGCGGTTTATGCATCTTTAACACTTAATTTTCCATTCCTTGTGATCTGTCTATACATTAGTTTGGGGGTTGCTCCAACTGTGCGAGTACTTTCTCGGCTTTAGGATCTTCTTCATATGCCGGTTGAATTGTGGTTTGATCTCAACACTTCGATGTCTTAATCCTTTAGGTAGATCGAATTGACCCATTTTACCCACAAACAATCAGCCTTGTCCATTATAAACCATAATTGTTTAGCCACAAAAGCTTTTTTCCAAGATGCACAATCTCTTATCCCCGACCCTCCATACTTGTTTTGGCATGCACAAGTCCTTCCAAGCTACTGGTATTATCTTTTCTTCCTCGCTTCTCCTTTCCACAAAAAATCTCTGCATATCTTCTTTACTAGTTTTATGACTTTGCTTGACAAGTATAATATGGAACACCAATAGTTGTACATTTTCATCATCACTTGTGTTTATCAACTGTACTTTCCTAGCATAACCGAGTTTCCTTACCCCCATATTTTGACTCTTGTTGTTATTACGTCTGCAATAGCAATCATTTGTATTTAGCTTTCCTAGTTTCATATGCCCATCAAGATATTTTAGGGGCAATTTACCCTTCACAAAACTAGTTTCCTTCAATATTGTTGTCTCGGTTTACGTATTAACACCTATGACTTGTGGACATTTGCTTCCGAGTACTAAGACAACATCAAATTCTGTGATGGCGTCCATGATACGAGGCTAAAAATTGTGTGTTTACTTTGCAAAATACCAAAAAAACATCAGTAAATATTAGGTGGTTCGAGTTATGTTCCTTTACAGCCGGGATGGAAGCTAAACCTTTCATCTTTACCTACTTTATTCAGCAATATGCTCAGATATTGCATACCAAGTATAAAAAGTAAGAGGAAATAGGATCCCCTGTCTCAAACCCCTGCTTGTAGTGAAGAAACCATGTAATGCCCCATTATAGCTCAATGAAAGGGATATTGTGGATATACAAGTATGAATCCGAGTGCAAAAGCTTATTTGGAAGACCAACCTCAATCATCATTTCTTTTGGGAAAGTCCAATCTATAGTGTCATAGGCTTTCCTAATGTCAATTTTTATAATGCAACTTGGGGGCACATTCTTTCTTCGTAAAACCTCACCAGGTCCAACCAATCATGATGTTATGCATGATATTCCTATTTGACACAAATGCTTGCTTGGTTTCTTTGAATTACATGAGGTATGATAACTTTTAATTTTTTACAAAGCATTTTTTATATGACTTTGTAAAAAGTATTACAATAAGATATCCGTAAGACCCGGAAATTTCAGGTGTTTGCACTGGTAGTGAATTATTAGAATTTTGTCCGAATCGGAATTAAGAGCCGAGAACCGAAACCGAGCATGGGCTAGCTTATTGGGCCTATTGAAATTGAAATTGGGCCCAATTAGAATAAAAAGAAAGGAAATGAGAAATGAAGAAGGATGGTGGCAGTTGAGAGTAGGAGTGCTTGCGTAAAACCGAAGTTTGGGAATTAAGGGTCCAATTGGAATGAAACAACGAGCCCATTATGTGTAATTAGCTAAAGAGGAGAGAGAAATTAGGATTGAGAACAAAAGAAGAGGAACGAAGAAGCGAAGCGGGGAAAGAAAAAGGAACGGGAAAGAAGTAGAGACAGGGAAAGCGAGAGGGAGTAAGGGAAAGCGAGAGAGGGAGGAAGCACGAGAGCCGGCGGCCCGTGGCCGCTCGAGCGGCGGGGACGCCGCCGCCGGTGGGCGAAGGGAGAGCGAGGGCTCGGGAAGCCAAGCGAGAGAAAAAAAGAAAGGGGAACGAAAGAACGCAGAAGCGAGGAAAGCGAGAGGAGGACGAGAGCCGGCGCAGGGACGAGAGGCGAGAGGAGCACGACGTGGGCTGCACGGCCGGCTAGCGCGAAGACGGAGCCGGCGAGACCGAACAGAACCGAGGCTAGGGGTTTGAGAACCCAAAGACAACAGAGCGAGAGGGAGGCAGCGAGATTTTAAGCGAGGGTAGAAGCGGTGGGCGCCGGGAAGAAGAAGGAAGGGGGAACCGAGAGGAAGAAAGGGAAACAGAAATCGAAACTAATTCAAAAACCTTCCAAAGCCGAATTCTTAGAACCTCTAAGAATCTAAGGTGAGCAATTCGAATTCATCCTCAAGAAATGAAATGAATTAGGTGGATTGAACTTGAATTCGAAGTATAAAATTGGAAACCATAAGTTAATTGAAGAAGTTAGAGGCTTAAATTGAAGAAACTAGAAACTCATGAATTGAAAAGTATGTTGCAATTTATGCCTAGTTTATGAATTTAATGATATTTGAGCATTGTTGAGCATGATTATGGAGCTGTGTGATTGAGAATTTAGGGAAGTTAGCTTGAACAGAATTATTGAGAAAAATCGGGGAATTGAATTTCATGATTCATGTGCAGATTTCTATGAATTAAGCATGCTGTCCGAATTTCGGTGAGTTCATGTGTAGCCTAAATTTCCTGTAATTTTTACTGCAACTTCGTGGCAATTTATGGAAATTTCGTGTAAAATTTGGTATGCATTGGATGAGTAGATTGGGAGATATGCAATTTTAAGTGAAAATGTCCTGTTTTGGGCTAAATCGGAACTAAGTGAGTAACTGAATTAAGAACTGAGATTTAAGAAGCTATATGGCTAGATTAAAAGATATATATTGATTAAGGAAAGTTATAGAACCATAAATTACTTATACGCGATAATACGCGATCATGAAAACGATGAGTTCATTGATGGAAATCCTAGTTGGCATGTTTATGTGATTATGTGTTTATCCCGAATTCATCGATTATAAATGACATAAGCATGCGTATGTGAAATGAATTGATTATAGTTGAGTTAGAACTTGCTTATGTGAATTGCTTGTTTTGAAGAAGTTACGCATGAACGTGCTAAGCATGAATTATATGAATTAAGTATTTCTTATGTATAAGTAATAAGAAGATAAGAAACATAAAGAACTAAAGAAGGGAGAAAGGATTGTGTTATTGATCTAAGACCCCACGAATTAAAGAACCCTTTGAAGCTATGGCCATAGAAGTGTCTCGTCAACCCGAAGCCACGAATTGAATTGCTTCCAAGAATTATTGACGATATGCGTCCTTCGGGGATGGGAGGCTGCCTCGAGGCCACGAATTGTTTTGCCTCGAGGCCATGAATTGTATGCCTCCGTGAGCCGAGCCCACGAATTGTTTTGGCTCCAAGAACTGGGTCTTTAGAGCATAACATAAATCTTCTTTCCATTCGAAACTAAGAAGACTTAAAAGAATTATGATATGAAGAAGCGAATGATCGTGCATATCGAACAAGAAAGAACGAATCGATGATTTATAAAATACATGATTGAACTCAAGAAAAAGAATGAGAAGAAGATCGAATCCTATTTTCATAAGAAATGTATAGGACAAGAACTAAGATATGATTTATGTGATGAATGATTTGCATGATGAATGATTCTATGACTTACTTGCGTAGAAAGATGAATGAAGCATGTTTGATTGAATTCATAAGCAAATGATGTCATTATGTCTCTCGGCAAGTTGGTAAGTTTAGAATCTCGCATGTCTTAAGCTTATTTGATCCGAATCGCACGTTATGAATGAATTGAGAACTTACGTGTGTTTGTTAATGAATTAATGTGCAAAGTGAAACTCGGGGTTGGGTTTGGGTTATTCATCGGGCTAGTGAGCTCATGACCTCACCAACATTTCGGTACTGAAGTTAAGACCGGCAGGAGTTGCCTTTGGCTTTTGGAAATAGCGAGACGAATAGGAGATGCCTGGACTTACTTGCTTGTTTTTCTGTCTTTTGTTTATAAAGATGTTGTAAAGACTATTGTATGTGAGCTTAAGTTTGATTATGAATGTAAATCCCTATGTGAATACTCCGAGCGTGTGGCTCATTGAGTTGTGTTGTGTTTCTCCGAGCGTGTGGCTCGTTGAGTTTAAGATTGTGTTTCGTGCGGGGTTAGGGCTTTAAGCATATGGGTTTAGCCGGTTTACGGAGGAAACTCTGCCGAAATTTCCAGAAAAACCTTCGAAAACCTAGAATTACGCTTCCGCCAATCGAAGAAAGGGTTATTAACCCCAAGTTGAGATGTTAAGCAGCCTTAGGGGTTCCTCTCGGGAACCACGACATGTAATACTCCTAGGGTGGGTCTAGGGGTGTTACAATATCGATCTGTAATCACTTGGCGTTTTGGACGAGTCTACTTTTGGGATCAATGTTATAGCGAGTGGTATTGAGTCGCTTTAGTAATATCCCACAAGAGAAAAAAATCCAATATAGCTGCACTTACCTCCTCCCTTGTCATTTGCCATGTACCGAGTGTAGAATTTACTTGTGAAATCATCCGGCCCTGGGCCCTTTGTGCTATCAATGGAAAACATTGCTTCTTTGACATCAACTATAGTGAAAGTCCTAATTAGGCCCTGTCTTTGCTATTACGTTAAGCTAGATCCAGTTACTGACTGGACCACTTTATTCTCCTTCTTAACTTTGCTGCTAGCAACCTTTGAAAATAATTGATCAATTCCTCTTCAATCTTCCCATCTTCATAAACATCTTCATAAACCCATTTGTACCTGTCCCTTGGAATATTTGTGATTGTGTCACATTTAGATAAGCTCTTATCTATTTAATTATAGTCTCCAAACCCTTGAATTTCATTATGTGAAACATTCTCAAACCCGCTTTAACTGACTTTTAGTTTTTATGCAACCTGAAACATCTTGGTACCCTTGCCATCATACTGCCAACTTCTACCAACAACCTCTTTAAATTTGTTATGCATGCTCCACATATTGCGAGAACTTAAATGGAAGAGCCTTATGCTCTATGTGATGATCACTAATAATTAGTGCACAATGGTCCGAGACACCTTCGGGTATGGCATTATAGTCCATATGAGTGTAAATCTCCATCCATCTTTCATTGATGAATATCTTATCCAATTGAGAATATATTATGCTCGCTTCCCTTTGCTTATTTGTCCATGTGAAGAGCTGCCCTTGGTGCCTCATTTCCTGCAACCGACGAGTTATCAATACAATTTTCAATTCCACCATATCTTGATATAAGATCTTTGCCCTACCAATTCTCTCATTTCCAGCTAGTACACAATTAAATCCCATAGCAATAATCCATGGCTCCATTTGAGTATTGATCTTCTCTAATTGAGTTCATAACAATATTCTTTCAATATCATCATTAGAAGCATATATTATTGTCAAGTAGAAGTGTTGTTGCATACTTTGAATCTTGACATGCAAATGTATCCATTGATTATGTATATTGATGGTTGAGACTTTATAACTAGTTGGCTCCCAAACACACCAAATTCTACTTGTTGGAATCATCGGTGACATTAGTAATTACCTTTCAATCTCTACACATGTGCCTTGCCACTATGTCGATATTTCTTTTGCAATTTTTGTTTCTAACAGATCCAGCCAGTTTGACTATCTTATCTTTTAGGAGGGACATGATCTCCTTTTGTTTTGAGGGCCTATTCATGCCCCTCACATTCCAAGCATGTTATATTATTCATTATCAACCCCGGGGTCCCCCTAGGATATGTCTTTTTTACCTCAGTAGCACCAGTTGCCTCCTTTTAATTTTGCTGCATATTTTGTTCACTCCCCTTCTCGATAACTTGGTTTAACACCTCAAACATGGATGGCTCTCTAACCTCATTGCTCGCTCTCGGGCCTATATCATTCCGAACTGCAGGATTTATACAGGTGACTTCCTGGTCGTCTTGGTCATGTGTCTCTTTTTGTTGTAATTTTTGGCCTCCATACTATCTTGATTCCCTTCCTACAATTCTCCACTTTATGCCCATACATGTTATATTTTGTACATCTCTCGGGGGCCTATTCAGGCAGAATTCCCTATATTATCAGTTCATCCCTTTCATAAATAAATTCAACTTCATCGGGGATTGACTTTGTGATATCTACTTCTATCAACACTCTAGCATAGCTCGGTCTCCCTTTTTAGTTGTTATTTTGTCAGCAACTATAGGCATTCCAACTAAGCTTTCTCCCTTACTTAACCCATCAAACCCCGAATTTGGGATGTAACCGTGGAAATTAAACCCAAATTGGCACATATGTTATGACCTCCATATTTAGACCATCTCTAGTTCCTATTCTTTAACAATCATGGGTTTTTTTGTTTGTCAAAATAGTAGATGTTCTATTTAAGGATATTATCCCTATCCATTTTTGCATGGAATCAAACTAGGTACACTTTATTTTCCTTTTTGACAATTTTGTGAATGAGTTTCCTACCCTAGATTCTACTCGGAAAACCTTCAATTACTTGTCAAAGGAGGATTTTCCCCCAAAGTCTTGCATATCAACGTTGATTCCCGGTATTCAATTTTGGATGCTATATCTTCTACTTCAATCTTTTGAATCATTCGTCCATTGTGCTCAATTAGGGCAATATAATCTAATCCGAATCTAGCCCATGATAGTCTACTTCTCCTCACGGATATCAATGCTATATTTCTCCTCACGAGATATATCCATACTTAGTTTGCTCCAATCCCTATAGTCTATCAGCCCAGGATAGTCTACTTCCTTTTTCAATCGAATCGGAACAAATTCAGGAGTTACCTTGCTACTGTTGTTTCATTGGATTTTGTTTCATCGTCTTGCTCTCGCTCTGGAATTGCTGGTGTTATCATCGGAGTGATTATTGGTGCAATCGTTGGAGTTGTTGTATTCACATGTGAATTTGCTTGGTAAAATACATATTTCTTGTATGCATATATTTGTAACGGTCACTAAACAGATTGAATTGTATTGATTCCGGGAATCAATAGTCTATTACAAAGAAATTGATTAAGGAAATCAATGTTAATTAATTTGTCATTTAAATCATAGGTTGATTTATTTGTATAAATAGAGCTAATTTGTGCTCTATGAGAAGACACACTCGAAATCGAAACATTCTCAAAATATAAAATCTCTCCTAATATTCTCTCACGCGAGCCTACCATCTTAAGGCTATTAGGTTTGGGTCGTGGATAGAAGCTGGGACTCTAGTAGCCCCGAAATCCTAATTACAACACTTGTGTACTTGGGACGGTGATACTTGGCAGAGGTATTTGGGACGGTGATACTCGGCAGAGGTATTTGGGAAGGTGACACTCGGCAGAACTTGGACTTTGCTTATTAAGGACACTTGGAATAAGACTATGGGCTATTTCAATCAAATTTTCTTCCGCACGAGTTAGTCCTAATTATTTCCTATAGTGGTATCGAGCCTAGGATGCATGTTTCTAGCCCGTTGTTTTAGCCTCGATTAGTTTAGGAAATTTGATTCCGTTATTTCGTGTTCAAAGCATGATTATTTACTAAGCATGAGTGTTCAATCTTTTCATAGTTTTCGTGCTTCGTGTTGCCCCTCACCCTTCCATGCCGACCCCGACCTTATTGTTCCATAGTCATGCCCAATTGCTGCAGATAACGGCTCCCGCCCCATCGTGCTACGGCCTCGGTGGCCCATGTCCACCTATATCTATAACTAGCCCGGATCTTACTAACCCCGACTCTCTCTTAACGTAGAAGTAGAAAAGGAATGGGAGAAAGAAACCGTACTAACCCATCGGAAAACCACCGAGAGGGGTGGCGCATGAGGGACACGCGCCGCTATAAAAACGTTTTGCCAGTCATTACCCTCTCGAATCCTTTTCCCGATCACCGATCTACGCAATTGCAATGATTTATCACAAAAATCGACCTCGATGGTGGTACATGTATGTCACGCGCCGCCATGGTTTTGTGATTTACGAGCAAGGATATGTCAAACACTTGCTTTGTGGCCGATCTACACCTTGGCGGTGGAGTTTTCGTCAAAATAACGTAGATAAAGATTTGTGGGTCGCTTTTGGTCGGCGGAAAGGGAGGTGGGATAAGGCATCATTTAGGTGCTTGGTGGTGTTTTCGATGGCCATAAACAACAGCCATGGGAGCAAAAGGCAGCTCTTTTGGGGGCTTCTCGACAGCCATGGCTGTCCAAAGAGGAGAGAGAGTCGGAGGGCCGAAGGTAGGGGACTTAAGGAGGGCCGAAAGTGGGGAAGCCGAGAGAGGTAAGAGAGAGAGAGTAGGGTTTTATGCAATTAGAGGGTGCAGGCTGTGATTTTTGGTTTTATGGTCGGTTTGTACATTTTTTTATTTTGTTTATTTTATCATAATTTTAACAAATTATAATAAAATAAATTGTGATAGATATTCTAATTTGTATGATTTTGATTCATGATTTATGTAATCTGTTTTTTTCCCTATATTTAGAATATGTTTAGAATGAAAGCCTGTTAAATCATAATAGTGAATTTGTTTCATGTGACATGTCTTTTAATAATATTATGTAAATTAAGTAATGCATTATTGATATAATAGAAAAGGCAATAATATGAATTTGTTTTATATTATATAATTATATATCAATAAGTTTTATATATAATATATGTAAATTTGTTTTACTAGTATAAAAATGTTAACATATGAGTAATGCTAAATGAATGTAATTTAGGTTTACATATTGAAATTAAATAATTTTGTATTGTTTAATTTTAAATTGAAAATTTTAGCATCTAAGTAATGTTAAATAAATGTAAATTATTTTTACATAATGAAATTAAATAACTCTCTGGTATTTTTTAAAGTCCATTTGATTTTGTTTCTTATGGTTAATGTATATATTAATTAGATTATAAAAAGTCCTAGTTCATGTCTACATGAGATGATTATGAGTTTAGCGATTTTTTTATCGTATGACATGGATAATGAAAGTTTGAATAATTTAATTAATTTAGATTGTGCCTAATCATTTTTCTTCATATGAACAATTGTAGATATGGCAACTGGAAATGCTATGATTGGTGATTTGTCCACTAACCAAAAACTTGATAGCACAAATTATGATATTTGGCATAAGAAGATTCAGTATCTTCTAAGTGAACAAGAAGTCTTGAGTCATCTAACAACTTTCATGCCAAAACCTTCCGACAAAGACAAAGATGGCAAACCCATTGATGTTGAGGTGTATCAAAATAGCTTGAAGGCTTATGAAGCCTGGTCCAATAGAGATCGAAAAGTGTGTTGTACTATGTTGTTCTACATGCATGATGATCTTTTGCAAGAGTTTGAGTCAAGCCCCACTGCTAAAGACATGTGGGATAGACTTAAGATCAAAATTTGGTCAAACGTCGGCTACTAGGGTTCGTACTTTGCACCTAAAGTGGTTGCAATATGAAATTGACTCTAGTCGCTCAGTGGATCGAACATTTACGAACCATGAGTGCTATGGTTCGTGATCTTAAGGTTGCAGGACAAGAAATTTCAAACCATGAGCAGAGTTATGAATGTGATTCGTGCACTTCCGAAAAACCCGATCATTGGGCATATTTTAAAGTTGTTATGACTCATAATGAAAACATTAAGACTTTCGATGAAATTTTTGTCCAACTCGAAATGGAAAAGAAACGTCGGAAGGCACTTAAGCCTACTAACGTGGCTCTTGTTGTTAAGGGTCATGGACCCAAAAAAATAAATTTCATCGAGGTAAGCAAGCTAGGAATTTGCGCCCTCGCAAAAGCTTGGACCCGAGGGGGATAGCCAAAAAGAGAGGCTAAAGTCAACATAGAAAAGAACATGGCACGTGTGAAGTGTTATAACTATGGTAAGAAAGGTCACTTTGCTTAGGATTGTCCCCGAGCCACTTAAGGTACCTTCCTTTGCGTATGATTGTGAATTATGCGTTTATTCCCATGCATTAGTTTCTAAGTGTCTTCCTAAGCTGGATTGCGAGACACGGGAGTCTTAAAGCACACGATTCAAAACAAATAGGAGTCAAAACTATCACGCTTGGAAATGAGACTATCGAAGATGTCCTTGGCATTGGCACATACCAACTCGAGGTTGCGTGGAGGAAATGTGTTGCTTCTTCACAATGTTCTTTATGCACCGGGGTACAGTGTTGTCTTTTATCTCTTATTTCTCTTTTAAAATTAGGTTTTTCTTTCGGTTCTTGTTCAGATGGTTTGAACATTTTGTATGGCGGCAATGTGTTTGGCCACGCAACTTTGAAAGAGGATTTCTTAATTTTGGATTTAGATGATTGTTATAATAATTCATCTTCTGTTTTTGTCTCACGTTTCGATTGTGATTATGAATCGTGAAATGGCATACTAGACTTGGCCATATTGGCCAAGACAGAATGAGTAAACTTGCTAAAGAAGGCCTTTTAGACCAACTCACTAAGGTTAAATTGCCTAAATGTGAGTCATGTTTAGCTGGCGAGGCTACTACGAAACCTTTTAGTAAGGATTCAAGGGCATCAAGTTCGTTAGAGATTATCCATTCTAACATTTGTGGACTAATGAATGTTAAAGCTCATTATGGGGCTACTTATCTCCTCACTCTTATTGATGACTATTCACGATATGGGTATGTGTACCTATTATCTCATCGTTATGAGGCACTTGATGTGTTCAAACGTTTTGTAGCGGACGTAGATACTCAATTGGAACGAAGAGTTAAGCTTCTTCAAACCGATCGAGGTCGTGAATACCTCTCGAGATATGTTTAGAGAATTTTGTGAGGAAAAAGGTATTAAGAGACACTTAACAATTCCTCGTACTCCACAACAAAATGGAGTTACGAAACGAAGGAATCGTACATTACTTGACATGGTCGAGTCAATGATGGCGCATGCAAATTTACCAATAAGTTATTAGGGAGATGCGCCGCTACGGCAGCTTACCTCCTTAACCGTATGCCAAGTAAAAGTGTACCTACCACTCCATATGAGTTATTGTATGGCAGAAAGCCCTCTTTGGAACATTTGAGACCTTGGGGTTCGACTGATTATGTACACAACCCAACTCATTAACAAAGCAAGCTCGGTCTAAGGGCCACCAAAATGGTGTTTATCGGATATCCCGAACATTCAAAAGGATATGTTATGTTTGGAGAACACCTAAACGGTGGTATGACGGAAGTTGATTCCCGCAATGTTGAATTTCTTGATGATGAGTTCCCAAGCATTGGTGAAATTAAAAAGGACCTAGAATTTTATGAGTTACAACCAGATAACCAACTATCTCTCGATGAAGGGGAGAATATGTATACTCACCAAATCACCGAGGATAATACTCTGTCAAAATAAAGGAGAATAAAAAATGAGGATAAGGTTCATCCTCAGCCGTTATATCTTGAAAGACAGAATAGTCTACACATTCAGGATCCCATGCCCCAAGGGGATAATGGGAGTGATTCTCCACATACTCAAGGCTCCATGCCTCTTAACGACAGGGGAGGAGATCCTTGATAGGTCGGGAAAATAAAGGTTCTAGAATCCGAATGAGTGAGCGTGGAGAATCCCGTGACGTCTTTTTCCAATTGAAGAACACATTTTACTCTGTTCTCCATTGGAGTTAGATGAACCTACTTCTTTTGTAGAGGCTATTAATTCACCAAAACATCAAGAATGGATGGATGCTATAAAGGACAAAATGGACTCAATGGCAAGAAATGAGGTTTGGGAACTAGTTGAGCTTCCACCCAACCGTAAATCAATTGGAAATAAATGGATTTTCAAGATAAAATGTCGGGCGAGATGGATCAATCGACAAGTCCAAGGCCCATTTGGTGGCGAAAGCTTTTACCCAAATAGAAAGGGAAGACTATGATGAGACCTTTTCTCCTGTGGTGAAACTTATCTCTATTCGCCTACTTCTAGCCTTAGTTGCCTATCTAGATTTAGAACTATTCCAAATAGATGTAAAGACTGCCTTGCTTAATAGTAACCTTGAGGAAGAGATCTATATGGATCAGCCTATTGGTTTTGTATCAAAAGGGTAAGAGGACAAAATGTGTCGTCTTAAGCGGTCCATATACGATCTTAAACGAGTCTTCTAGCGCATGGTACTTTAGATTCCATGAAGCCATTACTTTGTTTGGCTTATCTATGGTATCCGAAGACCATTGTGTGTATGTAAAAAAGACAACAAAAGGGATTATGTTTCTTATTTTATATGTTGATGACATACTATTGGTTGGAAACAACTTGGAAATGATCAATGCCACTAAAGAGTGGTTATCTTCTATCTTTGAGATGAAAGATATGGGTGAAGCCGGATATGTTCTAGGTGTGGAAATTGTTAGAAACCGTTCTAGGAAACTTATCGGTTTAAACCAAAGGGCATACATCGAGAAAGTTCTAGAGCTTTCCGAATACATCACTCCAAACCTATTGATACTCTAGTTGAGAAGGGTCTTACTCTAAGTATTGATCAATGTCCAAAAACAGATGCTTGAAAAGCGAATAATGATCAATGTTCCCTATGCTAGTGCCATATGAAGCTTAATGTATGCTATGTTGTGTACACGGCCCGACATTTTCTTTGCGGTTGGTTTGGTAAGTCGTTTCCAATAAAACCATGGATTTGCTCATTGGCAAGCCGTCAAGAGAATTTTTCGTAACCTCTATGGTACTGCATATACTGGTCCTTTACTATCAAGGATGGGACTTAAGGTTGAGAGGATATTTAGATGCTGATTAGGGAGGTGACCCAAATGAGTCTAAGTCAACCTCGGGATATGTATTCACCCTTGGTGGGGGAGCCATATCGTGGTGCAACAAGAAGCAAGATTGCGTAGCTCTATCTACAATGGAAGCAGAATATGTTGCTTGTTGTCTTGCAACCCAGGAAGCTATGTAGCTAAGGAGCTTTCTTCAAGATCTCAATCTCACTCCAAAAGTTGATGATTACTGTCGAGATGCTTTGTGACAATACTATTGCCATTCGGTTTTATAAGGATTCAAAATTCCATAGGAAGATCAAGCATATCAAGAGGCGTTATGATTTTGTTCGAGACACCATAAATACAAAAGAAATTGCTATTAAATACATATCTACTAACAAGATGATAGTAGATCCTTTAACTAAACCTATTGCTAGAGATGCTTTTAAAGCACATATGATGATTCTAGGACTCAGTAGGGTTTAGTTTATTGTTATTGTATAGAACATTTATTTAATAAAGATTGATGTTTCTTTACTCAAATGTTCTTAGAGTTAAAAGTGCATGATTAGACACATTAAAACGTCACGAGGCTTCTAATTGGTGTTGTCACACAAACAATCACCTTGATGTTTAAGTAGCATGCGGGATGAGACTGAATCATATAAATACTAGGTGTATAATATTGATTCATCATTATACTAGCAATGTATAAATGATAAATTATAGTCCCCTTAGTAAGTCTAAGGTGAGACTTATTTTTACGTCGGATATGAAACATTTGGTTTCATATTGTAGCTGAAGGAAAGCCAAATTTTGAGTGTCAAGGTTGACATTAGATATGCTAATCTGGTGACCCACGCTATAGTTTTAGTAAAACTTTAGTGATTTGCATGACATAAAAATCGTGATGTGACCAACTAAGTGAGAGTTATGCCATGACACACATTTCATATTGTGTGTGCTTTATAGCGACTTTAAGGGAGTGATAATTGGAGCCTTTCTTTTTTGCTGTTTGATCCCTATAGACTTTATGTCCATATGAACGAAACCCTTAGACTTAGAACCATGGTATGAAGTCATAGTTTTGGTGTTGCTACTTTAATGTGATTTTCAAGGGCCAAGATGTTTATGATTCAGCGGATCACATTAGGCAAGCAACCAAACTAAGATGTAATATCATGAGTGTTTGAGGAAGAATATTTCCATCTTCATCATATAAGCCCGGGTGATTATATTTTGGAATATAATCATATGATATATCTTAAAGCATAAAGGGACTATGTATACTTCAGATGATGTTTAGGATTATTCGGGGTATCGTCTTTATGTGAAAGTGTTATGTTGGTTAGATGGTGACTTAATATAACACTATTGTTTTTCTTGAGTCGCATGTCTCATTTCTTGTATGAAACGTGAAGAGATAAGTTTACTGAGAGAGAGAGATATAAACTACGGTTTGTGTGACTGAGTGGGAGTTGTTGGTTGGTATTTGTAACGTTACTAAACAGATTGAATTGAATTGATTATGGGAATCAACGATCTATTATAAAGAAATTGATTAAGGAAATCAATGTTAATTAATTTGTCATTTAAACCATAGGTTGATTTATTTGTATAAATAGAGATGATTTGTGTTCTATGAGAAGACGCACTCGAAATCGAAACATTCTCAAAATACAGAATCTCTCCTAATATTCTCTCTCGTGAGGATACCATCTTAAGGCTATTAAGTTTGGGTCGTGGATAGAATTGGGACTCTAGTAGCCCTGGAATCCTAATTACAACACTTGTGTACTTGGGACGATGATACTTGGCAGAGGTATTTGGGACGGTGATACTCGACATAGGTATTTGGGAAGGTAACACTCGACGGAACTTGGACTTCGCTTATTAAGGACACTTGGAATGAGGCTGTGGGCTATTGATCGTATTCAATCAAATCCGCTTCCACACAGGTTAGTCCTAATTATTTCCTACACATAGCAAACATTGTTTAATCTCACAATAATACTTTTGGACTTATGTTTAGAATTTATTGTCACTTATATTGGATAAGAAACATATATGAGATTAACGATGAATTTCAAAATAACACCAAATGCTTTGTAACTATGGTGACTTTGGATTATTTATAGTGAGCAATTTGTTAAAATTTTAGAGGCTCCATGTGTTGAAAGGGTGGCCTCCCCTTCAATCTCTATGGCTCTAATTATTAACAAAAATTATTAATAATATATAAATGCAAACTTTGCTTAATCTTTTTGCTAACCTCTTGTGTCTCATTGCATAATATTGGTGTATATATACTCTTGTTTTATAATAAATGTCACTCGTAATTAATTTTTTTGTTTCATAATACATGTCACTTTATAATGGAGTGTATACTTATATAAGCTAGTCATATAATAACTGAATTTCACATGTTTTACCAATTATTGAAGAAGAAAATAACAAAAAGAACGCTTAAATCTCCATTTATTACCTTAAAATTCGCAGCAATTAATAAAAATTGTTTGGCTTATAGAAGAAATAAAAGCAAAAAGAAAAAGGGAAATTTGAAAGTGGGAGGCAGTAGTAGGGTATCCCTTAACTCAAGAACTCTGCTTCTCATTTAAAAATATGGGGTGACCATTTTGCATTGACACAATGTAAAAAATGTCCCCTTCTTTTAAGAGTTTCACACAATGTAAAAAAGGTCATATGGCTCATTCGAATTTGGTTCATACAATGTCTATCCCTATATAACAATACATTATTTATATAATTTTGTCTCTCAAGATCTCTATTGACATGTGGTTGATGTGGGATTGGAAGAAATTCATCACTTGTTTGTTTTCTTATACTTTTTAAGAAAGACTTATGTGCCTCCTAAAAAGCCATAGTAGCACCTAGGTGATCACAACTTATTTTTCTTTTAATTCATCTGTCATCTAAAGAATATAATTAAAGTCAAACGAATCAGTCATACTATATAAAAGATAACAAAGGTTCAAAATATAAATATCCCACATTTATAGGGAAACAAAGTATGCTACAATATACGAACCGCAAACAACAATAAATAACTACCTAAATAAAGTCGCAACTTTCCAATTAAGGACTCTACTTTAATAGGCACTTATGAGTTATGATATGCCGGGACTGTATTAGAATTAATAGATAATTAAGGACCCTACGGTAATAAGCTTTTATGAGTTATGATATAATCTACCTAGGACAAAAAGGCGTAAATATCATCATGAAAGGCAACCAAGCGCATGACTATAACCTCAACAAGTACGTTTCTTTGAAGTTTTAGGGGCTTCTTTATTAAGCTTTGCACATTGTTAACATAAGTTGTCCATGTAGTGATGATCCACAACATAATAATAAGCTTCACGGTTTCTTTCAATTAATTATGCAAACCAATGACAAAGGAATAGAAGTTAGTACACGAAGCTGTCGATTGGGATAATTGTTTCGAAAGCCAACAATGGGAAGAAAACAATCTTCAAGCGTACAATAGGAACACCATAAACTGCAAAAAGAAAATACAAACAAAGCACCATCTACTTGTTAGAGTCGTACAATTAATCAACACACATATAAAGGGGCCTTGCAATAATTTGAACAAAACAAGTCATTCAAATTCAACCCTATATCACTTTTTGATTCAATTTACTTGGGGAGGGAACCAGAACCATGAAATGAAAACACCGAAAAATTCAACAACACAAAAATCATAACAGAAAAATTCAACACCCAAATCAATACCTCAATGGTTCGGATGAAGAATTGAGAGGCTCGAGAGGACGTTGGAGGGCTTTGAGAGCGATAACGATGAACTAGCTTGAAACAAGAACTTGAGTGAGCGACAACGATGGATCGAGGGCTTTGAGAATGACAATTTGGTGTTCTAGGGTTTTGACGCCATTGTTGTTGTGCGCGAGCAAGCCAAATGAGAGATTGATAACTTGGAGGAGAGAGAGAGAGACGGGGGTTTTGCCATTGTTGGTACAGTCTTGAGATAGAGGAGGATGAGAGCAACACGAGTGTGTGATAACGTGGAGGAGAGAGAGAGAGGTTAGGGTTTCACCATTGTTGGTACAATTTTGAGAGAAAGGAGTATGAGAGCAACGCGAGTGTGAAATCGAAAAAAGGATTGAGACATAAGAAAATTAACTTTCTTCCTCACATAAGGAAATTTATTTTCTCTTAATTGAGGAAAATTATTTCACTTCAAAAATAATTATCCACCACTAATGTTACCCAACGTCGGATAATAAAATGATAACTTTTTGAAAAAATATTTTCTATTGAAACGCACCCATCTCATTTTCTTCTGTCAACTACTAGTTGTACAAAATTGGAGAAAATGAAAATGCAAGCCCCTACCACCCCCTCCCCAAATGGCGGGCACTATGCGCACCGCACCAAAAAAATGTAGGGTTTAAGACCTCTCTTTCCTAGGGTTTATGTCGGTATTGCTCATGGTCCGACGGAGTGAGCCGGAAGGTAGGCAGGGCTGGGGACTTGGGAGAGAGAGGGAAAAGCAGCGAAGCATCTTCAACCTCAGGTGAAACCCCCTCCTCTCTCTCTCTCGTCTCCATCATAGGCACGAATTCTTCCTTCTGCGTTCAATATGTCGGCCAAATGGCGGGCTTTGCAACATCGCCATCGTTATACATACAGTGCTCTCATCTTTCCACAGCCTTACTTGGATTCATTAAGCCAACTACCTCCCCATGAATTGGCCCAAAAGTTCTGCTCCGAGTTGAAAGAACTTGCTTCTTTGAATTCCATTTACTCCCAAGTTAATTATGTAAAGAATGTGGCTTCCTCGTTCACTAGTTTGTTAGCATCTGCTGATCAGGGTCTAGTTTACTCGGCGTCGAGGTTGTACTTGGAGCTTCTATTTCTTGAGAATTCGCTCCCTTTGCACCGGACTTTGCTTTCGGCTCTTTCGAAGAATCGGAAGTTTTGGGATTTGATTGGCGGGTGTTTTCGATCGCTTTGTGACGAGTATGGCGCCTTGTGTGGAAAAGGGAGGCGGTTTTGTGTATCGAGAGTGGCGTTGTCGATGATGAGCACGCCCAAGTTGGGGTACTTGGTGGATGTTGTGGAGGAGTGTTGTGTTATGGTGGCATTGGATATAGTCACTGGGTTGAATTCTGTGGTTATGGAGACTAATGAGTCAGCTTGGCCTTCCCCGCTTGTTATGGAGCAATGCCAAGAGGCTTTATCTTGTTTGTATTATTTGCTTCAGCGTTTCCCCTTGAAGTTTACTGATGCAGGTATTCAGAATGAGTTGATCCCAACAGATTCTAACCTTTCGGAAATGGTTGTTACGGTCATCTTACGTGTGCTGAAGTCCTCAGCTTTTTCTAGGGATTGTTTTGTGGCAGCAGGTGTGAGTTTTTGTGCTGCCCTTCAGGTGTTGCTTAGTCCTGATGACCTCGGATTTCTTATTCTGGAAGCTGTTTTTGAACTGAAAGTACGTTGCCTTTTAGGCAGTTATGATAGTGAGTACAAGAATGCAGTAGCAAAGGTTCCATACAATGGGGATTTGGTCTTTGAACTTCGGAAGTTTTCTTCATTAAGTAGACTTTGTTTGATAAGAGGGATTTTAACAGCAGTTTCAAGAACAGTGCTCAATTTCCAATTTGATGTGGATAAAGATGGACTGCATGATAACGGCATTGGTGGAAGCAGTGTGCAGAGCATATTGTATGATGCTATATTGCCGGAGCTTTGTAAGTATTGTGAGAATCCAACTGATAGCCATTTTAATTTTCATGCTCTTACTGTGATGCAGATATGTTTGCAACAGATTAAAACATCTATATTAGGCGACGTGTTTGATCTGACCACCAATGCTAATCCCATTCCGGAGGAATTAGGAGCTCGTATTATAAGAATTGTATGGAATAACTTGGAAGACCCATTGACCCAAACAGTGAAACAAGTTCATCTTATTTTTGACCTCTTCTTGGATGTCAAATCTGCTCTTCCTGGGGCCAATGGTAATGTAGTAAAAAGTTCATTTTTACAGAAGCTTGCAGCTGATCTTCTTTGTCTTGGTCCACGATGTAAAGGTAGATATATTCCCTTAGCTTCTCTCACTAAGAGGCTGGGAGCAAAAACTGTCCTTGATATGAGTCCCAATCTGCTATATGAAACAGCACAGGCATACATCGATGATGATGTTTGCTGTGCAGCAACATCATTTTTGAAATGTTTCCTTGAGCGCTTGCGTGATGAGTGTTGGAATGACAATGGTGTTGAAAAAGGGTATGAAATATACCGAAGTCATTGTTTGCCTGCATTTCTGAATGGACTTGCGTCTGGAATCTCAAAGCTGCGCTCAAATTTGAATACGTATGCTTTGCCTAGTTTGCTTGAAGTGGATGTGGATAGTATATTTCCTATGTTTTCCTTTATCTCAATTGGTATCGGAGCTGAGAATGGCTTGCTCTATCCTGAAATCCGTTGTTTGGACATGGCTTTTGGTGTGGACCAAAAGGTGGCTGTTTTAGTCTCACTGCTTAAGGTTTCTCGTTCTCTTGCTCTATTCGAAGGGGATATTGACTCTAGTCATAGTCCTGGGGCTCCATCAGAAAAGTGTGCAGAGCATGCTTTTATCCATATCAAAGGCGTTCGGGTTGAAATTCCAGTTGATTGGCTTGCAATGGCACTGACCCACGTGGACCAATCACTTCGAGTAGATGCAGCTGAATCACTTTTCCTGAACCCCAAAACAGCTAGTCTTCCTTCCCGTTAGAGCTGAATTTAATGAGAATGTCAGTGCCTCTGAACATGAGGTGCTGCTCAACAGCTTTTCAGATGAAGTGGGCCAGCCTGTTTAAGAAGTTCTTTGCCCGAGTTCGTACAGCTCTGGAGAGGCAATTCAAGCAGGGAGTTTGGAAACCACATGATTACAGGAATAATGATAAGGTGCTCATAAATAATAGCGGCGACGAGACTACTGCTAAGCGAGCAGAAGATCTCTACCAGTTTATGAAATGGTTGAGTTGCTTTTTATTCTTTTCATGCTACCCTTCTGCTCCTTATGAGAGGAAAATAATGGCGATGGAGCTTATTGCGATAATGATAAACGTTTGGTCCATAACTCCTCCATCACTAGGAAAATGTGGATATTTGTCTTCCGAGGATTTGTATCCTTATAATGAAGGAATTACTAAACCTGATTCTACCATGTTATTAGTTGGTTCAATAATTGATAGTTGGGACAGGCTGAGAGAGGGTTCTTTCCGTATATTACTAGATTTTCCCACACCTCTACCTGGAATTTCAAGTGAAGACATGGTTCATGAAGTAATACTATGGGCAAAAAGTTAGTTTGCAGTCCACGTGTTAGAGAAAGTGATGCTGGGGCCCTGACATTACGGCTGATATTCCGCAAGTATGTTGTGGAGCTTGGTTGGATGGTGAGGGCCTCTGTTGGAGCTATTTTCGACAAGACAACATCTGATTTTCAAAGTGGAGAATGCGAAATTTCCAAGTCCAGATTTCCCATTATCGAGTATATAAACTCGCTCACAGATTGGTTACAAGCTGTTGTGGAGGAAGGAGAGAAGGATCTCTTGGAAGCCTGCAAGAGCAGCTTTGTTCATGGTGTCTTGCTTGCTATGAGGTATACTTTTGAGGAATTAGAGTGGAATTCAGATGTGGTCATGTCCGGCATTTCTGAGATAAGATATGCATTAGGAAAGCTCTTGGATCTGGTGACGCGAATAACCTCACTGGCTCTTTGGGTGGTTTCTGCTGATGCTTGGTATTTGCCTCAAGATATGGACGATGTTGATGAAGATAGCTTTTTACTGGAAATTCCAAATGAGGTAGAGATGCCAGAAAAAGATTCAAAAGTTGGGCAAGATTTAAAGATTGTTCAAGATGCAAGACCAACTGAGCAGATTGTTATGGTTGGGTGCTGGCTTGCCATGAAAGAGGTATTTCTTCAATCCTTCTCTAGGTTTACATGTTAGCTGAGTGCAACAGTTGTGCTACTAGTGCACCTCTTATGAAGTATATGAATAAACGTTCTATCAAATAACTGCTGTGTGAGTACTAGCGATTATGATTGGCCTTTTCCCATTCATCTGTTTTAATCAAATAACAGTTTGTTTCCGGCTAAATATTTCTCAAGACATATTCAGAAATTACCTGATTAAAAATGAGAATTTGTTTAACATTTGATGGTAGGATGAAATCTGATTAACTTCCCTTCTTTCTCTCGTAACACCACCCCCAACCACTTGGAAGTCTAAGCCTTTATGAACACCAGGAGAGAGTGAAGGCCAGGAGGGAGACTCTTTCATTTAATTAATTTTTAGGAACAAACCCAAATGAAGGTTAATTGTCCTGATAAACCCTTGGAGAACAGCTTGGAAAAGGAAAAGGAGGAGATTTATGACCAGATGAACAAGAGAAACCGACACACGAATCCCAGTTATAAGGAGAATCTAATCCATTTTGAATTTCCTTTTACAGGTTAGTCTTCTTCTTGGAACCATTATAAGAAAAATTCCACTACCAACTGCTGCATCCTCTGTTAGCGAAGGGGCTGTTGATGATGGAATGGAGCATTCGACTCCCATTTCTGATTCGGTACTAAATGTCACTCAACTGGAGGCTATTGGAAACCACTTTTTGGAAGTCCTCCTGAAAATGAAACATAATGGTGCTATTGATAAGACCAGAGCAGGATTTACGGCTCTTTGCAATCGTTTGCTATGTTCTGATGATCCAAGGTAAGTTGTTTTTGCCAACTTCTGTCATTAAATTTATGCTGACAAATTGCTGCCTGAACTTCAAGAAGCATTGACGTCTACAAGACATGAAGTGATATGTTGATATGTCCTTTTTTAGAATTTTTGAAATGATGTGACTTATTTGCTAGTGGTATCTACAACATCAGCATTCAGTACTTGCAGTAACAAACTAACATGGATTGTGTTGAATTGGGGTTGGGGACTTCATACACAATGTTACTGCTCGAGAGGGTGCGTTGTGAGAGACCCACGAAAACAGGGCTATATAAAACAAGTCTTTTTAGATATAATAACAAATGATTGATGTAAGTAATTAATAGAGGCCACTACTTCTAGAATTAATATTCATGAAAATGTTAGTGGCAGACACCTATCAAGATTGCATAAGAGGACATACAAGGAGAGGTGGATGGACCAATTAAGGCCACATTTTAGCAACTTAGAGATGGATGAGAAAAATACTCTTACTTGCAACAAATCCTACTCAGGTTGACTAAAGAAAACCCATAACTACCAAGGAGGGAAAGAAGGGTACTAGGTAGCACAAGATGGAAATCACCAAAAAGATTGAATAGAGGCCACTATTGGTTACATTCATGAAAATGTAAGTGCTGGACACCTCAAGATTGCATAAGAGGAAGACATACAAGGAGAGGTTGATGGACCAATTAAGGTGACAATTTAGTTGAAGCAACTCAGAGTTGGATGGAAAAAATATTCTTACTTGCAACAAATTCTATAGAGGATAAGATGAGAAAGTCTAGACTTAGATAGTTTGGCATGTTAAGGGGAGCATTGATGCTCCAGTGAGGAGTTGTGAAAGGATTGACATTCCAAAGTGTAGAAGTAGTGGGAGACTAAAAAAGTAGGGAGGAAGTCATTAGAAACGATATGTACTATTTAGGATGAATGGAGCACATGGCTCAGGATAGGAGTATGTGGCAGCCTAGGACAGGGGGTATAAACCTTAAATAGCTTGCTTGTTGCACTTCTTTTCGCCCATGCATAGTGATAGTTGATGTATTATTTATCTTCTTGTCTCCTGTACTTTCATATGGCAATGTTAAGAGAACCCACCCAGCGATAATCCCGGTTAGTGGAGTGCATCGCGTCAACTAGTCGATTTGGTTGGACTAGTTGACCAGGTTTATTGTCGAACCAGATTGACCCGGCATGGGCCGGTGGATCAGTTGCAGTAACCTCTACTTTTTATCTTTTAGGATAATAACTTAAACAAAGAGGAGATTTAAAACTTTTAGAATAATATTTTTGTTCTTGTAAATCCTTACACATATTTTGGGTTATAGTATTTTATGGCCCAAGCCGGAGGAGTTATGATAATTTTCCTATGAGTTAACGTGACATATGTTAAGTGTCCAACACGGGTACTTGAGACAAAATGAAGAGTTAACGTGACATATGTCGTGTTATTAGTGGAAATGAGTCGGATTATGTGTTACATCCTTCTTGACAAACTTCAATAGTCTCTTCTTAGTCCTTGTTTTTTTTTTTCCAAAGAAAACCTGAAGTGTAAATCCAGAAAGATACCTGACTTGGAATAATTCTAGATTTTTGAGTTGGGTGTGAGCAATCAGTTCCAGTTCCTAATTTTTGGGAACTGAACAGGTGTAACCCATTCTCAAAAGTTGGGAACAGGAACCAAACTTGCGATTCTATGGTTCCTATTTTCGGGAACTTGTGGTTCCTAATTTTGGAGATTGATTTTCAAACTAATCTCAAGTTTGAGCTACACAAAATTTTTTTTTGCCCCTTTGAATTATTGAAAATAAAGGCATGTCAAAAGATT
Organism: Talinum fruticosum; assembly: GCA_021018815.1. NCBI lineage: Eukaryota > Viridiplantae > Streptophyta > Magnoliopsida > Caryophyllales > Talinaceae > Talinum > Talinum fruticosum. Next base: position 8,368,257 of record JAITYX010000004.1, on the reverse strand, counting down.
AAGCAACTTACAAATTATGAAAAAGAAAACAATGATTCTTAGTTCTTAATTATTACAAAGTCCATGCAACGTCTTAAAAGAAAAAAAAAAGATTGTGGTTCTTACCCAAAAAAACCCTTAGTGTTATATGGTTGTGGGTATTTTTTTGGAACTGGAACAGCAAACATATGGATTGACCGGTTTTTATGGTACTCTGGCACTGTTCTCACTCCTAGTTCGAGCTTGAGTTTTTAATGATTTGGGTATCTGATTACCTGACGATAGATGAAGCCAAACCTGCAGTTTTATGTGCTGCCTGTTTCCGCCTTATGTTCCATCATTCTCATACGTTACATACAGTTGATTCTCTTTTTGATAGTTTTCCTGTTCAGTTGCTCTCTCTCTCTCTCTCTCTCTCTCTCATTATCTTGATGTGATGCCAACACCAATTGAAGTCCTATCAGTAGTGGTGTCAGTGCCAGCAATTATACTGCTGGATAGAGTTTGAGCATCAGTTGATGGTGGTAGCTTCCAGAACAATTCAGTTATCCTAGGTGAAAAAGAGCCATAATTCTCGCTAGCGTCTATCTTGGTTTGTCAATTTCTCATACTGGCCGAACTTGCTTTTGTTTTTTTTAATAATGTTTTTCCTCAAATAGTTCTTTTTTTTCCATGGTTTCCTTTTCCTTTAAAAGTTTATAAGGCTTGGATGTTGACATTGACTAGTAATATCTAATTGCTGATAAAGAAACTCTTGTCTTGTTTCTGATGTCTAATTTGAGTAATTTTAGCTTCTTTATGTAAGGATGTGGTCCTTTGTGTTCTTTTTAAATATTTTTAGGAACTCTTCACAGTGGATGATTGTCTTAATGTGGCTTTTGGTTTTTAATTAGCTTCATATTCATTAACCCCTTTGTTTTTAAAAAAAAAAAAAACAGAAGCAAAATGCCTCTGGGAATTGGCCCTTGGTTCCTTTTTATGAAGCAAAATGCCTCTGTGAAACCGTAATGATTGGGAAGAGGAAAGTGTTTGCAATCTTTTTTTGGCTTCACTTGTTAATAGAAAGGTAGTGCCCCGAAACAATGATGATATTGTCTAGCATCACAACTGTAAAGGATCCTCTACCGTTTCTGTGATACACTTTAGGGAGGTTGCCCTGTTTTCCAACTGAGGCCATTTGGAAGTCTAAAGCTCCATCAAAGCGTGTTTTTTTTGCTTGGGAAACCTTTATAGATAAGATCCCTACAGAGAATATGCTTAAAAGAAGAACTTTGATGGGTCCAAGTAGATGTTCTATGTGTCTCATGGAGGAAGAATCAATCAACCATCTACTTGTTCATTGTCAATGGGTCTCTTTGCCCTGGCATTTGGCGTTCTCCTTGATGGGCGCTAGTTGGGTTCAACCATCAAATGTTAAAGATGTTTTGTGGCATGGAGAACAAGGTTGAAGAAGAGTTGGGTTTTAGGAAGTTGGAAGATGGTTTTGTTGGCTCTTTGGTGGACTACTTGGAAGGAAAGGAATTGTTGGATTTTTGAGGGCAAAGAAATATTCGTTCAAGATTTCAAGCTCTAGTTTTTGAGAATTCTGTATACTTGGAGTATAGTTCTCAAAAGGAGAAAAATATGACCTTTTTGGATTGGATTATTGGATTGAAATAAAGTATACTTTAAGGGGTTTGGATGATTATATACCATGTTATAAACCAGGATGTTCGTGCACAATACTTTGGATTTATTTATAGTTTCTAAACCCTGCCACTTATTTTTGGACAACTTTAAATTAAAACATGGTACATAATCGTCCAAAAATAAGTGGTATGGTTTAGAAGCAATAAATAATTCCAAAATATAGTGCACGGACGTCCAAGTTTACAATATGGTATATAATCGTCCAAGCCCCCAAAGTATTATTTACTTTATTCCAATAACCCTTTTGGATTTTGTAGATAGAATTATGCACGAGGGCTTGATGACATGATTTTTGTTATTTGCCCCTTTTGTGTATGGTTGACATCCCTTTGGCGTCTTTCATTACATATTTTTTGGTTACTCATAAAAAAGGGTCTTTGTGTCTTATAGAACTAGCGCCCTTCAATAGTGGGTAACACCTAAGAAGCACCCACATGTCATTTTAGGCAAGGTAACTTTGTATGACACGAAATTAATGGACATGTAGTAGACATGTCAGATAAGGAAAAATCCTAGTCAAACAAAAGAGTTCAAGAAAAATATGTTTGGACACACAGGAATATGGTGGAGACATGCGAATCATGAGTATTTGACACGTTCCAGCTGCTGATGCTTCTTATCTGTTTGATAATTTGCTTTGTATAAGGCAGATCTATCTCCGTTGTTTCCAACTTTCGGGTTACCTCTGTTGGTGTTTCTTGGTGGGTGGGTATGAGAGAGAGAGAGAGAGAGAGTGCTTAAATTGGTTAGCAGTAAACAGGGTCTTGCCTTGTAGCACTGTACCTGTTTTATCATAAAAGCAGAATGTGGAAGATATATGGCATCAAGAGGAAAACTAAAGAGACAGTGCTCACTGAGCTGTCTGACTCTAGAGAGAGAATTCTGAGTTTCTCCTTTTTATGCTTTTTATTTTTGAATTCCAATTTTTGAATTTTATTCTAATGTATGCGTAATTATAACCAAAACAAGGAAATAGAAGTGCTACGGTACTAGTCACACCATGTATTTGAAATGACCATTCTGCCACAAAATGACCACATAATGAGGTTTTCAAGTTGAATGAATCATTTATTTTTTACTGTGTGACAACTAGGGGTACGCAAAACCGGTTAACTGATTTTTCGGTTTAAGAATATTTCAAACAAAAATTCAGGTTAACCGATTTCTGGTTTACCAAAAATTTTAGTTCGGCCTAAACCTGTACGGTAACCAGACTGAGAAAATCGGTTAACCGGTTTTTGAGTCAGTTAACCAGATTCTCAGTTCTATTTATGGTTAACCTTTCACAAATAATATAAAATTTACAATTTATACCTATAATTTTTTTTCTAAATTAAAAAAATTTAGAAATTTTTTTGGTTTCAGTTAACTGACTGATTAATCAAAATTATGAACTGCCGTACTGAACCTGCAGCTTTTTTCGGTTTGGTTTAACTGACCGATTATTTTAAAAAATTTCTTGGGTTAATTAAATTTTTCGGTTTCAGTTTTTTTTTTTGCCCATCCCTAGCCACAACTGAAATACGCAATGCAACCACGACCGAAACCACATTTTGGATCTTTGAATCACATGCCCATCTCAGGGACATTCAGTTCACCAACCTCTAATTAGTATTTAGTGGAGGTATAAAATGTGTAATTAATAATTGTGTTGGCTTGCTTGTGGCATCCTTATAATTTTTGAAGTTGTGTCGCCGTGTTAGTGTGTTATCGCGTCCATGTCACATATCTGGGTCCATGTTTCTCAGGGTAAGACTGTGAAATCAGAGTACATATTGTATTTTGTTTTAGTCTAATTTTTGGTTTTAACTATTCAAACAATAAATTGCTCGAAGGCGACCTATATTATGTGAAAACATTTTAAAGGAGGCATCATTTTGACAATGTATTTAAAAGTTGTGTACATTTTGTGGAAACTATTTACAAGGTCTTTTCCGCTTATTTTTTTTAAATTTCCGATGAATAATATAGAAAAGATGAAAATACCCTCATCTTCTTCGTTTTCTCTCTCGTCCATTTCTGATTTTTTATCATCTTCTTCTTCTTTAAGCATTTTGGAGATTTACGAGCGCCAGTTTCATTACAAGGGAAACAGGGTTGGGTGTTCACCCTCTTTGCCTTTTCTCTCTTTGCCTACAGCACCCCAATTTAACTTTCATTCACTTGACTAAAGAACACCAATTCTTAACTTTTTCTGAATCAAAAGAAGAGGGAAAATGAGCCAAAGAACTCACCGCTTTATCAATTTGGATTTCGTCGAAGATGGGGATGCCAATTCCAACACCAATTCCCACTTATATTGCCACTATCTGTCAAAAAAATCCCGTTAATCTTGAGGCAACAATATTGATAAATTTTAGGATTTTGGAAGAATAGAGGAAGTGGGTACCTTGTTTTGATCAAGTTCTGCTGGAACACATGGATAAGATGGTGGCGAGTGTTGATTTCTAGGTAATTTCGCAGACATTGATGAAGATGAGGAGGAAGAAGAAGTGAAGCAAGAGAGCTTTCGAGGGGAGCAAACAAAGGGAGATTGGAGCCCAAGAATTGATGGGGCCGCTGTCACCATTTCTTCTCTCTAAAAATTTCCAATTTTGCCTACCCAACGGAGGAGAGAGAGATTGAATTCGTGAAATTTTGATTTTTTTATTTTTATTTTTATGATTGTGAGAAGGTGGTTTTTTGAGGAGAGAATCAATTTAAGCATTTGGAAAACTAGCAAGTAAGGAGGAGGAATAAGGAGAAAGAGGAAGAAGAAGTTGAGGAAGAATAAAAACTGGTGGAGAGAGAAAACGAAGAAGATGAGGGTATTTTTGTTTTTTCCTTATAACTCATCAGAAATTTTAAAAAATAACCGGAAAAGACCCTCTAAATAGTTTCCACAAAATGTACTCAACTTTTAAATACATTTTCAAAATGATGTCTCCTTTAAATAGTCTCTACATAATATAGGTCACTTCCGAGCAATTTTTGTATTCATTCCTATGTTTTTTTTTGGTACAGCTACTTCCTTTCCACTAAGGTTTTTCTTCGTTCTCTTAGCATGCTCTTGTTACTTTCCCTGCTACTATTCCGTTGCTATAATTTGCGTCAGAACCTCTTTTCTGTTGGCCCTCTTGCAATTGCCTTGCTGAGTAGTGGCAACATTATATATGTTTTGACTTCCTTAAAGATTTCCAAGGGTAGGACTTACTGAATGCTGCTTGTGCCAATGTGTCATGCAATGCATAGGAAAATGTAGAGGCTTAGCTTATATTATTTCCCTTGATGTATGCTAAATGGCTGTTTGCATGCTGAACTTACTTTGGAGGTGTCTCCTGCAGGCTTTGTCAGCTGGTAGAATCTTGGATGGAGCAGCTTATGGAAAGAACTGTGGCCAAGGGACAGACTGTGGATGACTTGCTAAGAAGGAGCGCAGGCATACCTGCAGCTTTCAGTGCCTTCTTCCTTTCAGAGCCACAAGGTGCACCAAAAAGCTGCTTCCACAGGCTTTACGCTGGCTGATAGATGTGGTTGGTGGGTCATTGCTGGATCAAAGTGAACCAAATAACTTGGTTGGCAAGTTGAATAATAGTTTAGATGCTATGCCAAATACTTCAGGCGCATGTATGCAGATAAGTGAAGCAGATATGAATTCAAGATCCTCAAAAGTTCGTGTTGAAGGCGTTATTCCAACTGTGCATGCTTTCAATGTTCTTAGAGCTGCTTTTAATGACACCAATTTAGCAACTGATACATCTGGGTTTGCTGCTGAAGCCATGATAATCTCCATACGTTGTTTTTCTTCTCCACATTGGGAGATCCGTAATAGTGCATGTCTTGCATACACAGCCTTGGTTCGACGGATGGTTGGATTTCTTAATGTTCATAAACGAGAATCTGCCAGGCGTGCAGTCACCAGTCTTGAGTTTTTTCACAGGTATCTGCATTTGTCCTGTACATGCTCAAATATAGATCTTTCCAATGGTCTGGCCTTTTCATTTCTTACGTCTCTCCTTGTGTCCCTTCCAGATGCTCTTGCCAGACTGTCTTCCTTTCCCTACTTCCCGTTCAGCAATTGTTTATCTGCATTGTCCTAGTACTGCTGATTCTACTTACTTTGACATCATGTGCAATCCCTTTGTGCTTTCACTTGTGGTCATATAGTTGATAGAATCATTGCCTTGACAGAGCTAACGCGATTTGTGTGATTGCATTTATCTTTGTTTATTGTTGGCATTCTAGAAGGCGTAAAAGCCAACTGTCTGCTTTTTAGGTGAAAAATTGTTTATGTGTTGCTATCCACATACATTTGGTGGGGATTTGATCAATGGTTGGTCGGAGAATAACATTAGAGATTTGGGAGCTCGAAAGGGTACCTTCTCCAAGCAATTGGATATTTCTGGGGAATGCAGTGTGCAGCGGTTGAGTAGTGATCATATTTATGTAAATAACGATCCTAATTACAATAACAGTTCACTACTATGAAATGAAAGTTACATTTGACTTGCTCCCACACTCCCCTCCCCAGCCCAAAAAAGGGCAAACAAGCTCAATTCAGTAGTATTTGTGACTAGTGTTCGTATAACTAGAATAGTAACAAGAAAAGTTCAAATGGGAACATCTTATGGTTGTAGAATGATACTCGACTCCCAAAATAGACATGATTCATTTGTTTTGAGTTGCCAAAATTATGGGTTATATAGGGTAATTACCTATAATTTCTGGACTACTTGGAAATGAAGAAAAGAATATGAGATAAAAATTATATTCTAGCATCCTAACCGGGTGAAATATTCTGCGAGGACTTCTATGGGATGTGCTTTTGTTAATATTCCAAGGACAATGAAATTAGCATGATTAAATTATGCTTGCGCTTTACTTTCTACAGCTGGGGATCCATAGGTTTGGTAGGTGATTGCTAAATCTTCACTAAATCTGGATTGTCATGAATGAGGTCCGCTTTTGGTACTTTTACGGGCATCATTCTGCTAGTCTTCACTGTATACGACAGCGGCTAGACTCCAGAGAACAGCTTTTGTTCCGAATGATCTTCAAGATTTCAAGCTTTATTTTTTGAGGGCAAGGCTATCAAGATATCCAACATTATTTTTTATAACTTTGTAGAGTTGGAGTCAAGTTCTAGATCATGTTATAAAGTTGACCTTTTTTCAGTTTTAACTTTTTGGATTTTGTAGATAACATTATGCAGGTGTGCTTGATGGCATGATGTTTTTTATTTTTTACCCTTTTGTACATGGGTGACATTCCCCTGGTGTCCTATTTATACGAGTTTTGATTACTCATTGAAAAAAAAAGTTTACCTTATTTAGATAATTCTGCTGTTTCTGGTCCGTTGCTCTCTGTGGAGGATTAACAATTGGATCTTTTCTTTTTCCCAGGTATCCATCTTTGCATTCATTTGTATTTGGTGAGTTGAAAGTTGCCACAGAATTGTTAGACGGAAAGTCAAAATCTACATTGGCAAGTGTTGTGCATCCAAGTCTGTGTCCTGTATTGATCCTGTTATCGAGGCTTAAGCCTTCACCAATTGCAAGCGAAACGGGAAACCATTTAGATCCTTTTCTGTTCATGCCATTTATACAAAGGTGCTCGACCCAAAGCAACATGCGCATTCGCATACTTGCATCAAGAGCTCTAACTAGTCTGGTTTCCAATGAGAAATTGCAATCCGTCCTGCTTGATATTGTCTCAGCACTGCCAGATTCTGGTGCATGCTGCCATACCTCTTTCAATTCCATTCACGGAGTCCTCTTGCAGTTGAGTGCCCTCTTGGATGCTAATTGTAGAAACCTATCCGAGTTCTCATCAACGGATTTGATTCTTGGTGACTTAATCAAGATCCTCACAAAGTGTTCATGGATTGGGAGTCCCATACATTGTTCTTGTCCCACTCTTAACTCTTCTTTCCTGAGGGTACTTGATCACATGCTCAGTATTGCAGGATTGCAAGTAGAAAGCGAAAATTGTGATTTGATTAGCAACCTACTATCGAAGTTATCTTCAGAGTGCTTGGCTATAGAATCTCAGAATGAGTCTTCTTTTCATGATCCAAATATCGCAGAACTTCGCAAACAAGCTGCTGTATCGTATTTTCACTGTGTATGTCTCTTTGAAGAACATGCTGATGAAGTACATATGACGCCTTGGCTGTCTTCACCAGCAAATTTGCTGGTAGCAAAACCCTTGGGGGATAATGGTTGTAATGATGTCAAGGAAAGACTTATCTCTCACATGTCTGATGCATCATATGAAGTGCGCCTGGCCACATTCAAGTGGCTTCTGCGATTTGTAAAGGGGCTGCAACCAATGTGGGTGATGAGCAGAGTGTGAGAGATGTTTCAGTTGTTGCTCACTGGGCAAAGGCTAATCTACAACCAACCTTGATTAGACTCTTGTCCCGGGAAACTCACCATAAATGTGTATATTATATGCTTAGAATTTTGTTTGTATGGAACAGATTGGAGTTTCAGAAGGGAAGCGATAAAATTTCTAGGGACACAATGTATATAGGATCAATAGATTTCAAATCTGTTTTGGAGTTCTGGAATATCTTGGTTTCTATACAAGCAACTGCCCGGCATACAAAAACTTTGGAAGCACTGATATGCTGCTTTGGTTTGTGCATAAGGCGCTTTGGAGATTTACTGAGGACCCTTTTGGTCCTAAATTCAAGTGAATTGGAAATCCCCAAATTTAGCAAATCAGATGATTTCACTAGATGCACCCTCTTATATGAAAGGATCAAGTATTTTGTTTGCCTAGTGAAGGAGTATAGTGATCCATCTCAACAAGTGCACTTGCGCAAAGCTGCTGCGGAATCGCTGGTGGTTTCTGCGCTGTTGGAACAAGCTGAATTTATCAGCTCTTCTCTGACCAACAATGGCATTTCTACAGAAAACTGTGAATCACATTTTGAACCAGAGAAGTCAGTTAACATGTATGCTTATCTGATACTGGATATATGGTTCACATGCATCAAGTTGCTAGAAGATGAAGATGTAGGCATCAGAAAGGAGCTTTCCCTGGATATACAGAAATGCTTTCCTGATAAGTTTAGAAGCCGCTCTTATGCAGGCTTAGTCCCGTCCCAGGTGGAGAAAGTGATTGAATTAAGCTTTGAGTTCCTCACATCAGTCTTTGGCCACTGGGACCAGTATTTTGACTATCTTTTGAGGTGGGTTCTAGATGCTACAAGCTATGCTGTACCCAAGGGCGATCTTGTCAGACGGGTTTTTGACAAGGAGATCGACAACTATCATGAAGAGAAGCTGCTCATTTGTCAGATTTGCTGTTCCCATCTGGAGAAACTCCAGGTTTCAAACACTCAACAACCTGAATTTCTCGATTTTTTGAGAACGTGGAGAGCTAAGTTCTTCCATCAATTGACATTTTCTGCAAAAGACCACATAGAGAAGCTGGAAGGGTTTGATTGGATTGGTGGCGCTGGGAACCACAAGGACGCCTTCCTGCCTTTATACGGAAACCTTCTCAGCTTGTATGCCCTTTCGAAATGCATTTTACGGGAGGGGATTGAAGATGGCAGGTGTCTTCTGTCAGAGGTCGTTGAACTGGAAAAGTCCTTAAGACCATTCCTTCGGAACCCTTTGGTTTGTAACCTGTACTTGTTGCTAGTTAGATTACATGAGGAAAGTGTTGGTAGTGTAGCTGACTATTTGAACCTTGATATGGGGAGTGTTGGTCAGATGTGGGATGGGTTCAATCCCTATTTCTTACTCAGATGACAGCTATTTTTGTTGTATTATACTGTATTCATTGGCGAAAATTCAATTTTGATAGAACAATGTTTTTGTTTCTGACTATGCTATTGCTGGTTTTTTTTTTTGGTTTATTTGGGGTCAGACAGTAAAGCAAACATGATACTAACCTCCCCGTTTGACAAATTCCAATAACTTCTGCTTCCAATAGCCTCCGCAAAAATTACTCTGACTAAATTATCTGAATTTATACATCATGTAAAAATCTGTCCCTAAATCTTTTTCTGAATATAAAATTTGGGCAATCTTTTAATCCTATATTATGATTCCCAATTATCCTTGAATCTTTTGAAGTTGTATTGATGTTTAAAATATTAGACCATTCTCACGACCTTATAAAGAGCACCTTAAGTGAGCTGCTCAAAATGTTACATAGGTATAAAATATGTTTCAATTTCTTTGTCGTTGTTAATAGGGGGACCCCTACTTACAATTTTGGGAAGATTTATGATAATTTTCCTATGAGTTGAATGAAACTGTTGATAGAGTTTTGAAGGATTATGAGGAGATTCTCCAATATGGCTATGTTGAGATAACCGATCCGATGATCGATCCGGTCGAGGAAATGGGTCGATGGGTCAATTGGTCGCACCGTTTAACTCGGATTGTTGAAGCGGGTTAGACCATTATGACCCATTATGCATCCAAAAAATTATGTATATATTTTTATTGTATTTTATTATTTTACAATATCTAATTGCTAAATAATATAATTTAAGCAAAAATTATACAAAACTTTAATCAAATAGAGACATAGATTATTTATCTGAAAAATTAAAAGAGAAAAAAAGTACAATTTTATATAAAATTACTAAAAAAGATAAAAATCCATTTAATTTTTTCTACCTAAAATATAAGCCTACACTTCTACCCAAAATTTAATTCCATATATATATTTCAATTTCTTAAGGCTTTAAATAGTTAATCAAACCTTAAACAAATCAAAACCTCTTCCTCCTTCTCTCAGCCGCTTCCCCACTCTCCCCCTTTCTCTCTCCTGCTCACCTTATGCTATTTCCTCTCTATTCTTGCTGGGTCTCGGTCGTTACCCCCTCCTCCTCACTTCTGCTCCATTTCTCCACACTGCCTCCTTCATTTCCAAGCTCTTTCCTTTCTCGGCTTGGTTCCCCCTCCTCCTACTTCTGCTCCTTTTCTCCACCCTGCCCACTTCTTGTTGGGTCTTTCTCCTCTGCTCTTTCCTCTCTTCTCTCTCTCTCTCTCTCTCTCTCTCTCTCTCTCTCTCTCTCTCTCTCTCTCTCTCTCTCTCTCTCTCTCTCTCTCCGTTTCACTTCTACCCCGACTGACTTCATCAAGATCGTTTTCAACAATTAAACTGAAAAATCACGGTCGAACCGCAGGCAAGCTGGTTCATCCGATTTTGACCGATTTTCGGTTTGTTTATTTGAACGAGTCTTGATATTAAACCGACCGTTGAAGAGACCGGTTCCCGGTCTGATCGGTGGAATCGGCTCCGATTCTCTTAATATAGCAATGTGGAAGAATTAACGTTCACAATTTCTTTTGAGTCAAAAGAAATTGAACTATAAGGAATCTCTTCGGTTGGTTCATTAGGGAGGAAAACGGAGCAATTTTAATGTATACTCGAACCACACCGCACCTAAGAGCACTCCCAACAGGGGATCTCAGCTCCAAAAATGGGGCCTGCATTCCCCTCAATTCTGAGCATTGTTAGAATTGATTTTAGGAATCAAAAATTGGATCCCAAATGGGATCCAATTTTTTGGGAAAAGTTGCACAAAACGACATTGTTTTGTGCAACTTCACCCACTTTTTGGGAAATGTGTGTAACTTTGAAAAGTGTGTCCTTGTGATATTGTTTTCCTGTTCAGCCATTAAAATTGTTTCCTTGTTCAACATTTTTATTTTTGTTTAAAAAATTATTTTTTCCCTATATATATACGCCCATATTTTGCACTTGCTCCTCACAATTCTTTCTCTTTCTCTCTCTCTCTTTTTATTTAGTAAGTATTACTTAAAACTTTACATTTATTTAACTACTTTTTTTATGATGCATGAAAATAATATATATATATATATATATATATATATATATATAGAGGTCTATCAAAGAAAAGGCATGCATAATGGTTTTCATCTATTTTATTTTATTTAGATATGCTTGTTTATTTTTAAGTTTTATGAACATAAAGGTACGCATAAACATAATATATTATATTAAAATTTAGTTAATTTTAAAAATTAAATTACGTTATGTTAAAATGTAGCTAATTGCATTAGATTGATTACTGCGCCCTCTAACCATACCATCAATACCAGTAGAATAAGATCCTCGTAAATCTCCAACCCTTCCATCCACGTTACGTACCACCAACCTAACACATTGAATTTTTCCCCAAACAACATACAAATATGCATGATTATCGTTTCCCTTCATTATGTTCACACCATAATAATCTCTAACAAAAGATAGTAATATCCCAAAAGTAGATAGACGAACAAGCCTTACCGATTTGGAAATGTAAGTCGTATTGTCTTATGCATGTTTCACTTTTAGTATCCGGACTACATATTAAATTATTGAATCATTTTTTTTTTTATGAATTGGTTAGGGTCAAGAATGGAGTTGGGCAACGAGCGGGGTTGGAGAAACTACGCTCAATAGGGGACATGAGAAAAAGTCTACTCACTTATGTGAGCACGTCACAAATGAGTCATTATCAAAATATAGTTCACAATTAGATCATCAACAAGTGGCGTAGCCCCGATTCGGATTAGATTCGAGTGTTATCGTCGAAAGATGATTATATGGAATAATTTAATTGAAGGAAAAGGCCAGGTATTTGCCTCAGCTGATAGCTTTAGATGTAACATATGGAAGTATGGGATTGAAAATAATTTTGAGTACTATTTCAAGAGAAATTGCAAACAACGCATATCTAAAGATTGTGAGTTTTACATTTGTGTTCGGGGTGTTAAAGGAAGGGACGGGGTGATAGTAAAGGACTTCAAAGGTGAACACGATCACGAGTGTTGGTGAGCAATGTCGAGATGGGGCAATGGGGAAACGAAGAATGATAGTGAAGATGTTGTCGCGGTTGATTGACTCGAAGGTTCGATTGTCGGCCGATTATGCACTAGTGGAGATCATGAAAGACTTGGCACTTGAGATGGGGATGCAATTGACATACAAGCAAGCGTGGCGGGCTCGCGAGTATATGCGTATGTTAGTGTTGGGACGGCCGGAGGATCGGTACAAGCTTTTGCCTTGGATGTGTGCGGCTATAGTCAGGGAAAAACTTGATTCGAGGGCATTTTGTGAGTTGGAATGGGTAATGTTTAAGCGTATGTTTTTGGGTATGGCGCATCGTTGAATGGATTCATTATGGGATGTAGGAAAGTGTTGTTTGTTGATGCAACACATTTGAGTGGTCCATATAATGGAACATTGATAGTTGCAATAGCCCTAGATGTGGACAACAACCTCTTTGATGTTTGTATACACTATTGTATCTGCGAGAACAATGAGGAATGGTTGTGATTCTTGAGTGTCTTATCAAAGTATTTGGGGGCTTGAAGCCGGTGATTATGACGAGATAGGCATACGAGACTAAGCTGTTGTATGCTTTGTCCCAAGGGTATTTGGGGTCCGAGAACCATAGTTATTGTGTTAGGCATCCGAGGGAGAACTTTGTTGGTGCTTCGCTGCGAAGTTAAACATTCGTAAAGACGCATCGAATGAGCTAATCAAGGAAATGTTCAACAGGGTAGCATACACACCCACGCCTTTGGAGTACGATGTGGCATTGAATGAGTTAAGATCATATAAATCGAAATTCGCTGCATGGATAGAACGTAATGACCTTGAGCATTGGGTTGCCTCAAAGTTCTCCGAAGAACGGTGGGGTAGGATGAACACTAACATAGTGGAGAGTTGGAACAACTCCATGCGTCATTTGAGAGCATTGTATATCCCGTGGCTTGTGTCTAGTCATCTTTAGAAGTTGGGAAGAAGACGTTGGAGTAGTCCGGTTGTGTTATTGATATGCAAATGTACAATCACACCACCGAGAGAATTTGGTGTATAGTTAATCAATTTTAAGTGCTTGAAGGTCATTCGACAAATAAGATGTGCACCTATAGGCGGTGGCAAATATGCGGGTTGCCGTGCGGCCATGCGATGACCGTGATTGAGAAGCAGAAATTGTGGGTTTATGATTACGTGAACCTTTACTATAAGGCCCAAGCACGGAAAATAATTTACATGAACGTTGTGCACCCCATGGAGATGCACGACATAGGAACCATTGATAACGAGCACAGGTGAAGTTATGGGAGGGAAGACTTGGATGAGGACTTCAACTAACGCATACTTCCTTTAATAAATGCATGATCTATAGGATGACCAAGGGTGAAAAGGTACGACTCTAAAACTCAAGGGGTAAAAGTTAAGAGGTGCTCCAAATGTGGCTAAGGTGGAACACTTGCATGAATGCACGAGCGGACTTTGATTCGGATTACCTAGGTGGCTTTTTCTCTTTTGAAGATTTCTTTTCGGGTGAACATAGAACCTGATTTTGGAATGAATGTTTGTGTGAGTGTTGGAAAAGGCGTTGGATATTGTGTACGGATGTATGAATGCGTTGTCCCATTATTTATTATTTGGTAATGTAACCTTTGTATGCAAACATTAGGTTTTGTATGTCTTCATGTATGGATGTATGATGTTGGTTAGTACTTGCGAGTCTTGGTAATTACTTTGATTGTTGTCATTGTGAAACACATAACATAGAGGTATTCTAGGTTCGGATGTCATTCGATTAAATTGCTTAATGAGGCTCGAGATGACACTTGAAAGTTTTAAAGTCACTTATCGACACAAAATACAAGGTTTAGAAGCCATCACTTAACGGAATAAGGTGTCCGGGTTATAGGGCTTGTAATTTCTTTAAAGGCCATCAAGGACCTCCCCACGGCTAGTGGGGGTCAATGGTTGACTTGTAGAGATAATCACGGGCTCTCCACGGCTAGTGGGGTCAATGGTTGATCTGTACAGGTCATCACGGGGTTCCCACAGCCGATGAAAACTTATGGTGGCCAGCACAGGCTATCCCACGACCGATGGGAGTGGTTGTGGTGAGTGTTTGTGGCCACTACGGTTGTTGTTGACCACTACGGTTGTTGTTGACCACCATGGCATGCCCCACAAGCTTTGGGGGCACCCGTGGTGGGTGGAAATGGTTTCATTTTTGTTATTTTTTTATTTCTTCTGCGGTTTTTTCTTCGCGGGATAAGGTTTGTTTTATAAATATTTTCTAAATTTACTCCCAATATTATTTCCAACTAAATTGACTATCGGCTAAGAAAGTTGTAAATAAATACATATATGTAAGCTAAGTAGCACAATACGTAATTTATGACAAATTTTCAAATTAATTTTCTTATTGAATAAATCGGATATATTAGTTAAATAGTAAGCTTATCGGATAACATAGTCATTTTATGAAGACAAACCATACAATCACAACATACGAAGACAACGCTACAAATCTAACCGATAGAAAGTACTCTCGAATAACGGAAAGATAAAATTCTTGAGCATATACGTCCAAGTGTTCCTTATATTTCTCCTTCTTTAACTTCTTCTCTGCCCACACTCATTCAATCCCCTAACAAGTAATGCACGAGATGTGTATTGGGTGTTACAATGAAATGTTTTATACAATGTATATGTGCAATAAATAATGGGTAAGATAGTAATGCTTACATTGATAATGAAGGAGATATGGTTCTCGTCGGTGGTGATGTAATTGACATCGACTTCGAAAGGGTCCCATAACACAACCACTCCTCCAATGAAACCCATTGTTTCACTATAAAAGGACTCCATATTATGTGTTCCGCCTAGTAGCATCCTCGCGTTCCTCCCAACACAATTTGTCTCTCTCAATACAATTACGAGGAAATCGGTCATGGATCCGATAGTGTACAAGTTGAGCCCGAATGAAGCTCTCGGTATTCCTCTACAATTCTATACATAGATAAGAATGTCGTCGTGTGGTGGAGCTGGTGGTACCACTGGACCAAGCCCACCAGCGGAGGTTGTTGTTCTAGCTCGACATCATACGGGATGCCATTACCTAACTTAACCGAGTTCTTTCTCTTCTTCGGATGCCTCGATGAATTGCTTTCCTTTTTACACCGTCCGATTAACACCATGGTGGTCATGCCTCAAATGTTGTTTGTTGTTATGCTTCTTCTTTGTCGTCCTTGTTTCCGGCGACTCTAGTAGCCGTCGGTTATATTATTCCAGGTAATACTTGGTAGATTTGGATTTCGAGTACTGACTGACTGGTGTGTTCGTAACTCGAGATTTTGTTAGTGGGATACCGATCAGCATGGGAATTCGCTTGTGGGCTATCGAACGACAAACGATCTAATTGCTTTCGCATTACTAAGGTCGAGTCCTTATTTTTTTCCCAATAGTGGTATCGGAGCATAGGATTGCTTGTTCCTAGCCCGAATTAGTTTTACCACTGATTAGTTTAGGCAAACCTTAATCCCGCATGATTTGTTCAGTACTAATCTAAATTTATTCTCCGATTAGTTCGGATTATGTGTCTACGTTAACCTCCCTAACTTGACCCTCTGTATTAACAAACTTCTTTTGTGGCAAACTTCCCCTATTGTGGCGTGGCCTAAGTGGCCCAACACCTCGTCGGATCGCCTCTACGGCGGATCACCTCCCTCCATCAAATAAAAAGAAAATGGCTAGAAGAAAAGCGGTTAAGTTATCGAACTAACCCATCGGACCGCATGGGAGGGGTGGCGCGTGCCTATACACGCCGCCGTCGAAGATCGGTTCTTCCTTTCATTTTGCTTCTCCAACGCCAATATATGACCACCCGAGTCATTTTTCGCGAACAGGCCCAACGGTGGCCCGTGTAGGTCATATGCCACCACGCCATCACTACTGCCGATTGAGACCGGTGTTAATCGGTTGTTTGGCGGCCGATCTACACCATGATGGTGGTATTTTCGTCAAAAAAGGAGGAACGAGGCTTGTGGGTCTCGGTTTTGCTCGAAGGAGAGGGGTGGCGCGTGCCTACACGCACCGCCGTCGAAGATCGGTTCTTCCTCTCATTTTGCTTCTTCAACGCCGATATACAACCACCGAGTCAATTTTTCGCGAAAACAGGCCCGGTGGTGGCCCGTGTGGTCACGCGTCACCACGCCATCACTTTCGCCGATTGAGACCGGTGTTAATCGGTTGCTTGGCGGCCGATCTACATCGTGATGGTGGTATTTTCGTCGAAAAAGAGGAACAAGGCTTGTGGATCTCGGTTTTGCTTGGCGGAAAAGGGGCGAGGTTTAGCATCATTTGGGTTTTTTTTTTGGTCGCCGGAAAAGGAAAAGTCAGGTTGTGGCTTTGCTTGGTGTCGCTGGAGATCAAAGAGTCGGGCCGTGGCCCTCCTCTCAATAGCCATGGCTACTCACGAGAGGAGAGGGAGAGTGGACGAGAGAGGAAAAGAAACTCTCCGAAAAAGGAAAGCTGTATGTGAATAATTGAAAGGGGAGGGAGGGGAGGAATAGGTCGGCGTGGGGAATAAGGCAAGCGTGCATTTTATTTTACCAAGCCCCACTCGGTTCTTGTTTTTCGTTCCCGAGGCGCGCTTCTTCGGTTTTTTAATATTCTCGAGATTGGGATGTTTCGGTCCATTTTGATTTATTCAATGAGCATGCTGATCATATTTAAATACGTTTAGTGTGTAATTTAATTTTTATTTTGTGTAAATTTAAATTAATATTAATCTGATTTTATGATTTTGTGTAAGTTATTTTAATCGGTTAATATGAATTTGTTTCATATTATATATGTAAATTAGATAATTGTGTTTTATGTAAACATTTTTGTTTGGCATGTTATTTTTTTAATATATGTAATTTCGTATTACATACTTTAAAATGGACAATTAGCATGAACATTATATAAATATGTTTAATATAGTGTTGTGTAAATTAGTTTTACATAAAGCGATATCTTTCCTTTACATGCTATATATATATATATATATATATATATATATATATATATATATATATATATATATATATATATATATATATATATATATATATATATGAATTTGTTTCATTAAGTCATATTAATTATAAAATTAGTTTTTATATAATATGAGTTAAGTGACATTATCTACAAATTAGTTTTTAGAATTAATGTGAATATGTTTCATATGAATTAATAATATCACGTACAAAATTCTCTTTATGTAAATTAGTTTTACATCTTAACCACCTTTATGGTGCGTAAAGTTAATTTGTTTAATGTTAAAATTCATATGAATACGTTTTACGTGGAATTAAAGTGTCAATTATTTTTCTAAAATTTCTAGTTCATTCCATACGTGATGATTATGAGCTTAGTAAAATTTTCGATCATATGACTTTAATGATGAAGTTTGTGAAAATTTGATTGTTTTAAGATGTGCCTAAATGTCCAATTTTACTGTAGATATGACAGTGAAACCTATGACTAATATGACCTCTACTAAAAAGTTGGTGGGGTCCAACTATGACATTTGACATCGGAGGGTTAAGTTCCTTCCGAATGAACGCGAAATGCTTGGTGTATCCCCTACTATTAAGGATAAAGATGATAAGGATGTTGATACTAGTACTTGCATAGTATCAAAAGAATTTGAAAGCATATAAGGAGTGGTTCAAAAAGGATCGCTCGACGCGGTATGCCCTATTGAACCTTATGCATGATGACTTAATCGGTGAATTCGAGAACTGTCCCACAGCTAAAGACGTGGGATCAACTTAAGATCAAGTTCGGGCAAACTTACGCTACTAAGCTCCGTCAATTGCATCTTACGTGGATGCAATACACTTTTGACCGGAGCATAGTATAATCGAACACATGCGAACATTGAGTGCAATGGTTCGCGATCAAGTCACGAATGTGATTCGTGCTATTCCATCTAAGGGTCCTTGGGAAACCTTTAAGACCCTGATGGTGCATAGTGATCATCTCCAGATCGTGCACGATATTATGCGTCATCTCGAACTTGAAGAAGATCGCATGAAGTCATATGCTCCTACTCCCGTTACGACTGCATTAGTTGCTAAAGGAAACAAGCCTAAGGGTAACAAGTTTAAACGAGGGAAGAAGAAAAGTCCCCATCCCTTTAAGAAACTTGGACCTACAGGTGGAATTGCCAAGAAACGACATAAGGCTAAGGGCAACAAAGAGAAAGTTATGGCACGTGTGAAGTCTTTCAATTATTTGTTTATTCCCATGCATTAGTTGCTAACTCTCTTCCTAATTGGATTGTAGACTTGGGAACAAGCAAACACATAGTTCAAGACCGAATTGGGTTTGTAGAGTTTCACACTTATCCGGTGGGCATACAAACCATGACATTAGAGAATGGCACAATTGAAGAGGTTCTCGGTGTGGGAATGTATCAGCTCAAGCTACGTGGAGGAAATAACTTACTTTTACTAGATGCTCTCTACGCGCCCGGGGTGCAATGTTCCCTTGTTTCCTTTGTCTCCTTAGTTAAAGTAGATTTTCAGTTTGTTTCAAAAAAGATGATTTAGGGATTTATTATGGTGGCAATTTGTTTGGCCATGCATATTTTCAAAACAATTTTCCTACTTTGGATCTAAACGTTTGCTATGATAATTTTGCATTAATTTCATTTGTTGATTCCAATTCGAATCTGTTAAATGACATGCTAGACTTGGTCATATTGGCCAAGATAGAATGACTAGACTGGCAAAAGAAGGTCTTCTAGACCGACTCACTAAGGTTAGGTTGCCTAGATGTGAGCCATGCTTAGCTCGTAAGGCGTAAGGCTTCTAGGGTGTCACATCCCATAGAACTTATTCACTCCGACATATGTTGACCTATGAATGTCAAAACACGTCATAGTGCTAGTTATTTTCTTACTTTGATAGACGACTATTCACGATATGGGTATGTGTACCTTTTATCACACCATTATGAAGCTTTAGATGTGTTCAAACGCTTCTTAGCGAAGTAGAAAATGGATTGGAGCATAGAGTGACGTCTCTTCGCACCGATCGTGGTCGTGAATACCTTTCGATATGTTCAAAGAGTTTTGTGAGGAAAAGGGCATACGCATGAAACTTACGATTCTAGAAACTCCTCAACAAAATGGTGTTGCCGAGCGCCGGAATTGAACATTACTTGACATGGTCGAGGTTGATGATGGCCTAAGATAATTTACCAATTAGTTTTTAGGGGATGCGTTGCTTACGGAAACTTGCATCTTGAACCAGAGTGCCTAGTAAGAGTGTTTCAATCACTCCATATGAGTTATGGAATGGTAGAAACCCCATCTTGGACCGTTTACGCCCGTGGGGTTCGGCTGGCTATGTGCAACCCCCAACTCATCAACATGGGAAAATTGGTCCTAGAGCTACCAAAATGGTGTTCATCAGGTATCCATAAAATTCAAAAGGATATGTCATGTACGGAGAACATCCAACTGGCGGCATGAAGGAAATAGAATCCCAAAATGTCGATTTTCTTGAGGATGAGTTCCCAAGTATTGGCGAAATTAAGAAGGACTTAAAGTTGTATGAGTTACAACAACTATCTCTCGATGAGGGGGAGGATTTTTACACTCATCATGTCACTGAGGATAATAGTTTTCCACCAGGCAACAAAGATAGTGAGAAGAGGTCCTACCATCTCTAGTGATGGAAATGTGTCTACACGGGAGATCCAACAAGAGAATGAGGAACGTCCTCAATCTCCAGTTCCTAATCACGAGGTCGGTCCTCCTTCTCGGGAACCCTCATCCACATCCCTAGAGATTATTGGGAGAGATTCTCCTATTACTCGAGTCTCACACATCAAAGGAAAAGGGTGAGGGATCCTAAGCCTAGTTAGACAAGAGTGCCAAGTCCTAAAATTGTTCGAAGGAGCGAGCGAGGAAAAGTTCCCCGACGATTTTTCAAATCGAAGAGGATATATTCTTTTGCATACCTTTAGAAATAGAAGAGCCAACCTCTTATGTAGAGGTTATAAACTCAACAAATCATATAGAATGGATGGAAGCCATGAGGGATGAGTTGGACTCAATGGCAAGGAATAAAGTTTGGGAAGCTGGTTGATCTTCTTCTCAAACGTAAGGCCATTGGAAACAAGTGGGTTTTCAAGGTTAAACGTTGAGCGAGATGGATCAATTGATAAGTTCAAGGCCCGATTAGTGGCGAAAGGTTTTACACAAGTTGAAGGTGTAGATTATGAAGAGACTTTTTCTCCTGTGGTGAGAATGACCTCTATTCGCCTACTTCTATCCCTGGTTGCTCATTTGGACTTGGAGTTAGTCCGGATGGACGTAAAGATTGCTTTCCTCAATGGTAATCTAGAGGAGGAGATTTATATGGATCAACCTATTAGTTTCGTATCAAAAGGAAAGAGGACAAAGTTTGTCGTTTTAAAAGATTTATATACGGTCTTAAACAGTCTTCCGGATCATGGTACTTTAGATTCCATGAAGCTATTACTTCGTATGGCTTAACCATGGTTTCAGAAGACCATTGTGTATATGTTAAGAGGACGACAACAGGGATTATGTTCCTTACATTGTACGTTGATGACATACTACTAGTTGGAAACAACTAGAAATGATCAACGCTACTAAGCAGTGGTTGTCTTCTGTCTTTGAGATGAAATACATGGGTGAAGCCAAGTATGTCCTTAGTGTGGAAATAATCGGGAATCGTTCTAAAAACTTCTTGGTTTATGTCGGAAGGCATATAAAGTCCTGGAACGTTTTCGGATGCAAAGTTCGAAACCCGTTGACACTCTAGTCGATAAGGGTCTTACTTTGAGTCATGAGCAATGTCCTAAAACAGATAAAGAAAAGCAGAAAATGAGTAGTGTTCCTACGCTAGTGCGATAGGAAGCTTAATGTATGCCATGTTATGTACACGACCTAACATTTGCTTCGTGGTTGGATTGGTTAGTCGTTACCAAAACAACCCGGGACTTGTTCACCTGGTAGGTCTGTAAAAAGAATAATGCACTATCTTCGTGGAACTATTGACTTAGTACTTTGTTATCAAGGAGGGGACCTCAAACTAAGGGGGTACTCATATGTAGATTGGAGTGGTGACACGGAAGAGTCCAAGTCAACCTCGGGATACGGTTTTACCCTTGGTAGGGGAGCCATATCTTGGTGTAGTAAGAAGCAAGACTGCATAGCTCATCAACTATGAAAGCGGAATATGTCGCTAGTGGCCTTGCCGCCGAGGAGGCGATTTGGCTAAGGAGCTTTCTCTAGAATGTCGAGCTTTCTCCGGGATGTCAACCTTTCTCCAAGAGTTGACGATCCTATCGAGATGTGGTGCGATAACACTGCTTGCCATTCAATATGCTAAGGATCCTAAGTTCCACAGGAAGGCTAAGCATATTAAAAGGTGTTATCACTTTGTGAGGGACGCTATAAAGTTGAAAGAGATTGTTGTCAAATATTTGTCTACTAACAAGATGATCGATGATCCTTTGACTAAACCGACTCCTAGAGATGTGTTCAACACTCAAATGATGAGTTTAGGTCTTTGTAAAGTTTAGTCATTTGAAATATTTTGTATTTTTTTTGTTTTTGGACATACATTCAGATGAACTTTTTCATTAAAATAAAGATTGATGTTTCTTTTTTTCCTTGAATGTTCATAACTTTTTTGGTTGCTTGATTTGGCACATCCGAATGTCACTAGGCTTATGATGATCTTATCATACAAATAATCAGCAATAATGCTTAAGTAGTGGTTAGGATGAGACTAAAATCATATTGGCACTCGGTGTGCAATATTGATTAATTTTTCGTACTCAAATAGTATGAAAAATATACATTAATAATCGCCTTAGTAAGTCTAAGATAAGATTTAAGAAAAATCGAATATAACACAACCTTATATTGAAGCCTTTAGCCGAATTTAAGTGTCGGGATTACGTTGAACGTGCTAATCTAGTGACTCAAGTCGGTTTTTGAGAAAAATTTAAACTTGTAATTCGTATGATATAAAAGTGACAATCTCACTTTAGTGGGAGTTATATCATAACACACATTTCATACTTGTGTGTGCTAAAAAGTCGGCCTTGTGGAGTGACAATAGTTTCCCTTCTTTGTCACTGTGTGATCCCAAAATATTATTGTTTCAAAACACAATTCCCTTTGATTTAGGACTATGATGTGAAATTGATATTGCTACTTTAATGTACACTCCAAGAGTTATAGAAATATACGACTCAATGGAATATATTAGGAAAGCAATCTTATCGAGATGTAATATCTTAAGTGGCTAAGGAAAATCATTTTATATTCACCATATCAACCTGGATGATTATATTCGTAATATAATCCTATGATATATCAGTAAGCATAAAGGGATTATATATGCCACAGGTGATGTTTTTGAGTGGTTTGGGGCGCTTGTCCTTATGAAAGTGTCATGTTAGTTAGATGGTGACTTAATATGACACTACCGATTACTTTTGATTGCACACTTCATTCCCGGTATGAAACATGAGGAGATTTGAAGGATTAAAGATTTTTTAAGGCCTACGTGGCCGAGTGGGAGCTGTTGACCAAGGTCGATAAACAACCACTTAGGCCCATTAGTTTCCACTAAACCGAGTCTCCCATTTCTCCAGGAAAAGTTCCTGGACAAGTGGGATGGTTAAGGAAGTTAAGGAAGTTGAGATAGACTCAACTTCCCAATTCAGTAAAATAGGAGTGGATAAATCCTATTTAATCTGTAATTGGAATATACGAGAAAATACACGGGAGATTAAATGCATATAGCATATGTTGCTTCTCTAAGACTTTCTCTAGAAATCCTCAATTCTCTCTCACAATTACACCCACCATCCAGGGGTCTTCGACTTTGTGTTGTGGTCGTTTCCGGTTATATTATTCCGGGTGATAGTGGTAGATTTAGATTTCGGAGTACAACCAGACCGGTGTGTTCGTGACTCGGAATTTCATTCATGGGATACCGATCGAGCACGGGAATTCGCTTGTGGGCTATCGAACGACAATCGATCTAATTACTTTCGCATTACTAAGGTCGAGTCCTTATTTTTTCCCAACGAGTCCTTAACAAGCTTCCTCAACACTCTCTGCCCACTCTCTCGCTCCGCCTCTGTTTGCCCTTCTCTTTCTCTCTTTCTCTCCTCCTCTCTTGAATTACAAAACTTCATATCGGTAAGGGCGGAATTGTCATTCTTTCTTTCTAAGTGGATCACGTGTGTGACATGTGCAACAATCAAACTAACACTCAATTCTCTTTTAAATATTTTTGATTCTAAGGAAAATTGCCCCAATACGTGTTGATAATTTTCCTATTTTGGCTCTGTTCATTTCAAATTGTTAAAACTAGCAGTTATAGCGTTTATATCGTTTATGAGCGAGTTATGAGTCGTTATGAGCTACTATGAGCTCCTATGAGTCGCTATGAGTCATTACAAGTCGTTATGAGTTGTTATAATTGGCGATTATAGTCTGTTATGAGTTGTATAGCGGTTATAAGTCGTTATAGTGATTATGAGCGGTTATAAGCTATTATAGCGGTTATGAGCGGTTATAAGTCTGTTATAATGGTAATAATAGTATTAATAATTAACTTTTTAATAATAATAATAATAATAATAATAATAATAATGATTATCATTATCATTATCATTATCATCATAAATAATAATCATAATAATAATAATAATATGAGTTTATTAACTCGTTATAGTGGTTAGATGTTATAACGGTTATAATTAGTTGTTATGAGGTGTTATGAGATGTTATGAACTGTTATAACGTTTATGAGTCATTATTAGCGTTTATGAGCGGTTAACAATTATAAATACTTTTATAAACGCTAATTCGAACGGGCCTTCTATTTGCTAATGTTATTCGGATTGGGCTCTTTTGCCCGGTTAAACTGCCAACCAACGGTGTTGCTCTAGAACTTCTTGACTGCAACTGCTCTATCCAGCCAGAATCAGAACTCTGAACCAAGGCAACATTCATCACTTCAACATCTCTCTCTCTCTCCTACCCAGCTTCTTCCATTCCTCAAACTCCAAAGAGTGTGGGTTGCAAATGCAGGTACTAGTAATATCTGCTGCTTCGAGCAGTACCCCACTTCTCCATTACCCTGCTTCCTCAGTGACCCGCGTTAACCATGGGCGGAGCAGACCCCTAGGCCGCCGAGAGCTCTTCTTCGATGGCGTCTCTGCTGTTTATTCTCACTCCTCTCATTCTTCTCCTTCAGGGTCTTCCAGTTTCCATTCTCAAAGGTCCTCTCTCTCTCTCTCTCTCTTCTCTAATTCCTCTTGTTTTTCTGCTTCTGAGCTTTCGGACTCCGCAATGCGCGATGGGTTTTTGTTATCACCAGGGTTGATGATTGCGGTGGTACTGAAAATTGGGTTGCTATAGTTCAGAGGAATTTCCCTTTCACCACGAAGCGTGCTTTGCTTTCCAGTCTAGGGTTTCTTGCACTTTCTTCTCCTTTTAGGTGTTTTCCAGGTACTGTGCCTTTCTTTCTCTTATTTTGGGGTTTCGCATGTCAATAGAAATCAGTGATAATTAGACAGTGTTAAAGTTTTTAGCATTTGAGAAATTCATATCCCTTTAAAATTTAGCTGCATTTGAACTATGGATGGTGGGCACTTGAAGCAAGGTCTCAAGTTTGAGTCATGTGAATGAAGAAAATGTATGATGGTATCGTATGCATAATTTGTATTTTGGTTGTGTATAGTCTTTTGTAGATGCTAGTTTGCATCCATTTTTTTGTTCATTTTTTATCAATGCTACTTTTTCCTTATCAAAAAAATTAAAGTAGCTCGTACAGCAGAGGCCCAAAGACTCAAAAAATATATATGAATATAGCAGATGTTTCAAATAAAGCAATAGTGGTTGACAGAACTGATGGTGATATCCTAGTAACAGGGAAAAGTCACCATGGGCACTTACATTTGGTACTAGTACAGTAACATTTTTGTATATAATGATGTTACATGTGATTTTTTTTTTTGTTTTTGGAGTTGGGGGGGATGGTGACATGATTAACTGGATAGGTAATCATATAGCGCTACAGAGTGGGCTGATTCCCAGTGTGCAGTTTAGTATTGTGTGAGGTTTACCATGCACTAAATATCATATGGCTCGGCACTTGCCTTATTAATTATTTTGAGTGAATCCATTTTTTATGAGTATCTAGTTTCAGTTGTGCTGTGTACCACGTGGATCTGCCCCCTGAAGGCATAGTATAGTGATAAAAGTATAATTTCTGCCTTTTTGATGATGCTATTTGCATTTTTACCTTGGTGCTCATGACCGGATTCCGGCATTACAGCATATGCATTAGGAGATCCATCTGTGACGGTTGAACAAGTGACGCCTAAAGTCTTTCCTTCTGAGGCTCTCCTACCCTCTGAGGTTTGTTTTTCATGCTATCATTGAACTACTTTATCTAGTTTGATTGAGCTGTAAATAGTGAATTTTAAACTCCCTGCGGTGAATGTTCATGGCAGGTGATTTGATGTGTGTGTGCTTGACAGGAAAGAGTTGTGCAGTTATTTGAGAAGAATACTTACTCTGTTGTCAACATTTTTGACGTGACACTACGTCCCCAAATCAATGTTACAGGTGTTGTTGAGGTATTTTTTACTCCCTCCACCTCACAGTGACTGCTGTCCTTTCTATTTTTATTTGTCTCAATAGGGCTGTCAATCATTAAACTTTTATGTGTTTTTTCATGTTTGCCCTAATTAAATTAGATGTTTAATCTAAAATGAACTAAAGTCAAATTTCATACAAAACAATTAATGTACTATGGGTAATTCTGATAAAGCAATAAATAGTATCCTACCTCTTTTAGCTTTAATTTTGCCAAAAAGTCATAGAGGACAGTCATTTTGGGACCAAGGGAGTATGTTACAAAGGAGTATAGTTTTTGAAATTCTTCTTTGGATTTGGATAATATTGGCTTTTTGCTTGGCCTAGCTTGACATTCTTTAGTCCATGGTTCTGCTTGATCTGCTTGTAATGTGATTGTGAATGTGAACAGGTTCCTGAAGGAAATGGTTCAGGAGTAGTGTGGGATGGGCAAGGACACATTGTCACTAATTATCATGGTGAGGTTTGACGATTTTATTAGAATATCTAAGACGTGATATCTCCGATTCCCTCTCATAGTGATGTAAGAAAGTCAAATGTACACCTTTCATTCGTTGACATGAAGTGGGAGCAATCCAGTAAATGGTTCTATGCCCAAATCACATTCAAAGGGTTTGAGTCGTAGGCTGTGGCTGTCATTTGCTATGCTATTACCCTGGACACATTTGAAGTTAATATTGTGGATTTTGTGAACTATCTCTGGCCATCAGGAATTGCTAGCTGTGAAAGAAATACTTCAACCCTAATAATATAGATGTTAGATGGTGCCTAACTAATCTGACAAAGGAATGTAGTTGCGTCATTGTTCTTGCCTTGTTGACAATATAGCATTTCACTGTCATTCTTTATTTCATTTATTTGACAGTTGCAGTATGTTGTCATCCCTGGAAACAACTGATTGACTTCCAAGTTCGATAGTTGGCCTTTTCTTTTTGCAGGCTGCCTTCTCTCTTCTGTAGTTATGTATTTGCTTGCACAATTTAATGTAGGGTTTGCGTGCTAAGTTTCGGGGTTTTGCTGATTGTTTGGTTCTTGTTCTCCATGTGCTCTATTAAACTTATTTGGATAATCTGAATACCACCTCCCAATTCCCAAACAGAAAAGAAAAAGAAAAGCAGAGAGGGGAGGAGAAAATAGAACGGAAGAGAAAAGACTGAGTATAACAATCACTTCTTTGAATCTATTCAGTTATTGGCAATTCACTTTCGAAAAATCCTAGCCGTGGCCAAGTTGTTGCACGAGTAAATATCTTAGCTTCAGATGGGTAAGAATAATATACCTTGATGATGAAAATTTATTGTTAATCTTTAGCATCTTTTTGTGTCTAAAGTAGAACTAACATTTTGGACAATTTATTTTTTAAAAATTATGGGTGTCTTTCATTAGGGTGCAAAAGAGCTTTGAGGGCAGATTAATTGGAGCTGATCGTGCAAAGGATCTTGCTGTGCTGAAGGTTTGTAACGTATTGACATCAGTGTTTGATTTTTATCAAATTCTAATGGTTAAGGCATGTGGTTTTCCGTTTTAGTTATACGGTTTGTTATCAAACTAACTTTCTTATGAAAGTTGATTACTCTATTGTTTATTCTATACTTTAAATCTTTATGTAGTTAATATTTGCATTTTATGTAAAATACGTTGCTAGACATCCCTTTTGGATATAGATGTTAACTGGTTTTTAAGAGTCTTTTGCAATTGCCATTCTGTATTAGAAATGGCATACTTTTTGATGCAATCACTTCTATTGTTGATTTAACCCGAATATTCAACCCAAAGACGATTCGAAGGACAAAACTAAGGGCCAGTGCTGGTATGAGCAGTACTTTATGAGTATACAGCAAATATTAGGATTTCGCAAATTATAGTGCATTAGTAGTAGAATTGGATAACAGGTGGAGACAAAGCCACAAAGCATAAGCAATAATTAGTTATTGGGTTTTGTTTAGGAATTTTATTTCTCCAAATGTGACACTAGGACTTCAGAATCTGGGATTCATACAATGCCAATAATTTCCAAATACAGAAAGTTGCAAGGACATGGCTTGCACACTTGGCACAAAACTGATACTTGAATCCATTCCCCCGCGCGTGATTTCAAGGGGAAAAATGATCCAGTTAGGGGCCCCAATGATCCCAGTGGTGCAGGGATGGTGGAGAAGGGGTGGGAGGAGGGGGCAATGCCCTAGTTGTTTTCAAACCCACCTCCTTGCTGAGAAATGTTGGATGAATCACTCTGCCATTATGAAGCATATTTAATTACTATAATCAACCTTTACACATCCTCTTATTGCCGGTGCTTGATGACTATACCCAGACACCCTTAACCCTTCTGGAACTACTTGAGTTTCCAGCTCACCTGCTTTGCTGTGTAGGAATTGTCTGTGTCTTTCCTGAAAATGAAAAGCATTCTAGCCATGCCAACTGCTCCATAAAGCACACTGCATTTTGTCTTTGAAATACACAAAGCAAAGCAAATGCTTTTCGGTCATACTTTCTGGCCAATAATCAACTGTGATATAAAATCCAAGTCAGGTTTTGTAGTTTGTATAAATTTTTACTTCCTGGAAGAAGTCTATCTTCTCAATATTATGGTTCATGACATATTGACACACAACGATTCCATAAGGATGTAAGCATATTGTATACTTTCTAGGTGGAGGCTGCTGAAGAGCTATTGAAACCTATCAAGGTGGGAGCATCATCATCCCTTAAAGTCGGTCAGCAATGTTTGGCAATTGGAAATCCATTTGGTTTTGATCACACCCTCACCGTTGGTGTTATAAGTGGACTAAATCGTGATATATTTAGTCAAACTGGAGTTACAATTGGCGGTGGCATTCAAACAGATGCTGCAATTAACCCTGGGAACAGGTGTTCTTTACCGAACATTCTCTCGAGTCCACTTATTCATCTTCTCTAACAATAGGGCCTCATTATGTTCCTTTATCGCTAGTGCTTCTTATTCTATTCTTTTTCTTTTTTTTTGTGAAATTAATCTCTGTTTTTATGCTTTTGAGATCTGCAGGTTTATTTTATTTACTGATTGCCTAATCCTGTCTGTTATGATGACAGTGGAGGGCCTCTTTTGGATTCCAAGGGAAATTTGATTGGCATTAACACTGCAATATTTACCCAGACAGGCAAGTCTTTGCTTTCGATTCTTCTGTTATGTTCCTTTCTTGGCTCTTCTGCTTCATGCCTAAAGGTACTAATCTAGGCTGCATTTCACTTTAGTTGAGATGAATGGGGTATACTTACACTAGAGGAATAAATTTTCTGGTTTAAAATTGAAGGTAACCCCCAATATCCCTGTAATGATGTTCAGAGCAAAGTCATATCTTAGAAGACCTTCCATTTTTTCCTGCACGTGGGCATGTCATCAGTGTGGTAGTCCTTATTCTTGTAAAACAAATGGTATTGTTTTTTATGCTTTTGAGATCTGCAGACTGCGCGTACTTAATTAACAAGGCTCAAGCAATGTCTTGAGTATTATAAGGATTTCCTTATCAGAAAGTAAACTACCGAGCTAAATCATTTAGAAACAGTTTGGACTGCTGATACAAATAATATTTTAAACCTCTGCATGGATGATTGGATTGCGAATTGGGAAAAGGTTCCCAACCTGTTTTTTTCTTTCTTTCCCTTTTTTTTTGAAGGGGGAGGTGGTTGTCAATGTCAATCTATTATAACCAATAACCGTTATGAATACAGCATGCCAAGCTCTCTGCTCCTTGAGGGGTAGCCTGCATTTGTCCTGTTTATGCTCTTGTTTTGTAGATGGTGGCTCCCCTGTTTTCTTTATTCTTTGGTTGAAGAGGTGTTACGAAACAGGCAGTATCAGAAGTGGGGATGACTAAAGTGTAGTACATCTATGCATGTGCAATCCAATGTTATATAAAATCTCCCTATCATAGAAGTATAAGTAGCAGGAATGAATTCATATTCCTAAAATTAATCTCTTGATGCTGAACTTTAACTGAATTATGTTAATGAGGATAAATCTTGACATTTTAGCATCAGTTTGAAAATGAACTGTGAGAACAGAATTTGCAGCATGGCTTTTTTTTTTTTTGGGGGGGTTAGTCCCTTTTTTTATTTTTAAAGAATCGACCATCTTGCCGTCTGTTTATTATGTGGAATTAATCTTATCATATCAAATCTGGATGCACTGAGATCTTTTATGATCTGCCGATTGAATCACTGCATCCTTAAGTTTCATGTTATGCATTTTAAAATTGTAAACAACTTGATGATTGTGATTACAATGTTGAATTTTTTGATAATTGTCTTGGTAACTGTTACATGAGAAAGCTCTTCATTTTTGGTTGCACCCATGTTAAGAGTTATATTATGAAATTTCAGCAATTCAACTTTGCTGTTCATTATTGAATCGCACTGTATCATGTTTTCTCAATAGTATCCATGTGGCCATTCTGATAGTGATAGCAGGCTTTATGTTTTCCATTCCAACTCTTCCCTGAATGGCCAGGAGAGAAGTTCAGTTCTTCCCTACGGGAATGCTGTAAATGGATGAGCACACAATGCCGAAAAAGTGAAGCTAATATCTAAGAAGCATTATAAGGATGCATATGAAAAATATGGTATCAAACTATCTATAAATAATACCAAGAATCAGAGAACCAAAAGACATATATGTGAATTATAATATATAATCCTTCTATTAGGAAATTAGCCCCCTCTAAACCCCACTTTATTTATGAAATTTTAGAGTATCGATGTGGAAACGAATTTAGGATGACAAAACAATATCAAGAATGAAATGAAGGTCGATAAACAAAGATGAGACAAGTAATTTAACGTGGAAACCTAAACCGGGAAAAAACCACGATCGGCACAAACAAACCGATACCACTATTATAAGAGAGTACAAGAAACAATCTTGACCTTCCCTAAAACCCGAGATTACCCAATCTCACTAAACTCTCCTTACAATAGCTCACTCATCAACTCATCAATTGGACATCCCCCAATCGACTCCCTAATTAGAATCCCTCTAATTAGGACTCATGCATTTGATGAGATTTTACCATCTAGCTAGCTTTACAACGAGATTTCTTTATCTAACTAGACTTGATTAGAGACGCCCTTCAAGGGCTCTCACCCGGGTGATCCTCTCATCCCAACTTTTGTGTGCCCCTTACATTTTTTCCACACACTTCTTTCAAGGTGCACACAAACTCTCTAAATGGAGAAAGAAACAACCCCTAGATTTGCGCATCAATTACAAGCATTGATACCAAGCAATCAAAGCAGAAAACACCCGAAAACGCACAAAATGGGCAAAACCCGAAGAGTCTCGGCACCGGGCAGCCAACACGGGCTGTATCGGCCGACAAGGGCAGCCCGTGTTGGCTGCTGCGGGGCCACTTTTTGTTACTTCATCCGAAACGCCCCTTGTTGCCTCTCGCCCGTGTTTGCCGTTGCTCGACCCGGAACGCGATTTTCTTGAACTCTAAGCAAGATTTTGGGCCATCTCCTAGCACCTTCCTAAGCTTAATAAAGAATTCTTGTTTCTTCCATCGTATGCCTTGGACTGCGTTAATATGTTATCGCTATGTGGACCCACCTCAATATGGGCCATATATTATTCTCATTATATGAGAAATGTCTTCCTTCTTGATTAAACATGGATATGGTTGTGGTTATATTATTGAATTAGAAATGGTACTCGGTCATTTAAGTTGGAAGGCATGGATGGCGAATTAATGATTGGTTATTTATGTGTCATGAAGTTTGTCCTTATGAGAAAATATGTTTTAAAATTGGTCTTTGATGTAGAACGCTCTAAGAGCAATTTCTATAAAGGGATAAATATAGGACGCTTTGAGAGGAATTTCTACGGAGGGGTAAATGTAGGACGCTCTTAGAGCAATTTTTACGGAAAGGCGTAGCTCACACAAAACCAATCAATCTCACAAAGAGAAACTCAAAACTCAATATCAAATCTTATTCATAGTCTGAATTCTCCAATTACATAAAGAGGTTTATATAGTTAAGAGACTAGCTAATATTAGAAAACATAAACATAAGCTATAAATATAAAGGATAAAAATATATAACCTAATATTATCCTGATGGACTAGGAAACTAAATCTCAATAAAATACTACTAAATATCTTTATTTTACCTATCTTAAAATATGCCAATAATAAACCTACGAAAATAATAACAAATAACAAAATATATTTGACATCTACTAATATAGAGATATATCCATATCTTCTAATGTTTCCTTTATTCTTAGCTTGCATCAGTCTCTCTTTTGCTGTGCAAGACACCTACATCTGGATCTGCCTAGACCATGCTCAAGTGCAATATACACCTCCTTTTTTGTTTTTTTAGGGGGAGGTTGACGTAGTAGAATACATGTTTCAGTTTTCTTATGCTTTCTTGCAAGCATGCAGTTCAAATTTTTATTATTTTATTTGGCTAGGAGTTGAGTTTCTAGCAGCCTTTACAGTTCACTGTAAGGTTACCATCCATCAATATGAATGATTAAGTACCTGACAAAAAAAATACTTTATGAAATATGTTAGTTATTTCTCTCCTTTGCCATTTCGTTCCAGTTTCCCTTCCTGTGATTTCTATCTTGTTCTCTTAGAGGATCTAAAAAAGTGTAAATTAATCTGCTAGTGTTGAAAGGTTCATGGTGTATGTGTTAGTCTACTTGCTAAGTATTCTAATTTAATTTTTACTGTAACAGGCACATCTGCTGGAGTGGGGTTTGCTATTCCTTCCTCCACTGTACTTAGAATAATACCTCAGTTAATCCAGTTTGGAAAAGTAAGTCTCACCTGTATTTCACCTTGTTGAAGAGAGTGGAGGATTGAAAGAGGAAGAGCAAGGGTGGTTGTGTCAATATTGTTTGTGTTACTTTTTTAGTTTGGGGAAGGGGGAGGATAGGCGGATACGCTAGATGGGCATTAAATGTGGCATTTCCTTATGTTGAATTTTCTGAAACTGCTAAATTTCTACTAGGTTGTGCGAGCTGGCTTGAATATTGACATTGCTCCAGACTTGATAGCTAGTCAACTAAATGTTCGGAATGGAGCTCTTGTGTTGCAGGTATGGATTCACAAATTGTTTGTACTGTAATCCATGTTCTAGGTCAGCAACTGATAAAATATAATGATTCATTCCCTGTACCCCAAAATTTAAAAAATGGCTATCACGGTTTTCTTTGTAGGTTCCTGCAAACAGTTTTGCTGCGAAGGCAGGACTACGACCCACCACGAGAGGTTTTGCTGGGAATATTGTTCTAGGAGATATCATTTCTGCAGTGAACAATAGACCTGTAAGCTGTCTCTGAAACTTATTTTGTGTGCCACTTTCATGCTTGTGATAGAATGTTTGCTAGTTATTTGAATGGTGGTTCCTTGGCATTCTAGTTAGTGATCTTTTGAAGCTGCTGCCTGTATTTGCAGAACCATGGGATTGAATTGTTCTTCACAAATAGAATATTAAGTATTATGAGAGGTACACATTAAATAAATACAGTGACAGGCTAAGAGCTAAACAGCAGAGTTAAATCAGATTTGGCCAACCATAACTGATGTAGCATCTCCCCAAGTCTTGAGTCCATGCAGATGCTATGAGTCATCATCACAGCTAGTTGGGGACTAGTCTGTTAATGATTGTCAACTCTGTGAATTGAAGAGTTTAAATGACGAGGAGGAAAAGTTCCTGATGTACTGGTTCCTCCCCCGTTCATTTCTCTTCTGAATTATCATAATTTTCCTAGTTGATATAGTACTCCATCAACATTGACATATAATTTATGCTCTCCATTTATGTTTAACATAGTAATCCATCTTTTAGTGTTGATATAGTAATCCATCATTTAGCGTTGATGTAGTAATCCATCATTTAGCTTTGATCTTTTGAGGTTAGAGGAAAACACTGTAGTATCTGATACCAATTCCATGCATGCAGGTGAGAAACAAGGCCGAGTTACTGAAGGTGTTAGATGAGTACAATATTGGAGATGAGGTTATCCTGAAGATTCAGAGGGGTAATGAGACGTTAGAGGTGCCTATCAAACTAGAGGAAATGAGCTCCTGATTTTTGCCACCTGGAACTGCCGGATATTGTATGTTGTATTTGTTGATTGATTGCTGTTAGATGAGCTTGCTCCTCAGCAAATATGCTGTATTGAGATTTTGTATAGTCACCCGAATAGTTAAAAGGATGTAACAGTGAAGGAGTTTATACAAAGTATAATTCTTTCTGTAGTCGACTACATTGTACATTTCCCGTCATGTTGAAATATATTTCTCTGTATTTGGGTTTTGTTCGCTACTTTGTGGTTTGTCTATTCTGGATATTTACTATCAATTTCCTCCAACAAGATTTAGAATATATCAAAGACACTTTGGTCAAATATCAAATAAACCTAAAATAAAACTTGTTTTCGGTACTAATGTAAACAGGAGTTTGGACATGTAGAAGCTGGAGGGAGTATTCATAACTGAGACCCCAGGATTCTTTTGATCCACAACATAGAGTAGGGTACTCATAACGAACTAAATAGAAGTGGGAGTTCTTAAACCAACAAACCGTTCCAAGTTTTGATACTCCTTTTACTTCAAAATACTCTCGAATATTTTAAAATATTTAAAATTTGCTAATATTAAATTATATTATTAAATGACATATTTCAATTGTAGAGTGTCCTAAATCAAAATCATTTCACATAATTATTACTAAAGAAACATAAATATTGGCGTTATATCGTGCGTATGTAGTGCATATTGTTACAAAAACTGATTAGAAGGGTCAACTAACTTGTATGCCTAATACTGTAATTCTTATATGCCGAATTACATATGCTAATTCTTGGCATAGGAAGCTTCCTACTCCATCGTGTGCGTCCCAAAAAAAAAAAGAAAAAGAAAATTATATTAGCAGAAAATATGTTAGTGAACTAATAAAAATCCTAAAATGAAAAAAAATCAATTTAACTTATAAAAAAATAAAATCCGATCCTCTGCTTTTTCTCTCTAAATAGGATTTTCATCGCGCGCTGTCGACCTCTTTCGCTTCTTCATTCTCTTTCTAGATTCGGCCAAATCAATTCCAAGGTGGATCACCAAATGATAACAGATTAATTTTCGACCGTCGATATATGATCAATTGCAAAATATTCAGCATAGATATGAGATTTTGGATAAATTCAAGTTGAATTAGCAAAGATATAAGAAAATTTGAAGAATCAACAAATTATTCATCCGAAACAAAGTAAAAAACCAGATCTTTCATTTGTTTTTCTCCAGATTTATTGAATTCATAGGGTTTCAATTCATACCATTTCTAATATTTATTTTTTAATTTATTTTTCTCTATAGATAATTAAAGCCTCCGTTTTTATTTGTTAAATTAGTAATGAATATTTATATGTGTTTGATGAATTTTTCAATTTTAGTGATGCATGTGTTTTGTTTTTTCATGTATGAAGAAAGTTGTACAACTTATACTTGCTTTTATTATTAAATTCTTTTTCTTTAGATATAATTTATTCTCTCCATTTTTTGTTAAATTTTAGTGAGAAATATTCTTATTTTTGATGTATCAGGAGAGTTGGAGAAGTTTTGTTTCTTTGTATATATAATTTGGCCTCATTATTTTTTAAACCTTGAAATTTAATGTGAATATTTATTTATTTTGATGAATTTTTAAATCATAGTGAGATAATATTTTTTTGTTTTTTGATATATAAAGATAGTTAATGAAGTTCTCCTTTGTTTTTTTTATTAATTTAATTTTCTCCAGATGTAGTTTGTACTCTCCAGTTTTGATTGATTTTTTAAATTTATTTCTTTTAATGAATTGTTTGCTTAATTTTGATGTACTTTTTTTTTTGGGTTTTTATGTATTTAGATTATTTCATACTGAAGAAATATTTTTAAATGAATATATTAGCTTTATTGATGAATTTATGGATTAATTACCGTTGATGAATTAATGCAGAGAACAAAGCAACAAAGTGTGTTCAAGTTCTAGCACATTGACTAATGCATATGGAATGAAGAATGAAGAATGATGATTAATTCAATAAAGATGATGAATATTAACAAGCTTCAATATATTTTAAAAAAATTCATCAGTATTATTATAAAATTTATCAATATTATTGTATAATTCATCAAAGTTATTTTAAAATTCATCATATTATTACAAATTTCTTCTACAAAATATTTGATGTATTATATATATCTTTTTCTATTTTACATGAATAAACAAATAATAGTGCTCATTAAAAATTGGAAAGTATCTATCTAAATTGAAATATTCGTCACACTTATATTAAATTTATCACTATGCATTAATAACTTTAAGCAAAGTTCAAGTGAATTTAATAGGAAAGAAATATCACATAGATAATTAAATTTAATTGATTATGTTGGTTTCAAAGAAGTATATATATACAAATGAAATTCAACGATTTGTCCAAAAATTCATCAGTTTAAAAAAAATAGTTTGTCAAGTTATTTTGTCTAGTTTCTATTCCTCTAATTAGAGCGAAGAGAGTACGATAATATTCATAATTTATTTATTTATTTATTTATCTATTTATCAATTTTATTTTTTCATTGGAGGTGCATGGATAGGTTTGAAGTGCATGCACAAAATTTCATGTGCCAATAATCAACCACTTATGAAAATATAAGATTATAGAATCCCATACAAATTATACTTTAACTCTTTTTGGGTTTGTTAGTGTAACAATTAACATATATAGAATTTCAAAATTAAGAGTTGAAAGCACCTTAATTATTATTATTATTATTATTATTATTATTATTATTATTATAGTTTGGAACATGGGTATTAAATTAAAATATCATGATAATAATATTATTTAGTGTCTTAATTAATTAAATGTGGATTGTATTAGAGAGAAGTTGGTTAATGAGTTTAATGTGGGTTTGTTTGACATAGGGGTTTGCACTCCTCACACAAAAACACACATACATAGGGAGTTAACTTAGGTTTGAAGATATTGCCATTGACTCAATTTTTCTCTTCTCCAAATGGGATTTTGGTTCCACACAAATCCAAGATTAAAAAGGACAAAAAATGGGTCTTAAACGAGGGCTTCAATTTCTGCAAAATACCCTTGGACTTCACCACCCAACCATTCAAGTTAATCTCCTGCTTTTGAGTGTTTTCTCTAACTCTACTTAATTTTATCATTACTTTAATTTTGGGGGCCTCTGCTTTGTTAGACTCATGGCAGACATAATTTGCCAGCTTAAGCAATGTGATTTGTTTCGTATGGGAACATAAACGTTCAGGATATGTTTGTTTGGTTACTTACAAACTAATATGAGAAAATAATATGCGTATTCACGACATCAGAATTCGGATACTTAATCAATACGTGTGGATGATAAAGATGTCATGTAATTTTAATACATATGAAAAATGATATTATATTAATTCAATCGTAATACTATATTTTAATTCTCTTTCTAAATTTGAATAAATTAAGGCATGCACTACTAAGTACGGGTTGAATAGTCTTTTATCTAATTGGTTTTGCTGTGTATTTATTTATAATTTTGGATTTCAATTTTGGAAGATTGTGAAAGCTTATTCTATTTCTTTACATCTTTAAATATGAAGATATTAACTTTTATGAGTTAGCTAATTTTGAAAAAAATAATTTAAAAAATTTCTGGAAGCAAAAACCCTTCAACAAACTATTTTACAGTGAGGGTAAATAATATCTAAGGAAATTGTTATGCATATATAGTTCAAGGTTAAATCTTAAATGGGT
The DNA here is from genome assembly GCA_021018815.1 of Talinum fruticosum. Classification (NCBI taxonomy): domain Eukaryota; kingdom Viridiplantae; phylum Streptophyta; class Magnoliopsida; order Caryophyllales; family Talinaceae; genus Talinum; species Talinum fruticosum. The sequence goes on along the minus strand of JAITYX010000004.1, from coordinate 8,330,293 downwards.
AATTTGATCTACACGCCTACACCCCATAGGGTTGTAGAAGAATAGGTGGTGGTAACTTCTATAAGCTTATCCCTCTATAATAATCTAGAAGTTCCATTTAGCAAAGAAAAATATTTATCCTTCTAATAATTTCGAAATATGTACACCTTTTTATTTTTTGGACAAGAAAAGTACTGCAAATGATCTTATTAGTAGTTAAAATAACTAATCAAACATATAGAATAATGATTTTAAAATAAAAATGAATAATTTATTATTCAAATAATTAAGCTATCTCGCTTGGTGGGAGCGAACAATTTCACTTATGTATGAATAAGTTGTTAAGTTTGCAACAGTTTTCTCCTTATATTAGACACTTACTTACCAATTCTAGAATCAGCACGGAGCTGATCTGTGCCAAATAAAAACATTTTGATGGTTTGATTTCCACCTTTTGTGGCATTTATGATTTTAAAAATTAAAATTTTATTTTAAATTTTGAACGGACTAATCTTATAAACTCTGATAACAAATTAGAATACTATGCAGCATCTAAGGCAAGGCATGATTCACCAAATTTATTTGGATGGGATGAGATTGGTGTTTGGTGGTGAATCATGATTCTTGTCTTCCAAAGAGGCAAAGGTCCAAATACTTTGACATTTTTACACTTGATGTCATTGTGCATCACTAGTCAAACAGTCAACCAAGTTGTTCAACTGCTCTTCTTACTACTTCCTAGAAACATGAGTTCCCAAATTGCCCTTTCATTTCCTTTTGACCTTTTTTATATCCCATTTTTGCTTTCTGCCCATAGGATTTGGAACCAAGTAGTGCAAATATTGTGAGGGTAAAATAGTCTTTTACTATGAAAGCAGCCTTTGTGGTTGAAAACATTTCTCCAGAAGAAGGGCCATAAAAATGGGGAATGCCAATGAGGATTAGATAACAAGATTTAGTTGGTGAACCCTAATTTTCAATAGGTAGTACTCTAATTTATGCTATGCTCTAAAACTTAACACATCTCATCAAAAATAAAAAAAAAATCACTAAAGATGCTCTTTCTTGGCCCCTGAGAGCATATAAATTCAAGTTTTAAAAATATATGAATACTCAAAAATATTCCTTTGTACTTAAATTTATTTGATTATATTATATTGATTATCGAAATTAATTTTTAATAGATATAAACTTAATATGAAGTTAATTGAATAACGTTCTATAACTTAAACATGTATTAAAAATAATTTATTTAAAACTGAACATATAAAATATTTCCATCTCACAATGAGAGTTTTTGAAATGTATAACCTAAAACAAATCCACTAGATTTTACATTTTACAAGTTAAAAAAAGGGCTCAACCCAAAAAAAAAAAAAAAATACAAAGAGTGGAGATATGAAAAATTATTTTTTCCCCTCCAATTACACTGTTTTTTTTTTAAATTTGAAAAAGGGTGTAATCATTTCAATCTGTAAGTGTTTAAGGTAAAAATTATTCCAACAAGTGTACTTTCGAGAGTTAAACTTGTATTTTCCTTCTTATTGGATGAGACCTCTACCATTTTAACCAATACGTTGTTGGTAGTAGACTGTTTTATTACTTAAGCTATATTTTCTTGGATTTATTTTTTTAAACTCTTAACGTCTACATGCTTTTATATATTGTTAATTTGTTTTTTTTTTTCCAAACTTTACATATTTTTTTCATATTTTTCTACAGATTCTTAGTATTCTAGCTTAATCATATTTTTTATATAGATTTTAAGTGCTTATTAGTTATTATATTTTCAATTTAATTTAATTGATTTTTTCCCCAAATTTATACCAATTTCTATAAATTTGTACAGATTTCAAATACTTATCTTAGTTTCCACAGATTATCAAATAAAATAAAAGGTATAAATTCTTATGTGTGAAACAAACAAGCAAGTTTTATATTTTGGATAGTTTTGAAATAGACAAGTTTAGACTATGTCTTCATCTTGGATCATAGTGGATTCGAGAAAAAAAAAAAGAAGTTTTTTAAACTCTTGTTATTTCAATTCTATAGAAAATTATTAGGTAAGTAGTTTACATTTTTTAAAATTTAGGGTCTAATGGAACCAACCTCTCTGTAAATTTTACGATGTAAGAGTCATGTCGTTGTATCAAGCCTCCATACCTAGCTTAGTAGTGGAGCTTTCTAGCGAGGTATGAATTTGAATTTTGATTTTAGTTTTAAATTTTCTATTCCCAAATTTTGGATTCCTCTCCTTTATTTTTGGATTCTCCCAAAAAAAAAAAAAAGATATTCCAATGCTTAAATAAATCTTCATAATTATTTGCAACTAGTTTTCTCTGACAGTTGACATATAAAATAATATGGCAGAGAAAGGAATAAGGCAAGAATAGAAGCTTTGAGGAATGGAATAGAAATTTTGGATCAAGGGTTTGCCTATGCCTAATACTACTAAAATATGCTTAATTAATAATTACTCTTCTCACAGGAATTTGCACTGAATCTCTTGCATTTCTGTATTAAACAAATAATCATCATTTAATGTTTAAACTTGGTTCCCTCCTATAGCCCTAGTTTTACCCATAAATAAATAAATTAATTAATTAAACAGTACTGTATTTTTTTAACAACCCCATTTGAGGAGAAGATAAAAGGGGAGGCTTCAATTAGAAATGTCAAAACAGTTTGAATTGAAAATCCCCACAACTAGATCATATATCTCTACTCTCTTGAGATTATGAAACTCTGATTTTATAAAAAAAAAAAAAAAAACCAGTAAAGCAATTAGTTTAACTCCCATTAGCTTGACAATTTGGTCCTTTTCCCCAGCTGTTCATTCATTGTGCAAGCTCGAGACTCAGCTAACCAGATTTACTCGTGTGTTATCGTAATTGTTACTTAACACAAGTTTCAGTGATAGCTAGCCATAAAGAGCGGCTAAGGCTTCGCATTCAGAGCCCCTTCCAGTGAGCACATCAGTGGCTTTGATTACTGTGAAACTGTACTATTACTTGTTTTTCACAAAGCTTGGCTAACTCTTCCCTTTTTGTGATTTCTACTTATGTTGGTGGCTTGACCCCTCAAGAGATACCATTTCTGGTTAAAACCGCTTTTATGTCTTTGCTTTTAAGGAGATAAGAAAGCCGAGGTTTCTGGGGTTTAGCTTGGGTCTTCCTCCTCTTTGTATAAATTTTCAAAGATGGAGGAGAAGCATGATGTCGAGAAGGTAGATGATGTGATACTTCCTGGGTTTAGATTTCATCCTACAGATGAAGAGCTTGTCGGGTTCTACCTCAAAAGGAAGATTCTTCAACAGCCTTTGCCTATTGAGCTGATTAAGCAAGTTGATATATACAAATATGACCCTTGGGATCTTCCTAGTAAGGAAACCCTACTCTCTACTCCTTTTACTATTTTCACCTGCTCATTGAGAATGTTTACTCTAAGGATCTCTTGGAAACCACTTCTCCGGTAGGTACTCCGAGGGCACGCTAAGCATGCTTTGATCTCCCCAGACCCTGCCTTGGCAGGGCATGTACTGGGTGTTTGTTTTCATTGTCGAAATATTTCTTCAAGGTTCTTTCATAAATGCCATCTTTATGTGTATTCACTTATCCTGGTTATATTTTTGCATATTGTTTTATGTGAATAGGTTAGCTAAGCATATGTATACTAATGAACCTTGATTTGTTATGGACTGAAGCAGAGTTGGCAGCTACAGGGGAGAAAGAGTGGTATTTCTACTGCCCTAGAGACAGGAAGTACAGAAACAGCACAAGGCCTAACAGGGTGACAGGGGCCGGATTCTGGAAGGCAACTGGGACCGACAGGCCTATATATTCATCTGAAGGTGCCAAGTGCATCGGGTTGAAGAAATCTCTGGTCTTCTACAGGGGCCGAGCCGCCAAAGGGATCAAGACCGACTGGATGATGCATGAGTTCCGCTTACCTTCTCTCTCTGATTCTACCCCTCCTAAGAAGTTCTTTGATAAAAGTCTTCCCATAAATGTAAGTCAAACCCTGTTGTTCCCTTCTCCTTCGTCTCTATTTTGATCATGATTTACTAAGACTTTGTTTCGTACTTAGGCTCTTTCAATTTCAAGTTTGTTCTTTTTGATGTCCCATAGTATTCATGTGTAATATGAACGTGCATAATGTTATGTAATAGCATATAGGCCTCGTCTTAAACAATGTTTTCAGAGCATTCTTTTTCTTCCTTAGGCCCTTTCATGAGGAAAACTAGCCTTTCTTTACAGGACTATTGTCCAAAATTGCTTGTTTTTTTGTACTATTTTCATTGAGCATTGAAAGAATGTTCGACTTAGGTATTTATCTCTGTGTTAGACCTTCAATTTTATTATTATTTTTGAAAATCTGCATGTTTTCAGTCAAAACGGCCCTTCAGATATCCATAATCATGTGTAAGTATTGAGTACAGTCTGATAAAAGTATGAGTTAAATTACAAGGCTGAGTAACCAGACCAGACCCATAACCCGAATCTGCCTTGGGCAGCCCTTTCTTTCTTTTTTTTTTTGGGGGGCGGGGGGTGAGGGGGTTTTAGTTGTAGGTAGCATTATTCCTAGATTACCGAGAGACTACTTCTGTCAGACCCCAGATCCAACATATGAATATCTTTGAAGCATATGTTAAAGAATTATTTCCTGGGATTTGCAGGATTCATGGGCAATCTGTAGGATATTCAAGAAGACAAACTCAATGGCACAAAGAGCTCTTTCACAGTCATGGGTTTCCCCACTACCAGAAAGCACTGCACTTTCTGACATATTCAACCAAGGCTCAAATATCATCAGCACAACTAACTTCAGTCCAGAAAACATACCCTGCACAACAGAAACACGATCAATAATCCACCACCAAATATGCAACAGCAATGACTTACAGAACACCTCCACCACTTCCAGTTTCTCCACCCTCAATCATAATCAGTGCTGCCCTTACAGATCCATTGCCAATCCAGCTGTCTCTAAAGTGTCTGTCACCCCTACCTCCCTCGCAGACCTGTCACCTAATCTGATTTTTCCTTCCATCGACATGGTTGGGATCCCCAGACCAACATCTGAAGTCTCCTCCATGATCCTGAACCTCTCCCCTGCTGTTGCTCTCTCTGCAGAAGTTGCTAAAATCACAGACACCATAGATTTCGGTGGGTCACAGTCACAGCATCAGTTTAGTGGGTTTCCTATAAGTTTAGCACAAAATATGCAAGAAGAAGAGCAGTTAGGTCTGAGGAAGGGCCAAAACCAGCAATGGAGTAGCATGAGATCAATTGGGTTTCCATTCAATTTGCCATCTTCTGTCTCAAACTCGGGCACTTTGTCTTGGGATTCGGCTCCTTGTCCTAGCGAACTGTCAACGAGCTATTCCTCGAACAAGTGCTATAGGTAAAGAGAGAACCATAGTAAGTTAGAGAAGTGTTTTAATTTAGGAAAGTTAGTTTGTTTAGGTTCTTACTATGTTAGAGTTTTAAGGGAGGTAGATTAGCTAGAGTAATTAGTTGATTAGAACAATTATGAAGCTTAATTAAGTTAGTTCATATGAAAAAGTTGATCAAGTTTTGTACTATGTAAATTGGAAAATGTTGAGCTAGATAGAGGCATTTTCCAGAGAAAATGGCACCAGTCAAATGATCACCTTGGTTTGGCACTATCCTACAAGTTCAGCTGGTTTGATATTTCTCCGATTACATATATAAATTTAATCTAAACTTTCAATCAAAAATTTGAAACTTTCGTTTTTTTTTTTTTTTGAAATCTCAGACAAAATACAATGAATTGTTTGGGAGATTCAGATTGACCAAACATGCACTTAACGATGCGTAGTTTATATTCAATTCACTTTCTGTAATTAAAAGTTATGAAATGAAGGATGCAGGCAAATAAAATCAGTCTTAATGCCTTTATACAAGCATCATATTTTGAAGAGCTAAATTATAAGCTATTATTTTGTCAGCCACTTTGATTTACATAGGTTTCTATAAAAGTTCGATCTTGATTCTAGGGGATTAGTATGCATGTATAAGTGTTTTAGTACCGTGATATTGCTATAACGGGTTTGTTCGTGCTCTTGCAGGCCCATCACGCTTTTGACACAAGATTGAGCATTTTACACGAAATGTTCATCAATATTTGCATCTTTTGTGGTTTTGAATTTTGATTATAGACATATTGTTGATATTTCAGGGAAGACAAACCTAAGTAAAAATATTACTTCATTTGTCCCACAATAAGAGTCCCTCTTAAAAATAAAACCCCCATTTATATATATCTCACAAAAAGACTTTTTATATATATTTATAAAAATACTGCAGTAATTAAATTATATACAATTACGAACTTCAAAAAAATTATACAATACAATATTATACTTTATAATTTTTTATAAAAAGTATTCTAAAAGAACCTACATACAGGTTTAAAATTACTTGTTTTTAAGAGGATCCGGATATTTATTTTAGGACAGAGAGAATATGGAATATGAGTAAAATTAATTAGTAGACTTCAGACATCGTGTGGAATGAGAATAAAATATAAGCATTACAAATGGGTTGGAAATTTATGTTTGTTGTATAAAAACACTCTAAGCAGGAAGTTTGGGAGAAACTAAGGCTATTTTTATGGAAGTGATTCATGCCTTTTTTTTAAAAAAAAAAAATTATTTCTCTCCTAGCAACTCACATTGAGTTGTTTCCCATTGTCAAGAGCCCAAGGGGCTCAAATATTAAAAAGGTACAAATAAATTACTTCCTCCATTTTAAAATACATGTCATTATAATTTATAACTAATTTTTTTGATTTCATAATATTTGTCACTTTATAATTTCAATGACGTATTATTACTAATTTATCAATTTTATACCTATAAATTGCTTTTTTCTCTCTTTTTTATTGATTTTCTTCATTTCTAATGAAATTTTAGGACAATTTTGTCTTTTAACAAAAATTATGTCATGAATTTTGTGTTTCTTTAATATTACTTGATAACTTTAAAGTGATAAAAGTAAGTTGAAAAGGAAGGAGTACCTTTTAAAGAGATAACGAAGGAGACAAATGATATATTGTTCAGGAGACATCAAAGACAACAATGTCAAGATGGCCGAGTTGGTCTAAGGCGCCAGTTTCAGGTACTGGTCCGAAAGGGCATGGGTTCGAATCCCATTCTTGACATCAAAATACTTTTTGAAAAACAAAATGCTCTGCTTATGTCGTAACATTGAAACATAGATAAACCATTATATGTCTGTTTCGTTAATTTTTATCATAATTAAAAAAGATTGATAATATTATCTAAGCAGCTATTATTAAAAAAATTAACAAAATTAAGTGGTGCAGATTTCGGAAACGAATGAATAAGCAAAGGCAATTACTTTTGCATGACCAGCACGAATTGAAAATCGAGAAAAAGTATAAAATTGAAAATAGAGAAAAGTTATAGGAGCACAATTACTTAAACTCTAAACATAATACACGATGAAACTCAAGTGGTCAAATACTGAAGTTTTGGGTACATTAAGTTTTAGATTTAATTTTTCCTTCCTCTATTACATTGTAATGTACTTTGTGACTCATATGTACCAAAAAAACATAATATAGGATGAAACTTAGACCCTTATAATAGAGCAACATATCTATTATGTTCCCGTACATATGTCATAAAATGATAAAGTAAAAGAGAGAATTTTATGAATATTTAAAAATAATGTGACACTTAAAAATATAAGCCCTATACATATTAGAATTTACCGCAATAGAACATTGAAAGTTGGAAAACTCATCCTCTAAATTGATGTTTGGAAAAATTTAATCTGACTAGTTTATTAAATTCACTTGGTCCGTAAAATATTAAATGGTAGATTGATTTTCGCCAGTTTTATTGTGTCAACCCCAATTTTGAATTTAAACTTGAGACTCAGTAAATTTGGGTGATGCATGCATGATATAGGTTAGGGTTTTGTGGGGTTTGGACTCGTCAGTGGGCCTTATCCTAGGACCATTGGTCACTTTTGAGGACTCCTTTCAAGGAAATTAAGCCCAGGACTTATGTCCAGCTTTTCCAATTTGACAATTCACAACAAAGTTGGTTCCACATTCCAAACTGCCTTCTCCCTAACACGGTCTCCAAGTCTAGCTACTTGTGAAATCTTTGACAATATTCCATCGGCTTTACAATATATGTCACTTTAACTAATCCTTTTTGTTTTATAATATATGTCACTTTACGATTTCAATGATATATTGATGACTAATTTTACCAATTTTTTCCTTATTAATTACTCACTCCCATAATCATCTCCCAAAACTAGTAAAACATATTTTTTAAGAAAAGCTGATTGATATTACTATGGGCCTATTTGAACTTAAATACAAAACACACATAAACAGAAACATAAATAAAAACGAACATAAAAGAGCGAGAAATGAACATAAACGAACATAAAAGAGCAGAAATGAACATAAACGAACATAAAAGAGCGAAATGAACACAAACGAATAGAAACGAACATAAACAAACATAAAAGAGCAGAAATGAACACAAACGAATATAAACGAACATAAACAAACATAAAAGAGCATAAATGAACAGAAACGTACATAAGCGAACAAAAATGAGTTGCTAAATAAGAAATGAATATAAACGAATATAAATGAACATAAAAAGAACATAAATGAGCATAAAAGAACATAAACGAACATAAAAGAACATAAACGAGCATAAAAGAATATAAACGAACATAAAACATAAAAAAAATATATTTTTCATGTAAAGTCGAACATGCCTTATATAAATTTCATCAAAAATATATTACTATATTGAGTATATTTCCTAAATTACCCTTACATCATTTGTACCAAATGTCAATAACATTCCAATACAACCTTATGAATAAATTTATCTGGTCATTATTGTATTATTTTCTGAAAAAGATAATATTGTGTAAATTTTTAAAAAAATATTTATTCAGGAAGATAATTATGGGACGAAGGAAGTTTTCTTTAAAAAAATTTTCACTTGGTTTTTTGTCTTCCTAGTTCTCACTTAACATTTAATTTGATATAATTCCCTAAAATTACTTTAAGAATGAAAGAAGATAACTTACATCTTACTTACATGTTTTATAAAAATTTTACTTGTTTGTTTTGTTAGATTAAAGAAAGCAAAATCTTAAATACTCCTGTGAGCATATATGTACTTTCGGAGAGAGAGAGGAATAGTAGGCCCTTAAAATCTCCCCTATTTTTCCGTTCGTTCAATAATCTGTTGACATATGACGAGGAAGCATATAATCCAGCGTGTATATAAGACATTCCGATTAAAAAGGGAAGAATCCTACAAGCTCTAAGAACCTCAATTTGAAAAGGTCTTTGTCGATGAATAGATCCAAAGCTTAACGAGTAAGAGCATCATTTATAAAGTTTTCTCTTACTATTCTCCGTACTTTCCAGTTTTCTCTAATTCTGGCTAGAATTTTAGGAGGATTTAAGTAGAAACTGAAAGTTCAATATTTTCTTAGTATTCTCCCTCGTAAATAAACTTTAGGACATCCTTTTGTGCCTTTTATGGAGTTGTTTTTGTAGAATTAAGTATTATACTTACTAAATTTTATGTTACTTACAAGAAAAATATGAGGGACTTAGCACTGAGCGTGATATTGAAGACAGGACACCATCGGTAAAGGCACTGTACTATGAGGTTAAAGGTGGATGGAGTAAGAAGTTCACCCGCTATGTACTAGGTAATAATGCTACCTTTAGTTCTACAAGAAACTAGCTCGCTCCAGCCTCCATGGGTTCTGCTTATACTCTCTCACTATATTCTAACCCGCACTCTAAGCTCAACGCGGAAGTTCGAACCTGAAACACAAAGGTTGGAATTTGAAACTTGGTTTTATGTATCATGGAACTTGAAACTTAGTGACAGTAAAAAAATTCTGAAAATTAGCGTCGGAAATACAACTGTCGTCAATTAGTGATGTTACAGTTTAATTAGCTTGTAATAAGCTCTTTTAAAAAGTTATTCCAAAGAGTTTTTGTAAAATAAATTTTTGGGTTAAAAAGCTACTCCGAAAAGCTCTTTACCACATAGTTTAATTAGCTTTTTAATCCAATCAAACAGCTAAAAAGAGCCTTTTGGGGGCAAAAAGCTATTTGTCAAACACCTCCAATGTCAAGGAGTTTATTTCTATTAATTAGCTTCATATTTTCGCCATTTCCCCACCTGACACCACGTTTTCTAGTAGTGGGTCTTTTAGAAAGGTTTTGGTTGGTATGAGCTTCATCTTTAATTCGAAAGACCTAAGATCAAATCTTAATGGCCAAACAATATATTAATCTATGAGAGTGTGCGTGAAGTAATTGGGCCTTTGTGCTTAGGACTTAGTGTGACTTGTTTTGCCTCGCCCTTCTATATATAGTTTGTTGGGCCTCTCGGACAGAATAAGCTCAAAGTCCTTAGTGTATAATAATAGAAAAATAAATAAATTTAAGGTGTTCAATTCGACTTATGCTCCATAAAAGATATATTGCTCTTCTATTATAGATGTTCTCTATTAAGGAAACTCGAAAAGGATAGAAATTTTAAGCCATGGAAATCAACACATGTCTAGAAAACAAATCCTTTGAGCGAACCCTAACTATCTCAGTCTAATTTGTTTTTTTCCTAGAAGCCCCATACAGAAACATGATTGCAATAGTCACATATTAGGTGTCCTAAAGAAGACTTGTCTCAAGGGTTCATGAGCATGTCTTGATTAGTTTGGATTATGTATCGTGTGGTTGGCAAATAGTGTCTGGATTGAAGTGTACACCTTGCTCCATAGTAGGGTCCAGCCTTTATACTAGAAGGGTACATATTATAGGAAATGATATAAATTCTCAACATTATATTACTGAAACCAACCGGCCCCATGAAAGAGGCTGCATGATGCTTCAATGTCATTGCTAATACTTGTAAACATATTACTAATTAATTTTATGGACCCCCTAATAAATAATAATATGACCCAAAAATCTTGTCAATCTAAGTTGAAAATTCACGCAATGTAATCAAGATATGATTCAATAATAGTCAATTCAAGTGAACGTTGTTTAGATGAATATGGTATGTATCGGTGCATTCATGTCTATTTATTTTATATTATCTACTCTCTCCATTTTGCAATATTTATCGCTTTTTGGGTTGTGAAGGAGTATCAACGAAATATAAAATTTATAACAAAATTTGTATTAAAATGCTAAGTTACCTTAAGGTTTCATTGGAAATGGAAAAAGTCAGTGAAAAAAGGAGAGAAACAAAAAATTAATAAAAAGAATATTGGTAAACTAATCGATACTGTGTAATTAAAATTTTAAAGTGGCAGATAAGTGATATGTATTGTGAAATATACACGAATTATTTCTGCATAGTATCCTTGTTTTCCTCATTTTGAAGGCCCAACAATTAATGCACCTTTTTGCAATTTAGCCTTAGACACATTTTTCATATAGATTGAAATTAATTATTAGAAAATACTGTAGCTGATTGTACAAAAGCAATGTAAAATTATTAGAAAGTTGCAGTTTCTAAAATTTTTAATCAAATCAGTTACTTTTTTTCTTTTTAGTAAATGTATGGCCAAATTTGTAAAATTTATAGAGAAAACAATCAAATATGACAGCTACTTCATCAGAATATGTTTTTTCCCCTAAATTTGTAGGGTTTCATCCAATATTTTAAAACCAAGAAATTGAGAGTAATATACTTACCTTTGGAAAAACAATTTCTTACAAAGAAAAGAGCCTGGAAAGAATAATTATGAATAGTGGTGATGTGAGCTTGACGCTCCCCTGCCCCCAGTATGCTATCCATCCCTTAACTATTTGCATGTGGATGACATTTCAGTAGGGACAGGAACTGTTGACTGATAAGGGAAGGGATCGAAGAGGGATTGTTCATAAATTAAGGATTGCATACTTCTTTCTATTCGAGAGCTTCAATGAATTACTGTGTATAGCGAGTGGGATGAAGGATATATAGGCTCTGTCCAGGTCCAGGCATAAAGATAAGATTCACTTATTTCACCCGCACCAACTAATGCATCGTGCATCACCAAGCTGAAATTTTGATCCTGGGTCTCGAGCACTGCAATAATATTCCGTATGATCATGACCTTTATTATAAACGTCATTGTGGGTCTTTTCAAACTTAAGTATAAATTTGAACAGCAGGATATCCTGTAGCTGGGAGCGGAAGAGCATTTGAATAGGTCAAAGGAATTGGTGAACAAGGACAGTAATCAACAAACCTGATAACAATATCATTCATTGGATGACCTATGAAGTTCGCGCAATATTTAAGAACAAGAGAGGGAAAACGGTTAGAACAAAACATGAAGAGGAGTTGTAGCAAGAAAGGAACCGTATACAGTTCCGGCAGTGAAGCTCCTTGGCCATCCCATACGTACGAGCAATTCTTAAGGCTCTTTGCAGGGTTTTAACCATTCGAATTCTCGATGGTAGCTGTTGGCTTAGTTGTATACTTGGAACCCTCGATGATGAGAAATTTTTGAAGAATGCATTTTGGTTGTTCAAGTGGTTGATTAGGACTTTCGAATATTGAATGTGGAGTTTCTATAATGGAAATTTGTTTGGTTGTGGCTATTGTGATTTGTCTGTAGGGTTGTAGCATAGGGCCAACTAATTATCCAAAAAAACAAAAAATGTTATAGAGGGTTTGTTAAAGTTATGTAATAGGTTTATGAAATACGAGCCAATTTTTCAATGTGCTCCTTATTAATTAAGCCAAAAATGATACCTTAGAACCTTAAATTTCGAAATAAATTGGACTAACTTGTAGATATTTTATCTTTTTCACAATACTATGTCGCTTTAATTAACTTTTTTTCGTTTTATAATATATAATTCAAATGATATACTAATGACTAATTTACTAATTTTGTTCTTATTAATATCTTTCTTCTCTCCTTTTTTCATTTCTAAAAAGCGTAGGCCACCTTGGTTTATTAGTATAAATTTTATTATTAATTTTTATTTTCTTGGTATTTTCTCATAATTCAAAAATAACAAATATTATGAAACAGAGTGAGTATACGCAATTGAGATGTGTCAATAATGAAGAGAAATATGAGTTAATAAAGGGAGGCGCCCTTCTAGACTTACGTTTATATTGATATATATATATATATATATATATAAAGCCCCTGCGTCCTATTTTCCTCTCTTTTCTCGAAAAGGAAAACCTTATTTCTTCTTTGTTTTTGATGGGTTGCATTGAATTTTTATTTTTATTTTTTTGGCTAGTGATAAGCTCTATTATCTCTTAGTATTTTTTAGAGAACCTTAATTTTTGGCTTAGAACCTTAAAAAACCTTGTTAACTCATATTATCTCCTAGTATTAAAAAAATTAAGTATCAGCTTTTTTTAGTTTTATTTTTTATAAAAATTTTAAACCTTCATCTATGGATTTTCAACCATTATTGATGATCAAATCAAAAGAAAACAAATAGTAGTGGTGGTTACCTACCCAGAAAACACAACATCGAGGAAAAACTTTCAATAAAAGTAAACATCACTTTGGTAGTTACCACTCCAGATTAAGAGAAAAATAGTCTTATAAAAGTCAAGACCAAATTCTACAACAACTAAGAATAATTCTAAATAAACAAATGGAGGGGGCGGGACCAGAAAATTTTATCGGGGTCGGGTGATGAGATAGAGAATGTTACTTATTTAAGTTATAAACTAAACTATTATTATATATCAAACGTCAATTACAATCAATTTGTAGAGAGTAATATGAAGAAAATTTGTGTAATAAATAGATAGAAAATTATTTAAATTGTGTCCGTCTCTCTTTAATCTTGTCAATATCGTCAATTATCATATCGACCTTGAGTGTCTTAGCAATCTCTTTCTCGATGTAGACAAACATATAATTTTTGAGAAATTCATCTTTTATCTTGCTACGAAGCATGGTTTTTATAATTTTCATGGCCGAAAAAGCTCTCTCTTTAATCACAGTTGAAATTGAAAGAGTCATATTTTATTTGTAATGAACTAGTTATTTCAATCCTTTTAGTAATAAACTAATTCTCAATATAATAATTAACTAATTTAATTAAATAAATAAACAATAACAATAATAATATAAACTATGAAATTACCATCAAAATAATAATAATAAATAAATAAACAACAATAATAATAATAAATTATAGACATAATATTAATGCTAAACATACCTAGAGTTTCGATTAGAAGCCTCGAAAAAATTATTTCTTTTGGGAATTGCTAATTGGAAATAAAATTTACACTATTTTAAATGGAAGGGTAGGGAGAAAGAGTAATATTAAGGTTGAGAGATAGAGAGTAGGATAAAAAAAATTTAACAAATCTCATGGCTATAGATATTACATAATAGCTTGTACAATATCTTTTTCTTCCTAATTTGTTAGATATTTAACTTTTTTCTTGGATAAATATCACTAAAATTTTCCAAAATCTAATTTTAAAATCTTTTTAAGATAAATATTATTTTTTAGATTATATTGTTTAGAATCAGATATTAACTCATTTTGGGGGGGACATGGCCCCGACCCCTAGATTCGTCGTTGTAAAGACAAGTAAAATACGTGTTTGTTTGTAACGCCCCGGTTACCGTCACCTAATAACTCCCTAATCCGAGAATATTAGGTAAGGTCGCAGCGGAAGTTAATAGTCGAAGGCGTTACCGCCGCCCTAACAAAAGGACAAGGCCGACTTAAAATACCATAATAAACGAGTGCCTAGTGGTTATGCCTCCGCTGTGTCGCGAGGTGTCATCCCGACGACTTGAGTAGCTAATCCCAAGCATAGTATTGCTACGTATTTACAAACATTAGTGACCATTACAACGGACTATAATAGGAAATACACAATGCTAAATTACAACCCGAAGTCAAGCCCAAAATTAGCGAGGATGAGCGTCACTCGTGAGCATCTAGTCCAACATAGAACAATGGCAATGAAATATCCGGCTATGTCTTGCTCCCACCAGGCTTCTTAGGCGAAGGGTCGTTAACGGATGCCTTTCCTAAAACCAAAACATTAAAAATAATTCAAAGAATGAGTCGAAACTCAGCACGAACATTCCTGCACAGTAAAATAATTTTGAAACACATTGATTGGGCGCGCGCATTTCAATTCATTTTAGTTTGAAATTAGGGGAGAGAATATAAGTAAAATTGCTTGCCGGCTATTATATGGAAGTGGAACCCCTTGGTAATTGATACGATCGTTGAACAGGCGTCACCCCCGGCCGATCGATAACCCGAGTTGACGCGCGCGCGGTATAATTGGCGGGCCTAAGCCCTTGGTAATTGATAATTGGGCGGGGACCACTTAATTAGGTGGCAAAACTTGCCTTGTAAATGATTCATTGTTATTTGTATATATGAGAAATGTTGAGATTTGATGAAATATGTGAGTTTTCGAAAGGTACGGGCAATGAACGTACTCGAGCCGAGGATGTTTGCTTTCTCCCTTTTTATGAAAATTTAAGTTACTAGCTTTCCAGGCAACCGAAGTGGCCTCGGTTACGTTTCAAATAGATTTCCATTGTTAATGAGGTCTTTCTTGAGTTTTAATACTTGAATTCGCATAAGTATGGGTGCCTTACTTCACTTTCTATATTTGTTACTCAATCATGTAATTACGTCTCCCTTACACAACTTCACTGCATTAGTTACGTTTTGATCATAGACAACAGCGTCTACTAATTAGAGAAATCGATTAAGCTAATCGGATAACTAATGTTACTTATGTAGTTCGAGTGCATTTGTTGGCGTGAATGGAAAAGGTGTATATATATACATGTATGATCAATCACTTATCGTCATTATATTTATTAAAGATGTGAAACACGCTCTTAATAATTCTTATGACTCGCTACCCACGTTGTTGTCGTCATTACTATTAGCATTATTATTATTATTCTTATCTCGATGCCACCAATTCGATTAATCCGCCAGCCCAACTTATCTTTCGATCCTCACTCCCAACGTAATTTCTTTATTCCTTCTTTCATCGACTTCAAACTCATAGCCAAGTGATTGCTTAATCCACCAATGCCTTCCCATAGGAAGGCTTCACCATTAACCAAATTGCTCAAACTCCATACCCATATCAATTTAAGGTCGTGAGCATTACTTTCACAACAAAATTCACATTCACGATCACAATTAGACAACTTAATGCTCCAAGTTTTCTCTACGTCTCTACATTTACACGTTAGCTAGTTTAGTTTCTACATGTACTCGCCTTCGTTTGCTCGATATATTCATTCCCCAAATCTCGGAATCCATCCAGTTACTCAATTACATAACCCAACATCCCTAATTTCGTTCTCTACATTATAACTCCCTAAAAGAAATTACCTCTATACACAATCAATCCATCCATTGCCATAACTCGACTCATTCATCCAGCTTTGAATATTCTCGAATCAATCCTCAAATTCACTCACAATACAATTCTAAATCATACACTTCAATTTATAGTTACAATTGCCTAGATAAATCGAAACTTGATAATTTAGGGTTTAGCGTGTTTACCTTCGATTCGAAGGGGAGAAGTTGAGGAGGACGAGCAGAGGTGATGGTGGTCGGCAACCGCATCGGCAACTCGCCCGGCAAAGGTGGCGATGAACTCCGGCTGGTGGTTGGCCGTCAGGTGGCCGCGGTAGGGAATCCCGCAGCGCCTAGCGGGAGGCAGAGAGAGACGGCGAGAGCGCGAGAGAGGAGGAAGCGAGACAGAGAGGGACGGGGACGTCCGGCGCCGGTCTCCCGCCGGCGTCGCCAGCTGTGCTGGCCGGAGAAAGTGCCGCGAGGAAGAGGAAGCAGGGGAAAAGGGAGGAGCAGGGGAAGCGAGGGAACGGGAGGGGCGAAGCAATGAGGCAAGTGAATTGAAGCCTGATTATTTTGGTTTTAACCGCCTCACTTCTTTCTCTTTTTTTTTCTACTTAATTCCGGATAATTCTTGTATCTGGATTTTTCAAAAAAATCTGGTTAATTTATTTCATTTCCATTTTTTTTCTTTTCTCGCATTTATTTATTTATTATTATTATTGTTATTTTTTTATTAGGGCCACTTCGTCACCTTTACTTGCATAACGCATGTATAAAAATAGTTTAAATATAAAATATCGAATTGAAGTGCACGCGCTCAATCATATAGATCTTATAATTAATGAATTAATTGAGTAAATAATGTGGTTTAGGGTCGGGTTGTTACATTGTTGCAGTCACTACGACCTCACAAAAAAAAGAACTTTAAGTGAGCACTCGGGATATTGAACTATAGAGGTAAGAGTCTTTAAGTATCGTGGCTAAATTCAAGCAGCTCAAGTTAGATGAATCACAAAGATGAGGATTTAAATAATAAAGATTAAAGTAAAAGAAAGCAAAAAGGGGGATAAGGGTCATAATGTCGCCTAATTAATGAATTAACTAGCCAAGATAAAAACCTAACCTGCCCAATTTAGCTAGCGATTAGAGATGGTCAATTTTGATATTTGAGCCCATCCAAAGTCCTCTTTTAAAGATCATCGACTAGTTTAGGAGCCTAATCCACCTATTTTCATGGGTTAATCTCACCTAAACTACAAGATTAGCAATCAAGAGACCTAGTTAATAGGTAGACTGTTCTCATGCCTTAATATCAACCATTCTTACTAGCCCTCATCCACAAACAATCTACCTTTCAAAGATAGATCATTTTCCTAAGTGTTTTAATAAAAGTGCTTTTTCAAGCATGGCATCAGCACTTGGTGGACGCATTGAAAAATCTTAATCAACCAGCACAAATTGAGAGAGGCTAACCCTAAAATAAAACCGATTAGCCATTAAGAGACTAGTCACATCCCAAGCGACAAAAATTAGCCACTAATCTATATAAAAACACAAACCAACCTATTTTAACAACTAAACTAATAACAAGTGTGAACAAAAGAGAGAAGAAAATATAACTAGCATAAAACAAATAAATAAACATGAATAAAAATAAAAATTAGAGATTTAGGCTAAACATAAACATAACTAACACAAATCTAATAAATTAAATGAGCAAGAAACTTGAAATAAAGAGATAGAAAAAGAGAAAACCTGGGAGATTTAGAAAAAGAGAACTTGGGGAATTAGTGGCTTGGAACGAGAAAAATTTCAATCTTATAGACAAATCAAGTAATCAAAACAAATCTAACCTAATTATTTTCTAATGGAGTTTTATGTTCGCTAGCTACAAACATAATCTAAAACCTTAAAATCCTAAGCAAGGCTCTCAAATAGAAAAATCCCAAAGCTCAAAAGGGATATATATGTAAGTAGCAAAATCGACCAAAATGCAGTGTAGCAAGCATATTCGACCTTGGCAGTACACGGGTCATGTCAACCGACAATGAGTTGTGGCCTTGACCGTGGTAAATGACATGAGCTGTGTCACTGCCCGTGTTTCATTTTGGATGGCTTCTGCTATTGACTAGGCCCGTTTGGGCTGGTCAAGGGTGCTTTTGCAACTCGTGAATACTCCGAAACTCAAAATATAGGTCTCGGGTCTCGGAATTGGTCACTAGTGGATGCTTTAAATGAAGGAATTACTTGTAATGAATGTTCAAACATGGAGGCTTTGAAAGCTTGTCTCAAATGAAAGTAGCCTTAGCGAAGCTCATTGATAGTAGCGAAAATGACTTGGCTTAGCTACTCGGGATGTAACTTGCTAACTTTTGACGATTTTTTCTCCAATTTTCTTCACTTATCAGATTTGACTTATTTTCTATAAAAGTAAATAAAAAGAGTAAAAATTATAAAATCATATTATTTACAAGCCAAAAATGATGTTAGATGGCATATAAACACTACTAAAATAATGACTTTTGCCATTACGATGGTTAGAAATAAAACCATATTAAAAAATGAGGTGATGTCATTTTTGTAAATAAGCGATTTTTAATTACACCTATTACTACGGTTCTTTCATTGAACCGGTAGTAATTAGGTGAATATGTCCTTCATTGAACTCGTAGTAAAAAGTATGTCAAAGAAACCTAAAATCGAGAACACTACCGCCCATCAGCTTACTATTTGGTATGTACTCTCGCTTCCACTCTTTCTCTCGTCTTACTTACTCTGCTTTCGCTCTCCTCGCCGTCGTCGCCGATCTTGCTCTCCTCCCCGTCGTCGCTTTGTCGCTGCTCTTGCTCTCACTCTCGCCTCTTGCTGTCATTGTGGTTGTTGCTCCCTCTCGCCTCTTACTCACTCTCTTCGTCGCTGTCATCGATGCCGATACGCTTATCTCTCCCTTTCTTATTTTTTGCTTTAAGTTATTTGCAAAATTGGTGAGTTGAATGTTGAATGTATTTATGATGCTTAGTTGAATGTTGAATATATTTGTGATACTTAGTTGAATGTTGAGATTTTAAAAATATTTTAAAATATGGGTGAATGTTTAATATATTTGTTTAGTTTGTGAAGTTTAAAATTCTTAAAATGTTTGGGATTTTGAGAAATGGGTTTAGGGTTTAGGATTTAGTATTTAGGAAAATGGAAAGATATATGGCGAAGGGTTTAGGTAAATATAAAGAGTTATGGCATAGGGTTTAGGGTTTAGAAAAATGGAAAGATTTATGGTTAAGGGGTTGGGGAAATGGAAAGATTCATAGTTTAGGGTTTAGGAAAATAGAAAGATTTATGCTTTTGAGTTTAGGAATAAAATGGAAGAAAATTTATGGATAAAAATTATACATAATTGGAAAGATTTTTGGATATATGGCTATCTCCAAAACCTTTTCATAAAGATAAATTTGTCTCCAAATTTATTTATTTTGATGAGATGATGTTGGGGTGTACTCATTTGTCCAGCTTATCAAAATTTTCGAGTTCCTTTTTTGTTGCAAATTTGCTGTATTATACATGATCATAAATTAGAGTACATGATTTTTTTAAAATACGTAATGCAGAGGACAATGAATATGAAGAAAATGTCAAGGCCACCCTTGAATTTGTTTTAACGTCCCAAGATATAACAAGAACTCGTAGTAATAGGTCTGAAATTTTTTTATAATTTTTTTGTTTTTTCATATCCCATGTACAACTTATACAAACAGAATATACACAATTACAACCACAACTTACACAAGCAACTACCAAAAGCCTCAATTGTTCCAATACACAAAATTTCCCACATTAATACAACCAAAACAGCTTTTCATCTTTAACAATTTCGACAACAATTCCATATTTCATTATAAGTTCCAAGCAAAGAATATATTACAATGATGTGAAATATAATACAATGAGTACTCTTCTTTCAAGTATTTATGGCAAAAAGTTCATATCTCGTCTTGAAATTTTGTGGAATAACTTATTTCAATGTTTATGTCAAAAGAAAAATCTCTATTAACCCAAAGTGATGCTTGGAGTTGTTGCGAAGTAGCCTAGACAACATACATACATCATATTTATTGTCCACACTACCTTTGCATGAACTCTAAGCAAGTAATATAGTCATAAAGACAAGCACATAACTCAATCTACTAAAAACCATTACTTTGGGTAAATCGAAATGAACCTTTTGGCATAAGTCATTTAAACCACAAAATTCCAAGACCAAGAAATGGACTTTTTGGCATAAGTACTAAAAAGGGATATACAAAGAGGACATCTCACCAAGCAATCTCTATTTCCTTTGTTACGGTCCAAAGTGATGCTCCTCTTATGGATACATTGCTTGGAGTTCTTGCAAGGGCAGACCGAACAACATAAAACCGAGAAAAGCGTTAATCAACAACTTATCCACAAGAAACATAACAAACATAAAAGGGTATAAATCTCTTGTTTACCCGAAAAGCTTGTCATTATCATGTATTCACCTTTGGAATCAACTACTTCAAAAGTTATATCCTTGAGTTTTGGTTGATTGACAAAATTCAGGTACCTAAAACAACAACTTTTTCATAAGAAATAGAACAAACATAGAATGATCATAAATGAGAAAGGAAATCAAAACTAACATTGGTCGCTAATGGACAAAATTCAGTACCAACATATTCCTTTGTCATGGTCCGGTATTTCAGCTAAATAAGTGATTTGCACAAAAAAAAAAAAAAATTCCAACTTGATACTTTTTCAATATTTCTATTGAAACTTGAATTTTTTGGTATAAATCACTTGTTTGGCGTAAATACCGAAAAAGCTTAGTCCGCCTTTTGATCCTCATCGAATAATGTTCGTTACATGAAATTGTTAAAGTCGAAATAATGAAAGTAAGTCATGCAGTTACTAAAACAAGCAAAAATATAGATAACCATCAATAAAAGCTTTTATACGATAATGTTCTTACCGAATTGATATAATTACATAGTTTATGCCTTTTTTCCCCTCTTTTGGACTTATCTTCAATATATATGCCCTCTTGATAGTCAACCCTTAAATACAATTCTTCAAACTTGACATTCTCATTTTCGACGAGATATTCCCAAGGAGAATGGTGGAGTCTCCTCAACAAACTCACATACATTTTCACAATCCCCACTAGCAACGCGCCTCTTCTCTTGAAGAATAATAGACCATTATCCTTGGCCGGGTCCTAAACATAGAACACTTATCTTGCTTGGGATGCTATAATGAATTGATCCCCTTTAGGATCTTCTCTTGTGAGATCGACCATTATGAATCCCATCTCATCAACTCGGACATTGTTATTATTGTCAAGCCATTTGCACCGAAAAACATGCTCACGTAAGTCAACATGGTCTAGCTCCCATATCTCATTAATGACTCCATAATATGAAATTTTAGCTACAATGGGATGCTTGTCCTTGGAGCTGGAAACATGAAATGCATGAGCTTCCAATGTGACCCCACTATTTTGCACGGTGCTCCTATTGTCCCGACTCTTTGTGTAGAAAGAGTATCCATTGATGTCATACTCACGATAAGATATAACTTCCAACTGCGGCCCTCTAGCCAAGCTTACTAATGTTTGCGAGATATGTTCTCGTGATCTTCCAATTGGCTAGTGATTACTCTTATCTCCGAACCAGTTGACAAATGTACAATTATGATGAGTCGAGTACCCACGTCTCATTTTTTTCCTCGATACTTGTCTCCTTGTGAGAAATTTGCGCTCATCAATGAACGGATGCACTTCATTGCTGTTTTGAAGAATATAAAGATGTGTTTGATCACTCATATCCCGACTGATTATTAGAACCGTCGACCCCAGCTTCCCTACCTATCGATCTTCTCCATAAATTGATGTTTCTTATACCCATAACTTCCGTTTAGGGGTAGTATTCATAGCAGAATTCAACACACTCCTCGGTTGTGTATGCCTCAATAATGCACACTTCCGGTTGGTACCAATTTCTAACATATCATTTGAGAATTTTCATAAAACGTTTAAAAGGGTACATCAATCGATAAAAAACTAGGCCACGGAATCGCACTTCTTTAACCAAATGGACAACTAGGTGCACCATGATATCAAAAAAGAAGATGGGAAGTACATCTCAAGTTGGCAAAAAGTAACGATCACACCGCACTCAAGATCATCCAATTTCTCCAAATCAACGACTTTGCTCGCATATGGCATTGAAGAAGAAGCAAAGTCCTGTGATTGACTATCTCGACATGTTTGGGCATCACCGCTCGGATAACAACCGATAATATTTGTTGCATCAAAGCATGACAATCGTGAGATTTAAGACCAATTAGTCTATAATCGGACATCGAAATGAGTCTACCGATGTTTGAAAAATATCCTTATGGCACTTTCGGTTTCTTCAAAGTCTCATACAAATGTTGTTTTTCCCTTCTACTTTATGTGTAAGACGCTGGAGGCAAACATGTTCTCTTCCCCTTTGGTTGTGGTGTTAATTCCTCCCGTATTCCCATTTCACACATATCGAGTTGTACTTTCTCTCTATCATTGGTCTTCCTCAGTATGTTCAAAAGAGTTCGATGAGATTTTCACAAATATTTTTCTCTAAATGCATTACATCAAGACTATGTCTCACATGGAACTCTTTCTAATATAAAAGATCAAAAACATATTGATCTCTTTTTCCACACACTTGCTTTCAGATTGACGTCGGTATGGCTTGCTTAACTCCGCATCAAGATCCTTCACTTGGTCATAATTTTGATGTCCTATTAATGGAGTTGGGGAAGAATCCATCTTGGTTTTACCATTGAAAGCCTTCTTTTTCTTACGATATTGATGGGAAAAGGGAAGAAACTTTTGGTGATCGAGATAGACCGTCTTTTTTCGTGCTTAAGTTGATAGGAGCAAGTACCTTCTGCACAAATGGGGCATGCCTTATGGTATTTGATGGTGTATCCAGACAAGTTTCCATACACGGCGAAGTTATTGATTGTGGTGAAGATCATAGCTCACAATGTAAATTGCTATTGACGAGTATGCATTATAAACCGAAACACCTTCATCTCACAACAGCTGTAAATCTTCAACAAGAGGCACCAAGTACACATTTATATAATTTCCTGATCTGTTTAGGCCCAGAAATAAGCATTGACAATATAATATACTTACGCTTCATACACAACGACGATGGCAGGTTGTAGATAACCAAAAGAAAGGGTCAACTGTTGTGCTTGCTACCGAGGTTAGCATGTGTTGAGAGAAATATTTACCGCAAGTGCACGGTGTAGCTGTAGCTAGGAACCGGCAAGTACGGGTCGTGTCCACAAGGAACTCGTTTTCAAATACTAAATCCACCTAAAAACTCTAATCTAGGTAAAAACTCGGTTCGACAGTGATTTGGTTT
Source organism: Talinum fruticosum (assembly GCA_021018815.1). Taxonomy (NCBI): domain Eukaryota; kingdom Viridiplantae; phylum Streptophyta; class Magnoliopsida; order Caryophyllales; family Talinaceae; genus Talinum; species Talinum fruticosum. Next base: position 8,306,480 of record JAITYX010000004.1, on the reverse strand, counting down.
TTGGTTTCAACTAAAAACAAAATAACTATGAGGGATCAATAAATAAAAAGCCTTAGATTGGGATTAATCACACTACTATGCCTGAAATCAATCATTGAATACCGCTTGAGATTTGCTTATGCTAGCAGTTTAGAAGGGAGAGGCACCAATTAAGCCTATCTTCACCTACTTTCGAAGGACAAAGACTAATCTTGCACAATCCAATCACCTATTTTCATGGGATTAATAAAGAGCAAAATTACAATGAATGCATCTCACAACCCCGATTTAAACCTTAATTATTTTCATAATAAAGTTCTAATCATTCACAACGTCATTCTAGGCAAGTTTTCATCTTTCGATGTTCACAAAATCCTAATAAAAGCATATGAGTCCTCTTTCGAGGCAATCAACGAAAAAGTGATGAACGAAGCGAATTCTAACCTAACAAGCATAGAACAATCCAATTGGTACTCAATTCATGATTATCAATGCATAATAGGGATCAATCCCAACCTAAGTGGAGAAATTAGCCCCTAAACATGATACTAAACAATTGATGGAATTTAGGGAACATAGCCATGGAGAAACGAAGAGAAATTGTGAAGAAAAGATAAAGAGAAGAAATTACGATTACCGAATAAAAACTTGAAGTGATTCAATCATACAAAAACATGAAGTAGAAAAGTAGAATTGAGTGTTCTTGAGTCTCCTTTTGGGGCTGCCTCTTGAAAACCTTATCTAAAATTTAGAATTCTGGAAAAAGATCCCTAAAAATTACAATTTGGAAACTTAAATATCCGCGGAAACAAGTAGCCACACGGCCATGCAAGGTCGCACGGGTACCGTGCGAAATTCTCATGCAGTTCGCACAACTCGTGCGAAAGCTCGAACTCTTCGCCCAATTTCGCACAGCTGTGCGACTTCGCACAGGGGCTGTGCGAAAACTCTAAACTCTCGCCCATTTCGCACAGCCATGTGCGCCTTCGCACAGCTCTGTGCGCCTTCGCACAGGGGCTATGCGACCTTCTTTGACTTCAAACCCTTCGCTCGATGATCCGCACGGCTGTGCAACTTCGCACGTGGGGCGTGCAACTTCTCTTGATGTATTTTAGGCTTCTTTCTTGCCTCCCGAACTCTCATCTTGATCGCTTTTCATCAAATTTGCCTCGAATCTCTCTAATTTAAGCCCAAAACCTGTAATAAAGAGATTTACGAGCTTAGGTGACGATAAAGAGAAAATGAGCAAAATCCAACCCAAAACTTAATAAATATCATTGAAATCATCACGGAATTGGGTTAAATAATGCCTTAAAAGCCGATAAAAACGAGGTTTAACAAGCATGTGCGTTTATTCCATCTGTACAAAGACCCAAACGTAGATTCCGTGTCTCCCTACCAAATTCAGGGAACAATGAATCAATTTTCTTTCACCGAGGAGAATCAGCAAGGTGACATAGCTTATAATCACAGACTTTTCTATGGGCATGCCATTTCAAGTTCTTGGCATCGGTTGCACTTGAAAACAAGTGCTTAAACGTCGGTATTATTGGCAAGTACAACAACACCTTTGCGGGAGGTCCCTCAACACTCTCTCCATCGATGTTTTTTTATTTTGTATCGAGGTGCACCATATTTAGGACACTCTTGTCTATATGCATGTTTTTTCGGTACAATATGCAATCGTCGGGGCAAGCATGTATCTTCTTATACCCCATGCCTATAGGACACAACATCCTCTTTGCCTCATATGTATGGATGGGAAGGACATTGCCTTTTAGGAGTATATCTTTTAGTACACTCAACAGGTTCGTGAAGTTCATCAACCTCAACACAACTATTAAAAGGGTATACTTATCATACCCCGAGTAAAGAGGCTTCTCCGAATCATCTAACAATTACTCCAATACATGTGGTTGATCAACTAATTCATGTTCCGCTCCACGAACCAGATCTTAAGGTGGATCTTCTAATTCCATACTATCGGCTTCATTTTCTTCATACCCTTCATCTTCTCGTACAACATTATTCACGAGACTCCTATTTCCTATGCCATACCCACACCTTATAAGTTGTGTCAAACCCATGCCAATATAAATGACATTTTACAACCGAAGAGGGCAATCTTGAGGAGTTAAAACACCTTAAACACGGACAATTTGAATTGTTCTCCGAATTTGGTTACATGTAAGATGGAAATCTTCACAAATTTGTTAACACCATCACGATATTCTACACTCCTTCTATCGCTATAAATCTACGCTCGATCCATACCTTACCCATAAACACGAGAAGCAATTCACCGCATATTGTTCAAAAAGTGTACGTACTTTCATCATTTAAATACACATAAATAATATGACATGAGCTTAAGATCCTTCTACAGGGATAGATGGTCCTAAATCTATTCAAAAATAATATGTACCCTAGACCGTGTAGCAAAATCTTATCATACATTTGACAAAATTCCAACAACGTTTCCCTTAGTCCTTCAAGTACAACGTACGAAATCGAAGTGGCTAATGTGTATATCCGTACTTAATTATATGGTAACATAAGTAAAGATATACAAATCAAACCCATCGTCATCATAATTGCACTCGAAGAACGAGCAGGGAAATAAGCACTGTGATATATTGTCAAATTTATGATAAAATTATAATAGCCACACAACCTATTATCATATTATTCTCAAACTCTCCAACACGAACAATTCAAAAATATATACATACCAAACTAATACCATGAGCGCTACACGCACATTTATGCACATATCACGACATAGCATAACTTGTAGTTATGTACAGATTTTTAATAGATTCTCTAAGCTTATGAAATGTATATGATAATTTTATGAAAAACATAGATTGGTAAGTAAAATAAGCACAATTATACACAATTAAGCATATCATTTATCAAATTACATGAAAACAAAAAAGATGTTGTTACTTAGTATATATTCCTAACATAGACCATTGTTGTAACTTATTATTCTTTTTGTAGTGGTTAAATTTCTCTTTTTCTTAAATATAAAAAGGTATGTATATATATAATATATGGTTTCCTTTTGCTTCCAATTTTGATGTACTATACATTTATCATAAACTAGACATCATTTTTTTGAAGTTTTACATAATGCATACGACAATTAAATATGAATAAAATGTTAAGACTATCTCTTCAATTTCCTTTAACGACCCAAGACATAACGAAACCAAAATTCCCTTGTTGTGATTAACAATGAGGTCGAGTTTACAAGATAAACACATGGAGTGTACATGCAATGTAGACTGATCCACGAAAAGGGGACAAAGGGTAAATGAGTCAAATGGAAACAAAGGTCATAAACAATAGTGAATTATTACTAATTTCTCTTTGTTTATCATCTTTATTTCCATTTGACTCCTCTACCCCTTCTTCATGAAACGGCCCACGTTGCATGTACACCCCATGTTTTGTCTTGTGAACCCGAGCTCATTGTTAAACACAACATGGGATTTCTGATTCATGTTATGTCTTCGATCGTTAAAGCAAATTAAAAGGTGGCCTTAACATTTCATTCATATTTTATTATTGTCTTATGAATTATGTAAACTTCAAAAAATCAGGGCCTCTAGTTTATAATCATGTATAATATAACAAACCCGCAACCAAAAAGGAAACCGAAAATTTAGATGATTGGATAAATTAGTCTACCCCAACATTACCTCATCAAAATAAACAAATTTGATAACAAAATTTTCTTTATGATAAGTTTTTGGGGAGATCCCTACATCCAAAAACCTTTCCAATTTTTCACATTTTCACCTTTGTATTTTCTCCCTTTTGATCCTTAAACCTAAACCATAAATGTTTCCATTTTTCTAAATCCTAAACCACAAATTTTTCTATTTCCCAAAACCCTTAACCATAAATATTTCTTTAAACTCTAACCAAATTTAGATACCAATTTCGATAATTAGATAAATGAATCCATCCCAACATCACTTCATCAAAATAAAAAATTTGGTACAAGTTTATTTTTAAGACAAGTTTTTGGAGATGGTCCTATATCCAAATTATCTTTCTATTTCTTTAGACCTTAAACAAATTTGGATACACTGTTTCGATTTATAATCCTTAACTATCATTCCATTTCCCTATATTAATTAAATCCTAAACTCCTAAACCCTTTTCTCAAAATCTCAAACATTTCACGAACTTCCAACTTAACAAATTAAACAAATGTTACCCACATTCTCAATAAACGATTCAACATTTCAACAATCTCAAACATTAACCACATTCTCAATATTCACATAATTACCGCAAATACATTAAACATTATTTAAATTTTGTAAATAACTTAAAGTGAAAAATAAGAGAGGATAGAGATTCATACTTGGAAGAACGATGACAACAGCGAGAGTGAGCGAGAGGCTTGATAGCTAAACACAACGACAAGTGACCGACGATAGATACAAGTTAGAGAGGACAACTACACCTAAAAGAGACGAGAGAAAAGAGTGAGCGAAAGGAAAGAGGCAAGAAGAGGTACAATGACGAGGATAGCTTACCGGCGACAACTATTAGACCGAGCAGATTTAGATCTAAGGTATTAGTGGACGAGAGGAACTGTGGAGAGCGACAAGACCGGGAGTAGAGACCAGATGAAGTGGGCGTGGAAAACAAGCAGGTACCGGTTCTTGCGTTTTTAGCTTCTATTTGGAGACACATTTGATGGCGGGTCAATGAAAGAACCGTCATCAAATGTAACCTATAACTACGCTTCGTCAAAGAACCGTAGTCAAAAGGTGACTCGCTCAACAAAGGTTCATTGAAAGAACCATCGTCATAGGTGTTATACAAGGCCATTTATTTATAATTATGTCACCGTTTTATTTTTTATAATGATTTGTCTTTTTAACCATCGTAAATAAATCATAATAAAAAGTCATATCTATAGTAGTGAAAGTATCTCGAATCATTATCTTCTCCTTATTCCTCTATTGGCTTATCGTTAGAAAGACGTTCACTATCGTCAAAATTTACTTCATTTTCAATATGCTCAGGTTCCATATTACTTTCCTTTGAAGCTAATGGATCATCATTATTTGGTGACATTTTTCTACTCGCTATACACAAGATCTATATGTACGGAAGTGATTATTAATATTATCCAAAAAGACCAGTTCTTAAAACACACTAATCATCCCAATATATGATCTTACAAAATCAAAAGAATTTTTAATAATTATTTACTAATTTATAAAAAATAATTTAACACTAAGCCACATATTTTTCAATTTGTAGTTTCGGACGGAATTTAACGTCAACTTCCGAGAGGGCATAACTTTCAATTCCGATATTGGATTTAGATTAATGAGCATAATATAGAATAGTATAAGTGTTGCCTACAACTTTTACTTTGATCAACAGCAATCAAAAATCAAAAGTAACATAAAAACTCAAGTTTATCATATGTGTGAGTTTCAGTCATAAATTGCACAGTCTCGTGAGAAAATTAATAAGTCTCTCAATTTAAGTCCAAATTAATCAATTTGAAAACTAACATGTAAAGAAACTATAGATCTATCTACCATATATTTTTGAAGGTTTTAGAAGATCATATAAATTGTGGCGAATTTTTAAAATTAGAGAAGTTCGGGGCTAATTTTTTGGTTCTTCTAGAATTTATAACTCATGCATTAATGAACCCCTTTCAATAATAAAACCCACGAAAATCTTTCATAAATCATCCCTAATAATAATTTTCACCCTCTAAAGTTCATTAATTCAACCAAGCACAAGAAGAATAATAAAAGGTATGAGCTTTTAGGGTTTTTACATCCAAAGAAAGAGAATTAATCAAAAAGTGATATTTCTCTCTTCACTAATAAAGATCTGAAAATTTAATCATAAAAAGGAGTTAAGAGGTTGCTAAAGTGCAACAAGAAGAGATTGAAATTCTTTTACAACAATTTTTTTGAAATTAAGAAAAACCCTAATTGTATAAGAGGAACTTACCAAGAGAATAAGTAAGAGAGGCAAGAGAGGACTAGCGCTGGGCGGTGGCGGTAGCAGCACGGCGGTGGAGCACCAGCGACGACGAGTGGTAGGACGTCATCGATGACGTGTGGTGACAGGGAGAGAGACTTAGGGAACGTGCAAGAGAGGAAGGGCAGGAAAAGTAGGTACCGATTTTTTTAGAAGATATAAATACTGATTTTTAATATATATATATATATATATATATATATATATATATATATATATATATATATATATATATATTTATATTTATATATATATAAAAGATAATAAAGTTATATATATGCTGATTTTTAGAAGATTCACATGCTGATTTTTAGGCAATCATATCAAAAGATAATAAAATTACACACACACATGTGTGTATATATATATATATATATATATATATATATATATATATATATATATTGTTATGATTACATACAATGATTTTATTTTATTAGAGTTATAAAAAATATAAATATATAATGAATTAATTGAAGGAGGGAAAAAAGTTACAAGCTTATAATCAATTTTAAGGCTTATAATCACAAGTGGTCACGAAACACATGCTTTAAAATGGACCAATTTAATGTCCAAAACATGTATCATTTGTTCATCAATATTAGTCAAAATCAATGGTTAATCATTTTTAATGATTGCTGATGATTTATTATCACATAATTTATATTAGGAGAAAAAATATTTAAATTTTGATTCAAAAGCAAATGCAAAATTAAAAAGTCTTACGTACATAATATTTTTTTATGTACATAGGTAGTCATTTATCAATATTAACAAAATAAAAATGTTATAACTATACTTTAAAATTAAAACTAACAAATTATACAATTATAAAATTTCTTCAAACTCATTGCAACTTATTCCAACTTGTTTTTACATCTAAAAACTCAAAAGTAGTCGAGAAACCCTTTTAAAACTTTTATTTGTTTTTATTAGAATAGATAGTGGTGCCAATTTAAACATAAAGGGAAAGTGAAATTTTGAGTAATAGAGATCTTAATTGACCTTTTTCATTTGGTAAAGAAAGTCAAGTCTATTCGTATCAGGAGTTGTCTAAGATCTCTATGCTGCTTTTTTTTTTTTTTTTTTATCGAGATGAGTCATAAAGGGAAATGTAATACAATGGGGGAAGGAGGAAATCGAACACCCTAATGTACCCGTAACCTTGGTCTTGAGCACTAGATTGAGATCTCATTGGTAAAACTCTATATTATATGCTATATGAGTAATAGAGACCATTTGAGTCCAATCTCAAAATTACCAACCAATGAAAGACAAAAGGCATAGTTGAAACCAAGGGTGGTGACAACAATAATTTCATCCTAGGCTAAGTGTACAAATCAAAGTAAAGTAGTTAAAAATTCACCTAAAAGCTTATGGATCACTCGAAAACACTTTCGCTATATTTTACATATAATTGTTTTTATTAGACCATATCATTCAACAAATATTATAAAACGTACATGTGTATGATGTCCTTTAGCTACTATAAGGGTGGCTAATAATTCAATCTAGTATGATTTCTCTTAAAATCAACCATAAATAAACTATCATTAATTTTTAAATTAAGTTAAGTTATTGGAAAATAAATTATTACAGGTTTATGTTTAATTGCTCCTATTATCAAGCATAACCAGTCAAAAACTATATATATAAAAATCTAAATTTATTAATTATTAAATTCCATAATTCTTAAATTTAAATCATATTTATTTTATATTTTCCTTATTTGTACAAAAAATAAATTAGATTAATGTGAATCATATATTCATTATCAAGATTTCATATATATTGGTTCTTAATTTTCATCTATGTAAATATTATTAATTGGTAAACAAAAGATTCAATAGATTATGCTAAATTTAAAAATTTTAAATTATTTGCTAGATCGGTGATAAAAAATTTCTTCACATACTAATCTCCGCAAATTTTAGCTAATTTGTTTCAATTTGTTTATGCTCATTTGATTAGCCCACTTGCTCAATTTATTTAAGCTCGATTGCTTAGCTCATTTAGCTTATTTGTTCGACTTGTCAACTCGTTCGTTCGGCTCGTTTGTAATTAGTTTGTGTAAGCTCGGCAAGTCGAACTTGTTTAGGCTCGTTTGTTAGGCCTGTTAGGCTCGTCAACTTGTTCGTTCATTCATTCATTCAATTCATTTGTAATTGTCTCGTGTAGTAAAAGATGCCCATTTACTACTACACTTGCTTACACAATGCCTTACCTTATAACCGTAGTAAAAGATCTTTTCAACCATAATAAAATATGGTTACTGTAATACTGAAAATATGTCTTGTGTGTAACAATTTATTCTAATGAATTCCGTTCACTCCCCTTAATCTCCTCTCAAGAAAAGGTAAAGGATTTAAAAAAATAAAATAATCAAAGGGACATTTTTTTGGGGGAGGGGGGTTTGAGTAGCTATTTCAAGCATTATCTTGATATATAGTGAAAAGATTATAATTTTCTAAAGAGAAATTTTGACAGTACTCGAGCGAACGAAACGCAATGCACTTTAACTAGATAAATTAGTTAACGTCCTTACTTTTATAGTAGTACTACAAGATTATTTTGAGACCTAAACATTTGTCTCTAAACATAGAAATCAGTTGCAAATTTAGATTGAAATCGATTGATAATCACAAATTATAAAGCCTTCACTTTTATTATAATCGGATTTTGCAGATTAAATTTTGCCATCCGGTCTCAACTCTCGGACTAAGGCTGAACTTAATAACTACAATATTTAAACTCTATTACGATGCGAATTTTAAGATCTTATTATTGAATCTTAATTAGAGACCTATGAATTTCAATCTCGATTTAAGGCTACAAAACACAGTCTCAAATTGCCACGATGTTTTACAAGTGAAAGTCTCCCGATCCACAGTGCATAAAAAAGAGACAGGCAAATCACTCAAAGTGTATTCAAAAGAGGAACCAAAGAGAGAGGACAAACAATAAATTTACGTCCAGCTCTTGGCAGCCCAATTATAATGACATTCATGAGGGACTTATGGGTACTCTTGCATTTTTACCCTTTTTACCTTTACAGTTTGGTAGACTTGTTTTTGTATGGATGGCATTGGCCAAGAAGATTCATCAAAGCTTAGCCTTTAAGGCCATGGTATTACACTCCATAGAATAGAAAAACAGTTCACATGGCCTGCATTTAAGGCCATTAGGCACATTCTCAGTAAATTCCTATGATCCCAAACCTACAGCTTTTCATTCTCTACACAATTTTATCATAAATATTGTATTTCTGATTGTGAATAACTCTTTTTATTACTTTTGTGTGAGCTTTATATTCTTCTTCACTTGCTTGGATAAGAGGATCAAATTGCCTCCATGCACATTAATTCCTAGCTCCTCACATCGCTACTTTATCCCCTTCAATCGTGTAATATAACTTTCAATTTCTATATTGAATCCAACAAAAATCGAAATCCCGATCACCGATCTCAATACATTTGATTACATCGGGAGGATAAGAACCAAATTGTATGTACACTAGAACCCCTACAAATAAGTATAATTAAGAAATACCTACAAATAAATTACACCCATGAGTGACAATCTCAAGAGAAACTAAAGTACTCCAAATGTAACTTAGACCAACAATAACCCCAAACATCGACATATAATGTTTTCAAATCATGAAAGTATCTGATCTAATATGAAATTGAAATCAACGAAATATTAACATGAAAAGACACCATCATCTATTAATATATAGGAAACACTACTCCCTACATCTCATTATAATTGTATTGATTTTTTTAGTCAAATTATATTTTAATCAAAACATGTAATTAGCTTAATGTTTTAGCTTACTGTGACAAAAATAATTCCAAAATTTATAAATCATATTTTTGAAATAATAAAAAATAATTATTGAAAACCGTAAAAAGTCAACTAGGAAAAATGGAGTAATAGAATCAAGTTGACCACATTGAGTGGTGTTGTGAATAGTGTAAATTTCCAGCATGTATTTATTTATATAAGAGAGTTAATATCCCAAGGGAAAAAGGTCAATTATACTCGTTTCACTGCTATGCATTTACTCCTAATGTAATGTGGTCTGTCCCAATGCAAAAATGAGGACCAATAAAAAGGGTGGATCCATGAGCTTGTATTTATATTTATTTATATCAAAAAATAAAAATTATATTTTATATTTAAATTTAGACTGGTGTTTCAATTGGGGTTTGACTGCCGAAAACAACCAGGCGTCAATGCATTAGACAATTTAGCATGGCCTACCGGCATTTGCACATTATGTTGAATCCCAAGCTATTACTGCTTTCCTTTTCAGTGATTCTGACCATTTTCTTTTATAATTAGATGACAAAAATCCCAAATTAAAAAAATAAAAATCTCATTTTTGTATTCCAAAGAATAGACTGTCTCAGTAAGTATCAAAAGGAACACTAATTTTAGATGGACTAATTTTCTTCCATTATTAGACACTTAACATCATTAAGGTTTTCAATAATTCGGTGCATTCAATAAGAACTTTTATTTATATAAGCAAGTGGTTTATGATAAACATATGGTCCAATTATATCACTCCAATCAAATGACAAATTCTACATGTCTCTCTCAATCTCCATCACTATACCTGCAAATTGCTATCTTACTCATCATCTTCTTCTATAAACTTCATATATATATATATATGGAAAGAAACGATCAAATTTGATTAAAGAAAACAGAAAGAGTTCAGTACGTTCAACATAAAAACCAGTAAAGGATAAAACAACCACTACTGCAAGCACAGCACAGCACAGCACAAAACAGATCAAACACCAAAATCACTAATCGGCCAGCAGAGATCAACTCATATGTTAATAGCTTCCATCAGATCTGTCTGGATGTAGCTATTGATCCGTAAAGCTTCTGCATCAGCTTACGGTTGCTTTCAAAGTTCCCTTGAAAGTTGTAGAGAGCGCATGAATTTGTAAGGTTTTCAACTGTTAAAAAAATAGCTACAAGGCATGTTGGGTTAATGACTTTTTCATTGGTTTTTGTGAAAAAAAAAATTGACTTTTAGAGCGGATTTTGGCCTTTTGTCTTTAAGGTGTTTGATAAGTTGTTTTTTAAAATATCTTTTTATCTTCAAAAATCATTTTCAAAAAGCTAACTTCAATAACCTTTTGTGATTGATTTTTGTAATTAATTTTTTATCTCACATTTTTTTGAGAAACAACTAATTTTACCACAAAATTTTTCTGAAAACAGTTAAGTATAAACATCTAACACAAATAGTTAATCCAATAAGTTAACAGCAAATAACTAACAGTTGATTGTCAAATAGATCCACAATCTATCTTAAAAAATTTAGATTTGTAAAAGCTTTTTAGGATTGATTGTCTAATTCTTTAAGGCCAATGGAAGATTTACTACCATAAAAGAAAATGAAAGTTAAGGACTCAACTTGTCTGACTATTAAAGTTTACATCTAACCAGCTAGCTAAGTTATATATGAACTAAAAATCAATCTAGATACATAATTAAATGGATACAAAACTTTTACTAACACTCCGTGACGTAATTAAATGAAAAATATCATCATAAAAATTGAAGGAGTTTTGATTAAAAACTTAAAATCAACTAGTTACAATGAGTCAATATACTTCGGTTCATATATAGCAATAATGTTTAGAGTAACTTTTAGTATTTTGACCTAGTCAAAACTTTAACCAACCAAATATTAGTGTCCGATTATGTATTGTTTCAACTAACGTTTGCAATAGCTTGTAACGTTTCAAGTACTATTTCTAAAAATTTAAGAATATTAGCTTTTTATATTTAAAAGTAATGTTTCATATTTTTGGACAAAAATTTCCCTTCGTTAATTTATATTTGGCAAATTATTAATATCCTTTTATGTCAATTTATAATAATTAGATAACCCAACCACTAAATTTACCGAAAATATTTATTCAACCACTCAATTGAACAGCTTATCCGTTAATACCTAAAATCTAACGAGTTACTGAGATACCTAACCGGTTATCCGCTACACAAGCAGTTATCTCGCTACTCAAATAGCTTATTTTTTTGAACAAGGCCTTAGTATGCTTTGCTCTATTAAGAATAGAGTTTTTGATCTAACAATTTAATCTAACAACCCCCACCAATAGATATTCAAGTAAATACAACTGATCCACCTGAAAATGCAAGTTATTACATAATTTTGAATTTTAATACTAACATTTTAGAAGACAATTTTAAAACTCTTTAGAAGTTTCAAATTTTTACTGAAACTTTAAGGATTTGCTTTTAAATTCCAAAAATTAATAGTTCAGCATCAATATATTTTAATTAAATATCTTATTAAGAGAGACTAAGTCAAGATAAGTAGAGCCCTACTTGAGAGGTTAATGTACAAATGTATACATCACCAATTAAGAAAGTGACAATGACATTAGCTTTGGTTTTTGTTTGATCTAAAGTTTTTCAATATGAATTTAATTCGATTTCCTTCTTTTTTTTTTTTTAGGAAATGCAAATTCCTAAAAAAAAAAAAAAACTCTCAAGATTTAAAATTGTCATTTTTAAATTGTTTTTTATACTCTGAATTATTTTTATCTGAAAGATTATAAAACTGAAACTGGTACGAACATTCACACTCAAGGGTGAAGGGTCACCTCCTCATACTTCACTACTTTCCCAAAATTGTGATTTTTTTGGGGGCATATAGATTGTGTCCTTTCAGTGCCTCTAATATTATCAACAAATTCTAATTATTGAAAAATTTGAAGGGGAATTTTCTATCCTTCAAAGAAAAGATGATGAAAAATTAATCAGGAGTGTTATTCCATTTAATCCATTCCATGCACTACATGAATAATCTAAACTAGAAAGCTCCAAGGACCATGAAAACGATAACTTCCTTAAGATTTTCATTTTCCTTGAAGCCCTTTTTCTAGCAGAGAGAGAGAGAGAGAGAGAGAGAGAGAGAGAGATTTTATGAAAAACAACACACTAAAGAATTAATCTCCTTCCAAGAAATCAACATTCTCCTGCAATGGCATATCAGAAAGGTCTTGATCTTGGGCATGATGATGATTGCTGCCACAATGGTGTTGTATAGAGCAATCCTCAAACAACCATTTCTCCAGCAATGTCAATTTATTCTGCCCACCACCACAAAATGGCTTGCTCTCATGCTCGAAGAAGCTTGCCTCGGGTGAGACTGTTTGAGAGAACTCCGAATTCGGTGACTCGGTGGACTCGAGGGGTCCAAACACGGATCGAAAAACCTCATCACATCCCATCTTCTCCTCTCTTTGAGCCGGCTCTTCACTCGAATGAGATCGAGTTTTGTTCGGGGCGTTCCTGGACCAACTTTGGAGCAACCTGGCTATGTTTTCGGTGCTCGAAGCGTACGAAGAGGGTTGCCCTTGTTTTGGATTCGGAGATAAGGTGATGGAGTTGTTGTTATTTGTTGATGGGTTGATCAACTCGGGAAAATTGATGGTGGGTTTTTGGTCTGTTGATGAGAGAGCATCGCATAGGGCTTGTTTGGCCATGTGAATGTCGGTTTGGAGCTTCTTTTCCCACTGCCCTCTACCACTTGCGCTGTGATTCTCAGGAGATGATGGAGACGATGAAAACAAGCCGTCTGATCTCGAGAATTGTTGTTGATGATGATCATCAGACTGTTGTTTCTTTAGCTTCTTTTTGAGATGTGTGTTCCAATAGTTCTTGATATCGTTGTCGGTCCTCTGAGGGAGGTAAGATGCTATGGCTGCCCATCTGTACCATAATTCCACATCAAAAATTCATCTCTCTTCCTTACATCTAAAATTTAAAAAAAAACACACAAAATGAAAGTTGAGTATTTGGTGGAAAATACCTATTGCCCAAAAGAGCTTGAAGATGAATGATCATCTTTTCCTCTTGGTCTGTAAAATTGCCTCTTTTAATCCCAGGCCGTAGATAATTAGTCCATCGGAGTCTACAACTCTTGCTACATCTAAGCAACCCTGGAAATTATTACCAGAAATTAACAAAATCAAGCGTCAGTAAACAAATTTCTAATCTTGAACCCTCTCTCAAAAAGGGGGAAAAATAAATAATCTAATCTTCAAAACTTGTAATTGATTTTTGATCTAAATGGTATGGACATAGCAGATTTAGGAGATCTATTTACTAGATCATGGTGGGTTTTACAAAGGCCTGTGAATCTATGGTCAGAAAAATCGATATGATATATGTCATATACTTTCTCCGTCTCAAATTACTTGTGTCTTTTATAACCGAGAGTACTATAGCTGATATATTTGAACGCAACCACCGTATCGAGGTAGGACTTGGAAGTTGGATCTGGAACACTTGTATTCCAAGAAAAGACAAAAGAACAAAAAAATTAAAACAAAGAAAGACAAAAACAAGATAGAATAAGCTACGATAGGTGACCTGTGTTAGTAGGAACAGCTCTCCAATTACCAGGGCCATGCTCTTGGATATAAGAGACCAACAAGATATCCTCCTCAGGAGTCCATGGCCCTTTTTTCACCCCTTCTTTGTCACAGCATGGTGGCCTTCCCATCTCTCTCTCTCTCTCTCTCTCTCTCTCTTGTGGCCTTCTGGGTTAATTTGAAGGATAAGTTTTTTGGCTGAGGCTAGAAAACAAAAAGGAGGGAGGGGGTGCGACTGAGCTAGCTAGGGAGACTAAAGAGAGAAGCACTGACTTATATTAAAAAAGCAAAGAAAAGAAGTGAAAGGAAGAAGATGAAGATGAAGAGTCAAAATTAAAAAGATCAGAGCATTTACTCGTCGGCCACATAGTAGCAAATGGCAAGGCTACAGTAATTATATATGCTGCAATAGGCAACAACAGTAGCTAGGGCTCTCTCTCTCTCTCTCTCTCTCTCTCTCTCTCTCTCTCCCCAGTAATGCTGTTTGCTGTGCTACTTATTTTTTGTGTGCCTCACAAAACCGCGTGGCTGGCATTGAATGTGGATTGCATTTATGAGCCCCTAATTATGCATGATGACCCTGAGTGATCGATGATGTATTTCTTTGC
This sequence comes from Talinum fruticosum, assembly GCA_021018815.1. Taxonomy (NCBI): domain Eukaryota; kingdom Viridiplantae; phylum Streptophyta; class Magnoliopsida; order Caryophyllales; family Talinaceae; genus Talinum; species Talinum fruticosum. The sequence continues at coordinate 8,291,425 of JAITYX010000004.1, read as the reverse complement.
CATGGCTCGATCTATTCTAATCCAATAAGTCCTTTCAAAACCTCTATTTTCATCACCAGCATAGCTATTTTTGGTTTACTGTGTATAAATTAATGTCACTAGTAAAATCAGGACCTACTACTAGAAGCATTCAAAACTTCTGTCTTTACAGATTCATGTCTATAAATTCTTACCTTATATTACACATGTACACTTTAATGGTATGAGTGCATAGGATTTGGGATACTCTATCTTAAAACTCTTACAATTGTTGAACTCAAAATGCAACAACTTGGGTCATGTACGTAGTGCAGTGTATTAAGTATTATATATACAAGAAACATGTCAAACAAAAGATATCTAATAATATCATGGCACAAAAGAAGAAATATGCTCCAATAATATTTGTTTTGTATGAAATATTAAATTGTGCAAATGAGGTGAAGACCGCTATTTATATCCAGGGGTAAAGAGGTAATTTTGACAAGCTTACCTTCCTTTCGGTGCGACTTGGGCCGTAGAGAGGCCCAGGCCTCTTGTGATCAACCTCACCAAATTTGCCCTGGTGCGAGCCCTATTACTAACAAGGTAGGTTGACGTGGTAATGAGTGAAATTTTATCTTGATCATTTCGCCCTTTATATTTCATCTGCTCAACATATCAGAGGAATCAATTAGACGTGAAGTTAACGTCGAGTAGAATTTGAGCTGTCAACATTGTACCTGTTTTCGATGTGTCTGCCATGTATAAAAAGAGGCTTAAGTAGATCTTACACTACAATTCCGCCCAATTAGAGACCGAATTTTTGGTCTCTAAATTTTGAAAAAAAAAAAAAAAGGTCTCTAAACTATATTAGAGACTTGATATCCTTTATTCTTAAAACCGTGACCGCAATTTGAATTTAGAAATGAAAAGATGACAACCGGTCTCAAATTGAGACTGACTTCGAGACTGTTTTTATTCATGAATTTGGACGATTTTATCCCTCTTTAACTTTATGCGTTCAGACATGTCTTTCCTCTGTGTGGTTCGTTTGAGATGGCAAGCTATGTGTTTGGGAAGATCCGATTCTGAAAGCTGAGGGAAGATCCCGCTTTGCCCATGCCTATTTCAATCAATTTCCAGAGGATGTGTCCCTTGTTTAAGCACGAAGCTAATGTCTAGCAAGCGGCTCAGTGGCATGCTGCCGTAGAGCTCATTTTAAGGGTTTTTCTACACTTATACAATCTGTGAAGCTTGCTGTTTTTGAATTATCCATCCTGTAGTGGCGTGAGTGCCGGAAAAGGTGTTGATAACTGCGAGTTGTACGCCATTGAGGCCTGGCTGGATTATGTCTATTGCTCCCTAGAGAAACATCATTAGGTTTCGGGAGAAACTTTAGTTGGTGATTTTGATGATGATGAGGAGGAGCAAAGCGATCGATGAAAGAATACTGATTGTTTGCAAGCGCTAAGCTCTTCGTTCGGCCGTGTGCTGTAATCTTCGGCATCAATTTGGTGGAAAGCTGTAACCAATAAAAGACAGACCCCAAGGCCAGGCCCTAGGGGAAGTCCTTAAATCAAGTTAGGGGAGATGGCTAAAGATCAGATCTTAAAAGAGGAATAAATATTTCTGACAATGTCCTCGTATAAGAGAAGAAATATGTTAATTTTATATGATGTATTGAATTTTATGAAAGAGGTGACACCATAACAGTAATGCCATGCATAGCCATAGTGAATGAGGGATTAAAAGGTTATTCTAACAAGCTTACCTGATATGTCAATGTCCTGGTGCGGGCCAAACTGCTGACATGGTAGGTTGATGTGGTAATAAGTGGATTTATCGCCATTAGTTCCATATTATAGAATTTCATTCCGCTAATTTAGTGTCTAACTGTTGAAAAAATGGCAAACAAGTAAAAGAGAACAATTAACTAATTCTACCCACACATTGTGCAGAATAATCGTTGAAATGAAAGCTTATCATTGGATTGGGATATTGTTGTCTATAGAGAGCAAATTTATTTTGGACACGAACTTTTAAAAAAATACATATAAATTTTCGGAGAATTAGCCATAACTAAAAGAATTTACAAATATATCGAGGGTACATAAAAATTCCTTTACATAATTGGTATGTACGTGATGTTTATAAATTGAACAGGTCAGAATCGGCTCATTAATAAAAGGGTTAAGTTGGGTTAGAAGTAGCAGTTAAATGGACTAGGGTGGGTAATGTGACAGACGACCCTAGCCTACCCATGATCTACTGAATTCATTCAAACTATTGTTTAGAATCTTTTTTTTTTTTCCGATTGAGTCCAAATTTTCTTTGACTCTTTGTTTGCGTCTGTTTATAATGCTCAAAATTCGAGCATTTTTTATCCTTATACATTACCTTACCATTTTTCTAACTGACGTAAGTTGTTCAACTTCAGCTTATGAAAGTGGGATTGCGAAAGAAATTCATTTGATCAAATATTTTATGTGCACATGCAGTAAAGGGCAAAATCAACAACTTTACTTACTTAATTTAGTCATTCATCAGTAAAAAATTTTAATTAAAAAAAAGGCATTTAAAAGAGGATCATAATCAACAAACTAGGAGAACCCCTTTTCATACTTTCCTCCCAGGATCAAACTTGGGAGGAGGTAAATATTTCCAACTTTGTGTAGACAGAATTTACTTGTGGTGGTTGAGTTACTGTGACTCTGATCTGGGCTTTGGTATGGAAGCTAATATAGTTGAGTATTGAGGAACTTTTTTTTGTGACATATCATAAATTCATAATCAAATACTTTTTAAATATTTAATTACTCCCTCCCTCTGTCCTACTATGATCGTCCTGGTTGACTTGTTTTGGTCAAATTTTATGAATTTTAAATATAAACTGAAGAAAAAAACATGAATTTGATGTACAAATTACAGAAATTTTTTCGTGAGAAAATAGTCACAAAAGTTAATTTTAAAAAACTCTAAAAGGTTGGCAAATTCTTATATGCATCCGAGAGCTTATACTCCGAGGTGCCAAACCATTACCAAATATACATATTTGCCACTCATGTAAATTCTTAAAAAAATTGTAAATTATTTCAATACTCACGGAATTGCTGATAAGAATTTTGGAAAGCAAGAATTTCGGTCGTGGCATGACTCTAACGGTTATCCCCTTTTTTCTAATAATTTCTTTTTCTCATCATAAAATTCAGTTTATATTTTAAAAAAAAACATTATCCGGTATCAAAAAAAATAAAAGAAAAATATTATCACATATTACAAATTTCACTCAGAATGACGTTATTTCTTCATCTAATATTCTCTCTTTGTGATATTGAGTAAGACATGATCGTAATTTTGTAACAATTTAATTTTTTAAAAAATTATATTATTATCATACTCATTATTATTAATAATAATAGCATTAATTTAAATCTAGCATTAAAGCATGATTATTAAAATTTGGCACATGATATTTGTGATTTAAGCACATGTTTAATGGATTATTGTTAAAGTATAGTACTATTTAGGCTCCGTTTGATATGCAAAGCTGGAATGGAATGAAATCAAGGAATGATACCTAAAGGGTTAGGTATGGAACTTGAATATTCTCTTCAAGTGTTTGGTAAAGAACAGGAATGAAATCAAATTCTAGTTTTTGTTGTTTGATTGTTAATCATGGGATAAAATTAAAATTGTTTTATTTTTTAAATTATTTTATATCATTGTAAATTATTATTATTATTATTATTATTAAATATTATTATTATTATTATTATTATTATTATTATTATTATTATTATTATTATTATTATTATTGTTATTATTATTATCATTTGATTCAATAAACGTTGAAGCTCGTTAGCATATTTGCTGATATTGAGTCTTATATTTATGTAATTTTTTTAATTAACTATCTTGTAATTTTTTCAATAATTAATAAATTTTATTTATAATTTTTAGTAAACTTATTTTCAAACTATAATGTTCTATCAAACAATATGAAAAAAATATATATATATTAAATAAATAAATAAATAAATAATAACAAAAAAAATAACAAAATAAAAATACCCCAACCTAATAACAAAAATAATAACAATCACCAAAATAATAATAATAATAGCAACAACAAAACAACTACAACAAAACAACAACAACAACAACAACAACAACAACAACAACAACAACAATAATAATAATAATAATAATAATAATAATAACAATAATAATAATAATAATAATAATAATAATAATAATAATAATAATAATAATAACAATAATAATATAGCAAATAGGCTAATTTTTCTTTTTTTAATAATTATAAACTGATCCTCGAGGGATTGAGAATTGATTCCCCTCTTATTTGGGAGGATTCAAATTCCCTTGTTTTAAAGGGAACTTGAAACCTGTAAATTTCAAGTTCCACCTTCAAAATAACCAACCAAACAACTGAAAAGGAACTTGAAACAAGAGGAATCAAGTTCCATTCCAATTTTGCCCAACCAAATGGGGCCTTAGATACATATGGGTAAGTAAAGAGACAAGTCATTAAGGTTATTTTTAATCATTGTCCCCTTATAAATAATTAGGGCACTTATTAAGGCCTTTAGGCTACTGTAACTTTAGAGTATTCAACCATTACTTTCCTATAAATACCCCCAAAATATTATGCAAAATACTCACTTATCTCTTCTTATCTCTACTTTTTTTCTACTCTTCTCTGGACTCTCATATTGAGTAATTTTATTGTTTTTAGAGTTCATTATTGAAGTCACCTAAATGTTATTTTCTAAATGAAAATAACAAGGTACAATGCATGTCAATTCCTTTATTGAAATTATTGTTTTTTAAAGAGTATGTGTGTGTGAGTGCAATGACTTTCAAGTGTTTTCGCGAAAAAGAATGCCTATATTTCTTATTGTTCATTGTTCATTGTTCGAGTAATCACTTCGGTACGCCCGCTCATCGACTCATAGTTCATTTTCCCTTCCAAAAGAAATCATCATTCATTATCGGGGCATCGGAAATCTAAGTGTTCTCTTATCTTGTTTTCAAATAAGATGAATTTCACAAAATTATTCTTTCCATGATTTGACGTATTGTGTTGAGAAGTTTCATTTTCACTTTTTAAATGTTTTATTATTTTCAGGTAAAGTTTGAATGCATGGAGACAATTGAATTTTTCAGAATGCTCACCTAATTTCATTTTCTAGTTGGAACAAGTGTTGAACTATTTTAGTTATATTATAAATTCGGAATGAATATCGTAGCTCTAATATATTTTAGTAATTGTGTTAATAAATGATAAAATTTATTTTATTGAAAATAGAGGCATTACATGTATATTTAAGTTATGTTAAGAGAACCGACCCGATGATCGATCCGAGTAAGCAAAGTCGGTCGATGGTTCGACTCGCTCGGACCGTTTATCTCGGATTAAATCGGCTGGCTCGATTAATGCTTGAATAGAGTTAGATTGGTCAAACTCGGTAAGTTAATATATATATATATATATATATATATATATATATATATAAACAAAGCAAATCTATTTTTAAAAAGCTCATCAAAATTTTAGCTTAACTCCTAAAAAGTCTATTTAATTTTTCTATCCTTCCTTTTTTCCTCCTCTCTCCCATTTTCCCTCTCCTCTGCTACTTCACTCTTTTCTATGTCGTCCTCCTTCCCTATACTTTGCTCTTTCAGCCTCCCTCTCGTCCTTTCTCTCTCCTTTGCTCCTTCTCTATAATCCTTTAGTTTTTCTCTCTCCCCTTAGAGCATCCGCATCTATGATCCAAAATTTTGGATCACATGTGGAGCCTACATCCTCCATATCATCTTACAATCCAATTTTTGGAACTCAATCCATCACCTCTATACCCTTAGATTATCAAATTGGATCGTCAAATAAAATATTTCCTATGCAGCCTACAAATATATATATATATATATATATATATATATATATATATATATATATATAATTAGTTTTCTTCTTTAAATATGTAAATGTTGACAAAAATAAAATTTAAAAAAATAATGCAAGATGAATACATGGGGGATCGAGTACACGAGCGATCATACGGGCAAATCGACCTCATATTGAATGGAATGTGCGTTGGAGGAAGATGGATTAGATCATATGGACAAAATTGGATCACATGAACAAAATTGGATTATATAATTATCCATTGTAATTACTCTTATTTCCCCTCTGCTCTGCTCCCTTGCTCTTTCAACCTCCCACTATTTCTCTATGTTCTCAGCTGCCCCTCCCCTTTGCCTAAAGAGATTTATAACCTCATGAATGCTCTAAAGTCCTTATGAGCCTCAAGCATAAGTGTCCTATGATACTTTCTTCTTTTTTTTTTTTTAATCATACGATGATGCTTTCATCATCCAAGCTTCAAACTGTGGGTGGAGCTCTATCCTTTCTACGTTGTTCACCCTAAATATTCTGTTATTTGTACCCTTATTTATTTAATTTTTGTCTCGTAAAATAATAAAATTTTTAGATTTTTTATTTGTTTTATTTAATTTTGTGGGTAATAAGTTGAGTGGGACAAATGTCTACTACTATATGGAGGTAAAACGATCAAAATTTGACGAGCCAAGTCTCAGATATGCACACAAATGTTCATCACCATGCCACTCTAACACCCTATGCCAAGCCCAACCCAAAATTATCCGAGCAACCAAGTTGTAGCAATCAAAAAAGGGGCAGGAATTTACTTTGGTGAGATTTTGTTGTTGACGTCAGCATGACATCACTATTAGGAAATTATTCTTTGTAGGACTAAAAAATAAAGTAGGAGGCATGTGTTTATTAGGAGATGTACAGTCAAGTCATAGTTCAATTTATAATTACATTTTTAATCAAATTTTTTTACACTTAAATCATTGAAAAGCCAATTATACACTTCCGTCTCTCTCTCTCTCTCTCTCTCTATTCTCTCTCTCTCTATCAGCCATCTCACTTTCTCTTTCCTCCCTCTTCCTCTCTCTCTTCTCCCCTTTTTCTGTCAGCCTCTCTATCTCTCTCCTCTCCCTATCTATGTCTCTCTCCTTCTCCCCTTTTTCCTTACAAATCTTTCTATTTTCTAAATAAAAATAAAAATTAATTATTATCATCATAAATTAATAAAAATTAATTATTTATATTATAAATTTTTTAAAGTTTTTTTAATAAAAAATTATTTCACATTTTTAATTTTATTTTTGTTATTAAAACTCTTTTTTAATACCATTATATGTTTTGATTATTATAAATAAATTTATTTATTTTTTGAATAAAAAATAATATATTTTTTTATGATCTTATTTTAAATAAAATTTAAATTTTTAGTTTATTATTATAAATTTTAAAATTTTTAATTTTAATTTTTCTTATTTTCCCTGAAAAAATATAAAAATATTATTTAAATTCTAAACCTTAATTACTCAACTTAGAATATCAAACTAATAAATCTACACATAAACAGTTAACCTGGAATAATATAAATAGTCATTCTTGATCCCGAGTTAACCATGATGTTATCCTGTGATGAATTTTTATTTTATCCCGAGATAAATTTTTATGTTATCCGAGAATGACTATCTACGCTTAATTTTATTAATTTAATATTTCAAGTTGAGTAATTAAGGTTTTTAAATAATATTTATATATTTTTGAAATCAAAATAATTTTATTTGAAATAAAAAAATTAAAACTAAAAAATTAAAATTTTATAATAATGAATTGAAATTATAATTTTACTTATAATTAAATCATAAAAATAAATATATTTTTTGTACAAAAATAAGTTAATTTATTTATAATAATAGAAATATATGGTAATAAAATAAAAAAATTGAATAACAAAAATAAAATATAAAATATAAAATAATTTTTTCACTAAAAACTTTAAACAATTATTTATAATATAAATAATTATTTTTTATCAAAAATAAAAAAGTATAAAATATTTTTAAAAAATAATATGCTTTTGAAATAAAATAATTTTTATTTTTATTTATAAAAATATTTTAGAAAGATATGTGAGAGAGAGAAAGAGGAGGGGACATAGGAGAGAGAGAAAAGCTGACACAAGGAGAGAAAGAGAGAGAGAGAGAGAGAGAGAGAGAGAGAGAGAGAGATAAAAAGGGGGTATAACTGTTTTTAATTTCTAAGAATGGCTAAAGTGTGATAACAAATTCAGACCATGATTCAACTATAAATCTCCCTTAAAAAGCAATAGCGGAGGTCGTAGCTTCAGCGAAAGGCTCTATAGGTTTTCTTTTAGGTCAAAGATTATTTTATTTTCTTTTGATTAATTCTAGTTTAATTCAATTAATTTTCCTCTTGTAAATATTTAGATTCAATTATTATTTTAGTTTCAAATATAAATTCAATTCCTTACAGTTTTCGGTTTCAATTCAATTCGTTTCGGTAACTTCTTCCCATTTGTCTCTCCTTTCTCTCTAGTTTGTTTAGTTTAGTTTAAAGGTTCGATTTTTATTATCTTTTGATATTAGTAGTAATTATATTATTTGTTTAATTTTATATTTAAGTTTAATTTGTTAGTTTATGTCGTTGTTTGAGTAAATTTTTATTAATTTCGTAGTTAGATTAATTGTGTTTTATGATAATTAGTTGTTAGCTTGTGTCACTTTGGTTGTGATTAGCCATTTAATGGCTACTTGATCTTGTCCGAACCTTAATTTACGTAGTTTATGCTAGTATTTTGGGATTGTTTCTCTTATCCGCCACATATTCAATGAGATGCATGAAAAGGTATTTTTATCTTGATTTTTAGGTGGTTGGTCTATCATTAAAAGGTAGAGTCAATTTGCTAATGTGGGTAAAGAAAATAGTTGGGATTTTGGCCTGAAAATAACTTGAATCCTAGTTAGGCCTGAGGTTGTTATTTTTGTACTTTAGCTGGACTAATCCCATGAAAGTAGGAGGTTAGAATAATTAGACTAACTCATGACCCTCAAAAGTGTGGCTTGAGTAAGTTTTGATGGTGAAACCCACCACTCTTAAATACATGTATAAATTTGGGTAGGTTTAGGTTTGGCTTAATTAATTAGTTTATTAAGTGGTAAAATCACAATTCGAGTATTTTTTTTATTAGGGGTGAGCACGGATGATGGGTACCCTGGACCGAATCAAAACCGACCAAACGGTTCCGGGTCGGGTTCCTAAAATTTAGAAACTCGTTAAACAGAGTTCCGGTTCTAATTGCCAAAATCAAACCCCGGAATCGGAACCTGGAACCGTTAAGACATATAATTTTTCCATGATTTTTAGTTTTCGGTTTGTGAATATGAGACTCATATAATTTTAGGTTCGATTAGTTTGTGATTCGTGATATTTACTCTTTAAATGTAAAGAGAAGCACAAATTGATGTTTTGTTTCTTGTCCCTTTTGCCTAGAATTTTGATGTTCTCTTCTAACTCTTTACGTGGAAAATTAATTTACTATTTATTAATGCTTGAAATGCAATTAATTCAAGAATATTTAATTTTTAAGGCCTTAAATTTTTTTTTTCTTAAAAATAATGGTATGGATAGGGTATCTTGGAACCGAACCGGACCTTGAGGTTCGAGTTCGAGTTCCTAAAATTCAGGAACCAAACTACGAGGTTTTGGTTCACCTTCCTAAAATTCAGGAAACGGTCAAACAAGTGTCGAGTTTAGATTTCTAATTTTGGGACAGGGTATCCGGAACCGTTCACCCCTACTTTTTATTGCTTTCTAGGATTAATTCAATTATCATATATCTCATCTACTCTTGATTCGCTAGATAGAAAGTTTAAGATAGTTTTGATATTTGAAACACAACTCCTCGTGGACACGACCCGTACTTGCCGGCTAGTTACACCTACGTCGTGCACTTGCGGTTACAAATTTAAGACTTAATTCTTCCTAACATATGCAAAGAGAACTTTATCCAAACAATGAATTGGGAAAATCCCGGTCGACCGCGGGTTAGGCGGGGTTGCTCGACTTTTCTAAATCGATCGGGTTAGATCCGGTTTTCCGGCTCATTATTTGGAGCAATTTTGAGAGTAACCTGGATCATTGAAATGGATGGTTCCCGATCCAACTAGTTGAACCGATCGTCCGGTTTGGTTTACGTAGTGTTTAGGCATGTGGTATAACCGTAATATCCAAAAATTTAAGGTGCTAGTTTAATAAGAAATAAATTATTAAAACTTAATTTAAGTTTAAAATTATTGAATTAATTAAAGTATAATTTTTAAAATGATATTAGAAACTCGAAAACTAAAGTCGAGTATGATTTAATTAAATGGGCCTTGTGATATTAATTTAGGTCCAATCTTATAATGATAATAACAAACAAAAAATAAAATATAAAAAGAAAATATAGAAAATAAAAATAAAAAAGGAAAGAAAATAGGAAAGGGATTACTTGCACTACTAGAAAAGCAGACAATTAGCGATGGAAATAGCGACGAAAAATTGTGAAATAGCGACGGAATGTTTCCGTCGCTAAAATTTAGTGACGGAAATTCCCGAATCCGTCGTTAATTAGCGACGGATCAGGTACGGAAATTGCTTCAGTAGGCTGATGAAAATCAGCGACGGAATGAAGTTTCCGTCGCTGATTTAGCAACGGAAATTGCGGTATTTCCGACGCTGATTTCCGTCGTTGTTTCGTCGCCGATCCGTCGTTGTTCAGTCACCGATCAGTCGCTATTCCATCGCTGTTCAGTCGTTGTTCCGTCGCTATCTTGGCGAGAATTCCAAAATACATTTTTCTAATAATTCGTTACCCTAGTACAAAAAATTGTGAATGGATATACAAATCCAACATTCACATATGTGACATTTACATTTGACATTTACATATGCCGGCCACAAAGTACTCATCCAAGTTGGATATACAAATCCAACATACATGTTCAAAATCATGAACAATCCAAACATATTTAAAACCAATTCACAAGTTTACAAAAACAACCATACAAAAGTTCACAAGAAACCATAAACACATCTAAAAAGTTTGCAAAATGTTCACCAATACACAAAAGCTCACAATGAATTCGGGGTCTTCATTCTTCCTCTTCCTCTTCCTCTTGTGGTTGTGCTTGGTCGACGGTGAGATCCGGATGCTTACTGAAATTTCATGAATTCGATGAAACATGCTATTGGCTCAGCGAAACTGTCCACCTTTTCTTTAAGCTTCCTATTTTCCAACTCAAGCACACGAGCATGCTCAATCCATTGATGTAACTCGGAAGTTAAATTATGCACTATTGCTCTCAAATCCGAGTCATCCGGAGTAGAAGCTTTCGGTGATTTGAAGGACATGGTTGGTTTTAAGTTTTTACCATCGGATCCAAGTCCATAAATGCGACCTTTCTTGTTCGCATTGGCTTTGACCCACAACTCATGTTGTGAAGGGGTGGAAACATGATCTTCGAAGAGTTGGGGTCATCAATAGAAGGTTGAGAGGGTTGAGTGTTTTGCAACTCTTCCCACTCTTTTGAAACTTGTCCTGAATAATATATAAATATTTGAGGCATGTAACTATCACAGTCTGTCAAAGAAAACCATATATTGAAAAAGATGAAAATTGCATATATAAGGTTACTCACATAAATGGCCTTGGATTTTTGGTCGACCCATTCGTCTTTTTTTGTTTTGTGTGTTCGTGAAAATAGTTGGGTCGGTAGAGATTGAACTCCTTTAAGCTCCTTCATCTAAATACAAATTGGTGTTAGTATAGATTTAATTTACTAATATGAACATATTAATAGTTGCATGCGTAATCACTAATAAAGGGGTATGTACCAATCGCCGCTTATGCTCCGTCATAGGGATTGAGCCACAAGTATGGAGCGATGAACCAAGTCCACCTTGATCGGCATTGCGGTTTTTCGAGCCTGCTCCACGGAACTTCTTGTAGTCGGCAGTTTCCCAATATTCCAACAATTCTCGCCGGTAGTTGTCACCCAACTATTTCGGCTTCTTCTTATTTTTCCTTGCCTTTAGCATGAAGTCCTTTAATCGATCACTTCCTTTCTTCTCAAAATTTCTTCTTATTTGGACTTCATCGGTTGGAGAACAAGTGAAAAATTTCTGTATAAATAAAAAAGTAGTTTATAAGTTATGAAATTATAATATACAATGCTCAAACATGTACAATAAGTGCATTATGTTATCTCAAATTCGAAAACCAAAGATTTGTCATTCCCTTGAACTCGGAAAACTACGGATCATGTTGTGATCGAGGAACTTTACCCCATGTAGGCCATGCTCCGTCATACTTGCTTTGAAAGATGTGGGAAATCGTGCCCACAACTTTATCAATGGGGAAGAACCTAATCAAGAAACATAGAAAACGAGTTAGTTATACTATTCTACTATTAAGCTTAATTTATTTTATTACTTATTATCACACTTACCCTTTACCATCCGACTTGATCCGAATCTTTTCCGGCTACTAGCACTACTTGATTCAAGGCTAGCATGCTCGTTGCCTGCATCAATTGGCTCATCATTTGTAGGCCTTTGTGGTGGCCTTTGTTCGACACCAACGTGGATGCGTGGTATAAGGGTCGTACCATATTGGTTATATGCGTACATATTGGGCGGGTTTGAGTACATATGAGCGTGTTGAAAATATGGAGAGTTTGGGATGAAAGACCCACCCATTGGGCTTTGCATGCGTGGGATGTTTGGAGGTTGGAAATAAGGAGGGTTAGGAATGAATGACCCACCCAATGGAGTTTGATTGTAAGGGGAGTGTGGAGATAGTGCTCCACCTACAGGAGACTGAAGGTTAGGAGATTTTGAGAGGGGGTAGAAGTGCTTACATCATTACCTTCACCATCGATCCGATGTTTCTAGCCCTTCCCGAGTAGGCTGATCTTTTCGACCTGCCTCTACCTCTCTCCATATTTCCGAACATAAACAACATAAAAACATTATTAGTAAACATCCAACGGTTAAAGTGATTCAATATAAAACAAAATATGAACAATAGTAAACATATAAACATGTAAGCGTTAGATATAAATATTCTTCTATGAAGAAATTACGCTTCAATTGTTTCACCTTCATTACATTAATAAGAATTCATTTGATAACAACATAAATGAAAGTTATTCAATATAAAACAAACCAAAAAAGAACATATTCAACTAGTCAACATCCTTATCATCGGTGTCATCATCGTCTTCTTCACTATCCTCTTCGGCATCATTGAATATGAGATGTTCTTCTTCCTCATCGGTGATGTTATCATCATCCCATTCACCTTCCTCATCTTCTTCACCATCCTCTTCTTCACTAACATCTTCAATCCCATCTTCTTGGTTTAAAATAACATCATCAACTAATTCTTCTAGCTGATATTGAGTTATCAACCAAAGTGTTCGGCAAAGTTTCCATTATAGGATCGATTGTACCTATACTATCCTCTTGAAATGCAACAGGAATAGTATATTGGTCATCAACTACGGCCCTTGGTTTTGCTGCCACTACGACGAACCAATTCAGCTTTTCTCTAAGGACCCCTTGTGGATATGACATATAATACACCTGAGTTACGAGTATTAGAAAATATGAAAGGATCGTACTTACGATAATGCCTTGTACGATGCACTTTAACATACGAACTAAATTTATGGCACTGAGTTCCCGAGGACGACTAGGGTCAAACCAATCACATTTAAACAGACACACACCTTTTTATTGGTTCACCAACATATTCAACTTCAACTACTTCTTGCAAGATGCGGTAATTATTTTCAACATGTCCTCCATCAGTTCCTTTCACACAAACACCACAATTGAAGGTCATCCTCCCTTCATTTTGAGCCTCGGTATGAAATAACATTCCATTCACTGTGTATGCTATCCATGTTTTCACTCTCCTTAAAGAACCTCGAGCTAATTGCATCAAGTCAACATGTTTTTCATCATGATATACAATGAATCTGTGTCAACAACATAGTATTGGTTTAGTTTATTAAAATTGAAAAACCAATACTAATAAATTTGAGGCATGAGCATTAAGTCTTAATATATGATACTCACAGCTCCTTTGAACCAATCTTCGAACTCACTTTCCACCATTGCATCAATTGCAACATCACTAACATTAGCATACATAGCTCATTTTTGGTCTTCGAAGAAACTAAGTTTAAATTGTTTATTAATATGACATCATCGTTGCGAAAAAATTTGATTGAAATGAGTGTTGTATAGGACAAGATAAACTCACTCAAGATAAGATTTAACTTCGAACAGTTTAATAAAACATGGACATGTGCAACCATCTTTTCCTTATCATCAAGGAAACGCGGAGTGAACTTCCCAATTGGAGCACCTTCTGGTATAAATACCGAAAGAGTAGGATTGTGGTATAGAACTTTACTCCCTTAATTTCGTCGACTTCTATTGCGCATACAAGGCACGTTAGAGCCGAAATAGTAAGATGCAAAATGTGTTTCTTCAAATCGTGCATATTTTCCAGCGACACTCCCTTCGAGGCTTCGATTTGTTTCCTATGGATCTCTTCAATCGGCCAAAGAACCTCTCAAATGGATACATCCACCGGTATTGTACTTGGACCACCCAATTTTGCTTCTTACGCCAAGTGAACAAGCAAGTGTTCCATCACATTGAAGAACCCAGGAGGAAATATTGTTTCCAATTTACAAAATGTTATTGAAATATTTCGATGCATTTGCTCTAACTCCGCATCCCGTAAAACAGGATGAGCAAAGGTTCTTAAAGAACTCACTAATTTCAATGAGATGCGCTAAAACCTTGTCCAGGAGTGCACTAAATGCTATTGGAAGAAGACTCTCCATGAAAACATGACAATCATGACTTTTCATGCTATGGAACTTAGTGGAGTTTGGGTTTACAAGGTATGAAATGTTAGAACAATAATCATCTAGCATTTTCAATTCTCTTGCCCATTCACATATTGCCCTCTTCTGCTCCAACATAAACACATATTTTGCCTTCGGTTTGAGAATTTTACCATTTACTCTATGCTTTAAATTCAACTCCACACGATCACACAACTCTTCCAAATCTGAAGGATGACATAGGACACCATGCTTTAAATTCGGGGTGAACTTTATTAAAATGTTTTCATGCTTCACCATCCGAAGGATGACGAGAGGACACCATCCTCTCTTACATTCTCATAATGCCATCTCATGCGCTCTGCTGTGGTTTTTGAAGCAAACAAGCGCTGAAGTCTTGGTATTAATGGCAAGTAATGCATCCTTGCAAACAGAGTTCTTTGACTTTTTCCTTGTCTTTCCCTTTGACGCTTCCATCTCGCATGACCACAAAACTTGCATGAATCGAGATTAATGTCGTCTTTGTAGAATAACATGCAACCTTTTCGACAATAGTCAATTTTTTGAACATCCATCCCAAGATTTTTAATGACCTTCTTTGCATGGTGAATGTCACGAGGAACTCGGTTATCGGGCGGACAAATCTCCTTTATAAGTTGAGCAATTTCATTAAAGCAATTTTGAGGCATGTTGTAGTCGGACTTGATGCTCAACATTCTAACGGTGGCGAGACAACTCGGTGTGAGTTTCATTTCCTACCCACAAAGGTCGTTGGGCAACCTCAACCATATTAAAGAAAGTTTGGGCATGGGTATTTAGAGGCTCACTTGTAGAGCCTTGATTTGAGATCATGGCATTTGTGTCCATATCATTCATACGGTTGATATTTGATGCTACATCGCCGTAGTTCATATGATTGAAGCCACTTTCGTCGTTGAATATGTTAGAAGTCATACCACCATCATCATGTAAATGAAGATCTATTTCTCCATGACTAGTCCAATACCAATAGTTTGGAAGAAAACCATATTGATAAAGGTGTAACTTAACTTCATCGGGATCCTTATACTTCCGATTTTTGCATTTGCGACATGGACACCTATATTGTTGATTATGTACAAATTCTGATTGACTTCTAGCATGTGCATCAAACTTCTCAACCTCGTCCAAAAACTCTTATCTATACCCAACTCTACCAGGTAATAACCTACGATACATCCATCTACGATGCGTAGACCCGTCTATATATATTCTAATTGACATTTAACAATTTATTAAATTATTAGTTAGTAATCAATACATGGAGATATTATGATTACATTTCTTCTATAATGAACATAATATATATAACCGTTATACATATATACTTTTCTTATACATAAATTTCTTTAATTTCTATATTTTACTCGTAAGTATTTATGTCATAATTAAACTAATCATACCTAATTAGCATAAATAAAGCCACACAAATATAATTGATTACATTATTTCTACCTAGTTAGTATAAAATAACGCACACACAATTATAATATATACAATTATTTCAAAATTTACAACAAACATTTCATTTCTAATTTCACACAACTAACCACTATTTATTAATAATTTGTTAAATGTTAAATAAATTTATAAATAAACCACAAACAATTGCACATATATAAATCACAAATAACATTTATTTCAACTTCAACAATAATTTCCAACAAATCTAACCCCTTATACTTTAAACAACACAAATTTTATACATAAATAACATTTACTTCAACTTCAATAATAATTTCCAACAAATCTAGCCTCACATACTTTAAACAACACATCATTTATGCATAAATAACATTTACTTCAACTTTAACAATAATTTCCAACGAATCTAACCTCACATACTTTAAACAACACAACATATATACATAAATAACACAATTGCACATATTTCTTTTCAAATTCATTCACAAACAACATTAATTTGCAACAATTATATAAATTCATCAATTTGAAGTTAAATTATTAAAAACCCTAAATCAAATAACAATCAAGAAAACAATAGCTTGCACTAGGCGGCGGCACGGGCGGTGGCGAAGGCGGTGACGGCAGGCGTCCTCCGAGCGGCAGCGAGTGGCGGCACAAGGGGCGGGAGCAACCAAGGAGAACTCACTCGTCTTTGGCCTTTGGGTTCCTCACGCGGCGGACTAAGGAAGGCGGAAGGAAGGAGGGGCGGCCGGAAACGGCGGCGGCGGGAGGAGGTTGTCGACGGCTAGGTACTCTCGCTCGCAAATTCGCTCGAGTCCTCTCTCTCTCTCGCTTTCTTTAATTCGGTTTGGCCGAAAGGCCGGATCTGGATTTATTCGGCGTTAGCGATGGAACGATCTGTCAGTTGTTCGGTCACTAATAAAAAAATTTTTATTAGCAAAAGAACAATGACTGAATTTTCCGTCGCTAAAGACTAAATTAATATAATTTTTTTTTTGGTTTTCCTAGATCCGAAAATCCGAAATACCCCAGCTACGGATTAGCGACGGAATATTCCGTCGCTAATTACATCTCGCGACGGATATTTCCGTTGCTAATTCCAAATTAGCGACGGATCCTTTTTTCGTCACTATCCGACACGATTGCCGGTTTTGTCGGTTTCCTTCATTGATTCCGTCGCTATGTGGCGACAGTAACCGTATCTGTCGCTAATTTCGTTGCTATTTAACAGCTTTTGTAGTAGTGCTTGGCATATTTGCCGACAAAGGATTGAGCGAGAGAGATGAGACTGGAACCAAAAGCGGAAAGGAAACGAGAGCCCGAACGGGGCAACGAGAGAAAAAGAAGGAGAAAGGAAAGAGAAGTAGAGAGTGAGAGAAGGAAAAAGAGCACAAAAGCACGAAACTAAGAGAAGAGGAAGAAAAACTAGACATTGCGAAGAAAAGAAAGAAATCGAAAGGAAGAAGGAAAGATAAGCAAAAACAAGAAAATCAAATATTTCAAACCGAAATCCTTCAAACCCTAAGAATTTAAAGTGAGTAATTGAAATTCATCCTCTCGAAGGTAAAACGAATTAGGTGGATTAAACTCAAAAATTGATGCATGAAATTGGAAACCTTACGTTTAATTGAAGAATTTAGAGGTCTAATTCAATAAATTAGCAACTCACGAATTGTGAAGCATGTTGTGATTTATGCGATGTCCGATTCATAAATTTAATGAGTGTGTGATTATTGTTGGAGATGATTATTAAGCTATATGTTTGAGAATTTGATGAATTTCGGTTGAATAGAGTTAGAGAGAAAAATAAGAAAAATTGAAATACATCATTTAAATGCTGATTTTTCAAGTATTTACGCCTGCTATCTAAATTTTTGTGAGTTTATGAACAGCCCAAAATTTATGAAAATTTTACTAGAACTCCATGATAATTTATGACAATTTCCTGTAAATTTTGATAAATGTTGGGTAAGTATATTGGAAGTAATGAATTTATGGGTGAAAATGTCATGTTCTGCGAAATTGGGATTAATTGTATTATTTGGTCAAAAATTGGATTTTAAGAAGCTATGTTTGATAATTTAAGAGATATGTGATGATTAAGCAAAGTTGTGGAACCATAAACAATCTATGTGCGATAATATGCAGTCATTAACGATAATTTTTCTAATTAAGAATCCTTGGTGAAATGTTTATGTTATGATTTGTCTATCTTGAGGTATATTGGTTTATATGAACTATATAGATTGTAATTTAGTTGGAACTTGTTTACGTGAATTATTAGTTGTGAAAATGTTATTTATGAAGTTGATTGAGTATGATTTGGTTGGATTGGTTGTATCGAGTCAATAAATATGAAAATAAGAAAATAAGAAATTTAAACGACTAAAGAAGATGAAAATGATTGTGTTATTGATCTATGACCATACAAATTAAAGAACCTTTAAAGTTATGACCATAGAAGCTTCATCAAACCGAAGCCATGAATTGTTGTGCTTCCACGAATTCTTGATTGTACATGTCATTCAAAGTTGAGGCCAATGGTTTTGCCTCCAAGAAATGAGCCCACGAATTGTTTTGGCTCCAAGAATTAAAGAACTAGGTCTTTAGAGTAGGGCATAAATCTTCTTTTTATTTGAATTAATATGACTTAAAACCAAGAATTATGATATATTCGAAATAAATGATTATGCATGATGTGCAAGAAAGAAAGAATCAATGATTTACATCTTAATTGAATACATGAATGAGCCCGAATAGAAGAATGATAATGAATGTATAGCGAGTACAAATAGAAAGAATGAATGAAGTATAATTTAACCGAGTACATGAATATGTTATATTATGTGTTCATCTCAGTCGGTAAGTCTCGGTAAGTGCATGTATGTTGTGTATGTTGAACATGTACATCCTAAATTGAATGTTAATTGTGAATATTAAACTTACGCGTGATTGTTAATAAATTAATGTGTAATGTGAAAGAAGGGGTTGGGTTTGAGTTACTCATTGTGCTCAGTAGAGCTCATGACTCCACCAACATTTTCAGGTACATAAGTTAGACTCCCTGTAGTGATTGTGGTTACCGGAAGAAACAACCTAGATATGAGATTCTAAACTTACGATATGTTTTATGTTTTCATATTTGTAAGAATCAATTATATATTGAATCCAAATTTTGACTATGTATATATAAAAGACCAATGTGGATACTCCGAGCATGTAGCTCATTGAGTTTGTTGTTATATGGATACTTGAAGCGTGTGGATCGTTGAGTTTATGATTGTATCTTGTAATGAGTTAGGACTTTAAGCCTATGTGATTAGCCAAATTATAGATGAAACTTTACCAAATTTTTCGGAAAACTTTCGAAAATATAGAAATACACTTCCGCCATTTTAAGAGAAAAGTTAACTAACCTTATTTGAAGGCCTCGGTAGCCTTAGGGGTTCCTCTCGAGGAATCCCGACATGTAATACGCCGACCGTCGCCGGGGTAGGGTGGGGTGGGGTGGGGTGTTACAATTATGGTATCGAGCAAGAGTCCTTCGACCTGTAAGCTTTCGTTGCATCGAGTCTAGGACTTGATTGATTGTTTATGTAACTTATTGAATAGTGAGTTATGTGATTTGATTTATGAACTTATTTATCTATATATGACTAATTCAATTTTGTATGTTTTGATTTCGAATGTGTGTGCATATGTGTAGTTCTATGAATATACGTATAGTAATATGGTGAAGAGTTGATAATAATTTTGTAATTTAACCTTGTTAGATGGCTAGTGGGAAAGGAAGTGGTAGAACCGATGAGCAGAGTAATATAACTGATCCAAATGATAGAAATTAACCTTTTGGATAAGTTTCTAAAATTGCAACCTTTCAAGTTATAGAGACAAAACAAGAGTAGTGAGCCACCACATACCATGGGCAAAATCTTCAACATCATAGAACCATACCCATAAGATACCTTTATCAAAGGATATGCTTAAATCTCCTTTCCACGACACACGTCTTATAAACAAGAGATAATTGCGTTAGGTTTTAATTGTGTTCACCTGCTTATTGGGCTTATGCATAAAACTCAATGATACAGGCTTCTGTTTACTCATCTTAAGTTGGGCTTTTAAATCATGGACTTTGGTCCAAAGCCCATATGGATAAGTTTGATCCAAATAAGTCTTAAATGTCCTTATCTTCTACTTAAAACAAAAAGAGGAAAAAAAGAGACATGCCCATTGAGAGGGAAACTAATTGAAATGAAATTATTTTCATTTTTTTTGGGTACAAAAGAATGTAAGAGTAAACTTGAGTGGTTCGATATAACTTAAATTTAAATCATATTTTCTGTATAATTTTAAAGACATTTTTAATTAAATTAACTGATATCTTATTCAATTTTAAATTTAGTTGAACCATACCATCGAATATTGATCAAGATATATGATTGACCTACCAAAGGGGATAAAGACAGAGAAAGGACACAAGCAATAACAAATTCACCATCATTGTGGCTATCCAAGTAATTAAAAAAAAAAAAAACTCCACGATTCTCTATTTTTTAATCCAATGGATTCCATGATTGTTCATTGAGAATGAAATATATTAATTTCAACGGTTTAAATTTATGTGGATTTTGCTACGCTGCCAAACGACATTTTTTGGTACGTAGCACAACTACATAATTGCGTTGACTGATTGTAACTAATCAACTCCCCTTTTTTTTATAATCAAAATCTTTAGTAATTAATATGCATATATAAGTTTAATTTATATAACCAACTACTCAACGTTCATGACTTTGATCCCTTTATAATCTTTAAAATTGCAGTATTTTGAATTGATTGATCACCCACTAATTACTATCTTATATCATCAAAACGTTTTATTGTGTTAGAAATCTTGAGTGATGGATTTGCTAACCCTTCACAATTAACTTCGTTTGGAAAAGAAAATAAAACAATTCGAGTGAAATTAAAAGCTTCTTAATTCTGGCCCCTCGGAGTATCCTAATGTTAGGATGACTGATTTTGAAAATACACTTAATAGTAATTTTGAAAAGAAGTCCTTTATTTTAATTGGTATCATTCATTTCATTTACATGCTAAGTTCAAAATGAATATTTTATAATTCTTTGGAAAAATCTTGGAACTAATCTTACGACATAATTTTTCAACTCCTTATATCTATTACAATATCTTGGAATTCCGTACAATACTAATAACCGCTTCTTACGGTTAAAAGGAACAGGACAAGTAGTATTGAATCTAAAACAAATTATTTGAAACATAGTGACTTTTGATGTAAAAATAACATTGGAATGACAGAAACGAAGCCTTGATCAAGTTAGGGAAAAACAAAACGATATTAATCCCCAAGGTGACATGTAGCTTGATATTATATTAATTAACGTACAACCCTTGACATTATTTAAATAGTTTGGTAGTGGGTCGACCTGAGATGATGCTAATTAAGCTAACCCACCACCAACTCAATTAGCATGAAACCTAGCTGACCATACTTTATTCCAAACTCCCATCCACGTCTATATATCAGTCATGGAAAGATAGATCCACGTATACATTACTTAGTGGATTCTGTTTAAGATCCACGTATGTAGTTTAAGACACATAAATAGGTTTATACTTCGACATATTCATAAAAAAAATTTAATGAGTTAGATAGATTCACCTCAAGGTTCAGTGTTATAGGATCTGCATGAATATCCATGCATCAATTAACGGTTGAGAAGCAGCAATATATTTGTTTAGAAACGGATAATATAGTTGATGCGCATAATTACATGTCACTTTAAAATATTTTAAAAAAGACAAACTTCTAAAAAACAAAGTATATATAATACCTTGAAAGAAAACGCCAAACTTGACCATCAGAACCTGAACAAAACGACCCATCAAAGTCCACTAAACACATCCCACATGTCCTCCCTGATGCTAACGCCAAGTGAAAAAGGAAGGGTATACGTTGTTGCCACTTTGTGGTCCATATGTTTTGTTATGTTGTATTCGGAACCAATGCTCATGAATAACTTTATATTTGTCCATATTCTATTTAATTATAAGAAGTTGTAAAAAATTGTAAAGAAAATTATAAGAAGTTAGTAAGCATCCGTAAAAAGACGTAAAATGTTATAAAGTTATAAGTTAAAACTAAATAAAATAGTAGCTAAGAATACATTGAATCATTATAACTCATTCAGCTTAACAACCCAAAGCCTATATCATGATTTTTAAACATACATTCTCAAGAATTGTGGTAAAAAAATATATTAAAAAAATATATAACCAATACACCTAATAAAAAAATATATTTCACCGTTAATAACCCCTACAAGGAGTTAGCATTGCGAATCATTTAGGGTCCCACTTGCTAAAAAAACGTGTTTAGAAAAAACTAAGTGCTTCATTCGGGAGTTGGTGATATATATTACAATTTCCTCACCACCATATTTCCACGCCCATTCCTCTAACTTCCTGCTCTCCCTAATTCAACCAAATGGGAGCCCACGGCGACTTCACGGTCACGGCCACCGCAAAACAGATGGTGACGGCGGCGGTGCCAACGCAAGACCACCGGCTGTTGCCCTTGTCAAACTTGGACTTGCTGCTGCCTCCATTGGACGTGAACGTGTTTTTCTGCTACAAGAATAATGACGATCCAAGTGAAGGGCAAGGGCAAAGCAATAATACTAAGACGCTCAAGTATAAGGTGGGTGTGCTAAAGAAAGCCTTGGCTCAGGCCTTGGCTTACTTTTACCCCTACGCCGGTGAAGTCGTCACGAACTCTGCCGGTGAGCCCGAGCTCTTGTGCAACAACCGTGGGGTCGAGTTCATCGAAGCTTATGCTGATGTTGAGCTTTGCGAGCTCGAGTTTTATAATCCGGATCAAAGTATCGAGGGGAAGTTGGTACCTAGGAAGAAGGAAGGTGTGCTCTCAATTCAGGTGATCATCATCCTTGGCTACGTAATTCTTAAATTACCATGCATTTTTCCTTCAAGTCAACGGACCATGGAAAATTACCATGGACGTGGTAACTTTGTAAGTTAAGATATGATTAAAGCACTTTATCATTGGTAGGTCAACCCTAGAACAAATGAGATATGACATGATGTTAAGTTTTTAAAATATAGGCCGTGTTTCTTATAATATCATAACTCATTTATATTACTATATTTATTTTATTAAAAAACTTTTTAAACACTATTATTTTTAAGAAAAAAACTCTCATATATTTATACATCTAAAATTTATAATTAAAATTAAATAATAATTATCTGATTTGAAGAATAAATAGAGAACTTTGTAGAGTAAGAAATCATTAGTTTTAAAGTTCAATTATTAAAATTTCACTCTTGACTGATAAAAAAATACTTATCATGCTTATCTCTTGAAATAAATGTTTTATTTCGATAAAGAAATATTATATTGATCTTTGTACATTATTATTGTTTTCAAAGCTTTGAAGGAAAAAAACTTTGAAAAAATAAGTTAAATATCAGAATACGACCTCACCTAGAAAAGTTGAAAATCTGTTATTAACCCTGGAAGACGGAAGTAGTTCGCTTTCAAAGCTTTCATTATCATCGTTAGACTTTAGAAGTTAAAACTTAACTGTAATTAACAAAAATTAAAAGTCCAAGGCCCAAGTCAGCATAATCCTTTAGAAAAGAAGGGAGAAAAAAAGTTAAGTATTATTTTAATCTATTACGGTGATCATATGATCTTTAGCAAAGCACCTCTTAAATATCTTATTTCAATCTAAATTAATATGTTATACAATTTAAAATGCTCAATTTTTTTAATAGTTTAATTTATTATTGAATATAAAAAATTAATATTCATCAACTATACTCGAAGAGAACAAAATGACACTATAATCTGATCAACCTTATCAGCGAAAGATGTATCATATGCATATTTTATAATTGTAAAAATTATATATTAAAAGATAATATTATGCACTTTAGAAGTTTTATACACTACCATTATACTCCCTCTGTTTCAAAATACTCGTCCCTTTAACGAACTTTTCTCGTTTCATAATACTTGTCACTTTGTAATTCTAATGACATATTAATTACTAGTTTACCAACTTTATTCTTATTAATTACTCGTGTTTCTCTTCTTTTTCATTGATTTTTTTTTCATTTTCCATAAAATATAAGGGCAACTTAGTCTTTTAATATAAAATTTATTATGAATTTTGTATTTCCTAGGTATTCCTGTATAATCTTAAAACGACATATATTTTGAAACGGATGGAGTATCATTTAATAAAACTAATTTTTTTAATTCAATACATCCTTATATAACTTTTAAGTTGAAACAAATATTTAAGAGGTGTCTTAAAATACATGTCACTTTGCCACCTATTAAAAGAGAAATTAACGATATATATATATATATATATATATATATATATATATATATATATATATATATATATATATATATATATATATATATATATATATATATATATAAAATAAGAACTAACATTTTAAATGAGAACTTTACATATCACCCTTAAATTATAATTTAATGGTTAAAATTTAGTCACATCTCTCAACCCACAAAACCCCCATTTTTTTCAAGCCTTGCACTCCATTCTCTCTCCCCTTTCCAGCAACCACCCCTACCACCGGTCTCCGTCGGTCTTCTCTTTTGCTCAAGTGTACATTTCTCAACAATCATCTCTATCACCGTCTCCGTGGGCCTCACCGGTCTCCGTTGGGTTCAAGTGGGATTTTTTCGTTGCCTTAATTTGTTGTCGCATTGCTATCTCTCTCTTCGTCTCAACAATCAATTCTCGCCGGAATTTATGGCTAGTCTTGATAGGGTTAAGGGTTTTCGTTAATTTCCGGCGGCTTTGCCGCCGAACAACGAGTCAATGGCGTTTGAAGTTTTCTTTCCTGACGAAGATAGCAGCAGATCGGGGCGAAAAGTGACCGGGAAGCAAAGACAACCACCACCACGGTAGTCACCGATGGTCGGAGACTTATACTCGGTGGTCGGCACAAATAGTGGCTGCCATTATAGCTGTGGTGGCTGGTGAGCTGCAATTTGACTGGGGCACCACCAGAATCTTGGAGAGAGAAGGAGAGCAGTGGTGGTGGGAATGTGAGGATGACGTGGCAGTATTAGATCCTTTGGATAAAAAATTAATGGTGTAGATTTAGAGTTCTTAATTCTCATTTAATGATTAGTTCTTATAACGGGTATTTGGGAGTATCTACTCCTAGTCATATATTAATAGATGGTTAGATGTATAGGAAAATAGGAAGTTTTTGACCCTAATCTTTTTGTCTCTCCCGAGAGTATATTCTACCGGGAGCATTTCGAATTTGAAGTATATTTTAAAAATTATTTATTTTAAAAGAAATTTAGATAATTAAGTTAGAATTACCAATTTGATCAATTAAATAATTAATAAGTATTTCACACAATTTAAATAAAAAAATAAATTATTATTTTAAATTTATATACTATTAAATTAATAATAGAATATTACTTTTAAAAAATATAAATATTTAACAAAGAAATAATTTAAATGTAGAAACAACAAAAAATTTAATATGAGTTGAAATTTCAAAATTAATTGGTATATTATTATTATTATTATAGTCATGTGTCTTATCAATAATTAGTGATAGAAATTTATGTTTAAAAAAACAAAAATTTTAAAAAATGATTTAATGTAAAAGAAAAAATCACTATGAGTTTCAATATTAAAAAATTATGAGTATATTATTAAATGGAGAAGTTAAAGAAGAAATGTTCAACTATTTTATAAATTAAATAATAATTTAAATCAATAAAAGATTAATGCTACTAAAAAAGTGACCCATTGAAATATTTAACTTAATTATTAATAGTTTAACTTATTTTTTGATAACATTATAGAATGTAACTAAATAAAATAGAAATAGTATTAAAATAGAAAGACATATAAAGTGAATTAAATATAAATAGTAAAAAATAGATTGTTACAATAACTTATATAAAAAATTTTAAAACAACTGTTATTCTATTATCATTTAAATAAAAATATGTCGATTTTTTTAAAAAAATTATCTGACATCCCTGCATAGCAGAAGGCATGACCCTCAACTATATTACATAATAATTTTGCAATAATGTTTACATCCTTCGCAACCAAAGAAATTATTTCAATTTATTCAGGAAAAAAAATGATATGTGTCGATACATTTGTAAAAATAATATGGGCGTATGAATTTATTCAAAAATCAATTGGCAAGTCATTTGATAAAAAGCTGGAGCTCACGTAGCTTTCTGAAGGCAACGTTAAGAAATCCATTTTCTGGCTTACGTTAGTAATAAGGAGAGGATATCCTAATCTTTCGTCAAGGGTTCTTGGACAATACTAATCCGATCTTTGGGGATATTATTGGATACTATTAATTCATTCTTTAAAATTTGTTCTTAATAATCTGACATTTCATCTTATCAATTATTTTTAGTGCACCATCGAGTTTGAATGATTATAATCAGTAATGTGATGTGTGGCAGCATTACCTTAATTCGGCGACATACCAAAAGCAATAAATAAGGGAAAACGTTAGATTATTTGGGACGAATTTCAAAAGTTGGATAAATGATTTTCAATATCCCTCGGGACTGGATTAATATCATTCAAAAACTCTATCGTAAATAAATTTTATGCTTATGATATACAAGCATACAGACAAAAATAAGTAACCCAACACAACGAGATTATTTCATAAATTAAAAGAATATATGTATATTTAATAAGGAGAGGACATCATCAATGAAGTGAAAGGCAGTTGAAAGAAATCCACAAGAAAGGCACACAATGTAGTTAAATAATAACATGAATTCAAGTTTTGTGATACCTAATCAGGATTATTATTTAAATCTTTACTATTTAATGATAAAACCTTTGTCAATTTTACAACGGAGATCAACAAAATTCATGTAAAATCACAAATAGACAAAAAGTGTGAAAATTTTTAAATATTATGATAATTGACAAAAAGTGTGAAAAGTGTCACAAAATGGTAATACAAACAGGAAATTAGGGAGAGTTTTGTGAATATTTGACAATAAAATATAAACTTTAAGGTGCATTATTACCTCATAAATATATCTCACTGATTCAAATTATGGGATATAAGCATAAATTATTGAGCCATGAAAAAAGGCATAATGATAAGAAATCGTTTTGTAAAAGTAATTTGTGAGAATCGGTTAAGTTGGTTTATGATCATGCATTAGAATTTTTTGACCAAATTATCTCAAATTCGAATGTCATATCTACATAAATTTTTATACTTTATTTGCATTTAAAAAATTAAATATTTGGTAATCTATACAGGTGACGGAGTTAAAGTGTGGGTCAATAGTGGTAGCTTGTGCATTCGACCACCGAGTTTCAGATGCATACTCAGCCAACATGTTCTGGGTGACATGGTCCGAGATGGCAGCCCTTAAACCGCTCTCGAAGCCACCTTCCTTCCGGCGGTCTCTAGTCGAGCCAAGAAGCCCAACACAGTTCAACTCGGCCCTCGATGACATGTACGTTAAGATCTCATCGCTGCCACCACCTCCAAGTCCGTCCGAGGCTCAAACTGTGGAATCCCTCGTGACCCGAGTCTATTACACCTCGGCCGAGCAGCTACGCGAGCTTCAGACTCTAGCTAGCGAGACATGCAAGGTCAAGAGGCCTTCTAAGCTTCAAAGTTTCAGTGCTTTTCTTTGGAAATTGATCGCCTCTCATGCTTGTCAATTGGAGGAAGAAAATGTCAACAAGATCACCAAGATGGGTATTGTCGTTGATGGTAAGCACTTTCTTTTCCCATTGTTAAACAATTAGTTATTATGATATGTTTTTGTTTCCTTTTGTTTTAATCAAATACGCTGAGAGCGTTTTTCTTGGATAATATTATCTCACTTTTTTTTTTTATAGAAAAAGTCACAAATTATGAGTGAAAAATTCTTAAACCATAAAAGTATCGGCTAGAGATATACGTATACCTTGGCAGCTTTTCGTTGATTTGATTCGAAAAGGATATTCGCGTGAGAGGGGTGTTAAAAGAATAAACCTACTTTAGACCTTCAACAATCAGTTTAAGCTATTAATAAGTTGAATAAAATTAGACAATAATTTTTATGAAATAATATGTAAGCTAAGAGATCAATCTCGAACAATTTTGTTTCCTTTTTGTTTGAAGACTACTTTGACAGCTTATTTCGAATACATGAGACTATCTCATATTAACATGTGTTGTTTTGACGTGTTGGTCAATTACATTACAGGAAGGACGAGATTGAGAGAGGGAGAAAGTGAAGAGAAAACAAAAGCCTTCGCCTCTTACTTTGGAAACGTATTGTCAATACCATACGGGGAAGGAGCATGTGGGAGCTTAAAGGAGAAGTCACTCAGCCAAATGCTAGACTTGGTCCATGACTTCCTAGAGAAAGCAGTTTCCAAGGACCACTTCTTGGACCTGGTTGACTGGGTCCAAGTAAACCGGCCTGAGCTGGCTATGACAAGGATTTACTGCACCAAGGAGGGAGACGGTCCGGCCCTGGTGGTCTCGTCGGGGCTCCAGTTCCCGGTCTCGGAGGTGGATTTCGGGTGGGGCAAACCGACATTCGGGTCATACCATTTCCCATGGGGAGGTAACTGTGGGTATGTGATGCCAATGCCTAGTCCAACTGCAAATGGGGATTGGATTGTTTACATGTTTCTGACTAAGGCTCAACTTGAGTTTATTGAGGCTGAGGCTCCTAATGTTTTCAAGCCTTTTACTTTGGACTTGATCAAATTAGAGTCATATTGAACTAGCTAGTGTAGGTTCAAGAAAAAAGGAGAGAAAAGGAACAGAAAAGAGTGAGATCTATATTTGTGTGCATACTTCCCTTTTTTTTTTTTTTAATCTCCCTCCGTTATATTTGATGTCAATGTATTTGCTTTCGAACAATCTCCCTCCGCTATAAAAGTTGTCACCAGATATCTAAGTTCAAATTTTGTCGGTATTCGGCTTTGTAGCTCATTCATATAAAAAAATAAATAAACTTCTTGACGTAATATAATGTGCCCAATACCTCTATTTTTACAAACAAACTAATTATTTTACTAGCAACTAAGGAATTGTCATTTAGCTAGTTCTATTTTAAATGAAAGAAAATTGAAATACCTCTATTGTATTTAATTTTTTCATAAATACTTTTTGATTTTTTGACTCAAGCTCATTCTAATATATTTAGATGAGTGTTTTAAATAAGATACATATATTATCCATCCTATTATTTCGTTTAGACTAATTTTAATTTGGATTTTGACAAAGTTGTGAAACCTGGTTATTGGTTATTATGTGGGTGGCTTATCCCTCCACTATTATATATGTTTCATTTCCATACTAGTTTTGGAAAACTTAACCATATGACAGTTAGCCTTTTATGGATCAATTGGACTTTCCCACTCTCGTAGGCCCATTCTATTACTTGACCCTTTTACACAAACCCAACTAGAACCCCCTCATCCATCCTATTTTAAAACTTGCACCTTTCTTACGCCCTCTCCTAACACACACACACACACACTAATTACTTCCTTCTCCATTATGTCACCCTAAAACTAACGCACCCCATTACTTTCTTTACTTTCCCGGTGGCTTATAAAAACCCTACCCCAAATGCATCTAATTTAGGGCATGTTGAAACACAAAACGAAAATTTATATCTTACATCCACGAATGATAGAAAATAACTTTGTTTTAATCTTAACCCTTAGATTTGAAAAAATGGTAGAGATTTAATCCTCTCACTATCACTCTATCCCCTCCTCTCATTTGATACAATCCATATATATATATATATGGAAGGATTCAAGTAAGAACCCCCTATAGGTAAGCACCAAACCATAGGCAAGAACTTCTAATCTTGACCCTTCAATCTTAATCCAACGGTCTACATTAATCCGCCATTATTAACAATTAAAAAAATATATCAAAAAAATAATGAGGGGTCGATGCTGCAATTCCGTTCACAAAAACTCCAGTGCACTCTCTCTCTACCTCTCGCATCCCCTCCCTCTCTCTCTACCTCTAGCCGCCAGCAGCAACTTGTCCATCGCCGGCACCGGCACCCCTCCGCTCGCCGCCGGTAATGGTCGTCCACTCGCCGGCCAACCTATCGCCGCAACTCCGGCGAGATTTCGGCCGGGTCACTGAGCTCGCGAATTTAAGATATCGCAAGCCCGAACCTTCTTCTCGCTCTCGTCGCCTCCCTGTCTTTCGTTCCCGGCTCGGCACTGGCACCGGAACCGGCGCTCTACCTCCTTCTCTGTTACGGTGCTCTCCCTCCTTATCCGTCACCGGCGCTCTCCCTTCACACTCGCGCCGAGGTGTGATTCTATCTCTCTAGGGTTTCGTCTAATTCTAGATCTTTATTCATTACATTGCTGCTTGGATTTGTTTGGGAAGTTACTAGCTTCGAAATTTTATCATCTATTTCCTGGATTGAGACTTGAGAGCTGTGATTTTCGTTGTGAATTAGCATTTGGTGCTTTGTTCGATGATTTGTTCAATTGATGATTTGTTCGATGTTTGAGGGTGAATTTGTTGATTGGTAATATGGACCCCTCACAATTGTGTTTAGGCTTCTTTCTGTTTTGTCAATGGGGGTGGGGTTGAGCTCGCTTCCGTTGAACTTTGATCACAAATGACCAATCAACTTCAATGGGAGCTTTTATACTAATGTTTCATTTCCAAAAGCTTACATGACGTAATGTGATCAATCCAAAAATGTTTCATTTCCTTGTCTTTCTTCTTTTTCTATTTGTCGCTCCCCGCCGCCTATTTCTTCGATTTCTATGTTTTGGAGGAGGCCTCGTTGGTTTGTTTGTACGTCTCAAGTCATAAGCATAGGACATCGGATTGACCCATGGTTTCGGGTAAGATTAATGAATCATATTAATTGGTAGAAATGAATTAGGGGCACTCGGTCGGTTTCCAATGAAAATATGCATTTCCTGAAGCTCGTGCTATTTGTGATAAACAAACTAGGTTTTCCTTCCCGATAAACATAATGGGCTGAAATATGTAGCATCTATAATCCACACCAACTAGAATGAACACAAAGTGGTGATTTTGATTTTTAGGAAAACACTATAAATTGTTCATCTCCTGAAGCTCTGTGCTGCTCGAAGGCCGCTGAGGGCTTCTTCATCTTCCTCGAGCAACTTGACTTGACAGCGAGTATAAACACCCGCCCCACAAAGTGCCCCAAGGATTGGTGCAATAATATATATCCATAATCCTTTGAAGTTTCTTGCTGCTATGGTCTGTCCTAACTGGGTTCATTGATGCTCCTGTTGCCAGCCTATAGCAGAAAGTAAAAGTTAGAACTTTGATACATTGTTGTTATATGGTCACTGTTCGGTTGATACATTCAAGTATTCCACTAGTCCTCTAATTGCTTTCAATAATCTGTTTGGTATAATGTTGAGTTCATATTGTTATGGTCTAGAACTGTACATATTCATACATTCAAAAAGGACTTTCGAACCGATTGCTGATTTATTGCAATGCGGGTTCCCTTTCAAGTCCACTTGAAGTGAATATAGTCCTTGTTGGGTTTAATGGTGATGGAGGCTATAGATATACAGTAGACTCACAAAAACTGCAGGACTTCATTCAAGGCAGCCTAACGAATTGGTAGTTATGACTACACGGACTACACTTAGAATACCTCCGATGCTTTACTCGCTTTACTTTGATGCTTTACTTGGTCGTTACTATATGTATGGCTCACTTTGATACTTTACTCGCTTCCTTAATACTCACCCCACTCGATAATTGTGCATAGATGTGCAAGCCTATTAGCTCAAAGGTAGAGCAATGTGTAATAACACAAAGATGTGGGTTCGAATCCCACATAGGCATGTTTGCAACTAAGAATTTGCTTTAGACATCAAATAAAAATACAAAAATTATTCAAAAATTATTCCAAAAATAAGAAATTCTGCTGGAACTAAGAACTCAATATGCTGAATTTTATGTTGAAGCTTGGATAGTCATTCTCTTCATTGATTAGCATCCTTTCCTACGTATTACACTTATCCAAGGCCCTAGCAGCCTCAAGTTGGACTACCACCAACTTTTACGCACATTGTTAGCTTCAAATAAATTCGAAGTCACCGAAATAAATTCGAAAGCTCAATATGGTATGAAAAAATTCAAAAAGCTCAATGAAGGTTTGCTCAAGGAGAGTCTCGAGTCACCCTAGAGGAGGGGTGAATAGGGTGATAGAAAATTCTTTTCGAAAATACACACTTTTGCGCGAAAAGAGGCAAAGACAGAATCCGAGTCTAATAACAGAGTCGAAAAGATTGGACTCAAAAAGCAATGAATCGAAGAAGCAAGAGCACTAAGGCCGTCTCGAGTCTAGAATGAACTCGTAAAAGAACACAGAGATTTTACGTGGAAACCCTCCTGGGGCAGAAAACCACGGCCCGTGTCAATCCAGACACGAAGTCAAATCCACTATTTTGAGTCCACAAAATACCGTGAACTTGACAGTAACCCGAGTTGCTCCCTTAGACAACTCTATACAGATTTTCCTAGACTCGAAGTTACCTTATCTCGATCTAGTACTTCCTAGCCGAGATAACCCTTACAGCTTAGGGACAACTAAGCTGAGTTAACCTTTACAGCTTAGTCAAGGGACCTTACAAAGAATGTAAGAAGTGTTTGTAACGAAGTACAAGACCTTACAACTCGTAAAGTAATGAATTACAGAGTGGGAGTTGTAAGTTGAAGATTGAGAGTAAATACAATAACTTTGATCAAGTAAGTGTATAGACAATATGTTCGGCAACCTTCAAGTCTTGTGAAGTGGCTTCTTCTTATAGATAATACCGAGCGAGTAGCCGTTATTTTCATCTCGTCGACCGAGAGTCCTCTCGTGACCGTTGAGAAAGGCTTTCCGAGTCACTCGAAAGTATCCGTTGAAATATGAACGTTGGACAACGGTTTAACTCTCTTGGAAGTCCCAAAACCATCGGTTGTGTCTTGAAAAATGAGGTGAAAACCACTCGTTAGGCTTGGCGTTCCAGCTTTTCCGGATATGGAAGCGCATGCCTTCCGACACAATCCTCTCGAGACTAAAGCAGGGAAGGTGAAAAGCCATATCTCGCTGGTGATTTGACGTTCGAGCCTGGCTACTTTTGTAGTTTGAAAAGATATCCTCGATTGAATAACCTACAAAAGTAAAACACCTTTGGTTCTCAAAGTATAAAATACTTTGGTCCAAGGTTAGACACAGATAACAAAATAATTTTGAAAAATTACGCAATTGATTATCCGAGTCGAAAAGAAATGGAATATTCTGAGTCTAATATCCATGATACTCGTAATTCCATATGACTTAGTCTTAAGTAAAGAAACACGTTCTATAGCAAATATCGAGTGAGAGAGAACTTGATATAGACTAAGCATGAAATGAACTATGAATGCCGACTATGCAAGCAATAGAGTAAATAACCACAAGTCGATTCTCGAGTGAGAATGGACTCGTAATAAAGAATAACTTTTCCGAGTCGCTAACTAAAAAGCGATTAAAGAGATATGTGAAGGCCGAATCGCATAGAAAGGATACTATTTAATTCAAGTAAGTTTCTAAGACACAGAGAATGCCTTGGAATCAAAACTCTATATGAATGACATCGTTATACCCGATTCCTTTTGCATGACTCGTAAAGATATAGAGCAAGTGTCCGAGTCTTCAATCTCCCCTTTTGATGAAAGGCATTCCATACTTAAACAGTAAACTTTGTTAGAAGAAAATAGATTGATTCTGAGTAGTTTGATAAAAAGTAAGGCATAATGAATGGATCGTAGTAATATACGATATATCAAAGCGAATTAAAGTATGCTTTAACTCATTAACTCGTAAAAGAAAGAACTCGTAAATGAATAAGGAAATGCATCAATTCATTAAAAAAAAATTACAAGGGCTAAAGGAACTCCCCTAGACAAGACAACCAGTTTCGACTACATTTTCTCCCCCTTGCCTTTCAGCAAAAAAAAAAAAAAACAAGAAGCAAAACAAATGGAGAAAAGTACACATAAGTTGTCCGGACAAAAAGAAAATTTTGAAGCGAAATTCTGGAGACACCGAGGAATTGTGACTCGAGTGCATGGCTCCAACTAGGAAGGAGGGGATTTCGAGTGGAGGTGTTGATACTGAACAGTAATGTTCCGAACCCGAGAGGTTAGAACATTTTCGGAGTGGGTGAGATGAGTATAAAACTCGAAACGAGTTCAGGATAGATGAACTCGCTGAAGCACAAGAAAGAGTAGACTCCGGTGGTTTGGATATTGGACAACCAGGAGAATTTGGTTGTTGGGAAGAACTTGTCGTCCAGACGCAAGATGCTCGGGTGACAACGGGTTTAGAAGGGGTTGAGCTTTCTGGCTTGTTGGTGCGAGGCTTCTTAGAGGATGAAGAAACCCGAAAGTCGGGATGGTTTCCTCTTTTAGGCATGGTGAGAGAAGAAAAGATGAAGCTTTTCGAAAGAGAAAGAGAATGAGGTGTAACGGAAAAAAAATGGTAGAAGAAAGAGAGATGAGCAAGTCGAAAACTTACGAGAGAGAGAGAGAGAGAGAGCTTCTTCGACGTCTCGCGGACGATCAGTGGAACACTATTCACGTAGCAAACTTTCGCGAGAAGAATTTCGTTTGAGAGGGAAGGAGTTTTAGAATACCGAGATGAAGATGGATAGTCGTTATTTATAGTGAGTACGCGCGCCCGTTCACTATCCGTTAAGTAACTCCGTTCGACTCAGCCCGTCCATCGATAATTAATGCCCGGTGTGACGGTTCTTCTTCAACGGTTGAGATATCGGTGGTTTAAAATCTGCGGTTAAGATCCGATCGCAGTGCTCGAGAAAGAGAGAGAAAAAGGGTTTGAAATTATAGACCGAAACTCTCCACTGTTCTAGAGATAGCTTCGTAAAATTTGATGTCCAAATTTTTCTTACGTCCGAGTTTGGCTCGAAAAATTTCGAGTGACTCGAAACACGTAAATAACTATTAACCCAAGATCACATGATCAACTCGAACTAATGGTTATTAACAATGAAAGCACATGGCACGTAAATATTCAAGAATCATAACACAACACTAAGCATTTAACATACCAAGCTCATTCCGAATAAAATGTAATTGATCTTCACCAAGTGGCTTAGTAAAGATATCGGCTAATTGAAGATTAGTAGGAATGAACTCAAGTGTAATATCACCCTTTTCCGAGTGATCGCGTAAGAAGTGATACCCGACTTCAATATGCTTTGTTTTTGAGTGCTCGGACAGGATTCTTAGTGATACCGATTGCGCTTTGATTGTCACACTTGATTGGAACCGAGTTGAGAGATAGTCCAAGATCTTTCAAGTGTTGTTTTATCCAGAGAATCTCGAGCGCAACAAGCTCCAGCGGCAATATATTCAGCTTCTACAGCTTGATAGAGCTACCGAGTTTTGCTTCTTTGAGTGCCAGGATATTAGGGATTGACCCGTAAATTGGCAAGCTCCGCATGTGCTCTTTCGATCAACTTTGTATCCTCGCATAGTCCGCGTCTCGAGTACCCAGGCCGAGTCGGCTCCGAGTCTCCGGAGTACCATAGTCCTAGATTCTCGAGTGCCCGCAAGATATCTCGAATATTCTCTTCACCGCAGTGAGATGTGATTCTTTTGGATTAGCTTGAAATCGTGCACATAAGCAAACACCGAACATTATATCTGGTCCGCTTGAAGTAAGATATAGCAGTGATCCAATCATACCCCGATAGAGTTTCGATCTATCGCTTTACCTGTCTCATCCGAGTCGAGCTTTATACCGCTCGCTCATAGGAGTAGATGCGTGCTTTGCATCTTGAAGTTTATATTTCTTCAGCAGTTCCTTGGTGTATTTTGATTGATGAACAAAGATTCCATTTTTGTCTTGTTTGATTTGCAATCCAAGGAAGAAGTTGAGTTCTCCCATCATACTCATTTGGAACTCTTGACTCATCAACTCGGAAAATTCTCGCACGTAAATTCATTAGTAGCACCGAAAATAATATCATCAACATATATTTGAACAATGAGAAAATCTTTCCCTTTGGTCTTTATGAATAAAGTCTTGTCGATCCGACCTCTTTTAAAATCATTTTGGACCAGGAAGCCGCTCGCTCTTTCATACCAAGCTCTAGGGGCTTGCTTAAGACCATAGAGAGCCTTTTGAAGTTTGAAAACATGATTTGGAAATTCCGAGTTTTCAAAACCAGGAGGTCTGCTCGACATAGACCTCTTCTTCAATAAAACCATTGAGAAAGGCACACTTAACATCCATTTGATATAATTTAATATGCATGCAGGATGCAAATGCCAACAAGTATTCTAATGGCTTCAATTCTAGCTACTGGTGCAAAGGTTTCCCCACAATCAATTCCTTCTTCTTGATTGTAACCTTGAGCTACAAGTCTAGCTTTGTTTCGACAACTATTCCACCCTCATCCAGCTTTGTTTTTGAAAACCCATTTGGTTCCTATAACCGGGTGGTCGAAGGTCGGTTGGTCGAGTCCGCACTTGGTTTCTTTCAAATTGATTCAGCTCTTCTTGCATGGCGTCTACCCATTCGGGTTCATTAAGGGCTTCTAGTGCATTTTTGGGTTCAGCTAGTGAAATGAATGCAAGTGAATGCACATAGATTATGAAGAGAAGAACGAGTTCTTACCCCACCGTTGATATCGGAAATTATGTTTTCTTGGGGATGACTGGAAGTAAATTTGAATGCTTTACCAGCTTCTTTGATTCACCAGGTTTGTGGGCTGAATAGCTTGATCTTCGTAAGCTTGTTCCGAGTGATCGGCTCCATTGACTTGCTCGCTCCGAGCGACTTCTTGAGCTATTTCATTCTCGAACTTCCTCGTTCGAGTGATCTCCTTCTGAGTCTTTGTAAGCTCATCTTCGTCATCATCCTTTCGAGCTTCAGCTTCGAGTATGAAGATTCACTTGGTTTTTCCTCGTTCAAGCTCATTAAACACTACGTGGATACTTTCTTCCACTTTGTTAGTTCTCTTGTTGAAGATACGGTAAGCTTTGCTATGAGAAGAGTAACCTAGAAAAATTCCTTCGTCTCGACCGAGCATCAAACTTGGTCGATGATCCTTACCATTGTTGTGGACAAAGCACTTACATTCGAAAGGTCCGAAATAGGAAATGTTTGGCTTCCTCCCTTTGTAGAGTTCATAAGGTGTTTTCTTCGTAATGGGTCCGATGAGGCATCGATTGAGAGTGTAGTTGGCCGTGTTTATCGCCTCTCGCCTGTAAATAGTAAGGCAAGTTGTGTTCAATCATCATCGTCCTTGCTATTTCTTCAAGGGTTCTGTTCTTTCTCTCAACTACTCCATTCTCGTTGAGGAGTTCTGGGTGCCGAGAAGTTGTGAGAAATTTCATTCTTGTCACAAAACTCGAGAATTCCGAGTAATCGAACTCCCTTCCATGGTCGGTTCGAATCTTTTGAATCCGAGTCCGGGACTCCACTTGAATCTTTCTACGTAGCTTACTGAATTCCTTGAAGGCTTCATTCTTATGCTTGAGAAAACACACCTGGTAAATCTTGAAAAATCATCAATGATAACAAGTATGTAAGATTTACCTCCGAGACTCTTTACAGAATTTCGCCACATAGATCCATATGCAGTAATTCAAGCACGTTGGATGTGGAAACTGTCTTCGGAGATTTGAATGAAGATCTCGACTTGTTTCCTCTCGGTGCATGCTTCACATACTTTATCCTTCTCAAACGTACAGCTAGGTAATCCTCTAACTAGATGATGAGATGCAAGCTTTTTGATAGTATGCATGCTAATATGACTTAATCTACGATGCCAAGTCCAAGAATCATCTTGAAGAGATGCTTTCAAACAGATAAATTCTGACTTGGGTCGAAAGAGGGATGATGTAGGTATTACCCGATCTCTTACCCGAAAGTTTTATCTCTTTGGTGATCTCATCCGTGATGTAGCACTTGGATTGAGTGAATTTTACCTCTTGTCCTTTGTCACAAAGCCGGGAGATGCTAAGTAAGTTGTACTTTAGTCCTTTGACAAGGTAGACTCGGGCTCACCAGATTGTTTCCATTACCAATCTTCCCAATGCCCACTATCTTGCCCTTGCTGTCATCACCAAAGGTCACCTTTCCTCCTTTATATGACTCCAGCTCGTAAAAGAGTCCTTGGTCACCTGTCATATGTCGTGAACATCCACCGTCCAGGTACCAATGTCCTTTTGATCTTTTCGAGTGACCCGCAAAACAGAGATAATCTAACCCTTCTCACTTCCTCTAACGAACCCAAGAACATTTCTTACCGTGGTCCTTTCTCGAGGAAGAAGGTGCTTTGGAACCCGCATTTGAATGACTTTGGGTTTAGTCTCGATTCTCGAGTCTTCTTCTCGAGAACCGAGTCTCGTGTCTCTTTCCTTTTAAAAACCTTTCCTTTTGAAATAGGAGAAAATGGTTTCCTTTTGTAGATAGGTCCGGGTTTAGTCCTCCTTTCATTTTTGTGAATGGGACCATGCTCAGCCTTTTGAACTTAACAGCTTCGGAATCCTTTTTGAACAATTCCGAGTAAGAATTAGATTCTTCCTCCTTGTTGAACCCAAGACCTTCTTTTCTAAAAGAGACACATTGTGAACCTAAGAGCATATCAAGGTTCTTCTCGTCCTTGAGTAAATTTTAAAACCAGATCTCGAGACTCGGTGAGCTTCTGTTTCGCTTGCTCATTTTCTTTTCTCGAGTAACTCGGACTCAGCCTCATTAGTTTGAGCACTTGTCTTGAGTTCTCTCGAGTGTGAGTCTCAGCTTTTCCAATTCATTTTTTTAAAGAAGTGCTCTCGTAAGTGATTGACTCAAGTTGTTCCTTGAAATGAGAAGAATCGAATTGGACTTTTCTTCCAAAGTAAAGATGTATTTAGCTAAATCAACTTTGGAGAATTTGAGGAAGTAGTTTATTACCTTTTGAGGATCAGCTTCCTCATTATCTCGAGTCTCGTGTCCGAGTCCGACTCTTTTCGCTTCGAGTCGTTGATTGCCATTAGACACTTTGAGTCATCTCGAATCCTCGTCGTCTTCGGATGATTCCTCATCGCTCCATGTTGCCATCATGGCCTTTTTCTTCTTCCCCGTCCCGTCTTCGTTTTGGACAGTCCTTGACTATGTGGTCTTTGCTGCCACATTCAAAACATCCGGAATTCTTAGACAGAGATAACTTTGAAGAAGAAGAAAACTTACCTTTTCTATCTCTTTTGTCTTTCTTGTAGAATCCTTCTTTTGGTCTTTTGTCCCATCTTTTGTGCTTCATCATTTTCTTGAAGCCTCTTGCAATGAGTGCCATGGGATCATCCTCTCGATTCAGAGGAGCTCTGAATTGCTTCTTTGGATTCTCGAGGCTTTAAGCGCAATGTTCCTTTTGGAAGTACCCTCAAGCATCTTCTTCTTCCAGTGTGTATCTCATGAGTCGAAGCTTTCCGATGAGCTCGTCTCGGTTTCAAGAGTGAGAGGTTCTCGAGCCTCTTCTATGGCAAGTCACCTTAGGACCCCATCGTCTCTGGGTAGGCTTCGAGAATTTTTCGACACATTTCTTCATGGGAGATCTTCTTTCCCGGAGATTTGAGATTGTTGGTGATCTCAGTGAAGCGTATGAACATCCGAGTAATGTTCTCTTCTCGGCTCCATTTTGAAAAGCTCATATTTGTGAAGATATCGGCTGATCTTTGCTTGTCTCACCTGACTTGTACCTTCGTAGGTGTTGACCAGAGTGTCCCACACCTCTTTAGCAGAGTCACAGGCAGAGACTCGATTATATTCTTCCGAGCTTATGGCGCACATGAGGATGTTCATGGCTTTGAAGTTCTTTCGAACTTCTCGCTTCGCCGGCGTGAACTCAGCCTTTGTCTTTGGAAGGATTCTCGAATTCATCTCGTCTTTGTTGGAATGTAGTTTCCTTGTTGTATGATTTCCCATACTTCTTCATCGTGATTCATAAGGAAACATTCCATGAGCTTCTTCCAAAGGACCGAAATTTGAACCTTTGAATTTTGGTGGCCTCGTTGGAAGATCTACCTTCGTCGAACTCTCCGGTGTTCTCGAGCCATCCGATCTTTAAACCTTTGGACCGTTAGATCCTTTCGAAACGCTAGGCTCGATAACAATTGAAGGTTTGCTCAAGGAGAGTCTCGAGTCACCCTAGAGGGGGTGAATAGGGTGATAGAAAATTCTTTTCGAAAATACACACTTTTGCGCAGAAAAGAGGCAAAGACAGACTCGAGTCTAATAACAGAGTCGAAAAGATTGGACTCAAAAAGCAATGAATCGAAGAAGCAAGAGCACTAAGGCCGTCCGAGTCTAGAATGAACTCGTAAAAGAACACAGAGATTTTACGTGGAAACCCTCCCGGGGCAGAAAACCACGGCCCGTGTCAATCCAGACACGAAGTCAAATCCACTATTTTGAGTCCACAAAATACCGTGAACTTGACGTAACCCGAGTTGCTCCCTTAGACAACTCTATACAGATTTTCCTAGACTCGAAGTTACCTTATCTCGATCTAGTACTTCCTAGCCGAGATAACCCTTACAGCTAGGGACAACTAAGCCGAGTTAACCTTTACAGACTTAGTCAAGGGACCTTACAAAGAATGTAAGAAGTGTTTGTAACGAAGTACAAGACCTTACAACTCGTAAAGTAATGAATTACAGAGTGGGAGTTGTAAGTTGAAGATTGAGAGTAAATACAATAACTTTGATCAAGTAAGTGTATAGACAATATGTTCGGCAACCTTCAAGTCTTGTGAAGTGGCTTTTTCTTATAGATAATACCAGGCAGAGTAGCCGTTATTTTCATCTCGCCGACCGAGAGTCCTCTCGTGACCGTTGAGAAAGGCTTTCCGAGTCACTCAGAAAGTATCCGTTGAAATATGAACGTTGGACAACGGTTTAACTCTCTTGGAAGTCCCAAAACCATCGGTTGTGTCTTGAAAAATGAGGTGAAAACCACTGTTAGGCTTGGCGTTCCAGTTTTCCGGATATGGAAGCGCATGCCTTCCGACACAATCCTCTCGAGACTAAAGCAGGGAAGGTGAAAAGCCATATCTCGCTGGTGATTTGACGTTCGAGCTTCGGCTACTTTTGTAGTTTGAAAAGATATCCTCGATTGAATAACCTACAAAAGTAAAACACCTTTGGTTCTCAAAGTATAAAATACTTTGGTCCAAGGTTAGACACGGATAACAAAATAATTTTGAAAAATTACGCAATTGATTATCCGAGTCGAAAAGAAATGGAATATTCCGAGTCTAATATCCATGATACTCGGAATTCCATATGACTTAGTCTTAAGTAAAGAAACACGTTCTATAGCAAATATCGAGTGAGAGAGAACTTGATATAGACTAAGCATGAAATGAACTATGAATGCCGACTATGCAAGCAATAGAGTAAATAACCACAAGTCGATTCTCGAGTGAGAATGGACTCGTAATAAAGAACAACTTTTCCGAGTCGCTAACTAAAAAGCGATTAAAGAGATATGTGAAGGCCGAATCGCATAGAAAGGATACTATTTAATTCAAGTAAGTTTCTAAGACACAGAGAATGCCTTGGAATCAAAACTCTATATGAATGACATCGTTATACCCGATTCCTTTTGCATGACTCGTAAAGATATAGAGCAGATGTCCGAGTCTTCACTCAATATGGCATATTCGTTCATAATGGTCTGTATACTTTTGCTGAACATTAACAATGTGTAATAATCTTGCAAAATAGTCAAAATTTCCAAGAAGATAGAATTGAGTAGCTACAACCATTGTTTACATTCGAATCAAATGATAAAAGGATTACATTTGAATCAACCATTGTTTACATTCGAATCAAATGAAAAAAATACACATATAGTTAAGGAACATGATAAATCTTTGGCAATCTTCAAAGTTCTCCTTTGTAAGTTAGGAAAATCTCCTTGTAGGACAGTTACGACTATCATGGTGAGCGTGTTGTCCACAAGTTTTACAAAGTCTCAACGGTTTCGCTTGTTGCTCCATTGCCTTCTCTTTTCCACCTTTAATCCGTTTACCGCTTCCTTTAGTGTTACATTGTTTAGGTGGAAGAATCTCAATTTGCTCGGGAGCACTTGATCCAATAAACGATTCCAACTCACTTATTTTGCTTGCACTTGTATCACCACCCAACTCCTTCACTTCCTTCATAATATTTTGAATTCCATTGCCAACAATTGCGAGCTTTTCAAGGTCTCTACCAGCAACTTGCATGCAATCAAAGAATTCTAACCAATTTCTTGAAATTTTCCTATCTTCACGGTCCATTTGAGAGCGGCCCTCTAAAAGGATGTCGTCCACATGAAAATTTGGTTTGCTTGCCGGCATTTTAGTCCATCGGTTCAAAATATAATAGGAAGGCAATTCACACAAGGACTTTCCCTTCAAAACACATAAAATGTGGCAACAAAGAATACCTTCACATTCAAACATCTTACATGAGCAATATACCACATGAGAAGAGGGGTCATATATAACTTGCCTTTTCAAAGCTTTGTTTCGACTATTAT
This sequence comes from Talinum fruticosum, assembly GCA_021018815.1. Lineage (NCBI taxonomy): Eukaryota > Viridiplantae > Streptophyta > Magnoliopsida > Caryophyllales > Talinaceae > Talinum > Talinum fruticosum. The sequence continues at coordinate 8,248,494 of JAITYX010000004.1, read as the reverse complement.
CTCGCTACAATAAGTATTTACCCCTCATCCATTACTTGCTTATCCTCAATCTCACAATCCATAAACGCAATCCAAAACCGAGCTTGAAACTTGTAAAAATTAGCATAAGTAAAGATTTCACCTGCATGCTTCTCCAAATCTTTGTTGGTCTTCAATATAGGAACTGAAGTAGAAGTATTATTATCCGCCCGTAACTCGCCCATGTCTTTGCAGTTCCAATGCACTCTCAAATCGCATCCGTAACTCAACCAAACTCAAGTGTGGATTGGTAAAATTACTAAAAATCGATTCTCACTTTCAGATCTTGATGTTGTCCTCAACACTTCTCCTAAAAATAAATCCCTAAAATATGCAAATATCCACCATTCTCGAATATCATACAAATGAGACAACCATGTATTATTTTGCAATCCAAAATCTTGAATAACAATTTGCCACCTTTCTTCAAATTCTATTGGATTCTCTCGAATTGTATACACATGACTTAAATCGAGCAAGAAAATCATTGTTACTATTCAAAGAAAATCCCACCTTCTCGGATAATTTTCTCATTATATGCCAAATGCAAAATCTATGAGTAGTTGACGGAAATTTTGCTTCAATTGCCACTTTCATTGCAGGATCTTGATCGGTAATAATACAAACAGGCATGTGACCCCCATTGCATCTAAAAACTTATCAAATAACCACATAAATGATTCCGCTTTTCATCCCCCAAGAATGCAGCCCCAAACGTAACACATAGCCTATGGTTATCTAACCCCGTGAATGGGGCAAATATCATTTTGTATCGATTAGTGTCATATGTTGTATCAAAAGAGACAACATCACCATATAGCGAATAATTCAGTCTCGCAATAGTATCTCGCCCAAAACACATGTTTGAGTGTACCATCAACTTCTAACTCATAGGCAAAATAAAAGGATGGATGAATGTCTTGCTTCCTCTTAAAATTCTCAATAAACATTTGGGCATCGGAATCCTTGATAAATTCTTTTAAGTCTCTCTCGAAAGTTTTTCAAATCTTGTTTACTACATCCAACATTTTCAAAACCGCCTACATGCTTCTTAATGATGCGGTGGGCTTTAGAAGGACCGATATTAGTACAAGTGAGTGACTTGAATAAAGTCCTATGCACACTATTTACGCCTCTATTAGAATTCAACATATGATGTTTCCTTGGAGTGGCAAGTAAATGTGTATGGCCTTCATGAAACTTAAAAAGCACATATGCTCCATTTTTTGTTCTTCTATAACCAATCATTGCATTACATCCTTCCCTAGTCAACTTCATTCTTCAATTGGGATTTGGATTAGTAGAAGCTCTTCTAAAACCTTGTTTAGAACACACAAAATACTTATACTTTTCAACACCTTCCTTATCCTTCTTAGATGACGATTTCCGAATACTAAAACCAACATGATGAGCATAAGATTTATACAATTTCTCACATTCTTCCAAGTTGGCAAACTCCAATCCTTCCTTTGGTTTCAACTCGTCCTCGCATAAGGGTATCCACTCTTTGATTACGGGTGTAGGACCTTTCCATTTTTCAGGCGTGCAATGTTGTTCACCCTCTTTCCGAGTTGCTTCCATATCATCTACAAAAGTAATGAATTAAAAATTAACACTATAAATTCAGCATTGCTTCCATATCATCTACAAAAGTCCCTAATCTATTGCTATAGCAAGAGAGCAAAATTAACATATACTCTAAATTTTGCCAAATAGAGGACATCCGATTTGAAAGCAACATCGCTCAATATAATCACTATGACAAACTAATACTGTGAAAGCAAGATAGAAGATTAACATATACTCTAAAGTAACCTCAATATGACAAACTAATACTGTGAAAGCTTCCATATCATCTTACTCTCGGTTTCGGCATTGACGAAGTCGGCAAGCTCTTTTCCGGCGAAACAGTAGACCCCGGTGTCGGTGCTGCAATTTTCGGGCAATGTAGCCTTGATGACAAGTCCAGTGGCCACAATTTTAAGGCAATGGAACCTACTTTCGCCTATGACCCGGGCCGAAATATCGGCTGGAGTTGCGGCAACAGGTTGGCCGGCGAGTGGACGACTGTTACCGCGGCGAGCGAGGCGGGTGCCGGTGCCGGCGATGGAGAAGTTGCTGCCGGCGGCGAGAGGTAGAGAGAGAGAGTGCACTGGAGTTTTTGTGAACGTCGATGGAATTGCAGCACCGACCCCTCATTATTTTTTTTGATTTTTTTTTAATTGTTAATAATGGCGGATTAATGTAGACCGTTGGATTAAGATTGAAGGGTCAAGATTAGAAGTTCTTACCTATGGTTTGGTGATTACCTATAGGGGGTTCTTACTTGAACCCTTCCATATATATATATATATATATATATATATATATATATATATATATATATATATATATATATATATATATATATATATATATATATATATATATATGAGTGCATATGTAATAATCGGAGAAGAGAGTTTCTATCAAAAAACTATGTCTGTGGTAACTTAAGTTATTGGACAACTATTTTTTAGATCTAATGTTCTCAAAAATGATTTTAAAGTACCTTAAATTATGGGGTAAACTATACTTAAGGCTCATTTTCATGCTTGAAGGGTCAATGGAGGTGTAAAATATCTATAATACTCATCATCTCTTTCTCCCTGCTGGCTCTTTCTTTGTCTCTCCTTCTTTCGTCTCTCATTCCCTGTCGTTATTCATATATAATTTCATCCCTCATCTCTCAATTGTTCCTCCCTCTTTCACCTTCATTCTCTTTCCCCCAACTATTACAATCCCAAGTTTTCCGCTATGGCTGCTCACCCTGCCCCCTCCTCTCTCGCTCTCTCTCTCTCGATCTAATCTAGAAGTTCGCACGATGCACCCCAGGCTTTTACGAACCGAAAATGACGAAGAAGATGAAGCCCTAATGCTCGTGCCAAATTTACGTGTCATTCTTGTTGCGAGTTAACTTGTTTGTACCTTCTTTTCTACTCGGCTTAATCTATGTCAACATATTTTTTCATCTTTGAATCCAATTTTTGCGTTTTTGCCACAAAACACCTTTAGGCTTTTCTTGATTTTTCAACTCAATTGAAGTCTAGTCATGGAGGCATAGACTTAATCTAGTGGTGTCAACGTGGAGGTTTACACTAGTCTATTGTTGTGCCTCTAAAAATTCTTGATAGAAACGATAGACATTAACAATGAAGTTGCCCTAAGGGGTCATTTTTGCCCCGCTTCCAACTTTTATAAAGTTAAGAAAATACAACGAAAGAAACCGAGAGTTTGGGTGCTCTAAGGGATCGTATTAGCCCTTATTCATGCTCCAAAAACCGGCTTAAAATAAAATGTGAGGCGTAAAGCTGCAGATAACTTGCTCATTGTATTAAAATAGGGATCGAAGTCCGTTACAAAAGGGCAAAATGTGCGCCCGTTGAGCGCTTTCGGAAAAGTCGCGTCAATCGGGGCTGATTCTTTTACAATATTTTTGGGACTTGGCCTGGGTGGGTCTTTAAAGAAAGGCCCCCACGCCGACCAATGATCTTGCACAGACTTACAAAATAAGGGTGCTTCCTAGTACTTAGATGAAGTACTTTTTAAGTTGCTGCTATGCCATGCTATGGGAATGTCTGTTCCTTCGAGGGTAGCCAACCTATAGGTCCCTAGGCGGACCTCATGAATGATGTATGGTCCTTCCCAATTAGCCGTGAGCTTGCCATGCTCCGTTGCCTTTCCAACAGCTTCGGTTTTCCTTAGAACAAGGTCGTCGACTTTAAGATCACGTCCCTTCACCCTCCTGTTGTAGGCTCTTGCCATTTTTAGTTTGGTTATGGCCTCACGGAGATAGCTATCTCCTCGAACCATCGGGAGTAAGTCAAGGACCTCCGGAGGGTCCCGTTGTTAGACTCCTCCTGAAAGGTTGTGAGGCGGGGGTGTGAAGGGCCACTTCGACCAGGAGCACGGCCTCAAATCCATACACTAGCATGAAAGGTGTTTCTCCAGTGGTTGACTTCTCTGTAGTCCCGATTGACCATAAGACGGCTGGCAACTCATCCACGCATTTTCCTTTCGCATTATCTAGCCTCTTCTTAAGGTCGTTAAGTATGACCTTGTTGGCTGACTCGGCTTGGCCGTTAGTTTGGGGACGAGCCACGGCCGTGAAGCGGGCTTGGCAACCATATTGGGCGAGGTAATCTCGCACCTTGTCGGTGTCAAATTGTCGTCCATTGTCAAATATTATCGCCTTGGGGATGCCAAACCGAGTGATTATGCTCCTCCGGATGAACTTGCGCACTTCCTTTTCGGTGATCGAGGCTACGGCTTCCGCCTTTATCCACTTAGTAAGATAGTCCAATGCCACAAACAAGGACTTGCGCTAACCTCGTGGCTTTCGGAAATGGACCACGAATCTTTATGTGAAAGGGTGAAGTCGATGGTGGTTGAATTGATACTGACTGCGAGAGAAAGAAAAGTTGGAGACTGTTCAAAGAATCGGAGAAGTTGATGAAGAAAGTTTGAAGGTTGTAAAAGAGAAGTATAGAAGGATGAAGATGGTAGTCACAAGATATCAAAAGAGGGAGAAAATTGTAATGTGGGGCATAATTTTCATAAGCTGTAATGTTTGCATTTGGTAAGGGTTTGGGGGTGGAGTTGTAACCTAAATGTGAAGGTTGAATGAATTATAAATAATGTGTTATGTTGCTTCCTTCTGTTGTTGAATTATGCCTACTTGTTGTAGCCTAAATGAATTATGAATGAATGATGAAGTCTGTTTTTACATTTGTGAAATTGCCTCCCCTTTGTGTTTTCTCGTTTTTATACATGTTGAGTTATAATTGTCTCCATTTTGGCTGCATGACTAAAGATATTAATGTGCTTAAATATGCAACAATTGGCTTAATTTTGGTTTGGCATCATTGTTTATTAACTTGGAGAGAGAAGTTGGGGTTGGAGGACAAGCTAATAGAGGAGGGACTCGAAAAGAGAGGAGCATAGCTTTGTACTCGTTGATGGAACAGCGAGAAGGAGGTGGTGCAATTTGGTGATACTTACAGGCTGACGAGAGGATGCGCCATTGTTGAATATACTGCAAGAACAAAGAGAGACAGAGACAGAGACAGAGACAGACAGAGACAGAGACAGAGACAGAGTGAGAGGGAAGAGAGATGTTCTTCAATGATTGTGACCGGTTTCATTCAAAACGAGGGAAGAGAGAGAGTGAGGCAGTTCAATAGCATTAAAAAGTTAAGATTCGTGGTTGTGATCGGTTGCACGGGTTTTTACCGGCCTCAACAGGTCATTTTTACCTTCAGGGGCATTTTTTTACTTAATAACTAGCTTAGTGGCAGACCATTACTATTGATTAAATTAGTGGCATTTTTGACAATTCTAGAGAGTTGAAGGGTAATTTAATATAAACATTCGCCCGAGTATTCTATCTCACCCCAAGTCAAATTCGTAACCCAAAAAAAAAACCAAAATCGGGTATGGGTACAGGTATGGGGCGGGTAAACCCTACACCGTACCCGCCCCATACCCGAATCCACTTCCCAGTATACGCGTCTGTACCCGAATTTTTTTTTTTGTACCCATACCCACAAAAATTTGGCCGGGTTTGGGGCAAGTTTTTCGAGTCCGGGTTATACTCCCATCCCTATATCCAACGCCAATATATTGACATAAACATTTGTAAAATTAAATTTAGTAAATTAAACCTTAAAACAATTCCACCAGAATTGTTTGTGATCTTTGGGTTTCCTTTAGACAAGTAAATGGTATTTTGTAGTGTGTTTTGATTGTTACAGTTATGATTGTTACCAAAGAACTGTCTTCGAATCTATAAAGACACATTAAAAAACTAGAACAAGACAAATCAGTGAAGTTATTAAAAATAACTCGTACTAATCATAAATCATTGGGAGAAAGTCCTGTTTTTGTTAGTAAGTTAATAGGCTCAAGTGGTTGAGTAACTTATCAAAAGTAACACATTACTAGCAAAAACCTAGCTTTCTCGCAATAATTTATGGTCAGTACAAGTTATTTATGCTTTAATTTTTTAATCTGTCTTTATAAATTCGACGACTGTTCTTTGGCAACAACCATAACTGAGATCATCAAAACACACTACAAAAGGTTATTTACTTGTATGAAGGAAACCCAAAGATCACCACAATTCTGGTGGAATTGTTTTGAGGTTTAGTTTACTTAATTTAATTTTACCAATGTTTATGTCAATATGTTGGAGTTGAATACAAATAAATGTGACACTTATAATATATGTGACAACAATTCACTTGGGCTCCAGAGTTAGATTCTAAAGTGAAAAAATTATGGCGAAGGAAAGTACGGGGTTCGATTGAAGAATAGTGTCAATAAAGCGGCCTCCAAACCTAATAGTGAAATTGTTACATGGATGACTGATTATATCCATGTAGAATTGAAGATTAAGATCGAAACGGATGTCGGATTTAAGAAGTGGCTAGAACATAACAAGAAGAACAAGACAACTAGCTCGAAAGCAAGTATAGGGCAAAGTCAAGGGTCAATTTCGACTACTAAGTGGGGCAAAAAGTTGGTAAGAAAACCTTATATAAGATAAACTTCAATGAATTTAATCTTATCTCAGTTACAATTTTAATGATAACGTGGCTTCTTGCATGCACATTTATTGATAGGCTATTCAGTACAAAAGGAACTCTTCTTGTGATAACTTATTTGTTCAGACTTGGTCACAGGTTGATGAGAATGGTCAAAGGATATGATGTAGTGCTTATGTGCAAAGAGTTTATGTCAGTTAATTTATCAATATAAATTCTTACTCAATCATCATCTACTAATATTATAGTGTTTTATTTATTTCAACGTTACATAATTATTGCTTCATTGTATAGTAGGAATCTTATGAGCAATTGAGAGGACTCTTAATGACGTGTAAGAAGGGACACAAGCTGCTAACATGTTGTTTTTCAAGGCTTCTAGAGGTTAGAGTAAAAAAGGGCAGACTTGGTGGACCCTTCAAGTCTAGAGGATCTACTCCATGGAGTTCATCATTCACATCACCTAATGAGAAAGAGCTCAGGAAGACTTGGAAAGAATTGATTACCACTAGAGGGAGTTTGATGAACAAAGGTGTGATATTCGAGAGCTTGCTGCTCAATATCTTCTCAAAGAAACTTGGTCACTCCGCTCATTTCAACGATTGAAAGCTCATCTTAGGAGTCGGTATGTGTGGTTGTAGCCTTTATCCTTAGTTATTATTAGTTTCATAGTAAACTTGAAATTTTGCTAGATATGATTTTCGGGAACTTAAATTGTGGATGTTGCTTGTGGTTGTTGGAAGAATGTGACATAGCTGTTTCTAAACAGCTTTGGAAGTTTGTATATGTTGATTTTTGTGGATATAATTGTTGATCTTATTGTGTTTTACGGGTTGAAGTTGTAGTAGATTTTCACTTTGGCTGTTAGCCATTTTGTGTAGCAGGTTTTTGATCAGGAAAATTGGTCGATAAAATTGGGAAAACATGTTTTAGAAAAATTTTCGGGAACTTAAATTGTGGATGTTGCTTATGGTTGTTAGAAAAATGTCATATAGTTGTTTCTAAACAGTTTTGAAAGTTTGTATATGTTGATTTTTGTGGATATAACTATTGATCTTATTGTGGTTTATGTGTTGAAGTTGTAGTAGATTTTCACTTTGGCTGTTAGCCATTTTGTGTAGTAGGTTTTTGGTCAGGAAAATAGGGAAAATATGTTTTAAAAAATTGTGAATTTTGAGATTGAATATATACCTTTTGTCTCAATATCTACGCACGCACACTGCTTTTGAGACCGAAAATTTTGGTCTCTATTTGAGGTCGAAATTACTAAATGGTTTCTAGTTGAGACAACAGTGGTCTCTAATTAGTCTCCAATTGAGACCGGAGAATAGTAAGGCCAATATGTGTCGGTATTTGAAATCAATCTCAACCTATGTTACGAGAACAGGACTGGAACGCTCGATTCAACCGATTGAACCGGGAACCGGACAGTGGTTCGGTTAAAAAACACATGTTAAACCGTTAAGAGTTCAAGGTGACCCGGAAGGATTGCGGTTGGACCGGAAATTTTATTTAAAAAAAAAAAAGAAATATTAAATAGATGAAGTTGGATCAGCTGAGTGGATGATGAAAATGAAGAAGTTGGTGAAGGAGGAAGAAGAGGGGTAGTGGATGATGAAGATGAAGAAGTTGGGGGAAGAGGAAGAAGAGGGGTAGAAACTTGAAGACCAAAGGTGGAGGAGGAAGAAGAGTAGAGAAGAAGAATAGAAACTTTGAAGGCTAGAGGTAGTGGACGACCTTGAAGGTTGGAGGGAGGAAGCTAAATCTTTATCTCCATGTCTAATGTCTCTCGCCATCTCTCTCTCTCTCTCTCTAGAAGGCTACAATGCGGCTACAGTGCTGGGATGTTGGTTTAAGTTGAAATGTTCAGATAGGGTTTTTGTTTAAGAAGGCAAAAGGCCCATATTTATATACATTAAAAATTAATTTCAACTGAAATTTGGTTGGACTTTTTAAACAAGGCCCATATTTATTTTTTCAAAAATGGATTTGCTTTATATATATATTAACGGGTTTGACCGGTCTAATTTGATTCAACCATTGCCCGGGCCAATCGGTTTAATCCGAACTAAATGGTTCGACTGTTCGAACCATTGACCCACTTTACTTAACGGATCGATCACCGGGCCGGTTCTCTTAACATAGGGCTCAAATTGAAATCGAATTATGAAATTGGTTTCTAAATTTGAATTGCGACAAAGGTTATTAAGACGGATCCTATTCGGTCTCTAACCTGAGTTTGAGACCAGTTTCTTCAGCCTCTATTGAGGATCCTTCTTAAGAAGTGAGTATAACCTTGATATAGGTTCACCTATAATAGCAATGATTAGAGAAAAAGTATTGCTAAAAATGAAATTCCCCAACTTGATAAAAATGTGGTTAGGCTTTAAATCAGATTATCACAAAAACAATAAAGGTATAAGTTTTAAGAGAATCTTCATGATCTTCTTTATATCAAATTTATTCCATGTAACCAGTGACACCGAAATCGGCTAATTTTGAAATACTTCATTATCTTCATTATATCAACTTTCCTTTGTGAAACAAAATGCTCTGGAAACCATCTTCCTCTTTAAATTATATTATTCTTAGTATATTGAATATAAAATCTATTCTTTAATGGAAAATTGACCTTGGGGTGTTGAGTCAATTTTTCTTAGATTAAGAAAGTCCCAAAGACACTTAGGTGTTATTTTAAGCAAAACACATGCCACATACGCAAAGCATTTGGGAAGGCAGAAAGACCATTATGCCCTTATTTGAAGGCTTTGCAATTCAACTGAGGAAGAGAGAGAGAGAGAGAGAGAGCAAAACAGAGATAGAGGCAGAGAGAGGGAAAAAGAGGTGCTGAAGGTGAAGAGGACGACGACAGACGAAGAAGAAGTACACGGTGAAGGTCGAGTAAAGGCACGAGGATGAGGAAGAAGAACAAGAAGTAGTAGTAGCAGTGTTTGACATAGAGCGAAAAATTTGTGTTGAATTTGGTAAGTATAAAAATTATTGATTCGATTTTGGTTTGTTTTTGAGGTTTGGTTGTGTAATATTCTTGGGAATAGGCTAAAGTTCCTTAAAATTGGACGTAATTTTGTTTGGATGTGGGTTATTTTTGCCGTGGAAGGGTTTGTTTTGTGAAGGAATTGGGTTGTTTGGGGTTTATAATTTGTTTGAAAATGGCTGGAATTTGGTTTGAATTAAACGATATTTTTTGTTCTTTGGTTTCATTCGGTTATGTCGGTTCTGAATTTGTAGCGTACAATTTGGTAGGAGGCGAGTTGTGGGGCAAATTGTACGCAAGATCTGTCCTTGAGCTCTCCCATAAGATCTGTCCACCCTCATTTCCTTAGAACTTTGTGAAACCCCAAAAGGAACTTCCAAAGCTAATTAGGGTGTTCGATTTTGTTTTCTATCCTTAACGTAAAGGTTATAGCAGTGATTGTCTATTTTAGTTTAAAAATTTTCTAAACATTTTGGTAGAGTTATGTTTGAAATATGGCCTAACCCTTAGGCTAAAAGCCCTAAAAACCTGCATAGAAATCACAATAAAACTCAACGAGCCACACACTCGGAGTATACGCCTCAATGGCCATATGCCGAAGTATATTTATAATCAAAGAAACCAAGTTCCAAATAGAGTTTTCTTTTTGGAAGTAAGTAGGAACTAATTCATTGATAAGGTATCCATGAGTACATAACTTCGGATTGGCTCGGAACGGATCCCAAGCCACACCTGCTCGACTTGAATAGGGAGTAATCTAGCTAGATGATGGGCGGTTGCGTTTCCATCCATTTTAATGTGCATCTAATCACAAAACAAAAATTACAGCTAAATCAAAATTGTTAAGGTAAATGAAGGTCTTCTTCACTCGTTGAATGAGTGACAAGCAATCAAATTCAATTATGATTTTCCGGTGATTGAACCTCTTGGTCGGCTAGACTCAGTAAAGTTCTAAATAGAGTTACAAACCAAGTTACAAGTTAAAACCGATGAGGCCAACTTTCTAGAAAATAAGGTTGAACCTCATAGATAGCCTGTTAAGAGAAAAAATTGTCGGGAAATTCCCGACTTATCGGAGCTACTAGTCTAGGCTTACGTGTATACATTCAACTATACTATATACTAGTGTGAATCACGTGCTTGAACCTCTTGGTCAGCTAGGCATGTGATATTAGTTAAATAGTTGATATATTTTATAAATATTAAATATATATTTCTTATAAGATTATAAACATTAGCCTTAGAATATATATGGAGGCTTTATAATCTAAAGGTAATTATTAGGAGGAAAAATGTAAATTTTGATTTACTTAATGATAAAAAAATCTTAATCATGTGAGCCTATAAAATAGTTTGCCAACTCATCATTTTCTCCCACCATATATTAGAATTGATACGTATCAATGCCACTTTGTTAGCGTCAAACTCCTTTTGATATATGTGTTTATTATTTGTAGAAGTATCTCACATGTTCCTACTCGATTAATCTAGAATTTGAACATATTATAACTATGTGATTACTCACTATAAATAAAATAAACACATTTGATTATATATATACAATAACAAAAATTAAACATTAAAATAATGAAAAACGCAACTATTAATTTCGTTTGAAAATATTGTCCTTCATTTGCGAACTTTCTTTGCCTTCCCGATACTCGTATTGTTATAAAAATCCCTAGGTTCATGATAGAGATGAAGAGCGTTATTATGGATTAATCATTTAATTGAGCAGTAGATATTGCTTCTTGTAAAGGAAATTTTTGGTGGAAAAAACACACAATGGTATATAGTGTTTTGTTGGCCAAATACTCAAGACCTCAATTTTTGATTAAAAAAAGGGGGTTAATCATAATTTCTTTTAATGCCATGTGGTGTAAATTTTACCCTTTTATAAACAATAATAAACCTTGAATAAATATACTCAATAAACATGACATATGTAATAGATTTGACCGAAATTATTCATCATAATAGCAAAAAACGTTAAATATAATCAATATAATTTCCCTACTAATTGCTAAGTTTTTTTTTTTCCTGAAAATCGAAAAAAGTAATCTACCTTAGGTGAATTTTGAATACTATAATTATCATAATTATTATAATTTATTTAATTTATATAAGTTTTAATATTGAAATTAATAGATATATTCTATTATAGTTTTTTTGTAACAATTAGATTAATTATATACAATAAATATTATTTTTATTAAGTATTTTTTTAAAAAATTTTAGTTTTATAACTATTAAAGTAATGAACCCTTTAAAAAATACATGTAATAAAATATAATATTGATTATGATTATAATCAAAATTTATAGGTAATAAAGTGTAATTGATTATCATAATCGTTCAAGAGTAGTAAATGAACACTTATAATTAAAATTTATAAGTAATAAAGTGGGTGTTACAAAAAGACTTTGATAATATAAAAAAAAAAAAATGATAAAATAAAAGGAGCCAATGGTGATGGGTCAAATGTCTAACCCACAGACAAACCACTTAGTTTTAAGTATATGTACATATATGATTCTTGCATATTTACATAAGTAAACACATATATACAACATGCTAAACGTGAAAACACATAAAACAAGCTTCGTCACTACCATCACCAAATATAAGCATTTCACTCAAGGAAAGAGGTAGAACAACCATCTCGGGGTTACCTACATTCGGAGAGATATGGGGGATGAGCACCAATCCTCTCAATGGAGAATCTTACACTCTTATAAACGAAATTCTTTATACATACTAATGATAATAATGAAATTGGTCAAAGTAAAATAATGTAATACAAATCTAGATACTTTTCAATGAAATCCCTGAAACCCCTTGCATCTTAAAGATCATAATATTTCAATCATTTAAAAACACGGGTTCGCAATCATTAACAACTCTTTTAGAACCGAATCAAATTTCTAGGCTGTAGACTCGAACTAGCATTTCATAGTTTCTCTTGGGGCGACCCCTAATAAAGGCTCCGGGACCTATCTCTAGGAAGTCTCCGGTCGGGCATCCTAATATACAAGGATCCCTTTTAGAACACTTCCGGAGTTTTTGGTCGGGCATCCTGACAGACGAGGACCCTAGTTAGAATCCTTCCCTGTGCTAAACGATCCTAACCAAGTCGATTCAAAACAACTTTGAACATATTCATTCATCAAGTTGGTTTCAATCAATAATCTCAAAACAATCTCAAAATAGTTTATCATAGTAGAAGGCATAGCATACTTTGCCATCTTTCCTACTCGATTTCACTTCTTTGGAACATATTCGCGAGTTTGAAAAGAAAACACCAAGAGATCATATTTAATGATTTAGTGGTTTCGGATGTAACCCAACTAGTACTTTTATTCACATATTCGTAATAACTTGCTTGGGTTGGCAACCTTTTATCAATAATTAACTCAACTCGATTGATTCACTTTTCTCACTTTGTGCCTATGCTTTCTAGTCTTCTTAAACATAATTCACGTTTTTATTCAAGTATTAGGTACCTAATTGCGTATACAAATTCCTTCAGTCACACCAAATCTTGTGGCTTAGCTTATCGAGTCATAATTCGCCTTATTTACTTCTCTCTAGTCACCGCCGGGCATTATTTAACACAACCGAGTCACAAATTGTGATTAATCCAATAGTCCCTAACTTTCTACTTTCAGACCGTCGCTTCCCAATATACATGATTACCTCCCAAAACAAAAAATTCAAAGACATCCTTAAGGGTTCAACTGAAACATTAACTCATATCACACCTAAAATTACAATTTCTTCGTCCTCAATTTTTAACCGAAACCTCCATATCACCCATCGGACCTTAGCAACTCGGTTTCATAAGAATTTCTTGGTTCCGAAGTCAACCTTAACAACTACTAAATTTGTTTAGAGTTCCAAATCCAACCTTAACAATCACTAAGTTCGTTACGTAGTATAGATACTCAATACTCACAACAAGTTCAATTGAATTTCAAAAATACTATTAATTTTTAAGTGTAAGATCGCCCACCTTGATTTCTTAGAGATTGAAGGTCCGCTAAATTGGTAGGATTAGGTCAGTCTCCTTTTTCCTTTCCCTTTTCTCTGCCAGCCCCGGTCTCGGTTCCACCTTGCCGCCTTCCTCTTCTTCGCTCGCCGGCTTCCTTTCTTCGCTCGTTGTTCGAGTACGTCGGCCTTCGGCCTTTCTCTCGGCTCTCACACTCGCTCTCTCTTTCTCTCTCTGTTTTCCTTCTCCTCTTCCTTTCTCTCGTTTCCCCGTTCCCGTTTCTATTCCTCTTCTTTCCTTTTTCCTACCCTTTCTGCTTTTTCCCCTTAATCTCTTTATCTTCCTTTTTGTTGTGACTTCATAAGATATTGCCAACACATTCCCGCTTCTACACCGATCACCCACTTTGCTTATCTAACTTTCACGTAAGTGCTCTTCTTTTCTTTTCTTTTTTTAATTTTATTTTTTTGTTTTATATTTTTAGTTAGGATTATCTTATGTAGAAAAATAAAAAATAGCTAACATAATTTGTTTCAAGTTTTCTTTATTGGGTCCGAGTGGGGAGTCGGGAGGAAGTAGTATAATATGCTAATTTATTCATAAAAGCACGGAAGACTTAAGAACTCATACTAAATAAAATAAATCATTTAATTTAATTTAATTGAATATGATAATTAACCTACTTAAAATCTCGAGTCTCACAATTATGTCAATATTTGTCATTATTTTGGTTGCGATTATAAATATTTGAAACTTGTGATTGTAAATATTCACCCCATCCCAATGTCCGGGAGCGTTGTAATTGTCCGTGCGTATCGAGCACATTTGTATTATATTGGTACCGATTATATACAATATAACCATGCCATGCAATTATTCTAGAGTTGTCATTCCAGGATGTACACATGACCATCCGAGGATTTAGACCACATTTTTCATATGCATATGTACATCCGGGGTTTTCCTTATGACTATTTTTAATATTTACGTTTAACCCTCCATACATGTGATTGATAACTGAAAATATTGAACACTCGCGATAAAAGCTATACTTATATTATGTAAGATGAGATCAATACACAATATTGTGTCCATATTGTAACCATATTAAAAGGATTAATGTCACCACCATTGGGGAACATATGTATAAAATCAAATACGTTCACACACCAATTAATGCAAACCAAAGTGAGTTGTGTTCCAGCACATATTAACCGACCCTTATACAAAAGGCGATTATTTACTACATATTCAGTTAATCAAGGCATACCCCAAATTACAAGAGACACATAAATGATAAGCAACTTGTAACGTGGGCTACGTCGGATTACTATATGTCAACAAAAGTTGGACACCAATATTGCATGACCTCCAAAAAATGGGCATAACATAAACAAAATATGCTCACTTTATCTTTTAAGTATCCACCCACTAACACATGTACAAGTAACTCCTTCGATGTGTAAAGCATTCCACCAGCAATTTCAACTTCCATCTATAATCATAATAAAAACCGTAGTTAAATCCACTACCTATAACCTCAAATATAAGCTACTAACATACAAACGATAACAATAACATCATTATAGTTATGCATACAAATTATAACAAAAAAAAAGGTTTTAACCAAACTTCAAAAAACAGAACCAACCAAGGTAACAACATCCATTACAACAGGTAATACTGTAAGTGCAAAGTAACCATCCCGAGATATTAACAACAATGCTTTAAGATAACTGAATGACAAAATATAACCAAACTTATGACCATGTATAATGCAAAACATGTGGCTCAACTACATGTATTCTTCAATACAAATCAAACACTCGAATTCCAGTATAATACTATATTTTCCTCATGCACATCTTAGGATATCAACAAGTATTATGAGGGATAATCTAAATAGTAATGAACCAAGTATTTGCCCCACAACTCACCTCCCATCAAATTATACGTCACAAATTCAAAACCGACATAACTAAAGGAAACCAAAGAACAAAAAATACCGTTCAATTCAAACCAAATTTCATCCATTTACAAACAAATTATAAACCCCAAACAACCCAAACCTTTCACAAAACAAACCCTTCCACTCGCAAAAACAACCCACGTCCGCATGAAATTACGTCCAATTTCAACGAACTTTAACCTATTTCCAAAAACATTACACAACCAAAACTAAAAAACAAACCAAAATCGAATCAATAATTTCTACACTTTCCGAATTCAACACAAATTTGTTGCCCTATATCAAACGATGTTGTTGTCTGCTTCTTCTTCTACTTGTTTTTCTTCCTCGTCCTTGGACCTTCACTGCGTACTTCTTCTTCTTTGTCCTTCCTCGTCCTCTTCACCTTCAACATCTCTCTTTCCCTCTCTCTACCTCTATCTCTGTTTTGCTCTCTCTCCCCTCTCCCTCTCCCTCTCCCTCTCTTTCTCTCTCTCTCTTCCTAAATTAAATTGCGAAGCATTCAAATGAGTAAGGGTATAACGGTCATTCTGCCTCCCCAAGTGCTTCACATGCGTGACATGTACTTTACTCAAAGTAACATTTAAGTGTCTTTGGGACTTTCTTGATCCAAGGGAAATTGACCCAACACTCCAAGGTCAATTTCCTTCTTTAAACAATAAGCTTTATGCCAATTATACACTTTCTTCCATGATTTCACTTTTTCTTGCTTATTTAAACTTATCAGCTTCAAACTCAACACACACTCAATACTAGTTAATTCTTGAAGGGTATTAGACAAATTCTCCCTCATCTCATTAAAATACATATCATTTCATCATTTGGTATATACAATTTTATCTACAAAACAGAAAACAGAAAAAAGTATAAAAACCCTAATTAGCAATCTATATACACTTCATAGAGTAGCGAAACCAGGGGGCCATGGTACATCCTATGATGTGAAAACTTTACTTATATTATAATGAACAAATGATTTCATAGTAATGAGAATAGCCTAGCTGGTAAGTGCCTAAGTGCAGAAATGCATGGGACCTAGGTTGCATGTATTCAAGTCTTGGCATTGATAGTTTTGCAATATTTTTTCTGAGGCATTTTCATCAAGGTTTTTCAATTGTACTAAAGTTAAGGGTGTTCATCGGTCCAAATCTGAACTAGATGGATTTGGACCGAAAATTGAATAAGAAAAATTGGTAGACCGAGGACTGAATCGGATAACTTTGGATGTGGACATGGATCGAAACGAAAAACACGGACCGAACCTAAACTGGACTCGAAGTGGACCGAATAGAGATCATCACATAGATAGATGTGGGACAACTCCAACAATAATGTAACTTGGAGAGAAAATTGAGTATTAAATGGGTCAAATTTAAGACGGAAGATAATTAAAATATGTTTCTAACTAAAAATCCTAATTTTATATATATATATATATATATGATAGGGGTGGGACTTAGATTTTCTTTAGCAACTTACTCAATCCTCGGTCCAAACCGAAGACCCGGTGGACCGGACTGGACAACACTAAATACTGAATAAGAAAATTTTGTTGACTCGTGGACTGGATCAAATATGATTGCTCGAGTCCGGTCCGGTCCAAACCGGTTTTCATTATGGTCCAATTTTGGACCGAATAATGCATAGCCCTAACTAAAGTTTTGTAATTTCTTTTTCTTGAGGCACTTTCAACAATGTTTTTCAATTTTACATATTTACAGGCACTAGCTTGACAACATTTTTTGTCATTTTCTAAATATTAGTTGTTCTAGATTTTAATAGGTTTTTTGCACAATTCTTTTATGTTAGGCTTTTTTGCTCCCTTATTTTTTAAATTTTAATAGGATATTTATATTTTTCTATACCAAATATAGGAAGATATTAATTATACTAATAAGGATTTTTAAAGATATTTTTGAGGACTTACATGTAACTCTATATTTATCCATATTTATCTCCATTATACACCTAAAATAATTTTTCTTTTAAAAAACGAGAGAACTATGTGATATGATTATGAATAGGTCTTTAAATTTAGCAATTAAGATTGATCAAGGTATTTGATTAGTGGAAGAAAATAAGGTATATTGAGTACAAGTATTATGTCGTCTCGAATATTCTAACAAAAATTTTTTATAAAGCAATTAAACTAGAAAAAATATTAAAAATTAGTTTTTCTAAGTTGGAAACATACCAACGGCCTCCCCCCAAAAAACCTCATTTGCCCTTAACATCGTATAAGATTGCTCTATCTAACCTTGACATTTTTTGTTATATTGCATTAAATAGTGTCGGATTTTTTTAGCGTCGACGTGTTTAGTGTCAGATTTTTTCCGACACTAATATGATGCTAAACTGAATTAGCGTCGAATTTTATCCGTTTAGTGTTAAATTTTATCCGACATTAAATGCTAGTTTTACTATAGTGTTAGCTAATATTGATATAGAAAAAACTAAATATAAAAATAATTTTTTTTGGTATAAAAAATAATAGGTCTTCTATTAAAAAATAATAGGTTCCTTTGAGAAAAGAAGTCTAATATAATAAGCAGTCTCCTCTAAAAAAATTCTGATTACGCCCCTGACTTTATAAGCATTCTGTATTACATAAATGAGCAATTTAGAGAGACACTTCATAATAAGCATTCCACGACATATAGATAAGCAAATGGGAAGGAAAAAACCACAACATATAAAAGTCTATATAGAGTAATTAAGAAAACTTATTATTTTTGCAAAAGCATTTGTTAGAGTATAAACTTATTTTTAAACCTTCGACCATCATCATAAACTTTTAGTTGAGTTAGTTCTTGAACATGATATCGTAGTCTTTCTAAGCGAGATGTCTCGGGTTCAAATTTGTACAACCTCCATATTGATTATTACACAAGTTAAGAAGAGCTTTTGCTTCATCCACGTGGACATTCGTGTAAGGGGCGTATTAGAGTATAAACATATTTCTGATCCTTTAACTATCAACTTAAACTTTTAATTCAGTTGGTTCTTGAATAACATTAAACAAACATAGAATAATGACCAGGTTGAAATTAATGATGCTAGCTAGTAATAAGCAATACTGGTTGCATTTGCTATGAAGCTACATGCCCCTTGATCCAGATCACCAATCAATTCAGATTGATTCAAGAAATCAACTGCAATTTATTTAGCCTATTAAGTAGGGAATGCTATTTCTCCTTATACAGAGAAAGTGAATGATTCTGATTAGGTGCGCCAAATATTTGAAACTGATTTTCTCTCTCTAGCTATTCCATTCTCTCTCACGCACAGCCAGCCATCCTAGGGTCGTTGGGTTTGATTAGTGACTATTTCCGGCTACTCTGGTAGCCCCTAGGTACTCTACTCTGATGTTTATTGGCATATTCGTAACTTGAAGATAAAACCACATTGACTTGTACGTGACTTAGGAATTCGTTCGTAGGCCACCGAATAACAATCAAGTTGATCGTTTTCACACTAAGATCAGTCTTTATTTATCCAACAATCACAAATGGAAACAAGATATGACGATGTTTCTCATCATCATCAATAATAAAATATATCTTTGAAATCAAAATAAAAAACCTCTCCAACGTACTGGAGTCGAAATAGATAATAACTGAAGTCAAAATACCTTAAATAAATGGCTGAATCGAAATGAATTCTACCACTAATTAAATTGATGCTACAAATAAAGTGTTGGTTGAGATGGTAATTGTTTCGTCTCAATAAAAAGAAGAACATAAATTCAAATCCCCAAAAATATACTTGTTGGAAGCGCTTTTACCTATAAACATTTAGGTATGAAAAGAATTACATCCTTCTTTGAATCAAAAAATAAAAAGTCAATGCTTAAATTAGACAAAATTTCTAAGTTTCACCCAAAAACAAAAAAACCCCAGACGTTCTTGCACATTAACCAACCGACAAAAAAAAAAGGAAAGAGAAAGGCAATTCAACATTTAACGCAGGTAAAGGACCACTGCAACACACAATAAAAAATTTCTACCCAGCAACATAAGCCTGGTAACACACGTAAGTATATATGCAACCCATCTAGCCAACCCAAAAACGATGGCATTTCAATAATTAAAGCTAAAGAATTACATCTGCTGATGCCGACATAATTGTCCGTCCTCTTATATAATACCAATACTTATATCATGAACCAGTGTTTATAGATCTGGTGATACGGGACAATTTGAGGAAGAGAATCTGATGTTTTGAAAGGAAAACCATAAAAATACGGGATAATTTTTTAAAATTGAAATAAAAGACCATTTATGATAACTAAGATCTATAGACCCGAATTCAGGGTATAATTTGTAACCTAACACTGTTGATCTTTTACAATTGTTGGATGAATTTGTAAAACCAACCTTTTTGATGGGGAAAAAAAAAGAATTGTTCCCATAATCACTAGACAAGAAGCACAAAACAAGAAATCCAAGCGGCTTGATAGCAAAGTACCACAGTTACATTCAAGTACCAAAATTACTGTATTTCTTTCCAATATCTATGGAAAGATTTACCTCAATTTTGTCAACAAATTACCTCAGTCAAATGGCCCTTTGACCTGGACTCATATTTAATTCACATTCAATAAGATAAAAAAAGTTAATAGTGTCAAATAGATTGTTTTTAGAGTTCAAATGATAGACCTTAACCAAACCAAAATTATTTAATGTACATCTTTTCACAACTGATTTTCCATTTATTTTAAAAAACAAGTTTATTGAAAAAACGACAAGAAATCTACCATTAAGTTTAAATTTAAAACCGATTCAATTTGATTTGCACCTGAGTAAAATCAAGTTCTCAGACAAAGTCAAGACATAATAAAACTAGTCGAATTCCAACCGAACGACACATTTACGAGGTACATATATATATTGATCCCTTGATGAAGAGCAAAAGGTAACAAAGTAAAGCAATGAGAGGGCCAGATACTGAGCATGTGCATGGATTTGGGCATAAAATCGATAAGATGAGAATGGATTATGTGTAGAAATTAAATGGGAGCAAATTAGGCAAATGATCTAAGCAAGGTTTGGCAAAGTTTGTATAGATTGAAGGGCCATGTGTTTAGGCTAAAACAGGCAATCTTTAAACCCAAACAATCCCTCTTGGTTGATTAATTAGGGGGCCACAAAGAACAATTAAATGACTTGAAAGTTTGAATCTGGACAACCCAACTTAGCTGGTAATTCCATAAGAAGAGAATCACGGGTTTGAGGCAAACAAAAGCTCTTTTATCATTTTAGGGTTAAGACTCAAATTAAATGGTGATTAATTAAGGTGGGCAGTTGATCGATCATGTCAGAAATTTTCAGGCCCATAAATTTCAATTATGGGTTGACTCCTCCCACAAAACTACAAAGACAAATATTGGGGTGACTGGATGCGGATCCACACTGTTTGGTATACCCTAGCTACCTTTTTAATTTCCAATATATAATATTATAATAATAACAAACAATAATAATAATAATATAATATAATATCGTTCCACCAAGAAATCAATAATTATTGTCAAACCCTACGTGAGGAATGTTGTATACTAGGAATTATGAGACCCTCGTGATCCCTCAGGGGAGACTGTTCTAAGTCTTTTAGTTTTAACTTCTATGTATAATTAATTTCTCTATATCAAATACCACCATGAAGCTCTAAATTTAAAAATTTTGTATAACGGGATAGAGTTTATTTTTTAACCTTTTATTAATCGAGATTACATTTTTGTATGTATAATCTATTCAAAATTTTTATAAATTTTTGTACAATTGTTAAAAATTGTTCAAACTAACGATCTCTCGAAATTATTCGGATACACATTTATCCAGCTTGATCAATCTAAACATGTAGGTTCTACTTTGTTTGAAGTATATTAAACGTTGATGCGTCCTCCATACATGTAATCATGAATTATACTATTATACTAACCTTTTTCTTCTTGTTCCTTTTTTTTTTTGTTTAACAGATACTAGTCTTTCCTATATTTCACTTAAAAACAAGTCGAGAAGTACCCAACATAATTAGTAGCACCATGAATATATTAATTGTGTTTCAATAGTACTGAAATGCATATGTCTCACTACCGATTTATGAATATATATGTTTATGTTCATTGAATATAGCGCATAACTTGCATATCTTACAAAATTATACATTAAAGAATAAGAGTAAAAAGAGAGAATAAGAACGAAGATATTATTAGACAATTATAAGTAGAAAATAGGTTAATTCAAGTGATTTATCACTTATTTCTTTTAATTGAGTTGGGTTTGAATGAAACGGAAAAAACCTACATTGTAACAACTCTACTCTTTACGGGTTCGTAAAAAGTTAGTCTTGTGAATGGAGTATCGAAGACCATTGTTATAGCATGAATCAGTAATAGAAAGAAGGCATATGTATATTGGTACATGAATCAATGTATGGTTTGAGGGTCAATAGTACGTACCACTACATATACTTTCAGGAGCAATAATAGAGATTAGGTCGTTAAGTGAATAAAATTACTGTAGTATCCCAATATAAATGACTGAGTTTAGAGATGCCAACACGCTATAAATATACCAGTTTAGGGTTAAATCCCTGGACACAAATTAGTGTTGACAACTCGCTATCCTCTCAAGTCTCACCTACCTCTTCTCCATCTTCTCTTGTTTCTTCAGCTCTTTCCCATCACCTCTCTTTCCTATCATCATCGATAACTTTTGATTGACCATTCATCGGTCGATATGACGAAGAAGCAAGTGGTGCTGAGAAGAGTAGCGGAAGAAGACTACTTGAGGAGCTCGACGAGCTCGGTGTCTGGGGTCCGAAGAGTAAGATATGGGATGTGCCAAAAGAACCATGCAGCAAGCACAGGAGGGTACGCCCTGGATGGCTGCCGGGAGTTCATGCCTAGCGGGAACGACGGGACTGACCTAGCACTTGTTTGTGCTGCCTGCGGCTGCCACCGCAACTTCCACCGTAGGGAGGAGGTTGATGGGGCCGTCTCCGAGTCCTCTTCCAATTCTTCTCGACCCTACTCGTCCACTTGGGCTTAAGGTAGGGTATGGCGTTGTGTAATGACCCTTGCTTTTGTATTTGGTCGTCTGCAAAAACTAATAGTAATAAGAGAAAAATGGTATCAGCCAAGATCGAGATCAGGGGATGGACAAGATTTTGATGTGATTTAAGTTGAATCACTTGCATCTTTAATTTGATGGGATCTTTGAGTTTTTATTTCACTTGTTTCGGTTGTGGGATTGATCTTCTAGCTTTTTGTTAATTTCTTGGTCTTGGTTTTTTGTATGATCAGAGGTTACAGTCCTCTTTGTATGTGGCTTTTTTATCACCATTTATTAATCTATATTCATCAGCTTTTTGGTGAAAATAAATACAACTGTAGCTATTTAATTATACCTAGTTTCACTAGGGTTGACATATATATATATATATATACACACACCGAAGTGGATTGCTCTGTTAAAAGCAACAATGTTAATTAGATCCAATCAATCTTAATTCATCGTTTCCTTTCTGCTTAATTTAGAATAAATTTGGAAAATAGATTGCTAATTATTGTATTCAAGTCGAACATTATTGAATTTTGGTTATATTCAGGTGTCCTAGGATTAGATCAAGTCAGTGGCATAGCTATGGGGAGGCTAATGGCGCCCCGGAATATCGTTACACTAAGAAAAATATTTATTAGTTGCTAAGTTTGCCCATAATTTGGGTATTGAAACATCCATTGAAAAAAAGTTATAAGGTTTCCAAGAATATTCATACACATGGAGGGAACTCATAATTTAAATTTTTAACTCCGTCACTAAATTAAGTAGAGACTGAATTTTGATATAAGAAATAATATTTAGATGGATCAATCTTAAATAAGGCAGAAAAGGGTTGAAAAAATATTCGATAAAATGAAGTATATGAATTTATTTTTGGAGTTTTAGTCATATTTCAGGTGAGTTGTTAATTAATTATTAGTTTTGTTCAGTTAGTGTTTGCTGAGGCAAAATTTAGGTTGATTATCAATTTAATTAGGTAGGATTTAGCTCACATACGGTGTTTTAATAATTTTTTGAATAGACAAATTATAACATACACATATAACTTAGATAGAATCGAACTTTAATCTTCTTTGTGAAAATAGGCCTTCCTTCCATTAGATTATCCCCGAGGCACGTGGGGTTTTAATAATTTACTTAAGCTAAGCCTCAGTTAGCTTGTCTATGCATTGTTTGAATCATATAATTGATAATACTATATGTTTCTTAGGTCTAACCAAGTATAAATTTGAACCATATATACAGGTAAATTGTAATTAAGAAGTTCAGATCTTTCTTTCCTTTTATCTTAATCACTTAGTGTAGTATATATACAAATTAACTAGATATATGTATGTGAGTATAAATAACTACCCAAACTTCAACATGGTACACTAATTTAAACTTACATTTTCATAATATATTTTACATGCACCTTCACATCAATTATATATATATATATATATATATATATATATATATATATATATATAAAATGCAAATGCTTTTCTCTTATGCACGACCAAAACTCAATATTAGAATGTTTAGATTCAAACTCATGAACTCTCCATGCTATTATTGCCCTGTGTTTTTTTTCTTTTTTTCACTTTAAGCTTACACCCTATAGTCACTTAACAGTTTATAACTTCTTAAAGCTGCTTAGAGCTTTTATAACTAATCTTACAACTAACTTACCGCTCCTTACATGTACTTACAACTCTTCAAGGTTGTTGCTTTGTCGAAAAAACAGAACAGACCCTACACCCTTTTAAAAGAAACCAACTTAAGAAAAATTAAATAAATATGTAATTAGTGGAACATTATTATATGCTCTTACATCATGCTCATGGACTCACCAAGTAGGTTGTGGTTTATTGAAACAGCCCACCCTTCTTTAGGGAGAGCTCAAGAGTTTTGCTCAAAAATACTCCACATAGAGCCCCTCAAAGACATACATGCACACCTAACATAAAAGGCAAGAGCTTGTCAACCCTCCAATGCCCCCATTGAGACTCGAAAAAACTTTCCAAGTATAAATTTGCTGACAAAAATGTTTGACGAAATTCTAAAATATATATTATATCCATGAAAATACATTTTTTTTAATTTCCATGATTATTAATTAGTGGAAATGAGGCCCACAAATCCAATCATGTTGGTTGTTATGGTGGGTAACTCCTTAATAATAATGGTTTAATCAAAAGTTGATTAAAGACCAAGTGAAAAGATCCTCTTCTTAGTTTCTTTCTGTCTGTCTCTTAGCTTCTTTCAGTCAAATAATAAAGCAACAAGAAAATATGAAGAAAGATCCATTATCACAACTTAAATTAAATTATTGAAAAGAAAAACACCTGATAATTAATTAATTAATTAATTAATTAATTAATTAAAACTGAAAGGTGGAAATGAGAGTATAGGTCTTCTTTTCCTGTTATGTGCCTATCTAATCACTTAGACCAAATCAAAGAGCACAGGAGCATTGTAATTAGGCTTAATTATTTAAGCATGCAATTAATGTCTTACTTTTTTCATTGTGAGTACATACTTTATGTGGCTAATTAGGAATTTTGATAAGCTAGAGGAGCTAGACTTCTTTATCAACCACCATCTTCCAAATCAATCAATAAGTAGTTAGATAAAACAACTAAATGCTGCAATTAGTGTCCCTCACATGATCCAAACATGAGAGCTACATGTTTGGTTCATCTCACCCTTACCTTCCACCAATCGCTTTATTTTTTAACCTAGTCATCATCTATACGTTTTTGTATTTCTTCTTTTTTTTTTTTACTAATAGTGCTATCAGATAAAAAAAATACAGAAAGAAATTTCGAACCCTCAAGTAGAAGACATGGTTTGACTATATCAACCACAATCAAACAGAAAGGAAAACTAATGAAGCTCTCCCTCTTCTAAATCAAGTATCCAACAGTTCGGCACACCTCGTCATGGATAAAGGGTGGGGATTGACTGGAAGTTCATGGCTAGTAAGTCAGTTGTTCCTTCGAGTTTTTTTAGCATATAAGGGCAACTTGTTCACACGGGAAGAGCTGAAGCTCAAATCTTGACTCGTTTCCAATCTCTAGTTACAATAATGAAATTATCAAAGTTAGCTGCTATTGCCTAAAAAAAAAAGGTAACAAAATGGTGCGATGATTTGAGATCGAGGGGATGCGAAATGTAAAATAACTCACCCTCCAATGTTATGGTCTAGCAGGCAAATTAGCTTTTGGACCTCTCAACTCCAGGACAGTTGAAGACAATCCTATCTTCGCCTGTATATGTCTAGCATTACATGGATACATATACGCTTTTATTATTGAATACGAACAATAATGTACCAAGTCCATAAAAAGTCACCGCTCCTCCACTATATATATATATATACTTTAAATGGTACTAGTCTACAATAAGTTAAAGTAAGTATGATCCAACATGATAATAAGACCTAAATATGACCTGAAATTATTTTATTTTTTTTATATATGAAAGCGGACCACCTTTTAGGCCCATTTCGGGGAAAACCTAGAAAATTTAGATGGGCCGGGGACATGGGAGGAGTGTCAAAGCCGCCCTTCACATTTCCTCCCACACAATTTCCTCAAATTGAAGAAATTGTCCCCTCTCCCTCCCCCTCCCCCTGAATCGAACCTGGGGTGGGGAAGGAAATGATGTGGCCACTCACCATTTCGACGTATGACATAAAATTATTGAGGAAAACTCAAACACGACACGAATCGAACCGATTTTGACCCGAAGTTGACACGATGAAACTGTTTAGCATTCAAACACATTATTTGCTATTTTGAATAAATTTAAGTTATTTTCAAGCTTGATTTGAAATTGACCCGGTTATTAAATGGGTTGACCTAACATATGCTTAAGTTGTACACTATTGAGAAATTTCTGGTAAATTTCAATGATAACTAATTTTATTTATTTATAACTGTCAATGTAAATAATAACATACTCTCTCCATTTCAAAATACTTGTCGCTTTAAGGTTATGAGAAAATATTAAGAAAACACAAAATTTGTATTAAAAAATCAAGTTGACTCAAAATTTCATTGAAAATGAAGAAAAACAATGAAAAAAAGAGAAAACATAACAATTAATAAGAAAAAGTCATTAACATATCATTACATTTGGAAGTACAGCAAATTAACCCCGACAGCAGAAAGTAAAACATACGGTAAAATCCATTCTCATTCACAGAGCAGTCGACCAAAAAAGTAATAATACAATACAACTACTAGATTTACACTACAAAGTTCCCTGCCAATTTGATGTTAATCTGCAAATACTTTTGTTTTTTTTGCAGGAAGAAGAAAAACTGAAATAATTAATTCCATGTATCTGAAATTAGGCAATGGACATGGAGGAGAGGGAGGCAAAGCGTTAGCCATACACTCCTGTATTTTACGACTTCTGGTGAATGTCAAAATCTCAAATATATTTTACAGTAAAGTTGGCCTTTGAGGGTTACATAAACCATGAGTTAGGCATCTTATGTCATCAATAACACAAATGTTGGATGTGCATCACACTACGAGAAGTTTTATGTGTTCGGCACTTTTCTGCTGATAGGGTATGTATTGATCCCAGTAGACATATCATTTTATTCTTGACGAATACTAAAATTAACAGATAATAATGAATTAATAATTATTTGATATTTAGTCATTTTAAATCATATAAAACAAGACATATAATTGATGTAAACTTTATATTTATTATTATAGGGCTTCATCATAGTTTATACTATTTTATATTTCCCATTTTATGTTCTACTTATGCACCGCTTGTAGGGTATTTTATTTTGGGCGTATGAATTTAAATTTTTATTCAAAGTTCTATTTCTAAACTGTTCTAGCTAGATATGAGATTTAATATTCTACATTAATTTTATGTTTTGTTGCAAAAGTAGTAGTAGGTTTATTTGTTTTACCACTATAATAATATTACGCATTCATATTCTAAAAAAAATTACGCATTCAAGTTCATTTAACTTTTAATTGATGGTAAATCTCGTTTTTAGTAGCTTCAACATCAATTGTCAGTTTAATTTTAGGTTTCTACTAATAAAATTTTATCTTTCATTTGTGAGAGGTTTTTTTTTTTTTTTTTTTACCCTTTGATGGGAGTATTAGTCTCTCTTTATATGAGAGTTATGATTAATTGGTATGATTCAAGACAATGGATCGATTGACTTTCAAAGATTATGAGGTTCTCCATCAATATGAAAGATGTCGAGTCATTGAAAATTATCCATGAGAAGTTTGTCATAGTTTCGGAGCCAAACATTAGTAAGATTTATATTAATTATTTGAAAATCAAATTTTATATCTATGTTTTAGATCTACAATTATTCATGTATGTTTTTCATTTTAAGTGTCGTTTCACGTTTTATTACTGAAATCGTGATCCTTCCAAAAAAAAAAGATTTGTGAGTATGGATTTCAGAAGTTAATTTAAAATAATAATATGATTGGATGGCCTAAGTTCACTTGCCCCAAAGGAATCCTGCATTAGCAATCTAGCGGACTAAGAGAGAACTTGAGCACAACTTCCCTAGTTTTCTCATTTCCGACGAAATTCTAGGGGCATTTTGATGGTTTAGTCATTATCTTAACGTTCAATCCATCTCAGCATTCCCTCGATAGCTTAAAATGATAAATAAATTAAAATAGAGCGAGTGCATGGCAAAATCAGGGAACCGGTGATTTATTTAACTTTCGGAACTCAGATAGTTAAAATTTAGTGAACTTCATAAAAAATGCAGATTTCATATAAACAAGGATTATTTATGTATTGCAAATCTTATCTCGTGCATTGGTTTATCTGTGCGACAGTCGAGGAGTACAACTGAACATAAAACTAGTCAACATTTAGCTGCCATTTACAATTTTTCAGTGCCTAAAAGATCATACCCTGTATTTTAAACAAGACTTGTACAAAACTCTGCAAGCAGAGGCTAGGAGGAACTTGAATATTAAACCTGAAATTTTACTCAATAATTGATACCTCAAGTTCCTCAATCAAATCAAAACAGTACCCTAATTTGACGGCTCACTCACCACTGATACTTGGCTGCAACAAGAACTTCCTCGTAATTCTGGGCAGCATTATCCCAACTGAGGTCTTGCGTCATCCCTCTTCGTTGGAGGCCTTCCCAACTCTCCTTATACTGGCGATATGTCAATAAGCAGTTTCCCAATGCATTTATTAGGCAGTTTGTCTCTGCCCGCTCAAACGTCCACCCAAGACCTTGTTCGTTGAATGGATCAAAAGGCTGCACGGTGTCCCTCAGCCCACCAACAGCGTGAACTACTGGGATTGTTCCATAGCTCATTGCATATAGCTGGTTAAGCCCACATGGCTCAAATCTAGAGGGCATCAGCAAAATATCAGCTCCTGCTGTTATGCGGTGAGCTGTCTTGACAGAAAACCCAACCCACCCTCGTACTTTGTCGCGGTATTGGTTCTCAAACTCTTTGAGCATTTGTTCTAGGTCGGGTCTCCCGGTGCCTAACATGACCAGCTGCACATCTTGACCCATCATCCATGGCACTGCCTCTGCTATTAGATCGACACCTTTCTGGCCATCAAGCCTCCCGATAAAACCAATTAAGGGAACGTCTTCTCTAACAGGCAAACTGAGCTCCTTCTGTAAAGCTGCTTTGCACTGTGCCTTGCCAGGCTTCAGAGTCTCCAGAGAGTAGTTGGTATAGCCATCAGAGTTTAGATGAACATCAAACTCTGGATTCCAATCTTTTGTGTCAATTCCATTGACTATACCTCTCAGTTTCCAATCATTCTCATTGATGATCCCATGCAGACCCCAACCGCCCTCCTGGGTTTTCAGCTCCCAGGCATATCCATGACTAACAGTCACTATTCGATCCGCAGCTTTCAAACCAGCAGCAAAGATGTTAAAATGCTCTCCACCAACTGGGTCGTACAGTTTGAAGTAGTCAATATAGTGCGGAGGAAGATCCACATAGTTGAAATCGTCTACCGGACCACGGCCCTGGAAGTGACCAGTCAATGAACAAAAATATTGTCCTAAAACCGTAGAAGTCTAAGAACCAAAAACAGAAAAAAGAGAAAGAAACACTAGTAGAACTCTAATTTATAAACACCTATTATTATACAGGCTTTCCTCCCATGTGGGAGCTGGGTGATAGCACCAAGGCCATTTCCCCAGACCACCAGGGTCAGACCTTCCATGGAGTATGTGAGATTTCCCATAACTTCCCTCCCAGTGCTCAGGTCTCACTCCCACCCAGAGATGTATGTGTTTAGACAATAGCTAGTTACCGCAAGCTATATGTAGATCTTGGTCATAATGATACAGAAGAGGACACATACACATCAGTCGACTTGTAGCAGAATTGCAGCACAGAAAACAGTTCCCAATCTTTGCCCCACACATTCTTTCGAAAAACTGGAGGTGGATAACATTTTTTGAAGGGTAAGATGGCCCCTCTGACAGGCTCGTCAGTGGAGCTAGATGGGCTGACAAGACGAGTGGATAACATGTATCCAGTTTCAAAGGGCCCATTTGAATCACAGCCCTTCCCCATAAAGGAGAGAAGTTACTCCTCCCGGATTTTCACCCAGCATGTGGGGATTGGCATCCCAAAGATGCCACAGTACCAACTGAACAAAGCTCAATTTCTGGGCACAAAAGAAATGATTGTTGATCTCCTGCAGTGTAATTCTACTAAAGAGAAGTTTGTTCGTTCCCCTCCCTTCCCCCAAAAAAATATAAATAAAAAGGAACGCCCTATTCTGATCGCCCCCAGACTCCCAGTGTGGCATTGTTACAGCCACTGCAAATTACTTGTAAGTGGAATATGCAGAAAATCAGTAGAACAAATAAAGGTATAAAACTGTACACAAGGTGAGGCACATAAGTACATTTTGGCCCTAGCATACCACATGAGAGGGTAGCGAGGGCGTCCAAAGTATTTTTCTAGCAAAAAGGATGTGCCCCAAAACAGACTATGAAAAAGGCAATTGAGTATGAAAGCAGCCATATCCAGGTTTCTTTTCATTGAATTCTGTAAGCAGATTTCCAGATGTAAAATCTCAATGTTGCTTTTGTGGCTGAGTTAGGTAGGATGAAAGTTAGGGAGACCCTTCGTACAAGGTAGCTCCTAACTCTGCTGCTATCATCATTTTGATTTAAGCCCCAGCAAGTGGGTTTCTAAAACCCTCAGTTGTTCCCATTTTTACTGGTTCTTTTAGTTAAATGTAATCTTTTATCTTTCAACTTTCAGAAATATTTTATATTTTTAATTTTCTTTCGGAGGCGAGGAAGGGAGAAGGGGAGGAGATGCATCTTGGTGTGGTGTCATTAATAACATGGACAAGTTGCCTGACTTCTTATACAGAAATAACTTGGCATTAGGGATACAACATGAATCTGACATGTGAAGCTGCCTGGTATGGAGGAAATACTGACCAGAAAATGACTTATAAGCAAACCACTAGGACCCAAGCATCAATTCTAGGAACATGTATCTGCTATGCAGTGCACTGAACTACGAAGAGAAATTAAAGTAAATGGCTGATGACGTCAATATCTTGAAACCTAGGAAGTAAAATAGGATTCAACACCAAACAACTAGATAGCCTACCTGGTGTGCTATATTGTGGATGACGAGGACTGATCGTGTGTACTTCATCAATCCATTGTCGCGATAGTATGCTTTTAGATACACTGGTAGCAATGCAGTATGCCAATCATTTGCAATAAAAACCAAGTTTCCATCTCCGTAGCATACACCTCCACAAGGGACATGCCAAGGAACCTAAAAAACAATTATTGGTCACAGAAGTTCTGTTGTATACTTTATTGCTGTTTAGAGTGCTAAACAATTGGACATTACAACAGCTGGAAGTAATTTTTGGCAAATAAATGATTTTAAAGCTTGAAACATTATTTTTACTCAATTTGTGGCAATAACTGTCCAACAGAACTTAAAAATAATTAAAAATTAAAAAAGCCAAAAAAAGGCCAGTATTTAAGTTCTCGAGGTTATTCAGGCCTGACATGAGAAAATTCAGACAATAGCTACAAGAAGCATCACTACCTATCCTGCCCCAAACAAAAATCCCGTTTCAGAAAACAAAAAAAGGCAAAGTGAATAAATAAACAGTTCCTATCTTTTTCTTTCAATGTGGCAGATACATCAGATCGAAGCCAACATGCACGCAGTGCGGCCAATCTCGAACCACTGATGAGGAAAGAAATGGACAGATTTATGACTTGTTGCTGAAGGCAAAAATCAACAGAGACTAAAGTGCTCGATGTATAGTGGTGCAGGGGTACAGTTTCAAGTTTCTAATCAACTACAGGGTACACGAAAGGCAGGCCAAAAGCAGGCATAAATGTTTTGGGTCATTAAATGTGTGTGGACAGATCACCTATGGAATCTTTGAAATCCTCACTACAGAGAGAAAATAATACATAGAACACGTCATTCACCCAACTAAAGCACACTTTGTTTTTTTTTTCCCCTTTTAGGGCGCATCAATGGCCTATTTAGGTGGGGTTTCAACTAAGCTAGCACACCCACAAAAGAAATTCAGAATTTAAAGGCAAGAATTATAAGGAAAAAAAATGCTTGTTCGCTGAGACCTATACTGCATATCACTTAGCTGTATCAATGGCCATTTGATGGTTGAAACCCTTGGTAAACTTCACAGCACAGAGTATGGATGTCCATCCCAGCTGAAAAAGGCAGGAAAAATACACGGAAAAGACAAGAATGGTCTTGATATCATACCTCGACTGCAACCTTGCAGAATAGAATCATACGTTTCAGAATATCCTGCATTATTAGTAAGACAGACGAAATCAAAATCATAGAATGAAACGCATTAGAGAGTAACTAAAAACACTATCTTGATACCATAATTATTAGTAAGAGGATCAATTCTGCATTGAGGAAAATATCTTATGGCAAAATATTTATATATAAAACTAATTTGTCTTGTTCCCAAACCTGAAATATCAATTACTTTGCTAATGAATGTATACAAAGAAAAACTCAAGATGATAATCGATGTTAATGCAAAACTCAGTTTAGAGAAGTAGTGATAAATAAGCGTAACCCCGTAACTCTACCCATCATCTTACACTGATTTCAAGCTTCTGCAAATTTATCAGTATTCCGCTCCAGATTTCTATAGACTTGATACAAATTTACCCAAATTCCTAAAGATTTTTGCAAATTTTTATGTCTCTAGATTACACGTTTTTTTACATTCCTTCATATTTCTACATTTTTCAGATTATCAAATAATCTTCAACATATTAATAACAGAATATGATGAAACGAAACACAAGTTCCAAAGAGTCTTGAAAGGAACAAAACCAAGACAGTAGAAAGAATGCAACAGTTGCCCATCAAATCTTGATAAGCTAAGATAGCGGAAAGATAGTTACCAGCCTGCTTCCTCCATAAATATTTTTCTCAATGTGGCGAAACATAGGGCTGTCGATGAATACAAAGTCCACACCGTCAATAAAAGCTTGAAAGTAACATACTTCCATATCCTGCATAATTTTATTTCCAATTCGTTAAAAAACAATGGAACTTATTGAAGTGTGTCTAAATTTCAGACTACAAAAATTGTTCATACAGCTAGATTTCCTTAAGTACCTGTCCATCCACTCGATATCTTTTCCTAATCCCCGCATCTACAGCTTCAGCATAGTCACCGTATCGAGGTGCTACAACCTGACAGACAATCAAAAACAGACACCAAGACGATAAGATGAGCAGTGAAAGTTCATGAAGTTTCAAACATAGTAACATATGAAGCAGGTATTTTTATTTTTGTGGGATTTTTTCTACTTGGGGGAGGGGTAGTCCTCACTTAACAGCTCCCAAAAGTTCATAGCCAACTTAATCAAGCTCAAAGGATTCAAAAGGTCACTGTCCAAGGTAATCTACAACAATATTAAACTACTAATGGCCAAATAAAGTTCCATCGCTCCTGTCAATGTTTTCTTCTTTCTAATTATCAGTAGAAAGGAAAATTATTGAGATCCAGACACCAGTTTGTTGAAGACTACAAAGAATACATACTTACCATTACTCTATGTCCACGGCGGGCCAAAGCCTTTGGCAAGGATCCAGCAACATCTCCAAGACCACCTATTACAATTAACTACAATTAGTTCATGAAAGATTGTAACAGCTGTAAAGCTGATAGAAAAGAAATCTATTGAGGGATAGGATAGCTGAAAGCTGGATTAAAGCACAGTCAGTTTTTGGGACTACAATCTATCGTCCTCACTGCCAAGATATTGTCCTATGCTTTTTCTGCCTTTTACTCATTCCCTTCATTAGATAAGAATATCAAGTACGTAATGATGTTCTTGAAAGAGTGAAAATGCCAGCTTTAACTTGTATCTATTAATGTGTGAGATGAAAAGTATAAACCTTGTAGCACCTAAGAGTGTATCACAACTTCACAAGCATCTGAATATTCAGGAAGAGTACCAACATTTGAACATCCAGATTCTTCACTCCCATCATGATATCAGTCCATCTTCTTTAGAGCTTCAATAGTCACTGATGGATTACAATTTTGAGTTTTGGATTATAGCTGACAAAAGCAGACTATGTCACCAAATTGTCTGGTATTTTTTGCAGAGTATAATGCAATCGATGTCTCTCCCATAAAACTTTAGTGGTGGCATTGCAATTCAACGTTAGTAGTGACCTTGCATATGTGAAAGCCCCTTGCCCACCCCCTCCCCCCAAAAAAACACAATGTGCACACCCACATCCCCAAGTGCCAAATTGCGATCACAGTCTAATCAAGCCCCAATAACAATTAAGACCTCCATACCCCACCCCAATTCAACGCACTAGATCTTATTAAATGTGTACCGAGCATGTTCAGGAAAACAACCATGCCACAGGCCATCAACCAGCCCTATACGTGCGACACCTCACTCATTTTTCAGGGCAATTTCATAAACTCACTATCATTTGTTCATAGTGGTCTGGTGGACCCTGTCCTTCTAAGACTAAAACAGCAATTATTGTCTACTGAGTGAAGAAATGCTTTATTTGCTAATTAAGACACGGCATTGAGGATGTTAAGGCACAGAATCACACTAATGATTTCGATAAGACAATTTAAGTTGCTTCACTAGTGTAATGCTTCATATAAAGGTCGTCTCCTTCTGAAATCCAAGGCCCAGTTCATTTGGTGTACAAGGGACATGAGGCAACCCTTTTAAAAACATAAAGTCCTTTCATTTAAGAAGTTCAACAAAAAAAATTAAAGACCGGCTTTTAATTAGCTGTGCCACCTTCTTGATGGAAAAAGATCCTAGGAAAGATTGAGAGTTAGGAGTTGTCCATAGGGAAGGGAAGGGAAGGGAACCTATTGCACAACAAGGGGATAGATAGGAATAGAGAACTGCTCACAGGGTTTACCTTCTAGTGGACAGGATAGTCGAGGCAGAAAAGGAAGAAAATGAGAACTTAGAGACATTTTGGTTGAGTTTTTCTATGTCATCACACATCAGTTTCAGTGGCTCACTTAAGAACAAGTTGTGTGTGACCCACTGATTTTCAGATCCTTCAGTAGTAAAGGAGATGAAGCATAAAGTTACTAAGCCTAAGAAAAGGAACCTAAACAATAATAAATAAGGAATTTGTAGAATGATCTTGAAATCGAATAGCACCTTTGTTTTTTATTTCCCGGTAACTTTTCCATACATTTTTACAACCTATTTTGAATGAACTAAAAGCATTTAACAGTACTTTAGAAAGAGTTAGACCCTATTCCATTTAACTTTAGCTTATAGCCTTCCAGCTTCTGACAGCTCCTTAAAACTTTTCGTAGCTAACTTTATAACTTTCTTATACCTCCTTACAACTTTCCTTAAAACTCCTTACATCTAAATGGAACAAAACATTAGTTTCCTATGCTATTAAATATAGTTTTAACATTTAGGTGGTCTTCTTACTTCTGCTTACATCTCTAAGATCTTACAAATGGATGATATCTATTAGGATATTGAGGCAGCTACTGATAAATGGTTGTATATTCAGAATACATTAATCATTTCCCTCCCTACTCCAGAACTCTCATCTCCACTGTTCTCCAATTCCCCTCCCTTATTCCAAGTTCACTCTGCACCCTCTAACGACCCCTCATTGTTACACCAAGTCCCTTTCTCTTAATTCATTATCTTTCCCCACTCATCCATTGTCACTGTCAGCTTACGATTTCGGGTTGGGCTGCCTGCTCTCTTCTCTACACCCCCATCTTTTTGTTCACAGCACAAGATTTTTTTAAGTTTTGTTCCGGATCATTTTAAGGGTGATGTCAATTTTTCCATAGCTTTAGCTTTAGCTTCCAATGAACAGTGTAATCACAATTCATAAACATGTTGCATCAATGACAATGAACTGAAATTGTGAAATAATTTTTTATAAAATTGATAATGAGGCTGATACAGACCTGTTTTAGAAAACGGACCACATTCTGCAGCCACCAAAATTATATTCATCACATTGACTCCGGCAAGAGGAGGTGGCTTCACATCTTCACCAGAAGGATCATTCAACTGGTCACTAAGACCCTTGGAGGTTAATTTTTCTAAGCTTTGATCCTTTTCATCCTTAATGCTAGACGGTTTAGAAATCTCTGATAAAAAGTCTGGTAGGTTTGCGATCTCTTCAACTTTCCTAGGTGATTCTACAACAGGTATACTCTTTTCATGAGATAAGTTATCAATTGTTTTCATTTTGCCATCAATAGCAGCACCATTAAGCTGAGAAGATGATTTCTTTGGTAGCCTTGTCATCGATTCTTTTTGCATAGAAGAATCCCCATTCAGAGGTTTTGGAGCAGTTTTTATCTGTTCCTGTTTCCCAACAACGGAAATAGGGTTCTCATCATTAGTACCCTTGATGGCCAATGAATCAACATTTTGTCCAGAAGTAACAATGCCAGGATGCCTGCTGGTGGAACTTCTTCCATTTGCTCCCACAGCAACTTCAGGAGAAGAGTTCTCACCATCCTTAGTAGAAAGTTCATCAGTAGGACTGACTATACCGCTCTTGATGGAGGAAACTAGTTTCCTCCTCTCAGCAATCTGTACGCAAAAGCAAAGATTTCATATATTACCAATGGAAGGGGGGAAAGAAAAAAGAAAGAGAAGTTTAGTAAAAGAAAAGAAAAGAGTTTATTCTGAGCTGTCACAGACAATTAACAGAACGATATAGTGCAGACTCCAGAAACAGGTTGTTAAGCTTACAGCAAATACAGTGTTATCAATGTTGTAGCGACTTTCCACCAGAAGAACGAAAAGCAGACCTACTTCTCATACAAAAACAGTAATATATTTGGCTTCCATTTCTTTCCAATGGACAATCTTGCCAGAACATCAGTGGATAATAAATCAGCTGAACATGTTTGCCACTTGCAAAGCACTAAAATACCTAGTCCTGTGAAATGACACTTTTGGCCAATTTGTGTTATAAACTATTTAGCTGCCATTATTTATTTGATCTGCATGCACCCTGATAAGCATGTGACAAAAAACCATATTCAATGCCCCAGGAACAACCCCTCCCCTCTCTCTCCCCAACCACAAAAAAGTGGGGCAGAGGAGGAACAGGATAAGAATAAGAAATAGTCACTTTCCCTTTGGAGAGTCCTGCTAGTTTCACCACACTTGCAAATTTTACTAGTGGGCAATATTTCAACTTCAATAAAACAAAAGGGGAAGAAAAACTTGACCAAGACTTGGGGTATTAGTTTCATTTGGATGTTTGGTTGAGGAACTAATCAAAATTTTTATAAAGCAGTCATCCAATTCTCTTGTCAAATGACATGTCCTTCGAATCAAAGCTTAATTCAATCAAACTATTGCAATTAGAGCCTTCAGATTTGCACATGCACATTATTGATGGTATTATGTGCTATCATTTTCGGGAGAAAGCTACATACTTAGGCTACTAACCCAAACAAAAAAGACGGAAGATAAAGACAAAAAGTAGGCCAAGAATATAAATTAAATAATGGTTGCATAGGCTAAAAACCATTATGAAAACTTTGTACATCTGAAGGTTAAATCCAATCACCAAAGATCGAGCCAATTACTCCAAGATATAACAGAAATCCAACATTCCAATTTCCATCAACCATTCCCCCGCCCTCCCATAACACACACACGCACGAGTGCACACGCACATGCACGCGCGCGCACACACACACACACACACACACACACACACAAACCTCAAAGAAAAAGAGAGCCAGGGTAGTTTAACAAAGCAATTGAGATGAATACATACATTTCATCACAAACCGGACCATCCTAACCTTGAACCAACATTTTACTCATTTATATATCTCCCATCCCACCCAAAAAGGCTTTGCTTGGAATAGTAAGGTATATCTGGAGCTTCTTTTTAACTAGACAAAGAGCATGCAAGGATCAATAGTTGGAGGTAACTATTTCTTAGACACATCGAACTTTTGGCCACTTCTAGTCTAGGTTGAAAAGCCTAAATATTAAATCATGTAAGATAGTGATAGTCACTCACAATCACTTTGGATTGGAACAAACCATTCATAAAGTAGACTCCCAATGCTAGGTCAATCTAGATCCTTGTCGAGAAGATTTCTAGCCATTGCAGGTAAGTTCTTTAATCATTCTGCGAAGAATCAGATGAGTCTTCAAATAGATATGCATTCTCTTTCAAAAGCCCAGAATACTGGTAAAGTCAATTGCTTAGTACAAAAATGGCAACTTCTAATTTTTCTAACAAAAGGGAGAAGACGTTTCCCTATACACCAGCTGTCACCAGGTTTCTGAATTGTGAGTAGAAGATGCTACATACACATGCACAATGCCATGTCCTTAGTGATTCAGACAGCATGAGCATTGTGGACATGTTGACAAAAGGGTGTAATGAGCTTGCTTTGACCACATGTGTTCCTCAAAAGATTCAGAATGAGTACAGGGGTTACTGTGGAATACTACAAATGGAAACATGAGACCCTTCATTTGTTCATATTGTTAGAGCTTGTAACCTGAGTGATGAAGAAGGACTAAGCTTTTAAGAGTTAGCTGCCTTGAATAAAACAGCTCTGGCACCAACAGCCCTTAGACCTGACAGCAGGAAGAAAATTTCACAGACTCAGTGGCTGAAAGCAACCTTCTCGATGAAAAGCATTCGCAAGGCACAGGGAAAAGAGAGCGGAGTTGAGCATTGCCAGGAACTTATGAAGATCAGTGATGAAGTCAGAAATAGATGCATAGGGGGTCTACTAAAGTACAATAGAGAAAATGTGCAATTAAATAGGGTACATTTTCTACAGGAAAAACCAATAATTTGATCAGACATCCAAACAGAAGGGTGCAACCATTGCTCAGGGTGATATTTGGCATCAATTTCACATCCCTAAGTTGCTCTGTGCTTGCTTATGCAGTGGCTTGCTCTAAAAGGCAAATTATCAACCAAGTTCACATTAGGTTAGAAGGAGGTTATACAAGACCTAATATTACCACTCCAATTAGCAAATCAGGCGACATTAACCGTCTCTTCTACCATTGCCAACACAATGCTGGGAGAACAGAAAGGTTGCCACCTGCCTACTGTAGAGGAGAAGGAATAGCATCACCAACTGGAAAGCAGTGTGATGTCTGGGAGCTGAGATGTGCAAGATTGGCTTCATTTTTTACATCATCTGGAAGAATAGAAATGAGAGGGTCTTCAAAGATGGAACAGTTCAAACAAGGCCCGTGCAAAGTAGAGTATTGATATATATTAGTTTAGCTTCGTTGGCATGACAGGGTTAAAATTTTCTGATTAGTGAATGTCCATCGCTTCACGTATATGCCTGGGTGCTGCACGTAATAGCTACGTTTTTATCAATGGAGAAACTTTCAACTTTTCTAGAAAAATAAGGATAAAATAAAATTTGAAGACAACAAAAAAGAGCATAAGAAAATGGCTCAAAGAAACGAAGAAGGAACTGCAATGAAAGAACAAGAATGAGCAAATGGTTCATGAGAGCAACGAATTAAAAAATTGCAGTTTCTATCTCATATTATACATAGATTAGAGCAAACTTTTTCACCTAAAAACACCATAAATGAGCACTGATCGACCTGAAAGAGTGTACCAGTCACTGATTTTAACAATATCATAATTCACAAGTATAGCAGGACCTGACACGGCCTTAAATTGGGAAACATCATCCCACCCACCCCCCAACCCAAAAGAAAAATGGGAAGAGATTACAGTCCCTATATAGCAGAAAAATTCCTTGTCCCCATCACTCATTGACTCTACATACCCCACTATGAAAGAGCAGCACATAGTCTTTAACACAAGTTCAAAACAGCAAATAAAAAGCATACAAATTACAAAAAAATACTCAAATAAGATCAAGTATAGTAAAAAGAGTATACCTGTTGAAGTAGCTCTTTTTGCATAGCTAGAACCTTCTTGCTCTTTTCAATGGTGGCCTGGATCGCATCCTCAGCCTCTTGGCTATCTTCACCATCAACGGAATCATTCCCTTTAGCCAGTCTCACATGATTAATCCTCCGCAAACCTCCTCTTCTGAAGCCACCAACCGATCTCACAGTGCAAAAAGAGGGTCTAACATGATTATTATTAGCAGTATGCTGCATAAATTTCACAATTCCAGTCCTAGAATCAACACTACCACCCAAATCCAAAGCCTTTCTCTGTTGATGCTCCAAAAACTGAGACCCCGATGAGCTATGGAGCAAAAACCGGCTTTCCAGCCTCGTTTCAAGGGTGAAAGGGAACGAATTCAAAGACGCCATCAAGGTGTTCGACTAAATGCCTCAGAGAAGAGTCAGCGGAGCAGAAGGGTAAACGTCACCGACCCAAATCAGGATTCAAGAATAACAGTAGAACCCAATAGGTGAAATTACAATCAAATCAAACCCAGATGAAGAGAGATGAGAGAACGCAATTATATAGCTGGAAGAAGAAATGGAGGGAGGGACTAGAAAGAACTCAAAGAAGACCACTGAGGTACAGTACACGTTCGTTATGATGGAAGTCGAGGGCCACGAATTCAGGAAATCATGGAAAGTATGGTGACTTTATGAGGCTGAAAGTTATTGGGAACACAAGGGGTTTTAGATTTTTGAGAAAAGGCAGACAAAAAAATTGGTGATTCACAGGGAAGAGAGAAAGAGAACACAACTCACAGTCCGTAACAGTCAATTACATCTTGTATCCTTACCTCCCGAAGTACAACTCTGGCTTGGGTGTTCAACCGGCTAAAATTCAGGTTTGAGTTTGAGGCGAATAAATTATATATCATTTAAATTTATCGATTTTGTTAATCGACACTTTAAACAAGACTGATAAGAGCTATTTATATCTATTTAACTCGAATAGGAAAAAAATTATAAGCATTAGACTTTTGATTTGAATAGGAAAAATAAATTATAAACATTAGATCTGTTGGGATAAATTTACATAAGCTCATAAACAAGTCTCGATTTAACAAATTTATGCCTTCTTGGATTGGTTTTTTTAGGGCCAATGGATCAGCCAAGGTGCAACACGACCTGAACAAAGTAATCCATGGCTTTGTATATTTCAACTGGTAGAATTTTTTTCCAAAAAAACTAGGAGAATTTTGTTAAATTGATATCAACCGGAAATTTTTTGACAAGTTTATTATTGGTTAATCAATAGTAATGACCAAACTCAAAATTCAAAGGATGAGTCCTCATTTTTTAAGAGAAAAGGTGGGATTCAAAGTTAAGGTGGGATCTAGATAGAATGTTATCTTTGATACCCATTAGTTAAAATTTTTGTGTAAGCATTTACTTAAAAGAATCAAAGATTAAAATTGTTGAAAATGGTATGTATAACAATTAACTACTTTTTATAAAATTTAAGAAAAATCAAAATGGACTATGTTAACATAAATATAAAATCGCCCAATGTTTAAAATAATTCCAATAAGAGCTTAATTCCATTTTAAAAAGAACAAAATTTTGAATCCATATTTGTGGCTCATCTTGTTGTTTTTTTTCTCTTTTATTCAATAAGATAATTCGTCATAAAAACGAAACACATATTAGGCGCATTTGGTAAAGTGGTATTCAATTAAGATTGTATCTATTATAAGAACATCACAGTGGACAAAGGTACATGATTGAGGGGTAACGGAATGGGAAGTATGTATTTCCTCAAGTGAAATTTAAACCAACATTTTTTCATTGGAGGAAAAGACAAATTGGATTATGTTACTGCCATTCTTTTGATGGTTAAATTGTTTATTTTGTATAAAAATGTCGTAGAAATGACCTAATAAAGCAACTATTAAGTTTTTATTTTTTAGCTTTCTACCTATAGCGAATAAGATAATAATTCATAGAAATTCAATTAACAAATAGAAATTCAAATAAAGACCCCTTATTATATTATAATCTCTAATGTATAATATATTGTGCTATCAAATCATATATCAATAAATAATTAAACGAAATAAGAACAATAACAAAAAAGTTAGAGATTCAAAACTATCATTGCAAATAGTTCAAAAACTATAATGCAATTTTTCACTAACGACACCAAGTATTCATTAATCGTGATTCATTGTTGTTTTGTCATGATAGAATCATACGAAAAATGAAAATGAAATTTAATGTGACAACACCTCCCAAATGAACCTATGACCGCTCTTGCCATGTCTACCAATGACGAGTAGGTTGATAAATCACTATCAATACACTCAACAACACTACTACAATATTGTTTGTCCCACTATGCAAACCCCTCCCCTAGAGATATAAGTGGGTTATGAATTCGATTTAAATTTATTAGATTAAATTTATTTAATTAGGTTGGAATTTAAAAATTTTAGATCCAATAAATTTAGATAAATATAAGAACAGGTTTAATAAGTTGGGATACATATTCAATCTAAGACCCGACTAAGACTTGATACTTTTTTAATTAATATATATATATATATATAAGTGGGTTATGAATTCAATTCAAATTTATTAGATTAGATCTATTTAATTAGGTTAAGATTTGAAAATTTTAGACCCAATGAATTTAAATAGATATAGGAACGGGTCTAATAAGTTGGGATACATACTCAATCCGAGACCCGACTAAGACTTGATACTTTTCTATATATAAACCGACTCATTTAAGTGAACTCTTGTGACTTTGTGAATAAAACCTAAATTCTTATTTCTTAAAGTATTGTCGGCTATTGTTTTACTTCTTTGCGTCTCTCTGTTCTCTTCTCTACTTTTAACTTGCTAATGGCTTGTACTTTGTACTACGATTATTAGATATTGTAATTTATGCTTTATAACATGATATTTCAATTATAGTCAAGAGTCTACATTTCGCTGAAATTGGTTATAAATGTGAAATAATATTAATCATGTTATAAATTAGTATGAACTAGTTTGGAACCATTAAGGATCTCTTAAGGACCCATAGACCGATATGGATCTAGTTCCATCTTTAGATATTCGTTCGATCCTGGATCGAATTTGGGTCTATATCTAAAAAAATACATAAGATAAGGTTGAATCTAGTGGATGCAATCCAAAAATGACATATTTTCATCTTTTCCCCCTGCCCCCCCATATCTAACACCTTTGAGTAAAAAGCTCTTTACTTCAGTGTATGAACTCCGGTTTAAAAAATAAGCATTTAAAGACCAACCCCATGAACTATCACTCATTTGAACCCACTCAAAAAAATATATCAGCATTTAAAAACCCAAATTGTGAATTATTGCTTATTTGAACCAATCTTCTTCTCTATCTCCCTCAGTCTCTTGATCGTTTTTATCGACATCGTTTGTGGGGCCATCCACCCATGCCAACAGGTTTTTTCTGTCACTGCAACTCATCTTCTTGGAAGGCGACAGTAATCATAAGATATGGCACCATCGAGCTCATCGACTAAAGAATAGTGGAGATTGAACTTGGCACAAAAGAAAGACGCTATGTTCCTGCCGTCGCACCAATCAAGGGCGAGGAACCAGCTGGCTTTACTGCAAGTGATGCAGTTGATTGAAGATTGCTCGACAACGGCGACAAATGTCTTATGGCACAAATCTAGACTCCGATGAGTATCTAATTTTGTTTTCATATTTCATTTGAATTGATTCAGAAAATTGCAGTTTGATCTAGATATTGATGTGCTTTTCTTTTTTATTAATATGAATTTCTCTGGACAAAATTTGGCTTCTCTATTTTTTGTCAAATTTTTAAATTTAAATGATGAATATTTTTTAATTTGATGAATTTTAAATTTAATGATGAATATTTTTATTTTTGATGTACCAAGAGAGTTAAAGATATAATTCCTTGTTTTTTTATTAATTCTTTTATTTGAATACAATTTAAACTCTTCATTTTTTGTTGAATCACAAATACGAATACCACTTTTAATGACGAGTCTTTAACGACAGTTAAAAGGACAAAATGTCATGAAAACTCGGATCGGTGCCATTTTTGTAAAAATAAAAAGACTTTTAATATACATAGCGACGGTCTTTTTAAATGAACCGTCTTTAAAAATTAACATTCAATTTTTAATGACGATTCATTCAAAAACCGTCATCATAGATATATTTATGACGACGGTTCAAAAAAGCAACCGTCGTTAAAAGGTGTTAAAGTTGAAAGTTCAAAAGTCTCTTAACAATATAACCCTAATACCTCTCCCTCACCCTCTCTCTTCAGTGGCTGCAGCCCCTCACTTTCTCCCATCGTGCCCCTCCTCTCTCGGCCTCTCTATTCTCCATCGGAGAACATGGTCTTCCCTCTCTCTCTCTCTCTCTCTCTCTCGCTCTCGCTCTCTCCTATGGCGCCGCTGAAATCCTCCCATCTCTCTCTCGGTCTCCCATCGAAACCCCCTCTAGCCTCTTTAGTCTCCCATCGGAAAACCTTGCTTCTCTCTCTCTCCCCTCCCTCCTAACGGCCGATTGATAGATTTTCTCGGTGTAGAGGGGTTGGCCTTCCACGAGGGTAGGGGCTCGGCCGAGGGCTCGTGGTCGACGACCTAGCCGGCGTGTTTTTCACCTGGAAGAGGACTCTAAGGGTAATTTTTGTTCATTTACTTTTACCTATTGTGTTTCTTCGTTTATTGTTTGAGTAATTTTTCTTCGTTTGTTTAGGGGTTCTCTCTCCTTACTCCTACTCTCTCGAGTAATTATATATTAGCTTCCCATTAATTATTCCGTGAGGAGG
This sequence comes from Talinum fruticosum, assembly GCA_021018815.1. NCBI lineage: Eukaryota > Viridiplantae > Streptophyta > Magnoliopsida > Caryophyllales > Talinaceae > Talinum > Talinum fruticosum. The sequence goes on along the minus strand of JAITYX010000004.1, from coordinate 8,203,618 downwards.
AGTAGGATGCCTTCTCACCGAGCCCCTCTTCTTCGAATCCGGCGACATTATGGGTTCGTAATCCTCTTTTTACATTTCAATAATTTCCCGGTTCGTTGTTAGATTTGTAATTGAAGAGTTGAAGTCTCTTGGATCTTCGTTGTTAGATGTGTAATTGAAGAGTTGAATGTCTCGGGATGCTCATGGTTCGTTGTTAGATTTGTAATTTTCCATTATAATGTCAAAATTTTCCCTTCAACAATTTCATCTATATTTAGATCCGACTTTTTGTTTAATTCGTTTTTCTTTTCCTCCCCATTTCATCTTTCGGTTTTAGATCCTAAATTTTCAGATCTGAAAGTGGTCTATTTTTTTAAAAAAATTCAAACTTATAAGTCACCTATGACAATAGTTCTTTTGAAAGAAGCTGTCGTTATCGGTGACCTATAACCGTAGTCAAAGGTGTTACATAAAACGACGCCCACATACACGACACCTATTTAACCGTCATTAAAGGTCATTTTTAACCGTAGTTAAAAGTCGTTTTTGTATTAGTAAATTCTTAATTGTAATGATGAATATTTCTTCATTTTTAATGAATTTTGAACTTTTTATCGATATTTTTTGTTTTGAAGCTTTTAGCGACGAACATTTACTTATTATTGTTGAATTTATGCATGAAGCGAAACAATGAAAGTCAATGTGACTACTACAAGAACCATATTTTACTATGGTTTAAAAAAACTTTTACTACTCGTTGGAAGTCGTAGTCTATGTGAGCATAGTAACAGGTAAGTATTTTTACTACGGTTCTACCAAAGAACTCGTAGTAAAAGGTGTTCTTTTTTTTCAAATTTTCAAAACAGAATAATTTTCTTCAAACATTTATAACAGTATAATCAGCTCATCCAAAATTCACCAAAAAATAAGATAAATTGATACAAATTCACATGAATTTGCAGTAGATATTTCAGGAATTTTAGCCCATCCATGTAGTCAAGAAAATTTAAATAGCAATCAAAAATGGGAAAAATCTACACATAAAATCAAGGTTGCATATTCTAAAATTTTCCATCTATCTAACTCAAGATAAATTCAACAAAAGCCCAAATACTATACACCATTAACATCCACCCTTCTCTTTGAGAGGAAATTCATTCATTTGAGTAACTATAGTCATGCAAGTTTCTGTTCAAATAACACAAACGAGTGTCCAAATTTTCAAAATAGAACAATCTCCTTTAAAAATTCATAACACGGAATCTAGTTATCCAAAATTCACCAAAAATTACAAGAAATTTTTATAAATTCATATGAATCTAAAGAATAATTTCACAAATTTTGAATCATCTATAGAGTCATGAAAATTCAAATAGTGAGCAAAAATGGGAAAAATCTACTTATAATCATGTTTCCAATGTTTTGAACATTTTCATTCTAACTCAAATCAAGATAAATTCACCACAATCCCAAACACATGTAGCTCAAGATCTAGGAAAATTAAACTTAAAAGTCCTACATGAGGTACTCTATTGAACCTTAAAATTCAAAATTTTAAAATTTTAAAAATTTTTAAAAATCAAAATTCAAATAGAAGAAAGAGGACTTACAATGGGCAACAATGGGGGCCAAGCATCGATGGAGAACCAATACCTTAAAATTCTTAAACTTTTTCACAAAAACTCAAGCCCCAATCCATCTTCTCCTCTAACCATGAACTCGATGTTGTTATTGATGTCGATGACAAGTCGGATCCGAAACAAGAGGCTGAATTTTTACGGATCAAAAATGGAAGCTTGAATAGCATCAACAAAAGGCCGAATCAAAACCCTAAAAAGAGAAAAATTATGAAATAACATCATCAAAAATTCAAGAAGAAAAACGTAAACAAAATGAAGAGATTTTCCTAAAAATCAACGTCATCAAAGCAAGAAGGAATGATGAAGAACATTGATGGCTCTTCCTTCCTCTCGGGATCAATATTTAAAGGCAAATCTAAATAAATCTACTAGGAAAAGGGCTGATAAGGATGGAAAAAATGAAGATGGATATGCTCGAGCTAGATTGAAAGGGATATGGAGGTAGGGATGAAGAGGAGTGAGTAGGGATGACAATGGGTCGGGTCCGACTGGACCCATACCTATTTAACATTTTTGGACCTACACCTAGACCCGACCTAGACCCGGCGGGTTTGTGAAGTTTGGACTCAAACCCAAACCCGGCGGGTCTACGAGTCTTAAATGGGTCTAATGTATTTTATCATCCTCATTGTTTTGAGGTCTTATTTCTAACTTATAATTGTCAATCTCTGTAGGTTTTCAAGACTAAGGATCATTTCGTTTGAATCAATTTGAAAATCAAATTCATAAAATACAGAATACCCCCTTCTCTTTCCTTTTCTTATCCCTATTTATTCTTTTCATCATCATCTCCCCAACTAGAAGAATGGTAAAATACATCATTTCATTTTAAGCAAGGGACTCTATATTAACATGACAAGAAATTAAGAAGCAACTTCCTAGAATATCAACATAATGAAAACTAAAATACTTACATTAATGTAGAAATTCGAGCATCCAATCAATGACCGAGACTCGGAAGGAGGTAGAAGAGCAACAAGCAGATCGGTTCGCGTGGAGAAGAAGATGGACACAGCCAGCCATAGATGAGATGAAGACGAGCAAGCAAGCCGAGAGTCTCTAAAAGGAAAAGAGTGAGGCCAAGTAGGAGACGAAACCGAGGACAATAGGGAGAGGAAGATGGACAATGATGAAGAGACCAACCGAGAGAGAAGAGGGGTCGAAGTGTAAGACCCGTAATTTTGGGTTAGGTAGTGTTATGAGTTAAATTAATTATTTAGCCCTAATTAGTTAAAGTAGGTTGAATGACCAAGTTATATACATGGTTAGATACTCATAAATTTATTTCAGTGAATTATCATTAGCTCGCGTAACTATTATTAGTGAAGCGTATTAATCCCTTCCTCTCGAATTATCCGCCCGGATTAGCTAAATAAAAACCCGAGACCGCGTGTGCTACTTAATTGGGTTTTAATCTAATTAATGCTATAAAAGCGAGAAAAAGAAAAAGGTAATAAGATGGGCAATTAGGTGTCTACTTTGGAATGAGATTAGTGTGAAGTTGAGGAGTAAGTCTTGGCTTGACATTACCTGATGGAGCCAGCAAAAAAAGGGGTAGAAGAAATTAAGTGAAAAGAAAGGAAAGAGGGGCTTGGGAAAGCGAAGGAAAAAGGAAGCAGAACAAAGAAGGAAGAAAGAAGGAGCACCGAACGGGAAAGAGAGAGGGAGAGGGAGCGGGAACGAAAGGAACGCCGAAACCGGCAGCTGGCGGGCATGGCGAGCTCGAGGACGAGCGGCGGACGAAGGAAAAAGGAAAGAGGGAGCGAAAGAAAGAAGGTGCGAGAACTGAACAGAGGAAAGCGAGAGATGGGAGGGCAAGCGAGAGAAGCGAGAGAGGAGGTTGGAGGCTGGCGCAACGAGTAAAAGAATGATGACCAGCGAGCAAGGGTACACGGGGAGCGAAAAGGGGCCGAGGATAAGACAACGATGGCAGAGCGAAAAACGGGAGGGGAACCCGAGCGAAACCCGAGTAGAGACAGAGGAGGTGAGAACCAGAGGCAAAAGGGGCAAGGATGAAGCAAAGGGCTGAAGTCAAGAACCGGAGAGAGACCGGGGCAAGCGGTAGAGGAAGAAATGAGAAAGAAAAAGGAAAACGCAGACATAAGCAATCATCCAAAATCCTAGAATTCGAGGTGGGTAGTCTCATACTCTAAACTATTAGTAATTTTGAAACCCAAATGGATTTATTGTGAATATTGAATGTGAAGACTCGGACTCGAATTTATATCATTCTGAGTACTATCAAGGACTCGGATACAAACCTCATCCCTCCTAAGTTTTTATTACAAGTCATTCTAAGTAATATAGAAACTATTGCATATGTTTTCATTCGATTCCGATCGACTCGTAGTCCACATTCTTGTTCATCAACTCACATTGATGTTTCCGAGTCACTCGGACACCACTTAGATTTATCGTATGTTCAAATAATCTCTCTAACACTTCTAATCCAAGTTCGATTTCATATTCGGGCTAAGTGAATTACAGCGTTAATTCATCTTTCTAAGTCAACATGTTTGTTCAAGAAATTATTTGTCTAGATCGTACTTATACTCCGATATTTTCTTTATAACTTGATCTTTCCTAAGATTGACTCGATGGAATTTAAGTATAATGAATATTAGACTCATAAAATTTCACTCTTTTAGGCCTAAGATAATTATAAACTTAATTATTCTAATTACATTATTATCTCGTGCCTAATCTTGGACCAAAGTATTTTATACTTTGAGAACCAAAATTATTTACTTTTGTATGTTATCCAAACGAGGTTATCTTATTTTTGAATTACAAAAGTAACCGGCTTCAAGTCGTCAATCACCGATAGACAAGGCTTTTCTACTTCGAACAAGGCTCGGACGTTGTGTCGTGGTTGTCTCGTTTCCAAACCGGAAATCTTCAACACTAAGCTCAACGATGGTTTCCACCTTACTTTTCGGACACCACCAGCTGATTGAAGCACCTTTTGGAGTCAAGAGCCGTTGTACAATGTTCACATCTCAACGGATCTTTTCTGGGTGACTCGGAAGAACCGTTACAACGGTCACAAAGGACTTCTATTCGGAAGATAGTCACAACGGCTAATCTACTTGGTCATCTATAAATAGAAGCCATCTCACAAGACTTGAAGTTTGCTGAGGATTGCTCGAACGCATTGCTGAAATTATATCTCTTTGTATAATACTCATTCAATCTTCTATTTACAACTCCCAACTTGTAATTCATACTCTATGAGTTGTAAAGTCTTGTAATCGAGTCACATACTCTTTCTTACTTTCCGAGTAAGGTCTCTTGACCGAGCCGTAAGAGTTAACTCAACTCGCTTGTTCCTAACTCGTAAAGGTTATCTAAGTTAGGAAGTACTAGATCGGATAAGGAAACTTCTAAGTCTAGGAAAACTCTCTAAGGAATTGTTTAAGGTAGCAATTCGGTTGAGTCGATCTACTGTATTTTGTGGATTCAAAATAGTGGATTTGACTTCGTGCTTGGATTAACACCGGCTGTGGTTTTCCGCCCCAAGAGGGTTTCCACGTATATCCGAGTTCACACTTTTCCGAGTCCAATCTAGACTCGGATTGTGTAGATTACTCCTTTAAGCTTTAATCTTCCAAGTTTGTTAAAATTTCTTCATCACCCTATTCATCCCCCTCTAGGGTGACTAAGACTCTCCAAGAGCAAACCTTCGAATGTTTCGTTGTGAACATAGAGTTTATTGTGAATTTTGAGCATATGTATTGTAGAATAGACCTAGAAGTTGTTTAAGATTGAAATAAGAGTTTAGAATGGATTTTGGGAATTGTTAGGGCTGAATTGGGACATGGGAGGAGTTACTTGGGTTAAATAGTATAATTGAATTGGGAACTTTGAAGAAATTTAGTAGTTACTTTAGGTTGAATTGGAAACCTGGTAATTATGATGAAGTTAAATTGCATAGGTCAAATGAGTAGTATTGAAGTTTCGGTTAGCCATTAAGGATGAAGGAGTTGGGACATGGATACGAATTATGAATTAATTAAGCCTTAAAGATTTCTTGAACCTGCGGTATTGAGAGCTAATTACGAATATTGGGGAATGATAATTCGAAGTATAAAGAGGAGTATGAATTCATGTTGAGTGATGCACGATTGAGGCACGGGAGTGAGAAGTGGGTGATTGTCGGGTTAATTTGGTTCAAAATATGTTTAAATCGTCGAGGTTGAACTAAACATGAAGGTAAGCGAAGTTAGCGGAAATCAAGTGATGAAAAGTGACTAAGAACTATATAACTAAGGATGGGCGAACAAGAGTTGATTAATAAGATGGAGATATTAAATCAAAATTTGAGGTAGGGAAATGACAAGTCGGGGACGGTGAGGTTAAACTAAGCTGAAGGCATATCTAAGATCCTTGAGAATGAATTGAAATAAAAGGTAAATGGAGCTAAAGGAAACACCTGTAAAGCGATTTAAGAGTTACATGGTGGAGTATGGGCAAAAGAGGTTGATTTATAAAATAGAGACATAAATGGAAGAATTGAGGTAAAGACAATGAATTGTGAAGAAGTTGAAATGTTGAATTAGGTGGGATCTACTTGTGGTTATTGTGACTCGGAAAAGGAATTAACCTTACTAAAGTAGTGGATTGAGAAAGGTATAGCTGGAAAGGAGTTGAGAATGATTCTCTGTGTAGAATTGTGGCTATTCGTGCAAGTGATTGTGCTAAATAATGTTCAAAAGTATTTTTGAAAGGAGTTACGTAATTTACACGAAATGATCCTTGAATGCAACTTCTTAATAATCGCTTTCAAACGTGAAAACATACTTCTAAGAAGTGAAATTGATTTGAGAATATTGCTTGAAACAAGCTTGATGAGTGAAAGTATTGAAGAAATTGTTTTGAATCGACTTTTCCTGGATCGTTTAGCACAAGGAAGGATTCTAGCTAGGGGCGGCTAGCTAGGGTTCCTGGTGTAGCAGGATGCCCGATTGGAATCTTCCTCGATAGGTCGCGGGAGCCTTTTATTTGGGATCACGCCCCAGAGAAATATGAGAAATTGCAAAGTGCTAGTTCGAGTCCACAACCCGGGAAGTGATTCACCAAAAGAGATTCGTTGAAAGTGATTCATGAGAAGTGATTTAGTAGAAATGATTCGGTTTCGATTAAAAACATTTGAAAGAAAGCGTAGGTGGTTGCACCACTTTGTTTAAAGTTGATTCAAATTGAAAAAGAATTGTGATGAGTGTGAAATCGCATTTCAAATGATTAAAGTGTTGCGAATTATATGTGTCAATTGATTTCAAAGGATTTCATTGAAAAGTATATGGATTTGTATTATGTTACTATGCTTTCGCCGATTTCATTATTATGAGTAGTATGTGTAAAGAATTTCCATTTTAAGGGTATAAGATTCCAGTGAACCCCGTAGTTTATTGCTTACCCCCACAAGTTTCCCCCTTTTCCCCCAATGTTGCGAGTGCATTCTCGGAAGATGTGTGCGGTACTTAACTTATTCCGGACTCTTGTTGACTGCCGATTGCTTACTATTGAAGTAACTCAAGTGGTTGACGTGCATTCTTATGTTTCTAAATGTTATACTTGTAATTTAGTTCATATAGTTGTACTTGATGTATCATAAACCATTTAGATTGTTTTAAGTTTTATCGCATGATTAGTTGAACTCCGGCGTGTGGCCGGCGAGTTGTATACTCCGATCATGTGGCTCGTCGAGTTATATTGTGATTTTTATGCAAGTTTTTAAGGCTTTGAGCCTAAGGGTTAGACCATATTTCAAATGAAACTCGCCGAAATTTTTAGAAATCTTTTAACCCTTATGGAAAATTACCTTCCTTACCCGTAAGTTGGGTTTAAACACCCAAACCAATACAAGAAATAGCCTTGGGAATTCCTTTAAGGAACTCTAGCGATATAATACTCCCAAGGGGTGTTTTGGGGCGTTACACGAAGAGAGCGAACTCCACCGGAGATAAGAAGGAGGACGAGAGGATGGGGGCAACTCGCATGAATGAGGGAGAAAGGAAGTGAAAGACTGACTTTAGGGTTTATATAATATGCTACTGTCTGCTGCTATTTGGCTTTTTTAAAAAAAAAATTAGTGTTCGGGTCTTAAACGAGTCTCCGGTCGGGTCCGGGTCTTAATTTTTGACGGACGGACCCGACTCGGACCTAGACTCGACCTAGACCCATCCAGTCCAAATTTGTTGGAGCCAAACCCGATGGGTCGGGTATGGTCTGTTATGGGTCGGGTCCGAACCCACTGCCATCTTTAGGAGTAGGAGACGAAATTTAGAGATTTTAAAGAAAGAAAGAGAGAGAGAGAGAGAGACATAGAAAATGGGATAAACTAAAGCCTATGACTATGGGTCAAGCCAACCATAGTAATATAGGTCCTTGGCTTGAGCTATTAATATGGTTGTCAAGCTAACCATAATAATAGGTCAAAGCAATGACTTATTACTTGCGTTTATTTCTTAGAATCATAGTAATAGATCCATTTTTTCATAATTTTACAAAAATGTCACCGCCTCATTGTTTAGTACGATTTTTGTTACGACCATTGTAAAAAGCGCATAGTTAAAAGTCGTTATTGTAGGTATAATTAGTGGTTCTACGTAGAGTGAACACGCTGACATCAACAGATGTCATCCTTTAGCTTTAATTACTAAAATGCCATTGTTTTTGGGTTGGTTAGATAGGTTGCATACTTTACTTTTTTATGCACTAAAAGTCATCCTTTAGCTTTAATTACTAAAAGTCTTTATGAATGTATTAATTTGATTGATAACAATGCATATTTTTTATGAATGTATTAATTTAATTGATGAAAGTGCATAAGAGATCAAATGAAGAAGAATTGGAATTCCGTTTATAATAAACATTAAGCAAAATTTTACTGAATTTTTGTAACTTTTTTATGCAAATTAAATATGATTTTTCTTTGTTAAAATTTTAAGTCTTAGAAATGAATATTTATCAATTTTTATGTATTTGAACTATTGAATATGTATTTTTTTATAACTATATAAATTTTACTTATGAATTTGTCAAATTTTTAGTTATGAATATTTACTAATTTGTTGATGAATTTTTACTAAATCAAGTTGCTTGATGAAATTTTAAATTTTAATGATCAATATTTAATTGATTTGATGTCTTTGGATTATTTCACATTGAATATATATTCCTTTTAATGAATATATAAATTTTATAGTGAAGAATATTCCAAATATTAATATTGATGAATATTTTCTTATCTATGATGAGTTTATTGATATCAAGGTAAATATGTTAATTATGTTGATTTTTATTATAATGAATTCATAAATTTTACCAATGAATATTTATTTTTTAATAAATTAATAAATTGTATTGGTAAATATGCTAATTATTTATGATGAATTTTTACTTATTACTGATGATTTTGTGAATAGAACTAAGTAATAAATGTTAGTGTAAGTTGATATAGCACATGGATTGAAGCATATACTGAGAAGAATTATGAATATTTTCATAAGCAGGAAGAATATTGAAAAATATGGATATACTTTTTGGAATTCATTAGTAAATTTCATCACTAATGTTATAAAATTCATTAGTTTGTTATAATATTCATTTGTAAAATATTCGATATACTTATTTTTTCTTTGTATATTTTTTACATGAATAAATAAAAATACTTGTATTCATCAATTTAAAAAATTTAGAGAAATATATGTTTACCATTAAAATATTCATCACATTTATATTTAGATTTATCAGTACATATTGATAATATCTAGGGTTTAAGGGTAAATAAAATTTGTAGAAAACATGTAATTTAATAACTAAATTGTAATTAATTATTTTATTATGAAAAAGTAAATATAAGAATAAAAATTCATTAGCACTATTGTAAAATTATCAAATCATCATTGATTATAAAATTTATCAATATAAAAAATTCATCTAATATAAGAAATATCATAAATTTTATCAAAAATATTCATTGCTAGAGTAGGAAACTTCTTACTCCATGGTGTAGGGTATAATTTTTGCCTCGACCCGCTCCAAGCAACCCAAAAAGACAAAAAAAGGTATAATGCTCATTGCTCACTATGAATACCAATTGAACTCCCTTTTTAGAAGGCATTTGATATGTGAAGCAGTGAAGTCTATTGTTACGTGAGGCTAGCTTTTCTACTTGTTTGTTAAGGTGTGCTTACTAATTTTTATATTTTTTTTATTTGATTTCAAAAAAATTTTGGACCAAATATCAAAATGAGGCTTAGCGTCATGAAGCTCATCTTATTGTTTGCCTCAAACAATGAAATTGTTTAGAGAGAGAATCGGGCTCTAGGTTAAGACACGTTAAGAAGTAGCTGTTCAACAACTTTTTACGGAATCCCTACAAAGAAAAACCTACAAGTGAGTATTAGAGGTGTCAAATCACAAGGAAATGATTTTTAATTACCAAGCAACTTAGTTGATATAATCTAGGGGAAAACACTTGATTTGATGATTTAAATTAAGCCAAGCAAGCAAACTAAGCTAAACTAGGTTTTAAAACAAGATTCAAAAGCCTTAGATTAGGGGTAGTTAATATTACACTTTTGATGGAGATTCTTGCATTTATTTTTGTATGATAATCATAATAATCTATTTGTGATCGATTCCACTATCAAACACCACTCTAGCCCTCTTTTAAGGGTCAAGAGTTAGTTTAATACTTCCAATCACCTATTTACTTAGGTCGAAGCACTACTACATGAACCACTTTTAACGACGAGTCTTTAACGATGGTTAAAAGGACAAACCGTCATGAAAATTGGATCGGTGACATTTTTGTAAATAACGAGCACTTTTTAACACATATGACAACAGTTCTAATGTAAGAACCGTCGACATAGGTTTTTCGAAACATTTAACTACGGTTCTTCTAACAGAACCGTCGTTAAATGTGACATATGATAACGGTTTTGTCACGGAACCGTTGTGATATGTATTTCGGATCCGCTTAAAACGAGATCTCGCTGTTTCTACGCCCACTTACAACATTCTCAGTCTTATCGCTATCTACGCTTTTTTCTCCTCTACGAACCTTCTTATCAAATCTGGAATTCATTCCTCGCCGCCGGTCGACTTGAATTTTTATGCCTCTCCTTACTCTCGCCGTCTATATCTCTCTCTTAATCTTTCATTTCTTTATAGTTTCATCTTGTTTCTTTTAAGTGTAGATCTCCTTAAATTCTCGCAGTCAAACCTCTCCTCACCCTCGCCGTTGTCGGTTCTTAGGTATGAATCTCTATCCTCTCTTATTTTTCGCTTTAAGTTATTTAGGAAATTGTTTTATAGTTAAATGTTGAATGTATTTGCGGTACTTATGTGAATATTAAGAATGTGATAATGTTTGAGATTGTTGAAATGTTGAATTTTTGTTGAAATGTTGAATATTGAGAATGTGGGTAACATTTGTTTAGTTTATTAAGTTGGAAATTCGTGAAATGTTTGAGCTTTTGAGAAATGGGTTTAGGAGTTTAGGATTTGTGGTAATTATAGCGAAATATGATAGGTAAGGATGGTAGATCAAAATAATGCATTTAAATTTGTTTAGGGTTTTAGAGAGATAGAAAGATAATTTGGATATAGGGACATCCCCAAAAACATTCTCATAAAGATAAATTTGTATCCAAATTTGTTTATTTTGATAAGGTGATGTTGTGGTGAACTCATTTATCCAATTATCGAAATTGGTATCCAAATATGGTTAAGAGTTTAGAGAAATAAAAATATTTATGGTTTAGGGTTTGAGGAAATAGAAAAATTTGTCGTTATATATTTAAGGCTATAAATGTGAAAATGTAAAAAATTGTAAAGGTATTTGGATATAGGGATCTCCCCAAATACTTGTCATAAAGATAAATTTGTTATCAAATTTATTTATTTTGATGAGTTGAAAGTTGGGGGTATCAAATTTCCGGTTTCCTTTTTGGGTGCAAGTTTGTTGTATTATACATGATCGTAAACTAGCGGCCATGATTTTTTTTAAGTTTACGTAATTCATAAGACAATAATGAAATATGAATGAAATGTTGAGGCCACCCCTTTAATTTCCTTTAACGATGCAAGATATAACGGGAAACAAAATTCTCTTGTTGTGATTAAAAATAATGAGGTCGGTTTTACAAGACAAAACATGAAGTGTACATGCAACATAAGCCAATCCACAAATAAGGGTAGAAAGTCGAGGAGTCAAATGGAAACAAAAGGTGATAAATATGAATGACTATTATTTTTTATGACCTTTTGTTTCCATTTGACTCATCGATCCTTCTACCCTTATTTGTCAATCGGTTTATGTTGCATATACACTCCATTTTTTATCTTGTAAAACCGATCTCGTTGTTAATCACAACAAGAGAATTCCGGTTCCTCTTATATGTTGGGTTCTTAAAGGAAATTAAGGGGTGACCTCAACAATTCATTCATAATTTCATTATTGTCTTATGAATTACATAAATTTAAAAAAATCATGTCTAGTTTATGATAAATGTATAATACATCAAAATTGAAGCAAAAGGAAACCATATATATATATATATATAGGGTTTAAGGATAAAAAGGGCGAAAATATATATGTGAAAATGTAAAAAAATTAAAAATGTATTTGGATATACGGATCTCCCCAAATACTTGTCATAAAGATAAATTTGTTATCAAATTTACTTATTTTGATGAGTTGAAGTTGGGGGTGGACTAATTTATCCAATTACCTAAATTTTCGATTTCTTTTTTGGACGCAAGTTTGTTGTATTATACATGATCGTAAACTAGAATACATGATTTTTTAAAGTTTACTAATGCATAAGACAATAATGAATATCAATGAAATGTTTAGGTCATCCATTTAATTTGCTTTAACAACGTTAGACATAACTAGAACCGGAGTTCTCATAACTCTTATTGACTTTAGCAATGAGGTTGGATTTACTAGGCAAGACATAGAGTCTATGTGCAGCGTGGGTCAATACACGAAGAAAGGAAAAAATGGGTAAAGGATTCATCAAAGAAAAAGGTGATAAACAATAGGGAATTATTAGTAGTTTTGTGATTGTTTATCACCTTTCTTTTGATGAATCTTTTATCCCTTTTTCCTTTCTTCATGTACCGACCCACACTACATATAGACTATATTGCTTGCTTGGAGATGCTTTTTAGTAGATTGAGTTATGTGTTTGTTTTTATAACTATGTTGCTTGTTTGGAGTTCATGCAGAGGTAGTGTCGATCTGCAAATATGATGTATATATATATATTGTCAAGGCTATCTCTACAATAACTCCAAGTAAGAAATATCGTCATAAAGACAATGATATAACTAAATCTACTACAAAAGCATGACTTTGGGTAAATAGAGATGAACGTTTTCACATAAATAATGAATAAGTACTCTTTGTTTTATAATTTCACATTTGTAATATATTCATTATTGTAACTTATTGTGAAGATTTATGGAATTGTGTTCTTGAACTTGTTCAATGGAACTTGTTATGGTTATAGTAAGTGGGAAATTTACCCTTTTGTATTGTAAGTTGTGATGTATTTGGAAAATTACGGCTGTTGGTTATTGTTGTGTAAGTTGTGATGTATTTTGTACAGAGGTACGAAAAAGCAAAAAAACTATTCAAAAAAAATTTAGGCATATCACGACGGTTCTTACATTAGGACCGTCATCATATGCCCGTACCTACGGGACGTATGACGACGGTTCTAGTGTAAGAACCGTCATCATAAGTAACATTTAACTGCAGTTTTTGAACCGTAATAAAAGAGTTACATATAACGACGGTCAAATACACGACGCCTGATTAACCGTCGTTAAAGGTCATTTTTAACCGTAGTTAAAAGTGGTTCCTGTAGTAATTAAGGCATTCAATTACAACAATAGAAATCAGTGATCTAGCAAAGACCCAACTATTTTCATGCGTTAACTCTTTCCTATCCAAGCCTAACTTACACCTATATGATATCTCATCTTTCAATGGTGTTATTTGCCCAAGATTTAGGATGGATGCTATTTGAACCATTTTATCAAAAACTCGGTGAATATAGGTTGAAACTTGAAACCAACAAGATTAAACAATAACTAGGCTAGATTAGCACTAATGCATGATTTAACTATGCATATATAATAAAATCTAACCCCAACCAAAGAGGAGGCTTTTAGCCTTCAAGCATCATTAAAGAAAAAGCAATCATAAACAAACAATAGCATGATAATGTAAAAGCAAACATAAACAAACAATAGCATGATAATGTAAAAGCAAACTTTGATTAAATAAGGAAAGAATGATCCATCTTTGCAAATCTAAGCTTAATCTTCAAACTCTCTTAACTAATTTAAGTTTATTCTCTACAAACTTACACTAATCATAACCCTAAAATTGGAGAAAATAAGTTCAGTGGGTAGTTGATCCCAAAATGAGGCTTAAGAGGTGTGCCTAGGGGTCGTCAGGGTACATGGGCATGTCAAATTGTGTAAAAAACCGCCAAAAAAAAAAAAAGGGGACCTTGGGCAATGAAACCGGTGCGCTTGTGTTCATTTCTAAAGCTGAATATGTAAAAATGCACAAAACATGGCTACCACGGGTCCTGGCCATCCACACGAGCAATCCATGGTGCCCCTTCCCAGGCTCGTCTTGCTCTGTTTCTTGGTGGGTTGGTTCGGCCTCATTGTGCAAGTGCCTTGGTCATGACCCCATCAAACATCCAATTGGCTCCATGTATTTTTAATGCCTAAATGAACACAATTCACCTCCAAATTCGACCAACTCTTAGCTATAGTTTATTATCTACAAAAGAAGTTGAACCTAATGAAAATCCTAATAAAAATGAGTTATAACGAACTTAAGTCGAGTGAAAGCGAGCTTAAAATTCAATATTTTGAGACCGAATAATCACATAGGCCTAAAGCCTGTTTAGCTTCTTAGGTTAAAGAGTTGGACAATTTGGAATGAGAAACCTGGTTCTTGAACCTAAGGCCAGTTTCTATTTACAATCCAAAAGAGTAACATTTATTTATTTTTTAATTTTAATTCTAATATAGTTGCTAGTGATAACTTTTTAATTATTAGAGAAAAGAAACAAAGCCATGATATTACTTTTCTCATTGGCTAAAACTAAAATATTCAGATTCAATAGCGAAGGAATGACATCCTGATACCGTTTATTATCACCAACAATATTTACTAATTAAATCAGAAAATAAAAAAGAAGTTGCATTAAATTAGATACAAACAGACATCAGAATAATGATATACAAACCAAAGAGTAGTGAAATTAAGCATACAGGTTTTAAATTAATTAAAAAAGTTACATTCCTATGAAAGTTATAAAGTTAATACTCCCTCTGATACATGTCATTTAACTAATTTTTTTCGTTTTATTTTACAATTTCAATGACATATTAATTACTAATTTACTAATTTGTTCTTATTAATCACTTTGTTTCTTTTCTTTTTTTTTTTATTGATTTCCTTCATTTCAAACGAAATATAGGGGCAACTTGGCCTTTTAATATAAAAATTATCATGAATTTTGTGTTCCTCAGTATTCTGCATAACCTTAAAACAACATGTATTTTGAAACGGATGGAGTAATAAACAAAAGAAAAAGAAAGGTCGATTGATGAATTTATGACCCTTGGTTGACCCACTTAATAAGCTCGGGATGCCAACAGAGCGTTGGTCTCGACCCATCCTTGGTCAGGCAAGCATAAAATCTTTCATATTTGGTAACCATATTTTGAAATTTGTACTCTATTGGGGGTCTAAGCACATAAACTGAGCTTCAATATCACCATAAAAATAAACACTTCTTAGATATCTACCCGAGAGATGCATATATGGTTGCTAAGATAAGTGAAACGAGTCAAAATCTTCGATGTTGGTCTATCATACATCATAATGATACTCGGTCAAAACGTTCATTTATGCTTTGTTTTAGCATTATTTTTTGTTTCAATTTTTTTTTATCTAAAAGAAATTCTGTCTCATGATGATCTTTCTAATCAACATTAATATTATATTTTCCAACCTTTTTTGAGGTATGCTATATTAAAAAAAAAAAAAAAAACAGATGATGTACCAATTACATGGTGAAGTCAAAGATTAATATTAAATACCTAATATTGGATTCCAATACCTGTCTCAAAGACTCAAACTTGTGCCTCCTTTCCCCCGGATTTTAAGGCTCTATGTGATTTATTTTCCTTCTCTTGGTATTCTATCGTCTTTTCAACCTCATTAAATGATTAAAGAAAACATATTGTGCTTAGAAAACTCTTTACTATTTTATTTAGGATTATTAGATGGAAATAATATCGGTTTTGATGATAAAAAGTAATACCAATTTTTTTCTTGGATATGAACGATATGAACTTTAACCCCATTTAATGAGTGCAGAATACCACCGAGTTAAAGGAGGTGAGACTCGTTCAAGAGATTACTTGGCGAGCGAATCCGTTGATTTGGATAGTTTAGGTTAAAAATTACTTTGACTTTTTTCATTCAAAAGTCAAAGTAACTTTCTATTGAACCATCCAAATCAGAAGATTAACTTGTCACGTCATTCCTTCGGTGAGTCTTAGTCCCTTCAACTTCGTGGTGTTCTATTTTTGTTAAATAGGGTTAAAGTTAACGCTGTCGGTTCAAGAAAAAGTTGGTATTATTTTTAACCAATAATATTAAATTTCGTATTATTTTCATCCGAAAATCCTTTTATTTAAAGATTCATCCTTACAAACAAAATAAAGGAATTGAAAGGAAGAAGCACAAAATAAGATAATTACAAGTCATTTAATCCAGTACATTTTAATCCATTTATGATCATCTCTTTTGTTGATCCAAGCTTGATCGAATGGAAAACAGTAGGAGGTATAATCGTACATAATTAAGGACACGGGCCGTTGATTTCTGCTGATAATCGAGAACACGATATTTGACGTATAAAACTCACCATTGATGTAGATTCCTTCGACGTACAAATAATACCTAAAACTATAGACTACTATAATTATCTTCAATTTTGATAAAAACTCATTTCACGTTCTAATTAATAATTAATAATTAATAATATAATAATTCCATCTTGATAATCTTATAATTTAATCCAATTTGGGAGAAAGTCCACTACCACACTGTCCAACCTCCAAAATAGCTCATTAACTACTAGTCAATCATATACGGAATGGGAAAAAACCCAGAAAGAAGTTATCATATAAGACTATAAATGTTGAAACCCGAATGCAGATTTCTTCATCCTTCAGAGCTTCATCCTGCATCTCTCTCTCTCTCTATCTCTCTCTCTTCAAGAAATGGATTCCCAGATTCCTGCATCCCCAAAGAAGGGTCTACTGGGTTCTTTCATCGCCTCATTCAATCATCATTACCCACCTGAAATCATCCGCAAGGTTCATAAATCATGACAATATTCTTCTCCATTCGAATCTTTTTATACTTTTAAAACATGGTAAAGTCTAAGTAACATATGATATGTTTTGATGACATGAGTAGGTGGTGGCGGAGGTCATAGCGACGTTTCTGCTGGTGTTCGTGACATGCGGGGCAGCTGCCATAAGCGAGTCCGATGAAAGTCGGATAGCCAAGCTCGGGGCTTCACTGGCCGGAGGGCTCATCGTCACCGTCATGATTTACGCCGTGGGTCACATTTCCGGCGCCCATATGAACCCCGCGGTCACCCTAGCATTCGCTGCAGTTTTGCGTTTCCCTTGGAAGCAGGTACGCTAGTTACTGTATTTTGTCTGTCATTCACACTTCCCCTAATTAAATGGGCAAAAATCGGATATGATTGAATACAATAAACTACAAAAAGAACACCAAAAAAACAAAATAAATAAAGATTCCGAGGGCTAACAGGCTAAATACTAAACGTCAAAGAGGACTACAATAACACCTGTGGAAGACATAGTTGAACATCCTATTTTGTGTCGAAGGACCCATATACATATGTGCCAAATAGTGATGTGGTGAATGCTAAAGAGAATGGACCCTAATATCTTTTTTTTTTTTTTTGGTGATTTTAATTTAAGAGTAAACACATAACTGTACCATTAAATATTGTATGGTCTCGAAAGAAGAAGTGCCCCACAGAATTTAGAGTTTGTGTGGTTTAGGCAAATTGCATGATGGAAGGGTTGTGATGTATGAGTAATGGGGATGTCGCCATGGCATGTGAAGTTATTAGTAACAAATCTATCAGGAGAACAAGCAAAATTAATGTATATATTCATATTTATATCTACAATGGGCAGAAGAATAATATTGTAAAAGGGACGGAAATCGGCTAGCATATTTCTTAGCACATCACTAATGTAAGAAGCTTTATTAGGTAAAGGGTTAACTATACGTTAAAAAAAAAAAGATAAATGAGTTTTATAAATACATTAGACAGTATGATAATAGATTCCTATGATACTCAACCTAAAAAAAGAGAGAGACAGAGAGATCCCTAAGACAAAAAATTTCTTGGAGTACAATTTTCGCCTATGTTATATCCCTTCATATAATTAATGTTTGCTTAATTTCAGATAAAATATTTTTTAAGGGTGAAAAATCTTTCGTCAAAATAAGTTATGATTTGTCATCAAAGAGGTATTGAACACCTTGAGAACTTTCAACTTAAATTTTAATTTTTTAACCCTTAATCTACTTTTTTATAAAACAAATTTTGAAATTATAAAGTGGAAGTCAATTATTTGTCTATATGATTATGTTATACTAATATTTGATGGTTTCAATTATCTACACTAATGAAGGGAAAAAGGAAAACACTCAAACGGCATTTTACGGCTTAAGTTAATTGATAACCGATAAACCAAAAGAAAAGAAAACACTGAAAAAAATCGTGCTTAAATAAAATTATATAGAGGTCAACTTTTTTTTCTTCTTTTGAGGTCATGTCGAGGTCTACTTTATTTAACTCTAAATTAAAAACAATTATAATTGCTTGTCATTTTAAATAGGGAGTAAAAGAATTAATCAATAGTTAAAAAATTTTCTATTAAGGAGGTGCAATAATATTTTTAATCCACTAAAATATATTTGAAATAATAAAAATAGCCAAAAATGGGTGTTTAAGGTTATAATCCAGAGAGTGGACATGATGCATCATGAAAGGAGGGGGCAATTAATGTCATGTGAATAACATCAATATCAATTAAGGAATCCATCAAAATAAAAAATAAAAAAAAAGAAAAGAAACTCCAAGGAAATTCTTCTTGCTAATCAATTGAATCTGTCAAATAATTTCAATTAGTTTATTCCATCCACATAATTTTTTTTTATAATTTTGTCGGTTAGTTTCCTAAATCAGGATTACTATGATTCGTTTGTTCCTTCCAAATCAGAATCCCGACTGGCGTTGAAATTGGGATATTCTTAGCCTTAGCTATTATTTTTTCAATATAAAAAGGAGATATATAATTAGAAGAAGAAAAATGTTATATAGCACCTCAAGTACAAGATAAGTTATATTTACTATTATAATATTTGATATTTTTTTGACAGGATTGATATGACCTATTATTTCTCCCATGTTTTAGGATTTTTTAATTTATTGCGCAATTTTTACCAAAAAATGTGCCTTTAGTATTATTTTTTTAATATTAAAAAAATTTATTATTAATATTCTCTTATCGTAAAGGCACCATATATTACCTTTTTATGATGAAGACTATCAAATAAAAATAGATTCAAAACATCAAAATAAATTTTTATCTTTAAAAAGTTAATGATAAATATATTATTAACTATATATGGACGAGATCTCACAAAAAAGTTATAATGAGATGGACTCCCAAGGAAAATAATATAATCCATAAAAAATAGAAGGAGTAATATATAAAGAAAAATAATGATAAATTCTAAACATAAATTTCATTTTAAGTTTATTATTGCAAAGGTTTTGTCGTTGGACTTAACTATTAAACTAAGAAGAATAAAGGCTTAAAAATTTGTCTTAGTATGGTTTAAAATTTCCCGAATTTCTCGATAGTCCAAGGTAACAACTACTTGTGAATGGTAGAAAAATTATATTTTTTTGACAAATCTATACACATAATTCTTCTTTGATATGATTGATCTAATAAAATTATATTTGCATAATATTTATGAATATAATTGGGTTACTCTTCAATTTAATATTTTAATAATTGATTACAACTATCCATAATTTGATATTTAATGTCATCTAATCCACAAACTTATTCTGAATCAAATAAAAAAAATTATATAACTCAAAATCAATACCACCAATCAATTTAACTAATAGAAAGAGATGACATCATGTGAGGATAATTCCCTGTATAATGCAGCCGAGGTTGTTCGATATTTCGATAATCTTCATATGTTGGATTTTTAACTCATCGACCTTTATTCGTACCTTTACTTTAATGATAAAAAAAAGATATGACATCATGTGTCCAAAAAAATATAAAATAAAAATAGTAATCCATTTATGGGCATAACTAAAAATTTAGTTGTTGTGTTTTGGTGCACATGGTCGTCCTTCAATTGGATCAGAAGCTATTAGGTTAGAATTAATCTCGTTTATGTCACTAATAACCCATCATTAGTTAGCAATTATGGCTTCATATTTTATTTGCTTCCCCCTCTTCGGTATTGACTTCATCTAAATAGTTGAATTTGTCTTTAAATTATATGATTCAAAGTTTATAAATTTGGGATAAAAGATAATAAAAAAATCCTTTTTTATTATATGGTAAATGTTACTATCCCCTCCCCGTCTCCTCTTGCTTGTCATATGATCTGAGATCACAGTATAAGTTTTGTTCTAGTAACACTAGCTATATAAAATAAGTAACAGATTTATATATCTCTCTTTTTTTCTTTCTTTTGAACATGAAGGGGCATTTTAGTATATATTATATTGCAAACATAGGTGGAATCCAAAAAAAAAAATTTACTAGTATATCGGCTGTCAAAAGCAAAGATCATATTAGTCAATAATTGAGATAAAAACGCATTTTAAAATTAGTATATCAAAATATACAACAGTATATTTATTTTACTGTATCAATTTTAAATTGGCAGGTTCCAGTATATGCAGCTGCCCAAATAACAGGAGCGACAGCAGCTGGATTTACACTAAGAGCACTGCTGAACCCAATCAGAAGGCTGGGCACAACATCACCTTCAGGGACTGATATTCAAGCCTTGATCATGGAAATTGTTGTCACCTTTGTTATGATGTTTGTCACTGCTGCAGTTGCTACTGATACTAAAGCTGTATGTTCTTATCTCATTTTTTTTTTTTTTCCTATTTTTCACTTCATTATTCATCTCGGTCAACTAGGTCTGATTAGGCCATGCAAACGGTTGTCTGTCTGGTTTAGGATCGGATTAAATTCTGTAGAAAATTTGGGATGGAGTTAGGTTTGATTTGGATCAAATTTAGGTTTCGGATTCACTTTTGGATGAATCTATTCAATTGTCAGATCGGATTCACATACAAATCGTTTGATTTAAATTTTATATTTTATATTAGTTTTGTCAGGTCTAATTTTAATCTGGATACATATTAATCATATAAGTGTCCTACTAAGGTTAGACATCTTGTTCATGTTTTCAGATTGGTGAATTAGCTGGCATTGCTGTTGGTTCTTCTGTATGCATTACTTCTATATTGGCTGGGTAAGCCCCCTTTCTTATTTTATCTTTTATATTGAAAAAATATATATAATATTGCTCTTCTATATTGTAATATTTTATAGCACAATTTGTTTGTCAACCCTAATAATGGTTCTATCTAATTGTTTAGCTTAGTTTAGTTAAAAATTGGAATAAAAGGAAAGAAACTAGAAGAATATAGAAAAAAAAGGGGGACAAATTGAAAAGTAAAGGGAAGAAAGTGGTAGATAAAAAATAAGCTGACCAAAAAAAAAACCTATAAAAGTTGTTAGAATGAAGAGGTGATCGATGATATTATTTAAGACTCCAATAAAATAGTAAATTGGTCCCACTCCCACACATATAATTTATGATGCTAATTTATTCAAGTATAAGTCTAGTTATCCTGATCTCACTCTCACTATAATATTATTTTTTAAAATAAATTCATAAATCAAAATGAGTTATTAACTCTTTTTCTTAAAAAATTATAAGATAGAATTCATTTAGTGCGATGAATAAAATCTTTGTCTCCCAAGCCTCTATGCAATCAACATCTAAAAATTCATCTAGATTACAGGAGTGTTTATCGGTCGACATTCAAAACAAATCAATTTGAAGTATTAATTGAATATTAGACTTGATTGAAATATGTTTATATTGTGATCGGGTCGAATTGGATTAACGAATCTATTGCTGTTAACACGAGCAGGCCAGTATCAGGGGATCAATGAACCCGGCAAGGACACTGGGACCAGCTCTAGCCAGTGGATATTTCAAAGGATTATGGGTGTACTTTCTAGGACCACCATTGGGCACATGTCTAGGAGCATGGTGCTACAATTTCATAAGGTTAGAGAACAGGCAAATTCATGCTGTTTCTTCTGCCCCCTCTATCTCAATCAAACTACGTCGTTTGAGAAGTGAACAGTCCAATGATGCATCTGCTACTAATGCTGGTGGTGATCACCAACATGGGGGCTCCAATGTATAAAGTTAATAACAACACAATATACTCAAACTTGCCCATCATGTGTTTCTAATCATAGAGTGAAAAAGTCAATAACAATCACAATTGTGTGTATAATTTGGTTTTAAAAGTTTTGGGTCCGTTTGTGATATTGTATTCTCTTTGAAGTTCAAGTCATTTATAAATTTATCGACCCTCCCGTTCATCAATAAGATCACTATAAAGGAAGAATATAATTGTATATTTTTTTACAATTGTATTTTTTTGCAAAATCGTCATTATAACGTTACTGCGTAGTAATGCTTGTATTTCAAAACAGTTCAAGTGGAAAATGTATTAACTTGGCATCGAATAACGTATATGTGTATATATATACATATGAATGTGTGTGTGTATCTCGATACAGTAAAAAAATTGAGATTGGGGATTCCCTACAATAGTTTAATAGCAACTGAATCAAGCTAAGTAAGTGAGCTTGTTAAAAAACATAAAGTAGGAAAAAAATAAAAGTAAAACTTCCTAAAGAAACTTAGAATTATAATAATTTTTTGGGTAAGAATAATTATAATTATTGTTTATTAAAAATTTTGTTAATAAAAGTATAAGTTATTAATGGAATGAAAAAAACCGTAATGGTAAATCTTTATGATCACAGAGTCCAAATTAAAGTTACCCAAAAAAGAAAAGTCAAATTTCAAAGTGTAAAGGACATAGACAGCCATTAAAGATAGGTTACTTCTTGTATCTTTATATTACAAGTAAAGTTCCAAATATATTTATAAATAGTGTTAAATAGTCTGTGATAGAACAATATATTTTAATGTATTTGTTTATGAACTTTACGTGAATTAAGTTATAAAATTCATATGTTTACAATGTTGAATGTATTGTTTAATATTGTGGTCATATTTGATAACTTTTTTCTTGTTTTTACAAAAAAATGTCTGATATTTATGAAAAAAAAATTATAACTTAGATACAAAAATTATTTCATAAAAAGTAAAATATATTTTTAGGTGTTGATTTATAACGATAAATAGGAAAAAAGAAGAATATTTTGTTGGAGAGTAATTTTCATACGGCCAAGAAATATGAAATTTAAAGAGGAAAAAGAATGTAAATAATTTATAAAATGTTAGTTGAAAATATATTAATTTTAAACTTGTAAAATATTTCATTTAATAATAAAAAAATAAATTCAAACTGAATTTAATTTTTATATTTATAAAACAATTATGAAGAGAATTGTAAAAATAAATATAATTTTTGGGATTAAAAAATATATATAGTTGTAAGAAATTGTATGTAATTGTAAGGAATATAAAGTTTCATATAACTTATAAAATGTTTATAAGCATTCAAGTTATGTGCATTAAAAAAACAACATATTATATTTATGTATTTATGAAGTTTACGTAAATTAAATTATAAAATTCATATGTTTGTAATGCCAAATGCATTATTTACAATCGTTGTTATGTTTGACGATTTTTTTCTTTTTTTATCAAAAAAATTATGTTTGATATTTATAAAAAAATGTTTATAACTTAGATACATCAGTTATTTCATAAAAAGTATAATATTCATGAGTAAAATCCAGCTATGACGTATTCTTCCCTGCAACAGATATTGTAACGTGTGGAAGATAGTGTAGAAGAATTGGTCATGGGATTGACATCAAATGATCCTGTGGCTAGCTTGTTTGAGGAGATTGGCCACTGCAGAAATGTTAGAAGTTAGGAAGCTGACAATTGAGAACCAGTGCATATTCTATGGTGAGATATCCTTATCTGGGCAAAATTGAAGCAACGTAGCTGGAGTTTTAGGAATGACTGAAATGGTATGGCAAGTATTGTAAGGGGAACTCCCATAAGAGCAATGGTTCTGTAGCATATTTACAAGATCAATCTATGAAGTCTGAAAAGAGTGGTGTCTTAGAAAATTCCAAGGTAAAAAAGACCTAATGTAGTCATACTTAGACAAATTCAATACACTTGTAATCTCCATGTTGATATGCATATTGTAAAATGGGGTGATTTAGGTGTCTAAACTAATTTGCTTCTTTCGTGCACAATATACTCTTTTGGGAAATTAATGATAATTATTCACCTTTTCCTAAAAAAAGTATAATATTCATTGTGTCGTTTTAAAATGGTCACTAGGGAAAGGAACAAAGTTGTTAAAATTTGAATCCTAGTTATAATCGATCGGGGTGGTTAAAATCGAAATCGTAAAATCGGATCGAGTATCGTAAGATTTTAATATTTGTTTGTAATAGTGAATTTTTTATTATAAGAATAAAAATCTTAATACATTTATAAAAATTTATATAAATCCAATTTAAATATACTTTTTGTCAAATATTTTACTTCAAAGGCATACTATTATAGGAATTCTCGACTAAAATTATATGTCAACAATTGATGAAATTTACATAGAATCGTGGAATTATATTACGATTATGCCACTATTACAATAATGGTTTTTAACTATGGTTAAAAATGACTTTTAACTACTATTGTAAATTGTTGTCTAAGTGAGCATCGTAATAAATCAGTAACTTTGACTATTCCGTAGTAAAAGATCACTTATTACAATGGTTCTACAATACAAGCTGTAGTCACAGGTGGCGATTATTACAATGATTTTTATGAATAACCGTAGTAAAAGCTTTCCTATTACTACATTTATTTCGAGAGAATCATAGTTAAAAGCTTAACCAAACTAGGTCTATTACAATTAAGGGTGAGCATGACTGATGGGTACCTTGCAACCGAACCAGAACCGATCAAACGGGTAAGAGTACGGTTCCTAAAATGAAATCATGGAACCGGAACCTGTAACCGTTTAAAGGGTATTTTATTTTATATTTCACGAGATCTTCCCAACGGTGATGGATAAGTTATTGATATTGAAAATGCAATGGAAGTTTAAAGGTTGCATTATTTTTATTTAAATTTAGTTAATGAACTTGAGACATTTGGTTGTATTAGTTTTTGAAGAGACTTTGTAAGATTTTGATCACATCCCCTTTTAAGAACGTTATTTCTACTACCAACTTTGATTTTGTAAAAAATTGCTAAAAATTGTGGCATTTAATTTTTGCTTGTTGAACTTTAGCTAATTAAATTATTAACATGAGTTGATGATTGTAAGTTTTTAAGGCCCTAAAGTTTTTTTTTTCATAACACGAGGTACCACTGGAACCAAAACCGAAACCCGAGGTTTAGGGTTAAGTTTCTAAAATTTAGGAACCGGTCAAACACGGTAAGGGTCAGGTCCCTAAAATTCAGGAATCTGTCAAATAGGGTAAGGGTCGGGTTCCTAATTTTTTGGGACAGGGTACCCTAACCGCCCACCCCTAATTACAATGGTTCATCCAAAATTCACCAAAAAATAGAAGAAATTGATATAAATTCTCATGAATTTGTAATAATGATTTTAAAAAATTTCGCCCATCCATATAGTCACAAAAATTTAAATAATGAGTACAAATAGAGAAAAATCTGCATATAAAGTCAAACTTACTACAAATAGGGAAAAATCGCATATAAAGTCAAACTTACATATTCCGAGTTTTTCCATATCTATCTTAACTTAGAGAAGTAATTCATTCATTTGAGGACAATATTTATATTGCGTTAAATTACCTTGAACTCAAAAGAGAAATTTATTCATTTGAAAGGAAATCGAATTACACTAGGGGTGTGTTTGGTTGGGGGAAAACCATTTTCCTGGAAAATGATTTTCCAATGAAAAATGATTTTTCTTGAAAATCATTTTCCATATACATTTTCCTTTGTTTGTTGGAATGAAAAATAATTTTCCAAAAATTCATTTTCCTTTGTTTGGTAGGAAGGAAATTAATAAAATTTTCCTAAACCCTAAATCATAAACCCAATACCCTAAACCCTAAACCCTAAACCCTAAACTCCATACCCAAAACCCTAAACCCCATACCCTAAACCCTAAACCCTAAACCTCATACCCTAAACCCTACACCCTTAACCCTAAACTCCATACCCTAAACCCTAAACCCTAAATCTTAAAGTCCATACCCTAAACCCTATATCCTAAACCCTAAACCCTAAATCACATACCCTAAACCCTAAACTCTAAACTCTAAACCCTAAACCCTATACCCTAAACCCTAAACTCTAAAGCCCATACCCTAAACCCTAAACTCCATACCCTAAACCCTAAACCCTAAACCTTAAACTTCATACCCTCAACCCTAAACTCTAAGGCCCATACCCTATACCATAAGCCCCATACCTTAAACACTAAACCACATGCCCTAAACCCTAAACCCAAAACAAAGGCAACTAATAATGTTTCCTAAGAAATCAATCAAATAAAAAAAGAAACCAAAGTTATCCAAAAAAGCATGAAAATGCATAAAATGAAAGAAGTGAAACTGCCAAAATACAAAAAATACAGAGTTCTAACAATATTATAAAAAAAATGAATATGACTACGCTCAAATGTTATAACAAAAAAATAATAACAAAAGGTTCTCTCCTAAACAGGGCCTCTAGTGCCTTATCTTTATATTTAATACATAAAAGACCGAACCAAAACCGGGAATTAGAAAGGGAGGCAACCAGATGTAATGCCAAGAAAGCGAGAAGAATCCACCTGATGCTTCATAGTAGTATCTAAGTACAATTAGTAAGAGATCATACGCTAAATATCCCGCTCGCTTCCTCAAGCTTGATTGTTAAAGTAAACGAGTTGACATGATATAGGGCTGGTTTCTCTTTACACACCGACTGGATTACAAAATGGAGCAACCCTTCTGTGATTTTGACTTCTTTTTCTCCTTCGGTGGTTGAAGCACAACCTTAATTGCTTGCATCAAAAACTCCCTTCACATTCCGTGGTTCCAATTCGTATGTTAGTGTCTAGGGAGGCGGAAATGCACGAGAGAAGCATGGATGCCCGAGTCGAAGAACCTACCTGCTGTGTTTTTGAGTTGCACTCAATGTAAGAAGGTGCAGCAATTTGCTTCCTCAACTCCTCACCCTTGAAAGTGTGATACGGAATCACGAGACGGTAAAATTATTTATCAATAAGATGACTCGAAGTAAATCGCCTTTGAAGAATCCAAAGTAATGTGCAAGATATAAATTTTACCTGAGCTGCAGTGATTGGAACCGCACCAAGGTGGTCAACAAAGAACTGCTGGTCATCCCGGAGATCTATTACCATGCACAAAAGCAACAATGAACTTGTCGGAGAGAAAAATTGGTAAGTTGTATTACATTGCACTCACAAGCATGAAGCTATAGTTGCGAGTGGGCTTGGAAGTTTGATAACTAGCCTATCACTTGAAGCACTAAATAAAAGCTTGGTATTTACCGAGCACTCGAGATATCATAGAAGCCCAAAGTGTATAACATTGCCGGCTTCTCGGCTTCTCCAGATACAATCACAAATCACCAAATTCACAACTTAATTTGTAGGAAGAACTTTGTGATCCAAGGGGAAAAACATTACTCGTTAAAATGGTTGCTCGGACCTTTCATGTCATCTCAAGTATAAATGCTTGGACACTCAACAATCAACCCTTCACTCTTGGCTTAAATTGCACAAAATTTTCAAAAAATTGTCGAGTTCAATACAACACCCATGTCGGACACTCAATGTGCCAACATGGGTATGACTAAATCCCAAAACTATTTGAAACCTAAATAGGACATATATACTTGGACCAAACCCTTTTTTTTCCTCCTCTCTTATAGGTATAGGAATTTGGAACAAAAAGAAGATCACAATGTAAGCAGACATACGGAATACGTACACCTATACATGTAGGTCATTGTATCCATGTATCATATATGCATAGATAGGGTAAGTCTGATTCTGACCAAGTTTTGTTCCAACAAGAACGATGGGGACACCGGGAGCATAATGTTTCAACTCGGGGATCCACTGAAAATTAAGGAGCATAACTCATTAGCAAACCGAAAATAATAAAGGGCTTTCACAATGAAAATGATATTCCTTCGACTGGAAACAAGATTAACATAGAATCAACACTCAATCTTCTTAGAAACATTTTCATAGCTAGCCTTGCTTGTCGGGGAAAAAGCTAGAATAAAGACATTTGTCCCACGATAACTCAAAGGTCTTAATCTATTGTAATCCTCTTGTCCTGAAACATGAACATCCCACATATAAGACAAATTTATTCCAAGTAATGCACCGGAACAAGCTGAAACACGGGAAAGTAGCATAATAACGACGGCATTATCTACAGTATCCCACAAGCCCAGGTTAATCGTGGCTCCATTGACAACCACATTTGCATTGAAATTGTCAAAAACAGTGGGCACATAGTCCTGTTTCCAAAAAACACAGAGGAATATCTCGGGGTATTACAAGAAAAAAGGGTCGAGGATGAAGAGTTTAGGAATTAGTACTTCGAGTAGGTTTACACAACTGCCAAAGTTCCATTTGGCAACATGGAATAAATCTTTCTCGAAATAGAGGGTTGATTTAGCTAAAGCCTCGTATATTCCATAGTATAAAAACCTAGAATTGACAAGCATTGAAACCGCATACTCCATAGTATAAAAACCTAGAATTCGACAAGCACAAGTAAAGTGAAAACCGAAAAACCATAACCCTAAAATTGACAAACCGAAACCCTAAAATTCGCAAACCAAAGCCCTAAAAGAGAAACAACTGAATCAAAAAGAGTAAGAGAGTGTGACTTACCGATAAATTCACAACAATGGAGAGAGAGTTGTGTGAAGAACTGTCTCGAGCGGGGAGGGAGAAACATCTGCTGCAAGTGTTGCGTGAGGAAGGGTTGGAGGCTGGAGAGAGCGAAAGCCGAGCAAGGATGGATGCTTGGAGAGAGAGAGAGATCCAAGCAAGGATGGAGAGAGAGAGGTGGAGCAGCGATAGAGACCGGAGAAATAGAGAGAGAGAGGGGGAGAGCAACGATGGAGCGAGCGAAGGGAGCAAAAGGAGCAGCAAAGGAAAACGCAACTTCCCTCCGTTCACGGGGAAAATGATTTGTTGTTTTAGGGGAAAACCCATTTTCCCTAAAAATGATTTTCCGAAATTTCTGGTACCAAACACATGAAAATTGGAAAATCATTTTCCGGAAAATGGTTTTCCCCAACCAAACACACTCTAAATCAAAATCTAAAACTGAAATTTTGAGATCTAAAATTAAATTTTGAAGAATAAGTGAAACCTAAAACTTAGAACTTGTTGCCTCTTGCAATCTGCTCTCCCTCTCCTTATCGCCGTCTCGCTCTCTGTCTCCTTTTCATCTCTTGCCTTCTCTTCTTTGAAATCTTTACTTGAATCCTAAAATGCATGTCAAAATGCCGATGTCGGTGCCAATAATAAGCTAGATCCGAAACAAGAGGTCAAATTTTGTGTATAAAAAAATAAAACCAAAATGTAAACAAAATTAAGAAAAATGAATTTTACATATCCGAAACAACTTATGAGAAAGGTTGAGAATTTTATAGATCTTTTTAAAATCTCTCGAGGTCAACATTTAAAGTCATATCTAAAAGGTCTGTTGGGAGAAGGGTCGGTGAGGATGGAGAATATGAAGATGATTGAGGATAGAGATGGAGATGGAGATGGAGATGGAGATGGAGATGGAGATGCAAATGAAGAGGAGAGAGAGACATGGAAAACGAATAGAGAGCGAATGAGCAAGAGAGAAGGGGATTCTTACTCTATTAATGGGGAATGAGGTATAGGTCTAAGGAGAGAGAAAAGAGAGATTGCTTTCACAAGCACGAGATAGCCAAACACAATAGAAAAGAGAGAGAGATGATAGGTTTGAACGAGAGAGAGAACGAGTGAGATATTGTTTTTAAAAAACAAATAACATCTTACAACGCTTCCTTGACGAGAATCGTTGTAATGACCTATTACAATGATTACTGTCTAAGAACCGTTGTACCAGGTCATGTCCGGACCTAAAAAATTGTCATAAATTCATATGAATCTGCAGTACAAATTTCAAAAATTTTGAACCTTCCATGGAGTCACAAAAATTTAAACAATGAGCAAAAACAGGAAAAATCTGCACACCGTAGTAAAAGGACCTATAGCTACGGTTCCTATAAAGAACCACAATAATAGGTGACCTATTATTACGTTTGGTCAAGCCAACAGTAGTAATAGGTTTCACCCCCTAAACAAAATTTTCTGCTTCTAAAATAGAATAATTCTTAAAAAATTCATAACACAGAATTTACTCATTCAAAATTCACCAAAAAATAGAGGAAATTGTCATAAATTCATATGAAATTTAAAAAATTTTGAACAATCCATGGAGTTACAAAAATTCAAACAGTGAGCAAAAATAGAAAAATTTGTACACCGTAGTAAGAGGATCTACAACTTTGGTTCCTATTAAGAACCATAGTAATAGGTCTCACCTCCTTAAACAAAACTTTCTGCTTCCAAAATAGAACAATTTCTTTCGAAAATTCATAACACATAATCTAATAATCCAAAATTCACTAACAAATACAAGAAATTTTCATAAATTCATATGAATATTTAGTAAAATTTTTCAGAAATTTTAACCATTCATAAACTCACAAAAATTCAAATAGTGAGAAAAATAGGAAAAACCTACACACTTGTAGTAACAAAACTTATGACTAGGGTTCCTACAAACAACCGTAGTAATAGGTGATTTATTACTATGGTTGGTCAAGCCAACCATAGTAACACTACAAAAAACTCACGATTAGCGTCGGAATTTAGAGACCACAACAAAATTCGACTCTAATATCGACAAAATTAGTGTCGGATTTTAAAAAGACACTATTTGAGTCGGAAAAAAATCGGACTCTATTAGCGTCCGATTTTAGAGTCGGATGAAGAATCCGACGCTAACTTTGGACGCTAACTCCAAAAAACATAAGGTTTCGGTAGCTCACATTCACGGGACTCCAATTTCTCAATCCCTAACTCTCTCCCTCCTATCCCTTGTCTCCGGCGCACAAGGCTTCAGACAACAGACATCCGACAGCGACGTCTTCGCTCTCCTCCGGCGCCGGTGTCCTCGGTCATCGGCGTATCTATCGCCCTAAACACGAAGTCTGCTCGAGTTACGCCCTCGCCTCGCGCGATGTCTTCGCTCGTCTCGCTGGCTTCTTCGCTCGTCTCGAGCACCGGTGTCTTCACTCCTCTTCGGCGCCGGTGTCTTCGGTCACCGGTGTTTCTTTCCGGTGAAGAGTGTTGCGTTCTTTGTTTACTACCACTGCAAATTCCAGTACTATCTTCTCTGTCCCGGTAATTTGCGAATTCGAGCTCAATTTGTTCAATTTCGTGCCTTTGCTTTGAATTCATCGTTCGTTGTTTCGAATAAGGATGCAATTACCACTACTACTCGGGCTTGTTCCGTGAATTTTGAATTTTGTTTGGCTAAAAGCATTTCCAGTTCCACTATTAAACTTGGATAATCCTTAATGTAATTTTGTTTTCATGAGATTTACTTTCATGTATCAAATGATTCCTCTATCATCCAGAGTTTACTGAGTTGATATTTTGTGTATGTGCTTTAAAACCAAGATGGAGGGGTTGGTGTAAGACCTCTTTGTAAGGTGAATGATACTCCGAAGACCAAATGGCTTTGGAGGTTTGCGAGAAAAGGAGGAAATTTTTTGAGAAATGTGGTCACTTCCCGATATGGGGTTGATAATTTAGGGTGGTGGAGAAGAAGAATTTGTTTGGTCAATAGTCGGGTTGCTTGGCAATGTGTTGTAGTGGGCTTGAAACTCTTCAAAGCCTTAGTGCATTTTGAGGTGAATAATAGTCTGTTTATTTTGCTATGGGGTTGATAACTTGTGGTGCACGAGCCTTGTTAGATGGTTAATATGTAGCAGAGGAAGTGTTTGGCAGGGAGTGAGAATCTCATAGGGTAGAGGAGGAGGAGGAGGAGGAGCGAGCATCGGCAGGATGCATGCCATCATCTTGTAACATTAAGCAAAGAGTACCCTTTTTTTCTTTTAAATTTTTCATATTTTTGTAAGTTGCCAGTTTGTGATCCTATACATAATTTCTTTGTGCAAGTGTTTTGACATATAAATAGAGTGAGAGACAGTTGTGGAAGGAGGGAGACTATTGAGTAGTAGTAGTTAATAATCTTGCCAAGGCCGAAGGCAAAGGCGGTTGGTTAACACCTTTTTGCAGCATTGGTAGCTAAATGACAACTAGATGGGCCTAACTTGAATATAAATTGACAGGAAACTAGATAATAAAATATTAATTTGATATTGCTTCATCTATGTATTGTGGATCGAAATCCATGAGATGCCATTGGAATATGATGCTTCTATAGGAGTAAAGTTGGAGGGCCAACTAATCATATTTTTCCCTTGATTTTATTCCTTTTTAGCTATATATTAGCTCATTTTTCTGGTAGACCTAACAACCGAGTTGTTTAAATCTCGTTCAAGTCTAGCTAATTCTAGATACCACCGAAATGGGTTGGGAGAATATTTATAGTTCTCATTAACAATTTTGTCGATGTACGGTTTAATACGAGTAATAATACCACCTAACATATGCTTCATTAATGCGGTGTTTGGGGGCTCCTGAACCGATTTCTACTCCTTCTTGTCCATTATCGAAAGCTTCACCTTTTCCCTCTCTCTTGCCGTTTGAAGCTTGAGAATTCAGGTGTTTGTCTCTCTCCCCTCCTTGATTGTTTTTTAATGCTTTGCCCTTTTGTATTATTTTCGGTGAATTTTTAAATGCATATGTTTGATGAAATGCCACAAAGAAATATAACGAGAGATGAAGGTTTAATTCAATGGCTGAAATTAGTTTTATTGTTTATATGTGCCATGATTTTTGTATTAGTTGGGCCCAAAGTTTCATGTAAGCATACCTATGAACAATGATATATATGCGAGAATGTTAGCCTTTTCTTGCTATATTATGTAAGCTATTGAGCTTTTGCCGTGTGTGTTTAATCATACTGTACGAGAAATGTATATGTTGGCCATTCTCCTACTTTTTTTATTTTATTATCATTTTAACTTTTTAATCATCTATTATTAATAAAATATAGCTAAGTTTAAAAGTTAAAATACTAAACGTCTAAAAATTTTAAATAGTACCTATTATATATATATATATATATATATATATATATATATATATATATATATATATATATATATATATATATATATATATATATATATATATATATATATATATATATATATATATATATATATATATATGCATTTCATAAAGCTTAGAAAACCCGTTTAAAAATTTGTACATAACAAGGTATATCGACAAGTTATACACATTCTCATGTGTATGGTGTTGATATAAAACTTTGTTATGTACAAGTTGTTTGAAGTAATATTGTAATCTCGTGACATTGATAACCAAACGATCTATGTTATGATTTTGATTTATATTTTGATTTTTTTGTGTATATTAATTTATTTTTGAATATATATACTTAAATTTTCTTTGCATGACATTATTTGTTGTATATACAAGTATGCCTCGAACAAAAAGTTTTGCGCTAAATTATGGTGCGCCTACTTCGGTTCCGATTCCAATGTTGGGACCGATCAAGCTATAGTCCAGGCTCAATCATCATCATCACGGGGAGATAACTCACAACAAGGGGCAGTTTGCGGGAAAAGAGTTTTGGCAAAGGATGATGATAACTGCTGGTATGTCTCAGTAATTTGGTTTATTTTTCGTATTCTTTGGGTACTTTTAACTTAATAATTTTATTGCAGGTTCACTAAGTCGAAGTTGTCAACGAGCTATATCGGATGATATCAAGAGTTTCTATAATGGCCAGTTCACATGTTTATCAAATCTCCCTAAAGAAGAGTTACAACTTTTGTGGAGGACTTTTGAGGTAAAAAACTTGAAAACAATTGGATATATATGAGTAGTTTTTAATATTTTCAATTTATGTTTGTTAATATTTGTGTAAAACAGGACAAGTATACTTAGGCTCCAGAACTTTCTCAAGAAGTCTATGCAGAGTGGAAGAAGAAAGTTGGTAAAAATTTAAGGAACTTAGCGAGCAAGGCTGGAAAAAGGCCCGATGATAAACCAATAACTTGGTTGTCGGATGAGGTGCGAGAGAGGTTGAAGGGCCTAAGAAGTACCTCTGAATTTAAAAAAAAATCTGCCCAATGCTTCAAGAATAGGACAGAAGGCCCAAAAGCGGGAACCTTACATAGCCAAGGGTCGGTCTCAACCGCAGATCTCGCAGTCCAAATGGTATAAACTCTAGTATTTTGGTTTTCCTTCATTTTATACACATAATTTAGTTTGTGTAACTTTATTGCATATTTTGTATACCTAGATCAAGGAAGGGAAGAATCCTACTCCATCTCGCATTGTTTGTGAGGAGTCGTAGTAAGGAAGATGCTCAATCTGGAAAGGTTTTCGTCGATGACCGGTCCAAATCTCTGTGAGTAAGAATATTATCTCTATAGACTTTTACAAGCAAATAGAGTGAAATGGACAATTGTAGGGGATATTCATATGGAATGGACAATGGATGCTTTCCCTTTTGCAGGGAAAAATATGAAGCGATCGGAGCCGAGCGTGGTATTCAGGAGGGGACAAAAGAGGCGGAGACCTTCTACTATGAGGTGTCGGGTGGGTGGAGCAAAAATCAACCATCTATGGATTGGGTAATTCCGCAACAATGTTCTACGAGAAGCCTACTACCTCGACATCCTCTACAGGGGCTACCTACAATTCCTCGGCTTATTCTCGGCTACAATCACAACTTCAATCAACTCAAGAACAACTTGAACAACGAAAGAATGCTGGTCGAGAGTCAGCAAAAGGCCATAGAAGAAGCAATGAAACTCATTCAAAACCTCCAATCACAAGTTGACAGGATGTCCGGTGGTTCTAAGTAATTTCTTAGTATGGTTTGTTTGTTGAACTTTGAATTGATTTGTTGGATAAAATTATTATATAACTTAATTGCGTTCGTTGTTTTTATGAATACTTGGTGGTTTGTGGATGATTGAGCAAAGAATGAATCATAATGTATTTGTGTATTCGTCGATTATTGTGTAGAAAAGAAGTTAGAATTTTATGTAAATGTTTTGCAGGAAATATATGTAAAAGGGAATAGCAAATGTAAAAGAAGCTTCGGCAAAATAGGCGAACATTTAGCGTCCGACACAAAATCCGACGCTATTTGAGTCAAAAATCTAACGCTAAGCTCAAAACTCCGACGCTGGAATGAGGAAGCAGCCAAAAAAGGAGAACAAAATTAGCGTCGGACACACATCCGACGCTGTTAGTCGAACGGATCCGACACTAATACCTCAAATCCGATGCTAAATCCGACGGTAATTAGCGTCGGATGATAAATCGACGCTAAATTTTTAGCGTCGAGGTCTTCTAGCGTCGATTTGAATCCGACTCTAATCCGACGCTAAAGACGATTAGCGTCGATTTTGCTGATTTGGCGTCCGATTTTGTCCGACGCTAATTTACTTGTTTTACTTGTAGTGTAATAGGTCTCACCTCCCCCTAAAAAGAACTTTACGCTTCTAAAAAGGAATAATTTCTTTTAAAAATTTATAATACAAAATTTAGTCATCCAAAATTTACCAAACAATACAGGAATTGTCATAAATTCATATAAATCTGCAATAAAAATTTCAAAAATTTTGAACCATCCATGAAGTAATAAAAATTCAAACAGTTAAAAAAGGGGGAAATCTGCACAACGTAGAAATAGGAACCGTAGTCATAGGACAAGTCGTCTCGACTCGTGACTACGATCCCGATAAAGAATTGTAGTAATAGGCCAAGTCGTCCCGAGAGGATGTAAATTTTTTGGGATACTTGGATAAGAACCGTAGTAATAGGTCCATCTTGAATTTTTATCGTAGTGTAAACTGTCACCTATTATTACGGTTTCTATAAATAAGCGTAGTCATAGGCCACGTCTTCTATACCTATGACTACGCTTCGGTACGTAACTATAGTAATAGGCCATGTTATTCCAAGAGGATGTAATTTTTTTAGTAATAGGTTATGCATAAATACTGTAAACTATAACCTATTACTTTGATTTTGTTTAAGAACAGTAGTAGTAGGTCCAACTTAACTTTTTATGATAGTTCTATCTTGAAACCGTGGTTAAAATTAAGTTTCATTTTCCAGACTATTACAAAAATACCACCTCCTCATTTTTTATTATGATTTTCTTCATAACCATTGTAAAAGGCTTGTAGTTAAAAATCATTATTGTAGTAGTGTACCATAGATTCTTTGAACTAAATTAGGATCGCAAGATTTTAATGCCTTTAAGATTCTAATGGAAGTTGGATCAATGTAAGGTTTTTGGATCGTAGAATTGTAGTATCGTAAGATCCGGATTGTGAGTTTAATAACCATTGAAAGAAAACAATTATTTATTAGAGAGCAATAATTTTCTTACAACCAAGTAATAAAGAATTTGAAGAGGATTAAACAAAAGGTAAAAAAATTGTGAAATGTTAATTGAGAACATATTAATTTAAAGCTGGTAAAATATTTCACTAATGATTAAAAAATAATTTCATAACAAAATAATTTTCATATTTATAAAACAATTATGAAGGTAATTATGAACATATATATTTAAGAGTGAAAAATATATACAGTCGTAAAGAGTTGTAAGGTAAATTTAAATATAACAGGGTTTAGGCTTCGCTACTGCATATAAATGTTAAAGAGTTCTTTTCTTATGCTTGGTAGATTTACACAGAGATACATCCTAAGCAAAATCAAACACTGATCTTCCTTTTGTGGAAATCAAGCACCTGACCACTTATTTTAAACTTTTTATTATCTTTTGCCCTTTTTTGTATCGAAATCCAGTTTTAAGGACTATATGTAGCCTTCTATCATTATTTAAACTTTGCATGCCAACCAAGCTCATTGTAGAGTATATCATCGCTTGAATCACCAAGCAGAAAAAATATTCATGCACGTGCTCTCTTTTAGTATAAGGAGTTGTAACATGTAAGCTATAATGCTGCAAAAAGTTGTAAAAAATTGTAATAAGTTGTAACTTGTAATATAGTTATAAGGTTAGTTATAAAAAATTGTACGTAACTATAAATAAGCTGCGAGGAGCCGTAAGACAGTAAGTTAAACTTGTCATTTAATTTATAGGTCTTTCTTGGCACATAATTTATTACCTAGGAGTAACCACAATTAACAGTTCGATATTTGTGATTTCAAATAACTACCAAATCCTGCATTTGTAATTAGACTCGACAAAATCAAATCCGACCTAAACCTGTCCGAAAATTTGGGGTTTTGAACATGATTTTCTTGACTCGAACCAGAAAAATCCATATATTAGGAGGTCAAACCCGACTCGAACTTGGTCAACCCGTTCAATTAAGGTTTAAAAATAACAATTTTAGCTTTGTGGTTTTTTGAATGTTTTAGGCTTATTATATGCTTTTTCTTTCACTTTATCACTCTTTTATTAATTGTTAGTTATGATATCACATCATTTGGAGAGACTTTACGTAGTGCTAGAGTATAAACATATTCATGGGCCTTCAACCATTAACTTAGGCTTTTGATTGAGTTGGTTCTTCAACATGCTGAGTTGAATTAAGACCCAAATTTAACATGGTATCGAGTCTATGTTGCTCATGGTTTTGTCATCGCCACCCCATTGGATCATGCCACGTGTTGGACCTTGTCAGTGGCCCATACATGAAGAGGCATGTGAAGAATATGAAAGTGGTATTGTCCCACGTTGATAAAATAAGATGGCCTTAAGCATGTATATAAGATTATGTGTTACTTCTCTTATCACCAATTGGGCTTAGGATAGAATCTCACAGGCTTATATGAATTGCTCGGTTGAAGTAAAACTCATATTTAACACATAGCTACTGCAATTATTTATGAACAAACATTAATACTATTTGCTTTCTCAACTTTTTTCTCATAAAAAAACATTATATAAAAAAATTATATATAGTAAAATTTTTAGATGACATGATCTGTTAAAATATTAAAAATATACAAATTATATTGT
Source organism: Talinum fruticosum (assembly GCA_021018815.1). Taxonomy (NCBI): domain Eukaryota; kingdom Viridiplantae; phylum Streptophyta; class Magnoliopsida; order Caryophyllales; family Talinaceae; genus Talinum; species Talinum fruticosum. Next base: position 8,165,291 of record JAITYX010000004.1, on the reverse strand, counting down.
TGTATTTTTGGTAAATTGAATATGCCTAGTAACATCTTAAATAATATACTTTTTATACAAAATTAACATTACTATAATAATGTAAAATTTTGATGTTATAATTAAAAATAACAATTTTAGTTTATTGTAAATATATAATTCTCATTTATTTGAAATTATTGTAGTTGTACGTGAACCATAATGCCTAGGATGGGTAATGGGTTGTGTTAAAATAGAGACAAAATTCTTCTTGTCTATAAAATGGGTCGGTTGTGCCAACCTACGTTGACCGTTTCTTGATATGTTTTGAAACGGAGTAGATATTCATAAAAACCTACTTATAATACTAATCTTTATTAGTTATACATTTATCTAAGCAAAATATGAGAATTAGTGTAATAGAAGAGGTGAAATAAATATCATAACCTTGAATGAATCATTAATAGACTCATTATTATCCTATCCATTATTGAGCCAACCCTTCATTCATCTTTTTTAAAGGGTCAAACAGTCAAACCACTTGATGACTCAATAGGGTCCTCACGTAAATATCACAATGAAAGTTGTGAACGGTTTTTCTTATCAAAACAAAGTTTTGAATATTTTTTAATATTCTTTTAGCAAATATATATTCTATACTTTTTCGTAAAATTATGAGCAGTTCTAAGTAAAAAACACCTTCGGGTTTTTATAATTGACAATAGCAAAATAACTGATAAAAAGTTTTATCAACCCATTGGTTCGACTTGAAACCTATATAACCCAATATACTATCTGTCCGTATTTTGTCCGAACTTCAAATACACCCGACCCGTATTTTACCCGAACCTAAATATAATCGACCCGTATTTAATGAATCTATCCAAATTGACAGATGTATTGTAATGATTTGACATTGTTTTATTTGTTTAATACCTTAGCTCGACACCATTGTCATCTACTTTGAATATTGATATTCATTTTTTCTAACATTAGCAATAATGCACTTTGAAAGTAGAATATCAAGAAATCGGTTTATTTAGTCATAAATATGAATATGTTTAAAAAATAAAAATGAAAAATTAGTTGTTTTTTTTTTTTGTGATGTTAATGAATATTGTATTTAATTTTTAGATGATGATACTTTTAGGTTACATATGGAAAGATACATCCTGAAACGAGGTTAATAAAAATATAAACTCTCTTAAAAAATATATATTCTTTTAACTTATATTATACTCCCTGTCTTATAAAATAAACCTAAAATACTAAAATCAACTTATTTTTATAGAGAAGGAGGACATTCATTAAAGGTTCTTCTTATTTTTTATTAATTAAAGCAAGTCAAATGTAAAAAGAGGAAAAATAAGCCTCGAAGGCTGTATTGCTTCTGATTTTTGCTTCCAAAACTTACTTGAATTGTATTTTAACAATAAAATTATATCCTAATAGGGAATTGAATATTCTTGTCAATTTTTTTATAGGCAAGCGGGTGCACCCATTAGACTCTCTATCTTTGGCAACCCAATGGGCTAATAGGGTGAGGGGGAGGTAATGTCAAAGTACATAGACTAATTCCCCCAAAATTTCCTCAGAGAGAAAATTATTCCCCTAGATTCAAACTTGGGAGGGAGGAAGAAATTAGAGTCAGTGGCCACTGAGGTAATGACTACTTCGACATGCTGGTCAATGAATAAAAGACGGAGAGAGTAATTGCAGCGCAAATAATCCATTTATTTGCATATAATAGTAGTGAGAATTTGAGTAGCCTCATTTATATGTGGGCTTAGTTGATATTACATTCTCTTGTAATTTTGACTTCATAGCTAAGTTATTGTACATAATCTACTATGAAAATTTTAGCCATTGAAGATGCTATTACAACAAAACCAAGTGAGAAAATGGCTATAAACTTAATTACAAACCATTTACAAGGATAAATGACAACTTTTTTCTATTAGAAATTATCCACCATAAATTTCTCAAACTCTTTAAAATCAATTTTGTCATCTCCATTTCCATTAACGACCCTAATCATCTCTCTACATACCTTCAAATCTATCCCTTGCCTTAACCCTAACCCACAAAGCACCCTTTGTAATTCTCCTGCATCTATAAATCCATCTCCATTCTGGTCAAACACATTGAAAGCTTCCCTCACCTCTTCCAAACTTGGTTCATCTTCAAAAAGTCCACTAATTTCATTATGATCCCATATCTTGTTCAACTCTTCTCCTTCAAAGCTACCTTCAATTCCCAATCTTTCCATTACTATGTTTATATCTTGCCCTACTAAGCGGAAATCGTTGTCTCGCTCCACATTGTACGAACTTATTGGTTTATTTTCGTGACTGTAACTCTTATTATTTTGATTACATTTATCCTCGAAATCTTTGGATGGTTGGAGTTGACATCGGACCAGATGCCAATGACTAGGCATCAAACTTGTTACATTGTATAGTAAGCCGGGGACAATGGGTAGTGAAAATAAATCAACCAAAGATGAAGGAATGTTTGTGTTTTCATATACCTTCTCCATGAAAATTTGATACAGTTTCGATGAATTGTTTAAATATGTATCGTTTTTGTGTATGTTTACTTATGTACACAATCTGTGGAGAAAAAGTGAGGATGTGTATGTTTATGCCGGATAGGGAAAATTGAAAGGGATCAGGCAGCTCGACCTTCAAAAGTGAATGAAGGTTCGTAGTTGCTGCAATCAAAGTTGGGCAACAAGGTGGATTAGATATAGAAGACAAATCTAGACTAATTTAGGGAATAAATTTGTAGGGTGCCCCAAAAATTTTGGGAAACTTAAAATCTCAAAAGAGAATGTAAAAGCTCCAATGCTTTTTTTTGGGGTAATTTTAGACAGAGAAATGAAAAGGAAACAAATCTCGAATTGTGGTGGTCAAAATATAATGAATGAAAGAACGATAATGTAGGAAAAATGCACGTACAAGTTCAAGAAATGACATAATTTTAGAAAGAATTTGTAAGCTATAATTATCTTTTTTTGGTTATTTGCATCGAAAAAAATTATTGATTTATTTTTAAACATAGAAAATAATAGTCCCCACTGAATCCTCTATCTCAGATGAATCTACTGAAATAACAGTCTAAGACAAAGGGAAAGAAGCCCAATCCAATCCTCCCACTCCTTTCATTCTCACAATTAAGAATATTTGAGCGATCTAAGGCTTAAACGCAATTACACTGAATCACAAGTGGAACGAATACCAACTTAACTATTTCTCAATCTGTATCTATAGTGATATATGCTAGCGTATGTATAGTAAATATCCCTCCCCCCTCCCTCTCCCTCACCTGTGCGCACATGGGAAGGATTTTTAGAGTCTGTTCATTTCAACTCGTTAAAACATATTATTGTAGTTGTTATACTAGTTATGAGCTGTTATGAGATATTATTCTTAACAAATTAGTTGTTATAAGTACTTATGATTAATTGTTATAGTTGTTATGAGTGGTTATAAGCGATTATGAAATTTTGAAAATACCGTTAGTGATATTATTTATTATACATATTTGACAAACAACATATATTAGTCAATATATAATGAATTTTTGTAACAAATGTTTTTTTTCTAATCGATTATTAATTATTTGGTTATAAATTTTGGTGATCGTAATTTTTATATGAATGTTTTTATGAGGGAAAAATAGGTCCCGTACATACCAAGAAATGAAACAAATGCAATTACAATGTATATGAATATTTCATACAATTCAATAATAATAATAATAATAATAATAATAATAATAATAATAATATATGAGTAGGGGTGTGCGAAAAAACCGAAACCGAAAATCCGATCTGAAAAATCGAACCGAAAAGTAGTTAACCGATGAATTTTTCTTAAAAAATCGGTTTGGTCATAGTTCGATTTCGGTTCGGAGGTGTGAGAAACCTGATTACGAACCGAACTAATATTTTTTTAAAAAGTTGGAGTATAAATAGAACCCATGGATTATGGATGGGGAAAACCCTAGCTGCTCCCCATACTTGCATCTTCCGACTTTTCACGAGGCCCTCTTTCCTACCTCTCTCTCTCATCTCCTCTCCCCCACTTTCTCTCTCTCCCCCATCTCTCCCGTAAACCATTCCTCCTCACCCTTCCCGAGGCCGTTGTCACCTTTTTGGCAGATCCGGCGGTTGTAGCTTATCATTTCTCTGTCTTCTTCGCCCCTTTGATGCCCTTATACTCTAAGATTTTGTCGGTCGCCTACGTTTATCTCCGTTGAGTTTGAGCATACTTGAATTGGTTTCTTTTTCAGATTTGGAGTCTTCGGGAAGGAATTTTAAACAATCTGCAACCCTCCTTTTTTTCATCTAGAGCTCCTCCAATTTAGTTTCTATAATTGATTTATTTTCTTTGCCATTTAGTTGTTAATTTTTATTTTTGATTTTGATTTTGACTCGATTGGTTGTATGTTTATGCCTAGATCTTTGTATCGTGTGGATATACACTTGGTTGCCTTTTCAATGTGATTTTGCTCTTTGGAGTGTTGGAATTAGACTTTTTTCTTTTAACGGTTATCCATTAACCGATCCGAAAGCCGGTTAACCGAACCAATAATTCGGTTAATTGATCATTTCGGTTTGGTTACTGGATCGAATTTTTGTCAAATCAAAAATTTACGTTCGATCATAGCTCAATATTTTGATGAACCAAAACATCGGTAAACCGAAAATTCAGTTAATCGACTTTGCACACCCCTAGATATGACTAACAATTATAATTATTATAATTGTTAATAACTGTTATAAATTATTATAAGTTGTTAATGTTAATAAATGCTTTCATAAATCCTCATTCAAATAGACCCTCAAAGTATAATATGGACAATAATGATAGGGTCAACTACATATATCCTTAAAAAAATTGATCTTTATACATTTTTTTCATTTTAAATTACTTTTAGGGAGATTCACAATTAAATTATAGTATGAATTTATTATTATATTTAGTCATTAATAGAAATTAAAAAGATAATTATACTCGCCTATATCTCTCAACCTTTCTCTCTCCTCTATCAGCCTCTTTCTGTCCTTTGTCAGCTTTTCTCTCTATCTTCTCCCCCTCTCTCTATCCCCTCTTTCCACATATCTTTCTAAAATATTTTTATAAATAAAAATAAAAAAATTATTTTATTTTTGAAGCATATTATTTTTTTAAAAGATCTTATACTCTTTTTAGATAAAAAAATTAATTATTTGTATATAGGTATTTTTAAAATTTTTTAATGAAAAAATTATTTTATATTTTATATTTTACTTTTTTATTCTTTTTTTATTTTATTATCATTATACATTTCTCTTATTATAAATAAATTAACTTATTTTTGCACAAAAATATATTTATTTTTATAATTTAATTTTAAATAAAATTTTAATTTTAATTTATTTGTACATATATTTTCGGGTTAACACATATTAATTTAGATGTATCAAGTAATACCAACAAACACTCAACTAATAAAAGAAATATATAATTGTACCTTAAAAAAGAAAAAATAAATAATAAAATTAAAATTAAAAATATTAAATTTTTATTTTTATTTTTATTTAAAAAATATATGAAAAAGGAGGAGAGAAAGTAGGGTTGGCAATGGGGCGGGTCCTCGCCTCGACCCGCTTTCGGGGTGACTTTTGCCCTCGCCCGCCGGGCCCCAATTCCCGAAATATTTACGTTGGCCAGTGAAGCCCAAACTATTTACGGGCTCATAAAAGTAAAAATCAAATTGTGATTAAATTTAAAGGCCCTAAACAAGTAAAGCCCAAACTATTTTTTTCACACAATCATCCAATATCCATGAAAAATTTAAACTAAAGGAAGACCAAAATAGCAATACAAAATACAAAACAAATAAGTCCTCATAATTTAAACACAAATACAACCATCATAATAAAGCATACATGTTCTCATAGAATACAACATCATTTATCCATCAAACTTCAAACTCGTCATCAACTTCCGCATCATGATCTTGATCAATAGTACTATGGCGATAAGAGACAACTTCATCATCATCTACAACATGAAAAATATATATTTGAATTATTGATTGATATATTATCATAACATTTAAATGTAAGAAATTCTTACTATGCACATGCTAAAGTTCATTACAGAATAAAAACATATACCTTATGGGTCGGATTTGTATGTAGCCAAAAGCCAATCTCTAGCACACATTAAAGCTTCTAAAGTATTGGGATGCAAGCGATTACGATGTGAGGTAATGAACCTCCCACCAGTGCTAAATAAGGACTCGATGCTAATGTGGAGACAGGTATGACATAGATATCTCTAGTCATCATAGCTATAATCGGAAACCTTGTGGTCGCTTTCCAATGAACAAATATATCAAAATTATCAGTCCTTGGGGTAACCGCCTCTTTTAAGTAAATATCCAACTCAGATTTTGGTGCGGACATAGGATCCATTGAAATCAATGCATCAAACTTATCATAAATATCCTTCCCAGTAGGCAAATCCCCACACTAGAATTCGTAGTAACGTAAGATGAATCATAAGAAACACTACATGAAGAAATCTTCAAAAGTTTGTACTTCTCTACATATTAATGGAAAAAAATCATAGCAAACATTATTGATCATATCAATCTTATCAAAGACATCAAAATCAAGAATAGTACTATAACAAGCTTGCACCATTTTCAACTTGTACCTAGGATCCAAAACACATGCAACTCTTAATATTCCATGCATGACATCCCAATATTTCAAAAATTTATCAAGCATCTTCCGAGCCATAGTTCTAATAACCACATCCCTATCCGGAAGCCAACCATTCAACGCTATTCGAATTTCAAATACCTTAGGAAAATAAACATTTGCAGCAGGAAAACTAATGCTTGGAGAACAACTAAGTCACATCATAAAATACTTGTAACCTACCACAAATATCTTTTGCCTTCTCCCATTCCTCATCGAAGGAACACATTTATAACTCGCTTGTTCTCCTTGCCAACTTAGGAAAAACTTCCTTATACAACAAAGTTGTTTCAAGCATTAAGAATGTTGAATTCCACCTCGTTCTACAATCTAATTTCAACTTCTTCAAGTGAGGCACACTCAAACTATCACAAACTTCTCTAAATGTTTCCTCTCTTTTATGTGTTGCTTTGCAATATGCTAAACTATCACGAACCTTTTCAATCGAACTCTCAATCACGTCCAACCCATCCTTAACAATGATGTTAAGAATATGTGCACAACAATGCATATGGAAATGCTTACCCATCAATGAAAGTGTCCTTAGATCCAAACGATCCGTAAGAATGCCAATTATTGCATCATTGCAAGAACAATTGTCCACTTGTGAGCTTTGATAGTTTTCTACTAATATTCCACTCTGAAAAACACTTTAAGAGCTCTTCGGAAATGCTTTCCGCGGTATGAGGACAAGGAACATATGCAAACCGAGCAGAAAACACAAATGTCAAAAAACAAAATGCGGTTAATACACTCGAAAAGAAACTGAAACGAAAATATAATCGAAAAGAAACCGAAACGAAACTAAAAACAGAAAAGTCGCACAAATAATAAACATACCTCAAAATGCGCTTTTGCATTTTCCACGAGCTATCAATCCAATGGGCCATTCTGGCTATAAAACCATGCTTTTGATTTTGAGCGGTCCACATGTCCGTGGTAATAGCCACTTTGCTTGGAGCACTTCCTAACAACTTCATTGTTTTTGGCTTTTCAAAATCAAACACTTTGAAAATATCTTTTCTAAGTGTATTCCCTAATATCATGTTGAACTCGAGGTTAGAGAGCCTTTGAATATTTTCTAAACCCCTCATGCTCCACAATAGCAAGAGGATACTCATGAACTATTACCATATGTGCAAGTTCCTTTCTTGCAAGCTCTTCATCAAAACCATTAACAAACAACACTTGTCCTTGTTTGTCACCGGAAGACTCTATCTTCAACTTTTTTTGGGTAAAGTCATTTGCAATATCTCTATGTCTTTTCATAGGGCAAATTTTATGATGGTCCTGCAATTGCTTCGTACCATTTTTGAATTACCACCGAGTTTTTTCCCACAATAATTGCAAATAGCTTTCGATACGCCATTGATAATTTGATACTCAAAATGTTGCCCAACATCCGAGATAAACTTTTTTTCTTTCCAAATGTTAATGTATCCACCTCATCCTCAGTACGATCCGAGTGTTCCGGACTGAATCATAGTTTGATGGAGGAGTTGGAGTTGGATGTGGATTTGTTTCCCCTCTTCCGGGTCTTTATTTGTAGAACATGGAGATGGTTCACTGGCACTCGCCATGATCCGTAATTATCATTAACAATCAAATTTAACTCAAGTGACAAATGACAAATTAATGTTCCCACATACATACAAAGAAAGGATGCAAGTTAATCAAACATGGAGATGGTTCAGGCTGAAGGAAGGAGGAGGAAATAACAACGAGCGGATGACTCGAAAACCTAAGCTCAATGTATTCACAAGATCAAAACAATCAAGGCTCGTCTTCATTGAACCATGAAATGAAATATCTTATATAGATACACAAAAGGAGATAAGATACAGACTTTCATAATTCAGAGAAAATATTGTTTGTATAATATGATGTCAAGGTGGTGATTAATTTAGTTGAAGTATAAGCACAAATGGCAACACAGACCATGAAGAATGTAAACTCCTTCCTTTAATAAATCATTTTTCATAATCATATTATTGCAATTGGTCATCAATTAATAGTCATCATTGTCTCAATCTTCATTTCTATGTGCATTTTGACTTTTTTTAATTAATTATTTTGGTAATTTTGATTTTAATTTCTATAATTCACTCGTTAACTCGTGTTTGACTTGGCATGATCCAGGGATTAGATAAATCATATTATTAATTATATGATGAAGTTAGTGATGTGCTTTTGTGGCAAATCTCGGTTAATTTTAGTAGATGAAAATCTAATTATATTTTTGTAAATTATTAATAATAAATTAGTATTGTATTAGATAGTTAATGTACCGTATAATAAACTTAGGTGTTGTTTGGCCTGGTTTATAAAAAAGTGTTTTTGTTTATGAAAAATAGTTTTTCTAAAAGTGTTTTTGAAGAAGTTATGAAATGTTTGACCTAATTTATATAAAAATATTTTGAATAATAAGTTGTTTGGCCTAGTTTTATCTACGCTATTTATTATAGTATAATTTAATTTTTTATTTACATAATAATTATTATTTAATATTTATTTTTTGTATAAGATAATATTTATTTATTTGTTAGAGTAAGAGATAAAGATAAAACAAAATAAAAAAGAGAGAGTAGAGAGAGATAAAGATAGAGGAGAGAGAGAGAGAGAGAGAGAGAATAGGTAAATAACGTAAAAAAAGAGAGGAGAGAGAGAGAGAGTGAGATTCTTGGTGGTTGTTAAGGAGTTTCTCCATAAACTAGAAACAGAAATATCTTACCACTAGTCGACGACCACTATCTACGTCTAGGCGGTGAGAGTCGAGATTGAGAGAGTCGTGAGGGAGGAGAGGCGAGGGCGACCGGATGCGGAGCGTTCATGTCTTCCGGGCGGCGAAGTGATGACAGGCCCGACCGGGCGAGAGGGAAGGAGGGCGGCCGAGTGAGAGCGGTGGTGGAGTGACCATAGTGACGAGAAGAGGATAGGAGAGAGAGGCTAGGGCAAGCACGACAGCTGACAGAGTGATGACGAGCGAGAGGGCGGGAGGTCGGCGCCGGCCGAGCGAGAGCGGTGGAGGTGGTGGAGAGGAGAAGAGGAGAAGAGAGGAGAGTAGAGAGAGATGAAGCAGGTAGCGGCAGCCTAGGGTTGGCAAATGAGTCGGGCATCCAAAAACCTAGGGTATGTATTCTTAATTATTGAAATTACCTTTCGCCCCGAGTTATATGCACAACGAATAATTTGAGCCGAGGGTATATATGTAATTTAAAATTCGGGAAACGGGGGCGGGTCGGGGATTTTTCCTCGTTTGGGTAACGAGGTTGGGGACGGCGGAAAATTCCTCCCCGTCCCCGTCCAGGGCACAAAGCCCTCCCCCGGCCCCGGCCTCAGCCCGACGGGGCCAGGGAAAACCCGCCCCAATGCCATCCCTAAGATAGAGAAAGGGAGGAGGAGAGAGAACGTGGCCGATAAAGGGGAGGAGAGAGAGACACACATTGATGAAGGGAGAAGGATGAGAGAGGAGAGAGAGAGACCGAGAGAGAAAGGGGAGGAGAGAGAGAGAGAGTCGATGAGGGAAATGAGCGATTGAAAAGTAGTAAAATAGAGGGAGAGTAGAGAGGACAGAGAGGAGCACACAAAAACTAACACCGAGAGAGTCTTTTTGCACTTTTAAGTTTTAACACTTAAACTACATTGAATAGTTAATTTTCCAATCAAAAACTTCAAAAACACTAAACTAAAAACTCTTACTTTTAATCGATCTTCGATCCGAATTGATGGATCGGTGGACTAAACCGAATTGGAGCGAAAATCAAAAATAAAATTTCACGATCGAGAGTCGGATCAAACTTCTTGATCCAACCTGGTTTGATTTTAGACTAAAGAATGCCTAACATCCAATATAAACTTTAACAATATAAAAATTGACTATAATTTTGTTTTCATTTTAAAAATTTTCTTCTCCTTTATTTTGTTTTTGGTGTAAAGGAGCCATAGAAGACAGATACAATATAATAGGGAAAAGGGAAATTAAACCTAAGATTTAATGTACTCATAATCTCAATCTTTACCATAAGGCCAAGACCTCATTGATATTTTCTTTTTCTATATAAAACTTTCATCACTCCTTGTGACTCCAAGAAATCATAAGTACAATAAATTTAGGGCATAAAAAACCATAATTAACTTTGTGTGATATTAAAACCCTTATTCGGTCCTTCATACAAAAAAAAAAAAAAACCTCTTATTCGATCAAAATATCATGAATTCAAATAGGTAAGTCATGCTCAAAAGTTGATAGAAAAACCTCTTCTAGATTTATGAGGTATGTTTTATCTCTATCTTTTCGTCTAACTTTAAAATGCATCATTCTCTAAACTAGGATTGAAATTGGAAAATTAAACTCACGAATTAGACATACAATTTAAATTTTAAACTACAAAAAGAAAATTAAGCAACTTATTGACCCAAGGACAAGAGTCGCATCGTGGTGGCATATGCAACGGACGACTACAAGGCATAATGGCGGTAGTTTTTGGGGGTGGTAGAGAAAATCGAGGATGAATGAAGAAGAGGGAGTGTATGTGGAGGGAAATGACGAGTGGGTGTACTAGTAGAGTAGCAATAGGCGAAGAAAAGGTTGGGGGGTGTGGAGGGGCTAAGTTGTAGAGGATGAGGAAAATTGAAATTGTTAAAGTCGTGTGGTAGGTACTAAAAGTGTAACCTTATTTCAACATTTAAAATTTAATATTTATTTTAGGGTATTTAGGTATTAGTTTCCCTCTTTATAATATTATTATTTTTGTGAGGATATTTATTATGTTGTTATTGGCACCTATTTGAAATTACATACATATCAACATCTATTTCTATTTTCCTTTTGTTTATGTTCATTTATGTTTTTTCCTGTTTGAGGTCATTATTATTATCATATCTTATTATTATTATTATTATTATTATTATTGAACATATTATTTTTTAAAAATTTTTTATATGTTTTTCTTTAGATAAAAATTAATTATTAATATTTTTAAAATAAAATATTAGATTAATTAAAAAAACTTGTTATCCTCATATTTTAACTATGTAAACATGAGATAATACTTAAAAATTCTAGGATTACAAAATTTTATTCAAAATATCATTTACAAAATGATAAAATTATTAGCTTTTACAATTGTCTTCATTATATTTTATAATATGATTTTCTACTATACTTTTCTTACTTGAGAGGATCGAGTTGATAAAATTTTAAATTTTTTATTTTTCTAAAAACTAATGAATATTAAGTTGTATATATGTTTTCACGTATGAATTTATATGTTGTAAGTGATAACACTAACAACACTCTAACTAATAAGAGAAATATATAATGTTACCTTAAAAAATAAAATAAATAATAAAACTAAATTTTAAAATATTAAATAATTTTATGATTGAAAAAATTTTAGAACACTATCTATAATATAAATAATTAATTTTTATTTAAAAAATATAAAATATTTTATTAAAATGATATACTTTGAAAATACATAATTTTTTATTTTATTTTAAAGAATTATTTAAAAAATATGTGAAGATGAAAGAGAAAAAGGGGAAGCAAAGACAATTAGTGATTGAGACAAAGGAAGAGAGAGACGGGCTGAGAAAGGGGAGGAAACAGAGAGAGAGGTAAATGGGTGAGTGAAAGGCAATCAAAGAGAAGGAGAGCGGGAAGGAGAGAGAGGGGTCTACATAAAGGTTTTTTGTAATTTTAAGTTTTAGACAAATTTAGGCAAGGCCTATCTGTTCGACGAAATGTGTTGTTTAAGTAGTAAACACTTGTTTGTATAATTTATGCCTGTTTAGGTAGTTAATATGTGTTAAATTTTAACCGTTAGCGAATAATTGTTTAATTGAGCGGTTAAATAAATGTGTTCGATAAATTTAATTGTTGAGTTAGTTGATTATTATAAATTGATGTAAATAATTTACCAAATATAAAGAAATACTTTTATTAAAAAATATAAAACACTACTTTAAAATGTGAAAAGTTAATATGAGTTTTTATAAATATTATTTGAAACGTTACTTACAAATTACTATAAACACTAATTAAATTACTAACTTACTTAACACTAATATTTAATTAATTAATATTTCAACTTATCAAAACATTAAAAATTATTTCAAACACTATTACTAAACCTGCTATACTTGTAAATTTTTTATTTTGAAAGTCTCTCTCTACTGCCGGCTCCCTCTCTGTCCCCCGTCTCTCTCTCTCAGTCTCCCTCTCGCCTTCGCTCTCTGGCGCGCTCGCCGCTCCCCTGCTCTCTCCGGCGTGCTCCCGCATACGTCCGGACAAACTCTCGCGTCGCCTCTCGCCCAGACACTCTCTCAGTCTCCACTTCCTCTCTCAATCTGTCGGCTCTTGCCTCTGGCCTGGACAACACACTCTTGCCCTCTCTCTCTGGCGCGATCCGGTGCTCCACCGGCTCTCCCTCCGCCTGCCGCGCCCAGGTCATTGGCTGGTTAGTCTCCTCTCTGCTCTCTCCTTTTTTGAGCCATGAATTTATGATTTATCAAATTTGTTTGTTCGCTGCTTGGTAGTGTAAATGACAAAATTAAACTAATGTTAATGCGATATGTATGATTGATTACGAGTGTATGGTGATGTTGGTTTTTTCTGGATTAATTATGGGTGTATGATAAAATTGAAAGATAATTTGGAGGGATTTGGGTTTGACAGAGTGTGTTGGATTTGTAGGTGAATCCTCTGCCAAGGGGTATCAATTTTTACTTGCTTGTCCAAATTCAAATTTTCATTTCTGTCTAAAGCAGTCCAGTCCCAGTTCAGTTCGTTTTTATGCGGTCCAATCCTGTCTAGATCAACTGTTATTTGGTCTGGTCCTCGGTCCATCATTTTCCTTTATTCGGTCTTCAGTCCAAGCTAGTCTGGTCTGATCGGACCGATGAACAGCCCCATTGGATGTACTGTGTTCTGACCCCCCAAAAAAAACTGTTGGGTCTGCCACTATGTAGGGGCTGTTTGGTTGAAAATAATAATTTTTTGTTATGGGTAATTTAAAGCAATAAATGCACTTCTTAAAATGTTGGACAATCTTAGTGGGACGGAGGGAGTAACATGAAGAGCTTGTACAACAATGCTTTTCATGTCAATTAGGTAGATATTGTTGTTACTATAGTGTTATGACACATTTATCCTCACTGATGCTTTTTATCCCCTCCTGGTACAGAAGAAGATGGCATACCCGATTTCATGAAGGCAATTCGTTCTCTACCTACCAAAACTCCGGCGCCCCCTGCTGAATTTTCTGGGCTCAGACAAAATGTCCATCAGAAAACTGGTCAAAACCTTCAACAGTCATGTCCCTTCTAATCTAAAAGCAAATCAAGAGATCGCTGAACAAATTTGCAAATTTCTAATACACCCGCCAAGCTTCAAAGCCCTCCAGAAATCGTGTCTACTTCACTGTGTTAATCCTCATGTAGTTCACATTGTTCTCTCAAATCCACTTGTTCCTGCCCCTTCTTGCTTGCAATTCTTCAACTACCTGCAACGAAATGCATCGTTCTCTTCCCAAAAACCTGATCTCCGTGCCCATGTCAGCCTCATTTTTAGGCTATTCGAGGCCAGAAAGTTTGCCGTTGCTAAAAATGTATTAAACTCTGTGTGTGTTGATGAGACTCTTTTGTGTCCAGTTTTGGATTTGGATTCTATTGTGGAGGAATGTGGTGTGAAAGCTGGAATGTTGGTGAAATTTTATGATATGTTGATGCGAGTTCATGCGGATAATAAACAGTTCGATTATGCCTTCCAGGTGTTTGATTATATGTCTGAAAGAGGGATTGATATTGAGGAGAGGTCTTGTATGTTTTGTCTAGTCGCCTTAAAGAAGGCTAATGATTTTGAGTTGTTGATCAAATTTTTTACTAAAATGGTTGAGGCTGGAGTTGAGATAACCGTCTACTCGATCTCGCTTGTGGTTGATAGCCTGTGTAAGAGAGGAGAGATTGAGAAAGCTAAACAATTGATAGGTGAGATGCAGGGTAGAGGGATCAAAGCAAATGAATTTACATACAACTCTCTGATAGAGTTTTACATTAAGAAGCATGATTTTAAGGAAGTTGGTGAGGTTTTGAAGCTAATGCTGAAGGCAAATTTGCCACCTAATGTTGCCACCTATACCCTTTTAATTGATGGGTATGTGAATAATGGGAACATGGAAGAGGCTGAGAACATTTATGAGGAAATGCTAGCAAAAGGTATTGAGGGAGATATGCAATTGTATACAACGCTGATCAATTTGTACTGCAGGAAAGATGATTTGAAGACAGCATGCTGTCTGATTGATGAAATGACAGAGAAAGGCCTTTCTCCCAATGCTTATAGTTACGGATCTTTGATAAATGGTTTGTGCAAGGCTGGCGAGTTGGAGGCAGCCAAGATGCTTGTAAATGAGATGCAAAGCAAAGGGCTTGACTTGAATAATGTGATATTTAACACCTTGATAGATGGTTATTGCAGAAAAGGGAGGATAGATGAGGCACTAGAGCTCAAGGATGTCATGGAAAAGAAAGGATTGGTGCCTGATGCATATGTATATAACAGTATTGCAAGTGGGCTGCGTAGGTTGAATCACTTGGAGGAAGCAAAGAGACTGTTGTACACAATGTTAGAGAAAGGATTGCGCTTGAATGCTGTGAATTATAGTACTTTGATTGACATATATTGTAGGGAGGGAAATTTTGCTGAAGCAAAGAGGCTATTAAAAGAGATGGACAGGAAGGGGAGGATCCTAATGTTGTGACTTACAACGCTTTAATTGATGGGTATTGCAAGAGAGGTGCAATGAACGAAGCACACAAGCTCAAAAGTGAGATGGAGGAGAGGGGATTAAAGCCAGATGTCTACACATACTCATCATTAATACATGGGGAGTGCACACAAGGAAAGATAGATTATGCACAAACATTGTTCAACGAAATGTCCATGAAGGGGTTGGTTCCGAGTGTAGTGACATACACTGCAATGATTTCAGGCTTGTCTAAAGGGGGAGATCGGATGAGGCTTTTGCATTGTATGATCAAATGATACAGGAAGGCCTTACCCCAGACAATAAAGTGTATACTTCACTGGTTGGCAGCCTTCATTCAGCTGAAATCTCGTCAACATGATAAGTCTAAAATGTATGGTGATGAGATGAAGTCTTTATTGTCTTCGAGTTATCAGCTTAGAAAATGGCAGTGTATTTCCATTGTTAGATACATGGATGAATTTTGTACCAGTTCTATACATTCTTCTTTTGTTTTTTATCAATCACTTTTTTGTTTTTACTTATCATTTGAATGTATATAGAGAATTTCTATAATGGGAAGCTTTTTCAATACTGATTGTCTATTTGTCTTTCTTAGATTTACAATGTGCAAGTGCATGACCACTGACCATTTTCCTGTCCAATTTCTTGATGTAATTAAGTTTCTCTACTTTGTCTAAATGATGATGCAATTTGAAACGTGTAGAGAATATTCAAATGATTCCCAAATTTAGAATATTGAAATGATAGTCCAATTTGTACTCCTAACTTATATTTATTTCTATTTGATAGTCTTATTGATTCAATTGGTGGTTGCTTGAAATGTGGTTTTCTATGCAATGTGACTTTGTCTAAGCAGAGATACATAGATCAGAATTTTATTGGAGATACTAGTTCTTTAACCC
Source organism: Talinum fruticosum (assembly GCA_021018815.1). Taxonomy (NCBI): domain Eukaryota; kingdom Viridiplantae; phylum Streptophyta; class Magnoliopsida; order Caryophyllales; family Talinaceae; genus Talinum; species Talinum fruticosum. Next base: position 8,148,900 of record JAITYX010000004.1, on the reverse strand, counting down.
GTGCTATGCACGGGCTATTTTAAAATATTAATTTAAATAATTTATAAAATTTTAATTTAATAATCAGGTCTTATTACTTTAGGGATTTATGTGTTATGAAATAAGCCTTTAATACAATTAACTATTAAAAATTAATTTTTAAATGTATACATGCTTGAAATTTTCTTTGTGATTGTATCTAACCTTGACGAGAAAAAAATATACCAAAGGCGGTATTTAAAATAAACATTAGTGAAATTAAATAAGAAAAACAATTATTATAAAATTTAATTTTTGCATATAAGTTTGTAAAATTTTTAATTTTTTATTTAAATTTACATAATATTTTTTTTTCTAAAAATACATAATATTTATATCAATAAAAGTTATTAATTTTCTGAAAAAAGATATAATAATAATAATAATAATAATAATAATAATAATAATAATAATAATAATACACAATAATTATATATTAACAATAAAAACATAACTTTAACGCCACAAAAAATAAAAAATAAATTTAACTCATGAATTAATAATTTACATTACCACGTATCGCGATCACCTTCTTTCAAACGATCTTTATAATGGGATGCAAAATTGGATTTAATACTCGTGTGAATATAGTTTTCTTGCATAAAACAATACATGCATATAAGACAATACTGAATAAGTGAAAAAAATTATGAAAACTAATAAATAATGTAACAGTACCTTCTCATCAATTAGCACCATATTTTTGCTTAGAAATGTATCATCATTGATATTGTATGCCCTCCAAACTCTAGAAACTCTCGCATTTATTTTCCAATCGTCTCTTTCACCATGATAATTGGTGGAGAAATGAACAAGACATTATAATTACTGTTTACGACGTTTTCAAGAAAATACTCTTTTGTGATTATGTGGATCTCGATGAAGTACACATATGACCCCATTCAATTTTTATATAATAATATGATTTGGGAGATTAATATATTCAAATAATAAATTTTATTAATTACGTGATTAGTGTTAAATTAGATGATTTATAAGCATTTGCCTATTCTTCTTCTTGTTTGTAACCGTGACCTTTGTTTTTCTTTTTTTTTTCTTTTTGCATAGCATACTAAAAAAATATAATAATGTCACAATCCTTCTCATAAAATAATAAATTTTATTAACTATGTGATTAGAGTTAAATTGAATGTTTATAAGCCTTTGTCTCTTCTTCTTCTTTGTAACCATGATATTTGTTTTGGTTTATTGTTTTTTTGGTTTTGATTGTTTTTTGGTTTTAAATAATAATATGTAACTGATGATATTCCGTTGTTAATTTTTCATGAAGGATGGATTGTTTTTTAATAATGATGATGTCCACTAATGGCTATTTAATTTGCACTAATTGTAGGTAAGTAAAGCAACAGATGAATATAAACAACAGTTTTTAATTAAAAAAACATTACTTATTAATATTGAACAATTAATGTCTTTATTTTGTAAATATATAGCCATTGGGGCATTCTTACAAAAACTACGCTCGAGGTACCCCCATCTCTTGTAAAACTATTTTGTAGACCCCAAGTTCTGAAAAATGATTCTAAGTCCCCCTAAATTATGTATAAACTATATTTAAGGCCCAATTCCGGCCCGAAAATGTTAAATGTCTATAATACCCCTCATTTGTCTCCTTCTTCCCTCTATCATCCCCTGCTCGCTCTCTCGGTTCATCTTCTCTCGCTTCTTCCGCCCTCTCTCGTCCCTTGCTATATATTTCTCTCGTTCTCTCGCCTTCGTCTCATTTTCGATCGCCCGTACACTCTTCTCTCTATGTCTCTGCTTTGGCTCATTCTCGGCCTCCCTCCATCCCCTTTTTGTTGCTCTCGCTCATCGTTTTATATGTGGCAATGAAATGAACGAGGCAAATCAAAAAGGTCAGCATTGAACTTAGCCCCCATCACCATCTTTTTCTTCTTCTAAAGCTTGGAGTTCGGATCCACCCGGAAGCACATATCTTCTTGTTGATTCGTAATCGGAAATTTTGTCGAACACCTTGCGGCTATTGTCGAACGAAAGCTTCCTCTCCAAATTTAGGGATTTGGACGCCAAACAGGAGAAAGAATTGAATCGAGGGACTAAAAGGGACCAAATTGAGCTCTAAAAGTAGTCGAAATCGAAGGCGGAGTTATCCGGTACTTTCTCAATAGCTCGCCCGCCATTGATGAAGCTATGTATTGAATCACTTTCACATCTCTCCCTTTAAACAACAATGATTATGTTGATCTTCTTCTATGATTTTTGGGGACTTCGCTTTCGAGTTTAGAGTTTTATCTCTCGGTTCTCTCGGGTTTATACCCGATGGGTTGGGTTGAAGAGGAGAGAGAAAATAGAGAATTAGAGGAAGAAGTGAGTAACAGAGGCAGGTCAAGAGGAAGAGCGAGAGGGGAGAGAGAGGGGGAATTAATTCAAAGGGGTATTTTGGGGCTTTCAAATCAAATTTTGAAAATTCCCGCCTAAACACCCGATTTTCTTACGTCATCACCTGGATTTGGGCCAAGAATATAGTTTACACATAATTTAGGGGACTTAGAATCATTTTTCAGAACTTGGAGTCTAAAAATAGTTTTACAAGAACTAAGGGTACCTCAGCGTAGTTTTTGGGCATTCTTATGAGGTTACATTCTTATATCATATTATTAAAGAGGTCTCAATGTATTCAAATAATAAAAGTTTCAAATTTTATTCAGAAATATGTTCCTTATACATTCTATAATATATTTTTTTATAGATTATAATGTATGATTTGTAATTTGTGCAATTGTAATTTATAATTTATTTTTTTATAAAAATTATAATTTATAACAATCACTAATAAAAGAATATAATTAAGATTATTTATAATCGATTTGTAACTGCTTTTAATTATATAATGAGAAAGGTTGATATTCAATTATTTTATTTAAATTAGAAACACATTAATATTAAATATTTATTGAATTCAATTATTCATTGAACTCCATCCTTTGAATCGACACTTTAACGATTCTTCATTCAAGTTCCTACTTTGAATCGTGGCTTTAACAATAATAGTATTTAATTATTTAAATAAATTGTTATTTTAGTAAATATGAAGTAATATTTAAATCATCGTATTATTTATTTCTCAAGGGAAGTAATATAGTGACATAGCGTGATATCATACTATTTTTTACTTTAATACATATAGAGTAGTAACATTAGCATGTGATCATTTTTTTTTCCAAAATTCTACAACAATTTGTATCTCATGGCTTTTGGGTGCAAATCCTCATATTGTTTTATTATATTGTTTTCAATCGTCATTTTAACAAAATATTTTTTTATTATAACAAAAACAAATTGTTTCTTTAGGATATAGAGAGAGTAACATTACTTTTAATATATTATTTTTCTTAAAAATACAGAGTAGTTAATATGTTAATACGTTTTTGTTAAAAATAGATTATTTTTCTTAAAAAATACATTATTTCTACTTTGATGAGATATTTTATTATTATGTTGATATATTTTTTTAAAAAAAATTTTATTCTTCTTCAAAGGGTTTTTTTCAATAAAAGGTTTAAATTTTTGTTTTTTAAATGTTAATGCTATATTGTTATTTATTTTTTTCAATAATAATTCATGAATGCTCTTTCATAAAATTAAAGTTAAAAACTTATAAATCTAACAAATAAAATATTAGGATACAACCTCAAAGCCTAAATATAGTTAAAATAATTAACCTAAATACCTTTAAAATTACCTTTTTAGAAAACAAAATTTTAATGGAAGACATGATTTTATAATTCAAAAAATATAAATATAAATGTGTATATTTTACCATAGTATTTTAGAGGTTTATATATGTATTAGTTAAAAATAATTATATTTTAAGTGACATGATATTAATATGTATAATAAAATTTTTACATATAAATCACAAATAATAACCTCCTAACAATAATGTCATGACTTTAAATCACCTTCAAAAAAATTAAATTTAAAAATTATTGTTTATCTATCACATGTCGCAACCACAGCGCTTGCACTCACTTTTATATATATATATATATATATATATATATGATATTCTGAAATGTTCCTTAACAGAATTTTGTGAACCCTCATTTAGGTCCTATCCCTTAGTGCAACAGCCAGTAATTTCGTTCACACTATTAATATCATTTTTCTTTCTCTATTCAAATTGTTACTTACAGCTATCAGAATAGCAGGATGATTTGCAATTACAAAATTTGGTGCATGTCGTGCTTCAGAGTGGCCAGCTTTAAAAGTTCAAGCCCATAAAACCCTAGTTTGGAGTATTTTACATGAGATTTGATATATCTAACCAATGTTTGTTTCCATCATGAATGATTGTTACTGTGACAAAAGCAACTGCTTAGAAGATTTTGATATCTCAAAATTAGATCTTGCCTTTTCCAAGATCCATATAGCAGAACTGAGAAGGAAACAGACTGTCCAACAGTTTAAAAAAAAAAAAAACATTTTTCTGAACATGTATGCTAGCAATTCCCTTGTTCTTCCTTTTGTTTAATAGCTGCCTCATGGTATAGAAACATGATTAATTAATCGCAAATTTAAATTGACCTTCTGGAGTCCAGACACTTCTATTCTACAAAGTACACATATTAATGTTATATGTCCAAACTTTTTTCATTTGTTCCTTGTCTTAATCTTTTTGTGCTTGGTAGATTCAGCCTAAGTGACATGGAGTGGTTTGACTACTGAATGATTTATCTATGTGCAGTTCTTAGTTTTTCACAGACAAACCCATGGTGCATATATATATGCAAGTCTAGGCTGACCCAAGTGGCCAAGAATGAACCTAACTGACCCAAATATATGTAAGCCAAGATTAATACTACCTGTAAAACCCATTTGCCAAGTCTATCGAACCTGAGTAACATGGGTCTTAACTCTTATGAGGATGAACTTGTGCACTCTGGCATTCAGGCTTCAGCTGTCAGCTTCTTGTATCAGATTAGGGGATGAGCCTCTTGTCATGGCCTCATTGTTTAATACACAAGAATCAAAATTCGAGTAAATCATTTAAGCATTTTGTACTATAGTGTTTAGAACACAAGGACAATGATACATTAATATGAAGGTGTACCTTCTCTTTTTAAAGCCAGTAACAATACATATGCATGGCAAAATCGTTGGTGCATGGGCCTGTTATTATCCTTCTTTTCTTCTCCTATGTCGTTTCCTATCAAACAATGCCTAACAATAAGATACCGTTTACATTCAAAGTTTGTTCCTACAACTAGTAAGTGATGTTCTAAACCCAAATAGCCCTAGCTTCCTTCAGCAATGAGACCAGTCTGCCTTGGACTTGCAAACTGAGAATTTCTTTAGCCCCACCAATGAACCTTTGGCCTATGTAAATGGCTGGAACACTTGGCTTAAGCCCTAGCCAGTGTAGGGCTCTCTCGATCTCTGGTCCATTTGATAATTCGTCTAGCTCATAAACAGTTGCATTAACCCCGTGGCTGGCTATAAGTTGCTTCATTGAGTGGCTCATGCAGCACGAACTCTTGCTGAATTACAACTGGTTTTTCATCCACCAATTGCTTGACTGTTTCCATTTGTCAAGGTGTTTGTTTGTTCTTTCTTTTGGGTTTCTTTTCCACTCCTTTCTTCTTCTGTTTCTTTTGCTTTCTCACTAACTTTGAAAAGCGAACAAGAAACTGAGATGGATGTGAAAATATGGTGAGTTAATTCTGTGAATAGAAATCAACAGTGCAATTTGTGTGACAAATTTGACCTGACAAGGTGCCTATTTATACAGGATACTTGGTTGGTGAGTGAGATTACCTGCTAAAGAATACGGTCAAAGGCAATGCATGAAAGAACCTTCAGGTACATCTTCGTAAAATTCTTTTTGATGTCTTTATGACTTGTGGTTCTCAGCTATTTCGGGTGTTTATTTTAATGTGTTTCTCATTCAACAATAAATTGATGTATAAGCTTCCACTACATGCTTTCTTGCTTGTAATACAGAACTTAAAAATCAGCATCTAGGCATGACTGCTCATTGGAAGACAAAAAAGAAACCTTTGTTTTTGGGTGTGGGTGGGAAAGGGAAGGTAAGGATCATGCACAGTTCTTTCGCAGGAAGCACATTCAAATGAAAGTGATGGGGTTGCATTTTCATTTCTTTTTCTTTTCCCTCCTTTTTGGTTAAGGTAAGCTCTTCTGATGCTTGGAGTAATGGACACTATGTGACATGCAATGAATTAATATTCGTGCACGTATTGGACTAGTCTCCTATGGAAACTTCACTCTTTTTTTTTTTTTTTTGGGCTTGGATCCTGTTCTCTGATTGTCTACACCCATGTTGACGGTTTACAGTATATGACAGGTATATAAGGTTGAAGTGGTATCGGCCTCACCCTTATTGAACACGAGTTTGAATCCCCGGATATGCACTTGTTGAGAGGGCTTTTACCTTAAACGCTTATCGGCCCGAAAAGGTATATATATATATATATAGCTCAACCAGGCTTGGATATGTGAGATATCAAGAGAAAAGAATTTACCTGAGGAAGCATGAATGACAGTGTAGCTTCCTCAGCTTACACAATTTAAAGAAATAAAATTTCTAGTATATAATAGATCTCTTCAGATTTAGGCATTAGGGATGAATTAAAGTTCTCCATATACTTAAAGCTTGGCCTCTCTTTGTGAGCTTTGATCTTTTTGTTCCTTAAGGCCATTCCTCCCTTTCACCCTCTTTTCGTGTGTATATATATATATGTATATATATATATATATCTTTTTATCCTAGCTCTGCCTATGCCTAGAATTGGATGGTATTATAAGAATCATTTGCTCGTGATAGTTGTTGCCGGACAATCTACCACATTGAACCAATCGAAAATGTTCATAGCTCAAGTACGCTAGTTCCACCTGTTTCCAATTGTGGTTGGATTGGAACTTAACTCTGGGTTGTACCTTGTAATAGTGGCATATCAGAGTTATCAATCCTAAACAAGGGTGATGCCATCTTTGATTGGCTGATTTAATGAGCCTGAGTAACTGTTGTGTCTCTGGTTGTGATATGGAAAAGCTTAGCTCGGTAAAGGGTTTTAGCGCTGCTCAGAGTTAACTGTGACCAGCCTACGCAATGTGTACATGCATGTCAAGAAAAGGGTCATTGGAAATTCAATAAAGTCTTATGCCTTAAAGAAAGAGAATATGGCAGTCTAACTATGAGGGTGAAGTTACAAGATTGAAATTTTTATGATAATAGTTGTGGAACATGGAGGTCTATAGCAGGCAAATTCTCACACATGAACAAATCAATAAGAAAGAAAAGATTTAGTTTATGGCTCATGTGGCTATTCCACCTACTGGATATTGGTTTTCGATTTTGACCTCAGTTGGGATGTATGGTAGCAAGAATTCAGTTCCCTTAATACCTCACCTATGTGCTAAAGCACATTTGAGAAGTCATAAGAAAACCCAAAAACCTTCAATAATAATATCCAGTTCCAAGTATTTAAGACAAAACTGATTTTAAATGAATAAATAAAGAATGTACTAGGAAATTCGTGTTTCCTTATCGGCAATCTGTACATTGTGATGTCCATCAAGAACTGTAAATTAGATGATAGCCTAATTAAACTAGTACAACTAAGAAATCTGTTATATTCCTGTACCGTGGTTCAATAAATAAGTTACTGGTCCATGATCCTAGTAACTGGAGTACCTCAGTTCCCGACATGAGGCTCCACCTGACTGTGGGGAGTAGTCTGTTTCTGTCTAATTAGAAGTGTCAAATTTATGCAAATCAAATTTAAAATTTAACAAGACAATTTTTTTAGAGAAAAGGTTTTTTTGCTAACTCTGATATAACAAATTCTGAACTCTGTTAGTTTTGGATGCATTGTTTCATTTCCTTGTAGTTTCAATTGATGATTGTAGAATGCCAGGTTGAACTAAGAAAACAAGCACATGGCTTGAGAAAATGTAAGAGTTTGGTTTTGAAATTAAATGAACAGCTTTATATGAAACGAAGGGCCACTTATGTTGGCAACTCAAACGTGCAGATCTTCTAGAAATATTCAGCATTTTGCCTCTTTATCAAAAAATGAAACTGATAAGATAAAGCCTAAGCATGTCTGTGCAAAGGAATAAGAAGTGAAATAGAAAGCGTGTACTACGGATAGGATGTCAACTTTGGTGCACTTCTTGATGGGAGGAGATATGCATGGCATGGACTATGGATCTTGTTTGTCACAAAAACATTTTAATGAAAAGATGCAAAACACGCATAAACACAATGACTTGGGGAGATCCCATGATCTTCAATTCCACCATGGGAGAAAGGACATCATCACTTAAACTCCTTGTTACTACATGTGTAAAAAAATAGGGGGCAGGGAAGGTATGGAATGTTCCTACAGGTTGGCTGTAGGTATAGGTTTTCGAGACTTGTTATCTTATATTCACCATTTGGAACCTTAGAGTTTATGATATCTGTAGCCTAATATTCCTTTTTTTCTGAATTTATGATAGTACCTTACCAAAGAACTACAATATTAGTTGTAATATGGCTTCATGTGTTCGCTCTATTTCTGTGATAGAATTTGGAAATCTTGAATGTTGTTTATGTTTGTCTTTCATATAGTCTTAGTTTTTATTTTTGATTGTTGGGTATATGTTTTTAATATTTGAAACAGGTATACCTAAAACAGCTATTAATGGGTCTTATTTTCACAAACCCATAGGTGTTAATGGGTGCAAATGGGTATTAGATAAGTTTCGGTGTGAGTTGTAGTGCACCTAGCCCAAACATGGGGCACTTGCAATCCTTGCATAGGGGAAGTAAGTTGTTCTTGTTTACCCCATTTTTTCAGTGTACACTACATGTGGTGGAGAATGGAACACTTAAAAATATGTTAAACAAGGTTGAATATTTGGCGCCAAAGAAGGTCCAGGTCTCTTTTGATGTTTACGTGCATATGTTATTTCCATTCCCGAACACATATTTTCATTTCTAATACCAGATTTCCATATGATATCATAGTTCCATATGTATATAAATAATGTTTCCAAAAATGATTGACTTGTTAAAGTCAAATTATTCAAATGCGTCACCGGTTGTTACTTACTTTGCCCGCCATCCTTCTATGGCTATCGAATAACATTCTAAAGAGTATGAATCCCTTGCTGAATGTGTTCTGTCATTAATGAGTAAATGGCATGTTTATCATGCAAAGTGCTTTGATGTGTGATTTAAGGGTCGTGAAGCTTTGTGTTTTTTTATAAGGAAAATCGAAATATACATAAATATAAATGAAAAAATTGATACAAAGCAAACATCCTACAAAAGGACTATGTACAACCAAAATGTACACTATCCACAAAATCTACAATATTAAAAGAAGGTTGGCAAAAATTGTCACTATCCCAAAAGTAGAAAGAGTCTTGAAAATCTTATCATTAAAGTGATTAAGAGAAGTTTCCACTCCTCGAAAACTCTTATTTTTCTCACACCAAATGCTCCAAAAAATGGCATGTGGGATAAGCAAGACTTTCTTCTCTTTAACTTTTCTCCCAAAGTAGGCTTCCCAAGCAACAAGATGTTCCTTAGTAGAACTAGAAACAACCTAAGATACACCCAAACAACTAAGGCTAACTCCCACAAAGCTCTAGCAAAAGGCAATGCAATAGCAAATGATTAGTGGATTCCAAATCAGCTTTGCACATAGGACTTCTATTCACCAAAATATGTCCCTTCCTTTGTAAATTATCACAAGTTAAAATACTCTCATGACAAGCTTCCCACACAAAAAAGAAACTTTTAAAGGCGCCACGAGACTTCCAAATGAGCTTTCAAGGTAGTTGAAAATTTGAGGGAGATGTAAAGAAAGAGTCCGATCGAAGCGAGCTTCAAATAGAAAGACTAGACTTAACAGAGAAAACCCCGTGGTGATTGAGATCCCATCTAACTATATCATGAGAGGAATTCCCTATAGTAATCTCATTGAGTTTGACATGAAGCTTTGTGCTTATTGACCTTTATTTGAAGCATGCAGACTGTAGCTTTCAAATGTAGCCATGGCTCTTAAACTCATAATTTTGACTAGCTTCATAGATAATTGAACTTTTAAAACCATCAATCTACACGATGAAGTACACACTGGAAAAAGTAATTCTTCATGGTTTTGTCAACTGCGGTTAACTCAAGACGATATTTCATCTTGCTCATGAAGTCTAATGTGACATTGTTTCCTCATACAACATGTAAATGTATGTTAGATTTCAGAATTAGTTGCTGATTGAGAAAGTATAAATTGGCATGTCTCCTTTATCTCTTGTTGAATCCTGAAGAATCAGATTCTTGCTTCACTTTACTGTGCCTATTATCCACAGCACATGGTATAAGAAGACTGATGTCACACATTTTGGAGCCAAAGCCAATTTAATTCAAACCATACTGCCTAACATAGAACAGCATGATGCCCCACAACCTTACAATATATTTGAATTGTAGAGAGGCTGTTGTTGCCATCCAAATTTGACAGAAGTTGACCGCATGCTTTCTCATGATAAAAGATACCGAGGAAAGTTAGTAAGATAAATGTTAGGTTTAAAGTCGATTATAACTAGACTTGGTAAAAATTGACCTGATCAAAAACTCGACTCGACATGAACCTGCCCGAAAGTTTGGGTATGGACATAATTTTCTTGACCCAAACCTGAAAATAACTGAACCGAAAAACCCGCACATTAGCGGGCCGAACCTGTTTGACCCGTTGCGTAATGACAATAAAAATAATAATTTTAGCTTTGTAGCATGTTGATTGAATGTTCTATGCTTATTATATGATTTTTTCTTTCACTTTATCACTCTTTTAGTAATGGTTAGACATTACATATTTATCACAATCATTCACAAACGAACACTAATACTATTTCACTTCTCAAATTTTTTCTCGTAAAAAAAAAAACTTTATATACAAAAAATATACATAGTTAATTTCAATAAAATATGTCTGGATTCAATGACATGGTATATTAAAAATACTTAAAATGCACAAGCTATACCATTGTACTTTTAGTAAAGTTAGTATAGTTAGTCACATTTTAAATAATATACTTTGTGTTTGTAGAAATGATATTACTAATGTAAAATTTTGATGTTATAATTAAAAATAATAATTTTAGTTTATTGTAAATTTCTAATTCTCATTTATTTGAAACTGTTTTAGCTGTACATGAACCATAGTGCCTAGGATGGTCAATGAGTCCGGTTAAAATAGAGTCAAAATTTTTCTAGTGAATAAAATGGGTCGATTGATCCTACCTAGGTCAATGATCTGTTTTAAAATTTAGTAAATATGCATATAAACCTATATAGTATAATAGAAGGTGAAATAAATATTGGAATCTTAAACGAATCATTAACAGAACAAGTCACTATTATTCAATCCATTATTGACCTAACTCGATTTAAATGGATTAAGTGGTCAAGCCGCTCGATTCAATGGGGTCTTCACACAAATATCATAATAAAAGTTTTGAATATTTCATAATATTCTTCTAGAAAATACAAATACTATGCTTTTTGAATTATGGGAAATTTTAAGCAAAAATATGCTAGATTTTTATAATTAAGAAAATGAAATAATTGATAAAAGGGGGCTCTCAATCCGTTGGGTGGACCAGAAACCCATATAATACGATATACGACCACCTATATTTTACCCGAATTTAAAATACACCATACCCGTATTTTACCCGAACCTGAATGCTCCTAACTCATATTTAATCCGTCCGCCGAATTGACTGGTCTAATTATAACTCACATCTAGAAAGTTTTCCAATTTGGACTTTTTAGCTATCCAGAAAAAGGATATGATACATTCTATAGCATGGGCGACAAGGAAATTTTTTTGGGGGGTAATCATAAGTTGATTGGGATTTTCTCTGTTAAATTAATTCATGCAGCGTAAATAGTGATTCAGCATCGATCTTTCTAATGAATTGTGTTTGACACATCTCAACCACTCAAGTAGCGGGATTCTTACTTGATGGTGGTTTTGGTTTATAACATATTTTTAGTTTAATTATTGTCAGAAGTACATTTATTTGAGTGATATACATGTGTCAACTTATACAGCGTACACCAACCATTCACTAATTTTAATAACAGAATTCTTCTGTGGATAGACTTTGAAAACTGAAATTTTTCTTGAACACTGGCAGAAATTTCTGCAAGTATGAATGTAATCAAACATCACAACTTAGGCATGTGCCTGTTTTTGGAGTGTGTGAAATTCCAGAAATGTGATTATCATGCACATAACATTATACTAATGGTTGGACTGCACTCATAGTTTTCTACAAAAATGTTTTAGATTCTTGCACATGGCAGAGTGGATAAGGCTGCTTTTTAGAAATTGTATGTTGCCTTGCGTACTGGGCTTGAACCTACAAAAGTAGGTAGTTACGTATCTTCTGCGGAAAAAAAAAAAAGATCCTTGTGGTGATTGATTCATTTTTATGGAGAAAACTGGTTCTTCTATGTTTTCTTTTAATTTGTTCTCCTCTATTACATTGTGCAGGGAAGAAACATGATTAAAATGTTCCGTCCCCCCCAAAAAAAGGGAATTATTCCTTAATGTTGCTGACGATATATGAGTTTCTTCGGATCTGAAGACCAATAATTGTTAATGGTTAAAAGCACTTCAAATTTCTTGCCCGTATGGCTTGAGTTCTGGGAACTTTCTGCAGACAGGAACAACCAATTTTCTGATGAAAATAATTGTTAATGGCTTGTCTTTTTAGACATCATGAATCTATTGAAATGTGCATAACCCAACAGAGAAGGCCACCATTTTACTATTGTGATGACCACTGGTTTTTTATTTTTATTTCACCAGAAGGGCTCTGTCGTATCCCTCTTTCATTTCTTTTATTTTCTTAACTTTTCTTCTAGTGTCCATAGGCTACAAAAAATGCTAGAAAAAGTTATCAATAGAACTGTTTTTTCATCCATTCAGGTACAGAACTATGCAGAGAAGGACCTCCGACTTGAATGTGTTATATGCAAAAAGCTGCTGGCCACTTCAGAAGGGAAAGTGTGCAGGATAAAAGATATGCCTTCACTGAGGAATATCTGTACCAAAGGGGATATAAATCTTGGAGTACGGATTAGGATGTCAACTCCACAGCCTTTTTTATGAACAGATTGCTAGGTAGCTCTTCATTCTTATTGAATACAATGGCACTTTAATTACATACAGAGCATGTTGAATATTTTATCTGCACAATTTGATAAGGTCACCATCAATATTGGACCTGGAATTTTTAATCCCTTACAGAACAAGTTAAGTTTGGTACCTGCTATCTAGAGGGCCATTTAATTCGTCTTGTAAATATGGTCATTATCTGTCAGGAAATTTAGGCTATCTGAGCAGTGGTGAGGTCATTTAAGTTCTTTGAAAAAACCAGTTTGCCATTTTGGTTCGTGAATCCTATCTAATTTTGGTTTATTATAGTCATATATTTGTAAATGTGCCAGTTTCATCAGATAATTTATCAAGAATAATTAAACAGGTGCATAGAGAATGCGGCTTGTAGAAGATCATCTGAATATTGCACTGATACTATTGAAGCTCAGGCTTGCACCTGTACCTATAATGAAGAATCTTTTCGGAAAGGGTTGGCAGGACTTTGATGTAGCATCCTTATATGACATTCTCGTATGACAACTGGAAGACATCAATATGAGAAGAGAAGATGGAAGCTTTGAGATGTAATCCTCAAACTTGAATTTGTTTTGCATTTTAGCACTTTAGCACTTTAGCGATTATATGAACAGGGGACTATTCCTTGATAAACACTGCCACCAAGCGTGATTCTCACAGATAATCAGGTTTGAAATAGCAAGAACCTTGTCTGTGAACTGCATGTTAAAAAGTAGTATATCTCAAGAAGTTAGATTATTTATAAAATTATTCAAGTGTATGCTTGTTACAAATGAGGTTTACAAGTGGATAATTGATATGCATGACTATGGACAAAAACAACATCAATAACTTCAAATTTGTTTAATCACTGTAGGATTCGTTATATTTCCAATAGAGTCCACACATCTTAGTATCTTTTGCATGAATGTCACGCACCATGCCAAAGTATGTTGTTTTAAAGTTCAATAGACAACTACTGTAGGTGAAGCCGAGAAAACTACAAGTTGCTGTTTCCGGCGAATTCATACGCCCAATTCAAATCGAGAGAACCTACAAGTTGCTGTTTCCGGCGATTTTGCCGGCCGAATTACTGCAGAGGGGTTCGAGAGAGGTGGAGAAAGGGTAGCACAACAATGTGGAATGAGAGAGTCAGAGAGCGAGAAAGATAGAGCGAGACAGAGAGAGAGATGCCGAACCTGAAGTGGACAGAGATGAAGGTGCCGCCAGCGGAGGATGATGGAGGGGACGGAATGAAGTTTTCCGGTGACAGAAGGGTGACGACGCCGGTGACCGAGGGGATGGATGCCGGATGAACTAGCCGGGACGAGAGAGTACAGGGGAGGAACAACTTAGGGGTCTGGAACAATAGCCGGACGAACTAATTGGTTCTCGATTTTCTTTCAATGAAGGCGTTCCATTTAGCGTCCGATTTTGGCGTCCGATTTTTGAGTCCGACGCTATTAGCGTCCGATTTTTAATCCGACTCTAATATCCGACGCTAATAGCGTTTTATTTTTATTTTCGACTCAGATGGCGTCTTTCAGTCAGATGCGACGCTAAATAACACACTATTGGCGTCGAAGTTTTTGGGTGTCTCTAAAATCGGACGCTAATAGTCAGTTTTTTTGTAGTGTGTCTAGTTCCTTGTCCAAACCCAAATAGCTACTGCATCCATCAGCATTTGAGGAAGTCTTCCTTGAACTCGATCATATCATTTTGGCCCCCAGTGAAGTTTCCTCCAATGAAAACAGATGGGACACTTGGTCTGCAGCCCATCATTTGCAGAGCTTTGTCAATTTCATGCCCGTTGGGGATTTGATCGAGCTCATACACAGTAGGGTGAGCACCATAGCCACTAATCAGCTTTATCATCGAGTGGCTCACAGGACAGCCACTCTTGCTGAGAATGACTACTGGCCTTTCCTCCACGAATCGCTTCACAGTTTCCATTCTAGTGGAAGTAGTTCCCTGCTTCTAGTAAAAAGTCGTGCTGGAAATGCCTGGTTGCTCAAGGATTGAGGTGGGGGTGAGTTGAAGAAGTTTCAAAGAGAAAGTGGACTTTATTTTGTTCTCTTCTGAGTTCTTGACACCCATAAGTACTTGGCAATGACCTGTTGCTTCTTCTGAGTACTTCAAATGGCATAAACAAAGAAGGGCATTCATTTTGTCAAATAATGCCAGCAATGGCGGATCCAAGAATTTACGGAAGAGGGTCGAAATAAACTAAATATAGTGGCTAACGAAGGAAAAAGAAGTGAAATAAAACAAGGAAGTTGAAAAGTTAAATTTTTTTTTTTAAAAAAGGGAGTTTGCTTGCAAGAGGGTTCAAACTGCATACCTCTCCTTTGAATACTAAAGCTCTTACCAACTTAGCTAGCTGTGTTTTTATATTACTATCTCTTATATAAAAAATTATTTTTTTTTTTTGGGAGGGAGGTCAATTGACCCCACCGACCCCTCCCATTGAGTCCGACCCCGAATGCTAGTGTACCGCCAGAAGATAACTTTTGTAAAACCCACATCAAGATTGTACAAGAGGGATTCAAAATGAAAGTACTGCCTACATCACATCACCAAAGTATGCATTCCTTTTCGGTAGTCCATTTATTAATGAACTCCATAGTTAAGCATTTTGGGAGAACTACTGAGCCCTGAGCTAGGTTCTCAAGAAGCATGTGCAAAAGATGACAAAACACATTGAAAAGACTTGTGTTTGTTTGCGGAGTTAGTTGTCGGTTTGGATAGTAAATTGATTTGTTTAGGATGTAAAATTGAATTGGGTGGGTCGTTAAGAGTAAAATGGATGACAAATAGCTGCCCTCAGGAGAAATCCATGGACCAACTCCTGTTTACTTTATCCTTCTTTGCATCTAATCTTTGAGTCTTTGAAAATCTCTTTCAACTCATGACACGTTGATGTGTGCATTAGTTTTTAACTCAAATGAAGTTGAGATGTGCGAAATATGGGGTTGGAATTTAGAAAAAGAGGATATGCATAGTTGGTAATAGCTGATCAAAGAAATATGTTGATATGTGCATTGCATTGAATTTATTCCTTTTACCTTGCGATTCCCGAAATTAGAAATTGACATTTAAGTGTTTGTGAGCCACTAAGTAGGGATGACAATGGACGAGGATCTTTATCCTTAGCATGTACATCAAAGTAGCCCAATTAGGGGCGGATTTAAGAAGGGTTTATGAGTGTCCGGGTGTCTCATAAGTCCAAAAAAAAAATATTAACTTAAACTAAGCAGCAGACTTATATGTATAATAGGACACCCATAAAAATATTATGTAGACACCCATAAATCCAAAAAAAAAAATACTAACCTAAACTAAATAGCAGACTTATATATATAATGGGATACCCATAAAATACATTGTGTAGCCTAATTTACCAAGTCCAATGTCAATTTTTATTTGTCAAAATTTTGGTCTGTTTTGTTGACCCTCAATCACACAGTACACTCACTCTCTCTCCTCTCAATTGTTCCTTGCTCACGCACACTCGTTTTTATGCTCTGGTCTCTGCCACAGCTTTACCCACTGCTGCACACTCACTAACCCACGGTTCTCTCTCCTCTGCCTCCTGCCAGCACTGCCCCACACTGTCGAACCACTTCCCGCCGGCGCTGCTGCTTGCTTTACTCCCTCTCTTAATTGCTCTCGCCCCGGGCCCACCACCCAAACTCCAGCCGCCGATGCCTGCCGCCGTCAGTTCCGGCGCCACTATTGTCGTCGGCCGCCCACCCAAACTCCAACCAGCCTACCATTCTTCCTTTCATTCAATTTCAGATCTTAAATTAAAGGTTAGGGTTTTGAAATTCTTTTTAGATTTGTTAGAATTATGAATGCATTGTTGATTGGTGTTGTTGTGTGATTGATTATTGATATTATTTGTGATTGGTGGTTTAGAAATTTATTGATTGTTGTTGATTAGGGTTTTGAAAATTGAAATGCAACTAGAGGACATAGATTGATTTGTTGATTGTTTATAAATTTATTGTTGGCCAAATGAATGAAATAATTTTTTTTTCAGTTTATATGGATCAAAAAAATTTGCAAAAATCTCGCAAGGGACTCCTATAGATGGGCTAGCTCTGCCCATCGATTTCAAAGCATGAAACCTCGCAAGGGACACCGATAGATGAAAGTCCTAGCTCCCCCACTGCCCAGTTAGACTTTTGAGTGACAAACCATGGTGTATATGTATGTGTATGTATGCCTAGGTTAGTGAAATTTATTAATACCTGTTACCCAATCAAATGATCAAAAGTAGACCCAATCAAGACCAGAATAAAGTGATTGGATTTTTGAATTGAATTTGAATTGACCCAATCTTATCCGAAAACCCATTTGCCAAGTCTATCAAAGTCGTGTGGCATAGGTTTTAGCTGTTATGAACTGCAAATACAACCACATTTTGGAATTGATCTGTCCGTTACTCATGGCTATTAGATGGTACCTTGGCCTCTTTGTCTTGCCTCCATTTTTAATGTATAAGAATCAAATTTGATCAAATCATTAGAGGCATTGTGTAATATGCTACTTGAATTTTATGTACAAAAATTCATTATCATGAAACTTTGCTTTCTTGTTCTCAGAGACCTACCAACACTAAACATACTACACATCAAACTCACCAGGGCATGGCCTAATTCTATGTCATTTCCTTTCAAAGTTCAAACTAAAATAGCATCAAACATTCAAAGTTCTTCTACAACTAGTGAATTCTATACTAAATCCAAGTAGTTGTAGCTTCCTTTACCAATTTAATCCGTCTGCGTTGGACTTGAAAGAAGAATCTATTTAGCCAAGCCAATGAACCTTTGGTCTACAAAAATTGGTGCACTTCTCTTATTTAATAATCCTTATCCCCATTTTTTTTGGATATGTATGTTAACGAGTTTCATCTTTAATAGTTGTTCACATATCAAATAATTTTAAGCAACATTATTAATTGCAATATAGTAAGTGTAAGCATAAACTAAAGCATGATAATCAATTTTTCATATAATAGATCTAAATTACCGGCTCTAAAGCCATCATAGACCGTGAATATCAAGCCTAGCATGTATACACCAAGCATGTTTCAAAGAAACTAAGGTTAGTTAACTATTACTTCTAATCTTATTATTTCCTAATCTCCTTGAAAAAGTGTACGACTCTAATTGTTAGTACTCGGATGCTTATATAAATATAAGAAACCTCATATTCATGACACTATAAAAGTGAACGTACATGTTAAATAATCCTTGTCGATAAATTACCATCCTTACGATATTATCTTGAGTCTACTCGACTCGTTCATCTCTCGGGTCGTCATCCTAGTCCATATCAGGCTCATCATCATCTAACCACTCAAGCTCCCATGTAACAAATCTCCTATATCAACATCATCAAGTTCATTTTCAAAGATATCATCCTCCGTAGATCGGAATATAACTCATATAAAGCCTTCCACTTCATATTCGGCTCAATTGAATACTCATCGGAGTCCTCCAACATGGGAACTTGTTAATTAATGTCCTTTAGGGGCTCTTGCACTATTGGCACACCATCAATATCATCTCTAGTTCTAGGCACCTCGAAGTCCTTAGAATGTTCTCGGGAACGGTCATGGCTCTCGCCAAACTCGGCTATCTCCCTTAGACGAAATCTCACATTTCCTATACTAAGTCACTCCTCCATTGGCTTGGCTCATACTCGCACAATATCATACATTGTCGCTAGAAGACGTACTACCTCGTTCAGGTCGCTCAATCCAAAACTCAACTCTATCAACTTGAGTCTCATTTATCTAATCTTGCCCACCAATCTCCATGTATCACAAGCTCTATGGATGCCGAAACTCAAGTAGCTCAACATAGTGATATAGCACCATCTAGGACCGATTATCCTATTATTAAGACACTCATTCCACTTCTACGGCCTTCAATCTCTCAAAAGTCACCAATTCAATATCTTAGTTCATGAATTAAATCTCAATAATAGATGTCCTTCTCATTGATGAATCAAAGAGTTGGTTAGACCAAAATGCAAAAGAATTAGTTTTACGTTTCATAATAAATGTCACTTTAACTAACTTTATTTATTTTATGTCACTTTATAATCTCAATGACATATTAATAAATAGTTTATTGATTTTATCCTTATTAACTATTTTTTCTCTCCTTTCTTCATTTACCTTCACTTCCAATGAAACTTTTGTTTTGATAGAAAGAGAAATTTCGTTTATAAAAAGTCATATGACATCTACAAAGAAAACTTTCTAACAAGAATATATCTAAAATATCAAAATGGATATTTATTTCGAAAAAAATTAATGGTAAATATATTTTTGTTTGGATCCATACTTGCAGAATTAATTTAGCCACAAACCGTGTTTTTCAACTTTAATATGTCTTTTTCGAACATCGGCGAGCTATTATATAACTTCATAAAATAGATCTCTTTGGGATATAATAGATCTAACCCGAAGGAAATATCACTTTGATCGAGCCATATAAAAGTTTCGTTGTTGAATCATTCTCAATCAAAATCAATGACACTAATTGATACAAACACTACTACGTAAACCACTTTTAAGTACGTACGGTTAAAAATGACCTTTAACGACGGTTAACCAACGTTGTGTATGTGGCCGTCGTTGTATGTATCATCTTTTACTATGGTTCAAAAACCGTAGTAAAAGAATACCTATGACGACTGTTCTTCTAGAGAACCGTCGTCGTAGGTCACCTATAACGACGGTTCTCTCACCTATGATGACGATTTTCTAGAAGAACTGTCGTTATACGTTTGAATATTTTTTTAAAAAATAGAGCACTTTCAGATCCGGAAAGTTTTGATCTAAAACTAAAGCTGAAATGGAGAGAAAAAAACCGAGTAACAAAAACAAATTAGATCTAAATACATATGAAATTGTTGGACGGGAATTTTGACAAATTTCCTAGAAGCTTGAAGATTACGAGGCAAGAACGAAATCGGATCTAAACGAATACATTACTATCCAACTAATTAATCACGTCAAATGAAACAACCTTCCTTAGTGGCAGGCATGGAAAGACTTGGAATGTGAGGATCCAAGAGACTTCTAACTCTTCAATTACACATCTAACAACGAAGATCCAAAAGACTTCAACTCTTCAATTACAAGTCTAACAACAAACCATGGAAGCAAAATCAGCACAAATTGCGAGAGAAAGAATGAGTTAAAACCTAGAAATCTAAAAGGGTAGAACCCAAGCAAAATCACAACAAAAGGAAAAATCAATACATCTAACAACGAACCATGGAAGCTTAATTAATCCGCCTCTTGAATCTCATTGTCTCCGAGAGAGAGAGAGGCTCGGCGGAGTAGGGTTGGCAACGGGGCGGGTCGGGGATGGGGATATTCCCCGCCCTCACCCCGCCCCCGCCCCCGCCCCGCCCCGACCCCACTATCGGGAGAGTTTCGCCCGTCGGGGATCCACTCCCACCGGGGCCCCATTCCCGAAACTTTACGTGGGCCAGTAGAAGCCCAAACTTCAAACAGGCCCATAAAAGTGAAACTCAAACTATGATTAAATTTAAAGGCCCTAAACAAGTAAAGCCCAAACTATTTTTTTCATACAATGATCCAATATCCATGCAACGTTAAAGGAAGGCCAAAATAACAATACAAAATAAAAAAAAACAAGTCCTCATAGTTTAAACACAAATACAACCATCATAATAAAACATAAATGTTCTCGTAGAATCCAACATCATTCATCTATCAAACTTCAAATTCGTCATCAACTTCCGCATCATGATCTTGATCAATAGTACTATGGCGATAAGAGACAACTTCATCATCATCTACAACATGAAAAATATAAAATTGAATTATTGATTGATATATTATCATAACATTTAAATATAAGAAATTCTTACTATGCACATACTAAAGTTCATGAAAGAATAAAAACATATACCTTCCAGGTCGGATTTGTATGTAGCCAAAAGCCAATCTCTAGAACACATTAAAGCTTCTAAAGTCTTGGGATGCAAGCGATTGCGATGTGGGGTAGTGAACCTCCCACCCGTGCTAAATACGGACTCGATGCTACTCGTGGAGACAGGGATGACATAGATATCTCTAGCCATCATAGCTAAAATCGGAAACCTTGTGGTCGCTTTCCAATGAACCAATATATCAAAATTATCAGCCCTTGGGGTAACCGCCTCTTTTAAGTAAATATCCAACTCAGATTTTGGTATAGCCATGGGATCCGTTGAAATCAATGCATCAAACTTATCATAAATATCCTTCCCAATAGGCAACCCCCCACACTAGAATCCGTAGTCACGTAAGATGAATCATGAGAAACACTACAAGAAGAAGCCTTCAAATGTTTGTACTTCTCTTCATATTCATGATACAAATCATAGCAAACATTCTTGATCATATCAACCTTATCAAATACATCAAGACCAAGAATAGTACTATAACAAGCTTGCACCATTTTCAACTTGTACCTAGGATCCAAAACACATGCAACTCTTAATATTCCATGCATGACATCTCAATATTTCAAAAATTTATCAAGCATCTTCTGAGCCATAGTTCTAATAACCACATCCCTATCTAGAAGCCAACCATTCAAAGCTATTCGAATTTCAAATACCTTAGGAAAATAAACATTTGCAGTAGGAAATGCATGACATCCCAATATTTCAAAAATTTATCAAGCATCTTCTCAGCCATAGTCCTAATAACCATATCCCTATCCATAAGCCAACCATTCAAAGCTATTCGAATTTCAAATACCTTAGGAAAATAAACATTTGCGAGTAAAGAAAACTAGTGCTAGTGCTAGAGAACAACTGGGTCACATCATAAAATACTTGCAACCTACCACAAATATCTTTTGCCTTCTCCTATTCCTCATCGGAAGGAACACATTTATAACTGCTTGCTCTCCTTGCCAACTTAGGAAACACTTCTTTGTACAACAAACCTATTTCAAGCATTAAGAATGTTGAATTCCACCTCGTTTTACAATCTAATTTCAACTTCTTCAAGTAAGGCACACTCAAACTATCACAAGCTTCTCTAAAAGTCTCCTCTCTTTTAGGTGTTGCTTTCCAATATGCTACACTATCACGAACCTTTTCAATCAAACTTTCAATCACCTCCAACCCATCTTTAACAATGATATTAAGAATATGTGCACAACAACGCATATGGAAATGCTTACCCATCAATGGAAGTGTCCTTAGATCCAAACGATCTAGAAGAATGCCAATTATTGCATCATTGCAAGAACAATTGTCCACTGTGAGGCTTGATAGCTTTCTACTAATATTCCACTCTAAAAAACACTTTAAGAGCTCTTCGGATATGGTTTCCGCGGTATGAGGGCAAGGAACATATGCAAACCTAGCAGAAAACGCAAGCATCGAAAAACAGAATGCAATTAAAGTGCAGAAACAAAAACAGAAACAGAAAAAAAAACCGGGCAGAAACAGAAAACAGAAACAGGAAAAAAAAACAGAAAAAGGAAAAAAATTCTGGCAGAAACTGAAAACAGAAACAGGAAAAAAACCCGGGTAGAAACAGAAAACAGAAACAACAGGCAAAAAAACAGAAACAGGAAAAAAATCGGGCAGAAACTGAAAACAGAAACAGGAAAAAAAACCGGGCATAAAACAGAAACAGGAAAAAAAACAGAAACAGGAAAAAAAAAACTGGACAGACACTGAAAATAGAAACAGGAAAAAAAAACAGAAACATGAAAAAAAACCGGGCAGAAACTGAAAACAGAAACAGTAGGCAAAGCCAGGTAGAAACTGAAAATATAAACTGAAAAAGAAATCGAAACAAAAACTAAAAATAGAAAAGTCGCACAAATAATAAACATTCCTCAAATTGCGCTTTTGCATTTTCCACGAGCTATCAATCCAATGGGCCGTTATGGCTATAAAACCACGCTTTTGATTTTGAGCGGTCCACATGTCCGTAGTAATAGCCACTTTGCTTGGAGCAATTCCTAACAACTTCATTGTTTTTGCCTTTTCAAAATCAAACACTTTGAAAGTATCTTTTCTAAGTGTATTCCTTGATATCATGTTGAACGCAGGTTGGAGAGCCTTCGAATATTTTCTAAACCCCTCATGCTCCACAATAGCAAGAGGATACTCATGAACTATTACCATATGTGCAAGTTCCTTCCTTGCAAGCTCTTCATCAAAACCATTAACAAACAACACTTGCCCTTGTTTGTCACCGGAAGACTCTATCTTCAACTTTTTTTGGGTAAAGTCATTTGCAATACCTCTATGTCTTTTCATAGGGCGAATTTTATGATGGTCCTGCAAATGCTTCATGCCATTTTTTGAATTACCGCCGAGTTTTTTCCCACAATAATTGCAAATAGCTTTCGGTACGCCATTGATAACTTGATACCCAAAATGTTGCCAAACATCCAAGATAAACTTTCTTTTCTTTCCAAATGTTAATGTATCCACCTCATCCTCGGTACGATCCGGTGTTCGAGATGAATCATAGTTTGATGGAGGAGTTGGAGTTGGATGTGGATTTGTTTCCCCTCTCTCGGGTCTTTATTTGTAGAACATGAAGATGGTTCACCGGCACTCGCCATGATCCGTAATCATCATCAACAATCAAATTTAACTCAATTGACAAATAACAAATTAATGTTCCCATAGACATACAAAGGAAGCATGCAAGTTAATCAAACATGGAGATGGTTCGGGTTGAAGGAAGGAGGAGGGAATAACACCGGGCATATGGCTAAAAACCTAAGTTCAACGTATTCACAAGATCAAAACAACATAATCATGGGCAAAAAGTTGGTTAACAAGTCATATATTTTAGCTATTTTAGTCGTAGAAGAACAAAACTTGTTCTTTTCAATCACCTCAAACAAGGGAAGGAAGATTCAAAACCATGGGCAAACAAAGATCCTTTTTCTAATGAACACAAATTGCGGTTGGTTAACAATTCGGAGAAGCTCAAAGACCATTTGTTGCAGCTTAAAACTTTAGAGTGTCTCTCTCTCTCTCTCCTCCCTCAAACAATTGTACAACGACAATAATAGAAGTTCATCGAGTTTCACATCTCAAATCACAAGCAAAAACCCTAATAACAACCGATTACTCGAAGAAAAAAACCCTCATATTCAACAAAATTAAGACAGAAAATTCCGAGCCCTACCTCTAAGCAAACCAAAATAATTATTTAGATAGCAAATTTCCAAAATCAAGTTTTAGTTTACCCTTAACAACACCCCATCTAGCTGAATTGTAGATTGCTTGCTAAACAAAAGAATATGAACACAATTCGTAGATATTTTACTTCCGGTTTGTACCTTCAACGTGAGGTTGAGAGGGAGTCCGAGGGCGACGTTAGCCGCAGCTAGTCAACAACCGCAAACCCAAGAATATGAACACAATTCGGAGATATTTTACTTCCGGTTTGTACCTTCAACCACTAGTTGCAAGATTTTACACAAATTAAAGTGATGCTAAACTTCAATTAAACACGAAGCAAGCAACATAACATGAACATCAATGTAATAAGGACAGAGGAGAGGAGACCTTACCACAAGTCGACGGCCACGGTCTATGTCTCGCAGAGTGAGAGTCGAGATTGTGAGAGTCGCGAGGAAGGAGAGGCGAGGGCAGCATTGGTCTTCCGGGCAGCGGAGTGATAACAGCGCGGCCACGCGAGAGGGAAGGAGGCCGGCCAGGCGAGAGCGGTGGTGGAGACGAGAGAAGGAGAGGAGAGAGAGGCTAAGGCCCGAGAACAGCGACGACGCGAGAGGAAAGGAGAGGAGAGAGAGGCTAAGGCGAGAGTCGGCGCCGGCCGAGCGAGAGCGGTGGAGGTGAGAGCGGTTGTGGAGAGGAGAGTAGAGAGAGGCAGCCGCAGGCAGCGGTGGAGACACAAGCAGGCAGAGGCGAGCGACGACTTGCAAATGAGCCAAGCATCCAAAAACCTAGGGCATGTATTCCGAATTATCGAAACTACCTTTCCGCCCATGACTTATATGCACAAACCGAAGGTATATATGTAATTTCAAATTCGGGAAACGAGGACGGGGACGGGGAAAACCCTCCCCCGGCCCCGACGGGGCCGGAGAATTTTCCCCGCTTCGGAGTGGGTCCCGGCGGGGCCGGGAATACCCGCCCCAATGCCATCCCTATCGGCGGGTAAGGATTCTTACTCCTCCCAGCCGCGGCGGCGGTGGCGGCGCCGGATCTTGGGCATGGATGGAAGATCTTGGGTTTCGTGTAGGGCTCACCATTTCCCTCCATTACCGTGGAACTGCGATTGAAGCGACAACAAAGAAGGAGGTAAAATCCTTGGAGAATTCGCATTGTCCGATGGAATATGAAAATGGGAGTAATTTTGGGACGAGGAGTAGAGGAAGGAGGGGATCATAGAGTGGCGAGCGTCGTCGGAAATCGCCATTGCCGCCGAGAACGAGAGAGAGAAAAAGGGGGAGAGAGAGAGAGGAGGGGTTCGATGGCTCGAGAGGTAGAGAGAAGCAAGGAGGTTCAAATAGGAGGAAGAGAGAGAAAGGAGTAGGGGGTCAATGGCGCTATAGAGAGAGAGAGAGCGCGAGAGAGAGAGACACTTAGGGTTATATCAATTAAAAGACTTTCAACTTTTAACACTTTTAATGACTGTTCTTCATTGAACCGTCGTCATATGTGACATTTAATGATGGTTCTGTTAAAAACCGTTGTTAAATGTCTTCGGCAATACCTATGACGACGGTTCAATAGAAAGAACCGTCGTCATATGTGTTATACAATGCCGGTTATTTACAAAAATGCCACCGGTCCATTTTTCATGATGGTTTGTCCTTTTCACTATCATTAAGGATCCGTCGTTAAAAGTGGTTTTTGTAGTAGTGAAAAATCTAAAAATATACGCTTTAATGGAATCAACAACCCTAATAAAACTTGCACGTATTAGCAAGAGAAATAACTCGCACAAAGGTGAGAAATAAGACTTTCACAAGAAGAAGAGAAACTCTAACTCTTACAAAAAAGAAAAGAAATTCAAATTCTCATGAGAAATAGAGAAATAAAGAAATCCAAACTCGACAAGGAGAGAGAAAATTTATTAGAAAAATATTTTTAAATATTGATTCGATTGAAGAAATTAAAGTCAAAGGGGCTGACTATCGGCTTAACTAAGCTAGTAACAACCCCAACAATCTAAAAAACAGCAAAATATTAATAGATATAGAATTAGGGTTTAGAGAGGAGGAAGGGAGAGAAGTTTTTGAGGTGACGTTTAGTTCTTTCAATTCTAATAAAATATTGATACAACTTAATCTTTTAATAAAAAATTGTAATCAATATGAGGTCGGGATAAGATAAACTCTAGAGAGAGATGCTCTGGAAACCTAAAATCAAGAAACCTCTAGACCCCTCCTTTCCTCCGTCCCGCTGTTCGGTTTTCCTTGCCCCTAATCTAATCTTTGCTTCTCGATCCTTCTTCTGTTCCCTCTCTGATCTTTTTACTATTGCAATGCTGCTATTAATTGCCAATTTTCTTTGCTATCTACTCCAGATTATAATGATTATCGTTTTTGGTTCTTTGATTTTGTGGTTGCGTTTAGATCTGGATTTCCAGATGTGATTACACTTGATTTGTTGAGTGGTGATTGTGATGATGAGGTCAGATCGTCCTTCCGCAACGTACGTGTTACTGTTCACTGCAAGGACAAGAGTTTAGAGAGCCATTCCAATCTGGTGTGGGATTTTCATCTTTCAGATCTACTTTATGATGTGTTTATCTCCCTTAACGAAGTTACTTTTCGATTAATCGGTTAGTTTTGCTACAAGGTAATTCAGTGTTTGTTTAATTTCTCAGGTATGCTTCCTCTTCTTTTCCTTATTTATTTTATTTTACTTGGTTTGTTTTACTGCTTCTCGATCCTTCCTTTGAGCTTTGTTGGTGGTGTCCGGGTTCTCTCTCTTCTTGATTTTTTCCATGTTTCAGTGTTTGGTTTTGGGTTTTTTACTATTCATGTTACTGTTCATTTCCGTTTTGGTTTAGTCTGGTTAGAGTGGTTACCTTTATCGGCCTTTGGGTTCAATGGTCCCATAAATTTAAGGGCTTGGGTGTTCATTTTCCTACACCTCTTTCTTCTTCCTCTCTACCGATTTCTAACATTCTCACTTCGATAATCTTACTCGTCTCTCCGAGAATCCTCATTGTCTTCCACTTGATTCAAACAAAGATTCCTCTTCTAGTCCTCCTTCCCAACTTCCAATTGCAAGTTTATTGGCTGGAAGCTCACATCTATATTCGTGCAACACTTCTTCGACCTCCCTTCCTTTGATAAGTTAAAGTTCGGCTTGGAGGGTACACATGATGTTCGACCTATCTCAATTGAGTCGGAACCTGGTCTTCGCCTCAAAGGAATTGGAGATGATCACTCGAGTCGGGTAGTTCATGAACAATGAGAATCAACTCCCTAATCTAAATTGTAATGAGCTTCTATTCCTTGTCTTTTCTTCTTTGACTAATCTTGAGCTTCTTAGGGCTCTTTACTTACTAGGTAAATTATGGGGTAATCCCTTCCGTTACATGTTGTCAAAAGTAAGAATAAAGTTGATTGGAAATCCGCCAAGGGTTCTGTGGACTATGTCGAGTTGGGAAATGGGTGGTTTTTATTTCAATTTGCTAATACTAAGGACAAAAATTATGTTTGGTCAAACCGACCCTACCTTGTTCTTGGACCTCGGGACTCCTTTCTTTGTCCCATATGTTACCTCCATCAGCAGAATTGATCAATAGGTTCGTATTCCAAGACTCCCTTGGGAATTTTGGAATTTGGAATCTTTATCAATTTTTCTTAAGCCGGTGGGGGAAGTGGTGAGGCTTGACCATTATACTCTCCTTCATCAAAAAGGGAAGTTTGTTAAAGTCTCGTGTCAATTTGGATGTTCTTAGCCTCTTAGAGGATCAATCTTAGTGGGTGATTCGTCTTTCTCTATCTCGCTTCCTCTTACTTATGAAAGTCTTTATGAGGTGTGCCCTCTTTGTGGGTGTGAATCTCATCTTCTTGAGTCCTGTCCTCAAGCTCCTGTAGAGTCTAATTGAAGTTATGGTTAAGAAATTTAGCAGTCATGGTTTATCTCGGTATTGGTGATGGTATTACTACCAAGAGTCTGTCTTCTTGTGTTGCTGATCCTTTGGTAGAGAAATGGATTCGAGTGTCTCCCAAAAAGAGGAGTAGGAATTTTAAGACTGATCATTCTATTCCCTCCTCCTCTGGCAATGCTAAGCTCTTTAATTGTTCTGTGCTTACTGTTGGTTTTGATAACATTAACAATAAAGTGAGGGGTTCTTCCGGTGTCAAAGGCCATGTGAGCTCCGAGAATATTCCTAATGAGGTTATCCCTGCTACTTCTCTTATTGATGAGAGGATTCAAACTATGGCTCATGATTTGGATAGAGGTATACTTCCTATACCTCAACCTTCTCCTCATCTCATCAATGTTGGTTACCTCAGTCCTACTTCTACTCTCAAGTTTGAGGATAATGATCTTCTTCAGGCGGAGCATCATTCATCTAGTTCTGCAGCCAATTCTAAAATGGATATGGATTTCTTATAGGGGGAGGGTGAAAGGTCTCGTGATGATGGTTTTCAGGAGCTGGATGTTGAAGATGATGTTTCCTTTTCTACAGATTCAACTAAAAAGTGAAGGATGAACCAAGATGAGGAAGAGTTTTCCTCACCTTTGCCTAAGATTTGGATGACTTATATTATCCTCATTGTGATGTATTTCAGTGGGCTTTTGTTGGAAGTGGTATTTTTGGTTTATTCTCTGGCTGATGTATTTTGAGGGTAGGTTGTTTCTCCTTTTTGGTTGGTGGTTTTTTTTTTGTTGGTGTTGTTATGGGTTTTCTTTGTTGCTGCTAGATAGTACATTACTCAACAACTGCTTTTCACAGTGTTGGGGTTGTTAGTATTACTTAGTGTGTCTTCTTTATGCTAGACATGTATGGTTTATGAATTATGGGGTATGTTTAGTGTTTTCTGTGTTTTCTATGTCTTTTCTCTGGTATTTTTCTTGGATTATGGTCCTAGCTGGTCTTTTCTCTTTTTCATCTTTATGCTTTGTTCTTCTGTCCTTTTCTTTTCAACCCTTGATTGGGGTTATTTTTTTCTGCTGGCTAGGATTCTGGTTTCTTATTGTGACACTTGTTGTGGGGAATGTGGTTTTTTGGTATTTTTGGCATCTCTTTAGTTGAATGTATATTGTTTTTGATTGTTCTATATGCTTGATGTGGTTAAAAGGCTCTTTTGTTGTTTTTTCTTTTTCTCTTCTGCTTTATGTCTGCTGTCAATGGATATTCTGTGTCTGTTTTGGGGTTTCATTAATTGTGTTAGTTTCTTTTCTTGAGAATTGTTCTTTGGGGTTGTGTTCTATTTTTGTTAAATTGATATTGGGTGCCTGTTCTCTTTATTGGGCCATGATTTTTAATGATTTTTTCTTTGGATTCTTATGGTTTAGTATGTGGGTTGTTGGTTTAAGTTGTGTTGGAATGGTTGGGCTGTGTAACACCTAGGGGTGAGCGGGACCGGGTACCCGGTCTTTTGGCAGGATCCGGTCCCTGTCCCGATTGGACCGAGTCAGATTTCTCGACCCGGTCCCGGTTCTAATCGGGTCCAAAATCTGGGACCGGGACCGAGTACGCGGTTGCCCTTATGTTTTTTATTTTTTTTATTTTTAGATATCATTTTTGTTTTTATAATTTTTACACTTTTTTTGGAAAAGTTGTAGCCAATAATTATCCTATATTTTAACTATTTGCTTTACTTTACAACCCTATAATTATAACTAATAATCCAACATTAACAATAAAAATCCATATGCAAAACAAATACCAAATTACAAGTTTAAATCTTAAAAACATCATGGAAAAAAAAACATAAAAAGAGTCTCAAATAATCCAACATCAACAACAAAAGAGAGAAATCTCGATCCACAACTTGGTGCCCGACTTGGTGCCCAACACAAAAAGAGCCGCTACTCAACTCTAGATTATGTCAAAGTAAAACAAAAAAATAAGAAAGAATGTTTGAGTAAAAATAAAACTAACTCGAAATGAGCGAAATATAATATGATTATGATAATACCTAAGCAAAGGAAAATGGATTATTAGATTAAGTCTTCATCAATCGCTCATAATGTTATCAATTTAAGTGATATCTCCATCGCCCAAATCTCAACATCAAATAAAAAGATAAGGTTAGAAATCATGATTTAACATAGTATTATAAATATCAAAATCGTAATACATATAGTAACATATGTTATATAATTACCTGCTTCATATTTCTCCACATCATCCATAAGTTGTTCAACATCAATGCAAACTTTGGATACCCTCAACCAATCTTGAGCACAAATCAAAGTCTCCACAGCTTTGGGACCCAAATTACTACGAAACCGATCGAGCACTCGACCGGATGTACTAAATGCGGACTCACTTGACGTAGTAGAAACAGTACAACTAGAATATCCCTAGCCATCACAGCTAGCACTTTATAAGTGTCGACATGTTTCTTCCACCACTTTAAGATATCAAAAGTGTCATCTACCTTTTCTCGAGGGGCATCTAGATACACAACCAACTCGGTTCTTTCAACTACCTCAACATCATCCTCCCTACCATCATTCCATTGGAGAATACAACTCCTTAAGAGTATCATTGTTCAAAGACATTTTTGAATGATCAACATGAATGGGGGAAGGAGAACCATCAACATCATCATTTTCAATATTCATTGAAGAAGAATATGAAATATACAAGCTTTTAAGCACATTATGCAAACGATCATACACCTTATCCACTTTTCCAAAGTCATTAGGAAAAAGTTTCCTAAAAGAGAACCTAACAAACTTCAATTTGTAGCGGGATCAAACACAACAATTAAGACCAATCTTAAGATTAGTCTTTGCCCAATCTCCATAATAATCATCAAATTTCTTACGTATTGCCAAGGCCATCTCACGAAGATTAGGGCAAGAATCCTTCTCCCATTCTAACAAATTAGTAAGTATGCCCAACAAGTCATGAAAAATGCAAATTTGCAAGTAACATACAAAGTACCAAGTACCGTACATCTTCTTAGTAGCTTTATAAAATTGTTGCAAAAAACTCGAGCATTCTCCCAATCCTTTTCGTAGGAACATTTTCACCAAATTCATTCTCATAGTTGGAATCATCATTTTTAAACCTATCAAAAGCTTTTTCAAATTTCAAAGTCATGCTCAATATAAGGAAAGTAGAGTTACACCTTGTGCACACATCCAAACACGAGACCCTTTACAGGGGACTTTCACAACTTTAGCATAAGAATCAAACAATGCAGATTTCCCTAGTGAACTCCTATGTATCTAATTGCAGCTCGAATGTTATGAATGGAACCTTTTATCCTTTCCAAACCATCCTCACAACCAAATTTAAGACATGAGCCGCACATCTCATATGAAAAAATCACCATTTAAAACAAGTTTCTCACCAAGATTGTCCTTCAAATAACCAACTCGCCACATTATTGGAACTAACATTATCAACAATCAAACAAGAAAGTTTGTCTTCAATACCCCAATCAATAACACAACTTTCCACAACCTTTCCAATCTCTTTGCCTTTATGACTATCCATCAACTTAAAATTTAAAATCCTCTTGTGTAAATTCCATTAATCATCTATAAAATGTGCAATCAAGCAAAGATAATTCAAGTTTTGGATTGAAGTCCAACAATAAGTTTTGAGGGCAATTCTAGATCTCAAACCTCCTAAATTACTTTTCAAGGCATCTCTCTCACAAAGATAAAGCTTTTTACAATCTCTAACAACGGTGAAGCGAGATGGACCATTGTTTGCAAATTGTGGAACAACAACACTAATAAACAACCTAAAACCTTCACGTTCAACCGATGTAAAAGACATTTCATCAATAATAACCATTTAGCTTTCTCGATCTTCTTGGTTAGTGGACTCGATTATGTCTTCAAAATGATCCCAATATGGGGACTTCCTCTTGCCACCAACTTTCACACCCCGTTTCTTAGATTTTACTCGTACTGTAAGTTGCATCACTTTGGTCTTCCAAATTGATATGTTCTTCGATGTCCTCCATTTCGACATTTTGCCATTAATTCATCAAACATTAATAATTGTGAATTATTGAAACAATTTCTCTTATGTTCTCTCTATTCTATCCTTGTCAATTTGAATGAAACCTAAAATTACAATTTTATCCTTTATAAACACATTATTTGTAATATCGATGGGTTCAATGATGACTATAACTCCGACCATTCCATATTTGTTTTAATTCCTCCTATTCATGCTTGGTTTTAGGCCTTTTAATTTCATCAAATTCCACGCATCACACAATGGTATACATAGAAGATAAAATTCTTACATATTTCGAATCGTTTAGCCTCTTGAGTCATGTAATGAATAGATAAACAAATCTAACATTTCGTACATAGAAGATTTTCATTTTGTCAAGTTTTTGTATACTCAAACAAACTCAATGTCAATAAATACATTAACAAATCTAAAATCAACAAAAACTAAGTACTCACACGACTAGATGTAAGCCATATATACACTCACCATGGTGGAGATGCAGCAGAAGTACAAGGGAAGAAACGACCACCAACAACCAAGGGGGCGGGGCGGGCACGGGCTACCTACAATCACACGAAAAATTGAGCAAAACATTGAACTTGTTCGTTTTTTAACATATAAAATCAACAAAAACTAAATACTCACAACTTGGGTGCCCGGAAAATAGCCGGAGGAAAAGAGCGAGCCTCTGGGAGGGTAAGGCAAGAAGCACCGGTGAGCAGGGAGGGAGGAGCGCAAGCGAGTGAGTGAGAGAGCGAGAGCAAGCACGCAGCGAACACGGGAGCAAACGCAGCGACGGCGAACGATTAGAGAAGAGAAAGAGAGTGCGACGGGGAGGCGGACACGAGAGAGGTGAGCGAGCACCAAGCAAACCGAAGCCAAAACCGAAGCCAAAGAGCAAGCACGTCGGCGACGACCAACACTGGAACAAACGCCGGTGACGGCGAGAGATCGAGAAGAGAGAGAGAGTGCGACGGGGAGGCAGATACTGGGGAGAGGAGAGCGAGCAACGAGCAATAAGCGAAAGCGAGCACCGAGCGATAGTTAGGGTTTGCTTGGAATTATTATTATTATTATTATTTTTAATAGAACGGTAACCGGGTCCAAGATTTCACTACTCGGTCCCTGCACTCTGCTATAACCGGTCCTACAATTTGGACTGGTCCCGGTCCCGGTTCAACCAGTCCGAACCGGTACGCTGGAAATTTTGCTCACCCCTAGTAACACCCTATCAATTAATTCAATTAAATTATTTTCAATTTCATGCTAATTGCAAAATATATTGTTTTATAAAGTAGTGAGCGGCGTAAAATTATAAACATGTTGGGATATATGAAAAAAAGATATATATTATGAATTTATATATGCTTCTTAGCACAAATAGCTCTCTAAATATTTATACAAATTCACAGTATATATACATATATTTGAACATCACGAGTCGGAAAATTTATTGAATTGCTTAGTGATTAAGAAAAGAAAAATATATATAAATAAAATAAAATATGTGATTTTAAACCAAGCTATATGTGTGGACATAGATTAGTCAAGTTGTTAAACATTTTAAAAATAAGTATGAATTAATTATTGATTAGACAAAAAGAGAAAAAAGAAAAGAAAAAAAGAAGAAGAAGAAGAAAAGTTGGATTAACACTCTCGACCTATAAATAGAAGGAATGATAGGTTTCGCAAGGCCTAAGCAAAAAAAAAAAAAAAAAAACTAAATAGTAGCCCATTCTCTCTCTCTCTCTCCCAATTCCCTCACTTTCCCTCGCTATTGCTATCGGCCCACGCCCAGCTCGCCGTCCAGCCGCCGGCCACCTATTGCCTCCACCTATCACCACCGACCATCGGCCACCTGTCCTCCGAGCAACCCAAATTCTTTCCACCACCCTTTTTCCACCTCTTAAATTATGTATTTTTCTCTAACTTTTATTCTAAGTAAATTTAATTATTTTTATTTAAACAAATAACTAGGAAAATAAATATAAATTGAGAAATTAAATTGTGGTACTAAAGAATATTATTTTGGATATTAGAAATTTAGTTAAGCTATAGAAAGACTCATGAGTATTGGTTTATTGGAAGTTATGTTGTATTACCTAGGATTGAAATATAAATGAAAATATAAATATTAATAAGTTGGAAGATTTATTGGAGATCTTAACAACGTAAATTGAGATTAGGTAAAAATTAGAGTATTGAATCGAGTTGGATAAATTAAATTATCGAAAAAGTAAACTAAATTTGAGTAAAGAGGGATATTAGAATTATATAAGATTGTATGAAATTGGAGGACAAGTGAATGGAAGTAAGAAAGAAGGAAATTCATAGAAATATCTAATTTTATAAAAGAAATCTATAATGATGGTTCATTAATTCATAAAGTCGTTGACAATTATAAATGACATGTTATTAAAGCATGAAAATTAATAAAAGGCGAGTTGCAAACATAGAGGCTAAATCAAAGTTTAACGAACGTAAAAGATCCGAACAAGGGTCTAAAAGGGAGTATCTAACATCTCAAGGTACGTTATTGCTTGCGACTTTTCGTAATGTTTCACTTTATTAATAAGTTTAAAGTTTTAATTTGGTTATTTTGAAACTACTAGGACCCACACCACAACTGCAGAGAAATAGTTCACAACAATTCACAACAATTTACCGATGTATCCGTAGTTCACATGACCCACTTCACAACTCACAGTTCATTTATCACGAGATATAGTTACAGTCACACTTACAATTCATGGGGGCACTTCTTGATCGATCGGGATAAATGAATTATTTACTCATATATGATGATATCACATAATCACCATGACAACCACATGTACGTAAATGGATCCTAAACTATTACAATGATTAATGTACAGTGAATTACTTTAGTTTTACATATAAATAGCTTTTGAAATCGACTTTAAATATTTGCGCGTGCTCACCGGCTCTTATAAATATTTTTACAATGACAGGGGTAACGTGGTGGACATATGACTCATTCTTGTTTTTATGTTATCTCAATTGCTTTTAGGAAAAGAAAAACATGCTAACAATCAGTAGGAAGTGACAAGGATAAAGAAACCAGAAATGTCGACTCGGACTTTGACTATTACTCTTAAGTATAGTACAATTAGCTTTAATGGTTAACTTTTGGTCAATTAGTCTTTATACTCTTGTGGAGACGATGGGTACTTTTGTTAAATGGTAAGTTGTCTTTTGGGGAAGAACTCATGTCTAATGGTTTGAGTTGTGTAAATATTGATTATGGTGTTATGAAACTCTAATAAGTTTGAGCGCTTGATGCAAATGAAAGGGAATATCATGATATCATATTTTAATGTTTAGCTTTGTCTCTTGATGGGGGACAGCTGTAACGCCCTTGCATAACTTAGTATTCTATGGTGTGATTATATGTTGAGTAGAGTTTAAAAATGATCAAATTGGGACGTTACGTAAGTGGTATTAGAGCTAAGGTTGTGGCGTTGGGATATAAGTATAGGAGGATAATGGAGTTACTTGGGTGCAAAAAGTTTGTATGTGTATAATGGATTTCAACGATATTATTTGGGATCCCAACAAACTATTAATAATGAGAATTGGTTTAGTGTGGTACTTATTATACGTAATGAGAATTGGGTTAGTGT
Source organism: Talinum fruticosum (assembly GCA_021018815.1). Lineage (NCBI taxonomy): Eukaryota > Viridiplantae > Streptophyta > Magnoliopsida > Caryophyllales > Talinaceae > Talinum > Talinum fruticosum. The sequence goes on along the minus strand of JAITYX010000004.1, from coordinate 8,112,883 downwards.
GGTACTTATTATACATAGGTGTATGAGTGAAAAGTTTACATTGATGGTTAGTTGGGTTTTAGTGAGGTTGTACATATGTGGTGAAGTATAAATGATTCCGATAATGAGGAAATGGAAGAAACATGGAGTACATGATTAAAGAGTAACAACAAAGTAAAGTTGCATGAAACCCTTGAAAGTTTAGGAACGACAAGAAGTTGGATCATTTGGAGCCAAGCATAGCCGATCCGGAGCAAAATGTGTGTATATTTGAGTATGTATAAAGTAAGCTAAACATATCAACCTTATATACAGCTTCAAATAGGAAAATGTTTGCATAGATTAGACATACTTTAGTTTGTGTTACTTAACTAATCGAATAATAGTAAATAAAAGTGTGAAAAAAAATAGAAAACACAAGAGGATAGTTAATAATTTTGTTATTTGTTGAACAACATGTCAAACCGTGAATGAGAATGTTGTTGGAAACAACGTCCAAGAAAACAATGTGGAGCCAATGCCAGCCTGGCCAATTAGCCAAAAGTCTCCAAGCAGTAACCCTACAAGCAAGTGAAGAAGATGCTAATGTTCCGTAAAATTCTAAAAATATTGAGGATTTAGGGAAGTACTTAATAATTTAGATCCGAAGCTTTTGGGAAGAATTGTAGCCGAGGTGACAAAAAGGCTTTTAGTGCGTCTAACTCCGAAAAATCGAGAAAGGAAGGTAAACTCTTTGATAGGGTCGAAAAACAAAACCCCAAAACATATGATGGAAAGATGGACCCAGCTTTTTAGAGGAATGGATAAGACAAATGGAAAAGATATTTGATGTGGTGGAAGCTCCCGACAACAAACGCATAAACATTAGGGCTTTCTACCTCACTCGGACAAGCTAACATTTGGTGGGGAACAAGAAAGTCCACTCTTCAAGATCTTGAAGCAACTTAGGATAAATCTTAGAGAAATTAAGAGTGGACTTTAAGGGATTGTATGTAAGGCTACTCATATAGTAAATAGTAATTTAATTATGCAAGGTATTGGCTAGATGTTCCATTTTCACTTGAGGCCATTCTTGTTTTTAATTAATTCAATGCTATACATACTTCTATATTATGGAAAGTTACAGACACAAATAGATATAAAGCTTCATACATGTCCCATAGGATTGTATGTAAGGCTACTCATATAGCAAATAGTAAGGTATTAAATTATGCAAAAGTATTGTCTAATTAAATTAAATTTGATAGAGTGCATAGAATCTTTGAGAATTTTAAAAAGAAAAAAATCATCATCTTTAATTGTTCCAAATTTATCACAGTTTTGAGGCTCGAAACTATTTTAAGGGGGAAGGATGGAACACCCCATCAATTAGTTAAATTAAATTATTCTCAATTTCATGCCGATTGCAAAATATATTATTTTGTAAAGTCGTCACGGCGTAAAATTATAGACATGTTGGGATATATATATATATATTTGTCACCCCGCTTCCCCGCTACTCAACCACAAATAGTACCCCGAGTTTCGTCCCCGAGCTCTAGTCCGGTCCCGCCTTCATTTGGTATCGAGCCAAGTCTGTCTATTTTGTTGTTGCACCGTAAGGCTTAGCGTTGGTCGACCGTTGGTCGACCGTGTGAGGTGGTCCCGTAGAGGGTGCCCCGGTAGTGTGTGTGCGTAATTATCGACGTGAATAGTCAAGCTTAAGCTATGATAGCCTCTTGGTTACGAGATCATCTAGGTTTAGGAAGTAGCAAGAGTACTAATGTGGTCAATAGTAGAGAAGTTAGCTGTCAAGTTGATTTCTCAAATTGGTCTATTCCAAAACAAAAGATAGAAACCATGTATCAAATAGGCAAGTTTGATTTCAATATCGCTTTTCAATAAAAGATCATGAGGAAACCTTTAGCTTAGATGAAGAGTTTCAAACTATTAAATTATTATCAAATATTTCTATTAACAAATATAAAGAAAAATATAGATATATTCATTTTGGTATGATTCAAATAGCACTCAAGCCATTAACAAGATTAGGATTAGATTGTCCTATATTCATGGCATTAAGAGATAATAGATTAATTAGATATCAAGATTCTTTATTAGCTATGATTCAAACCAATACATGTAATGGTCCAATTTATTTCAATGGTTGTCCAAACTTTTCACTTGATCTAAATGATCCCTGGATCATAAACACATTAATTTTAGATATTCATATGCAAAGTGATTCAAAAGTATTATTTAGGGAACTATCAAGAAATTTCGCTATTACTTATATAGTTTATTTCAAGCTTTTATCTTCTCAATTAAATCCAAAGTGTTTATTAAAGCTTACTTTAGACGAAACAATATTATTAAAAATGGAATCGTAAAATACTTCAAGTTTTACTCCTAAGTTATTAAAGTGGAATGAAATAACAATTCCTTAAGAATTTGTTATTCAAAATATAAAGTCTCCTAGGAATATTGCTCAAAAGAATATTCAACAAGTTATTAAAGAGCCCGATGGTAGAGTATTAATAAGATTCAATTCTATTAATGAAAGATCCTTTTCTTCAAGGCTTTTAGAAAAAGAGATCTTCCTAGATCTTCTTTCTCCATGCCTTCAAGAACTACTAATTATGATTATCTAAAAGATAATCAAGTAGATGATTCAATTCCTTCTTCCTCAAAGATTTATTTCAAATCACCAATAGCCGAGCCAGTTGAAGAAGATAGTTCTTCAATAGGTTCACCCACTCATTCCGTTATGCAACCTCCTTCTTACTCCTCAATTAATGTTATTACGTAACCCTTTACAATAGATAAAGATTATTTAAGAAGAGATTTCTATTCAATAGAAAATAGAGATAAAAAACAATGGTTTTTATCTCATTTTGATCAAAAGGCTCAAGCGTTCATTAGGCAAGAATGGTATTCATTAATGAAAATATTAGGATGTAATATTCTATTCTTTACATGGTGGACCATCTTTGCTCAAAAAATAAACTTCCGAGATCCGCATGGTATTAAAGAGATTAATACTAATATAGATCTTAGCAAAAATGGACTTTAAAAAATGGAGAAATTGTTGTATCAATAACTCCTCTTTGCAAGAGATTTTGATCCCTACGGATCAAGGTCATATACCAACTTCCCCATTCAAAGTAGGAAGAAAAGATTTAGATAACTCTCAAGTAGAGTTAAATGATATTAAAAAGATTTATCATCAAAATAATTATACTAATGAAGTTTTACACACAATCTCTCACAGAGTCAATATGGTTTCAACTCAAATAGAAGCAATATCTAAGAAAGAAGATATTGATCTATTATCCAAAAAATTAGAAAATTTAGATTTAAATAGAGATTCAAAGAAACCAATATTCCTTAATGATATTTCCTCCCTCTTATTAAATTTAATAAGAACAAAAATTTAGAATTATCGGATAAACCATTAATCAACAGTAATAGATGAAAAAATTAAACAGCAGACTAGTTCAAGTAATACTCTAAATGTTTTAGATATTTCTCAAGAAAAACCGAAGCAACCAATATTAATAAAATCTTTAAAAAGAATTTCCTTATTATTCCGTAAGTACCCCTCCGGATCTTCAACTAAAATCAATTAAAACAATAGTTACGTAAGCCTTTGACGGTGGCTCCATCTATGAATGGAATCTAGATGGAAAGTGCGAACACGAAGCATTAATTATTCTTCATAGGATGATGATGGCATACTCGCCTATACATCCAAGGGAGCTCCAGAAATTCAAGCTTTTGAATTATTAATTTCGAGTTTCATCGGGTCTTTAAAGTCTTGGTGGGAAAATTACATGACAGACGAAGAACGTCCGAGTATTAAAAATCATAAAGAAGTTGTTTACACCCTAGTCCATACAATAGTTGTTAATCTTCTAGGAACTCCAAAAGATATGTTAAGTGGTCGGAAATCCTCTTAACAAATCTAAGATGCTCCAGTCTAGAAGATTACAATTGGTAGAAAGATACATATTTTTCATATTTATTAAAAAGACAAGATTGTCGCCGACCCTCTCTGGAAAGAAAAATTCATTTCGGGATTACCGAATTTATTCTCTCAAAGAACATTCAATAAATTAAAGGATGTCATAGGACAAGATCCCATTCCATATGATCAAATTATATTTGGTCAATTATTAGGATTTATTAAAAAGGAAGGAATTTCTTTATGCAATGAATTAAAATTACAAGCCGGATATTCAACGTAAAAAGCCGCTACTAGAAAGGAACTAGGATCCTTTTGCGAAGCTTTTGTATTCCAAAACTCGTTGCACCATCTGTTCAAAAAAGAAAAGCCAATCAAATAAATAAAAAGAAACAATTCAATCGTAATAATACGGCTCCTAAGAAAAATACTCCCAATAAGAAAACTACTAATAAACCTACTTGTTTTAAATGTGGAAAACAAGGTCATTATGCAAAAAATTGTAAAGTTAAAGAAAAATTAAATGAAATCTGTGAAGATAATCAAGAGATTAAAGAGAAAATTATCTCTTTATTTGAACTCAAAGATACTCCAGTTAATTCGGATATTTCATCTTCGACTCGAAGGTAATAATCTTTATGAGTTAGGTAGTGATTCAAGTAATTATTCATCGTGGAATGAGTCTTCAAGAATTTGTTACAAATGTATTAATATGATCAATACGATTAAAAATGAAAAAGAATTTTTATTAGATTTAATAGAACAAATTCAAGATCCTGAATTAATAAAAGAATATTTAGAAAAACTCAATGGTATTCTAATAAAGGAAGATTTATTAAAGACTACTCCTCCAGTGTTTAAGTATCAGTAAAATATTTGAAAAATATGATACTCCAAATATTTTAAAGGTAGTTAATATTCAAGACTTAAAAATGGAAATTAATAATCTTAAAGAACAAATTAAAGAAATTAATCAAAATTTGTGTTCACTCCAAACTAAAGATTTAGAGTTAGAAACAAGAATATCATTAATAGAAAATATGTCAAGTAGTCCAGTTATTAATGAAGATACTCCAAGTTCTTCTAATCAACAATTCATTTCAACAATTAACCATATAAATTATCAAAAATGGTATATTTATATTACTTTAAAAATTAATCATAACTATGAATTCAATACTATTGCTTTACTTGATAGTGGAGCGGATCAAAATTGTATTAAATAAGGTCTAATTCCATCAATTTATTATGAAAAAACTAAAGAACGACTCCATAGTGCTAATGGAATGGCACTATAAATTAAATACAAATTATCAAATGTTTATGTCTCGTAACCAAGGATATTATTTCAAAAACACATTTGTCCTAGTCGAGGATATAAGTCAAGAAGTCATATTAGGTACCCCATTCATTACCCAGATTTACCCTTTTAAGGTTGACCGATTTGGTATTCATACCCAAATTCATGAAGAATGTATTTCATTCAAATTTTTATCTTCGAGGTTTTCAAAAAATTTATCTATTACAAAGCATCCTTTTATTTATATGATTTCTAACAATGATTCTTTCTTTTCAACTTTCAAAATGAGTCAAGAAAAAGAAAGAAATATTCAAACCCCTCACCATTATGCAATCAAGCCCATTACTCCTTCTCAAATTTCGATTCCAACAACAAATGCATTTCAAGTCCTACAGCATCAAGATTTTCCCCCTCTTTCTTATGCACAAGTTTCTTCAAAATTTCAAAAACCATCGATTTTGAGTCCTTCTTTTGATTCAAAATATTTCACAAAACCAAACAAAGAACATGTTGCCTACACCAAGCTTAGGCAACCGCAAAACCTTACTACACTCAATGAGTTCGTCAAAAGCACATTCATACTCGAATGTTTCTTTATTAATGATAACCCACTCAAAACTAGAACTTTTACGAATTTATTTTAGTTGATTCAAAATCTGCTCTCATTGAACATGTTCCGGACAAGACCAATAAAAACCAAATAGTTTATTCCAAGTTACGACTTCTCAAGATCCCGACTATTAAAGAATTCGCTAACAAATATACAATGAAGTCCTTTTCTCAACCATTTAACCCACCAGGTTATAATTATGTTGATTATGAAAGAGCCCGGTACTACACATTTTTCTACGCACCATTCAATCATTCCTGGTTTAATCTGTTTCGATACAAGAACCGACTTTCAATTCCCTATCTCGGTTCTATGAATGGTGGATAACCATGGGGTCTCTTCAAGACATCCGGCTCGAAGAAGTTAAAAATACTTCGTTAGTTATTCAAATACCTCAAATAGCGAGTCCGGACCTCAAGGAAATCCTATTCCATAAGAAATATGGATTCCCATGGATCCTTTGTTGGTCTTTTTCAATCACTCAATATTATAAGCTACCCGCATCCTACTCATTAGTAAGAGAATTCAAGATTAAATGGTGGGAAAGATTCAATTTCAAAGTCGCTTTAGGAATAAAGACAGACCCCACCAACTCAACCAAGACCTCCTACTCCACAAAAGAAAGAAGCAAGTTCAAAAGGTAAAGAAAAGGTTCAAGAAGATGAGATCCAACTACTCAAGAAGGAGATCATGTTACTCAAGAAACAAAATCAACAATTGCTTCTCAAGGAACCAAGTGTTGAATCGATGAAGACATTCAATCTGATTATGATCCATTCGACGGGCCATGCGCCCAAGATCCATATGATATTTAGCCCATAATGGGTATTCAAAAAAAAAAAACATATATTTTCTAATGTCTTCATGCAGGTTTTCAAGATTTTGCTTCGGTGAAATTTCCGGTTTCACCTCTCAAAATGCCCCTGGAAGGAAGTGGACGTTATCGTTCACTTATTGTTCCGAGATCACTATTCATGAAGCCGTCCTGTTATGATGGGATTGTAACATTATCCCATATGAGGATAAAAGACGTTTAGTGGATACACTAAATGTTGTCAGCCAATTCAACATTTCAATTATTAATGTGATTTACTATTCACCAATCAAAACACTATTCGACTCACTATTCAAGCTTTCTACCTGCAAGAACTGTTCAAGACTCGTTAAAGATAAAGACGATTCATCAATCACTATTCATACTTTTGGTCTAATCAAGGACTGCTCCAATAATTCAATATTGTCTGAAGATATTTTCAAGATCAAGATTCTATTCCAATCAAAACTCTCACCGTCCAAGTGTTCGACGTCTATTCATTTTGTTGATAAATCTTTTTAATATCATTTAACTCTACTTGAGAGTTATCTAAATCTTTTCTTCCTACTTTGAATGGGGAAGTCGGTATATGACCTTGATCCGTAGGGATCAAAATCTCTTGCAAAGGAGGAGTTATTGATACAACAATTTCTCCATTTTTTAAAGTCCATTTTTTGCTAAGATCTATATTAGTATTAATCTCTTTAATACCATGCGGATCCGAAAGTTTATTTTCTTGAGCAAAGATGGTCCACCATGTAAAGAATAGAATATTACATCCTAATCTTTCCATTAATGAATACAATTCTTGCCTAATGAATGCTTGAGCCTTTTGATCAAAATGAGATAAAAATCATTACCAAGTATTTTACCCCATTATGAGGAAACCTTCACCTTAGATGAAGAGTTTCAAACTATTAAATTATTATCAAATATTTCTATTAACAAATATAAAGAAAAATATAGATATATTCATTTTGGTATGATTCAAATAGCACTCAAGCCATTAACAAGATTAGGATTAGATTGTCCTATATTCATGGCATTAAGAGATAATAGATTAATTAGATATCAAGATTCTTTATTAGCTATGATTCAAACTAATACATGTAATGGTCCAATTTATTTCAATGGTTGTCCAAACTTTTCGGTTGATCTAAATGATCCCTGGATCATGGACACATTAATTTTAGATATTCATATGCAAAGTGATTCAAAAGTATTATTTAGGGAATTATCAAGAAATTTCACCGAAGCAAAATCTTGAAAACCCGCATGAAAACGTTAGAAAATATATGTTTTTTTTTGAATACCCATTATGGGCTAAATATCATATGGATTTTGGGCGCATGGCCCATCGAATGGATCATAATCGGATTGAATGTCTTCATCGATTCAACACTTGGTTCCTTGAGAAGCAATTGTTGATGTTGTTTCTTGAGTAACATGATCTCCTTCTTGAGTAGTTGGATCTCATCTTCTTGAACCTTTTCTTTACCTTTTGAACTTGCTTCTTTCTTTTGTGGAGTAGGAGGTGCTTGGTTGAGTTGGTGGGGCTGTCTTTATTCCTAAAGCAGCTTTGAAATTGAATCTTTCCCACAATTTAATCTTGAATTCTCTTAGTAATGAGTAGGATGCAGGTAGCTTATAATATTGAGTGATTGAAAAAGACCAACAAAGGATCCATGGGAATCCATATTTCTTATGGAATAGGATTTCCTTGAGGTCTGGACTGCTATTTGAGGTATTTGAATAATCGACGATGTGTTTTTAACTTCTTCGAGCCGGATGTCTTGAAGAGACCCCATGGTTATCCACCATTTATAGAACCGGATGGGGAATTGAAAGTCGGTTCTTGTATCGAAACAGCTTAAACCGAGAATGATTGAATGGTCTCGTAGAAAATGTGTAATACCGAGCTCTTTCATAATCAACATAATTATAACCCGGTGGGTTAAATGGTTGAGAAAAGGACTTCATTGTATATTTGTTAGCGAATTCTTCAATAGTGACGATCTTGAGAATTCGTAACTTGGAATAAGCTATTTGGTTTTTATTGGTTTTGTCCGGAACATGTTCGATGAGAGTAGATTTTGAATTAACTAAAATAAATTCGTAAAAGTTCTAGTTTTGAGTGGGTTATCATTAATAAAGAAACATTCGAGTATGAATGTGCTTTTGACGAACTCATTGAGTGTAGAAAGGTTTTGCGGTTGCCTAAACTTGGTGTAAGCAACATGTTCTTTGTTTGGTTTTGTGAAATATTTTGAATCAAAAGAAGGACTCAAAATTGATGGTTTTTAAAATTTTGAAGAAACTTGTGCATAAGAAAGAGGGGGAAAATCTTGAAGTCGTAGGACTTGAAATGTATTTGTTGTTGGAATCGAAATTTGAGAAGGAGTAATGGGCTTGATTGCATAATGGTGAGGGGTTTGAATATTTCTTTCTTTTTCTTGACTCATTTTGAAAGTTGAAAAGAAAGAATCATTGTTAGAAATCATATAAATAAAAGGATGCTTTGTAATAGATAAATTTTTTGAAAACCTCGAAGATAAAAATTTGAATGAAATACATTCTTCATGAATTTGGGTATGAATACCAAATCGATCAACCTTAAAAGGGTAAATCTGGCTAATGAATGGGGTAGCTAATATGACTTCTTGATCTATATCCCCGACTAGGACAAAGGTGTTTTTGAAATGATATCCTTGGTTACGTACATAAACATTTGATAATTTGTATTTAATTTGTCGTGCCATTCCATTAGCACTATGGAGTCGTTCTTTAGTTTTTTCATAATAAATTGATGGAATTAGACCTTTTTAATACAATTTTGATCCGCTCCACTATCAAGTAAAGCAATAGTATTGAATTCATAGTTATCATTAATTTTCAAAGTAATATAAATATACCATTTTTGATAATTTATATGGTTAATTGTTGAAATGAATTGTTGATTCGAAGAACTTGGAGTATCTTCATTAATAACTCGGACTACTTGACATATTTTCTATTAATGATATTCTTGTTTCTAACTCTAAATCTTTAGTTTGGAGTGAACACAAATTTTGATTAATTTCTTTAATTTGTTCTTTAAGATTATTAATTTTCATTTTTAAGTCTTGAATATTAACTACCTTTAAAATATTTGGAGTATCATATTTTTCAAATATTTTATTGATACTTAAACCTGGAGGAGTAGTCTTTAATAAATCTTCCTTTATTAGAATACCTTTAAGTTTTTCTAAATATTCTTTTCTTAATTCGAGATCTTGAATTTGTTCTATTAAATCTAAATCTCTTCTTAAATAATCTTTATCTATTGTAAAGGGTTCCGTAATAACATTAATTGAGGAGTAAGAAGGAGGTTGCATAACGGAATGAGTGGGTGAACCTATTGAAGAACTATCTTCTTCAACTGGCTCGGCTATTGTTGATTTGTAATAAATCTTTGAGGAAGAAGGAATTGAATCATCTACTTGATTATCTTTTAGATAATCATAATTAGTAGTTCTTGAAGGCATGGAGAAAGAAGATCTAGGAAGATCTCTTTTCTATGAAAGCCTTGAAGAAAAGGATCTTTCATTAATAGAATTGAATCTTATTAATACTCGCCATCGAGCTCTTCAATAACTTGTTGAATATTCTTTTGAGCAATATTCCTAGGAGGCTTTATATTTTGAATAACAAATTCTTGAGGAATTGTTATTTCATTCCACTTTAATAACTTAGGAGTAAAACTTGAAGTATTTTCCGATTCAATTTTTAATAATATTGTTTTGTCTAAAGTAGGTTTTAATAAACACTTTGGATTTAATTGAGAAGAAAAAAGCTTGAAATAAACTCTATAAGTAATAGCGAAATTTCTTGATAATTCCCTAAATAATACTTTTGAATCATTTTGCATATGAATATCTAAAATTAATGTGTCCATGATCCAGGGATCATTTAGATCAAGTGAAAAGTTTGGACAACCATTGAAATAAATTGGACCATTACATGTATTGGTTTGAATCATAGCTAATAAAGAATCTTGATATCTAATTAATCTATTATCTCTTAATGCCATGAATATAGGACAATCTAATCCTAATCTTGTTAATGGCTTGAGTGCTATTTGAATATACCAAAATGAATATATCTATATTTTTCTTTATATTTGTTAATAGAAATATTTGATAATAATTTAATAGTTTGAAACTCTTCATCTAAGTCGAAGGTTTGCTCATGATCTTTTATTGAAAAAGGAGTATTGAAATCAAACTTGCCTATTTGATAGATGGTTTCTATCTTTTGTTTTGGAATAGACCAATTTGAGAAATCAACTTGACAACTAACTTCTTTGCTATTGACCACATTAGTACTCTTGCTACTTGCTAAACCTAGATGATCTCGTAACCAAGAGGTCATCATAGCTTAAGCTTAACTATTCCGTCGATAATTACGCACACACACTACCGGGACCACCCTCTACCGGGACCACCTCACACGGCCGACCAACGGCCGACCAACGCTAGGCCTTACGGTGCAACAACAAAATAGACAGACTTGGCTCGATACCAAATGAAGACAGGACCGGACTAGAGCTCAAGGACGAAGCTCGGGGTACTATTTGTGGTTGAGTAGCGGGAAGTAGGGTGACAAATTAATTTAACAAAACAAAAGATGAAAACAAAGCGATTGAAAACAATTAAATGAAAGTAATTAAAATATAGAAGATGATAATGAATCAAAACTTACTTTTGATTGGGAATTGAAAATTGATACAAGGATTGGATAAAGTTCTCGGAGAGAGGTTGGATACAATGAGTATTTGGGAGTAGGTGATTACAAGTGATTGTAAGTAAGGCAATTGATCGATGCCCTCTAATTGAGAAACGAATACATATTTATAGTAAACAAAATGAATAGACGCCGAACACTTGGACGGCTGAGAGTCTTGATTGGAATAGAATCTTGATCTTGAAAATATCTTCCGACAAGTATTGAATTATTGGAATAGTCCTTGATTAGACCAAAAGTATGAATAGTGATTGATAAATCGTATTTATCTTGAACAGCTTCTTGTCGAGTAGAAAGCTTGAATAGTGATTGAATAGTGTTTTGATTGGTGAATAGTAAATCACATTAATAATTGAAATGTTGAATCTATTTAGATAATTTCTAAATATAGATATACACACACGTGTATACATATATATATATATGTATATATATACATATATATATTGATATATATTATGAATTTATAAATGCTTCTTAACACAAATAGCTATTTAAATATTTATACACATTCATAGATATATACATATATTTGAACATCACGGATTTAGAGTCGGAAAATTTATCGAATTGCTTAGTGATTAAGAAAAAAAAATTATAAATAAAACAAAATATATGATTTTAAACCAAGCCATATGTGTGGACATAAATTCGCCAAGTGGTTAAATATTTTTAAGATAAGTATGAATTAATTACCGATTAGACAAAAAGAGGAAAAAAAGGAAAAAATAAGAAGAAGCAAAGTTGGATTAACACTCTAGGCCTATAAATAGAAGCAAAGAATGATTGGTTTTGCAAGGCTCAAGAAAAAAAAACTAAATATTAGCCCTTTCTCTCTCTCTCTCTCCCAATTCCCTCACTTTCCCCTTGCTACTACTATCGGCCCACGACATAGCCGGCATCCAGTCACCGGCTACCTATCACCCGCCACCGCCGGCCACCGGTCACCTTTCCTCCAAGCAACCTAAATTCCTTCCACCACCCTTTTTCCACCTCTTAAATTATGTATTTTTCTCTAACTTTTATTCTAAGTAAATTTAATTATTTTTATTTAAATAAATAACTAGGGAAATAAATATAAATTAGGAAATTAAATTGTGATACTAAAGAATATTATTTTGGATAGTAGAAATTTAGTTAAGCTATAGGAAGACTCATGAGTATTGGTTTATTTGAAGTTATGTTGTATTACCTAGGATTGAAATATAAATGAAAATATAAATATTAATAAGTTGGAAGATTTATTGGAGATCTTGACAACGTAAATTGAGATTAGGTAAAAATTAGAGCATTGAATCGAGTTCGGATAAATTAAATTATTGAAAAGGTAAACTAAATTTGAGTAAAGAGGGATACTAGAATTATATAAGATTGTATGAAACTGGAGGCCAAGTGAATGGAAGCAAGTAAGAAGGAAATTCATAGAAATATCTAACTTTATAAAAGAAATCTATAATTATGGTTCATTAATTCATAAAGTTGTTGACAATTATAAAATGATATGTTATTAAGCATGAAAATTAATAAAAGTCGATTGCAAACATAGAGGCTAAATCAAAGTTTAACGAACGTAAAGAATCCGAATAAGGGTCTAAAAGGGAGTATCTAGCAGCTTCAAGGTACATTATTACTTGTACCTTTCGGAATGTTTCACTTTATTAATAAGTTTAAAGTTTTAATTTGGTTATTTTAAAACTACTAAGACCCACATCACAACTCACAGACAAATAGTTCACAATAATTTATTGATACATCCGCGGTTCATAGGACCCACTTCGTAGCTTACAATTCATTTATCACATATACATTTACAGTTCATAGGGGTCCTCCTTGATCGATCAAGATAAATGAATTGTTTACATATATATGATGATCTCACGGAATCACCATAGCAACCACATGTACGTAAATGGGTCCTAAACTATTACAATGATTAATGTATAGTGAATTTACTACACTTTCACGTATAAATAGCTTTTGAAATCGACTTTAAACATTTGTGCGCACTCACCTGGCTCTTAGAAATATTTTTACGAGTACAAGGGGAACGTGTTGGGTCTATCACTCATTTTTTTTTTATATATTTTCATAATTGTTTTTAGGGAGAGAAAAGCATGCTAGCATTCGAAGGAAGTGACAAGGGTCAAGAAACCAGGAAATGCCGACTCGGATAAGTGACTCGTAGTTTGACTCTTACTCTTAAGTATAGTACAATTAGTTTTACTTGGTTAGCTTTTGGTCAATTAGTCTTTATACTCTTATAGAGGTTTATCAATGACGATGGGTACTTTTGTTAAATGGTAAGTTGTATTTTGGAGAAGTACTCATGTCTAATGGTTTGAGTTGTGTAAATATTGGTTATGGTGTTATGAAACTCTAAGTTTGAGCGCTTGATGTAAACGAAAAGGAATATCATGATATCATATTTTAATGTTTAGCCTTGTCTTATGATGGGGGACGGCGGTAACACCCCTTACATAACTTAGTATTATGTTGCGTTATTATGGTGTGATTATCTGTTGTGTAGAGTTTAAAAATGATCAAATTGGGGCGTTACACTATGCTCCCCTATGGTTTTGTTTTTCCAATTCAAGTTTCTTTCCTTTTCTTCATAGTGGGACTATTGTCCTTGGCCTTGTTTTCTTCCTGTTTCAGCTGAAGGCTGGTTTGTTTATTGTTGCTGCTATTCAGGTGTCTTTGCATGAATTGCGATGTTGGTAGATTATTGAGGATATTTGCCCCTTTTTATGGTTAATCATGACTTACGATGAGTAGTACAGTTTTTTAGTACGGACTTTTCCTGGTACCTTTTCGGGTTTGGATCTAGTTAATTATTTTACTATGGTGGCATTGTTAGCCTTGAGGGTTGCCCTCGGTCAGGGATGGAAGCCCCAGAGGCTGTTGCCGCCTAGTAACAGAAATGTCGACGATGAATCCAAGGATCACTCTGAGGCTAATTTATTTAGGATTTGTTTCAATGTTCATTATTTCTTCTTATTCTCTTCTTCTGGGGTTCAAGGTTCTATTCTTCTATTTTTGGTTCTCTTTCTCTTGGCATGGATTATTTTCTTGCTATGGTTATCTAATAAGAACTGTTTCTTTTGTCCTTTTGTGTATTTTCATAATGAACGTGGGTTATTGGCCGAGATATGCATTGAATTAGTGATACGAGTGCCTTAAGAATTCATATTCTTGTTCGAACTGATATGTTCCTGCTCTAGTGTATTTTTAATTTATTGTTATTATGTGGTTTTTATTGTTTTTTATTTTTATGGGCGAGAGGAGATTCAAAATGTTATGAATTTCCCAAGACTCTTATTTCGACTACCTTAAAAAAGGCCCCGATTTTGGTTATGCAAGTTGATTTATTTTGTCTATTTTTTGATTCATGTGTTGGATTATGTTTGTTGTATTAAAAACGGTGTGATAATGGTTATTTTCTCTTTTAAGAATTTGATTGATTTTATTTGTGGGATGATTTTTATATTCCCAATATTAGATTATATTGGGTCTTTTTCAAAAGTTTTATGTGAAAATTGTTGCTTTGAATGTTTAAGGCGTATAAAAGCACCAAATTAAGTAGGAAATTCTGATTTTAACTCATAAATTAGGTCCGGATATTCTTTTCCTTATTGAGACATAATACTGAAAAAATTATTTCATCTTTGGGATACGAGTAATTATGATTATATTCTACCGGTTAATCACTCGGAGGAATGTGAGTTCTATGGAATTCAACTAATATTACAGCTAATGTTCTTTCCAAAGACCAACAAACTATACATCTTCATGTTTTTGATAAAATCATACATAAGGAATGTATTATATCGAGAATTTATGGTACTCGGAATCACTTATAGGATCTTAATTGTTTGATTAATTTACCTTGGTGTATTGTTAGGGATTTTAATGAATTGTCAAGTTTTTTAAAAAAGTTAGGGGGTCAAAAATTATCTCTTGTTAATTTCTAACAAATGAGAAATTTCTCAATTCTATTCGGGGAAAAGTATTCCTTCAACAGGTAGGATTTTTACATGGAAAAAAATTATCGAGAGGATAACTCATTTATGAAAGATTGGATAGAGTTATTGCACATAGAGATTGGGTTAATTTATATCCAAACTATTTGGTCTCTCATGGACCCTTTTCATGCTCGGATCGTGGTTACATAGTATTCAATACAAATTCAGAGAGAAGACGGAATCGTCATAGGAGATTCCGTTTTCGAATAATTGGTATATGATGAAGTCAAAAGATCATTAAGGATAAATGGAATTATTTATACGAGAGGAACAAGTATGTTTAAAGTTGTTAGCAAACCGAAGAATATTAAGGTTAATCTTAAGCGATGGGCTAGGAAATTTTCTAATAATTATTTAACGTGTGGAAAGGAATTCTTTGTAGCTACAAAAAGTTGAAGATAGGTTGATTGATCATCCTTGTAGTTTTAGACTACTACATTGGCATGCAAGGCCTATTAAACAAAGAGAGAGATTGATTTTGTTTAATCAAAAGTACTCGCGGAAATTTTATAGAAAGGAATGGTTAAGCAAAGGTGATAGGAATTCGAAGTTCTTACAAAGGTGTTGTTCGATACGGAAACGAGAGGATGGATATCACTCAAATAAAGGATGAGTCGGGGATTTGGGTTAGTGATAGTACAATTATTAAACAAAAATTTGTTACGGATTTCTCTAATAGATTTCTTTCGCAAAGGGAGAACTAGGGGTCTATTAATGTTAATATGCCATCCATGATCTCGAAACGGAAAATCTTCAACTTACTTACAGCACCAATCACACCACGGGAATTAAAAACGTTGTTTTTCATATGAATCTAGTTAAGGCCCCGGGACCGAGATGGCTATGGGGTGAGATTTTTCCAACATTAGGAGATTATTGGGAATGAGGTTATTAAGCGTGTTAGGGATTTTTAGGAGTGGTAAGTTGTTAGGAGAAGTTAATCATACCTGTGTTGCCCTTGTTACGAAGATTGCTAATCCCTTCTTAACTATACATTTTTATCAATCAATCTTTGCAATAGTTTGTATAAAATTATTTCCAAAGTTCTTGTTAATAGGTTAAGATCGATTCTTCAAAGAATTATTAGTCCTTATCAAAGTGCCTTTGTTCTTAATAGAGATATTCATGACAACATCCTTTTGGCACATGAAGTTATTAACAAATTTAGTAACATGAAAGGTAAACACTCATATGTTGGACTTAAATTGGATATGGAGAAAGCTTATGATAGAATAGAGTGGAACTTTATCATTATTTATTTGAAAGAATTGGGATTTCATCTTACTTGGATTAATTGGATAAGGGAGTGTATTACTACTGTCTCTTATTCATTGATTATTAATGAGAAATCTTGTGGTTTTTTAGACCACCTCGTGGACTTAGACAAGGAGATCCTCTTTCACCGTATTTATTTATCCTCCTATATGGATGTTGCTTTAAGGGGAAGACCAATAGTGATACCTTTTCTTATATTCATTCAAAGCGAGATAGCAAACTTCATAATTAGAAAGCTAATTCACTCTCCAAAGTAGAAAGAGTTGTTCTAATACAATCCAATTTGGAATCATTTACCCCATGCAATGTTTTAAGCTACCAAAAAGTACATCCAAGTTTGCTAGATAAGATTATTCGGGAATTTTTCTAGAAAAATCTGAAGATATTAAAGGAATGCTTGCCCATCTCATGGAATAAAATTTGTTCACCTAAAAAGATGGGAGGGTTGGGATTAAGGAAAACCGAGGTGGTTAATTAAGTTTTTCTCTCGTAAACTTATTTAGAAATATCTCCATGAGCCTCGATAATTTTCGGGTTAAAATTATGCGTTCTAAATATCTCCTATCATCTTTTTTTTCTCGAGGAAAATTAAAACTTTAGATTCTTGGGCTTAGAAATGTCTGCTCAAAGAAAAAGATCCTTTTAAAAGAGGACTAAGATGGAAGATTGGGAATAGGAAGATTATAAAATTCCGGCATGATATTTGGCGTGGTCATGTACCTTCATTTACAAGGTATTCCAGTTCTTAATGCATCTATTAGTGTATGTATTAAGCCTTCTAAAGAATAGGATATGCATCTTCTTTCTTCTTTTCTTCCAATAGTTATTTGTGACCTAATTAAGAGTATTCCTCTACCTTCTCATGATTTGGATGATGTTGTTTGTTGGGGTCTTTCGAGTACAGGTAAATTTACGACAAAATCTTCAACTTGGAATGCGCATAACATTACAACTCGAGGAAATTTTTTTGGGATGCTGCATGGATTTGGAATCTGGATGTTATGCCTAAACTTAAACTATTTTTGTGATAAGTTGAGCATAATTATATAGCTAAGAGGGATACCCTATTAAGAAGAAGTATTAATATTGATCATCATTGTCCGTTATGTCAGCAGAATTTTGAATTGATTGATCATCTATTTGCACGTTGTTCCATCATTAAGGATACTTGGGAAAAAGCTTATCATCAAAAGTGGTTGGATTTGAATATTAGTCAACTTAATAATGCTACTATTTCAAAGGTAATTCATATGTTTAGGGAGTTTGAATAAACCATCTCAAATAGTTTGCTTGGTTTATTTTATTTGGAGTATATGGAAGAGTCGGAATGAGATTCCGTTTAACAATGGAAGATGTAATTCGTGGTTACAATCATAAGAGCAAAAAGACTTTAGGCGGAATTGAAGGTTAGAGGAATTGGATGATCATACTAAACCAATTATCACAAATTTCTCTCCTATTTCCTCCACTTCACCTCATTATGTTAGATGGATTAAGTCTGTAGGGAGGATTTATCAAATAAACTTCGATGGATCCAAATTTATAGATTCGTACTTGAAGTTGGGATGACAGATTTATTCAAGTTGGGATTCTAATTTGGGTTCAGAATCGGCTTTGGTAGCGAAGCAACTCGCTATGCGGAATGGGGTGTAAGTCGCAATCCAAGTAGGTTTTCGATCTTAGTAATTTAAGGGGACAACCAAATTTTTATCAAAGCAATATGTGGTGAAATTCATCCTTCCTGGGAGATCCAAACACTTATTAAGGATGCAAAGTATTTTCTAAAAAGTTGAAGCCAAGTTTTGTCAATCATCAATACTGTAAGGGTAATAGAGGCGTAGATTGTATTGCAAAATTTAGACAATTTATTTTCCATTCTATGTTTTGGGATTCTTTTTTTCTTTTACTTTAAAAAAAAAACTTTGTAATCAATTTTATATTCTCTTTGTATTTTTTATACAATAAAAAAAAAATTATAAAATGAAGAAAGTAGTTATGAATCTTATTATATATCCCAACAAAATCAAGTACAAATCAAGTAGTAAAAAGTGCAAATCTGAGATCAAAGTGATAGTGATTGGTCACTGGTCGTGTTGTAATTAAACTTGATCATCTCTCTCTCTCTCTCATGCAGAAGTCACATCTGATCTGATCTGATCTGATCTAATGCTCTCTCTCACTGCCCTTTTCTTGAGCCAATTAATTCTTCTGTTATTCCATTGGTTAAAAATTTGTCTTGCACGGATAAACTGGTGTACTGTACGTATTTCATTTCATGCATTATATAACACCAACAAGCTGCCTATATACCTACCTACATAACATAGCTGCATGCATCACTTTTGACCATATTCTCTCTATATACACCTTTGCCTTCGTAGTTTCCCACCTCATCTTCATTTCCAAATCTCTCGTCCCTCCTCTCTCTCTCTCTCTCTCTCGCGTATCATACTATTTCAGTAGTAAATCATCCAAGGTCTTGCATGGGGGAAAGAGTCTATGTAGTGCAGCCAAGGATGACTTGCCGGTAGCTTAAAACAATATATACGACAGAAGTTCAGGGTTAGAGTCTCAATTACCCTAATGTCATTTTATGATTTTTTTTTGGGGTTTTCTTTTTTTTTTTTTTTTTGGGGGGGATGTTGAAGGATCCTATACCTAGGCTAGCAAAGCTCCACACTTTTCTAAACCCGGAGATTTTTCTTCTTATTCGATAGTTAAGATCTTTGGATACCAACTCTACGAAGCTCGGATATATGACCCTAAATACTGTTTGGCCATTAATATAGTAGTTAATTCAGTACGTTAAGAAGTATTTTGACCATTTGACGTTCTTTCGTAGAGATACAAGTTGTAGAGTGTGGTTGATTGATGGAGATTTGTGTCAATATTTAATTGAAGGTGTTGTAAAGCTAAGCTAAGCGGCAGGTCATTCTGGGCTATATTTCTATCTCTTCATCTCATGTTAGACCTTTGGATGATATAGCCCCCTTGGAATAATCAAAGGTAACCCATGCATGGACCTTTTTTAATGATGAATATATATATATATTATCGGTTTGGATTTGGGTCTGGGTTTGTGTAATAATTCTTGTGTACATGGAATTATCTTATATTTGTCTCTTGAAATTAATTGTTTGTCTTTTATTTGTATGCCTCCTTTTTAATCTAATATTTTTCTTCATATGTTATAATTTCTTTTAAATGATACTGTTTTATTCAAGAAAATTGAAGTAATAGAAGGAAGGAAAAAGGCGAACCAAAGAATATATATAATAGTTAGGTACATATATATATAGTTTATCGAGGCTTTCATCTCATGAAATTTTGACTGTGATGATTTTGCAACAGAACTTTAAGTTTTATTGCTCTCATGAACATGTATTAGCTCATCACCAATTTAATAGGGGTTTGTTTGAATGAACATATTTATAAAAGCAGACAGTTTATAACATTTTATAATGGATAATTATAAATCATAACAGGTCATAATAACTATGATAACAAGTTATTTTAACAACTTAATATTTGTGACATGGAACTTAAACACGGGCTAGTGCCATAATATGTAGATAAATATCGAGTTGATTTTTTTTTCAATTATCATAATTAAGTATCACGTACGTTGTTGATTTTGAAAGGGGAATCACAGCCTTTTATTTTTCAAGTTACATACACTATCCAATTGTCAACAAAGAAGATTCTTCCATAGTTGATTTTTTTAACTATTATAGTTAAATTTACACACAACCATTGATTTATAATCAACAAATCTCAACCTTTGATATAAATTTGAGTAACTGGCTATCACAAGTAACTAATAATTTATTTTCTTTTTTTATTTTTAATATAACAAATTGACTTCATCATATCATCTTCCACGTTCTATCTCCACTAACAACAATCTCTCTATCTCCCCCCATCTCTCTCTACCTTGCTCCAAAGCTCTCAAACCTCAATCATAACAAACGAATCCAAACTATTAGCGAGTGTATATTGAACAAATAAATGCCAAAAAGGGTTCTTATGTAGTCAAGAGCTAGACTCGAGAATTGAAAGGAGAAGAAGAAGGTGAAGCTCGAGTTCCTTGCTCTGTTTATTGAGCTTATTCTTGGGCAACATTGAAGGGACTGTAGTGACCTGGGAAGCAAACCGAGAATTGCACAAGTTAGATTTGGTAGAAGTCAAAGACAAACTATAAGACTGTAGACATAGAGTTCAAGGTAGGTGTAAGAGGAAACCTCCATTGAAGAGCTAGGTCCAAAGCTTGAGAAGAGATAAAAGAAATTAAGAAAAAAAAAAAGAAACATGGGAGGAGTTAATAATTTTAATTGAAGTTTGTTAATTGATGGCTTGTTATTATGCCCTTCTTCTCTTTATCTTTTCCCCATCTTCCTTTTCCGAAATTCCACGGTGAATGCTAGCGCTAATGGCTCGGCGGGCATCATTAATCAATCATTTATGAGCTCTAGTGGTTGCTCAGTAGTGACGGCTATGTGTAAGGGATTTCTATCTCTACCTACTTCCTTGAACCGATTTTGTTCAACCATTTTGATAGCTAAATTGAGCCATTAAGAGTTCAACTTCGGAGCTCGGGTCATCATTTTCAGCGTCTCCAAAGTTTCAAGCTACATGGTTTCTTTCCAAGGCTTTTGATTCTTTGAATTTGGGATGCCCATTTGACTCAAGGCCTCACTCTCACTCCTCGGTGGAAAAATGAGGGTTTTGATGGATGCCATTGAAGGGGTTTTGGAGATTTTTGAGAGTTTAGATGGATGGGTAGTGGGCTTTCCATGTCCGCTTCAAAAATACTCCACGAGAGATGAGAGAGAAAGAATACATTGGACAAGATAAAAAGGTAACCGACATGATATGACACTAATAGGAAAGAAGAAAGAGAAATGCATAGTTCACCTGCTAAACAGGTTACAAGTTACCAAATTTCGACGGTTTATATTCACTACTTTTTAATCAACGGTTCATATTTATCAACTATGATAGATAGAAATTTTTTCAACTAGGGTAGAATTTTCATTGTCAACAACGATTACCTTTTTGTTTTTAATATTAAATTTGTATTTTAATTTAAAAAATATATAATATTTTAATTTAATTTTTATTTTTTATATTAAATTTTTATTTTGTGTTATTAAACTGCATAAAAATTTACATTTTTTGGATATCAAACAAAATAATAGATAAAATTAATTTTTATTTTAATTTAAAAAATATATAATATTTTAATTTAGTTTGTATTTTTTATATTAAATTTTTATTTTGGGTAATTAAATTGCATAAAAGTTTAGTTACATTTTTTTAACTTGAAAAAAATATTTATACGTTTTGCTTTAAAAATAAGTGAGAGAACGTTATGTAAGTCTTAAATTTAAGAAACTAATTTGTATATATTTAAATAATAATATAAAAATTACTAAAAGATGCCTGAATAAACATTACTAAAAGTAAATTTTGATGGGGCGAAGCTCGGTGAGTGGGGGCATGGCTGGGGAATGGGGGTCCGTGATTGCAACGGCAAAGTCGGACACTACTAGAAAAAAGGTTTGTAACGACCACGTATTAACGACCATATATAAATTTATCGTTAAATAATGCTAATAACGACAAAATTGCATTTTCGTCGTCCGACTTTACTCGGAAAAATTATCGCTAGACGATGGGTTACAAAAATCATCGTTATTAATATGTAAAATATGGTCGTTAATGTAAATAGGAGGGAAAATAAAAATAAAATAAAACATTTTACTTATAATTTCCCCTATGTCAAAATTACTCGCACGAAACTATCAAACAACGCACGACCGCTACTTGTCTTCTTTCTTCGTTTGCCTCTAGTTCTTGAATCGCCATTGACACTTTGCTCTCAATTACACTACTCTCGGCCTCTCGCACTACTCACGGTCTCTGTTTCTCTCCGACACTCGATCGCCGGTCGCCGACCACGGACCGCCTCGCCCTCCACCCTCCTCATTCACACAGTCTCTCCGACGATCAATCGCCGGCTGCCGACAGCCTTGCCATTGCCAAACCCCGCGCTGCCTAATTTTGCGGTTGATTTCCAGTACGAGGGTTTCTGTTCTCCAAATTATCCCCTAATTTTTCGAGTGATTTCTGGTTTGATTTTTAGTCTTTATTCTTTTACATGTTGTGCGATTGTGTGTCCACGATTTTGAATTTTGTTGGGTGAAATTGGAGATTCAAAATTGCTTATGCCTCGTTGAATTTATGTTCCAATCAAGAGAGATAGAGTTCGAGGTTATAATGGTTCACACTCTAATCGGCTACTATATTGATTGTTGCATACTGTTCAATTCAACATTTTAGCTTTTGTTGGCATTGTATAGGAAGTTCTATGGCATGTTGGTTTGTTAAATTTATGCCTATCCTTCGCTAACATGTTTTTACTGGAATTGCTTGGTTTCAATGTTTACTCGACCTACTTTGGCTTTTCAGGGCAATCAAATTCTCCCGGGAACTAAAATAAGAAAATCACTGGGGTTAGTATAACGAGGGAGACAACTTGCAATGGCATCTACACTACTCCATGGGTTTGCATGTAAAATAACAGACCATGACAATGTAACGCTGCCTCTATCTAGACTTCCCAACCTGGATAGGATCCATATTTGGTTGTCTTATTCTATTCAAGCAACGTCTTGAGTGGAGTTACAATTAATAAAGAATAGAAAATCAAAATGCTAATTTAAAAGGATGAAATTCAACCATTTCCTTAGCATGCCATGACAATCATGAACTCAAGGAAGCTAGCAATTGTGAATTTGTCAATCGTGGCTCTTAAGATGTTGGATTCCCGAGTGAACGTAGGAAAAGCTTAGAGCTCACAAGTCTAGCTAGGAATAAGAGGTCACATGAAACAATGCAGCAGCTAGTATAGCTATATAACTTGTGAGTTGCGGAAGAGTTGGTAATGAAGTTTCATAATTCGACCTCAAAATAAAACCAAACAAAAAAACAAGGGGAGAAAGAAAGAAACTAGCTCATTCATACATTAGATTTAGCATCTATCCGAATTGTTTCATGTGGATGTTGCTTCCCCATAGAAGTGTCCTATATATCTACTCGTTGTTCACTGGTGGCTATCTTTTCTTGCCATCTAGGTAAATCACCTAAGTTTCGTGATTCATGAATTACCCTTTTGATTATAGGCATAGTTTCTAAAAATGCCTCTCGGAATAGTGTCAAATTTAACTACGGGGATAAGTCTGTCATCTATGTTCAACCTTGCGGTTGGTTGGTATATATATGTTGGAACTCCTGGACCTTTTTGTTGTATTGCATTGTATTCCGTGAAAACAATATGGGTGGGTGCCTATCCGTTTGATTTATTTGTTGGGCTTGCCTCCGGATAAACACTATGTGCTAAGTACGGAACCATAGTGTGCTCGAGTTCTTCAAGTATTATCTTTATTGCATGGACTTCCTATATAGGTTTTAGGACAGGTATACTTGACCTCTTATTCCTTTGCAGCAGGGCCGGTTAGAGGGGCTTACGACTTCTTGCTTCAAGTAAAATACTCGAATCCTTCAACCTTGAGATCCCGGGAAAAATTACAAAAATTTTCATACAATGGACTCATAACTATGAAACTCCGATGGTAGAATAGAAGATTGAGCCAATTTACAGCATAAACAAAAAGGAGTGCTATTCTAGCTCGCTTATAGCTATCAAGTAGCGGATCAAGAAACAGATAAGGTTGATTTCACATACCAAATGTCTTATGTCTCACTTTCGGCCCAAACGGAATTCATATTGAACATTTTCATATGCCAAAGCTTTTGTAGATGCAGCTAGAGACTCAGCCTCTAATTTGGATATTTTATCTCGTAAGTTAGCAATCGCTATCTGCAGTAGAAGGTTGGTGCAACCAACAGTAGCCATCTCGATGCAGAAGGCTGCTGTCTGGCTGAGCGACCATCTGCCACGAGATAGGCTGCTGCAGATAGCAGCGGCTGGTTGCAGCAGACCATCTGCCGCAGATAGGCTGCTGCAGCCTGCAGCAGACCTTCTGCTGCAGATAGCCGATGTTGAGTTACGAGATGAAATATCTAAATTAGAGGCCGAGTCTCTAGCCGCATCTCGCAAAAGCTTTGGCATATGAAAATGTTCAATATGAATTCCTTTTGGGGCAAAAAGTGAGACATAAGACATTTGGTATGTGAAATCAACCTTATTTGTTTCTTGATCTCCTGCTTGATAGCTATAAGCGAGCTAGAATAGCACTCCTTTTGTTTATGCTGTAAATTGGCTCAATCTTCTATTCTACCATTGAAGTTTCATAGTTATGAGTCCATTGTATGAAAAGTTTTGTAATTCCGCTTGGGATCTCAAGCTTGAAGGATTCATTATTTTGCTTGAAGTAAGAAGTCATGAGCCCCTCCGGCACAGATAAAGTTAGCTGTAGGTTTTGCATGACCAAATAGGTGCTTTGAGCTAAAGAATATGTTCCATCATGGCATGTGACCAAATATAGCACATCAAGAAACAAATAAGGCTAATTTCACATACCAAATGTCTTATGTCTCACTTTCCGGCCCAACCTCTAATTTAGATATTTCATCTCGTAGCTCAGGAGCTATTAGATTATTTTTCACCCGGTTCCTTCCCTATGTATGACAAATAATTTCACCTCCAATTATCACGTAATTTTTCAAGATATCGTCAACAGTAAAAACATATACTAAGAGTAACTTGTTTATGTTAAAAATCATGATTTTCACTTAAATAATGTACTCTACAATATTCCTTAGTTAGAAGCACGAAGACTTTATATATGGATGTATGAAAAATAATATTATACATGTTAAACAAATGCTTCTACCGCATATGTTACTTTTGCCGTATATAGATATGTTATGTATGACAAAATTGATTGGGAAGTCTTATGAGACACTTACAAATCCTGGATAATAAAATAGATGTAAAACTAATTAAAATTTTAGATGTTTGAGTATTTATTAGATTTGAATTAGGTTAGCTCATGTATTTTTCTTTTGTTCCAAATATAAGGTACTCTTTTTGGCAAATCAATTTTGAGACAATGACACCTAACAAGGGGTGGATGAACAATGAAGATCTCTGGAATACT
Source organism: Talinum fruticosum (assembly GCA_021018815.1). NCBI lineage: Eukaryota > Viridiplantae > Streptophyta > Magnoliopsida > Caryophyllales > Talinaceae > Talinum > Talinum fruticosum. The sequence continues at coordinate 8,087,033 of JAITYX010000004.1, read as the reverse complement.
GAATATGAAAAGGGAGTTGAAAGTTTTTTGGATTATGCCTTTACTAATCTAGGAACAAAGTCCATTCGTTGTCTATGTGTAAAATGTATGAACATAGAGTTTGGGACTCGTGAGCAAGTTCAAGGGCATCTATTGGCTTATGGAATTGTCAAAAGGTACACATTTTGGTATCATCATGGGGAGAGGTTTAACGAGTCTAACATAGATATGGGTGATGAGGATGATATTGGTGAACATGATAAAATAGATGGAATCTTAAGGGATTTATATCATGATTTTAATGATATAAATTCTTTAAGCCATGAGAATGGTGAAGTGGAACCAAATAATGAGGCTAAGACATTTTATAAGCTGCTAAAGGACTCACAAGATCCTGTGTATGATGGTTGTAAGTCTTCAAAAATGTCCGCATTGGTGAAACTCCTTCACATTAAGACTCTTGGTCATTGGAGTAATGAATCTTTTACCATGCCATTGCAATTCTTAAAAGATGAGTTGCTACCTAATAATTCAAATTTGCTCGACTCTTATTATGAGGCGAAAAAGACCATCAAAGATCTTGGACTTTCTTATGAGAAAATTGATGCATGTGTGAATGATTGTATGTTATATTGGAAGGATGACAAGAAGTTAGACAAATGTAAAGTATGTGGTGCATCTAGATGGAAGACCGATAAGCGTAATGCGGATGATAAGTGTGGGTCAAATGATAAAAGAATACCTCAAAAGACATTGCGATACTTTCCATTAAAGCCAAGGTTGCAAAGGTTATATATGTCCTCGAAGATAACGTCTTTAATGAGATGGGATCATGATAAACGAAAGAAAGATGAGATAATGAGGCACCCAGCCGATTCCGTTGCGTGGAAGTCACTTGCTGAAATGCATGAAGGGTTCGCTTCGGATCCTCGTAATGTTAGACTTGGCCTTGTTAGTGATGGCTTTCAGCCCTTTACGAATTCAAAAACTTCATATAGTATTTGGCCTGTCATTCCGATTCCATACAACTTGCCACCTGAGCTCTGTATGAGACAATCTAATATGATTCTTTCAATGCTTATTCCCGGCCCCGATAGTCTTGGCAATGCAATTGACATATATTTGCAACCCTTAATTGAAGAGTTGAAGGAGTTATGGGAAGTTGGAGTTGAGACATATGATGCATTTGCTAAATGTCACTTTCAACTTCATGCTGCGTTGCTTTGGACAATCAATGACTTTCCAAGCATATGGAATGTTGTCTGGTTGGAGTACTAAGGGGAAGTTAGCATGCCCTTGTTGTATGAAGAAGACCCATTCTCCGAGGTTGTCTCATGGTGGTAAGCAATGTTATATGGGTCATCGATGCTATCTATCTACAAATCATCAATTTCGAAAACAGAAAGATTTGTTTGATGGAACAATTAAACGTGGCGGACCTCCAGAGCCTTCTTCAATTGATGAAATTCTTCATCAAGTGAAGGATCTTGAGAATATTGTATTAAGTAAGGATCCAAATAAGAAGACTAAAATATCCCATGAGAAAAGAGAGGATAACTGGAGTAAGAAAAGTGTCTTCTTTCGTCTTCCATATTGGAGGGACCTTTTATTGCACCACAATTTGGACGTGATGCATACTGAGAAAACTATATGCGATAATATTCTTGGAACAATTATGAATATCAAAGGAAAAACCAAGGATACGATTAAGACGCGTCTTGACTTGGAAAAATAGGATTGAGATCCAATCTGCACTTGTTGAAAGAGGGGGATAAGTTAAAGATGCCCCCGCACTATATACTTTATCTACTCTTGAAAAGCGCATTTTTTGCTAATTTTTGAAAGAGTTAAAAATTCCAGATGGGTTTTTTTCCAATATTTCCTATTGTGTAAATATGAAGGAGACAAAAATATCCGGTCTTAAGAGTCATGATTATCATGTTATACTCCAACATTTCTTACCACTAGCATTGCGTGGTCTTCTTACTCTAGTTATACGAGAGGCACTTATTGAGCTATCTATGTTCTTTGCTATATTAGGTGCCAAAGAACTAAACATAGATGAACTGAATCAAATTGAGGCTCAAATCCCTATTACTCTATGTAAGCTAGAAAAGGCTTTTCCTCCTACATTTTTTGATGTTATGATGCACTTACCTATCCACTTAGCTTATGAAGCTAGAATTGGGGGCTAGTTCAATTTAGATGGATGTATCCAGTCGAACAAGTTATGCATACATTGACAAGTTACATTCGCAATAAGGCATGGCCGGAGGCATATTTGGCTGATGAATGTATGACCCTTTGTTCAAGATATTTACATAACATGGAGAGAAGGTTCAATCGCCTCGATCGAAATCATGAAAATCAAAATGACCATGATGGAGGTTTACCTATCTTTAATCATCCCGGTCGGATAATTGGATCCCAAAGAGTTCGTACCGATGTTGAGAAGTATGAGTTAGATGAAGCTCACATTTATATTTTGAAGAATTGTGATGATGTTCAACCTTTTCTAGAGTACGCATCATATCTAAAAGTATTTTTATGTCATATTATGAACTTGAAGTTGATCAAATTAATTTTTTAACTTAAGTAATGCATTTGTTTCATATAGAAAATACTCTGCAAGCCAACCATCTGATGTTTCTCTCTCCGAGGAAGAATGGTGTAAAAACTTTAGGGAATGGTTCAAGTGTGAAGTAAGTATATTACGTTACAAGTAAATAGACTCGTATATGTAAATTAATATGCATAATTAATATATTCAATATATTTTTTAATAGGTAACGCAGCTATATGAGCATGAGAAGACTAAGAAAATGGAAGATTCACTCTCATTGGCACGTGGACCAACACAATATGTCACATCCTTTAGTGGCTATATAGTCAATGGATATAGATTTCATATAGAACAGCGAGAGAAGAGGTTGACAACTCAAAATAGTGGTGTAGTTGTCATTGGAAATACAACTCAAGGAGATGAAAATGTAGATTATTAGGGGTCTTAACCAATGTACTTGAGCTACAATATCTTGGGGGAAACGAGTAGTGCTATTTCGCTGCAAATGGTTCGATGTATATGATAAAGTTAAAGGGATTAAAATTGACCAATATGGCTTTGTTAGTATTAATTGCAAATGACAATTAAAAACTAACGAGCCATTTATCTTGGCTAGTCAAGCACATCAGGCTTTCTATGCAATCGACAAGGTGAACAAAGGTTGGCATGTAGCACTTAAGTCACGCCTTCATTGCTCTAATGAGATGGAACCAGTGGATGATCTTCAAACTACGAGGCTCTCACAATGAAGCAAATCTGGAGGATGAACAAAGATCTAGAAAGAGACGAAGATGAAATATAGTTGCACTTTCTTTCATAGTTAATTATTGATATTGATGTATTCACATTTATCGAACATATGTTTCCTTTATTGCATCGGATAAGCTTAGTGTATCCTACCATATGGGTTTCTCGTTGATCATAATTTACTAGTTACTAGTGTTTGCTTTGCTGACGTTGCTTATTGTTATAAGGCCCACAGGACATTTGTAGTAGACGTAACAGGCCCACAGGACATCTGCAGCTAACATCGCCTACTGCTGGCCGTTGCTCATTATCTGCACCAGACTAGCTCGCTGCAGTGCTGCAGCCAGCAGTGCTATCTGCAGCAGAAGGTTGTTGCAGCCAGCAGCTGCTATCTGCAGCGAACCAGCTCCGAGATAGTAGCGACCACGAGCGACCATCTGCAGCTATGTGCATCAAATGGCCATTTCGTTGTGAATCTTGTATTGACATGTTTATTTTGGGAAATGATTTAATTTTATTTGCTTTTAACATATTGCGGAGAAGATGATTAATTCCACCGGATCGGGGAAGAAGTCTTGTATGCCGTGTTCCGATAAACCGTCATTTCGGCACCTAGTATGTTAGCTAAAGGTCGTGGAAAAAACTACATGAACTATATGTTTCTAAAAATCAGTCTTCTTCATCTACATTCGCTGGGATGGTTAACAACTCAAAAAGTCGATCCGCTATGAATGTTCCAGTCACCAGATAAAACAACTACTAATCCATTTGTGAGGCATTCTCCAATCGGAGCTTCTTTAGATGATAGAGTTCCCTTCAATCCAAGTACAAGGTTTCCTCAAGACATTACATCTGCTCCTGCTCCTGCTCGCAATATTTCTCCTCCTCCCTACTTCGTAGGGATGATGTTGAGGATAATACTAATGTTGAGGACAATGTTGCCTTGTTGTCGAGGATGGTGTTTCATCATCCTCCGGAGACGAGGACTTGTATATTCCTAACCGTGCTTGTGTTCCTAACCGTGTAAGAGAGGAACATGCTCATGAGACACCTCGAGTTGATGAAGAAATGAATTGTAATGCTAATGAGGCAGAGACACCACAGCTAGAGGAAAAATTGAACAATGGTAACTTAATAGTTGGATTTGCGTGGGTTTTGCATTTGATATTATTTTCTATTCATTGATATTTTATTGATTTCATATTCTTAGGAGGAGGTGCTTTTAAGAAGAGAATTATCAGCAAAACACGAGGTAGAAATAAATGTATGGAAATCGCGACGCTGGAGCCCGGAGAAAAACTTGAAATAGAATTCTATAATAACCGTGTTGTTGGAAAAAATCATGTTGCCTGGTCTAGACACTTGGGAATTATTGTTCGTGATACAAATATGTGCCCTCTTAGAGTGCACAAGTGGAAAGATATTGAAGATTGATAATTGGAACACATGTGGAGGGCTGTGACGGTATAATTCTCAAATTTTGAACAAGTTATATTACATCTTACTCTTTTTTAATGTAATTTTTCTTCTTTATTTTAGGATGTTTTCTCCAACGATAACATGGAAGCACAACGTGAACATGTTCTTCACCATATGTATGAGCTGTGGATTAATTGGAGGGCTGATTTGAAGAGGTATAATATCACAAAACCAAAAAGGACTCTACGACAAGCTTTGGATCATACACCGATGAACTTAGTCATGAGGAGTGGGAGTGGCTTATAAAAGAGATTTATTCAAAAGAATCCCACAAGATCTGAAATTAACATCTTTTCTTGTCTATTAACAACTACTTGTTTTGTAATTGATTATTATTTCAACTAATATATGTGATATTAATTTGTTGCTATTTTTAAAAATAGAAAGCGAGTGCAAGAAACTCTTCAAATAGAGCAAACTTTAATAAGCAGAGACTTTATAGGACGGGAAGTAAGCCTTATAGACAAGTTGCTTGGGAATTGGTATTAAAACTATCTCTTTCTTTTTTAAATTTCTTACCACATTGATTATATTTTGACTATCTACTTGTTATTGCAAAAGGGTGCAAAGGACGGGAATAAGCCATCTTTCCTTCAAATGTTCCTTGAAACTCATAAAAAGGGTGATGAGCTTGAAAACTCTAGAGATAACTCAAAAATATGTACGTATAATGTTATAAGCCTACATTTTTTAAACTTTAGTTGGCAAGTGCGATGTATTAATGTCGTTGTACTTTATAGGATGAAATCCGAGATGTTATAGAAAAAGACCCTTCTCTTTCCCATCCGGAGGTAGATTGTGTTTTTACAAAATAATTTTTAGAACATGTTACACGATAGTTATGTTTTATATATGCATTTTTCCTATTTAATGTGCAGATTGCTAATAAGGTTTTCAAATCAAAATTGAAAGATCGAGTAGTTGGCTTTGGAGAAGGAGTAAAGGCAAAAGATTTAAGGGGACCTTGTCATAGTAGAGCTGAACTTGAAATTGAACTCCATGCTGCTAGAAAGAAAAATGATGTTCTTCATGAACGTGTGGCAATAGTTGAAACAAAAACGAAAAGCTTCAAAATCGTTTAGATTCGGTTGAGTCGAAATAGCGAATTTCAAGGATGCCATTTTCTAGCAGTTCAACATCCATAATCCATAGACTTAAAATGAACCTTGTTTTCGCCGGTAAGTAGCTTGATTTAGTTTACTAGAATGCGATGAAATATCAAACATTGTTTGAGGTGAGACATGAAGGTTAATTGTGAATGAAACTTAGTGTAACCGGTTAATAGTTGACAATTGGGATATACTTCGACTGCCTAAGATTTGTTGTCACATGTAGAGGGAAAGAATTGAAACATTTGCTTTTGGGACTTCCTTTGGGGTTTGTGATTATAATTGTGATTCTGGAGTAGGAAGGTTGTAAAGATAATTGAGACAAAGTCGAGCATGATTTTGTCATATAGGTTTCAATTAAGTGTAAGAACACTATTAAAGACTTGATTTTGCCTGAATATGCTTTACGGAAGAACCATAAGTTTGGCACTAAGATCTGTTAGCTTTGCTTTGTGGTTCCTTGATTGAACAATATACTTTTTGATTGTAGGGAACAATATATTTTTTGAGATTAGAAAGAAAGAATGTTGATGTGTAGGAATCATGGATATATTTCCATTGCACTTGCTCTTAACTTGATTGACTTAAGAGATTTATCCCTTTTTAGAAAGTCTAACCTATTATGCTCCCCTTAGCTCTTCCTGTCTCCTTGTCATGGTGTTGATCCCCTTGGTATAACCCTTCCATCCATGGACAAAATTTGTTAGACCATTTTCAAACATTTATGTATCTTTGATATTTGCGATGGAGATGCAGCACAACTTCTGCATGTATTGTAATGCAATGCACTCGATGATGCAGTTGTAGCTCCGAACATCAAGTGGTGGTTGCTTGTTTGAGTTACATATGTTTGATAAGACGTTGAATACTTTTGCAATTTTGTAAAAGTTCTAATAATTCTCTATTTGTTGCGGATCTGGATTTGTTTGGAGATGTGGACTGTTCATTCAAGTTCTAACACTTCCTTACCTTTTATGAGTAGTTGATGAAGATTTATACTTTCTAAATCATTTGGAGGACTTCTTTTTTTAATTTTTTGGTCAATATTGCTTGTACTCGGATATCAATTACTATAAGAACTTCTAGTTTCCTCGATTGTTTTTTAGATTATGTGTTTTAGGATGCTTTTGATATTAGGTTATGTTTTATATTATGTTTTCGCAGACCGGTGGTATTCAATGGAATTATACATATCAATTAGAGTTTGTTGTTACTATATATATATATATATATATTAGTGATCAATATTTTATTACATTACTTTAAAGATAATTGGTAAAATTATATATTTAGGTTATCCATAATATTATTAATGATGAAAATGTTAATCGTTAAAGAAATAACTATGAACCAAATTGGTTGTTAATGATCATGATTTTAATTTTTGTATTTATGGTTCTTTTAAATCTACGACGAAAAATTTTGTCGTTAATGATATGTAGTTCATCGTTATTCAATCAACTAATTACGACGACATCTTGTTTCATCGTTATTTTAAGTGACGATGAAAATTTTAAAGTCATCGTTAAAAGTATTAACGAGGGAAGCACTAATGATAACCGACGACCAAAATTTTTTGGTCGTTAATCACTTTTAACAATGATAAAATGTACTTTTAACGACCAATTTATTCGTCGTTAGAAGCCTTTTTCTAGTAGTGAGATTCTCGGCTGTAGCTCAAGGTACTGGATTTCTAGGCCCGAAAATGGAGGAGGCTCGTGCCTGCAGGTTCGGCATCTCCGAGGTGATTAAAGAGGGGTCAAAAGTATAGCGATCAAAGGTGATTGCTTGACCCTCATCTCCAAATTAAAGAAACGATCTTCGCTAGCTTCAGAAATTGGCATTATTTTTGATGATATTTTACATCTTTGCTTGTTCCTTTGATTTTATTGTATTCTCATTTGTTAAAAGGGAGGTGAATACGGTAGCATATTCTTTAGCTCATCTTCAACCCTATGACTCGTCTATTCGAGTTTGGCATGATTATAAATTTGACATCCGAAGACTACCGTAACATGGAATTATTTACTTTTTAGAGCCATACAACTCCCCCTTTTTGCTCAAAAAAAAGATGCCTGAATAAATGGAATTATATACTTTTAGAAACGTTTAATTATGGTGCATGAATGTTTGGAACCCATAACAATAAAAATGAATTTTTAGGTCCATTAAACTATTAACATGTGATGTGAATAAATAGAAGAACATGACCAAAATGTCATTCCTTTATTTAATATGTATATTACATTATGAAAATGAAATTTCATTTAATCAATTATAAATAAATTTATTTAATAATAAATTAAAAAAGCTTATTTTATGACTATTATTATTAGGTACTAGATATTTTAAACAACTCCACCACCATTTGACATTAAAAATATACTATCCATTTTTAAACAAAATTTATGTTTTTTAAATTTTCTCATTCCTCCTATAAAAAAATTTCTTTCATTCTTTATTCATAAAAGATAAGGATTTTACGGGTTGAAATAAAACTATACAAGTTAAAACATAGAAAAATATAGATTTCCAATATCTATCCAAAAAAATTATATATTCCATGTTATATAAGGTGTTAATGCATGTTAGTTATACATATTTATATATGTAATTCAATAATTTTCTTTTTTATATATATTTTTGATATATTTCCTGCACCATTTCATTCATGGAAGTCAATATTTTTAATATGTTAAATTTTAAATTATGTATCATTGTTCATATTTTTTTGCATATATTAGTTTTACCTTTATAGCAAAATGATTCAAATGTACACTCAATTGATGTACATGAAAATATAACGAGGGGATTGTTTTGAGGGAGGGGGACATGTTAATTTATGATAATCTTATAAAGCTTGAGAATCTTTATTTTTTAACTTTTTAGTTTGTTTATTTCTTATATCAACTATCTCTGGTGAAAATTATCATCCAATGTGAAAGAATTTGTTTAGAGGAGGAACAAGAAAATTAGCAAGATGTTGATATTTTTTAAAAAATTTAGATAATATGTTTTATGTCAAATAATGTTGTTATTTAAAAAATTATTACAAAAAATAATAATCATAAAATGGTAAAAGATTTAAAAATTTGTTACTGAACAAATTTATTTACAAATTTATCAAATAAAATTTCATTTTCATAATATAATGCACACATTACATAAAAAGGACATTTTGGTCATGTTCCTCAATGTGTTCATATATTAATAGTTCAATGGACCCAAAATTTATTTTCATAATTATGGGTTCCAAAAATTTATACACCATAATTGGATGGTTCCAAAAGTAAATAACTCGAATAAATAGATATCAAACAAAATAATAGATAAATTTATAAATTTAAATATAACTGAATATCTTAGTTAACTATTATTCAGAAATGAAAAGCTTTTTCAATGGGGTTTGAAGAAAATTATTTTATTAATCCTCATTAATTACTATAGTTTATTGTTCTCCACAAGTTATAAATTGTTTGATACACTATTTAGCATAAAAAATTAATTACATATAAGATTATTGATATTATTTGATTTGAATTAAAAATCTAATGAATAAATAATATCCGTTTATAGTGGTTGTCGTCATAAGACAACCACCAAAATTAAATAAATCTAAGTCGTACATGTGTCATGTGTATATCTTAACTGTTCATTTTTAAAAAAATTTTAATTAATTAATAAGTACATGATATAAATCAAAAACTATTTATATACATAGTTATCTTAAGGGTTTGGCTGCTTTCTATTCATCAATAAAAAGTAATTAAGCTGCACTTCTTCTTTTCCATTAGTGGTCGCAGCTGTCTCAACTCCCTTTCCCCTCCATTTATTCTGACCCTAGACATCTCAACACTCTCATGCTACTTTTAACCCATCATCAATTTCGGCGAAAATCTCTATATTTTTCGATGAATTGCCTTGCACCATTTTTTCGGTAGGAAGTGTCCATGTGCTTCCAAATTGCATCTGCAATGCATCTAGCATCCTTACAACCCGCACTTACCGACAACATTCCTCACCGATCGCATACACACGGAAGTAGACGAGTACTGCTCACTAACAAGTGGACGCATCCGCTACCAAAGTTGATGGCAACGAAAGCATCAACGAGGAAGAGAGAGAGAGAGAGAGAGAGAGGTGAATCAAGATGTCGGAACATACGAGACAACATTCGCTCATTAGAAGAGTGAGATGCAAGATCTTTGATGGCGTGAACGTCATTGGGGTGAAAAATTTGACTTTATGGCATAGAAGCTCCATTTTTGCCGGAAAATATGGAGGTTTAGGCTGGATACCATGGTAGGTTAAGGATAAGGTTAGCTGACAATTATGGATAGGCACCGAGGATGATTAATCGATAGAAGAAAAGGACTCCTTAAATATTTTTTTTTGTTGAAATGAAGGACTCCTTAAATATTGTTTTAGCTTCCAGTGGGTTTTAATTGCTTGAAGACTCGGGTATAACTCTCTATCTTTCTATAGTTTTGATTTCAAGTCATTCTTAGTATTTAAGAAACTTATCTTTAACTTTTTAATACTTGTCTGACCTACTCAAAAAGCATTTCTTGAGTAGAACGCACCTCACTAGGTTTTCGACCCACTCGGATGCAACTCGGACAGGTTGTCATGAGTAAATAATTTCATGAACATATCTTTTTTTGAGCACTAACTTTATGAGTTAGATGAAAATAAATTACTGCGCTAGTTCTTATTTCTAAGTCAGTTTATTCAAAGAAATTATTTACATGATCAATTTGATGTATGGTGTCGTTTCATTCTCAATGTCTTGATCATTTAAAGATAGACAAAAGAAGGAATTTAAACCTATTGAATATCGGACTCGAGAAAATTCCATTATCTCGGGTTAAGGATAATTAAGCACTTAATTATGATGAATTAACTTTTATCCTTTCCTAATCTTAGACCAAAGTATTTTTATACTTTGAGTACCATTTTGATTTACTTTTGCAGGTTGATTAAAGTATTTTAATCTTGTTTTGAAAGGCAAAAGCAATCGACTTCTAACTGTTAAACACTAGCGAGACAGAAGAATCTTGTTTCGGGACAAGGCTCGGATGCCGTGTTAGGGTTATTTGTTACCAAATCTGGTAAACTTCAACTTTGAGTTTAACAATTATTTCCACCCTAAATTTCAGTCACAAACAATGGGATGGACTACTTTTTGAGCCAAGGACCTAAGCATAACGTTCATATTTGCAACAAATCCTTTTTGAGTGACTCGGACTATCCGTTACAATGGCTAGTAAAGCTTCCAAGTTCAAGATCAGTCACAATGGCTAATATGCCTTGCTGAGTATAAATACAAGCTTGCCTAAAGACTTGAAGATTGACGAACACATTGCTTGGAACTAAACAAAACATTCTATCACTCTCAATCTTCTAGCTTTCTAACTCTTTACTTAAGTTTATACTTTCTAAGTTGAAAAGAGAAAAGTCATGTAACTACTCTTACTTATTTCAATTCTCTATAAAGTCTCTTGATTGAGTTGTAAGGGTTAACTCAGTTCAATTGTTCCTAACTGTAAGGGTTATCTCAATTAGAAATTACTACAACGAGATAAGGGAACTTTTGTATCTAGGAAAATCTTGTAATTGAATTGTCTAAGGGAGCAATTCAGTAAGAGTCAATCCTTGTATTTTATGGATTCAAAATATTGGATTTGACTTAGTACTTAGATTAACATTGTTCATGGTTTTCTGCCTTAGCAGGGTTTCCAGTCCGAGTTCCTCGCTTTTGAGTCCAGTCTAAACTTAGAATAGTTTTCTAGGTCTTTTCTTTTTAGAAAACTTTGTAATTTTGCAAAATTTCCTTCACACCCTATTCACCCCTCTCTAGGGTGATTTAGACTCTCAAAAATAAAACCTTCAATTGGTATCGAGCCTAGCCTTTCAAAAGGATCTAACAAATCCAAGGTCTAAAGATCATATGATTCTTAACTATGGAGAGTTTGATGAAGGAAGATCTTTCACCGGAACACCCAAGTTCAAAGGATCAAACTTCGCACACCGGAAGATGATCATGGAGTGCTTCATCTAGGATTATGATGAGGAGGCCTGGAACATTATCTGCAATGACAACTACAATCCCACGAAGATGAAAGGAACACAAGTTGTGCCCAAAGTGAAGTCTAAGTTCACACCTGAAGAAAACAAGAAGTATAGAAATAACTTCAAGGCAATGACCACATTGATGTGTGCAATTGACTCTGCAAAATACAACAGAGTATCTGCTGTGACACAGCCAAAGAAGTTTGGGATACATTAATCACTACATATAAATGTACTAGCCAAGTAACGTAGGCCAAGATCGGTCGGTATCTCCACAAGTATGAGCTATTCAAGATGGAGCCTGATGAGAACATAAGTTAGTCTGTACATTCAATTCACTGGAATTGTCAATAATCTCAAATCTCTTGGAAAGAAAATGTCTCATGAAGAAGTCGTCGGAAAGATTCCGAGGAGTCTACCCAAGAGAAGATGCGGTCCCAATGTGACAGCCATAGAGGAAGCTCAGAACTTGTCTCAACTCGAGGCTAGATGAGCTCATTGGAAAACTACTCACCCATGAGTTGCATCTAGAAGAAGAGGAAGATGAGGTTAGCACCAAAAGAAATATAGCTCTCAAGCCCTCGGAAGAAAAAGTCCAAGTCCGAGCTCCTCGGATTCTGAAGAAGACCCCATGGCACTTCTAGCCTGAGGTTTCAAGAAAATAATGAAATACAAAAAGTGGTAGAAGAGGCCCAAACAAGAGTTTTACAAGAAAGACAAAAAGGTAAAGTCTCATCCTCTTTAAATTTATCTTTAAATAAGAACTCTGGATGTTTTGAGTGTGGCAGTGACGAGCACATAGTCAAAGACTGTCCAAAGAGAAAGAAGGACAGAAAGAAGAAAAAGGCTATGGTTGCTACCTGGAGCGATGAAGAGTCGAAGAAGATGATGACACCGATGATGAATCAAAGTGTCTAATGGCTCTATCGGACTCGGAAGCTGGATCCGAGTTAGACAGCGAGGCATCGGATGCTTGAGGAAACAGATCCTTAGGAGGTAATCAACTACTTCCTTAAGTTTTCCAAGCATCATCTTTCTAGATATATTTTTACTTTGGAAGAAAATTCTAATTCTGAATCTTCGAATTCAAAGAGAAATTGGAATCTCTTAATCCCGAGAACATCATTTTGAAAGCTGATTTAGAAAACTTGAGACAAAATCCGAAAGTGCTTGAGACCAATACTCAAGATAATGAGACTGAGTTTCGAGCCTAGGAACAAAGAATGAGCAATTGAAATTAAAGCTCAACGAGTCTCAAGAGTTGGTTTTGAAACTTACTCAAGGTCGAAAAACCTTGATTTATTACTTGGTTCTCAGTGTGTCATTTCGAAAAGAAGGTATTGGATTTAATGCTGAAGAGGAAGATAATTCCTACAAGAATCTTTCCAACACCGACTCCAAAACTATTAAGTTCGGGAAAGTTGAGCATGGTCCTATTCATTCAAATAGAAAATAGAGTGAGTGCGGATCGGTTTTCATGAAAAAGCCTTCTTAACGTGTTTACAAAAAGAGAGTTTTTCAAAGAAAAGAGACACAGAGCCATTTCTCAAGAAAGAAGACTCGGAATAACACCAAACCCAAAATTATTCAAATATGGGTTCCCGAAAGTGCTCTTCCTCGAGAAAAGACCACGAGTAAAGACAATTACTTGGGTTTGTAAAAGGAATTTAGAAGGGTTAGTTTGTTTCTATTTTTGCAGGTTACTCAGAAATGAAAGGGTCATTTGTACTTAGACAGTGGATGCTCATGCCACATGTCTGGAGATTCAAGACTCTTCTCGGAATTAGAAGAAATGAAATGAGGAAAAGTCACATTTGGAGACAACAGTAAGGGCAAGATAGTTGGGATTGGCGGAATTGGTGAATGAGATTATTTAGTCAGTCCAATCTACGTTGTCAAATGGCTCAATATAATCTTCTAAGCATCTCTCGGTTGTGTGACAAAGGTCAAAAGGTAAGGTTTACTTAGACCAATTGTTTTATTTCGATGCAGTCACCAAAGAGACAAAACCCTCGGGTCTAAGGTCAGGTAACACTTACACCATTCCTTTCTTTGATTATAGTCAAGATTTATCATGTTTGAAAGCATCTCTAAATGATGATTCATGGATATGGCATTGTAGACTAGGTCATATTAGCATGCACACTATCAAGAAATTTGCATCTCATCGATTAGTTAGAGGCTTGCCTAACTGTTCCTTTAAAAAAGATAAAATATGTGATGCATGCACAAAAGGAAAACAAGTCGGATCATCTTTTAAGCCACTTAAGACGAGTATCTACATCCAAAGTGCTTGAATTAACACATGGATTTATGTGGTGAAATTCCTATCAAAATCCTAGGAGGTAAATCATATGTGCTAGTTATTGTTGATGATTACTCACAATTTACCTGAGTGTGTTTTCTAAAGAAAACAAATGAAGCATTCAAAGAGTTCACTAAGATCTGCAGGAAAATAAAAGTAGAGTTTGAGACTCGGATTAGGAAATTCAAACCGACCATGGAAGGGAGTTTGATTACTCGGAATTTGCAGATTTCTATGACAAGAATGACATCTTTCATAACTTCTCAGCACCAAGAACTCCTCAACAGAACAGAGTAGTGGAGAGAAAGAAAAAACACTGGAAGAAATAGAAAGGACAATGATGATTGAAAATGATTTACCTTACTATTTACGGGTTGAGGCGATCAACACAGACAAATTACATCTCACTACAATGAAGAGAATTTTTAGATATCTTGCAGGGACTCGGACACTTGGTCTCTGGTATTCAAAAGACTCATATTTAAATCTCACAAGATACTAATACGCTGACTATGCTTTTTACAAAGTTGATAAAAACAGCACCTCGAAGCATGCCAATTTCGGGTCAATCACTCATCTCCTAGCACTTTAAGAAACAAAATTCAATTGCTCTAACAACAACCGAGGTAAAGTACATAACACCTGGAGCTTGTTGTGCTTAGATTCTATGGATCAAGCAACACTTGAAGGATTTTGGATTGTCATTTACATCTATTCCAATCAAGTGTTATAATCAAAGTTCCATCGAGTATCACCAAGAATCTAGTACAACATTCAAAGACAAAACACATTGAGGTCAGGTATCATTTTCTGAGAAATCACTATAGAAAAGGTGATATTGAACTTGAGTTTATTGCTACCAAATTTCAATTAGGTGATATTCTCACAAAACCTATGAGTGAAGATCAGTTTTTCTTTATTAGGAACGAACTTGACATGATGATCACATGATTATTTAATTCATTGCATAATTATTTGAGTGATTAAATGAGAATCTATGAGTTTGATTATTTATTATATGTTTTGAGTGAATAAATCGGTTGAACTACTGAAACTAAGCTATGAGTTATTAAGTTTCTAAGTGTGCTCGAGCGACTCGGACATCTTACTGAGTCAAGCTCGGTTTATGATAAAAATGGACATAAAAATTCTAAGATCATCTCTAAATCAATAGAGAATCTTGGAAATGTTTTAGAAAATTTCTTTTTCTCTTTCGAGTCACGTGAATGGTTAGAGAACTAGCCGTTAGAAAGAAGCAGTTTCAAGAAGTAACCATTGGTCACTAGAAAGCCAAATGGTGCGCTAGTCTGTTACTTTGAGCGTTGAGTCGAAATGTTTTTTTCTATGAGAGTTATTATTCTATAAATAGCACCTATTTGTCGTCATTCATTCACTTTGCTATCTCTTGCTCTCTTACTCTCTTCTTACTCGAACTCATAATTCCTTGCTCGGACACTCTCTAATTTCGGACTCTCAACTCCTAACTCTTTCTCACTCGTTTAATGTCCTACTCTCTCACTCTCTCAATCAAATTTCTTTAACTTTCTCTAAAATATGCGTAAGAAGGGACGTACTGACCAAATCGGGGTCAGCCGCCAAAAAGGCTAGAACCTGAACATTCAACTCGAGAATCCTCAAAAGGATCCTTCTATGGGCAAAGCACTCGCTTTCGATGACCAAAAGCTCATCGTTGCCCAGCACTACTTCATTGAAGAAAAATTCTTCTTAACCACCAAACTTTCTTGGTTCAAGTCTATCCTCCACACAGGTACTTTCAAGTATTTGTGTTTACGTGATTATGTCTACCTCCAACTCGTCACTGAATTCTATGCTAACATGGTTGTGAGAGACAACATAATCTCTTCATTGTTCAAGCGAAAACTATTCTCATTAACCTCTCTCTCCTTCACAAACTCTTTGACGTTCATACTCTCTTTATGAACTCAAATCCTATTCATTCACTGAAATCGTTGATGATTTCTTTGACAAATACACCGAGTTGTGCCCAAGTCCGGAAAGAACTTTTACGTGACTCGGATGAAATCGAAGTCGGACTTCTTTGTTTTATTTTGATGAAAACTGTGTTTTCTTTCTATCCCTCTAAGGAGAACCCTAATAGCAAGGTTCTCAAAGTTCTCTTTGATATTCTTGAAGGGTATGAGGTTGACCTCTTCCCTTTCATCATCGTCAAGATAACTCTATTCCTAACGATCGGAAGAAACCCCTTCTTCTTTTTGGGGCATTGCTCTCTGTTATTTTCTCTCACTTCAAAGTGGATCTCCTTGATGATCCACTCAAATGTCTCGAGCTAGTCTGTCCGTATAGGCAAAAATAAGCTCATTGGTAGGAAAATTTACCTAGTGTCTAGATCCACTATTCCGAGCTTCCACTTCCTCCTTAGACTTAGAAAAGTTATGAGGGTCCTATTCTTATTGCTGGACCATATTCTTCCCAGTTTTCCCTTTTAATGGACCTACTTCAAAAGGTGACTTCTCAATTTGCTGCTCCTGCTAAAGAGTTACAATCCACTCTTGGTGCATTCCGGACTTTCATGCCTATTTTGACTCGGCTTGAGCTAGGCTCAAAAGCGGATCGATCGAGTAAAGCCTTGGTCAATGAGCTAAAAGACTTCATTAAGCAACAACAAGACCAGATTTTCCGCCTTCAAGAGCACGGATCAAAGGCTACCGAGGACTCAAAATCTTACTTTGAAGCATAATCATCCTCGGAGTCCTCTAGCTTTTCTCGACTCCGAGTCGGAAGAAGAAGAAGAAGAAGAAGAAGAAGAAGAAGAAGAAGAAGAAGAAGAAGGAGCAGGCCAAGGGGAGAAGGAACCTGAGGTCATTCCCTCGGAACACACCGAGTCCGCCTAATAAGAGGCTAGGCATATTGGTCAATCCTAGGCTCAACCTTACTGCACAACCATCTTAAGCTGAAGAGGCTGAGGGCTAAGAAGAAGAAGAAGAAGAAGAAGAAGAAGAAGAAGAAGAAGAAGAAGAAGAAGAAGAAGAAGAAGAAGAATAAGAAGAAGAAGAAGAAGAAGAAGAAGCCGAAGTAGAAGAAGGCTCAACCTTCTGCACAACCATCTTAAGCTGAAGAGGCTGAGTGCTCAAAAGAGGAGATAGAGGAAGTACAACCTCTACTACGCAGGACTACAACTCAAGTCCTAGATTTACCTCTTCACTCACTACCTCTTCCTTGCCCAATAGTCTCTACTTAAGGACATCATTGCAGAAGAAGGGGTCCTCGTTCTTCCTCCTTAACTCACACTTGCTCTACTCCCCTCCTGATTTCAATTTTTTCTATCCAACATCTATTTATTTATTTTTACTCCCTGCCTTGTTTATAGAGGGAGAGAAAAGCCGAGATATATGTCTGGTTTAGGGGAGTTTAGTTTATTTTTATTTCTTTGTACTTACTCTGTCTAAGCATCAATGAAATTTTATTATTTCGAGCATTATTGACTTGTATCATCCATATCTTTTTATTTTCGCTCCGATTTTATGCTATGATACTTGTTTTTATGTTCTAATGATTTTTGCTCTAATACATTCTTTCCATCAATCTGCTCTAACAACGAATTCTAACTTAGCTTTACAAAGAACATTCTATCGTTATTCGCTTCGAGCCATGGTAATTTAACTCTCCGAACTTCAAGCTTCTATCTTAAGTGTTGAATGCCTTTCATTAAAAAGAGGAAAATTGAAGACTCGGGTATAACTCTCTATCTCTCTATGGTTTTGATTTCAAGTTATTCTTAGTCTTTAACAAGTTTATCTTTAAGTTTTTAATATTGTTTGACCTATTCGAAAGCATTTCTTGAGTAGAACATACCTCACTGGGTTTTCTAACCCACTTATATGCAACTCGGACATTTGTGATGAGTAAATAATTTCACGAACATATCTTTTTCGAGCACTAACTTCATGAGTTAGATGAAAATGAATTACTGCATTAATTCTTATTTCTAAGTCGGTTTATTCAAAGAAATTATTTACATGATTAATTTAATGCATAGCATCGATTTATTCTTAATGTTTTGATCATTTGAAGATAGACATAGGATGGAGTTTGAACCTATTGAATTTTAGACTAAGAAAATTTCATTCTCTCAAGTTAAGAGTAGTTAGGGACTTAATTATGATAAATTAACTTTTATCCTTTCCTAATCTTGGATCAAAGCATTTTTATACTTTGAGTACCACTTTGATTTGCTTTTACGAGGTTGATTAAAGTATTTTAATGTTGTTTTAAAAAGGAAAAGCAACCGATTTCTAACCGTTAAACATCGACGGACGAAAGGCATTGTTTCGAGGATAAAGCTAAGACACCGTATCGGGGTTGTTTGTTAGTAAATCCGGTAAACTTTAACTTTGAGTCTAACGGTTGTCTTCACCCTAAATTTCAGTCACAATTAGTGGGATGGACTATTTTTTGAGCCAAGGATCTAAGCACAACGTTCACATTTGCAATGGCTCCTTTTCTAAGTGACTCAAACTATCCGTTACAACAGACTAATGAAGCTTCCAAGTTCAAGATCGAGTCACAAAGGCTAATGCGCCTTGCTGAGTATGAATAGAAGCTTGCTGAAACCGAACAAAACATTCTATAATTCTCAATCTTCTAGCTTTCCAACTCCGCACTTAAGTTTATACTTTTTGAGTTGACAAAAGAAAAGTCTTGTAACTACTCTTACTTATTTCAATTCTTTGTAAAGTCCCTTGACTAAGATGTAAGGGTTAACTCAGCTCGATTGTCCCTAACTCTATAAATTATCCGAGTCAAGATGTACCAGAACGAGATAAGGGAACTTCTCTATCTAGGAAAATCTTGTAATTGATTGTCTAAGGGAGCAATTATGTAACAGTCAGTCCTTGTATTTTGTGGATTCAAAATAGTGGATTTGACTTAGTGCTTAGATTAGCGTTGTCCATGTTTTTCCGCCCCAGGAGAGTTTCCACGTAAAATCCGAGTTCCTCTCTTCGAATCCAATATAGACTCGGAATAGTTTTCTAAGTCTTTTCTTTTCGGAAAAACTTTGTAATTCTGTAGAATTTCCTTCACACCTTATTCGATTCGGACTCTCAAAGAGCAAACCTTCAATTAGAGGATACCATACATATTTTGGTTAATACCTTTTGAGGTTTAAAACCTAATTTTTAACTTAATTAAAAGCAAAAAAATCAATGGTAGTGATGGAATCAAGACATATATATGGTTATTATTAACTTTATTATGTTGATTGTCGTGGTTGTCATAAAGCGACAACCACTATAAATTTTTTGATAAAATTTAGACCTTTAATGTATCACTAATATAGCTTTGAATATTTCCTGTGTTAAGCTTCACTTTAACGTTTGCAATATTTAGAGAAGGTTTACCAACAAGAGAAAAATTTTGCTTTAGTTTAGTCCCGATGTATGCATTTTAGCCCATTGTATTCCATAAAACAATATATTAGGATATTATTCCTAATTGTAAATATTATCTTCTTAGTTGTTTTAGATTTATTTTCACTTTGTATTACGAGAGTCTTTCCTTTGTAGTTAACATCTTCTAGGGAAGTTGTATTTGAGTTGATTTGGGTTACCATGTAACTAAATGTATCTCAAGCAAATTCACACACACACACACACACACACACACACACCAAAAGGTCACGGGAGTAACCTAAGAAAAATATTTCTCCCTAATTACTTGTTTTACATGGTATCATAGCCTATCACCATAGGAAATCCTTGCTGAATTTTTGTTCTTTCTGTATTGCAATGGGAAGACAAAATACACCGGATCTTTTATGATTATCCGCAATCACCATACTATCTAAGCAGACTAAGACTATCCATGTTACATAATAAGCATTGTGATTCTCAATGGTGACAATTACCGTAATTGGTCTCGACTGGTAGTAAATGCCCTCCAATCCAAAAACAAGCTGGGATTTATGGATAGAACCATAACAAAACCAACCATTACTTGGACGAGAAGTTCATGCCTGGGAGAAACGTGATTCAATGGTAACAGCCTGGATTTACAATGTTATTGACACGACAATGGCTATTTGGGTCGATTTTGAAGAGAAATATTCTCAAGAGAACTCTATTCGGGTCCATCAACTAAATAGGGAGATGACTCTTGTTGGATAAGAACACTTGAGAGTGACTAAATACTTCACAAAATTGAAGTCTTCGTTGAAGACTCGGGGATAACTCTCTATCTCTCTATGATTTTGATTTCAAGTCATTCTAAGTCTTTAAGAAGCTTATATTTAAGTTTTCATTACTTGTCGACCTACTCGGAAAACATTTCTTGATTAGAACACACTTCATTGGGTTTCGCCCCACTCAAATACAACTCGGACGAGTTGTCATGAGTAAATAATTTCACGTGCATATCTTATTCTAAACATTAACTTTATGAGTTAACTGAAAAATGAATTACTGCGTTAATTCTTATTTCTAAGTGAATTTTATTTACAGAAATTATTTACATGATCAAGTTGACGCATGGTGTCTATATAATCTTTAATAACTTAATCACTTAAGGATTAACACAAGATGGAAGTTAAACCTATTGAATATTAGACTCGGAAAATTCCATTCTCTCATGTTAAGGATAATTAAGCACTTAATTATTATGAATTAATTTATATCCTTTCCTAATCTTGGACCAAAGTATTTTTATAGTTTGAGTACCACTTTGATTTGCTTTTGTAGGGTGATTAAAGTATTTTAATCTTATTTTGAAAAGCAAAAGCAACCGGCTTGTAACCGTTAAACACCAGCGAGACAGAAAAGCATTGTTTCACTACAAGGCTCGGGCACCGTGTCGAGTTGTTTGTTACCAAATCAGGTAAACTTCAACTTTGAGTCTAATAGATGTTTCCACCAGAGTTCGAGTCATAGCTAGTGGGTTGGACTACTTTTTGAGTTAAGGACCTAAGCACGACCTTCATATTTGCTACGACTCCTTTGCTTGAGTAACTCGGACTATCCGTTACAATGACTAATGAAACTTACAAGTTCAGAATCAGTCACAATGGCTACTCTACTCTGTTGTGTATAAGTAGAAGCCTTCTTGAAAGACTTGAAGATTGCTTGGCTGGAACCGAATGAAATACTCTCACTCTCAATCATTTAGCTTTTTAAGTTTATACTTTCCGAGTTGTAAAGAGAAAAGTCTTGTAATCACTCTTACTTATTTCAATTCTCTATAAAGTCCCTTGACTGAGTTGTAAGGGTTAAATTTGCTCAATTCTACCTAACTGTAAGGGTTATCTCATTTAGAAAGGACTAGAACAGATAAGGGAACTTTTGTATGTAGGAAAACTTATATTGAATTGTCTAAGGGAGTAATTCTATAAGAGGTAGTCCTTGTATTTTGTGGATTCAAAATAGTGAATTTGACTTAGTGTCCGGACGGACATTGTCCATGGTTTTCTGCCCCGGGAGGTTTCCACGTATATTCTAAGTTTTAAACTTCGAGTTCAATATAGACTTAGAATAGTTTTGTAAGTCTTTTCTTTGTAGAAAACTTTGTAATTCCCCAAAATTTCCTTTACACCCTATTCACCCCCTCTAGGGTGATTCAGACTCTTAAAGAGCAAACCTTCATTTGTAGGATGAACTTAGGACTTACTAGGCATATCCAATTTGCACATGCAAATGTAAGTGTGGAAAGGCGGTGACGGTGATGCTTCAACAAGAAAAGGTCCATCAATTCTTGAAGGGTCTCAACCATAAGAAGTTCAATAATGTTCAATCTAATCTGCTTAATCAAGATCCATTACCAAGCCTCAACAAGGCTTATGCCACCTGTAATTCGCGAAGAATGCCAAATACAATTCACCTAGATCGGAGAAGGGAGGCCAACCATGGAAGGAGCAACCTTTAAAGCTACTATGAAAAATCGACAAGGAGGGAGCTGACCAAGGTGCACCCATTGTCGGAAATTGTGATACTTTCTTTATCACAATAAATCAAAATGTAAATTTTTCTAGCTAGGTCCACTTGCTTTATCACAACCAAGTGGTAAGCTCTTATTTTATTTCTTTTATTGACTTGAAAATCTAATGGTATATTGTTTTCTTCTAATAAATTTTCTCTCCTTCTTTTGACAGCTAAAATTTATCTCCTTATGAGAGTTATGGTTTCCCTTTCTATCTATTATAGACCAAACAGGGGTACCTTGAACCTATGTATTGGTCCAAGAGAACTGAGCCCCAAAACAACTAAGTTCTTACAATTCACAAGTTGTAATATAGTCTGAAAAATTTGCAATTTCACAATCTTAAATCTTATTACCCACTAATATATCTGAAGGATACAACATAGCATTGAAGTCTCCCAAAATGCTCTAGGGGCCAACAATGTGAGCATGCGTATACGTACTTTTAAGGTCCTCTAATAATGGCTTCTTTTCAGCTACTCTACTAAAGCCATAAATGAAGGTTATATAAAATTTAGTTGAGTACCTATTTGATGGATGTAACAATGGATTAGTTGATCTGTAGTCTTGAGAACATTCACCATGTAGTGTTGGAGCTTTCATGCTACCCAGATTGTACCACAAGGGTTATAGCGAATATTTGTATGGTAATGCCACCCTAAGAACATTATGTTTGCTACCTCTACTATTAGTTGCTCCAATTTTAGTTTCTAAAAGACTAACAAGACCAATCTTATTTTTGAGCAAGAATACTTTCATGTGTTCCTATTTATTAGGGTTTCCAACTTATAATATTCATTTTGTGTAGGGGCTTACCCTCTTCAATCCCATTAGAAACCATCCGAATGATTTTGGACTCTATTAGTGCTTGGAATATACTTGACACAGGTGTATCAAGCCTTTGAGGAGTTATGTCCATAGTTGGTCTGGAAGGTGTACCAAGCCTTTGAGTAGCTATGTCCATAGTTGGTCCGGAGATGATATCCTCTGCACTTGGGTAAAGCCCTCTACATCGGCTTCGATAACTTGGTCGGGGATAGGCTCTTTTAGGAGGCCTTTATTCCTTTCTTACATTCTACTTTTTCCTACATTATTTTTCTTCATGCCCAAACATGCCACATTGAGCACACTTTACTGGCTTCCTTTCATATTTCACTTGTTTTTAATAACAATCCCTTTGTCATTGATAAAGTCACAATTTCGGAAGTACCGTACAGTTGAACCTCCACTAGTAGTCTAGCGAGTTCAACATGGTTTTGCCTGTGGTTTGTTGTCCATCTTGATAAGAATGCCAAGGAGACTACCTAATTTACTAAGGCTATCATTGCCCCAATATTTGATGTCTAGCTCAGGAAATGGGACCCATATTTAAAGAAATTTGTTTTAGTTGATGTCCATTGCAAGATCCTCATTCCATGCCTTAAATGGGAAACACTTTTTATATTAAAAAAAAAAAAGATCCCCCATGTGAGGACTTCTAGCTTATCTTCCATCTTTATAAACCTCATAAGAAATAAGCCATTTACGGCAAAGAGTACCTTATTAATTGAGTATGATTTCCACATATGATGCACAAATCCATCAATAATGTCAAAAGAGGAGGGGTTGCCCCAAGAACACAACAAAGTACAACGAGTACTCCATAACTCTACCTTATTAGCAACATCTTACGTTATATGCACATTTATTCCCATTTATAATTTAAGCAGGAACAAATTTTAGGGTTAATCCCTCATCAAGGTTTATCATGGAAGCATACGTGCTAAATTGAGTAACCTCGTTCAAACTACGCTATTCCCGACCAGCTATAACTAGTGGAGGCATTGAATTTTTCTCTCGGCTAGGTGGGTTTGAACCCCGAGTCTGTGGAGCATGGATATGTACTTGTTTCGTTGATTTACGGAGATTTAGAGTTCAAAATTGGAACTAAAGGGGATAATGTGAGCTCGGATTTGCATTGTGAATCGATTTGCGCAAAAGAGATCCAGATTTTGTAGTTAATTTGGTTGGACAACCTCACTTCCTCCTACCATGGCTAAAGGTTCTTCTCACATCGCCAAAGGTTTTTAATTTATTCCATGTTCTTTCGAATTTTCTGATAAATTTTTGAATTTTTAACTTAGTTCTATTATTTTTGTGAAAGTTTTAAATACTTTTCTTTCATATGCTCAAGGTTCGGAAGCTTGTTGAAAGAAGCTCAAGTCTAGAAAGTGGTGGAAGCAAATGTGAAGTTGCATGATCTAATGTATAAGAATATATATAGTTGATCTTTCAAAATTTTAGTTTCCTACTTTCTTAGGCAATGATACTCAATAATTATGGGTGCATTATTTATGAGTTGTTAAAAACTCTAGAAAATACTTAATCTTCCCTTGTTTGCCACTTTCAATTTTTTCCCTTTTTGGATGCATTATATTACTTACTTACATATGAAGAAGTTACGATTCGATTGTACTGCAAAATCTCTAAATGTAGACATTGATTGCACCTAAAATTATTGGATTGATTTATTACTATTACATTGTTGAGCCGAACATTACTGTATATTGATGTCATATCTATAGGTGATTACTCCATAACTAACAAAATATAGTAATGTAATCACCATTGCATTGCATTATTGATTGCATTACATAGTCATTACATTATATCCTATCAAATGCAACCTAAGAGCTTTAAGATAATTAATTAAAGGGCATTGGATGCGAATAATCCTACCTTCCATATTGATGTCAATAATTCCACCTTTGGAAGTGTTGAATGTTAATAATTTGACCTTTTCAATTGGACACCAATAATCCTACCTTTGACCCTATTTATTTTTTATGGACTACCAATGAGTTAAATGAGACTTGATTAAGCAACAACAATGACGTGTAAGGTTAATAACCTATTATCCATACTTGCTTCACATCTATATATTCATATAACATCATTACCGTAAAATCAAGGTTATGTTATCCAATGGCAGTTCAAAAAATTCATATAGGGCCAAATGTGAGATTATTGACATATAATTAAAAATATGGGATTGTTGGCGTCCAATATTTCTAAAGGTGGAATTATTGACGTCAATTTAAAAGGGGATATTGACTTCCAATGGCCCGAAAGGTGAAAATTATTGGAATCAAATAACCCTTAACTAAATAGCTTTTAAAATATGATTAAATATTGTTAATAAAATAATAATTGACTTGTAATAAACTCAAAAGTTTAGCTAGAAAACAAAAACCTTATATTATGGCGCCTACACTCATCAAAAAGTCACCGGTACTTAGTCAAACCAAAATGATCCCGTACGAGAAAGCATGAAATAACAATTTGAGGCGGTATCCTCTAGTAATATATTATCAACAATAAATCTTTGTTTTCATTTTCTTTCTTTAAGCAACGGTGTAATTCCTTTCGAGCATCGAGCGTTTAAGGTAAAAGCTCTCTCTATAAATACATTTCGAAGATTTAAACTTGTATTCTCCTCTTTATTGGAATGAAATTATTGTCATCTCAATCAACACTTTGTTGATAAATTATACAAAAGAGTTGATTCCTTGCCTTGAATTTTTGTGTTAGGTGTGGCCCAAAATCCATCTTTGACTCAAGGCATTGCTCAACTCAAGCCCGTAGACTTTACACAACAAGGCTCGCATCGTCGCAAAACCGAACAGTGGTGCCATTCTTTTTCGGCGCTTTTTGTGATTTTTGGGCCGTGGCTGTCGGGTTTGCGTTATTTAGATTATTTTGACCTAATTAACTTCTAAACTCCTGAGAGAGTTGTATTAGGGTTTTACCACATATTAGGTTGTAATTTCAACCTAATATCTAAGCCAAAAAAAAATGTAAGAGAGTTATTCCTCATCCCTATTCCACATATTTAGTTGAGAGAGTTTTAGAGAATTTTTCTCTTTATCTTCATCTCATATAACTCATCATCTTGGAGATCGAATTTTGTACTCCCTCTTCATATTAGTGAATATTTTTCTCTTCGCTATCCGTGGTTTTTCCTAATTGGATTTTCCACGTAAATTTGTTGTCTTTCCCTTTATCGGTTTCATTATTGTTCTTGCCTCTAATTTCTTGATATACCCACATCCTATTTAATTTGTTTTCTGCTCTAAATTAGTTAGGTTTATTTGCTAACAAGCTGGTATCACGAGTCCCATGTTTAGATGTAGTTTTAGGATGTCCATGATTTTTCCTAATTGGGTTTAAATCTATTGTCTTCCTTTTTATCAATTTCATTATTGTTCTTGCCTCTAATTTTTTGATATCCACATCTTATTCAATTTGTTTGTCGCTGTAAATTAGTTAGGTTTATTTGCTAACAAGTGGTATCGATTCTCGGGTTCGGATCTGGTTTTAGGATGTCTACTTCTACTAAATTCGATATCGAGAAATTTGATGGCAAGATCAATTTTTCCATCTGGAAAGTCCGGATGAGGGCCATTTTTACTACGAATGGATTAAAGAAGGCATTAAGCTGAAAAAATCATGCTTCCATGACTGGTGAACAATGGGAAAAACTTGATGACAAGGCATTGGCATCTATACAACTACGTCTCACACCTTTAGTTCTATGTGAGGTTATCAAAGCTGAAACAAGCTGCAGATCTCCGGCTAAACTTGGAGGAGTGACATATGACCAAAAGCCTTGCTAACAAAATCCGCCTCGATAACCATACACATTCTAGATGACTTAAGGTACTCCTATTCAAACTTATCTCAATGAGTCTAATTCTATTATTATTGATCCGGAAAATGTGGAAGTTGAAATTAGTGATGGAGATAAGGTAATATTATTGGTTGTCTCTTTACCCTCTACCTCTAAGCACTTTAAAGAAATCCTTTGGTATAGTAATTATGATATTATATCGTTTGAGTATGTTAAGGCAAATCTATTGTCTAAAGAAAAGTTTGATCTTGAAGTACATCTTGAAAAAGCTAAAGGTTTGTACGTTAGAGAAGGAAAAGGGGTTTAAAGGTTAAAGGTTATAATTCTAACAATAAATGCAAGTATTGTAAACAAAAGGGGCATAATGTATCTAAGTGTTACAAACTGAAAAACAAGTTAGAAAAAGTAGAAAAGGAGAAAGTTGAAAAACAATCTCAAGAAACTGCTCAAACTGTCTTTGCTTTTGTTGATGATGAGTTTGATGGTGATGTGTTATTTGTTACCTCTACTAAAAAGGAGGGTAGTTTTGATTGGGTTTCGATTACGAATGTACCTATCATATGTGTGCTAATTGGGATTGGTTTTCTACGTATGACCCTATTGATCATTGTTGTGATCCATATGGGGAATGGTACCTAATGCAATATTGTTCGAATAAGTACATTTCAGATTTGGGCTCATGATGGTGTTGTGAGGACTTTAACTAAAATTCATCGCGTTCTCGACTTAAACGAAATCTCATCTCTTTAGGCACCCTAGAATCCAAAGGGCGCAAGTATTCATCTCAAGGTGAGGTTATGCAAGTTTCAAAGGGCACTCGGGTCTTCTCGAAAGGTACAAGGTGTGACAACCTCTATACATTACAAGGTACTCACTGTTCCATGCTCTAAATTTCATCCTACTACTTGTTAGGTTCATGTCTCCCTTGGACTTAGCTCATATTTCTCTCTGCTTGATCATCCTTCGGGGCTACGCCCTACGGCGCTCTACCCTTCGAGGTCGGTGTTGACTACTATATGGTTTTTGTTGCAAGGTGGAGATTGTAGGGTGTGGCCCAAAACCATATTTGACTTAAGGCATTACTCAATTCAAACCCATAGACTTTTCACAAGAAGGCTTGTGCCATCGCAAAACCGGACAGCGAGATAAAAAAGGACTCGGCGTGACCAAAGTCGTGCCATATGGAATGATCCTGCCAGGCCTTGGCACGACCGTGCTAGGTCCGACACTCTGTAGTGCCATTCTTTTTGGCCTTTTTGTGATTTTTGAGCCACGGCTTCCGGGTTTGTGTCATTTAGGTTATTTGACCTAATTAACTTTTAGCCTCCAAAGAGAGTTGTATTAGGTTGTAGTTTCAACCTAATATCTATCCCAAAAAAAAAAAAAATTGTATGAGGGTTATTCCTCCTCCCTATTCCACATACCTAATTGAGAGAGTTTTAGAAAGTTTTTCTCTTCATCTTAATCTCACGTAACTCATCGTCCTTGAGATCGTATTTTATACTCCATTTTCATATTAGAGGATTATTTTGCTCTTCGCTGTCCGTGATTTTTTCCAATTGGGTTTTTCACGTAAATATGGTGTCTTTTCCTTTATCAATTTCATTATTTTTCTTGCCTCTAATTTCTTGATATCCCCACATGTTGTTAAATTTGTTTTCTACTGCAAATTAGTTAGGTTTATTTTCTAGTGAGTTCAAAAACTTTGTCGAGTCATAACTGTACATACGGCCCTACCCAACCAAAGTGGCCGATTAAGTCATTTGACACCAGCTAGTATCCGCGTTGTCATGTGTAATCAATGTATCGATGGTTGGTCAGAGATCATATCATTTAATTTGATGTATCAATTTCTGCATATGCATGATTGATTCTGTTTTGGCTCAATTACTGACTTTTGCACACTCGCCACATTCAAATATGAGGCTGCTTGAAAAGCCGTAATCATGTTAAATAATAGTTGGGATTCATGTAGGAGAGTGACTAGTTAGTTAATCGTATATGGACAAATATGCCATCAATTTATCAATTTTGTTTTCATTCTATCATTCAGTTATTTATTTTTTTTTTTACCTTCATGTCGTACGTTTAGTGTTTCTGTTTCGGTTTACCACCGAGTAAAAGTTTAATTTATTATTGGTAGTACAAATTGTGACATATTTTTCCAATACACTACTCGTAGTGGCATGCATTGAGTAAAAAAATAGCTCGGTGATAGAGTAGAAAACTATGATAATTTGTTGGAACTTTTTGTTCGTAAACTCGTGAATGACATGATCTCATAAATATGACACCAAATATATAAGATCACATAACAACCTAATTGGGTAGAGCCTCTAGTTTATTCTATTTTATTCACATGGTATCGGAGCGAGGTTAATTTTAAAGAGGCTCCACCCAATTACGGAGTCCGACGTTGTATATATAGTAGTAGGGTTTTGGTTATACAATTATAATAATACCTTAACTCTCTATTATCTCGTTTTTACACATCTTTAGATTTAGTTTGTGACAGGCACAACTGTGTGACACGTCCGATGCCGGTGTACTTGGAGAATACCTGTGTCCGGTAAAATAAGGAAAAGAAATAATTTCAGGGAAATTATTCAAATCTACATAGGAAAATCGATTTTTTTTTATTTACTGTGAAAGAAATATTTTCTTATTTTTGTGGTGGTAGTGATGCTGGGTAATTTAGTTGTCATTTTCATTTTCGTTTTTGATGATTGAGTGAGTATTCATCGGTATTCCAACCTCTAAAACAGCGAAAGCTTCCGTACAAACACCAAAATGGTATTGTGACAAAGACCAAACACTCAACCACCACAAAATGGTATTGTGTCCTTAACCACTTGGCTAAACCATAGAATTTTTTTTTTTTTTCAAAAATGTTGTCTTAGAAATTCATTTTTCAAATAAAATGATTTTCTAAGTATTTCCGCAAAAAATGAAAAAAGAAAAGATATGAA
Source organism: Talinum fruticosum (assembly GCA_021018815.1). Classification (NCBI taxonomy): domain Eukaryota; kingdom Viridiplantae; phylum Streptophyta; class Magnoliopsida; order Caryophyllales; family Talinaceae; genus Talinum; species Talinum fruticosum. The sequence continues at coordinate 8,057,194 of JAITYX010000004.1, read as the reverse complement.
AATTAAGATGGTACCATACCAGCATTCTATAAAATGGGCAAGGAAATTAGCGGTGTTACTCATCCCCAAGCAAGTAATCCACTTATATCGTGTTGTGCATTCGAGGTTTGACAATGGGCATAACTGGTAAGCTAGAGGTTGAAGTTGACATCAAGTCCAGTGGAGATGTATTTCATGAGCTCTTTGGACGCAAACCACATCATGTCTCTAATATCACTCCTGACAACATTCATGCTTGCAATCTTCATGAAGGCGAGTTCGGCAAGCCTGGCTCTGTCATATCTTGGGATTACACTATTGGTATGTAACACAAAAGTTTTTCTTCTTTTTTTTTTAAGAATAAACTATAAATTTTATTAAATGAAAGTCATGTGACATCATGTCTCTAATTATTATGATCGAGACGCACCATAACATTATGGGATGAAGTAGAAAAAATAAGTTCATGCATTCATGTTCCTCAATTGGCTTTGATTTTTTTTTTTTTTGGATAGGTATTAGCTTTGATGTTTATTGTTTAACAAATCGGTGAATTTAATGTGTTTTAACTGATTTTGTACTGTTAAATACTTTTATAGATTACTTATAGCGAAGAAACACTACCCTAATTGACGCGAGCTTAGTAGACCTTGTTGTCTGGCGCATAATTTTTTTTTTTGCAGGCTCTGTTTGCAAGCTTGTCTAGCCTGAAAATTTTTGGCTCAAGCTCATCTATTCTCATGAACCATCATTAGCTTGTATGAGCCAATAATTGAAATATTTCTACTAATTATTATTATAATACGAAAGAGTCCATTAAAGTCGAATTTAACTATTTGAGAAGAGACCATACATTTTAATTTTTAAGTCTTAAAATGGTAAAAAAAAAAAAAAAACTTGTATCTTAACAAAATAATGACACAAGATTTAAAAGCAATGGATATATAAGCGAAGAATAACTACAAAATAAAACTAGGAATGCTATAAGGGCAATGGATATAATAGTTAAGGCTTTATGTAATACCGATCACCTTTCATTTTTGGAAACCATTTTACAAGTGTCGCAGGATCACAAAAATGAGCTTCCTAAACTGTCCTGAACTTATTTGTTGAAATAAAATGAACTTGGAAAAATAATATTTTTTATTGATATTGAATTTGGCAATTTTACTCTGTATTTATATAGGCTCAATACAAGTCCTAATAGAAAACTAATTCAAGCGTAGATAAAACGTATCTAGAAGAAGCTGTGATTGAAAAAAAAATGAAACTAATATAAAGCTAAAAGACTAAGACTAATAGGAAACTAGTTCTAGTCTAACTTCTAATTAAAATCATAATAGAAGACAACTAGTGAGATAACTAACTTGAATCCCAATAGAAAACAAAAATATATATAATATATTTTATTTCCTTAACACTCCCCTCGAGTTGGAGCATGTGGGTTAATTATGCCCAACTTGTCGCGCAAAAACTGAAATTGTTGTCTCCCGAATGTCTTAGTAAAGATATCAGCAATCTAATATTTAGAAGGACACATACCTAGTAATAAGATCACTAGAGAAAAGATATTCTCTCACAAAATGACAATCTATCTCAATGTGTTTGGTACATTTATGAAAGACAAAATTTTTGGCAATATGTATAGCAGCTTGATTGTCATAACAAAGTTTCATAGGCTTGTCATAATAGATCCCGATGGAGGCTAGGAAACTTTTAATCCATATCAATTCACTAGTAATAATAGTTATTGCCTGCTATTCAGCTTCTACTAAGGAACATGATATCATTCCTTATTTCTTTATTTTCCAAGCTACCGGGGACTCTCCAAGTGTAACAAGAAACCGCGTCAAGGATCACCTCGTTAGAGAGCAAGCCCCCTAATTAGAATCACAATAGGCGTGTACTTACAGATTAGAATCACTACGTAGTAGAATACCCTGTCCTAGAGTTCTTTTCAAATAGCTTAAAACTTGTCGTCTCTGCTTCCATATGGACTTCTTTAGCTTCTTGCATAAATTGAGATAATGTGTGAACCACATATGATAATTCGAGTACGAGTGATAGTGAGATATATCAAATGCCCCACATGACAACGATATTGCGTTAGATTTGCAAGTGGCTTGCCCGACGCCAACGCTCGACTTATGATTCGTCTCTATTGGAAACTCGACTAGCTTAGAATTGAGTAAGCTATACTCATCCATAATTTGCAAGGCGTATTGGCGTTGCCACAAAAATAATCCTTGTGAATTATGAGCCACTTTGATACTCAAGAAGTATTTTAATTTGCCAAGATGTTTGATATGAAAACATTGATCCAAGTATTGTTTAAAATTGGCACATGCTTTTGCGTCATACCGAGTGAGGATAATGTCATCAACATATACTAATAGTGCCATGAACTTATCACCTTGTTTATAGGTAAATAGTGAATAATCTGCGTAGGAACGGGTGAAGCCATAATCCAATAGTTTTGAGGAGAGTTTTACAAACCACTCGCCTAAGCGCTGTTTTAATCCATGAGAGATTTCTTTAAACAACACACTCTGTATTTGGATTGGCAGTCCGAACACCAAAGGCCATGGTCATGTAGACTTTGTCCGGATCTCCATATAATAAGGCGTTGTTGACGTCCATTGATGTGATTCCCATCCTTTTGCTGCTGCATGGCAAGGAAACTTCTCACCCTTGTCATCCTGGCCACTAGAGCAAAAGTCTCGTTGTAATCAAAACCTTTGACCTATTTGTCACCTCATATCACTAAACGAGCTTTATATCATTCAAAGCTTCCACCAGATTTGTACTTCATCTTGAATACCCATTTGTAATTAATGGGTTTTCTTTCCATCAGGAAGCTCTTTGATGCTCCATGTATGGTTGTCCTCTAGTGTTTCAATTTCCTTTTTCATGACTTCAACCAACTTAGGGTCTTTAAGCTGCTTCATGATAAAATTTAGGTTTCACAATCTTGGAAACGAAGTTAAGTAACATTGGTGTGCCTTAGAATTTATTACAACATAATGAGCTATGAGATACAGTTTACCTAAGAAGACTTTTGGAGGTAGGTATGATGCCTATTTAGAGGGGTCTTTTGGGGATGCTTGAGTAGCAAATATAATCCTGCAAATATCCCGTGGTTTTCCGTTCTCGTTTTCCGATTCTGCTCGGTTTGAACTCCCTCTGTCATTGGGCTGCCTAGTCATTGTAGGAATAGGCCTCGGTCTCGATATATGTCCTGTCTCCTGTTGGGCCTCCGCTTGCTGCAGATCTAGCATTTGTTGCTGGTCCAATTTCTATTACTGTAGACCCAACTTACGTAGGTGTTTTCCTATAGGCCCGACTTATGTTGTTGAAGGGATTTTCCATGGGTTTATGATGGTTCGGGGATTGCGGTAGGTCTAGTAAAGGCCTCATTCGTGGTGTTGGTTGTTGTTTCACTGTCCAAATATGATTTAAGCCCCTCTTTATGCCAGGTCCAATCATGATAATCAAACTAAAGGGCTTTTAGTTGATTCATAGAATCGACTTCTTGGTTTTTAATTTGGACAAAGGGAAAACAGTTTCTGAAAAACCACATCACGAGTAATGAACATATCTCCTGTTTTAAGATCATACACTCTCGATCCTTTCTTTCTAAATAGGTATCCCAAAAATAAGCAACTCCTACTTCTAGCACCGAACTTATCTTTTTGCCTCGGGTTATTGTATGCATAACATATACTTCCAAAAACTCTTAATTGTCATAGGTAAGAGGTGTTTGAAAAAGAATTTCATAAGGTGTTTTTCCTTTTAGGATTTATGAAGGTGTTCTATTGATCAAGTATACGGAAGCTAGCACGCATTCTCCACAAAAATCGAAGATAGATAGCCTTGAAATCTTAGGGCTCTTCCAACACTCAAAATATGATGACGTTTCCTTCCAACCTTATCATTTTGTTGAGGGTATCTACAATGCTAGTTTGATGGATAATTTTCTTTTGCTCTATGAAATTATTTCATGGATTTAGAGGTGAATTCATACCCATTGTCACTTCTAATGATTTTAACTTTGGCTCCAAATTGGGTGTCCTCCATAGTGATAAAATTCTTCACAAGTTATGAGGATTCGCTCTTTTGATTCATTAAATAAACCCATACACCCCGACTAACATCATCAACAATAGACAAAAAATATTGAGCACTAGAAAATGATTTTACCCTATATATACCCCAGACATCACAATGAATACCATCAAAGCAATTTAAGGCTTTATTTTTACTAATAGGGAAAGACATACGAGGTTTGTTTTGCACGTAAACAAACATCACAAAAATCGTTTTTACTTCTACCACTCGCAAATAATAGGTAAATCATATGGAGCCTAAATTGATGGATGCCCCAGATGACAATGCCATGTATCATAGGATATAACCTTGTTAGCTTGAACACTAGATAGTGAAGAATGCTTGAAATAGTAGACCCTTCTTTTTGGCTCACCTACTCCAATTGTGCTCCTCGTAGTAAGGTCCTGTATCACACACATGCTTTTAGTAAATGTTACTTTATAATAATTTTTGTCAAGTTATTGTGATATAGATATCAAGATACAACTAAGACTGGTTGCAAATAAAATGTCATCTAGTCTCGGTTTCGAGTTAAAGGCAATTGACCCCCTTTTTGTAGCTAGAGTTTCATCTTTATTAGGTAACTTCACCGGTATCGATTGTACGTCATGTATATCAATTAGAAGTTCTAAGAATCCCATCATGTGACATGATGCACTAGAATCAAGCAACCAAATTTCTTTACCCGATAATTTCTCGTGTCCGGGTTTCGAGTTTCAATGAGACTTAGAAGCCTTTGTACTTGTTGGTGAGTAAACCTCGTTGTCACTTGGTTATGATGCGGCTCCTGTACATCAACGCTTTCAGTATAGGCTTCGTGGCATAAGCGGTTTCTCTTCCATGACCTCCATATGGGTTTCCATGGCCTCTTGTACGTCCTCCACTGCCGCGTCCTCGTCCGCCTCTACCACCTCACCTTCCCCATCGCGTTGGGTAGTCGATGATTTCGAACCAATTTTCTTCTTCGTGTCCCATCTTTCAGCGAGTGCTTACAACTCACCTTTTCTCCTTGCATTGTGCTTAGCCTGGTGATATAAGACATGGCATAAGCCGCCACGTTGTCGAGCTTGAGGTCATGGTCATTCGTCACACGTTTGTGATTTTCTTCTTGTGGTATGATGTTGAAAGCCTTATCTATAGAAGGTAGTGCATCGAAGGCGAGAATTTGGCTCAAACCGTAGAATATAGATCATTGTTGAGACCTATAAGAAATTGGTGTACCTTTTCTTCTTCCATGAACTTGTGCATCCGTTTTGCACTTTCACACATACAAGTTGGAATCTTGACATAAGTGTCAAGCTCATTCCAAAGCCCCATAAGTTTGGTGAAAAATACACTAAGTCTTGCTTGTTTTGTTTGCAAGATGCTATCTCCGTCTTCAAAGAATGAATTTTAGATATATTAGGTATCGCATATCGTTTATTTAAATTCTTCCATAATTTTTGTGCTAAATCCACATAGGCCACACTTTTGTGAAGCCTAGGATCGATCACATTCATGATCTATGATCTTATCATGGAGTTCACCATTTCCCATGCCTCGGCTTCATCTCTCGATTTGTTGTTTGGCTTCTTGATGGTTCCATCAATGAAACCGAGTTTGTTTTTAGATTTTAATGAAGTTGTGATGGCCTTTTCCCATAGATCATAGTTTTTCCAATCAAACTTAATTTGCAATTATGATGACTCAGGCGAGTCCGATGGATGAAGAAAATATGGTGATTGATTTGTTATGGTTGAAAGTGGATCTTTTCCATCCTTGGTCATGATGGATTTTTGTTTTATTGTCTTTGCTCTAATACTATGAAATAAAAAACTTGGAAAAATAATATTTTCTAATTGATACTGAATTTGGCAATTGTTCACTGCATATATACGGGCTCAATACAAGTCCTAATAGAAAAACTAATTCAAGCGTAACTAAAACTTCTCTAGAAGAAGTTGTGATGGAAACAAAACTAAAACTAATGTACAGCTAAATGACTAAGAATAATAGGAAACTAATTTTAGTCTAACTTTTGATCGGAATCATAATAGAAGACAACTAGTGAAATAACTAATTTTTTTAGCTTCTCACCGAGCTACATCAATACAACCACCCTTTTTGGTTTTTTAAGGGGGAGGGGCAAAACTTTACCACATTTTCAGCGAGGGGCACTCCCAGTCATTCTGTCTCTTCTCAAAGTAAAATCTATTATGCCAAATCAACTATTTTAAGCGAGTTGCTCATATATATTACATTTAAAGTCTAATGCTCGTCTTAGTTTGACGCCTAATTCTTTGTGTACAAGTGAGCGAGCTAGCAACATAACAAGTTCATATACCCAAAAACAAAACTTGAATTGAGCAGCATGATAAGAAGCTCCAAAATTTTGTTTGTATTGGCGATATTTTTTCACTAATGAAATGGTATTCGAGAAGCTACGAAAATAGATAATATATATAATAGCTAGGGCTACCGCCTATATAAATACCAACATCACTTGATAATTCAAATTTATGTTGACGACATTCATCTGTACATGTATTTTTGTTAGGCGGGAAAAACTTGTTTCGAAACAAATAGTTGATATTGATGAAGAGAACAAGTTAATAAGGTTCGGAGTCATTGGAGGAGAATTGTTGGAAGAATACAAGAGCTTTACAATCATTTGCCATGTCATTTCCAAAGGTGAAATCACGGCCGTGAAGTGGGCTCTTGAATTTGAGAAGATTCATGATGATGGGCCTTATCCTACCAAAGAGATTGACTTTCTCATTGCAATAACCAAAGATATTGAGGCGCATCATGCCCAAGCTCGGTGAGGAAGATAGCAACAATATGATGAAGCCTACTAAAACTACCTATATTTTTCTAAGTGTGTGGTCTTTCCGTCAAAAATTATGATTATGGAGAAGCTCTGTTAACATATTAAGATGAGCTTGTGTTCAGGTGTTTGAACTGCGTAAAGACATAACATGAAACCCTCAGCGGAAAATTCCAGTGGTGCAAAATATGCACATTTAAAAGTTTACGTACTAGCGTATGAGGTTTCATGTTTAATTTCATATTTCCCCTTTATATTGTATTATATTGTATTGTGTTGTGTTGTTTGTATTATATTAAATAAATTTTAAAAAAGAGAATGTTATACTAATTATCCCCCATCATGTTCCCCCTTTAATTTCCTCACACAAGTTAGGGAAATATTAGTGGGAGAGTAAGAGAAAAGAGGATAACCCTTACCCTTTCTTACTCCTCTTTTACTCTTATTTTTCATACACTAACCCTTACTCTTATTTTTGTTACATTTTCCTTAACTAATTTAGGGACTTTGTTCCAATGAGAGTAGTTGATGTTCACGTATGTGTGGGTTGTCGCACCAACATAACCGATGAAGTGAGCTGCGCACTCACCTACTGGGTTATGGTGCTCATTGGACCCAGGTAAAGAGAGTTGGATCTTCTTAACTACGTTCCAACTTCCCCTCGTTCATCGTTGTTCATGCCCTTGTCTTCTTTGTAACTTTGGAAGGATCATGCTCCATCTTATGACGACCTGTAAGAATAAAAAACATAAACATTAGATAATTCGAATAATAACATCAAAAATAAAAGATAATATCCAACGTCTCAAAAATAAATTTTTTAAAAATCAGATTTTCAAAACGAAGTAACTTCTTAAAAGGATTTCAATCATTTATATTTACGAATAAAAGACCTTCTTATTAATTCCCAACTTCACAAACTAAACAAATACATTTAATATTCGCCTACATTCTCAAACATTTGAAAAATCTCAAACTTAAATAACCAAATATGTACTTTAAACATTCAACTAAATACCAAATACATTCAACATTTCCCTAAACCCTAAACCATTCCATTTACCTTAATACTAAACCCTAAACCCTAATTACATTTCTCAAAATCTTAAACATTTCAAGAATTTTCAACTACACAAACTAAACAAATACATTCAACATTCACCGGCATTCTTAAACGGTTCAAAAATCTCAAACATAAACAACCAAATATGTACTTTCAAAATTCAACTAAATACCAAATATATTCAACATTGCCATAAATCCTAAAACCTTAACCATTCCATTTCCTTAAATACTAAACCCTAAATCCTAAACCCATTTGTCAAAATGTCAAACATTTCAAGAATTCTCAACTTCACAAACTAAGCAAATATATTTGACATTCACCCGTATTCTTAAACATTTCAAATATCTCAAACTTAAATAACCAAATATGTATTCTCAACAATCAATTAAATACCAAATATATTCAACATTTCCATAAACCCTAAACCGTAAACCATTCCATTTTCCTAAATACTAAACCCTAAACATTATTTTTGCAACTAACTAATTTTGCTAATACCAAATACATTCAACATTCAACTAGCCAATTTTGCAAATAACTTAAAGCAAAAAATAAGAGAGGGAGAGAGAAGTTGCATACTCATAGTGACGACAACAATAGTGAGCGAGAGAAAGCAGCAACTAGCGACAAGCAACAGCGAGAGTCGGGATTAGAGCTGCTAGCGAGAATAGAGAGCAAATAGTAGAGAGCGAGAGTAAAGAGAGCAAGAGTGGAGAGTGACGGTAGAGAGCATCGAGAAACAAGAGTGGAGAGTAAGAGTAAAGAGCGAGAGGAAAAGTGAAGAGCGAGAGTTTAGAGCAGAGAGTGAACTGGTGAGTAAGATCTATTGCTCATGTAATTTTTCTGCAGACTTTTTAATACAATTCAATGAAAGAACTGTAATAATAGAGCACCTATTACTATGGTTCTTTCATTGAACTATACTTAAAAGGTGATAAATTAACCTATTGCTACGCTTCGATGAAAGAACTATAGTAGGTGACCTTAAAGAACAATTATTTATAGAAATGCCATCGCTTCAATTTTTAGTACGATTTTTTTTTTTAACCGTTACAAAAGACCTATAATAAAATGTCATTTACGTAGTAGTGATTTCTTCAAATAGCCCTCTAAATGATTTTTAATTTTTACAAGTTGCAATGTTATCGTGCAAAAACACAATGAATCAAAATGTAAATTTTTTTAGCTAGGTCTATTACTTGCTTAATCACAACCAAGTGGTAAGCTCTTACTTTTTCCTTTTATTGATTTGAAAATCTAATGGTATTATTGTTGTCTTCTAATAAATTTTTTCCCTTCTTCTAACAGCTATAGCTTATCTCCTTACGAGAGTTATGGTTTCCCTTTCTATCTATTATAAATCAAACAGGGCTACCCTGAACCTACGTATTGGTCCAAGAGAACAGAGCCCCAAAACAGCTAAGTTCTTGCAATTCACAAGTTGTAATACGATCTGAAAAATTTGCAATTTCACAATCTTAAATCTTATTGCTCCCTAATATGTCTAAAGGATGCAACATAGCATTGAAGTCTCCCAAAATGCTCTAGGGGCCAACAATGTAGGCATGCGTACTTTTAAGGTCCTTTGATAAAGGCTTCTTTTCAGCTACTCTACTAAAGCCATAAATGAAGGTTATATAAAATTTAGTTGAGTACTGTTTAATGGATGTAATAATGGATTAGTTGATCTATAATCTTGAGAACATTCACCATGTAGTGTTGGGGCTTCCATACTACCCAGATTGTACCACAAGGGTTATAGTGAATATTTGTATGGTAATGCCACCCTAAGAACATTATGTTTGCTACCTCTACTATTAGTTGCTCCAATTTTAGTTTCTAAAAGACTAACAAGACCAATCTTATTTCCGAGCAAGAATACTTTGATGTGTTCTTATTTATTAGGGTTGTTCATGCCTCTAACATTCCAACTTATAATATTCATTTTGTGTAGGGGGCTTACCCACTTCAATCCCATTGGAAACCATCCGAATGATTTTGGACTCTATTAGTACTTGGAATATACTTGACACAGGTGTATCAAGCCTTTGAGGAGTTGTGTCCATAGTTGGTCCGGAAGGTGTATCACGCCTTTGAGTAGCTATGTCTATAGTTGGTCCGGAGGTGATATCCTCCGCACTTGGGTAAAGCCCTCTGCATCGGCTTCAATAACTTGGCTGGGGATAGGCTCTTTTGGGAGGCCTCTATTCCTTTCTTACATTCTACTTTTTCCTATATTATTTTTCTTCATGCCCAAACATGCACATTGAGAAAACTTTACTAGATTCCTTTCATATTTCACTTTTTTTTTTTAAATAACAATCCCTTTATCATTGATAAAATCACTATTTCAGGAAGTATTGTCCAGTTAAACCTCCACTAGCGGTCTAGCGAGTTCAACATGGTTTTGCCTATGGTTTGTTGTCCATCTTGATAAGGATGCCAAGGAGACTACCTAATTTTCTGAGGCTATCATTGCCCCGATATTTGATGTCTAGCTCAAAAAATGGGACCCATATTTGAAGAAATTTGTTCTAGTTGATGTCCATTATAAGATCCTTATTCCATGCCTTAAATAGGAAATGCTTTTTATATTAAAAAAAGACCCCCATTTAAGGACATCTAGCTTATCTTCCATCTTTACAAACCTCCCAAGAAATAAGTCCTTTACGGCAAAGAGTACCTTATTCATTGAGTATGATTTCCACGTATGATGCACAAATCCATCAATAATATCAAAAGAGGAGGGGTTGCCCCAAGAACACAACAAAGCACAACAATACTCCAAAACTCTACCTCATTAGCAACATCTTACGTTACAATTCATGCACATTTATTCCCATTTATAATTTGAGCAGGAACAAATTTTAGGGTTAATCCCTCATCAAGGTCTACCATGGAAGCATATGTGCTAACCTGAGTAACCTCGTTCAAACTAGGCTCTTCCCGACCAGTCTGTAACTAGTGGAGGCATTGCATTTGTCTCTGGCTAGGTGGGTTTGAACCCCGGTCCATGGAGCATGGACAAGTATCTTGTTTCGTTGATTTACGGAGATTTAAAGCTCAAATTTTCATTGTGAATGTGAATTGCACAATAGAGATCCAGATTTTGTAGCTAATTTGGTTGGACAACCTCGCTTCCTCCTATAATGGCTAAGGGTTCTTCTCACATCGCCAAAGGTTTTTAAATTATTCCATGTTCTTTCGAATTTTCTGATCAATTTTTTGAATTTTTAACTTAGTTCTGTTATTTTTTAAAAGTTTTAAATACTTTTCTTTTATATTCTCATGGTTCGGAAGTTGTTGGAAGAAGCTAAAGTCTATAAAGTGGTGGAAGCAAATGTGAAGTTGCATGATCTAGTGTATAAGAATATATATAGTTGATCTTTCATATTTTTAGTTTCCTACTTTCTTAGGCAATGATACTTAATAATTATGGGTGCATTATTTATGAGTTGTTAAAAACTCTAGAAAATACTTAATCTTCCCTTGTTTGCCACTTTCAATTTTTTCCCTTTTTTGGATGCATTATATTAGTTACTTACATATGAAGAAGTTACGATTCAATTGTACTTCAAAATCTCTAAATGTAGACATTGATTGCACCTAAAATTATTGGATTGATTTATTACTATTATATTATTGAACCGAAACTGCATATTGATGTCATTGCTATAGGTGATTACTCCATAACCAACAAAATATAGTAATGCAATCACCATTGCATTGTATTGTTGATTGCATTGCGTTATTGATTGCATTACATAGTCATTACAATACATCCTATCAAATGCAACCTAAGAGCTTGAAGATAATTAATTAAAGGGCTATTGGACAATAGTATTCCTGCCATTTGGGGCAATGGAGGTTAATAATCCTGCCTTCCATATTGATGTCAATAATTCCATCTTTGGAAGTATTGAATGTCAATAATTTGACCTTTTGAATTGGACACCAATAACCCCACCTTTGACCCTATTTATTTTTTTATGGACTACCAATAAGTTAAATGAGACTTGATTAGGCAACAACAATGATGTGGAAGGTTACATAACCTATTATCCATACTTGCTTCACATCTATATATTCATATAACATCGTTACCGCAAAATCAAGGTTACTGTTATCCAATGGTAGTTCAAAAAATTCAAATAGGTCCAAATGTGAGATTATTGGTATCTAATTTAAAATATGGGATTGTTGGCATCCAGTATTTGTAAAGGTGGAATTATTGAAGTCGATTTAAAAAGGGGAGGGGTTATTGACCTCTAATGGCCCCAAAGGTGAAATTATTGACTAAATAGCTTTCAAAATATGATTAAATATTGTTAATAAAATAAGAATTGACTTGTAATAAACTCAAAAGTTTAGCTAGAAAATAAAAACCTTATATTATGGCGCGTTCACTCATCAAAAAGTCACCCGTACTAGTCAAACCAAAATGATCCGTATGAGAACGAGATGAAATAACAATTTGAGGCAGTATCCTATAGTAATATATTATCAACAATAAATATTTGTTTTCATTTCTTTCTTTAAGCAACAGTGTAATTCCTTTCGAGCATCGAGCGTTTAAAATAAAAGTTCTCTCTATAAATACATTTCCGAAGATTTAAAGTTGTATTCTCCTCTTTATTGGAAAGAAATTATTGTCACCTCAATCAACATTTTGTTGATAAATTATACAAAAGAGTTGATCCCTTGTCTTGAACTTTTTGTGTTGGGTGTTGCCTAAAATCCATCTTCGACTCAACGCATTACTCAGCTCAAGCCTCGTACACTTTACACAACAAGGCTCGCATCGTCGCAAAACCGAATGACGGATCAAAAGAAGGACAAAAGATCGGCATGACTATGCCGGACCTTCGCATGGTCGTGCTAGGTCCGGCACGAGTAGTGTCATTATTTTTCGGCGTTTTTGTGATCTTTTGGGCCGTGGCTGCTGGGTTTGCGTTATTTAGGTTATTTTGACCTAATTAACTTCTAAACTCCTGAGAGAGTTGTATTAGGGTTTCACTACATATTAGGTTGTAGTTTCAACCTAATATCTAAGCCAAAAAAATTGTAAGAGAGTTGTTCCTCATCCCTATTCCACTTACCTAATTGAGAGAGTTTTAGAGAGTTTTTCTTTTACCTTCATCTCATATAACTCATCGTCCCGGAGATCGTATTTTATATTCTCTCTTCATATTAGCGAATATTTTCTCTTCGCCATCCGTGGTTCTTCCTAATTGGGTTTTCCATGTAAATCTGTTGTCTTTCCCTTTATCGGTTTCATTATTTTTCTTGCCTCTAATTTCTTGATATACCTACATCCTATTCAATTTGTTTTCTGCTCTAAATTAGTTAGGTTTATTTGCTAACAACTGGTATCATAGTCCCGAGGTTTAGATATGATTTTAGGATGTCCGTGGTTTTTCCTAATTGGGTTTTTCACGTAAATCTGTTGTCTTTTCCTTTATTAGTTTCATTATTGTTCTTGCCTCTAATTTGTTGATATCTCCACATCTTATTCAATTTTCTTTTCGTTGTAAATTAGTTAGGTTTATTTGCTAACAAGTGGTATTAGAGTCTCGGGTTCCAAACTGGTTTTAGGATGTCTACTTCTACTAAATTCGATATCGAGAAATTTGATGGTAAGATCAATTTCTCCATCTAGAAAGTCCAGGACGAGGGCCATTTTTACTATGAATGGATTAAAGAAGGCTTTAACTGGAAAAAATCTTGTTTCCATGACTGATGAACAATGGGAAGAACTTGATGACAAGACATTGGCATCTATTCAACTATGTCTCACACCTTCAGTTCTATGCGAGGTTATTAAAGCTGAAATAACTACAAATCTCTGGCTAAACTTGGAGGAGTGATATATGACCAAAAGCCTTGCTAACAAAATCCGCCTCAAAGAACGATTGTACACATTCCGGATGACTTAAGGTACTCCTATTCAAACTTATCTTGATGAGTCTTCTATTATTATTGGTTTGGAAAATATGGAAGTTAAAATTAGTGACGGAGATAAGGCAATATTATTGGTTGTCTCTTTGCCCTCTACCTATAAGCACTTTAAAGACTTTAAAGAAATCTTTTTGTATAGTAATTATGATATTATATCCTTTGAGGATATTAAGGCAAATCTATTGTTTAAAGAAAAGTTTGATCTTGAAGTGCATCTTGAAAAAGCTAATGGCTTGTCCGTTAGAGAAGGAAAGGGGTTTAAAGATTAAAGGTTATAATTCTAACAATAAATGCAAGTATTGTAAGCAAAAGGGGCATAATGTATTTGAGTGCTACAAACTGAAAAATAAGTTAGAAAAAGTAGAAAAGAAGAAAGTTGAAAAACAATCTCAAGAAACTGCTCAAACTGTCTTTGCTTTTATTGATGATGAGTTTGATGGTGATGTCTTATTTGCTACCTCTACTAAAAAGGAGGGTAGTTCGATTGGGTTTTAGATTCGGGATGTACCTATCATATGTGTGCTAATCGGGATTGGTTTTCTACGTATGATCCTATTGGTTCTGTTGTGGTCCATATGGGGAATGGTACCCAATGCAATGTTGTTTGAGTCGAGTACATTTCGGATCCGGACTCATAATGGTGTTGTGAGGACTTTAACTAAAATTCATCACGTTCCTGACTTAAACAAAAATCTCATCTTTTTAGGCACCCTAGAATCCAAACGGCGCAAGTATTCATCTCAAGGTGCGGTTATACAAGTTTCAAAGGGCACTCGGGTCTTACTGAAAGGTACGAGGTGTGACAACTTCTATACATCACAAGGTACTACTATTCCATGCTCTAAATTTCATCCTACTACTCCTAGGTTCAAGTCTCCCTTGGACTTAACTCATATTTCTACTGCTTGATCGCCCTTCGGGGTCCTCATGATGGTGTTGACTACTATATGGTTTTTGGTCCAAGGTGAAGATTGTTGGGTGTGGCCCAAAACCATATTTGACTTAAGACATTGCTCAATTCAAACCCGTAGACTTCTCACAAGAAGGCTCGTGTCATCGCAAAACCAAACAATAGATAAAAAGAAAAGTACTGGCACGGTTTGTGTCATATGGAATGATTGTGCCAGGTCTAACACAATAGTGCCATTCTTTTTCGGCATTTTTTGTGATTTTTGGACCGCGACTTCCCGGTTTGTGTCATTTAGGTTATTTGACCTAATTAACTTTAGCCTCCTAAGAGAGTTGTATTAGGTTGTAGTTTCAACCTAATATCTATCCCAAAAAAAATTGTATGAGGGTTATTCCTCCTCCCTATTCCACATACGTAATTGAGAGAGTTTTAGAAAGTTTTTCTCTTCACCTTAATCTCACATAACTCAACGTCCTTGAGATCGTATTTTATACTCCCTTTTCATATTAGAGGATTATGTTGTTGTTCGCCGTCCGTGGTTTTTCCCCATTGGGTTTTTCACGTAAATATGTTGCCTTTCCTTTATCGGTTTCATTATTTTTCTTGCATCTAATTCTTGATATCCCCACATCCTATTAAATTTGTTTTCTATTGTAAATTAGTTAGGTTTATTTTTTAACATGTGACTTCAAAAACTTTGTCGAGTCATAACTAACCCCACCCAACCAAAGTGGCCGATTAAGTCATTTGACACCAGCTAGTATCCGCGTTGTCTTGTGTAATCAATGTATCAATGGTTGGTCGGAGATTATATCATTTAATTTGATGTATCAATTTCTGCATATGCATGATTGATTCTGTTTTGGCTCAATTACTAACTTTTGCACACTCACCAAATTCAAATATGAGGCAGCTTGAAAAGCCGTAATCAATGTCAATTCTGTTTTCATTCTATCACAGCTTATTTTATTTATTTATTTATTTTTACCTTCATGTCATATGTTTAGTGTTTCGTTTCGATTTACCACGAGTAAAGGTTTAATTTATTATTGGTAGTACAAATTGTGACATATTTTTCCCAATATACTACTCGTAGTGGCATGCATTGAGTAAAAAAATAGCTCGGTGATAGAGTAGAATCGGACTAAAACCAAAGTCATTCAAATCGGGTTCCGAAGCACCTTCTTCCTCGAAAAGGACCACGAGTAAGGAATGTTACTTGGGTTCGTTAGAGGAAGTGAGAAGGGTTAGATTCTCTCTGTTTTGCGAGTCACTCGGAAAAGATCAAAGGACACCGGTACTGGACAGCGGATGTTCTCGACACATGTCGGGTGACCAAGGACTCTTTTCCGAGCTGAAGTCATATAAAGGAGGAAAGGTGACCTTTGGTGATGACAACGAAGGGCAAGATAGTGGGCATTGGGAAGATTGGTAATGGAAACAATCTGGTAAGCCCAGTCTACCTTGTCAAAGGACTTAAGTACAGCCTACTTAGCATCTCCCAGCTTTGTGACAAAGGTCAAGAGGTAAAATTCACTCAATCCAAGTGCTACATCACGGATGAGACCACCAAAGAGGTAAAGCTCTCGGGTAAGAGATCGGGTAATACCTACATCATCCCTCTTTCGACCCAAGTCGAACTTATCCTGTTTAAAAGCATATCTTCAAGATGATTCTTGGATTTGGCATCGTAGATTAGGTCATATTAGCATGCATACTCTCAAAAAGCTTGCATCTCATCATCTCGGTTAGAGGATTACCTAATCGTGCGTTTGAGAAGGACAAAGTATGTGGAGTATGCACCAAAGGGAAACAAGTCGGATCTTCATTCAAATCTCTGAAGACAGTTTCCACATCCAACGTGCTTGAATTACTACACATGGACTTATGTGGTGAAATCCTCGTAAAGAGTCTCGGAGGTAAATCTTACATACTTGTTATTATTGATGATTTTTCAAGATTTACCTGGGTGTGTTGTCTCGAAGCATAAGAATGAGACTTTTAAGGAGTTCAAGCAAGCTCCGTAGAAAGATTCAAGTTAAGTCTCGGACTCGGATTCAAAAGATTCGAACCGACCATGGAAGGGAGTTCGACTACTCGGAATTCTCGTAGTTTTGTGACAAGAACGGAATTTCTCATAACTTCTCAGCACCCGTAACTCCTCAGCAGAATGGGGTAGTTGAGAGAAAGAACAGAACCCTTGAAGAAATAGCAAGGACGATGATGATTGAACACAACTTGCCTTACTATTTCCAGGCGAGGCGAGTAAACACAGCCAACTACACTCTCAATCGATGCCTCATCGGACCCATTCTGAAGAAAACACCTTATGAGCTCTACAAAGGAAGGAAGCCAAATATTTCCTATTTCGGATCTTTCGGGTGTAAGTGCTTTGTCCACAACAACGGTAAGGATCATCCGACCAAGTTTGATGCTCGGTCGGACGAAGGAATTTTTCTAGGTTATTCTTCTCATAGCAAAGCTTACCGTATATTCAACAAGAGAACTAACAAAGTGGAAGAAAGTATCCACGTAGTGTTTGATGAGCTTGAACAGGGAAAACCAAGTGAATCTTCATACTCGTAACCGAAGCTCGTAAAGGATGATGACGAAGATGAGTCTATAAAGACTCGTAAGAAGACCACTCGTAACGAGGAAGCTCGGAATGAGACAATTCTAGAGGTCGCTCGTAACGAGCAAGTCAATGAAGAAGATCACTTAGAGCAAGCTTCGAAGATCAAGCAATTCAACCCACAAACTTGGTGAATCAAAGGACTGGTAAAGCATTCAAATTTACTTCCAGTCATCCCCAAGAAAACATTATTTCGATATCAACAAGTGGGGTAAGAACTCGTTCTTCTCTTCATAATCTATGTGCATTCACCGCATTCATTTCTCTAACTCGAACCCAAAATGCACTAGAAGCCCTTAATGAACCCGAATGGGTAGAGGCCATGCAAGAAGAGTCGAATCAATTCGAGAGAAACCAAGTCCGGACTCGACCAACCGACCTTCCGACCACCTAGTTATAGGAACCAAATGGGTTTTCAAAAACAAACTGGATGAGGGTGGAATAGTAGTCGAAATAAGGCTAGACTTGTAGCTCGTGGTTACAATCAAGAGGAAGGAATTGATTGTGGGGAAACCTTTGCACCAAGTAGCTAGAATTGAAGCCATTAGAATACTCGTTGGCATTTGCATCCCGCATGCATATTAAATTATATCAAATGGATGTTAAGTGCGCCTTTCTCAATGGTTTTATTGAAGAAGAGGTCTATGTCGAGCAGACTCTCCTGGTTTTGAAAACTCGTAATTTCCAAATCATGTTTTCAAACTTCAAAAGGCTCTCTATGGTCTTAAGCAAGCCCCTAGAGCTTGGTACGAAAGACTCGAGCAGACTTCCCGGTTCAAAATGATTTTAAAAGAGGTCGATCGACAAGACCCTATTCATAAAGACCAAAGGGAAAGATTTTCTCATTGTTCAAATATATGTTGATGATATTATTTTCGGTGCTACTAATAAATTTCTCGTGCCGAGAATTTTCTCGAGTTGATTAGTCAAGAGTTCCAAATGAGCATGATGGGAGAACTCAACTTCTTCCTTGGGTCGCAAATCAAACAAGACAAAGATGGAATCTTTGTCCATCAATCAAAGTACACCAAGGAACCGCCGAAGAAATACAAACTTCAAGATGCAAAGCACGCATCTACTCCTATGAGCAAGCAAGATAAAACTCGACTCGGATGAAACAGTAAAGCAAGAGATCGAAACTCTATCGAGGTATGATTGGATCACCGCTATATCTTACTTCAAGCAGCACTGTATATAATGTTCAGTGTTTGTTTATGTGCACGATTTCAAGCTAATCCAAAAGAATCTCATCTCACTCGCGGTGAAGAGAATATTCGGATATCTTGCAGGCACTCGTAATCTAGGACTATGGTACTCCGGAGACTCGTAACCGACTCGACCGGGTACTCGGACGCAGACTACGCAGGATACAAAGTTGATCGAAAGAGCACATCCGGAGCTTGCCAGCTTCGGGTCAATCCCTAATATCCCGGCACTCAAAGAAGCAAAACTCGAGAGCTCTATCAACCGCAGAAGCTGAATATATTGCCGCTGGAGCTTGTTGCGCTGCATTCTCTCGGATAAAACAACACTTGAAGGATCTTGGACTATCTCTCAACTCGGTCCCAATCAAGTGTGACAATCAAAGCGCAATCGAGATCACTAAGAATCCTGTCCAGAGACTCAAAAACAAAGCATATTGAAGTCGGTATCACTTCTTACGCGATCACTCGTAAAAGGGTGACATTACACTTGAATTCATTCCGACTAATCTTCAATTAGCCGATATCTTTACTAAGCCACTTGGTGAAGATCAATTCTCGTTTTATTCTGAATGAGCTTGGTATGTTAAATGCTTAGTTTCGCGTTATGATTCTTGAATTTTTCTGTGCTATGTGCTTTAGTTGTCAATAACCATTGGTTCAGCTTGATCATGTGATACTCGGGCTGATAGTTATTTCGTGTTTCGAGTCACTCGAAACTTTTCTCGAGTCAAACTCGGACGTAAGAGAAATCTGGACATCAAATTTTCTCAAGCTATCTCTAGAACAATGGAGAGTTTCTGATTATAATTTCAAACTTTTTTCTCTCTCTTTCTCGAGCGCCGCGATCGTATCTTAACCGCAGATTTCAAACCACCGATATCTCAACCGTTGAAGAAGAACCGTCACACCGGCATTAATGATCGATGGACGGGTGAGACGGAACGGAGTTACTTAACGGATAGTGAACGGGCGCGCGTACTCATTATATATAACGTTTATCTATCTTCCTCTCGATATTCTAAAACTCCTTCCTCTCAAACGAAAACCCTCTCGCGGAAGTTTTCTACGTGAACAAGTGACCCTTGATCGTCTCGCAAGTGTTGAAGAAGCTCTCTCTCTCTCTCGTAAGTTTTCGACTGCTCTCTTCTCATTTTCTTCTACCATTTTCGTTTTCTTCTCTCCTCCATCTCTTTCTCTTTCTCTTTCGACAAGTTTCATCTTTTCATCTCTCACAATGCCTAAAAGAGGAAACCACCCCGACTTTCGTGTTTCTTCATCCTCCAAAAAGCCTCGCACCAACAAGCCGTAAAGCTCAACCCCTTCAAAACCCATTGTCACCCAACATCTTGCGCTGGACGACAAGTTCTTCCTAACAACCAAATTCTCCTGGTTGTCCAACATTCAAACCACCTGAGTCTACCATTTCTTGTGTTTCAGCTGAGTTCATCTATCCCGAACTCGTTTCGAGTTCTATACTCACCTCTCTCACTCGAAAATGTTCTAACCTCTCGGGTTCGTAACATTACCGTTCAGTATCAACACCTCTC
The DNA here is from genome assembly GCA_021018815.1 of Talinum fruticosum. NCBI lineage: Eukaryota > Viridiplantae > Streptophyta > Magnoliopsida > Caryophyllales > Talinaceae > Talinum > Talinum fruticosum. Next base: position 8,036,984 of record JAITYX010000004.1, on the reverse strand, counting down.
TCCTTCACCGTCCTGTTCAAAGTCTCTTCTCTCTTCTTGAACAAGCAACCCTATCCCCTTCACCGAAGTTGCCGACGATTTCTTTGAAAAGTATGCTAAAGAATTCCCCGGGTCCGTAAAGAACTTTTCCGTGACTCGCTGAAGTCGAAGCCGAGCTCGTGTTTCCGCCGATGAGAACCTTCTTCTCACGACATTCTAGCAAGGAGAACCTTCTTCTCACAAAGATTCTAGCAAGGAGAACCCCAACTCCAAGCACCTCAAAGCCCTCTTCGATATCCCGGAGGGATACGAAGTCGACCTCTTCCCCTCCATCATTGAGCGGATGGCCGCTGTGCCAGCTCAACTCCAAACCAAGAAGAACACCTCCCTTCCTTTCGGTGCTCTTCTCACCCTTGTCTTCAAACAATTCCAAGTTCCTCTTCCTCTCGACCCTAACGCGGTGTCCGAGGCGGCCATTGTGGTCGGCAAGAAGGAACTCCAGGGTACGGATACCAGGAAACCAACCCCGGTGTCCGGGTTCACAACTCGGAGCCGAGGCCTCCTTCTCCACCTCGGACTCGTAAATCAACCCCTCTCCCTCTTCCCTTTTCACCTGGTGGTGCCTCCACCTCCAAGTGCTTCCAAAACTCTCTCTCGCCCTCTTGTCCCTCGTCTTCATGGACAAGATCACCTCTGTGTCTTCCGAATTCGGAGACATGCTCGGGGTTTCAAGTTCTGTTCTTCGTGGTCTCGACCATCAACCAAAAGACCGGCCGGTCCCAAATCCGAGAGCAGCAGTCTCTTGTTCTTGAGATGAGAGAGCTGGTTAAGGAGCGAATGAGCCGGCTGAGCTCCTCGAGAGAGACGGTCCAAGGCGGCTCAGGACCCGGATGACTCGGACACATCCGAGACGTCTTCGAGCCCGAGCTCGACCTCCTGGACAGACGAGGAAGCGAGAGGAAGAAGCTACGGATGCAGCGGAGGACGCCGAGGAACTCGCGGCCGAGGCAGCTCCTTCCGGCAAAGGGAAGAAGAGGCCGTGGCAACCGCCGAGGGACAGCCTGCTCCCCAAGCTCAAATTGTCAGTACTCAGCTCGTGACAGCAGCTCGAGTGGGTCGAAGATCTCGCTCCTCCAGACGAGTCGCCCGGAGCAGCCCCTCCAGCTCCCGAGGTCCCAAGGGAAGAACCCTCGATCCACTTTCTCCGGTCGCCCACTCGGAGCCGAGCCCCTCCGAATTGTTCCGGCTTCTCCCTTCGTCGCGCTCAAGCACATCGTCAAGATCTTATCAGCGCGGCGCACCTCCGCCTCCACTCGTAAATCCCTCCTTCCTAGTTGGAGCCATGCACCGAGTCACGATTCCTCGCTGTCTCCGAATTTCGTTTCAAAATTTTCTTTTTGTCCGGACAACTTATGTGTATTACTTGTACTTTTCTCCCTTCTTTTTGTTCCTTATTTTTGCTGAAAGGCAAGGGGGAGAAAATGTAGTCGAAACCGGTTGTCTTGTTTAGGGGAGTTCTTTCCGCCCTTGTAATTTCTTTTAATGAACTGAATGCATTTCATTATTAATTTCGAGTTCTTTCTTTTCCGAGTTAATGAGTTCAAGCATACTTTAATTTGCTTTGATATAGTGTACTTTGCTCCGATCCATTCATTATGCCTTACTTTTACTCAAACTACTCGGAATCAACCTATTTCCCTCTAACAAAGTTTCCGTGTAAGTATGGAATGCCTTTCATCAAAAAGGGGAGATTGAAGACTCGTACATCGCTCTATATCTTTCCGAGTCATGCAAAGAGAATCGGGTATAACGATGTCATTTATATAGAGTTTTGATTCCAAGGCATTCTCTCGTGTCTTAGAAACTTACTTGAGTGAAATAGTATCTTTTCTATGCGATTTGGCCTTCACTTATCTCTTTAATCGCTTTCGGCTAGCGACTCGTAAAACTTGTTCTTTATTCCGAGTCCACTCTCACTCGAATCCGACTTGTGGTTATTTACTCTATTGTTTGCAAAGTCAGCATTCGTAGTTCTTTTCGTGCTTAGTCTACATCAAGTATTTCCCACTCGATATTTGTTAATAGAACTTGATTCTTTACCTAAGACTAAGTCTTATGGAACTCCGAGTATCATGGATATTAGACTCGAAAAATCCATTTCTTTTCCGACTCGGATAATCTGTTGGTTAATTATCATGATTATTTTATTATCTCGTGTCTAACCTTGGACCAAAGTATTTTATACTTTGAGAACCGAAGGTGTTTTACTTTTGTAAGTTATTCAATCGAGGATATCTTTTCAAACTACAAAAGTAGCTCGGCTTCGAACGTCAAATCACCAGCGAGATATGGCTTTTCACCTTCCTCGCTTTAGTCCTGTAAGATTGTGTCGAAATCGCTCGCTTCCATATCCGGAAAACTCGAACGCTAAGCCTAACGGTGGTTTTTACCACACTTTTCAAGACACAACCGATGGTTTTGGGACTTCCAAGAGAGTTAAACCGTTGTCCAACGTCCATATTTCAACGGATACTTTCCGAGTGACTCGTAAAGCCTTTCACAACGGTCACAGAGGACTCTCGGTCAGCAGATGAAGATAACGGCTACTCGCTCGGTCATCTATAAATGGAAGCCACTTCACAAGACTTGAAGGTTGCCGAACATATTGTCAATACTCCAACTTGAACAAAGTTATTGTATTTACTTTCAATCTTCAACTTACAACTCCCACTCGTAATTCATTACTTTCGAGTTGTAAGGTCTTGTACTCGATTACAAACACTTCTTACATTCTTTGTAAGGTCCCTTGACTAAGCCGTAAGGGTTAACTCAGCTTAGTTGTCCCTAGCTGTAAAGGTTATCTCAGCTAGGAAGTACTAGATCGGATAAGGGAACTTCGAGTCTAGGAAAACTTGTATAGAGTTGTCTAAGGGAGCAACTCGGGTTCCGTCAAGTTCACGGTATTTTGTGGACTCAAAATAGTGGATTTGACTTCGTGTCTGGATTGACACGGCCCGTGGTTTTCTGCCCCGGGAGGGTTTCCACGTAAATTCTCTCGTGTTCTATTTCCGAGTTCATTCTAGACTCGGACGACCTCGCTGAACGTGTTTACTCCGATTCATTACATTCCGAGTCCAATATTTTCCGACCCTTGCTTAGACTCGGAATCTGTCTTTGACTCTTCTCTCGTCAAAAGGTGTGTGCTTTCGCAAAGAATTTTTCATCACCCTATTCACCCCCTCTAGGGTGACTCGGACTCTCCCGAGCAAACCTTCATTAAGGAGTCCCGCGGGATTGGTGTGCTACTCCGGAAAGTTATGTGAAGACTCCGTCGAGGGACCTTTGATCCGTAGCGTGCCAGGTCACGTGTTTGAGCAACGTGAAGGGAAGAATGAGGACATGACCTTATATGTCTTCTCGGACAACATACTCGCATTTTTGCGGATACAGGAGATTAGCGCATCCGCTGTTATGCTTGGCATTATGTGAGTTAATACATTCGGAATAAGTTCTTTTTTTACTATTAATTTCATCAATTTCTAACTACATATATAATTAATATGTAAGGTGACTGCATGAGATTGTAAATGACTTCGTTCGGTTTCTCAACCCTAATTTCATTCAAGGATTAGGGCGGATAACCGATGAACGAGCCGACTATATATTCAAAGTCATGAAACATAATGCGGAGGATAAAACATGGTACTTGGCATCGTTCAATGAGAGGTAAGTGTACAAATAAACTAATTAACCGAACTTTTTTGGTGTTATACATACTTATATAAATGTGCTATTTCTGGTTGTGTAGCCACCATTGGATACTTGCTGCCATATGTCTAAGGGCTAATATCACGTACTGGCCTCGATCCTTTGGGTCATACTCGTGAGGATCAAGGACGTAGTCGAGTTGTGAGTTCATATTTTATTCATTTTATGTTGTTTTGTTAATTATTATTCGTTCAATTGTATGTCTAATTTGAATTTTATTTTCCCGATTGAAAAATAGTGCTCTATCAAGTTATTATTATAGCGGAGGCTCGAAAGACCGAAGAGCGAAATCAAAGCGACTAATTGTCCCCGTCAAGGTGAGGTTCTCTTGGTATTAGAGTTTACTTGAATTGTTTTTCATTTCATATTACTTGGTAGCTACATAAAGTATTAATTAATTCTCTATATGTTAGGAGTCTATTTTATTATTGTAGTGTCATATACAATCGGGGAATGTGGAGTGCGTCTTCTACATTCTCTAGTACATGAAAAAGATTGTGACCGAACTCGATTTAAATTCTAGTCCCAAAGAGGTATACTTGCACTTGCACTTGCACTTGTAATTGATTATATTCTTTTTTCGGATTGATTAACACTTGCATTTGACCTAATTAATATGTCTTTTACAAGCATTGGTTATAATATTTCTTAGGAAAGAAGTCACCCACTCCCTATACGGATGAAGTGCTCAACAAGTTAAAATAAGGTTGGGCGTAGTTTATATATTACCGTATAGAGACATAGGTATATATTTACATTTATTATTCATTATTTGATTGGTCAAGTTTATGATCTTAATAGTCATACGAGTTATAGGTATATATGTACATAGGTATATATATTTTTACACTGTCTTGTACCATATACAAAATGTGATGAATACGATGTTTTGTATATATTCGATGAAGATTGTATTGGATTGTGTTTTGTATATTCCGAATGTGTAAGGTTGTATATGATTTGTACTTGTACAAAGGAAAAGTAAATACGAGAAAAATTATTTTAAAAAATTCACACCTATTAGTGGTTTTTAAGGAAGAACCGTACTAAAAGGTCCAGTTCAAGGCCTATGACTAAGGTTCTTCACCCGAACCGTAGTCATAGGCTTCTCTGATGACGGTTCTTCATCCGAACCGTCGTCATAGGTGCTCTTTTAATCATTTATTTGAACTAGAAGAAGGCTTATGATGACAGTTTAGATGAAGAACAGTCGTCATAGAGAAGGTTATGACTACGGTTCTTTATCCGAACCGTCGTCATATAGTAACCTATTACTATTGTTTTGAACCGTAGTAAAAGATGCTACATACGACGATAGCCACATAGACAACGCTGGTTAACCGTAGTTAAATATCATTTTTAACTGTCGTTAAAAGTGGTTCTCGTAGTAGTGATTGTGTCAACTTGAGATGTACTTCCCACCTTATTTTTTGATATCATGGTGCACCTAATTGTCCATTTGGTGAGAGAAGTGTGATTTTTGGCTCGATTTTTACCCATGGATTTACCCTTTTGAACGGTTTATGAAAATTCTCAAAGGGTATGTTGAAAATGGGTAGTGACCGAAAGGGTGCATTGTTGAGGCATACACGACTGAGGAGTGTGTTAAGTTCTGCTATAAATACTACCCCCAAATAGAAGTTGTTGGTATTCCAAAACATCAATTTATGGGGAAGATCGTCTGAGCGGGGAAATTGGGGCGACGCTTCTAACAATTAGTCGAGATATAAGCGATCAACCACATCTTTATATTCTTCAAAATAGCGATGAAGTGTAATCATTCATTTATGAGCACAAATCCCTCATAAGGAGATGATACCGAGAAAAAATGAGACGTGGATACCGACCCAACATAATTGCACATTTTTCAACTGGTTCGGAGATAGAGTCATCACTAGCCAATTGGAAGAATCACGAAAACATATTTTGCAAACTTTAGTAAGCTTGGCTATAATGTCACAGTTGGAAGTCATATCTTACTCGTGGGTATGATATCAATTAATACTCTTTTTATATAAAGAGTCAAGACAATAGGAGCACCGTGCAAAATAGTGGGGTCACATTGGAGGCTCATACACTTCATGTTTCCAGCTCCAAGGACAAACATCCTGTTGTAGCTAAAATATTGAGGAAATATGGGAGCTAGACTATGTTGACTTCCGTGAGCTCGTTTTCTGGTGCAAATGGGTTCACAATAACAATGGTGTCCAAGTTGATGAGATGTGATTCACGATGGTCGATCTTACAAGAGAAGGGCTTAAAGGGGATCAATTCATTATGGCATCCCAAGCAAGACAAGTGTTTTATGTTGAGGACCCGACCAATGATAAGTGGTCTATTGTTTGTCAAGGGAAGAGGCACGTTGTCTGGTGGGGATGGTAAAGATATGCGTGAGTTTGTTGAGGAGACCCCCACCCTTCTCCTTGGGAATTTCTCTTGAAAATGAGGATGCCAATTTTGAAGAATTGTATTTAAGGGTTAACCATCGGGAAGGCATATATATTGAAGATAAGTCCAAAGAAGGGAAAAAAGGCATAAACCATGTAATTCTATCGACTCGGTAAGAACATTTTTGTGTAATAATTTTATTGATGGATATCCATATTTTTGCTTGTTTCGATGAATCGCAGCTTGTTTTTCAGTATTTCTAACCTTAACACTTTCCTGTAATAGATTACTATTCAATGAGGATCAAAAGGACTAAGTTTTCCAATGGAAGGGTAGAAAGCTTGTTCGGTTGAGAAGCGGCAGCTAAGATTATTGACCAATGTTAAGTTTCATTTCCTTTCTCATTTATAATCCTTCTATGTTTGTTCTATTTTATTATGGAAAAATTGTTGCTTGAGGTACTTGAGTTTTATCGATCATCCAAAACTCAAGGATACAGCTTTTGAAGTAGTTGATTCCAAAGGTGCATACATGATGATGACAAGTTTTTCAGGTAAACAAGTGATTTATACCCTTTTTTATCGCTAATCTCAACTAGGAATTTTTGGTATAAATTCGGATCAAGTGATTTATACCACAAAATTCCTAGTTAAGAAGTGGGAGTGAGAATAGCGACCATTGTTAGTGTTGACATCATTTTTAATTTATGAACCTTCTATGTTTGTTATGTTTCTTTTGGATAAGTTGTTGCTTAATTCTTTCCTCGGTTTTTATGTTGTCCAGTTTACCCTCGTAAGAACTCCAAGCAATGTAGCCATAAGAGGAGCATTACTTTGGGACTATGACAAAGGAAAAAGATATTACTGGTGAGATTTCTTATTTGTGTATTCCTTTTTAGTACTTATGCCAAAAAATCCTTCTCTTGTTCTTGGAGTTTTGTGGTATAAATGATTTTAATATTTATGCGAAAAGATTCATCTCTATTTACCCAAACTGATTTTTTTAGTAGATTTAGTTATATGCTTGTCTTCATGACTATATTGCTTGATTGGAGTTTGTGTAGAGGTAGCGTGGACAGCAAATATGATGTGTATATGTTGTCCAAGCTACCGTTGTAACAACTCCAAACAAGCAATATCGTCATAAAGACAATCATATATCTAAATCTACTACAAAAGCATCACTTTGGATAAATAGAGATTTTTCTTTTGGAAAAACATTAACATCAATTTATACCACAAAGTTTCAAGACGAGAGATGAACTTTTTTCACATAAGTACTAAAAGAAGAGTACCCTTTGTATTATATTTCATATTTATAATTCTTTGCTTGGAATTTGTAAAAGATGGAACTGTTGTGGATCTTATTAAAGATGGAACTATTGTGGTTTAGTAATGTATGAAATTTTATTTGTGAAACAATTGAGGTTGTTGCTGGTTGTTGTGTAAATTGTTGTGGTTGTACGTGTGTATATTTTGTTTGTAATAAGTTGTATAGGCGGTACGAAAACATAAAAAAAATTATAAAAAAATTTCAGACCTATAACTACAGTTCTTACTTAAAAACCGTAGTAATAGGTCTGAATATAACCTATAACTACGGTTAGTTAAAAACCGTAGTAATAGGTCTTGGCCTAAAATTTTGGCCAGAAGAGGGGGATTTGGGCCAGAACCTATTACTATGATTTTTAATTAAGAACCGTAGTAATAAATGAACTTATTACTACGGTTCTTTTGATAGAACCAAGGTAACTTGCGAGTCTATGACTATGCTTGCTCAAATTCATCCACATGATTAACTTCATTAGCTTGATCACTCCCCTTATCTCATGCATCTCGTTAATCTCACTAGGTTATGTTGTGCTTGCTTCACTCGCTTGTGTATCCAATTTGAGAGCCATTTTGTGCCTTAAAAAATTGTGGTGGAGTTATCGCTCAATCTTTATCATCACAAACCATAGGAGAATTTTGATTTGAGAAGATTTTCTTTGTACTACTAAAGGGATATTCCTCCTCATGAAATATTACATACCTACTCACAAATATTTCACGAGTTTCGATGTCATAAACATTTCATCCTTTCTTAGCATAAGGTAACCAATGAATATGCACTTACTACTTATTTCCCTAACGTTATATTTTTTTCTTTGGTGACGGTAGGCATAACACAATGACCCAAAAACCTTAATATGATCATAAGAAGGTTTTTCTCCAAATAAGATCTCATAAGGTGTTTTGCCTTTCAAGACTGAGGTTGGAGTTCTATTGATTAAATAAGTTGAAGAGAGGACACACTCACCCCAAAAAGATAAGGAAAGGTTAGCTTGGAAGCATAAAGCCCTAGCCACCTCTAAAATATGTTAGTGTTTTCTTTTAACTTTTCCATTTTGTTGGAGGGTGTCTATGCAACTTTGTTGATGTATAATTTCATGTTCTCCATAGAATTTTTTCATTGGTTTAGAAGTAAATTCCAAGTCATTACCACTCCTTATGCCTTGAATTGAATTTTGGTCATAGTGAAAAAATTCCTTAATAATCGGGATGTTTCCCCTTTCTCCTTCATTAGGTACACCCAAGCAGCCCTACTAGCGTCATCCACTACAATAAGAAAATAGTGTGATCCATTAAAAGAGGCAACTCTATATGCTCCCATATATCACAATGAATAAAGTCGAAACAATTAAATTCTTTATTATTACTTAAAGGAAAATGCATACGAGTTTGTTTTACCCTAAAACACACATCACAAATTTCATCTTTAACTCTATTAGAAATATTTTTCTAAATATTATTAGATAAATAAGATAATGTCTAACTTGAAGGATGTCCCATTCTTCGATGCCAAAGATTGACAAGTATTGGCTTGAATCACTAATGACGATGTTACGTGTAGTAATAAAGCCCATCTTGTTGCTCACCAACTCCAATCAGGTTCCACATTGTATGGTCCTTTATCACACAAAAATTATTTGTAAATATTACTATGCAATTTAATTCATGTATAAGTTGCACTATAAATATCAAGCTGCAACTCGAGTGGACACATATAATACATCATGCAAAATAAACTTGGAGCTCAAAATCAAACGACCATGTTTACTTGCTAAAACTTTCTCGCCATTAGGAAGGTCGACTGCAATAGGCGAAATATTACCAACATCTTGAAGTAGATTTATATCTCCAGCCATATGGCATTAAGCCCCGTTATCTAAAAGCCAAGAGTTCTTACCCGTGAGTTTTTCATACCTTGGCTTCGGTGCTTTAATAAGACTCGGGATCCGTTATAGCTACTCGACAGTCTAATTGGAAACAACAGATTTGTTTCCATCAACTTCAGAGGTTGGTTCGAGTTCATTTTGGACTTGGACAACCTAGGCGACTTCTCTAGTTGCATTGCTCTTTCAACCTTGACCTGAATCTATATGTCGGCCTCGTCCCCCTCTACCTCTACCTCGTCCTCTATATCCTCCATGAGTATTCCAATTGGCGGGATATCCCACAATCTCAAAACACTTGGACTCTTCATGTCCAACCTTTCCGTAACATTTACAAGACACTTTGTCACAAGAGAAGGCTTTGGTGAAATGGGTCACGACAAACGCAACCACATTCTCTCCTCTATTTTCAAGATTTGTCATAATTCGTTTATGGTTCTCCTACTATTGAACCATGTTAAACATTCTATCCATGGATGGCATGGGATCAAGTGCCAAAATTTGACCTTTTATATCGAAGTAGAGATCATCATCTAACCCCATCAAAAATTGATGAGCTTTTTCATCTTCCATCATCTTGATGATTTTTGTTAAAATCTCACAGGTACACTTACCAGCACGTTCAATTGGGAATTTTAACAAAACTTCCCAATTCATTCCAAAACCTCATAAGCTTTGAATAAGACTCTACTATCTCCATGTTTCCGTGCTTACAAGAAGCGTTTTTAGTCTTCGATTGATGAATACGTAGAGCATTAATAATTAGGGATGACAATGGGGTGGGGATCCCCATCCTGAGGTGGGGGAAAAATCCCTACTCCAAACAGAGAATGGGGCACGGGGACAAAAACCTTGTCCCCGGTGGGCACGGGGACGGGGCCTAGGCCAAATTTTATCCCCGCTCCTCGCTCCCGCCACATTTCCCTTTTTAAAATTTTTTTTATATGTTTACAAATATATATATATAAACTAAGAAGGGTATTTTTGTAATTTACGGAGCTTCTAAACCCTAGATATAAAAGGACCACAATTATCCCCACCACCACCACTTTCTGTTGTTTCCCCTTTCTTTCCTCTCCCTCTATCTCTATCAATTCTCATTCCCGCCCACTTCCCTATCCTTCCCCCTTTGACTTTCCTCTCTTTCTCTCTCTCTCTTTCTCTCTTTCTCTACTTATACTCTAATACCATGAAGAAAACCGGAAGAAAAAGGACTAAAGCAAGAGACTCACAAAACCTTTTTGTTTACGTATTCATGAATTATGATATTTATACATGGGAAAGGTTGCTTCCCTTCTAACCCTATCATAGACCTTAAGACTTCTAATTACACTATATGACATATAAAGATAACATACGGAAGAAATATTTTACAATATTTCATTCTCATCATAAATCAAATGAACTCGTATTCAAAGAGCTCAAAGACTCCCTAAAACAACTTAATATACCCAATACTAGTGTAGAGACAAATTGATGTATCCACTTAAGATCTCCTAAAGTATCAAAAAGAATTTTAAATAGAAAAAAGACGAAATAGAATAAGCGAAGGACTATTGTGGGGTTTCATAACTACCGATGTTGAATCAAAGTTATAGAAGAGAGAAATCATGGAAAATAAAGAGGGGAGAGAGAGATCATGAGAGATCCCAAGAGGAACTACCGGACTAGTAAGAGATACGTTAACAGGGGAGAAATTGTCGTTTCATGGCTACTTTACATTATTGTTAACTTACTTTTTATTTTTATATAGTCTAAAATAAAAAGAAATGTATCATGTTATTTTTCCGCCGACCTATGTTGTGTCTTTGCTTGCTTTCTCTTTGTTTCGTTGTTGTTTACAACTTACTTGTTTTCATACCTCTGTTTTGCTATCCTCGAGTCCAACCACCATATAAGACTAATTGAAAATAGAAGTTGAGAAGAGAACCATCCTAGCGAAATCGTGACATGGCCATGTCCCAACTTAAGCTCGACTTCACCGCTATTAATGGTGGAAAAGTTCATAGTCGAACACTCAAAATAGTAAAAAGGCTCGAAATAGAAAGAGTGAGAAAAAGAGAAAAAAAGACTTAATAAAAGGATAACTGGATGCAAACACCCTCAACTTTGAACCTATTTACATTCTTGCACCGCCTTCGAGTTCAACTCGATTCTTGAATTATATGACCGGATGGTGTTGTTATACATGGACAATAATGGCTTGATTTTTTTTACACGACAATTCAGCAAAAATTGAAACAAAAAAGTAAATGTTTAACTAAAAGGAAAGAGGAGTCAAACTAGAAGTGACTTTGGTGAGTAAAGGAAAATAGAAGCAAAAGAAAAACTTCAACTTTATTGTCTCACTTTCTCTCTCCTTTCTTTACTTGAACCAAAGCAAATGGTGCGAAGTAATGGAAATTAAAGAAGCCCATAAAGTGAATATAGGATTTGTTTATGTCTTGGGGTAAAATTTTGAAGTGGAAGAGGGTAAATTAGATGAGTGTAATTGCAAGTGGAATCAAACACAACATGAATTAGATTGCCCTGTATTTGGTGAAGATGATGTTATACTTGAGATTCACCACTGGCATGGGGGAGTTGTCAAGAAAGGGAATACTCGAGTGACACTTGGAGCATTTGCTATATGATCATTTGGAATACAACTAATGGCTTTTGTCGGGGACCACTTATAACTCCGATACTTTAATGTAAGATACATTTTTGCTACTATATTTACAACCTTTTTTATATGTTTTACATGTATAAGCATCAAGCAGTAAATGTAGACATTATTCGTTGATATCCTTTTTGTGTGTGAGATTTTAGGAACCGAGATTCGAGTGAGAGAGAGCACTAAATGTGGACATGGTTCATAAATAAATGTAGGCATTAATTACGAGTAGTTAAGGAACTGATATTTTATGAACTAAGAGCATTTTTCAGAATTTTATATATATATATCATTTCTCTTTTTAATCATTTTACATAATTGTTACAAATTCACAATTACAATTCCCCACCGGCTTTCATTTAGTCATCTCTATCTAACAAAGCCCAATTACCAACATAATCTACACCTCTCACTTTTCAGTCATCCTTCCACATAGAGATGGAAATAGGGTGGGGATTCCTCGTCCCCGACAAGGCCTCGACCCGAGTCGGGAAAAATCCCCACTTTGAATGGAACGGGCGGGGACGGGGACGGGGATCAAAATCACTCCACGAGAAGGGATAGGGATGGGCCGGGGGAATTTTGACCCCGTCCGTGGCCTCGTTCCCCTTGTCAACTTTAGTAAATTTTATATGTAGGATTATTTTTGTAATATAACATCACTTTCTAACCCTAAATGCTAACTATTACCCCCTAACCGCTCTACTCTCTCTCCTCTTCATCCCCCTCTATATATATATATCTGTCTCTATTTGTATCCGAAATTGGAAGATTTCCAGTAATTGAGATCCGGCCTTAGGCATGCACTCTCTCTCCTCTTCACCACCCCCTCTCTCTCTGTCTGTCTCCATCTCTAAGGATCCGAAACTAGAAGAACACTTTCCTGTTGAGATGTGCCCTAGGCATGCAATCTCTTTCCTTTTCACTCCCTTTCCCTCACTCCCTCTCTCTGTCAACACTTAAAGCGGGAAGTGATGGTGATAGATCCAAAATTGTGTTTATGATACCGAATCCTAATCTTTTTAAATCTATTTTTCGATTATGTAATTAAATTTTCTTGTCTATCGTTTTAATTACTTGCATTTGAACATAAATTTGATAGAGTTTTGGGTTTTGTTAAATTTGTTTTTGGTCTAAATTAATTTAATTCGAATTAGGTTAAGTATTTGTTAACGTAGAATGGGGACGCGTCGGGGACGGGGAACAATTTCTTCCCCGAAATGGGGGCATGGACGAGGAGGGGTTTAGGCAGCGGGGACGGGGACGGGGAGGGCATCCCCGGCCTCGACGCACCTCATTGCCATTCCTACTTCCACACAAGGTTACCATAGCCGGACATGACCGACCGGTTCAATTGGTGCACCCATGAACCGAATCTTGATTTGGTTGGCGATACACACACACTTTCTCGGTGACGATATGAGCATATGCATCGCGAACATTCTATCACTTCACGAGTGGGCCGAATTCGGCCCTTTTCCACACTACTTGCATGGGATTTTTCGGTTAGCGCATGGGCTAGCTCGTGACAGAGGGTCGCTCGTCCTCTCTTTTCTCGAGCCACATGGCTTGCTTCCCTTGGCCTTTTCTTTTTTCACTATAAATTTAAATTTTTTTAAAATAAAAGTTGTATGTTGTGGTGTAGGTCAATGACAAGCCTTGCATTATGATAGAAAAAGTTGGCTCTTGATGATTTGTCACTATAGACTACTTTTTTTTTTTTTATGAGGCTAAAATTGACTCGGTATGGAAAGTACGTTAATAGGTATAGCAAATTATTGACCCTGTTTGGTTGCAACAAGCTGTTTGGAAAAAAAGAGTTGTTTGGAAGGTTTAATAACTAAAGGAGTATTTCGTTAGGCAATATGTTTGAAACTCTTTCTCAAACGAGCTCTTCCTATTAGCCTTTTGGGAAGAAGTTTGTTTGTGAAAATGACACATTTGCTCAAAAGTTTGGATAAATTACGCCATATACCACCAACCCTTATTTTATTATTATTATTATTATTATTATTATTATTATTATTATTATTATTATTATTATTTATTATTATTATTATTTATTATTATTATTATTATTATTATTATTATTATTATTATTATTATTATTATTATTATTATTATTATTATTATTATTATTATTATTATTATTATTATTATTATTACTACTACTACTACTACTACTACTACTTGATATTATTTTTATTTAAATTGAATTTTATAAATATTATATTAGGTAAAAAATGAATATAAGTATTGTAAAAATAGTAAAAAAATAAAGTTTTATAAATGAAGATAATTTGTATATATAACATAATATAATTATATTTGAAAAAATAAAATGATCAATATATATATATGACAACTTAGACATAAGGGCATAAATGAAATTTCACCAAACATCTTTTCCTTAAACAATTAATAGAAACACAAATAACACAAACAGCTAACAAACAGATTGTTTGTCAAACAGGACCGTATTAAGGGATTAGAACAAAGCCTTAGATTTAATTTTAATTAGTGAAGATTATATTGGGAGATAAAAAGTAAAAATATTACGTTTATCTTATAATTTAGTTACTTAAGATTTCAATTAAAATTAGAGAAAAATTAAACATAGTTGTATATAGTTTTTAACGATCAACTTTAGGGCGCTAATTGACAAAACCGTATAATTATATCTTAGAAAATGCGAGGAAAAATATTAGGAAAAAGTTAAGACATATTAATTGACTCTACTCCCTTCACGCTTATTGTATTAAAAAAACTTTAACCTGAAATTATTACAAGAGACCTTAACTTGACACAAATTGACTTTAACCCAAAATCGAGTTAATTAGGCCATCTAAAGTTAAAATCTAAATTATTTTTATGTAAATCTAAATTATTTTTAAACATCATCTCTGAAATCGTCCGATTGTTTAATAGGTTGACGCCCATCCGGTTCCGAGCAACAGGCCAGTGCAGCCCCACTGTCCATCTTTGCACGCGCAAAACCGATTTCATGGCCCCTTCCCTCACTCCATCCTCAACCTGCGATATCAGGGCTGACGAGACCAGAAAGGTTCCAGCTTGATAAACCACGATGCAGGGCCTAAAATCCCATGGCCAGAGATAGAACATTGTTCTTCGCCCTGGATTACCACTATAATGCTCGCACGGGTCTCATCGACTCATCGTCGTGCCGTATTTGTTAACCAGGTGTGCTTTTCTCTCTCCTCTCTCTCACTTCTCAAATACCATCTCCACACTGCCTCTGCTTCCGGTGCACCATCATCATCAAATTCTAAGAAATTAAGCAATACCCACTTCAAGTCGTCTCTTTTTACAGTCTCCAATGTGGCCAAATCGGTGATTTCTTGGTGTTCTAATCGTTTCAGTCATAAACTTGATAAGCCTGTTGCTTCTAGTGCTTCTTTGGATGAATTACTCTTGAGTATATCTTATGTATCCCCTGAAACATGCCGTAAATTTTTGCGGTTTCCGAGATTGAACCCTGAGCAAGTACTCGAAATTTTGTTGGGTTTTGAGACGGGTGCTCGGAATTTGGCTTTTGATGCTAGAATTGTTGGTTTTTGTGGGAAATTTTTAAGAGGGCAGCTGGTAGAGATGAGGGTTTCAAGTATTTGCCTCAGTCTTGTGAGGTTATGGCATCTATGCTTCTCAATGCTGGGATGCTCGCGGAGTGTGAATCATTGCTATCAACGATGGAAAGCAAAGGAGTTTTACTGGCTAGTGATGAGATTTTCAGTAGCTTGATTGAGGGCTATGTGAATGTGTGTGAATTGGAAAGGGCAATTTTGATGTATGATCGAATGAGGGGGAAAGGTATGATCCCATCACTGTCGTGTTATCGAGCTCTTATTGAGGTTTTAACGAAGGAGCACAGGGCCAATTATGTGCTTCATATTTATGAAAACTTGGTTGAGATGGGTCTTGGGTTTGGTGATGTAGAAGCCATGAATTTGGAGATTCTGGTTGCTTTCTTTTGTCGGAATGGAAAGATTAAGGAAGCAAGGAAACTTCTCAAAAAGATTGTGGGTACTAGGTGGACGCCACATAAATTGGTTTTGAGGGAGGTAGCTGATGTATATTGTAAGAAGCAGGACTTTGAAGATCTTTTAGGTTTCTTTGCTGAAATGAAATGTGTACCAGATGTCTTGGTTGGTAATAAGATTGTCTTTTCGTTGTGCCGTCATTTTGGTATCGAAAGAGCACATTCATTCTTGCGGGAGTTGGAAAATTTAGGTTTTAGGCCCAATGAGATAACCTTCGGAGTCTTTATTGGTTGGAGCTGTCATGAGGGAAAATTAAGAGATGCATTTGTATATCTGTCCGAGGTGCTGTCCAGAGGTATGAAACCTGATAGGCGCTCCTATAATGCACTTATAAGTGGTTTGTGTAAGGGAGGTATGGAAGAGCATGCTGGTGCTATTTTCTATGAAATGAGTGATACTGGGATTAAACCCAATCTGGCAACTTTCAAAGCTCTTTTAGCTGGGTATTCCAAAGCTAGACGATTTGGTGAGGTGAAACTTATGATGAGCGAAATGGTAAATTGTGGTTTTGCTTTTATGTCCCCTCTAGAAGATCCAATCTCGAAAGCATTTTCAATATTGGGATTCAATTCATTGGATGTAAAGATAAAAAGAGACAATGATGCTAAGAATTTCAGAACAGAATTCGTTGACGAGCTGGGAAATGGTCTTTACCTAGATACCAATGTGGATAAGTTTGAGAAGACACTAGCTGGTATTTTGGAGGATTTTTGATTCCAGATTTTAACTTGCTTGTGATGAGACAATGCAATCTGCAAAATGTACAAGAGGCATTGTTACTGGTAGATGAGATGGTCCAGTGGGGACAAGAATTGTCAGTTCCTGTTCTATCTGCATTGGTAAAGTTACTTTGTGAGTCGAGCGTTCATGTAGAGGTAATACCAGGTCTTCTGGATAAAATGTCTCAGTTGTTTGGACTGTTAGACCATGAAACTCTAAATTTACTAGTTCAGGCTTTGAGCAAAAAGGGGTTTGTAGACAAGTGTAGATTACTTATTGATGAAATGGACAGAAGGAATCTACCAATCTTCAATGCCACATATACTTCTTTACTAGTGAGTTTCAGAAAGATTGGGAGAATCAACGATATTCTTCACTTCTGGAATCTTTTGCGCAAAGGCAATTGGGTACCTCAATGGAAGGATTTTGTCATCATTTTGGATTGTTTATGTCAGAGAAAAATGCTGGAAGAACTACTTGAGCTTTTCTATATCATGCTTGGATCAAATCCAGACATAGGAACACAAGTATGTGATGTTTTTGTTGAAAGGCTTTGTTGTTCTGGTATGACAGATTTTGGGCATATTTTGGTCAATGAACTTCAACGGCAGTGTTTTGAGTTGAATAATACTGTTTATGGTCATCTTATTGAGGGTTATTGTCAGGAGAAAAGATACCCTGAAGCCTTAGTTGTATTTGATGCAATTCCGGATGTTAAGCTGGCACTATCATTAGATAGTCGTTTGCCATCAGTTGCTAAGCTTTGTCAGGCTAACAGAGTTGAAAATGCAGTAGCTTTAAACAATATATGCCTTGGGGACCATTCTTCCAGCTCACTTTCATTTTATGCTGCTCTTATTTACTGTTTCTGCAAAGCTGGAAAGATAACAGAAGCAGATACTTTATTCATTCAACTCCTTTCAGAAAATGTTGTTCCAAACGGTGAGATTTATAATGCTCTGCTTCAAGGCCACTGTCAAATGATCGATTGGAAGACAGTTAAGGAACTACTTTGTGTCATGATGAGGAGGAGGCTCACTTTCTCAGTCTCTACCTATCGCAGTTTGGTAAGCCTGATGTGTAGAAAGGGAATGTTTCACTCTGCATTGGGTTTGAAGACTCTCATGGTTGTAGAAAGCAACTTTACATCCTCCATCACATATAACATTCTTATCTTCTACCTCCTTCAAATGGGAAAACTTTTCCTTGTTGATGCTGTTTTGGATGAAATGGAAGAAACTGGGCTGCAACTCGATCAAGTTAGTTACAATTTTCTGATTTATGGTTTTTCAATTTGCAAAGACATGCCCAGATCTGTAAAATACTTGAATACTATGATCTCTAAAGGCTTTAGGCCAAGCAACCGCAGCCTTAGAGTAGTAATCCAATACTTGTGTAGAAATGGGCAGATTCAAAATGCTCTACAATTGAGTAAACTAATGGAGTTGAGAGGCTGGATTCATAGTTCAACTCTACAGTATGCACTTGTGGAAGGCCTTCTCTCACATGGTGAAATTCATCAAGCGGAGGTATTTCTTGTTACAATTAAGGATAAAGACTTGATACCCAGCAGTGTCAATTATGACAACTTAATACGGAAGTTTTGCAGTTATGAAAGGCTCGAAACCGCAGTAAACCTTCTCGACCTGATGCTGAAGAGAAGAAGCATACCGGATTCTGCTACCTATGACTGCATAGTCCAAAGTTTTTGTACCTGCAATAAGTTGGACAGAGCTGTGGATTTTTCCAATGAGATGTTGGCTAGGAATCTCAAACCAAGCATAGGCAGTTGGGGTGCATTAATTGAGAAATTCTGCATAAATGGACGGACTTCAGAAGCAGAGGCACTTTTGATTTCAATAGTTCAAATAGGTGAAACTCCAACCAAGCAGATGTATTCCTCTGTTATTGATAGATACCGCCTTGAGAACAATGTGTCAAAGGCGTCAGAATTGCTACAGAAAATGCAGCAACATGGCTATGAACCTGATTTTGCGACTCAGTGGTCTCTTATCAGTAGTTTAAAAACTTTAAGTGACCAAAAAGCTAGTTCTGGCACCCAGGGTTTCCTTTCAAAGCTGCTTCACGATAGTGGGTGGTTCCCTTCAGAAGGAAATACCAAGTTAAAACCAAGGTGACACTTTTGAGATTCAACTTGGTTTTCTTGCCTTCCCCCAACCCCCCAAAAAAAAGGAAATAGATTCTAATTTCCCTTCTTTTATGTGGTCAACTTCAAAAAAGTTGAAACTGCTTGGTGTTGATACTCAGTAGTCAGTCCAACAATATGCATAAATCATCTTCTGTAGTTTGTAATGTGTAATTTTGAGTAATACAAATGTTCATTGGCGATTTGAGGGTTCCTTTGTTTTTTCTTTCTCTGTTTTGGCTATCTTGATCAAGGAATTAGGGATTTCAACCCGAGCTCTAGCTGTAACAGGAACTGCGGCAACAACAGGGCAAAGGTACTGTTCCTCTTACTTTTTTCCCCTCTCTCAGTGATTTTCCCTTAATATTCTGAAATTCTTTTTCCCCTGTCTTTTGATCTTTGAGGGATGTTACTCATCGAGTGGCTTCAAAGCAGGCACCCCCCGCCCTGGCAGCTCCTCCCAAAAAGATATGGCTTTGATTTTACTATTTTTTCCTTTAATGTTGGTTATATTGTTCTATTGTTGGTGGATTCTAGGCAGTGGTAAAACAGTATATATTTTTTAGCTTTATAAGATTTTATGAATATCAATTCATTTTTATGGGTGTCCACGTTAAATTTGTAAAGATTTTGATTTATTTTCCTGGTAATGGTTGCCAGAGACAATGGTTCCGACGACCTACATATGCCACTGATTCTAGGGCAGGGTTTGGTGGTGCCAGAGTATGGTAGAGCACTGGTGACTCTGGGAGGAGGGGTTTGTTAGATATAAGGGAAGGCCTTGTCAATAATTCAACATCAGGATAAGTATGAGTTTTGATTCCTTGTCAGAGGAGAAGGTGAAAAAATTACATAGACGATTAGTTAAAAAAGTTGTGCTTTTAGTTAATTCTTCAATTTAAACTGTTTTTAGGATAAATTTTTGGGTTAGGTTGCACAGTATGGTCCCATTCCATCATTGAATGGCCTTGTTGATCTGGATTGGCAACAGATGCCGCGATCTTATTCCTTAATGTAGTGGTGGAAGGTTCTCAATCCCATAGGCATGCCTTCCTCTTCTGTAATTTAATCCTTTGTTCTTTTTTATCCCCTTTCATTTTCATGATATTTGAATGACATTAGCAGAGTTGGGGCCTTTCGTTTGTGAATAATCTTCCTGCTGAGTTACAGCTTGAGCCTTATGTGCCTGAGTCTTCATAAATTGAGAGTAGCTTTTATATATGTGTGTGTGTGTGTGTGTGTGTGTGTGTGTCTGATAATTTTTGTAATCCTTTTATGCATGCTTCGATTATTCATCCCTATTTTTCCACTGAAAATCTTCAACAATTGCAATATCAACCACAATGGCTCTATCTCTCCTGGTTACTTTCCTCTTAAAGAGAAATTTTCAATGGATTTATCCTCAACTGTTCCATCTCAAGCCCAAGTGATCCAACCCGATGGAAAAGAGAAGGAACAGTTCGATTGATTGTCATAAGGTTAGTTGTTCGTTGCAATTTTACTAATCTTGGACTTATTTGTACTGCCTCGAATTTGACGTCTTGTCCTTCTTTTTTATCACTTCTTCCTTTTCTTCTTCAGTTTCCAGGTGGACATGGTGCATTGGGCCTTTAATTTCTGTTTTCAAATTGCACAAAATATTCATGCTTGAGATGTAAAGTTTAATTATCACCGAAATCTTAAATAGCTCCACTGTTATTCCTCTTTGGATACCTGATGCTTGAGAGCATTGATGGTGATCTGAAGGATCTTCAATCCCATCAGGTATGCCTTCATCTCCAATTCAATCATGCCTTTTTTCTTTCTTTTAGTGTCTTGGCCTTCATGTTTTCTGTTTCACTCTCTTCAAGCTTCAAGCTGTGACAATAATTCAACATATGATATGATATCTGAACCTTGAATTACTACCCATATTTCAAATATCCTCTCTTGTTTCACTCCGATTTTCGTGTATTTTTTCCCGATGTTGCTGAGACTTAATTATGGAGTGTCGGACATGAGCACATATATTCACATGTCTGACGCATCAAGGGAAAAAACTAATGACATGGGGATGCATGTCCACAAGTTGGATACAGGTACCAGGACACTGGTATTTCATGGATACGGGGTTCAAGGACACAAGTACTTGATGGATACTGGTACAGGGATATGGGCACGGGGACGTGGAAACTTTTTCTTAATCAAAAGTATTTTTTTTTTCTATTTATTACAAAAATAAAAAGTCAATTGAATTGAAAAACTAAATTAAAAAGATAATGACGCCATCATTCAATAGTTAACTAAAGCGAAAACAAAACTTAAAGACTCAATGAGTATAGGAACAAGTGTCTTAAGAGGATTTTTCAGAATGAGTCCTTATGCTTAGAGAAGTAATCCCACTTATGAAATGCTCAGAGAAGCTGATATGGATGGTCCTGTTTTGCATTTAGTATATGATATGTGGGACTCCATGATTGAAAAATTAAAGGTAATAATTTTTTAGCATGAACGAAGACTATGTGTTGTCTGGACAATCCATTTCTTTGATGTCTTTCAGAAAGTCTTATGGGAGCAATGGAACAAATATAACTCCCGTATGCATTGTATGACTTTCTTTGCTACCTAAGTGCACAGTGAAGCATGGCTTCAAGGTGAAGGTAATGAAATTTTCCGCCAAGCAGCACACGAGGATGAGGAAGTGTCTAGGAACAAGTGTCTTAAGAGGATTTTTCAGAATCCTGAGCCTCTTATTAGGATTCATATAGAGTATGGAACATTTCCTACTAACTCGGACCATTTCAACCAGTCCCATGTTATAGCAGGCAGAGAATATGAAGATCCTTTACCATGGTGGGCTAATTATGGTGCATCGGCACCCCACACTGTTGCAAGCTCTTGCTGTCAAATTATTGAATCAACTGTCTCTTCTTCTTGGTCTGAGTGAAAATGAAGTAACTATTTGTTCATTCACAGGTTTAAGGTGCAACAAATTAGCCGTACAAAATATAAAACTCGGTGTTTGTCCACACTAGTCTTCATTTGCTTTCTTGGAAACAAGATGATTACATGAAGGTCTTTCTAAGTATTATGACAGGTATTTGTATGTACCTTTATCCCTAATTGTTTCCTTGTTCATTTTATTTTAATGAAAATGAAATTTCGCTATATATATTTTTGTATGTTGGTGGAGATAATTTTTATAACGTGCTCGAGTCTGATGATTTATCATTTGAGGATCTAGAAGTTGAAGGCTTTTTCTTTGAAGATGATGACATCCTAAAATGGAATCAATGATTGGAAAAGTAGCAATTCAAAAATTGAAATCAATAAGGAATTTATCTTTTATGCGATGTAGAATTTCAATTAGTTAGAAACTTTGACCTTAAGGATTATTTAGTCTTTTAGGTTCTGCTTCCCCCTTGGTTTACTATTGAATGATGGCAATATTATCTTTTCACTTTAATTTTTCAATTCAGTTGTATTTGTTTCTTTTTTTATTGCTTATAAAAATTGCCTTTGATAAAAAAATTTGTGATGTCCCTGTATCCGTGTCCATGAAATACCTGTGTCCCCGTACCGGTATCTAACTTTTGGACATAGACCTCCATCTGTCGGACACGAGAATATCTACTTTACTCTGAGCATCATAGTTGATGTTTTGAATTCGTCAACCAATGGTCGTAGCCTGGTGAATGACGGGCAGCAGGGGGTGGTACCTAAAATGCTTCAGCATGCCATCTGTTTATTGTTTCCCGTTCAGCTGTCTTTTCTTCTTTTTGAAGGAGAGTAATTTTGTTTCTCTCATTTTCAGGATTTTGTTATTCTATGTGCCTGTTTAGCCAGGCTTCTGGTAAAGCCTTTTGAGTTCTGGAGGTGGAGCTCAGATAGACTCTAAAGTTCTTTTGTTATTGACTGCTGTACAAATTTAGATTCAATCAACTGTATTTGACAGTCTTGTACGTTTGAGAATTTTGGTTCTGTGCTGGTTCCTGTTTGGTCTAAATTAAATGTTTAGCTGCTTATGAAAGAACTCTCCAAGACGAATCTGACTTAGTGAAATTTTCTAGCATTCTCAAATCTAATTTGAAGAATTTTCGTTTGATTGTTCCTGTCAATTCAAGTTTTGGATTGTCCATTACCTGTCTCTCCTCAAAAGGCACCCCCTCCCCCAACACACACACAAAAAGGGTGTAAAAATGATGACAACGTAAGTTTTTATTGCACTATCTCAGACATTTGTTTTCCTACACTTGCATTCATTGATTATGCACCTGAATTTTCTCAAGAACATTAATTGGTTTCTATGACAAGTATCTATTGGGAACTCAACAAATTCCGCCTTGGTCCAGACCCCTGAGTGATCAACCGAATCAAGAATTTTAACCTTCTTGATGAAATCTCGCTTAATTACGAGCATTAATAATTGATTCCCGTAATTTACGCGTTTGTTTATTGCAGTTGATCCTAAAATTCTGATCTCAGCTTGACCTTATTAAGGACCAGTGGAGAGCTTCCCTCAGCTGCAATGATCATGTAAGTCGCACAATCAGTTGCTGCAGAATTGTGCTTCTTCTCAGCAAAGCACGCCGTAGGAAGAATGTTGACTGCTATCCCATTTTCTAATTTCATGCATTTGCATTTCTAAGTCTGTCAAGGTAGTGCATGCTGTCATTCTTTGAAAAGCTTGCTCATAGTTGTCTCAAATTTATGTGTTAGAAACTGTTTTCTGATCGAGATGTGAATGTACGACTCCCTGTGAGTTGATTCTCCCCACCCCGACTAATGCTTAAGTCTACATGTGTTAGAAACCTTACTTATTAATGAGATGTGCTTATGTTTACTTTGTTTGAGCAGATGTCACATTTAAATTTTTTCAAATGTTATGTAACATGTCACAATTAAAATTTTCAAATGTCATGCAAGTGGTAAAGGTGAATATGAACCTACCTTATGGTTATTTTGGATGTGGATGTCGTATTTTTTTGCATATAGTTGAATATGAACTTTATTTACTAATTTGTGGGAGTACATTATGAAACTATTTTCATATAAAGTTTATGAAATTTATTTATTGTTATTTTGATTTGGCTTTCATATTTTTTGGTACAATGATATTTAATATTTTTAGTATGTGGATTTGATATCCTAAACAATATGATATTGAAAATAAAGTGGACCTATGAAGTTGATCAAAAAGTAAAGGATTAATTGAAGATAAAAAATACTATTTATTAGAAAAAGAAAGGTCCAAAAGTGATTCTTCACTAACTTAAACATTTACAAGGAAAAAACAATTTTAATTTTGGGAAATATATTTTTTTAAAAACATTTTTGATTCCATTTTATAAATGAACCAAATATCATAAATTGTGTTCTGATTTTATTTTTAGTATGAACTAAACATTTGATTTTATAAATTAAGTTTCATTCCATTCTTTTCAAATAGTAGGTTTCATTTAATTCCATTCTAGTTCAAGTAAATAAGCAGTCCCCATAATGCTTGTATCTCAAATCGTCTCCTTGATAAAATGAAGTGAAACCTCTTCCAAATTTTTTCTTTTTCTTTCAGACAAACTTGTCTAGCTGTTACATTTATGACCAATAAAAGGCATATAGAAAGTTTTTTATTCAAGGATCCGAAAAGAAAGGGTTTGGAACTTTGGAACTTTTTGGAAGGTAGAAAACAAAAAATAGGTAGAAAATAACAATAGGGGTATTTGCTAGCAACAATAAAATTTAAGTCATTAACCAAAATCAATATATAGATTGATAAGAAATGTGATTTAAATTGAACATAGCACTTGTGGCTACATAAGAAATGCATTAAATTGATTCTTTTTAATAAATAGATTTAATGGCAGCTTCGAATACACTTGATAAAACTTTCTCGAACCAAACGGATCAAACCAAATGACCCGAAACCCAACCCAAATCGACATCCGAAACAACTCAATCGATTTTAATTCGAAATCTGGAATTGATCGGACCGAAATCTAATGAACCCGATTCATACCCAAATCGAAATAACCCGATCCGAAATTGAACCGACCGAAATATAATTGACTCGATTAAGACCCAAACCCGGAATGACTTGAACTCGAATCAAATTTGAATCGATCCAAACTCGAAACGATTCAATCCAAATTCAAGTGACTCGAACGCGAAGCGAACCAAATTCAAGTTTGACCCGACCAAAATTTAATCCAATCCAATTCAAACCAAAATATATTTACAAAAGTTTTGATATTGTTTTTATATATTTGTTAATATAAAGAAATGATAACTATATGCATATCTATGTAATTTATGTCGGAATTATATCCGGATTTTTCATTTTTGGTACGTTTATTTAGAAATTAGCTTCAATAAACTTTCCAACGAATCAAGAGTCATATCAATTGAAGTTCGGACAAGAAATTTACAACTAAAATAAGTAACCCGATTGGACCCGACCTAATCAAAATTGACCGAGATCGGACATCAACTCGACCCAAAAATTACCTAACTCGATTTCGACTCGATCCAAAGTTGACTCGAAACCACACCCGAAACCTACCGAACCGACATTAACCCAACCCGAATCAAAACTTACCCGAATTAACTTCATCAAAGTTAACCCGATCCGAAATTAACCCAAAGCGAACCCGAACCTAACCCAAATGAGATCGACCCAAAATTGATCCGAGCGAATTTGACCCGAATCATAACCAAACCCGAACCGAATAAGCCGATCGCCGGGTCTAGCTTCGAATATGGATTTCAAAGAGATAAGAAAGGAAATAACGATACTTTAAGTTATAAAAACTATAACAAAATATACGATTAGCCAACATTTATCAAATATGACAGAAAGTTAGAAGAAATAGTTTGATCCTCTTATTTTTGTTTCTTAAACCAAGATATTCATGAATGGAGATCTTGACACATATAGATAGAAATGGTTCAATAGGAGCCAAAATTTCTTGGAATATTTGGAACATTTTGTTTCTGAGTAAAAGAGTCGTTTTCAAATAATTTTCGATCAATTACGTACATATTAATTAATATTCGATTGATTCGTCTGAAGTTATTAACAAAAAACATTTGCCGAAGTCACTTAGTTTCTATTTGTCCAAGCCACTTCTTTTTTCGTTTAAGTTGCTTCTCTATTTGTCTAATTCACTTCCCTTTGTTTTTTGTCAGTTTTCGGAGTATCCCCATTCATAGGTTTGAGGTCTACATCTTTAAGCTGTATTCAAAACTTAGAGCCTCTGTATTGTATTTTTAGTGTAAAGTAATACAAAATCATTACAACAAACCTGTTTCAAATCTAAAAGACATTAGTATACATTGAGATATTAGTATATTATAAATCTTCATTTTTATTCCCTTCAATAATCAATTTAAGCATTTTGACCGAGACAATCCTCAAACACCTACAATTATGCACTAATTGTACGAAAGACTGCATTCAACACCCCCTCCCCCAACCACCAAAAAAAAATCCCAAGTCAACAAAATCTGCATTGACAAACACACAGAGGTTGAGAAAAAGATAAAAGAAAATATATATATCAAACTTCGACTAACTTAATTACAGAAACTTTGCCTATATATAACTTAATTAATTTGTTATTTTTAAAAGTTCCATTGACTTTTACAAGTTGCATATTATTCAGTCACCAAGTGAAACTATGTGAACTTTCTATATTAAGGTTGTATTAATTAATTTAGTAATCATGAAGCCAAAAAAAGACATGATTTTATAGTCAAGTTTGTGGTTTTATGTTCACATGGATGTCCTTAAGTAGATTTTTATCCAACGATTATTTTTTAATGGAATTTAAGGTTATATTAATTATTGATAATTATAAAATTACATACATAATATGTTTATGTGGATATGGCTAATTCGATTAAGGTATGATTTGTACTCATTGGTGTAGTTGACGAATACTACAAATAGCGGTGACAAAAATTCATATTTGGGTCAAAATCGGGTTGGAAAAATCATTCATCGGATGAAGTTTTTTGTCCGATACACGATTTTTTCAAGTCTTACAATTCGTACAATCGTAAATTTGGGTTAAAATCAAGTTCGGACAATATAAATAGGAAAATTTTATGTCCGAATTTAAAATTCAAACAAAAAGTTATACCCGAACCCAATTTTTTGGATCGGACAAATTCGGATAATTGAATCGGACGAAAATTTTCTAAAACTAACTACAACTTTATAATTGATAATTAATTATAACGATTCACAATTTGATGATGATTGCGGAGCATATAACATATTAATTAAGCTAAATCGAGATACTAAAAGAGTGTCTTACTTTAAGACATATATCATCACACTTCTGTAAATAAAAATAGAAAAAAATTGGGGTGGGAATCATAGCCAAAGTGAAATGTTGAAAGGCCTAATAGTGTACCATAGTTATTGGGATTTTAATAATTTCTATTTAGAGATTTTAATAATATGTACAGTAAAATTACATGTGTTCAGAGATTTTATTAATAATTTGTTTAGACTGGTTGGATGAGAGACCGGATCACATTTTTTATCTGATAGTTACATATAATTATAATGTTTTGATGAATTGAGTTAATAAAACCCTGTATTTCAGCCAAAAAAAAATTAATTTGTTTAGACTTTTTGTTGAAATTGCTTTGGTATAAATTAGAACTTCTTTAAGCAATAGCGTTAAATCCAAAAGTCTAAGTAATCTTCACCATTGTAAATTTGTGTAAGGCAATAAGAATGCAATTCAGACTGTATCCATGCTTTGAGTCTAAAGAATATCGTGTAGGCAAAGACATTAGAGTAAGCTCATTCAACTGTTAAACTAATGCTTAACCATTAGAGCAATTTAGGGCATGTTCAAACTTATATACAAAATGCACATGAACATAAACGAATGTAAATGAATAGAAATGAGTTGTTAAATAAGAAACGAACGAACATAAACAAATATAAATGAATATAAATGAATATAAAACATAAATAAATTTTATTTTTCATGTAAAGTCGAACCAAAATGTTAGGAATCAAGCGTCTTGAGCGGAAGCGATTCGAATGAACAAAATTATAATCAAAAGTATAAACAACAAGATGAAAGCACTAAATTAAAGAACACAACGATTTACGTGGAAACCCAATGAGGGAAAAACCACGGAGACAACAAGCACAACAACTCCCTATGATTTGAGAAAGTACAAGCGATCACAATCAAATGACGATTTGATCAATGATGAGAATACAGTTATCTCATAATTCCCTCACTACTACAAGAACCACTTTTAACTACAATTAAAAATGACCTTTAATGACGGTTAACTCGGGGTTGTGTATGTGGTTGTCGTATGTAGAATCTTTTACTACATTTTAAAATCGTAGTAATAGGTCACTCTATGACGACGGTTCTCTCATTAGAACCATCGTCATAGGTCCTACTATAGGACCTATGATGACAGTTCTTACATTAGAACCGTCGTTATAAGTCCTACTACAGCACCTATGATGACGGTTTTTACATTAGAACCATCGTCATAGATACTACACAAAAAATGAAAAATTTGTTATAGGCAGGACATATGACGACGGTTTTAATATAAGAACCATCGTCATAGGTTATAATTTTTTTGGAGTTTTTTTATTTTTCGTACCCCCTTACAAAATGCATCACAACTTATGCAGTAACAATCAACAGTAGTAATTTTCCAACTATATACAAAAATTTCTCACTTACTACAACCACAACAAGCTCCATTGAACAAATTCGAGAACACAATTCCATAAGTTTTCACAATAAGTTACAGGAATGAATATTACAATGATGTGAAATTATAATACAAAGAGTACTCATTCATTATTTATGTGAAAAAGTTCATCTCTATTTACCCAAAGTGATGCTTTTGTAGTAGATTTAGTTATTTTGTTGTCTTTATGACGATATTGCTTGCTTGGAGTTGTTGCAGAGGTAGCCTGGACAACAAATATATATATATATATACATCATATTTGCAGTCCACGCTACCTCTGCACGAACTCCAAGCAAGTAATATAGTCATAAAGACAAATACATAACTCAATCTACTAAAAAGCATCTCTTTACGAAAATAGAGATGAACCTTTGGCATAAATATTGAAATCATTTAAACCACAAAGTTTCAACAAAAGAAATACACAAAGAGGTGGGCAACATAAAAACTCAATGATCTCACCCACGAACCTGTCAAGAATGAGCTCATTACTCCTCCAAGGCAAACTATCTCAGCTATCGGAAAATTAGGGACGAAGGTAACATTTAGGAGCTTAGTTCTTTGGATCCTCATCGAATGATGATCTTCTAGCTCGCCATTGGAGAGCCCGGTCTTTTGTTTTCTTCCTTGGAGTTTGTACGGGGGTAAAGGTGGACAACCTCACTTCTTCTTAGGGAGGTTCCTGCTTTTTCCTTAGGTACGTTCCTCCCCTTCTCCTTCGGTAAGTTCCTTCGGACCGAGAAGAACGAGAGAAAGGGCTCTCCACCGATTCACTCGCTCTTCGGGGAAGGGGGACCAGACGATGAGCTCATGCTTGAAGTGGCGCCTCCGCTTGCCGCGTCACTTGCTGTTGAGTGCGAATTGCTCACTTGGATTTTTACAAGTTGGCCAAAGTGGCGCTCTACCCAGGCTTCAAGGAGGTCCTAGCCGAAACACAACACAACTTGTTTAAGAGCATGAGCTTCGTCAAAGTCTACAAAATCTAGGTCCATATCATCATCAATCGAAGGTTGTAGAATGTCTTCACAACGAGAGAAGGGCAGCAATTGGCAACGAAGCTTGCTCGGCATGGTCCTTATTAAAGCGTGAGCACAATTTCTCGAACCAATAGGAAGTGTTCTGCAACTCATTTTCAGTTATAATTGAAGGAGAGAGTTAAGTCAAAGAATTATTCTATCCAACTCCCTCAATAAAGCCTCTACCCCTCTTCCTATTCAAATAAGAATTTTTTGCTTCCAATTGTTTACGTATATATTATATATATGGTTTCCTTTTTACTTCCAATTTTGATCTATTATACATTATTATAAACTAGACATGATTTGATTTGAAATTTTACATAATGCATAGGACAAATTAATATGAATAAAATGTTGAGGTCATCTTTTAATTCGCTTTAACGACCCCAAGACATAACTAGAATCGGAGTTCCCAAAACCCTTAGTGTCTTTAACAATGAGGTAGGGGTCACTAGGCAAGACATGAAATCTATGTGCAGCGTGGGTCGAGTACACGAAAAAGGGAAAAGGGATAAGGGCTTTATTGGAGAAAAAGTGATAAACAATAGGGAATTACTACTAGTTTTGTGATTGTTTACCACCTTTTTCTCCAATAAAGCATTTATCTCTTCCCTTTATTCGTGTACTGACCCACGCTCCACATAGACTCTATGTCTTCCTAGTGAATCCACCTCATTGCTAAAGTCAATAAGGGTTATGGGAACTTCGGCTCAAATCATATGTCTTGGGTTGTTAAAGCAAACTAAATGGATGGTCTTAACATTTCATTGATATTTATTATTGTCTTATGCATTATGTAAACTTCAAAAAATCATGTAATATAGTTTACGATCATGTTAATATAGCAAACTTGCACCCAAAAAAGAAACTGAAAATTCAGGTTGTTGGATAAATTAGTCCACCCCTAATGCAACTCATCAAAATAAATAAATTTGATAATAAATTTATCTTTATGACAAGCATTTGGGGAGATCCCTATATATCCAAATACCTTTCCAATTATTTACATTTTCACATTTATATTTTCGCCCTTTTCATCCTTAAACCCTATATATATATATATATATATATTTCCCTCTATTCATTGTGTAAGAGAATTGTTTACGTATATATTATATTAATAATAATATATATGTGGTTTCCTTTTGTTTACAATTATATTAATAATAATGAAATGTTGAGGTCACCACTTTAATTTCCTTTTAACTAACGAAGATAAGTTTAAATTATATTAATAATAATGAAAGGTTGGATTTACAAGACAAAAAATGGAGTTTAAATTCAATGTAGGTCGATTCACAAATAAGGATAGAAGGATCGATGAGTCAAATGGAAACAAAAGGTCATAAACAATAGTCATTCATATTTATCATCTTTTCTTTCCATTTGACTCCTAGACCTTTTATCCTTCTTTGTGGATCGATCTATGTTTCATGTACACTTCATATTTTGTCTTGTAAAATCGACCTCATTATTAATCATAACAAGGGAATTCTGATTCCTGTTATGTCTTCGGTCGTTAAAGCAAACTAAATGGATGGCCTCAATATTTCATTCATATTTCATTATTGTCTTATGAATTACGTAAACTTTAAAAAATCATGGCCTCTAGTTTACGATCATGTGTAATACAACAAACTTGCACCCAAAAAGAAAATTGAAAATTTAGATAATTGGATAAATTAGTCCACCCCCAACTTCAACTCATCAAAATAAATAAATTTGATAACAAATTTATCTTCATGATAAGTATTTGGGGAGATCCCTATATCCAAATACCTTTCCAATTTTTTACATTTTCACATTTATTTTTTCTCCCTATTGATCCTTAATATATATAAATACAAATTTTTCTATTTCCTCAAACCCTAAACCATAAATATTTATATTTCTCTAAACTCTAACCATATTTGGATACCTTTCGATAATTAGATAAATGAGTTCACCTCAACATCACCTCATCAAAATAAACAAATTTGGATACAAATTTATCTTCATAAGAAGGTTTTTGGGGATGGCCCTATATCCAAATTATCTTTCTATTTCTCTAAAACCCTAAACAAATTTGGATGCACTATTTTGATCTACCATCCTTACCTATCACATTTCGCTATAATTACCACAAATCCTAAACTCCTAAACCCATTTCTCAAAATCTCAAACATTTCACGAATTTTCAACTTAATAAACTAAACAAATGTTACCCACATTCTCAATATTCAACATTTCAACAAAGATTCAACATTTCAACAATCTCAAACATTACCCACATTCTCAACATTCACATAATTACCGCAAATACATTCGACATTTTACTATAATACATTTTCTAAATAACTTAAAGCGAAAAATAAGAGAGGATAGAGATTCATACCTAAGAACAGGATAACGGCGAGGGTAAGGAGATCTACACTTAAAAGAGACGAGAGGAAACTATAAAGAAATAAAAGATTAAGAGAGAGAAGATAGAGTGAGGAGAGGCTTATCGATTCAAGTCAACCGGCAAGGAACGAAGTCTAGATCCGATGAGGAGGTACATGAAAGAGAGAAAACTATAGAAAGTGATAAGACCGAGAGTAGATGTAAATGGGTATGGAAACAACAGATCACATTTTTTAAAGTCAATCGAAAGACATATAATGACGGTTACGTCGAAAACCGTCGTCATACGTAACATTTAACGACGGTTCTGTCATAAAACCGTCGTCATATGTAACATTTAACGACAGTTCTTTTAAAAGAAATGTAGTTAAATGTTTCACAAAACCTGTGATGGTTCTTACATTAGAATCGTCGTCATATGTATTAAAAAGTGCCCGTTATTTACAAAAATGCCACCGGTCAAGTTTTCATGATGGTTTGTCCTTTTAACCGTCGTTAAAAGTGGTTCCTATAGTAGCATCTCTCAATCTCACTTAATAATGAAGGGGAAATATTGTTTCACTTGCTTATGGAAACTACCGAATATCGGGCTAGAAATGAACTAGGATGAAGACGCCTTAACTACTTGAGACGAAACAATGAGTAACGGTCGTGACAGCTAGACAAGGGCCTTGTCCATTGACATGGGCAACCCGTGTCGGTTGCTAGAAGTTTCGTTATTCCGGTGAACAATGGACACGGACCGTTAGTCTTGAGCACAGCAAGCGGTGGTCAATAACGAGCAAAATGAAGTGACACATGATGATTTTGAGCCACAAACTCAACAATCTCCACCTTGGATAAAAAATCCCTAACCAACATATGTACACCTCCAAAATACCCCGAAGGGTATAGCCCTAAAGGGCATCACAAACTATGAACACCGACTAAGCCTAAGCAATGCTCAAACTTAGTAATAGAAAGTGTTTTGGTAAGCATATCCGAAGTGTTCTCTGAAGTATGAACTGTCTTCACAACAATCTTTCCTTGTGCAACAATATCTCGAATGAAATTGAGCTTAACATCAATATGCTTGGTCTTTGAATGATAAGTAAGATGAATAACACTTTGACTATCGAGTACACAACAATGGTACCTTGTGCAACTCCAAGATCAATAATAAGGCCACGCCACAAATAACTTCTTTGACACCTTCATGTTGCAGCCGCATATTCTCGCTTTAGTAGTAGAGAGAGTTGCAACAACTTGTAAGGATGCTTTCCAAAAAATAGCACCCGCACACAAAGAGAAGACATAACCAGAGATAAATTTTCTACGATCAAGATCACCACCATAATCGGAATCAACATACCCAAACACATCATAAGTTGTAGCCTTACTCCTATCAAACACCAAACCCTTATCAATAGAACCCTTCACATAGCGAAGAATCCATTTCACAGACTTCCAAATGATCCTTGCCAGGATTATGCATATAGCGACTTACCGTGCTAACCGCATAAGACAAATCAAGTTTGGTGCACACCATAGCATACATAAGACTACCAACAGACACTATAATAAGGTGTATGAGACATTTTCTCTAACTCTTCCTCAATTTGTGGACAAGACTCGGATGACAACTTCAAGTGAGCAGCTAAAGGTATAGAAACAGGTTTACAATCACTCAAATTGAACCTTTCAAGGACTTTCTCAAGATATTTCCTTTGAGATATGTAGAGCTTATCGACCTTTCGATCCCTACTAATCTCCATGCCAAGAATCTTCTTTGTTGCTTCGAGATCATTCATCTCAAACTCATCATTAAGCTTGGACTTCAAGTTGACAATCAAGGATTTATGCTTAGATGCAATGAGCATATCATCAACATATAATAATAGATAAACAAAGAAATCTCCGGAAAATTGCTGAAAAAATACACAATTATCATACTGACAATGTATATACCCTTGTCCAATCATACAAGAGTCAAACCTCTTATACCATTGTCGGGGAGCTTGCTTACGGCCATAAAGCGACTTCTTCAATCGGCATACATAATGTTCCCTTTTAGAAACCACAAATCCCTCATGTTGCTTCATGTAGATTTCTTCCTCCAACTCACCATGAAGGAACGTAGTCTTCACATCAAGTTGCTCCAACTCCAAATCAAATAGTGCAACAAATGCAAGTAGTACTCGAATAGAGGTATGACGAACAATAGGAGCAAATACCTCAGTAGAGTCAATGCCTTCTTTTTCTCGCACCCTCGTACAACCAATCTTACTTTCCATCTTGCATCTTCAACTCCAGGAATACCTTCTTTCCTCTTGTAGATCCACTTAGAAGTTAATGCACGATAACATTTAGGAAGCTCACAAAGATCCCAAGTCTCATTCTTATGCAAACTCTCCATCTCTTCTTGCACTGCCAAGCGCCAATTTGAGGAGTTAGGATATGACATAGCCTCTAAATAAGTGGATGGCTCAATACCTTCAGGGGTCTCTTAAGCAACAACTAGAGCATAAGCAACAAATCCATCTTCTTCGATATCCGCATATCGAGCATGCCTCCTAATAGCTCTCCTCGGTCTATCATGGGCTATAGAATGACCAACCTCCACCTAAGACTCGAGTAGGACTTGCATCATTAATAGGTTCTACATCATGAACCTCCTTGCTGGAATCATCAACAACTCCACCTTGAGTAATAACCAGCAACTCAAACTCCACCTTCTCATTGGTATCTTGTTGATCACCCGCACTGATAGAAGAAACAGAACCGTCTCCTATAGGAGATAACATAGCGAGTCTCATTAAATGTTACATCTCCACTTTGAATTAATTTGTGTGTTTTAGGGCACCACAACCGGTATCCCTTAGACTCAAATGCATAACCAAGAAAGTTGCACTTTATTGCCCTAGGATCCAATTTCCCATTATTCACATGTACATACGCAGGACACCTAAAAATTCTAAGAGTAGAATCATTTCTTTAGGAATCTTAAAGTCAATAGAAGAATGTGGAGAAAGGTTGATGAGATAACGAGTCGTTGCAATAGCTTCGGCCCAAAATGCCTTACGATCCCAAAGTCCATCATTAGAGAGCATGTAACGAGTTCTCTCTAAAAGAGTCCGGTTGATACGTTACGCAAATCTATTTGTTGGGGCTTCCTAATAAGTGTTTTGTGTCTCGCAATCCCTTGAACTGCACAGAATTCATTGAACTTATCCTCACAAAACTCAAGTCCATTGTCGATCCCGAGTTTCTTAATTTTTCTCCCAGTTTGTTTTTCAACCAATGCCTTGAATTTCTTGAACATGGGAAATGCCTCATTCTTCTATCATAAGAAATACACCCACACTTTTCGAGAAAAATCATCAACAAAAGTTAACATATAGCATTTACCTCCAAAAGAAGAAACTCTAGATAGACCCCACAAATAAGAATGGATGTAATCTAGGATCCCTTGTGTACGATGCTTTGTTGTAGAGAAACTCACTCTTTTCTATTTCCTAAACACATAATGGTCACAAAAGTTAAGCTTCTATGTACCTTCACTACCCAAAAGACCTCTCTTGCTCAAAATAGACATCCCTTTCTCACTCATATGGCACGGACGCATATGTCGTAAACGAGTAGAATCAATACCTGAAGTTGTGTTACGGATGGATGCGGAACCTGTAATTGTAGAGCCTTGAAGGATATAGAGACTCCTTTGTCTCACACCTTTCATCAATGCCAACGCACCCTTTGTTACCTTGAGAACACCATTCTCACCCGAGTACTTGCAACCATTAGCCTCAAGAGTACCCAAAGATATCAAGTTACGAGTCATATCAGGAATGTGTCTAACCTTTAACAAGGTCCTAACTACCTCATCATGAGTTTTAATTCGTATAGTACCAATCCCAACAACCTTACAATCGGTATCATTTCCCATAAGAACTATATCGGAATTGACGAGGCTCATAAGTAGAAAACCAGTCCCTATGAGGACACATATGATAGGTATAACTAGAATCCAAACCCCACTCATCACAATCACCTTTTCTAGAAGTAGTAGCAACCAACACATCGCCATTAGATTCGGACTCAATCACACAATCAGCAACGAGCAGGATTTTGAGATTGTTTTTCCCTTTCTTCTCTTTCTTTCTTATTTTTCAATTTAAAATAATCCACAGCAATGTGACCCTTGTTCTTGCAAAAGTTACAAATTTTATTTGCATGATGACACCTAGATTTTGAACGGTAATTTTTCTTACTACCATTCCCATTTTTCGATAGATTTACCCTAATAACCAAGCCTTCGACTTTTTCGAGCACATACGTCTAAGTCAAATTTCTCCTTAGACAACAAATTGGCCTTGACATTCTCAAAAGATATAATATCGGTATTACTATATAATAGGATTTCCTTAAAGTGCTTATAGGAAGGGGGCAATGAAACAACCAACAAAATCGCTTTGTCCTTGTCCTCAATTTTCACATCTAAACTCTCTAAATCAATAAGAATTGAATTAAAATCATTGAGATGTTTACGAACAGGGATAACTTCGTCCATGGAGAACGTATATAGACATTCCTTCAAGCGAATTTTATTGGTGAGACTTTTCGTCATGTAGAGTTCTTCCAATCAAAGCCAAAGCTCCACCGCAGCTTGTCTTGTCTAGTACCTCTCGCAGACACATGGGCGCTACGCACAACTAAATAGCCGAAAGTGCCTTTTCTTCCAATTTCTCCCATTCATAGTTAGTCATAGTCCCTCTCTTCTTTGTCTTGTATTCAGCCCATTGTTCATCTGTCATTGAATCGGGTTTCATCTTAGCAATACTAAGAACTTTCCACAACCCATGTTGAATGAGAACCGCCTTCATCCGAACTTTCCGAGAGATTTAAACTAATCTCTCCATCAAACTTTTGAATATCCACCTTCAAAATTGAAGATATTCTGAACCGGCCTCCGATACCACTTGTTAGGAATCTAGCATCCCGAGCGGAAGCGATTCGAATGAACAAAATAATAATCAAAAGTATAAACAACAAGATGAAAAGCACTAAATCAAATAACACAAGGATTTACGTGGAAACCCAATGAGGGAAAAACCACAGAGGCAATGAGCACAACAACTCACTATGATTTGAGAAAGTACAAGCGATCACATTCGAATGACGATTTGATCAATGATGAGAATACAATTCTCTCTCAATCTCACTCAACAATGGAGGGGAAATATTGTTTCACTTACTTATGGAAACTGCTAAATATCGGGATAGAAATGAACTAGGACGAAGACCCCTTAACTACTCGAGGCGAAACAATGAGTAACGGCTGCAGGATAGCCGATACGAGCTGTGTTCACCAACACAGGCAGCCCATGTCGGCTGCTGGAAGTTCCATTCTTCCGGTGGACAATGGACACGAGTCGTTAGCCTTGAGCACGGAGCAAGCGAGCAGTGAATAGCAGCAAAATGAAGCGACATATGATGATTTTGAGCCACAAACTCAACACAAACCCTTATAATGGACAAGGTTCGTGGTAAGATCATTAATAACTATAAATAAGGAGTTTTAAAATTTCTCCAATGCCATTTTTAATTTCCTTTTTTAGTTTTTGAGGCTAGAATTTAACTTCAACTTCTAGGTGGATTTTGGACAAACAAATGGGCTTCAAATTCTTCAAACTTTATATGGCTGGAAAGCCCCGGATGTTTATTTTCCAAAAGCTATGGATCGTGTCCATATTCCAAGCATTTTGCAAGATATGAGCAAATACCAACGGAAGGTCATTGCAAGTCCGAAGTTGCTACATTTTGGTAATGAATTTCAAAGGTTCATCCATGTATGATTTGGTGGCTTTTTAAGTAATAATTTTACATACTGAACTCATATATCTAGTAAATTTACTCAAGATAGTTGGCTTAAGAGAGCTCCTAAATAGAAACAAGTTTTGAAATTTTCAACCCATGAACTATTCTTAGTTTGAAGGTATTTGTAAGCTCTAATATCATTGGTTATTCTTATTCGTGGAATTAATATTAGAGAGAAAGAGTACCACAAGTTCTAGACTTTTATATGCCTTGTGAGGCTATATAACTTGATTATGAGGATTTTTTAATGAAATTAGAGCTTGTTGCTCTCTAAAAAGCTCTTTTCTTATCTCTTGCTCAAGAGTGATGAACTGAGTCTTCCCTTTAGATTTCAAAGTCCAAGTTGAATGTCTAGAGTTTAAGAGTTCATATTTGAGAGTTTAATATTGAATTATCAAGTGGGTGTTCATCCCCGATCTCTCTTGGTAGTCCCATCCCGACCTATTCAAGCATGTAATTATAGCTATTAGTGGCCGCTATAAAAGCAATTAAGTGTTACTGTTGGGTGGTGTTACAAAATCTTGTGTTCAAGCCCAATTCATGACGCTCCTAAGTTGAAGCTCAAATTGGTCGGCCGTGTTGGTGGTTGGCCTTCACTTCGTTCTCTTTTAGGAAAGATTGTTTCCTTATAAATTTGGGTATCCTAAAGCTAATTGTATTTAGATAAGAGTTTGTATCCTATTTGTATTAGGTAATTGTTACCTATTAGAATTAGGAGTAAGAGTTTAGGTGGGTTTAGGAGATTTTGTTGGGAGGTTGTTATTAGGGTTCCTACTCCTATAAAAGGAGGGCTTATGTACACCTTGTGTGTGTGAAGGGTGTGAGTGAACAAAGTGGTGGTAGTGAGGGAACCACCCGAGTGGGAGCCCGTGGGGGAATTCCATGGCTATCTTTGCTAGATCATAGAGTGTTATTGTAAGGAGAGTGGTGTGAGATTAGGGTATATCTCGGGTTTAAGAAGGTCTCGGGGTTTGACATCGTTCTTTTACTCTTTTATAATAGTGGATTTGTTTGTGCTTGAGCCGCCAGTGATTTTTTCAAGTTGGGTTTTCTACGTTAAATTCTCCATCTAATTTCTCAATATAGTTTTTTGTTATCCTATTATGCATCCGCATTATTGCTCTAATCTCACTTAACAAAGTGAGGTTTAGAGTGGGATCTGCTTTCCTAACAGTTACCGATTACGAGTTTTCTAACCTTTAAAAAAAAAAACCCCTTTTTCATACCTTGAAAAATGAGTTCAAGTATTTTGAAAGAGAAAATAGCTCAACACCTTGAATTATGCAGGAGTAGAGTAGTATGAAAAACTGCATTGAATTCCTGTGTAGGAAGTTGGTGAGACAACCTAAAAGCTCCTCCCATCCCACCAAGTCAACAAATTCTGCCTGCGCAGTTCTTCAATTGACAAACACACAGCAGAATTCAGAAAAACCATCACACCACCCTCGCACGAGTGCTGCCGTCACCTGTTCATTCATTTCATTTCAATTATTCAACTTCTCTCTCTCTCTCTCTCTCTCTCTCTCTCTGATTACAACAATTTCTAGCTCCACCTACAAACATAGAAAACTTTGACTCACGTAATGACAGAAACCTAATCTACAACTTTCTTTGTAATTTTTAGAAGGTCTTCTTCATTGACTGCACTACAAGTTTCATACTATTATTCAGTCATCAACCCAAAGCCTTCGTCTACTTTCATATTGTGGTGAAAATCATGATCGAGTCTCTCATTTTATGCTCACATGGATGTCATCAACTGTTGATCTATAGATGGATTTACTAAGAATGAAAAGATTATGTCCGAGTTCATAATAAAGTTTACGGGATAAAACTGTTATCACATACATATATACACTATTTATGTATATTTCGAGCTCAAAGACCGTCTTATTTGCAAACTATTAACTCATTGGAGTGTTGATTTTTTTTTCTTTTAAAAATCATTAAAGAAATAGTCTAATAATATTTACGCTTGCTTATTACTAAAACTTGTTTTTTCTAAACTAGTACCACTAATTTATATCGTCAAAAATAAATAGACCTGTATTATTGTTATTGTTATCGTTGTTGTGGTGGTCGAATGGGTGTATATAACTTAGAAGAAGCAAGTAATTGGATTCACGACAGCGTAGTGTTTAGATGATAGTATATGATATGAACAATAATCTGTGCATAATTTTACGTCTGAAAAATAAGATTTGGGTGAGATATGCATTAATTGAATAATACGGTATTAATTAGGAGTAATAAAGTATGTTAAGTAGCCATCAGTACCTAATAAAAATCCCAAAAGCGTGTATAGTGGCGGGTTCACATACCCACTTAAACACATAATTAGGCCGCTTTAAACTTCTTGGCAGCACAATTAAGCCCACAAATGCATGATTATACTTTATAACCTGTGCTTAATTAGCCAATCATACTGTAGCAACTCAGTACGTGGAAATGGAAGATGGGGAGCGGTGGGATGTGGGATTGTAGCTAAGTCAATATATGGTCACCACTTAAAACATAATTAGTGATTTTTTTCATACTTTAATATTAAAAAATTTGACAGTAAATATAGGAAGGAGGAAGCAATAATATTTTTACGCATAAAAGTAGTTTAGTAACAATTATAAAATTATATTATTGTAATTTGTAACCAATTTTTAGAATACATCAAATTAATCTTAAAAATAGAACGCAAACCAACTAGTTATGACTATAGCTAAGAATAAAAAGATCGTATTATGGTAAGGGGATGGTTTCGGTTGCTTTTTAGTATTTTAATTTTTGTTATTTACATTGTTATTTTATTTATACTCTAATCCTTTTTACTATCAGCAATCAAAAAACAAATGTGATATAAGCTGATTAGCTAATAGGGAAACAACTGATAAATTATCGATGATTGGGGAAGTGACGAAGAATAAGATGGAGAAAGATGGTGGAAACTTGATCGAGAGGGCTGGATAGCAAAGACAAGTTAAGTAACTTACAGGGTTCTGTAATTTCATATAAGCTTTCGTTTTTCATTTCATTCAAAGAGAAGCGTAAAGGTTAATGTCAGTAAAATTTTAAACATAATCTGTAAAAATACGAAATAAGACATTTGAGATCGATCTGTATTAAACTTGAGTATAAACTAAAGTACTATTTACTCACAAGAACATAATTTCATTAATTCATAGGGTACGTAGGTGAGAAAGTATTTTATACAAAATATGTGGAGGCATATATAAGAGAATATGCTAAAATGATAAGCAATATTAAACAAAGTAACTAATTAAGCATGAAAGCTCCAAATCTAAAGTGAATTTAATTATAATAAAACGCCACGACACTTCACTTAATTATGTTTATTAATTAATCACACGTCATAATATGTACCATCAAAATTAAATTTAAAAATTATATAGGATGCCATAATCATCTTTTTGACCTACTGGCATGGCATACAATGGTTGGTCCAATATTTGGAATTTTCAAGCCACTTTTTTGACCCATTAATTTTTCTAATCGCACGAATACACTAGAAACGCCAAGTCACCTATTTTTTTATTTTATTTTATTTCGCAGAAAACTTTGGAACACATGTGAACCAATAGCCACCTTTTTCTTAGGTTTGTTGGTGTAATAAAAAATTTTTTCCTTAAAATACTACTCCAATGACCATTTGATCTTTTGATTGTATCACTCTTTGATTTTCGTCTCAATCAATAATCATTTTTAAAACATTTAAGAAATAGAGATGGAGATAATTTAATATTTTTTTCTTGGAGGATTGAGATTCAAATTCTCACTAATGTATTGTCCTATTTAACGTACCATTCTTGCTTAAATCTTGTATTTGATATAATTGTATGTTGATTCGAATGTAGAACGTCTTATATTAGTAAGATTAATTATAATACGAGTATCAACGGAACCAACAAAATATATAAAGAATGATGACAAAAATTGATGAAGTTGTCTTATTGAGGGACTAAAGTAGAAAGATGATAATGGAAGGAATTTATATTGAACCAGTTAGGTATTCTAATTTTACATTATCATACATAAATGACCTTTCGCATGTCGAAAGAAGGAAAAAAAAAACAACGAAGCAATAAAAGTAATAAAAAGAAGCAAATAATTTTCTTTGAAAAGGTAATACTACACATAGTTGCAATCAATATGATAATTGTGAGCTTACACACACACATACACATTCCCCTATTTACAAGTCTTACGACTCTATCAAGCTAAGCCTGCTGCTAAGCTTAACTGGACTCATTCGCATGATGAACTTTACTTGAGCTTACACAAGTTGAGCGTTTTGAGTTTCTTGTTGAGTTTGGTAACTGGTGTCAGCTAATTTTTATCCCTAGTTATCATAGTAACGTAGTTGCCATGTATGCCTATGGAGAATTAATAATGAAAGACATACTATACTATTTACAATATGAATGTACTCATAGTAGGCTAGCCTAAGCATAATTATTTTTATTATTGAATTATAAAGTGCGACAAATATTAGGATACGTATTAGACTTAATGTCCAAATACAAGTGATTGTATTGTATGTCACAAAAGGCCATGTGTATGTCTCTTGAGATGGCTTCATGCGGGAACTTAGGAAACAGGGCCCCACCCTTTTTTAAAATTAAATTTTGTGATTGGCTTGGCTTTTCCTTTTGGGTAAAGCCAAAGTCATCTTACTCAACTCTTTTGCCCTTTTTTTTTCTTTGTTTACTAATTAAATTGATTATAAGATCATTAACTGCCTAATCAGGAAATCAATGGGCTTAAACAATTAAGGGAGAAAAAAGTGCTTTTGTTTTTTCAGCCATTGGGAAACGTACACGTGCATTAGTTTCTTTACATGAAAATTATTATTATTATTATGGGCAATGGCGGCAGTCTCTTATTTGCTCCTTATAATCCTGTTTTTATTTGGATCCGACGTGGGAGATTTAACATTGACTTAATTCTTAATTTATGGCCCTTGGATATCTTTAAATATTGTTGGATAGACGGCTCAAATTCCTTTATTTTGGGCTACCCCTTTGCCACGCGTCTACTGTGCTAATCACTTGTTTTCCTCAATGGGAAACCCCTCTTTTAGAATATTTGAAATTTATTAATTTATTAATTTTTATACTCTTTCCATCCTTAAAATAGTCCAACACAAGCCAAAATATATGCCTTTTTAA
Source organism: Talinum fruticosum (assembly GCA_021018815.1). Taxonomy (NCBI): domain Eukaryota; kingdom Viridiplantae; phylum Streptophyta; class Magnoliopsida; order Caryophyllales; family Talinaceae; genus Talinum; species Talinum fruticosum. The sequence continues at coordinate 7,993,895 of JAITYX010000004.1, read as the reverse complement.
TATTATACTAGGAAACACAAATTTTATGACAAAATTGTGCGTTAAAAGACTAAGTTGCTCCTATATTTCATTAGAAATGAAGAAAATCAATTAAAAAAATAAACAAGCCAATTAATAAAGATAAAATTGATAAACTAGTAGTTAATATGTAATTGAAATTGTAAAGTGATAAGTATTTTGAAACGAAAAAGTTAGTTGAAGTGATATGTATTGTGAAATGGAGAGAGTAATAATAAGCAAACATTATTTATTGCTTAAAATTTTCTTTAATTCTTCTTGATTATTTGTATTTTCTATGTAATAAATAATGAATATACTTCATATTTCTAGATAAAAATGTTAATTGTATTGCTTATACTAAATAAACAAATATATATGTTTAGATAATTAAGTTTATGATTCCAGCGCTATGTTGACAAGTATTAGTATGAGATATTCAAAAGTGAGAGTTTTGACAACTTTTTAGTAACAAAGGGAGTATAAGATTGTACAAGTCTAATCAATGATACTTATAATTTGGAAGCAATATATTTGAGTTCTTAGATACTTATAATTTGGAAGCAATATATTTGAGTTCTTTTGCCTGTGTGTACGAGTCTTAGGCTCTATTCGGAAAAATGAGTTGTTTGAGTAATGGATAATTGTTTATGTAACGGATAACCATTTAGGTAGCTGATAACTATTAGATTTTAGTTGTTAGCGGATAGTCGTTCAACCGAGCGGTTGAATAAAAATGTGTTTGGTTAGTTGTTTGAATAACATATAGTTGTTTGTGTATTTGATAGTTGTTTAGGTAGCCGATGTCTATTAGATTTTATCCGTTAGCGAATAGTCTGTTTTGAACGGTTGAATAAATGTGTTCGGTAATTTAGTGGTTGAGGTAGCTTATTATTGTAAATTAACGTAAAAGGATATAGATAATTTGCCAAATATAAATTAATGAAGGGATTTTTGGTCAAAAAATATGAAACGCTACTTTTAAATGTAAAAAGCTAATATCCTTAGCTTTTCAAAAACGATACTCAAAACGCTATAACTACTGCAAACGCTAGTTGAAACACTATCTTACTGAACGCTAATATTTGTTTGGTTAGTGTTTTGGTTTGGTTAAAACGCTAAAAGTTACTCCAAATGTTGTTGTCGAGTAGGGCCTTAGTGGTTGGGTTAGTTGATTATTGTAAATAGACATAAAATAATATAAATAATTTTTCAAATATAAATTAATGAAGGGATGTTTTTGTCAAAAAATAAGAAACACATACTAATATTTAGTTCGTTAGAGTATTGACTTGGTCAAAATACTAAACGCTACTTCAAATCATCGTTGTTGAACATGACCTTAGTTTATTGAGATTGTGTTCACACTAACTTTTGAGGTAGTGGTTAGTATTTTAGAGGAGGTAAAACATTACTTATCTAAAAATATAAGTGTTTGGAAAATTAGTGTTTGACATAATTATTAGAGCTTTATGTAGTGTTTTCGAAAAGTTACTCAAAGTAACGTTTTTAAAAACACTACCTATTGTTTGCACATATATTTATGAAATTTTCCTTTTTATTTTTAAAAACTTGTATCAATTATGTTCTTTTAAATCATTTTATACAAATCTACTACTTAAACATCTACTATTACCAAATAGACTTATCTTAAATCACTAGTTTAATATCTAACCACTAAACACTAATTAATAATAACTAATTACTAATAAAACAGTTAACAACTACTAAAATAGCTAATCACTACTAAAACAACTAATTTTACCGAACACGCCTTGAAAAAAATAGCCGGTATGCAAAAAAAAATTCCCAATTCTGGTGACCTTATACCCACTTTCAACTTTGACTGGTTGGTAGTTTTCATTGAGCACCTTGAATTTAAAATAACTAGATAATCCACATATACCCCTAAAAAAAGATTTTACAAAAATATATGTATGATCAGTTGAATCTATTTCTTTTTTATTATGTAAACGTTGTCCATCAAAAAATTTTCTAGATAGGCTAGACAACTCATTTAGAATAAACCTATAATAATTAAATTAAATTAAATTAAATTACATATTGGTGGTGTAGTCACTAATAAGATAGAAGAAGAGGCATACCAACCAACCTTTCATTATCCATGAGGTGGTATGTGAAATGATCAAAACTACTGTCCCTTCTAGATCTTAGGTTTTCACTTTCTCAGTCTACTCGGCTTTGATTGGCTATATAAGACCTATTTTAAGGCTTGCTTAACTTAATCCCTTTTTATTACTACTAATCCAAACAAAAGACGGTCCACCATGCAATATTATAACCTTCGTCAAGCTAAACTTTTCATAATAGACTCTACATGGAAGGTTAAGTGGGAATAATAGGGATTTGGATAATATTGTTTATAATAAAGTTAACTTTATTAGGTTAATTAAACATTAAACATTAACACTGTTTTTCTTTCCTAATTAAACTCGTAAGTAAATTACGTGCTTCAATGTATATTTTTAGTCCATTGAATACGTAATATCTTTTCCCTATATACATAAAGGTATGTATGTCTATTTACAAAATTTTATTATATTAAATTACAGATGCTATTTTTACTATTTTACCCCGTTCGTTAATGTAAAAAAAAATAAAATCCTTCGAAAAAACAAAGAATAGAAATGCACTAAAATAGTAAGTTTAGTTGCCTCACAACTACAAAAGGGGAATAAGGACAACGTCCCACTTTCTAGTGACCATTCAAATAATCTGATTGATGAGATTATTCGCAAAATTTTGTTTAAATAAGCAAAGAAAGAACTAAAGTTGCAAGTTATGTTCGACAAAAACTTTACAAAATATGGTATATATATGATTCAGAGTTCAATTTCTACTATAAGGAAAATTATTACTGCTTAGGGTGTGGTTATCAGGTAATGTTTCATAAAAACATATTTTTTAGTAATTTGCTGTTTGGTGAGGAAAAGGATGGAAAATCATTTCTACAAGAAAATTATTTGTGCTCGTGTGAGAAAATGTTTTCCATTTAAAAGGGACGGAAATTGGTTTTTTTTTTTTTTTTACGTGGAACGATTTCAACGGCTGAATCAAAACTTGAATATATGATTGGGCTTCAATGGTGAGAGAAAGAATTTTGGTCTAATTTATACGAGTAGTATTAAAAGATTACATGTAGGCATGAGAGGGTTCGGTACCTTGTCCCAAAACTGGGAACTTGATACCCGAACCTATTTGACCGATTCCCGAATTTTAGGAGGTTGAATATGAACCTGTTTGATCGGTTTCGAATTTCGAAACCCGAACCGTAACCTAAACCGTAGGGTCCGAATCTGGTTCCATGGTACCTCGTCCATACCATTATTCTTATAAAAAAACTCCAACGCCTTAAAAATTTACAAGCAACAATTCAGTAATAATTAATTAACTAAAATTCAAGAAACAATCGAAAATATTCAGTTAATACTGAAATTAATCAACTGAAAATACAAAAAGGAACTTTAAAATGAACGATCAAGGTAATCAATTATGCCATGTCTCATAATTTAACTGCTTTATTTGAACACTCGAACTATAAACTTTCTGATTCAATCTCTTCAAGATAATCAAAAGGAACTATGAAATGAAACGATCACGATAATCAATTACAAAAAGGAACTATGAAATTCACTTTCTACTTCAATCTTTGTGAGTCTTCAACTGAGAGTCACATTTTTCTTTGATAAACTTTTGGGATAAAATAGCAAGCTTGAACTTGACTCAAACATGAAATAATTGTTGGGATTATGAAGTCTAATGGATGCTTTGGACTTAGTAAAATCGCGTTATGGGACAAGAAACGGCGAACACGGGTAAGAGGCAACGAGCACGAAACATTTTGGGGCGGAAACACAAACCTGGGCTGGGCAACAGTCAACACGGGCTGGCCGTGTTGGCTAGCATGGCGGTGCCGGCTGCCCAGATGTCCCAGCTATTCATTTTTGGGCTTTTTCTTCGGTTATGCTTGGGTGAATGAGTATTAAAGGTTTTGGGTACCCATGGTTCCAGGCAACCTGAAGCTGTCTAATGGTTTCACATTTCGCTTTTGGGGTTTGATTTTGGAACCGAAATCTAAACTAGTTTGACAGGCTCCTAACATTTAGGACCCTTACTCGTAACTTGTCAAACGTTCCAGTTTTGGAACTTGACCCGTTGAACCGATACCGGTCCAATTTTAGGGTACCTACCGGACATGCTCACCCCTAATCACGCGGATTAATGTAATGAGACATAGGCTAGGACTGTGTGTATTAGTCTAAATCGGACCATAGTAAGGTTCAAAGTGATGCATTGAATTGCATATAGTAAACATAAATGGATTAGTTTCATTCTAAAATTTTCTACCTCTCGGACAATCTCTTAGCTGCTTGAACTTTTTAAAACTCCATTGACATGTAGAAGAAAAATGCTATCCTCACCTAGAGCAAGGCATAATGTTTACTTATTTAAACAACAATTAAGGTGACATGAGGTTAAGGAAGCCAAAAGCATAATTTTTTGGGAATTAAGTCTTCAGTTTTGTGGCATGACTCAATTGATGGCAGTGAGGAAGGCTTCATTTTTCTCAACCAGGTTCCCAAAACAATATTTAGGAGATGGAAGAAAATTTTCAGCTTTATTCAGGTGGATATTCACTAGAAGGAATGGTTGAGGAGAGAAAAAGTAAAGCATTGGTAAAGTTGTGGAGGGAGGAAGCTTAAGCACGGTGAAGAAGTAGATTCTACTTGATAGGCAGGTGTCAATGCTACTACCGATTCTTTTTTTGTTTTGACTACTTTATTTTGTCGGATTTTTATATCTAATAAGCTATGTTTAGCTCATATACCTTAAGTACATCTATCAATTAAAAAAGGAAGCCAAAAGCATAGAGCACATCAGTTTTATAAGGATTATTCCTGCTCGAGTCTCAGGCATTGTTACATAGTTGCCCAAGTAATGAACTTGGTTCTCTTATTTATGAGAATTTAAAGTTATTAACTAATCTCCTAGAATTTTATGCTTTTTCTCATCTTTAATGAAAATATAATGTTAGTACTTATAATATGGATCCAGTAATATGACATAATTTGAGAAAGAAAATCTAATTTTTTTTAAAAGAACGACCTTGAAAATAGGGGGTGAGTTTTAAAAAATTAAAATAAAATACTACTATTTATGATAACTTGAGTCTATAATAGTATTTGGGTGGGCGATGATACCATCCAATTATGCCTTAAATATGGTCATAAATACAAACTTATGTAAAAAATTTAAGGATTTTGGGATTTTAATATCTCGTACTTTAGGCAATTTTGCTCATAATATCCCAAACTATCGATTTACTTCGTAGCATCCACCATTAATACTAATATTTTTTAATATCTCATAATTTAAGAAATTAATCTTAATTATCCCAATTTCGAACACGAGATCACTGATTTTTCAAAGTATAAAAAATTAAAATATTATTATTAAAAGTAGATATACTACATAATAAATCAATAATTTAAGATATTATAAGCAACAGTATCTAAAATTTGGAATTAAAATTTAATAATCCTAATTTTGATGTTTAAATCTATGATAATCCTCTTTTCCACCAAAAAAAAAAAAAAAAGTTGATCCTATTAGGAGAAAATGTTGAATGCACTGGCTGTCGTAGTGTCTTTCACTCCCTTCCTACTTGACCAGTCCTTACTGAATCCAAGCAGTGCCGTATTGGGGTCAACCTTTTCTTTTTATCCTGAAATGTCTACTTCAATAGTTCTTTTCAAATTTTATTTTTTTTCAAAATAAAAATAAATAATAGAACACTATATAATTTTTATTTTGCATAGGAGGTAAACTTTTAGTATATTTTCCACAAATGAAGCAAAAATACACAATGTAGAATGCAATATTAAAGCATAAATTATTGTACATGATATTTAAACAAGTTTTCCAAATACACAAGAAAAAAAAAATGAAAGGGGTATATAAGTATATCTAGTAAAACTGACTCAAGATCAAAAATTCAAATCGAATAATCAATATCCATACTCAACCTGACACCTGCATAGGATAACTTAAAAATGAAGGTAAAATTCAATTGAACTGAACAAAGAAAATTGAACGTGATCCAAAACTTTTTATAAAGTTGTCTTTTCAAGAAAACTTAATCAAAGCATACAACAATCGACCTAAAGTTCACCCAAATCAAAAATCACCCAACTTGCCCAAATCAAAATATCATTTACTTGAAACATATGTGAACTTAGCCTCACAAACTTACCCATACCCAAATTGAATGAATTGCTTATGAGGCGTACATGTAACATAATTAATCAATATACTAACTAACGTTGGCTAAACTTTGGGTCTGAGTCAACTGGGTTTTGGACAATTTGGATATCTGGAAAAAAATATATACCATACTCGGACCTTGCCCAAATTCCAGGTTCGGACATCCCGATGAGACCCCGAATCCGAATATGTGATGTTTGAACCCAAATAACCAAATGTCCGAATTTGTCATATAAACGTTTGAAAATTAGGTCAAAATTATGACCAAACTCATACCTGATTTTTGTCATTTGAACTCAAACATCTTAATTTTTAATTGAAAATGGTAGATTTTAGCCTAAATTATACCTAATCAAAATGATTGAATGTATGAACCTAGTTATCTAATTATCCGAATTTATCCGAACCTAAATTGACCAAAAAATTCATATTACCCGAACCGAATTATCAAACCCAAGCACAACTTAAATTTCAATCCGATTATGACCAATCAACTAAATTTATAATTCGGATAAAAAATTTTCAACCAAACCCAATTTAATCCCTAATAATTTGAATCTTTACCAACGTGAAATTAGTAACAAAAAGGAGAGGGTGAATTCATTCATAGGCAGGCAACGTGGGTTGGAAAAGCAATCTCCTTGAGTGACATGGGGTACTTGACAATAGAGAAGTGATAGACAAGAAGTCATAAATAAATGGAAAAAGATAGACAGTTACATGCTTGATTTGATTTTGAAGCTTAGGTTTCATTTTGTCTGCTTCTCCCAGTTTGGACTTTGGACCTATCGCTCACTTCACTCATCAGGCATGCCATTGGCATGGGGTCACTCAGTAACTTTTTTTTTTTTTCGATAAATTTTTGGCAAAAGCTAATAAAGTAATGATATAATCAAAATGATAATTACAAGTAATTAGAGAAATAAACCTAACAAATAAAAAAAAGATAAAATTATACTCTCTGCCATAAATAACTCCTCATTAACTTTTGTTTTGCACCTTTGCTTTCGTGTTATGTATTATGTATCTTACCCCAAACTCAACTTGGCTACCCGAGTAGAAATTGTATCCCCCAAAACAATTGAGATCATCAACTATTACACTATAATTAACATCGGAATTTATCCCATATTGATAAATTAGATATATATCATAAATACTAATGCCAGTGCTATTTATGGGAATAAATAATTTAGTATATTAGGGTTATACCTATTATTATGTAAGGACATTAATTAAATTTTTAATAATTTTATTATTTTTAATTAATTTATAAAAATAAAAATTAATTATAAGTTAAAAATAGTGATTTTTTCAAATAATAAATTGATATATTAGGTTATATAGTTTATTATAAAAAGTAAATAGAAATGTCTCTTTATTTTCTTCTATTTTAATTAATATATTCTTTACTCTTAATGTCCATTATATTTAATGTGAATGTAAATAGTACCAAAATTAAATTGAATTAAAATTACATTGAATCTATCTATTTGACATCGCATGTGATATCCTCGTGTGACATCTTACGTGTCGCTTCATATATTAATTCAACTCAACTTTTAATATATATATATATATATATATATATATATATATATATATATATATATATGATTGAAAATATTATCTATCTTTAAATTGTTAGGGATAGATGGCATTTTGCATTAAAGTTTAGATATTTTTCATGACCAACATGTATAGACAAGATACTGGTATTGTACGAATGTATGAGTGTATGTGTCCCCACAATGCTCAGATGTATGTCCAAAACTGAATCCAAAGTTTGGGTTGTAAGTAGGGAATTGTAAGATTAATTAGGTATAGAAGACTTCACTCTTAATTTCTGAGTGTGGTTCCATCTACAACTATTTATTACAAATATTTTAATTATTTTGCTACAACTATTTATTACAAAGATTAATTAGGTCTCATCTTTTGAATTGAGATCTCACGTTTGATTTTATTTGTTTTTAATAGATTTCCACTGAGTTAATACAACTTTGATTCAATGGTAGGGATAACTTGCCGAATACTATTTTAATCTAGAGCACTGTGGATAGCGTGTTATATCACCTCATACGTCATAACTACCACTGAATAAAAACTCTTATCAACTCAGTGGCAGTTTATAAAAGACAAATAAGATTAAAGGTAAGATTATTGACATCCAATTCAAAAGGTGAAATTATTTACGTTTAATGCTTCCAAAGATGCAATTACAATTTTTTTTTTTTTTTTTTTTTGGTACTTTCTGTCTTGTTGGGTCTCATCATGATTCATGGATCACCAATCATGAGTGCAACAATTTTCACCATAACCTAATAGCTGGAGGGGTCATATCATATTCATCATCATCCCTTTTGAATAAGCCAACCAATAATATTGATATTCAGTTAATATTCTTGATTTCAAAATTTATATAGGATTAACATGAAGATTAACCTCTTATAGTTCTATAATTAGGAAGTTAAGCAGCATCATTAAGCTAAAAAGGATAAGCTTTACACATAGATTAAACAATTAAACAGGATAAGTTTTTATAATTTCTCTATCTCAGTACAAAGGAAACAATAAAAAATACACAAATGCAAGGTGATTTGTGCCTTGAGGAACCAATGAAATTAGGAGATGGCTGCTACATGGCTAATTCTGATTGGTGGAAAATGATTTCTCATCATTTAATTAATTTTTGTGTCAATTCTCCTATCATTTTAAATACTCACACATATATAAACAAGTGGTTTGCAATTTATCAAATATTTTACATCTTAATTTTCTCTTATTTTAAAATAATATTTTTAATTAATTATAAAAATTTATTGGAAATTTTTTCTTTCAAAAATTCAAATGGACCTTAATCGGTGGAGGAATTGTATGATTGACTTTTTTGTTGGTAGTAAAAAGTCTAAAAAAATCGTGTAATATATATGAAATTTCAATTAAATTATGTTTAAAATATAGAAAATTAATTAAACGGGGTTTGGGGTCAATGTATCACTAAATCTAAATATAAAAGTAGGATAGACATCTTATAAATGAATGTTGATGATAAGTTTATTTGATTTCAGAGACTTGCCATCCAAGCTTGGCACATAATCTAATTGACTGTGTCCAACGATTCCCCAATCAAAATTCTCATATTACTTTCTTTTATGATGACTAAGACAATATAATTTTTCTTTTTTGGACAAGAAGTAAAACAATATAGTGGGATTTAAATCATTCACCTGTCTATTGAAAAGTCGGTTATGATTAGTGCTTTCACATTAATTCTCATACACATCTATAAATGTAACAAATTCATATATTGAGTCAACTCATATAATATAATATATTCGATAAATTTAGACTAAATAAATGGATCACTTATTCCTTAGTTGAGTGAATTCCAAGTTGTATCATCACCTTACACGATTGCAAAGAAATATAACTTTGCAAGAAAAAGGTTTTAGTCGGATTTGGATGGGGTTAATTTGAGTTTCAGATCTACTTCCGTTTACTTGTTTCAAATGACAGATTTGGTATGGATTCGGGAGATTTGGTTTGAGTTTCGAATTCGAGTAAGTTTTACCAGGTATAGACATATCAAATAGATAGATAGATAGATATGATTTTCAACCCTTGCATGAGTATGGCTTACACTTTTCAGAATTACAGTTTAACTAACCTCTCAAATGGGGAGGTGAAAACATAGTTGTAGTCAAATAGAGAAAGAAAAGTAAAAAAGCAAAGCAAGAGAGGATAGAGAAGAGTTGGAAGCTTGAAATAACCAACCCCCAAAGAAGCCAATTAAGGGTTGCTTTACAAATCACGTTTCTCTTCTCTCCCATAGAATCTTTATTTAAGGGAGGTGATGTTATGCCACCATACCCCTTTTTCTTAACACCTTTGAAATCTTCTTACATGCCATTCCCTTATGTTCATACATACCTCTAAATTTCCTCTATCACCAAGATTCATTGAACAAACCTCTAAAAACTCTCTCTTTTATCTTTTTGTATATTCCGTCCACCCCTTGTTTTAGATCAAACACCCTCTATTTCCCCTTGAATCTTCCCTTCTATTTCCTTGTCTAACCCTCTTTTAGTCAATCAGGATCAAAACCCAGCAGTTTTCTTTCAAGTAGAGTTGTGTAGGACTTGTTCATTTACAACTCTTTTGCCTAATTAGTTGCCTAATTACATACAAAATGGAGAGTTATTCTGGGATTAGTGAGGAAGATCATGAACAGATGATGGAGTTGCCACCCGGGTTTCGATTCCACCCAACTGACGAAGAACTCATATCTCATTACTTAGCCAGGAAGGTCCTTAACAGCAACTTCAGAGCGGCGGCCATCGGAGAAGCTGACTTGAACAAGGTTGAACCTTGGGATTTGCCGAGTGAGTAGTTTTGTTCCTATTCGATTTTTCTATGTTTAGTTTGAGCTATGTTGTTATATTACATGGATACTGACTTGTTCTTATTGATTGAATTGGATGAACTATCAGAGGAGGCGAAAATGGGGGAAAAGGAATGGTATTTCTTCTGTGTGAGAGATAGAAAATACCCAACTGGTCAGAGGACAAACAGGGCAACCAAGGCCGGGTATTGGAAGGCTACTGGCAAAGATAAGGAGATTTACAGGGCTAAAATGCTCGTTGGGATGAAGAAAACCCTGGTTTTCTACACTGGAAGGGCCCCCAAAGGAGAGAAGACCAACTGGGTCATGCATGAATATAGACTAGACGGAAAATATTCCAAGGACAATCTCCCCAAAACAGCCCAGGTAACGTGTCCTGTCCTACTTTTCAGTCAAATTGTAGGCAGTCAAGGGTTTTTCCATCCAGGGATTCGATGGAATCAACCTCTCTATAGTCAAATTGTATGAATATTGATTCGGATTCATTTAGTTAAGTTTTTCCCATTTGGGCATCTTTCTTGTTGATCAAGCCTCTGAACATTGTATCCGACTGTTTTTTTCATTGCAGAATGAATGGGTGATCTCTCGAGTTTTTAAGAAGTCCTCAGGGATGAAGCAGACGGTTGATCTTCCGGGATTTGTGAACTTCGAGGAGTTGCAGCCGCCATTCTTGCCACCTTTGATGGACTCTTCCCCTTACGAGATCAGTGAGACAAAGTCCGTGATGTTGGCCAACCAGTCTCCCGTGACCTGCTTCTCCAGCCACCCTTTGGTGGCAGAGAACCACAAAGCACCACCACCTCCAACAACCGCCACCACCCAAGAGGGTCATCCCACGGTGGAGCAAAACATGGCGGATTTTCAATTTGCCGATTCACTTCTCATGCAAGATGAGCCAATCCTCAAGTTTCTACTAGAAGGAAAGGGCACCTCCAAAACAGAGTTGGCACAGGAAACAAGTTTATTAAGTATGGGTGACTTGATTCAAAATCCTACTGGGCCTATTGATCATTCTGATTTTCTTTGGAATTATTGATTGAATCATGTGCATAAGGTGCAGGTATAGAATTGGGGATCCTTTTTTTTAATTTGTTTATTTAGTTCTGAAGCTTGTACATAGACCAAATAGACCATTGTTAAAAAAAAAAAAGGACTAAATAGATGTCCTTATTAGTTAATCGAAATAGTGAAGTCTCTAAAAATTGGTATCGAAAACTTAGGTTTAAATTTCGTCTATGTAGATTAAATAGATGAAAATAAGTAGAAGATATGAGAATCCAAGTAAGTTGATAGTAGTGTTTGTTGAATGTGATGTTAAAAATTCCCCTACTCTTTGCCTATTTTGCCAATTTTTGAGGTAGAAACTTTGGTGTAAGATTGACTAATTGTAAAGAGTAATGTGCAATTTACTGTTTGAAGTTGGAAATATCCTATAAAATATCGATGTGTTGCAATTTTTTCAAAGTTTACAAATGGTAATTGTTTTTTCTTCTTTTCGTTAGATAAAGACGGTTTTTCTATTAATTTTTTATGTTGTCCATTAATAAATTTATTTATATCTGAATAGATTTCAAACAAGATATATATTTAAATTTAATCCATTAAAGTAAAATATCTTTCACAATTCAAAAGTTATTACTAATAAATTTAAATCTTAATTGTAAGAAAAATACGATAAATTTACCGACCCGATTAAATGGAACTATGTTTACAAGCAATAAGAAATGAATGCTACACATGTCTAATTGGTAAAAAGGAGAATTAGGTAATTCATTTTCTCAAGTGATTTGGTGGGACAGGTGACAAATTGTGACTTTTTAAATTTTTTTAAAAAAATTTGTGGGAAGTTTCAACATCAAAGGATCAATCAATGAGTTGTATTATTATTGGCACGTTAGGCCACCAACTGATGGTGGTTTCATTGGCAGAGGTTATTTTCTGTTGCTTAGGCTTGGGCGTAGATTAGGCTTTTTCATGGATAAGGCAACTAGGCCAATCATTTTTTGAAGCATCATTCATCCATTTTCAATAAATATGCTACACCCACAACACTCTCTCTCTCTCTCAACTTCAACAATTTTTATCTAGGATTAAGGTTAACAAGTCTAGCGAATATCCGAAACCGATTCAATGTGTAAGGTTACAAAATTGAAATTATTTGACCAGTTGTGGATAAGGCTTCTAAACTTTAGGAACATCGTCAAACAAATTTCAATTTCAATTTTATTAAACATGTTTCAATTCCTGGAATCGTAGGTACTTAAAATCATTAACAATGTTCTATATTTTCAACATTTTCAGTTTTTACTTTTTAATATGAGATTAAGGTAATTTCACAATTTTTAATTTTTAATATGAGGCTCAGTCCATAATTAATTAAAACATCCTAAGTAATATTAGTAAGCACCTTCACTTTTTTTCTTTTCTATAATAATAATGGTATGGATAGGGTAATCGGAATCGGACTTAAGGTTTAGGTTCCTAAAATTCGAAATCGGTCAAACAGGTTCGATTTAAGTTCCTAAAATTTAGAAATTGATAAAACAGATTTAGGTTCAAGTTTTAGTTTAAGGACAGAGTACCCAAAACCTCTCACCTTTATCTAGGACCATCAAAGTTACATTTTAATCATCAATGAAAAATCTATCTTTAAAGAATTTTATTTCTCGTAGATTTAACTACTACAAAACCGTAAAATAGCGACGGAAAATAGCGACGGAAACCAATCTGTCGCCGAGTAGCGACGGAATTAGCGACGGAACATAACTTCCGTCGTTGTTTTGTTCTCCATGACGGAGTAGCGACGGAATATTCCGTCGCTGCAAAAATCGATGACGGAATATTCCGTCGCTACTCCGTCGGCGATAATTCGTACATTAAAATCCCCGAAAGAAAAAAAATTAATCGTAGTAATTAGCGACGGAATATTCCGTCTCTAATCCGTCGCTATCGACAATTTTGTAATTAGCGACTGAACAGACGACGGAATATTCCGTCGCCAATTACGAATAAATCCGAACCGGCTTCGGCCGGTTCGGATTTCGCAAAGTAACGAGAGAGCGAGAGCGAGTCCGAGAGCGAGAGCGAGAGCACCGCCATCGGCCGCTACCGCCGGCGACTACGCACGCCGCCGTCGCTCGTTGCCGCCGCCTCCCTTCCGCCGCCGGTTCAGGACCCCCAAGGCCGAAAAACCACCGGTCTCGGCTTCGTTTCGCCCGACCCCGCACCGCCGCGCTGCCGCCTAGGTGGAGGACGCCGCCGACCAACCGCCGCCGCTGCCGCCTCACGCTCGAGCTTCGCCGTCGCCGCTGTGCCGCCGCCGGTGCCGCCCATAAATTTGAGGTATTTTTGTGTTGATTTTTTGTAGATTTATGGTTTTACAAAATTGATATTGAAATTGATGAATATATGTAATTTGTGGGAAATTAATGTTGTTTGTGAATGAATTTGAGAAGAAAAATGTGAAATTGTGTTGTTTAAGGAGTAAATGTTATTGAAGTCTAATTTAGGGTTTTAAAAATATAACTTGAAATTGACGAATATACGTACTTTGGTGGGAATTAATGTTGTTTGTGAATGAATTTGAGAAGAAAAATATGCAATTGTGTTGTTTGTGGAGTAAATGTTATGGAAGTTAAATTTAGGGTTTTGAACATTGTAACTTGAAAGTAACGTATATATGTAATTTAGTGGAAATTAATGTTGTTTGTGGATGAATTTGAATAGAAAAATGTGCAATTGGGTTCTTTATGGAGTAAATGTTATTGAAGTTAAATTTAGGGTTTTAAAAAATGTAAGCTGAAATTGACGAATATATGTAATTTGGTGGAAATTAATGTTGATTGTGGATGAATTTGAATAGACAAATGTGCAATTGTGTAGGATTTGTGGGACATTATTGTTGAAGTTGAGGGAAATGGTGTTTTTGATTTATATATGTGTAATTGTTTGTTGTTTATTTGTGTGAGGTTCTTGACGCTAATTAGGTATGCTTATAGGTATGATTGCTTTACTTGTATGATTAGTGTAATTATATGTATATGAGTTCATTTATGCTAATTAGGTATGATTACTTTAATTATGAAATAAATATTTAAGAGTAAAATATAAAAATTATAGAAATCTATGTATATTAAAAAAATTTATAGATGCATAATGATTATATATAGATTATGTTCGTTATAGAAAATATGTAATCATATACCATCTCCATGTGTTGGTATTTTTAACTAATAATGTAATAAATTGTTAAATTTCAATCAGAATATATATGGACGGGCCTACGCATCGTAGATGGATGTATCGTAAGTTATTACCCGGTAGAGTTGGGTATAGACAAGAGTTTTTAGACGGGGTTGAGGAGTTTGATGCACATGCTAGAAGCCAATCGGAATTTGTGCATAATCAACAATATAGGTGTCCATGTCGCAAATGCATAAATCGGAAGTATAAGGATCCCGATGAAGTTAAGTTGAACCTCTATCAATATGGTTTTCTTCCAAACTATTGGTATTGGACTAGTCATGGAGAAATAGATCCTCATTTACATGAGGAGCAAACAATGGTTTCTAACGTATTCAACGACGACAGTGGCGCCAATCATATGAAC
Source organism: Talinum fruticosum (assembly GCA_021018815.1). Lineage (NCBI taxonomy): Eukaryota > Viridiplantae > Streptophyta > Magnoliopsida > Caryophyllales > Talinaceae > Talinum > Talinum fruticosum. The sequence goes on along the minus strand of JAITYX010000004.1, from coordinate 7,978,599 downwards.
TACGGCGATGTCGAAACAAATATCGACCGTATGAATGATATGGTCACGGATGCCATGATCTCAAATCAAAACTCCACAAGTGAGCCTCCAAATACCCATGCCCAAAGTTTCTTTAATATGGTTGAGGCTGCGCAACGACCTTTGTGGGTAGGAAATGAAACTCACATTGAGTTGTCCGCCACCGTTAGAATGTTGAGCATTAAGTCCGACTACAACATGCCTCAAAATTGCTTTAATGAAATTGCTCAACTTATGAAGGAGATTTGTCCGCCTGATAACCGAGTTCCTCGTGACATTCACCATGCAAAGAAGGTCATTAAAAATCTTGGGATGGATGTTCAAAAAATTGATTGTTGTCGACAAGGTTACATGTTGTTCTACAAAGAGGACAGTGACCTTGATTCATGCAAGTTTTGTGGTCATGCGAGATGGAAGCGTCAAAGGGAAAGACATGGCAAAAGTCAAAGAACTCCATTTGCAAGGATGCATTACTTGCCGTTAATACCAAGACTTCAACGCTTGTTTGCTTCAAAACCACGGCGAGAACACATGAGATGGCATTATGAGAATGTAAGAGAAGATGGTGTCCTCTGTCATCCTTCGGATGGTGAAGCATGGAAACATTTTGATAGAGTTCACCCCGAATTTGCTATCGAACCTAGAAACATAAGACTTGGTTTGTGCGCGGATGGGTTTAATCCATTCAGCCAACCTGCAAGGTCTTATTCAATCCGGCCGATCGTTGTTACGCCATATAATCTACCACCAGAGTTATGCATGACGACGCCTTATATGTTCTTGACATGTATCATACCAGGGTCGAAGAATCCGAAAAATAAAATTGATGTGTACTTGCAGCCTCTTATTGATGAGTTGAAAACACTATGGGAAGATGATGTTGAAACATATGATATTTCTAAAGGTGAGAACTTTCTCATGAAGGCTACGTTGATGTGGACCATTAATGATTTCCCGGCCTATGGTATGTTGTCCGGATAGAGTACGCATGGTGCCATGTCATGCCCGGTATGTATGAATCAAAAAAAGCATTTAAACTTAGAAATGGCCGAAAATTTTCATGGTTTGATTTTCATCGGCGGTTTTGCCCCGAAGTCACGCGTTTCGAAGGAACAGCACATCGTTTACAAAAGGCAAAACCGTACATTCGGGTCCTCCTCGTCGTTATACAGGGGAAGAAATAAAACAATGGGTTGAAAACTTTCCCAAAGTAACGAAGCGCAGAAATTAACATTTCGGGGTTTAAGAAGGATCATAATTGGACAAAGCAAAGCATATTTTGGGAGCTGCCATATTGGAAAGATCAATTACTCCGCCATAACTTAGATGTGATGCACATTGAGAAGAACTTTTTGAGAATATAATTAACACTCGTTATGGATATTCCTGGTAAAACAAAGGATGACATCAAGGCAAGAATGGATTTGGAAGAGTTGTGTGATCGTGTAGAGTTGAATTTAAAGCATGGAGTCACCGGTAAACTTTTCAAACCGAAGGCAAAATATGTGTTAACGTTGGAGCAGAAGAGGGCAATATGTGAATGGGCAAGGGAGTTGAAAATGTCGGATGATTACTGCTCTAACATTTCATACCTTGTCGACCCAAACTCCACTAAGTTCCATAGCATGAAAAGTCATGATTGTCATGTTTTCATGGAGAGCCTTCTTCCAATAGCATTTAGTGCACTCCCGGACGAGGTTTTAGCGCCTCTCATTGAAATTAGTGAGTTCTTCAAGAACCTTTGCTAATCTGTTTTACGGGATGCGGAGTTAGAGCAAATGCATCGAAATATTTCAATAACCCTTTGTAAATTGGAAACAATATTTCCTCCCGGGTTCTTCAATGTGATGGAACACCTGCCGGTTCATTTAGCGGAGGAAGCAAAATTGGGTGGTCCGGTACAGTATCGGTGGATGTATCCATTTGAGAGATTCTTTGGCCGATTGAAAAGATCCATAGGAAACAAATCGAAGCCTCGAAGGGAGTATCGCTGAAAAGTACGCCCGATTTGAAGAAACACATTTTGCCTCTTACTATTTCGGCTCTAACGTGCCTTGTATGCGCACTAGAAGTCGACGAAATGAGGACTGCGAAGTTCCAAACCACAATCCTACTCTTTCGGTATTCATACCAGAAGGTGCTCCAATTGGGAAGTGCAGTCCGCGTTTCCTTGATGATAAGGAAAAGACGGCCGCACATCCGCATGTTTTATCGAACCGTGCCGAAGTTAAACCTTACCTTGAGTGAGTTTCTCTTGTCTAATGAACACTCATTTCAATAATTTTATAGTTTAATTCAGAACGATGATGTCATCTTAATAAAATCTTTGAACTCAGCCTATTCGAACACCAAAAACAAGCTATGTATGGTGATGTTAGTGATGCTGCAATTGATGCAATGGTGGAAAGTGAGTTCGAAGGGTGGTTCAACGGAGCTGTGAGTATCATATGTTGTTACTTATTACTCGTGCCACAACTTTATTAGTATCGGTTGTTCCATTGTAATAAACTAAACAAACACTATGTTATTGACACAGATTCATTGTTATCAAGTATATCATGATGAAAAACATGTTTACTTGATGCAACCAAGGTCCTTTAAGGACAGTGAAAACATGGACGGCGTACACGGTGAATGGAATGTTATTTCATACTAAGGCTCGAAATGAAGGGAGAATGACCTTCAATTGTGGTGTCCGTGTGAAAGGAACCGATGGAGGACATGTTCAAAATAATTACTACGAGCATCTTGCAAGAGGTTGTTGAAGTTGAATATGTTGGTGAACCAATAAAAAGGTGTGTGCTGTTTAAATGCGATTGGTTTGACCCTAGTCGTCCTCGGGAACTCGGTGCCATAAATTTAGTTCGTATGTCGAAGTGCATCGTACAAGGCGGTATCGTAAGTACGATCCTTTCATATTTGCTAGCACTGCAACTCAGGTGTATTATATGTCATATCCACAAGGGGTCCCTAGAGAAAAGCTGAATTGGTTCGTCGTTGTGGCATCAAAACCAAGGGCCAAAGTTGATGACCACTATACTATTCCCCGTGCATTCCAAGAGGATAGTATGGGTACAGATCGATCCAATAATAGAAACTTTGCCGAAACTTTGGTTGATAACTCAAGCTCAGCAGAAGAATTAGTTGATGATTTTATTTTAAACCGAGAAGATGAGATTGAGGATGTTGGTGAAGAAGAGGAGAGTGAAGAAGATGAAGAAGGGGAATGGGATGATGACAATATCACCGATGATGAAGAAGAACATACCCTATTCAATGACGCCGAAGAGGATAGTGAAGAAGATGATGATAAGACTGATGATGAGGATGATGAGTAGTTGATAATGTGCTTTTGTTGGGTTTGTTTTTTATTGTACAACTTTCATTTATGTTGTCATCGAATGAATTCTTATTAATGTAATGAAGGTGAAACCATTGAAGCGTAATGCTTCGATTTATATCTAACGCTTACATGTGCATATGTTTACTATTGTTTGTATGTTGTTCTATATGAAATCACTTGAACCGTTGGATGTTTACTAATAGTGTGAATTACTTGTTTATGTACGGAAAAATGGAGAGAGGTAGAGGCGGAACCAAAAGATCGGCTACTCGGGAAGGGCTAGAAACACCTCTACCGATGGGGAAGGTAATGATGTCGGCACTTCTACCCCCTCTCAAAACCCTCGGAACCTTCAAACTCCCGTCGGTGGAACACTATCTCCACACTCCTCTCACAACCAAACTCCATTGGGGGTCATTTATTCCCAACCCTCCCTTTTTCCAACTCCCAAATTTCCCACACATGCAAAACCCACTCGGGTGGGCCTTTCTTTCTAAACCCTCCATATTCTCAGCAACCCCATATGTACTCAAACCCGTTGAGTACATATACATATCAACAATATGGTACAAATAATGTACCACACATCCACGTTGGTTCCGAACAACGGCCACCACAAATGCCTACAAATGAAGGACCAACCGATACGAGGAACGAGGATCCTTGTCTTCAATCAAGTAGCGCTAGCAGCTGAGAAAAATCCGAATTGAGCCGGATGGTGAAGGGTGAGTGTGATAATAAATAATAAAATAAAATAAGCATATTAGTTATTAGTTGAACTAACTATTTTATATGTTGAATTGATTAGGTTCTACCCCATTGACAAAGTTGTGGGTACGATTTCCCACATCTTCCAAAGCAAATACGATGGAGCTTGGCCTACATGGGGTAAAGTCCCTCGATCACAACGTGATCAATGGTTTTCCGAGTTTAAGGTAATGACACATCATTAGTTTTCTACAGTTCGAGATAACATAATCACTTATTGTGCATGTTCGAACATTATATTTTAATTTCATAACGTATAAACGACGTTTTTATTTATATAGAAATTTTTCACGTGGTCCCCAACCGATGAAGTCCAAATCGGAAGAAATTTTGAAAAGAAAGGCAGTGATCGCTTGAAGGACTTCATGCTCAAGGCGAGGAAAACTAAGAAGAAGCCGAAATGGTTGGGTGACAACTACTGGCGCGAGTTGCTCGAATATTGGGAAACCGCTGAGTACAAGAAGTTATGCGAGCAAGCTCGAAAAACCGTCATGCCGATCGGGGGGACTTGGTTCATCACTCCATACGTGTGGCTCAATCCCTATGACGGAGCATAAGCGGCGATTTGTACGTACCCCTTTCTTATTGATTACGCATGCAACCGTTAACATGTTCATATTGGTGAATTGATTCTCTACTAACTTGTTTTCAATTTTAGATGAAGGAGCTTAAAGGAGTTCAGCCTCTACCGACCCAACTATTTGCACGCACGCACAAAACAAAAAAGGACGAATGGGTGGACAAAAATCCAAGGCCATTTACGTGAGTAACTCGTATATATGAATTCCGCATATTTTTCTATCTATTGTTTTCGTTAACAACTCGTGATATTTACATGCCTAAAATATTTATATTATATTCGGGAGAAGTTTCAAAAAGAGTGAGAAGAGTTGCAAAACACTCAACCCACTCAAACTTCCAGTGATGACCCCAACTCTTCGAGGATCATGTATCCACCCCTTCATAACAAGAGTTGTGGGTCAAAGCAAATGCGAACAAGAAAGGTCGCATTTATGGATTTGGATCCGAGGTTAGAAACTTGAAACCAACAATGTCCTTCAAATCACCAAAACCTTCTGCTACGGATGACTCGGAATGGAGAGCAACAAGTGCATAATTTAAATTCGAGGTACATCAATGGATTGAGCATTGCCGGCTGCTTGAGTTACAAAATCGGCATCCGAAGGCACGAGTCGACAGTTTCAGCTGAGCCAATAGCACGTATGAATGAATTTCTGCAGTCTCAGCAAGCATCCGGATCTCACCGTCGACCACCACAACCACGGGAGGAAGAAGAAGAGGAAGAGGATGAGGAAGAGGATGAGTGAATTCAAATGTGAACTTTTGTATATATTGGTGATCATCACTTTGCGAACTATTTACAAATTTGTTTTAACTATGTTATGGTTGTTGATGATGTTGAATATGTAAGTTGGATTTGTATATCCAACTTTGATGAATTATTTGTGGCCGGCATATGTAAATGCCAAATGTAAGTGTCACATATGTGAATGGTGGATTTGTATATACATTCACAATGTTCCGTACTAGGATAACGAATAATTAGCTAATAATATATAAAATTTTTCACGTAACAACGACGGTCACTTCCACTTAGCGACGGAACTTAGCGACGGAATTTGGGGACATTCCGTCGCTAATACGGCTTTCAGCTGACGGAAATGGGGTGATTTCCGTCGCTGATTGAGCGACGGAAATGTGGGACTTCCGTCGCCTATTTCCGTCGCTAAATCAACGACGGACATGTTTTCCATCGCTGATTTCTATCGGCTACGGAACGAGATTCCGTCGCTAATCCGTCGCCAATTGCCGACGGACTTGAAAATTTCCGTCGCCGATATTTAGCGACTCGCTTTTCAGCGACGGAACGGTTCCGTCGCTAATTCCGTCGCTACTTGCGAAATTCCGTCGCTAATAACTAACATTCCGTCGCTAATCTGCTGTTTTGTAGTAGTGACAATAACTTAACTTTAATTACAAGGATGAAAGATTTTTATGTAGCTCATTTTTGTGGTTCTTAAATTTAAGGTTAGTGTATTTTTTAGAATAATAGATGAATTTCATTAATTAAATGTCATACGGTATCTACAATAAGGATCAAACTCAAACAAATTCATAATTAAGAACAAAATAAATCCTTCGATTGAAATAACTAATTGAAACTCTTCGAACGCTCCTCTTCCACTCGATCGTTATTTCATCTTATAGCCTTTAACGAGAAGATCCAAAAATCTTGTATATTCTTCATGTCGAATAGATTTATTTGTTATAATAGTCCAAATTTGAAGAATTGATTCTCGTTGTGCACCAATCTGATAATCAATCAACAATTCACCCACATACAACCATAATACCATGAAAAAAAAACAGATAGAATCGCTCCAAAAGTGAGAGATAATTCCACTCGGTTCAAAAAGAGTATAGAGAAACTCTCATAAATGGAGAGATAATAATTATTTGTAGATAAAATATTAGATAAAATATAAAAGAAAGAAATATTGGGGTTTATCATTGATAAAACACCAACGGCAACCCCTAAGAAAGTTAGGGTTTTCTAGAGAGAAAGGGAGAGAGGAGGAGCAAGAGGTGGCTATTTAAGGTTAGTGTATAACTAAATAATAAATAGAACAATAATTAGGTACTCCTCGCATTTCAAATTACATGTCACTTTACTTGGCATGGAAAAAAATCAAGATTAACTAAAAATTAAAACTATTAAAAGATAAATTGTCTAATATATCCTCACTTTCTCTCTTTGTTATTTTCTAATAAACAATTAATGACAGTAAAATTGATAAATTAGTAACTAATATGTCATCAAAGTTACAAAATGACAAGTATTGTAAAACGGTAAAAGTTAATTAAAATAACATGTATTGTGAAATGGATGGAGTATAATATATGTTGTCAGTAATAAAATATCAAAATTTTTAATTTTTGTTCAATGTAAGTAAGCATGTTAAGGTCTAGAACCGCCATCTTTTTGTAATTACTATTTCTTTCAGCTATAGAATGATCAAAGAGAGAACCTAGCGTTGGCAATATCAACGTTTATACAAAAGACACTTTATTTGTTTAACTCTATCGAGATGGCCAAATTTTTTTAAAAAAACTAACTCTATCAAAGAAAATATATTATTCTAGTAATTAGGAATTAATAAATTTTATCTTTTTGTGATTTTCCTTTGATAGAAAAAAAAAGTATAGGTAAATTAAACACCGGTCATCATAGTAGCTTAGAGTATGTAACAGGTTTAATGAAAAAACATTACGAATGTTAAGTAATTTAATTCAAAAAATTTCAAGAACTTATGACCCTTACATTTGAATCTCACTTATAAGGATATTTGCTCTCACCCAAAAAAACAAATAAGAAAAAGACCAATGGACACTAGCTATTAGTGATGAAGTGCAAGCTAGTGGTCAATAGAAGTTATGCTCATACTGTTTTTGGATGTTGAGATGTATAAGCATTTTAACCAATCAAAAGAAAACTTAATTATTTATTAGAGAAGGATAGCTCTAGATAGCATAGATTAGATGGAGAGTTTGAAAAGGAAGAGAATGCGGTAAAGAAAATTACAAAAATTTCGAGAAAAAAGCGAAAACCACTTCTAGAAAAGAACCCACCTAATAATTGAAACCTCTAATGTATGGTGGTATTATTAAAATGGTTGAGGTAGAATGCAGGGGACAACTTCGCCAACAACTCTACCATGGTATCTCAAGGGGATAGTCGAAGGTTTTCATAATCATGAGACTACCTTGTGAAATTCTAGTATTTCATTTAGGGAAAGAACTCTAAATAAAAAAATAAAGAAATTGTTGGCGGTGAACATTTAGTGATCTAACAATGGCAAGGCAGAGCAAATTTTTTAGAGTACCATAGTTGCAGACAACAGTAACGAGGAAGGAACAAATGAGATTGATGACTCTTGGCAGAAAGATAACACTTGAAGGGGCATTCCCCATGGTACTCAGCTCTCAAAGCTCTGTCCTCTAAAGGGGACGCAGTGTTCTACGGTGACCGGGCTCGCCTTGAGTGGTAGTTTCACACTCAACGTTTAATCTCCCTTAGTCTCTAGAAGTTTGGAGGATTGAATCTTTGAAACGTTGGTGACATTAAGCTTCTTCTATTTATATAGGTGGTCCCATCTTGGTGATGTTTTGATAGATGAATGTCTTACTCCTCATCTTGATAGTTGTATAATAATTATAGCAATGGGGAATCGGTTGGTAACTGGGCAAATTAGGTGGAATATGAAAGTATAGGACTAACCTATTGGATTTGCTCGTTGTCAGTTTTATTGTTTTGTTTGTGATTATTTGATAATATTTTGCTTCTATGTGTACTTTTCACCCTATTGACTTTTATTAATAAACAAAAGTTCCATTGGAGCTCATAAATCACATTTACTATGGAATGTTATTTTTTGTATGTATTGGTCACTTACTTGCTTTTCAATTGGAATTGAATATATGTGATATATACAAATGGCCTTCATTTCTATAATCTTATTTTGTTAATAATTACACATAATATGAAACAAATTTTTATGGTTGATTTGTAGATAGTTTGTATTTTCTAAATATAATTTTATTTTTCATTTTAAATTACATATCATTTTAGTAAGGTGGAAAAAACCCTAAGGATAACTAAAAATCAAAACATTTGAAAGATAAATGGTTTAACGTGCCCCTATTTCTTCTCTTTGTTATTTTTTAGTAAAAAATTAATAAGGAAAAATTGGTAAACCAAGTAATTAATATATTATTGGGATTGTAAAGTAATAAGTATTATGAAACAATAAAAATTAATTAAGGTGACATGTATTGTGAAATGAAGGAAGTATGAATTAAAAATTACGTGATATGTGCACGTGGGAACTTATAATTTTAGGTATCACATCATTATCTTTGACCCATAAAACCCTCCTATTTTCCCTTTCAACCAACCATTTTTTGACACGTATCATGGGAGTATACTTCCTTCATTAGTAAACTAAAATTTTCACAACTTTTAAATATTATATTATAATTAATATATGGTGTGGGTTAATTACTTTTTGTTTATAGTAATTAATTAAGGGTGTTTTAGTCTTCTATTAAAAAAAATTCAAACGGCCAACTTGAAAAAGTTACAAATTTTACCTTTTCAAAGAACATCTTTTCGAGGTGAAAAAACTATTTCAGATGGCCCTAAACTAAATACGCTAATAGTTGTTCTAACTTGGTGAAATAACCAAAACTACCCAAAAAGCTATTTGTAGGCAAAAACCCATATATGAAACACCCCCTTTGTCCAGTAAGGCCATCTCCAATGCTATGTCAAAATTGTGTGTATGGTTGAAGGGTGTTTTATTTATGTCAAATTTTAACACAACTCCGAAATGGGGTTTGCATAACACATGTATTATAATTTCTGACACTACATTCATTTACTTTGTTTTCAAAAGGGTAAATTAAAAAACATGCAACAAATTTAGACAACCTTTTTTTATAAAGATTTGCTTCAATTATCCTTCAAAATAGTCAAAAAGAAGGGGAATGGACAACATGTCCAAACAAATGGGCAGTAACAAAATGACCAAAACGTGCTAACCAGATCAACGGTACAATTAACTTCTCTAAAAATACGTGTGATCCTAAAACAAGTAAACTTGCTCATAAGAAAGATTATATTTTTTGACACTCCATTCATTTACTTATCTCTCTCCTTACTGTTCCTGCCATGCCTAACAACTTGCAAGCCAGCCCCTCTTTTATTTTCCCTTGTCTACCTTTTTTTTCCCTCCAATTTCATATAGATATAATAACAAATAAATAATAAATCCGGGTGATATAGAGTATTAAAGAGTATCATGATTGGATATAAAATATTTAAAAAATCTTAAAATAAGAGTATTAATTAATTATTAAACATTGATTATGTATATTAATAGGCCTATCATTTATGGGCCATTTGAGAGTGGTAATCATTGATGATGCTCTAATTATTGTTAGACCACCTAAGTGCCCTTGAATCAAAGTGCAGGATTACGCAATTATCATTAACCAAAACAGAATTAGGTCTGTCATGCTAAGTTAAGGCAATAGATGTATCCCTAAACCCGAATCTCCTCCTACCCTAACGCCCCCTCTTCCCCCAACACCCCCACCACCCCCCCAAAAAAAAAAAAAAAAGAAAGAAAGAAAGGCATGTCTCCCTCTCAATGATCTCATAGGTACTTGACATTAAGCACTAATTGGCCAATGACCTAATCTTTGCCAAATCTTGTCGGAAGTGTGCTCTCCAAAGGTAAGAGACTTACCTTATTTTAATATTATCTTTGAGTACCTATTTGTAAATTTCTCATAACCCTCGATAATAGGAGTGAACAATATCGGTATAATTATTGTTGGGACAATCCATTTGCAAGTCTTAAATTCAAATATCATGGGCATTGGGAGCTCATTCCCTACCTAGGTTCCGAATCATGGGGAACGCTAACCAGTGTTACCCTGTCCTTATATATCTGCTCACTTCTAGCCAACAATGCCTCTACTTGGTTATGTTATGTAGGTACCATTAGAACTAGATCCAAGAAGAGGACTACGTACCATTAAGAATAACATTACAAATACTCATCTGAAGTTAGTGTTTTCGATCTAATGTTAGCTGGTGTCTGAAAAATGTACACTGACATGTCGTGGCTGTTATCGGCCACCTGAAAGTTCTTGCCGAAAGAAAAAGAAAAAACCAACCTCAAATTCACCACATTCTAAGACATGTTAATCAAAACTAGAGGGAATGAAAACTAGAGGAGCTTTTTCCTCTCAAAAATCCCTTAAGATGCCAAAGCTGTAGTGCGGCCACTGACAGGCATAGGATGATCGAGAGGAAGCTAAAGAGAGCCATCTTTGAATCCGTGGCTCTGTTCAATGCCTGCATTTCTTCTTCCCTGTAGCCACCAAATCGGAAAAATAACCTCTAAACTTCACGTCAAACGTAAATTGCAAATATTTATTTGATCACAAAAACTTCTAGGGCAAAATAGAGAGAAAAATATTAAAAAAGCCGAGTCTTGGATCGAACCTCTCTCGAAGGTAAAATATCTCATCATGAATAGATTTGACAGTGTCATACAATCTCCTCAACTCGACGTCCAATAGCTAAAATGTGAACAAAAGTACAAGTGAAAAGTAAGATTATCTTCATCTCTCACAATGCACTATTGTTGCCAACAAAAACTTATGAATTCAAAGTTTTGTTCATCAGTGTCACATTTTATACTTACAAGTAAAATCGTGCGTTGGTAGAGTCCAGAAGATTTTCTGATGTAGTGGTTATTTACTACATGATTATGTATGAAATGTTGCAAAAGGTGTTTTGTAGTACAGTTGTATACGTACTTATGCTAAATGACTTTGCTGGAATGGTTAGGGTATGCTTTGGCAAGTTTTTTGTAAACTAATGATCACTATGGGTTATTGAAAAGTTTTTCATATATTATACATAGGCCCTATTCCATTTAAGTGTAAGGAGGTGTAAGTAGTTGTAAAATAGTTGTAAGACCAGTTATAAAAAATCGTAAGCAATTATACAATAGTTGTAACATCAATTACAAAAAGTTGTAAGGAACTGTAGAGAGGTATAAGAAACTGTAAGCAGTTATAAGATAATTATAATAAGGTCAGTTATAAAATGTTGTAAGAAGTTGTATAAGACTACAAGTTAAAACTAAATGAAATAGTTTAATAGAATTCAAGGGACTAATGTCAAAACATCTTGATCAAGCACTATAAAAGGTAAACACAATTCCTAATGAATTTGGAAAAGTTTTCAGGATATTTGGTAAATAATTGTTAGCTATTTGTATTAATTGTTAGTTATTAGCTATTTACATCAATTTTTTTATATTATTAGGTATTTACATTAATTGTTTTCACAAAAAGATCGAACGGTAAAATAGTAAACTCACATCGATTTGTCCTTTACGAACAACTTTGTACCAATCCTTGGCATCGACTCCAGTCCTCCATTCAAACTCTATGGTGATCTTAAGAGGAGGGTTATGATAAGGTACCCAAAAGCAAGCCATGTAATCCCCTGTTTCTGGTGATGTAAATGCAAATGTTCCTGACTCCACTGAATCCCCATAATGGTAATTGTTCCCCCTTGGTGATGTCACCTGTACCAATTTTTTCATAAATTAGTCAATTAATCTTTCCTTTTATCGTGAAGCTCAAATAGTTACCTTAGATAATTAAGTTTGATTATGAATTAATGAACCTATTTTCACCATAACAATAAACTTATCGTATACCACTTAGCCATGGGTATGGATAATCGATCCTTCATTTTTGGACCAAATTCTAATCTTCCGAAACTTATGAATCCGTCACAACACCTGTATCGGATATTCATGCTTCAAATAGGTGTGGCTGAATCCGGGTAATATAGCTTGAACCCATGCATGCTACACTTTTTCAGAAAGTATTAAAATACAAGCAATTTTACTATTGTTTACCGGGCTTATCAAAATTAGATCCACTGGCAGCTAATAATAATAATAATAATAATAATAATAATAATAATAATAATACAAAGTTCGAAACCAATGTAAATGAGAGAGAGAGAGAGGGGTAACTTACACGAGCTGTGACACGATGAGAGTTGGGAATAGCATGACCATTGGGGTAATTGGGGTAGTTGGGGGTAGGGTTAGGGTTAGGGTTAGGGTTGGGATTGATGACGGCATATTTTCCGACAGTCATGGCATCCTTCTTGATGTCCTCCGTTATGCATTTGGTACTTCCTGATTGGAGTTCGAATCGCAGTGACTGACAATATTCAAATTTCGTTAAGCATATTAGGATTACAGTAATAGTGGTGATCAGATTACATATAAATTTGGGCATGGTAATTTGGGGAGAGAGAGAGAGTGAGATAGTTAGAGAGAGGGAGAGAGCACTGGTAATGGAGGAATGAAGGAGATCATACGCTGGCTAGTACAGTAGTTTGTTTCAGCCTGCTCCGATGTGGTGGGAACAAGAATGACCAAGTCACCAATGAAAAACCTATGTACCATACAAATTAATTTTTTTTTATAAAAAACTAATTATTGTACCAAACAAAAACAAAAAAGGCACCACGACAAAATAAAGGAAATTTATGGTGTGTTTGGTTGGGATGAAAATCATTTTCTTGAGAAATAATTTTGTTATATTTTACAGTTGGGTGATGTGAGAATGAAAAATTTATTTTAAGGAAAAATTAGTTTTACCCAAATTAAAAGAAAATATTTTAATTTTCAAACCTTATAAGTTGGATTTTTTATCTTACTTTCATCCTTATCCTCATCCTCTTCGTCAGCAAAGCTACCCCCATGTGAACAACTTCAAGGTTCTTCCGACTAGTTCACCTTTCTTTCTTTCTTCTCCGCGTCCTCAACCCATACATCAACACTCGTCGTCTTCATCTCAAGACCACGTTCGCTCATCTAAAAATTTCTCCTTCGAAATTCACATTATCTAGAACACAAATGTAAAACACAGAGAGGGGGAAAGAGTTCACCGAAAAAGCCGAAAACGACGAGTTTCACTTGGAGAAGTCATTTACTACCGCTAGAGTCGGTGGCTCAGATTTTGAGTGTGAGAACATGGGAATTCGATCTAAGGTATGTTTGGAGGATGAACTACTCTATTTGGTACCTCAAGGTTTTTACGTGAAAATTTTCTAGAACAATGTAAAAGCGGGTTGAAAATTAATTTTTAAGAAAATTATTTTACATAAAAATTTATATTTTGGAAAAATTTTCACCCTAAGCAAACACGCCCTTGATTGAAAACTACAATATGTTGAGGCTTGGAAAATTTTACATGTTAATTCTATCGATTCATTGATATATCTCATTGACATGAGCTGATGCTAGATTGTACTCATCCAACAACAAAGTCAACCACCTTTCAATTCACCTCAATGTAGTCATTCATAGGGATTGCAATCTTACACTCAATAAACGTGACTAACGGGTACAGTCGGGTTAGGGACTAATCAATAAAAAATTGAGTTTTGTAGGATCATTGCCCAACCATTAATAAAGTAACCAAAAAATATATATATATATATAGTGACGCTAAAAAGTAAAATTTTTTAACATAGTAAGTGCGCCGACCCATTGGCTGAAAATCTGAACGGTCACACAAGCTTGGGCCTAGAGGAAATGCCTAAAGACTAGGGGACCTCGGCCTATGACATCCCTCCAACTCTCCCTTCCTCATTCCTCGCCTAAAACACTGACTTGACCATGGGAAGGGCTGTTTGTGAATACGCCCAGGGGGCAGTCTTCCCTTCACCTTGCAAATCAGCGCAGTCACACATAGCACATCACCGCTGTATGTGAGTCCAAGTGTCCCTCTCATCAGCTTTAGTACCAGCCATTAAATCCTGGGACCAAAAGATTTTATTAAACAGATCATTAATGGGTCGATCCGACATGCTATTAAAGGACTGGCCAATAATAGACCCCACTTGTTATTGACTTGGTCCTTTACCGATCCTACACAAACAGGTCCACAATCCGATTCCAACTCCTAGGCCCCAATATTAATACTTGGCTGTCGGCTGAGATCAAACCATGGTCTAGTCGAGAAGATAAAGCTCTTTTCAAATGAGGAAATTTGTAGTTTCAGCTCAATCAATGAGTGTGATATGGGAAGTACACCAAGTATGGTATCCTTGGTGCAAGAGGTCCTCCGCTCTTTGGTACCTACAAAATAACCCAAAACTCCAGTGGACTATTGGAGATTATGTCTTCCAGAGAACGTACATATGTGTTGGGGTGGACTCATCTTTAATCTTAGAGAATTAATCTTTCTAAATAATTTCGTTTCAATAAGGGTGATGATATAGATAATATATATCATCGTACTGAGAGACATCTCAATATAGTTTCACCAAAAATATACAGTTAAATTTTAACACAGAGACCCAAAAGAGCTTCAATAGAGCATAATTGTTTTTACTTCTTTTCTTGATAGAAATAGAGCATAAATTACCTTGCTGTAAATTTCTGCTTCGCACCCTGATAATTTAGAGGAAAGAAATGCCAACCAAGAAGTTACAGCCAACAAGAAAAACATATTTTATATCATCATAAAGAATCAAGGCCACACCTTTCCTGAAGAATACTCGAACCGCTACTTCAGTTAAAACAACTCCATACACAAACGCGAGTGGAAATCATGCCTAAGCACAAACTCAAACTATACCAGTCACTGCTTCTTCGCCATCACTTCAATAGCGATTATGATCAGAGAGATCTCCAAACCAAAACAATCCTAAATACAAAACTTACTCTATTCCACACATTGCCGCTTACTCCAGATACTCTGCAGATAGTACAGAATCCACCATTGCTTGCCGCCAAAGAGGAAAGTTAGAAGAGGGGAGCATATAACAAAATACGCATGCTTCCCGATGTTCATGGAGCTGAATTAGCGTCATCTTTGTCAGCTGTGTCCTCATTCCCGGGTGATTCAGGGTTAAGATTTGAAGCTGAGTTCTCAGCTGTCACGGCTCCACTACCTTCATCATCCTGGTCTCTAAATATTGCAGCAAATGATAACGGGTTATATGTGGAACTCGTTCTAAGGCCTTGTATGGTTCTAATGGCAGAAAGGGTACTACGGTATATATCACGACTCGCCTCCCTAATGATGATGTTTCAGCAGGAATGTTCGTTATATCAGCAAGTGGGGGATCTGCTCGGTTTTGGTCCCGAGGAGCGGATGTAGACTCGGTGACTTCCTCCTCTAGTGGGAAGAGGAGCTCGAGATTAGCTTCACATTCTCTGACTAATCTTGTAAGAGGTTCTGTGGTGAAGAAAGGCTGGTGTGCAGCGAGTTGCGTGAAGGGAAGTCGCAGTAATCCACCGGTTCGCTTATCATACTTCTTCAATATCTTAATTAGTCCTGTCGATTCAAAATCACAGATAGCTCTTAAGAGAGAGGATCTATGTCCTATTTTCATAATAGTGACAGAACAGTGGCCACATAAAACAGCTTAAGCCAGGATACTAGCAGACTATACTTAAGGCATGGTCTTTTCAACTTATTGTTGATCAGTGCTAATCAATACTAATCAGTACTTACTGACAAGTATTAATGAGTGATGATCAATGCATGACAGTTGCTCAACACTTACGAGTGTTCACCAAAGCTGATAAGCACTAAATATAAGGAAAATATAACTAAGAAATATGACGAAGTGCTTGGTAGTGCTAATAGGTGATAATCAATGTTGAATGTTGATGATAAGTACTTATGATATGTGGAAAACAGAACAGAATAGGCCGTTAGGGAAAGCCAACTCTCTCTGTCATCAGTGACAAAGCCCTATGAACCAAAATATGAATAGACAGTCAAACCACTCATTTGGTTTAACCTAAGGTTAATTTTCAGAAGCGTCAGAACAGATTGGTGAGGATTAAACTCATACGCTTTTAAGTTGGGTCGTTTCAAGTTCAAGCCATACACAGTTCAATCGTCAATTTCCCCTTTAATTTTGTAAAAGAAAAATTTTTTAAAATTGTTTGGTGAGGAAATTTTGAAACAGCTCTATCGTCAGGTTGCCTTATTCTGGGTATGGAACAAGTCTGGTTTCCGGTCATTAGGGTCAACTAATGAAGCAGGTAGGGGAGTTCCATGGTTGAGTGTTTAATAGGTAAAGTAAATAATATAGCTGTACCTGCAAAGTTGAGGGAGCTATAATTTTTCAAAAGAACCATCTCTCCATGTATGGTTACAAACTCTTTACGGATTTCCATCATTTCTTCACTGAATTCACTTTCTGATGCTGTAACTCCTTCTCGTCTTGAATTCTCTCTGACCTGCTCAATTCTTTCTTTCAATTCCTGTAGCAAACAAATATTGAGTTCCATTTCAACAACTTGGAGTATTGGATAACTTCTCACTGACATATACAAGGAGACAATCAGGAAAAGAAAGCAAAGAGATAACAGAAATAATGAGGCAATAATTCAGTAACACATAAGATGAACAAGGCAACCTTAAAATGAGTACTTGGCCTCCCTAGGCCACTCCCCATCCGTTGGTGTTGCCGAAGTCAAGTGCTGTTTAACAACCCACTGAATTTAGCATCAATTTGCACCTAAGCAAGGAAAGTACGTTGGCTACCTTAACAGACTTCTCAAAACAATTCCAAGCAGATGAGGTACTGCCAAGTAGAAATCATGCATATTTGCAAAAACAAAACAGACGGACAGGACATACAAAACAAAGCCAACTTTTTAGCTTGTTTGGTATCAAGTCATGTTTTCCAATTGTTGATTCTATGACGTCAGCAGTTGCATGCAAGTATTTGGATGTTCAATGAAAATTGCGGTCACTTCTGCTAGTACACTTGAAGTTTGAGACTAGCAACTAAAATTAGAAACCACAGAAAACTGTTTCAAAGACATGGACCCCCCTCTTTTTTAAAAAAGGAAAAATGAGAAAACAAAGTCCTTAAATACAGGAAACTCACAGAAATCTTAAAGCTTGTTGTGAATGGACAGCCAGTCTCCAACTAGCACTCAAAGAAATTTGGTCAGGTTAACTCGGATTTGGACAACTCAAACAAAAACACCACACCCGGACGTGTCCAAATTAAAACTCAAACACCATGACCAGACCCAAACCTGAATGACCAAACGTCCGAATTTGTGATATGAATATTTGGAAATTAGAGCAAATTTATGTGACCAAGCCTAGACCCAAATTTGAGTATTCGAACATGAATGTCTGAATTTTTTTATTGAAAAAATTGCAGATTTTTAGACTGAATTATGACTAAGCCCGAAGACTGAATATCCGAACCCGTTTGTCCAATTGTTGGAGCCCGAATAGGTCAAAAAATCGAACAACACCGACCCAAACTCGACCCGAATTTCAACTCGAACATGACTGAATGTCCGAATCTCGATACAGACAAATTTTGTGACATGACCCATTTTTTCCGGTTATGAAAAATTTTGGTAATCAGGTTGGGTGGATTTTTCGAGCGCTACCTCCAGAAAATCAAATTCATACGAGGCCACCTGATCTAGTAAAAATTATTAGTTGTCCTCGGATATCACTAAGTGGTCATTTGGTTTAAAAAGTAGGAATAGATTGAAATTGGGACCGAAACCAAGAGGTACAGGAATGATTTTGGATTCCTAGCTTTACATGTTTGGTTCAACCCTTGAATGAAAATTTGATTCCAGAGGTATGGGCTTTCATAAACCTGAGGGAAAGAAGAGATTTACTCAAACCCATACCTAA
Organism: Talinum fruticosum; assembly: GCA_021018815.1. Taxonomy (NCBI): domain Eukaryota; kingdom Viridiplantae; phylum Streptophyta; class Magnoliopsida; order Caryophyllales; family Talinaceae; genus Talinum; species Talinum fruticosum. Next base: position 7,960,142 of record JAITYX010000004.1, on the reverse strand, counting down.
GAGTTTAAGTGATTCCACCGGAACATAATTCCAATTCAAAGAACACAAACAAAACATCAAATACAGAAATTGATCACTACATTTCCATACCAAGACCAACAAGTGGATGAACCAAACGAACCCCAAGTCAATAATGTTGCTAAGGGAGAACTCTTCATTGGCCCCATGTCATTTGCAATAATTATCTTTTAGATTCATTTCTGTAAATAAATCTTTTAGTCCCTTGATTTTTTTTTTTTTTGTTGTTTCAATTTTGAGAAGCATATCCTCCTGCATGACGATGTCATCTTTCCGTTAAGTAATGACATTAGTAGGAATATTTCGAGACAAACTTCCGACTTAGTGTAGCAAAATGGTCCCATAGACTTTTAGTTCTCCCCTGTTCAATGTTGGCTGTGGAGGGATCCTTCCACCATGGCTAACCTTACCCTCACCCACCCCAAGAAAAGAACCGGGGTGGGGGTTGGGGGTTTAGTACAGACTGTACAGTCAAGTCTAGTGTCCACTGCCTATCTCCTATTCCACTCCACATCAACCCCAATCCCAACCTCATTGTCTAAACGTTCAATAATAGTCTACATCATGAGGACATAGTGAATTCATAAGGCCCCATCCTAACCACCCAAAGTTTCCCCATCCGTCATTAAGCTAAATAAACCCCTCCCCTCCCTTTTCCAATCTCTCCCCAAGTGGCCTAGCTTAACAAACCAAAGCCCAATCATGTAGTAGACAGGAATAGAAGATGAGCAAGTTAGGCATAGAGGGACCCATGGCTCGGTGAAGAAACATGCAAGATAGGTTTTGGGGGAGAAGATGGGTCCAAGGATCCCTGCATTGAGGCCATGTCACAATGGCATATGTATAGTGTTGTAGTTCGTAAGCTAATATGAATATTGGGAGGGTAGAAGCTATGTTGAGAGAACCAAACCAGTGACCAACCCGGTCAGCAAAGTGGGTCAATGGTTCGACCGACCGGACCGTTTAGCTCGGATTAATCCAGTTGACCTGGTTGATGGTTAAACCAGATTAGACCCATCAAACCCGGTATATATTTGAGTAAAAATCACCTCAACCCATATTCATATAAAAATTATGGGCTTGTCTAAAAAGCCGAATCAAACCCTAATACTTTTAGCCAAACCCTAAATACTTTTAAACCCCCTTTCTTCCTCCCAACACAATGTCTATCTCCCTCCTCTAAATACCATCACGCGGTGGCTCTCTCTCTCCTCCGAGACTCCCTCTCGTGTCTCTCCCCTCTAAATATGAATGATATCATCACCCTGTCAATGCAATGAAGGCTTGAATTGTAATATTATATCATCACAACTCTCTCTCTCTCTCTTTCTCTCTCTCTCCTTCCTCTAAAGCTCCATTACTACAATCTCTCTCTCTCTTTCCTCCAAGTATCTCTCCTCTAAAGCTCAAGTAACCAAAGCCTGGCCCAAGAGGAGAGGGCGAGCAGATGAGCACCGGCCGGCCACCGACCGGAAAGAGTGTGAGCAACAATGGGCACAATGCTGAGGGCTCAAGAAAGGAGAAAGAGGCGGACAAAAGTTGCAAATTCACTGGTCAAACCGCGGTCAAGACGAGTCCGACAATTTGACCGGATCATCCGGTTCGGACCAGGTTTTTCATGTTTAGTTGTATGAGCGAGCCAAATCAATAACCCGATCGCTAAAGAGACCGATTCTCGGTCCGACCGGTTCGACGACCTGGTCCGGTCCGGTTCTCTTAACATGGGTTGGCGAGGAAGAGCCTCGAGCAACATGCTCGGGATACTCGCCATGAGGGAGGTCGAGTCAAACATTATAATGACCACACAAGTCCAAGCAAACGGAAGTGAATCCGGAGGTGACATTTTATTGTTCTCATTTTGTCACCAATAAAAGTTTTGGATTTTGTTTCACTTTTAGGGTCCGTTCGAAATTACATACAAAACGCACATAAACATAAACATAAACATAAACATAAACGAAACGAACATAAACGAACATAAACGAACATAAAAGAACAGAAAAGAATATAAAAGAGTAGAAACGAACATAAAAGAACATAAACGAACGTAAATGAGTGTTAAAATAAGAAACAAACGAACATAAACGAACATAAATGAACATAAAAGAAAATAAACAAATAAAAGAACATAAACGAACATAAAAGAACATAAAAGAACATAAATAGATTCCGTTTTTCATGTAACTTCGAACAGGCCCTTAATCAATAAGCTTTTAGCCAATGTTAAAATCACTAAAATTGGTTTCAATCCTTTTGCTTCTCCAAATAGGGAAACATCCCCAAAATTAAAATAACAATGGGTTAAAGGATATTCATGCTCAAAGTTATGGGTCCTCTAAATAATTAGATAAGAATATGACACCGAAAAAAGCTAGGGAGAGAGAGAAAGAGAGAACATAACTCCATTTTTTGTATGTAGCATAATACGCAAATGCAATGACACATTAATAATTCCATGAAACAGAAAGATAGTCATGAACCAGAAATAATTTCTTGGGACTGAAATATCAATTTACAACTTATCTTTTTGAAGTCCAGGGAGGTAAAAGCTGGTTAGTGGAGGTTGACTAATCAAAGTTTGAAAACCAAAATAAATAATTCTTCTTAACAACAATTCCCACCTTTATGTATAAGTTTATAATATAAGTTTTCACGCATCATTTCTTAGACACCACTCGTGTTGAAGGCAATTCTTCAAATGCACATTATAGGCCTATTCGAACTTACATACAAAACACACATAAAAACATAAATAAAAAGGAACATAAATGAACATAAAAGAGCAAAAACCAACAGAAACGAACATAAATGATACAGAAATGAACATAAATGAACAAAAATGAGTTGTTAAATAAGAAACGAACATAAACAAATGAACACAAATGAACATAAACGAACATAAACGAACATAAAAGAACACAAACGAACATAAACGAACATAAAATAGCATAAACGAACATAAAACATAAATAGATTCTGTTTTTCATGTAAAGTTGAACAGACTCTATATACCAGTTTTCTTTTCTATGCTTTTTCTTCTGAATGAAATACTCAATTTTACACTGATACAGTTCTGTTGCTGCTTCACAAATAAAACTGGAAATCAGGAATTTATGCCCATGAAAAATCAGCACACGAAAAATGTTGAAAGACTTATAAGTGACAACCAAGCTCTTACGCAATCTGCCACCTACTCAAGCTTTAGTACACAGCTTCTATTACAACGTGCAAAATCTCTCTAAGAATGTGCCACCAGAACAAGACTTAACCAACAGTCACTGAAGTCCCCATTCTAACCAAAAAGTTCAGCAACCTATTCAGAATTTGAGCTCATGACCTCCTCTTCACAATGCCCTTTTAGACCAACATGTCAACAGCATTCTATGCTCATTACCATCAAACTCTTAACAAATATTAAGCATTTTTTCTTAATCTTTTTACAATCTTATAGTGTCACTAAGCAAGACTCATATACACTATTTTATATCTATGCTTAAAACAACCTTCTCCGAATTGCAGACATACATAGCCTCATTTTCTATATCCCAACACCTAGTCCATTTGATATTTCAATGTTCAAAGTGCACACACACACACACAAGTGCCAAAGCTACTTACCTATTAAAGCCATTACATGTACTATAGATAGACAGTGAGCCCAAACTTGTGATGTCATCCAAGCCACGCTTCCACTGCCTCTCAGACCCACAAAAGGAGAAAGCAAATAGACATAAATAACATCATATTTGCCAGTCAAATTTTGAATCTTGAGCTAGGAGATGAAGCGTAGCATCACAGACGAAGCAACTGATTGGTTTATCATATATGCCGCACGTTAATTAGAAAAATTTATGCAAAGTTACCATCATCTCATGAAAAGTCTTAAATTGTAACATTTTTTCCTGATCAAAAAATCAAAATTAGCAAAGGATTGTTCTCCCCCCCACAAGTTGGCATCTAGCTACAAAGCAACTCCTTTTCCAGGTGGTCATTATATAATCCTTCTGAAGCAGTCAATTAAAGGATATCTCCAACCCCATTCTCATATTAGCAAACAGCATTGCAAAAGTTGCAGGTTGCAATGAGATTCCTTCATGTCCACATTAACCATAAGCTGCACCAATTGTTTGAATGTAATGTTTTCCAGTTGGTTCCACTGTTCCTTGCAAATCTAACTCATCTTTGTTGTCTGCTTTATAATTTACAAGAAAGAACACTCCCTTCTGTTGCGACCATCTAGCATTCTATAGGATAACAGAGCATTATAAACATGCAGTTGGATAATCACCATCCAGACAACTGCAGACTAGTACAGCAGAACTAACCCCGGGTTGCATACGAGGCACAAAGATCAAAGGCTAAGAGAGGAAGGATTTGAACCTAAGTATATCTACCAGCAGCCAAAGACTTTATCTACTTAGCAAGTTGACACCCACAGTACGCCAAAAGATCCAGATAACATATAACATATCCACCGCATTAAAAACAGCCACAAACTAAACATCCTTTCCACACAAAAAGAATCAACCAATAATAAAAAAGAACTAAGTTATGCTAAGTCATAAGAAGCTCCGATGCAGCAATCTAAACATACTTTATCAAATATCGTAGCAACCTTATTCATTACCAGACTTCAGTGCCATTCAGAAATGAGTATAATGATCCAAGTAGCATCCAAGTTGGCTATGTTCAATAGGTACTTCCCTCCTTCCACCTAATTATACAGTAAATTTCAGCAACTAGTATGTCTGTCCTGTAATAAAGGTTCAATTTTATGAAACAAGCTGTCCTGGATTGGAGTTATCCATTTAGAGAATTTCAAAAGTAAGTGTCTCCATTTTGGTTCATCCTCATGCGGTCCGCATGACACTAGCAAATTCAACAATTTTGCAACCCAATAATGTTGGGGGCATTAAAGTTTCTCCATATCTGGAAAAAAAAGGTCCAATTATATAAGATCTGAGAGGAAAAGAAAGTTAGGAAAGGGGCCCATTTCACACAGGGGAGAGAGGAAGAGGAAAGAACTGTGAGAGGTAAAGAGTGTGTGTGTGTGTGTGTGAATGAGAGGGAGAGAGAGAGAAAGAGAGAGAGAGAGAGAGAATACAGTGGGATTGCTCCTCCTTGAAGGGGTTGTCCCATGAACCAAGTGCTCATAAACCTCCATGGCACTCGGCATTGGGGGACTTTAGGTTTGTGAGCCCATGCGAACCATTTTGTGCTACTAACAATGTAAATGATCGTACAAGATTATGTAAGAGTGGTAAATTGTAGTAAATGAAAATACTGCAAGAAATTGTGTTCCTTCTCACCACCTTGGTCTAGGTGACTTGATTTCTTTTTCTAAAGTAAGGTGAGTAAGCTACTCACCCACTGGGCCCCCATGGGCCAACAACGAGTGGGGAAGCACAAACTAGGTTACGCCCAAAGAAAGCCTAACCTGCAAGCTAGCAAGGCTCCTTAAGCCTATTGGCTACCCATAAATACCCCCAAACAAGGGACTACAGCATCCTAGGCTCAAACCCAGCACAACAAGGGTGAAATCTTTCAAAATGCCTTGACCACCATTGCACCAAAGGCACTTTAATTAGGCAATTACATTGCCTATACCACTATTCCATCTATTTTTTCGATGCTTCTTAACATCATTAGTTATGTACATATCCCTCATCATCTCCTCTTTATGACGCCATCTTAGTTTCATCAAAAATATCTTATTCCTTAGAAATCTATTTCCCAAGAAAAAAATTGTGAAGCTCTGGAAGATAGTCTCTTTTCCTGCAAGTATGAGGCTATCTACATATAACTCACCCTAGGTCCTCCACCCTATGTGCTGTTCTTATTGTTATTATAAATCATGTTCCTTCTTCTTTTAACGCATTCATCACGATTCATAGAGTAGGTCACTGGTCACAACATGAGCCGAGTTTAAAACATTTGCATAGTAAAAGTTAGGAGGATCAGTACAAAGCCTCTTAATCCTAGTGCGGTAGGCGACAAGAAATTTCATGGTACTCATAAGCAGTTCCACATATGACAACCAACTCCTTTCAACTTCAAGATTAAAATGAGTTGCATTGCAAGATGGACAATAGCTCCTCATCCCCGCGTAAAAATTTAGGGAGAACAGAAAATAGCTTATGGTTGCTTCTCTTGTCCCTTTTTCGATTCGAGTAAGGTACACAGAATATCAATGTGCAAGTATAAGGTTGGAAAAGCGCGGTTGAAAAAGATATAACACAGAAATTACAACTAGCAGTGACCATGTTGGTGTTATTTATTATTTGTTGATAGGGTGAATGCAAATGTAAAAATTAATGAGGATGTAACCAACTATATTGAAGAAAGGCAGATGAAATGTACAGGTGTCAGGATCATTTCCAAAGGAAGACAAAATATAGAAGCATGCAACTATAAGTCTTAGTGTGTGGCATAAAATGTTGGACAAAGGGACCAGCATATTTACAAGTTGCAAGAGAAAATAGGAGGAACAAAGAAGAGGACAAAAACAAGCAGCAAGTGGCACATAGGAATCAGAATAGAGGTCACTAGAAGTGACATCCATGTGTCTCAACTAACAATAAATACAATAAGTCCTCTCATAATTCTCCAAAGGAATTTGACGAGGTGGCATATTCTCATCATAAAGTAGTTTACAAAGAGGCATACCTAGAGTGAAAGGAAGCCTTAATAAATTGCTCTACAACATCCTCAGTTATAGAATAATCTATCTAAAGCTCAAGGACAACAAAAGAGGCATAAAACTAACCAGACTCTACGAAAATATTTGATTGAGCGTTCAACGGAACAGAAAGTCTAAAACAAGGTTACTTAAAGCATATATGCTTTCGAGACATGGAAGGGCAGTATCTCTGAGAAAGAGACCAAAATACATAACACCACAGAAGCATAAAACTAAAATGAAGGGGTAGCTGATTGCATGATAAATTGGTTGCACAAACCAAAAGCTAATGCGGGAAAGGCATTTTCATTTTTATGAAAGCCCCACTTCATGAATTGTAGAAACAATTAATAGAATATGCCAAACTATGCCTTGTTTTATTTTCTATGGGTTTCAACTTGTTCATGGTGTCAACTAAAACTCTAGTATTCAAAATCTAAACAAAATCCTAGGACATCCCCCAGAGTTCTTAACCTTTATGCATGCATTTTTTGGGGGTACATGGATCTTTTCTCAGAACTTCAAAGAAGGAATGACTTCAAACTTTCAGAGTTCAACCCGGGGCCCCAATTGCAAGGTTTACAAAGGAGAAATTGTAAGTTTGTAATCACTCCTATTGGATGCACATTCTAAATTTGGGTCACTGCCCTGTTTCTCAATCCCGCTATTTGGAATAATTATAGGAATCCCAATGAGAAGATGTTGGATCAAGGAGAAAAGACATGTCTACTGTCTTCATTTCTTAAACAACAATCCCCTTTAGACTATTTCTCCTCATTTTAGTTTTCATCATTCTCTTTAAGCTTGCAAGGGATCAACAGAAATCAAGGAAAACAAGGCTCATGGATGATAGTGATGCCATTTACCACAAAATCATCTTAACTGACACTAAGTTAATATAAGACAGTCATCCAAAATTCATTGTCATCTTCCATACAAGGCTAATTTATTCACCAAAGATGTTCATCTAATACTAATTCTAAATCTGCTGACTGCCCTTAGTGCCAATTACCAATCAAACTCAAGATTATGATGTACAATAACAATAACAGCAATAGTAAGAACAACAATGTTCTTCATGGATCCCACCTTAGGCAGGTTCCAACAGGATGCCAAGGATCCAGCCTCACCCCTTACAAGTAGAGAGGCAGTCTCAGAAGCTAGAGGCATATCTAGAATATGTGGTTGTATATGCAGGGTCTAAAAGCTGACCAGTCTCAATCATAGGAAGAATTTTCTGAATTCTACTCACACAAGCAAATCAAATAAGTAGAAAATCCATGGAATAATTCAAGCCCAATTCCTCCCCCAAAATATTTAATAATAACGATGAACAATCACATAGAATAAAGAAATCAGTAAAGAAATTAAAAATTAACAAATACCCATCAATCTAAAAGGGCATAAATCACACTAACACAGCAAAGAGAGTGAAGTGAAGAACCTGAAAACGGATTACAAAGTCTTCTTCTTTCTCGACGTAGAAATCATTGAACTTGTCAAGCTCTTCATTGAGAAGCCTGACAAACCAATCTTGAAACTCCTCCAGTGACATACTTCTCACTCCAGCGGCTCCAGCGTTTTGACTGGGCTCACCCCCATCATTTTGATCAAGAGCAGGAATGTTGGGATTTGGGAAATGCTTGAGGAGCTTCTTCAAGGGCTTGTAGCACAGGAACTTGTCTCTCCATTCAGGTAGGGTTTCCTCCAAATGGGTTCTGAATTCCTTGCCAAATTTCATGCCCTTTTGCTCCTCCTATCTCAATTGCCACGGAATCTGAGAGGGAGAGAGAAACTACTGGGTACAGTCTTTTTGGAGAGTGAGGCAGGGAGGGTGAACTTGGAACGAATCTGGAATCTGGGGATTGGATTAAAATTAAGATATGTATCAGAAATCGAGAGTGGGATGTAAAGACGCCTTTTTTTCTTCATTTGTTCGCGGGGAGGGCTCACGGCAATTACACGGAGATTTTGTCAGAAATGAAACCGTTAATACCACTATAAATAAAGATCCAAGCACCACAGGAAAAACTACTAGTATATAGATATAGATCAAATGTAAGGGACCATTTTCCTTTAGGAGGGTAGTTTTATAAAGGGATTGATGCATTATTGATGTCTGTTTAAGCACATGAAATCATAGAGATTCATGATTTTTTATGCATGTTTAAAAACATTCAATGTTCATGTTTACTATTATAATTATGGTTAAACATTATTACAAAAATCACTTTTAACGACGGGTTTTTAACAACGGTTAAAAAGACAAGTTATCGTGAAAATTGGACTGGTGAGATTTTTGTAAATAAAAGCCATTGTTTAACATATATGACGACGTTTCTAATGTAAGAATCGTTGTCATATATGTTGCTCGAAACATTTAACTACTGGTTACGGTAATGCAATCGGTCGTTAAATGCCACATAGGACGACAGCTTCTATGACATAACCGTTGTCATATGTCTTTCGGACCAGCTTAAAAAGCGATTTCATCGTTTCCACGCCGATTTACAACTCTCGGTCTTATCACTTTCTACAATTTTCGCTCCTCCACGAACCTCGCTCATCGGATTTGGAATTCGTTCCTCGCCGCCGGTCAACTTGAATTGGTAAGCCTCTCCTCACTCTCGCCGTCTCGAACTCCTCTCTGTTAATCTTTTATTTATTTATAGTTTCCTCTCATCTCTAAGTGTAGATCTCCTCGAATTCTCGCTATCAAACCTCTCCTCACCCTCGCCGTTCTCGTTTCTTAGGTATGAATCTCTATCCTCTCTTATTTTTCGTTTTAAGTTATTTAGAAAAATAGTTTATAATTAAATGTTGAATGTATTTGTGGTAATTATGTCAATGTTCAAAATGTGGGTAATGTTTGAGATTGTTGAAATGGTGAATCTTTGTTGAAATGTTCAATATTGAGAATGTGGGTAACATCTGTTTAGTTTATTAAGTTGGAAATTCGTGAAATGTTTGAAATTTTTAAGAAATGGGTTTAGGAGTTTAGGATTTGTGGTAATTATGATGAAATATAATAGTTAAGGATGGTAGATCAAAAGAGTGCATCCAAATTTGCTTTGGATTTTAGAGAAATAGAAAGATAATTTGGATATAGGGTCATCCCCAAAGACCTTCTCATGAAGATAAATTTGTATCCAAATTTGTTTATTTTGATTAGGTGATGTTAGGGTGAACTCATTTATCCAATTATTGAAATATGCTTTGAGTTTAGAGAAATAAAAATATTTATGGTTTAGTGTTTGAGGAAATAAAAAAATTTGTAGTTATATATTTAAGGATCAATAGGGAGAAAATATAAATGTAAAAATGTAAAAAATTAGAAAAGTATTTGGATATAGGGATCACCGCAAATACTTGTCATAAAAATAAATTTGTTATCAAATTTATTTATTTTGCTCGAGTTGAAGTTAGGGGTGGACTAATTTATCCAATTATCTAAATTTCTGTTTTCTTTTTTGTTGCAAGTTTGTTGTATTATACACGATCGTAAACTAGAGGCCATGATTTTTTGAAGTTTACGTAACGCATAAGACAATAATGAAATATGAATGAAATGTTGATGACATTCATTTAGTTTGCTTTTAATGACCGAAGACATAATAGGAACCGGAATTCTCTTGTTGTGATTAATAATGAGGTCGGTTTTAAAAGACAAAACACGAAGTGTACATACAATATAGGCCAATGTACAAAGAACGGTAGAAGGTTGATGAGTCAAATGGAAACAAAAGGTGACAAAACATGAATGACTATTACATAATTATGTAAACTTAAAAAAAATCATGTCTAATTTATGATAAATGTATAATACATCAAAATTGGAAGAAAAAAGGAAACTATATATATATATTATTAATAATAATATATACGTAAACAATTCTCTTACGCAATGAATAGAGGGAAAGAGTTGTATATATATATATATATATATATATATATATATATATATATATATATATATATATATATATATATATATATATATATACATACATACACACATTAGGGTTTAAGGATGAAAAGGGCGAAAATATAAATGTGAAAATGTAAAAATATTGGAAATGTATTTGGATATAGGGATCTCCCCAAATACTTGTCATAAAGATAAATTTATTATCAAATTTATTTATTTTGATGAGTTGAAGTTCGGGGTGGACAAATTTATCTAAGTACCTAAATTTGCGGTTTCCTTTTTAGGTACAAGTTTGTTCTATTATACATGATAGTAAATTATAATCCATGATTTTTTGAAGTTTACGTAATGTATAAGACAATAATAAATATCAATGAAATGTCCAGGTCATCCATTTAGTTTGGCTTAACAACCCAAAACATAACTAGAATCGGAGTTCCCATAACCCTTATTGACTTTAACAATGAGGTCGATTCACTAGGTATGACACAGAGTTTATGTACGGTGTAGGTTAGTACACAATGAAAGGGAAAAGGGATAAAGGCTTTATCGGAGAAAAATGTGGTATACAATAGGGAATTATTACTAGTTTTGTTATTGTTTACCACCTTTTTCTCCGATAACGCATTTATCCCTTTTCCCTTTCTCGTGGACTAACCCACACTGCACATAAACTTTATGTCTTGCCCCGTGAACCCGATCTCATTGTTAAAGACAACAAAGGTTATGGGAATTTCGATTCTAGTTATGTCTTGGGTTGTTAAACCGAATTAAAAGGATGACCTCAACATTTTATTCATATTAATTTGTCCTATGCATTATATAAAAGTTCAAATAAAATCATGTCTAGTTTATGATAATGTATAATACATCAAACTTGAAAGCAAAAAGGAAATATATATATATATTTTTTGACAAAGGAAGACGGGGCTTATATTATATAGGATTCAAGAACATTACACATATCTTTAGTGGCCAACTCGTGGATCGTAGCTGGCCCCCTCCATCCATATCCTCTCTTGGAAGTCGATAGGTTGGAGATGGGCGATTGTATGTGCAACCGAATTTCCCCTCTTCTAACAAAAGACCAAGAAACAAAACTGAAAAAGAAACAGTTTCTAAAATAAACGAAATAAATAAACCTAAAACATTGTTTGTCAATGTCTTCTTCTAAAGCTTGTTTATCGGTGGTTGACAATCCCCTTCAAATATCACCTGTTGGTGTCCTGCATTCTTAGCTTGTTGAACCGCAAATAGACACGCCCTTGCCTCCTCGATCTCGGCTCCTTGGAACCCTAAACCCTGTTTGACGCCATGGCTCAAAACGTTCCCTGCCCGAGTCTCGGATCACAAATCCACAACCCCAACCTTCTTCACCAATTTTACCAAGCATCAAACTTGATTTTCAATATCCCTCCCGAAGGTGGAGCCCATCTCGTCCCTTAACGCTACTCGTTCGAGTACAGCAATTTTATGACTCTCTCTGAACCGGGTAACTAAGCTGGTAGCTTTTTACTCAGCTTCCCCACCGCCTATCCTTTCCCCCAAAGATGAACCGGTTCCGGCATTCCAGATTTCCCACATGATTGCTATAAACTCACCAAGACTGTCTAAGTCTAGTTGAGATTTCACTCTGCAATACAGTCCGCCACCGAGTGGTCATTTACATCCCAAATGTTCGGTTCAAAATTGCTCCCTTCCCAAACCTCACAAGCTAAAGGGCATTGGAAGAATGTGTGTATATCTGTCTCCTTCGTTGCTCCACAAATAGCACAACACATATTAAAGTTTGGGATTCGGGAAGTTATGTTTACCTTAGTTGGTAGTGCTTTGGCTGCCGCTCTCCATCCGAAGACTCGGATCCTAAGAGGAATATCTAGGTTCCGGATTGTCTTCCATACCTCCGACCGCAGGTTCGAGCTAGACGACGCCTTGTGCTGCATCTTGAGAGTCCGAGCTACATGAAAAGCAAATTTTACCGATAATTCTCCATTGCTAGTGAAATACCAGGAAATCTTATCCCGGGGCCATGATGAGCGTAAAGGCATCTCGAATGATAAGTTCTCGCATCGCAGGGAAGAAAGATTTTCTCCACTAAGTCCTTTCGCCACTCACTGTTAGTGTAGTCTATCAAATCCGCCACTTTCAAAGAAAATAGTTCCTCCCGAACTGCGGTAATCAACCTCGAATGAATTAGGTCCGGGGATCCAATTCGAGGTCCCCACATTTAGGCTTTGCCCATTACCTATGATCCACCGTGAGCCACTCTCCACTATCCGCTTAGCACCGAAAGACTTCTCCACGTGTAACTCGGCTTATTGCCTAGCCCGACCATAAAATATCACAGTCAGGGTAGTATCGGGCCTTTAGCACCCGTGCAGCCAGCGAATGCTCATTCCCTATAAGCCTCCGGATTTGTTTAGCTAATAATGCATCGTTGAAAGCCTCTAAATCCCTAAATCCCAGCCCTCTATCCTCCTTCTTATCACATAATCTTGAGCTTCCAACCCAGTGAATTTTCCTTTTCTCGTTGCCATAGCCCCACCAGAATTTGTTAATGATCGATTGTATAGATGAGCAAAGATCCTTCGGGAGTTTAAACACACTCATTGAATACATTGGGATTGCTCAGGCTACCGCCTTTATTAGCACTTCCCTACCTGCCTAAAAGATGAGTTTATCCATCTAGCCCGAAAGTCGTTTTCCCACCCTATCCTTGATGGAGATTAAGGCCTTTCTCTTTGATCTTCCCACAAAAGTTGGTAAGCCAAGGTATTTGTCATATGCAAGGACTTCTTTGATGTTTAGAATATTACGGACATTTTCTCTCTGCAGTGCTCCAGTCCTTTTGCAAAAACAACACTGGATTTACCCAAATTAACTTGTTGACTCGAGGCCCTTTCATACAGTCCCGTAACTTCCATGATTGTATGGGCTTGTGTATCCGATGTTTTACGTAAAACAATCGAATCATCCGCGAATAACGAGATGAGATACGATAGGGGCCTCTTCACTGCATCGCATGTCCCACAATCTTCCCCTCCTCTTCGACCTTTTTGAGTAACCCTATGAGACCTTCGAGTAACAAAAAGAAAAAGGTAAGGTGAAATCGGGTCACCTTGATGTAAACCTCTAGTAGGGGTTATCAATCCTTTCGGACACCCATTTATCACAAAGGACATCGTAGTCGATTTTACACAATTCATCACCAGCTTTATCCAGTTTGCATCGAAACCCAATTTGTGCATGATGAGTTCTAAGAACCTCCATTCAACTCTGGTCATATGCCTTGCTCATATCCAACTTGATTGCCATTGTGCCATTCTTAGAGTATTGAGAATTCATAGAGTGGAAGATCTCGTAGGAGACAAGAATATTATCTCGTGATGAGTCCGCCGGTGTAAACGCACTCCGGGTTTCGAAATACTACAGGGAAGCACCATTTTGAGCCTATTCGTTATGACCTTCGTGATTAACTTATAGATCATGTTACACAAACTAATTGGCTCGAAGTCAACCATTTTTGTGGGCCTATTAGTTTTTAGAATGAGGACAATATTTGTATGATTAAGCCCATTCGGCATAGCCCCTCCGTGCAGCACGTGAAGGACTACCTTGGTGACATCGCCCCTACTATGTCCCAAAAATTTTGAGCGCCTCAAAAACCTTGGTTTGACTTCATCTTGAGTGGGTGCATCATCTTGAGCGCCTCAAAAACCTCCATTTCCGAATATTCCTTGCTCAAGAATTGGTTTATTTCATCTCGTAATCCTTCTATCTAAGCAACTGAGTACCTCATCAAAATTTGTGGGATTACAAGAAGAAAACAATTCCGAAAAGTAGCTAGTCACTACATGCTCTAAATTCTCATCATCGTCCACCATAACCCCTTCCTCGGTTTCCAGCGAAGGTATCACATTTGAAGATCTCCGCATGCTTGCTCTCGCATGAAACCATCTCGTATTTGCATCCTCGTATTTTATAAAATCAGCTTTGGCCCTTTTCGCCCAGTATATCTCCTCTTGTTGCCTTAGTTTACTGATTTCTCGTTGGAGTTAAGCCCGTTTTTTATTTCCCTTTCATTTCGAGTTGATTCTCCAAGCGTTGTATATTCTTCCGAGCATTGCCTACCACTTCCAAACTCCATCTCATAAGTTCCTTTGAACATCCCATTACTTTAGCTTCCAAGTTTTCCCATGGATCAACATGAGTTACGCTATTCCAAGCACAGGAGATCACATTTTTGCAATCGGGATTAGTTAACCAAGAATTTTCGAACTTGAAACTGCGTCGTCTCATATCCCTCCTGGCCTTTGGATTCGAGTGATTAAAATAGGCAAATGGTCCGAGAGCTTATCGTCTAGATGAACCATAGTTGCATTTGGATACAAGCCCATCCAGTCGCCATTTGCACGAGTATCTATCCAGCTCGTTCCTCCATCGACTCGTTATCGTCTCTCCCGTTCCACCATGTAAACTCATTTCCTGATAAGCCCATGTCAAATAAACCACATTAGTTGAAGGTATCACTCGAAGCTTTGGAGCACATGTTGGGGTTTCAAAATCCCACCTTTCTTCTCACAATTATAGAATATCTCATTTAAATCACGCCCCACCAGCCATGGGTAATTTCCGATCGTAGCCAGGTCTTGTATTAAAGCACCAGCTTTCAGCTTCATCCTTGATTCTGGCCAGCCATAAATCCCGAAAACGCCATTCATTCAGGCCGGCAAAGTTCGTGAAATGCACATCGATATGATTAAATAAGGATGACAAAAGTTCTACCTGAATGTTTTTTTCCGGAAACATGCAAGTCCACCCGACCTTCCCCTAGCATCTACAAAAACTCTATCAAACACTCCCAAACGATCCTTGACAACCCCCATTTCTTTCACAACTAACTTCGTTTCGGAGAGGAAAACGAAGTCCGGTGATTTCCGTCTCAAGAATGAGCGGAGGTCCGAAACTACCCCGTGGTCACCGAGCCCTCGGCAGTTTAGGCACGAGTATACTCATAGCGCCCGGCGGGCTGCGATGCAACCTCCGCCTTTGATGAGCTGGACTTGTTACTCTTTATATCGTCAAGTTTGCGTTTAAATACCTCTTTCCCGTGCACCACCTCGGTGGCTTCATCAATCTGCATGTTACTATTCTCATGGGGGTTTTTGGTTGGAGTAATTTATCACTATCACCTCTTGCTTCACCACTAGCTTCGAAAGTCAGGCGCATACGTGCTTTTTCTCGCTTTTCCTCATCCTGAAGGCTTTAATGAGTCTTTTCTCTTCCTTTATCTCAAGCACTTGCATTCCTCCTTCGTGATTTTATTGGTGACCCCTTAGCCAATCCCCATACTGCAGTTTGTCCTCCGGGGTTTCCGTTTCCAGCAGGTCACATCCCTCCATAACATGTCCGATACGGCCACATCCGTAGCAAAAATCCGAGTAGCTTAGGCGTAACTGAAACCAATCCAGATTGGTTTGTCTTCTATTCTAACCCTCACCCCACGTCGGAGAGGCTTAGTGATATCCATATCTACTCTAAAGTTCGAGCTTTATCCACTCCACAAAAATTAGAGTCATCTCCTCCCACATATTCACCAATTTTGCGGCTAAGATTCCGGTGAATGAAGTCGTTTGCTTTATTGTTGGGACATCATATGCCCGGACCCGGAACCGAGCAGCTTTTAAACTCTACCTCGGAAGGTTGCTCAAGTCCAATGATAGATTTCAGTAGTAGAATGTGTCCGTCAAAAGCCCACGGACCTTCATTCGTAACGAACTCCTTATCTGCCATAAAGAAGAATTGGAAGGAGAATAAGTTCTTTCCCAATTCTTTAATCACTAACCCCTTCGCAGGTCGCAAAACGTTCCTCATCACCGATTTCATTGCACCGATATTGTAGTTGCTTTCGGTATACAGGCGTCCCGGAAGACATAGAGCAACTGCTTCGCTCTTTTGTCTGTCGTTTCATCGTCACGATCCGCAACTTCATCCTCTTCTTCAGTAAGTTTCAGGTTTTTCCATGACTCTTCCAACCCCGTATCCATCTCGCGATTGGTTGAACTCGGTATCCCGGCTGCACTCAACCGCTCGCACAACCCTAATCTATAAAAAAAAAACGATCTACGCCACCGTCCTCCGTTCCAAGTAAAACGCCCCACAAGCGGCTTGAAGGCAAAAACAGGATCAACAATCACGCCCCACGCACGGGACGAGGGCGGAGGTACCTCTCACGGTGATATTTTAGGGTTTCACTGGAGAGAAGAAGAAAGGTCGGGAACTAGTTTAACGGAGTTGGACTTTGTCGTATATATACACATAAATAATTGGAAGCCAAACATTTCTTTGAATGGGAAGAGGGATAGAGGCTTTATTGAGGGAGTTGGTAAGAATAATTTTTGACTTAACTCTCTCCTTCGATCATAGAGAAAATGAGTTACGGATCACTTCCTTCGCACTCAATGGCAAGTGATGCGGCGGGTGGAAGCGCCACTTCAAGCATGAGCTTATCGTCTATTCCCCCGGAAAGCAATGAATCGGTGGAGGGCCCTTTCTCTCGTTCTTCTCCAGTCCGAAGGAGAAGGGGAGGAACCTCCCTAAGGGAAAAAAGAGGAAGGTCCCTAACAAGAAGTGAAGTTGTCCACCTCTACCCTTGCATGAACTCCAAGGAAGAAACACAAAGGCTTAAGCTCTCCAATGGTGGCCTAGAATATCATCATTTGACGAGGGTCAAAAGAACTAAGCTCTTGAATGTTACCTTTGTCCCCGATTTTCCGACAGCTGAGACAATTTGCCTTGGAAGAGTAATGAGCTCACTCTTGATAGGTTCGTGGGCGAGATCATTGAGTTTTTATGTTGTCCACCTCTTTGTGTATTTCTTTTTCTTGAAACTTTGTGGTTTAAATGATTTCAATATTTATGCCAAAAGCTCATCTCTATTTTCCTAAAGAGATGTTTTTAGTAGATTAAGTTATGTGTTTTTCTTTATGACTATATTGCTTACTTGGAGTTCGTGCAGAGGTAGCGTAGACTCGCAAATATGATGTATATATATATATATTGTCCAGGCTACCTCTGTAACAAATACAAGCAAGCAATATTGTTACAAATATAATGACATAACTAAATCTACTACAAAAGCATCACTTTGAATAAATAGAGATGAACTGTTTCACATAAATAATGAATGATTACTCTTTATATTATAATTTCACATCATTGTAATTTATATTCATTGTTGTAAATTACTGTACAAATTTATGGAATTGTGTTCTCCAACTTGTTCAACGGAGCTTGTTGTGGTTGTAGTCGATGGGAATATTTTGTATATATTTGGAAAATTGCGATCGTTGATTGTTGTTGTGTGAGTTGTGATTTATTGTAAATTATGATGTATATTGTATTGTATTTTGTACAGGCGTACGGAAAAACAAAAAAAAAACTCAAAAAAAATTATAACCTATGACGACGGTTCTAATGTAAGAACCGTCGTCATAAGTCCTATTATGACGACGGTTCTAATGTGAGAACCGTCGCCATAAAGTGACCTATTACTATGATTTTTAACCGTAGTAAAATATGTTACATATAACGATGACCACATACACAACGTCAATTAACCGTCGTTAAAGCTCATTTTTAACCGTAGTTAAAAGTGGTTCCTGTAGTAGTGAAAGTGAGCACGATCATAGGGTATCTAGAATCAGTTTAGAATTAGTCAATTGTGATTTAGTCCGAAAAAATTTGTCAAGGTCTACACCTAAAACTTTAGTGCAGTAAATAAAAAGATCCTAGAGGAGATAAATCTCAACCTTAAAGTGTTGAGTCCGAACCCATAACTAAACTCAAAGAAAACTAGCCTAATTTCCTAACATCTCTTTTATGTGATCACATAAATCTTTGACGAGGTTAGGAGATGTTAGAGAATCTCCAAACTATTTTGAGAATCATGTAGTTACACATATTACAAGATAAGACTTTATCTCCTAAGGGGATTGATTATTAATATGATTCATCTTGAGAGTCGATTAACGTCTATGGTAAGCGAGCAAGCAGCCTAAGAGCTAAGATAAGTCATACTTATATTCAATTTCCTTTACTACTTTGTCTCTCAAATTCCTTCTCTAACTTAAACATTAGAGGGTCTTAAAGAGTAGGAACACGCTCATCTCTTTCAAGAGTTCTTTCATAATAATCATCTACAATGATACAAGTTCTCCAAATCCTAAACCCCTAATTTTATCTTGTACTCAAACATAAGGATTTTTATTACCAATGGAGATAAAAGTACCTAATTCTTGAATTATCGTATCTTGCAAATACTGAGATAAAAGTACTCACTAAAATAATTATTAAAAAATTTAATTTATAAGATGTTAAAAAAATTAATTATTAGATGGTTGGGAACCAATTTGAGAGATTTTATTTCAATTTTTAACTTTTAGAAAAGATGGTCGAAACTGCTCATACCTAATTATACTAGGTAAGCTAGTTTAGGTGGATGGTATAGGAATGTGATTGATGATCATTTTATTGCCATTAATTTGTTATATTGGCTAGTATTTTCAAAGACTTTCTCTAATTTTTGTTACTTTGTTGTTTCATAATTTTCAATGCAATGAATCGAGTCCGACCGAGCTAGAGTTGACCTATTAGTATAAAGGATTTTGCACCCGTGCGGGACGAGGACAGGGAAAATTCTTCCTTATCTCCGTCCCCGTTCCTCGTCCTCGTCCCGAGAAAGTTCCCTACCCTTAAATTACATTCATGCCCTCAATTACAATGCTCATTATGCATATAACTCATGGGCAAAAAGGTAATTTCGAGTAAACAAAACAAATCCTAAACAACTTGTAAGTTGCTACTCTGCTCGCTCATTTCAATCTCACGCCTTAGACGTTGGCCTCCTCCTCTTTTCTATACCACCCCTCTCGCGCCTGGTCTCTTCCTCTCCTCTCCACTGGCTCCTCCTCCCTTCTCGCTCTGACCTCCTCTCCTCTCACTCTCCACTTCGTTCCCACCAATTGTAGATCTCCCCTTGGTCTCCTCTTTGCTCCCACCATTCTCGGATAGGGATGGCAATAGAAGCGGACCAAGGCTGAAGAGTGCCCTCCCCGTCCCCGTCCCCATCCCCACCCTTGCTTTGGGAGGAGTAGCTTCTCCCCATCCTTGACCCTCATCGGCTCTCCTATCTACCAATGTTTGAACAAAGTTTAAATTCAACAAAATTACATAAAAAAATAAACAAAACTCACAATCTTTAATGAAATTAAAATTTTCGCATTCAATTTGTTGAAAAAAATACAACAAAATTAGATCTAAACAACTTGGGGAAAAAAAAAATCAGAGAACTAGATTCGATGGATGTCCGGCCAAATCTGCGGTAGTGATACAAACGATGATGCAAGTGGCGATACAGTTGTGATGATGAGGGAAAGCGATGGACACCACACAAAATCTCCTATGAGTATAGATACGCCTTTTCATGGCCATGGAGAAAATTAAAGGTAGCGGTCATGGCTTCCAATAGAATAGTATAAAGAGAGAGAGAGAGAGATGACTGACTTCCATTAGTAGTAGTAGTGGTAGTAGTAGCAGTAGTAAAGAGAGGGAGAGAAAGAAAGAAAGGTGATTTCAAAAGAGCAGAAGCGAGAAAGAGAAAGAGAGAGAAATGGACGACTTGGGGGTTGTGAAGGAAGGTGATTTTATTTTATAATTAGGGTTTGATATTAGAAAATTATAGAACTACCCTTACCAAGCAAACACACATAAAAATTATGGAAAAAATGAGGAGCGGGGTAGGGAATGGGTACAAAATTCTCCCTCGTCCCCGTCCCCATCTCCGCTCGAGGAACAATTTTTGTCCCCGTCCCCGCCTCATTTCCCATTCAGGGCGGGAATTTTCCCGATTCAGGACGGGGCCCTGACGGGGTAAGGGAATCCCTACCCCATTGCCATCCTTATTTGCGGATCTCCTCTCTCCTCTCACTCTTGAGCTTCTCTTGTCCGGCTCTCCGGTTGTGGTAGCTTTGACCAATCATCGAGTCGCCTCTCGATCTGCTGCAACCACTACTCTGTTTTCCCACCACCACCAACAGGTACTATTTTGGCCTACAAAGTTAATTATTCAGTTTGGGCTTATGGCCATTCTAATATATTTTTAGAGAAGCATGGCCCCGTGGGGAATTGGGACCCTTTTGGGGTGAAGGTGGGGCGGGGATATTCTCCCATCCACGACCCGCCCTGTTGCCAACCCTACCCTCTCCCCGACAATTTCCTTAAACCGAGGAACCCGGAATCAAACTTAGGGGGAGGAATAGAGTGAGTCTACTCCCCCCACTTCGACTACTTAAGTAGTACTACTAGTACTCTATCTTCTTCATCGGTTAACAAAAATTCTATTCATTTGAAATCCATCTGCCCAAATTTAAACAAGGGAAAATTATATGAGAGGCCTCCACCAAACATATATTAATTTGGAAGCTATTGAAGCTTTGTATGCAGGTAGGATTACTTTTACCTAAGTTCGTATAAATGAATAAATTGTCAAACATACCCTTATTTATCTTTCACCTTCTATATTTTTTTAATTTTTAAATATTTCTCTCTCCTATATCATTAATCCATTCTCTTTCTCTTTCCTTTCCCCAATCTCTTTCTTCAAGTTACTTCATTTTATTTTATTTTATTTATTATTTGTATTTTCATTGTAACTCCTTTCTCCCCCTTTTTATTCTAAATTTTAACTAATTATTTCCTCTCTTCTTTAAATCCTATTAATTTTTTTTTCCTCTCTAGATACATTTAATTTAATTTTATATTTTATACTTTTAATTATTCATTATCTCACTAAACCTCACATGGTATATGTTTTAATTTTTCAAAAAAATCCTCTTAATCCTTTATTTCTCCTTTGCTTGTTTAGGGTTTTTCCAGGTCTCATATCCATCTCTTAGTCTTTCTTCTCTCGAGCTAACTCCCTTCCTAAACAACTGATTTAATTTAACTAAATTATTCAGACGAGGAAAATCCCCAAAAAGAAAAAAAAAAGGAGCAGGATGGTATACAAAGGGGGTTAGTTGATTGTAATTTGTATGATTGATTTGCGCCTCGAACGTTTAATTTTCATCTCAAGCTCCAACCTTTCTTCTTCCATTTCCCAACTTCAGCTTCTCTTTAAAAAAAAAAGGAGGTCAAGGGCGCAGTGGCGCCACCATCGACCACCATCTCCACTACCATAAGGATCGCACGCTTTAAAACTATCTCCTCCATTAGCTTCTCTTTTCCAAGCTTCATCATCGAGTTGGAAGAGCTTTGAGTCTCGGGAGGTGATTCTTCGAATCCGAGTACAAATCATGGCGCCTCCTCACTCCTTCAACACTTATCTGTTTTTGTGACTTAGTGACCGCCAAAATGATTTTTCCGGTGAGGAAAGAGAGAGGGAGGTAAGACAACAATGCAGGAGAGAGGGAAAAGCTCCGGTGTGGAAAGAGAGAGGTATATAAGCCAATGGCTCTGTTTGGCAAATAACTATTATCCGTTAGATAATAGCTATTTGTATCAGCTTGTTTGAATTAATTGTTTCTTGAAAAAGGTGTTTGGTAAAATTAACTCTTTGAGGAAAAAATTATTTGGTGAAATTTCGTATGCCCTAATGTCCCAATTTGTCTTTTAAATAAATATATATATTTTTATTGATCATTTTATTTTATTTTCAAATATAATTATGTTTATATTGTGTATACAAATTATCTTCATTTATAAAACATTATTTTCTTACTATTTTTACAAAAATAGTAATAATAATAATAGTAATAATAATAACAATAATAATAATAATAGTAATAATAATAATAATAATAATAATAATAATAATAATAATAATAATAATAATAATAATAAGGGTTGGTGGCATGTGAAGTAATTTCTCCAAATTTTTGAACAAATGTGTCATTTCACAAATAACTCTTCCCAAAATACTAATAGAAAAAACTGTTCCAGAAAGAGTTATTCGGGATCAAACAACTATTTAACAAACACTAATTTAATTGTTTGACTTGGTCAAAATAGTTAAACTCTTTCAAACAACTCTTTTTCCTCCAAAAGATCGTCAACCAAACAGGGATAATGGAGGAGAGATGGAGAAGCTCAAAAGCACATAAAAAGTGAGGTGGTGATTGCACCCTTAAGGGTATAATAGCTAGCACAATCTTTTATTGAGGAAAATTTTATCAGCACAGTATAAAAGGGTCTTTCCAATTGACCTTCTCTAATTATCAACACAATAACTAGTGATGACATACAAAGTAGGTAGCAGAAGAGGTTTATTTTTTGAATCACATGCTATTACCAATTTTTTCCCAAAAATTGGGGCAAGGTACTTTCAATTAGTCTACATAATTATCATATTTTTTCAACTTCTATAAAGTGCTCTCTTGTACATACAAAAGATGTATATGAATCTAAAACAATAAAAGAATACATATAAGAATTTGAGAACAATATTAAGAATTTTCCTATTTGGACCATATCTCTATGTCTATTCTACTCATATTTATGTTTTAAAAAGTGTGTTTGCTTTGGGTGAAAAACAAAATTTTGTCAAATGATTTTCGATTTTCTGATGTTTGATTCAAAAGTTTTGAAAAATGATTTTTGGGGCAAAG
The DNA here is from genome assembly GCA_021018815.1 of Talinum fruticosum. NCBI lineage: Eukaryota > Viridiplantae > Streptophyta > Magnoliopsida > Caryophyllales > Talinaceae > Talinum > Talinum fruticosum. The sequence continues at coordinate 7,936,852 of JAITYX010000004.1, read as the reverse complement.
GAAAATATTTTCCATAATTTTAGGCATAATTTGATTTTCCCTCATATTGTAGTCAACCAAAATTTAAGAGTAAAATTGAATCTTTTAGATCGAAACTTGACTATTTAACAAAAATGTTAAAAGAAATTCAAATTCAAATTTTGAACTTTAAATTCTTTCATTTGGTTAATATTTATATGTGCAACAACAATTGAATTTAACACTTTTTTGCCACTAAAACAACCCAGTTGATAGTTTTCGCAACTACAAGCCAACTATAAGTTGGTTCTAAACTTAGCCACCTTATAACAAAGATATAAAGAAGGTCAAATATAAAATTTAAGGCCAAAATTCTTTATTTGGTTAATATTTGCCACCATCATAACAATTTAGTAGACATTTATGACTACCAATCAAAATTTGATCTGATGAGAATTGTTTTTTTTGGATCAACTGATGGGAAATTAGAACAAGTTCAAATATGAAATTGGAGGTCAAAAATTATTCATTTGGTCAATATTTATCACCACCACAATAATTCAGTAGACATTTATGACAATTGATCAAAACTCGATTATTTGTCGGTAACATTTTTGTAATCAATTAATAGCAAAAATTAACGCAAGCCCAAATATGAAATTTGATGATGAAAATCTTTTATTTGGTCAACATTAATCATTATGATAACAACTAATGTGATGATGAATTTTTTTAATTGACTGATGGAGAAAATTAAAAGAAACTCAAATATGAAACATAAAATCAAAATTTCTATATTTAATCTACTTTTATCACCACCACAAAAATTTAGTAGAAATTTCACCAAAACAATTCAATAAATTATTTGGCAAAAATGCTCTGTTAATGCTCAAAATGATGCCCAAACCTAGTATAACTTTACAAGATCTTTGATTTATTTATAAGCTTTCCAAAACATAAGAAAAATTTAATTGACCTAAATTGACTTGACCTTGAACAATTTGGTTTTGCGCTAAAGGGCAGTTTCTCGTAAAATTTATCTCTTATCGGACAATGAAAAACATGACTTAATAATTATATTCCTTAGAAAAGGATTTTTCATGGAGAAAATATTATTTTCCTTCTAACAAAACACACCCCCAATAAAAACATTTTTCTTACATTTTTGTTTCATCCCCCTCCTTTTCTCGAAATATCTTTGGGACTCGTAAAACTTAAAGTTATCGACAATAGCGGGAAGACATTTTGCAATTAAACTTAAAGGTTTTAGAGGATTAACAACTTTTTTTGAGAGGATAAGTAAAATAACTAGACGATAACCCTTCTCGCAAGAGTTCTACCTAAGTTGTCCTCCATTAAAATGGAAAAAAAAGGAATAAGAAGGAATAGACATCTAAACTAAATAAGATGAGACACAAAGACCAAATTTAACTACCCAATCGGTAGTCCGATTCCCTTCTCTAAACGTATCTTGAATCAAGACATGGTTGCACCTTCGAAGATAACAATGGGTATCATGGATGAGGGTCCGAATTTCCCAAGGAACTTGAATTTCTTAATAACAGTTTGATTATCTCCTAGAACAATTGATCGAAATTCTGCTTGCACTACTACTTTGACACCATTTCTCATGGCACAAGCTTTCGCAATTAACACAGAGGTTTGCCCTTCAACAATGATGAAGTTTACTTCTCCAACTATGGAGCACTCTTGTTCATACTTCTTTTCTTCCGTAAGATTCATGAGATTACTGTTCATCAAATTACTATTCGATCGAATCAATCTAGGTTTTGGGAAGATGAATTCTTAAAAACGTTGATTGAGGGAAGAACACTGGAAAATTTGTTGATTGAGGGTGGAGACGAATTCTTGAGAATTCGTTGATTGAGTTTGTGTTTCCTATTGTGTTTTAATTACATGATGTTTTAATTAGATGGTGGGCCGTATTTATATGGTAGTATTTATAAAATACATTGGGCTTTGTATTTAATATAGGTCTGAGGGTGTATGATGCAACATACACTGTGTTTTAATTACATGTGGGTCATGTAGTATTTATAAAATATATTGGGTTTTGTATTTAATATGGGCTGGGGTGTATCATGCAACATACACCCGATTGTATGATGGAGGCGTTGATTGAGAAAGAAGGAGAGAGAGAGAGAAAGGTTGAGAAAGGGGAGGAAAGAGAGAGAAAGACTGACTTAGGGAGATAGAGAGGAGAGGAGAGGAGAGGAGAGAGAGTGAGTGAGTACACTGAAACAAAGGGAGAGTGGGGAGGAAACAGAGGGGCCTACACAAATTAACATCCAAAAGTCTTTTGAACTTTTAAGAATGTGTTCGATACTAACTTTTACTATAGTGGTTAGTGTTTTGGGGAGGTAAAATACTATTTATTTAAAAATGTAAGTGTTTGGCAAAGTAGTGTTTGACATAGTGATAAGAGTTTTATGTAGTGTTTTCGAAAAGTTACTCAATGTAACAATTTCAAAAACACTACCTAGTGTTTACATATATATTTCCAAAATTCTCCTTTTTATTTTCTAAATTTTTTTATCAATTATGTCCTTTTAAGTCATTTTATACAAATTTGCTACTTAAATAGCTACTATTATCAAACACACTTGTCTTAAATCATTAGTTAAACATCTAACCACTAACCAATAGTCAATAACACCTAATCGCTAATAGAATAGCTAACAATTACTAAAACAACTAAACACTACTAAAACAACTAATTTTATCGAACATGTCCTAAGTCTTTAACAAATTTAAATAACATCTAATATTTCATTTTCCAATTTTTTTATCTTTATTTTTATTTTTATTTTTAAATCTTTTTTCTTTTTCTCTTTTCTGTTTGGATTATGTATTTTGGGCCCTTTTTTTCAATTTGATAGTCATTTTTATATGCTTGGTATATTTTTTTACTAATAACAAATATTAATATTAATATTAATAATAAAAATATATCTGGGTCAAAATTTGATGTATACAACTAGTACTAGTGTTACATGTTAAAACCACATCGTGTATATATATGTATGTATATATATATATATATATATATATATATATATATATATATATATATATTGTAATTATTAGATAACATATGACACAATAATATCATACTTTATTTGATATACTTTAATTTTATTTAAAAGAAGTCCTCAACTCACCCATCAAGAAAACAAAAAAATTCTAACCTTAAACAATAATTCTTCCAAATAAAACTTTTGCTTCCCGAAATTTCTTTATTACCATCCTATATAACAAACATACAATATGAAGAGTAAAGGGAAGCAAACCACATCCTCGATAAATATATAACATGCTTGTTACAACATGTTGAAAATCATAATTTTCATAATTTAATGCAACATTTCTAGATATCCTAAAATTTAGTAAAAATATAAAATTATAAAATCAATCATCGAGGCCATGAATTTCATACTTGCGCAAAATAAAATTTCTTAGGAGAAGATAATATCCCTGTTGTTTAAAATGTGAGTAAATAAAAGAAAGAAGAAACTTAAGTCATAAACTAAAATATACATTACATAATATCCATTACTTATACCACTTAAACATGCAATTAAGTTTTTAATTAGATGATATTGATAAAAGTTTACTTAATTTTCTTTTTCTTTGGTCAAAAGTTTTCTAAAGTGAATGAGAAAAACAAAATTATATTAGCATAGATACATATCACATCCAAATGTATGTCAAAAATTACGTAAAAGCGTAACATTAAACATGAAAAATTTAGAGGCCACATATACATGAATGATCAATAGAATTAAAAATAAAGAAAAATAAATAAAATTTTGAAATAATCTAAGTTGAAGCATATCAAAATAATTTTAAATTTTTTTTATTTTTATTTTTTCTAGGTGGTTCCTGTTTTTAGGGCTCCGAGGACTCAAATTTTGAGGATATTATTAACTTCTAGGCCTATTTTATTTGGGTTAGATTGAAATTAAAAGAAAGGAAAACTGAGAAATTGAGGAGAAAAATATAAATGAGGCCTATTTTATTTGGACTCAATATATGAGATTGCTCCATATAAAATTGACACTTTTGTTATATTACTTTAAAGAATAATTAATCTTTTAATTAGATGATATTGATAAATAAAAAACTAAATATAAACATAAAATTATTTTTTGGTGTAAAAAATAATAGGTCTTCCTAGGAAAAGAACAGGAAAAAAAGTTCAATATAGTAAGCGGTCCCCTTTAAAACAAATTTTTAATTTTGCCCCTGGGAGCTTAGGAGATCAAACATGACGAGCACATTTCTTCTTAAAAATGATGCATTAATAACACAAGATATTCATGTTTCTCAAAAGGTTTTTTTGTATGTTTTGATGCATTAAGAACAGGGATTATAAAAGGGTGTAGGCATGTGATTTGCATAGATGCAACTTTACTCAAGACTTTTTTGGTGGCACACTACTTTCAGCAATTGGATTTAATGGGACCAATCGGACGTTCCCTTGAAAGTTAGGGCTAGTTTCACTCATAAGTTTAGACTTGTGTTGAAAGCATAGATGGCAATGAGTGGACAATCATATCGAGAGATGGATAAGGAAAAAATTTCCTCATCTATTTGGTTAACATTCCAAAAACAAATTTCCAAATAATCACATACTAATGTTGTTTTATCCACATTTATTGGCGAGGTTATATTGCATGCGGTGTAAGTTGTCTTCCCAAATAGTGAGCATAGAGCCAAACATATAGATGCAAACTAATACAGAAAACACAAGGGAGAAGAGATGAAGTTGATGTTCGGAATGCTGCAAAGGCATTAATAAGAGCATATTTTGACTTAATTTTTAGGGAATTTCGATAGTGAATGTGTTGTGGTTTTTAATGCAAATTTGTAGGTTTTGAGTTCAAAACAACCCAATTTCCTAAATTTCTGGTAAGAACAAGTTGACCACGGACCTCCCCTATAAACCCCCAAACCGTGGTAGAAAAATCAAGGCGAGAGAAGTTGGAAAAAGGCCACTCCAAGCTGCCCGGAGTGACCACTCCAACTCGGAATGACTCCTTTTTCTGCATTTTTCGTGTGGTTGCTTAACTTATGATGGTTTTGGATGTTTTGAATGCTGATTTATGGCTATTTAACTTGAAGAACTACAATATCTATGGGGGAATCCATCCATATTTTCATCCCTTCATCATCCACATCAAATCAAACATACTTTTTAAGATTGAAGAAGAAGATTGAAGCAAGTTCAAGGAATTCCATTTGAAGTACATAGATTCAAGTGGAGTTCTTGAAGACTATCAACCTAATTCTTTGTTCTTGCTGTTTGAGGTTTGATTTCCATGTTTAGAATTTTTGTTAAACTTTTAATAATCATGTGTGAGTAGATTTAGTTTATCTAGGGATTTGTAATCCGAAACAATGATGTTTGATTAGGCTTTCATGATTTGTGTTTGAATTCTTATTTTGAATCAATAGATGGTTGTGTTATTCATGTTTATGAATATTTTTAAGGTCTAGAATACTTGTAATTTGAGATTAATCTATAATGTACTGAAAAGTAAAATAAAATAATCCGACAACCAACTATTCTACCTAGTTTATGAAATTTGAGAAAATTAGAGGATTACTTTGATAATTTAAATCTTTAACTTTGATTAACTTGAAAGGCATACGAAAGTTGTTTGTTAGGTTAATTAGAGCAATTCTATTAAGCATCAAAAGAGCAGTAGAATTATTTTGTTATTGATCCTTGATTCATTGTTAGGAAAACAAATCCCTAGATGCTTTTATCCATTGATTTAATTCTATATTAATTTTCTTAATTTTAATATTTAAAATTAGTTTAGCAAAGAACCAACTAAAAACCTGATTTGCTTAGCAATTGAGTAGGGGCTAGTTCATTGTGTTCCTAGATTGAGTCATTACGGGATCGAACTTGACTTGCTACAACCATACACCGTACGCTTGCGGCCTGTCAAGTTTTTGGCACCGTTGTCTGGGGACTCTGTCCCTAGCGAGCGTTAAACGAATACTCTTAATTTCTTTTACTGCTTTGATTGCGTTGGTAGTTTTATTTTTGTTCTTGCTAGGTTTTCTCTCCTTGAATCCAAAAGGATGAATTGTTTGAGTTTGATCCAGAAATCGAGCGAACCTTTCACTCTAGATGAAAGAAGCAAAGGTTAGAGAAGGCTAGGAAGAAGCAAGAAGAAAACTCCAAGCAAAAACCCAAGATGGCCGATGAAGAAAGAAAAACTTTTGGGCAATATGTGACATCCAATGTCACTAATCCACCGACAGACCAACAATATTCCAAATATGGCGGCAAATGACTTTGAGCTAAAGAACTCTCTCATCAACTTGGTGAGAGCCACTCTTTCCATGGTCTCCCCAATGAGGACCCCAACCAGTATCTTCGCATATTTCGCCAAGCTTGTTATACTTTTAAGGCGAATGGGGCTTCATCGGATGCAATCAAGCTGCGATTGTTTCCATTTTCACTTGAAGGGAAGGCATAGGAGTGACTAGACTCTCTTTCGGCAAATTCTATAAGCACTTTTAATCAACTTGCAAGTGCATTCTTGGCGAAATATTTCCTACCAAGCAAGTTGACAAGTTTGAGAAACCAAATTTCTACGTTTGCCCAAGAGCCGGATGAGACACTATATGATGCATGGGAAAGGTTCAAGGATCTCCTTCGTCAATGCCCCCAACATGGATTTGAGCTATAGGTCCCTATTCAAGCTTTCTACAATGGGGTTGATGATCAATCGAGAGCCACTATTCTTGCGGCTGCTTGAAGGGAACATCATGAGCAAGTCCGTTGATGAGCTTTACACCTTGATCGAGCAAATGGCACTAGACAGTTTTCAATGGTCCAAGCCCCGTTCCAAGGAAAGGGAGGTAAGCTCAATGTTGATGCGGTTTCTGTCCTTTTTGCTAAAATTGATGCTATTACTAAAAAATGGACCGTTTGAATGTGAATATTGCCCCTCCCCTTCCATGTGCTTCATGTAATTCTTATGAGCATGAGACTTTGTTTTGTCCTGTGGGTATGGCTAGCAATGAACCCATTAACAAGCCAGTTTTATTATCAAGCCGAACCCAAGGCCAAACTTTGACCCTTTCTCCAATTTTTATAACTCGGGATTGAGGTATCACCCTAATTTTTCCTATCGAATAACAATTCTATGGGTCAACAACAAGTCCAAAGACCACCCACCCCTATATTCTAAAGATCTACCCAACCACAAGTGCCCCAAAAGTCAAATTTGGAGGTCATGATGGAAAGCATGCTTTTGGCTCAACAAAAACAAGATGAGATTATCAAACAGTTGGCCACAAAAGTTGAAATTTTAGCCACCCATAATAAAATGCTTGAAACATATATTACTAGCCAAGCTAGCTCTTCCTCTAGTCCTCCGGGTAAGCTTCCTAGCCAACCGGAGATTAACCCTAGGGAACATTACAATGCCATAATCTTGCGGAGTGGAAAAAATCTTGAGGCTCCCCATGTTGTTATTGATGTTGAGAGAAGTGAGAATGACCATGAAAAAACTCCTAATAAGCCAAATGATTTGAGTGGTAAAGACATGTTTAAGTATGAGAGTGAAGCACCTAAAACTCCTTCCCCTAAGCCCTATATGTCATCTTTGCCTTTTCCTGAAAGATTAGCTAAGGCTAAGCTTGATAAGAAATTTGGATAGTTTTTGGAGATATTTAAGAAATGCAATATGAACATCCCTTTCATTGATGCTTTGACTCAAATGCCCTTGTATGTTAAATTTTTGAAAGAGATCCTCTCCAAAAAAGGACATTGAATAAGCATGAGACTATTGTATTGAGTGAAGAGTGTAATGTAGTTGTCCAAAATAAGCTTCACGAAAAGTTTAAAGATGCGGGGAGTTTTTCCATCTCATGCCCGATTGGGAATATCCGTATTAATCGTGCTTTATGTGATTTGGGCTCAAGTGTGAGCTTGATGCCATATTTTTATGCAAGAATTTGGACTTATATAATAAGTTAAGGCCCGCCAATATTTCTCTTTAATTAGCGGATAATTCTATGACATATCCTTTGGGTATTTTAGAGGACATCCCCGTCAAAGTTGGTGATTTCTTTGTACCTGTGGATTTTTTTATTCTTGATATGGCTGAGGATACCCGCACCCAAATCATTCTTGGGAGGCTTTTTTGGCTACTGTTGGGTGTAAGATTGATGTGAAAAAGGGGATATTGACCTTTGATGTGGGGAGCATCATGTTGAATTTGATTTCTTTGAGAAGAATGATGTTTCCCCTAATTATGATGAATGTTGTGGTGCTTGAGGTGATTAATGAAGTAGCTTGTGATAAACCTTCACATGAAGGACATGAACTCGTCAATGTTAAGGTGGTAGGGGTTGAAAATTTTCCTTCGCCGATGCTTGACAAGGGCATTCCCTATGTATTTAATGAAGTTTGTTTAAATGAGTGTGCTAGGTTGAAATTGACTTTGGTTAATGCTCCATGTCTCGAGCTCTTGATTTAGACCTCAACTAGAAGATCAAATGTGATGGTGGCCCATCCGATATGACCGCCCACGACAAATAGTGATCCTTGATAATGTTATTTGGAAGTACTACATATTTAAGAAGGACGTGCATTATCTCTTTCTTTAATGGTCCCTTTTTTTACATGAGTTTGATTTTTTAAGTCCATGATAAAGGAGGGACGTTTCTTGAGAAGTCCCTTTTCCTTCTGGTTTATCCTCTTGTCTTAGACAAATGATTAGAGATGGGTCTAGCTAATGACCTTAAAGAAGCGGTCCTTGGGAGACAACCCAAGGTGATTTCTTTCCTTTTTTTTAAATTTTTAGGTAGTTTGTATTTTGCACAAAAGTTACCATTACATGTACTTGAAGAGTGATTGTTTTCTCTCTCCTCCCATCACACTAATTCTTAATTGTATCGAGGATAATGTTTTGTCCTTACATGGGGGAAGGTTTTACATTCATGTGGTTTATGAAAAATGGTTTATGGTGTACATAGTTGCATTTGCATCCATATAGTTGCATTTACTTTAGTTTAGTTTTCTTAGTTTTCTTTTATTTATTTATTTTTTATTTTTTAGTTTCTTTTTGTAATTTCTAGGTTTTGCATTTGCATTTAGGTTGCATGTAGGGGTAGTTTTTATTGCTTTAATATAAAAAGTTAGAAAATTAGAAAAATCTGAAAAAATGAAAAAAAAATTATGTTAGACTTTAGGTTAGTGAATAAATCCTTCGAGTGATGATTCTTAGGCTAGGTAGTTTTTCTTTTGACTTGGTTTGATCTTGTATAACCCGTTTGTGAATAAAAGTTTTTTAAAAAGAGTTTGTAAAAGAATCTTGGTTTAGGATTGCACTTTGATAGAGATGATTGATTAAGCTTCTTGATCTTTTGGCGTGAGTTTGGCATGTGGAATATCTTGAATTTGGATTGATTGTTGAGCCTTAACCCCCGAGACCACTAAGCCTTAAAAGACTAATTATTTTTATTAGTCTCATGTTTTCCATGTGTGACTCTACCTTAATTGCAATCTCTACAACTTGCTTTGAATCTCTTCGAAACTACAATTTGCATTTGCATTGACAATATGATAGATGCATTCATTTGTTCATTTTATAAGTCTGTATGAGCCGCAGAGCCACCCTTTTATGTATGAATTACCACTTTTAGCCATTTTCTATCCTTTGACCACTCTTTTTATTGAATCTACATTAACAAGCCTTGGCCAAATACATTTATCCTACCCTTAAGCCATTGCTTGGAGTGTTTTGAGTGTGATATGGGTTGGTCGTGGTAAACTTTGTGGTTTGGTTGATGGGGGAATAGTTGTGAGATTCAATTCTTGAATTTTTCCCAACTTGTATAGTTTCATTTGGGTTGGATATTAGACACTTGCCTAGTCATTACAAATTTGTTTGTTTTGCCATTCACAAAAGAAATAAAAAAAGAGAAAAAGAGAAATAAAAAGAAATAAAAAAGAAGAAATAAAGTGTTTTGGCATTAGCTTGTGTAGATTTAAGGTGGTTTCCAATGGGGTTTTTCAGGTTTGTTTTGAATGTTTATGAGTAGTTAGTATTATATATGAGACATTTGATGAGTTTAGCTGCAAGTTTGGCTTTTAGCTCCACTTTACTCAAATAATTTTTCACTTTTTACCCTTAGCCCCTAGCCCTGTTACAATCTTTAAAATGACTTTTGGATTATCATTTGCATACTCGTGGTGGAAAGTTGAGATTCTTAACAAGCCTATGGTAGATTGTTTCTTTCGTGGGAGTATTCGAGAGAACCTTCATTGTTATATATTTTCAAACACATGAGAGGATTGTTTCCACTTCCCTAAAAGTGAGGTTTGCTCTCAATTTTTCTAATTTTAAGCTCATACATGTGCCAACTTGCTATCATTGGAGATTAGGGGTGATTGATTTGATCTTGATTGTGTGATTCTTGGAAATCTTTTTGAAAACTTCCCTCTTACTTGTGCTTAATGGTTTTCATCACTTTCGGGTTATTCTTGGTTAGACTTAATTGTTAGAGAATTCTCACCGATACTTACCCGAGGAGGGTGTGTAAATAGACTTTTCTTTTTCATCTTGAGTTTGTTATTTTCTTTTTAAGTCATTTAGTTTTTGTTTGGTTCTTGTACTTGCTTGGGGACAAGCAAGAAGTTAGCATAGGGGAGTTTGATAAGAGCATATTTTGACTTGATTTTTAAGGAATTTCGGTTGTGGATTAGGGAATATTATGCTTAAAATGTTTGATTTATATCCCTATTTCTATATTACACTTGGTGTTGTGGTTTTTGATGCAAATTTATAGGTTTTGAGGCCAAAATAACCCAATTTCCTGAATTTACGGTAAAAACAAGTTGATCACGGACCTCCCTATGGACCCCAAATCGTGGTAAAAGAATCAAGGCGAGAGAAGTTGGACATAAGCCACTCCGGGCTGCTCGGAGTGGCTCCTTTTCTGCATTTTTCATGTGGCTGCTCAACTTCGACGGGTTTGGGTGTTTTGAGTGTCGGTTTATGCTATTTAACTTGAAGAACTGCAACATCCATGGGGGAATCCATCCATATTTTCATCCCTTCATCATCCACATAAAATCAAAAACACTTTTGAAGATTGAAGAAGAAAATCGAAGCAAGTTAAAGGAATTCCATTCAAAGTTGAGAGATTCAAGTGGAGTTCTTGAAGACTATCAACCTAATTCTACGTTCTTCGTTGTTTGATGTTTGATTACCATGTTTAGAATTTTTGTTAAACTTTTAATAATCATGTGTGAGTAGATTTAGTTTATCGAGGATTTGTAATCTGAAACAATGATATTTTATAAGGCTTTCATGATTTGTGCTTAAATTCTTATTTTAAATCGATAGATGGTTGTATTCTTCATGTTTATGAGTATTTTTAAGGCATAAAATACTTGTGATTTGAAATTAATCTATCATGTACTTGAAAAGTGAAATGGAATAATCCGACAACCAACTATTCTACCTAGTTTATGAAATTTAAGAAAAGATTAGTAAATTAGAGGATCATTTTGATAATTTAAAATCTTTAACTTTGATTAACTTGAAAGGCATACGAAAGTTGTTTGTTAGGTTAATTAGAGCAATTCTATTAAGCATCGAAAGAGCGAGTAGAATTATTTGATTATTGATCCTTGATTCAAATGAAAGAATAATTGCACAAATTAGGTTCTAATAATCAAACTCATTGTAAGGAAAACAGATCCCTAGATGCTTTTATCCATTGATTTAATTCTAGATTAATTTTCTTAATTTTAATATTTAAAATTAGTTTAGCAAAGAACCAACTAAAAACCTGATTTGCTTAGTAATTTAGTATATGACTAGTTCATTCCATTGATAGACTGAATCCTTGTGGGATCAACCTTGACTTGCTACAATCATACACCGTGCGCTTGCGGCCTATCGGACATACACTGAAATTGACTTCAACATAGCCTTGGATAATCCGAAGAAAACATCTCCAATTGCAACCCATGATTTTGTTGCTTGATATCCCCAAAACTTTCTACGAAGCATTTGTAAGTATACAAAACAAGTGTGACTATATTGTCAATAACATGGCTGAAGCTTTTAATGCCTACATAATGCAAGCTAGGTCTAAGCATGTCATATTCATACTTGAGGACATTAGAATAGCATTGATGCAAAGACTCGTTGTCAAGAGAGCACAAATGAAAAATGTTGATGATGATATTTGTCTTGGAGTTGGGGAAAAATTTGAAAAAGATATAGAAAAGTTTAAAAATTCTCTCCCCATTCCATCTGGAAACAAGGTTTTTGAGGTTAGTTATAGACTCGATAGCCTTCATGTAGACATGAATGCTACAACACATAAATGTAAAAAGTAGGACTTGACTGGAATACCATGTTGCCGTGTTATTGTCTATGCTTGCTTGGCTTAAAGAAGATGTTGAGGAGTTCATCCATCCATTTTTCAAAAGGGATATGTACATGCAAGCTTATGAAGGAGCTATCTTACCATGTCTTTGGGGAAAAAAATTGGCTTTCCAAAGAGATGCCTCTAGATCCACAAGAAGTGAAGGTTATGCCTAGTAAACCTAAGAAAAAGAGGAGAAATGACCTTCATAAAAATCCTAAAAGGCCGGGGCACCTGGCCGGACATGGGAAGGAAATGAATTGCACAATCTACCATAAAATATATCACAATAAGAGGACATGTCCCGATAAGGAGACCCTAACCATCAATGTTATACCTCCACAAAGGAAAAGTAGAGGAAGACAAAAAAAAACCCATTGATAGTTAACCTTGATGCAAGCTGTTGCACCTTCAACTATTAGGAGGAGAGGAAGAGTAAGGGGAAGGGGAAAAGGAAGGGGATGAAGTACAGGAACCATAGGGCAGCCATCGGACAATGTATGAACTTTTTCATCTTAAGTCACTTGAGAATTTTTGTTTGCACATTCCCTCTTAACTCAAACAAATTGCTTTTTACAGGTTCTTGCAACTTTAAATGGGATAGCATAATCTCTTCAACTCGAGAATCCAACTTTTTAACTCAAACTTATGTGGCCAACAAGCGATTGTTGCGTTCAACCTATTAAGGTTTTTTTTTTTTTTCCGGGGTGGGGGTGGGTGACATTGTATTCAGCCTAATGACAATATATGTATTTTGTTTTGAGCATATGATTCTATTTGTGCTTTGCTTTGCTAACTAAGGATGATGATATTCAAGATAAAATGAATGGAATTAGTTGTTATTATTATTACCAAGCTTTTCTAGTCGGTCATGTTTTCTATTTCATACATTTTAGCAAGCACAATGATCCCTAGTACTTCACACATAATCAACATAAAAACAACAACATAAAGGAAATACCATTTCATTTCACCGAAGTAAACATACAAGCCCAATATTTAGGAAATACCATTTCATGTTCCCATTTCTTCAACTGCCTCGTTACATTTTCACCAATCAAACTACCCACTACAGCTACATTTACCATTTCCCTTTTAAATGAACCTAACTAAAACAGACTTCAACTATTACAATTGCTAGGAAAAAAACCAACTCGATTTCCATTCTTGCTTAAACACGCCGGTTTCACTTCAGCCAACTTTTCTTTGCAAGCTTTAGCTCCTCATTTGCTTTGTCCCTTTTCACCTTCTCTTTGGATATTTTTTTCTTAAATTGTTGTTTTCTTCAATTAAGTATCTAACTTTACTTGATAACTCTAGTTCCATGTTTCCCTTGTTGCTCTCGATCGTAACTCCCTTTAGATTCTTTACTTCAATGTTCAAATTACGTATAGGCTAATCAACTCTTCTACCTAGGGATGGCGGTGGGTCCTGGACCCAACTCGGACCCGCCGGACCCGTCCCATTTAATCGGGTCCGGGTCCAAAAATTTGGACCAGATGGGTCCGGGTCGGTCCGGGTCTAAGCTGTCCCGGTCCGGGTCTTAAAAATCAAACCCGGACCCGACCCGAGACCCGTTTAAGACCCGATCACTAATTTTATTTTTTAAAAAAATTCTAACAGCAATATTCATACAAATTTGGACCCGATGCAATTTGGAAACCCTTCCCACAATTTATTGTTAAGATTTGATGAACTTTGAACTTTATGGTGTTAAACTTTGATGAATTTTGTGTTTAATATATTGGTGTATTTGGTTTGTATGAACTAAGTTTTTGGTTTGTACAATAGGTTGGTTGATAGATAGGTTAGTATAATACTAAAGAGGTTATATGTAACAAAATTACTTGTAAATTTACAATAATATTAAAATAGGGCATAAAATACTGATTTTTAAACTCATTTATGATAAAAATATACTAGACCCGTTTAAGACCCGTGGACTGTGGACCCTCCGGGTCCGGGTCCGAGTCCAAATTTTACAGACCCATCGGGTCGGGGTTGGGTCCGGGTCCAAGTTTTAAAAAGTTAAATGGAGTCCGAGTCCAATCGGACCGGACCTGGACCTAGACCCGACCCATTGCCATCCCTACTTCTACCCCTTTCTTCCGAGTATCTTATTCTTCTAATTCAAGCTTAGGTCTTCATCAGCATTCCACTTAAAAAAACCACAATTTTGATCAAGAACCTTCATAGAAACAACATTAATCTATAATTAGCAATTGTTCGACTTTCCAAAACCCTAATTTTATCAAAAATCCTAATATTTGTCAAAGATATTACATTCTATAAGGGGCATCTATTGAACTTTATCCCTGTGTTTAAAGGCTTCTAGTGGATTTGCTGAATGGTTAGTTATAATGATGACATCTTACCAATTTATCCCCAACGAGTTGATTGCTTAATTATGAAGATCCCACCATCGAGTGAAGAGAGCCTCTTTTTAAAGACTCGTAAAAAGATTTTGCTCTCGACATCCTTATTTTTCCTCTTTGACCTTCAATTTCTTCTTACTCTTCGACCCATTGTTCTTAGCTCCCAGTTTTCTAGACCCTATTTTTCAAACTTTCGCCCTCTATTCATAACTCCCAATCTGTAAAAGGCAAGGTCAATCCCATTGTAAGCAATTAAGCTAAGTTAAACCTAATTGAAAAAGAAACCGTAACTTATGTAATGTGGCTATTAAACAATTAAACTAAGTCAAAATTCAATGTCGAATTTTGACTTTATCGTACTACGTGTCAAGTTCACTTCACACATCAACTTTCAAACGAGTCCCAGTCCTAGAAACTCGATTACTGTTATGATATCGTTAAACGAGTGTCAAACTTTGTTATGTTCATAACCAAGAAAAAATGATGTATTATTTTGGTCAATATCCCAAACTTCATATTATTCCCGTCTAAAAATCCTAATAACAATAATAATTAGTGTCACTAAATGTTACCTTAATGCTACTCTCTCCGTTTCAAAATACTTGCCGTTTTAAGGTTATGAGGGAGTACTAAGGAAACGAGTACAAATTTGTGTTAACGAGACCAAGTTGTCTCAAGATTTCATTGGAAATGAATAAAATCAACGAGAAAAGAGAAAAATAAAGCAATTAATAATGACAAAATTGATAAACTAACCATTAATATATCATTAAAATTATAAAATGACAAATATTGTGAAACAAAAAAAGTAATCAAAGTAACATCTATCTTGAAATGGAAACAATATTAAATACTAATAAATATTTAAATTTAGTTTAGCACCGGCAATTGCTAATCGTTAATTGTAATCGCTTACAAAGGGTACTTTTAATAAAACCAACAGGTGTAGAGTCGGGCAACGAGGTTGGGTTGGGTTGGGTTGGGTCCACCCATTTACTTAACGGGCCGAACTGTTCAGCCACTTCTTTTAATGGGTCGAGTCGGGTCATGGGTCAAATGATCCCGACCACCCAAGGCCCATCCAATTTGAGTACTTGAAGCAAATGTTAAACTTAAAAAGGCACTCCACCCAATTTGAGTAATAGTTTCAAGTTTTAATCGAGCTTAAAAACTAAGTTGCCTCCGAGTCAAAATACACATCACTTGGCAAATATCCAATTCAATGAAGCAGCTCAACAGATCCAAATGGATCAATTACACCAGCAACTTGCGACTGGTCTCAACAGCGACAACTTCGACTTCACAACACAACAACAACTTTAGCTTCACAACAGCAATAGTTATTGCAAAATCCATCACATTTTATAGCCCATATTAGAGAAAGGTATTACATTATACAAGTTCAAAAGCCACAGAGATGTCATAGGACAATTATGCACACTTTTTCCACATGTCACAGGACAATTGTGCAAATAAGAAAATGAAAACTTTGAAAGCAAAAGCACCAAAAATGCCGAGTTTTTTAATTTTTTTATGGGCTCTCACACCAAGAACAAACCTGATTGGCTTTGACTTATGGTAATCTTACAGACTAAATATTAACCAAATCAGTAAACAGGTGATGCTAAATTCACATTAGGAGAAGAAATTGTCAACCTCAATCAAGTATTATACCTACACAAACACACATATAATCCGATAAAGACACAATTACTTGAAGTAAGGTCTCATTATCAATAATCAATTCCATTGAAAAACCAACACAAAAACAAGTTTAGATTTACGAGAAAAGTATTTCCTTCTTTTTATTTCATATTAAATCATAACTAAGACAAGAAGGGAGAACATTAAAATATTAGGTTCTAAGGCTAAAAGATCCACGCTACACCAAAACAACACAAGCGACCATGAGCATATCCAAGCGACCAACACAAAAACACGAGGCTAAAAATGCAGGTTGCCTTGGAGACTTTGGCTATGCCCCTTTTCTATTTTGCAATTCAAGTCAAACCACAAATTTTGATCATTTTTGAAGTTTTTCCATGTTGTTATGCTAACAATAGTAACACCAATTCCCCCTGCTCAATTATTCGAGTCACACATTTGCACATTGCACCGCTCAATTGGGCTGATATCTCTCTCTCTCTCTCTAATTTTGCCCCTACTGATTATTCAATAAATATTACGACCAAATATTCATGTTTCCTCCCTATATATTGTTAAAAGACGAAGGTTTTTAAGATTTTTAGAGATAAAAATCCATAATATCTGTTATTACAAGGCCATGTTTAAATGCTTTAGTATCCGTTATTCCAAGATTATTCAATCGGAGGTTTGAACCTTGAGCAAATTGCAAAGAAACCAATCACTTTTTGAAGCTACAAGGGAAACCTTGAGCAAATTAATCCAGAAAACTTCAAATTAACAAGGGAAAGAAATCAAACCTTGGTTCTCAAAGAGAGAGGATGAAATTGCTCGACTTTCGGATGGTCGGACACGGAAATTCCAAGGAAAGATGTCTCCTTAAACCCACCATATTTACCCTGTGACATTCAAAGCCCAATTTGTGTTAATTTCAACATGCAAGAATTTCCAAGACCTCAAGATTAGAGATTTCTAGACCCAAAAACCAATTAAGCATTGAAGTTGAGAGCAAGAATTCCGAGTACCTTTTGTGGATAACTAGCGAAGAATCGATCGACAAATGCCAAATTAGGGTTTCGGCGAAGTAGAGAGAGAGAGGCGATTCACGGCGACGGAAGAAGAGCGACGATGCGAGAAGGCTTCGGCTCCGGTTCACTGGCGAGATGGTGCAAGAGCGACGGCGAGAGAGAGTAGGGGAGGGGGATGGTGGAGCGAGCAACATGATGGACGAGAGATAGAGACAGAGCGTGTCGGAAGCGGCAACACGAGTTGTCAAACACGATGGACGAGAGAGAGGTTAATGGTGCCCATTTACCCACCCAATCCCGGCCCGAAAATTCCCTTAATTGGCAGCCCACTTCATAACCAATCCATTTAAGTCATTAAATGACCCATTTTTCAGGTCATCCAATTAAATCTATTGGACACTCAGTTCAATAACAGGTGCGAAGAGTAAAAGCAACCCTGGTGCTGAGAAATTCCAACTGAACATGTGCGACGATAGTGCTTTGACCCAGCATCATCCACAGCTGCATAATTCGAGAATCCCAGGTGGAGAGAGAATCAGATCCTCATCATTAAGTCATACCTATGTCTGCGTTTACACTCCGCAGCACTACCCACGTCAACGTCCAAACAGAGTTGTTTATATTTGAGAGAGCGAGAATTCGCACCATCACAGTCGAGCCAGGAAGGACGGACTGCACTGCCACTGTTACGAGTGAGGGGAGGAGAGTGAAAAAGACAGTCGAGAATGGCGGCAAGAGTGATAAGGGTAGCCCAAGATGGAACTGGGGATTACTGCAGTGTGCAGGAGGCAGTGGACGCAGTCCCACTTGGCAACACGTGTCGCACTGTGATTCGTCTGTCACCGGGGGTTTACAGACAGCCGGTATACGTGCCCAAGACCAAGAATTTCATCACCTTCTCTGGTTTGTCACCGGAGGATACCATTCTCACCTGGAATAATACGGCTACTAAGATTGAACATCATCAGGTTATGTTGGGCCCTTTTTGCTTTCTTTTTGGGTGTCGAGTTTCTTTAAAAAAGAAATGAAATTGAGTTTTTATGGTTTGAAATTTATTGTAAAAATTGCAGAATTCAAGGTTGATAGGAACTGGGACATTTGGGTGTGCCAGTGTAATTGTGGAAGGGCAGGATTTTATTGCTGAGAATGTCACTTTTGAGAACTCTGCTCCCCAGGTATTGTGGTTTCTTCCTTTGAATTATCATACTTTTTGGGTTTTGAGCATAAAATAACTTGGGAATGTCACAATAATTTTGGATTTTTTTTTTTTTGGGATTTTGGCTTGTCTTAAAATGAGTACTAGATTTACACATCCTAAACAGACCAATATGAGATGGCGGCTTGTAATTTTGCAAACTTGTCTGTTTGATCTTGAATATCAGTATATGGGATGCAAATTAGATTACCCAATAGCATTTCAGGATATGAGAACTGCTAGAATGTCTTTTTGAGTTTATGAGAACCTCATAGGGAGTATACGTGTAATATTTGCTGGGTAATCCTTTTGCAGGGATCGGGCCAAGCTGTGGCGCTGAGGGTGACGGCCGATCGTTGTGCTTTCTACAACTGCAGGTTCCTTGGTTGGCAGGTATACTTTAAATCAGGTTTTAATTTTTGATGTTTTGGAAGCTTTGTAGGTTCTAATGTCATTGTGATAGTTGTGAATTTGAATATGCAATGATGCTAGTTACTACTTCGCCTTTGGTTGAGCATTCTATAACACAATCTGAGCATTAAGAGGAGTTTTGTATGTTCCAATGTCATTGTTTGTCAATTAAATTTGCAATGATGCTAGTTACCACTTCGTCTTTCGTAAAGCATTCTATAACACAATCTGAGCATTAAGAGGAGGCTATGACATTGACAACCATTAAATGTACTGTGAAATTTATGCAATCTGCTTTGAACAAAATCAAATATCTCATTAAGCTGTCCTCTGTTGTCTTTGTTGTGAAGTAGCTGCTACCACATGCTTTTGTAATTTATACATAAAGGAGCTACAAGAAGGTTCTACTACTGGTAGGAGGGCTATGTTACCGAGATGCTGGTACTGTGTTAATGACAGAGATAGAATATGTTGTGGTTCTTGCCTTCTTGATTATCACATGATTTATTGAATACTGAAATTGAAACCTGTAATTTTCAAGCTTGTTTTTCTTTTCTCCCCAATATATCAATTAAATTTATCCACTTTATAGATGTGTCACTATTTATATATTATTTAGTATAAATAGTCATGTTTTTGTGTGTTCTTGCTCTGAAGATTCATGTTAGATGAAACGAGCTGAGTATGGTTTGCAATTGTTGTGCGTTTTTCCATCAGGACACACTTTATTTACATCACGGAAAACAATATTTGAGAGACTGCTACGTCGAAGGCAGTGTAGATTTTATTTTTGGGAACAGTACCACTCTATTAGAGCATTGCCATATTCATTGCAAGTCAGAGGGATTTATAACAGCACAAAGCAGGAAGTCAGCTGAAGAATGTACTGGTTATGTTTTCTTAAGGTAACAGCGGAGCTCCACTTGGTATTCATTTTTGAAATTTTGCAATTGGTGTGAGATGTGAGATATTCAAAAATCTTACATAGAGAGCATCATACAGCTGCTTGTCTAGGAAATTGAGGTTTATAACTTTATATGCTTCCATGTCATGGTCAGATGCTGACTGCTGACCTTTTTTTTTTTCCTTCTTCGAGTTCATATTTTGCATTTTCTATAGTGGATCTTTACTACAGGATTGAATATTTAGTCTAACAATGTGGAATTCATTTTCAGATTTTCTAGAGCATTTAAGCCATAATTATGGACAGCATGTGAAGTGTCTCCTACTCCTCCCCATCATACCCTATAGACTGTAGTTACCAGGATTGACATCATGTACTTTAGTGAATCGCTTAATTATACTAATGTAGGCTTACGGACTGAAGTCATGGTACCCAGGTCTCTAGGGGTTTGTGCATTCTTGGTAAACATGTACTAGACATGTGCTGCTGAATCTTATTCCAGTCTAAGGGACAAGTCAATGAATAATCAAATGATTGCGGAACCTGATTGAAGAAAGCCTCTATGCACATTTGTACAAGGAATTGAAAATGAAGTTACTGCAAAGTAATGCTCTACTGTAAAATATGGACCCTGGAGGTCTTTTTTCTTATACATGACAGAAAATAAAAGACATGCAAATGTGTTAGGGAGGATGCATTTAGGAATTTTTGTTAGAGCATCTGCTTTGGTGTTGCTTGTAGAAATTTTGTTCAACATTATTCAATGTAGAACTGTTACGAAGGATGCATGCCATAAATTTTTAGATTGAGCTTTCTTAGTTCATACCAAAAAGAAAAGACTTCTTCTTCCAGCATTTAACTCTCGTATGAGATTTTATGCATACTTGTTACTGTGGGAAATAAGCTGTGAACATTGCAAGCAGATATTTTGTCTATGTTGCTTTGAAGTCGGAACCAAGTAATTCTTCCTTTCTTGATTATCCTTTCTGGCTCAGATGTTCTATGTCATGATCTCCAAAAAACAGTGGATTTTCTTGCTCTGCAGTCATCCTTCTTGAGAGTTTTGGATTCTATTTAGCATGTCTTTCTTGTAGACTTCATGTTTTCAAAAGCTGTTCAGTACTTTCGTCAGATACATAGCTGCGAGTTGTGCTTGTGTTCACTGATATACCATAGTATGTGCTTTTGGACATTAGAAACATGGGTTTGCTTCATCCTTGCCTAATTGCTAATGGGACGAATATGGTTTTCTATGTTAATTGTTCATTTGGCTTAGAGGATATTGTTCACTGCACACAGTTTTCGCTGATGTTGTCATTGATGTGGCATCAGGAAGTTCCATTTTCTTGCAGCAGCAATTTATAGGATAGTCTTTGTGACATGCAACAATGCCCCCCAAACGAAAAAATAAAAAATAAAAAAATAATTCTGAGTAAATTTAGATGAAAAGAAAAATCCACACCCCAAGAGTTCCACCTATGTAGGGTTCAGGAGGGAATCCAATGTTGCCACCTTGCTTCTGAATTGCATAATTGTAGAGAAGTTGGTTTCGTTAGACCCTAGATTTGAAAGCACGGATTGTTTACTACTTCAAGGAAAGGAAGCAAATGATAGTATGAAGAGGCATTTTACTTTAGTCTACTATAATCTAAGTTGGAAAAAAAGAAAGATTGATTTAACTTTTTCTAGCCATCCAAAGGGTGGATGATTCTAGAAGAAATTTGACAATAACCTTTTATTCTAGTTTTCTTCATTAATGAATATAAAGTTCTCCCTTGATCCAAAGATGGGATTTCATGATTTAGAATGATAGAATTGTGTTTAAGCAAATAATATACTAAAGACGAACAATTTGCAGTTTGTCAATAAAGTGGACGAGGATATAAAAGTAAGAGCCCCTTCATATTTTAATTTATTAACTAATGTTGAAGAAGAAAAATTTTTATTTACTTTCCTCGAGGTTTTCAATAAATGTTTTTTACCCTTAAACTTTTCAAATTATTTTTTACTTTTCTTGACATTTTACCTCATTATCATAAAAATTAAAATCATAAAAATATCCCTCTTCTCTCACCTTACCCTCCACCCAACCCCTGTTGGTCAGCCCACAAACCTTTCGTTTTATGAAAACCTAACCCGAGGGATTTGCTGTCATTTGATAACTCTACTTTACCCATTATTTAGCATTTATTCGCTCACAACTAATGATGTGTGTTCCTTTATCTTTTTCTTCTTAAAAATTTCAAATTTGCTATTTTTGTTGAGATCCTAACCACAAATTGCAGTTATTATAGCCATAAATCATCTAGACTAGCTTCATAAATCATCTAGACTAGCTTCAATAACTGCTTGTTGCCACAAAAGTGAAATTTTGGGGACCTCTGATAATTTGACACCATGGTGAAGGAAGACAATAATAATTTGAAAGTTAAGGGTTAGAAAAAATATTTACCAAAATCCCAAGGGGGTAAATAAAAATTTTTCACTGAAGAAATGATGGTCATCTAGCCATCGACTCTCCTTGGTGTTCTGTTCTTCCTTGATTTATTCACTTATTTGGGATTTCTTTTTCTTTTTTAAGGGGGTTTATGCTTAGGTAAAGTTTTCTTTTGCGGTTTAGTGTTTTTAGCATGAATTAAGTTTAATTATTGTGCTAATTTGTAAAATAAGCAGATGATATATTAAAGAAACAATTTTATGTATCTTCCTTCAGTCACCCCCCACCAGGCCAAAATAAAGAAAAAATTATTGAATCCGAAAAGGGTAGAGAAAATAAAAAGCTTATGTTCTATTTTTCTGTCTCATTCCAACTTGTGGCATTCTAATGGTGCTATTGGATTCAATCCTACATTTTATGTGTCGTAAAAACTTCATAGGTGTATGAAAAATCTGAGTGCGCACACCTTCTGAGATTATCCCTAAAGCTCTTTTTTTTCTTTTCTTTCATACTTTTTTGTTTTTGGTAAATAGTTCTCATAAGTTTTCGTCTCTAGATAATACTTTTTCCCTTCTTTTTGAATAATTTTTTTATGGGTAGGTCACAAATTTCAACCTATCCTCATTCTTAACCCTCTGCCTACAAGTTTATCTGTTAAGTCATGTGAACTTCATTTTCAGTTACATCGATGGATGGAAGTACAGAAGTTAATTTTTTGGTTATTTCCAGATCCACAACTGATCCTAGGAAAACAGAATTGTTGTTTCAGAATTTTAGGTTAACTAATTCCAAAAATGGCACATCAAACAGCATAGTAGAATTTTAGCCTCTAGTTCCAAGTCCATTCCCAAAATTCTATCTTGAAGATGTCTTTCTTAATTCTTGCATGATTGTTATATTCCTTCTCATAATTTCTTTTATGGGTGGTTTATATTCATGTAAAGTACCAATATATGGAACGTTCTGTTTCAGATGTGTAATCACTGGCAATGGCAAGCCATCATATGCATATCTTGGACGGCCATGGGGACCCTTTGGAAGGGCGGTTTTTGCATTCACGTACATTGATTTGTGTGTCAGACCTGAAGGTTGGCATAATTGGGGCAAGTCTGAGAATGAAAGAACTGCTTGCTTTTATGAGTACAGGTACCTATGATTTGCTTGCTATGTTTCTGTACGATTTTGTTTTTGTTATTTTCAATATCCTTTGATATATTTTCTATCTGCATGGAGTATTGGGGTATTGGTTGATCAGATTAAAAAATTTAATTGCTGCAAGGGATGCCATAGTAGTTGGGAGCTCTATCTCTTGACCGTGAAGTTGGGGTTTTGTTCTTATCATCTCTTGTGCCTCCTTTAAAAACAAAAAAAAAAAAAAAGAAAATGTGGAATTTCTACAAATATTTTTGTTGGCATTTCGTCATTCTTTCTTCTAAACAGCCACGTTAGGTGCTTATAACAATTCTCAAAGTTCAAGAATTTTGTATGCCAAGTAGCTAGGTCCAGCCTACTATATAGATTGTAGTTGTTTACTAAAAGAGTCTTACAGGCATGAGCATGGTGAGTTTAAAATACAGGCAAGATACGGATACATGGTGGTTCTAAAAGACTGGCCCTATTTTGCAATTAGTTATTGGTTGTGTTTATTGACTGTTTGTATTGGTCGTCGGCAGTTAGCTAATAGCTATTGGCCTTTTGTATTAGATGTTTGTTTTGGCTTATTGGATTAGTTGTTTACAAAAAAAAAAAGGATTTGGTAAAATTAACTTGTTTCTAAGAAGAGTGTTTGGTAAAATTAAACTGATGCCCATAACTCTATTTTGTTAGTTTTGTTAGCATAATTAGTGTTTGTTATGTATTTTTTTTCTTACCCTTATTAATTAGTAATTAAATGACATAAAATTAGATTTATACCCAAACTAATTTATGTGACAAACTATTTATTTATTATTTAAATATGATTAATAAACAATTAACAAATTCTCCTTACAAAACCACTTTCATTTATCCCTTTGTTTTATCTTAGTGGCTGCTGTACACATTCATAAAAAAATATAAATTTGTTTGAATTTTTGCACATATTAAAATTAAAATATATCACATAATCTAATTTAGACATCATGCCATCTAAGTTCTCGTTCAAAATTATAAATAAGAGAGAGAGAATAGAGTTGTTGCTGATTATGATAATTTAAGTAATTTTGGTGATGTTTTTGACATTATGGTCATTTGTTCAAAAGCCAAACACAAAAGGCTAATCCAATAGCTTTTTGTAAATTGGTTTTTTGGGTCAATAACTTAATGTGAAAAGAGAACATACCAAACACTTCAAATTGCTATTTAACCAAATCAAAACAGCCAAAACCCTCAAAAGATCATTTTCTTACAAAAAGTCATCCAAAAATCCATTACCTAAGCATGATCTATATTTCATAAATGAGATTAGGAATTGTATCTGAGAAATTTTTCTCCCTTGGAGCTCCAAGAAATCACGCTCTGGTAGGATGTATATGTATACCTCAAACTGAGGTGCTTTAGAACTAGAAGTAAGGCTAACCCTGGTATTTGAAAATGAGTCATCCTTCTTTGTCTTTTCCTTGTATTTGGGAAGACAGTAGACTTGGAAATTAGGAGAGAGGATGTCGCCCTAAAAGTTTAATGGAACTTATAAAACTGCTTCAAATAGGATATTGCCTCTATTGCTGCTGGATGGTGAAGGTGTACTACTACTTGCCAAACAAAGAACAAGAAGAAAGCCTTTCTTCATTGTAAGGGTATTTGGCTCGAGTTAGGAAAATAGATATCAACTTCCCAGACTTCTGACAAAACAAGGGGAAATGATTCTCTAAGAGGAGAAAAAAACATCTTGGTCATTATGGAGGAATATTAACTTGTCAGAGAGATGGAAGTTGATTACTGTTCCCCCATACACGGTTGGGTTAATATTAGGGAGGGTCTTGAAGTGCAGTTATTCTTCATTTGAATATCATTTATTGTATTCTATCAATCGTTGGAAATTTTCTGCTGTAGATACATTTTCCTTGCTGAATATTTAGTGAAATTCTACTAACCCCCCACCCCCAAAGGCAAACACACCCAAGTTGGATAGCTAGTACGATTTACATCAAAATACAGCACTATAGCAGAATGTTCAGCTGCAGCTAACCACTATTTGGCCGTGTTCTGTTTGTTTCTTCTACCCCGCCCTTTCTCGATGAAGGTGTTTTGGGCCAGGAAGCTCTCCATCAAAGCGGGTGGGATGGGCCAGACAACTGATGGACGAAGAGGCCGGCCAATTTCTTGCACATTCCTTCATCGACCCTGATGTACAAAGACCTTGGTTGGCCCTAAGACTGGGTATAAGGATACCCTACTCTGCTTGAAGGGCCAATTAAAGGACCATTTGTAAAAGATTGAAGATTTGCTGGTGTCAATAATCTGAGGTGAATAAACATGCAGGCTCTCATTCTGTAGCTCTAATGAGTTTGCCAAGTTGAAATGTGTAAAATTTAAGCAAAAGTTTGTGTAAAACTTGGTTGTATCTATGTTTGGCTTTCTAACAGTAAGTTGCCTCGACATTGAACACTAAGGGCTTGTTCATTTTAGCGTTTATGGGGATGTTCGTAACCATTAAAGGCTAATAACCGCTAATTGTAACTGATAATAAATGATGAAAATTATTATTTGCTACATTATCAGCATATCGTTATTCAAGTACTCAGTAGCCTGTTACGGCACAGACATGAACATCGAATTCCTGAAGATGATGAATGCTACATAGTATGACAGAAGAAGCTATAATATTTAAGGTGCTCCAAAGTATCAACTCTATACTTGAGTGAATGGTTAAAAACAAACATAATTATTGTCTTATTGATGGCACTTTCTAATTTACATGAGGAAAAAAGATATCTAAAGATAGAGAAGATGAATTGAATATAATAGTGCCCAAAGGAGATCTTTCAATATCTAAGCTAAATAAACAACAAAAACACAAATAAACCTTTGGTGCCTCAACTGTTTTTACATATAATACAAGAGCCACAAATATCAAAAAATGGTTTTCTGTTAGAAAAATAAAAAAAATGATATCAACATTATTAATTAACCCTTTAAAAAATATAAATAAAAAAGGGATTCGTACCTTTTTTGAAAAAAAAACTAACTTTTGAAATATATTTTAAACTACTCGCTCGTTTTCAAAATATTTATCGTCTTAAGGTTATGAGTGAATATTAAGAAAACATAAAATTCATGACAAAATTTGTGTTAAAGGACCAAATCCAACATTTCATTGGAAATGAAAAAAATCAATGAAAAAATGAGAAAGAAAAGGTAATTAATAACGACAAAATTGATAAACTAGTAATTAATACGTCATTGAAATTGTAAAGTAGCAAATATTGTAAAAGCGAAAAAAGTTAGTTAAAGTGACATGTATTGTGAAACGAAGGGAGTAGTACTTTTGACGCTGTGCATAATCTTTGAGTTTTCTTTTACCAAATTTTTGTAATATTGGAAGCAACAGACTAAAATTTTTGGCCTTAATATTTAATATTAGTAACATTTGGAAATCAAAATCTTAATATTTAATTAATGTATATGATAACAACATTTTCCTAGTAAAGTGGCATGCATCTAAAGAGTGACCTTTATGAGCTCTCGTTAAGCTTCATTTGTTTATGTATACTAGTTTGTGTCCGCACATTGTACAAGATATGTTATTGTTATTATTATTAGATAAATCATTTTCATGAAATTAACACTTGGCGCAACTCTATTAGTTGACTTTATTTATTATTATTTTTATTATTATTAAAATTATTTGTAACATCTCATTTATTGTATTATTAGTATCATACCTTTAAAATTCTTAGAACAATAAAAAAACAAAAAAATATTTAAAATATCAATAATTGTAATATCAAAACAATAATCAAAATAATAATATTGGAGTAATAGCTATTTTTCGGATACAAATATATCATATAAAATTGGACATTATGCATAATATAATAAACTTAGCTACTTGGAAATTATAGTTACGATAATACACTAAATACTTATCTTACAAATAAAATTTATAATATGAAAGTTATTTTTCAAATTAATGGATACAATCGTAGATTAAAAATAAATGATAACAATAATTTTAATTGTGGTACCGATTTAATTCTAAATGTTATAATAAGAATGATTATTATTATTATTATTATTATTATTATTATTATTATTATTATTATTATTATTATTATCATACAAGAAAATAAAATAGCGCTACTAAATGAAAAATATTACTTAAAGCGATATATATTGTGAAAAGGAAGGAGTATCATTTACTTTTACAATAATATACTTAAAAATTCTATTTTTAAAAAAATAATATTTTTTCTATACCATTGATAATAATTTATCATAACCAAAAACAAAAGTTAGTTATTAGAGGCAAAAAGAATTTACACAATTTATTTCATTATATTATATGAAGAATTTAAATAACACATAAATATTTATTAGTTAATTAATAATTTAATTGAACAAATTAAAAAAATATTAAAAAAAACAAAGTTTGACATATACCCATGCTTAGCACGGGATATACACTAATATTACTGAAAAACAAAAATACTAATAATTGATACAAATTTAGGGCCAATTAGAATTATATCATTAAAAAATATATTAATAGATTTCATCTAACATTTGCATCTTTGTAGTTATGAGAACATAATTAATATGAAAAAAAATCTAAGAATTATACAAATGCAATATATTGGTAAGTAATTAATCAATGTTATTATATTATACATTGTTTAATTATAGCACTATTTAAACATTAAATTAGATGCAAAAGAGTAATTATTTATACAAATTGTTAAGAATATATAGTTCTAACTTTTCAAGAATTACATTTCATATTTATAAGTGATCTTAAAATCCTAATCCATCCACAATATACCCGCTCACTTTTGGCTAAGGAAGTAAAATGCCTCCAAACTTTGATGCATTTTCTTTAAGACAATTAAATCAT
The DNA here is from genome assembly GCA_021018815.1 of Talinum fruticosum. Lineage (NCBI taxonomy): Eukaryota > Viridiplantae > Streptophyta > Magnoliopsida > Caryophyllales > Talinaceae > Talinum > Talinum fruticosum. Next base: position 7,908,434 of record JAITYX010000004.1, on the reverse strand, counting down.
CTATCTCTATGTAATTGGCTATGATACGTCTTATGATAAAATAATATTTAAATTATTATATGGTGTAAGTAACAATTTGAAAAAAGATATTAAAATTATTACGATAATATTTTTTTTTGTTTGTTATAAAAATCACATTAATAATCTCATTTCATTAAGTTATTATTTTTCTTTCCTTTTTTATGACAAAGAATAAATTGTTGCATTTGAATTTTGAAAAATATTGAAAAGGCAGGAATATATTTGAAGGGGGTTTTTGGAATAAAAAAGGGGGAAATCTAATACAATAATTGAAATATTTTTTTAAATTACTCGTTATACACATTGAATCACGCCTAAACAACACCTCTGGAATTACTTTCCTCCTTTTTCTATCCTTTTTGAAATTCAAATTAAATTGCCTTTTTTTGTCAAATATACTAAACACAAACGTTATTTATGAATATATATATATATATCCATTCATACAATTCTTTGATAGAAAGAAATAAAAAAAGGTATGTTGCATGATTTTGACTTTGACTAAATGTAAAAAAGAAATGTAAATATGGACTCACTTTAATTGAGATGAAGTTTATTTGGGCTAATGCAAATGAAATGCGAGCTCACCTTAATGGAGATGAAATTTATTTTGGTTAATGTAAAAATGAAATGAATGGACCAACCTTAAGAGAGATTATTTTTGATTTAGCTAATGCGAATATGGAATGAATGGATCGACCTAAAAGGGGAATGTAATTTTGGACTTTTTGGATAAAATGCACATAATTGGACCGACTCAAACTTTTACTTTTATTTTATTTATGCACCCATGAAAGAATTATTCACCGGTCCTCACTTATCCTTAAAGGCTCACAAACGGAAGATTAAAATGTAAAACACACATACTCATTCAAACATGTAAATGAAGAAGGGACCACCTAAAAGTCAAAAGATCTATGGTCAAAGAGTTTAAGAGTTTGGATACATGGTGACACGTAGTCCGAGAATTTGGTCCCCAATGGGTTGCACGGATAAGGATACCAACTAGAATTCTCGGTGCCTCTTAGTCAACCAAAGGGTTTGGCCCAAGAGTGCGTGCTACGAGGGAGGATGTACCATTTCCTCGGGCAATCAAGCTTAGTTGGGCTCGCCTCAAGGAAGCGATCGGAGCCTCTCTCCGGAAATGGTAAATAGAGGGTACAATAAAGTTTTCCTAGTAGTCCAAAAATAATATTTAAACTAGTTTAAACGCTCGCTAAATGCGGGATATCTAATGCAAGCACATCATTAAAAACACACTACTCAAATTTTCAAGTTTCGCCCTCTTAAAAAAATTTTATCCCCAGTGGAGTCGCCACTATAGGAACCACGGCCGGCCTGGGCCCGCCGAGCTTCCGCACTTGTGTTGGGTCTCTTTTTAAAGATTCATTTTGAAGATGGTTTTTGAAAGTCGATTTTAGAATGTAGGGATGAACCTTTTATTAAGATTTTCGAATTTTATTAAATCCGATTTAAAATGAATTAAGCAAAGTTTGAATGGCGGCTTTATTAATTATTTTATTTTAGTAATTATTTTTAAAATTTTCGGGATATTATCTCTTAACCAAAAAATAAAAATTAGGGTTTCTATTTCTGCAGTGAGGCTCTAGGGCCAAGCCGGTGTGAAAACACCGGTTTGGACCCGAGCTCGCCTACCGCCTGCACCCAATGGTAGTCGGCGCCGGCCAAGGGCCATGGTTGAGGAGACCAAGCTCAGCCTCTACCCTAGTTAGTAGATCCAAAATTCCATTTTGTTTATTATTCGATAAAAAATAGTCGGAAGGCGATTGAATAGAAATAAAGCAAAAGATGAGTCGCCGATCGGTTTTAGGAAAGAAAAACTAACAAAAACAAAATAAATGCTCTCTCAATCTTAGTATGGGGAAACTAAGACTAAAAAGGCTAAAAATGACTCCATCGGTCTTTGAATCGAATTCAAGGGCGATGGTACGAAACGTAGGGATAAACCCTTCCATTCCGTTCATCCGAAGATGGTCGTTACTAATTCGAGTAGTGAGTTAAGATAATGTAGAAAAGCAAGCAAACAACAACATGCGAAGTGAAAATTAAAGCAACCAAGACATAATTAAGGAAAGCGATAAAGGCGAAAGCCGTAAAGAAAGAAATAACAAAAAGAAAAGCAAAACGAAAACAAAAAGGAAAGGCAAAACAAAAAGAAAAGAAAGCGGAAAACTAAAAGAATTACATCGGGTGGGGAGGAATTAAAATCGATACATTATTTGTCCCTAATACGAAAAGTAATAAAGAAAGTATAAAATAAAATAAACCGAGTTGCGAAACCTCGATCTCGTGCCCTCGGGTTGTCCCACCTGCTGATCCGGATCTCGGATCCGGACCTCTTGATGCGACGATGGTGAATGAGAGGGGTTTTTGTGAGTTTTTGGTGTAGGTAGGTAGGCAAATGTTTAACTGATGGAGTTTATGGGTTCATATGTGGTGAGATTGGAGAGTAGAATAGGAATAGGCTGAAAAGAGACAAAGAGATCAGAATACCAAAGAGAGTATTCAGTAGTTCTTAGGCGATTTCAACGACGTGGTATTAAGGCGAAAGCCGTGTAAGAATGAGAGCCAAGGATATATATTTATAGGGAGATATTAGGTCAAGGAAATGACCTAGGGTTAGCTCGGCCAGCCTTCCGAAGCGAGCAACAAAAATCAAGTAGGATATTTTAAAGATTGAACAGGATAGAACCGGGATAAAGAAGGGATAAGACCCGATTCACGGCGCCGACCACAAGAGGTTACTTAGGGTTTCATGCCCTAGCGTTCTTCCAAGGAAGTCTCCGGGGCAAAACGTTGCGTTCCACTTACTATTTTGAGGTGGCAGGCGCCGGTCATAGCAGCTTTTTGAAAATGAAAAGTTTCCATTTTTAGAAGGTTTCCATTTTTGGCGGGTTTCTATTTTTAGTAGGTTTCATTTTTGATGCGGGATGCGTGCTCCTAGTCTCGGGTGGACTGTCTTGGAGCCAAAACGCAGCACTTTGATGCTTGTAATCATGAAATGCAACGTCTAATGTCGTCTTGAGGTCTTCGAGCACCTTCTCTCGGTTGGACTAAAGTGGAACGCATAATTTTGATCCCGGAATTTCCCGGTATGTGGCACTAGACTTCGTTGTCTCTAAAGGCTTGGCACTGATTTTGGATCATCCGAAATAAAAGGGGATTTTTGGATCGACCCAAGACAAGAGGCTATTTATGTGGTGCTTGGGGTTCTTTGTGGTTTACTCGGCTTCCTTCGCACCAATCGATCACAAACCAAATCCAAATTCTCAAACAGGACTCGCGATTTCATCATCGAGGCCAACAAATAAAAAATAGAGAAAAGGATGATACTTTTTTGGTGTCTACAGTGCTGAGTGTACCCAAACTATGCCTCTCTAAGATGTCACTCGGATGGCTCAAGGAGCATCAGCCACTCCTCGTCTCAAGACGCGGGTCTCCAACTCGGACGTCGTCAAAGCTCTCAAGACCTTGTCGTGTACCGGTGCATGTAAGAGAACACTAGTAAAGATGTAGCAAACGAAATGAGTATCCTCTCACATTTATCAAATTTCATAGAAAAGTCAAAGAAAGAGTGAAATGCATGAATCAACATGACTTTCCCAGGCATGTCCTCTAGGTATGTACAATATGGGTCAATTATACCCTCTAAGATCACCTAGGGACTCATTACAAGAATGCACAAATGAGGGAGTGGAAGGGGGTAAAGGGGATAAGACGGGAACAAGTTCAAGTCATTCGGGAGAGAGGAAATCCATAAGCATAAGGCTAGGAGATGTTTCCTCCACACAATCATCAACACATGCCTCCTCTAAAAGAGCCTCTTTAAAATCTTGCTCTAGCAATGCAAACTCTTCCAACCAAGGTAGACAATTATCCTGAGCAACTAATGGTGAGGGAATCGAAGGAGAGTCAAACTCTTCCTCTAGTCCGGATTCTAAAGAAAAAGAAGATTCGCCATCATTACACAAATTAACCTCAAGTCTAGGAGAAGGTATACTATGGTTGGTTTTATGAAATAAGTCATTTCCCTATTTTTATTCAAAATTTGCACATATCATTCATTTATTTCCATCATTTTACTATCAAATTTAACACATTACTCATTCATTTTATCAATCATCCCTTTAGGCTTAGCATAACAATCATGAGAGGTATAATATGGACATGCATTCACATCATGGTTAAAAGATTGGCAATTAGAGCACATAACAAGAGCATGAGAGGATTGATGATGATATGCATTCCCAAAATGATCGACACATGGAGATTGAGCTCGTAAATCATAAGGGGAGGGGGAAGGACACAAAGAAATATCATTAGCATGCTCATTTTGCCATAAAAAGCTCAAACAAATCCCACAACTCATCAACATTCAAAGCATAAAGACCACCATAACTCATGACTCAAGGGTGGCTCGAGTCTAATGAGTTAAACCCTCAAGCACAAAATTACAAATTTTCCACTTTTGATACATATAATCCATGTATTAAGCATGAAAATCATTACATCTAGCAAGATAGCGCCAAAAAGGTTCATGCTCAAATTGAATGAAATGGAAAATCGACATTTTGATGATTTTTTTATTTTAAAATTTTTTGGATTTTTGAAATAGAGGCCTAGTCTTGAATACTCAAAACGAGCTCTAATATTGAAAAATGCCTACTTCCCGACAACGGTGCCAATTTGTTAGTCGTAATTTCTACGACTTATAAATAAAATGACTTCAAATGAGTATTCGATGGTGTCGAACCATAGGGAGTAGAAAAATTGAAGTAATTCAAGATAGGCCGAGATAAAATTTGTAGGAAAATTGAAGTAATGAAAACTAAACTAAGAAACCTAAAAAGGTGGCTCGGTTGTGATTTCACCGGTTAATGATCTAATTAGCCAAGATGAGGTCCTAACCTACCTAACTTAAGCTAGCAAATCGAGATGGTCGGTTGTATTGAGAAAGCTCACCCAAGTGCACTTTCATGGGTCATGAGCTAGTTTAAGTAGCCTAACCCGCCTATTTTCATAGGGTTAGCCCAAACAGACCACAAGGTAAGCAACTCTCGGACCTAGATCGGGTTCGGGCTATTTTCATGGCAAAATCCCAACTATTCAACTTTCTTACACTAGCAAACCAAACTAACCTTTCGGTCTAAGTCAATCGCCCAAAAATATGGATGAAAGCTCTTTCAAAAATTTCATCGAACACTTGGTAGACATGAGTGAAAACTCAAATTTGCAAGCATAAATTAGGTTTGACTAAGTCTAATACATGACTAATTAGCCATCAAAGGCTAATAACCACACAAGCCAACAAACTACTCACTAAATATTAGGAAAACTAAGCTAGAGCATGAACTAGCAAAATAAGAAATAAACATGGAGGAGAGAAAAAGAGTAAATCTAACTAGCTCAAAACAATTAAATAAATAAGAATAAACATTAAAAATTAAGCATTTAAACACATTATAACTTAAATTAATGCTAAAGTAACAAAATGATAAGAACAAAGTAAGAAATAAAAAGAGGAAAGAAGAAAGCTTAGCCATTTATGCTCCAAGCCTCCATGGTTCACAATCTTCAACCTAAATCTACACTAATCTAACCTAATTAATCTCCCTAATAAAGTTTTATTTTAGCTTACTATAAAACTAATCTATCTCCTAAACTCTAAGTAAGGCTTCTCTCCAAGAGGCCTCTTCCAAACTTTTGCCAAAAATTGATTTAAATAGCAAGAAAAACGACAAAAAACCAAGACCCGGGACCATGACACAGCCGTTTCAAGTGACACGGGGATGACCGTGTCAAGCTCGACTAAAAAGTAGAAAAATGCCCAAAACAGGCATGGCCTGTCCCACGGCCATGGGCCAGACCGTGGGAGCTGCCATAGGTTGTCCCATGGCCTATAGGGAGGTCATAGGGCCTCCAAATGGGCTCTTCTTCCTTTGATATTTTTGGGTGGCATTGAGATTGGTCCAAGGTGATCTTGGCGACTGGTGATCCCTCCAAAGGGTCATCAAGAGGTTCTTGTTGTGTGCTGAAATGCCACAAATGCTTAAACTTTGAGTGTGCGGTGATTCGAAATTTTACTTTGAACTTTCGAAACTCTTGTGGAACGTTCACATGGGCTTGCGGATGGTCCAACATGGCTACGACAAGTTGAGTATGGTTCTTTGAAGCTTGATTTGCTGAAATTATCATTTTTTCGCTCTATTCTCCGTAAGTTGTCGGGTCCGACTTATTTTCTATAAAAGTAAATAAAACAAGTAGAAATCCTAAAATTATATTACTTATGAGCCAAAAATAAGTGTTAGAGGACGTATAAAATACTTCATTTACGCTCCGAACAATAATCTTCAACAAGTTCCACTATATTTTCATTACTGAAGCTCTTTGATTGAGTTCCGGTTCCAATAAATTCTTCACAGTTTGTTTCATTTGTTAATAAACATAGAAAAGCATTGCTTGACATTTCATTCCCTCCATTTAAATCTTCTTGATGCTTCTTAATTTTTATAGCTTGAATGTGAGATTCTATATTCATAACACTATGCCTCTCATTCACATCTAGTCAAACTCCCACCCCTTTCACAAATCTATTAGAGTATATGTAGCCAATGTTGATGATCCTAGAGGCGGGCGCCACGGTCCCCTCACTACAAAAAATGTGACTTGTGCATCCATGATTCAAATTGCCTCCTGCCACATGTGTTAGTGTGATAAGGTCCACTTACCACGTTTATGTTAAGCATACATAAGGATAGTCAATAAATATTCAACACGCTTAATAAGTATGGTGGAAGTCGTCTCTAATTACTCTTATATTCGGAGAAAGCAACATCATCCACCACACTTATATCCATGGACATATTACCTATTGAGCAAGCAATTTTTCTTCTTATTACCAATTTGTGCTTAAAGGGTATTGAACATATGATCACTAATACGAGACACTTAGGTTGTTAGAGCGCCTTACGAGTTAAGCTACAAAATTCTTCTTGAAATTAATTGGGGTCAATTAAAATATATTATATTTTTTTTATGTTTTTCTATTTATGCATTTTTTTTCTCAAAAGGATGGGAATCAGGTGACCCCAGTTGTCTCAAGCATAGATCCACCCCGGGATTAAGAATATGCAATTCTTCGAATTAGGTTTTAGTTTATTAAGGTGAGTTTTTCAGTTTTATTTTATTTTACTTTTTCCTTCAACAAAATTTTTTAAAAAACATATAGCCACTACGTGTGAAATTTACTAATTAAGCGGGAAATAAGAGAAAAAACAAGATTGAGATTTGAGGTTATTTTTTATTTTGATTTTTCAATATATTGGGCACTATCTCTGTAAAAGAGCGGGAAATCAAAATTTTGCATAAAAATGTTTCCTTTTGTATTAAATTTTTTAAAAATTATTTTTAATTATTTAAAAAAATTCCTTCTTGATTGTTTGTTTACTATCTCACTTATTTGATTATGAGAAATTGTCCAACCCGAAAAAAATTTTCAATTATTTTAAAACAACCGGCACGCTTATTATCCGGACTAAATAACTCCTATTCAAGAGTTGTTAAATCACCACTCTTAATATGTGTGCAAATACTTTAATAGGTTACTACCAATGTTGCAAGAGTGGTTATATTTTTCCTCGGTTTATTGTGTGTGGAGATGATTTTGAGAACTCATTTCGTTTATAAGGGTACAAGTATACCATATTTTTGTAATGTCATAGCTTTCCAAAGTGCGAGCTCCCATGTAGGTGGGCAGGGGAGAAGAGACTGTATTCAAATAGATCCAAAATGGGATCCGCTCGGATCCTTTTTCGTGAGGTGACATCAAAACAACACTTGTTTTTACAGACATTTTTTTATTTGTCTTGGGGCATGTGCAATTGTGATAAATTTAGTTGTTGAAGATATTTTTGGGGATCCCATGAGAAATATTTGATTTAAAATATTTAAATTTAAAATTGTTGAGACATGAAAATAGGGGGATGAGAGATAAATAATTAAATCTTTTAATTGGAAAGAGTAGACTCTATCAAAATATCCAAATTAAAATCTTCCATTGTTAATGTTGTCTTTCATCTCCACACGCTTTCCCCTACTTGATATTTAGGTGCCTAAAATACATCCCATAAATAGCCGAGCTCAAATCATCACTCAAGATCCTCCCATGGTCTCAATCTCATCTTGAAAGATTGGGATACCTAATACCCTTCGAGGCTTATACCACTTTGGCTTTTTTATGAACCATGTTGGAAATTGGCATGATTTTTGTTCTTCTAAAGTCCCACATTGAAGTTTTGCTAGGATTCTCTTGGGTTTATATATCTCTCTCTCATGGCTACTATTTGAATATTAGTACTATGGCTTCGGGATGAGGAGCGTATGGACCAACAACACACGCGCGCGCCGCCCGCCAGCTCGGTCCGGTCCGAGCAGGCCGCGGGCTGTGGGCCTAACGTATATATTCTTTTTGGAGAAATTTCATTTGACTTTCGTTGATCAATTCCATGCGTGGTTGTTAGTCGGAGATTTTCGTGGCATAATATCCTCGATAGTGGAGAGATAAGTGGAGAAAAATCCTCCACTTCCTCCTTGAATTTCTCCACGACTTTTGCTCCAACAGTCATATTTTTCCACTATAAATACTGAGCTCCTCTCCTCATTTCATCACACTTAATCCTCTTCCTCTCCTCTCTACTCGCTTTCTCTTCTCTCGGGCATAGTTTCGCATACTCCACTTACTTCGCTTTCGAGTGCACGTAAGTGAAGCTGCCGTGGTAACCTTGGGGAGCAACCTGGCTATCACGTTTGCACCGTTGTCGGGCCGTTTTGCTTTCAGGTCGGTGGTCATACCACGACACAACATTCTCCTTCTTCCTTCTAGCCATTGGTAACGTCCATTTATCCAACAATCTGAAAGCAAAAATATTATCGTTTTCTAAGTTATTATCAATGGCTGTAAACTTCCACAAAGCTCTTCCCGACCTCTCAAAATTGAAACCCCTTGATGGAACCAACTACAAGCGCTGGTCCCGTAAGCTGCTGATTCTTTCGAACAATTGGATGTGGACTACGTTCGTCCACAAACATTGCTGATGACAAGTCCGAAACTTCTACCGTAATGGACAAAGACAAAGACAAGAGCACCTCCTCCACTACCGACGCAACCAAGAAGAAATTGGAGAAAGACAACAAAACCGTTCAAGGCTACTCGCTGCACCATATGACTAACCCCTTATTTGATTTATTTATTGACTATAAATCTGCCAAAGTCATATAGGAAAAACCGCAAATTAAATATGGTGCAGATGATGCTGTCAAAAAGAAGTACGTGGTTGGCGAATGGCTCAAATTCCAGATTACGGATGACAAGCCAATCATGGAGCAAGTCCATGTCTATGAGAACCTCGTGTGCTGAAGTTGTCAACGAAGGCATGAAGATGTGTGATATCCTTCAAGCCAACGTACTCATTGAAAAATTCCCACCATCCTGGAGTGACTACGTAAATCAACTTAAGCACAAGAAAAAGGACCTCACCTGCAGGAGCTGATTAGTCACATTAGAACCGAAGAGGCTAATCGTCCGAAAGATAAGATGGACTCTCTCTCTTTGAATTCTTCTAAAGCTAATTTGGTTGAATCTTCAGTGCAAACAAATAAAGACAGGTTCAAAGGCAAAGGGAAGTTCAATAAAAAACAGAACAATCCTAAACAACGAGAACCGGATGAACAAGTCAAGCAACAAAATTCAAAAATAGAAGGTAACGTGCTATGTCTGCAGAAAACCAGGACACAAAGCCTACCAAGTGCAATTTTCGCAAAGGACCAAATCAAAAATCTGGTGCACAAGGAGTTGCAAAACCCACAGGCCAAGGTACTGCACAAGTCATCCTTGCGTAAGACGACGAGATCATCTATGCAGTCACCGTGGAGGCGAACTCGGTTGCGGAACCAACCGAGTGGATCCCGGATTCCGGAGCTTCAAGGCACTTCGCGCCAACAAGGAGCCGATGCACGAATTTGAAGATGTTGCTAATGGAGAACATGTCTATATGGGAAATTCAACAACTGCTGGAGTGTTGGGTAATGTAACGCCCTCGGCTACCATTACTTAATAATTCCCTAATCCGAGAACATTAGGTAAGTTCGCAGCGGAAGTTTAACGACCGAAGGCGTTACCGCCGCCCTAACGTAAGGACCGGGCTGAATTAAAATACCATAATAAACAGATGTCTACTGATTATGCTACATATTTACAGATATTAGTGGCCATTACAACAATCTGCGATAGGAATTATGCAACATTTAATTACAACCCAAGGTCAACCCCAAAATTAGCAAGGATGAGAATCACTGTGAGCATCTAACCCATCACACCACCATGACAATGAAGTATCCAGCGTGCTCCCGTCGGGCTTCTTAAGTGCGGAGTCGTTCACGAGACGCTTTTCCTAAAAACAAAAACATCAAAATAATTCAAAGAATGAGTCGAAACTCGATACGAACATTCCCGCACGATCAAATAATTTTGAAACACATTGATTGAGCGCGCGCATTTCAATTCATTTTAGTTTGAAATAAGGGGAGAGAATATAATTAAAATTTGCTTGTCTGGTTATTATCCGAAAGTGGAACCCCTTGATAATTGATACGATCTTAGTAAGGTGCACACCTCCCGGGCCGACCGAGAACCCGAGTTGAAGCCGCGCGGGTTAGGCATAAGCCCCGATTATTGATAATTAATGGGCATAAGCCCTAATAATTGATAATTGGGCGGGGACCACTTGATTAGGTGGCAAAACTTGATTTACAAATGATTCATTATTAGTTATATATATGAGAAATGTTGAGATTTGATGAAACATGTGAGTTTTCGAAAGGTACAGGCAATAAACGTACTCGAATTGGGAATGTTTGTTTCTCCCCTTTTATAAAAGTTTAAGTTACCAGCTATCCCAAGCAATCGAAGTGGCCTCGCTTCGTTTCAAATAGATTTCCATTGTTAATAATGTTTTTCTTGAGTTTTAATACTTGAATTTGTATAAGTATTGGCGCCTTACTTCATTTTCTATATTTGTTATGCAATCGGGTAAACTACGTTTCCCTTACACAACTTCACCGCATTAGTTACGTTTTGATCATGGACAACAAAGCCTATTAGTTACAAAAGTTGATCAAGCTAATCAAATAACTAATGTCATCTATGTAATTCAGTTCATTTGTTGACGTAAATTGATAAGGTATATGTATTTGTATAAATACATATATATATGTATTTGTATAAATACATATATATATATATATATATATATATATATATATATATATATATATATATATATATAATCACTAGCTTATCTTCATTTCACTCATTAAAAGGACGTGAAACATGCTCCTAGAATTATTGTTACCCACATTGTTGTTATCATTATCATTATCATTATCATTATTACTATTATTATTAGATACCACTAATTTAACTAATTTGCCAAGCTTAACTTATCTTTCGATCCTCATTCCTAACGTAATTTCTTTGCTCCTCATTTCATCGAATTCAAACCCATAGTTAGTGATTACTTAATCTACCAATGCCTTTCCATAAAAAGGCTTCACAATTAACCAAATTGCCCAAACTTCATACATATATCAATTTAAGGTCATGAGCATTATTTTCACAACAAAATTCACACTCACAATCACAATTAGGCAACTTAATGCTCCAAGTTTTCTCGTACGTCTCTACATTTACACGTTAGCTAGTTTAGTTTCTACATGTACTCGCCCTTCGTTTGCTCAGTATATTCATTCCCCAAAGTATCGAATTCATCCAATTACTCAATTATATAACAAAACATCCCTAATCCCATTCTCTAAATTATAATTTCCCAAAAGAAATCACATTTATACACAATCAATGCATCAACCGCCACACCTCCATCATCCATATCAATCTGAATTTTCCCAATCAATCCTCGGATTCACTCAACAACACATTTCGAAATCATACACTTCAAATTACAATCACAACTACTTAAATAAATAAGGAACTTGGTAATTTAGGGTTTAGTGTTTTACCTCCAAATTCAGGGAGAAGGAGTTCGGAAGACGAGCGAGGCGGTGGGCGTGGCGGCTGCACCGAAACCACTTGGTAGAGGCGGCGACGAACTCCGCGGCTCGCCGCGGCTGGGGTTGGCTGCCAAGCGAACCGCGACGGAGGAACCGGGAGGCAGGGGAGCAGAGTGCGGTAAGAGAGGGAGAAGGAGGTAGCGAGCGCGACAGCGAGAGGAGGGAGGGAGAGCGAAGGCCGGCACCGATCTCCGGCCGGCGTCGTTGGCGCTAGTGACCGGAGGTGGCGCCCGTGGGGAAGGGAAAGGCAGGGGAGGACGGGAGGCGCAGAGGAAGAAGCAAGTGAGGAGATTGAAATTGAAGTTGCCCGATTATTTGATCTTAACCGCCCTTTTTTTTTTTTTACTTAATTCCGAGATAAATCTATGTCTTGATTTTTCTTTAAAAAAATCTGGTTAATTCATTTCATTTTCATTTTTTTCTACATTTATTTTTATAAATTTATTTAGTTACTTATTTATTTATTTATTATTATTATTATTATTATTATTACTTTTTAATTTTATTTTAATAATGGTGTTCACAAATTATAACCTTATTATGAGATTTTTATTAGGGCCACTTCGTCGTCTTAGCTGCATAACGCATGTATAAAAATAATTTAAATATAAAATATCGAATAGAAGTGCACGCGCTCAATCATATAAATCTCTTAATTAATGAATTAATTAAATAAACAATGTGGTTTTGGGTCGGGTTGTTACAGGTAAAGGGAAGGTTCTTCTCAATTTCACTTATGGCAAAAAGTTATGTTTGACTAATGTGTCTGTATGTCCCTTCCCTTCGTAGAAGCTTAGTTTCTAGTGGCCTTCTTAATCTTGCTGGCATTAAAGTTGTTTTAGATGGAGGGGTGACTATCATCTCTCGGAATGGAGACTTTGTTGGAAAGGGATATCCGAATAGGGGTCAAAAGGGGGTTTATTTGTTCTAAATGTTACCTCTAAAATTAATGGAAATGCTTCTAGTTCCGCTTATATTGCTGAGTCTGTTGATTTATGGCATGGTAGACTTGGACATGTTAATTTTGCTTCATTAAAAAGACTTCGTAATATGCATTTAATTCCATTTGTTAATATTGAAAGCATATCGAAATGTCCTGTTTGTGTAGAAGCAAAATATGCTAAGAAACCATTTAAGCCTCGTAACTAGTAGACAAACCGAACTACTAGAGTTAATTCATTCAGACTTAGCGAGACTTCAAGAACTCGGTTAGCAAAGGTGGAAAAAGATAATATATTACCTTTGTAGATGACTACTCTAGGTTCACCTGGAGTATACCTCCTTAAATCTAAAGATGAGGTTGAAGAAATGTTCTTGAAATATAAAGCGAAGTAGAAAACCAACTAGATAAAAAGATCAAGAGGCTTAAATCCGATAGAGGTGGTGAATATGGAACCAATGCCCTTGCTGCTTTTTGTGCAAAAAATGGAATAATTCATGAGGATAGTGCCCCTATACTCCCCAACAGAATGGGATAGGTGAAAGGAAGAACAGAACACTTAAGGAAATGATGAATGCTATGCTTTTAAGTTCGAGCCTTTCGGATAACATGTGGGGAAGTCTGTTTTAACCGCTTGTTATATACTAAACAGAGTTCCTCATAAAAAGTTAGACCAAACCCCATATGAATTGTGGAAAGGGTATGCTCCAAATTTGAGTACTCTTAAAGTGTGGGGATGCTTGGCTAAGGTTCCTTGACCCGACTTCAAGAGACCTAATATTGGTTCTAAGACCTTTGATTCTCGTGTTTATTGGTTATGCTCAAAATAGTGCTGCATATAGATTCATGTCATTACCTGATCTTACCATTTCTGAATCTAGAGATGTCTGTATTCTTTGAGCATGTGTTTCCTTTAAAGAAAAATGTGACCAATATTTTGCATGAAAATGTTAGATTGCCTGTTTCTAGTTCAGTATCTAATAACCAAGTTAATGAGCCTAGAAGTAGTAAAAGACGTAGAGTCGAACTCAACTATGATCCTGATTTTATTACTTCCTTTCTAGTTGAGAACTTGGATATTGATGCCATAACTGATGAACTAGTGTTAATCTATCTTATTGAGGAAGATCCTAAAACTTATCAAGAGGCTATAAGGTCTATAGATGTCGGTTTACGGAAAGAAGCCATTAAAAGTGAATTAGATTCTATAGAGTCTAATAAAACTTGGGAGTTAGTAGACTTGCCCAAAGGTTGTAAGCCTATCAGTAATAAGTGGATCTTCAAAAAGAAATTAAGACCTGATGGTTCTATAGACAAGTATAAAGCAATTTTGGTAATTAGAGGGTTTAATCAAAAGAAGGGAATTGATTTCTTTGATACCTATTCCCCAATGAACCAAAATTGCCACCATCATAACCTTAATTGCCTTAGCAGCTATCAACAATCTAGTTGTACATCAAATGGATGTAAAGATTGCTTTTCTAAATGGTGATCTAGAAGAAGAGATTTACATGTCTCAACCTCGAGGGCTGTGAGATTCCTAGTCGGGAGCATAAAGTGTGTAAACCGAGAAAATCCTTTTATGGTCTTAAGCAAGCTCCCAAACAATGGTATGAAAAGTTTGATAGTACCTTAAAGCAAAATGGATTTATAGTAAATGCATCTGATTCTTGTGTTTATTCAAAATCCTTTGACTCGGATTGTGTGATCATATGCTTATATGTGGATGAAATGCCAATTTTTGGTACTAGCTTGCATGTTGTTAATGAGACTAAGAAAATGTTATCCTCACATTTCGAAATGAAGGACTTAGGAGAAGCCGACGTGATCCTAGGGGTCAAAGTCACAAAAACCAACAGTGGGTTTTCTCTCTGTCGGTCTCATTACATTGAAAAAATTTTAAGGAGGTTCAACTGCTTTGAGGTAGTACTGTTAGAACTCCCTATGACCCTAGCATACACCTTAAAAAGAACAGAGGACCTAGTGTGTCTCAATCTGAGTATGCTAAAATTATAGGAAGTTTTATGTATCTCATGAACTACACTCGTCCCGACATTGCTTATGCAGTTAGTAGATCGAGTCGATATACTCATAACCCTAGTCAAGAACACTCGGGATGCACTTTTCCGCTTACTAAAATACTTAAAAGGTACCATTGATCGGTGTTTGCAATTTAACAAATTTCCTGCTGTGTTAGAAGGATTTATTGATGCAAATTGGGTATCTAATAACGATGAAGTAAGCTCCACTAGTGGTTATGTGTTTATTTTAGGTGGAGGAGCTATTTCGTGGAAGCTCGCAAAACAGACTTGTATAGCTCGCTCCACCATGGAATCTGAATTTATTGCTCTTGAGTTGGCGGGACAAGAAGCGGAATGGTTAAAGATCCTATTGGCGGACATGCCAGTATGGGAAAGGAAATATACACCGGTTTCTCGCATTGTGACTCGCAGTCAGCAATCGGTGTTGCACACAACAGATGTCTATAACGGAAAAAAGAGACATATCCATATTAGACATGGTGCAATAAAACAATTGCTGAAACATGGTGTTATTTCCCTTGAGTTTGTGAGATCCGAAAGAAACATTTCGGACCCACTTACTAAAGGACTAACGAGACGAGTGGTACTCGAAACGTCGAGGGGATGGGACTCAAACCCATGGATTGAAGCAAGTATGGTGGATACCCTTTAGTGGTCAAACGAAACTATACCGAGACTTCATAAATACACTACACTCCTATCCCTATGACATACCTGGTAGTGTTTATAAAGGATGAGCTATTTATGCTCTTAATGAATCCATAGCCTACTAAGGTGGTGCTATTGAGAAACACTTGATGGATTCATCGCAAATTATCCGTGAGGTTGAGCAACATTATACTCTTAATAGTTCCATATCCATTATATGGTGTCTATACTGAGATAGACTTGATGGAACTACCTACGTAAGTGTGAAGGTTTGGCCACCTTCTATGAGAAACTTGGTATGTCTCTCTAGAGCACTTATGAGACCCGAGGTATGCGCATGGCCTTGTAAAGCGCAAAATTTCTCTATCGCGGAGTATGCACAAATTTGAAGGATAATATGCGTTGTGGGGGCCTCGTCCGAGGTGTATCAAGTTCAAGACTAGTTCACTTGATTACAACTGGATGTTGCCTCATTTCACTATGTGTCAATTCAATCGAAAGACATTGACATTTAAGTATTTACCCTTCATATGCCCAAAAATTCTTTTCTTTCCGTTACATGCCATTTGTGGGGATTGTTGGAAATTGGCATGATTTTTTGTTCTTCTAAAGTCCCACATTGAAGTTTTGGTAGGATTCTCTTGGGTTTATATATCTCCTCTCATGGCTACTATTTGAATATTAGTACTATGGCTTGGGGATGAGGAGCGTATGGACCAACAACACACGCGCGCGCGTCGCCCGGTCCGGTGCAGGCGGGCGCGGCGCGGGCCGCGGGCTGTGGGCCTAACCTATATATTCTTTTTGGAGAAATTTCATTTGACTTTCGTTGACCAATTCCATGCGTGACTATTAGTCGGAGATTTTCGTGGCATAATATCCTCAGTAGTGGAGAGATAAGTGGAGAAAAATCCTCCACTTCCTCCTTGAATTTCTCCACGACTTTTGCTCCAACGATCATATTTTTCCACTATAAATACTGAGCTCCTCTCCTCATTTCATCACATTCAATCCTCTTCCTCTCCTCTCTACTCGCTTTCTCTTCTCTGGACATAATTTCTGCATACTCCACTTACTTTGCTTTCAGTGCACATAAGTGAAGCTCGCTGTAGTAACCTTGGGAAGCAACCTAGCTATCACGATTGCACCGTTGTTGGGCCGTTTTTGTTTTCAAGTCGGTTATCATACCACGACACAACATTCTCCTTGTTCCTTCTGGCAATTGATAACGTCCATTTATCCAACAAACCATACCCTCCACATGTCTTCCACGTGGTCCAATCACGCTTCTCCTCATCTTACTTTTTATCTTTTTCTCTATTTTCTGTCCACCTAGTCTCCATTCACTCTCTCTCTCTCTGCGTTTTTCCTCACCCAACTGAAGAAGGACCGCAATGAGCAAAGTTTCAGGAGGGTATTTCACCCCGGAATTTCTGGGTTCGAAGCTCGAAGCTTCAAAATTTAGTCGAGGGCTACAATCCCATGTGCTCACGAAATTCAAGTCACAGCGACCAATCGGAATCAAAATCAAGAGCCAGATTGTTAATCAGCGCCCTTCGACTTATTCTTCCAGGCTTTCCACTGATATCCCTCTCTATGAGACTCCTGGGGTACTCTCTCTCTCTCTCTCTTTCTCAGATGATTTATTAGCTGTGTTGATCATAATTTGTTAATGGGCAATTTGGATTTGAATCATGACAGGCTTCATTTGATCAGTATTTGGAAGATAAGCCTAGAGTATTTAAGGCCATTTTTCCAGATAAAAGAAGAAGCCAACAACTCAATGAGGTATCATTGTTCATTTCTGTTCTGGTTTAGTACATAGAGCGATTTTCCCAGATTTTAAAAAAAAAAAAGAGTAAAGTCTTTTGTGCTTGATGATGATTCTGATTATTCACCTTTGAATATTTATGTGGTAGGAAATTATGTTTTTACGTGAAACTTACGTCAGGATTGCATTTTCTTTTGTGTTATTTTATTGCTTTTTTGAGGCACAAATGGTGCTGCTTATATTTTGTTCATTAACTAGTCTCATCTGTCACTATAATAAAATAAATAAATAAATAAAAGTGCCTAAGGAAGAAAATAGAAGGGAAATTCTTATGTGACCCCATGCTCAGCTAGAAATAATAGTACATTTCTGCAGTCTTCTTAATTCAGATACTATTATGAGTCGCACAGAAATTTGTTAGGCTATATGGTTCTGTGGCAAAGGAGGTATTCACGTTGCATTACTATTAACTACTATGCATTACACCCGTAGTCAGAAGGAATTTGGTTTAGCAAAGCCAAGGATAACTTGGTCTTAAAAAAAAAAAAAAAAAAAAACTACTAACATGTATGTAACAGGAAATTCTATCTTATGTAGTTATATATGAAACTCGCTTCAGGATTCCATCAAAAGCTTTTTCCTCTTATTTTAATTAATACATAAATATTGTTTCCAGTTATGACTTCTAAAAAACCCCAAAGCAAAACGAAATGCGTTGTGTTTTTATCGTGCGCTATTTACAAGGCATGAAACTGAGTGTGAACTTGCATTTGAGAGTTTCTATGTTGTTCTCAAGATGCTCAATAATTTTGGAGACTTTGAAAGAATAACTTGCTGTCTGTTATGCTCTTGGGTACAGTTCTTGTCTGAATTCATACAGGATTTTTGAGTAGCTAGGATGCGATCCTCTTAATATGTACTATACATATTGGAATTTCCTGGCAAACTGTTTTCAGTAATATGCTTTTTGGGCGTAGGCAGCACTTGATCTAGTCCCCTAGTTTTGATGTATTCCTAATATATTGTGGCATTTCTTTGTATAGGATTGCAGTCTTTATCTGCTGAGTTGTTAGCTCATCTGTCTAGGCTGCTTATGTTAAGGCTAATATAATCAGCTTTTGAACATAATTTCCAAAACAAATCAGCCTTTGAAGTTTGAACATATTATGTATCTGATTGACTTTGCTGTTTGATGAGCTTAATTGTCAGGAAAAAAGGGGGGATGGGATGAAAAGAGAAAAGGGCCTATTGTAGATAATGAAACTGGTTGAAATTGACTTTCAAGATGATTTATGATTTTTGTCATAGAATTATCACATGTTTCATGATCTTTACTATCATTGTCCATGCGATCCTCCCCTTATAACTTGTGATCAGATCTCATCAGGATAGAACACAAAGGAAACATTAGACCCTTAGTTGTTTGCAGCAATCATAACACAAATGCGATCTCCAACATTACGTACTCTATTTGATATTCAATTCATGTATTGATAGTGGTCAGCTCTCATATGTGTATAGTCATAGAGGCATAAAGAACTGCATCTATTTGACACTTACCAATTTGGCCCAGGAGATGGATGCTTCAGAAGTCTTACCTATAGATTCTGGGAGGTAATGTGGGACTCCATGGATATATTATCCTCGCTGAAGGAGGCCTGGAGTGAAGGGGTGTTCGGATTTAGGGAGCATTCTTGACAATATTTTCCTTCATTCCAATACTGAAGTTTGATTCCTTCATCCACATTGAAAGGGACAGCAATCAAGTGGCATGCCTCTTCTCTAGATTGCAACTGTTTGTCAATTTGACTACAGGAATTTGGATTTTGGGTGGAAGAGGGTCTTATTACAACTGATAGTTATTTACCTCTGGGAATTATGCTAATGAATAATTAATCCCTTCTTTTTACCATAAAAGAAAATAAGCAACCGGTCCAAGGGTATAGGAAGCATGATTCAACAAATAGCAGGTCCAATATCATAGCCATGGATTTCCTTTGTTTCTGTTCCTAGGGTACGTTGGCAAGTATATTTGGAAGAGTGTTGTGCCTTGTAGTTGTGCCAAGACCTCTGGTTGTATGAGAATATGACCAACAACATCTATTGACTGAGTGAATCTTATGGTTAATCTATTGAGAGAGACCAAAGAATGCAAAATATCCTGGTTGGAGTCTTTTCCACTTGCTCATTTCTTTTAACTCACAGTTGCTTTCCCGGCAAGCAGAAATGATATTGACATTGCCTGGCCATATTTGTAGATGAAAGAGGACTTTCTCTTGGCAGTACCAAAAACCTCTTATATTGGTTAATCTTGCAGATTAGCTAGATTTCACCTAGGCAGAAGAGCTGAAAATTCTCATAAGAGATTTTGAATATGTGCTGATAACTCTGGCTAGATGGATAACACTTAGGTCTTAACATAGAAAGACCTAGAGAACCTATATCAAATGAGAGCTTATGGTTAAAAAATCATTGAAGGTTTTGAAGGAGTTATGGGTTTTTGATGGCTTAATTGCATTTTTGTAAATGCTGATTAGAGAGAAAAGGACAAGATCCGGTTACCATGTGGCTTCTTTATTTCAATCCATGATATTCGAGAAACTTGTAACTGTTCCGTTGGTAGGGTGCCAGTCAAGCTGTCTCATCTGGTGCCTTATATCCATTGGAGCACTTTCAGATTGAACCAGCTCTGCAAAGAAAAAGGGGCTAATTGGTTCTAATGATGTGCTCTTTTTCACTGATTCTAGTGAGTTTTACTAATTCCTTGCCATATTTAGCTTTGCATTTCTTTGTTAATCGCATTGCTAATTGTTCCTTGCAGGATGAATGGCGGGTACACATGCTACCGATACAGTTCCTGTTCATGACTGTGCTGCCAGTTGTAGACATGAGGTTAAGATGCAGAACAAATGGGAGGGAGTACCCGCCAGGAATTCCACCCAACATCTCTAAAGTTCTCGAGCTTGACATTGTCAGTCATGAACTAGTCAAACAGTATAATTGACCAATTTCTTAAGGGTGTTTGGCAGGGGAAAAAAGATTTCCTGGGACACTAGCTTCCACCTTTCCTGATGTCTAGCTAAACAATGGGGATTTTTACTGAAAAACACTGCTCTACAGATTCCTTTATTTCAGAGGGTATATTTTTCATAGAAACGGATTTTTTAAGAAAATCATTTTCCCTTCTGCCAAGCACTTTGAAAAAAGTTATCATTTCCCATTTGCCTCTACCCCAAACTTTGACTTGGGACTTGATCGGTTCAGGTTAGGTGGGAGCTTCAAGGTCTGGAAGATGTAATGAAGCCGAATCATTTCAGTCTAGGTGTAAAAGGGGCTCTGTATCCTGATAGACGCGGTGTGAGAAGCCGGCTGAAAGGTCAATTAGAGATGAAGATAAGTGTTATACTACCCCAAATGCTCTCCTTAGTCCCGGAAGATCTTCTCAGAAGTGTTTCAGAATCGGTCAGAACTCAGTTTCAATATTAATTGTGTGCTGCAACATTATTTCTTAACTTTCCTGTTTTGAGGAGTAACTTCATTTAGGAAAATCAAAACCCAGAAAATCAATTATGTTGTTTACAATTACAGGTGCTAAGAAGACTTGTTGAGAACATGAAAGACAAGGTCAATAGCAGCTTATTGGCCGATTACAGCGAGTTCCGCAGAGAAAGACAGTTGAATCAAGTTTAGTTTATGGAATTCAGAAAACCTCTTGCTATATAATACGGAGTATATGTGGTGGACAATCTGGCAGTTCTTTGCCTCGTTAATATTATAGATTGTTTGGTTGACTACTGTTATCTTTGCTTAAACTAACCCGAGACTCTGAACCCAAGCAAACGACCTGCAGCCGTACCCAACCCAAGACTCCTAACAGGCTCATCCAGAGATGAACCAAAAATCCAAATTAATTTAAACCGAATAGAATCCACCCTAAAATTTCCTGCAAAGTTTCTGTTTGCAAAAGAATCTCAATTGTTGTCCAAACATCAATTGACAGAATAAAATTCACCTAGACTGAACACAAATGCCATTGATCGAAGTATTACCTGAACTTATTTTAATATAATTTATTTGCAATAAAAAACATTGTTTGCTAATTTTCTTTATTTTTCCTTAATTTTTCTTGTTTCAATAAAAAATTTATTCCTTCTTTACAAACCTAATCTACAATGATGAAAGACATTTCTAAAATTATTTTACAAACGTGGGGCAAAGATTATTTTCGAAAGCTGAGAGTTAAAAATTATTTCATTATACATCACGCATAAACATGTTCCTAATTAGAGCGTCAATGGGCTCGAAATAATGCATCTGAAAGCATTGCAAAATTTCCTTGATACGTGCTTCCTAGCACTATGCAAGAAGCTTCTTTAAGATGATTTCTAATTATACATACATCGAGGACATGCCTAGCTTTACCAAGTCCTTCATCTCGAAGATATAGGACACTTATTACGTAGGCCCTGTTCCATTTATGTGTAAGGAGTTATAAGGATTGTAAGAAGTTGTAAGGAAAGTTGTAAGCAACTATACTGAGTCTGTAAGAAAGTGTAATGAGTTGTAAGGAGTTGTAACGAATATAAAATATTTTACATGACTTGATAAAAATGTAATATATATTTTTATATTTATGAATTTAATGTAAATTATACAATTTATATATTTGTAATGCTAAATGCATATATATCAGTTTGATGATTTGTTTTCTCCTTTTTTATTTTTATAAAAAAACAAAATTATGTTTGATACTTATGAAAAGAGTTTTTATAGATGCATAAATGACTTTCATAATATATAGCTGAAAATGACCTTAATTTTACAAGTTTGAATAAATGTTCTCAACTATTAAATGTTCTCAACTATTAAATGTTCTCAACTACTAAAATTAGTAGTTGAGAACATTTATTTCAAACATGTAAAATTAAGGTCATTTTCAATTACCTATTACATGAAAATTATTTATGCATCTATAAAAATTTTTGGAATTTTGGACGAGAATAATACAAACTTTGGGGGTATTAGCCAAATTTAATACGAACAATTTTCTTGATTGCTAACGTAACGAACTTTGGGGATATTTTGCAATATCGGAACACCACCGAGTATGGGCGGTGACTCGTCGAGAACGTGACGTGACAAATTTTTGAACACATGTACGGTGGAGTCAATTTTTTAAGCTGGATTTATGAGATATAAGTGCCAGCTATGGAAGGACATTTAAAAAAGAAAAACAAATTGGATCAAAAAGCTTGTTTGCCTTTGAATTAATAATGTTTAAATGCAATTAATCACCCTCTCTCTTCCTCTCATCTTGTCCGTTTGTTCTTATTTTGAGAAAAATCATTAACAAAAGGAAAGAATTGATTGAGGACAATTCCTCTCTTTCTCTCCGAAACTTCTTCTTCTTCAATAGGTCTCTCTTCTCAAAAATGTGTGGGTGGGAAGGGAAAAAACCTGTCATCAACCGAATGTGTAATTCCCACTACCCCCTGTCACCTTCGTTCGTTCCCTTCTTCAAGTCACCACCTCCAATAATTCTCTCCTCAATTATCTCCCTCTTACACTTACCATATGAAGAAAAAATTTATTCACTACCACTCGACTCAATTTCATGGTAACTCAATTGGGAATACAATTGAGAAGAATTTAGAGATCTGCAGTAAGAGAATCAATATTTTGGAAATTATGTAAAAGAAGAAGAGGCAAAGAATGATGGTAAAACATATATGAAAAAGTATCAAAAATTCAGAATTTCAACAAATTTAAGAAACTTAATTGTCCTCCATGGACACTGGGTCATTTTCCTCCCTAGTTTTTTTTAGGCAAAAATTCTAATTTAATAACTCAAAAATTCAGGTTTAACAACATATATATTGACAAATCGAGTACTTAAGGAAAGACGAAAACTAAAAAAAGAAAACCCGACGGATCTGCAAATTGAAGACGAGAGAAAAACGAAGCCATAGGCTGCAAGAGGTCGCCTCTACTCGGATTTTTATCTCATCTTTCTGCACTTTCTCTTCAACCTTCTCATATGCTTCTTCTTCCACTTAGCTCTCATGGCGGTAGGACAATGAAAGGAGGAACTCCCAAAAACCTTGACGAAGTAGGAGAGCTGCAAATGAGAGAGGGAGATAAGCAATGTTTTCAATGCACGCTATTCTCTTTCTATATTTGCCCCAAAACGAAACAACAATGGCCAATTGAAGACCAAATAATCTAATCATCCTCCATTAAAGCTGAAATTAGACATGGCCTGGAATTTTGCAGGCAAAGAGTTTTCTCGGTTTTGATTTGGAAAGTCAAAGTGTGGCTTAGAGAGAGAGAGAGCATGAGGGATGATGAGCGAGAGAGAGGGAGGATGAGCGAGAGAGAGGGAGGAGAACGAGAGAGAGTTTTATGGGTTTTAATTTTGAGGGAGAGCGAGAGCAAGGAGGAGGATGAGCGAGAAAGAGAGAGGAGAGTTTTCTAGGCTCGGATTTGGTTTATAGAAAGATAAGAGAGAGAGAGCATGAGATGGATAAAGCGGGGAGAGAGAGAGAGAATAGCGAGCTAAAGATAGTTAGAAGGATTTTCAAATTCTGTTTTTGTTCAAAAAAATCCTTCTATAGCTGGCACTTCTATCTCATAAATCCAGTCAAAAAAATTGACTCTGCCGTACACGTGTCCAAAAAATTTGCCACATCACGTTTCGACGAGTCGCCGCCCATAAAACTTCGATGGTGTTCTTATATTGCAAAATACCCCCAAAGTTCGTTACTGTTCGCATCCAATAAAATTGTTCGTATTAAATTTGGCCAATGCCCCCAAAGTTTGTATTATTCTCGTCCAAATTTCCAAACTTTTTCATAAGTATCAAATATAATTTCTTTTTTCTTGAAAAAACACATCATTAAACATGACGTAGACGCATTTGGCATCACAAATATATAAATTTTATAATTCTATTACGTAGAATTTATAAATAAAAATACAAATATGTTGCACATAACTATAAAAATACACATATGAATACATTAAACATTTTTATCAAATCATATACAACATTTTATATTCATTCTAACTCCTTTCAATTTTTTATAACTCCTTATATCTTTTTACGCATCCTAACAACTCCTTACAATTATGCTAAATGGAACAGAACTGAAATAGGCCAAATGATTTCGTCACATTCAACTTGACTATTCACCTATAAACTTAAACTTTAACAAAATGTATGTAATATTATTCATGATAACTAGTTTAAATGGACATGTTACTTTTAAAATTAATTATTCGTTGGAATTTTTTGTGAATTTATTAAGACATAAAATTAAATTAATGTATCCAGTGGGTATTAATTATCAAAATCCTTACACATCTATACAAATAAATCGATATACTCAAAATATCTTATGAGAGTATGAGTATAGGAAGGGGAAAATTGGGTGTGATTATAGCTACATCCGCCACGTACATATCATACGGCCATCCATAGTAGACACCTTTATATACATAAATATTCATCACCAAAAAATTTCATTAACGCTAGAAAAATAAATTCAAAATAAATTTCAATATGAAAAATAATATGTAGTTGTAAGGAGTTGTAAGAAATTGTAAAGAGTTGTAAGAAGTTGTAAGGAGTTGTCGAAAGCGTAAGGAGTTGTAAGAACCTATAATGAGTTGTAAGAAACTGTAAGGAAAGGTGTAAGGAGTTGTAAAACTATAAGCTAAAGTTAAATGGAACAAGGCCTTAGTGACATTGTTCATCTCTATGTTATTTCAAGTCGATGAAATGTCATCAACATAATCCCAATTGTTTTCTTAACATACATATTATGGTCTTGTGATATGCCAAACAAAGTAAAGTTTTATGGAAACTAAACTACCATATTTCAAAAGATTGCTTGAGATTATATATGAGTCCTTTAATACAACACATCTTGTCTTCTTGACCTTTTGATATGAAGCTAATAAGTCGAGCTCTTCTAGCTCGGATGGCAACTAAATCACCTATTATTGCACACGTCTAGGGATAGCAATGGGGTAGGGATTCCCAGTCCCCAATAGGGCCCTGCCCGAATTGGGGAAAAATCCCGACCTTAAATGGGGAACGGGCGGGGATGGGACAGGGCGAAATTTTGGCCTTGTTCCCCGCCCCATTCCCCTTTTTTGTTGAAATTCTGGGCATTTTTGTAATTTGATCCCCTTCATAACCCTAATTATAAAATCCATCCTCCAGCTCCAGCCAGCCACTCATTCTCTCTCCTCTCATCTCCTCTCTTCGACTCTCTCTCCTCTCGCTCTCGGATCTCGTAGCTGTCATCTCTCTTGCTCTCACCGATACCACCGTTATCTCTCCCTCTCTCTCTCTCTTCTCGCCTCTCGCCTCTCACCCTCGTCCACAATTCGTCGTTGTTATCTCCTCTCTCTCTCTCTCTCTCTCTCTCTCTCTCTCTCTCTCTCCCCTCTTGCTCGTATCTCACAACTCATTACCACTCTCAATCCCTCTCCTCTTCGAGTCACTCGTCTCTCACTCCTCTCTTCCCATGGCCGCGCTTAACCTCCGTCATCCTCTTACTCTATTCTCCTTTCCCCTGGATCTCATTCTCGTCTCCTCAAGCTACATGGATAACTATTAATTAGTGGTAATTTTTGTCTTTAATTTTGTATTTTTTTAAATTTTTGAGGAGAAATCAATGTAAAAGTCAGTCTTGAGGATTTTAACTTAAAAATTTGTGTTGTTTGGTTTTGAAATTAATTTTTTCTACTTTCCTCAACTTTATGTTCGGGGAATTTTCCCACTGGGGATTAGGGACAATGAGAGGAGGGATAAAGTGAGAGTGAGAAGATTAAATCTCAATCATTCATTTCAAATCTAAGGGTTAAGATTAAAATAAAGTTATTTTCTATCATTCATAGGTACAAGATATGAATTTTCGATTTGGAGTTTAATATGCCCTAAATTAGCTACATTTGGGGTAAGGTTTTCATAAATTCGGCGGCATAAAAAAGCAATGGAGCTACTACTACGTAAATTACTTTTAAATACGATGAAAAACAACCTTTAACTATGGTTAACCGATATCGTGTATGTGGTCTGTCGTTGTATGTGCAATCTTTTATTACGAGTTCAAAACTGTAGTGAAAGAACACCTATGACAACGGTTCTTCTAGAGAACCATCGTCATACGTCCGAATTTTTATTTAAAAAAATAGACCACTTTTATATCTAAAAATTTTAGATCTAAAACTAAAAGCTGAAATGGAGAGAAAAAAAAAGTGAGTAACAAAAACAAGTTGGATCTAAATACATATGAAATTGTTGGAGGGGAATTTTGACGAATTTCCTAGAACCTTGAAGATTACAGGGCAAGAACGAAATTAGATCTAAACAAATACATTACAATCCAACTAATTAATCACTTCAAATGAAACAACTTTTTCACTGGCATCATGGAAAGACTTGGAATGTGAGGATCCAAGAGAATTCAACTCTTCAATTACACATCTAACAACGAAAATCCAAGAGACTTCAAATCTTCAATTACAAATCTAACAACGAACCATGGAAACAAAATCATAACGAATTGCGAGAGAAAGAATGAGTTAAAACTCAGAAATCTAAAAGGGTAAAACCTAGCAAAATCACAACAAAAGGCAAAATCACAACATCTAACAACAAACCATGGAAGCATAATTAATCGGCTTTTGAATCTCGAGTGTCACGAGAGAGAGAGAGATAGAGAGAGAGAGAGGAAGAGGATTACGAACCAAGGAGGAGGCTCGGCGGGTAAGGCGTCATGCTCCTCCTCCCGGCGGCGGCGGCTGCAGATCTTGGGCATGGACAGCAGATCTTGGGCTTCGGGTAAGGCTCGCCATTTCCCCTCCACTGCTGCGGAACTACAATTAAGGCGACAACAAAGAAGGAGGTGAAACCCTTGGAGAATTCGCATTGTCCGATGGAAGATGAAAATGGGAGTAATTTTAGGACGAGGAGTAGAGGAAGGAGGGGATCGAAAAGTGGCGAGCATCGTTAGAAATTGCCATTGCTATAAAGAACGAGAGAGAGAGAGAGAGAGAGAGAGAGAGAGAGAGAGGGGTTCGATGCTTGAGAGGCAAAGAAAAACAAGGATAGGAGTCTCGAGCGATTCAAAGAGGAGGATGAGAGAGAGGAGTAGGGGGAGGATTTCGACGGCACTATAGGAGAGAGAGAGCGAGAGGGAGACAAAGTTAGGATTATATCATTAAAAGCCTTTTAACTTTCAACTTTTAACACTTTTAAAGAACGGTTCCTTCATTGAACCGTCGTCATAAATATATCTATGATGACGGTTCTTTGAATGAACCGTCGTTAAAAGTGTTGAAGTTTTTAACGATGTTTCATTTAAAGAACCGTCATCATATGTACATTAAAAGTCGTTTTTTACAAAAATGTCACCGCATTATTTTTACGATGATTTTCCGTTATAACCATCATTAAAGATCCATCGTGAAAAGTGGTTCCTGTAGTAGTGAGCTAGTAGGGCGTGGTGGTTTTAGGGTGGCATAGTGGAGGAGGAAATAATTAGGTTTTTTATTTGGTAGATTAATATAAGCCACTCATTTTAATCCAATGGCCCATATTTAATCCTCTCACTCTCACCCTATATATATATATATATATGTTCACTTACTATTCATAGGGGACAAGTATTCATGAAGGATAATTATAGCCATGTGATGCATTATTCAAAGAAGTCAATCATGAAGAACATGGCTACTACTCTCCATTCAAGTTTGTCGGCATAATAATTTAGGTTACTATTCAAGATATGGTGATAAGCACTGTCGGCAATAATTCAAGTTAATGTTCAAGATAAGATGACTCATCAAGCACTATTCCAATAATTTAACATTGTCTCGAAGATATTTTCAAGAGGATTCCATTTCAATCAAGGACTCTCATCCGTCCAAGTGTTAGCTTACAATTCAATATTGTATTCTATAAATAGATACCCCTTAGTTCAATGGAAGACAGAGCTTACAATCAGCACTTGCCTCCTACAAATCGGTTGTATTCACAAACACTCCTTTTCTCCAATCTCTCTCCCGAGAGTCTTTTATCCAATCCTCTGTGCAAGTTTCATTTTATTAATCAAAGTAAGTTTTGATTCATCATCTTC
The DNA here is from genome assembly GCA_021018815.1 of Talinum fruticosum. Classification (NCBI taxonomy): domain Eukaryota; kingdom Viridiplantae; phylum Streptophyta; class Magnoliopsida; order Caryophyllales; family Talinaceae; genus Talinum; species Talinum fruticosum. Next base: position 7,879,718 of record JAITYX010000004.1, on the reverse strand, counting down.
TCCATTTCAATTATGCTTTATTTAATTATTTCAATTGCCAATTTTCATCTTTTGTTTTGAAAATCAATTTGTTAAATTAATTTGTCACCCTACTTCCCCCACTACTCAACCACACCTAGTACCTCGAGCTTTATCCCCGAGCTCTAGATCGATCCTATTTCCTAATGGTATCAAAGCCAAGTTTGTCTATTTAGTCGGTTGTTACGCAAGTAGCTAGCGTTGGTTAGCCATTGGTCAGCCCAATGTTATCCGTTGGTCAGCCGTGTGAGGTGGTCCCGGTGGTCCCGGTAGTATGTGCCTAATCCCCAACTAGATATTCAAATGTAACTCGGATGGCCTCTTGGCTTCGAGATCATCTAAGTTTAGGTAGTAGTAAGAGTACTAAACCAGGATTTCTCAATGATATTTCATCTCCTTTCATTAAATTCAATAAAAATAAAAATTTAGAAATTCCGGACAGCCCATTAATTAAAAAGATAGATGAAAAACTTAAACAAGCAGACTAGTTCAAGTAATATTCTTAATGTTTTAGATATCTCTCAAGAAGATCAAGAAGTTACTAATATTAATAAAATCTTTAATAAAAAAGAAATCCCTTATTATTTTAGAAGCACTCCTCCAGATCTTCAACTTGAATCAATAAAATCAATAGTTACGAAGCTTTTAACGGTGGATCCATCTATGAATGGAATTTAGATGGAAAATCCGAACACAAAGCATTAATTATTCTCCATAGGATGATGATGGCATATGCTGCCTATACATCCAAAGGAGCTCCAGAAACTCAAGCCTTTGATTTACTAATTTCAGGTTTCACCGGGTATTTAAAGTCTTGGTGGGAAAATTACATGACGGACGAAGAACGTCCGAGTATTAAAAATCATAAAGAAGCAGTTTATACCTTAGTCCATACAATAGTTGTCAATCTTTTAGGTACTCCAAAAGACATGTTAAGTGGTCAAGAAATTTTATTGACTAATTTAAGATGTCCTACTCTAGAAGATTACAATTGGTATAAAGATACCTATTTTACATATTTATTAAAAAGGCAAGACTGTCGCCGACTCTATTGGAAAGAAAAATTCATCTTTGGATTACCAAATTTATTCTCTCAAAGAATATTCAATAAATTAAAAGAAGTTATAGGCTAAGACCCCATTCCATATGATCAAATTACATTTGGTCAATTACTAGGATTTATTAAAAAGGAAGGTATTTCATTATGTAATGAATTAAAATTACAAGCAAGATATTCAACGAGACAAAGCCGCTACGAGAAAAGAATTAGGTTCTTTTTGTGAAGCCTTTTGTCTTCCAAAAGTTGAAGCTCCTTCTGTTCAAAAAAGAAGAACTAATCAAATTAATAAGAAGAAACAATTCAATCGTAATAATAATAATAAAGCAAATACTCCTAATACGACTCCTAAGAAAAGTACTCCAAAAAAGAAAACTACTAATAAAACTACTTGTTTCAAATGTGGAAAACTAGGACATTATACAAAAAATTGCGAAGTCAAAGAAAAATTAAATGAAATTTGTGGTGATAACCACGAAATTCAAGAAAAGATTATTTCTTTATTCAAACTAAAAGATACTCCAGTTAATTCCGATAATTTATCTTCGATTCTAAAGATAATGGTCTTTATGAATTAAAAAGTAATTCAAGCGATTATTCATCGGGAAGGAATCATCAAGAATTTGTTACAAATATATTAATATGATTAATACTACTAAAAATGAAAAAAAACAATTTATTAAATTTAATTGAACAAATTCAAGATCCTGAATTAAGAAAAGATTATTTAGAAAAACTCAAAAGTATTTTAATAAAAGAAGATTTATTAAAAGTTACTCCTCCTAATTTCAAGTATTAATAAAATATTTAAAAAATATGATACTCAAAATATTTTAAAGGTAGTTAATATTCAAGATTTAAAAATGAAAGTTAATAATCTTAAAGAACAAATTAAAGAAATTAATCAAAATTTATGTTCTCTCCAAACTAAAGATTTAGAAATAAAAACAAGACTAGCATTAATTGAAAATAAATCAAATACTTCAAATACTTGATGAAGACACTCCAAGTTCTTCTAATCAACAATTTATTTCTACAATTAATCATATAAACTATCAAAAATGGCATATTCATATTACTTTAAAGATTAATGACAATTTTGAATTCAATACTATTGCTCTACTCGATAGTGGTGCGGACCAAAATTGCATTAAAGAAGGATTAATTCCATCCATATATTATGAAAAAATTAAAGAACGACTCCATAGTGCTAATGGAATGGCACTACGGATCAAATATAAATTATCAAGTGTTTATATTTGTAATCAAGGTTATTGTTTCAAGAACACCTTTGTCCTAGTCGAGGATATAGGTCAAGAAGTCATTCAGGTACTCTTTTTATCACTCAAATTTATCCTTTCAAAGTTGATCAATTTGGTATTCATACTCGATTCATGAAAAATACATTTCGTTCAAATTTATTTCTTCAATAATTTTAAAAGATTTATCTTTTAAAAAGCATCCTTTATCAATGTTATTTTTAACAACAATTCTTTCTTTTCAAGTTTCAATATGAATCAAGAAGAAAAGAAAGAAAGAAAGAAATATTCAAACTCCTCATCATTATGTTGTGAAGCCAATTACTCCTTCTCAATTTTCAATTCTGTGGCAAACTCATTTCAAGCTTTACCCAGTCAAGACTTTTCTCCTTTAACTTATGCCCAAGCTTCTTCAAAATTTCAAAGACCTACAATATTAAATCCCTCCTTTGATTCCAAATACTTTACTAAACCCACTAAAGAACACATTGTCTATACAAAGTATAGAACTCCTAAAACCCTCGGACAACTCAATGAATTTGTTAAGACTATATTCACTCCAGAATGTTATTTTATTAATGACAACCCCCACAAAACCAGAACCTTTTACGAGTTTATTCTAGTTGATTCAAAATCTGTTGAGATTCAAGCATGTTCCGGACCGCACGAACCCTAATCAAATAGCCTATTCAAAATTGAGAATTCTCAAAGTTCTTACTTGGAAAAGATTTTTCCAATAGATATGCAAATAAACCATTTTCTCAACCATTCAATCCATCGAGGTTACAATTATATTGATTATGAAAACGCCCGGTATTACACATTTCTATACGAGACCATTCAATCATTCTTGGTTTATCGGCTTTGATACAAGAACAGAATTCCAATTTCTCATATGGTTATACGAATGGTGGTTAACCATGGGATCTACTCAAGACATATGGCCGAAAGAGGTCAAAAATATTACAATAGTTATTCAAATATTTCAATCATCAGTCCGGATCTCAAAGAAATATCATTCCATAAAAAATATGGATTCCCTTGGATCCTATGTCTGGTCATTTTTCATTACTCAATATTACAAGCTCCCAGCCTCTTATTCATTGGTTAGAGAATTCAAAATCAAATGGTGGGACAAATTCAATGTTCAAGCTGCCTTAGGAATTAAGCCGGCTTCCTCAACTCAACAAGCGCTCACTACTCCACGTAAGCAAGAGAAGAGTTTCAAAGGTAAAGAGAAAGTTCAATACGAAGAAATTCAATTGCTTAGCAGGAGATCAAGTTACTCAAGAAACAGACAACAACTACTCCTCAAAACAGGCACAAATTCATCCGATTCATCAATTCAATCGGATTATGATCCTTTGACGGGCCTTGCGCCCAGGATCCATATGATATCTAACCCGTAAAGGGTATTAAAAAATTTTAACTAACGAATTTTATCCAGGTTTTGTTTCGGTGAAATTTCTTATTTCACCTCTCAAAATCCCCGGGAAGGAAGTGGACATTATTGTTCACTTACTATTCATAGGGGACAAGTATTCATGAAGGATAATTATAGCCATGTGATGCATTATTCAAAGAAGTCAATCATCAAGAGCATAGAGGCCATTGGAATAAAATGAGTAGCTTAGATTAATCTACTAAATAAAAAATCCTAATTACTTCCTCCTCCACTATGCCACACTAAAACCACTACATCCCATTGCATTCTTTACTTTGCCACTGGAATTTATGAAAACCCTACCCCAAATGTATCTAATTTAGGGCATGTTGAACCCCAAATTGAAAATTCATATCTTGCACCCATGAATGATAGAAAATAACTTTATTTTAATCTTAACCCTTATATTTTAAATGAATGGTTGAGATTTAATCCTCTCACTCTCACTTTATCCCCTTCTCTCATTTGATACAATCCCTATATATACGAGTACTCATTTATCTTCTACAGAGGCGAATTTAGGAAAAAGCTTTTACTATATGATAGGCTTGAGTTTTTATTTGATGTATGGGACACTCATGAATAAAAGTATCCAACCCAAATAAGTAAATGACCCAAAATAAACGCAAGCTCATTCTCTATCTCATGCACGCTCAGCCTTTTCTCTCTCTCTCTCTCTCTCTCTCTCTCTCTCTCTCTTATGTATGTCTCTAACTCTCCGTTAACTACCACGGCCACGCCCACCGCTATCGGCTCTCCGGACCTTGCCCATCGCCACCGATTCACCAACCTCTCTCTCTCTCTCTCTTTCTCTCTCTCTCTCTCTCTCTCCCCCTCTCCCTCTTTCGTGCTTATATTATGTGTCTAACTTAGTCTGGCCATACCCATGCTCAAGGTCCCGACGACTAGCCGGCCCCTGTCCACCGCCATTGAATCCCCATACTGCCATCGTCACCGATTCACTAGCTGCCCATTGCACTCTGTCACCTCACACCCAATCCACCTTTCACTCTCAACTTTCAAAGTGCATTTCAAACTTGTTGGGGACAATTAAGTTCTAAAATTATTTACCGCAAGTGCACGGCGTAGTTGTAGCTAGCCGGCAAGCACGGGTCGTGTCCACAGAGAGTTGTGTTTCAAATATCAAAGCAAACCTAAGCTATCTATCTAGACGAATCAACACAGATGAGATGGATATGGTGATTAAACTAACCTATAGAAAGCAATAAAAATAAAATACTCGGGTTGTGATTTTACCACTTAATAAACTAATTAATCAAGTCAAACCTAAACCTACCCAAGTTTATAAAAGTATTTAAGAGTGATAAGTTGTACCATCAAAACCTACTCAAACCACACTTTCGAGGGTCATGAGCTAATTTAATTATTCTAACCACCTATTTTCGTGGGGTTAGCCCAACTAAACTACAAAAATAGCAACCTTGGACCTAGTTAAGATTCAAACTATTTTCATGTCAAAACCCTAACTATTCTCTATACCCACACTAGCAAATTGACTCCATCTTTCAGGTGATAGACCAACCGCCTAAAAATCAAGATGAAAAGACCCTTTCGGGCATCTCATCGAACCTATGTGGCAGGTATGAGAAACAATCCCAAAATACTAGTATAAACTAGGTAAGTAAAGGCCTAAACAAAATTAATTAGTCATCAAGAAGTTAATGACAACCAAAGTGACACAAACTAACAACTAATTAACATGAAACACAATTAATATAATAACTACTAATAAAGATTGACTCGAAGAACGACATAAACTAACAAAATAAAATTAAACATAAGATTAAACAATTAAACTAACTACTACTAACATCAAAATATAATAAAAATCGAATCTTTAAACTAAACGAAACAAACTAAAGAGAAGGGAGAGATAAAAGGAAGAAGTTACTGAGAACGAATCGAACCGAAATTGAAAACTGTTAGGAACCAAATTAATAACTAAAACTAAAAATATTTAAAAATAAGTTTACAAGATGAAAATTATAATTAACTTAAACTAACCTAATAATAAAACTAAACCTAATTTAATTGTTGCGGCGAACCCCTCCAAGCCTCCTCCTGCGGCCCTCCTTTTATATCAATCGCCATCCGCTGAAGCCCTTCAATCTATTAAAGTCCAAGCTAGAGTCAACTTCTGAAGGTGATGTCATCAACCATATTTTTCCATATCAATTGCTGCGCTTTATCTCACGGTGATGCTTGTCTTCCTTTTTTTTTTTCTTTTTTGTTTTTATTGGAAATCTTTGAGATTTAAAGCCCAATATCATACTTTCCTTGCCTTTGAGTCCAAATTTCCGATTCTTGTTCGGATGAACTTTATTACCTATAAAAGTAAATAATAATAGTAAAAACCGTAAAAATATATTATTTTACGAGTTAAAAACTAAGTAAATAAGGGTAAAAATAACGTAATATTTGGACCGAACACTTGTATTATGTGTCTAACTTAGTCTGGCCATACCCATGCTCAAGGTCCCGATGACTAGCCGGCCCCTGTCCACCGCCACTAAATCCCCGTACTGCCATCGTCACCGATTCACTGGCTGCCCATTGCACTATCACCTCGCACCCAATCCACCCTTCACTCTCAACTTTCAAAGTGCATTTCAAACTCTAAGGTTAGGGTTTCAAACTTTTAAAATATGTGGCTTTTAATTTTAGAATTTGAATAAATTATAATAACAATTCTTCATTTATGTGATTGATTTTGTGAAACATAATTTGTGATTTGTGATTTGTGATTTGAGTGAGTTATTGTATGTTATTTGGTAAATGGTAATTATGATTCGTGAATTGAAAATGACTTAAAGTTAGTTGATAACTTGATATTAATTTATTGTTAATGATATGTGAAAGGTTGGAATAATATAAATTCAACTCAATTTCTAATGACTATTAATTTCAAAGTATAAAACCTCCCAAAGGAAAATTATAATCATGAGTTATATTAATATTTGATGTCATGGTATGATTTTTAATTTATAATATATGATTTGACGTCTTTTAAACTATAATCATGAGTTATATTAATATTTGATGTCATGGCATGATTTTTAATTTATAATATATGATTTGACGTCATTAGTAAAAGGACACTCATATATAAAATGTCTAGTTCCGCTACTCGAATCTTCTATATGATTTCTTTTACGGGTTTACTTTTTACTTTCTCTTTTTTCTTACTTTTCTCCAATTTTTAAGATTTCCTCTTTATATATATATATATATATATATATATATATATATATATATATATACACACACACACACACACACACACACAAAAGCACGCATACATACATACACATTTTTTTTTTTTTGGAAAGAGTAAGTACAACAACTAGCAAGTAGCCCCTTTTGCAAGAGTTTTTATTTAAGTTGTCCTCCATTAAAATGGAGAGTAATGAAGAAGAAGGGATAGAAGACCAAACCAAATTTGATGAAACACAAAGACCAAACTTGGTCAACCAATCAGCAGCTTCGATTCCTTTTGTATAAGTGTGATGAATAAGGACTTGATTGCATCTTCGGAAAAAATATCGGGTATCTTAAATAAGCATGTGGATTTCCCAAGGGACTTGTATTTCACCTGTAATTACTTTGATAACCGTCAGGTTGTCCCTTTCCAAGATAATAGAGTAAACCCATCATGAACTGCAGCTTTGACACCATTTCTCACAGCAGTAGCTTCGCTAAAAGAATCGAAGATGACCCCAAGTGTGTTGTTCCTGCTTGAAGAAACCTGCTATCCCGACCTCTCGAACTAACAAATCCTCCCGCTGTCGCCGAAGTCGATCTTGAACTATCAAAGTTGACTTTGGTAAATCCTACAGGGGGTTTGTGTCAAGCAAACAAGCTGATTGGAGGTGTTGACATGAACATGGGGAAAGAGAGAGATTGAAATGTTAATCCAATCCGCATCTAGATCTCCATTCAGTCCGGGATGATTTAGCTTCTCTACATCTCGCTATACAAGTAAGATTTTTGATTCTTTATTCTCTAGGTTAATTGAGTTTTCACTATTTCCTCCTCTTCCCCGTTCTCTTGATAAAATCAGAATATTGTTCTTTAATATCAAGTTTTTCTTTCACGAAAATTAGGGTTTGGGAAACTTTTTTGCTATATTGCTTTAAGGGAATGATTGTTTTCAATATATTGCTTTAGGGGGATAATTGTTGGCTCAATTTTAGGGCTTTGTGGATGAATTTATGAATTTTGTGGATGAAGCACTCGAAATGTTGTTGAAATTTAGTTCGAAGTGAAATTTAGTTCAAATTTTGAGGATAAAATGGTTATGTTTTTCCACAACCCCATATGAGATTCAACTGGCCTTCTAAACTTACTAATTCGAGTGCTTCGTTATTCTTGCTGCTATTTTAACCAAATTCTCTTATGGGTTGTTACATTATGTGGTCAAGGATTATGTCATTTTCAGTGCTTCGTATATCTTTTAGTTAATTAGCATTTATAGATTAATGTAATCATTTTGGAGCATATGAAATTCAGTTATCCGACTAATAAAATTTTCTCGTGGCATCATTCAAAGGCGGATACTTAATCCTCTTGTTACTAAAATATGTCAAGTATGCCACTCGTGAAGGGACAATGTAAACATGGTTGTGGATACTTAGTCCTTTTGTTAGTTCAATTTAATGGATGTAGATGATTGAAAATATGGCTAAATAATTGTGAACATTAGTTGGAGAGATTGGAAAGCAACTATTAGCTCAAAGGTCATTTTAGTGTTGAGTTTTGTATGTATGATAATGGATTGGAGAATGGCAAATTTTGATGTCGGGCATTGCTGATTTTATTTTACCCTATGAGCTCAAAGGCGGAGCGACGTGTGACAATGCACAAAGATGTGGGTTCGAATCCCGCATAGGCTTGTTAATTGTTGTGATCCAATTATTGTAGACTTGTAGTAATATGCTATCAAATGAAGCATATGTTACCCAGGTCTAGTGTTGAGAGAAATATTTACCGCAAGTGCACGGTTTAGCTGTAGCTAGGAACCGGTAAGTATGGGTCGTGTCCACAAGGAACTCGCTTTCAAATACTAAATCCACCTAAAAACTCTAATCTAGTAAAAACTCAGCTCGACAGTGATTTGGTTTTTGGATTCAACTAAAAACAAAATAATTTAGAGATATCAATGAATAAAAAGCCTTAGATTGGGATTAATCACACTACTATGCCCGAAATCAACATCAAATACCGTTTAAGGCTTGCCTATGCTACTAGTTTAGAAGGGGAAACACCATATTAAACCTATCTTCGCCTACTTTCGAAGGTCAAAACTAATCTTGCACAATCTAATCACATATTTTCATGGGATTAATAAAGAGCAAAAATCACAAAGAATGCATCCCACAACCCCGATTAAAACCTTAATTATTTTCATATTGAAGTTCTAATCGTTCACAACGTCATTCTAGGTAAGTTTTCATCTTTCAATGTTCACAAAACCCTAATAAAAGCAAAAGAGTCCTCTCTCGAGGCAATCAATGGAAAAGTGATGAACGAAGTCAATTCTAACCTAACAAGCATAGAACAATTCAATTGGTACTCAATCCATGATTATCAAGGCATAATAGGGATCAATCCCAACCTAAGTAGAGAAATTAGCCCCTAAACATGATAATAAGAAATTGACAAGATTCAATGAATATAAACATGAAAACTATAGAGAAATTGTAAAGAGCAAACATAAAGAGAGAGAATTAAGAATTACCAAATAGAAATCCGAATGCTTGAATTCAAATTAATCTTCAAAAATTCAAAATATTAAATTTCAATCTAGAGGGATTTGATGGCTGGAAACTACCCTAAAAACCCTAAAATTTGATGGAGAAAGAACTGCCAAAAAAATAAACAAAAATCGCTTATAAAGTCGCCGAAACAGAGTGTCACACGGCCAGTGCGGAATTTTCGCATGCCGTGCGGGTTCTGCAAGGTAGGCCGTGCGAAATGCCCGAACCGCACGGTAGGCCGTGCGAAATGCCTAAACTCTCTGTCTCTTTTGCACGGGCCGTGCAACTTTGGCACGGGGTACCGTGCACAACTTCAACTTCAGTAACTTCTCGCACGGCCGTGCAAGATGCGCACAGGGGGCCATGCGGCCTTCCTTGACTTTGAACGCTTCGCTCGATGATCCGCACGGTTGTGCGGCTTCGCACTGATAGGCTGTGCAACTTCTCTTGATGTGTTTTAGGGTTCTTTCTTGCCTCCTCTTGGGCCCGGACTCTTCTCTTCATCGTTTTTCATCAAATTTACCTCGAATCTCTCAAATTTAAGCCCAAAACCCGTAATAAAGAGATTTACGAGTTTAGGTGATGATAAAGAGAATGAGCAAAATCTAACCCAAAACTAAATAAATATCATTGAAATCATCACAGAATTGGATTAAATAATGCTTTAAAAACCGATAAAAACGAGGTTTAACATCTAGATACTACCATCGTTGCTCGTTGTTGGTGGGAAGACAATGCTTGGGTCAGTGGACTTACTCGTTTATAACTAGCCAAACTTCCAGTCTCACATTGATTTCAGCTCCACAAGTTGATAACCCTTTGTCGATTGCCCTATAATTTTGGAGAGAATATTAAGATTTTTATGTCATTAATGAGACCATCTAAAATGTCATATGAAGATATTTTCTTTTTTGAATCATATCTTTAGGGCTAGGGAAATTTACCCATAGATTTAAAAATCATTGTGCTAAAAGCATATTGCAGATGTTAAAATGAATTAGAAAAATGTATATATACCATTTTGGATTGGAGTTTATCCATAAAACTAAGTATATTAAAACAAAGAGTTAACAACTTGTAAAGCTGAAATCAATGTGAGACTAGAAGTTTGGTTGGTTATAAACAGAGTAAGTCTATTGACCCGACATTGTCTTCCACCACCAACCACTACGGATGAAAAACAATTATAGACAAAACTCGATGTATCACTTCCTAACCTTGGTATACTCTACTTCCATAGTGGGAAAAGACGAGCTTCAATGTAATGCAGCAAGATCAAATTCCTTGTATTCATCATAAACAAAAGATATTGGGGTTTCGGATAGCCTATGTGGGTTCAAAACTACCCCGATCCCTTCTCCTTTCTCACTTTACCCGATGTCAACTTCTATGAGTGACAAACTACTAGATGTCATGCCACAATCAATTCCAAAGAGAAAAACACCAATCAAATCAATTGATTATATTACTAATTTGCCCGTTTTTCTTATGTTCGTGTTTGTTTTAATCTGGTTTCGGATAGCCTATGCGGGATTCAAACCCACATTGTTTGTGTCATTGTACAAATGCTCTACCATATTAAGCTAATAGGCTTTTTTACCTTAACAACAGCAAAAAAAACGTTCTATTGAGTCAAAATGACAACATGAATAATTTGGACTAACTGAATTTATTTCGGACAACATGCATACTTCTTGCTAAGCTTTCACAAGATATTCCTGAGCGGGTATGGTATTGGTCACATGATATGTACTCCTGATTTTACATTACAAATCAATTGAAAATGTGAGTGAAAAAGACAAACATCCATTTAGTGAGTGAGAAGTTTTCCTAATGTAGTGAACATTTACAAGGAGGCTATTAACCTAAGCAAAATGAACCAAAATTCCAAATGCATAATGCTTTAGGTATTTCGAAACTTTAATCAAATCACGAAGCAAAAGTTCCAATTTGATTTAGGCTCTCCCCTACCAAATGTTTCATAGCAAATTCCCTCATAAACATAAAATTCATCCAAAAACTCGACACTAAACCAACAATCATCACCCACAAATAATATATGGCAATTTACTAACAAACCGATCCAAAATTTCAGTCGTAAAACACCTATATCATCCACAAACTCCCAAATTGAGCCAACTATTTGGGAACCTAGGTGTATCACAATTTGTTGGCAAATTTATCCAAAAATTCAGTTACAACCCCAAAAATCCAAAAATAAGTGAAATAAGCAAAGAAAAATCACCTTTTGTAGGGTTCTTCGAGTGAAATAAGCTATAAAATGAAGGAACCCAGGATGTCGCAGAAAGTCATAATTCGAGAGATTCGAATAGCTAGAATAAGGATGGAGACAGATATATTAACGGAGGGCCAAATTATGACATTAGAGAACAAAATTCACAATTTAAGCAAGGGAAGGATATGGTGAACATTTAATTCGATCGTGGCTTCTAGATCCGAGAATGCCAGTGAGATCTCCGCCATCAAGTTGTTGTTCATCGCTACTCGTTGTTGTTGTTATTGTTGGTTTTCGGGTTGGAGTTTTGCAAGTAGAGAATATGACAGGGGCTGGTCGACAGTAGAAAAAGTGAAGGCCGGGACAGATAGAGAGAAAAGGGATGCCGGCGAGAGAGAGGGGCTGCCGACGAGATGAACTAAGAGAGGGGAGGTGGTTGCCGGCGAGAGAGAGGGCGGAGTGGTGAGAGGTAGAGAGAGAAAGTAAGCAAACTGGGAAAAGAAAAAATGTTGAGGGGCTGGGTCACCTCATCCCCCTTCGATTTTTTTCAATTTTTTTAAATGATAAAAACGCCTTTTACGTTAGATCAAGATTTAATGGCCAAGATCGACGAGTGCTTACCTAAAGGGGTGGAGTGTACCTAAAATAAGGTGCTTATTTGAACTCTTCCCTATATATATATATATATATATATATATATCCAATGAGAATTAGAGATTTGGATGAGAATTAGGAACTTTTAATATCTACCCTTTATTTATAATCTAATGATTGAGATTAATTTGCATCAAAAAAAATGATTGAGATTAATTAATATCTTCCGCCTTAATAATTCGAGTCATTTAGCCCCCTTCCTCTCTTTTCTCTCTCCTTATCTAGACAACATCCAACAGAGCACCACCATCTTCACCGAAGCACGCCATCTTTACTCGGAGCATCGCTATCTTCGTCGATGTCGCCGGCGGCCATGGTAGCCACTCTCCTTCCACCCATGGTCGAATTGAACCACCCCTGGTTGGGTTGACCCCGCCCTAAAATTTGTTGCTTTGTCCTTAGGGTTTTCTTAATTTTTCGACGAATACCACTTATCCTTGGCGATTAATCTTTGGGAAGGACGATGAGTTAGCTTGCCGACGGATTCCGAACACCGATGGTGGTTTCCAATCTACTATCGAGGTCGATAGTGGTGCAACGAGTTTGAAAGTCACGATGGTTTATGGTTTTTTTCCTAGATCTATAAATGGTCGGCGATGGTTGTGGTGGTCGAGTGGTGTTTCGCCCAAATTAGATCCACCCCTAAAGCCGCCGAAAAATGCATGGCAATTCTCTCTCCTGCCAATTCCTAAAATTGATTGCTTGGAAAACAAACCTAAGATTATCCGATGGCCGGAGACCCCAAATCGGAGCGTACCTTCTGCCGGTGAAACCTGGATAGCGTTGCTACAGTGGCTGGGTGGTTGGCTAGCTTGCCGAAGGTGGAAAGAGGGTGTGAAGGCTTGCTAGGTTTATGAATGAGTGATGACGTAACACTATCTATGCTCGTTGGATTAAAAAATAATGGCTCACATTAAAAGTTCCTATTTCTCACTTCTAATAGGTAAGCACTTCTAATATTAACCCTTCAATCTTAATCCAATGGTCTACATTCATCAGCCATTATTAACAATTAAAAAAAGAAAAATATAAAAAAAAATAATGAGGGGTCGATCTGTCGCAATTCCATCGACATTCACAAAAACTCCAGTGCACTCTCTCTCTCTACCTCTCGCCGCCGGCAGCAATCGCTCCATCGCCGGCACCCGCCTCCGCTAACCACCGGTAACTTTCGTCCACTCGCGCGGCCACCCTGTCGCCCCAACTCCGGCGACATTTTAGCCCGAGTCACGAGGCTAACGTAGGTTCCATTACCTATTGTTTGGTGCTTACCTATTAAAGGGTCGAGATTAGAAGTGTTAATAATGGCTCATTAATATTAGTTCTTTAACCGATGCTATGCAGAGCTATTTTAAGAATTTAATTTAAATAATTTGTAAAATTTTAATCTAATAATCAGGTCATATTACTTTAGGGATTTATGTATTATGTAATAACCCTTTAATATAATTAACTATTAATAATTAACTTTTAAATGTATGCGTGCTTGAAATTTTCTTTGTGATTGTATCTAACCTTGATAAAAAAAATACCAAAGGGGTATTTAAAATAAACATTAGTTTTTTTTTATAAATAAAATAAGCATTAGTGAAATTAAAATAAGAAAAATAATTATTATAAAATTTGACTTTTGCATATACGTTTGTAAAATTCTTAATTTTGATTTAACTTTACATAATTTTTTCTAAAAATACATAATATTTATATCAACAAAATTTATTAATTTTCTTAATAATAATAATAATAATAAATATACACAATAATTACATCTTAACAATAAATATATCACTTTAATACCACAAAAAAATAAAAAATAAATTTAACTCATAAATTAATAACTTACATTGCCATGTGTCGCGACCACAACAATTGCACTCACTATATATATATATATATATGTGTGTGTGTGTGTGTGTGTGTGTGTGTGTGTGTTGTGTGTGTGTACTTAAAATAAGAAATTTTAACCACTATAAAAAATAAGAACTTATAACCATTTAAGAAAAATAAATAAATATTACAACTACAACGAGTGTTCGAGTTGATGGGATGGAATTCACGATAATCGATCTCACAAGAGAGGGGCATAAAGATGATCAATTCCTTATGAAATCCCAAGCAAGACAAGTGTTGTACGTTGAGAACCCGACCAATGATAAATGATCTATTGTTTTTCAGGGGAAGATATACGTTGCTATTGGGGATGGTGAAGATGTGTGTGAGTTTGTTGAAGAGAATCCACCTTTCTCCTTGAGAATTCCTGTTAAAAATAAGGATGCCAATTTTGAAGAATTATATTTAAGAGTTGACCATTAGGAGGCCATATATATAAAAAATCAATCCAAATGAGGGGAAAAAAGGGAATAAACCATGTAATTATACCAACTCAATAAGAACATTATTGTGTAACAGTTTTATTGATAGATATCCATATTTTTTCTTATTTCTAGTAACTACAGTTTACTTTTTCAATATTTCGACCTTAACGCTTTCCTTTAATAGATATCGATTTTAGATTGAATAATACAGAACCCTTCATACAATACAAAATTACATAATCGATACAAAATTACGATGAACATTGCTTAAAACAAAATTGCATAATGTAACAAACAAATTAACATATAATTTGCAAATTGTTGCAATCATATAATCATAAATAAATAAATAAAATTACATAATCTTACATAGAACAAATTAATATTGAACTTCATATATATAGCAAATCGTGAGTAATAGCAGGATAACCACATACTCGAATTTGCATCATTTAAAAAGTAAATGTACATAACTATCCTTTTAAATAAAGATATTGATATTAACAAACCAAAAGGCAAAACTAATTTGTTGTATTAATCAATAAGCAAAACTAATTAGCAACTTTTTTTATCCAATGAAAGCAATTCCTATTGAGTTGCTCAAAGTATAGTATGGATAACGGAGTTACTTTCTTTGAGTTACTATTGTCAATGGTAACTGTATATGAAATTTGCTCTATAATAATTTTATTATAAATGGATTTCACTCAAAATATTTTATAAATTTAATTGTTGTATTAGATTAATTTTAAATTTTACTAATAATTGAACAATTTTATAAAAATAATTCAATAATTAATTTAATTGTGATTTGGAGTAAAAAAATTATGAAAATATATTAAAAATAAAAAATTTAATTCTAGAGAATCGTAATAAAAGGCTTGGTAAACCGGACCTATTACTAGGGATGGCAATGGGGCGGGTTTGGGATGGGGGCCATATTCCCAATTCTCGTCCTCATCCTCGTTCCCGCTGCAGGGAAAAATCCCTCCCTATCTCTCTCGCCTCCAACGAGGTCCTACTCTTTGACAGGCACGTAACGAGGTTTTTTCCTATTTCCTTTTTCCCCTTTTCCTTAACATGATGTAAGAATTTTCTTTGTTTTCCCCTTCTTCCCCTTCTCCTTGACGAAAGCTCAGCCGCCAAATGAAAGTGAGGAACCACCATCAAGGCGAAGAACTCAAGCAAGAGAACCTCTCGTCAAGCCACGAAAATGAGAGAACACCTTGGGTGCCTGCGAGTCGCAAGAACGAGGGAGGAGAATGACCAATCACCAGCCCGAACGTGAAGCGAGCTAGCGAGACATAAAGACCGAGAGAGGTGAGAGAAGAAGGGTGAGAGACTAAGGGAGACAAGGTGAGGCGAGCGACAGAGACACCGAGGGAGGTGAGCGACACAAAGAATGAGAGTAAGAGAAGAAGTTGAATTTCAAATCCGGGAACTTAGAGAGAGACTGAGCAAGTTTGTGAGTGAGTGGGAATGGACGGAGTGGCTGAACTGGAAGGATTGGGAGTAGAAACTTATATACTTAGAGGGATTTTTAGGTAAAATTACCTATATGACCTTGTATTTTGTGTATAAAAATTATCAAATTTGAGGGTATAGACTTAAATTTAATAAAATGGGGACAAGGACGATTTTTTTCCTAAAGAGGGGCGAGCATATTTCCCCAAGCGAGGGAGTGGGGAGAAGGTGGGGTGAAAATATCGCCACGTTCCTCTTCGAGGAGAATACTCGCCTCACTGCCATCTCTATTTGTTATTAGTAAAATGTTCGTTTTTTACATCCCCCAACGAGTTTGGGTTATGGGAGAATTATAATAATAGGTTGACTTTTTATTTAATTAAATAATTTTCCAATTTCTTGAAAGATAAAAGGCGGCTCCTCTTCCCCGATATCCAACTTCCACACGTGAAAACCCGCTTATCCTAACTCCTTGCCCCTACTTTAACTTTTTTGTTATAATTTCTCTCTCCTCCACATAAGAGCAACTCTATTGGAAATATTTAGTCAAACTAAAATATTCTATTCGTTTTAAAATATTTGTTTTAGAGTTACAAGAAAATATCAAGAAAACGCAAATTTTATGACAAATTTTATATTAAAAGATCAAGATGCCCCAAGTTTTCATTGGAAATGAAAAAATGAGAGGAAAAAAAAGCAATTAATAAAAACAAAAGTAGTAAATTAATCATTAATATGTCTTTAAAATGGTAAAGTGACGAGATATTATAAATCGAAAAAAAACCAGTTAAAGTTAACAGAGGGAGGGGTGTAAC
Source organism: Talinum fruticosum (assembly GCA_021018815.1). Taxonomy (NCBI): domain Eukaryota; kingdom Viridiplantae; phylum Streptophyta; class Magnoliopsida; order Caryophyllales; family Talinaceae; genus Talinum; species Talinum fruticosum. The sequence continues at coordinate 7,862,679 of JAITYX010000004.1, read as the reverse complement.
TAAGAATAAATTTGGAAAACTAATCAATTAAAATTATTCACATTAACGTGAAAAATTAAGACAGAACAGGGGCTTTCTGATTTACCCTTTAGAACATGACCCCATCAATCTCCCTTTCCATCTTCATTCTCTGTTCTCTCACTCTCTCTCTAACATCTGACTGAACCCTCTCTCTCTCCCCGCCCTAAAACCCAAACTCGAAGAGGGCATTGGAGGACGAAGACAGACTTCATCGGCGGTGCGTGATTCAGACGCGCCACCTCCTCCTGGCGGTTTTGATGGGTAGAGGGTCTGGGGTCTAGTTCGAGAGTCAGACGGGGTGAAGGAGTGGGAAAGATTATGGTTTGAATTAATTTTATGCAATTGCACTAAATTTGAAGATGGGCAAAATCCAACATGATGCCCAAAAACAAAAAGGAAAAAAATTATTTTTTTAATCGTAGAATTCGATTAGTGGGTCCCAACCCAAACAAATTTCAGAGTCCCAAGAAAAGTGAAACTCATTTATAGCCGTTGGATTCAGATACATCCACCGCCTCGAGGCTACCCACCTAGCTCTTTGACCGTTAGACTTAAACGTTCTCCGCGCCAACGATTTAAGAACCAACTCCATCTCTTTTCTCCCAAAGCCACTTCTAGCCGTTGGTCTCTCTCTCTCTCTCTCTCTCTCTCTCTCTCTCTCTCTCTCTCTCTCAATCATGACGCTTTCAGTTGATGTTTCATCTCCTGCCCAGCTCCAGGTACTTGATCAACTCATCTCTCTCTCTCTCTCTCTCTCTCTCTCTCTCTCTCTGGATTAACACCTGAAAGTTAGTCACAGGAATCACCGTTGTCAATGGAAGCTTCATCGCCTTTGGTTAGTCCTAGTTCAGATAAGCGTTTCTGGAGCACTTTGAGGAATCGGGTCGATGCGCTGCTAGATAGTCGGAATTCAGATCTGCCCCCTTCAATTTCTCCACTGGTAAATCAAATTCCATATCTAGATTTCCTTGTCAGTTTAAAAATGCTGATTCTTTTATTGCTTTGGGTTTTTGGATAGAATGATGGAGGGTCAAATCGAGCAAAGCGAATGAAAGAGGACTCTCTGCTTTTGATTCGAGGGTTTGATTCTATTGCCTATTCTCTCTCTCAGCTTACCGGCACTCTAGATAATGCACTTCAGGTAATTTCTCTTGTTCTTTCTCTAATGGAGTGAAATTTAAATTCTGGGTGAATTTGAGGAATATGAAAGGATTTGCACTTAAGGCATCGAATATTTACGATCTGTGAAATGAATATTGTATTGGTGATTCTTTTAGGGGGCTAGAAATCTAGCCAAGGCTCCAACTCTGACAGAGATAGTTCAAAGCAGTACAACTAACACTGAGAAGGCGGAAGATGAGAAAAACAAGAGAAGAAATCAGAAAAGGCCGAGGAAAATGAAGGAAAGAAAGAAAAAACAAAAAGAGAAAGCTTGATGTCCATGAGTGCTCCAGAGATGAAGTTGCAATTGAAGGGACAGAGAAAGAAAACCAAGCAGAAAAGAACCTTACGAAAGTGAAAAATGTGAGCACCTCTCTCTCTCTCTCTTGCTTAAGATGCAAGTGATTTTCAAATGTAAGTAGCCTGGGTCTGGGTTCAAGAATGTTAGGTTGATGGGTTCATGGTTCTACCTAGATCTGTGGACTTACTGGTCTGGTGTAACAGAGACCAACCTACTTGCCCGGGTCTGGGTTCAAGTAAGTTAGATTGATGGGTTCATGGTTCTAGCTAGATCTGTGGACCTGATTAGTTAGGACTGGTCCTGTGTAACCGAGCCCAACCCACTTGCCACCAATCGCCGCAAAAGCTAGACTAAGCTCTCGTTTTCTACTCCCTCTCAGCTTGCAGTATCCATGGCGGCTAAATCTGCCTCACTCGCAAGGGAGCTGAAATCGATAAAATCTGATTTGTGCTTCATGCGAGAGAGATGTGCTTTGCTCGAGGAGGAAAACCGGAGACTGCGTGAGGGGTTTGATAAAGAAATCGGACCTGATGAAGATGATCTGGTAATAAATGTGCTCAAAAGTTTGTGAATTTGGCAACATAAGCTCAGTCTTGTAATCTGAACATACTGTTGTGTGTGAACAAACAGGTGAGGCTACAATTGGAGGCACTACTTGCTGAGAAATCGAGGCTAGCAACTGAGAATGCAAACCTGACAAGGGAAAACCAGTGCCTTCGGCAGCTTGTTGAGTACCATCAATTTGCCACCCAAGATCTCTCTGCTTCTTATGAGCAAGTGATCCAAGGGCTCTGCTTGGATTTCTCCTCCCCAGTAGCTGAAGAGGGCAGCTTTGGGGATCCCGATACTCCTAAAACAACAGGATCTTTCGAGTTCTGTACTGACCTCAATGCCAGCTTTTCCAAGGAACAAGAGGAAATGTTAAATCGATCCTGCTCATGAACTTCCCCAACAGTCAAAATACCACTGTCATATAGATATTCTGTTCAAGCATTTTGTACTGTGCTGAACCCTCCCCCTCCCCCTCCCCCAATTGTGTAGACGTGTTAGCAAATGCAGTACATAATCTGCTCCTCGTCTTGGAGGATATGTTTCCAATTTGGGAGAAATTAAATCACTCTTATGCTTGTTACATCCTAATAATGAGTAGATGAAGTACTCAGGTTTGGTATTTTCAGGGTCCGGCTCATATTCGGGTTTGCTTGTTCCATCCTGTGGTATGCATGATGGATATTGCATTAAACACTAAGGGGGCCTCAGACCCAAAATGAAGTCAGTACATTTAATCAGGCGGAGCCAACAAGGTCCTCCACAACTTAATTTAATTCGTCTTGGCAGGTTAATTTAATTCCTCGTCTCCCACTAATCATTCGCAAAATATTGCAATTTAGAATCCCAAGTATTACAAGACATTTTTATCTTTTAAGTGTTCTTGTACTCGTAAATAGCGATCCACTAATTTCCTTTGTATCTCTTGTAAACACCTATGAGGCAGACAGAGTTAGGAGTAACTCAACAAGTGAATGTTGTTTCACCTAGACTTGAGCAATCTGTTCACAAGGGACCTTAGTAGATAGAAGAAAATCAATATGTTCTAAAGGAACTAGGAGATTTTTGGTCGAGATATTAAGTTCGCCAGAGATCTTGGGAAAACTTTATCAGGTCGTCAGGGATCCAATAAGTATATGAAAGAGAGAGTTAAGTAGGTAGGGAGAGATCACACAGTATTGTAACTCAAGAGTAGTTAATGCAAGTGTTGAAATCCTAAGGAGATCCTGAAGCAGACACATAGGCTTGTTAGTTGTTGGATAAGGTGATCTTTGTAAAAATATCCCATGCGGCCTATCTCTTATTTATTCCATAGCTCATAATCTCCAAGTATATGAAAATAAAAGAATTGCTTTTTTAAAATAAAAAAACTACCTATTACTACGATTCTCGAACCGTAGTAACAGAGGGGCATGCCTCCGACTACGGTCCTCCAATAGTCAAAGGCTTTTTACTAGTAATAGGTTTGGTTCGACCAAATCTATTATCACGGTTCTCGTAAAGACGTAATAGGTAGGTTTTTAATCAATTTTTTATTTTCATTTTTGTTAATAACTTTCATTAACCTATAACTTAAAGGTTATAAATGGACAAAGTTTTCAACATCTTGCTAACAAATGTAACTTCATATAGCATTTACTCACTAAAATATCCAAGAAATTAGACAAATCATAATATTATTTTAAATTTTGTTAACAATTAAATATATTAATAAAAAAATTATTTAATTATATTATTTTGGATTTAGTCATAATGTAGTTTAGGTTCATAATTCTAAACTTAATTAATTTAACTAACTATAACTTGATAAGAAGAATAATGAAAAAATGAATACTGATGTATCCAATCCTACCCTTGAGCAAGCTCACAGAAATCAAGTAGATTTCACTTAAACAAACCAAACGAAAAAAGGCTGAAAATTTAAAAAGTTTGAGCTAAAATGAATAACTCAAGGGGATACAGCGTGAATGACTAAGGTGGTACAGAAATACAACACCTAGGACAGTTCAAGGGTTACTATGACGCTTGTTTGGATACAAAAACACCACCAAGCAAACCTACAGACCGAGCAGAACACCACTTCGTTGCCAAGCCAAGATACATCAACTAGGATTCAACCTGATTCCCATAGTGATACAGAGACACCATACCAAGAAAGTTTCAGGGGCTGACCTAAAACCCTTGCTGGATGTAGAAACACCACCAACAAGAACCTAAAAGACTTAAGAAGAACACCACTTGGATAGCCCCTCCAACATACAACAACTAGGGGTTTAGCGAAGGAAGTTTGATTCTACAAACTTTCTGATTTTCTTAACTTCAACTTGGTTGTCTGTTACAAGTCGAGAGATATAGAGACTTCTCCCTCCAAAAGGTCTTTCATCTGCTAAGGAAAAATCACATTAAGTACACTTAATTAGCAACTAATTACAGTCACTAGAGTTAAGAAAAAGTTGAAAAACTAAAACTGAAAATCTGCTGGCTAAAGGGACATTTGGACTGACTTTGGACAATGAAAACACTTGCATATCTTCTTTTTGATGATCCTTTTCTTGACCTGCCAAAACATATACGCATAGATCTTGATACAATTCAAAAGAACCTGGTGTAGTCCAACGGCACATTGACAACAGTGGGAATTGAAGTCCAGACAACTCAAGTTTAATCCAACAATCCACCATACATCTAACTTTCATTATCTCCAATACAAAATCAAAAAACATAAAACTTGAGTCAAAGAGTTATTTCCTTTATATGAAGCTAATTACAACGCAAGAAATACATTTGTGTACATCTGTTCTTTATCTTGTGGCTAAAAAGCATCCGAAAGACCTTAAATTGCCCATCAATTTATACGCTCGTTATCATCCTCTACTCAGGATCCACCTCCACCAATTGAAAAGACCTGGCACCGATCTTCAGTATTTAACTCCAAAATTCATACCACTACACAGCGGCGGTCTTTGGAAATTGTAGACCTGGCAAAATTTCAGATCAAATAGATTATTCAGGTGTTATCATCTTAGGTTGATGGAACTTTAGATTGAGTCTTGTGGTTTTTTATTGTTAGTCATGTTGGACTCTAGTAAAATTTGGATCAGTTTTCTATTGATCCAATCAGTTTGTGTCCAAAATATAAACAGTATAATTCATGAAAAGCGAGCAATATTCTCTCAGAATAATTTGGACATGTAACAGTGGAATCAGATAACTGGGGTTTAAGTCAAGATAAGGTGACCTGTTTAGCTCCAAGGTCATCGGTTCCAAGTCATTCTCGTATGCTAGTTCTGCTGCATCTCATAAGATCCTACTTCAGGTGGCTTAAGAACAATTGCTCATACTCAAACACTACCTACATTATGCAGTTGAGCAAGATACATACCATGTTGGAGTAGCTTTTCTACATACCAAGTGGGAGTAGCTTCTCTAATCTGCAAGTAAAACCAGCTCTGAAGTAGCGATATAGAGCCCTTGGGCCACATAGATCACAGGTGTTATTGTTATTCGACACATGGCTCTCTTTTCACTTTAACCCTTTCACCTTTGAAGTGTATATACTTCCATATACACCCATACCTTTGGAGGACCAACTTTTTCTTGTCTTCTTGACCGAGTTTCTCAAAAGCATGAGCCACCCTCCTGAGCGTATCTTCATCTGGTTTCACACCTAGTTCCTCCATATCTGCAAAAACCTGGAATTTTGAAGGGAAGCAAAACTCATCAGCACATAATCAATAAAAATTAGAGTCCTGAACCGTGAGAAATATTGGCAACTAAGGGTGAAGAGTGCAGAAATTACTCTTACAAACACATCTATATAAATTAAAACAAAATGAACTCTCTTCTCCAATTGTTACACATTAATCCCACATAATTTGCCTATTTTTTTAGTTTTTTCATTATGATTATTAGAAGATTTTTGAAGTGTTTTGATTTCTTTTCTGGTATCCGCAACATACCAAAATTTTTGGCAACCGTTGATAATAAAAAAGTTACTATTATTATGTGCATTTTCAGATATTATTAGGTGGGAAAAACATGCAGGTAAATATGATTCTTAAAATAAACTACTAAATAATTTTGAGTGCTTATATTCAATTAAAAAATAAACATAAAAGAATCTCATTTCTAAAGTTAGATGTATTTTTTAATAACAAGAAATATGACATTTTTCAATAAATAGGAGTCAAGATACCAATGACTTAAAACTATGAATCCCGTCATGGGTCCTTAACAGTAGTTATGAAAATTAAACAAGACCAAATTTAGCAGCAAGAAGATCACAACACATACATAAGCAAAGAAATTGTAGTGGTTGCCAGTTGACTCATCAGGTTGCTCACAATTTTATTAGGACATTGGGTTCAAATCTTACCTAAAATGGCTCTGTGACAGGCTTTACACCAAAAAGAAATGAAAACAAAAATTTTTCTGCTGCCAATACAAATAGGTCTTGAGAAGCCAAGTTGCAAACTGGGCGTAACAGTGGTTATGTCACCAAAAAGAAATTTCTGCACATACATGAAGCCTACAGCACAATAAGATTTAGGAATCCAACTGGGCACTAAAGTAAATAAGAACTTCTCATTACTGCAAATGAGAAGAATGAACAGAACTGAAGATTCATGCACAGCCATGAATAACAATACATCAGAATAACCATATGAAATAGGCTGAAAACACAACTTTGGTTACCTCTATTATTTTCTCTTGCTTATGATGATGATCATATAATGAAATCATCCTAGAGAACAATCTCTTTGAAATAGAACGCATATGGGTATGCAAAATCATGTTCCACAATGATCCAGCTTCATCTATTCTAGCTTCATGGTCAAACGCCAATAGCAGAGTATCATAGGTTGCCATTGTCGTACCTTGTCCCTTGCTCAAAATCCACTTTGAGACCTACACAGCATTGACAATCAGTAAGCATTTCATTAGATGACATGTAACAAGGCTGCATGCATAACAAAGTCAACCTAGAAGTCCAGTTGTTCAATCAAATCAGCAGAAAAGAAGATCTCAACAGACAGGTTTCAATTTTGAGAACATATAGCAACCATTGGACCACTGTTCTCTGGTGATAGTATGCTCGGTATAGGGTCTCTCCACTATATTTGATAACAATAACATGAGAGACAATATTTCACCACCCTATTCTGTATGAATTTGGTTCCTTTGCACACACAAGGAGCCTGCCTGATAGAAACGACTAAGTATTCCCGTGAGAAATTCTGGAGAAAGCCTTCAAGGTACAAGAAATAAGTAGTTATACAATGGAAAACTTCCCTCGTTTTAACTTCTCTCAACAAGTCAGACCTATAGAGAATTCGGTCCAAGGACTTCTTATGGGAATATCCCACCCAATGTAATGCTTGTCCCTGACAGCAGAATTCAAATAATATACAGTGTATTGTGTTTGTAAGACCACACACTCAAAATGATAAGACAATGTTTCACACTAGTTGGTTGCCTGCCTAATGCATCTGACGAATCTGGTCATAGAACCAGCTATATAAAGGGAGCAACACTCATATAGTATGGGTTTCTCCTGTGAGGCAACTCAAGCATTTAACTCTATCAGACAAGTTCACACAATTACCCCCATGCTTTTTTTCTATACAAAAAAGCAAACATAAAATAGCTAAGTAAGCTAAAAAGGAAGGTGTTCAAATTTTTTGGTTCAGTCCCTGATCATACACAAGAAAGAGATTACAGGATGCTGCATACATGACTCCTGATATTGACTGGGAAAGAGTTCAAGGAATGATCCTGAGTCTATTGACATGGGATATAAGAGTACTGTAACCTTTAAGGTCAAGCTAGCAACTCACTTTGTTAATAGAACAGAGGACAAGGACAACATATGCCATAACCTTCCACAATAACAGCACCTTCATAGGTGGTCTCATCTAACAAGAGGGTTGATTGATGATTCTACCGGAGACATATGGTACAGGCATACACATAGCTTTGGGACAAATGGGGGCTCAGGAAAAATTGCCAATCTACTATGTGGGATCACTCAAAATTATTGTTCCAACTCCCAACTTCTGAATCTACCGAAATTTCATTCCATTCTGAACCACTAACATGCTCATTTGCAGAAAACTTAATAATGTAAGCTTAGTTTTTGAGTGTTTCCACCAAGGGGTGCGTGTATGTGTGGTTTTTTTAGTTTTATTATTACATATATGTGATGAGAAATCCAGAAAGTTTAGTCATGCATATCAACAAATAATTTTATTTTCCACAAAACCATATGCACCACAGTATGTTTCAAAGGGGGCATCATGGAATACTATCACTTTGTAAAATATAAATACAATCAAAATCAAAAAATAAGTTCATCCCACAAATTTACAATAGTTTTATTTCCATTTCTTGAGATTTGCTTCACACTGGCTTTGAAATCTAGGCTATGGAAACAACCTCTCTGCAATTATTTCCCTTATGCACACTCTCTCACACAACACACACACAGAGGCTCCCGGATAAACCGTTACAGGCTGGGTGTAGACGACTTATTAGCAATCACCTACTAAAACTGTTACATATTTAGAAACAAACCATACCTGAATAACTCGCAACCATTGGCTCCTCTTTCTTAGGATTCTTAGAGCCTTGGCAGCTGCAATTAATGGGAATTCCAGCTCCCAGGCAGTCCATTCATCCAATGCCCTATAAACTGCTTCTTTCTCATTAGGAAGTCCAGAAACCTGCCAATGCAGTTAAAGTTGTCATTTTTTATTACAAGTCAAAGGCTTTCGTATTAGGGGAAAAATGAAGATGCCACCTACAAAGCAAGCACTACACTCAGCACAAGCACACCCTCTCAGTGAACCCTCTAGATCTTTTTCATCATGACTAAGAACATGAAATTGGTATGCCAAACTCTAAAACTATCAGTTCAAAGGCGCATTAAGGAAACACACCACAAGGTTCACATTGTTCAGATAAGCATCTAAGACATTACAAACTTACAATTCGAACTAGATTCAGTGCCTTTTGTCCAGAACCTGCAGAATCTCTACGCTTCCACAAATGATGCTCTTTCTTTCCTGAATTCTTGATACTTCTTCTGGATAAACAGGAAAGATTATCAAATGAAAAGCTTACAGTAATGCCAGCAGTTGCACTCAAGCAGGCATATTTAATCTAATGGAAAAGGTTTGATGATTTATCATCCAAGTGATAATGGCTTCAATTCTCAAAGTAGCGCAAATTACAGTGGTTCTTATACATATTACATCTTATTAATTCAATGGAACAGGACAAAGTATCTCAACAGATGAAAGAAACGCAAACCAACGTACTAGTACATTTTGAGTTTTGGTAAAATGTGAGAATGAATAACTTACTTCTCCGCAGGAGTAGCAGGACATGGCCGCTGAACAATTTGATTGTGGTTGGAGGAGCTCTGGACTTGAAAAAGAAAGATATTTACTTGATCAAGAAAAACAGAACAATTAACCGTCCAAAACAGATGGTCCAATGATTTATTTAAATATGGTATATTTTCTTGCCTGAATTCTAGTTATGCACAACAGAGAAGGCTTCTGCAAAAGAAAAACTGTACTTCCAGACCATGAGGCAATCCCTATCATCTTCACCAAAGAAATCAATGCAAAATCTAATGTAATACAAACAATGAAACAACAGTTTAGACAAGATATTCAAAGAAAGAAAAATAAAAAACAAAGAGTATCCGGGCAAAGAGACCTGAACTGGGATGTGTTAAGAACAGCCAGATTTCATCTTCTAACTTCTGGAAGGAAAAATTTCTTGAACCACATGCCTGCTTTTCAAAGTAACCAAATAATGAAGACCATGACGTATTGACCAAAAGATAACAACTACAAGCCATCTTAGACAGAGATGGATCTACCATTTCAGCAAAAGCAAGATCAGTAACTAAGTAACAAAATGCAATATAAAATATATAATGCAATACGATATAATAATACTTTTTTTGTGAATGCAATATAATACAATATAGCATAACATAATATAATACAACATACCCTAGCAATAAAAATTAGATAATTAATGAATGTAATGCTTTATTGCTTCCGTAAAGATCTCTCTTCCCTTGATTCTATCTAATTCTATTTACCCTTCAAGAAAAGAAAGGGCACCTCAGACAGGCTCATCAATCTCCAATATTGTGTAATCTATAACAAAGAAGCTCAAGAAAAATGTAACTGTAAGAAAAAGATGAGGAAAAAATGGATTCTTTCTTACAATCAAGATAGAATTTCATTTTCAAAGGGATGATAAAGATTTATGAGTTAATTGTTTCCACTCTCTAACATCCATTTTTATTTGTTACTTTAATTTCAAAATTAATCAAAATAATCAAAAATCTGATCAGGTATTTGGATAAGCAGTACATTACACAACCAACTATACAATGTATCAATAGACAGAGTCATCAGCAAATACAATATTCAAATAATTAATAAATTACCAGATTAAAAAAAAAAAAGCACACATAAATATTAAATTTCAATTAATAGTTTATGTATTGACCTCTAAATTGAGGTCATCACTAAGAAGGCAATGGTGTGATCGACATGCGGGACATGATTAAACTTATTAATGAATTAGAAAGTCAATTACCTTTCAGAGAACTTTGTGTTCTGTTACATCTTCTAGGATGCAAGATGAATGTGCTATGCATATTGACAAAATCACAGCTAAGATGAGCACAGGCAGCAGTGTTTTTGTTAACTTGGCGTTGACAGGGAAGCTTAGTTTAAAAAGAATGCCCTGGGCACGCCCAGGCTCACAAAAGCCCAAAGCCCACCCCTTGCGCCTTGCAAGGGGTGAAGCCCAGCCCCTCCAAAAGCCCTCTGAGGCGCGCACCTCAGTCTGTGCCTCAGCCAGTGGACAGTTGCGCTTCACGTGCTTCACAGGGCTTTTTCTGTTTTTTGCTATTTTTCTGTCTCCCCCTCCCCATCCTCTTTCTCTTGTCTCTATGCTTGTTAGACAGTAAGTAAGTGGGTCAGTTGTCCCTTTCATTCAATCTGTGCTTTTTTTCTTTTTTCTGCTTGCTTTTTGGTGAAAATCATAGCAAATTCATTGTGTTATCACAATCTAAGACTCTTTGTGGTATTTTTTGTAGTTACAATGATATCTAATTACTTATTTGATGTCATCATCTGGCATATTCGACCAAAAATATTGCTTGGTAATGATTTTCAAGCATTTTTGAGTAAGTGCACCTTTTTCCAAAAAGCCCACACCTTCGCCTCGAAGCCCACCCCCGAGCCCCAAGACCCTTCGCGCTTTTATGCGCCTTCAGCTTTTAAACTAAGCAGGGAAGTTACTAGCTCTGCCGTAACCTTTTATTTTATACTAGGCAGCCTTGAAAGAAAGTGAAGAAATATTCAGTCCCAGACACCTCCAGCAGCTTATGCCTGGGTGTGTCGAGGAGCATATGCTTCTGGAACAATTGTACAAAGTCCGGCAGATGCAGCCCAGAAAGATAAGATATGGATTAGATGGATTCATCAGTAGGATTCACTAAAATAAGAATTGGTAGGATACAATACCTACAATTGGAGCATTACTGGCATTCGAAGAAGGATTAATTCAAAGACAAAGTTCAAAGATGGTTTCACTAGGATGCCAGTAGGAGTTGAATATAGATAGTATTCAATAATGGCTCTTTTAATGGCACATCGATCGCATAAGATGAGGATAGCTTGGTAAGTTCGAAGTAGAAACATATTTAATAATCCTAAACATCCCAATTTTATGTGGGTTGTGCTGCAGCCAGTGGCGGAGCTACAAGTAGCCTAATGGTGTCTCGGGACACCATTGAGGCCCAAAAAATGCTTATTAGTTGCTAATGAATGTCTCTAGTTTGCATATAATTTGGGAGTCCGGACACTCATATAAAAAATTTACAAAGGCCTAAAGATTACCCATACACATGAACAGATACCAATAGGTTTGTCAAAACAAGGATTGTTGTTTATAGGCAGAATCAAAATATCATTGGCATAGTTTGCCAAGCCGAGCAAGATTCCCAGAACAACCTGTTTCTCCACTTTGCTTTCACCCAGCAAATAAAGAGTATTATGAGCTGGGTGAAAGTGAAGGTGTAATGTTAGTAATCTAAGCTGCCTTCATAGGTTTTCAATTGCAGAGGAGAGGATGCAGAATGCAGAAGGGAAATAGTTATAGCAGCCTTTGCAGCTACAAATACTCACTAATCAATATATGGGTGTAAAGGAATGTAAGAATTTTTCAGATCAAACAACATACTGCAGAGAAGATTTCTTCGCACATAAAAGGAGCTACTGGAGTCTAGTCTGCATTTTTTTAGCCAAGTAAGAAACTCATAGAAGAAATTACCTAATCTAATTGGACCATGAATATACTGATCAGTGTTTTTCACCCTTTTCTGATAAGCCGTTGAAAGAAATCAGCAAATTAACTAATTAAATCACCCCCAAAAACACTTGAAAATGTAAATCACACACAGAAATGTGGCTGGAGGAAGATGTATTAGGCATCTAAGAAATGAGGTAGCTGTATGTAGTAGGCATGCCTCTGTGACTCTAGGCTGGGTAAGCAGTTAAAGTGAGGAGCCATACAGAAAAGTTCACTGTATGAGACACCTTGACATTATCTTGTAAGAAAAGTCCAACTAATACTTTCACATTTCACATTAGATAACTAACATTGCTTTCTAGACTAGTGAAAAAAATAAAACAATTTTGGACAATTTTTCAAGCTGGAACTGCGGTGAACTAAAGCCAAATACTATCCCCTTGTTTCCATAGAGTAGTAGGCAATCGCTATATTAAAATCTAGAGTCTAACGGAACCAGCATTTCCATAATTATATAATTCTACGCTAAGGCTGCTACATCGAAACCCCCGCCCCTACCAATCACCCCACTCAAGCTAGGGTTTTTGATTTGGCATTCAATAACCTCCCAACAGCACTGTAATTGCTACCATTGTTGGTCAGAAGTTGCATAACATTTTAAGCACCCACATCAACAGTTTCCATAATATAATGCAAAGGGTTTGAGCATCAATAAAATAACAAAGGCATCAAGTTATCCACTTGAATATACTCCTTAAAGACACTTTCTTATCTTGCACAATTGAGCTCCAAATGATGTGCTACTAGTCTTGTTGGAAAGCTAAGACCCTAAGCTAGAACTCTCTGAATTTTCTAGAAGCTGAGCTGCTCTGGTTCGGGCTCCAGCACTGTTTCTGCTTCTGCTGAACTTTTGAGGGACCAGATGGAATTCAAATTGATGGGCACTTGTTTTGATGAACAGCTAACATACTAACCTTTCTTTTGAGTGGTCTTACACATCCATCCAAGACCTCGTGAAGAAGTTAGTCATGCTAGAAGTTGGATGTGTTTTATGGATGTATTGGCTGCTGGAGTGTTGGTGCTGACTCTGAACTTTCTGACGTGGTCAGCATCTCCTTGGACCAGTTTAGAGTTGTTGGCGAGCTTGGGGTTGAAAAATGATGGAGAGGTGGGATTTATCTCCATCATCCTTGATTATCAATCCTTGAGTCATCCGAATGAATGAAAAGCACATGTTTAATTATTGAGTTACACCTTATTAATCTGACTAAGCACCTTATTAATCCTTTTAATTTAACCCTCTTAATTGGCTTGGCTTTTGACAGATTTTTACCTTTTGTATGCCAAAGTCTCGCGGTCCCTGGGAAACTCAGACTTTTCATCGGAGGAAGACACAACAAAAGCTAAGAAGAAGGTTAGGAAGATAATCAGATTGGGAGACGCTACCACCGTTTCCAAAAAGAAACAAGGCGTATTCGTTTGAGCAAAACCATTAATCAAACATGTATGAGATTACATGAAAAAATTCACTCAAAATTTTTTTCAAGACATTATTAGATTCATTATAATCACAACAATGGAGCTTCTCAACACCCAAATTGACATAGAGAATATAACCCCTTTTAAATGTCGAGGATCAATTGGAGACAAACCATGAGCCAAGTGACTAACGAGTTAAGACAAGATGGTCAAACATGCATCACTTCTTTTGACAAGCGTTATCTGTTTCTTTCTCTTTTACCTTTAAGTGTAACTCTCATTTCCTAAAAAATTTTTCAAAAATAAAGAACAGTAGAAGAGTGAGCTAGAAGCTTAGTATATTACCCTTCTACGGTAAAATTTAAAATTTAATAAGCTAACAAGCACATGCATATTTTAAATCAATTCTATAAATCATAATGGCAAATAAACTTGTCAATCAATTGAATCAACTTTTCTATCAGCCAAACTTAAGACCCATAGATTGAATCGATTAATCATAACAATTTATAATTTGAATCCTATGTTTCAATTAGCAACTCTGCAGTGAGCTGGGAACAATTAAGCTTAAATGCACAACTAGCAACCGATGTCCAGGCATCCCCGGATCAACCATTTACGATTATGGTTATATTCGATCATTGAACATCATAACGATTAATGGGTCCTTTTGAGTGGCCTAATCATAATAAAACTATTAAAACATATTTATAGATGCAATAAACAATGAAGTATAAACCATAAATGTTGTAAAACTTCACTTTTGGTAGTAAGGTACAAGCAATAACATACCTCTAAAAGTCAATATTTCTTTTCTTGTCCTCTGTTTACAATTCCTTTCTTTCTGTAAAAATCTGATTTTCATATGTTCACAAAGATTTGTGTGACAATATTTTAGTAACAATATATTTTTTTCAATCAAAACTTTATGAACCATTGGGTTATAGTTATAAGCATCTTGTAAGAAGTTAAACATCTCAAGGAACCCTTTTTTTCCTCTCTTTCTGTTTCATTCAAAGTAGTTTAATATCTATGCTTATGCATTGCTAATGAGCTCTTTTCTGCTTAACTATATCATTGACCTTATCGCATTACTTATCCTTAATCACTCACAATACCACTTCAATTCTAAATCGCATTTGTCATTAACAAAGCTAATTGACCTTCGTTATTTCCTTCCGACATCCTACACTATATCCATCTACGATTCACTTTGATCCAACAAAACACTTCTAATTGCCTTATCTATACAATCGAATTATGTGTTTTTCTATCTCATAATTGAGCTCCTTGTCGTAGTAATTGACTCAAAGATTAAAACAATTTCAGCAATGTATAATTTAGACGAATATTAGCACTAATAAAATCAAGGCTTTACCCTAATCAAATTAAAACACATTCAGCAATGTATAAACTAAAATATGCCTTTTGTCTCAATTGACTAGCATAGTTCATGGTTCGTATCAAAAACCTCCAATCAAATTTTCATCTAAGCAAAGACACTTCTTACCATTTCAATTGCAAAATTAGCAATATTAAAAGCTTTAAGACAAATAATTAAATCTCTCTTCAACAGTCAATGTGCCCATGGCATTGTCTAATCACAAACCCAACTTCTATAACTCGTATCAACCCAACTTTGAGTTACAGTAAATCCATAACCAAGCTAATTATCCAACAGGGGATATTAACTGACTAATTGTTAACCTAATTTATCCAAATACTCTTCCTCTCAATTTCAGGAATACTTATTGAAAAACCACCCTAACCTCAAACCAATTTCTTCATAGCAATACACAATCACACTAATCTTTCGCCAATTACTTTAGCCCCTTTAACTCAATTAAAATGCACAAACTAAACGAACTTTTAATATAATTGGTTCAGTAAATCAACGAAACCACAGAATCATGAAAGTTGGATCTAATTGAAAAGAGGATGAAAAGGAGGTCACCTTTGAAGTAGAAATTAAGTAAAGGTGGATGAAGGAAGATCGTGGGAACAATGGCAGCGATGGTTGTGGCTTGGTGGCTAGCGGCAGCTGAAGGAGGTCAGCAGCAGCAGCTCCAGTGGCGGAGAAGCCGGGCAGCAGCCCAAAACAGGGGAGTACGTCCCCTGTTTTGCGCCAGGCCGAGAGTAAGAAAGGAGGGAAAGAGAGAGACAGGCGATGGATTGAGGGAGGCGATAGAGGTGGTTGAGGGCGGTTTCCACTGTGGCGAAGAGAGAGAAAATAACACTCCTCTTTTTATATCTTCCTTTATTTTAAGAGTTGTTCCATTTACTTCTAAAAAATTGTAACATGGTAAAAAGTTAATAAGAATTGACAAAAACTGTAACATTGTATAGAGTTGTTAAGATATAAAGAATTATAATAGTTTTAAAATTTTAAAAGAAGTTGTAATGTATTGTAAAATATTTATAAAGTTAGTTATGAAAAGTATAAGTAAGTGTAAAAAATTGTAAGAAGATGTAAAAATATTTAAAGTTTTAAGTTAAAATTAAATCAAACTGAGACTCAATTTCTATTTGGTCTTGTGCAATCATTTCCATGCTTATCTTTTTAATTTTATCATGTGCAAAAATTCATGGCCACATATATGTTTAATTTTTAACCACACATTTGGTTTGACATAATTTGTTCCTTATTTCATTTTATTGTTATTATTATGTTGTTGTTTTTTAATTTCTTAATGACTTAACAAAATGATAAACTTTTGGATTATAAATTGTCTTATTGAGACATATGTATATCAGTATGCATTCATATTCGTACATGTTAAGATAATATTGGTGTTCGAATTATTTGTAAATTCTTAACAAAATAAATTGTTTATCTCCATCATACATCTCAAAATGATTAAATTATAAACAGTTAACTACTATGACAAATATTATAACCCACGATTGATATGGAATGAAAACAATTAGAATAGTTAATTATATATTAATTGGCGGGGTATTACACTAACCAACTCATGTTATAGCGGACAATGGTGATGGTACTAAACCCTTGTGGGATTTCACTATAACGGGAGCCCAAGCTCTCAACTCAAGCATCACGAGACCAACTATTGTTGCCATTGACTTTAAACTCGGGCCATGTATCATCAATATGGTGCAATAAACTTAGTGTGGCGTCACTCCCATTGAGAATCTCAACATGCACCTCTCTATCTTTTTAGATGTATGTGACACTTATAGGCAAAATAGTTTCACTTAAAGTTGTCCGCCATCATTTATTCTCGTTTTCGCTCAAGGACAAGGCCCGAGATTGGCTCTATCCAATGGCTCTTGGCTCCATTACAACTAGGGATGACGTCACCAAGAAATTCCTTGTCAAATACTTCCTACAAAGCAAGACAGTGGGTTTAAGAACTCAAATCTCAACATTTGCTCAACGAAAAAATGAAAGCCTTTGTGAAGCATGGGAAAGATTCAAGAATTTGTTGAGATTGTGTCCACACCATGGCCTTCCAAAATGGATGATTGCCCAAACTTTCTACAATGGTCTCACCCTATCAATAAGGACCAACAATAGCGAGGAAGCACTTTGATGAGTAAGACTATGAGCGAGTTCCATAATTTGATTGAGGAAAAGACCATCAATCAAATTAGATAATGTTTTGAGTGTTGAGTAGGCCAACACATTCATCCCTACAGATCATAACGATCATTCCCTTCATTTCCCAGAATTTGCAATTCTAACAGACCAACACGAGATAGTCTTTGTCAATTAACACGGGCCGTGTTGGACGTTAGCTTGCCCAACCATTAAGTTTGAGTTCGACAACCAACACAAGGCAATCCGTGTCCATTGACACGGCCCGTGCTTCGGACGTCTACAGCCAATACGGGCAATCCGTGTTAGTTAACATGGTCGTCAATGGAAAATAAGAGCTAAGGATGTAATTTGCTTGTATAATTACACTTATAAATATAGCGTTGGGGCTCCCAGATTAGGTGAGTCACATAAACCTAAAATCTCACGATCGTGTTATAGCTACATTTTCTAGCTGTGTCGCTTTAGTTTCGGCGATTACACCTCTTGATTTCTGTTGATTGCTATTAAAGGCCAGATTTTACAACAATTTAGGGCATCCATCATCATCTTCATCCACCATTTCCACCATCTAAGCTTCATCAACAAAGAGAGAGTAGTGATATTCGAGAAGAGTTCGTGCGAAGTTGAAAGAAGGCTTAAAGATCGAAAGATTGAATTGGTTACACTGAGAGGTTCAAGCAACGCTTGCTACACACTAAGCACTTCTATGCTCTATTTTTATCTCTTTTCTTTCTAATTCAAACTATGTTAGTTTTGATGTTAGTTTTAGTTACGTGTGAGTAGTACTTTTTAATCTAAAGATTTGCTAAACTAAATAATATTATATTTTTAGTAAATGAACTTTTGTGCTTGAATTTTATTTGGAATGATTCTATCTAACATAAAGTTATTATGCTATTGTGAGATTATTAGCCATTTTCTTACACACATTCTAGTTGCTTGAATGAAGTGTTGAAATAAAAAGAGATCACTATAACTTGATTGAATTGAAAACCCACAAGAATAGGTGTAATTAATTTTACTCAAATAATTCACTTCATTTTAAAAGAAAGTTGTGATTGCCCCTTATTATCGATATATGAGTCATATGAATTAATGAAAAAGCACTTGTTTAATTATCGAATAGAGGCATTTTAGGTGAAGTAATCTCTAGGTGTTTTAATTTCATAGATTTATAGAGAGAGTTAATATTAATTAATCAACCAAAAATTCCAACTTGAATTGCTTAGCATATTGAGACGGTTAAGACTAAGTAGATTGTATTGATCTTTGTGGAACGACACTTGATTCTTATAACAATAAAACTATGCACTCATGGAGCATATCAATAACTTCTATCTCTAATCCCTTACATGTTCCTAAATTTACAACTTTATAAATCGTCTTGTTCAAAACCTTAATTATCATATTCAATAAAAAATGAAAATTGGGTTCACTGTTAGTTGCCATTTTCATTTTAAAAAACCTTGATGGTACTCCATTGAAAAGTACATAACTAGTCATTAAGATGCTTCCTATTAATTTAAACCTAAAAATTTGTTACTCAATTCAGTTTTAGATCGGATCATGTTCAAGTGAAAAAATTCAGGTCAATTTTGATGTCGAGGTCGGTTGATTTTTGGTTTAAGAACACAAATCAAATTATCATGAAAAAGAAAACTATAGTTTTCTTTTTTGCTTGCATAAAATTCAATATATAAATGTTTTTCTATGAAATCTAATCAAACCCCTAACTATTTGTTCAACAGTTCAAATTTGTTAGTGATAAAAATTCTTTTTATATATATCTCATCTTCTTTCTAGAAGGAATAATATTATACTTTTAAAGGTCAAACATATAGCCAAATGAGTTGAGTTAGGTTACTTATCTTTTCTTTTTCACTCTTTATTGACCCCATGTATGTGATTTTTAAAAGAGTTGGCGTCTCAAGGGAAGGTGAGAAATAGGCCCAGGCTGAAGCCCAACCACATTCCTCATATAAGAGGGAAGTTATTTGCCTAAGACATGAGCAATTATCAATGCTTTTCATGCCAACTTGGCTAGCGGTTATTATATCGTAGAAATTAAGATATAAAATTACTCGTGCACGCTTGACCCAAACAAAGTGTGTCCAATGTTAGACCCAAGTATTTTAGCCCAATCGTGTACTTGGTAGCCTAAAAAGAAAAAAAAACGCTAGTTATATAAAAAAATTAAGTTGCATGCATTGTCATAGATAAAGAACTTTAGTCCATTGGTTGTGAAATTTCTAAATTCTTTTAGTTTTTGAGATTCTTGGTTCGAGTAGCAATAATTACAAGCTTTTAATTTATTATTACTAGTCCGGACCCGTAATATAATAATTTTTTAAAAGTTATGAATTATGAAATTAAACATATAATAATTACTTATATTGAGATTAATAATGAAAAATATTATAATGATAGAAGTCCAAATATATTTAATAATAATAGGTAATGAGTAAAAAGATTTAATTTGTATCACGGTAAAAGGCATGATAGGCCAATTCGTAACGCAGAGTAATAAAATTATCACGTGCTTTGTACTTGTATTGAAAATTGATCATGATTTTAGTAGTGAATCGATGACGCAAAAATATTGATACAATTGAGATTTTGAAATTACACGTTTTACTCGATTAACAACCAATTGATTCCCTCAAGACTAGGGCTGTGCAAAATTGGTCAATGCACTCGGTTAACCGATTTTCGATTAACCGAATTTTCGGATGGTAAAAAATGTGAACCGTAACCGACCAGATTTTTTCGGTTAATCGAAGTTTCGGTTAATCGAATTTTCGGATCGGCCAAATCTCGATCCGTAGCCAAATCGAAATGTTTGGTTAACCGATTATTCGGTTCGGTTTTGCGGTTAATCGATATTTGTCGAGAAATTTCTTCTCTTTTAATTTGGGTGACAATAGTTCTAATTATATTCTATGGCTTTGAAAAGTTTAGATCCATGAGACATTTGACTGAATATGGAAACCTATTACAACAATATAATTCATATTTTCAACACCATAATCGAATAAAAGTAAAGCAAGAGAGAAGAGATAATATTATGTTTGAGGGGTTGAATTCAGAGAGTCATTGAGGGAATGGAGGAGGGAGGGGGAGAGAGGGAGAGAGAGAAGAGTAGTGCAGCAGACAGAGGAGGGGAGAGAATAGTTTGTTTGAAGGGATTCAAAATCATTAGGGGAAATAGAGGAGGGAGATGGAGAGAGAGAGGAGTAATGCAGCGAGATAGGCAAAGTGAGTATAGAATGGGGTACACAGTAAAAATTAGGGGTTGTTTGGTTCACCTGTAGTGGAATGTAATGAAATTAAACCTGAAATTTGAGAAAAATAAAATGAGACTTGATTCATAAAATCAAGTGTTTGGTTCATATCGGGAATAAAATTAGAACTAAATTTCGATGTTTGATTTAGTTATGAAATGAAATCAAAACTGTATTTTTTAATACATTTCCCACAACTAAAATTATAATATTTTTCTTATAAATGTGAAAACCTGTTTGGACTTTATTTTTTAAAATAAATTATATTTATTATCTTTAATTAATGTTTTTTATCAAATTTACATACCAAAATTATATATCATTGTAACAAAAAAGTATAAGAACCAAATCAAAATAACAACAAATGAACTTGATTAGTTTTATTTGAAAATAATTTCATAACGTGCTCCAATTAAAATGAGCAAATAAGATTCATATTAACCTTCACATATGTGCAAAAGTAATATTTTATATATAAACTTTATCACTTACGTAACATTTGAAAAATTTAAAGTGACATATCATAAAATAAAAATAAACATAAGCATATCTTATTAATAATTGGAATTGATAAAAAAATGGAAGAAAAGGGGATTTCATGAATTTTTTTTTAAAAAAATCCGATTCTTTGCGGGAATGAGATTTGATACATCTAAAAAATGAGAAGAATCAAAATCGTTGGATTTGGGGAGATTTGATACCCCTAAAAATCAAATCTTATTCTTTCAAAGTTCAACTAAACACAAATTATGAAAACTTGATACCTAAAGATATTAAATTCCATTCCTAAACCCCAATCAAACACCCCATTAGAGTTTTGTTAAGTTATATATATATATATATATATATATATATATATATATATATATATATATATATATATATATATATATATATATATATATATATATATGATTTTTCATTAAAAAATCGGTTCGATGAACCAACGGCTAACGAGGTTTTTTCAAATTTCGATCCGTAACCTATCCGTGAATTGGAAAAAAATTCGGTTTGGTTAATCGAATCGATTTTTAAAAAATTTATTCAGTTAACCGATTTTTGGATCGGTTTTCGGATCAATTTTTCGGTTTTGGTTTTTTCGCATACCCCTACTTAAGACACAACTTTTCCACTCAATTAATTAACATAATAAGAGTAACATGAACTTGTATTTCAAAATGGTGGGGAGGCTCGATGGCAAATAATCATCTAATAATTTAGAAAACTTACAATAGTAAAAAATATGATTTAAATATGTATGTCGATAATAAGTTACGAGATATAAATGTTAGGAAGAGACTAAAATAAACCGTATTTCTAACAAAAAAAAAACATGTTGTATGTCTGTGTAAAAATTTTGAGATAGATGAATTTATTCAAACTCCTACGAGGCTTAATAGAAGTTGGCATATTAAGTTTCCATTCCTTTAAACATAACACAAATTACGAACTTAAAGTCCACAAATTACGAACTCGAAGTAGTATAATTCCTAATTTTTTATTCATTACATTTTATTCCACAATATATTTGAATAATAACTTTTTATCTTGTAGTCATTTTCAATTATTAGTATCAAATATATATGTAGTTATATTTATATTATATTAATTTATGATTTCTTAAGGTTTATTACATCACTTTGTGCATAGGACAAATCTTGATTAGCAATAACCAAATTGCTTCCTCGGATAGTCAAATATTTAAACATTATTTTTATAACATGTTTCGTTGATTTTAATTTAACAAATTCCTATAAGAACTATATTTTTAACTAATACAATTTTATGACACAAAGTCAAAAAGCAATATCAACAATGAAAAACTAATAATGTTAGAGAAAATTATTATATTTTAGAGCCGATATAATATTGTATATCAATATACATAAAAATAAATGAGAGCTCATATATAATCCAAAGCCTAAATAAATAAATACATAACTATATACAATTTAAATTGTCAATTATAAATAAAAATTTCTAAATCTTTCTATACTTAAACAGTATATATAATTTAAAGTAAATCGCAAAATTCAATGATACCAAAATCATGTCACTCTTTAAATAAATTCTACGTTTCACTTAAAAGAAAAAAATTTAAAGAGATGAGCATGAAGGAAAATATTTGATTTAATTCTTTATTTTCCTTTTAAAAAATGAAATATCAAAATCTTGTTACTTGAATTCAATAATGTCAAGAACCTAATTATTTGGTTATTCAAACTCTGCTGTTATTGAAAATTATCCATTATTTTTATATTGGATATTATCTCCTAAATTAATTGTTATACCATCATTTGACAATTTTGAAAAGAATATTATCATATATTATATATAGTGTTTAACATAACAAAATACTTAAATAATCGCATAAATTAGTGAGGGATAACATAACCATATGATTTGACTTCAAATAAGATGATTAAAAAAATTTGAATTATTTAAGTTTAAAATAAATTTAATTTGAAGCCAAATGAAAAAGAAAACTTTATTCGATCCAATCCAATTATAATTACATCATAAATTTTTTTCTTTCTTTTGACAATTCAATATGCCAATGACCTAATTAGTTAGTTATTCAAACTCTGCTGCTATTGGAAATTCTCCGTTATTTTTATATTGAATGAATCTCCTAAATTAACTGTCACATCAACATTTGACAATTTTGAAAAAATATTATTATATATAATGTATATAGTGTTCAACATAACAAAATATTTAAATAATCACACGAATTAGTGAAGGATGACATAACCATCCGATATGACTTCAATTAAGATAATTAAAAAATTTAAACTATTTGAGTTTAAAATAGATTTAAATTGAAACCGAATGGAAAAGAAAATTTCATTCGATCCAATGCAATTATAATTACGATATGAATTTTTTGTTTCTTTTGGGTGTTTGATCCTTAATTAATGGGAATTGAATATTTTGTAGAGCGTCAACATTAATTTAATGATATATGGAGTATTACCATATATTTTTCCTTACGTCAACTTTAATAAATGATAACAAAAAATGAAAATATGAGTGTTTGTTTTATTTTTTTTTATTTTTTATTTTTTTGTGGATTTTGGGTTTTAGATTCTAGGTGTATGGAAATATAATATTGGTGAATAATAAAAATAAAAACTCTAATAATTAAGAAAATTATGGGAAATCGAAAATGGCAGGTCCAACATAGGGAAAGTATTTTGTAAGAACAATTTAATTTGTAATTTGCTATGGTTCGGTAATTGGTATAACTCTTTGGGTGGGGATTGCATAGAGGTTTGTTCTAATTTTCTAATATTTTCATTTTGGTTTTCATTTAATTTTATTTTATAACTATTTTCATTCTAAAAACCAAAATATAAAATAAGTAAATAAATATTAATGTACAACTTATGAAAAATGAGTCTCAAAGAGTTTATATATGAATGAAAACTTTTTTTCAAGAATAAAGTATTATTTTTAATTGGATGAAACTCTTACATTTACTCCCATTCCACCATTTAACAATTTTAAAAAGATTACTATTATATGTAGTTAGATTATTATTATTATTATTATTATTATTATTATTATTATTATTATTATTATTATTGTGGCAAGGAATAAAAGACAGTTCATAAATGAGTGAAAATCTTTTTTTTTCAAGGATATTGGATGAGGTTTCTAAATTCATTATCGAGCACCATTTTATAATTTTGAAAAAATTGCTATTATATATAGTGTAGATTTTTTAAATATGCATTTTAACATTCCATCTATTTTGTTTATTTTGCAACATTTACTTAGTTAGTGTCTTTGTAAATATATTTCATTATTTAAATTTTGATATAATTAATGTTCATCAAAAACTACTTAGCATTAGAATATTTTTTTAATAAACACTAAAATTAATATTAATATGAATTTAACCATTCTATCTATTTTGTTTATTTTACAACATTTATTTAGTTAGTCTATGTGTAAGTATTCTATTATTCAAATTTTCATATTTTAATTAATGTTCATTAAAAATTACCTAGCATTAGAATATTTTTTTAATAAAAGCTAAAATTAAGGTTCAGTTAAAATAATTTGTTAAATCGCTAAATACCAATATATACTACACCAAGTAACATTCTAATATACACAAAAAAAAAAAACAAAACTACAATAATTTAGATCTAAAGTTTAACACTAAACACTAATCTATAATATAGTAAATGACGTTCTAATATACACTAAAAAGTAAACACTAAAAACTCAAAATAACTCAAGGGTACCCCTAATTCTTTAGAAACTATTTTTAAGAGATTATATTATTAGAAATGTTTCCAAACATTTCTATATTGTACCGTAACTATTGTTAGGGTACTTTTTGTTACATTATTGTTAGGCCCGGTTAATTTTTATTGAAATTACTTAAATATCCATGTTATTTCGTAATGCAAAAGTTGGCTTTATATGTCTATCTTCCGACCTCCCTTCCTTCGAATCTTTCCCTGTCTCTCTCTGTCTCTTTCTCTTTCTTTGTCTTCTTCTTCTATTCCCACGAAGGAGGAAGCCATTGTTGCAAATGTAAGGTTAACCCATTAAGTTTTTTTAAAAATTTTTTTAAGCTTCATCTTCTATTTGCACACTTTCTTTCTCTCTCCCTCTTCTTCTTCTTTGCTAATGTAATGTTGTTGGATGTGGCTAAGAAAGAAAGTTTAATGATGATTCTTTTTAGGCCAAATAAGTTTTTAGTGGAGAATGCTTTCAATGCATAGCCTTAAAGCGCATAATTTTTTTGAGAACTAGCTTTTGAACTTCATGACTTTGACCATATTGGATGAATGAAAGTCGGTTTCCCTTGATTCCTTAACAAAAGTGTTGGCATGTGAAACCCCGTTGAGATAGATGAGATTGTGGTAGAGACCGGTGTGACATTTTGAGCCTTGAATGGATTAAATATTACAATTAGTCTCATATATCTTAATGTGTGACTCTCTTCCATGATTGCATATTTAGAATTTGTTTGAATTCTCTTCATAATCACACGTGTATATGCTTTCGTGACAGAGTGATTGAGGCATTCTTTGGATTTATGAGCTACATTAGCCAAATTGCCACCTTGAAAACATATTATTAACCCTTTAACCCCTTTGAGCCTAATTCATTTGTTTCGGACCCTCCTAACTAATCTTTAGCTAAACACATGGTGTCTTACCTAAGACAAGTCTAGCGGAGCTTGCTACTAATGTTGTTGGGTTATTTTGGGGTTTTTGATGTGCTGGTATTAATTTAGATCTTTTTGTTTAGTCGAGGGGTCGATTCGCATTGAGTATGAAATAATTTTCGCTCTTGGTTGTAAAGATGAATATTTTGGTGTTGAATGAGCTGTTAGATTTGTTTGATGTTCCTAATGCCAAGTCTTATTTGAAAAAAGAGAAAAAAATAAAGGAAAATTTCGAAAGAAAAAAAAAAAAAAAAGAGAGAAAGGAAGTAACTAATAAAATGTTTGGCATGTGGAATGATCAATTTGGTCTCAATTAGATAAGCTCATTTTCAAAGTATTTGTGGGAGTTTAGAATTTGGGGCATGATAAGGTGTAATTGCGTTGGTTTATTGGTTTGAGTGTTGAGAGCTCCTAGTTACTTGGCTTTTTAGTTTCTCGTTTTTCCAAAAACTAGTGGGGCACCACGCGCAATGCGCGCGACACCTCATTATTAAATGTGACGGTTAATCTATAACAATTCTAATATTGTTAAATATGATGTTGTAGAGTAAAATACACTTTAGATGATCAAATTAAATTGGATATACATCTATATTGTTAATAATAAAGAGATTTAACAATGGACATTTGGTTATAGTGATATAAAATTTATATTTGACATTGTTTTAAATTTGTTTGGTATAGTGTATAAAAGAGTCTCATTGGTTTTAAGGTAGCTTGTGTTCTTCATTATTCTTTTTTAATACATTTGTGTTCTAATTTAGCTTAACAAATAATATTGTATACAATTTAGTTTATTAAAGATTAGATATTACTTATTTTCATTGGTTTATTTATGTGAAATAGGTTTACAACATTGTGTCGGTTTGATTTTGTAAATTAAAAATTAAGCTGTAAGATGACTTTACTTGGTCTTACGCATTATAATTATTTTATGTGGTTACTAAAAAGAATAATTTTTATAAAACAAAGGTTTGTGAAATTAATGTTCAAAGTCAAGTGAAGTCAATAATGATAATTAGAAGTTTATTTTACTAAAGTAAATTATAGAAAAATATTAAAAATCAAGAATAATTGACATCTAATGCAAGACTTTCTAAAAATTAACTTATGATAGTTATCAACATTAGGTAATAAATAATTGAAAAGAGATAAGTACCATAACAGAATATAATTAGTAAACATAGAAATTGTTGAAAATAGTCATACTTTAGAACTAATGAAAGTCTATTATGGTTAACACAAGCAGAGCACTACTATTACTGTTCACTACTAACAGTATAATTTAAAAATAAGGAAACCAAATAAGATTACTTAGATCTATACTCGGTAGTACTTGATAGTTTACTGCACATAAAAGGTAGGTCATGTTACATCACATTTGAACCTTGAGGGAAAACAGCTATTGAAAATAAATTTGTTAGATATATAAGTTAAATATTTAAATTTACAAAATTAAATACTTAGAGAGATTCAAACTTACAACGTCCTATTCATTATTAATTTTTCATGCTCTATTTGATGGTCTTCCTCGCCACGATGTCGTTGTATTTCCCTGTGGAGATATTAAACTTGATTCGACAGATGCTTGGCACAATTGTTAATGGAATAAGTATTTTTCTTGGTTTATAACCTCTATTTCTTGGAGGTGGAAGTGTCATGTAGGAAGTAGTGTTGTTTTTGCAAGGACATCCTCTCTTGTTGTGGCCGGTTTGGTGGCGAGATATAGTATGTTATTTGTCGTCCATGTGCAACTATTGTGGTGTTTTGTTCTAAATGTAGTGTTGTAAATTCGACATTTGGGTGGTTAGGAGGAGGGTTGAATGTTGATGTGTCTATTTTATACAGAGTTAGGCTCTTCCAGGTTTTCATTGATTGGATTCGACAAAATTTCAGGTGCTAGTTCAGGTTGATCTATGCCATGCATTATGTATACATATACTTCATGATAGCCTCTTATGGTGTTTATTGCTTTTTATCATCAAACACCCTCCTAAGTCCATAACTCAGTCCATAACTCATCTTAGCAACGAAACTAAGTAAAAGAAATCGGTGGCACGTTCATATCCGATTTCTTGGGTAATTTTTTCAATCCAAAATACAAAAACCTATCTATGTCAACGGGTTCAATAGATCTAATGTAACCGCCTTCGCACTGCAATGATTCTGTTGTAGACAAATTTACCACCGTGATGTAAGTGAAGCACAATGTCATCCTCACCCATTATAGTAGCTTTGACGATGTCAATACACATGGGAAAAACAAAATTCAAGAGTAGAGAATTGACGAGATGAAGATACGAAACGAAAAAATTGCAATTAATATGTGTAATAAACTGTAAATCAAGTTCTCTATAGAACAAATCTTGCATAATTCGTATTGAAATAGAAGCAATTATACAATAATAAGAATTTATACCAAATTCACAATTGTCGAAAGTATAAAGGCTAAATTTTGATAACTTTCGAAAAATTGGAAGGCAATATTATTTATAAACCCTAAATTAGAATAATTACCAATATGTAAGAAATCTTCCATAATTTATGCGGAAATAAAATTTAAATAGATAATAATAGAAATGTATACGAAATTCATACATATTAAAAGTGTAGATGTTAAATTTTACTGATTTTCGGTTGTTCTTCGACTTGCCGTATAAATTTGCAAGAACAACAGAGTTGAATTGGATGAATATGGCGCTGAAGTGTATCGTCTTTTGGTTCAAATTTTGAAGCAATTGGAGGATTTCGAAGTTAGGTTTTTTATTTGAAAGAACACAAGAGGATTTTTGAAAATATATTGGGGTTTTGGGTTTCTAATTTTGTGAGTAGATAGTTGATATAATCGAAGTTAAAGAGAGAAATGGTAGAAATAGAAGTACACTTAATAGAGGGAGATTGAGAAGATAGAAGAATGAGAGTAATTAGAAATTTACGGAGAGAGATTGTTTTCTCGTAAATAGCAGATTGTTGATAAAAGTAGAAAAATAATTTTTTATAAATATGTTGATTTCTTGTAAAGTAATATATTTTAAGTTTTTTTTTCTATCTTGCTATTTTGGATATATTTTATATTGCATGAATTATACTGTAGGAATTTTATTTAAAATACGATGTTAAATTTTTTTATTCATGTTTTACATGGTTAAAGGTCAATGGAAAATTAAACTTAGTCGCATTTAGAATTTAAAAGGTATAAATTGTGATATTTAAGATTAACATGTGTAATGTACTAACACAGAAATTGGAGAGTAATATATACCTAATAATAATAATGTTTATATTGACAGATAAACAATAACATAATAATAACAACGAAAATAATAATAATAATAATAATAATAATAATAATAATAATAATAATAATAATAATAATAATAATAATAATAATATTTTTCCTTCAAAAAATAATATTGATAAGTTATATAAATAAGATATTTAGTGGGTGTTTGGCCTAGATTTTAAAACTGTTTTTTGATTCTAAAAACAGAAATTAGGCCAAACACTAACTTTAAAAAATTAAAACTGTTTTTCAAAAGTGATTTTGGAAAAAACGGCTCAAAAACAGAAACAACAAATAGCTATTTCTGTTTCTAGTTTATGGACAAATTGTTTAACAACCACCAATAATCCCCCTCTCTCTCTCCTCTATCTTTATCTTTATCTCTCTCTTTTATTTTATTTTATCTTTATCTCTTACTCTAAAAAATAAATAAATATTATCTTATACAAAATATAAATATTAAATAATAATTATTATGTAAATAAAAAAATCAAATTATACTATAACAAATAGTGTAGACAAAACTAGGCCAAACAACTTATTATTCAAAAATATTTTCATATAAATTAGGTCAAACATTTTATAACTTCTTCAAAAAACACTTTTAGAAAAACTGTTTTTCATAAACAAAAACACTTTTTATAAACCACGCCAAACAACACTTTATATTTTTCCACTTTAAGATGAACTGAAATACTATTTTAAAATGTAAGTTGATTAACATTTTCTGTTGTAAAGCTTGTATTTAATTTGGTATACAAAGTAATTAAATATATATTAACTGTAAAAATATAATTTGATTTATTCAATTCGTAACGTTTTCATTATATATAATTTGATTGTGGGTTATGTATTTAGTTGCCCAACGGATTTCTTAGTTTTTTTTTTCTCTGTTATTTTGTTATATTAATTGCGGTCCAGAGAAATATTGTGGGTTAGTTTTGGATTGTTTATTAATCTTTTTCAGGCTATCTGTAACAATTAGAATATTCTCATGGTTGTTCTCTTATTAAATAGATAACTTTATAATTTTGTGCAATAGAGTAATTAGGGCTTAACATGAGCAATTGGTTTTAACTATGTATTTTTGCTTTTTTGTTATGTAAGAATAACAAAATCATATATTTTTTATTTCTTTTGTAGTAATTTTGTTTATTTGTTATTATGGTAAATATTCTGCATCATACTAATTTATATGAAATTGATTTACCTTTTTGGTTGTAAAGATAATATTCTATTTTTTGCTAAAAGTAATGAAATAAATATTAGCTGTAAAAATATAGTTTGATTTACTTAATCTTTAATATTTAGATTACATATATTGAGTTGTTAATTTGTCTGTTATTAGTGTATTTTTTTCTATTTTCAAGTGTAATTATCTTTTTAAAATTTGAATGTTAGTCTATAATAATTCTAATATTGCGTTAAATTTGATGTTGTAAAGTAAAATACATTTTAAATAATCAAATTAAATTGGATGTATATGTATGTTGTTAATAAAGAAACTTAACAATAGACATTTTATTCTAGTGAAAAGAAAAAAGGAGCCGGTCTCTCTACTGAAAATGATGTATACAAAGGTAGAAACTATCTACATCTTAATCTCCCCAAACCCTATAAAATCTGAACCCAGAAAATCTGAACCCATACAGTAAATTCTGATATTGAAAGTAACAAACACAACCATGAGTTATGACTATAAGCAGCATAATTCAACTCACCCTCCAATTTGTTTATTTGTTTTTCTAAAAAATTGCTTGATATCCTATCTCCGAGACTGATTAAATGAAGAGCCTCAATTTCACCAATCATTGATGATTCTACTATTTTTATGTAGATAATAGGAAAAGTAAAACAGAGATAAAAGCTACTGTGTTTTTGTTTTCCAAAATTTTCTTCAACTGTATTTGTTTTCGACAATCCCTTAAAACAGGATAATAGGTAGCTGCTTTAAACAGAATTCTGGAAAACTACAAGAATTGCTGGAAATCTCATTCTTGGAAAGCAATAAGTAGTATATATATTTACAATGCTCATTTGATTGCAAACTTCCTAACTTAAATATCATCAGAGAAGGTGGGAGAAAAGAATAAATTAAACTAAAAATAGAAACACATGGAATTGAAGGTTCTGCTATAAGAAAAATATCACCATCATCTCTTATTTATGTATGTATCGCCTAAATATTCCTTTTCTTTTTTCCAATAAAAACTTCTCTTGTGTATTTTACTTTAGGTAGATCCCAATTATCTCTGTATAGGTCTACCTGAATCATCCCCAACGATGTCCTTCATCGGGTATAGAGCACTGCTGGTAGTACCTGCAAGAGGACCCGCTTGGCGTGTAGACCGCTGATCCTTGATAGGATATAACATGACAGAGTCAGTTAACCAAATGAGAAGAATGTAATATGGGTTCATGAAGTGTAAGGTGGATGGATGGATGGATCATCCGTTTGGTTTTCAACATTTTAGCAAAGGAGAATTATTCCAGTGTTTCACTCTAAGAGTAAATAGATCAATTGAGTTCAGTTATATGATTGAAGTATAATATCAATCAGATGTCAAGAGAGGATTTAACCCCCAAAACCCCTGTGAAGGGAGAAAGGGGGACCCATGAGGGGGTGGTGTAGTGAGGAACATACAGGTAAAATTTTATTGATTTTAATGCTTTTCCAATTTAATGTCATAAACTACATGTTTATTGCAAGAATTAAAAAAGATTGTAGTTAATGTCATTCCCGGTTGAAGGTAAGATTGTACGACTGCACACAGAGTGCTATCATTGTCTTTCCTAATCGCTCCATAAACAACGGTTTTAGGAACACCACAACTTCGCTTCCTAACAATAACTAATGGCTTGGGAAAATTTGACTGAATTCATGATACAAAGCATAGCATTCCACCCTACCTCATGGTTATTGGTTATAGAGAAATTCAGACAAAAGAGGACTTACAGAATAGAAGGGAAACTGATCTGCCTCAAGGTATATATATTTGATGCTGGACAAAGAACCAAGAATCAATACATTTGACCAAAAATTTTAAAAATATTATGTCTATGTTTTATGAAGAACTTTTGACTCGCAAAATTTGACTCGTCATACAGCCAAAGTGAACTATTTATTCGAAGGACTGGAATGTTATTTCCGGCTATTGGAAATTCAGTAAAATGACAACTTTCAAGCGTAAGTCCGATGAAGGGCAATTTCAGCATGGTAAAACATATGCATGAGTATCATCATACCCTTTGGCAGTCCCAATAGTAATCTCGGACGGATGTCCCAGGTCGGAGGGTCGACGAGTCCTACTTGCCCATGCAACCATTGTTCCAAGTTGCCATTGTTGATATATTCATACACAAGCATCCCGAGTTTACAGGAACAACGCATTTTAATTTAGAATAACAACCGAAGTGATTTATTTTACCCTGAAGTCATTTTTTATGTGGGCTCTAGATGACAGCTTGCGTTGGCTTTGGCAAGGTAAAAGATAAAAATGTCATAACTAATATTGCTTCGGTGTTTGGCGCAAATGTAGGCTCGGGAGAAGCTTCTTGTGGAAGGAATTCAAAATTGAGGCAGAGCACGAAGAGAGAGAAAGAGGGAGAATCGGAAGATAGAGAACTAGAAGAGTGAGAAGAAGAAGAAGTAGTAGAACGAAAGTGAGAACAATGGCGATTAGGTCATCGGGAAGAGCGAGAAGGAGAGGGAGAAGAAGGGCGAGAAGAAGACGGAGAACAAGTAGATGGAGAAGAAGATCGAACAAGGGCGAAAAGAAGTAGACCGAGAAGAAGAGGGAGAGGAAGAAGAAGGAGAAACGATATCGAAGAGATTGAAGCCGATTTATACCTAGTAATTTCAGTGCATTTATGAGGTTTTCGTTGAAACGATTTGTGTTGCGTGGGGGTTGTAATTTGTTTAAAAATGGGTCTCATTTCTTAGAATTAGAATGAAATATGACGTGAATTTGGAATTTCTTTTTGTGTTGGAAATGGGATACTATTTCAATCCAAATGTAAATGTAATTTAACTCATACAAAGACATGAGAAAACAAATTGCGGACATGTATGAGAATAAAGTTTGGTATTTTGTGTGCTAATCTGCTATGTTATTGTATAAATTGAGGGCCGAAATTGGTATTAATTTTACATGTCTCTGATATATGTATAAATTTTTTTTTTTGTTAAAAACATAGGTATAAAATAAATACTAGTTTTAAGGGAAAGTTAAGTTTTTTCGCCTACATAATGGAGGTGGTGGTGGTGGTGGTTTGTATATTTTTTAAGGGCGGATTCGTAATCGAAAACCGAACATTTAAATAAAAATTTGCTATCATACCTTGGAGAGCATGTATAATGTATATGAAACTCTATATATTTTGCAATCACATTGTCTAATTTAAAACCATACAATCAGTATAGAAGGCCCAAGTACAACTCTTAAAACACTAGAAAACAATACCGTAAAAAAGTAAGAAAGAGAACAAAATTACAAAGAAAAAAAAAAAATAGAGCATGCTCCGTATGGCCCTTGTGCCTGGCAGCTTTTGGTAATTGGTAAGCAGTCCCATTATGCTATTTTATAATTATAATTATAGAATTGAGAAAAAGGTTCCAAGTACTTAGATTTCAATTGAAAAGAGCATATAACAATTTAGTAAGACATTTGCCTTAAATTTGTTGTGTAGTTCAAAGTTAAAAAGATTGCTTGGACACCGTGTTTAAACTATAAATTACCAAGGAAATGAGCATGAAAACCTCGTCGGAAAGATTCTGAATATGGTTGAAATCTAAGCCAAATCATAAATGTCGAGCTCCTTTTTAACTCCCGAATAACATGTACTAATAATATTCACATACGTAACCAAGAGCAGGGAGACAAAGATACCACTATTTTGAAACCATTAAAAAGGAGGGGGGGAAGGCTGCTCCCAAAAATCCCAAAAAAGAAAAAAAGAAAGAAGAAAAAGGAAAAAACCTCAATGTCACCCATAAGAGTAGTTCGGGTTGGTTGAACATGGAAACCCATGCCTTGAGACTCAATGTAGTTTGGTAGTAAATCACCCCTTTGCATGCTCTGTCCCAGCATCGTAAACCCAAATGAGCCAACCCCAACCCCATTTGGTACCATGAAAATATTTGCCTGAAGTGAATCATCAAAAGCAATAGCTGCTCCTCCCCCATTAGTGTTTTTCTAATCCCATTGGAAATTTGTTCCGGGCATTGTTGTTGAGCTCTGCTGTTCCATTCATCACTTTTTCTTATCCCCAATCCACTGTATTGTTTGGAAGAGTAGATGTCCTCCCAAGCTAGAGGACTAACTTTTTTTCCTTCCTCCCGACGCTAAAGGAAGTTTATGCAGGTCTTCTTAATAATTGGATTACCTGGGTAGGTAGTATGATTATAGAGCTCCAATAGGTCCGCATGTTCAATAGAATAGATTTATTCAGTTAGATCTTTCCAACATAACTCAACCTTTTGACTCCGCATCGTTTCACTCTAGAAGTAATTTTGGTTGCAAGTGTGTGACAAGAATTAAAGCTCATTTTCCCAAGCTTGAGGGGCACCCCGACATACCTTATTGGTAGCTTATCTTTGGAAAATGTAGTCATTTGTAGGGTCTCTACTTAAGTTTCAGGACTAACCCTAACAATAAAAATTTACAATTTGTGAACATTACACGGGGTAGATAAGCCACAAAAGCAAATGCACGGATATCAATATTATACGTGTTATTGGATTGTCTTTGAGACGAAAGGAATGGTTTGGATTATTAGGATTCATTTGGATTGTTGTCATGAATAATGGTTGTTGGCATCCAAATATTGGGTAGTTGTAGGTTGCGTATTACATATTGAAATTAGTGAACTTTGTTGGCTATTGTGGCATGTAAAATGAACTATTGTAGTGGTACAACATTGTGAAAATGCAGTATTAGATTGGTTTTGATTATTATCATCAATAATGGTTGTTGATATCGTAGGATTGAGTAATTGCTCGATTAGGTATTACATACTCGAAATGAGTGGCTAGTAGTTCCGTGGCTTGTTAAAGTAATTGTTGTCGTACAACATTGTGAAAATGCATTATTAGGATTTGTTTTGATTGTTATCATCAATAATGGTTCTTGACATTCTAGGATTGAGTAGTTGATGATTTGGTATTACATACTTAACCGAGGTAGTTATTGTGACGTGTTGAAGTAACTATTGTAACCGTATAACATCGACTTGGATTGTTATCATCAATAATGGTACTTGACATCCAAAGATCGAGTAGTTGCAAATTTGGTATTAAATACTGAAATGACTCGAACTTTTGGTGGTTAGGTGATTTTTTTGAGGGCTTTCATTCACTATTGTAATTTTCAGTATGAGTAAGTTGAATTAAATATTGTTATGTTTGTCTGTGTTGTGTTCAACCGTAGGTTGAAGAAATGACCGGTAAAAGTCGAAACAAGCGGGAAAGGCAGTGATAATCAATCCAATCCATGTCCGAGGACGTACTACCCGAGCGCAGCGGAATGTACGCAATGTGACTCGACGATGAGGAGACATCTCGCCGGGGATAAAAAGCAGAGGACTTCGACATGGATAAGGAAGTGATGGATTTGTCGGAGGGTTCTAACATGGTTCGGGGCAAACGGACACATCCGAAAGCGAAGATGTGTCAGCATTTATGATGTCAAGCTCGGAGGGGACATCAAACGAGCATGATTTGAGAGACCCTACGGACATGGACAGGCGGTATGGGAAGAGGACAACAAGTACATCCGGACGGGGGTACTAATGGGTATATGTTTGGATGATGTCGATGTTATCCTCCGATCCGGATGTATGTTAGGAACATTGGATACATTCAACGAGAGTTTGGATGATTTCCATACTGAACTTGTGAGGGGACGGCTTTTGCACCTGTGCTTGATTATAGCCTGGTTGAGACCGATAGACACTTGACCCTTGCCTTGATCAAGCGGTGGGTTCCTCGTTGGAAGGCGTTCGAATAGCAGGGAGGATGATGCCTTTTACTATGTTTGATGTGATTATGTTAATCGGGCTGCCGAGCACTGGGTTGAAGGTGGATTTGAACGGGCAACCAGGTGTCGGCAAAGGTTGGCACACTCGCTTATAAGTTGCATGGGAGAGTGGGAGAGGGGATGGGTGGACTCAATGGTGCAACGTGGCTTGGGGAAGAAGCGGTATTTGCGCAAGTACATCAATTGTATGGTCGACTTGGCAAATGAGCATACAACGTAACAAGAAATGGGGTTGTGGTTTAGGTTCTACTCGCTGGATAGTCTTGAGTGGGGTTTTCTTCCCTCGTTCTCCTAACGGAGCAAATTGGCATATGCTACGTTACGGAGATGATCCCGAGGATTTGGGCCGGTATGCTTGAGCTGAAACTATTTGGAGGGATGTGGTCGAGAACATTAAAGATACCTAGAGGAAGCTGTGTACATCTAACCTCTCCCGGATAAATCTTGGTGGGTTTTGTGTCCTCGCTCTAGGTACGTGAAGCGTGTCTTACTAAAGAAGTAGTATTGTGTTCGTCTTGCCGTTTATTCAATGTATGAGCAAGTATTGTACCATGTGAAACTAATTGATTTTAATGTGCAGTTGTGGTTTTATGAGCATACCACACAACATAGCAATCAAGATGGGCACCGGTTCCCTAGGCTGCGTAGTTGGGTTAGAGTTCAGCACCGGCCCCAATATGATGCAGAGTCCATGGTTCGGTCCATAAGGGAGGAGGAGGAGAGAAAATTGAGTATTTGTTAGTTATTGGCTGGTGGGATTGACATCATTGAACACGTCGGTAGTTGCTCATTGTTTTGTGATCGTCAACCGTAGCTTGTACTGTCCCGCATCCACGGGACGATGAGGTTGGGCAAGCGGTTGTGTTAGAATACATGCGAACGGATGATTTTCAATTTTATTTGGAGGATTCGGAGGTATGTCTTCATAGTTGTTGTATTTTCAACGAATCATGTACCCTTCATCCTTGCATAATGGTGCCCGGAGTAGTTGTCTTTTTGTCTTCAATAAAAGCATCCTTCCCATCAATTTCAATGGTCCCCATCTGAAGAATATTTGTGTGTCATTGGCAATTACACAAAATGAGTGGGTGACAACATAAGAGGGGAGGGGTTACCTGCTGCCTATTGCCAATATTAACAACTAATAAAATCAACATGAACAGAAATACAACTCGCGATGCCATGAAAAGATGGGGGATCAAAATTTACTAACGAATTTTTAGCCCTTTGTAGTCAAACCAACTATTAGATTCATGCCGTCTCCATAAAATAAAAAACAAGGCAAAATACAACATATGCCATGGTCATATAGAAAATCGAAGAGAAGGAGCAACGAAGTTTGACATACCTCAATTTCCTTTTGTTGTCCGTTGCCATCTTCATACTCAACAAAACCATAACAATACCCTTGGTCGTAGTAAAGTTTAGAAAACAAGACTATCGATCCAATACCATATGTTGAAAAGACTAATGCAAACAATTAAACTTGCATGGTAAACATACCTTATTTCATCGCACTTGAATACCATTGTGCTTCATGGGCACAACCTTTTTGAATTCCTTTTCAACTAGTTCACTTGTTGGCAAATCTCCAATGTATAAAGAGTGGCCCTTGTACGTCAAAATTTCGGACAAGGTAAGTGTCCTTGTTTAGGATGCTTATGCATAATCACAGCGAATGTAGTCATCTCGCTCTAAAATAATAAAATCAATCATGGAGGTATTGTTAGCCACAAAACCTGTTTCAAAAACAATAATAGCACAAGGATCTCGGACTTCCTCAACACAATGAGACTATCCAAAAGCATGATTCACAGTAGCAACAAAAATGGAAGCTCCAAATATTGGCACCTACTTAGGAATCCTGCTCCGCCATGGTCCATGATATTTAATAACCCCATCCATGCTACAACAAAGAAACAACAGATGAGTTCCACAAGTGACCCCGGAAGAAAAACAAAATAAAGAAAAAATAATCAAAACATATCCTT
The DNA here is from genome assembly GCA_021018815.1 of Talinum fruticosum. Lineage (NCBI taxonomy): Eukaryota > Viridiplantae > Streptophyta > Magnoliopsida > Caryophyllales > Talinaceae > Talinum > Talinum fruticosum. The sequence continues at coordinate 7,824,476 of JAITYX010000004.1, read as the reverse complement.
CACTTATTGAAGGAGCATGAGATATCCGACAAAGAACATACGGAATGACATTTGACATTCAATTAGTTCACACATATACACACCTTAAAGAGGATAACTAATATTCTTTAAAATTTCCTGAATGTTTTAACAACGATCGGACTTCACAAGTTCATAAAGCATTCACAACTCATTGCTCATTGTACATTACTCGTTGTCATCTAGGCATAGCATAAACTCATATGAAATTTAATGCTATAAATGAGTCAATCATGTCTATTGTTTTCGTGGCTTCCATTGTTTGTGTGGGTTTTATGATGATGTTTTCAAAGTCGGTTGAGAGAGACATTTCGAACAAAAAAAAGGAATAAATTTGGTTGATGTTAAGGAAAACATTTATTCACACATGACAATTTCGGACAACTTAGAAAGCAACATAAAATAAGACAAGAAAAGAAAATGGGAATGGTCAGCTAGAAATAATAAGTTTGTCTTATTTATGTGTTCTTCTTTTCTTCCTCTCCCCAAACAAGATCTAACCCTTCCCTTGCCTCCCATAAGCCTCTGTTGCTATGAGATCCCTTATTCTCATACACCTTGGAGGAGCGCTGTTGTATGTCTTGTTTATGCGTTCTTCTCTCTTTCTTAACTCCAACCCTATACCTTTCATGAAAGTCGCATATGACTTCTTTGAAAAGTATGCCAAAGAAGTACTCGAGTCACAAATGAAGACTCGGACTTTACATTTACATCATTCTAAGTTCCATCGATGAATCAGGTATAAGACTTCATCTCTTATAAGGTTTTGATTACAAGTCATTCTAAGTATCTTAGAAACTTTTCTGAGTGATATAAAATCTTTTCCGAGTGTTACATAAACTATTGTATATGTTTTCACTTGATTTTGAGTGACTCAGAAAGCATACTCTATTCACACACAATTCTGAATCACTCGGACAACACTCGGATGTATTGCACGTTCAAACATTTGCTCTAATGTGCATTTACTCGAGTCCGACTTCATGATCTAAGTTTAATTGAATTATTGTGCTAATTCTTCTTTCTAAGTCAGCATGCTTGGTTTGAACATTGGTAGTATAGATCAAGTCTTTCTACTCGATGTTCTTTATCAAACTTATTTTACTTTTAGATCGACTCGGATGTAATTTGAGTATAATGGATATTAGACTCGTAAAATTCCACTATTTTAGGACTCGGATAATTACGCACTTAATTATCTTAATTAAATTATTATCTGTGTTTAATCTTGGACCAAAGTATTTTATACTTTGAGAACCAAATTGATTTGCTTTTGTAGGTTATTCAAACGAGGCTATCCTATTTTTGAATTACAAAAGTAACCGGCTTCAAGATGTCAAATCACCAGACAGACAAGGCTTTTCCTACTTCGACCTAGGCCCAGTACAATCGTGTCGTGGTCGTCTGTTTCCAAAATTGGAAATTTGTAACGCTAAGCTCAACGGTGGTTTCCACCCTACTTTTCGGACACCACCATTGGATTCGGACTTCCAAATGAGTCAAGAGTCGTTGTCCAACGTTCACATCTCAACGGATATTTTCGAGTGACTCGAAAAACCATCGCAACGGTAACAAAGGACTTTCAGTCAGAAGATAGTCACAATGGCTAATTTGCTTGGTTATCTATAAATAGAAGCCAACTCTCAAGACTAGAAGATTGTTGAATCAACTTTCAATACACGTACTTAAGCAAAAGTCATTGTATTCATACTCAATCTTTTACTTACAACTCCAACTTTGTACTTAACATCTTTCCGAGTTGTAAAGTCTTGTAGTCGAGTTACAAACACTCATTCTTACTTTCGAGTAAGGTCTCTTGACTGAGCTGTAAGGGTTAACTTAGCTCGGTTGTCCCTAGCTGTAAAGGTTATCTCGGTTAGGAAGTACTAGATCATATAAGGGAATTTCGAGTCTAGAAAAATCTTGTAAGGAATCATCTAAGGGAGCAATTCTGGTTGATTCTTTCTACCGTATTTTGTGGATTCAAAATATTGGATTTGACTTGGTGCTTGGATTAGCACTGACCGTGGTTTTTGGCCCAGGAAGGTTTCCACGTAACTTTCCGAGTTAGTACTTTTCCGAGTTCAATCTAAACTCGGACTCTCCTCGAGTCACTTCTAGTTTTATTCTTCCATTACTTATTTAAATTTCCCCATCACCCTATTCACCCCCTCTAAGGTGACTTAGTCTCTCCAAGAGCAACCTTTTAATTGGTATCGAGCCTAGCCTTTCGTAAAGGATCTAACCATCCAAAGGTTTAAAGATCAAATGGCTCAAAACAATGGAGAGTTCGATGAAGGAAGATCTTCCAGCAGGCCACCAAAGTTCAAAGGATCTAACTTCATGCACTCGGAAGAAGATCATGGAATGTTTCTCGCTGGATCACGATGAAGATTTCGGAACATCATACAAGTAGGGAACTAAATTCCAATGAAGATGGAAGAAATAAGACCCGTGCCCAAAACAAAGTGCGAGTACACCGCTGATGAAGCGAAACGTTCGTAAAGAACTTCAAGGCAATGAAGATTCCGATGTGCGCCATCAACTCGGAAGAATACAACCAAGTGTCAGCCTGTGACATAGCCAAAGAAGTGTGGGACACGCTTGTCAACACTTATGAAGGCACAAGCCAAGTCAGCAAGCGAAGATAATCCAATATCTTCACAAGTATGAGTTGTTCAAGATGGAGCCGAAGAAAACATCACTCGGATGTTCATCCGCTTCACCGAGATTACTAACAATCTCAAATCTCTAGGTAGAAAAATTTCTCACGAGGAAATGTGTAGAAAGATACTCGAAGTCCACCCAAGAGAAGATGGGGTCCCAAGGTGACAACCATCAAAGAGGCTCGTAACCTGTCCTTATCGAAGTCGGATGAACTCATCGGGAAGCTACTCACCCATAAGATCCACCTGGAAGAGGAGGATGCAGAGGTCATCACCAAAAAGAACATTGCACTAAAGGCCTCAAAAACATAGCAGCAAATCCGAGTTCCTCCGACTCGAAGAGGATCCCATGGCACTTATCGCCGGAGGCTTCAAAAGAATGATGAAGCACAAGAGATGGGATAAGAAGCCAAGAGAAGAGTTCTATAAGAAAGACAGGAAGGATAGAAAAAGGTAAACATTCTTCACCTTTAAAGTTATCTTTAACTAAGAACTCGGTCTGTTTTAAATGTGGCAGACAAGGAACATATAGTCAAGGACTCGTCCCGGGAGAAAAAGGGACAGAAAGAAGAAAAAGGCTATGATGGCCACTTGGAGTGATAAAGACTCATCGGAAGATGATGATGACTCGAGATGATTCAAAGTGTCCGATGGCACTCTCCGACTCGAAGCTAAAATAGAGTCGGACTCGGATCACTCGGACATTGAGGAAACAAATCCTCGGGAGGTAATTGAATACTTCCTCAAGCTTTCCAAAATTGATTTAACTAAATACATTTATACTTTAGAAGAGAAGTCCAATTCGACTCTTCTCGGTTTAAAGAATAACTTGAGTCAATTACTTCGAGAGCATCTCACTGAAAAATGAATTGGAAAAGCTGAGACTTACTATAAGAGAACTTAAGACTAGTGCTCAATCCAATGAGACTGAGTCCGAGTCACTCGAAGAGAAAATGAGCAAGCTGAAGCAAAAGCTCAATGAGTCTCAAGAGCTTGTTTTGAAATTCACTCAAGGCCGAAAAACCTTGACATGCTCTTAGGATCTCAAGGTGTCTCCTTTAGAAAGGAAGGTCTTGGTTTTAACAAAGAGGAGGAATCTAATTCCTACTCATAACTTTTCAAGAAGGATTCCGAAGCTGTGAAGTTCGAGAAGGCTGAGCACGTTCCCATTCATAAGAATGAAAGGAGGACCGAGCCTGGACTCAGCTTAAAGGAGAAAACCTTCTCCACTGGTTTATAAAAGAAAAGCTTTTCAAAAGAAAGAGACACAGACTCGGTTCTCTAAAAGGAAGACTCGGAATCGGACAAAGCCCAAAGTTATTCAAATCTGGGTTCCCAAGAGTTTTCTTCCTCAGGAAAGGATCACAAGTAAAGGGAGTTATTGGATTCGTTAGAGGAAGTGAGAAAGGTTAGTTTGTTTCGACTTGCAGGTGGCTCAGAAAAGAACAAAAGGGCATTGGTACCTAGACAGTGGATGCTCACGCCATACGTCGAGAGATTCAAGACTCTTTTCGAGTTAGAAAATTATAAGGGAGGAAAAGTCACATTTGGAGATGACAAGTAAAGGCAAGATAATTGGGATAGGCAAGATTGAAAAAGGAAGCAATCCGGTCAGCCCAAGTATACCTTGTCAAAGGGTTAAAATACAATCCGCTCAACATCTTTCAACTGTGTGATAAAGGTCATGAGGTAAGATTCACTTAGACCAATTGTTATATCTCCGATGATACTACCAAGGAGATCAAACTCTCAAGTAAGAGATCGGGTAACACTTATATTATTCCTCTTTCTAACCCGAGTCGAATTTATCTTGTTTAAAAGTATCTTTTCATGATGATTCTTGGACATGGCATCGTAGACTAGGTCATGTTAGCATTCACACCATTAAGAAACTTGCATCTCATGGTTTAGTCGGAGGTTTTGTGCATTTAAGAAAGATAAAATCTATGAAGCATGCACAAAAGGGAAATAAGTCGATCATCTTTCAAATCTCTGAAAACTGTTTCCACTTCCAAGGTGCTTGAATTGTTGCATATGGATTTATGTGGTGAAATCCCTGTCAAGAGTCTCGGAGGTAAATCATATGTGCTTGTTATTGTTGATGACTACTCACGATTTACCTGGGTATGTTTTCTTAAGCACAAAAATAAAGCATTCAAATAGTTCAGCAAGCTCTGCAAGAAAATCCAAGTTGAGTCTCGGACTCAAATCCGGAGAATTCGAACTCGACCATTGAAGGGAGTTCGACTACTCGAATTTGCAAAATTTTGTGATAAGAATGGCATCTCCTACAACTTCTCAACACCAAAAACTCCTCAACAAAATAGAGTGGTGGAGAGGAAGAACAGAACTCTAGAAGAAATAGCTAGGACAATGATGATTGAACATAATCTACCCTACTATTCTCGAGCTGAGGCGATCAACACAACAGAACTACACACCGAACGGATGCCTCATCGGACCCATCCCGAAGAAAACTCCATACGAGCTCTACAAAGGGAAGAAACCCAACATTTCATACTTTAAACCCTTTGGATGTAAGTGCTTCGTTCACAACAATGGTAAAGATCACCTTACCAAGTTTGATGCTCGGCGAGATGAAGGTATTTTTCTTGGTTATTTATCTCATAGCAAAGCATATCATATTTTCAATAAAAGAACTAACAAAGTGGAAAAAAGCATCCACGTTGTGTTCGATGAGATTGAACAAGAAAAACCCAAGTAAGTCAACATTCTCGGACCTAAAGCTCAGCAGAGATGATGATCTTGTTAAAAAATGAGCTCATCAAGAATCAAATCAAAGTCACTCGGAATGAAGCGACTCGGAACAACATGACTCGAATGAGACAACTTAAGAGTCAGCTCATAATGTTGAAGGTCAATCAGATGAACAAGCTCACTCAGAACAGATTTCGTAGATCAATCAATTTAACCTACGGAATCTGGTGAACCACGAACAGGTAGAGCATTCAAGTATGCTTCTAGCCACCCACTTGAAAACATCTTATCCGATATTAATAATGGGGTAAGAACTCGTTCCTCTCTACAAAATCTATATGCATTCACTGCATTCATTTCATTAATCGAACCCAAAAATGCACTAGAAGCCCTTAATGAACCTGAATGGGTAGAGGCCATGCAAGAAGAACTCAATCAATTCGAAAGAAAACCAAGTCCGGACTCGACCAAACGACCTTCCGACCACCCAATCATAAGAACCAAATGGGTTTTCAAGAACAAACTGGATGAAGGTGGGTTGGTATTCAGAAATAAGGCTAGACTTGTGGCTCAAGGTTACAATCAAGAAGAAGGGATTGATTGTGGGGAAACCTTTCCACCTGTTGCCGAATTGAAGCTATTAAAATCTTGTTGGCATTTGCATCTAGCATGAATATCAAGTTATATCAAATGGATGTTAAATGTGCTTTTCTCAATGGTTTCATTGAAGAGGAAGTCTATGTTGAGTAGCCCCCTTGATTTGAAAACTCAGAATTTCCAAATCATATTTTCAAATTGCGAAAAGCTCTTTATGGTCTTAAACAAGCTCGCAGAGCTTGGTATGAAAGATTGAGCAATATCTTGGTTGAAAATAATTTTAGAAGAGGTCAAATTGACACTCTTTTTATAAAAACCAAGGGAAAGACTCTCTTATTGCTCGGATCTATGTTGATGACATAATTTTTGGAGCTACTAATGAAATTCCGTGTCGAGAGTTTTCTAAGTTAATGAGACGGGAATTTCAAATGAGTATGATGGGAGAACTCAATTTCTTCCTTGGTCTACAAATCAAGCAAGACAAAGATGACATCTATGTCCATCAATCAAAGTATACCAATGAGCTATTGAAGAAGTACAAACTCCAAGATGCAAAACATGCAGCAGAAACCTATGAGCAAGCAGCATAAAACTGGACTCGGACGAGAAAGGTAAAGCAGTAGATCGAAACTCTACCGATGTACGATTGGATCTTTGCTATATCTTACTTCCAGTAGGCCAGACATAATGTTTAGTGTTTGTCTATGTGCAAGATTTCAAGCTAATCCAAAAGAATCACATCTCACTACGGTGAAGAGAATATTCGAGATATCTTGAAGGGACTCGGAATTTAGGTCTTTGGTACTCTAGAGACTCGAACCGACTCTCACTGGATACTCGGATGTTGACTATGCTAGATATAAAGTTGACGTAAAGAGCACCTCAGGAGCCTACCGGTTTCGGGTCAATCCCTAATATCTTGGCACTCAAAGAAACAAAACTCAGTAGCTCTATCAACTACTGAAGCTGAGAATATTGCGACTGGAGCATGTTGTGCTCGGATTTTATGGATAAAGCAACACTTGAGAGATCATGGACTTTCATTCAAATCTATTCCAATCAAGTGTGATAATCAAAGTGCAATCAGCATCACCAAGAATCTAGTTCAGCACTCAAAGACTAAACATATTGAGGTCGGGTATCATTTTCCGAGAGATCATTCGAAAAGGGTGATATTGAACTTGAATTCTTTCCTACCAATCTTCAACTAGCTGATATCTTTACTAAGCCACTTGGTATGATTAATGCATAATTATGTGCTTTTCTAAGTAAAATTACTCTACATGATTATGTGTTGTGTGCTTACTTTCATTAATAGCCATTAGTTCGAGTTGAACCAGTGATACTGAGCTGATAGTTATTATTTGTTTGTAGTTTTTGAGTCACTCGAAACTTAACCGAGTCGACTCGAGTTTGAAAAAATTGACATCAAACTTCGAAATCATCTCTAGATCGATGGAGAATTTCAGAAATTTCTTTTAAAATCTTTCTTTTCTCTCTCTCTCTCTCTTGCGCTTCGATATGACAACTAGCCGTTGAGAGACAATTGCTGGAATTTTAACCATTGGAGAGCGTAAGCAGTCACATCGGTCCGAGGTGACCGTTGGAGAGCCGTGTCGAACGAATATCGAAGGACGATTATTTCTCTATAAATAGCTTCTATTTTCCTTTATTTCGTTACTTTAATCTCTACTTACTTTCACTCTCTCAATTCCTTCAACTTGAGCAAGCTCTATGCGATCAAAGAAACTTTCGTCGCTCTCATGCTAAGTGAAGATTATCTCAAGTAAGCTTTGTCACTCTCAGCTCTCTCTTTCTACTTTTTCATTTTTTTCGGCTCACTTTCGTAGAGCTCTCTCTTTCTCTCCTTCTCTTTCACAAAAGTTCATATCTCTGTCTCTTTTCCACATCAAACATGCCGAAAAGAGGTTCCCATCTTGATTTTCTTGGTTCCGCCACCAAGAAACCCCGTACCAAAGCCAAGAAGGCCCCTCCAATCCTTCAAAACCTATCGTCACCCAACATCTTACGTTGGATGACAAATTTTTCCCGACCATAAAATTTTTGTGGTTGGCTCATATCAAATCAACGGGGTTTATAATTTCCTGTGTTTTAGCGAGTTCATATATCCGTAACTTGTTTCGAGTTCTACACAAATCTTTCTAACTACGAGGGTATCCTCACCTCTAGAGTTCAAAACATAACCGTTCGCATTAACACCTCTCTTCTCCACCGCCTCTTTAAAGTATCTTCTCTGTTCTTGAACAGCAACCCCATACCTTTCAACGAGATTGTTGATGACTTCTTTGAGAAGTACACTAAAGAATTCCCCGGGTCACGCAAAAACTTCTCCGTGACCCAACTCAAATTAGAAGCTCGCATTCTTTGCTTTCTGCGATGGGAACTTTCTTCTCACAACGAATCTAGCAAGGAGAACCCCGACTCCAAGCATCTAAAAGCTCAGTACGACATCCTCGAGGGCTACGAAGTAGACCTCTTTCCGCTATAGTCGAGCAAATGGCAGCTGTGCTCGCTTAGACTCGCACCAAGAAGAACACCCTACTTCCTTTCGGGGCTCTTCTCACCATCATCTTCAAACAATTCAAAGTTCTTCTTCCCACGAGATCCTAACGCGGTTTCGAGGCTTCCATTGTCTTTGACAAAAAGGAACTCCTTGGGTATGGATACCAAGAGGGTATGGATACCAAGAGACCCAACCGTTTGTCTAGGTCCATAGCTCAAAATCGAGGCCCCCTTCTCCGCCTCGGACTCGGACTCAGCCCACTCTCTCTCTCCCTCCTTCACCTGGTGGTGCCTCCACTTCAGGTGTTTCTCATGTTCTTTCTTCCGCTTTATCCTCTCGTTGTCATGGACAAAATCTCATTGGTGTTCGCCGAGTTCAAGGACACCCTCCGTTTGTTCAAGACTCGTCCTATAGTCTATGACCATTAACTAGAAAACAACTCAATCCCAAATCCGAGAGCAGCAAGACGTGCTCATCGAGATGAAGGCACTCGGTTAAGGAGAAGAGGGAGCCGATTGAGCTCCTTCAGGAACGGTGCTCCAAGGCGGCTCAGGATCCAGGTGGACTCGGATACATCCGAAGAATCCTCGAGTCCAGCCAAATCCTCCTCTCGAAGGGGGAACGAAGGAGGAGGAGAAGAAGAAGAAGAAGAAGAAGAGCCTGCGGCTAAGGCAGCTCCATCCGAGGACGGAGAAAAGGAAGCGGAACAAGCGAGCAGCAGCAACGAGAGGGCCAAGGTGCTCCGGAACCTCAACCGGAAGTAATAAGCTCGGACAAGTAGTTTGAGTGGGTCGGAAGACCCTGCCGACCATGGTCGGTCGATGAGCCGGCCAGCGTGAGCACACCCCTCCATCGGTCGAGTTCCGGGAGGATGAGCCTTTGAACGACCTAGTTCCGGGTCGACCACTCGGAGCTGAGCCCATTCCGGAGATACCAGTGCTGCCATCGCCTCGTTCATCAACATCTTCCGGATCATATCGGCGAGGCGCACTCGCTCATCCCTCATCCTCAACTCAGATCGCTCCCTCTCCTCCATCTTAAATTTTTTTTTCTTGTTCTTGAATTTTTGTTTTTTGTCCAGACATACAAATCTGTATCTTCTTGATACATTCTTCCTCATTTTGTTTTCTTTGAAAGGCAAGGGGGAGAATAGTTAGAAAAATTTGTTTTCTTATTTAAGGGGAGTTTCTCTCACCCTCTTTTGTGTAATTTTTTTAATTTAAATTATAATGAAATTTCATTATAATGTTTATTGCCTTCTTAATTGCAATTATTTTTGAGTTTATCATCTCCGAGTTTTAATCTCTTACTCAAGTAAACTTCTTTGCTCCGATTCGACAAATTTAGTCTATCATTGCTTTGTTCCTTAGTATTATTTCTTTTGCTCCGATACTTCGGTTTTTTTATGCAATATAAGCTTATTTGCTCGATAGAATATAAGTGTCAATCACTCGTATTTACTCTATATAATTCTATCATGTTTTTCGACTTATTCTTGAGAAAGGATGAAAAACCGGATCTATATCACTAACAAAGTTTCTATCTAAGTATAGAATTACTTTCATCAAAAGGGGAGATTGAAGACTCGGACTTTACATTTACATCATTCCGAGTTCCATCAAGGAATCGGTTATAGGACTTCATCTCTTATAAGGTTTTTATTACAAGTTATTCTAAGCGTTTTAGAAACTTTTCCGAGTGATATAGAATCTTTTCTCAATGTTACTGAAACTATTGTATATGTTTTTACTTGATTCGACCGACTCGGAAAGCATACTTTATTCGCACACAGCTTTGAGTCACTCGGACAACACTCACATGTATTGCATGTTCAAACATTTGCTCTAATGTGCATTTACTCGAGTCCGACTTCATGATCTAAGTTTAATTGAATTATTGTGTTAATTCTTCTTTCTAAGTCAACATGCTTGGTTTGAACATTGGTAGTCTAGATCAAGTCTTTCTACTCGATGTTCTTTATCCGACTTGTTTTACTTCTAGATCGACTCGGATGGAATTTGAGTACAATGGATATTAGACTCTAAAAATTCCACTCTTTTAGGACTCAAATGATTACGCACTTAATTATCTTAATTAAATTATTATTTGTGTCTAATCTTGGACCAAAGTATTTTATACTTTGAGAACCAAATTGATTTTTTTGTAGGTTATTCAAACGAGGCTATCCTATTTTTGAATTACAAAAGTAACCTAGCTTCAAGATGTCAAATCACCCAGCAGACAAGGCTTTTCTACTTCGACCTAGCCCCGGACAATCGTGTCGGGGTTGTTTGTTTCCCAAACTAGAAATCTTTAACGCTAAACTCAACGGTGGTTTTTACCCTACTTTTCGGACACCACCAGTGGATTGGGACTTCCAAAGGAGTCAAGAGCCGTTGCCTAACATTCACACCTCAACGGATATTTTTTGAGTGACTCGAAAAAACATCGCAACGGTAACAAAGGACTTTCGATCGGAAGATAGTCACAACGGCTAATTTGCTTAGTTATCTATATAAAGAGAAGCCAACTCTCAATACTAGAAGATTCTTGAATCAATTGTCAATACACGTTCTTAAGCAAAAGTTATTGTATTCATACTCAATCTTCTACTTACAACTCCAACTTTGTACTTAACATCTTTCCGAGTTGTAAAGTCTTGTAATCGATTACAAACACTCGTTCTTACTTTACGAGTAAGGTCCCTTGACCGAGCTGTAAGGTTTAACTCAGCTCAGCTTGTCCCTAACTCGTAAAGGTTATCTCGGTTAGGAAGTAGTAGATCAGATAAGGGAATTTCGAGTCTAGGAAAATCTTGTAAGAAATTGTCTAAGGGAGAAATTCTGGTTGAGTCTTTCTACTCGTATTTTGTGAATTCAAAATAGCGGATTTGACTTGGTGCTTGGATTAGCACTCGACCGTGGTTTTCCGGCCCAAGAGGGTTTCCACGTAACTTTCGAGTTAGTACTTTTCTGAGTTCAATCTAAACTCGGACTCTCCTCAAAGTCACTTCTAGGGTAACTTAGTCTATCTAAGAGCAAACCTTCAACGAAAGAACTTCTCCGTGACTCATATGAAATCCGAGGCAAGGTCTGCTCTGTTTCATTCCGATGAGAGCCTTCTTTTCTCATCATTCTAGCAAGGAGAATCTGAACTCCAAGATTCTCAAAGCCTTATTTGACATTCCGGAGGGCTACGAAGTAGACCTCTTCCTTTTCATTATCGAACAAATGGCCTCTGTGCCGGTTCAGTCCAAAAATCTGCTTCTTTTCCCTTCGGAGCTCTCTTGACATTGGTTTTCAAATAGTTAAAGATCACTCTTCCCTCATATCCCAAAGATATTTCTAAGGGTACTATTTTTGTTGGCGTAAAAGAACTTCTGGACTACGGATACCGGGAAGTGAAACTCGGTGTCTAGGTTTATTCATCCGAGTTGAAACCTCCCTCACCCCCTCCCACTCGGACTCAAACTCTTCTATCACTTCCACCTCTTTCTCGTTGGTCCCTCTACTTCTCTACCACCTCCTCCTCCCTCTCTGCAGCTCTTATCGTAATGGTAGAAAAGCTCGCTTCTATGTCCGAACAACTTCATAACACTTGTCCGCTCTCTCAAACCCATTTATCAAGGCTCGGTGATAAGCCGGAAGGTCGGACAGTCTCGGATCCAGGAATGTCGGACTCTTATGCTTGAGTTCAAGACCATTCTCAATGAGCAATGCGAGCAGCTCCAACTTCTCCAAGAACGCAGTGTCTAAGGCTACTCGGGACATAGACACTTCGGATACTTCTTATGAGTCTTCCAGTCCAGCCAAGTCGACCTCGGTTGAGGTAGAAGAAGAAGTCGAGCAGCAGGCTGAAGAAGGAGCAGCTCAGCTGAAAAGAAGAAGGAAGAAGAGAAGGAAGAAGAAGAGGTTGCCCCACCTAAGGGTCAAGGCGCAACGGAACCTAAACCAGAGCCGATCTCCTCATATCATAATTTGAGTGGGTCGGAAGAATCTGGGACGTCGGTCGATCCAAAGCTGCTGGCTCGAAGCACCACCCTCTGTTATCTTTCGGGAGGATGAGCCTAAGGAAGATATGCCTCGGCTCGACGGAATAGCACAGAGCCACTTCCGGACATCCTCGTGTTGCCGTCGTCGTGATCATCCACCTCCTCCCAAGCTTATCGGCGTAGGCGCAATGCCCGTCCCTCCTCCTCTCGACAACAAGCCCCCTCCTCTTAATCTATTTCTCTCCTAGTCTATTTCTTCTTCTTTTTTTTTTATCCAACATCGGTTGTACTTGGATCGCTATTTTCTTCCCTCCTTTTTGCTGAAATGCTAGGGGAGAAAATCTAGAAAACTTAATGTTTTGTATAGGAGGAGTTCATTCCTCTTTCGAGCAATGAATGATTTTTTAAAACAGTACATGTTTATGAGTTCACTGCTATTTTTTTGCCTTTCTGCTCTAATACAATCTGCTTATTTCATTTCTTTATTTTGATTTATTATCCACATAATTGTTCCGAGTTATGATATGATCTCGAACTACATTTTATAAGTATCATCCGTCACTCATTGCTCGATACTTAAGAGAACATTACTTTCGTTCGATCATTGAAAATGAAACTCATGTTTCGCACTAACAAGTTTCTATCTTAAGTACGGAATGCCTTTCATCAAAAAGGGGAGATTGAAGGTTCGGGTTTTTACTTTAAGACATTCCGAGTATTACATGAAGACTCAAGTATAAATTCTATCTCTCTTAAGTTTTGATTCCAAGTCATTTTGAGTAATATAGAAACTCTTATCTAAGTTTTCATTCCGTTCGACTAACTCGGAAAGTGCCTTATTCCATATCTCCTACACTCGGTGTTTTTCACTCACTCGGACATCACTCATAAATATCGGATGCTCAAATATTTTCTCTAACACTTTTATTATGAGCACCGACTTTGTGTCTCAATGCAAAGAGAATTACATCGTTAATTGTTTATTCTAAGTCGACTTATTTTCTTGAGAATTATTTGACAAGATCAAGTTGTTATTCTATGATAAACCCTTTTAACTTGATCATCTTTAAGATTGACTCAAGATGGAATTTAAGTATATTGAATATTAGACTTAGAAAATTACATTCTTTTAGACCAAAGATAATTAAGCATTTATTTACTCGGATTTAATTATTATCTCATTGCAAATCTTGGACCAAAGTATTTATACTTTGAGAACCAATGTGGTTTGCTTTTGTAGGTTATTCAAACGAGGCTAAATTATTTTGAAATACAAAAAGCAACCAACTTCTAGCCGTTAAACTCCAAGCAAACAAGTTTTAGCTACTTTTGGACATGGCTCGATACACCGTGTCGGGGTTGTTTGTTTCCAAAACTGGAAAACTCCAATTGTAGGACTAATGGTTGTTTCCACCTTAGCTTTCAGTCAACACCAGTTGATGGGAACATATTTTTGAGCCAAGAGCGTTACACAATGATCACATCCCAACGGATCTTTTTAAGTAAATCGGAAAAGTCGTTACGACGGCTAGTGAAGACTTATATCTAGAACCAAGAATCTATGGTCACTCTGCCTAGTTGGCTATAAATAGAAGCCACTTCATAAGATTAGGAGATTACTCAGCTTTTTAAATTAATTTTGTTATCATAAAATAATTACTTGATACTCCAAAAATATATAAATTATTTTTCACAACTTATAAAAATAAATTACAACATACAAATTAGAACAAGAAAAATTAATTAAATATATAAAGTTGTGGGTTTAAGAACAAATATCATATCATATAAATATACTTGAAACTGAGTGTTTCACTAGGAGATCTACAATTGGTGCATCACCATTGGTTGACTCTTTTTTTTTTTTTTTTTTTTGTGTGTGGATACTATCAAAACCTTTGGTAACACCTCATTTACTGCATTATTATTATCATGCATTTAAAATTCTTAAGATATTAAAAAGATAAAATAATCTTCAAGGTAGTAATAATTGTAATATCAAAACAATAATCAAAAGAAAAATATTAGAGTAATAGTTATTATTATTATTATTATTATTATTATTATTATTATTATTATTATTGTTGTTGTTGTTGTTGTTATTATTATTATTATAGAGGTATTCTTATAAGAAAATAAAATAATGCTACTAAGTAAAAAAAAATGTTACTTAAAACGACATACTGTAAAAAGCACGTAGTATCATTTAGTATTATAATAATTTATTTAAAAATTATTTTAGAAAAATAATATGTTACCATATTGTAACAATTTATCATAACCAAAAATAAAAGTTGGTTGTTGAAGGCCAAAAGAGTTTATACTATTTATTTTAGGTTATATGAATAATTTGATTGAATAATTTTTTAAAAAAATAGGTTAACAATTAAAAAAAACGAAGTTTCACACATAATTGCGCAAAACACACGATTTGTACTAGTTTTATTTAAAGATACAAATTTGAGATCATACGATGTACGGATATAAAGGAGAAAGAAAAAGTTTGATATTTTGATTAGGTGTAGGAGTAAGGCCCACTAACAAATCCAAAATTTGAATCTTACACCGAAAGTGCTCTTAAACTCCATTCGATTATATGACAAACAAATATATTACATATCTATATTTGTCAATGTAGCCTCCTCTCTATATAGGTGAATATTAAGAGGACCATTATGATACTTTGCTAGATACTACCAAGCTTATCCCTCATTTCACTAACCCTCACCACCACAACCTTGAAGTACTTTTTATGCAACTCCTTTAAGGCTATGTTAAGAAAATCAAACCGGACCGATCGATTCAACCGGTTGGACCGGGAAACAGCCGGTTGTACGGTCCGGTCACTCTCAAAACTTGTTTCAAACAATAAACCGAGAAAATCCGGTCTAACCCTGGTCGATCCGAGAAACTCGAACAACCCGGCCGATGTGCGATCGGACGAGGATTTTCCCAATCTTTTTTTTTTTTGTTGCTTACATTTTGACTGGACCTTCACGGGCAAGCATCAATGAGCAACGAGTGAATTGCTGAACGACAGGTGTCACCTTGCGGCTTCAGGTTGCGAGTTTGACCAAATGGCCACTACAACGACCACTCGTTGGCAAGCTCATGCATAGAAGCACGGTCGTGCCACATAGGACGATGATAGTTACGAACCGTATATGTAACTGAAAATATTATATCAAATTAATAATAAGATTTAATTATAAAATATTAATTCAAATTTGAAAAATTTAATTATGTTTTGACGTGATTTAGTTAGGTCAAGAGTTTGATTTTAATTAGGAAACTAAAAATATTATATTTAAAAAGCAAAATATTGAATAAATTTTTGCCATATATGTAAATTAATTACGTAAGTTTTTTTACGAAATAAGATATGGATAATCCTTATACGTCGCCCTATGTGCGACAATTAGGAAATCTTTTTTTTTTAAACCAAAGAATATATTAGGTCAATATGAGATTACGTACTTTATAACACACACGTAACGAGTGCTAGATTGCTCTTTAAAAATTCATTATTTATAACAAAAAGTTGATCATATTTTGTTTATAAAAAGGTACAATTTAGCACAAAGGAAGAATGAAAAATTCTCAACTAATGACAAAATCTAATTCATTCACCCAAAAATATATAATTAAATACGTACAATTTTGAGTTCTCACACTCAAATTACACTTTAGCCAAACGAAACATAACCCGAAAAGAAAACAATATAAAAAAAAGATTATGTATATTATTACACCCACGAACCCAAGATTGATATATCATATCTTAACACAAAATCCATCAGTTGTACATCATTCACAACCAAAAAACAAATTTTACCTCAAATAACCAACAGATTACGAATCATATTAAAAAGTCGAGGGCAAAGGGCAAATAAAGCAAGGCAATATAGGATAGCCGATGCCGAATTAACAATCCCCACCGAGCATACAACGGCCTTAATGTCATACAAAAATAAGCGCCCACAAGAAATATATTATGAAAAAGATGGGGCGGGGAAGGCAAGCAATTACAAACTCACTAGTCCCCGTTAGGGTCGGGCCGGGTGGGGTCCAATCCGGTGGAGCGTATGCAGGCCCACCTTGATGCACATGATGATAGTACATGGCCCTCAACATCTTATCTTTCCTCCTCATAACCTCGGCTTGTTGTCGGCGCTCTTCTATAGCCAAGAGTTGACGCTGTTCATATTGATCCAAACGCCCCCAAATATCTCCAATGTTACTCTCAACATATTGGCAACGAGGCTTGCACTCCTCTCAAAGTGTCCCCAAATGTAGTATGATCGGAGCGGAGTGAAGCAATCTCCAGTCTCATGTCGGCCAAGGCTTGAGCCATTCAATCGTGATATTGGAAAGGAAGGGGTTCGGACGAGCCACCAGCTTGAAGTTGCGAGTGTTGCTCATGTGCCTCACCCCGAATATGATCTCCCTCCTTACCCTCCATGGCGACATCACCCTCAAAAACATTATCCTCATCATCCTCAAACTTGCAGTTGTTGGGATTGGCTAAAGTAGTGCGGTTGGGGATGGGGAGTTGAAAAATAGGAAGTCCATGATGATTAATAAAACACTTGCTTCCTCGAATTAGCACAAACTTCATCCTAATAACTGCTTGCATGTCTAACCTCTCTCCCAAAAAATGGGGCTGTAGTTTCTCGATTTTAGTACTCAAATTCAGCCCTAAAGCAATAGCTGTAATCACTCCCCCAACCGCAATGACCTTCTTTGGATGCTTCACCACATCCTCCAAGTGACCGAGAATAAAAGCCATTGTGTATACTTTGATCTTTTTCACCACTGCCTAAAGTAGGAATAACTCCGGGTTCCTAGCAACACCTTGGCTATCATGCCTCCCAAAAATCATGTTTACCATTAGACGTTGGAGGTAGCGAAAGGTTATGTTGCAAACATCGGTGACTTTGACTTGTCGGGACTCAAAAGGAACTCGAAGGTCGGTGTCATCTCTATCAAAATGAGTTTTCCGCCTACTACAAGTGATTTTAAACCACATCTCCTGGGGAGAAAAGGTATCCTCTAAGCATGAAACACCCCGGGGTTAGCCGCAGGATATGATTGAATTGAACCAGATTTAAGTTATAATCCTAGTTGAATAGGCGGAAAAATATATACACTCGGCCCCCATTATATTCCCCTTCCCAATCTACACCAAAGAGCTTATGAACTCAACAATCAATTGATCAAACACAGCACAAAATTCAAGCCAACCCAACTTACCTAAAAGTGATATATATCATCCCAAAGGCCTAGACCCATGAGGGTTTCTTGATTTAGATAACGGGGCTCACAAACTAATATAGTAGTAAGCACATCAAATCTAGCCTTCTATTATCTATTGGCACATTTAATAGATCGAGAAGAGGAAGAAAGAACAATAGGTTGTGCCTGCGCTTTACGTGGTTCTCGCTTCATCATTTGGAGCCTCCTGGGTTGGCCTAACTCTCTTAGGTTTTGGAGCCATTGAGGAAGAGTTGAACCTTTGAATTTCTTCTTGGTCACTTGGCCTCAAAATCGTGAAAAACCAACAGAATATATGCAAGAACCCACACAAACAAGTGAAGCACCAAACCTTTTCTCTATTCCACCCCTAACTCAACAATGGTGAAAGTAGGGTGAGAGGAGAGAGAAAGTGGAGGCCAAATGTGAGGAAATTGGGGCTTTTTATGAGAAAATTTGAAGGAAATGAGGGTTTTGTGAAAGTAAATTGTGGTTTTAGGTAGGATTTGTGGGTAGGTTAGTGAAGGAGGTGAAAGAGAGAGAGAGAGAGAGAAGAAAGGGTTTTTCAGTGGCTATGGGGGTTGAGCACTGAAATGAAAGAAGAAGAGAAGGGGAGAGGAAACCGCAATTAAAACGACTAGAATATAGTGGCACGGTCGTGCCACAATGCACAATTACGACTGTGCCTCCTTTGAAAAGGTAGCAAGACAATGTGGCACGGTAACGACCGTGCCACCTAGCGGGCTGCAGCTTTAAGCTTCCCATCTAGACTCGCCATGATCACGCCGGTGTGGGCACGCTTACGTCCAAACCATGTGTAAATTGCAAATCATACTAAAACGTTATACGGGGTAAACACTTTGGTCATCCTAGGATTACGAAAGTATCTACTACTTTCAACAAAAGTGCGTGAGCACAACATAACCCATGAGAGGGACCAATATGTGCTTCCATGACCATAGCATCGAAATTAATTACAAATATGATACATGCTCTATTGTAGATAAAGGGGTTTAGATTGTCATCCTCGGGGATGGAGGAAAACTACTGCTAATATTTGATTGATAGAGGGATTCACTCAAGGAGTTAAACTACTAAGAAATAATTTAATTACTAAATACACAAACACTAAATGCTAAAACTAACAACTATGCTAAACTAAACTACTAATGGTGATCAAACCCACTTGGGCACAACAACCAAATTGCTCCTCAAACCGATCACCAACACAATCATAATTACTCTCGGATAAACAACCTTAAATATCCACAACTAGAGCAATAAATAAAATCAATCCTAAATAGCCACCACTAAACAAAATATAAAATAGACGGATTAAGGCAAAGTTACCGTGCCATAAACTTGTTAGCCAATTCTTGAAAGTTTGTTCTTCTCTTTCTCGGGTCCGCACCTCGAGCCTTCATTTGCCCCTTAAAACCTTGATACTATCCGAGTTTTCACCCATTTCATTGATTACCTAATCAAGTACAAAAAGACACATAAGTGTCCTAACTTAGCAATTATTGAGAACTAAAATCGAGCGTTAGGGGTGGCAAAAATGCCTCGGTACAAGCCGAAACAATACACATGACAATATTTACGATAGTATTTGCCCATTTCTTCATACTACGAATAAGGGGTTATATAAACTACCCACACATTTATGCCACCTAACACTAGCAAAAACAATAATAATAGAACGGCACAAAGTGGTAATGATACGTATTACATTTCCCATATTAATCAATAAATGCTTACAAAAATTTCAAGGCCCGAAATTTACATGCCCCAAATATTTACAAGGCCCAAACATTACATATTCCAATAAATCCTTGAATTGCTACTATTATATGCAAAACATGGTGTCACATACTGATTGCAACCTGTCATCATATCGGACATTGATCGCAAGCAAGTCCTCCACAGACCACAACATCACCTGGATAATGAGCATCGAAGTCGGCTCGGGGTTTTTGCAAATGTTCTTGTAATGCCCCGTTTCTCCACACTTAGAACACCTCCGAGCTCGTACACCTTGACGCTGCGACTCTATCCTCCTTTTTCGTGGTCTCCTGGACGACCGTTGATTTGTAGAGGGTAATATGCGGCGGTTGAAGTTGTCATTAAGCTCGTCCCCACCTACCACCATCCCTCTCCTGTCGTCCACCACAGGTAAATCATACGTCTCCATAGGATGCACAACATTGATGTAAACTATTGATCGTGTCGCCGCCTTGTAACAAGGGTGCACATACTCATACACCCACAACTTGTACTTGTTAATCACAGCCATTGCAAGCGTGTGAAGGCAATCCCCGCACCCGCCACTAGCTGCAACTACAAGTCCCATTGGCTAAATTCATGACAAGGCCTTTATTGTTGCTTAGTACTACGCCGTACTCTCCGACAACACTATTATACGAGTTGTATATCAATGACACAACCAATGTATCATATGTCTCTTGTAGCTTCTTCTTTACCCTTTTACCCACCCCATTCTTCCACTCCCCAACTCACACCTGCGTTTCCCGTTCCTCTTACCAACTTTTCGCAGGTGTGCACTCACGAGGAAGGGTATTGACATTGGTCACAACGTCCGCGTCCAATTGTTCCAACTCTCAATGGGGTTTTTATTCAATTTCCCCACTTATCCTTCTTGAATTTCGATCGCACCCACCGTTACGGGTCATTCTGCTCTACCCAAACAGACCAACTAGCACTTAAACATCCTCATTTCCTCCATTGCTAACCTGTACTCAGCATCAATTAGAGCATACGCGAACCGATTGAACATTTCCTGAATAAGTATCCTTGTAGTACCCAAGTTTCGCTGCCGCTTTTACAAAGTTCTCATGAACATGCCGCACACAACATGCATGGTTATCTACACCAAACACTTTAGGCACAGCAGACGACAGCGACTGGTGTCGATCTATCATTATCACGAGGCTTTAGCCCTCCTAAACAGATTATACAATTCTATAAAAAACCACAACCAATCATCGTCATTTTCCCCGACACAAGCTGCATATGCAACACCGAACAAATGGTTATCTACATCTAATGCAACTGCAGCCAACAAGGTCCTCTCGTACGATTTGCTTGAGATGAGTGCCGTCAATAAACAATATCTTCCTACACCCTAGTATGAAACCATTCAGCGATGACCCGTATGCAACAAACATTCGCCGGAACCGACAACCATCGACCTCGCAAAATGCTCTCGAGTCGGGATTTAATCTAATAATTGTAGCGCATAGCCAGGGCAATAACTTGTACCGATCATGTGGTTCACCCATTAACATTTTTCGAACATACTCCCTCGCCCTCCAACACTCGCATGTACGACACATTCATTCGAAATTCTAGCTGCACATCCTTCAATAACTCAACCGGTGAATAATCGGTGGACAATTTGATCTTCCCATCTACCAAATGCACAAATAGGTTTGCTCTAATCCTTTTCCCCATCCCTTCTCCCATCCGACATCGATCCCCACGCTATGCAAGTGTACTAGTTTAAAAACTTTGACAATCATCCCATCCGCTTTGTTCGGTCCAGTTAAGCATATGTAAAAATTGTAGTTCACCGCCTTGCACTCCACCTCAATGCGCTTCCTACAATTTCTTTTGAACCTATACTTAAACTCGTTGGCTACTGCATATTTCCACATGCTCAACCTAAATGATTCAATTGAAGAAAATACCGCCCTACCCCTTTAATTTCATTTTTTCATATGGACACTCTCATATCGGTACACTCCGGATCGCACCCTGGATCGAGGCTACACAACCCTATTCTCGAGAGAATGACAATTAGAGACGGAATCAAATTTCGAACCTGACCGCTCTGAATTGTCCTGTGGTATGTCCACATCTTCTCCAATAATAATAACCTCGAGCACCCAATCTTTCGCCACTTATTTCTTCCTGTATCTAAGGTTGCAACCTCGCCACTCATATAGTCACACAAATATTGAGCATAATTATCATAACCCCAAAGCTAAATTTAAAACACACACACACACACACACACACACACACCATAACAACATACAACATAAATACTGAGGTTACATGCTCCACGAACGTTACCTTGAATTACTTGCTCTACTTCTACGTCTATCACCATCAACTTGCAACACCGCATTGCTCGAGGTTACCACATCCCCGCTTTTTACAATCAATCTTTTCCACCGTCCGTGATAAAGGTATCACACTTGGAACCTCATCCCTAGATACGGACATATATGCAAAATCAATGTTCCGCTTCAACAATTTCTTCATGTCACTTTCCCTTACAAAAGGCATTTTCATTATCATCCTCCGATCATACTTAAAGCTGTACCACAACTTACGCTCCCCTAAAGGAACCCCCATCACGTCCTCAACCAACATACATACATCACCCACCCCTATATTCTCCTTCAACCAAACACAATCTGTACTATCACCCATATACACCATACCTCCATTATAAACCTCCTCCAACTGCCCTCCCCAACACACATACATAACAACCTCTCTCTCACCAACTACTACTCCACCAGTGACTCCATCTCTATCTTTCACACTTGTCAACCACTCTACATATTAACAACAACCCACATGGGGGACAACCACACATATTCCCAATTATACTTTACATGCATACCTTATTAATATATTACTAATTACTATTTTTATTAACATATTCATATAGTCCATGCATATATATACAATTAGCCGGGCATGATATAAACATACAACCAATATAACATAAGCCAAATTACCCTTACAATATCTACACAATAAACTACATATCACATTAACATACCCAAACAACACATTCACACCCACCTTTACGATTATACATAAACTTTAACAAACTCAACAGGTTCAACATTAAGTGTAATCCAAGGATGACATGCTAGTACAACCAATATGACGAAACTAAATTCCCACTTGTCCAATACATATAATAACATGCATGAGAAAAGCACAACCTACCTATTAACGCCCTATTATACTTGTTAAATCTAAATACCAAGCATTGTAATCATAATTAAACCACACATTTCATTTTTTCAATTTCAAATGAGAACACTTCAAGTACATCAAAAATATAAAACATGAATAAATGTTCCTCCCAACTAATTTACTCATATTTAACCAACAAAACAATATCTATCAACCATATTACGGAACTCAATCCACCCGAACAAACTAAAAACCCTAAATCCATTGAAAGCCAACTCTTACACACATAAATGTATACAAAAATCATATTTTAAAATAATAACAAATCCTAACCCCCAACTGTTCAAAATTCCCACACCTAATCTACAATTAACCCTATGTTCTACCTAAATAATAACCAATCATAAACCAAAACCCACCTACGAAAACTGAATACAATACACAATTAAACTTACTTACCCAACCAATTTTACGTTCCAAGCGCCTTCGACTTCACCGCGCCGGAAACAATGGACCGCTGGCAACCTTCACAGTCATAGCACATCTCTCTCTCTCTCTCTCTCTCTCTCTCTCTCTCTCTCTCTCTCTCTTTAATGCTGATCATCGATCATCTAAAAATAATGTTCAACTTTTCAAAATATTCATCTTCTTCTATCACTTCATTCTTAATCACATTTTAGACATTTCAAATCAGCATCCAAACCAAACACCAAAGCAACATCATTAAGGGAATTTTGGTCCTTTCTCCTTGCTACACCCATTGCATCTTCTTGTGGGCCCACGACTTCAGCGTAAATTGCAAAACCTCAGCTGTAATTCTAAATTAGACTATAAGGCATCCGTAAATTTCCCTATAAATATTTATTCTTAAACCTTTTGCATACATCAACAAAACCATCAAATTCACCAAAAACCAATGTTCTTGTTCATTGAAACAGATGACCAAATTTCATTTTCATGAACCACAAATCAAGTAAATTATCATATTACCCTTTGTACACTATTTATTGTAGTTATTTTTCAGAACTTTTTATCCCCAAAATACCCCTATAAAATGACCAAAAATGTCCTTCAAATAGATGAATAGTAAATAGACTTGTTCATTTTTAAAAGTGTATAGATGCATTGTCTATTTGTTACCTATTGCCTAAGCTCCGTTATAACCATTTAAAGTCCTCTTGATTGTCATATTGTATGTTACATTTACGTGATGGTGAATAGAGAATACTACCAAGTTTATGGTAGTTTGCATGATTGTGAGAGAGATTGAGTGAATGACGTATAAGCCGAAACACATGAGTGGAGTGTTTTCACATTTCTAAAGTAAGGTTCTACCAGTCTTACTAGCTCTATCATTCTACATGTGCCAATGTGATTTGTTTAAGTGATGATTTGGTTGATTGATCAAGTTTGTCTTTCTCGGCCTTTAATATGATTTTTAAAAATTTTATTTCTTTCTAATTGTCAAAAGGTTTTATGTGCTTATGGGCTGTCATTGGCTTTGTTCTTGTATATTGACCTTACTTGAGGGCAAGTAAGGGTTAAGCATAGGGAATTTGATAAGTGTCCGAAATTTTTGGCTTTAAGCTTTTGTTTTGGTATTTTGAGATGCGTTGTGCAAATTTGATCACCAATGCCAAACATTCCCAAGATTTGTTGAGTAGGCCAACATGGTTTATCCCTATAGTCGAACGGTCATTCCCTTCATTTCCCTAGAATTTACAATTCCAAGCATCCAACACGGCAGCCCGTGTCAACTGACATAACTTGTGTTTGACATAAACAACTAACACGGGTAGCTTATGTCGGTGGATACAAAAGTTTTGATTGCAATTTCTGCCTTGTTGCTTCAATTCTAATGGTTTCGCCTTTTGATTACTATTAAAAGTCGAGTTTAGAGCCATCCTTAATCATCTTCTTCATCCTTTCCACCATTGTTCATCCCAAAAGCTTCATTCACCATTAGAAAGATAGAGTTTAGAGATTCAAGAGGAGACATAAATTTTTGGGCAAAGGATGACAATGATGTGGTTACTAGTTAGGTATACAACTAGTATTTTGTTAGACAAAAGAATTATCATGGTTTGTGATATATTAGTGATGATCATATATTGTACATAAATTACTATTTTGGGCAATGATAATTAACTTTGTACACCAATTCTTAACAGATTGTATACCAATTCATAACCATTTGTACACCAATTAATATCTATTTGTATGTCAATTCTTAACATTTTATACAACAAATTCTTAACAGCTTGTACACCAATTCTTACCCTTTTTGTACATCAATTCTTACATTGTTGTACACTAATTCTTTTTCAAACAACCTCGCATATTTGTTGATATTACTTTTGTGTTGTCATTTATGTGTTTTAGAGACGGAATTGTTGTTGATCCGAAAACCATAGAAAATTTTAATTGTTGTGAGATTCGCAATATCCCAAAAAGTCCCAACAATTTCAATTTGAAAGTTATCTCAATTGAGGTTAGATAGTAATATCCTAGAAGGCATCTCTAAATACTCCAGATTGGAGGTACTTCTTTTGGATTTAAACCATTTGTCGTGGTTTATACCAGCCTCATTATCAAAATTATCAAGTCTAACAGCCCGTGATCTCTCATCAAACAATTTCGTGGTCCAACCCCAGAAAATCTCAGCTACATTTCCACCTTGAAGCAATTAAATTTGTCCATAAATAACCTTGAATTCTAAAACCCTAAAAGTTAGGTTCCCACTTCAATAATCCCGCTCTACTTGCAAATAACGAAACTTGAGTGGATCACCGTTGAAGAGAGAGTGTACCAAGTGTGAAAAGGAAAAGGATGAGGAAGCCCATTTTGTTCATTGAGGTTGCCCTATTCCTATCACTTGGCTTAAGCCCTTTGTTTCTACCGCAAACTATCGTCGAAGTTCGGTGTAGTAGATAAACAAATTGCTTTTTTAAACAACCTTACATATTTATTGATATTACTTTTGTGTTGTCATTTCGTGTTTTAGAGACAAATTGTCGTTGATCCGAAAACCATAGAAAATTTTAATTGTTGTGAGATTCGTGTTCAATCGGATCCGGGGATGCGAGGCCCATTGACAAACTTTTATGAGTGCATCACATCGAAATGCTCGGAAGGTAGTGTACCTGTGTTGGGCAAGCCTCGTATGTTGCGATAACCCAAGATCATCGGTTCTCTTGGCAATTTTCAAGATGGATGCTCAAATTGCAAGTGTCACCAAAGTCCTAATCGAGAAGGAGACCCTTTATGGATGAGTCATTACGATCCAAGGAAAATAGATGAGAGTAAAAGGATCTCATTTTACTATTCACAATTCCGAAAGTTTAGGATTCAAATGTTCGTATGAAGATATGAAAACAGAATTCATTCATCTTGGCGTTGGAGTCTTATACGCGGCATTGACCAATTTGAACAAAAATCGCACACCTAAGGAAGTATGAAATGCGTACATGGTGATAATGCATCATGTATTAGAAGCATGCAGATTCATAACATTTAGGAACATGATTGCGAGCTCCTTGAGTGAAGGTTCGAGTGCACCTTTTCTCACAATACATAATGAATATGTCAAGAATTGGGCACGTATTTATGAAACTTTGAAGAAGTCCGAGCCTTCCGTACATGAGTATTTGGTTTCACAACAAACAGATGAGGACAAAGAGAAGGTGAAGTGGGAGCTCAATGAAGGTATTATCGAACGAACGGGAATTAACACAGCTTTTCGGGCAATGGAAATATTAGGTATTTCGGCTCGGACGTGAGTTAATAGTTAGTGTTTGCTGATCTTGTATATGTTAGTGTAGTGTGGAGGCTAATCCTCGGGGATAGTTTGAAATTTGTTAATTGTTCTCCCTCTAAGGAAGGTTTGGACCATGATGATTGTCCCCGATTTTTGTTTATACTCATGTCAAGATTTAGTGTAATCCTACAATTGAACTTCGTGGCTGGTTGCAGTAAAATCTTTATGTTCATCATCCCCTTCCAAGCAACTTGATTAGCTACCCGGGGGTTTTATTTGCACATACTCAATGATGTATTAAATCTTTGTCCTTATTTGCTGCTCAAATGAGTTTGATTCCTAAGCCAAGCAATTTCAAACTCATTTTTGGGTTGCTAATGTGCTATTACTTGATGCATTATAACATGCAACTTTTGTTTCGGTTCATACTCACTACCGTGATGTATAATGTGGTTCCTTTTCTCTTGTTATGAGCAATGAGGATTTGTATAGTACTTTACATGGATTTATGACCGCTATATTAATATTGTTAACAATTATTTTTGGAATTAAATTAGGATCATAAGATTCCAATGAATCGTAGAATCGTAACATTGTTACACTCAAATCAAAAGTTTAATAACCATCATTAAATGCTTATACACATGAGTATAAATTATCAATAATAGGCTAGCATATATCATTACAATACTAACACACAAAAATATACTTCTACCCTCCTAATAAGACGAATAAATATTTATCTTAAAAATAATCCATTTAAAATTATATAATTTATAAGCGTACAATTTATAGGCACACATAAGGAGTACATTTCCATTAAAGCTTTTGTACATATAACTATTATATCTTGGTAGTCTAATTCAAATGAATATAGTCTTCCAAAGCATTGTAAAAAAAAAACTTTTAGGAGTACATATAATTTAACCATCATAGGAAAAGTCCATTCACATTGTAAAAAGGGTGTAGGCCTCGTGTTCCAACATTGCAATGCTCTATCACTCTAAGCAAATAAATAAAAGGAATATTAGAACGATTGCTATAGTAGTAGAGTACAATTAAACATATCAATGCATATTATCTAACACTAGTTTTATGGATACCATTGCTTCTCCCTTGAACACTTAATAACATGCTAATAGTTTGAATTCACTGAAATTATCTCGAGGATAAATTGCTCACTGTTGTTGATGTAGGCTACAACCATTGAACATTAAGTATTAATAGAAAAAGAAAAGAAGAACACATTGATATATAATGGTTAGTTGTTACAACACTTTACCCGAGACCGTGATAGAGATAAATTTATGGATTTTTGTATCTTTGAATATATGTCTCTTGCTTGATTTACTTTCTTCTCCACTATACTCTTTTTCTCAATTTTTTTTCTCTTTCATTCCTTCTTATAGGCGGATTCTTAATATTTCTTTGAGAACTCTCACCATGTTCCTCATGTTCGGACAAATACATGGATCCAATTTCTACTTCAATAACTTTTTTCAAATCTATGACCAACTCGCTCACAAATGCCTCTTACTTTTGAATTCATTTGGCTTGCTTAGAGGAGAGTATCAATTTTACAAAAAATTATGCTCTCCAAACATATGGAGCTACCCTAGATAGTTGAGTTGTACTTCTAAAACAATCTTCTCATTCTCTTTAAGGTTTAGCGTTCCTCATCCACCTCATGATAAACTAATGTGCATGAATACTTTGTACACACTTCATATTGTATATTCTTAAACAATGACAACATAAGATTCCTACCTCATAAATTTTTTGTAATCACAAATTATGCTCTTATCGACATGGTTAAACTTTACACAAAAAGCTCACTCTCCTCTATAACGCTTCTCATATACAAAGTAACAATCCTCTTTACCATATGGAGTCTCAATAAAGTTGAGTAACTCGTTGTCGACATCCTTCTCCATTTATATACTTGTTCTTAAAAACTTTACAAAAAGTTGATAGTATAAACTTTAACAACTTGTTGTAACATAGTTACATGAGGCTTATACAACTCCAAAAACCCTTGTTTATTTGCAACATTATTATCCTTTTTATTCCTTCTCCATTCTCGTCATTACTTCTTGAAATACATCATACATATCATAAAACTTGCATTAGCGTGGCCATGTTTAGATAAACAACCATTCAAAGATTCACTCTTTTGAGATAATAGAACTCCTGTAGAGAAATAATCTTTTCAATATAGTGAACACCACTTTTCATTAATACCATATAGCCTTTGTATCCAAGGATTATCATCACAACCATAACCTTTTACAAAACCGATATAAGAAAAATAACAAGATATCGAGTGTATAATAGCATTCAAAATGATGTATAATAACAAGCTATTAGTTTACAATAAACAAAATG
Source organism: Talinum fruticosum (assembly GCA_021018815.1). Classification (NCBI taxonomy): domain Eukaryota; kingdom Viridiplantae; phylum Streptophyta; class Magnoliopsida; order Caryophyllales; family Talinaceae; genus Talinum; species Talinum fruticosum. The sequence continues at coordinate 7,795,608 of JAITYX010000004.1, read as the reverse complement.
AATAAAGACTATATGATACAAAAACTTGGATTTGGGAAATAATATATAGATTCCGTTGTTGAATTACTGAGTGAACAAGACAAAGGTTAAACTTTCAAAATCATCAACATTCAGGTAGATGTTTTATGCACTAATGATAATACTATAGTATACAATTATATACTAATCATTATATAATTGTACAATGAATCGATATATAATTATACACTAATCAGTATATAATTATACACTAATTAGTATACAATTGTATACCAAAAATTGACATTAATAAACAAACTATTAATGTACAATAGAAAAATACTTTTCTTTAACACTATATAACTTTTGTATCCAAGGATTATCATTACACCCATATTCTTTTATAAAAATGATATAAGAAAAATAACAAGATATTAATGTACAATAGCATGCAAAATGGTGCATAATAGCAAGCTATCATTGTACAATAAGAAAAATGAATAAAGGCTACATGGTACAAAAACTTGGATTTGGGAGAGGATATATAGTTATGCTTCGTTGAATTGTCGAGTGAACAAGATAAAGGTCAAACATCCAAAATCGGGGAGATTTCACGTTGATGTATTATGCACTAATGATAATACCATAGTACACTACTTATAATACTACTAGTATAGAATTGTACACTAACCAGTATATAATTATACACTAATCAGTATCCAATTGTATACCAAAAATAACATTATATCAATGTACAATAACAAAATACTTACCTTTTCCATACACTCTGTCAAACTCCGGAATTGTACTAGACCTTCTAAGCAAAAAATAAAACTTGTATGCAAAAACTTACTTCATACTTAAATGATTTATGTACTTCTTTGAGTTCTCTTTAAGATGCCAAGTATATAACCTATGTCTTGATGTACGAAGTACTTGAATAATTGCATTAGTCATTGCGAGAATCTTGATATGTCATGATTGTAATTAGTGCGCGGTCATTGAAGAAAAGCCTTAAATAACCCCGAAATCGTAGTAAGGACTTTTCCGGGTGCGATGTGAATGAAGGGAAGCCTTTCTTGATGATTCATACATGCAAATGCTGCATAAATCATATTTTATCGATTTGTCATATGTGTTGTATCAAACACCAATAAATTTCCAAATAAAAGATAATCTTCACTCATCTCGTCCATCTCTCCAAAAGAAGCTAATTAAACATCCATCACTATCAAATTCTTTGGCATGAAAGAAATTTTCTTTAACGAGTTTTCTTTTACTAGAGATCTTAATTAAAGAATTTGCATCACTCGTCTTCCATATTCTTTTTGACTTCTTTTACCGATGCATTATATAAATCCTTCACTCGTGAATCCTCAAACTGGAGACCCACCCGACTCATTTCTCATCAATTTATATGCATGAGACAATTTCAACCACTTTTCCTCATTTTTTCGCACGTGCGTAAGATGCGCTTTCTCAAGTATGCGATGCGATTTCTCCAAGTGCACTTTATCTTCTCGAGAGAAATTTATGATGGTGCTCCTTATCATGGGCTGTCATAACCCAATCTCCACTATTGTCACACTTAATGACCATCATTGCTTTGCAGCTTGCATCTTTTATTTTATTTTATTTTTTGTAAATTGTCCGGCTTGTTTTGCAGTGAGGTTTCTTTACTCCTTTCATGTAGCTAAAATTTCTCCCAATTAACTCATCACTATTTGCTCTCTACCTCAATTTGCCATATCTTATATCAAAACCTATCCTATAAGCATACTCATTGCAAATCTCAAATGCTTCACTTTTACATTTAAACCTTCTATCCCGTAATTCCGATTCTTCGGACTCTTTCACCATTATCTCATCACCTACCGTAGGTTGCTCCAGTGCTCATAATTGCACGACTTTTCTCTTGATCATATTCAATGAATCGGTTTTATAAAATTATGTATTAGTGTAAATTAAGATATTGTTTAATGTACAATAGTGTAGTAGTTAGTGTACAATAGTGTAATATTTTGTGTACAATACAAATTAAAAATTCATAATCTAATTGTATATATCACTTTGATTATTGTTCACCTAGTGTAAGTTGCTCCATTATCTCATCACCTATTGTAGGTTGCTCCATACAATTAATTGCATGACTTTGCTCTTGATCATCTTCAGAACTAGTTCTGTAAAATTATGTATTAGTGTATATTAAGATATTATTTAATTTACAATAGTGTAATATTTAGTGTACAATAGTGTAATATTTAGTGTATAATACAAATTAAAAATTTCATAACATAATTGTATATCATCACTTTGAATATTGTTGTATATCAGTGAAAAGTGGTGTGTATAGCACATAAGTTTAATGTACACTGGTGTAATATTTTGTGTACAATTGAAAATTTCACACATGCTTAGTGCTTTGTCAAAAAACAATGCAATTTATATAAAGTGTACAATAGTATACATTAAGATACAATTTAATGTACAATAGTGTAATATTTAATATACAATTAAAATTTTCACATATGTATAGTGCTTTGTCAAAGTACACAATGCAATTTCTTCAAAGTGTACAATAGTGTATATTAATATAATATTTAATGTACAAAAGTGTAATATTTAGGGTACAATTGAAAATTTTCGCATATGCATAGTAGTTTATCAACTAACGTGAGATCCCGATTATACAAAGAGATCCCGATTATAACATAAATTTTTGAATCTAAACCTGCATTAATATCTAGCATAAGATCGTGATTTGTTTCACTATTGATAGAATTCGGATCCAACTCGGAATAGTCACCACATTTAAATCTAATATCTCCATAATTCGCAGCAATTATCAAAAGAGAGTGATCGGCAGGCAATGATTGATAGAAACTGATCGGCAGTAATGAGATAGAGAATGATTGGTAACAAAGAGAAGGGCCGATTAAGAGAATGATCGGCAACGACGACGAGGAAAAAGAGCAGAAGGCGAGAGCAAAAACATAACAAAGCAATAAAAGCGTATCACCGAGGGCATATGTATATCATGTAAGCAAGTGAAATTCTGAAATTACCCCCAAAAGTACATAATAATCTGCCATCCCATAGTATATTAGAATTTTCGACTTTCTTACCCATGGGAGAGTTGCTTCACCTGGACATAATTGCCTCGTGGGGAGGTCCTTGTTTGACGCCTAACAGTCAGAAAACACTTCAACATCATACAAAACCATCGGTTTTTGCACCAAACAAAACACACATCACTGCTATGCTCAAACCCTGCACCCCTTCCCTTTCCCACTGCTTTAACCATTGAAGAGGTACAGTTTTCGTATAAACCAGTGTTCCTGCCCCTCTCTCTCTCTCTCTTCCCCACCGACCCCTTTTTTTCAGGTCAGTTTGCTTGTATGACTTGCTTCACTTCTGCTTAATGTGCTTGCCTTTTGCACTGTTTGCTCACTCATCATATGCACTATATAATGATTTTGCGTCATCAGCAAAATCACTTAATTACCCATGAATTATTGTTTAGTCCTGCGTTTCTTAAGAGAGGGAGGGAGACAAGTGCAAATTTTACTTCAATCTTGTAGGTTTTTTCCTTTAAGAATGATTTGTGGTTGCTAAAGAAATTGTGTGGCTGATTATCAGTCTCTAGATACTAGTTGGGCTTAATATGTACCTTGTCCTAAATTAGTTTTAGTGTAGAAGGAGAATGCTGGATGAAGAAATTGGTATAGTTAGAGGTTAAGCAGGAGAGGGTAAAATGGAAAAGATAGGATTTTCCCAATAAGATTGCTAGCCCGAGGTTTTTATGAGGTAGCCACCGTTACCCACTGGTTATCCTTGAAAGTGATGGGGAGGTTTTATTGTTGGGTATTTGTCAATGGTGTTTAGAGTTCGGAAATCGGGTCAAGCTTGAATATAGTTTAGATTTGCTCAAAAATAGCAAAAATCATGTTCTAAGAATGAACATTCAAATTGTCGACTTTGGCTCAAAATCAGTTCGGTTCGTGTCAGGTTCGAGTTTCTCAGTCAGGTTGGCTTCAGCTTGAGTGGTCGTGTTGGGTCTGGATTTCCCAGCTTTAAGGTGGTTGATAGAAAGCTGGGGGTGATTGCCAGTGAAAGGCTTGTTGATATTGGTGAACTGGGAAGCTAAAAATCACATTGGATTGGAAGTTGGCACTTGGTGGGCTTCTTAGCTAATTGGTTCTTTGTCTTTCCCATTGTCGAATTCTGAATGAAAATCTTTCTTTGGGGGGGCTTTCTTATGATGGAAGAATGCATCTCATTATTGACGATTCTTGGCATATAAACTTTTAGTTTCCAGGTACATCCATTAACAAATAAAGTCATTTAACGTGTTGGAAGTGTTCTACAATCCTTGGTGGCTCGTGCTGCAACAGATGTGCTGTTAAGAAGGGTTCCTGCATGTATGACTTTTCTTTGAGTTCAGATCATGAGATTTCCATCTTTATCAAGATGGCGTCATGGTGAGCCTTATCTTGGAGAGAGAGAGGAAATTATGGATTAGATAAGCCCATGAGTACCTTATGAATTGAAAATATTTTGGCTACTTGAAAGTTGTCATTGCGCTTGTTAGATATCAAGAATTTCACAGGAGGCATTGTTTCCAATATGCATTTCTAGCTAGAGTAATTGTAGAGATGAATTTGTCTTGGGGGCAAAGAGCTGCTTGGAGGAAATGGCATTGAACCACCTGTGTAGGAGTTTGTGTGTAGTGGTCTAGCCGGTGAAAATCTAGGCAAAGTACCTTGCTGGATAGAGTAAGAAATTTGATTAGCTACTGCCTCAATATGTGTTGTTCGGATTGGTTTTGGAGAAGTTTGTGAAGCATCTCTTATTTTAATAGTTTTGCCCCTGAGCACTTGGTGGAAGCTATTTGCTTTGATTGGGTATTTGTAAAGCTGAGTGAAGCTTGACTGTTCAGCTTTGGTGGTTCGATGCCATTAATGAGGGAAAATCTTTGAAAATTTTGCTCACTAGAGATCAAACAGGAAGCTTCCTTACCACAAGTCAGAGGCCAAAGAAATTACGGGGATCTCTTTGGTAGTGCAGAGCAGGATGGGTGAATTGTATACATTCTTGTTCAAGGTCTACATATGCACGCTGTATTTAGAGGTGCCACTATTGCTAATAGGCTGCTGCAAAGATTACTTGACTCAGAATTTGGCTTCATTGGTTTGTTCTTTTTGTTTGTTACTTTTTTCACTATGTATTTGTTATATTCTTGGATTTACATGCCTGATTCTTGGGTGGAAAACTACAAATATGTTACTGATTTTGGTAGGCATGGCTTTTTTTAACATATGGAAAAAGTTAAAATGGCTTTTAATGGCTCTTTGGGGGATCAAATTTTCTCTATGCGGATTTACTTTTCTTCTGAGTGAGGAGTACCTCCTAACTGACTGAGCTATGGGTGTTGCACACATTTTTTTTTTTGGGGGGTTGGGCTTTGGCCTAAACAGTAACATTTCTCCAACAATAAGATTTGGGTGGATGGGATCATCTCAACGACATGGACGCAGGGCTCCTTAGTAATTGAGCTTCCTTGTCTTTCCTTTCTGCCAGAATAATCTAGTTTGTCATGGAATTAAAAAAAAAAAAAAGACTGTTACGCGATCTAATGGCTGCATCAACAGAGTTCTTGAAGTCATTGAGAGTTTGAGACTTGAACACCTGATTCAAAGTGTAAATGGCAATTCACCAGTGTAGAGGCTGTTACTACCAATTACCGCCAATACGACCCTTACATATAGTGTAAGGTCTGTTATCTGATTGATTTGTAATTATAACTGTTATGCCTATTACATTTATAACTCATTTCTTTTACATACTTTTTTCATATTTTTATTTGCTTATATTATTTATCATGTAGTTACTATTAAAAGTTGAATAGAAATGACACATAAGATTGTCATATTCGATGTCATATATGAGAGAATGTTTTATGGTTGCAGCATCATCAGCATAAATCCAGTTGCAGTACTCTGTTGAACTGTACGCATGTTTCTCAAATAAACTACATTAATGATCACGGTTGTGTAAAGCCATCACCCGTTTACAATCCACAATAGATGTTATTATAACCTCAGTTGAGGTGTTTATTTGGAAGACTGGCTTGTAAAGAGGAACTTTTGGTGTCATCATAATGGAAATTTAGAATCTTTCCAATTTCATGATGCTACACTTTTTTTTGCGGTTTCTTTTAAAAATAAAATAATAAAAAGGGCACATTCTATTATGGATTGTTGTATAATTGGGTGATTGATCTTTTGAGCGAGCCACCTTTTCCAAAGCTTGTGTGGCTTTTTTTAATCAAAATAAACTGTTTGGACCATGTTCGCATTGATTTCTCTCCTTGAAGAGCTGGGCTTATGTCCTTTTCTCTTGTGTTGACAGGATATGCAATCTGGATTCTTTCAGCATTTAATGTGTCTCAGACATAAATACTAGTCAGGAAAAATAAGCAGGTCGATAGGGTGTTTTGCTATTGGGTGTTTTCCTGAATTATCTGAAAGGAATGATTCTCTCTGCTCTTTTAACGTCAGTTGGAATCAATCTTGGCCTTTGTTTTCTGTTTTTCACTCTGTACTCAATTCTGCGAAAGCAGCCCGGCAACCTTACTGTTTATGCGCCACGTTTAGTTGCTGAAAGAAAGCTTAAGCAAAAGACTGATTTCAATCTAGAAAGGCTTTTGCCTTCAGCTGGTTGGATAAAAAGGGCATGGGAACCATCGGAAGAAGACTTATTAGAGACCTCAGGTCTCGATGGTGTGGTTTTTATGCGGATATTCACCTTCAGGTGGTTTGACTCCTTCAAAGCAAAGTTATTGTCATTCTTTTTGCCAGAACTGTGTCATTTATGGCATAGTTCTTTCAACATTTTTTCCCTGCCATTGGAGTCATTGGATGTCATCCCACTGGACACTCAACTTTCATAACTTTGTTGTGCAGTTTAAAGGTATTTGGTGTGGGTGCAATTATTGGCGTGCTCATTCTCCTTCCTATAAACTTTATGGGTAATCAGCTGATCATTGATTTCTCTGATCTCCCAAATAAGTCTTTGGATTCCTTCAGCATTTCCAATGTCAATAATGGGTCAAACAGGTGAATGGCTTTTCTTCCTTTTTATGGTAAGATAGCATACTCTTTGTTAAACTGCTATTAAATGAAGCATATCTGTTGTCTGCCGATTCAGTTGTTCTGGGGTTCTAAAACATTTGTGACATCCTATTTGTTGTTAAACATACTGAATTTGGCACCTGCAGAAGGTTTTAAAAATTTTTGTCTGAACAAATTGTTTCCAGGATTTCTGCTTATGCTTTTCGTCTATTTTGGGAATCTTTTATTTCTGATATCTTCTTTCCTTTTGTGCTGTTCCTTTCGTTGTGTGGGATGCATTTATTTGCTATTTTTGTAGGTGTGTGAGGGTTTTCAGCTGCCCGGGGGGTGGTGGTTTCAGTACTTCAGTTCTATGTTTACACTGCAGGACTAGACATGTTTTACTGCCCTTCGACTTTCTTGGATGGTTGTTTATTGTGCCTGCTTACACTAAAGTTGAAGCTCTCATACTTTTCTAAGTTAACTCATTCATACTTTTGTGACTAGGAGGCAAGTTTGGTAATGGAGAAGAAAAGAAGGGAAAAAGGATTTTTTTTTCTTTTTTTTTGGGGGGCAACATGATTTTGTTAACCTGGGCTGAAGTAGTGTGTTAATCTGTTTGTAATTTAACTGTATGACTATTTCTATTCATTGGAAACTGCTGTTCCTTTTTCAATCATTTTAAAGCAGTAGAAGGGAAACATATTATTTTCCATGTGGAGCAATTTGCAAGGTGAAATATGTGTCTGTATACTCTTTCCTGTAGATGACATTTACATTTGAAGGATGTCCCCTTTCCCCTTTGTCCCTATATTTGTTAAATATATATTTTTAGATTCCAAAATATCCTCCAGTATTAAGGACTTGCCCTGTCATTATACAACTGAAATATAGTGGAAGTCTTATTGTTTCTAATTGGTTTCTTATGCGACCATGTGTTGCATTTACATCAACTTGTTGATTACAGAGAGCATTCTATTTTAAGGGGCTGTTATTTTTAATCTGTCAGTGGACTATTGGAATTTTATCTCTCAAAAGCGTATTACTGGCTTTATTATAAGTCCTAATAATGGGTTCCTTTTCTGAAGGTTGTGGATTCACTTTTCTGCTGCCTACATTTTTACTGGGGTTGTGTGCTATCTTCTTTACTATGTAAGTAACATGTAGACCATCTTTAGCCTTGGCAGAGTAATGCAAAAACTTTCTTTATTGAAGGGAACTGCTAGATGCATTTGCCTTAGATACATTTTCTTGTGCCACACGCATCGTCACCTTTCACCATGCTAATTCTAAAGCAAGTTCCATTTCATTCTTTTCCCTTGATTTTGCATGGGAGGTAGCTTATTCAGCTGGTTGACGATTCAGATTGGCAGTTTCTCTTGATTTTTTTGCTTGATAATATGGCTCTTGATGGGCCATTAGCAAGAGGAATATGAGAACAAAGTGTGCAAGAGGAGTGTAGAATTTTTGCAGCAGATACTAAACTGGTACCAATGTGCAGGAATATAAGCTTATTTCGTCGAAGCGGACTGCTTGTTTCCATTCATCAGAGCCTCAGCCCCACTATTTCACAATCCTAGTTCGTGGAATCCCTGCTTCCGCTGGAAGCAGCTTTAGTGAAAGTGTGGAGAACTTTTTAGAGAGTATCATCCTTCCACCTATCTTTCACATACAGTTGTTCGTCGAACCAGCAGACTTCAGCAGCTGATGGTAAGCATAGTTTTTATGAGATGTATGATATTATTCTGTTATCATGGAGAAGAATAACCCTGATTCCCTTCCTTATAAAGAAATGATAAACCGAAAAACATAATGGAAAAATAAAGGACAACTGATCTCGAGCAAAATGGTCTTGACCTTCAAGAGAAAATGATCAATCATGATTGACCTGCAAATGATGACAGGAGAATAAAGTTTAGCCTGTAAAATGAAGTTGAAAATTGGCATCCTTATCTTATGATAAATGTTGCATGCTCCTTCCTAAATCTTCTGCTATATATCTGAAACTGTTAGGGATTTTCATGCATGTCTCTGAGTAAATTTTTTTTTTTTTTTTTTTTTGTCATGAAATTTATGAAGACTATACAGACGAAGTGCTTTATAATTTCTGTGGAAAAATATGTAAGAAATGCTTTGACTCGTTTTAATGAAATCACTATGAGGTGGCATTTAAGAAATTTATATAGAAGGAGAAAGTTGTGAGATTGCAAATAGTTTGCTTTGACACCAGTCTCCTTTAGTAAAAGACTGAAGGCTGTATCTTTGAATCTCCATAGACAGGATCTGAGCGAAAGATGGATTTATCTTTAGTATTCCTTCATATTTGTACAATGAAAATCTTTAATTTGGTGTATTATGCAATACATAGCATGGTAGTACTCTACTTAACATATTAGAGGACATAGGCTTGAAATCCAATAAGAAAAAGAAAAACTATTTGTAATCCACCTGAAATAAAAGAGAGCTCTCAAAGGTTGTTGTTGTCACATTAGAATAATACTTTACTTGGTGAAGAGGCTAATGCATGTCTTCATTATGGGGGCCTCCGAGACTAGTGAACAATTTGTTCTCTCTTGTTGATCTGAACTAGTTTAATGTTTCACCAGTCAACCTGATGCTTCTGAAGCTTGATAGATGCAACAAGCTATATCTTATTACATTGTTCTGTTTTTGACCTCCATTTTCGGTGTTTACTTTATGGCATTTGTCATTATCATTGATGAGGTTTAGTTGGGTGCAACATTAAACTGTAAGAGATGTTTTAGTGGCTTGGAGGAGAAGGTTAAAGAAGAGTTGGGTCCTTGGAGTTTGGAAGTTGATGTTATTGGCTATTTGGAGGAGAACTTGGAAGGGAGGACTTGCCGGATTTTCGAGGGGCAAGGCTAGGTCTTTTCAAGATTTCTAACTTTATTTCTAGAGAACTTTGTGTAGTTGAAGTCAAGTTCTCGTTCATGGTACAAAGTTAACTTTTTGGGATTTTGTCAATATGATTATTGTCGAGCTTGAGGGCATGATGTTATATTTGTGATTGCCTCCTTTAGTACGTGGATGACGTCTCTTTGGTGTCTTTTTAATGCAAGTTTTTGGATTACTCATAGGAGGGGTGGGGTTGTGGGGGAGGGGGAGGTCTTGTTAGTGCTTCAGTTTAGTCTGAAATGTTTTATGCTCATGTAATCAAATATAAGTACAACTAGATTCTTATTCCCTTTCAGTTTGGTTCTCCCTCCTGAATTATGAAGTTTTTGATGTCTATATTTTCTAGGTTGACGCAGAGAAACTTTACAGAACAGTTGCCCACATGAAATCTGAAGGACATACTACTCAAGAATGTGATGGTCCCATACGCCTATCTGGAAACAGAGTTCGTCGCTTAAATAAGCTAGAGAAAAGGTTAGAGTTTCTGGAGGATAACATGCGGAAGGAACAATCTTCATTATATCAAAAGGTGCGTGTTTAATTGCTTAAATTGAACAATTCAAATGCTCATAAGGTGCATGCTGAAAGAAAACTTTGAACATTAACATATATTTTTCCCATCATCACTTTGAAAGCTTGTAGAGTTTCATCTCATGACTGATAGGCATATGAGCCAAGTAACGTGTCACATATAGCTCATAAACCCAGAGATTATATAAATTCATGAAGATAGAAACTTTACCTGTAACTTCTGGTAAGATCTCTGATGTTGAATGCTCAAACTTCTGTGCTAACAAAAATTCCAAATACATAGATTAGATGCATTTCCCTGGTTGTGGATACGAAAACTCATCAGGCAATGTGAATGTAGTTGTCTCAGGACTGGTGAAGACCATATAAAATTGTATCTTACTTTGACCAAGTCTTTGTAGTCATCTGCAACAATACCTTATGCAAGTGTGGCTGGACTAGCCCACACCTGAGTTGTGGCTATATTTTCCTTTCCTATTGAAAATAGGCAGGACTAAGCCTTCCTACCTTGGTTATCTTATCTTATCATATTCATAACTTCATTAATCGAGAGAATGAATCAACCAAACACATTCCTGTGCCTAGTAGCAGATGTTAAGCAGATGCTTCTTACTATTTAGGCTAATTGGGATACCTTGAAAGCAGAGGAATTCAGGACATTGACATAATTTGATTCCACAGTAAAGTTTGCTGCAAGTTTTAATGCAATTTTCATTGGTCTTATTCCTAAGAAATCTAGTGCCTTGGGAATAGGGAGTATTAGCCAATTAGCTTAGTTGGACGTGTCTACAAGCTATTATGAAAGGGGTAGGCATCATTGTTGGCTTGATTTCACATAATCAAAATGCTTTCGTAGGCATTGTCAGATTCTTGATGTCATAGTGCTTGATTTTACATAATCAGAACATTTTTTCGGTATTGGTGTATCTTACAGCTACTTTGATGGTGTTTGTTAATGAGTTCTCTTAAGAGAAATACTTGTATGCTTATAGAGGACTTTGACAGGACCTTCTGTCGGCTCTCTCTATTCTAGTCATAGAGGCCTGAGTAGGTTGTTTGTTAATGACTTTGAACTCTACCTAGATGAAAATCTCTCATTTTTGCTGATGAGACAATCATATTTTGTGATTGATTACGAGCAAATTATAAACCTTCATTGTATTCTGGTGTTCTATATTTGTTCTATATTTATGTTTTTCAAGACTAAATATTTCTGAAATGTATGTTTACTTATTAAGTTAGTGAATTCTTGAATGTTTTTGCGATGATGTACGTAGTGTTTTTAAACTTTTCTGTCATCCTTGTTTGTGTTGCAATATATACTGTGCAATTATATTTCAAAGTATATTAATAGCTGATACCTCGTGCTCTCAAGTTGTGGCCTTCAGGAAGTTCCCGCTGCCTTTGTCTCCTTTAAGTCACGGTATGGTGCTGCAATAGCTTTGTATATCCAACAAGGGGTCAACCCTACCGAGTGGGTTACAGAACAAGCCCCTGAGCCTGAGGATGTTTATTGGCCTTTCTTTTCTTCCTCATTCCTTAAAACATGGATTTGCAAGTTGGTTGTATATGTTGCTTGTGCTGTTATTACAGCTCTATTCTTGATTCCTGTTGTGGTCGTACAAGGTCTTACTCACCTAGAGCAGCTGGAACACTGGTTCCCATTCCTCAAAAGCATCTTGACCATGTGAGTGATCAGCTTTTTTATCATAACTCCTTGTTTTAGTATCTTTATCTGATATTTTATTTTCTGCGGAGTTGCCGTTCTGAGTTTTCCATTGATTTGGTGACTGGAAACCAAACCATATCAGTCTTGCCTAGGCAGGTCGCTGTGACAATAAATGTACGAAGCATACAATTGAGTTGCTAAAGACGGAATTACAAAAATAATTCAACTTGCAGTAGGCCTGTCATTCATTTAACTTGCCTTCTCTCCTAACTCAACTTGCGGTAGGCCCTGTCATTCATTTAACTTGCCTTCTCTCCTAACTACCATAATTTGATATATTACAAGAAATAGAGGTGTTGGAGAAGACACAGAGGAAGGAAACGGGAGGAGTTGTGTTGAAACTGTCACTCTCAGTCTTTGAATAATGTATGTTATAGGTTGGGAGTGCGAAGTTAGTCTTTGTTAATGGCAGATAGAATGTGCAACTTACGTCATGAGTGCTTCTATTTTTCCTTTTCTTTCAGCATATTTACTTTTTTTTTTTTTCGGGGGAGGTAGGTAGGTGGGTTTATAAGGATTGATTAACCCCATGTTAGGGCCTAGGTAGGATTTGAGGGCTTCCCTCCCCCTTTTGTAGGTTGGGCGGGGCCGGGGGGCACCAACCTAGTGGTAGTGTTACATGAGAATCATAGCCACATCCTCAAGTTTGGGGAGAAGCAGGGATTCAAAATGCAATTTTGTCAGCAAGCAGCAATTGCGTTTCATTTCGCTGCTATTGCAAGGTGGAAATGCAGTTCACTCATCTTGAAAAGCCTTTCCGATGCGGCCGTTTTGCCGCAGAATGGCGACGTTTTGAACCCATGCGGAGAAGTGCTCTAAAGGCTAGAGCACCCCTTGATTTCTCAAGATCTCCACATACGCACATTGTTTTCTGGTTTCTACCTATAATTTGATGAAACGGTCAGTGTGGGTCTCATTTTTTAGTGACATTGACAATTTGACGTGCATTTGGTTTCCAATTGCAGAGCTTTTGTCAGTCAGGTGATAACTGGATATTTGCCGAGTCTTATTCTTCAGTTGTTTCTATATTTTATACCGCGCATTATGAAGATGTTATCCTCTATCCAAGGGTACATATCGATGAGTGATATAGTGAGAAGTGCTTGCAGCAAGGTGCTGTGGTTCACTATATGGAATATATTCTTTGCTAATGTGCTATCAGGATCTGCTTTATATCAAGTAAATGTTTTTCTTGAGCCCAAAGAAGTTCCGAGAATTCTTGCCCTAGGTGTGCCTGCTCAGGTGAATTATATTCTCTGACTACTTTGATATGATTTGAGTTCGAAATATCTAATATAGTCCCTTGAGAACTGGGAAGAGGAAGTGAAGCAGAGAAAAAGAGTTACTTAAATATATCTTGATTGGCATGTTTTAATGATTTATGTATGGAGAATTTATTTTTATCATTGATGACCTTTCGACAGTACTAACTTGAAGTTATGGGCTTTCAACCTTGTGTTTGTCTTTATCTTAGAGGATGACCACCCCATAAAGAGGAATTGGAATAAAAAGAAAACCACATGCACTTCCACCTAAGTACAAATTCAGCTGGCCCTCACAGGCCACTGGCCAGAAAATAACCCTCAATTATTCCTTTGCTCAATGTTCCATGAAGGATCTGTTTCTAAGTTGTCAGTGTTCATTTTTTTCTAGACCTCTTTAGAGGAGTGCCTCATGAATTCCCTTATTTATGACCTTACTACAGTACAAACTGAAAGTTATGGACTTTCAACCTTGTGTTTGTGATATGCTTGTCTTTATCTTTGAGGAAGACCTCCCATCCACTATCACAATCCACACACCAAAAAAAGTAGAAAAAACAAAGAAAAAGGAAAAATGGAAAAGAAGAAATTAGAAAATGGATTGTGGGATTCTATAAGGATCTAAACAAATCAGAATCGTTGCAATTATAGGGTTAGCACCCCCAAACCCTTCCCCACCCAAAAAAGAAAACCTTTGTAGTTAGGAGCCTCAAGAGTCAAGACAATGCTGTGGTGATTGTTTACTATGATTTACTTCCATTTATGTCATGATTTTTAAAACACAGAATGCTTAGTTAGAATAGCAATTTGGTGAGCATCTGTTTCTGATGAGATTGGCAACTTCTGGTGCAGGCTTCATTCTTCATTTCATACGTTGTTACAACTGGGTGGACCAGTTTGTCCTCTGAGCTGTTTCAGCTATTTCCTCTCATCTGCAGTTATATGAAAAGAATCTTTGCCAGAGAACAGGATGATGATTTAAAAGTTCCATCAATTCCTTATGAAAGTGAAATCCCGAGGGTTCTCTTCTTTGGGCTTCTTGGAATAACGTATTTCTTTCTTGCGCCATTGATTTTGCCGTTCATTCTAGTTTACTTCTGTATGGGATATCTCATCTTTCGGAATCAGGTTTGTCGGCTTTCTTTTCTTTGCTTTCAACTAATTCTATCTATTCAGCCCATGATTTATTACACATTAGACAAGCTTAGGTGAAGGAGTACTTTGGGAGGGTTACTTTGGGAGGGTTACTAAAAGAAGAAAGCCTCCACATGCCATATTTTGGAGCATTTGGTGCAAGAGAAATAGAAGAGTCTTCGTGGGAGTGGAGACCTCTCTTCAACGCTTTAAGGATAAGTTCTCAAGACTCTACTTTTGGGATAGTGGGAAATTTTGTCATTCTTCTTTGATATTGTAGATTTTGTGGATAGTCTACATATTGGTTGTATATAGGCCTTGTTTGGATGTTGGCTTTTTCATCCAAAATGGCTTTTTGCAGCTATATGGGATCTTTGGTGGTTTGGCTTTTTGAAATGGCTTTTAGTCCCAAAAGTCATTTCGAAAAAGCTATCTTGAGTAGCTTTTTAGAATGGCGTTTTGAACCTTACTTGTTAAATGAGTTTATTGACCAAAACTTTATTATAATTACATCTTTGTAATCCCCCATTAAAACCTTATTAATACTAATTATGACTTAACGGTAATTTTGTCTAAGTTTGATCTTGCTTTTGTCATCCATTTGGACTAGTATAGAAATTTATAAAAATACCTAATTTGATCATTAGTCACAAAATTAATATATTTGCTAGTTGATGACCAAATATTGTTGGGAATAATATTAAGAGTGAGCTTAGTAAAATTATTTGTTTGGCCTACAAATTTGCTTGGAATAAATAACAAGGGGATTAGTAATCTGACAGCATTGGATATTCATATCACCTATTTGAGTGGTCACTTTTTAGATGATTTAGTTCTCACTAAAAGAAAATTGGGTAAACAATAAACAAAATAATATTACTTAATAGTAAGTATCAAATTTAAGTGGTCATTTATGTGTTATTCATTATGAAGAAACGAAAATCACAAATATCCAATTAATAAAAATCATGGGCAAAAAGTAATTTTATCAAACAGTCTTGTTAAAAATAGCTAACTTTACCAAACACTTTTTTAGAAATAGCTAATACAATCGGCTAACATAAAAGGCTAATACAAATGGCTAACAGCCAAGCCAATACAAACAACTGATTTCCAAAGAGGGCCTATGTAGGATGCTTGCTTTGTATCCTTTCTTTTGATTAATTTATAATGTTCTCTTTTCCTTAACCAAAAAAAAAAAAAAAAGAATTTAGTTTTCAAATTTTTTAGAAAAATATATTACTATTAACGATGAGTGATCTAAATAATGTTTATCAACTTCGAAAGTGGTAAGAAAAGTGAGAATTGAAAATTTAGTTCCCCAAAATGTCTCACCAGCTCCCTAAATTGAAAATTTGAACGGGAAGTGATGTGTGACATTTCAGAAAATAGTATGGTTATGACTTGGATTTTGTGTGGTTTATGGTCTATGTTACTGGTACTTCTTGTTGCCACTTCAGCTGATCGTCTTGCTGATGAGAAGCTTTGTCTACTACCCCCCTCTCCCCTGGCCCGTTCTCTCATTACTGAATTATGTCATTTTTCTCTTATATCTACATGAGTGAGTTTTGCAAATGGGCTTTGATGTTTCCAATGGTATTTGGATGCTCCTGGTTTTATTAGTGTGACTGGATTAGCAGTTTTGTTACTGAACTGAGTTTCTTCTTACTGTCTCATGTGGCTACTATACTTCGTGTGTCTTACTGCCGATTCTCTGTGCAGCTTTTCAACGTATATTCACCAAAATATGACACAGGTGGCAAGTTCTGGCCTATAGTCCACAATTCAATGATATTCTCCTTGGTGCTTATGCACATTATTGCTGTAGGATTGTTTGGATTGAAGAATCTCCCCTTGCGTCTAGTCTGACAGTTCCTTTACCTATACTGACACTTCTATTCAACGAATACTGCCGTAAACGTTTCCTACCAATATTCAAGGCTTATGCTGCTGAGGTATTGCTTCTAACTTATTACTGATTATTTTTAATGTGTAGTTTGCATTGATCATACTTTCCTCTTTATTTGCTTCTCCTTCTGTTCTGTCTGTTATGCCACAAACTTGAGTAGTGCCGGGTTTTGCCTTCATGTGATATTCCTCCTCTTCTAGGACAGGAAATCAATCTTGTTTGTAAGAGGCACTTCTATATGTGAGTGTAATGAGAATGTATAGAACTCTGAGGAATCTGCAGTATGTTGAAGGTAGGATAGTGTATAATTAATGGCATTGGCAGACTTGTTGCAGCAAAATAGGTTTTGCCTAATTCTTTTTTGGCATTTGAAGTCGTTTTTTCATTGCTTTGCCTCGATAAAACTCTTGAGTGCAAATATGAAGCCGTGGGAAATCTGTGAACATACATAAAGCATTCGTGCAACTTGGACAACTGATTCTATATCAAAGTAATTTCCTTCTGCTCACTAGGCCCATTGATGGAAAATATGTAGCACTTTTATCTTTTGTCTTTAATTCTCAGATTGGTGATTGTAATTTGCTACATAGATAATAGCCACTTCAATTGTTCTCTGGGTAGGGGTCAGAGGGAAGAATATAATTGCTCACGAGACTAGTATTGCTCTTTTTTCTGATCATCATTCATTTAGCATTGACTAGACAAGAAAGCCATTTTGAGGGTATCTTTCTTTGTTATTACCCCCCGACCCAACAAAAAAAGAGAGGGAGAGAGAGAAAAGAAATAAAAAAGTTCAAGGAAAACTCCGGTGATGGCAGTGGGATAGATGGATTACACTAAGTTTAAGGAAATCTCCTTTTTGCATAGCCAGATTTCACTGATAAGCAACTTGTCATCATGCAACTGCACCATGCTTTGGCTAAGTACTGTCCCTCACCAAGCTGTCCTTTCTAAAAGGATTAGATGCTCTATGTTGGATAACCCTTTCGGCCTTTTTCCTTTTCCGTGGTTTGGATACATTATTAATGTGCCTCAAAAAGTTCTGTTGTTTTATGGCATCTTGATTTCAACTGATATGATTGTCATTGTGTGATTACAGTGTTTGATAAGAAAGGATAGAGAGGAGCAGAACGATCCAAGAATGGCAGAATTTCTTGAGAAATTAGTGGCTGCATATCAAGATCCAGCTCTGAGACCGAGTCATCCAAGAAATGATGGAGATACACAGACCTCCCCGCTTCTCCAGTCAGATGAGATCTAAATTTAGCTGTAAAATTTAGCATGATGTCGTGGCACAGTTTGTAGCATCCTTTTGTTGTATCATATGTTTTTGTTACGGTTTGTGATACTTGAGAAGTCCCTTGTAATGATATGCCTGATTTACATATTTTTCACATGATATGAAGGAACGTGCTGGCTTGACATGGTGTCTTAAGGAAATGAAGCTTGTATCTTTAAGCTCGTATTTAAAAGAGCACCTTCTCTCTTAGCATGCTCTGAGTTGTTAGATTGTGGTTCAGAGTCTCTCACTTGGACCGGACGAAGGAGACCTCTTAGTTCTTGATGGATGATAAATGAGAATGGCACATAGCACACTTTCCAAGAAAGGCTACTCAACTCTCATATTTCACTCATGTCTAGTTTCATGGCTATGCCCTCACTATATGCAACAAGAATATCATGAACGACAAGCCTCCCTGAGGTGAAAGCGCTCTTGTTGCTCAACCTGATCCCTACGGACATACAATTTCAGGGTACAAGGAACCTATGGACGTACAATTTCAGGGTACAAAGATTGATCTGATTCAGGCAACTTCCTGAGTGCATTTCTGACAATGTCATCTATATGATCTCTTTCAAGTACAATCTACACAACAATGCATTCATATAATTTGTACTCAGTTCGCCGCTTACAACAACACATATGAGGGCACATCAAGTAGACATACATATTTGTACTCGAGTTAATGACCAAACATAGCTTACAACTGTTAAGCAAGCATATTTGTACAGTAACACTAAATATTATCAACAAAATGTTGGACAACTTATTTGTGAATATTATGCACTAGTCATTCCCAATTTGCATATAGGTAAAGATAAAACAATGCTGATATGGGTTTCTATACCTTTTTTGTAATAATATATGAAGCTTGTATTATCACCACAAACTGACAATGAAACGTATTTCTTCATTACAGAAAACTTGAAGGGAGAACTATATCAAGCCTTCAATTTTGAGAAAAGAAATGAAACTTTCTTTGTATCTCCTACTCTTTGTATTCTTCCTAATGAAGTTTAATCTCATATTAATTTGATATATACACTTCTTCAATGTGGCCAGCACTGTACTTTTGTTTGCAAATATTCTGCTATTCCTCTCCTCTCAGATTATGTAGATTACCAAAGCAAGTAGCAGCGCAGGCTGAGAGTGTATTTCTGGACAATTTGTTTCCTGAAGTTCTTGGCAATCCCCTTGATTCCAGAGAGTTTGTCTATCTAAATTTGAGATCCATAACCTTTAAGGACTGATGTGAGCAAATCCCGACTGTTTTTTATAGAAAGAAGAGATACTCATGTCTCTCACTTTCACTTATGCAAAACTGACAGTATAAGTCATTCATAATCACATTCATGTTTGAAAGCTTGTCTTTGCTATTAAGCCTACATTGCCGGGCTCTCCATTGGCAAACTGAGTGCTTTGGTATGTTAAAATTTGCCCCATATAATGCTTGTTTCTGCATAGTTATGCTGAGTACCAAGAAGCCACTTGTTACCACTTGTAACCGAGTATTGACTTGTGTGACTAGCAGTCTCTTTGGCTCCATTGAAAGCTTGAATGAATTTAGTTCTCAGTTTGACTAATTCTTCCAATACCAAGCTGAATCATTCCTGTTTTGTACTTACTATGTATCCACTTCGCCCACGAACTTTGCTTGTTTGTAACAATGCACCAGTAAGTGTTTAGCCACAATTTTGGAGTTCGAAGAGACCAGTTAATAACTCCCTGACCACCATTTTTTCTAAGGCAAATAAACTTTATCGTAGGCAACAGGAGGCTTTCTAGAGTAATCTGCAGTCTGCCCACAGCAAATTTCAACAAATTCCCTCAATATTCCGAAAACAGGATTGAGTTGATCAGTTTAATCTGCCAGCATAAAACTAATGTCTGGTTGCCCAACATTTAATTCTAGTTGTTATCTTCTCAACCAAAGCATCATAGTCAGCTATGCTCCATCTTTTAGGTGATAGAGATACTCCCAAGTACTTTACAGTAAGACTAGACTAAGCTCCTTTTTTTTAAAAAAAAAAAGTAAGGGGCAATTTGCTACATCAGATCGCCTCACCCCGGTCAAATTCTCGAAAGTCACACTGACAAGGCGGGGCACTGAGATTTGGATTTAGATCATGATATCTTATATTGACTCTAACTAAGCTGCCAGAAGTCAAATTCCTCACAAGTAAATGACTGTTCAATTTAACTTTTCTTTTTCTAGGTATAACAATATTTAATCTGTTACTGTGAACATTTAACTCTAGGAAGTAGCCATGAATCAATCCTTATGCCTGGAATCAAATAATGATGAAGGTATATGGAGCCGTGCAGCTAGAAATCACTCTGATGAAGATCAATCTCTTGGACGAGGAGAGATCTGGCTCTGTTAATTGCTGCAAAACAGAGGCAGATATGCTCCTCAAGATCTGTGAGCTGGTCAATGAAATTTGCCCGGTTCTTGCCCAGCTGCCTCACCACCTCATATATAGGGTACTTGTCCCTCCCTCTATCCAACCCGAGGCGAATGAGAAGCTTGTCACTCTCTATTGCAGTATGTAGCCGAGACACAAGGCGATCGATGGTGTCTAAATCATATTGAAGCACACAAGCACTCTTGGCAGCGGCATCTAGCTGGGCCATATGAACAATTTCTCTCTTGGTAAACTTCGAAGGAAGAAAGGCGGGAGGGAAGGAAACTGCCGCCAGGGCAACCAACGCATGGATGGTGACGACAACAGCAGCTGCAGCAACTACGACAACTGTTCCAACCAAACATACGGCTGAGCCGGTAGTGGCACGGCGAACAAGACTGACCTTACCTTGGGACTTCTTGAGTTGAAGGTCAACCTGTTCCTTGAGCTGAGAAAAGCAAACCCGCATTTCATGGAAATTGTGGGAGTCCGGGAATGGGAAGGGATTGCCAGCCTTGTCAAACTTGAGGAAGATATCAAAGGCATGATTACACAGGAATTGAGTCATTGAGTCTGTGTTAGCAGGAAGGTCATCAACCAGGTCATGGACAGGAGCATAAAGAGAACGGGCATGATGAATACAATGGTGGAGGAGCAGAAGGAGATGACAGGTTTTTTCACTATGTTCAAAATAAGTAGAGACAAGCTGAGTAAAAGGGGTAGGTCTGGCACGGCTCAAGGCTTCTTCAACAAATGCACGATTAGGCTGAAGAATCTCAGCTAACAACAGCTGCTGTTCATGGTTGGGCTCGCCACTATCCCATTGCTCCACTACATGGATCTTTTCCCATATCTCACTGTAAGAATTCGTCTGGACTGCAACAGCATATTCACGGGTGAGATTGATAGTAGGTGAAGGCACAGCACTTGTTCCAGGTGTTCCAGACGTATCCTCAGATGCATTCCCTGTGACATAAAACAGATTAACTTCAGCAACTTAACAATTTTTTTTTGGGGGAAGAGGGGGGTGTTTAGATCCAACAGAAGGAAAAGCAAGCAGTGATGATATTAGATCAGCATGCTGCATGCCCATTGATGCAGAAACAAAAAAGTTGAAATAAACAGAAAAGCTCATATATACCTTCGCCTTGTGAGTGAGTAGGATGAGTCGCCGCCGTTTTTGATGATGACGTTGATTTTTTGAGGGACAAGCATTGCAGCATCTCTAGTACTTATATCTACAAAGATGTGAATCCGCTGCCCTTTCATCCATTAACCAATTCAACAGTTGAGGTTAACTGCAAGCAAACTTTCAGCTGTTAGAGGCTTTCCATCCCCATTAGGAGCACTGACCGATCAGCAGAGAAGCTCAACTAGCTATAATTTGAAATATGTTTTCAAGTTCCCATACCAACCCTTGTTTCATTGTGCCTAGCACGTTTAATCTTTAGAATGTTGATTGGCATCTTGATAAGCAGTTTAATCTGAGCAATAGATATCTTATCACGGAAAAAGATCCAACAGAATCCATTACATGAAGCAGCATAGTACCTGACCCCAGACAAAGGGAGATAAGCATTAAGAAAATAGGCCTTCAGATTACAACAAGAATCAGACAAGTCACCTGGAAAGTAATAAAATAAAAGGGGGAAAGAAAACAAAGGTCAGAAATGCTCAAGATGTCATGGAGGAAGAAAGCCTACATCCCACCAGTTACAGTGAAGTTACCAAAGAATACATTCTAGGATTCAAATTCAAAATGACATCCCATCAAAGGATAAAATTAAAAGCTCCCTCAAATTAAGGCCAAAACAGATGCCAAATTTTCAAACCCGAAGATATGAACATCGTTGTGTTAATTCTTGCTTTGCCCCTATTCTCTAGCGAAAACTTACACCACACTTCTTCAAGAGCACCTTAGTTCATAACAAAGAGCTGCTAGGCAGGTAGCTCAGCTATGGTTTAGTGTCTATAACTCGACAACAGAATAGCAGATGCACTCATAGACCTCAGAAATCTATCCCAAGAATCTCATATTATATGATTATTACTATTCAAATGATCAAATATCTTAATCTTTGACGATATTTTTTATGAAATAGACTATGATTATTTGAAATTAATAATAGTTGATTAATCCAAAAGAAACATAAAAGTTTTGATCCATATAATATTTTAATATTAAAAATTTTGAAACTTTTCATGCTCTCATTAGTTTTTACTAAAAAATATAAGTTAAACACAATGCCTGTAGACCCTCATATGAGCTTGTTATACTATATGGAACAGGGAAATAACTAATTACCCATGTAATCCCCCAAATGAGAGGAAGCAAACAAAATCATAGGACATGGGAAGTAAAACTTTGATGTAATGTAAAGGCAAGAGAAACAAATCAGTAGATTATGGATATACACAATTGGCCAATGTTATTGGAGGAGGAGGGGGAGGGGAATTGCAGATTCGAGGTTTTTTTTTTTTAATTTTTAATTTGTGATACAAAGATTCGAGTTTCAAAATTCATGCAAGAACTTTATCTTTGACCTAATAATTATTGAATCCTCTGCATACACCAACCTTCATATAACAACTAAGTTGTATGTGAACCCCATTCATTGTGCCTACAGCAACATGAAGTTCCAAGACAACACTTTGATGACTTGCAACAAATACAACTAGAATTTTCTACCACTTGTAACAAACAACTGTCATCACTATCAGCTAGTATGCAAACCCATATCAATTATGACATCAATCCTCATTACTAATTGGCGATTGAAAACTACAATTGACCCATTCATCAAAATGTTGGCCACAAGCAAACTGTAAGGCTTGACGTACATACAGATTTCTGTTCCTACAATTCTTCGGAACTAGCGTCCAAGGTAACAAAAGGAGAAGGCCCCAAAAGGTGCAAGGACATGAATTTCTGGTGGCACATTAATCCAACATTACAGGCAAATCCAGCAGATTGACAATGGGATCTAACATTACGGGCGAAAAAGGGGAAAAAAAGTAACATAACAGTAAGGCTTTCACTCCCTAGTCCCTACAATTGACCATAACTTGTAATGTACCATAAGAAAAGGGGGGATCCTCTTTTCTTTTTATATTCATACTCAAGTTCAAACAACTGTTCAGGAACTCAGACGAGACCAATCCATCTCCAAAATTATACCCATCGCCCAACGCAAAAACCCTAGCATCATAATTAAACAAACAACACAACCAACACCCCCTCCCCCACAAAAAAAAAAAAACACCAACGAACCTCACCAAAGATTAAGTGAAAAGAAACCTCCTAATTCGACGCACAACTTCGGTAATCAACAAATCATACAAAGAATAAAATGCAGGGAAAAGGAAAAACTCCGCAGCAGAACAAGTTGCTCGCAAATCCAGCTCAATCTTGCTTGAATAAACTCAAATAGTAAAATCGGTAAGAATTAGACTTGCCTAAAATAACTAGAAATACCCAAAAACTTGTTTCTCAAACTACAAATAATCCAAGAATCACACGATTAGACAACGAAACTGCGCAATAAAGAAATAGAGCGTGATTAAGACGAAATTAGGAAGTGAGAGAATGAGGAGAAGTCACATACCGATATGAGCAGTCGTATCAAGTAACGCATTCGATTCGCCGGGGGGTGGAGAGAGAGAGAGGGAATAAGAAGAAGAAGAGCACTGATTTTGCTTCAGGCGGATGGCGAAGAAGCAAAGACTAGAAGTGACGACTTAACAATTGGTTTTAGTTTTGAAATTTAGCTACTTTCAGTTTTTATAAGGTTTTACTTGTGGGTCTCTCTCCAGTGAACCGTATCACGCAAGATAGTACCCAAAGAATACAAAGTTATATCATGGTGTTTGTCACGTGAGAAAAAAATCTAATTTAAAAAAAAAATAGATTTATGAAAATATTAAAGTAAAAATTATATTATAATTTCGGATTTATAAATTTGAATTATCATATATAATATTTTGTTTAATTTAATAAACTTATCCTCTATTTTCATTATCCATACAAAATGTGTCATATCATCGGATCTATAATAATGAGTTCATTGTATAATTGTTTATAAAAATAGGAGTAATTTTTAAAAAATGAATATAAATTATCATATATGGTAGTTCTGGTTGATAAACCTGTAACTTCGAGTATAATTTTTAGGTTTACAAAACTAAATTCACTTTTTTTCTAAAAATTAAAATATATGTATTGTATTCATGTATCACACCTCGCAAATGGGATATTCGGCTTAATTTTGGATTAAATTAATATTTGATGGAGTTATGTTTGAATCAATAAGATTTTGTTCTATTTTGGTCTAGGTAGGGTCATTTTTTACTCAGGATGACTTCGAATGCAAGCATTTTCGGTTTTAGGTTGAGGTCGGGGTTGATTAATAATGTCCGTTAATACTTCTTTACTCTCCCTATCTTTCACTACATCGTCTAACTTTTTAATTTAATAAAATTCTGTCAAAATAAATTCTGAAAAACCAAAAGGAAAACATTTCTTTTCTTAACTAAAAACATGCTTTGGGACTTGTTAAAAAATATTATATTGGCATGGGTGGAGACTAGTTTGATACATGTTAATATTAGGTGTTAAGCTTTTCTAAAGGTTTATAAAGGATTTTAATTATAAACCAATTCCATTGGTCTATCTATCTCCTCGGACTCCCATCCGTAGTCTCCCGCTTGTCCTCCTCTTTTCTCTCTCTTTCCCATCTGCTAATATTTCGTACCATTGGCTGCCTCCCACGTAAAATCCATTGCCTTCCTATCATTCCGCATAATCCCAGAATAGTGTGTGATGGAGAGGGGTAGACACCAAACATCATATTTGATGCCCAAAAACGAATGCAAATTTTCTCATCGTGGGGAAAGCATTAGTTTTCCCCCGATTTTGTCTCTCAATTTTGTGTGCAAAATTAATCAATCTTCACAAAATAACTGTCGGATTATTTTGTAACAGAAGAAAGAAAAGAAAGAAAAGCTTGCCTGCCAACGCTTGAGCCTCACATTCCTCCCCCGCCATCCCGCTCATTTTCGTCGACCCATTTCCATTCTTTTAACTATCTGGGTCGATCGAGCTAAACGTCAAGCCCTAGATTTTTGATGGGCATTATTAACTACCAATAATGGGTTGTATATCTTCGAAGCGGGAGCGGGAGCGAGAAGAGCCAGTGCCCCCGCCTGTTCCGATCAATAAGGGGGGACACAGGTTAAGAGGTCAACCAGTAACCACCGCCATGCTGCGCCCACCGCCTCCGCGGCACCCTTACCTCCTCAGCATAAGGAGACCCCACCGTTGCCGATGCGTAAGGCCTCGCCAGAGGAAGCAGCGGTGGCGGCATTCAATATAGAGGAGGAAGAGGAAGATGAGAGAGAGACAGAGAAGAATGGGAAGAAGTTGAAGTCGTGCAAAAGTAAAGGGTCTAATTCTAGTTTCTCATTAACCTTGAAGTTTGGGTCTGTTAAGAACAGCCAAGTTGTTGCAGAGCAAGCTGCTGCTGGCTGGCCTGGTTGGTTAACTGCTGTTGCTGGTGAAGCCATACATGGCTGGGTTCCACTTCGAGCTGACGGCTTTGAGAAACTAGAGAAGGTAGGTCATCTTGTGGTTTTTTCCTTTCCCTATTTGAACTACCGTATAATATTCATTCTGAGATGATATCTGTCATCAAGACACGGCATATTCATACTGAAATAATATTTGTCACGAAGACATGCCTTAAATGTCTTCTCTGGATAGTGCCATATTCATGAAACATTGTGTGAGTTTTTTTTTTTTTTTTCATTTACCGTTTACAATTGAGAAATTTGATTAAAAAAAGATATCTGAAAGAAAAAAGACAGGAATGCATAAATCCTTTTTCATACTCTTCCTCTTTGTTTTTAGAAGAAAGCTATATTACTTTTTCTAACAAAAAAAAACAATTTCCCATCAACTTGTTTCCACCATTATTTTCTATTTTTCTAAAATCAAATATATACGAAAACAAATTGTCTTTTTCATCCTATTATGCCTTCAAATTTTTTGTTATTCAAGTTATTTTAAGTGTAAACAAACCCTTATCATTATCCTTATATTGAAGCTTATTTTAGTTATGGCTCATAATGCAACTTGAGAAACTAAAAACCAAACAACAAAAATATTTAGACATAAGTTTCCATTATAATTGGGATGGAGTTAGAGTTATTTTTGCCCTTTTATGCATGCAACAAATGCTTGAAGCAAACATTGATATAATAAAACAAAAAAAGGCATTTCTTATGTGATTTCTTTATCAGATTCAAAGTTCAATGGTTTGAGTTTCATAAAAGTTTTGTTTAAAATGATTTTAAATGAGCAAGAATATTCATATTAATATTATTGGCATGTCAGATTGGACAAGGTACATACAGTAGTGTATTCAAAGCACGAGAATATGAAACAGGAAGAGTTGTTGCTTTGAAGAAGGTGAGATTTGACAATTATCACCCTGAGAGTGTTCGATTCATGGCAAGAGAAATAATGATTCTTCGGAAACTTGATCATCCAAACATAATGAAGTTGCATGGTTTGATCACTTCTAAAGTATCTTCTAGTATATACCTTGTGTTCGAATACATGGAACATGACCTTGCTGGCTTGCTATCTTGTCCAGATATCACATTCTCGGAGGCACAGGTCAGTTAGAGTAATGTTTACAATGACAATAACACCAGCTCCTAATGTTGATCCCGTATTCACGGCAATGTCTGATAAATTCAATTTGTTTCTTATCTTGCAGATTAAGTGCTTTATGCAGCAGATATTTTATGGGTTGGACTATTGCCATCGACGAGGTGTGATGCACCGAGACATCAAGACCTCAAACATATTGTTGAACAATGAAGGGGTCTTGAAATTGGCTGATTTTGGTTTGGCAAACTTCATAAGCACAAGGTACAAGCAACCACTTACCAGTCGAGTTGTCACATTGTGGTATCGACCTCCAGAACTTTTATTCGGATCAACAAATTATGGAGCCTATGTAGATATGTGGAGTGCTGGTTGTGTATTCGCAGAGTTGCTCATTGGCAAGCCTATCCTCAAGGGGAAAACCGAGGTATTCAATTATCTTTCCAACTTTATGAACCCTGAAGCTTTAAGTAACTAACCCGAGGAGTCAAGACGTTACAGATGCGCTCTATTGCATGTGTATAATTGATTCTTTGATACAATGATGAAAGAAAGAAAAAGAAAATGAGTTGATTCTTCAAAGTCATTATTGACAGGTTGAGCAACTACACAAAATCTTCAAGCTATGTGGATCACCACCAGATGACTACTGGACGAAGTCCAAACTACCACATGCAACGATGTTCAAACCTCAGGCTCCATATGAAAGTTCTCTCCGAGAAAGATGTAAAAGTCTTCCAGAACCTACAGTGTCCTTATTGGAAACCCTTCTTTCAATTGACCCACAAAATCGTGGCACTGCAGCTTCTGCCCTTAACTCCACGGTAAGCACATCAGTGAACTTAAAATTTACTAATTTTGTTGTCAACCATTAGACAAATAGTGCCTTCTCAATTTATGATTGAGTTATTAGATTAAAATAAACTATACTTTGGATAATTTGGAGGATTATATACCGTATTATAAATCTGGACGTATGTACATTTTTCTTTGAAGGTATTTATTGTTTCAAAACCAATACAATCATATGCCATGTTTTGGTTTAAAGTCATTCAAAAGTAAGTGATATGCTTTAGAAACAGTAAATATTCCCGAAATACAGTATATGAGCGTCCAAATTTATAGTATCGTATATGATCATCTAGGCCCCTGAAGTATATTTTATTTTAATACAATAATTCTCTATGATTATTCATATAGTATTAGGTGTGGTTTTAGCATATATGCAATAAATTAGTGTTTATAGATTGCATACTAGTTTATTGACTTCCCTTTTTATTGATACATACATCATTCAACAATGTATATATTGCTTACATCTACATATTACCTTTCTCAGTACTTCACCACAATGCCTTATGCATGTGAGCCATCAAGCTTGCCAAAATATCCTCCTAACAAGGAGATTGATGCCAAATATAGGGAAGAGGCACAAAGGTAGAAGACTTTTCCCTATTACATTTAGTATTTTTTCTATTTTGTTTTTAAGTGGTTTTTGTGATAATTTCTAAAAATAAATTTTTAAAAAAGGTTTTGGAGGGCGGTCCATAACCGGTTTCATTAATAATTGTTATTGATAAATATTAGTTGGAAACAGAATATAAAACAAGGGTAAAATTAACTGTATCCGATATGAATCTTGGTAAACCGACGGTCCGTTTGCTAGTCTAATTGCGCCTGTGCTACCAACTTATGTTGAACTATTTATTTGATTCTAATGTCATGTTGATCACATATAATTTTCAGGAGGAGAACTGGTAAGATTCATGATTCGACGACATCATCAAGAATGCATAGACGTGGACGGAAGCATGGATTACCAGAACCAAGCAGCGTCAGCATGTTGGGACGGCCTGGACCAGATCAGGTCTTTCCTATCTCATTTTCTGTCTACTATTACCAAACCAAAAACTTAGGTGTTTTTCATTGGAGGCAAAATATTTCTCCAGAAAATAATTTTTCAATTTTCTATTGTTTGGTGAAAAGGGCGGAAAATTATTTCTTAGGGAAAACCATTTTAATCCATATATGGAACAAATTCAATAGTTTGAATAGAAACTTGACTATCTATTAGGATAACATTAAACGAAACTCAAATCTCAAATTTAACGTTAAAATTCCTTCATTTGACAACATTTATCACTATATATATACAATCACTTAATAATTTAGTAGAGTGATTAACCGAATTAATATTTCGTTGAATGTTCAAGTGGCATTATATAATTTTACGAGTGGTTAGCTTTATTCATGAGTTTCTTAAAAACACATAAAATTGACCAAAAGTTGCCCGGTTTGACTCTTATTTTGAGGGATGGTTTTTCAAGCTAAAAATTATTTTCCATCCCGCCATATTTTCCCCTAGACTCTTACAAGAACTGACTAAATTAACATTGTGTATGTAATCTTTGTGTAGGAACCTCAAGTGAATCGAAAATATGCTCGACGAAATGGTACGAATGCGCTTGTAGCTCAAATTAAGAAGGGCGATGATGAGATGTCGATCGATATGAAGTCCGATGTATCCCATGTGACCAATGCATCTCAGGGAGACATGATGTTTGCGGGCAGTGGGAAAGCAGCTGCCTTTGCACTTGCGAGAAAGAGAATCTTGGATGCCAATAAACCAAGTTCAAAGTATCAAAGTTGTGGTACGGACCCATCAAGTGTGCTTCATGTAAATCGGATGTTGGATCCACAACTCGAGGAAGATGAAGACATTGAAGAAGTTGGGGCGGATTCGGGTGCGAGCATGTCTCAGATTCAAAAATCGCGGTTCCAAAGAGAAGACATTACGGCTTCAACGAGTGGTGCGGTAGGGAACTCATTGACATAACTCGAGATGTATGTGATTTATATGTATTAGATGTGGAAGAAATGAAATAAGACTTGTGTAAATGATTCAAGAAACTCTTTCGACTACTGTACATGTTCATTGCTAGAACAAGAAAAATTGTAGCTAGTGCTATAAATCTCATGTTAATTATGGATGTTATGTTGAATATGCACAAAGAAGAAGGTGAGTTTTAGAATGCTCTCTTGTACTGTAAGCTAATCTTTTTAACTTAATGACTTATATAATTCATACTTTTTGCTTTGGACAGGATCTTTAGGGTTATGAAGAGCAATGGTTGATGATTTCTTGCTTGGAAGATGGATCCATTGTTATATGACAACAATAAAACAATTGCAAAAGATTTGAAATTTAAGTACATAACTCCTACACCACTCATTCTTCAATGGATATGAAGAGGCCAGGTGATCACAATTTACTTCTCATAAATTAAGTGTAGATCTAGAAAATTACACTTTCAACTTACTAATATTTATGACAACTTTCAGCTTATTTCAGTTTAAAACTATAATGAAAAATTTGTTTATCGATTCATTCAGATTTGACTAATTATTTATACGACTCGCTAATTTTGGATAAATATTTCTAAGTCCATTAAGGTTTGGGTAAATATTTTTTGAACCAATTCTGTCGAAGAACGATGAATTCCGGAGAAAAAGTGGTGGCATCATGGAATAACCAATTTAGCCTTAGCTTTTATCACACAGGAAATTAACTTCGATAAAAGTAATTTTATGATACCACGTCATTTTTTACCCGTATTTCATAGTTTTCCACCGAAATTTATTCAAAAAAAAATTTACCCAAACCTTAATGGACTTAGAAATATTTATCCAAAATTAGTGGGTTATATAAATAACTACACAAATCTGGATGGACCGATAAACAAATTTTTTGACTATAATAGCTAGTCATTTCAGCTCATTTCAACTCATTTCAGCTCAGTTCAATTCATTTCACCTATACCATCTAACAATTTCAGCTCATAACAGTTATAACAATTATAATAACTTACCATTTTAGCTTATTTCAGCTCATTTTAGCCATAACAACTGATTTTAACAACCATTTCAACCATAACCTTTATCTAATCATATAACTCGAACAGGTGAAATTAAATTCAACTACAATCTAAAGTATTGTGGACATAGTTTTGAATAGAATTTCAATATGCCTATAATTGAAACTAAGCTATATCGAAAAGTCTTTTTTTTTTAATTTTTATTGCAATACACCGAACTATAGCAAATGAAAATATGATCTTAACCTATAGGTATACATCCAAGTTGAAAGCTTCATTAACTTG
This sequence comes from Talinum fruticosum, assembly GCA_021018815.1. Taxonomy (NCBI): domain Eukaryota; kingdom Viridiplantae; phylum Streptophyta; class Magnoliopsida; order Caryophyllales; family Talinaceae; genus Talinum; species Talinum fruticosum. The sequence continues at coordinate 7,764,540 of JAITYX010000004.1, read as the reverse complement.
AAAATAACCTAAGCTAAGTTAGTCTATTTATTTGTTAAATATTGCATGGAAGTTTATCACTTTTGCTACCTTTTCTAATGTAGATAAGATTCTATGTGCACAAACTCTCTCTTTGTTAATGAGGCTAAGTGGGACGATAAATGGTGAAGCCATATATCAAGTAGCCTACATGATACCCCTCCAAGCTCTTTCCTACATCAAATTACAAGATCGTTGTTATATGAGTGATGGTTTCTCCTTAAGACTCTTTTGTGAGATTTCCCCGCTTACTTTCACTAATTGTCCCCTCTAAGCGAAGTCATCAAGATTGTGTAAATATATGTAACATGATCGTGTAAATGCATCTTTTTGAGAATGTATTTATTAGTAAAAATATTATTCAATGTGATTATATATAGTTCATATCTTTTCAATGTCCACCGCTCTTTATGGTGTTGCAATTTTGAAAAAAAATTGAGGTCTATTGACAAAATTTTTGCTTGAAAAATTAAAAATTTTACATTGAAAAGTTTTTCATCCATGTAAGGGTTTATCAAACTTTATAAAGGGTAATAAAAAAAAAACACAGTATGGCTATTGGGATGGCTCGATACAAACTAATAAGAAAATTTGGGCAAACGAAAGACGCAGTTAAAAAAGAATTTTAAGCGAGTCAAACTCAAAAGTTCGGTTAGCTTTGTCCTATTTCAATCGTATTCTCACCTTCACTAATATAATTAGAAAGGAAATTTTTTTATTTAAATATTAGATTAAAATCAACTGTACTTTAAGGTATTGGACGATTATATGTCAAGTTATAAATTTGGACATTCTTGGACTATTTTTTGGGTATTTTTTGTTTATAAACTAACACCAAGTTGGAGGATGATTGACTAGATGACACGCTGACGTAGGAAGCGAAGCTTGTAATTCATGAGTAAGGAGAGAGATGGGGGAGGGAGGGAGGGGTCAACATGCTAACTTAAACAAGGGCAAGACAGTAAATACATATTTTTCATAAAGCTTGAATCACAAGTTTCACCTATCACGTTCATGCATAGCCGAGTCAACTTCCCCCAACTAGGTGTTGATTTGTAAATAACAAATTGCCCCCAGTGCACATACGTCTAGGTTTATAGTATGATATATTTAAATTCATAAATGAAATAAATTCATAAATGAAAGTTATTAAAGTGGATTGGGAATTGATCTAGAAATTCCACCCTCCTTATTTGGTGTATATCGGTGGACTAACTTATCAATCCTACGTTTGGCATGTAGAAATTTATCAAAGTGAATTTGAAATTGATCGATGAACATTTAGATATAAACAATTTAACCCTACAAACATTTCTATAAAGAGGTGGTGTAGAATTAGAGGTATTGATTTTTCGCCATCAATTCCATTTCTTCCTTTACTTGTCCCATACGTATCACTATTTACATCCGCAACCCCAGGAAATGGTGCTTCATAAGCGAGATATGTTTTTGAAACCAAAAGATATATTAGCAAAGAATGAGGATACCTTTTCATATAGGTGGTCCTATGATAGATCTAATATGTCAATATCTCGTAACCGACATAACTCATTTGGAATTTGGCCAACTAAATTATTTCTACCAAGTAGAAGTGCTTGTAGCTTCGAAGGCTTGTTAATCCGTAGAGGAATACCGCTTAAGTTGATTTTTCCTTAGATCAAGTTGCATTAGGCTTAAGGCACTCGATAGTGTTAGGATCGGAGGTACACACACAAACAATAATACATGAACAAAAAAGAATAAACAAAATCGGAACAAGGGATTTAACGTGGAAAACTCAAAATCAAGAAAAACCACGAATTGATGCACTAGAATTTCGGGAGCAATCACAAGGAAATTAACACCCAATCCTAAACTAGCTTTACACCTTGCATACTCAACAATAGAGGAATACACCGATTTGTAGCCAATTACCGACATCAATATGCATTAACACGAAAAAAACGGAAGAAAACCGTCAAACACGAGTAGCTGCACCACCGACATGAGTTGTGCCAGCCAACACAGGCTGTCGGTGCTGCTGGCATTGGTCGTCTCAATTGACATGGCCAGCCCGTGCCGGTTGCTAGCTGGGTTGGTTCGTTTTCTTTGACCTAAAACGACTTGTTCTCGATGTCCATGGTCGTGCTTGCCGTTCCTTTCCCCAACCCGCAAATTCCCAAGCCTAAACGCATCCATTAGACTCCACACACCCAACAATCTCCCACTTGGACATTAATGGCTCACCTCCTTGTTGCATCCTTCTAACTCACCGAACCCGACCTCTTCAACGAGAGAGACCAACGGAGGATTTGCTCAACACATTTTCGCACCTTCTCCCTGGACTAACACACTATCCTTCTATTCAAGTTCTTCTCAAGCCCATTGTCATCATCAACCGACATGAACTCCCATTGGAATTGATCAACCTCTTGTATACACTCACCATGCAAAATTGGCTCACGAGGCATTAGTCAAAAAAACATAATGAAGAAAAAGTTTATACCTCCGAGCTTTACCTTCCGTCGACAATGCCATCTTCTTCATCATCTCGGGTTCTTAAAATTTTCCTCGTGGAGCACCCGATGACCCATTTATAAACCCAACAAATATCCTATCCTCACACACTCCTACTGTAGCGAGAACTCATACCAAGTCTAACACCCCGTAGACTCCCACTTGGAACAATTTACTTCGGCACATACAACTAAGTCATTGCACCCTTTGGTAGAGTACAATGAGTTAGATTTTAAACCCTTAGCTACAATCAAAGCCCCTTTAACAATTTTTCAGCCACCATTGCAAAACTTAGTTACCCCGGCTCATCTAATTAACTCACGAAATCAAATTCTTTTCCAAACCCGGAATAAACCTAACACCTTGCAATGTCCAAAACCCCGCTAGAGGTTTTAATTTTCACATCCCCCTTCCATAGTATGTCCAAACTTTTCCCATTAGTAATGTAAACCTTGTCAAAATTCACAGCAACAAAATTGTGAACACGTTTATACTAGACCCGGAATGAAATGACGCTCCCGAATCTACAATCTAAGACTTAATAGGACTTGCAATACTTAACACAAGAGCATTACCTACATCTTTAGCAGAGTTCATTGAATCCTGGTCATCATTTCTTTTAGGGCAATTTTTTAAAAGTCTCTTTATCATCGCAACGCCAACACACAACCTCCCTAGGTTTTGGGACCTATCCCTTGCTTTGAACTTTAACGGGCCCTTTTGATTCACATGTTTCTCCATACCTTTAACATGAAATGCACTTCTTGATGACTCCCCTGAATCTTTCTTATGAATACTTTCGCTCAAGATTACATCCCGGACTTCATCATATTTCAAGGGATTAGACCATCTTGCACTACTAACCGTAGAGACTATAGTGTCCCATGACTCGGGTAAGGATGACAACAAAATTAAGCCTTAAATTCATCCTCAAAGTTAATTTTCACCAAAGCAAGATTTGAAATAATCATATTAAAATAGTCAATATGATCCGTTACATTAGTGCTATCATGCATCTTTAGATCAAATAAACGCCTCATCGGATATACCTTATTCATGGCCAAGGGTTTCTCATACATGTTGGACAACGCCTCAAGCAGCCCCTTCATTGTTTTCCGATCCATCACGTTGAATGCGACGTTTCGCGCCAATGTCAATCGCACCGTCCCCGATACTTGCCGATTAAACACATCCCAATCTTTTTGCTCCATATCGATTCGCTTCTCTCGGAGGGGTCGATTCAACTCCTTCTGGTACAACAAGTCTTCGATTTGTATTTTTTAAAACGTGAATTCTTTGCCATCCTTGTTGGATATATCTAGGAAAGCTAATAGTATAGTAAACTCCTTTGGATGGCATCCTTATTGTTCCACCAAAGCTATTGTTGCCTAGTATCAACCCTAATAACAATGGTAGGTTCATATCCTCCGATATTAACTCCCGCTCGAAGTTGTTGTCATTAAATTACAATATCCGCAAGGATGTGCAATTATCGAGCGGTTGTACCAGTAGTTCTCCTGAGAAGTTATTGAAAGACAAACCCAATATTGAAAGTTTTCTCATGAGTGCTACATAAGGTTGAATTGCCCCCTCGGAATAGCACCCTAATGCAATTAAATTTGTGAGTTGGGGAAATAAGAAGCCAATATTTTCCGAAAGTTTCCCTTGAAAATTGTTACGTGATATTATCAAGGTTTCCAAAGGATGCTTAGAATACGAAGGCAATGTAGATGAGCTATTCCGCAGCTCTAAACCTCTATGCGAGAGAGGTATTATATGCTATACAAGAGGACAAAGTATTGGTTAAACCATTATCGAAGAGGTCAATGAAACTTAGATGATGCTTTGTTGTGACAAAAACCTTATAATAGCCCCTTATGACATGTTTAGACAACATCTTTCTCATCTCAAGTAGTTTAATTGAAAAGAGTATCGCCACAATGAATCTTCTATTTCAACTTGTAATTGGTTTCTTAAAAGACATAAATACCGAAGCTTTGAGAGGTTGGAAACAGAGCTCAAGGACAGTTTGCCTTCAAAATGGTTATATGAAAGGTCCAACTACTGCAAGGAAGTGAGATTTGGGAAAATATTTGGTAGTAATTCTCCTTTGAGATTATTGTGTGGCAAGGACAGGAAGCTGTAAAGAAACAAGGTTGAAGGGTATATCTTGGAACATTCCACTTATTTGATTATATAAGAGATCGAGAACTCGTTGGGATAATAGGTTGTAAAGACATGAAGGCAAAACAACTAGTTAATTAATTATTATCTAGATGTAACTCCGAAAGATTCTTCAATTGACAAAGACCTATAAATAAGAAAATTACATGAATTGTAGGGATCACAACTCAAATTATGAAGACAAAGGCAAAACAAGTATATAAATGAGAAGGCCAATGATTAGAAGATATATCAAAATTTACTCAAACTTTAATGATTTTGTATTATACCTAATCTCATGGTTTTATATAGTCACATTCGGCACATAATATATGAGATAATTTAGCTTGAATGGAAGCATTTGAAATAGCGTTGTGGCTCGGGTATAATGGTGTGCATAAGCAGCAGTACAACTTTTGCATAGTTGTGTAGGATCGCACGGGTACCAGTGCGAGACTTGCAAGACTCGTGCAATCCGAACGAAACTTTCGGAGACTTGCACGAGCACCAGTGGAGTTTCTACATAGTTGTGTAGGGGTGCACGGTTACCCGTGTAGAGTTGCACGACCGAGCAACGACCTAATTTTGTTTTTTGCTCGGTTTTTACAAGCTGTAAAAAGACAAGTTTAACTCTAATTTTGTGACCTCTATTCTTTAGGGATTTAGGGGACCTTATAGGGTTATTTCTTAGCCAAAATTCTTCCCTTGTACTTCCGCATGTCCACCATGGTGAGTTTATATATCTCCTAAAAATACAGTTAATCGTAAAAGTGGGTCACTATTCCATTCTAGTATTAGGGTTGATATGGCTTACATCTAAAAACATCTATTTGAGATTCGTAAAATGATGAAAATTGTACAAAAATTAAGCAAGAAATCATTTTGAAAAAACCATCTATTTTAGATTTGTTTATCTATTCATTGATTATAACAAAAATTGTACAAAATGAAAAATCATTTAAAAAAATAAATATTGTACAATAACATCAAGGCTATCCAACTTTGGGAAGAAGAACGAGGTTTTTATGCTTGCATTCTATATTTCATACAACCATTATTACACCCTTTGTACGAAATTTTTGCCATTGAGTATACAAAGTTTGTAGAACATAATTGCATGACTCAAGAGGCTAAACGATTCAAAAATATGTATGAAATTTTATCTTCTATGTATACCATCGTGTGATGTGGGGAATTTGATAAAATTGAAAGGCCTAAAACCAAGCATGAATAGGAATTAAAACAGATATGGAATGGTTGAAGTCATAATCATCACCAAACCTACCGATATTACAAATAATGTATTTATAGAGGATAAAATTAAAATAATTGGGTTTCATTCCAATTGACAAGGATAGAATAGAGAGGACATAAGAGAAAAGGGACAAAATCTATCAAAGAGGATCTAGGCTAGGTATTTCCCACCTAATTTTACTTGGTGAAATTGGACCCACCTTACCATTTTATGATGTAGATGTTTTATAATTTAAAATATTGTTTCAATAATTCACTATTATTAACGTTTAATGAATTAATGCGGAATGTCGGAATACGAGGACACTCGAAGAACACATAAGTTTGGAAGACCAAAGTGATGCGACCTCGGGTACATCCAAAACTAAGAAAGGGAGTGCAAAAGTTGCCGGCAAGAGGAAGTCCCCATATTGGGACCATTTTGAAAACATGGTCAATCCAATAACCAAAAAGTCTGGAAAAAGCAAAATGTAATTATTGTGGCAAGGCATTATCTACCAACCCAAATAATGGGGCCTCCACTTAAGAAAGCATTTACAATAATGTCCTAAGTATCCTTTCAATGTGGATAAAAAGCAAAACAAGCTTTCTTTATTTAGAGATCCGCAAACCGAGAGTGTTACTCTCTCAAATTGGACATTTGACCAAGAGGCTATTAGACTTGCTCTTGCAAAAATGGTTATTATTGATGAAATGTCCTTTTCATCGATTGAACGTGAAGGCTTTCGGTTGTTTATTAATGTTGTTGTCCCACAATTTGCCAACAATGTTCCATCTTGCTTCCTGGTTGCTAGAGATTGTAAAAAGTTTTATCTTTTGTGAGAGAGATGCTTTGAAAAGTATTCTAAGAGGTTTGAGATCTAGAATCGGCCTCTCAACCGATTGTTGGACTTCAATCCAAAACTTAAATTATCTTTGCTTGATTGCGCATTTCATAGATGATAAGTGGAATTTGCACAAGGGAATTTTAAGTTTTAAGTTTTAAGTTGATGGATATTGAAGACAAGCTTTCTTGTTTGATTGTTGATAATGCTAGTTTTAATAATGTGGTAGTTGGTTATTTGAAGACAATCTTGATGAAAAACTTGTCCTAAATGGTGATTTTTTCGTATGAGATGTGCAACTCATGTCTTAAATTTGGTTGTGAGGGATAGTTTGACAGTTGTGTTATTGACAATGCTAGTTCTAATAATGGAGATTATTGGGATTGTGTGGAATCTATTGTTTTTTGGGCTCGAGAATTTGCGGTTCAAAGCATAGAACAATGAACACGACCCAAAAGCATCGAGAATGGGCCGTGTAGGCCAAAAAATTGACAGACTTCCCAACCAACAATTTGCACGTGCTTGACCGTGTCAAAGGACACAACCTATAGCAACAGTATGGGCAGCTCGTGCTGGCTGGCAAGGCCCTCGCCGGTGGTGGGCTCTTCGGTTTCTTGTGTTTTCGGTCGTTTTCTTATGTTTTTGTGCGATTAATGCTCGATTTATGGCTATATGACTATGTATAATCCTCCATTGTTAAGTGTAGCAGTGAGTTGCAAGGTGTATCGGCTTGTTTAGCTTTTGAGCAATTCCTTGTAAAGCTACTGAAATTTCTAGTGCATCATTCGTGTTTTTTTCTTAGTGTTGGGTTTTCCATGTTAAAATCTTTGTATATTTATTTCTCTTTTCTTCTTGTTGTGTTTATTGTTTGTGAGTAGACTCGCGATCCTTACACGGACAACTAATGAACTTATTATGATTGTTTGAACTTCAAACGACAAATACATGAACTATATATATTAACATGCAATTCAATATCTAAGTTAATTATAGTTGTACAAAAACTAGTATAGAATTCCTCATAGGGTCGCGACAAGGTAGCATAGGATTGGATAATCATGGATCCAAATCTAACAGACAAGAAACATTGAAGACAAAGATAATATGAATATATGATCCATTTTGTCACACACTTCTTAAGATTTTCACATGAAGGCAATGGGTCCTGGAACCGACCCGGACCTGCAAGATCCAACCCATTTAAACGGGTCCGGGTCCATTAAATTTGGACCCGATGGGTCCGGGTCATGGTCGGGTCCGGGTCTAACTAATTCAAGTCGGGTCTAGGTTCGGGTCTAAAAATTAAGACCCGGACCGACTATATTGAATTTTTTTTAAAAAAAAACAGCTCGACCCATATTGTAATGCTTCTGTTCTAAAGAAAAACCTAAAGCCCCTCCCTTCTCTCTCCCTCCTAATTCCCACTCACACGTAGCCCCCTAGACCGGACCTCCTCCTGTCCTCCTCTACTCACGCACACTCGTTCTCTTGGTCGCTCTCTCCAGGTGAGTCTTCTCCTCTTCTTAGCCAGCCCCCTCGTCACCGCTCTCTCTCTCGGCCACTCTCTCTCCTCTGTCCCCATCCTAATTTCCGCTCGCAACCCCCTAGACCAGACCCCCTCCTCTACTCACACACACTCACTCTCTTGGTAGCTCTCTTGCCGGCCTATCTCTGTGTTTCTTGAAGACACTCGAATTTAGATCATTTTGAGTATTACATAAACACTCGGGTATAAACCTCATCTCTCCTAAGTTTTGATTACAAGTCATTATGAGTGTTATAGAAACTCTTATATAAGTTTTCATTTGTTTTTGATCGACTCGGAAAACACATTCTTGTTTATCTTCTCACATTGATGTTTCGAGTCACTAAGACATTACTAGGGATGGCAACGGGCGAGGATTCCCTGCCCCGCCGGGCCTCGACCCGTATCGGGAAAAATCCCGCCCGAACGGGGAACGGGGCTGGGACGGGGAAAATTTTCCCCGCCATCCCCTTTTTTTTCAAAAAAAAATTTAAAATTAGGGTTATATCCGTAATTTTCCTTCCCCAAAACCCTAACTATAAAAGCTAAGTCTCTGCCTCCCTCCTCTCTCTCCTCGGTCCTCTCAGCCTCCGGATGCTCTCTCTCTCTCTCCTCCCTCTCGCCGGCTCTCACTCTTGCCGTCTCTCCCTCTCGCCGTCTCTCTGTCTCTCGCCGGCTCTCCATCTCACCGTTCCGTCTCCCTCTCGCCGTCGCCGTGGTCTCTCTCTCCTCCCTCTCGCCGTGCTATCTCTCTCTCCTCCATGCCGTGCTCTCTCTCCTCCCTCTCGCAGCGCTCTCTCCTCGGTGGAGGCGGGAAGCGGGGTCCCGGTGGAGATTGGGTACCGAGGCGGGGCGAGGACGGGGCAAAACCCTCCCAACAGCGGGGACGAGGGCGGGGCGGGGGCGGAGGGAGCAGCGGGAACGAGGGCGGGGAGGTGTCCCCCGGCCCCGACCCGCCCCGTTGCATCCCTAGACATCACTCGGATCTATCACATGTTCAAATAATCTCTCTAACTCTTATTATCCGAGTTCGATCGCATATTTCAAAGCAAAGTGAATTATAGTGTTAATTCATATTTCTAAGTCGGTTTGTATGTTTGAGAATTATTTGTCCATATCAAGTTCTTATACTCGATGTTTTCATTCTTATAACTTGATCTTTCTTAGGACTCGACTACGATAGAATTTGAGCATAATGTATATTAGACTCGGAAAATTTCACTCTTCTAGGCCTAAGATAATTATGCACTTAATTGTCTTAATTAAATTATTATCTATGCGTAATCTTGGACCAAAGTATTTTGTACTTTGAAAACCAAAGTGGTTTACTTTTGTAGGTTATCCAAATGAGGTTATGTCATTTTTGAATTACAAAAGTAACCGAGCTTCGACGTGTCAATCACCAGCAGACAATGTTTATCTACTTCGAAACAAGGCTCGGACGTTGTGTCGTGGTTGTTTGTTTCAAAACCGAAAAACTTCAACGTTAAGCTCATCGGTGGTTTCCACCTTACTTTTCGGACATCACCAGCTGACCGGAGCACTTTTAGGAGCCAAGAGCCGTTGCACAACGTTCACATCCCAGCGGATCTTTTCGAGTGGCTCGAAGAGCGGTTACAACGGCCGAGAAAGACTTCGTTCGAAACCGGACATAACGGCTAAATCGCTTGGTCATCTATAAATAGAAGCAACTTCACAAGACTTGAAGATTGCTTGGAATCATTGTTAAAAACACTTTACTTAAGCAAAAGTCATTGTTTTCATATTCAATCTTCTATGTACAACTCCCATCTTGTAATTCATGCTTTACGAGTTGTAAAGTCTTGTAATCGGTTACATACTATTCTTACTTTCGAGTAAGGTCCTTTAACCGAGCGAGTAAGGGTTAAGTCGGCTTAGATGTCCCTATCTCGTAAAGGTTACCTCGGTTATGAAGTACTAGATCGGATAAGGGAACTTTTGAGTCTAGGAAAACTCTACAAGGAATTGTCTAAGGGAGCCATTCCGGTTGAGTAAGTCCGTTGTATTTTGAGTATTCAAAATAGTGGATTTGACTTGGTGCTTGGACTAGCACTGTCCGTGGTTTTCTACCCTAAGAGGGTTTCCACGTATCTATGAGTTTACACTTTTTTAGTCCAATCTAGACTCGGATTATCTTATGCATTCTTTTCAAGCTTAAAGTTTCTAAGTTTGTTAAAATTTTCTCATCACCCTATTCATCCCTCTCTAGGGTGACTAAGACTCTCCAAAAGCAAACCTTCACTTCCGCCTCTTTCTAGTCAAGTCTCTGCGCCTCCATCTCTTTGCGGTCGTGTCTCTTAGCCCTATGTTTTGGGTGCTTAAATTTCTACATTAATGTAAGTATTTTGAAGTCTTTTGATTTAATAAGCGATTTAATTTTCTGAATTGAATCCTTTTCATAAGTGATTTAATTTTATTTTATGATTATGCTCATTATGTGAATATGTTTTGTTTTCCGAGTATTTTTCAACTCAAAAATTCAAACTGTGCTTGTTTAAGAATGTGATTACCCTCTTGAGTATGTGATTTTCTTACACTCAACTCGAATATTTACCAAAAATGCTTGCAAATTTACAATAATATTAAAAAGGGCAAAAATACTATTTTTAAAATTCATTTAAGCTAAAAATATATTGGATCCGTTTAAGACCCATGAACTCGCCGGACCCGCCGGGTCCTCGTCCGAGTTCGGACTTCTTAGACCCGCCGGATTCGGGTTAGGTGCTGGGTCCGGATCCAAAAAGTTAAATAGGTTTGGGTCCAGCTGGACCCGACTCGGACTCGACCCATTGTGATCCCCATAAGTGTCCATATGTCTTTTTTATCAATGAAAAATTGAACTAATGCTCTTGTTAGGAGATAGCCCAAAATCATGAGTTAGGCTCGGGTTTTACAAGCAATGAAGTTGGCATGGTCACGGGAAAGGTGGCACAAACATGACGTTGTTGGGCAAGGACGAGAACACAAGGAGTCTGTAGGAATTTGGGGCCGAAAACCGTGCCACCAAGCATGACTCGTGCTAACATGGCACAAGCATGCCATGTGGTGCAATTTAATGGATGATTTCTTTTAGCCGTTTTAGTCGGTTTCTTTTGTGTTAATGGGTGTTTAAGGCCCTTAATGCTTGGTTTATGACTGGTAATTGCTTGTAATTGCGGTGTAAGTCTAAGGGGTTAGTTACTTGTTTATTTAATGGGTTGTATTGTTCACCTTTGTAATCATCCAAGTATCCAAAAGAATCAAGTGTGAGGTTTTGGTGAGTGTCAATTGGGTATCCAATTGTGTATGTGCTATTGTAAGGAGAGAGTAGTGAGATTGGGTAATATCGGGTTTGTGGGAAAGTCTCGGGGTTGAGATCGTTTCTTGTAATATCTTACAATAGTGGTATTGGTTTGTTGTGCCGATCATGGTTTTCTCCGGGTTTGGGTTTCCACGTTAAAATTATTGTGTTCATTATCTCGTTACTTTCATTTGGTTTGTTTACTTCGAATATCTTATATATCCTACAACACGCTTCCGCATTCAAGGCGCTCATATTCCTAACAGCTTTGCAATTAACCCTGGTTGCTTTCTTGACATATGCTCCGGTGTCGGGTTCATTAGTATTCACATATTTTGTGCCATGTTTATTCCATACATATCTCTTCATGTATATTCCGGTCCCATCACTTCTTGGCCTCGTTTTCTCTCGATGAATGCTAAATCCAACTTGCATTGTAGGTAACCTTTTTGATTATGTAGTGAACCTTTTTCAATATAAAGCATGACTTTAAAAATATGAAGCCTAAACTAAAATGTGACTTTTTTTATCTTGAACATTTTTAGGTTTGCAGCGAACATTTTTAATTATGCAGCGAACCTTTTATTTATTTATGCTTAAACATGCATATATAATATTCATATGCTTAAACATGTGAATATTTCTTGTGTTTTCATGCAATAAAGGAAAGAATTGGATCTTACCTTCTTTAATGATTATTTGGTTTGCTTATTATCATCCTCGGTATCGTCATCGGTATCATGATCAAAGTCAACATTTAAAACATTAAGTTCGGATATAATGCAATATTCTTAGTTATTACCTATAAAAATTTGGTTGAGTAATTTCATCAAACATTTTGAGTGCAATTCAATATTCAAGAAATATTAATTAACATAAAATAATATGATGTTTAGAAATTTAATATGAAAAATACGGTTTACTTTTTTAAGAGTTTCTTGAACATTATCTTCGATTGAATCAATCTGGTCATCGGATTCAACATTGATGAAGTTTACTTTTCCAACTACAGAGCACTCTTGTTCATCCTTCTTTTCTTATGTAAGATTCATGATATTAATATTCATTAGATTACTATTCAACCGAATCAATTTAGGTTTTAGGAAGATGAATTCTAAAAAATTGTTGATTGAGGGAAGAGCTCTATTAAATTTGTTAATTGAGGGTGAAGATAAATTCTGGAAAATTCGTTGATTGAGCGTTTGTGTTGCTGCTTGTGTTTTAATAATATGGTGGGCCGCGTTTATATGGTAGTATTTACAAAATATATTGGGTTTTGTATTTAATATGGGCTGAGGGTGTATGATGCAACATACACCTGTGTTTTAACTATATGGTGGATCGGGTTTATGTTGGGCCATGTCATGTTAGGACGTGATAGTATTTATAAAATATATTGGGCTTTGTATTTAATATAGGTTGGGGTGTATGATGCAACATACACCAGGTTGTATGATGGAGGCATTGACTAAGAAAGGGAAAGGAGAGAGAGAGAAAGAGAGAAAGACTCACTGGAGAGAGAGAGAGATAGATTCGCATAAAGCGAGAGAGAGAGAGAGAGAGGGGCCGAGTTAAAGCAACCGAGAGAGAGACAGAGTGGGGAGATGAGACAGGGGTCCGTTACAAATTAACCCAAATTTATTTAAATTCTTTTAAAATGTTTTACAAATTTAAGCAATATCTACTGATTAATTTCCATCCATATTCCTACAGTTGTTGGAACAAAGTTGGTCAAAGTTGACAATGAGGCGGATCTAGAGCGTAATGAGTGGTGTCGCTTGACACCACTCGGTTTTGGGGGAAAAAAAATAGATACAAAAAAATGAGGAAAAGTTAGTTGGTGTGGTGCTAGGCTAGCTTTTGGTAGGGCGTGTGCAAGCAAAATAGTCGTCCCGTGTTCGAGTCCCATCAATAGCTATTTTTCAGTCTCAGAATTTATTTGCCAGTAGTGTCGACAACCCAAAACCCTAGCTCGCACCAACCCCACCCCACGCCCGCTCTCCTCCTCCTCTCCAGGCTGTCTCTGCACCTTCATCTCCGGCCGGCAGGCCACCCTCACCAGGCGCCGGCTGCATCTCTCTCTCTCTACCCTGCGCTTCGCTGACCTGCTGCTGGTGCTCGCGCTCTCTCTCTCCCTGCGTTGCTGCTGGTCCTGGTTGCCACTGCCAAGCGCGTCTCCATCTTTGCTCGATTCTTGCTAGTCGCCGGCGGCCGGCGCCCCCTCAACCGTGAAGAACTCCCTTGCTTGCTCCACTAGGTAATTAATCTAATTCTCATTAAAATTTAATATTGAGATTTATTTTCTGAATTGAATTCTTTCATTTCATAGCATATTTTTGTTTGATTGAATTTAGGTTTGTGAATTAAGTATTGTTTTAGATTTTTATAGATTGTAATTATGGATTGTTTTGTTTGATTGTTTGATTTGATATTGTTATTGGATAGAGCCATAAGTTACTCCATGGTAATGAAATATAATTTTGAGTTTGTGAAGAAGAATGCAATTTCGATTTGAATTATATTGAGTTTGTGAAGAAGAATGTAATTTTGATTCAAATTGAGTAATTTTGAGCTTGTAAAATAATTAAATGTAAGACTTTTATAGAATGCAATGTGAAATGCTATTTTGATTTTGATTTTGATTTGTGAATTTATGAAATATATGATTCCTCAATCTTAATTAATTTCAATCTTTTGTAGTTGGAAATGCATAGATTTTTGAAGAAGGTTTCTAGGGATCATCTCTCCCGTCGAGCTTTGGATCCCAAAATTCACCTTTGAATCAAGAGAATGACAAAGATAGTACTCAGCTACCATCGTCTGAGCCAAATTTCAATTTTAGTACTTCAAATCTAAAAAATCAATTTTAGTAATATTTTTTAATTTTATTTTACAATTAAAATTTTCTTTTTCCAACCTTGACACCACTCGATTGAAATCCTGGATCCGCCAACTGAGGAGGATCCTCGTGATCTATCTGTCCATTGAGGCAAATCACCATTGATGATACTGGAGCCCAAACCGGTAAGAGCATTAAGTTTATGTACTTTCAGCCACTTTGAGAGAGAGATTTTTCTACGATGTTAAATAGAAGACAAGGTTTTGTCCCCTGGGTCCTGATTAAATATGTAAGGTACCCATGCCTCTATTTTAAATCCGCCTCTTTTTCATCTCTTCAGGATTCAAAAAGAGCAATGAAATTACCATCCATACGTGCATTTCGCATCTACAATCATTTGCCCAAGAATCTAACCTTTATGAGGGGAAAAAGCTCCATTCATGGATGCTAAGACACAACCTTTTGACCTCCCCTTCATCCATTACAAGCCTCATCAACATGTATTGCAAGTGTAATTCCATGTCCTATGCCTTGTCAGTCTTCGAAACATCCCAAATCATTCGTAATGTTTATTGTTTCAATGCAATCATTGCTGGCTTTGTTGGGAACGGCTTATATAGTGAAGCGTTTGAATTTTACTTGTATATGAGGTATCTGGGTGTATCCCCAGATAAGTTCACTTTCCCTTGTGCAATCAAGGGTTGCCCAAAGGTATTAGAGGTGAAGAAGATTCATGGGTTGTTGTTTAAATTCGGGCTGGAAGTGGACGAGTTTATTGGCAGTGCTTTGATAAATTGTTATTTGAAATTTGGGGCCATGGATAAAGCATATGAAGTATTCGATGAATTGCCTGTGAGGGATGTTGTGCTTTGGAATGCCATGATCAATGGGTATGTTCACATTGGAGAATTTAGAATGGCTCTGGAGGTTTTTCAGAGGATGAATGAAGATGTGGCGGTGCCAAATAACTTCACTACTACAGGGATTTTATCAGCTCTGGCTATGGGTGCAGACCTTGACAATGGACTTGCTATTCATGGCTTTGTGATAAAGAAGGGCTATGAATCTTTTCTTGCTGTCTCAAATGCATTGATTGATATGTATGGCAAATGCAAATGTATTGACAATGCTGTCCAGGTTTTTGAGTTGCTGGTGGAGAGAGATATATACTCATGGAACACCCTTCTTAGTGTCCATGAACTATCCGGTGAACATCATAGAATAATAGAGCTTTTTCGTCAGATGTTAAATGTTGGTGGAAGGCCTGATTTAGTCACTATTGTTACTGTACTTCCAGCTTGCTCTCGTTTGGGTGCTCTAATGCATGTCAAGGAGATCCACAGGTACATGATCCTTAATGGAATAGGGAGTGCAGGAGACGAGAAAGACTTTGACAACATCCTTGTAAACAATGCTCTTATGGATATTTATGTTAAATGTGGTAGTATGAAGAATGCATCCAAGCTTTTTGCAATATGAGTGTCAAAGATGTGGCATCATGGAACATCATGATTATGGGATATGGCATGTACGGTGATGGCAATAAAGCTCTATCTATGTTTGATTCTATGTGTGCAGAAGGGATTAAACCTGATGAGGTCACATTTATAGGCCTTCTGTCAGCCTGCAGTCATGTAGGCCTTGTGCTTCAAGGCCGTGAATACCTATCACTAATGGATTCTGTATATGGATTGGTTCCAACTATTGAGCACTATGTATGTGTGATTGACATGCTTGGTAGGGCCGGACATCTTGATGAGGCTTATGAATTGTTAGTGACGATGCCTATCGAATATAATGCTGTTGCATGGAGAGCTTTCTTAGCAGCTTGTACACTTCATGGGAATGCTTATCTTGCCAAGGTTGCTTCCAAGCACATTTTTGAGCTTGAGCCTGAACACTGTGGGAATTATGTATTGATGTCCAATATATATGGAGCAATTGGTCGGTATGAACAGGTCTCTGATCTAAGATTGACTATGAGGGGACAAAACATAAAAAGAAGCCTGGTTATAGCTGGATTGAAGTCAATAACAGTGTTCACACATTTGTTAATTGTGATCGTGACCACCCTGAAGCCAACTCAATCTACGCTAGTCTAGACACCCTGCATGCTCCTCTTTGTGAGCATGGATATGTGCTGGCTATCTAGACCATACCCTATAACTATGAATGACTTCCATTCCTTTACCAAGTGGGGTACAATTGAAGTCCTTTTTGATAAGGAGGTAAAACTGAAGTCTGACACGTTGAAGGTCTTAATATTTCAATTAGATGAAGCTGACAACTAGAAGGATAAAAATAATCTTGCTGAGATATAAGTGAATTCGCCCCCATTTGGGTGTCAAAAATGCATATATATACTAAAGATAGAAGACATGCCTTTGAACTGAAGTGGCGTGTTTGTTCCCCAGTGACTAATTTGGTGTACAACAGAAAGACAGCGGCTGATTCTGTAAGTTGTTCATACATGCATGTGAACTTTCTATTTCTGCTCTTGGATAATTTGTTTTAGTAACAACCTCGTTAGAGGTTTTTGTTTTATGTTGTTTTGTTTGGGTGGGGAGGGGGCGGTCGAGGAGGATAAGATGTTCCAAATTGGTCATAGCAAAAGGTAATTGCTAGAAGACTCTCAATAGAAATATTCAGATGCTATTTAAAAATATTTTAAAAAAGTTTTAATGATAACATAAAGCTTATAGTATATAACATACTATAGATAGAAACAAAGTGGATTACATAGACACTCATCACAGAAATACTGATGGTCAACAATCATGCGTATAGTGGGGACATTGTAGTGCAAGTTTCATGGTGATTTGCACTTGCACGTGCTGGGAAGATTGCGTGACATCAGTCTTTGTATAGGGAGAATGAAGCTTTGGTGCAACTCTCATCCCAGTGAGAGGAGTTCCACATAAGTTTTCGTTGTTGTGTGTTACATGGGCTCCATATGGATAAACCAGTGGAGTGATAAAAGCATTACATGCACTCTCTGAAGAAGTACTAGCGAGATGAAGTTAAAAAGGGAAAACAAGGTTAGGGTCTGCAAGAGCAGTCAAGGAAATAGAGCAGGCACACAGGACTGAACCGAGAAAAGCTAAAAAAAAAGAAATAGAAACTAGAAACCCTATATAGTGCAAAAATATATATATTCGAGGCATTCTTGATGAGTCAAGGTCTGAATAGAAATTAAAGTGTTCATTCATGACAAGTCAACTTTTATCTCATTGTTCATGATTAGTCCTTTGATTGTGTATGATTTGCAAATGCTATTGATTTGGCCCAATTGGTGGAACCACATTTTTGTGGAAATTATTAAAAAGGGACAACATTTTGAGATTGTATTTAAAAGTACTCTACATTCTGTGGAAACTATTAAGAGGGTCTTTTCCGGTGACTTTTATTTTTCGATGGACAATGATAAAAAGGCGAAATACCCTCGTTTTCTCTCTACTCCATTCCTGATTCTTGTTCATCTTCTTCCTCTTTCCCCTTGTTCTTCCTCTTCTCTTCTTATCTCTAATAAGACTCAAATTTCTTCTTTCCCCTTGTTCTTCCTCCTCTCTTCTTATCTCTAACAAAACTCAAATCAAATCCACAAATTGAAACAATAAACAAAAAAATTTCTTGCTACCCTGGTTTTTCTAAACCCATTAATTGATCAACTGCGATTGATTTTTTCGGCTCTAATTTGTTTAAATTTGTGATGGGTTTGTTTTGATTTGTTGGTAGAATTTTGGAATGATTTGTGCTTATACTTGATTTATTGTAATTTGAAGGTGTTTTTTGTTTTGTTTTTGGGTGTGTAATTTGAAGGTGTTCTTGATCATTGAAGATTGAATGATTCTTGGCACAAACCTGGAATGTTTCTCCTTATTTAAAAAAAAATCTTATTAGTAGATATTTTCAGCATTGATTTGAATGTGTGCATAATTAAAAAATTATTTATATACATTTTCTATCAAAAAGAAAAAAAAGAAGAGCAGAACAAGGAAAAGGATGAAGAAGAAGATGATGAAGAAGAAGATGAAGAATTAGAAATGAAAGAGAGAGAAATGAGGAAGATGAGGGTATTTCCATCTTTTTATTATCAGTCGTCAAAAAATTTAAAAAAATCATATGAAAAGACCCTGTTAGTAGTTTCCACACAATGTGGAGTACTTTTAAATAAAATCTCAAAATGTTTTCCCCTTTGAATAGTTTCCACAAAATGTGGGGTACCCTCTAGAAAATTTTTGGATTTGGACCAACATGACCACATAAACTATTTTTGCTACTCTATTAAGATTGGTTGTGTAAGTTATTTTTTTTTAGGTATAACTGATAAGCAAATGCAAGTACCCACATAAAAAGAAAATAAAAAAAAAACCTAGTGACTGGAACCAGAGCTAGAACCACAACCACAATGGCTAAGTAGGTTCGTTACTTTTGGGGATCGGGATTGTAACCATTCAAAGTGGTCCAGATTCTAGAACTAGCCAGCAATTGGTTTTGAATAGGTTCAGGTACTCTCGTTATCAAAATATCCACTACTTAATCTTCCTTTCCATCCAATTGCTAAAAAAGAAAATTTATGAATTGTGCAATGGATCATACAATCAGTAAATTCCCCTCAAATTAGATACTGATACCAAAGTGCTTGCCTGTTTGGTTTGGGTTTGAGGTCGGTTCTTGAAAATTGTTCCAGCTCTTGGATCTAGAACCTCATGAAACAGTTCTTGTTGTAGTTCTTGGTGTAGTTCTGGGTATTGAACTGGAATGTATCTATGTAATTATGGAATTTGAAAACAATAGTTGGAACCACTTCAACAGTTTGATCAGCTCTGAGTCAGTTCTAGGGTACCTGCGACCTGTGCTGATCCTGCCTATTTTTTTCTTATGGAATCTTATTTTATCTACAAACCTTTTACTATGTCTGCATGTTTCGAGTTCATCTATCAGAGGTGCTGTGAATTTCTCTTGATACTTGTTATGCAGTTTTTCAATTATTACATTCCTGAGTCTTGTCTTTACTTGGTTTCTTGGTGATTTACAAATTATAATTGCTGTGTTATGCCATTCATTTCTTGTTTAAAATGTTATCCATATATCGATAATCTAGAGGGGCAGTTTCCTAATGAAGTTGCTCCTATGTCTCAAAGTAGCACATCCATGGATTTGAACTTACAAAACTGCATGCCCCAGATCTGAGATTACTCAGCCACTTTCTCTCTGTATTGGGCTAATCACCAATGACCTTGCTGTCAGCCTTTGTTGATCAATATTGATTTGATTAGCTTAATTGCTGAGAGGCTGAAACTTTAGAAGGCAAGGCCTTTGATTGAAATGTTCGTTGTTCATAGTCACTACGAGTTTCAGGTTTTCCGTTTTTAAATGTCAAAAATTGCAAAGGTGGTGTTTAGGTGGCTTGAATATATTGTCACCTTCTCCACTTTTTAAAATTTTTATAATTATTAACTACTTTGAAATCCACTTTACTCAAAATAATTGCAGTGAAGACATCCGTACAGCTCAGTATAAATGTATGCACTAGCATGCATCGTATAAATTTATGCATACATGATCTTTGAACACAAATATTTTGGGGAAAGCAGATCTCATGGTAGTTTTCCCATTTTATTTTTTGAAGTGGCTACAACATGCTCTTCCTAAAACCTTATTTTAGTTTTCAAAATGTTTCTCAAATCTGAGCACTTATTAATCATTATGATAGTGAACTAGCCCTTCAGTTCCCTACTTTTCTTTCTTGTTAGTTCTTTCTTTGATGCTTTTATATTTCTCTTTGTTTAGTTGATTAAAAATCCAAAAAAAAAAAAAAATCAAAAAACTGTGTTCTGATCTCCTCTCTAATCATCTTGTTGGCAACAGACTTCACATTGTTTTTTGAACATCATATGAAATGGAATTTATTTCTTTTAGGGTGTTGGGTATGGGTGATACTTACTTTTTGGATGTTAAATTTTGTTTGCACATTTTAATGACTGTTGAGAAGTTTTCTCCTTGACATATTGTTAAAACCACTTTTCTAGTTGGTGGCTATGCTTTCCCTCTCACCGTCAGCAAACTCTTTCCCTGGATGCAATCCAACTGTGCTGCACAGCTGTCCTGCTTAAGACTTTGTACATAAATGATTTTTTGATTTCTGCGAGAACGTTATCTATTTGCATCAGCCAGCCACTGCAGCTTTAGGTTATGGCCAGAATGATATTGCCCGAGCTCCTGTTTTTGCATATTGCTTCCTTGCAATTGAAGTATTTTTCCCGTTCTATGTTGCATTGACATGATGTTCCTTGTGATTGATACTTGGTTCCGTACCAGGCGCACACAAGAGGATCTGTTCCTAATATGTCATGTTGGACCTGACATTTGTTGTTCTGCTTGCTGCCCTCATCTACCTGAGATCTGTGGCCCACCTCAATGACCTCTGAAACTCCAGTGAGTGCCTACTTCTCTCTCCTCCTTTCTTCTTTCAGTGTTTTCTTGGGGAGTTTGTTATCTTGATGTGTAAATTTTGCTATAATGATTTATGTATGGCGATGGTGTTTGTTTTCTAGAAGCTTTGTGGTCATCTGTGTGTTTGATGGTTAGTGTGCCTATTCTTAGGGCCTGTTCTTCACAATTGTAAAATAGTTGTAAGCTTAGTTATAAGCAATTGTAAGAAGCTGTAAGCTTAAAACGAAAAAGAGCAGGGCCTTAATCTCTATCTCTGCTTGGGTTTAAATTACAGTATTTTAGGTTAATTTGAGGAGTTGAGTCCATTGTGGTTTGCAAAAATTGATTCCTAGTCGCCAACAATATTATGTTTTCGGTTAGTGATACAATCCTGTGTGCCCAAAACTGATGGTTTACAAGCTTGTTGTTTTAGCAAAAGTTGGCAAAAGATCATGCAAAATTACCGATATATGTAATCGGATTGGTATTTGTTAATTTCGGCATTAATCCTTTCTGACTCGGATTGAATTTGGGTGGAACATCCAATCAGTTCAATCAAAGTTGGATTGGATTTTCAGAGATGAAAATAATCTCATCAAATTTGGAGGCACATACATCTGATTTGGATCTAATCCATTGTCATTAACGAAAACACAAAGTGCTCCAGTGCCACACCTTTCTCTAAGTAGAAGGATTTAATACAGGACCTAGACATCATCATGCATATCCTATAGACGTGCCCCGGGGGAGCGAAGATTATCACTCCAATTAGAGGGTAATAAATCTGATTATAGGTGTACTTGAAAAATCAGAAAGAGCGTTCTCGTCGAACTCTATTAGGTGGGGTGCTTTGATTCTTAGAAGCTTCTGTACCTTGTGTAGTTATCCAGTTTCGGTTTTATAATGATCAAGGGACTGATGGTAATGCATATGAAAGAAATGTCAATGGCCTACAGCGTGGCTACCTGGATCCCATCCATTGCATCTTGGAAAAGATTACTCCTAGCACTAGAGCAATTGGCAAGCCAGAAGTTGCAATGATGATGAAAAGCAAAGACGAGAACTTTACAGTCAATTGAATAGAGCCAATGCAGCACAGTTGCCTAGTAATGATGTCCCAATCACCGCATACAGCTTGCAAGTATTGACTCATGGAGAAATATCTCCAAGATATGTTTTGATGCTTTCTTTTTCAGAATCCTTTTGAAGGCAATTTATGCCATTGAAACCAACAATCAATCTGCTGCTGATTTAGCAAAAGCACTTATGAAACCAAACACACGATGGACTAAAGAATGGATTGTGTAAGATGTAAATCATGTGAATTTAAAAGGAAGAAGAAGAGATACAACACAAGAATAATGATAAAATTCAAACGAAGGGTATTAGGAAATATGCGGAGATTCTGATCTTTTGGGTGGTTAAAATAGGATGTGGTTTGTGGTGAGAGTGGATAAGAATGGTTGAGTGTAGAGAAAAGTTAATTTTTTCTTGGAGTAGTTAATTGTGGGTGAGAATGGATGAGTGTTGGTGAGGGCGGTTGAGTGTTGGTGAGAGCATGTGTGTGGATTTTATGTAATTTAAAGGAGTGGTTGAATGGTTGAGTGTAAGTGGGAATGAGCGGAGTGTGGGAAAAAGTAGGTAAGGGTGGAATTTTTCTAGAAAAAGTGGTTGAGAGTGGTTGAGTATGCACAAACCACACCCAACCTCTCAAAAGAACAAGCACTTGGTCTCGTAATCTATTATGGTTATTTTAGGTTAGATATTTGATCTTTATATAATTTATTTGATATATATTGGTTTTCCTAATTCCCTTAGGACTTTTATCTACTAAAGCCCCCTCTTATGTAATAGAGATTGTGAATGATTCGTGTGAAAAATTTTCAGTTTTGTGTAAGCCAAGCTTGTGTATGACCGTCTTAAACCCCCTTCCCGTGAAAATTGCTTGAAGAGCGTCTCCTAATCCAACTATCCCTTTTGCAGGAATTGCTCTAAGAGCGTCCTACATAAAGGCCAATTGTGATGCAGATATGAGAAAAAG
Organism: Talinum fruticosum; assembly: GCA_021018815.1. Lineage (NCBI taxonomy): Eukaryota > Viridiplantae > Streptophyta > Magnoliopsida > Caryophyllales > Talinaceae > Talinum > Talinum fruticosum. The sequence continues at coordinate 7,741,644 of JAITYX010000004.1, read as the reverse complement.
TAGAGACTAGCAAATACTGCACTCCTATTGAGTACAACATTAACTTTGTCATCATGAAGATCCCAAGGAAGTATGTGCATTAATGCAGCCTTGAAGGGAGAAGGCAGATTTGATGTCACATGATCTCTTGAACTCTTTTCTATTGGCACAATATACTGGAGCTGCATTGGTGCTGTCATCCATCTGCTCCTGCCTTTGTCATAATACAAATCTTCCTAACAGAACAGTGTTTTCCTGGTCAACTGGGAACGTGGTCAACTGGGAACGTGGGACGAAGACTGTGTAGGGGGCAATTTAAACTGACCACCTTATGCCTTGATAGCTGTGTGTATATGAGGGTTGACAACACTGTTTGATTGAGGTCACCTGTGCTTTCCCAGACCGTGGGAAGCATGTGGTACAAACGTGTTAAGAGGTTGGCAGAATATGTTGCTAGACCAAGAGGTTGGCAGAATATGTTGCTAAAACTTCTGTAGAGGAGTGGTATGATATGATTATCGTCTGTGTAGATTCTAGAAGTTTCCTGGTAATTAATTTTGTATTGTGTTCGGGATTCTTGTTTGATAGGGCACCTAATTCTATATTATCTTGTTCCTGTATTGACATTGGGAGCACTTGGGGGAGTCTCTCAGATTTGGTTCAGAGATCACCTTTTTCTTTACCAGTAAACCCCCCTCGGGTTCTCTTTTGTTTAGGAAGGGAGGTTACTCTGGAAAGCAAACATCCTAATGGATGGTGAAGTAGCAGAGAAATAAAAAGGTGCCGTAGATGGGAGAGAGTGAAAACAATACTCAAGCTAATATATAGTTTAAGGTAACATTTTGCTCATATCTCCAATGACACCTTTACTTGAAAAAACGCTACTTCTAGCAAGTGTGAAACTCCTGGGTTAGTGTAATTATTCTGAGCATGTGTGATGGTGCTATTAGCGTCTATCTGCGGAGCTGAGGTCAGGTGCTGTACCTCCAAAGCTAGACATGTTGAAATTTCTGTCTTTTAATTTCTCATATGGCTTAAAAGAGCTCATAATTTTCTTTCACCTTTTCTATTCAAATATTGACTAATTAGAGATCAGAATTTGTTGAGAGGATTAGTTGAAGGCCCTAACCTGTTTCCACCGGTAAAATGTAAAGTCAGAATTTGTTGAGAGGATTAGTTGAAGGCCCTAACCTGTTTCCACCGGTAAAATGTAAAGTCCATGGGTCAAACGGAATGGTCTCCAATACAAAGCTTTGCATGATATAGTTGAAGGATAGGAAGCAAATTAAATGAATAGGAGTTTATGTCATTCAAAAGATCAATGGTCAAGCAGTAACTGAACCTAATGTTGCTCATGCATTTGCTGTATTACCAAAGTCTCTTCGGGATTATTGCTGGATGGAAAGATCCAAACATTTTAGCATTGAGTCATAAAGATGACCAATAGGGAAGTTAGGATGCTTCGTGCTCTATTTCGAGCAAGCTTAGGTTTGGATGGGTTGTGAGCAGACACTTGGAGAATTATAGGCAAGAATCTTCTATTAAAATTGAAGATTTCTTTTCTATAAGCGAAATTATTGAAGCAATTGAACGCAACATCTCTCATATGGTCCCAAAAGTTGCCTCACCTTGCACAATGAAGGACTTTGGTCAATTATGGGTGGGAATCTTCCATTACAATTGAAGATTTCTTTTTTATAAGCGAAGTTATTGAAGCAATTGAATGCAGCATCTCTCATATGGTCTCAAAAGTTGCCTCACCTTGCACAGTGAAGGACTTTGGTCCTATTGTCTATCATAACAATATTCCGTATAAGGCAATCTTATAGGCAGTTGTAGAGGGTGAGACCATGTTAGAATAAGAATAGACCTAGGCAGTGGAGGCCCACTGGGTAGCCGGACCGGGTTTAAAAAAGAGGGTCAAGGCCCATTTATTTAGCAAGAGGGTCGGGTCCTAAAGGGCCACCTAAAAGAAGGGTCATTCATGGGTCATTCGAGGGCCAATTAAGTGACCCATCTCCTCTTGTCTCTCATGCCCGACTCACTCTCTCTCCTCCCCCATCTCCTTTCGCTACGATGTTGTCTTCCTTGCCTCGGTTGTCTTCTCTCTCTACCTTCTCCTCTTTCTCTTGATCCGCTTCCATCTCGTTGTGCTTCCTCGCTATCCCCCTTTTTCTTACTACTGAGAGTAATGTTTTGAAAAATGAGTTACAAAATCTGAAAGTACTTAATACCGGTACTCAAGAAAATGAGACTAAATCGAGTCACTCGGAACGGAGAATGAGCAACTGAAAAGGAAGCTCAATGAGTCTCAAGAGCTTGTTTTAAAACTCACTCAAGATCAAAAAATCTTGATCTTTTACTAGGCTCTCGGTGTGTCTCATTCAGGAAACAGGGACTTGGCTATAATGAAGAAGAGGGATCTAATTCCTATTCAAATCTTTTCAAAACCGATTCCGAACCGTAAAGTTTAGGAAGGCCGAGCATAGTCCCATTCATAAGAATGAAAAGAGGACTCGTGCCGAGACCAGCTTACAAGAGAAGGCCTTCTCCACCTGTTTACAAAAGAAAAGATTTTCAAAAGGAGACACCGACTCGGCTTTCTAGAAGAAAGACTCGAGAATCGGACTGGACCCAAAATTATTCAAATTTGGTTCCCAAGAGTGCTCTTCCTCGGAGCAGTAAAGGGAGTTACTGGGTTCGTAAGAGAAAGTGAGAAGGGTTAGTTTGTTTCGTCTTGCGAGTAACTCGAAGAAGAAGAAAGGTCACCGGTACTTAGACAGTGGTTGCTCACGCCATATGTAAGGAGATTCAAGACTCTTCTCTAAATTGGAAAATCTAAAAGGAGGAAATGTCACATTTGGAGATAATAGTAAAGGCAAGATAGTAGGGATTGGAAAGGTTGGTGAAGGAAACAATTCAATTAGTCCAGTCTATCTTATCAAAGGGCTGAAATACAATCTCCTTAAAATCTCTCAGCTATGTGACAAAGGACAAGAGGTAATGTTCACTGAGACTAACTACTACATTTCGATGCAATCACCAAAGAGACTAAGCTCTCGGGTGTGAGGTCGGGTAACACATACACTATTCCTCTATCGGATTCAAGTCGGAATGTATCCTGTTTGAAAGTATCCGTGAATGATGACTCATGGACTTGGCATCGTAGATTAGGTAATATTAGCATGCATACTATCAAGAAACTTGCATCTCATGGATTGGTTAGGGGATAACCTAACTTTGCATTTAAGAAAGATAAAATATGTGAGGCATGCACAAAAGGCAAGCAAGTCGGGTCCTCTTTCAAACCACTCAAATCGTATCTACATTCAAAGTGCTTGAATTAGTTCATATGGATTTGTGTGGTGAAATTCTTGTAAAAAGCCTTGGAGGTAAATCTTATGTACTTGTCGTTGTTGATGATTTCTCACGATTTACTTAGGTATGTTTTCTCAAGAACAAGAATGAAGCGTTCAAAGAGTTCACTAAACTTTGTAGGAAAATTCAAGTGGAATCTCATACTCGGATCAAGAGGATTCAAATAGACCATGCAAAAGAGTTCGACTACTCGGAATTTGCAGATTTATATGACAAGAATGACATCTCTCACAACTTCTCTGCGCCAAGAACTCCTCAACGGAATGGAGAACTAGAGAGAAAAAACAGAACTCTTGAAGAAATAGGAAGGACTATGATGATTGAAAATGATCTACCTTACTATTTTTGGGTTGAGGCGATCAACACAGACAAATTACACACTCAACGGATGCCTCATCGGACCCATCTTGAAGAAAACTCCATACGAGCTATACAAGGGAAAGAAACCCAACATCTCCTACTTCAGATTATTTGGATGTAAGTGCTTTGTTCACAATAATGGTAAGGAGCATTTGACTAAGTTTGATACTAGGTCGGATAAAGGTATATTTATGGGTTATTCATCTCATAGCAAAGTTTATCGTGTATTTAATAAGAAAACTAACAAAGTGGAAGAAAGTATCCACGTTGTCTTTGATGAGATTGATATTGACAGGATAAGTGAGTCCACATACTCGGATCTTAGGCGTAATAGAGATGAAGACGACTTAGTTGAAGCTGAGCTCGGGAAGATTCAAAACAGACTCGGAATGTTATAACTTAGACTAAACAGGTTCAAGAGCCAGTTCAGAATGCTAAAGAACAAGTCAACGCAGTTACTCAACAAGATCAACCAACCGAAGATCGGACTCGCTCAACCAACAAACTTGGTAAATCAAAGGACGAGTAAAGCTTTCAAATATGCATCCAATCACCCACCTGAAAATATACTTTCGGACATCAACGATAGGGTAAGAACTCGATATTCTTTGCATAATTTGTGTGCATTTTTGCATTCGGATCATTAAATGAACCCAAAAATGCACTATAAACCTTAAATGAACCTGAATGGGTAGAGGCCATACAAGAAGAGCTTAATCAATTTGAAAGAAACTAAGTCCGGACTCGACCAAACGACCCTCTAACCACCTAGTCATAGGAACCAAATGGGTTTTTAAGAACAAATTGGATGAAGAAGGATTGGTAGTAAGAAATAAGGCTAGACTTGTTGCTCATGATTACAATCAAGAGGAAGGAATTGATTGTGGGGAAACCTTTGCACATGTTGTTAGGATTAAGGCAATTAGAATCCTGTTAGCGTTTACATCTAGCATGAATATCAAGCTTTATGAGATGGATGTCTAATGTGCTTTTTGAATGGTTTCATTCAAGAAGAAGTTTATGTTGAGCAGCCCCTAGATTTGAAAACTCAAAATTTTCAAATCATGTTTTCAAATTACAAAAGGCTCTATATGATCTTAAACAAGCTATGAAAGATCGAGCGGTTTCTTGGTCGAAAATGATTTCAAAAGAGTTCAGATTGACAAAACTCTTTTCATTAAAACAAAGGGGAAAGATTTTCTTATCTCTCTGATTTATGTTGATGATATCGTTTTGGAACTACTAATGAAACTCTATGTCAAGAATTCTCTCGAGTTGATAAGACATGAGTTCTAAATGAGCACGATGGGAGAACTTAACTTCTTTCTTGGTCTACAAATCAAACAAGATAAAGATGACATCTTTATCCATCAATCCAAGTATACCAAGGAACTTTTGAAGAAGTACAAACTTTAAGATGTGAAGAGTGCAACAACACCTATTTTGAAACTGGACTCGGACGAGAAAGGTAAAGTTGTAGATCAGAAATTCAATAGAGGTATGATCGGATCCCTACTTTATCTTATATCTAGTAGGCCAGATATTATGTTCGATGTCTGCCTTTGTGCAAGATTTTAAGCTAATCCAAAAGAATTACATTTCACTGCGGTAAAAGAATTTTCATATATCTTGCAGGGATTCGGAATCTTGGTCTATGGTTTTCAAAAGACTCGAAGTGACTCTCAAAGGATACTCAAATGCTGATTATGCTGGACACAAAGTTGATAGAAAGAGCATTTTAGGAGCATGCCAATTGTTGGGTCAATCCCTCATCTCCTAGCATTCAAAGAAACAAAACTCGGTTGCTTTATCAACTGCTGAGGCTGAGTACATTGAAGCTGGAGTGTCTCTGTGCTCGGATTGTGTGGATCAAATAGCACTTGAAGGATCTAGGGTTATCATTCACATCAATCGCAATCAAGTGTAACAATTAGAGTGCAATTAGCATTACCAATAATCCGAGTCCGAGTGCTCAAAGACAAAGCATATTGAGGTCAAGTATCATTTTCTAAGAGACCACTATGAAAAAGGTGATATTGAATTAGAATTCATTCCTACGAAACTTCGGTTAGTTGATATTTTCATTAAGCCACTTAGTGAGCATCGGTTTTGTTTTATTAGGAATGAGTCGAGTATGATTAATGCATGATTATGTGATTTATTAAGTGAATTAGCCTTGCATATTATGTGTTATATCTTTTTAATAACGAATGGATCGGTTGGTTGAGTGAGACCGAGTTGTGAGTTATTAGTTTTCCGAGTGTTCTTAATCACTCGGAAATCATAATGAGTCGGACTCAGTTGAGCAAAATGGACATCAAGCTTATGAGATCATCTCTAGATAAATGAAGAATTTCAGAAATTTTTTAAAAAACTCTTTCTTCTCTCTCTCCTTGCCACGTGTTTTAATAAGAGAATTATAGCCGTTGGAAGAAAGCTGCTGGAATACTAGCCGTTGGAGTGCAGAACGTCACAACAGTCCGAGAGTGCCGTTTGATATTCGGTTCGTAACGAAGGTTGAAGGTCGTTTCCTCTCGGTTGTAAATAACACATCTCTACCTTTTTTTCTTTACTTTGCTCACTTGCTTACTTGCTCTCTATTCTCGAAATCTCTGCTCACTTGTATTCTCTCTCTCTCTCTCTCTCTCTCTCGGTATTCTCCCTGTTTCTCTTCATTCACCATGCCAAAGCGAGGATCAAGACTAGAGTTGGGGTCGGCTACTAAGAAACCCCGCACCAAAAATGTTTAAGAGGGTACCTCCAACCCCTTTAAAATCTCTCGTTGTCCAACACTTTATGTTGGATGATAAATTTTTTCAAATCACCTCTTTCTCGTGGTTACCACACATCAAAAACACTAGAGTTGACAACTACTTGTGCTTCAATGATTACATCTACCTAGAACTCGTCGTCGAGTTCTATGCTAACATGTCCTACTACGAGGCTGTCATCACCTCAAAGGTTCAAAGGAAGGTAGTTCGTATCAACTTCCCTCTTCTTTAAAGACTCGTTTAAAGTCTCTTCTCTTTTCTCAACTCCAATCCCATACCTTTTATGGAGATTGCTGATGATTTCTTTGAGAAGTTTGCCAAGGAAATTCTTGAGTCATGCAAAAATTTCTTAGTAACTCGGATGAAGATCGAGGCAAGATTACTTTGTTTCATCTTGATAAGGACCTTCTTCGCTCATCATTCCAACAAAGAGAATCCAAACTCCAAGATTCTCAAGGTTTTGTTCGATATCTTAGAGGGCTACGAAGTAGACCTCTTCCCTTTATCATCGAGCGGATGGCCACCGTGCTAGCTCACTCCAAAAAGGCTACTCCTTTTCCTTTTGGAGCTTTCTTGACGTTTGTCTTCAAACAGTTCAAGATTTCCCTTCCTTCAGAACCAACAGTGCTTTCAGGGCTGCCGTTGTTGTTAGTAGAAAAGACCTTCTAGGGCATGGATACCAGAAAGTCAAACCTGGTGTTTGGGTTCACGAGTCCGAGTTGAAACCTCTCTCACCCCCTCCCACTCGGACTCGGACTCGGACTCCTCTAGCACTTCCACCTCCCTCTACTCGGTCCCTCTACTTCTCTACCACCTCCTCTTCCTCCCTCTCGCTGCAATGTTTACCGAGATGGTAAACAAGTTTGTCTACGTGTCCGAAGAACTTCGAACACTCTCTACTCTCTCAAAACTGTCTATCAAGGCCTGGTGATTACCCGTAAAACCGGATAGTCCCCGATAAGGGAAAGTCGAAATCTTTTCTCGAATTCAAGGCCATTATCAAAGAGCAACGCAAGCGGACCCAACTCCTCCATGAACGACGATCTAAAGATGCTTAGGACTCGGACACTTCCGATACTTTTGAGGAGTCCTCCAGTCTAGCTAAATCTACATCTCGCCGAGGAGGCAGCTGAGGAAGCAGCAACAAAAGCAGCTCTCGAAGAGGAGAAGGAAAAGAAAAGAAGAGGCCGCTCAACCTAAGCGACAGGGTGCACTGGAACCCGAACCATAACCGATCTCCTGTGATCATGTTCCGAGTGGGTCGAAGAGGCCGGCGACGTTGGTCGAGTCCCAAACCGTCGTCCTAGAAGCACTGCCCGAAGTTGTCTTCGAGGAAGATGAGCTCGAGGAAGATGTCCCTTTGGTTCACGGAACCGTGGTAGAGCAATTTCCCGACATCCTAGTGCTGCAACCGCCTTGCTCGTCCACCTCCTAACAAACTTACAGCGCAAGCGTAACGCTCGTCCCTCCTCGTCTAGACACCTAGGCCCCCTTCTCGGTTTATTTCTTTTCTTCGTTTCTATTTTGTTGTTTTTTAATTTTTTAATTTTTTTGTCCAACATCAGTTTACTACTCTGCTTATTTTCTTTGCTTTTTTGATCAAATGCTAGGGGACAAAATATATAGAAAATTTAATGTTTAGTTTAGGGGAGAAAACTCCACTTAATGAATTTTCTCTTTAGTCTGTTTATTTTCTTTTGGAGCAATGAATTTTCTTTTAGCACACTCAGTCCTGAATTGCTTTGATGCTCGATATTATATATATATATATATATATATATATATATATATATATATATATATATATATATATATATATATATATATGCTTTGATATTAATACTTTTCATTCCGAGCATATCTGTTTCTAAGGTACATATTTTTGTATTTCATAGTCCGATACATCACTATGCCCTAATATTTAACTCATTAACATATCTACTCTAATTTCAATTCTTTTTACTCGGATACTTCATTATCCGCACATATGCTCCGAGTAATGCTATGATCCGAACTATACTTTCGGTATCTCAAAGTCACTCTTGCTCCGAGAACGTGACTTTTTGTTATGATCATTAGAAATGAAAACTTATGTAATGTACTAACAAATTTCTATCTTAAGTATGGAATGTCTTTCATAAAAAAGTGGGAGATTGAAGACATAGGTATAAATCTCTATTTCTCTTAGGTTTTGATTTTAAGTCATTTTGTATCCTTTAGAAACTCCTATCTAAGTTTTCATTATATTATGACTCGACTCAAAAGCGCCTTACTACATATCTTCATCATCGGTGTTTCGACTTACTCGGACATCACTTATAACCATCGCATGATCAAATAATTTTTCTAACACACTCTCTCCGGGCACTCGACTTTGTTTTTCCCCGCAGAAAAAAAAAGAATTACAACGTTAATTCTTTATTTTGAGTCGGTTTATTTCCTTGAAAATTATTTGACCGGATCAAGTTGTTATACTATGATATTTTACTCTCTCTAACTTGATCGGTTTAGGATTGACTCAAGATGGAATTTGAGTATATTGAATATTAAACTCAAAAATTTATTCTTTTAGGCCAAAGATAATTAAGCGTTTAATTACTCGGATTTAATTATTAGTTGTGCCTAATCTTAGACCAAAGTGTTGTTATACTTTGAGAACGTATGTGGTTTGCTTTGGTAGGTTATTCAAACGAGGCTAATCTATTTTTTGAATTACAAAAGCAATTGGCTTCTAGCCGTTAACCACCAACAGACAAGTCTTATCTACTTCGGACAAGGCTCGGACATCGGTCGAGCTTGTTTGTTTCCAAAACAGGAAAATTCTAACTCTAGGCCTAATGGTTGTTTCCATCGCAGTTTTCAGTCACCACCAAGTGATTTAACGATTTTTGGAGCCAAGAGCCGTTGCACAACGTTCACATCCCAACGGGGTCTTTTCCGAGTGACTCGGAATAGCCGTTATAACAGCTTAGTGAAGACTTCGATCCAGAAACAAGCTTCAACGGTCACTTTGCTTGGGTGTCGATAAATAGAAGCCACTTTGCAAGACTTGAAGGTTGCTTGGAATTATTGTTGAACCTATTATAGGATTCATTCTTACTCAATCTTCTACTTACAATTCCAATTCCGTATTTAATATTCTCTCGAGTTGTAAAAGAAAGCAAGTTTTTCCTCTGCAAAGCATAATTTAATAGCTAAAGATACATTTTTCTTTCAACCCCTAAGCTTGTGAAATAAACAATCACAAGTCCAAACCGAATGAAAGAACCGAGGTCTTTGCCCTAGTCTTGATAGTCCAGTGAGGCTCAAAATGGTTCTCACAATCTATCAAACAAAACTTCACATCTATTTCCTGGTGCTAGTTCGTCTGTATGTAAGAAAATGAAATCCTTCATTCGTCAAGGTCTCTCTATCACAACAGAATTGCCTCTATATCTACCGGATAAAGTTTGAGTTTTTCATCTTACCCAACACAAAGTTACCAACTTTTTCAATCTCTATTAGTCCATCCGCACATTGGTCTAGTATTGATTTGGCCCGGTGTCATAGAAATGTTGTGGTGTATGAGCCTCGCTAACCCTTTGTCTACAAAGACCATCGAACGCAGCTTCACTTGTTGCCAAAGCTGCAAATGAGATGGCAACAAAGTTAGTAAGCCAAATCAAATATCAAACACTAAAACTTCACATCAAACACTAGGGAAGAGATCAACCGACTAGACCAAAGATCATTAAAAGGCAAACATAATTTCAAGAAGACTAAATATTTCCAACGGCACGACCGATAAACACCTGCATCCACATCATAAAGCTAATTTATCATACACTCCTTGAAGGCTTCTCATTATGGAATGCTGAAGGAGCACATTAATGATACAATTATCAAAATAATCCCAGATCATTTTCCCACCTCTAAAAATCGGAGTAAACCATACATTAAAACCATCATTGCAATCCATCCTTCATCTGTATCAAATTGGTCCAAACCAAAAGACTATACAAAATCACCACTTCTAAATTCCAAGTAAAACAATGAAATTATAGCATATTTACTAGAAAAAAAAAATCTCCAAACTACATGAGTCTTCTAATAGTAGAACCGAGAAGCTGAACAACAATTTAACTAACATTCAAAGAAATGGGACACTCTGTATAGGGTTGCACTCATTTGAAGTTTACTAATATTCATTTGCTGATCCGGTAGATTTTAATACAAGAATTAGCCACCACAACCTCTCAATAATCCCTACTTGAGAATGACACGATCGGATAGATGTTACGAGAGGCTATACACGGACAAGACTTAGAAAACAGGGACGGCAAAATGACAAGATAGGTTCACTTCGGGAAGCTACTAAAGTTATTCTGGGGTGGTTTGTTATGATAGAGAAGCCATTATAGTGAGATGATAATCTCAAATTGTTGGTGATTTCATTATGCCCACAAGGTGTTCGACGAAATGCCATAAACAAGAACAAAACTTGAGCGGATAAGAAACATAAAAAGGAAATTGAGATTATAGAAAGCATACCTTTCGGAGGAAATTGTCGTTGTATCACAAAAGCCATAGCAATTCAAAATCAAACCGAAATTAGGGTTTCGACGGACGGCGAAGCGCGCACACACACACACACACACACACGAAAGAGAGAGAGAGAGAGAGCGGGGTTTTTCTTTGAACAGTGAAAAGTCGGCATTGGACTTTTCTTCCAAAGTATAAATATATCTAGCCAAGTCAATTTTGGAGAATTTGAGAAAATATTTAATTATCTCCTCAATATCCGAGCTCTCATTGTCTTACTCAAATTTAACTTTTGAATCTGTAAGTGCCATAAGACACTTTGAGTTATTAGAATCATCTTTTTAGATGAGTCGTTATCACTCCGGGTAGCCATCATAGCCTTCTTCTATCTGTCCTTCTTTCTTTTGGGACAATCTTTGATTATGTGCTCCTTGCTGCCGTATTCAAAGCAACCCGAGTTCTTAAATAAAGACAACTTTAAAGGGGATGAATATTTACCTTTTCTGTCCTTCTTATCCTTTTCATAGAACTCATTCTTTGGCCTCTTTTCCTACTTCTTTTATTTCATCATTCTCTTGAAGTCGCAGGCTATGAGTGCCATAGGATCCTCTTTTGATTCCGAGGAGCTCGGACTTTCATATATGCTTTCGATGCCTTCGAGCACTATGTTCTTTTTGGTGCTGATCTCGGCATCTTCTTCTTCCGAGATGAATCTCGTCGGTAAGTAATTTCCCAATAAACTCGTCTGCGGTCCGAGTTAAGAGAGGTTCCGAGCTTCTTTAATGGCTGTCACATTAGGACCCCATCTCTTCTTTGGAAGACTTCTTAGAATCTTTCTCGGACATTTCTTCGTGAGGGATCTTTCTACCCAAAGATTAGAAATTATTAGTAATCTTTGTGAACCAAACATACATCCGAGTGATGTTTTCTTTTGCCTCCATCTTGAACAGCTCATGCTTATAAAGATATTGACTTATCTTCGCCTGCTTCACTTGGCTTGTTCCTTCATAGGTGTCGAAAAGAGTAGACACCTCTTTGGGTCGTGTCACGAGTCGAGACTCTGTTGTATTCTTCTCGTGCTAACGGCACACATCAATGTGTTTATAGCTTTAAAGTTCTTTCTAAACTTATCAGTCTCTTCGAGTGGTGAACTCAAATTTGGCTTTAGGCACGAGTGGTTCCATTCTCCATCTTCATTGGAATGTAGTTGTCCGCTTAGATGATGTTCCAAACATCTTCATCGTTGTCCATCGGGCTCCACCATCTTCTTCCAATGTGCAAAGTTTGACCCTTTGAACTTTGGTGATCCGGTGGATGATCTTCCTTCATCGAACACTCCATTGTTCTAAGCCATCCGATCTGTACGACTTCGAATGGTTAAATCTTTTTGGAAAGGTTAGGCTCGATACCAATTGAAGGTTTGCTCTTGAAGAGTCTAAGTCACCCTAGAGGGGGTGAATAGGGTGATGAAGAAAATTAAACAATTTTTACACCAATACAAATTAAAGCGATTCCGAGTCTAGAATAGACTCGGAAAGGCAATAACACAAATATACGTGGAAACCCTCCCGTGGTAGAAAATCACGGACAATGCTAATCCAAGCACCAAGTCAAGTCCATTATTTTGAATCCACAAAATTGAAAGGATTGACTCAACCAAAATTGCTCCCTTAAACAATTCCTTACAATGTTTTCCTAGATTCGAAGTTCCCTTATCTAATCTAGTACTTCCTAACCGAGGTAACCTTTAAAATCGGAGACAATTGAGCTGAGTTAACCCTTAAAGCTCGAGTCAAGGGACTTACTAAAAAGTAAGAGAAGTATGTATTTGATTACAAGACTTTCTATACAACTCATAGAATATTAAATACATAATTGGAGTTGTAAGTAGAAGATTGAGTAAGAATGAATCTAATAATAGGTTCAATAATAATTCCAGCAACCTTCAAATCTTGCAAAGTGGCTTCTATTTATTGACAACCAAGTAGAGTGATCGTTGAGGATTGTTTCGGACTGAAGTTTTCACTAACCGTTATAGCGGCTATTCCGAGTCACTCGGAAAAGACCCCGTTGGGATGTGAACGTTGTGCAATGGCTCTTGACTCCAAAAGATGGTCCAATCACTTGGTGGTGACTAAAAACTGCGATGGAAACAACCGTTAGGCCCGGAGTTGGAATTTTTCAATTTTGGAAAAAACAACCCTAACACGGTGTCTAAGCCTTGTCCGAAGTAGATAAAACTTGTCCGTCGGTGGTTAACGGCTATAAGCCGCTTACTTTTGTAATTCAAAAAATAGATTAGTCTCGTTTGAATAACCTACAAAAGCAAACTACATAGGTTCTCAAAGTATAACAATACTTTGGTCCATGATTAGGCATAACTAATAATTAAATCCGAGTAATTAAATGCTTAATTATCTTTGGCCTAAAAAATGGAATTTTTGAGTCTAATATTCAATATACTCAAATTTCATCTTGAGTCAATCCTAAACTGATTAAGTTAGAGAGAGTAAAATATCATATTATAACAACTTGATCGGGTCAAATAATTTTCAAGGAAATAAACCGACTTAGAATAAAAAATTAATGTTGTAATTCCATTTTTTTTTTTTTTGCCTTGAAAAACAAAGTTAGTGCTCACAGAGAATGTGTTAGAAAAATTATTTGATCATGTGATGGTTTTGAGTGATGTCTCGAGTGAGTTAGAAACACCAAGTGACGAAGATATGTAGTAAGGCGCTTTCTTTAGTCGGATAGAACATAATGAAAACTTACATAGAAGTTTATAAAGGATACGGAATGACTCATAATCAAAACCTAAAAGAGATAGAGATTTATACCGAGTCTTCGAAACCCTAAATTCTAGTTCTTATCTTTCACTTCAAATTCTTTAAAAAAAAATTTTGATATTCCTTTTTTACCCAAAATTTGCAGTTTAAGTCACTCTCGTTGGGGAAGAAATTGTTTGGTTCGATTTTTCCTTTTCAATTGCGCTAAGTTAATAATTCACATCATTTCTCTTCCTCTCTTAGCATGAAGGAAAGTTAATGAACATGATCTATTTTAGTATAATTTAGAGATGTTAAAAATCATATTTTTGGTAGCCAAAGTTGTTGGGTCGAATTATTTTATGGTTGAAAAAATTCGTAAATTTACGTGACTCGAAAAAGTTTTCGGGGTTGACTTTAAAAATCTACCAAAAATCGTATTCATGTTCAAAATTTTTAATTTTGGTGAGGTGGCAGATTGGAGAGATTGGAGAGTTTACATACATGAGGTTTATCAATCATGACAATTTGATTTAAAATGAATTAGTCATAAATTTTCTCCCAAAACTGCACAAATCAAACTTATTGTTACGTTTTTGTTTATTTTGGGCCCTTTGTGGTTTTTGGATCTATTGAGTTGTGAATAAGAATTTTAGAGTACACAATAAGATTTCCAAATTATATTTTTATGTAAAAATCCAGTATCGAAGCTTGAGTTATGGCTTCGGAAGTTGAGCCTGAAAATCGACAAGTGCTGAAAAATTTAAATCAATCATAATTATAAAAAAATAAATTAAAATTTTAAGTGCGCAGCCAGAAGTCGGTATATTATGTTGGCAACCAGAAAGTATACGTGAGTTAGGTTTTACTTGCATTACATTTTATCCGTAGCGAAATTTATAATTAATTGGGTGGTTACGTGAAAATGTTATTATTTAGGCCGTCGATTAGTTGAGCTCAAGCTTAGGAAATTGCATTGTGCCAGGTAATGCTCATGCCCTAACTCCCCTTTGATGCCTTTGAAATATGTTTTGGTAATTATTAAATGATGTTTATGTTGTTGGCATCCCGAAAAGGGACTTTTGAAATAAATTGTGTTGTTGATGTTGTTTCCGAAATGTTGTCCAACTTATGGTTATAGAAATCGTTGGGTTAAGAATCTAAATGTTTTAAATGTTAGGACTCATATTTTGGGTTGGGATGATTGGTGTAAGTTGAATGAAAGATCTCTACATAAAATATTAACTAAGAAAGAGGAAGATCACGACGAGTTAACGAATATTTGTATTTATTTAGTGAGACTAATAAATCTCCCCCGGGTAATTGCATGCAAGATTTCGGGTACAACTCGCCATAAGAGACATACGCCAAGGTTTCGGATACGGACCATAATTAAGGAACATATGCCAAGGTTTTTGAGTACCGTTTAGCGGTATGCCAGGAGTTAGTTTCGGTTGTAAGCCATGTTGCAAGCCATGAGACCCATCTGGGTCACTTACCAATAGATGATCAAAGAATTATAATGCCTAAGAGAGTGATTAAATGGTACTTGGCTAATAAACTATTTATGTAGCACGAATTGAAGTAAATCTTTTTATAAGCTGTTTAAATTATGGCTAATTACCTTTGTATACTATTTGAATACCTTTTCCCTTATCTACAAATGTTTGAAATGTATTAAATTGTGTTTAAGCTGTTAGGGGTGAGTAATATTGAGTTTCGACTTATTGTATGAACTATTTTGTTTTCAATTGATGGATTACATGGGGATCGGGGTCTTCAATAAAATGAGGTCATTTGTTTTGTCAATCCATAATGTTGTTTTAGTGTGTGGATTTGGATTTCGGATTTTACATTTCTTTGGTTAAGTTAAAACTTTTATGTTTAGGTTAAATTTTGTATCATGTTAAGTTGTTTCGTTTGAAGTTTTTAGTATGGTATTTCTTTGGTTAAGTTGGTTTTCATCGGTTGGGAGTCTCATGTTCTCATTCCCTATCAACGTAATTTTTTGACTTATTTTCTCACCTTTTCCCTTCACTCTTCCTCTTCATACAATTACTATATTCCGTCAAGTTTGTCACCCTCCGACCGGCCACCACGTCTCGCGCCACCTCCGAGTCGGCCACAACCATCACGATGCCACCCGCCATAGCTACAGGAGATTACATTCGCAACCCAAATTGTTGAGTGAGTATTTGTTTTAATTAGGGTTTTGAAACCCTAAATTCTTATTTCTTATCTTGCACTTCAAATTCTTTAAAAAGAAAAAAACGTTTGATGTTCCTTTTCCTACCCAAAATTTGCAATTTAAGTCACTCTCATTGGGGAAGAAATTGTTTGGTTTGATTTGCCCTTTTCAATTGCGTTAAGGTAATAATTCACATCGTTTCTCTTCCTTTCTTAGCATGATGGAAAGTTAATGAATATGATACAAAAGAGGCTCGTTTTCTAACCATGTGTTTATATAGACTGAACTTTTTGTAAAAATGCACAATGGCAAGGCCAAGGAAAACGTATCACATATGTCATGCTGATGCTTTACACTTTTTTTATTAAGTATTTTTTTCAAATAAATCAAGAGATGTAATGATAAGACACCAAAAGGGTTGTCACTCATTTACAAAAGGGGTAAATACAAAAATATTATGCCCTCACACAAACTATACAACACTCTAAAAAAGTAGAGGTTGAAGTCCTCAAAAATCCGTCAATTTCTTTCCTCCCTAGTAGCCACCATATAGCCTAAGTAACCATTTTCCAAACTTGGTGAAGCCAACTCTTTATCCTTCTCATCCAAGCCACCAACACATCTTTTACACTAGATGGTTGGACCTAACTCACCCTTGTCAAAGATAGAGATAAATGCCAAAACAAAGAAAACCTCCAATAATGCACAAGGAGATCGAAGATGATCCGCACATTCTTCCTCCCCTAAAATTCTTCTTTTAATCATGTCCTTTGTTGGAACCTTTGCTTTGTTGGCCGCCTAGCAAAGAAGGTAACTTTAGTGAGGGCTCTACTCTTCCCAGTTACCTTGCATACTCCATGCTCGATGTCTTCGCATGTTCACCCGTCACGAGAACTATTTACTTTTATCTAGAAGGGAATGACAATTATAACTTTTATTCTTGCCCATAGATTGAGGGAAGAAAGATTTGCAAGATACAAGAGCAGATTTGTTTTGCCTCCAGTGATGGAACAATGCAGAAATGATACAAGCACCGGATCCTCGAAGCATACCTTCTTGATGAAGCATATTCTCTCGGATTGTCAACTACACGTGGCGAAATGGGATTTGTTCTTCAGGGAAAAAGAGTTGGTGATTGGGGATAGAATTGGTGTATAGAGAGATGGTAATATCAGATTCTATGCTCTATTTATTTGATAGTTTCCCAAGGTGACTTGTTAAATATTTGTTTAGATAACTATAAATTTTTTAAGATAACCAATTAATTTTCATCTAACTATCCTATTTATTTGATCCACAAAAAACCTATTTATATGAATAATTAGTCAAACCAAAAATAAATTTAATCGCTTAAATTTCAAACCAAAAAAGACCTATTTAGGGTTTGGGGTTTATGTTTAGGGTTTTTGGCATGAGGGATTTAGAGTACAGGGTTTAGGACATTAGTGCTATGATAGATACTAGTAAGGAACCCTAAATAAAGTAATAGTACGAGAACTTTTTCTCTTTTTTTCCCCAAATTACATCTCTCTCTCTCTCTGTCTCTTCCCATCTAACTTAGGTTCTGCTTTAACTTGCTCATTTGAATGAACTACAAGATGTCAAGTCGACACCCTTGCTAGGATAAAGCCTAAACAGGAAAGATAAAGAAAGACTTAGAAACAGGATGCTCTTATAGCAATTCCTACACCGAACAATGAATCAAATAAACCACAACACTTCGATAATGTTCTCAGTTTTATTCAAGTCTGCTCTTCCTCATTGAGTGTGTTTGGGAAAACTTTTGGATTAACTTTTTCTAATAATTTAGTCAGCTTTATTTTATGTGTTGTTTGGTAAAAATAATTTGGAAAAAAGTTGATTCTTTCAAAAAGTCAACTTTCTTAATTTTGGGAAGTTGATGGGAAGAAAAACCCATCTAATGAAGACCCGACCCAATGCCATCTGCAAGCTTGAGTCCTTAAAAATTCATTGGCTCTGCCTATCTCCGACTTAAGCTCTCTCTCCTTAAAATTTTTAGTTGAGAGAAAATATCAGATATTTCTCTATAAATTTAAGGTTGTCGAAGATGAAAATGTTCCCAGTGGTCTTCCTCAACGGCGACCCAAGCAGTTGTCATGGGGTGGCTAAGGTAGATTGATGCAAGATAGAAATTGAAGGTGGGGGTGATGGGAAGGGAAGGACGGAAAGAAGAAGAGAATGGTTTTAAAAGTTATGCACTTATACAATGGCCTTTAATTACAATTACCTTCGTTGCTCACTCTGTTATCACCTTCTCTAATCTTAAATTTCAATTTCCTCTAAATTTAGTTCTAGTCTCAAATCCAGGAACATCTTCTACTAGAGAGGCTAGCCTTATTAATGGCAATTTTGTTGAGGTTGGAAACCAGATGCTTGAGTCATCAGGTTGTATCACTGATGTACTTAGGGCCTTGTGATAGTAGTAAATTGGTTGTGGGTGAGGATAATTCTTCTCAAATTTGCCAAAGTACAATTACTGAAATGGGTATTGAGACTCTAGCGGAAGGAAAGGTCTCGAGGCAGAAAGATCAACTAAGTTACAGGGTGGAAGGCAAGAGATTGTTCAGGAGTGTCAAAAATGCAAAGGATAAAATGAGATCTGCAAAATGTGACAAGGTGCTAAATGTCTACAATTCATCTTCGAATCAGCCAAGTTCACCAGTGGAGCATGAAAATGAATGAAGATCAATCTATGGTTATTACTATTAGTGATGCACTCAGTGAAGTGAACTAGCAGTCCGATGGAGAAATGTAGCGAGTCTGAAATGGAAGATGCTCATTCTGATTTTGTTCAGTCTTTAACATACTCGAGATATCTAAGAGGATGTTCCAGTTTGCAAGAATGGCTAAGAGGATGAGTTCTATGAGAGCTCTCAAGAGATCTAAGGCAGCTTACAGCATGATTGAGCAAGGCATAAATAGTTGTTCGAGCTCAGTATAACAACCGCTGCTGTTCGAACAGTCATGTTATAGATGAAGATGATCAAGGGCTAAGACATGAAGAAATTGATATCAGCACCACAAGTATGGTTGGCGTGTGGGACTCACTTGCAAGATGAAGGGGA
Organism: Talinum fruticosum; assembly: GCA_021018815.1. Taxonomy (NCBI): domain Eukaryota; kingdom Viridiplantae; phylum Streptophyta; class Magnoliopsida; order Caryophyllales; family Talinaceae; genus Talinum; species Talinum fruticosum. Next base: position 7,722,593 of record JAITYX010000004.1, on the reverse strand, counting down.
CATCATGGCCAATACTGTAATTCTCAGCACAATCTTAGAGTAGGCAAGGAAGGAGGAGACACCGTAGACGGAATAACTATCAGCCGAAGAAAAAGACAAGATTCGTGAAAAAGTTGACGAGTCAACTATACACGATTCTAAGTTAATTAACTCTTAACTCAATTGATTGGCGCAAGGAGGATTGATCAAGCATTGGGTACGTGGTGACTATTATGAAGTCCATTGAAACACTATCAATGGGGGCTCACTATGGAAAGAGGAAGATCAATATGTTGCAGTTGAATGATGATAAGTTTGGACGATGATAACTTAATATTTACGAACCGAGTTCTTTGCAGAAAATGACGAGGGACGTATTATGTTTTGTCAAACTGTCATTATGTATTGTAAGTCAACATGTATAGGTGTAGGTTGTTTTGTAACATAGCAGTACGTTATCCTTTTCTATTTTTAATATACTTGCATTACCTTTTGACCAAACAAAATCAAAAGTCACTGTTTACAGTGCAAAGCCAGCCAAAAATCATCAAGGTAAATTTGAGTGTTGATAAGTCTATTGAAGAAGAGCATGAAAAAGGGGCACTTCAGAGGAGAAAAAAAACTCTCTCTTAAACCTGTTACACAGATTATAGAAAATGTTTGGGTTCTGTACTTATCTTTTCAATTAAAAATACAAGTTATAGGTAACGGTTGAGATTTATTTCAAGTACATTGATGTTTAGATTTTTCAAATACCCTAGTTTGAAAAAAAGTTAATAATGGTAAAATTTTGCCCCAAACGCAACCATTATTGTATGAGAGGGTTTATATAAATAAGCATTAATACACCCAACAAACTAAAACTAGGTTCTCAAAAAAAAAAAACTAAAACTAAAAAGGATAAGTAGAAGATAATAACAAAATAAGAGATAATTACTATCCTAAAAAGAATCCCTAGATTCCAAAATTTCCGAATTTTTCCTAAAACAGATATTTCCAAAGTAGCACTTCAGAGATATTGCATCACTCGATGCATAAACTAGAAAGTGAATCAAGGTCACCAAATCCTTAGCAACCAAGGAACTTGGGGAGGTTCAGCCAGACAACTCATACATCCAATAACTTTGCTTTAATCTTTTTGGGCAAACTCCTTCCCTTAGCTAAATAACTAGTGATTTTTTCCGTCAAACCATCTGCCTAGCACATTGGGATATCTTCTGAAGATGTCTTGAACCACCCCGTAAAGCTCCTAATTCCTAACTTGTTATCTCTATTAGTTGAGCTCTACTTATATTTTTCCCATTGCCTCCAGAGTATTCCACAAACCATCTCAGTGCTCTCATTTCAGCCACAAATATGTTATGGACTTGTATACATTAATTGGCCAAATACCTGAAGCCATATAACACTGCAATCCCAAAGCTAGCAGATACAACTTCCCCCTTTCTCTCAAGGAAGGGGGACTAGTAAGGTAGCCCATTAAAGCCCACATTTCCACGGGAACATCCCTGCAGAAAAAGGCATGTGAGGCAGAGAGAGGTTAATGAGTGAGGGGAAGAGAACTCCCTTGCCTCTAGTAGGATTTGAACCCCATTTTTTTCAATAGGTGGGATAAATTTACCCTTCGGTGTGCAAAATATAATTAGAGGAAAATTCCAAAACAATGCTATGGGAGTTCATCAACGCTAACAAAGCAAAGATACTAGCTGAAACCATTTCTAACCCCAAGGAAAGGGTCATACAATATCAATAACGGAAACAGAAAGGAAATAATATTTGGAAATAGAGTCGCTAGAATCAACCTCTTCAATTTCTGTCTCATCCTCACCCTCCTTTCTCTTCAGTGGAGAAGATTCAGACATAGGCATTGGCGACGGCTTTGGAAGAGACTTTATAAAATCCGCACATTGTAGCTAAAAGTTCAAAAACAAGTAAGCAACACAGCAATGCATGGAAGATGAGTTCTCGACGCTACTGCAACATCTATCAACAAAATCATTTCATGGCTAAATCTAGCTTAGAAATCTTCAACTATGTAGTGTATGTTGTGAAGAGCAATCCGGTTTTTACTTTTAGCATCAGCAGTTCAGCACTAGATATGGGAACAAGAATGTAACACCAATGTTCCACATAAGCATGATCTTCTTCACGTCTACATCAAACAAACCATTTTTAACAATATAAATGACTAAAAATACAGCCAAAACCAGAACTAGGAGAAAGACAATTCAGAATGGTAACAATCAATAAGGGGGAGAAAAAACAAAAGAAAACTTCAAAATAAGGAGGTGAGAATGTGAGACAAAAAGAAAGCAATAGAAATGAAAATTCAGAACAACGACAATCTATTAGGGGAAGGCAATGAAGGAATTAAAAAAAAAAAGACAAAGAAACAAGAAAAACGAGGCAAGAAAACTTGAATTTAGCCTTCAGGGTTTACTCATTTTTCTTAAAAATTAAACCAGCTACTTTAACAAATTCATGCTCTAGTCTTACCACATTATGTTATGCCTGTCAGTGTTGGGAAACAACAAAGGAAACAAGTTAAGAAATCATCAACCTAAGCCTATCCAACTGCCTCATTTTCTCAAACAAGAAACTACCTTATTGATGAATTCCTGCTTTAGTCATGTTATATTACGTATGCTTTTTATAGGTGAAGTGGAGTCTTTTGCATTATGACCGACAAGCAGATAAAGATTACCGCAAAAAAGTATCGTAAATCACATTTGAATTGTTAGGTTTTTTGAAAGATTAACTGTCAAGCAGATAAAGCGGGGTGGTACTCTTTTGTATAATTAATATATTACTCGTCGAAAAAACTGACAAGCATAATTGGCAGAGGTTAATTATCATACATATTCTTGTAGTTCCTTAAAAAGTTCACACGTTCCCCATGCTGATTCTTCTGATAGAATAACAGTGAGAGAGGACAAGGGAATATACCTGACTTTCTTCAGGGTACCCATTCCTTAACCATGATCGACAAAGAGCATAAATAGAAGCCCCATCAGATATCCTAACCTATCAATACGAGGGAAAGACTTATGAACAAGAAGCAAAGGCAAAGATAACTCAAATAGATGACAGACCCTTGTTGAAGCACCAAAGAACTCACTTCATTACAAGTTAAAACATATGGAATAAGTGTTGACCATGTCACAGTGAGAGAATAATTTACTCCCTCCATCCCCCAAAAAACAATGCTTACCTTTTACTTTTGAGGCTGTACTCTACAGACTTTGACCAATAATTTACCAAAATTTACATTGATTTATAATATGAAACAACTGTCATTAGATTGTTTTTTATAAGTAATCACAAAATATGTACTAAAAGACACCACCAAGGGGTGTCACCGATGTACAAGAGGGGAAAAACAAAATAATCAAGCCTTCAAGCTCTGACAGTAATCATATCAACAAATTTCCAAAAGTAAACTTTGTACCATAATCCAGAACCTAACTCCAACTGTACAAAGTTCTCAAAAAGTTAAGCTTGAAATCCTCAAAGGACCTCGCCTCACCCTCAAAAATCCGGCAATTCCTCTCCTTCCATGTGCTCCACCAAATAGCTACCAGCACCAACTTTCAAACACCTAGAACCCAACTCTTCTTTAACCTTCTTCGCCATGCCACAAAAACATCTTTTACCTTTAAAGGCTGCACCTAACTATCACCCATCAAAGAAAAAGACAAGTGCCATAAAGCGGCGAACCCCATCAAAAAATATTTTCGTGATAATATAATTTTGTCACTTTCCCTATTATATAATTCCAAGAATCAATGGTCAAAGTGATGCATTGGAGACTTCAAAATGTCAACCAGGGCAATTTTTTTGGGATGAAGGGAGTAAACTGAAGTATGAACACACTTCTCATTCAGACAATGTTAGAGATTTTCCTGACCAAGCATGAGAAGGGCTTTTTTTTGTGCAGAGCATGAGAGAGGTTGTGTCCATACATCTTCAGATGCCAAGAATGAAGCATTTGGGAGAAATTCCCACTGTGGCACACAATGACTGGACAAGCCGACAGGTTGATTCATATATCCCCTTTTACATAAAATTGGTACTGTTCATGTGAATAATTGTTGGATGCACCTATAGGTCCAGATGTCCACTAGCCTCAAGTTGAAGATACAAGAACTTTCTAAATATTCAATGCAAGTGCAAGCCTACGTGGCAACATCACACATATGTACCTCTTGCACACACACTATATTATTGTTACACTATGGTCGTCAAAATTATTGCACCTAGTATTACAATCTTGATTCCACCCATGATGTATCATGCATTCCAAGCCCAGACAAGCATTCCAAGAGCGATGCTGGAGGGCTAAGGCCAAGTTTTAAGAGTATCCAAGTCTCAACCAAGACACTCCATTATCATGAACAGAATGACTTGCCATTCCAATCCCATCCAACTTAAAAACACAACGCCTACTAACAGAAAGAAAGAACTCTAAATTTTTCTTTGGAATAGAAAACAAAGTGCAAGTTTAACGGACATCGATAAATTTGGTACAAATTGATTGAAGTGAGAGATAAATCCGATCTCATCAACGATGAATGGAAGACCTAAACGTGATCTTCAAAAACATCCAAATAAAAAAGCACACTGCACCAACAACACATGGAATCATAAAAAGAAAAAGAGGACCTACATGCAGGAATATAGGGAACTATATATAGATGTGCACCAACAGTTATATGCACATTCGTTACCATTTACCACATCACTAAGTGCAGACTGCAGATCCGTACGCATAATTTCAAGACTCTACATGCATACCCAATCAAACAAAAGGCAATGTTTGCTTACCTTGCGATCTCTAACAGAGACAAAAAGATCATCTGTGCCTTTATCTCTGCACAAGGCACCACAGAAAATTATGCCTGTCACTACCAAAATTAAACTTACACAACATGAGCAGCAAAAGTATATCACTAACATGGGTTCCTCATGGCCGTTGCTGTCTGGAGCAAAACATGGAGATGAAGCTTCCTGAAGCAAGAAGATACTAAAAAACATATAAAAATTTTGAAAAATCAACCAACATCCAGAACCGAAATATTACCCACAACATAGAGAACTAGAAGACAAATTCAGCTTATATAAAATGTGTCTGGATGGCTCTTTAGGAAACATATTAGATTGCTCCCTGTTAGCAATTGCTCGTTAGAGGATAGGCCCAAAGCACAACCAGATAACCTGCTAGTGGTTCCTATGCCTTTTTTAAAAAATAAGGAAAAGAGAATGATATATATAATGAATGGATGGATGCAAAGCAAGCATCCTACAAAAGGAATATATACAACCAAATTCTAGACTATTCACAAAATCTACAATATCAAAAGAAGATTAGCAAACATAGCCACTATCCCAAAAGTAGAGAGTCTTGATAAACTTATCCTTAAAACGATGGAGAGATGTCTCCATTCCCTCGAAGACTCTCCTATTTCTCTCACACCAAATGCTCCAAAAATGGCATGTGGGATAAGCAAGGCTTTCCTCTCTTTTAACTTTTCTCCCAAAGTAGCCTTCTCAAGCCACAAGATGGTTCTTAATAAAGCTTGAAATAACTCAAAAGACTCCCAACAACTTAAGATTAACTCCCACAAAGCTCTGGCAACGGGACAATGCAGCGACTAACGATTAGTAGATTCTAAATCAGCTTTGCACATAGGACATCTATTCACCAAAATTTGTCCCTTTGTAAATTATTGCAAGTTAAAATACTCCCATGGAAAGCTTCCCACAAAAAAAAAATAAAGAAACTTTTAATGGCGCCAAAGACTTTCAAATGAGCTTCCATGATAGATGATTGTCTAAGGGGAGTTGTAAAGAGGGAGACGGTACGGAAGCGAGCTTCAAATAGAAAGACTTAACAAAGAAAACACCTTCTAGTTGAGATCTTATCCAACCATATCAAGAGAGGAGTTTCCTAAAATCATCCCATGAAGTTTGACAAAGAAATCATATCCAACACTTAATTTTTTTTTTTTTGGGACAAGTAATCAAAACATTTGTATAAACAAGAAACCAAGGAGATGTAGCAATCACAAAATCATGAAACCCTCAAGCTCTCCAAACTAATCATATCAGCAAAATCCAAAAACATCAACTTTGTACCATGATCGAAGAACTTGACTCTAACTACACAAAGTTCAAAAAGTGAAGTTTGAAATCATGAATAGACCTAACCTAGCCCTCAAAAATACGGCAATTCCTCTCCTTCCGAATACTCCACTAAATAGCTAATGGCATTAACTTCTGAACACCTAAAGACCCAACTTTTCTTCAACATTCTTCTCCACGCCACCAAAATATATGTTATAGTTTGAGGTTGCACCCAACTAACTCCCATGAAAGAAACTAACAAAAACCAGAATGCAAAGACCCACCGACAATGGACAAAAAGGTGTTTACCGATTCTTCCTCCTAGAAACACATGGGACACCAACTGGCCATATGAAAATTTCTCCTTTTAAGCATGTCCTCCATGGGAATCTTTCCTATGGTGGCCACCCAAACAAGAAAACACACTTTGGGGAGAGCTTTAGATTTCCAAATTGCCTAGGCAGGAAAAACGAGACGAGTCAACTCATTATAAACATCACTACAGAAAGTGAAAACACCACCTGAGTCATGGGGCTAAAGAATCTCATCAGCACCCTTGATAGCACCATTTGTATTAGCTAGCAAAGAAATAAGACTCATGATGCTGTCCTCTTCCCTATCATTGGAGCTTCCCAAAAGCTTTAAATTTCATTGGTTTTGATCACCATCCAAGAAACCACTTCTTGTACAGTTGCCTCTTTAAAGCATGCCATTCTAAAAAGATCTTGGACCTGAAGGTTAAGAGGTTGATAACCGCACCACATCATGCCAAAACAACATCCTTGACGCCAGTGGCGGATCCATGATTCAAATTAAGTGGTGTAAGGATCGCGGAGAAATATGCGTATGATTTTAACATTAGTACCAAAACTGATTTTTTTTTTTTTTTTTGTTCGAAGTACTAAAAATTAAATTAAATAACTAATAAATTATAATATTAAAATGACATTAAAAAGGGTCATGGACAGTGGCTAACAACTGAGCTTAAAACATAATCGATGACAGGCTAATATATCAAACTTAACAAGACCACAATGGGTGGATTAAGAATTTGTATGTCTCAGTAATTACCCAATTAGCTCCACAACAACGAATCAATAATGAGTAACTTATAGCTCTGCCGACATGCAATAATAATAATAAAAATAAACAAACCCTAATTGCATTCTCATAAGCCTAAAACTACGCTTCATTCACAAAACTAAGGTTGAATTAAACACAAATATATCAAAATCCCAATTCAGAAAAGGCAAAAAAATGACTTTTATGAGAAAATTAAATTAATTACTGAGTTGAATGGTATGAGTAGGTAAGGGAGAATTTTGGTTGGGCCCAAGTGGTAACTCCCACAAGTATTCAGGATTTTTGTCAAAAAAAAAAATGCTAAAATGAGTAAAGATTTGCATCCGGGAGTCGAACACGGGAGCGCAAATACAAGGAGTGTCGCAAAGCCTTAACCACTACACTACCAGTGCTTTTATGAGTCTTTGTGGTGTCAATTTCTATAAATCTAATTTTTTTCTTTAATTTTTTTCCATATTTATTTTTTAAAAAATTTTGAGAGGTTTCAAGCGACACCACTCCCTTGTGAATAGAAGCAACAACACTCCATTGTGAATAGATCCGCCACTGCTTGGCCCATCACTCACCTTAAATGCAATAGTGCAGAATTGGTCCAAGCCACTTAAAATAGATTTCCGACGACCTAAAACCTAAACCCTAAACCCCAACCCAATCCCTAACCCCTAACCCCTAACCCCCAATCCCCAACCCCGACCCAAAATCCAAAACCCTAAACCCCAAACCCTAAACCCTAAACCTATACCCTATACCCTATCCCCTATCCCCTATACTCTATACCCTAAACACTAAACCCTAAACCCTAAACCTTAAATTGATGTTTCCAGCCTACTTCTCACGGGCAATTTATCGTATAAAAGCAGCAAGCACACTCTTTTACCATACAACTTTAGTCCAAGATATGCTCTTTTCCTCCACAGTAAGCCATTTATATCCCTTAGTTGTCACAAACTCATTTTGACATATAAGGGAAGAATCTCTTGCCTCAAAAGGTTGAGGGTTAGAAAAACATTTACCAAAACCTCAAGAGGGTAAATGAAAATTTTTCAAACAATTCATCGGTGGCAAATGAGAGAAAAAATCAAAATACAATGGCATAGAGATCCAAGACTTTGAAAAATGCATCCCACACTTTCTGTTTTCTATGTTAATATCTTCGAAAAAATAAATAATCAACAAACTAGACATTGAACTCGAAATGATCACTCATTAATTTTTGTCAAACGTAACACACATAAATATACACTGTAAATTTCATTTTCTTTTACAAGCAAAACTAATAACAATCAAAACATTCATGGGAATTCGTTGTTGCATTCACCATGTATTGGACAAATTCAACACTTTTCATGTTTTTTTTTTCGCGGGGATACAAATACCAGGCTAAGCCCAATCAAGTACTAGCCAGCAGATTAACTAGGCCTGTAATCGAGCCCATTGGTGTTGGGAATTTGTGCATAGTAGAACTTGAACTCAGAACACCAAGGGTGAAAACTCTAAAGAAGTGAAAGTGACCATTGTGTCAAAAGGCACTTTGGTTACCGAAGCTAATATTACTCCACAAGAATGACTCCATCTGAAATGAAATTATCCTTGCTGAATCTTCAACTAATAAACAAAGTTAGAGCTTTCTAAACGATTAACTTGGCCGCCCAAAGGTGACTCAATCAATTCACAGCATTGATAGAAGAGAAATAGAAGAGAAATAAGCCGTAGTTACCATGAATGCCGCTACCCCCACAATTCCCTTTCTAGATCCAAGCAATTGGAAGCTTAAATCAGGTAATAACTGCTGCCTGAGTGATATGACAAGACTCCTAGTATTTGGTACATGGATTGGTACCACTATGGATTTTAGGAAACAACCAATTGTTAGCTCCACAAGCTCCATCATTCATATGGAAAATTTATGCTTTTCAAAAAGGCTCATACCTCAGTAGTCGTCTGTATGCATTGGCTTCTTAATCTAAGTGCATGATATATAACTTCACTACTATATTATACGTACCTTTGGATGCCATCAATCTTGAACTTAAAAATAATCACTTATCAATTTGTTTATCCCTTCAAACCTAGGATGCTCAAGACAGTATCCTGTGTATCGAGTCTGTAATGGATGACTAGCCCCTGAAATCCATGATAACAATTGCGCACATAATTTTCTCCAACAATTACTAGTGGAAGTAAGTTCATCTCGTTGCATTTCCCGAAGAAGTAGTAGGATTGGCTCGAGGTTAGAAGAAGATGACAGCAGTGCCAAAATTTCAGTTGATATTTCGTGCAGCAGGGAAGGAGAAACAGCCATCACCAGTTTTAGGTGGTTTATGGCAGTTTGAACTTCTTTGGCATCAGCAAGATATCTCAGCAAGATAGCATGGGACTCAGGGTGCTTTAGATGACAATTGCTACATAAAAACTTAGAAGCAGCCAGGAAATTACCTGCACATAGAATGTAGACGACAAGATTAGCAAGTATGTCATCGTAACAATGACAATAACACTCACTGTGGATCTCGCGTAAGTAGGGTAAGAGGAGATCTGGATGTGAGAAACTTTACACTGCAAGAAGAGTGCTTATTTCTGTGACAACCCCCCCAAAGAAAAAAAAAGAAAGAAAAGAAAACCTTTTTGAAAAAAAGAATTGAAGTGGCAAACATTTGCGTGAGAAAATTGTACTCAAATGGTATCATGAATCAGCATCATGCATGACATATTACCTCCTTCACAAAGAAGTAGGACAAGTGGGTGCAATAAATTTTGTGCTATGCTGGTATCCTGATCAGCTGCCTTGTAGAAAACTTGAATTGCTGCCTCAACTTTCGAGTTTTGACTTAAGCCTTCAAGAAGAAATGTGTATGTAGCTGCATCAGGCATTACACCTTTCTGTAACATGTGCTCGGAAAGCAGCTGTGATTCATCAACTTGGCCTGTTTCTGAAAACTTTTTAATAAGAATGTTGTATGTCTTCAAGTTCCCTTCAACACCACAAGCAAACATCTCATCCCACAGTTTCTTTGCAGGACGGAGAAGATCCTCATTGCATAATGATTCCATAAGAGCATTATAAAATGAAATATCAGGGTTCATTCCTTTCTTCCTCATCTCTTGAAGAACTGTGTAAGCTTCTCTTACTCTTCCAGCCTCGCAAAAAGACGACATAATGACACCATAGCTCTCTAAGTTTGTGAAATAGTCCTTGGAAGACAAAGTGCTGAAAACATCCAAAAGATCATCAATTTTTCCATGTTTGTGAAGATTTCTACTCAAATTTCTCAACGCGAGAAGAGTTGGCATTCTTTCTTTTCCTATCATGAACTTGAAAAATGACACAGCTGAACAAGGATCCACTACTGATACAGATTCTATCAAAGCATTCAAGATATCATCTTCAATGGGAAAGTTGCCCTCCACGATCACTTGCCCCAACATTTTTGCTTCCCATAAAAGGTTTTCAGATATCAAGGCTAATATAAAATCTTTGTAGCCACTAGTTCTAGGAGCTACTCCTAGCTTCCGTTTCTTCTTTAACACCATCTGCACCTCAAAAATACACCCTGGCCCCTTGGACCTAAAAGCCTCTGCAACAATCCTATAAGAAATGAAATCAGGTTTGCAGCCTCTGTTTCTCAATTCCTCCAAGGCATTACATGCCTCTGACACCCTATCCACATCACAAAGCCCGTGAATAATCAAAAGGGAAACTATTGACCCATCAAACCCACAAGCATTCTGTCTAACTTTATACAATAAGCCCAAGATTTGATCCAATCGAGAAGTCCTACAATAACTCCACATGAATAAGCCAAATCCAAGGGTGCCAAAACTCACACCTCCCACAAGCATTTCATCGAACAGTTTGCGTGCAACCAGAACATGACCCTCAGAAACCAAACCGGCGAGAAGCGAGTTACAAGTGTCGGCTCCAATATCATGAATTGATGAAAGCCCGTCGTTTAGGAGCAAATAAGCCTCATGGCTTTTTTAGATTTGATGTGGGAAGCGATAATGGAGCGGCAAACGGAAGGATCAACGCAGAGCCTTCGAGATTTAGCCTCTTTGAGGAGCTTTTCTAAAGTGTTGAATTGGCGAGAAATGGAGAGAGATTTGAAGACGGAGCGGTAGGTAGTGGAGGAGTGAGAGAAATTGGGCTGCTGGGCTGCCCAGTTGAAGAAGCCAAGAGAGAGAGATGGGTGGTAGAGAAGATGAGGATCGATTACTCTGGCAACGAGTGAAGGGGTAAGCGACTCACGGCGAACGAGTTGGTGAAGGGCTTGCTCAAGTGAACGACTCCATTGGCCGTTGGACCTCGAGTTGTTAGCAGCCGAGATCAGCGCTCGGCTTATTATGGTCGCCGCCTCACTCGCCGGGGGCTTCATGCCAGGGACAACTAAAGAGAGTGGAATGCCGGGGAAGGAAACGCATCGAGGTAACCACAATATTTGTTCACTATTACAAGTCAAGCTTCCGCTCTCTCACTCCTCCACTACCACGATATGAACACCATCAATGTGTTTACTCCATAGTATTTGCTCCTGCACGGTATTTGCTCCACAGTATTTGCTCAAGTGAACACCATTAGAGACAAACACCAGTTTCCGAATCAAATTAAATCGACAAGAGCCCTTGGAGTGATGTTTCCTGCATGAAAAAGAATAGTTTAGTTGATGATACGAGCATGAAAGAACGTTCTTAAACTTCCAATTAGCAAGGTACACACAATTAAATAAAGTCTAACATGTCAAGTTCATTTCAATCAATTACGATTTCAAAAAAATAGTATCTTTACAGTTTTAACATTCACTTTTAATGTTTTAACAATGAAATAAAGTCTAACACGTCAAGTCCATTCACTTTTGTTGTCTTGGTTTAGATTAGAGATAAAGTGAATTTTGACTTCAAAGAAATAGTATTTTTAGAGTTTTAACACACTTTTAAAGTTTTAATAATGAAATAGTATTTTTCATGAATAGGTCTTTAATTTTCTTTGAAGTTAAATGTTTGCTCGTCATCTTCGACGAGTATATGTTCGTCCATTATGACAACGAGTTAAACATTACTTTGGAAGTATTTTAGCAACAAGGATGCTAAGAATATCCATTTAATTTCTCTAATTAGATGCAGCATGGATTATTCGAGCTCACCTCTACATGTTAAAATCCCATAAATAAGAGCAAAGTCACGAGAGAAGATAGTGAAAAAGGTACTACTCGACTAAGTCGCTAAGAAGATGGTGAAAAAGGTACTTCTTGACTAAATGCCTGGTTAGACTCGCCAATTGCATATACACCCTGTTTGTGCTACCTTCTCGGTCATTCTAACCGATCGGTCCAAGCAAACTCCCCAACGCCATAGAAAATATCCATGGCTTATCAATGTCTATTGATGCCATTAGAACTATGGATCAAAACAATATTACTAGCAAATCAAGGAGAAAATGCATAACGAGGCCAAAAGCAACAACCGAAATTTGTATAATAAGATCATAACTTCCCAAGCACAAAGAAAAATGGGCATTGCCTTCCCACAAAAGCTAGTGTTCAGCCATCTAAAGAAGCAAATACAATGGCCCATATGGGTGCCCTAATCGAGTTCATTAGTGCAATGCATGAAAGAAATTAACGCAAAAATTAGCTTGCAAGTCCTTCAACAATTGTTAATGCTAAATTATACATGTGAAATCTTCGCAATGTAAGAAGCAAAGCAGTCCAAAGTGTAACGCCCCAAACTATAATCACTATTATCACTAATTTATAACCAAAGTAAATTGATGCAGCGTATTGCGGCGGAAGTTAAAATCAAGTTGGGGCGTTACCGTTGTCTCTTGTAGTTAGAGAGAAGGCTTGTATTCATACACATTCCACCTGTCATGAAACTTTCCATATAAAGATTTACACCAGCTTCCAAAAGGATCTCTACATCATACACTTAACACTTTAACAGTTTAAAAGTCCACACAATTCTTAAACACGTAACTCAAAACAGATCCGCAATATAAATCCATATAAAACTTCTCAACAAGTCACCGTCCGATGCCAACCCTTTGAGATTCTTTTACCTCAACTTTTTCTTTCTCCTCCTGCAATTCCTATTTAAATTTTGGTTGCTTCTCTTTTCCTAAAACAATTTAAAACATAAAACATAAAGTGAGCGATTGGCTCAATACGTTACCCTTGTACTCGTAAAAGAATTTCGAAGACTCGGTGAGCGCACGCGATTTTAAATTCATTTAAAAGTTCAACATTTAAACGAGATGCTCAATTTCTGTTTCTTGTAAACTTTTCAATTTTTTTACATTACAATTTCTTGTTAACACTAAGACCCCGGTTTATATGCAATTACAGTCATGACTTCAATTAAATGATTCGGTTAAAGTTCTCGTTTGCCGGAAAGGCCCAATACGATTAGTTCTACTAGCAGACATTTATTCATGATTCACGATTGACGATTGACGATTCATTGGGTCTTAAAGACTTGTAGGCCGAAATAAAAACAAACACAGTGACATTTTACATAACAATTAAAATTTAACTATTTTGGAATGGTATAAGCAATAACGTACCTCGGTCGATCATTTCCTTTTTAATTTCTATTTTCTTTCCTTACCCGAATGGTCGTTCCTATTGCTTTTCTGTTTTCAAACAAAAATTTAATCTTTACAATAATAAACGTATTAGCCTTTCTTATACCTATTTTTGATGAGCTTTTTCATTCGTATTCTATTACTCCTCATGTATTATCTAATTAAGCTTCAATGTCTAATGAACTATTATATTTACTATACATTTTGACCAACTCAATTGTCTAAGCCATTAAGCTGGTTTAAAGCTCCAATTTCCTTCTTAAATCAATTCTCGCCAAAACTGTTACACTTTTAATTATATATACCTCCTAACCACTTACTTATTTATCATCTTCCAAATTACAAATTTCAACTCCACAAAAACAACTTCCAATTCCAATAAAACTTCCAAATGTATTTTCATCCATCTTTTTTTTCAATGATTAACATAACCCAATTTTTGATTAATTCACTTCCCTAGTATGCTTTTACAACTTGAACAATCTTCACACAACCAAGTAATACATTCATACTCATATAGACAATTAAACAAGCACATTCACAATTATAACTAATCCCAAATTAATTTTTAATACCAATTTAACACATAGGAAACCCTAAATCCAATTTCACATATCCATATTTCAATTACTCCCCAAAGTTCATCCAAATCCACTACAACCAATTCAAAACTCACATTTATTTGTTTACTTATTCAACTACAACATGAGTTTGTAATAAGATTTGCTTAGAAATTAAGGATTGGAGATATACCTCAAAATGGGTTAGAGGTGGAATTGAATGGTGGTGGCTTGCTTGGTGGAGACACGGTGGCTCAGGCGGCGAGAAATGGGCATAGGTTAGCGGCGTCGGGCGCCGGAGAGTAGCCGGGGAGACGTCAGCCCGGCCGAGCGGCGGCAAAGGCATCGCCTCTGCTGTTTTGCCTTGTTGTCGCGAACAAAGGAAAACGGAGAGAGAAAGAGGTTGTCGGCGGCAGCGGGGTGGCGGCCAAGGGGCGGCTGGAGGCGGAGGCCGGCCCGCGAAGGTTGTTGGCGGTGGCAAGGGGCAGCGGTGAAGGAAGAAGACAAGGTGAAGGAGATGGAAGATAAGAAGTGTTAGCTAGGGATGGCAGTGGGTCCTGGACCCGACCCACACCTGCCAAACCCGACCTATTTAATCGGGTCCGGGTCCAATAAATTTGGACTCGGTAGGTCCAGGTCTAGGCTGTCTAGGGTCCGGGTCTCAAAAATTACGACCTAGAACCCACCCCGAGACCCGTTTAAGACCCGAACACTAATTTTATTTTTTT
The DNA here is from genome assembly GCA_021018815.1 of Talinum fruticosum. Lineage (NCBI taxonomy): Eukaryota > Viridiplantae > Streptophyta > Magnoliopsida > Caryophyllales > Talinaceae > Talinum > Talinum fruticosum. The sequence goes on along the minus strand of JAITYX010000004.1, from coordinate 7,707,543 downwards.
TTAAATTTATGTTAAACTTTGATGGTCTTTTTGTTGTTAAGCTTTGATGGACTTTGGACTTTGTGATGTTAAACTTTGATGGACTTTGTGGTGTTAAACTTTGATGGATTTTGTGTTTAATATATTGGTGTATTTGGTTTGTATGAACTAAGTATTTGGTTTGTATAATAGGTTGGTTGATAGATAGGTTAGTATGATATTAAAGAGGTTATATGCAGCAAAATTGCTTGAAAATTTACAATAATATTAAATAGGGCACAAAATACTGATTTTAAACTCATTTATGATAAAAATACACTAGACCGTTTAAGACGCGTGGACCCGTGGACCCATCGGTCCGGGTGCTGGGTCCAGATTTTACAGACCCACCGGGTCCGGGTCGGGTCTAGGTCCAGCCGGACCCGACCCGGACCTGACCCATTGCCATCTCTAGTTAGCTTGCTTTGCAATCCCCTACTTCACCGATATATTTTGGACGATGCTTCTAGCAATTCCTTTTCTTTTTTTTTTTGTCTTCCAAATTCTAATATCTCTGCATCTTCTTACTATTGATTTTACCACATGCTTAAACTCCCGATCACCCATTTGGCCCATTTTTATTTGCTTATAAATATTTTCTAACTTTTGTCTCTTTTTATATATATATATATATTTTTTACTTATGATTTATTTATAAATAAACCATGTTCGAGACACAATTTGTATTATTCAAGGGTGTATACATTTCTTCGCACAAATATAAATTTGTACGAATTATCCATTATTATTTTCGATTATCAAATTGTTCACACCTTTTATTTCGGTTTCGAATTTTTGTACGGTTCAATGCTCTTAAACAATATTAAGACTATAAAATATAAATTTAAAGTAGTTAATTACGATTAAGTTTTGGGGTGTTACACAAAAAGACAACATTTTATCAAAGGTAGTGCCTTTGATCGAGCATCAACATAAGCACTCAACAAAGAACACACAAAAACATGATTGTTGACACGTAGTAAAAAGATCTACATACAACGACCGTAACATAGACGATGTCGGTTACCCGTAGTTAAATGTCGTTTTTAACCATAGTTAAAAGTGGTTCCTCTAATAGTGAGGGGGATGCCTCTTTGTGCTTATACCCTTTATTCATGTTGCTTAGTTTGCTGCGAGTTACAAATAACATCGATGAAGTAATGCTTAAATGAAGTGCGGTGAAAGCGGATTAATCTTTCCTATTAGAAAAGACAATACTTACTTCAATGAAGTGTAGTGAAAGCAGATTAATCTTGCCCGTTAGAGAAGATAATACTTACTAGGAATAGGCAATGTTGAATATTGTACGCTTCGAGCATTGCTAGAAGAGATCTTTTCCATCATTCTTGAGATTACCAATTCATCTTATAATGCTTAAATGAAGTGCACTTCTAGAAGACCTTCATAAACCTCATCAGCAATGGGGCAACGCGGAGGTGTATGACATGGGGCAAAAGCTAACGCAGAAAACCATTTGATAGCAACTAACATGATTTTCATTCTTTTTTTATGGAAGTTATTTTCATTTTTTATGAAATGAGATCTAAAATTTTAAGAACTATGGACTAGATCTCATGAACATTACTATTAAGGCGGGTGAGATAAAACAAAATTAAAAAAAGGCAAAAAATCAACATCATGAATAACAATTTTGTGTATGTAGCGAGATAAAAGAGCCAATATGAATTTGCTTATCTCGTTTTTAATAAATAATGAGAAAAATCAAAAGAAAAAGAAAGGAAATAAGGGATGATGACTTACTTGGGCCTTGGATCAACACGAGTATGAGGCTTAGATTTGTTATTGTTCTTGAAAAAGCACAGCTAATGAAATGTTTTGTGGGAGGGATGAGATGGGTTCTGGAGATTTTCGAGGATTGAGATGAAAACTTTGAAGAAAATAATGCATTATTATTGTAGGAAAATGGAGATATGGTGGGCAACTTTAGGTAGTACAGTTTGAGGGACAGAATTGAGCAAATTACCTAGTTCAACATTGTTACAATAGCTTCAAGAATTTCAATCCTTTGCCCACATGCTCAATTCCCACAATTGTGACCACGAACCCAGCTTGGCCACAAATCAAAATCGCCCAACCTTAACCCAAATTAGAACCAATTAAAAATTCAATATCGAAGTCGATTTCTCCTTCCCAAATCGGAATCAATTGAAAAATGAAAAGAGATAAAAAAAAAAAAAAGGTGAATACTTACAATTTCCTCCTTCCCGCTTCGATTTTGATAGCAAAGATGTAGAGAGAGACAGTAAAGGGGGCTCGGGTATCAACGACGAGACGAGGGAGATGGAGGGTCGGTGACGCCATGGTTGCAACGAGAAAGAGGGAGGGATGGCGCTCGGGGGTCGAAAAGAGAGAGGCAGGGGGCTCTGGGGTCGCCGATAAGACAAGGAGAGGGAGAGGGGTCGGCGACGAAAGAGAGAGAGGGAGGGGGCTCGTCGGCGATGAGACAGGGAGAGTGAGGGTCATTGACGCCATGGCTGCAAGATAAAGTAAGGAGAGAGAAGGGGGTTTCAGCTGGAGCAATGAGAGAGACATCCGGAAACCTAACGAGAGATCGAGGAGAAACTCCCCGACTAAACCACTCCCAAAAAAATTTCCTTTTTTTAATTGATTAAAAGCATTTTTAATTTGAGTCGTTAGATTAAAATTGGATGGTTAGGATTGATTGTGCTCAGCTAAAAGAGGGTGTGCATACGAACCTTCCCCTATACACACACACACACACACACACACATATATATACACACACACACACACATATATATATATACACACACACACCCTAAATACCCTTCTTAAACACCAAATAGAGGGAAAAAGGCGATATATGTACATAAAAAGAGAAATTTGACCGCTACAAAAATAATTGTAACCATTTAAGAAAAAGATCAAACCGGGTAGATCGGTTAGGAATTCGACACTATCCTACCTTTGATCACTTTCTAAGGAACATACTTGAGTTCGAATTCCGCCAGCATGACTCGTCCATCTAGCTATTTTGCTACCGATGATCGGTTGCTCAAGAACGTATTTAATGGGATCCATAAGTGCTACCACATGTATCGTGTGGGCCAACATGTAGTGCCCGAGCTTCTTAGTAGCCCGGACTAATACCAATGATGTCTTCTCTAATGGCGTGTATCTAGTCTCATAAGATAAGAATTTCTTGCTTAGATAATATACCACATACTCTTCCTTTCCATCCCTTGAGCCAGCATGGCTATCACAACAGTCTTTGTCGTGGTGAGGTATAAAAGCAAAGGTTTCCGGGTTGGGGTGGCACCAATACTGGAGGGTTGGCCAAGTATTCCTTAACCTTCTCGAATGCTTGTTGGCATTCACCATCCCAAATGGGCTCGGACCCTTTCTTCGACTTTCGAAAATAGGTTCACAAACCATAGTCGGTTTAATATGAAAAGACTAATGCACTCGTAAACATCCTAGGAAACCCCGTATCTCCTCCTCTCGTCCTTGGTGGCGGAATCTTCGAATAACTTTGATCTTGGATGGATCAACTTTGATTCCTCTAAGATTGACAACATAGCCTAACAGTTTGCTCGAAGTTACCCCGAAGGCACACTTTTGAGGATTAAGGCGCATGTTATATTTTCTTAGTCTTTCGAAGAATTTCTAAGGTCGGGTAAGTGCCCCGCCCTATCCTTGGACTTAATGATCATGTCGTCCACATAGACCTCGGCTTCTTTGTGGCTCATGCCATGCAAGTAGTGTTGTAGTTGTCCTCTAATATGTTGCACCAGCATTCTTATGTCCAAATGGCATCACCAAATAACATTATACCCCATTAATTGATGAAGGCCATCTTCTCCATGTCTTCCTTAGCCATTTTCACCTGATTGTACCCAGCATAGTCGTCCATAAACGAGAGCAAGGGATGATCCACTATGTTATCTACAAGGATGTTGACATGGGGCAGCTGGAAATCATCTTTGGGACTCGCCTTATTCAAATCCATTAAGTCGACGCACATCCAAACTCAATCATCTTTCTTCGGGACTCGGGACTATGTTTGCTACCCACCGAGGATAGTGGACCACCTTGATAAACCTGGCCTCTAACCGTTTCGAACCTCTTCCTTAATTTTCAGTGCCCATTTAGGTTTCATCCTCCTAAGTTTCTACTTAAGCGGCTTAGCGTCTTCATAAAGCAAAATTTTGTGTTCCGTTGTATTTAGATATATCCCGGGCATGTCTTTGTGACATCTATGAACTTTGTAAGGAGCGATGTGAATTGCTTCGCTCTTCTCGATTAAGTGTTTTCCCAATTTTAACTTCTTGGGGTTGATCAGTTGATCCTAAATTAATTGTTATTGTTTCCTTTTATTATTGGTGAGAGATTTTCATGATATTCCATAACTTTTATTATTTCTTTAGGGATTTCTTGTTCATCATTAGAGGCAAAATAATTAAAAATAGGATAAGGCAAGGAGTAAGCAAGCAAGGTTCATCTTAATGAATAAGGAAAAGAGTACATCAAACTCGGAAATAGAAATTATGAATTAGAAACAACGAACTGGATGAAAAAACAGGAATAGAAATAAAAGCCCTAGTGCTAGACTCGGGAATAAGATGCTCTCCTAAGTTAACAACGAAATTCTTGGCCCTCTTCAACATCGATCCAAGTAATATGCTTAGACAATTTGGGGTCAATGTTGGTGATGAATCGGGACGAATCAAATTGCGAGTGCGACATAGCCTCGAGATAGTATCGAGACCGAATTCCTCTCTAGGTTCTTCTCTCGTCCAAATACTAGACCGAAGACGTTACTCCCAGCCAAGTTGGTCCGATCCGGTGTGGACTGTCCTTCTTCAAGGAGGCAGGGTGCCTTCTTTTCTAGTATACAATAATCATTGAAGACCTTTAAGCTAGGTACCAAGATGTCATTCTCTTTGAGGTAATAAGGCTTAAGAAAGCCATTCTAGGGAAGTCATCCCCTTCTTTCGAGAATTACCCGTTTAGGGTATGAGGAAAAGGTTTGATGGAACGGATCGTGTATGGTGTAGTCCTCCTGGTTTGAGCATCCTACATGCTTGGGTTATTTCTTTAGTAGTAGGTTGATAGCCCAACCTGAATTTATAGTTATTAGTGGGGCTTGAAAAATACCCCTTCTTCCTAAGTATTGAGTAGACACTAGGGTTACTATAAGGATTGAAGTTTAAATGTGCTTCGTCCTTGTCTAGAGCGGCGAAAGTCTCAAATCCATAAAGCCTCTCATCATTAGCGTCGTGTTCGATTTCACGATCGATTCTTTGGAGGTGGTAGTAGCATAGGGATTGTCCCCTTGACGGTTACAACCTGAACTTTGATGATCATCTTAACTTTCTAGTGCGAGTGTAGAGGGCACCGCCTGATGGTCATGTAACCAAGGACGTCCTAGAAGCGGGTTAAATGTAGCTGGGATATCTAGGACTTGGAAGTCAATGTTCTTTACCATTGGCCCCACATTAATTGGTAAGGTCATCGTTCCCAAGACTGTCCTTTTAGAATTATCATATGCGCAAAGATGAACAGATCTGTTTAGAAAGTTATTGCTCTCCGATTCCTAACCTTTTGGCAATCCTCAAGGGACAAACGTTTACAGCAGATTCGTTGTCTACCAAGATTAAGGGAATGAACTTGTTAATGCAACTCACATTTAAGTAAAGGGCATTGTTGTGTGCAACGCCTTCTTCAAGTAGGTCTTTTTGATCGAAGGTAATAGTTCTATCCCAACCGTCGACCAATCCTACTATTTCCTCGGGTGTGGTTTCAGGAGAGACTTCAATCTTGCTAATTGCATCAATCAAAGTCTGCCTACGTTTTTAAGAAGTAGATATGAGTTGCCGGATAGAGATATCAATTTTTAATTTTTGAAGTCTGTTTTAGGATTGGGTCTTCTTTTTAGCAACTTCGGGTTCTTTAGGGCTTCCCGATTCTGTTGTGGACCCACGGGTGCGTTATGTCGTCCGGATCTAGTAAGGAATTGGATTTTTGGACTCTTTGATTTTCCCTAAAAGTCTTCTTCTTCCAAGGGTGGTGTGCCCCGTAAGTCGTCGTCGTTGTCATCTTTGGTTTCGTACATGTCTTCTTCGTCACTTACCCATAATCCATGGACTTTTGGGTCTAAAGGAGGCAAGCTAGGAAGTGGTTTGGACTTATTAATGTCTTGAATAAATATGGGTCCCACTAACCTAGAATGGGTGCAGAGAAAATAGCTAAGGTACCTCCGAAAGGATTCTTATTGTTGCTTGGTTTTGGTGGCCTTAGGGAGAGGGAGTTGACCATTACGAACATATTTTCCAACTTATTCTTAAACGTCCAACATTTATCGGTGTCGTGTCCTCGTGCACGATGGTATTTGTAGAATTTCCTGCGTCCTAGTTTTTAGACTGTTTAACAGTTTCGATTTTGTTCTTCTAGGTAGCAATTCTATTTTCCCTTTAGCTAATAGGCGATCAAGGGCTTAGGCGTATATGGTATCAATTAGAGTGTAGTCATTATACCTGCTGAGGGCATTGACATCCGCACCCCTGCTAGTATTGCCTTGATCGGAGGTTTTCTTATCTTTAGATCGATAGTTACTCGTATACCCCGTCATGACTTTTGTGGTCGTGGTAGACAATTCTTCTTCTATCAACATGTCAATATCTCTAAGGGCTGAGGAACTCATGAAAGGTAGGAATTTGAGATGTTGATTGTAGGTAGGCTGAAGGTTCTTCACGATGATCCGTACTTGGTCCTTCTCGGAAGGTCGATCTACCTTGTGGGCAGCCTTTTCCCTCTATTTGGTGAGAGAGTCTATAAAGATTTCTTTCTCACCTTGCTAGATCAACTCCAAGTCATTAAGTGTGACAGCGGATCGGTGTTAGAGGAGTATTGGTGTAAGAACTCCATACACGGATCAGTCCAATTGGTGACCTTGCGTGGGTCAATTGCATTATACAACTTCATTATGTCGGTATCAAAAGTCCATGGGAAAATTATGTGGTAAGTGTCTTCTGGTATGTTCTTAAGTGTCATCACTCCTAAGAAGTTACGAACGTGATTATGGGGATTCTCGGAACCTCAAAACTTGATATCGAGCATGGTGAACTTAGGGGTAGCTTCCTTCGCGGATTAAAGTGAATCCTTTGTGGTCAAAATAGTGATTACCGAACATGGATGACTCCCTCTTAATCAAAATAGTGATTATTGAACATTTGTTTTATCCGATCCGTACGTGGATCGGGTTTGGATTCATGCTTGGGACTGCTTGGAGGAGATAGACTAGGTGGAGATAGAGGACCTTCTCCTCTTAATCGTTCTTCTTCCTTATCTTTCTTACTATCCTCAATAACTTTTAAGATGGCCTTAAGAGTGTCTAATATGGACTCTATTTTCTTATCCCGAGCCTCAATCCCACCTTCCATTTTGGCTAAGGTTTCATCGAGGAAGGCAAGGATGTGAGATTGGTCCGGTGTTCCATCCATTGGAGGGGAATTCTTTTAGGTACTTACCTACAACGGAAAATAGACTAAACTAGTGTGCTATGCACCGAAGTATGTCACACCGGTATAGACCGCGAGGTGGAACATGATACAAGCGAGGAGAAAACGTGTCGGACTCCTTGTTGAGGTGTTCTAAGGAGCTCGGATTCCAATAATACTCAATTGTAGTAGACTTCCCTATTTTGCAACCCAAAGGATGATACTTAGGACCATGTGAAAGAATATCATTTATGGGAGGAAGGGGCTTAAGCGCGAGACCCGAAGGAACTAAGAATGCTTTTTTATTTGGATGCACATAAGGAATATAAGAATAGATGAAATGTATGCAATGATGCTTATGACTTAAATTGAGATGATTTCATGATTTGGCTAATGCATAATTTGGAATGCATAAATGATTATTCCTAATGAAAGATAGATTTGTTTTGGCTGAATGAAAAAGAAAAATTCAAACGGATCTACCTAATTTGAGATGAATTTTATTTTGGTTAAATAAAAAAATGTTAAATGGACTCACCTAATTTGAGATGAATTTTATTTTGGCTAAATGAAAAATGAAAAAAGGACTCACCTAATTTGAGATGAATTTTATTTTGGCTAAATGAAAAATAAAAAAATGGACTCACCTAATTTAAGATGAATGCTAAATATAAAATAAAAAATACAAATGGACTCACGTAATTTGAGATGAATTTTATTTTGGCTAAATGTAAAATGAAAAATGCGAATGGAAATGGAAATGTGGAAAATGAAAAAGTCAAAATCTAAAGACTGGCTGACTAAAGAGATAGAGTGGTCCTTGGAAGGACCCTTTTGGACCGATCAGCGGTGACTCGCTCGAAATCTAGACCGCCTAAACTAAGAGATATTTTTAGGATGATTCGGAAATGCAATTAATGGACCGACCTAAAAGGGAGCGGTAATTTTGGACTATTGGCTAGAAATGCACATAATGGACCGACTTTAGGAAAATTTGTTATGATGTTTTATTTGCACCCATGCAAGGGCTAATCATCACTCTTAACCTATCCCTCAAGGCTTACAAGTGGATGATTAAATCTAAAAAACAACCACAATCATCCAAGTATGCAAATGAAGAAATAAGGGACCACCCAACAACCAAGGTTCTATGGTAAAAAGTGGGTTAAATCAAGGTAGGATACATGGTGTCTCATAATCCGAGAATTTTGTCCTTCGTGGGGTGCACGATAGGAAAAAGCATGAATCATCGGTGCCTCTCTGTAAGCCAAGAGTTCGTGTTATAAGGGAAGAAGTACCACATCCATTGACAATCAAGCCTAGTTAGGCCCGTCTAGAATAGCGATTCGAACCTCCTCCAAAAATTGTTCTTGAAAGGTAAAGTCTAATGATCCAACAATATGAAAATAAACTATGTTCAAGGTTGCTTAAAATGCGGGATGCATAATGCAAATATATTATCAAAACTCATTACTCAAATTTTCAAGTTTCTCCTTCTTAATAAGTAATTGGTCCCCATTTGAGTCGCCATTTTAGGAACCACGGTCGGGGCACGACCAAGCTTCCCCACGAACCGGCGGGTTTATTTAAAATTTTTTATTGTTTTAAAGATTGATTTTTAAAAGTGGGGATAAACCTCTTATTGGAATTTTCGAATTTTTACAAATTAAGTTAAAATGAATTAAATAGGGTTGAATGGCGGGGTTTTATTTATTGTATTATTTTGAAAATTATTTTCAAAAATCCAAGTATATATTTCTTAACTGAAAAATAAATAAAACTAGGGTTTATTGATTCCGTCGTGGTCCTTTAGGGCCAAACCGGTGTCAAAACACCGGTTTGGACCGAAACCTCACCCATTGACCACTCGGCGCCGGCAAAAGTCGGGACCTCGTGGTCGGCGGCGCCGGTCAGGGGCCATGGTTGAGGTGCTCAGCCTCAGCCTCTAGCTTGGCTGGCGGATCCGAAACCCCACTTGTTTTATTTTGGTTAGAAATAACCAAGAGGCAGATTTATAAGAAATAAATCGAAAAGGAGTCCCCGAGTTAGTTTTTTTTAGAATAAAAACTAATAAAAATAAAGTAAAGAAATAATCTTCTAATATTAGTATGGGAGAACTAAGCTTGGAAGAGCTTGAGAAATGACTCCATCGATTTAGAACCAAGAATCCAAATTCAAGGGCGAGGGTACGAAACGCATCATTGACCATGAAATGCGATGCTTGGACACGACGTCATTTTGATGTCTTCGACTCCGTGTCTAGGTTGGTTGCTAGTAGTGAAACTCGGCGTTTTGAGCCTAGAATCTCCCTATACACGGCGTCGGACTTTCGTTGACTACGAAGGTTTGACCCGGGCTTGGACAGATCGAAAGAAAAGGATTTTGGACTGATCGAAGGCAAAAGGCTATTTATTTGGTGCTAAAGGGTTCTTTGTGGTTTACTAACTTCGTCACACCAATCAAATACCGTCTCGTGATCCAAATCTTCAAACAGGACTTAGGATTTCATTTTTGGGCTGACAAAATAAAATACAGGAATAAAAGAGCTAAGGACGACACATTTTAGGTGTTTATAGATACCTACCCCTATGGCCCCAGCCATATCTTCCGGTAATATAGAAAAATTGATAGATAAAATGGCCAAAAGAAATCCCAAAGTGTATAATCAAAAGATTGACCTAGTAGAATTGAAAGAATGTATTATGATTATGGATAAGATTTTTGCGAGTTATCGAAGTACCGAAGACAAAAGGGTGGTTATAGGAACATCTTATCTAAAAAGAGAGGCGGACATATGGTGGAACATGATTAAGGGAAGATGCCAAGGACCTAAGTTTACATGGTCCAAATTTTTGAGGAACTAGAGTTTTTGAACTAAGGATGATGGAGAACATGACGGTGATGCAATATACAACTAAGTTTAATGAGTTAGCTCGGTTCACTCGGGACTTTGTGGCTACTAAGAGAATGAAGATGTTAATATATAAAGGCCTAGTCCTTTTCATACGACACCAACTAGTTGGTCAACCAATTAAGACTACTATGGAATTGTATGAGAGAGTTGCTTGAAGTCGAAAGAATAAAGACAGAACTTAGAGTCTAAAGCTCGAGAAATCCTAAACGGAAGTGGAATGATAGGGAAACTGAAATCAAAGTGGGAGTAATACGCATAGGAAGGTCAGCTTCAACCAAACCAAAAACCCCGTACCTTTTAACGACAAACCATGTGAAAAGTATGGTAGAACCAATCATACAATGGTGGAATGCAAAGTCGAGACAAATAAATGCACCTGGTGTGGAAGTGTGGAGCATTGAGTCCCTAACTCGTCCTAAGAGATAAAAAGTTGTGGAAAAAGGAACAAGCAAAGCCATTACCCAATCTGTGTTTAAGACCCGCTCTAGCTACCCGGCTAATGTCGGTCAAGTATACCCCATGAAAAAAAGATGCAGTTGCCTCTGGTACCATAGTCTCTGGAATCTCTTTTTAAATTCAAAGCCATTTTAAATGTTATTTGATTCTAGAACTTTGTGCTCATTTGTGTCAACTAATGTTGTATCTAAACTAAATTTAGAAGGATACAAAACCTTGACCAAATATCAAATCAGTTTACCCAATGGCCAAGTGCTAGAATGCCCATTTTCTTATAAAGAGGTTCCATTTACTATAGTTTGGGAAGATTTCCAACCAACCTTATCAAGTTTGATTTAGTTGATTTTAAGGTAATTCTAGGAATAGATTGGTTATCGAAATATATGGCGAAAACCAATTGTGAGGAATGGGGCGATAGTAAGGAGTAAGCAAGGAGGAAATGTGTATTTTTGTGAAGATGGGAATAAAATGGAGTGTTCCCTCATATCTTTGTTAAATGTAACGAAACTTTTGAATAAGGAAGGCCAAGGTTATTGGTGTTATGTTACTGAAGAAAAGAGGGAAGAATTAAAACTCGAGGGTATCCCACTAATAAGTGAATTTCTTGATGTTTTCTTTTCGAATTTGCGGGATTGCCGCCCGAAGATAAATAGATTTTGAAGTGGAATTATATCCGAAGCCTCGACCAATTCCCAAAGCAGCTATAGAATGACCCCGGTTGAGCTAAAGAAATTGAAAGATCAATCGGAGGAACTCATGGAAAAAGGATTTATCCAACCGAGTACTTCACCTTGGGGAGCGCCGATATTGTTTGTGAAGAAAAGGGATGGTACCTTGCTGTTATACATTGATTATAGGGAATTAAATAAACTCACAATCAAAATAAATATCCTCTACCTCGAATTGATATGTATTCGACTAGCTATAAGGTGCTTGAAGTGTTCTCAAAAATAGACTTGAGGTCCGAATACCACCAACTTAGGATAAGGTGGGAAGACATACCCAAAACAACACTTGAACTAGGTATGACCATTATGAGTTTCTTGTCATGCCTTTTGGGTTAACCAATTCACCTGCCAAGTTCATGGATCCGATAAATAGGATTTTCAGACCTTATCTGGACAAATTTGTGGTAGTATTCATTTATGATATATTGATATACTTAAAGAATAAGGAGGAACATGTCCATCATTTAAGTTGCAAGCTTTGAGAGGACACCGGTATATTCCAAGCTACAAAAGTGTTAGTTTTGGTTGAATGAGGCGACATTTTTAGGTCATGTGGTGTCTAAAGATAGGATAAAAGTAGACCCACTGTAACGCCCCACCCCTTTGCTAAAGACAACACATGTCCAGGACCCTTCTCGAAGATTATTAAGGCTAATCTAAGGAACAACTTGGCAAACGTAACATATTTTTAAAAATATTGGAAGTCAAGCTAGCAATTGTTTTTCTTGAGAGAGAGAAGCTACGATGAATCTTGAGCCCACACAACTTCAAAAGTTAGACTGTTGGGTTCACACAACCCTACAACATAAAATAGAGTATAATGATAATAGAGTCATGGTGGTGGCCACTGAGGTTGAATTAGAGAGTCTATGAATGTCAATGTATTTCTAGCTACAAATGTGCTCATACATTGAATAAGGTTTACAATGTCAAGTTCAAAGGTACACATAAGTAAGCCATGCATATTATGTTCCTTGTAGCATTAGAACTCAAGTGATCCGCATTTCATTCACCAATGTGACTTGGAACTTAACTCTTATCTTGAATTTCTTTGGGCAAGAACTAGTACTCGGTACTCAACTGATGCCTATGAGCTAACCTAACATATCAAGGTACTAGGATTCCGAACCACTCATGCTTGGGCACAAATTTACTACTCGAAAGGACTCATGATCTAAGAGTGAAAAGCCTCTGCCCGTAGGTCGGAATATAATCTCATGTCACCTTCCTACATTTTTTATTTCGATGCATGTAAGCCAACCCACTATACCACGATACAGGGATTCGGAACCACTCACGCGTATGCTCAAGCTTCCTAGCCGGGAGGATTCGTAATGTAGGAGTGAAAGTCGCTGCCCTCGAGCTGGAATAAGGCACCTCTCTAGATTTTGTATTTTGACACTGTGAGACGACCCAACGTACCATGATACGGGGATTCGGGACTATACTCAAGTTTTCTATCCGGGATGACTTGTAATCTACGAGTGAAAGTCGATGCCCTCAGGCCGGAATAATTCACCTTCCTAGATTTTGTATTTTGACACGTATGAGCCGGCCTAACGTACCAAGGTACTTGGATTTTGAACCACTCACATGTATACTCGGGTTTATTATCCGAAAAGACTCATGATTTAGGAGTAAAAAGCCACCGCTGGTAAGTCAAAATATAATCTCATGTCACCTTCCTAGATTTTGTACCAGTAAAGGGCTCAAGTCTAAGAAATCAGCTTCTCATTTTACATTATGGTTATTATCTTTGTCATTTCTTCACATATATGTTTATTAAATTGCTCAACGAGGCCGGAGACCATACTTCAAAGTCTTAAATTTGCTTGCTAATACAAAATAATAGGCTCAAGAGCATCCCGAGGATAAGGCCCGTGTGTTGTGAGGGTCCAAGATTGCTTTGGAGGTCACCATGGACCTCCCTATGGCCAGTGGGGGTCAATGGTTGGCTCTAAAGGTCATCACGGGCCTCCTCACGGCCAATGGGGGCTTTTGGTTATCACCACGGGCTACCCCACTCCTTATGAGCATTCTTGGTGGGTGTTTCTAGCTATTTTGGCACCACAAAGAGCCACACAAGCTGTGGGGCCACTCGTGGTGGGTAGCGGTGGCTCCTTGTAACGCCCCTAACCCTATAATCACTAGGTTAATCCTAAGGACTCGATTAACTAGTAATTTGCGCAGCGGATATATAGGTTAGAGCCGTTACCGCCGCTCCAAACAAGGAACAAGGCAACATTCAATTAGATTACGTGCAATACTTGATAAGGTCCGAATTCGAAAGTAAAACGTCCGATGAAGAACAACATAAGCAGAGAGAATAAAATACATGCTTGTCGGGGTAATGACTTAAAGACACAACCAAAATAACTCAAGACACGACCAGTCACCACCACTCGTTAGTCTCTAAGACACTTCGGCCATTAGACAACCTACTTCTTGCTCCCTTCGGAGTAGATTTACCTAAAACAAAACAGATAAAAAATTTTGAAATAATGAGCTAAAGCTCAATACGCTTATCCATGTATTGTAAATAATTAGGTGAAGATATATGATTTGAGTGCATGCATTTCAATTCATTTATAGAATATAGTAAAACAATTATTCATTTATTATTTGAGTGACTCCTTACGATCATCGGTTTCCCTAAATATGCGCATACCAAGATCGATCGGCAAAGTCCGGTTGATTTATATATATATATGGGCGTGATCACAAGTCCGATCACGCTGGTATGATTGATATGGGCGTGCCGCATAATTAGGTGACAAATAATATTTGAAATGGTTCATTTTATTAAGCAATCCATTTGATATTGTTATGCATAAACATATGGATTTTCGTAAGGTACAAGCAATAAACGTACCTTAAAATTGTAGTGATATCCTTCCTTTAGTCCCTTTGGAATTGCTGACTCGGATGAATGACGTTGATGCCTTAACAAAATAAAGTGTTTCATTAATATATTTAATACTTTTAGTAATTAAATTTATTATCCTATTATTATCGTTGCTATTGTTATTACTACTTGTTATCACTTATATTATTTCCTTATTGTAACTTCTTATGATAAGTTGAATTTAAATAAAACAAAATCACTTCGTAGATTGTTAAAGTGATGGTTTAAATTTTATAGGTTGAAGTTTTAACGTAACACTCGTCGCTTATACCAACCCCTCCTGTTACGCAATATGCTCATAAAGTTCACTTGACCGATTTTCCATAAAACACCTAACGTGTCAATCGGTCACTTTTCAAATTAAGTATCTTGCTCGTCTAATTGTTTAATCCTCCAACGATGCTTAATTCTTCACTTGCATACTAACCCAATTCTTATAAATCGCCTAAGTTAACTCTGTTTCCTTTAATTTCTTCACATCATCAAATTCGGTAATTTTCTTTAATACTTTAAATTGTCAAATTTGCTAATTTTCTTTAACTCTTTACATCAACAATTGCTTCTTTTCTACTACCACAATTACTTATTCACTTATTTCCTTTAAGTCACTAAAATCCTTTATTTTCTTTTGGATCGTTAAAGTCACTTATTTTATTAAATTGTCAACATCGTTTATTTCCTTTAATTTATCTCAATCATCCAAATCACTTAATTTTCTTTAAACCCTCCAAAATGACTTATTTTCTTTAATCTTCCCAAAACTACTTATTTGCTGTAACTTCTTAAAATCATCCAACATACCTATTCTCTTTAATTCACATATTTAATCCACATGCTCATAATTCAACATGCATGCCTATTTTCTTTCTTGAATCCTCACTTAATATCATATTAATTCCTCCAAAATTTTCCAATGAGCTTTGAATCATCACAAAACCAAATTTTCTTCCCAAAATTTACAATTCACAATCATCTAACTAATGGCCTAATACAACATAATCAAGAAATTTAAATAATTCATACAAGTCTATGAACATCCAACCACCTAATTCAAGGCCTTTTTGTCTCTTTCACCCACACAATCTCATAAAATATGATTTTACACAATAATTCCTTACATGCAACATCTAACTAATTATTTCTAAAAATTTAAAGGAATCGATTAGTTAAAGGTTGAGGTTTTTACCCAAAACCCACAAGAAAATGAGGTTTTTATGGTGGAAGGGTGGCTGATCGGAGCTCCGGTGATCGGTGGTGGTTGGCGGCGACGGCTGGTGGCGGCGGGAAGGCAGTGATCGGCGGCGGTGGTGGCTGGGCTGGCGGCAGCAGCTGGTGCCAGCAGTGAGGCAGCAGCAGCAGGTGCAGCAGCAAGCCGGAGGAAAACAACGCGGTGGCTAGCGGCGGGTGGCTTCGGCGATGGCAACCGGCGCTGCTAGTGGTGGTGGTCAGCAGGCGGCTGGGCTGGCAGCAGAGAGGGGGTTGAGTGAGGGAGATGGGTTTGTTTGGGAAAGGGAACAAATGATGAAGGTTGGGTTTTTGAGGTTTTTGGGGCTTAAATAGCCAAATTTGAAACCTAAAAATTTCTCTCTCCTCAATCGAATTTCAGCTCCCTTATTTTTATTTTTATTTGCTTGATTATTGGGCCCTCTACTATCTACAAGTCCAAATAACCTAATAGCTAAGCCTAAATTAAAAGAATGTGGGTTTTAGGAATTCTCGACTTGACTAATTTTTACAAACCTTAGGCGTATAAATTATTATTATTATGACTTCGATAGTGTCTTATTATTATTATTATTATTATTATTATTATTATTATTATTATTATTATTATTATTATTATTATTATTATTATTATTGTTGTTGTTGTTGTTGTTGTTGTTGTTGTTGTTGTTGTTGTTGTTGTTGTTATTATTGTTATGATTATTATTATTATTATAATTATTATTCTTTAAATTATCATAAGGCATAATTTATTTGATCATTCATTTATTTATTTCTTTGCCAAGCGTCGCTATCATTATTCGAGTCCTACAACACATAATATGGTTGCTTGCACAAGTATATAATACGCATGATAATGAAGAATGAATGTTTGAATTGAAATGCACACGCTCATTAATATTTATTAATCTTTGTTGATGTATTGGATTAAGGTCGGGGCATTACACTCCTAAACTCCTTTTTTTCCTTCTACATATTTTTTTCTTTGTGGGATATCTATGGGAGGTTTGTTTTAAAAATTTTACAACCTTCTAAGTATCATAACAATGCATTTAACTCAAAGAAAAATTATTAAACACTCATGCAAGGGTGATCGATTAGCAAACATGAATTGAGTAACCCGAGTTAACATTTCCAATCACCTATTTACTAAAATCACCAATCATAGATATAAGTTACTAGCCTACTTTAAAATTTCAAGAAAATAATGATGACACCAAGATCTAAACATGTTTGATACACACTTGAGTCCATGCATGAAAATCACAACAAACAAAAGCTCAACTAAGTGGATGGCGATGCTTATATTTCCATACTCTTCTTTTCTAACTTTTTCATAACATATAAATATATTAGTGAACCTCTCTAAAACACATACATGCAACAATTTTTTGAAGTTTTATACAGTCAAAGTAGGTCCACAAGCACACATATGAATTTTATATTGGTTCGAAAGTAATAGACGAGTGGAAAGGAGAATGAAACTCACCTTAATGAGTATGATTAGAACTAAATTCTTACTGTTTGTTGTATCCTTTAACCTTCTTTCTACCCCTCTACCTTTGTTCATGGCTCTACCCTTAGTGAAGATGGTGAACAACGAGGTTGAAACATGAAATGAATATGATCGAAGAAGATGGAGTCCCCTTAGCTTTCCCTGTCCCCTTTCTCTTCTTTAGAGTTGTTGGGTTTTGCATGAGAAAATGAGCAAGAATTTCTAGTTCAAACATCCTACTTGATTTATGCAGCGGATTTGGAAGGGTTGTAATAATTATTTGGAGTATGGAGTAGAGAGGTTCGAGTGTATCATATTTGAAGGGAGAGTGGTGTTGCAATGATGGTTCGGACATGGTGTAGAGAGGTGGAGAGCAGCAGATTTGGAGGAGAGTAATGATTGTGAAGCATGGATACTTAGAGCTAGGGACTAAAGATGTACGAGTGCAGCAGTAGACTAAGAAGAGTGGAGTAAGCAATCAAATTTTTGGCCTAAATGCTTTGCAGTTTTGGGAATGAAGGAGTAAGTTTTGGATGTTTAGAACTTAGAATGATAATCATACTTTGAGATTTATTTAATCCAAGTCAATAGCAAGACAAATAAATATTTTCTAACCTTACTCCTAATATTATTTCCAACTAAATTGATTGTCAACTAACAAAATTGTAAATAAATACATATATGTAAGATAACTAGCACAATATATGAATTTTATGACCAATTATTAAACTAATTTATCTAGTCGAGTAAATCACATATATAAATCAAATTCTTTTTTTTAATCTTCCTTTTAGTTCTTTAAAAAGGATTAATTTGAAGAGAAATATCAAATTCTTATTACTCAATTCTGTAGTACTTGAGGAGCTCAAGTGCAATTATATAAGTACTTTATAAACATCACTCATCAATATTAGTACAAATTTGTAATCACAAAAGGTAAACAAGTTGAAAATGACCTGAAATTACAACATTTGGTGAGCTATTATGCTTATTTGGTTATTCAAACTCTGTTGTTATTGAAAATTCTCTATATTTATGCGATATTATTTATTCTAATAAGCAGAAAAATTTTAGGGTTTATTTTGTTCGATAAATAAAGTTAGAGTTAGCGTCATTTCAACTCTTAAATTCTGTTTGGCATGCTCGTTAGCCCATGGTTTTGTATCCTATGCATTTCTTCATGTTGTTTCTTTACTTTGTCATTTTATATATTAGTATATAAATCTTTTATATTTGATTTATTGTGGCAGTGATTCTCAAAGAGTTCATAGATGAGGGAATTTTTTTTTAAAGAATAAATTATTTTTTAAATTTACTTATATTATCGGTGTAAATGAGATTTGTTGCATTTAACTAAGGACAGATATTGGATACCAATGCCCTTTGAATAAAATAAAATAAAAAGTCTCATTTTTCAACTGAATAGAAACTCAATTGGGCTCGTTAGACCAATAGAAGACTCCATCTATTTTTTTTCCTTTTTAATTTTAGTGAGAAAGGAAAACAACTGATGTTGAGTTGTCCAAAGGGAAAAATCATGCTAGATTGAAATGTAAGAGGATTTTGCTAGAAGTGTTATGTGACAATTGGGCACCAGTTGAATGTTTACCTATACCTATACTTTCTAAGGCCATGTTCGAACTTATATACAAAACGCCCATAAATAGAAATGACTATGAACAAATAAAAACTAACATAAAATAATAGAAACGAACAAAACGAACACGAGACGAATAGAAATGAATTGTTAAATAGATTATTTTACAATATCGAATATCTCGTAAATAATGAATATTTCAAAAGTTATTATTTATTATATTTTAAAATATTGTATTTTATTTTTGTAACAAAAATAATTTTTATTATATTGTTTATCAAATACTGAATTTTTCTATCATTTTTCTCAAATATAATAAAAATAATATTTTTCATCCGAATGTATAAAAATAGGATACCAATGTCCTCTAGACCTAATATCATGTATGAAGGACTATCGATAAAAGCATTACATGATCCTCGTAACTGTGGTGTAGTTGAGGATATTCTCCATCAACTTATACGGTTGTAATTTTTAATATTATATTAGTAAGTTTCGTGTGTGTTTATAACATCCATAATCTTAACACTTCACATATAATCATTTTAGCATCCCATTTTATAAAACTAATAACAATCACAATAATAATAATAATAATAATAATAATAATAATAATAATAATAATAATAATAATAATAATAATAATAATAATAATAATGACCTAAAACAGAAATGAACATAAATAATAAATAGATGTTATTTTTGTGTAAAGTCGAATATGCCCTAAGTCTTATGTTATTAGCTAGTGCCAAAATACTCGTCAAAGTTAACATAAAATTGCATAATAATTTTATTAAAATTGTACGTAGTTTACATGTTCCCAATGCTATTAATATACAATAGTTTTTTAGGTGCAAATATTAGCAATTATTTAAAAACAAAAGCCTTATAAATTTAAAACTCTAAAAATGAGTATGTCGTTATTCATAGCTGAAAAGCTCCATTTCCATTGATACACAAAAAGACAATAGCTTAGGTCCTTCAATATTAGGGGAAAAAAAACAAAACAAACTATAAAACATGGTACATCATTAGATGAATTTAATGTCTCCATCAATGACTCAGAACTTTAATATTGTTTGATTCTCTAGTTGATCAAAATGCAAAAAGCTTCATCTTTTTCACCATCAGAACCTCTTGTTCTTTTCCTCTTAGAGTTTATAGGGGGAAAATAGGGGAAAAAAAGAAAAGGATTAATTAGAAAATGAATATACAGGAAATTAGAATATTAATTATACCTGAAAGATAGCTTCAGTCTTGTAAAAAGTTTGAGCTTTGTCTAAGAGTTGGGGTTGGCATGAAAGTCAGATGAAAATGTTACTGTTTCTCCCCATAGTTGCTTTAGACGTGTGGGAGTTTATATAATTTATTCTTTTATTATCGAGGAGGCCAGGTGGCGTGATGGTCACTGGCTCTATCCTCCACCCACTCCCCAAATTTGAATCTAGGGGAGCAATATTCCTCAATTGTAAGGGTATTGTGTGGTGGAGGCTTGGACTGACACCCCTATCCCCGACGCTGTTAAAACCTGTTGAGCTTTCCTTGAGATAGGGTGCCCAACAGGTGACCCACTTATCCAAAACAAAATTATCCTTTTATTGTTTTCCGACACCTTTAAGATGACAATGTCAAAAACACAAGATTTATCAATGTTAGTAAATAATCTTAGAAAACTTTCTCCACTGACTGAACAAGCTCATCAATCTAATGTTGTAGAGATTGAATGTCTCTAAAAACGCAACTTTTATTGCATTATTATTTTCTTATATTTTTCTCTACTTTGTTGTATTTCAATTTTTTTAATAAGAAACAAGTAGAGATATTTAAAAGATGTAATATCTTACGTCCACTCTTCCAAAAAAACGAAAGTTTTTATTAAAATAAATATTGTTTGTTTGGAAAGGAAACACAACTTTCCAAGGCATATATAGTGTGGGTGGAGAGGTTGTAAGTGCCTAGATAGTGAACTTATTACTTTGGGTATGCCCAAAGGTTCCGTTGTGTGTATGTTTGGTTTGTTTAATGGTGAAATGTTTATCTTTTTTTCTAGAATAGCTAAATAAATAAATATTATTTATAATCTTATATATTATATGTAAAAAAATTAGGGTTAGGGTTATTGGATTAAAATAATCCATACTTTGGAGGTAATGGATAATTATATACTATACTTTAAAGTTGGGTACGCAATCACTTGTACTTAGAGGACATTTAATATTTATAAATCACCACCGAGTTTACTTGGTGATGGATTCGGTTTTACGAAGACGTGTCGAGCGGAGGAAACTTAAATGACTATTATACCTTATTCATTAAACCAACTCCTCCCTCCCTCATTTACTTTTTCACACTCTCTCTCTCCTCGTTCAAAAATTTTAAGTCTCTCTCTCTCTCTCTCCTCCTTCTAATAACTCCCGTTTTCTTGTTTACGTGCTTTTTCTCCAAATAACACTCACTAACTCCCTTTGTCATACCAATCGAGTCGCTTTTGACGGAAATCGTACAATAAGCAAACGTCGTGAATTATGTGGATCAAAATCGCGAAGACTAGTGAAGATCGAAAGGTGGGCGTGTCTTTGGAGTGAAATCAAATGGCAAAAATTTGACATCTTTGGATGAAAAAGGTATGAATTTCGTTTCTTAAATTGGTAATTAGGTGAATTTAGGTTTAATTGGTTGAATGTAGGTTTAAATTTGGTAAAATTCATTTCTAATTTTATGAATTTTGAATTTTTGCATGTTTAATGGTGTCAATGAAATGTTGACAATGAGAGATGATGAGATTGCGTTTTACTTGCATCACGGGGGTAGATTTGTGAAAAAGAAAACCTTGAAGTATGAAGATGGTAATTGTAGGAGTAATGAACCTGTGGATGTAGACAGATTCTCTTTTTTGAGTTGAAAGGTTATCCTAAAAATGTTGAGTATGAGAGGGTTGTTGAACTTTACTATTTGATACCTGGTACAGCAGTGGAGTATGGGCTAAGGAGAATATTTAGTGATGTAGAAGCAAATGAGATGTCTCACCATTCTTTTGTCTCTCCAAAAACAAATTTATTCCATTTTAAGAATAAAACTGTTTCAACTCATCATATTTATTGGTTTTACTATTTTCTTTTTATCACAATACTATTATTTATTTACAAAGAAGGAAAATATGTTTTTAATATATATATATATTACTGATGAACAGGAAGCTTGTACACTATTTCGGTGCTATCATTAGCACTGGTATAACTTAGTCCAATTTTATTATTTAACTTTTTCAGTTAAAAAATAAGGTATAAATGAGATTTTTCTCAACTTGAATTTAACTTGAAACCAGGCTTGTTTGATCTGTTTGTCTTTTAAAGGTCTAAGTGTTGACCAAATATGTTTGTCCCAGTTTCATACATTCTTTTTATTTATCCAATTTAGATTTGACTTTTAATCACATCATACCACTAATTGAGTACTATTAGAGTAGAGGTGATCAAACGAGCAAATTGATGTATATGATTAATAATGACCAAATTAGGATGCATAAATACTGAGCCTATGCCTTTATCAAGACAGCCCAGTAATTCAAACGTAGGTGCTTTGTTATTTATTTGATGATAATGGGCAAGAAAAATCTACCTAAGTATGTACCAGACCAACTCAAGTCAATTCAACAGTTGAGTCCATAATATTATTATATCTAAATCACACTCAAGTGTATTGTAAATTGAGATTGTTTACAAGCTAATATTAAAAAATTCATAAGGTTCCATAATTATCCTTTATAAGTAATCCCAATATATAAACCACATACTATAACATCCTTCTCCTTCATTCAATTTTAAATATTAAAAGGTGAGTAGAAAAATTGAGTATCCAGATCTGAGATCAATTCTACCTTTTAGGATCCGATTAACACTGGGTCCGGGACCGAGAATTAAAAATTTAAATTTAGACTCAGACGCGAACTCATTACCCATTACCCGAGAAGCGATCATGAAAAAATGTAAACATATTATGCATATAGTCCGTTCTTACTTCTTAGAAACCCTACTTTTCAATTTTTCAATCCCGCTCTAACTTCTCACTTCTCTCTCTCTCTCTCTTCTCTACTCTCACTCGCTACCACCTTCTGCTCTCACTTGTTGTCTCTCTCTCTCTCCTCTTAATCGTTGTCGCCTGGCACTTCTTCCGTTTATCTTGCCAGCCACCATCTCTCTCTCTCTCTCTCTCTCTCTCTCTCTGTATGTGTGTGCGGGCTCTCAATCCTATCACCTCACTCTTTTTCAATGTATTTCGACGACCACCATCTCTCTATCGTTGTCACTTTCACTTGTCAGTGCCCTGTTTGGTTTCTCTCTCCCTCTCCATCTCCCCTCTCTCGACCTCTCATTAATTCCATGGACTTCATCACTACCTTAATCTCTCTCTCTCGATCTATCTTCTCACTCATCCGCGCCTTGTTTAGTCAAAAACCAAGCGATGTAACCAGGTAGCTGTCCTGAAACCAATTCGAGGACTAGTTCCAAAAAATGATGACCCAATTGAACTATTTGCGAGATTGGTTTCAAATTTTAGGACCCAATTCCAACTTGGTCTTGGGCTAGGTCAACCAAAAAAGACCGAGTATATCTCGCAAGAGATTCAATTTAATCTAATTGAAATAAGTCGACCAAACAAGGACTAAGTCCACCAAAAATGAGGACCCGATTGAACTAGTATGTTAGTATATGTCACAGAGATTTAATTTGACCAAAAAACCATTCCCGAAGTTTAAATTCGGGTAATCAAATAAGAAGATATGGTAGATAAAAACATTTTTGTTCTTGTCTCTTAGAGAACTTACCCTGTTTAGCAGCAAGTCCCTTTTTTTGAACCGTGGTCAAACATAAACCCAATAATTTCAACACGATATTCTATGAAAATAACTAGATCATGACTCGAATCAAATGACCTGTGAAGCCTATCTCCAAGTATATGACAACCAGAACACCGTTGGATCAGATGGGGGAGCGGGAGTCCAGGCAATCAAACAGAGTGAATTATTCTCTTAGCAACAAATTTCAAGTTGTTGTATTAGTATGCTGCCAATAGCATGTCATTGGCTGAACTTAAATCTGGATCAAGCACTCCCCTTAGTCTTTACTGGTTGTCGCATTTTGGAACATTCGAATCTGTTCCGCTATTCAGACTCTTCGTTTCTGCTACACTATTCGAACTCTTCATTTCACTTCAACAACACGTTAAATGGCTGGTCAGGACTAAAAAATGGGTAGGAACACTTGAGACTTTGGTCTAGACGGACAACATGCAAATTTTCTGAAATCAGGCTAAACCAATATAATTTCCACTTCCTGCCAATCCACAACATAAAGCATGGGGAAAAGGTGATGCGTTTAACCCCATCCATGAAGACTCATGTAGTGCTTATACCGTTTTCTACTATTGATACGCATGCATACCTAAACCTTAAGAAGACAACTCCATCCTCAATCGAGATAAGAAACTGAGTCCTTCAAAAGCAAAGACCAAACTGAAGGAGCAAAAGGGCATTCAGAGATTGAGAAGGCTTGTGAGACTTATGTCGGATGATAAATATGTGGATCATAGAGTCTGCTGAACCTGAACTCATATATAGGCCGTCAGGAGACCATGATGGATTTATCAGAGCTGACTGCTATCCACTGCTTTCTTGTTTCCAGCCAAATGCATGGAGTTTCGAGTCCCTCAGTCGGATATCAAATAGATGGAGCTGCCTCTCTGGAGTCCTGGAATTCACAATGTGTCAGAAATCAAGATCTTGTGAAGGACATATATGTTCTCTTCATATAGGCACCACATATAGCAACTACATTACACATACCACAAACAGTTTAGTGCAGCAAACATTTTACACAGCCAACAAACCAGGTAAAAAATGTACAGTGAAGTTAGCCATTTTCACCACATGGCAGTGATAAAGCACATCCGAAATTGTCAGAACAAGGATTCAAAATTGAAAACAGGTTTGCTTATTTTGAAATCTTAACCATAAAGCAGGGGATAACTCAGTGACTTGATAATCTCACATATACTTAAAACAGTTGCACCATTATGCTGGTCTTTTATTTTCCCACTTTCCCCTCATTTGACAGTAGAGTTAAAGTTGTTAACCTTCCATACACCCATGTGCAATTCAGCACAACATAGCCATGGCCAGACAACAAAAATTCCTATTATAGGTAAAGCTGTGCCAAGCCAGATCCAGCTATTAGGGTTGGCTTAGTCAAAGCTAAGCTCAATCTTGGTCTGACCCAAGGCCAAGCCACCCCGTTGGCATGAGCCAAGCATGAACCAAGTGGCAAGCCAACCACTGTAAGCACCAAGCTCAAGTCGGTGATGCTTGAAGTCAGCTCTACTCAACTCAAATAAAGCCCCTTGTTGGACAGGCAGTATATAAAATGGCATCAAATGATAAAGCATATTATTGCATCCAACTTATGATTAGCTTATTTGCTCTTAGGTTCTCAGTTTCCAGACTAACGATCACCTTATTTAAAGGGGGTGTGAGATTGGGGGCGGGTTCTAATTGCAGAATCTTTATGTAGAGGAAAATTTCAAAGACAGTTTCTCAAAATGAAGAAAGCAAATAAATAAAGAAGGCTCTAACCTAAAAAGGTATAGAAAGACTAAAGTCACGTAGATTTTCACACAAGTGTCATTTACACTGTTTGAACCATTGAAGTCACATGGGTTAGGAACAACACTCAGGCATTTACGTTCTATTTGATGTTTGTAATCTGCTTGTCCAGCAAGCACATTATACCCAATTATCCTCTTATCTGCACTAGCAGACACTATAATCTGCTTATGCTACATCCCAGCAACCCCCATTACCCCATTACCGCAGAAGAATGTAGGTTCCTACACAATGTCCTTGGTTTTCACATCTTATCTTCATGTTTCACAGTCCGAAATGTAACATAACAGCATAATCACCGCCACCGGTAGCAAAATACGCATCATTCCAAGGCATGAACACAATTCTGTTGATAACTCCCTCGACATGAGGCTCTCCTCCGAAAAGTAACACAATCATTCCGCCAAAGACACGAAAGTACGATTGCATATGCATCAGTTCTTCCAACTATAAGTCTCCAAGAGTTCAATATCTATGTGTGAAATAATAATAAAATGAGGCAACTAGCTGCATAGAAAGTATTAAGTATTCATGCATCGCTAGTACTTGGAACCTGGCTTTTTCAAGTCTACAACTCATATCTGATTATCTCCGCTATCAGCACTATATACAAGTACCCTATGCCCTTCTGGATGCCATGCTATATTTTTAGGCCATCTCCTCTGTTTGGAGATAGACAGCTTGTAGAGCTTAAACAGGCCGCACCTGATCTAGTTTACGTCATCAAAAGCACAAAACCACTCCTAAACCTTCGGAAGATTAATCAAAATACAGAAAAACTAGAAGGTCTAAGCCATTGTAGACAAGGTAACTTGGGATGAATTCCCAGCATGCGAGACCTTAGACCTTGGAGATGACATAGAGTAATACAGAAAAAGATCTTAACACTGTTGAGCATGAAAAGACTAAAAACTTCAGAACTTAATTAAGGAGCTGCTTGGTTCAACTCAGGAAAAGGGAATTGTCAAACAGAGATAAAGGGAGCAGAATTAAGAGAAGAGTTCACAATCTTACAGCCTACAGGTGTGTTTGGCTTGGGTGGCCTTTGTTTATATTATTTCAGTTAAAATTCTTTGTTCGACACATTAAACAATTTCTTCCCACCCCCATTCACCACCAACAAAAAAGAAAAAGGGAAAAAGAAAAACATACCCACTTTCTTTCTAGCCCTTCCTACTAAGAGCAACTGAGGAAATAATATCTAAATGACTATTCTTCCTGATTACATAATCATGGTCTCTCCTCTCTGCACTAGTACCCAACAATGAAGACGATAATTTTAGCAACAATAGGAATATCAT
The DNA here is from genome assembly GCA_021018815.1 of Talinum fruticosum. Taxonomy (NCBI): domain Eukaryota; kingdom Viridiplantae; phylum Streptophyta; class Magnoliopsida; order Caryophyllales; family Talinaceae; genus Talinum; species Talinum fruticosum. The sequence continues at coordinate 7,680,766 of JAITYX010000004.1, read as the reverse complement.
ATTTAATACCACTACCCTTTAATTATAGTTAAAAATAAAAGATAATACACAAAAACACGTTTGGCTCAAAATATCTTTTGGTACAAGCGAAAGCCATTGATGAGTGTTCGTGAATGGTCAACCCAAATAGCCACAGAAGAGGCAGAGGGATGGGATGAGGTAAGTGAACTACCATGATAGGGCAACAAATAGATATCAGCAGTGATTAAAGAAAAGGATATTGAATAGGATATTGAATGTGGTAGCTGGTAGTGAACAAGGTGGAGAGGTGGTTCTAAGCTTGCATCACCGCAGAGCGGGGGCTGATGGCAGTGTTGTGAGGTCAATGAAAGGGAGGAAGATTGGAGACAACATAATTAGCTCATGATAACCTTTGTGCAAGTGTGGAGGGAGTCTTTGTCCAAAAACCAATGAAGACAATCCACGACTTAAGATGGTATCCTTAATGGATGTGCAAGAATATTATCCTATTCTCCTAAAAAGTAGACAACCATATGTATCCACAAAGGTATTTCATTCATGAGTTTATAACAGAAGAACAATGGAATTGGATGAACTAGTGCACAAGTCAGAGGAAAACGTGAGAATATCCATGCAGATGAAGAACAAGTGGAATAACACTAAGACATTAAAGGTTAACATTAATTTTGACATCCATGTTCCAAGTACAAAAGTATTGAACAATGCAAAGTGCTCATAGTGATGCCGTGGCCGAATTTTTCATGAGCAAGCAATGACATAATATTCCCTATTTTAGATGTTGACAACAAACGGCATCTGAAAGTAAATATAATACCAACCCCTCCCTCCCCCTTCCCCAAAAAAAAAACAAATGAGACAGACAGAGATTACCCTTTGGCTTGCAGCTGCCACCACAAGTTTACCATTCCATCCATCCGGTGAACTAGAGATAAGATGTAAAACACACTTTCAGCAAGGAGGAACTTAGAAGCAAAAATTATTCTTAGCATAGAAAGATATAAAAAGTTAAATGCAGTAATCAATCCCCCTTTTCTTTCTGTCTTTATCATTTATGAAACTACTTCAACATTCTTTCTATAATTCTTGTTTAAAAAGGATGAGTGGGATGGCTAGATCTATATAAGCTTGAGTTGTGTTGCAAGATTCAAAGTACCCACCAATAGAATCAGGAAATTTTTCATAGGTACATTCTCAGTCTCTCAGATATTGAAGGGTATAACATCAAACAGACCCAAAATTAAGCGCTTGACCTCAAACCAGCAATGCTGTTTAATGATGTAACAGAGTCTGAAATAAAATATAACCATAAAGGAGGATCTTGAGAAGTCAGAAGTAACACAGGAACCACAACCCCCATTTCCAATTCCATATACTGCAATTATAACCCATGGGCTGTGACCCTTAATTAGTTTAACTAAGAGGCCACTGCATTCAAATAACATGATAAATACCTGGTAATGAACAGTTTATCACTCTTCGGGCACAAAGCCAGACTCCTAAGCTTTCTTTTGTGCTGCTGGAGATATAAGTACTTGCACTGTATTGAATCATAGATGGTGAAGAGCAGCTATGTACCATGGGTACTAATTCATTACATTCTCCATGTCCTATATTCATCACATCAAGGAGAAATAACATTAGCCCTTTAACATGCAAACCTAAGAAACATAAAGAAAACATATGAGGTTACAGTAACAAAATAAGCTCCTCAAGTCAAATAAACATTAAAAACAAATGATGACAGTATAGTGGGTACGCCTTACCTTCGAACCTATAGCCTGAGAATTAGTGTCATTGAATTCATGAGGTAGTCTATGAGATCTATCTACTGTAGCATTAACGGGGTTATCAGAGGGACTGGGTGGAATGCTAGCACCAGTTTCTGCCACAGGCCTTATATGGTAGGACTTTGGATTCACATTTGGAAGCTAAGGATTAGATTGTGGCTTCATTTGTTTGGCTAGGACTAATATATCTACACTCCACTTCCACTTTCTTTGAACTAGGCATCGAGCCACTTCACAACTTCTCACTGGCCTTGCCCCAAATATGGGACAGTTTAGCTTCTGAATCTTGTAACCTTCACAAGCTGCAAAACTTTTCCGGAAAACATCAGCTGGTGCTTTTCTTAGGTTAAATTGTCCAAACAAAATTCATTTACTAGCATTAGTAGCCTAGGATTTAGCAAAATACGTGAAACAATAGGAGAGAAAAAACTCAAAAAGTAAATGCAACAAAATGTCAAAAAAAGGGTTCAAAACTGTTTAGGGTCTCTTTGGTTTGGAGAAAAGCCATCTATAGAATGAGATTGATACAGAACTTTGCATCCTTCATAGCTAGATTAACTTATTTCCAACTCAAAATTTCTCCTCCAGATGATTTCACTTAATTGGGAAATTCTTGGAGTCATTTCCACCACCCGTGTGCACATTTTGGGCTCAATGCACTTGCTGATTTAACTTAAGGTTGCTACAGCCGAATCCCCCTCCCCACCTTTTTTATTTCCAATGCCCTTTACCTCATCTAAATAAAACCTCCACCTAGTTTTGAGCTTCAAGTTTGTGCTGCGATGTTAAGCTAGAATGTTTGTGATGCTTAAAAATTTTGGGCTTTATTTTTAGTTTCTTTTTAAGTAATAACTTTTAAGTTATGTTAAGTCCAAATCCAAATCCAAACTCATACACTGGACCTAAAGTACCACCTAAGCAAGGTGTTTAGAGGTTGGATCTATTGAGCCTGGATTACAAACCTTTGTGACTGTCTATTAGTCCACAAGGAAGTAGAGGATAATATCCTGAGGCATTATGCTATAATACACAAAACCAATAACCAACACCAAAAACAATTGCCATAACGTGACGCTTCTCAACTCCCAAGAAGTGCACAAGGAGTTCTATTCAGGAGATAATGAAAAGGAGATAAGGAAAAGACTTACAAGTTGTGCTATTAAAATACTCAGCTGGTACTAATAGGAATCCAAAAGAATAGCCCCCTCTCTGGTACAATGTCAAGGACATCAACACAACAAGCTCAAGGCCTAAATTGAGGAGTGATAGGTCCAATTTCTGCACCCTCTGGCTGAACTTCATAAACTCTCTCTGAGCATTCAGCAAAGATGATACGAAATAACTCAATCTCCATTTCAACAGATCCAAACCACATGATTTGTGAGAAAATGGATGTGCCACACTTGATTGATCCAAATTGAACATTATGCTACAAGATCCACTTCATCAAGATCAGGAGGAACCACATCTAATCTCATCATGCTTCTGTATTGGTCTGGAACAGGTGCACCAGCCTGCACACACAATTCTACCAGAGCTGGAGCCTTGCCGTAGTACCGCTTCAAGTTGTTGCTCAAGGGGGGCCAGACGGATTCCGAACATGCCACACATAGTTGGGACCCACAAGATCATCAATTGTGGCCTCCTGCCATGCATGCAACCCATCTCGAGATTGATGCTTAGATGCCTTACACATCCTGACCTTATGTCCCTTGGGACCCACCTGAACCTCACAGCAGTATCCACATGTCCATACAGGGTATTTCTCCATGATCCTTCTTGCACCTAATATCATATCAAGCCAAGATGCCATGGTCCCAATGCTTATGTCTCTCAAGCCCTTCCCTGGCTCAGGATTCAATTGCACCAATGGATGAATATGGTCCTCTTCTGAGTCATTCTCCATATTTTCTAACTTTGTCCAGCTACCAGAACCTACATGAATATTCTTGTCACTCGGATCTTCTCCGTGACCACCATCACATTCATCACTTGGCGTGTCAAAGTCTACAATTCTTCCTTCAATGCAATATACAGGTTTTGCCCTTCTCCTCACAGGGTACTTTTCAAGATTAACACCAGCTTGTATACAGAGCTCCAAAATTGCGGGCATGCGTGGAACATTGAATCTCTCATCATGTGTAACTCTAGGTTTCCCAACACGATCATAGAGGTGGAAGCATTTGGGAAAATAAACTACATCACTTAAGCGTCCTTTTATCCAATCATGCATAGCACTGCGGAAACCACTCCTCGATCCAATGCATGTACGTATTTCATGCCCTACAGGGCCAATGTGAATTTCAGGGCATAACCTGACGGCACAAAAGAACCTTAAGTCAGCATCTGAATCCACCATTTTAACAAAACAAAGCCAATAATGAACTCAATGTGACCCAACCAGATAAAATTGTCCCATTAGTGTCACTGAACACAGAAGCCCAAGCTTCTAGTTCCAATGACCTTAAGCTTGACCACAGTAACTTTTGTTCCATTAACACCGGTGAGCATAAAAGCCCAATCTCTCACGATTTGTAATTATCAAATGCACCTCCTCCTTCCTCACTAAATTCAACCCTTTTCTTTTTTCTTTTTTTTGGGGGGGAGTTGTTATTGAAGCAAATCATCATTGAACAGACATTATACTCAATATGATGCAAAACTGAACCAGAAGTCATCTGAAAATCTTACATCTCAGGCTGAATTAAAATAACTTAACCAGAAGATAACTTTGCCATCAATGTCTAAACACAGATGGAGGTTTAGATCCTCACATATCAATAACAATTTTTACAAAGACCACATCAAATCCTGAATATAATCTCGAAGCTAACCTGCACTTCAGAACACTTATGAAAGGAAGGAGCTTGGAGATGCCAATAAGAAGGGATTCTCTAGCCCAATACACCTGATGAGACACATGAATAAGCTCAGGAACAAGGAGGCCATTATCTGGGGGATGTTCAAGAACTCGACAAGGATTAGACTTCCGTAACTCTCTCTCCTCGGCGGCTCTCCTTATCAGGGTTTTCATGGGATTCGGGTATGGCTTCCTCTCGGACTTGCTCTGACGAGGCTCAGGCAAATCAGTGTACAAAGGATCATCAACCTCTCCCCCAAAGGGAGTCACGTTTATGGTGTCAACTTCAATTCGATCTTCACTGAGTCGTCGATACCCATGATAATAATGGCAACTACGAACCCACAAGAAAAAGTTTCTTCTCTCCACTAAAAGCATGTTGCCTTTCCTTTTTCTTTGCATCAGTATAATCAAGAGCAGTGGCGGATCCAGGATTCAAATAAAGTGGTGTTAGAGCCCAAAAATATTTATAATTGTAAACTAAAATAAAAAATATTATTAAAATTGATTTTTTTATATTCAAAGTACTAAAAATGAAATACTTATAATTGTAAAGTAAAATAAAAAATATAATTGTTAAACCTTCTTAAAAAATCTATGCATTTCCAACTACAAAAAATAAAAATTAATTAAGATTGAAGAATCATACATTTCATAACTTCACAAATCAAAATCAAAATTACATTCTAAATCACATTCTATAAAAGTCTTACATTTGATTATTTTACAAGCTCAAAATTATTCAATTTGAATCAAAATTGCATTCTTCTTCACAAACTCAAAATTACATTTCATTACCATATGGCTCTATCCAACAACAATATCAAATCAAACAATCAAACAAATGAATTCATAATTACTTACAATCTATAAAAATCTAAAACAACACTTAATTCACAAATCTAAATTTAATTAAACAAAAATATGCTAGGAAATGAAAGAACCCAATTCAGAAAATGACAAAGTTAGATTAATTACCTAGTGCAGCAAGCAAGAAGTTCACGGCTGAGGTGGGTGTGGCCGGTGGCTGCAGTGGGTCTTCCAGAGGGGAGGCGGCGCCGGCGGCGACCAACAAGGAGGCGCCTGACGTGGCTACCAACCAGAGCCAGCAACGCAACGAGGCGAGCGAGGCGACCACCCAGCAATGACGTAAGAGCCAGGCCAGCGCAGGTGAGAGAGAAAGAAGCAGTCGGCGCAGGTGAGAGAGAAAGAAGCAGTCGGCGCCGGATGGGTGGCCGGCTGGAGATGGATTCGTGCGCCGGGGAGAGGAGGAGTGGAGAGCGTGGTGGTGGGTGCTGCTACGGTTTGGGGCCAGAGGGTCGAGGGAGGAGTGGAGAGCGTGGTGGTGGGCGCTGCTACGGTTTGGGGCCGAGGGTCGAGAGGGACAAAACTGTAGCGCGTTGGTTGAGTCTTAAAAATTATGATTTTGGGTTGAGTATTCTTACAGTTCCAAAAAACAAATCTGCAACGGAAACAAAAATTATGATTCGAACTCATTACCTGCATGCAAGCAACATGCCTCACTTATCCAAACACTTGACAACTACACCAAGCAACATTATCAGATACATTATATGTAAATTTTTATTTCACAAAAATGAGTGGTGTCAATTGACATTAGATCCGCCATTGATCCAGAGAATAAAATTGTAGCGCTGTTGAATGGAGAGGTGAACTCGCCGGTGGAGCAAGTATTGAAGGCGGAACAAATCAAGGTTGCAGGTCAGAGGTGGCGGTTGAGCCAAGCCGGTGGTGGAGCGCCAGAGGGATGACTCTCTAGCACACCTAGGGTTGGAGTGAAATGACGACAAAGAACGTAAAAATTTTATTAAACCAATTTTCCTTTTTTAATAACCGAAAGAGATCCGGACATTACAGTCCAAAATCATTTCTCCCCCTGAAAACCCCAGTATATCCGCCCTGGCCCTCGTGATCCAGTCACAGCTAACCCATAACTACAAATCTCGAATTTCAACCTGTTTGACAAATAATTATTAGTGGTTAGTTATTTATATAAGTTATTATTTATTAACTATTAATATTGAAGGTTTGCTTCGGGAGAGTTTGAGTCACCCTAGAGGGGTGAATAGGGTGATAGAAAATTCTTTGTGAAAACTCACAAATTTGCGTCGAAAAGAAACAAAGACAGATTCGAATCTATCAACAGGGTCGAAAAGATTGGATTCGAAAGCAATGAATCGAAGGAACAAGAGCGAGAAAGGTCGTCCGAGTCTAGAATGAACTCGGAAAGATAATACTTAAGATTTTACGTGGAAACCCTCCCGGGCGGAAAACCACGGCCCGTGTCAATCCGGACACGAAGTCAAATCCACTATTTTGAGTCCACAAAATACCGTGAACTGATCGAACCCGAGTTGCTCCCTTAGACAACTCTATACAAGTTTTCCTAGACTCGAAGTTCCCTTATCCGATCTAGTACTTCCTAGCCGAGATAACCCTTACAGCTAGGGACAACTAAGCTGAGTTAACCTTTACAGACTTAGTCAAGGGACCTTACAAAGAATGTAAGAAGAGTTTGTAACTAAGTATAAGACCTTACAACTCGAAAGTAATGAATTACAGAGTGGGAGTTGTAAGTTGAAGATTGAAAGTGAATACAATAACTTTGATCAAGTATGTGTATAAACAATATGTTCGGTAACCTTCAAGTCTTGTGAAGTGGCTTCTATTTATAGATAACCAAGCGAGTAGCCGTTATCTTCATCTCGCGACCGAGAGTCTTCCGTGACCGTTGATAGAGGCTTTCGAGTGCTCGAAAGTGACCGTTGATAGAGGCTTTCTAAGTGCTCGAAAGTGTCCGTTGAAATATGAACGTTGGACAACGGTTTAACTCTCTTGGAAGTCCCAAAACCATCGGTAGTGTCTTGAAAAATGAGGTGAAAACCACCGTTAAGCTTGGCGTTCCAGTTTTCCGGATATGGAAGCGCATGACTTCGACACAATCTTCGGGACTGGAGTAGGGAAGGTGAAGAGTCATGTCTGCTGGTGATTTGACGTTCGAAGCCTGGTTACTTTTGTATTTTGAAAAATGTATCATCGATTGAATAACCTACAAAAGTAAATCAATTTTGGTTCTCAAAGTATAGAATACTTTGGTATAAGATTAGACGCGAGATAATAAAATAATTATAGTAGTTAAGCAACATATTATCCGAGTCGAAATGAAATGGAATTTTCCGAGTCTAATATCCATGATACTCGTAATTCCATCCGACTTAGTGTAAGCGAAGAATCAAGTTCGATAAAGGATATTAGAGAGGATTAACTTGATATAGACTAAGCATGAAATAAACTAAGAATACCGACTATAACGAAATAGAACAAATAACCACAAGTCGATTCGAGAAACAGATGGAATACTCGGTATATTCAAAAATGCGATTAATCTGAGTGAGGATGGACTCGGAATAAAGAACCAGGTTTTCGAGTCGCTACGGAAAAACGATAAATATGATAAGTGAAAGATGTATCACTTAGAGAAAATACTATTTTACCCAACTAAGTTTCTAGGACACAGAGAATGCCTTGGAATCAAAACTCTACATGTATGAAATCGTTATACCCGATTCCTTTTTCATAACTCGGAAAAGTATTAAGCGAGTGTCCGAGTCTTCAAATATTAGTATTTGAGTTAATTATTTATATTAATTGGCTATTAAAAAATTATTTATAGTAATTATTTTTTTAAAGTGTTTGATAAAATTAATTCTTTGAGAAAAATATATTTGGTGAAATTGTATTTATGCTCTTATGTTTATGTTGTTTTTAAATAAATAAATAAATAAATATATAAATAGAGATCATTTTATTTTATTTTTAAATATAATTATATTTATGTTATGTATACAAATTATTTTCATTTATAAAAATTTTTCTTACTATTTTTACAAAATTTATATTCATTATCTATCTAATACAATATTTATTATATTCAATTTATATAAAAAATAATATAACGTGACAATAGTAGTAGTAGTAGTAGTAGTAGTAGTAGTAGTAGTAGTAGTAGTAGTAGTAGTAATAATAATAATAATAATAATAATAATAATAATAATAATAATAATAATAATAATAATAATAATAGTGGTATATGGTATAATTTCTCCGAATTTTTAAGTAAATATGTTATTTTCACAAATAACTTTCAAAAGGCTAATTGGAAAAACGGTTAAGAAAAAAATATTTAGGCCAAACAATTGCTTCAAATAGTTATTTACCAAACACTCATTTAACTATTTGACTTGGTTAAAACATCTAAACCTCTCCAAACAAACTCTTTCTCCCCCAAAAGGATGTCAACCAAATACTGGGTCCGAATTTGGAGGCGGTTTCACTCGTAAATTATTTGGCGGAGGAGGGTATGCATTTGGATATCCCTAGCAATTTTTCTTATCTTGGACCTATTAATCCATTAAAGACTTCAAATCTAATTTCTCAACGTTTTATTGTATGTAATTTAGGATTTATTCAAAATAGCTGATAAATTTAGTAAAAATAGTTGTTATAGAATATATGAGTATAAATGAATATAAATAAGCGAAACGAACTGAAATTAGCATAAATAAGCAGATATAGTTGTTATAATTAAGAGGGAAATGGGTTGTTATAGTATAAATGATAGTTAAAATGAGCTAAAATGAATAGAAATAAAAACAAATATTGTTATATATGTGATGAATCTAATTGGCAAAAGTATTAAAAACTTTACTTTGTCACTAAATAGTGATAAATTTAATGTGTTGAATATTTTACCTTAAGGTCTTTAATACCATACTAACTTATCTATCAATCAACCTATTATACAAACTAAATATTTAGTTCATACAAACCAAATACACCAATATATTAAACTCAAAGTTCATCAAAGTTTAACACCACAAAGTTTAAAGTCCATTAAAGCTTAACAACAAAAAGTCTATCAAAGTTTAACATTAAAAAAATAAAATTAGTGTTCTGGTCTTAAACGGGTCTCGAGTCGGGTCTAGGTCTTAATTTTTGAGACCCCGAACCTAGACCTGAGATAGTTAGACCCGGACCCGACCCGGACCAACCGGGTCCAAATTTTTGAACTCGGACCCAATTAAATGGGTCGAGTCTAGCGGGTCCAGGTCGGGTCTAGGACCTACTACCATACCTATCTTTCCGAGCTTTTTTACTCTTCATTGGTGTACTCGAACTTCGCTTTTGGTATCTTCCAGCTTCATTGGAATGCAATTGCCTTCTTGTATGATGTTCCAAACATCTTCATCGTTGTCCGACAGAAAGCATTCTATTAGCTTCTTCCAATGCACGAAGTTTGATCCTTTGAACTTTGGTGGTCCGGTGGAAGATCTTCCTTCATCGAACTCTCCGTTGTTACGAGCCATCCGATCTTTAAACCTTTGGATTGTTAGATCCTTTCCGAAAGACTAGACTCGATACCAATTGAAGGTTTGCTCGTAAAGAGTCTTAATCATCCTAGAGGGGGTGAATATGGTGATGAAAAAATTTTAACAAACTTAGAAGATTTAAGCTTGAAAAGAATGAACAAGATAATCCGAGTCTAGATTGGACTCATAAAAGCATTAACTCAAAGATACGTGGAAACCCTCCTGGGCGGAAAACCACAAACAGTGTTAATCCAAGCACCAAGTCAAATCCACTATTTTGAATCCACAAAATACAATGGACTGACTCAACTAGAATTTCTCCCTTAGACAATTCCTTACTAAGTTTTCCTAGGCTCGAAATTCCCTTATCCGATCTAATACTTCTTAACCGAGGTAACCTTTACGGTTAGGGACAATTGAGCTGAGTTCACCCTTACAACTCAATCAAGGGACCTTACTTAGAAAGTAAGAAGAGTATGTAACTAATTACAAGACTTTACAACTCAAAAAGTATAATTAAGTAGAAGATTGAATATGAATACAATGACTTTGGCTTAAGTAATGTGTTTCAACAATAATTCCAGCAATCTTCAAGTCTTGTAAAATGGTTTCTATTTATAGATGACTAAGCGATTAGTCTGTTGTGACTGATTTACGAACCGAAGCCTTTCTTGATCGTTATAACGGTTCTTCCGAGTCACTCGAAAAGATCCGTTGAGATGTGAACGTTATGCAATGGCTCTTGGCTCCTAAAGTTGCTCCAGTTAGTCTGGTGATATCTAAAAAGTAACGTGGAAACCACCGTTGAGCTTAGCGTTGAAGTTTTTCAGTTTTAGAAACAGACAACCACGACACAGACATTCGAGCCTTGTTTAGAAGTAGAAAAGCCTTGTCTGCTGGTGATTGACAACTTGAAGTCGGTTACTTTTGTAATTCAAAAATGAGATAACCTTGTTTATATAACCTACAAAAGTAAACCATTTTGGTTCTCAAAATATAAAATACTTTGGTCCAAGATTAGGCACAAATATTAATTTAATTAAGATAATTAAGTGTATAATTATCTTAGGCCTAGAAGAGTGAAATTTTTTGAGTCTAATATTCATTGTACTCAAATTCCATCGAGTCAGTCCTAAGAGAGATCAAGTTATAAGAGTGAAAACATCATAGTATACGAGACTTGATCCGGACAAATAATTCTTAAACAAACATATCGACTTAGAAAGATGAATTAACATTATAATTCACTTTGCTTTGAAATACGCAATCAGAACTCAAATAAAAAGTGTTAAAGATATTATTTGAACATGCGATAAATCTGAGTGGTGTTTGAGTGACGTAGAAATATCAATGTGAGAAGATAGACAAGAATGTATTTTCCGAGTCGAGTTAGAAACGAATGAAAACTTATACAGGAGTTTCTATAACACTCGGAATGACTTGTAATAAAAACTTAGGAGGGATGAGGTTTGTACATGAGTCTTTATGTAGTACTCAGAATGATTTAGATTCGAGTGTCCGAGTCCTCATAAATAATATCATCACTCATAACGATTATGCGGATAACACATTAGAGCAAAGAGATGAACATATTATATCAAAGAGATGAACAGATTATATTAGAGTAGAAAGAGATAATAAGAAATATCTAACTTAGAAAGAAGTAACTCGAAATAAGTATGTTCGAAAAAAAAAATTCATTTGTTCATTTGCTCAAAAAAAGGGTGAACTCCCCTAAACACAACATCAATTTTCTATATTTCTCCCCTTGCATTTCATCAAAAAGAGGGAAGAAGCTATCAATTGAATACAATTGATGTTGGACAAAAGAAAATATAAAAAAAATTGACTAAGAAGAGGGGCTTGCTTTCGGGAAAAGGAAGGACGAGCGAGTGCGCCAGTGGCTAATATGCTTGAGATGAAGTGGATGATCGTAGCAGCGACAAGCACAGGGATGTCCGGAATTGGCTCCATCCTGGTCGTCCGACTCGAGGGCATATCATCCTCGGGCTCATCCTTCTAGAATACAGCAGAGAAAGGTGCTTCGACTTGATAGCCGTGGATCGACGAATGTCCCTAGCTTCTTCGACCCACTCGGATCTTCATTTGAGGAGATCAATTCTAGTTCAGGAGCTGCGTCACCTTGTCCCTCAGAGTTGACCGGCCTCTTCTTTCTTTTTCTCTTTCTCCTCTTCCTTCTCCTCTTCAAGCTGAGCTGCCTCGGTTGTAGCTTCCTCTTCAACCTAAGCCGAATGAGACTTGGTCGGGCTGGATGACTCCTCGAAGTATTTGAACTTTCCGGGTCCTAGGTAGCCTTAGATCGGCGTTCTTGGACGAGTTGGAGCTGCTCGCATTGCTTATTGATGAGGCCCTTGAGCTCGATCAGCAGATCCTAGTGCTCCGGGATCCGAGACTCGGCTTGTCTTCCGGTTGATCACCAAGCTTTGAAGAACAGTTTTAGAGAGTGGAAGGTGCCTCAAAGTTCTTCGGACACGAGAGGAAAGTTTGTCTACCGAACAGTAAAAATAACTTCAAATGCTTGTAGAAGGTGGTCGAGAAATGGAGGGACTAGTGGATGGAGGAGGAAGTGATAGAGGAATCCGAGTCCGAGTGGGAGGGGTGAAATCGGTTTCAACTCGGACCCATGGACCCGGATACCAGGCTTGACTTCCCGATATCCGCAGCCCGTAAGCTCCTTCCTACCCACCACTATGGTAGCCTCGAAACCGTATTTGGATCCGAGGCGAGGGTAACCTTGAACTGTTTGAATATTACAATCGAAGGGCTCCAAAGGGGAATGGAGCTTATTTTTGGATTGAGTCGGCACGAAGCCATCCGCTCAAGAATAGAAGAGAAAAGGTCTACGTCGTAGCCCTCTAGAATATTAAATAAAGCTTTGAGAATCTTAGAATTAGGATTTTCTTTGCTAGAGTGATGAGAAAATAAAGTTCTCATCAAGAGAAAACAGAGTAATCTGGCCTCGATCTTCATCTAAGTCACCGAGAAGTTTTTGCGTGACTCAAGGACCTCCTTGGCGTATTTTTCAAATAATTCATTTGCCATCTCCGTGAAGGGGTTGAGATTGTAGTTAAGAAAAAGAGAAGAGACTTTGAAGATTTTGTGAAGGAGAGAGAGGTTGATATGAACAACATTCTCTTGAACTCGTGAGGTGATGACCCCCTCGAGTAAGACATGTTGGAGTAGAACTCGACAATGAGTTCAGGATAAATAAACTCACCGAAACACAAGAAGTTGTACACTCCAGTGCTCTTTATGTGTTGCAACCACGAAAACGAAGTGGTTGGAAAGAATTTGTCATCCAACGTTAGATGTTGGGTGACAAAGATCTTAGAGGGGTTAGAGGTACCCTCTTGAGGAGTTTTGGTGTGGGGCTTCTTAGTAGTAGACCCCAACAAATCTTGTGTAGAAGCTCTTTTAGGCATGGTGAGAATTTTTAAAAAGACGAGAAGACACGAGAGAGAGAAAGGGAGAGAGAGAGAGAGAGCAAAGAAAATAAGAGAAAGCGCTTAGAGTTCGGACAGAGAGAGAGAATTCGAGTGAGCAAGAATGCTTAGAAAGTAAGAAGGCGAGTGAGTAAAGTAAAGAAATGAAGGTAAAGGGTTTCTATTTATAGTGAAAAGAAGTGACCTTCAGCTTTTGGTTTAACTCGAAGCTCTAACAGCTGTCTCGGACAGGTGTGACGTTTCGCTCTCTAACGGTTAGAATTCCAGCGAGGTTTATTTCAACGGCTAGTTTTCTCCGATCAAAACACGCGACTAAGAGAGAGAGAAAGAAGAAAGACTTTTAAAAAAATATTTCGAAATTCTCCATTGATCTAGAGATGATTTTAGAAGTTTGATGTCCATTTTTCTCAAAAGCCGAGTCCGACTCGGTATGGTTTCCGAGTGACTCGGAACACTCGGAGACCTAATAACTCATAGCTCGGTTTCACTCGGTCGACCGATCCATTTGTTATTAAGACAAAAGAAAACATATAACACATAATCATGCAAGAAAATTTCACTTATAAAATCACATAATCATACATTAATCATGCCAAGCTCATTCCTAATAAAACAAAATTGATTCTCACTAAGTGGCTTAGTGAAAATATCGACTAACTAAAATTTCGTAGGAATGAATTGAAGTTCGATATCACCTTTCTCAGAATGGTTTCTCAGAAAATGATATCCGACCTCAATACGCTTTGTCTTTGAATGCTGAACTGGATTCTTAGTGATGCTGATTGCACTTTAATTGTCACACTTGATTAAGATAGATTTGAATGAGAGTCTAAGATCCTTTAAGTGCTTGCTTGATCCACATAATCCGAGCACAACAAGCTCCAGTTGCAATGTACTCGGTTTCAGCGAGTTGATAGAGCAACCGAGTTCTGTTTGTTTGAGTGTCAAGATATGAGGGATTGACCCCGAAATTGGCATGCTTCGATGTGCTCTTTCTATCAACTTTGTAACCAGACATAGTCAACGTCCGAGTGTCGAGTGAGTGTCGGTTCCGAGTCTCTTGAAAACCACAAACTAAGATTCCGAGTACCTGGAAGATATCTTAAAATCCTCTTCACCGCAGATGAGATGTGATTTTTTAGATTAGCTTGAAATCTTGCACATAGACAGACACTAAACATAATGTCCGGCCTACTAGATGTGAGATAGAGCAGAGATCCAATCATACCTCTATATATTTTCCGATCTACTCGCTTTACCTTTTTATCTAAATCCAGTTTCATACTCGCTACTCATAGGTGTGGTCGCTTGTTTCACATCTTGAAGCTTGTATTTTTTCAACAACTCCTTGGTATACTTCGATTAATGGACATAGATTCCATCTTTGTCTTGTTTGATTTGTACACCGAGAAAGAAATTAAGCTCTCCCATCATGCTCATTTGGAACTCTTGTCTTATCAACTCGGAAAACTCTCGGCATAGATTTTCAATAGTAGTTCCAAAAATAATATCATCAATATAAATATGAGTAATAAGGAAATCTTTCCCCTTAGTTTTTATGAAAAGAGTTTTGTCAATCTAATCTCGTTTGAAATCATTTTCAACCAAGTAACTGCTAATCTTTTCGTGTCAAGCTCCGGGAGCTTGTTTAAGACCATATAGAGCCTTTTGCAATTTGAAAACATGATTTGGAAATTCCGAGTTTTCAAATCCAGGGGTTGCTCAACATATACTTCCTCTTAAATGAAACCATTAAGAAAAGCACATTTAACATCCATTTGATACAACTTAATATTCATGCTAGATGCAAATACCAACAGAATTCGATTGCTTCGATCCTAGCCACGAGTGCAAAGGTTTCCCCACAATCAATTCCTTCTTCTTGATTGTAACCCTAAGCAACAAGTCTAGCCTTATTTTTTACTACCAACCCATCCTTATCCAGTTTGTTTTTGAAAACCCATTTGGTTCCTATGACTGTGTGGTCGGAAGGTCGTTTGGTCGAGTCCGGACTTAGTTTCTTTCAAATTGATTGAGTTCTTCTTGTATGGATTCTACCCATTCAGGTTCATTTAGGGCTTCTAGTGCATTTCGGGTTACGTTAACGATATGAAGTAGTGAGTGCACATAGATTTTGCAAAGAAAAACGAGTTCTTACCCCACTGTTAATGTCGGATAGAATGTTCTCAAGTGGGTGGTCGGATGCATATTTGAATGCTCTACCTGTTCTTTGGTTCACCAAATTTGTTGTTTGAACTAGCTGATCTTCATTTGTTTGAGCTTGCTGAGTGTAGACACCAAATTTTGACCTTTATATATTTAAAATTTTACTAACATTTATCTTTTCTTTTTTTAAAAAAATATATAAAAATATAAAAAAGACAATTAAATTATGATAAAGAAAGAGCCCAAAAGGCCCAAAATACATTATCCAAAGAAAGGAACCATAAAGCCCCAAAATTCACCTATATATATATATATATATATATATATATATATATATATATATATAGAAAAGGAAAAAATAAAAAATTTGGAGGGGACATGGTTGGCAAACTGCAGGCCACACCACCTCCCCCTTTTAAAAAAAAAAAGAAAAAGGGAAGAGAAAGAGTAAGACAAATATTATCACAGCTTTTTTTATTTTATTTTGTCATCACTTGACAAGTACACCACCTCCCCCTTTTTTAAAAAAAAAAAAAAGAAAAAGGGAAAAGAAAGAGTAAGACAAATATTATTATAGCTTTTTTTATTTTATTTTGTTATCACTTGAGAAGTACACCACCCCCATCCCAACGGCTCATCAGTTTTTTTTATTTTTTATTTTATATATTATTATTATTATTATTATTATTATTATTATTATTATTATTGTTGTTGTTGTTGTTGTTATTATTATTATCACTTTATTTTTTTTAAAAAAGGAAGGTTACTAGGGTTTAGAAGGCCCTATTTGTTCTATAAATACCCCTCATCAATCCCTAGAGGGGGCTTGGTTTTTTTGAAAAAATCTCTATCTTCTTCAAAATTCTCTCTCCCTTCTTTAATATCCTAAGGAGTGGTTTGATTAACTAAAGATTAACTCCATTGGGAGTTGATTAAGTTTAAGTTAATCGTTCTAATTTTTTTTTGAACAAACCAAGCTTTTCTTTCAACTTAGTCAAAATATCTTCTTCATCTCAAGAAACAAGAGGGTAATTCTTCTTATTACCACTAAGTTTAATGAGATTACATTTTTTCTTTCTCTCTACTCTTATCTTTCTTTATTTCACGATGATCAAACATACACATACATGGCATTTCCTTCTTCCTTACTTTCTTTTATTTTCTTTTGCCTACCCATTATTTAGTTATTCTTGTTATTTTTTTATCACTAACCCCTCCATTATTATTATTGTTCATTTAATCTCATTTATTAACATTATTACTACTAACTTTATCATGAGTATTGTTATTGTTTTGTTTAATACTACTAACTCTACCATTATTATTATTGTTACTAACCTTATCATTATCATTGCTATTGTTACTATCTTTATTGTTTGTTTATGTTGGTTTTGTTTATTATTTTTGTTAATACTTAACCCTAACATTATTGCTATTATCGTTACTATTATCATTTTTTCTACTATTATGATTATGTATTGCTACTAACGTTTTGGTGTTTTCTTGTCTCTTTTGGGCTAGGCCGGTTCCGGGTTGGTTTCGATCCCGGGTTTTACTCGTCTGTCCCTTTAGGGCTCGCGCGGCCGTTCCCCTATTTGGGTGGAACACTAGTTTTCCTTTTTCGGGAGTGAGCGGTGAGATCCGAGAGTTGATTGCAAAATTGGGTGTTATTTTCTTTCTCATCTTCCTCATTTTTATTTTCTCTTGTAATACTTGAAAAATGAAGAAAAATGGGTTAAGTCATGCTTGAACATGAAGAATAATAACTTGGAGTAAAGTGGTATAAACCGGAAGGTTGTATGTATTTCTAGGGCACTTTAGTGGAATAATTTCGATTCCAAAATTTTTATTTTTATGTCATTCAAGGGAGTAATGAAAGAGCTTTCCGGCAGGTGGTCACTCACCCAAATCCAAGTCCCGAACTATTTATAACATTTTTTTTCGGTGGAAGGCCTAATCAGTCCAAAAACCTACACTATCACTGTTTTTCTAATTTTTCATCATCTAAACGTTTTTTTCTAGAAAAATGTCCTTCATAAAAAATAAAATAGACTTTCTGATCTTTCTAAGTTGGAAATTTTATCTCCTAACTCCTTATAGTTTGAGAGATATGATTTTTAAAGTCAGCATTGCAAAACTGTAATTTCTGCAGTGCCCAGATCAGAATATATATGTTGAAAAATCTGTTAAAATATCTTAAAGTGCTTTAAAAATTATACAAAAAATCATACTAGTTCCTTTCTGTGTCTAGTTGACCCAGTTTGTACATTTTCTTAATATATGATTTATTTTATTCTTAATAAATAAATGAATACCTTACTATCCAGAATGGTACAAATCAGGGCATCACCTAAGTTTTCGACTTATCAGTTTTACATGCTTGTGAATTTATTTTTTATATTTTTACCATTGAAACTAGACTTAAAATGTAAACTCTAGGCTTCAGAATCACCTTGATAGGATCTCTCTCCAAGAAGTTATATTTTTTGAAACCGGCATCCATTATGACAAGTGCGGTGCAAGAAGTGTCACTTTAAGACTTTATTAAATCAATTTGAAAGCTTCTAAAAAAGGTAAAATTTTTACATCTGAGCTTCTTATGAAGTTTTCCAGTTGTGTAAATTTTCTTCACATTTTTAAGCTCATCTTACCTAGTTTCGGGATTTCTCTTTCAAAAATTGGTTTTAAAATCAACTAATTATGCCTTTCAATAAAATAAATACTCGGGACTTTGTTTGGTTAGTCAAGACTCATTGTTCATCATAATGCGAGTCAAGGATCTATTAAGAAGTTGAATCATGAGTACTTCTCATCTCCGTGGTGTTGAAGAATTTTATTTACGTTCTTTTTTAGATTTCTTGTATTTAGGAAAACCTTGTATATTTCATTTTGTTCATTGTATTGTAATAATCCGGTACTTGTAAAACCACTAGCTCCAAAGTGTGAATAATAATAATATTTGCTTCAAGCATGACTTAGCCCATTCATCACAATGTAATCAACTTGATCAAAAATAATAAAATGAACTCGTCTAAGATCACTAATTAGTGTTATTACCAAAATTGAAGTATTGCCCATGAATAAGGGACGATGGTAATCATAACTGCCCCTTATGATCATCTTGACCTTAATCATGAGTCATAACAATGTTTGGCTAAATACCAAATGGTGATCATTAGACGCAATCGTGCATTTCTTGTATATGTTTGCATGCTTGTCCTTAGGGCCGACATATTCTTTGATGTATGGTCGTGACCTCTTATCAAACTTAAGGTCTTAATTAGAAATTCGTTCATATCCGATCTTTAGGATGATCCACATCCACGTCAACTCAAACAGCCTTCACAATTTCACTATTATCCTAGTGGATTACCTTAATCGAGATATGACCGAATCGCTGATCGTATCCTTTTGTTTGGTGACGAGGCCATCGGCGAGGATTCCATCCGAATCTTTGAGAACCATTAGCCATAAAACACCAACCTATTAACTCCACAAAAAAATCCATCCCCCTTCGTACCCAAGGAATTATTTTTCTCGGTTGAAATGGGAATGTTAAAAGGTCTAATCCTTACACTCATGTCTAGACTTGAGTCAATCCACCTATCACTTCACTTATCACCTTAAGTAACAGAGTTGAGACCCCGAGTCACTTTCTTTTTGTTTCAACCGGATTGACTTGACTATAAGAATGAGTCATCTCTAAAGTCTTTTAACATGACCATGAAATAGAGAAATGATCCCTAACTATCCCCGTGGAACTCACAAGAGTCATGACGGAATCCTTGCTAGAACTACGTGGGGTTTTGATCCGAGAGTAGATTCAAGTCCTACGATGATCGGTACGTAGAGGAATTTGGCTCTTATCCGAATGCAAACCCACCATACATCAACGAATCTGTTGGCCCTAAGTTTTCCATTCGTGTGTTTGCATGTGTGTGCTTACGTGTATAATGATGCGTTTTTCTTTTATGCTCTTCTTTTGTAAATCTATTTTATGAATTTATGTTAATTAACATTTAGGATGTCTAAAAAAAAAAAAAGGATACAAATATATTAGTAGGAGCCCGTTCTTAGAACGAAGGGAGTGACGAGTCCTTGACGTTCGTGCTTCCTAACCAAAACCCCGAACCCACCATCTCGGGTTCTCGGATCGAGTCTTTTATTTTGTTTTCGCCTTTTGGGCACATGAGTCAACCTTTTTTTCTTTTTGGAAAAACTATAATTTCAAAACTGTTTTTTTAAAACTCCGTCCTTGTTTGAGTCATAACAAGGTGGCGACTCTAGTCATCCAAAGAAACGAAATAATTTTTTCGGGCGCCACACTCGAGTCTCCTCATTAGCTTGTCCTTCATCATTCCGAGCTGGCTCTTGAGCCTGTTCGATCCGAGTCATAGTGTTCTGTCTTGCCTCATTATGAGTTGCTTTCTTCGACTCTTTACGAGCTTATCTTCAACAAGATCATCTTCATCTCGACTGAGTTTCGGATCTAAGAAGGTCAACTCACTTGTTCTTCCTTGATTTATCTCATCAAACACAACGTGGATAGTTTCTTCCACTTTGTTAGTTCTTTTGTTAAAAACACGATAAACTTTGTTGTGAGATGAGTAACCCGTAAATATACCTTTATCCGATCTAGCATCAAACTTGGTCAGGTGATCCTTACTGTTATTGTGAACAAAGCACTTACATCCAAATGGTTTGAAGTATGAGATGCTAGGTTTCTTTCCCTTATAAAGCTCGTAGGGAGTTTTCTTCAAGATGGGTCGCAGTGAGGCATCCGTTGAGTATGTAATTTGTCTGTGTTGATCTGCCTTAGCCCAAAAATAGTAAGGTAGATCATTTTCAATCATCATTGTCCTTCCTATTTCTTCAAGAGTTTGGTTCTTTCTCTCCACTACTCCATTTTGTTTAAGAGTTCTAGGTGCTTGAGAAGTTGTGAGGGATACTTTAGTTCGAATTCTTCTAATCTAAGTCCGAGACTCCACTTGAATTTTCCTGTAGAGCTTACTAAACTCTTTGAAAGCTTCATTCTTGTTCTTAAGAAAACAAACCCAGGTAAATCGTGAGAAATCATCAACAATCACAAGTACATACAATTTACCTCCGAGGCTTTTCACAGAGATTTCACCACATAAATCCATCCGAAGTAATTCAAGCACTTTGATGTGGAAACAGTTTTGAGAGGTTTAAAGGATGATCTGAATTGTTTCCCTTTTATGCATGTTTCATAGATTTTATCTTTCTTAAATGCGCAGTTAGGTAAACCCCTAACTAAACCATGAGATGTAAACTTTTTGATAGTATGCATGCTAACACGACCTTGTCTACGATGCCATGTCCAAGAATCATCATGCAACGATGCTTTTAAGCAAGATAAATTCTGATTTGGATAAGAAATAGGAATAGTATAGGTGTTATCCGACCTTTTACCCGAGAGCTTAGTCTCTTTGGTAGCTGCATCGAAATGTAGCAGTTGGTCCGAGTGAACCTTACCTCTTGACCTTTGTCACACAACCGAGAGATGTTGAGAGGATTGTACTTTAATCCTTTGACAAGATAAACTGGACTAACTAGGTTGTCTTCTTCACCAATCTTGCTAATCCCAACTATCTTGCCTTTACTGTCATCTCCAAAAGTGACTTTGCCTCCTTTAAAATCTTCTAACTCGGAAAAAGTTTTGAATCTCCGACATATGGCGTGAGCATCCATTGTCTAAGTACTAATGACCTTTCACCTTCTTCCGAGTTACCCGTAAGTCAAAAACAATCTAACCCTTCTCACTTCCTCTAATGAACCCAGTAACTCCCTTTACTGTGGTCCTTTTTGAGGAAGAAGACTCTTAGGAACCCAAATTTGAATGACTTTTTGTTTGGTATGATTCTGAGTCTTCTTTCGAAAACCTAAGTTTGTGTCTCTTTCTTTTGAAAATCTTTTCTTTTGTAAATAGGTTGAGAATCTCCTGTAAAATAGTATTGGCTCAGTTCTCCTTTCATTCTTATAAATGGGACCATGCTCAGCCTTCCTGAACTTCACAGTTCTAGAATCCTTTTGAAAATATTAGAATAGGAATTATATTCCTCTTCTTCATTAAAACCAACTCCTTCTTTCCTGAAGGAGACACACCGAGAGCCTAAAAGCATGTCAAGGTTTTTCGACCTTGAGTGAATTTCAAAACAAGCTCTTCAGACCTCATTGAGCTTTCTTTTCGGATGCTCCTTTTCTTTTTGAGTGACTCGACTCGGTCTCATTAGCTTCAGTATTGGTCTTGAGTTCTTTCAGAGTTAGTCTCGGCTTTTTCAATTCGTTCAATAGCTCTCGAAGTAATAGACTCAAGTTGTTCTTTGAATTGAGAAGAATTAGAATTGGAATTTTCTTCTAAAATGTAAATATATCTTGCTAATCAGCTTTGGAGAACATGAAGAAGTATTCAATTATAAAGGTTTGCTCTTGGAGCGTCTAAGTCACCTTAGAGGGGGTTGAATAGGGTGATGAGGAAATTTTAACAAACTTATAAACTTTAAGCACGAAAAGAATTAACCGAGAGAATTTGAGTCTAGATTGAACTCGGAAAAGTATACACACAAAGATACGTGGAAACCCTCCTGGGCGGAAAACCATAGATAGTGCTAATCCAAGCGCCAAGTCAAATTCACAATTTTGAATCCTCAAAATACAACAGATCGACTCAACCAAAATGTCTCCCTTAGACAATTCCTTACAAGGTTTTCATAGACTCGGAATTTCCCTTATCTCGATCCAAGTACTTTCTCGACACGGCGTCCGAGCCTTGTTCGAAGTAGATAAGCCTTGTCTGCTGGTGATTGACAGCTGAAGTCGGTCACTTTTGTAATTCAAAAATGAGATAACCTCGTTTGGATAACCTACAAAAGTAAACCATTTTGGTTCTCAAAGTATAAAATACTTTGGTGCAAGATTAGGCACGAGATAATAATTTAATTAAGACAATTAAGTGCATAATTATCTTAGGCCTAGAAGAGTGGAATTTTCTGAGTCTAATATTCATTATACTCAAATTCCATCGAGTCGATCCTAAGAAAGATCAAGTTAAAACAGTGAAAACATTAGAGTAAAAAACTTTATCCGGACAAATAATTCTCAAACACACAAACCGACTTAGAAAAAGAAATTAACACTTTAATTCACTTTGTGTTGAAATATGCAGATCGGAACTCGGATAAAAGTGTTAGAGAGATTATTTGAACATGCGATAGATCCGAGTGTTGTCCGAGTGAGTCGAAACACTATTGCGGAAGATATACAAGAATGTGTTTTTGAGTCGGGAGTTTCTATAACACTCAAAATGACTTGTAATCAAAACTTAGAAGGGATGAGGCTTATACCCGAGTCTTCATGTAGTACTCAGAATGGTTTAGATTTAGAATCTAATTCTTCAAATTACCTCCTAATGACTTGTCTCCTCAATGTCTTAGTTGTCGGCATTTGACTCGAATTCGGTTTCGAGTTTGTTAGTGCCATTAGACACTTTAAGTCATTAGAATCATCTTCATTTTCGGATGAGTCATCATCGCTCCATGTGGCCATCATAGCCTTCTTCTTTCTATCCTTTTTTCTCTTCGGACAGTCTTTGACTCGTATGATCCTTGCTGCCACATTCAAAATAGCCGAGTTCTTAATTAAAGATAACTTTAAAGGAGAAGAATATTTACCTTTTATGTCCTTCTTATCTTTCTTGTGGAACTCTTCCTTTGGCCTCTTGTCCCACTTCTTATGCTTCATCATTCTTTTGAAGCCTCGGGCAATGAGTGTCATCGGATCTTCTTCCGAGTCCGAGGAGCTCGGACTTTCCTTTTACTTTCCGAGGCCTTTAGCGCAATGTTCTTTTTAGTGCCGACGTCGACATCTTCTTCTTCTAGATGAATCTCATGAGTAAGCGAGCTTCCCAATCGGTTTGTCCGACTTTAGTTGTGAGAGGTTTTGAGCTTCCTCGATGGCTGTCACCTTAGGACCCCATCTTTTCTTTGGTAGACTTCTCAGTATGTTTCTGCACATTTCTTCGTGAGATATTTTTCTACCTAGAGATTTGAGATTGTTTGTAATCTTAGTGAAGCAAATAAACATCCGAGTGACGTTTTCTTCTTGCTCCATTTTGAACTATTCATATTTGTGAAGATACTAGCTTATCTTCGCCTGTTTCACTTGGCTTGTTCCTTTGTATGTGTTGACAAGAGTGTCCCACACATCTTTGGCCGTGTCACAGTCGACACTCTATTGCACTCTTCCGAGCTGATAGCACACATCAGTATGTTCATTGCTTTGAAGTTCTTTCCGAACTTCTCTACTTCTTCATTGGTGTACTCGAATTTTTCTTTAGGAATAGATCTTGTTCCTTCCAACTTCATTAGGATGTATTTGCCTTCTTGGATGATATTCCAAACATCGTCATCATTATCCAACAGAAAGCACTCCATCAATTTCTTCGAATGCACGAAGTTTGACTCTTTAAACTTTGGTGGTCCGGTGGATGACCTTCCTTTATCAAACTCTCCAATGTTTTGAGCCATCTAATCTTTAGACCTTTAGATTGTTAGATCTCTAGTCTACGATACCAATTGAATGTTTGCTCTTGGAGAGTCTAAGTCACCCTAAAGGGGGTGAATAGGGTGAAGAGGAAATTTAAAAGAACTTAGACTCTTTTTGCTTGGAAAGTGATAGACAATTGATTCCGAGTCTAGATTGGACTTAGAAATGCAAACACACGAAATATGTGGAAACCCTCATGGGGCAGAAAACCACGGTCAGTACTAATCCAAGCACCAAGTCAAATCCACTATTTTGAATCCTCAAAATACAAAGGACTCGAATCTACCGAATTGCTCCCTTAAATAATTCCTTATAAAGTTTTCCTAAACTCGAAGTTCCCTTATCCGATCTAGTACTTCCCGATTGAGGTAACATTTACAATCGGGGACAACTAAGCTGAGTTAACCTTTACAACTCGGTTAAGGGACCTTACTCGGAAAGTAAGAGAAGAATGTGACCGATTATAAGACTTTACAACTCGGAAAATATTAAATACGGACTAGGAGTTGTAAATAGAAGATTAAATATGAAAACAATAACTTTTGCTTCAAGTAATATGTTTTGCAATGATGTTCAACAATCTTCTAGTCTTGTGAGGTGGCTTCTATTTATAGATAACCAAGCGGAGCGACCGTTGTGTCTTAGTTCTAAACAAAAGTCTTCACTCGGCCATTATAACGGCTCATCCGAGTCACTCGAAAAGATCCGTTGGGATGTGAACGTTGTGCAACAACTCTTGTCTCCAAAAGGTGTTCCAGCCAACCGATGTTATCCGAAAAGCAAGGTGGAAACCACCGTTGAGCCTAGCATTGGACTTTTCCAGTTTTGTAAATAGATAACCCCGACACGGTGTCCGAGCCCTGTTCGAAGTAGATAAAGCTTGTCTACTGGTGATTGACAGCTAGAAGTCGGCTACTTTTGTATTTCAAAAATGAGTTAGTCTTGTTTGAATAACCTACAAAAGTAAACCACTTTGATTCTCAAAGTATAAAATACTTTGGTCCAACATTAGGCACAAATAATGTAACAACCCGACCCTAAATCACATTATTTATCTTACTAATTACAAGATTTATATAATTGAGCACATGCACTTCAATTCGATATTTTATATCTAAATTATTTTAACATATGTGTTATGCAACTAAGGCGACGAAGTGACACTAATAAAAATTTCATAATAATGATTATAATTCACGTATATGTTTAAAAGAGAAAATTTAAAATTTTGCATGAGATGGTATATGATTATAAGGTCGTTAGTATTATATTTTAAGTAAACCGTTACAATTATAATTTGTGAACATTATTATTAAAATAAAATTAAAAGTAACAATAAAAGAAAAGAAAAGAAATAAATAAATCAAAATAAAATCAAAATAATAAAATAAACTTAATATATGGTTAGTAAGATAAAAGAAGCAACGGAAATGGTTAGTAAGATTTAAGAACACATCAAGGCAGCCCAAAGCCGACAAAAGAGTTATGCGAGATAAAAGAAGGAGACCATTGGAGTTTGAGGTAGGAGATAAAGTATTTCGCCGGTGTTCCCGGTAAAAGGGGTCGGATGGTTCAACGATAAAGAAAGATCAAGTCCGAGGTATATTGAGCCATATGAGATTATAAAGAAGTTCAATCCAATATCTTATATATATACAGACTATGTCATTTGAACTTGAATATGAGAATAACATCTTTCATATTTAGCAGCTTAGGCGGTATATATCCATTCTAAGCCATAACATTGTTACGTAACCTCTTGAAATTGCCGAAAACTTAATATATGAGGAGCAACCAGTGCAAATATTGGATTATAGAATCAAGAAACTCCGTAATAAAAGCATTCCTTTGGTGAAAGTATTGTGGACTAACCATGCATCCTCGGAAGCCACATGAGAAACCGAGGAAGATATGAGAAATAAACACCCTTACTTATTTTAAGGTAAGTCTCGCAAACCTCATTGTCGAATGTGCAAGTTTCGGGGACGAAATTATTTTAAGGGGGACGACTGTAACAACTCGACCCTAAATCATATTATTTATCTTATTAATTAAACGATTTATATAATTGAGCGCGTGCACTTCAATTCGATATTTTATATCTAAATTATTTTTACATATGTGTTATGCAGCTAAGGTGACGAAGTGGCCCTAACAAAAATTTCATAATAATGATTTACGTATATGCTTAAAAGAGAAAATTTAAAATTTTGCATGAGATGGTATATGATTATAAGGTCGTTAGTATTATATTTTAAGTAAACCGTTACAATTATAATTTGTGAACATTATTATTTAAAATAAAATTAAAAGTAACAATAAAAGAAAAGAAAATAAATAAATAAATTAAAATAATAAAATAAACAAATTAAATTTTTGAAGGAAAAATCCAGAAATGGATTTCTCTGGAACAAAAAAAAAAAAAAGAAAAACCAAAGAGAGGAAATAAATAAAGTTATAGATGAAAATAGTCGGGCAAAAGTTCCCTTCTCCATTTCCCTCATCTCTGCTCCCCTGCATGCGCTCGGGCCTCCTTTGCCTCCCCCTCCTTGCTGCCGTCAACTCCTCCGGCCACCGGCCACGACCGATGCCAGCTGGAATACCGGCACCGACCTTCCTCTCTCACTCTCTCGCGCTATCGCTTTCTCTCTCCCCTCGCGTGCCTCTGCTCCCCTCCCTGCCTCCACCTGCTACTCGCTCTCTGTCACCAAGCGCCACCAACACCAGCCAGCAACCGGCGCCGGCGTCGTCGGGAAAATGCCCGACGTCTCTCTTTCAAGCTCTCTCTTTTCGCGCTCTCTCTCTCGCTCTCTCTTTCGCGCGTCCGCACGCCCCTGCCTCACCTCTCCCGCGGCCCACCTATCCACCACCCACCAGCTGCAGCGGCCGCCGGAACTAGTCGCCGTCCTCCGGCCGGTGGTCGCCGGTGCAGCCGCCACGCACCACCACCCATGCTCTTCCTCTTGGCTTCCATCTCTTTGGTTTTGAAGGTAAAACCCTAAAACTCGTATTTGCACACTTATTTATTTACTTAGTAATTGTAATTATAAATTGAATCATCTGATTTAGAAATATGTTTGTGGATTTAGAAATATGTTTGTGGAGTGAATTTAGAGGTTGAATTGGGAAAATCTGAATTGGTGGATGATTGAGGGTTGGTATTTTGATGGATTGATCGCTTATGAATGTGATTTCTTTTGGGAAATTATAAATTAGTGAATGAGATTGGGGATGTTTATAGAATTGAGTAATTTGATGGATTTGTTATATTTTGGAAATGGTTATATTGAGCAAACGAATGGGAATGTGTATGTAGAAATTGAAATTAGATAATGTGTAAGTGTAGAAGTGTGAGAAAAATTTGAGCTTTAAGTATACCTAATTGTGGTTGTGAATGTGAATTTTGTTGAGGGAATAATGCTCATCACCTTAAAATGGTGTATGTATGAATTTTAAGAAACCTTCCAATGGAAAAGCATAAGATGGGTTAATTACTTACTTAACTATGAGTTTTGGATGCAATGCAATGAGAAGTAAGTAGTTAAGTTAGGGACAAGGATTGAAACATAAGTTAGGCTTAGCAAATTAATCAGATTAGTTGTAGCAAATAATAACAATAATAATAATAATAATAATAATAATAATAATAATAATAATAATAATAATAATAATAATAATAATAATAATAATAATAATAATAATAATAATAATAATAACAACACTAACTACTAAGAACACATTTTGCGATTGTTAAACATGGTTAACTGATTACGTAATAAGCATAGAAAATAAAATAAATTGTCAACGCCTATACAAATTCAATTATTAAAACTCAAGAGAAACATTATTAACGGTAGAAATCTATTGAAACGAGATTGAGGCCACTTCGATCATGAAGGCTAGTTAATTATTAAGAAAGGACTACATAAGGAATTGATGTTATGTTATTAAGGATAGAAAAGAAGAGACAAATATAAATGTTACACCTATAGCATGAAATTTTTCAAACGTATTTCTTAAAAATTTGCATGGTCTACCTCCTCGAAGGGAGATTGAGTTTGAGGTTGAACTAATTCCTGACGCATAATTCATTTTCAAAGTGCCATATAGGATGACCCCAATGGAACTCAAAGTGTTGAAAGCTAGCCTAACGAATTACTACAAAAAGGATTTATTAGGCCACGTGTGTCAACTTGGAGAACTTTAGTCTTGTTTGTGAAGGAGAAGGATGATACTTGGAGACTCTAAATATAGATTATACGGAGCTAAACAAGATAACCCCCACCCCGAATAAGCATCCTTTACCCCGAATTAATGATTTGTTTGATCAACTTCAAGCGATTGATGTGTTTTATCAACTTGGAATTAAACAGAAAAGATACTCCCAAAACTACGTTTAGAACCGGATATGGGCATCGTGAATTTAAGGTGATTCTATGTGGACTTACCAATACACTTGCTACATCCATGAATTTCACAAAAGGAACTTTTAGGCATTATCTAGATAATTTGAGGTAGTAGTATTCACGATATTCTTATATACTCTAATGATAAGAGAAAATTATGTCGAGCATGTGAGAATAGCGCTACAAACTTTTAGAAAGCATCAAATGTGTGCCAAATCGCAAAAATGTGAGTTCTGGCTAGAGGAAGAGACATTTTTAGGCATGTTGTTTCCAAAAAGAGACTAAGGTCGATTCTCATAAGGTAAACGCAATGAATGGAATGATCCGGACTAACTAATGTCACGTAAATGTGGAGTGTTCTTAGGTTAGCAGATTACTACTAGAGGTTTGTCGAGAATAAGTATCCGCTACCCCGAATTGATGATTTGTTTGATCAGATACAAGGAGTTAGCATATTTTACCAACTTGGAATTAAACAGGAAGATATCCCCAAAACTCGCCTTTAGAATTAAATATGAACTCTACGAATTTACGGTAATGCCCGGAGGATTTACCAATGTATCCGTTGTATTCATGGATCTCATGAATAGAATTTTTGAGGACTTATCTAGATAAATTTGTGGTGGTGGTTCTTGATGATATTCTTATATACTCTAAGGATAAGAGAGAATATGACGAGCAGTTGTGAATAGTGCTACTAATTTTAAGAGAACATCGATTGTATGCTAAATGGAAAAAATGTGAGTGTTGGTTAGAAGAAGTGACATTTATAGGGCATAATATTTCTAAGGAAGGGATTAAGGTCAACTCTCATAAGATAAAGGTAGTAACTGAATACCCCATACCAACCAATGGTACAGAAGTCAAGAGTTTCCTTGAGTTAACAGGGTACTACAAGGGGTTTCTACATGATTTTTCAAAAACAACGTCACCTCTAATAATTTTACTAAAGAAAACATCCTAATGTAAGTGGTCGGATAAATGTGAAGAGACACTCTTGAAGTTGAGGAAAAGGTTATCCACAACCCAAATTCTTACCTTACTCATGGAAGGTAAAAAGTATACCATCTATAGTAAGGCATTTAAAAACGGGTTACAATGCGTATTAACACAGGAGGACAAGGTCATAGCTTATGCATCTCGACAACTCAAATCATGTGAAAAGACTTATCCTACTCATGAATTGGAGTGGGCTGCTGTTGTTTTCCTTTAAATATTTGGAGACATTACTTGTATGGGGTAACATGTAAGATTTATATTGACCATCGGAGTTTGAAGTACATTTTTACCCAAGATAAGATCAATCCGAGGCAACGTTGTTAGTGGAATTACTTAAGGATTATGACTTACAAATATAACATCACTTAGTGAAAGTAAATATAGTAGCAAGTGCGTGGAGTTCGGAGACAAAACACAGTTTAAATGTAATAATGACAATTTAGCTCGTGGTTATATGAGATCTCCACAATATAAGTATTGAGTTAGTCTCGCGTGGACAAATAAATGGGTTCATGGTAGCGATAGAGGTATAGTATATAATAACGAAGGAAATTCAATTAGGCCAAAACGATGATGTCGGGATGGAAAAGATTAAGAAAAATATTAAAAGGAAAAATTTCTCCTGGTTTCAAGAAATACATGAGGATGAAACCTTTTAGTTTTGTATACTTGAAGAAAGAGGAATTGAAAAGGAAAATTCTTGAGAAAACACACAATACACGATACTTGGTATATCTAGGAGGAACAAAATGTATATAGACCTCGAACAATATTTTGGTGGAATAATATGAACGAAGATATCATAGAATATCAAGATAAGGCCTTGACTTGTCAAGTGGTTAAAACCGAACCTTGAGAGTATGATATGAAAAGGGACATCAACGTCCTGTTGGTAAGTTCGAGATCATTGGAGATTTCTATCCGGAAAAGAGGTTCAATTTCAATGGACTCTGTATACATTTTGTTGATCGATTTACTAAATCTACGTATTTTGTACCAACACATAACACGTGGAATGCAGAGATACCGACACAATGATACGTTAAAGAAGTTATTAGATTACATGGAATGCCGAAGAGCATCATATCAGCAAGTGACAAGAGGTTTCAGGTGAATTTTGGGAAGCTCTATCGCAAGATTTTGGGACTAAATTGAGTTTTAGTAGTTTGTATCATCCGGAACTAAATGGGTAAGCAAAAAGGTAAATCAAATATGAGAAGATGTACTAAGAGCATGTATATTCGACTTTTAAGGAAAACGGAAACCGATTTGCCTTTGGTAGACTTCTCCTATAACACGGTTATCAAGTTATCGATAAAATCACCCTATTTGGAGCACCATATTGAAGGAAATGCAGAACCTCATTGTGTTAGAGTGAGTTGAATAAAGCATTAACTATAGGCCTGAGTTGACTTAAGGAGCAACGGAAATGGTTAGTAAGATTTAAGAACACATCAAGGCAGCCCAAAGCCGACAAAAGAGTTATGCGAGATAAAAGAAGGAGACCATTGGAGTTTGAGGTAGGAGATAAAGTATTTCGCCAGTGTTCCCGGTAAAAGGGGTCAGATGGTTCAACGATAAAGAAAGATCAAGTCCGAGGTATATTGAGCCATATGAGATTATAAAGAAGTTCAATCCAATATCTTATATATATACAGCTATGTCATTTGAACTTGAATATGAGAATAACATCTTTCATATTTAGCAGACTTAGGCGGTATATATCCATTCTAAGCCATAACATTGTTACGGAACCTCTTGAAATTGCCGAAAACTTAATATATGAGGAGCAACCGAGTGCAAATATTGGATTATAGAATCAAGAAACTCCGTAATAAAAGCATTCCTTTGGTGAAAGTATTGTGGACTAACCATGCATCCTCGGAAGCCACATGAGAAACCGAGGAAGATATGAGAAATAAACACCCTTACTTATTTTAAGGTAAGTCTGCAAACCTCATTGTCGAATGTGCAAGTTTCGGGGACGAAATTATTTTAAGGGGGACGATCAGTAACAACTCGACCCTAAATCATATTATTTATCTTATTAATTAAACGATTTATATAATTGAGCGCGTGCACTTCAATTCGATATTTTATATCTAAATTATTTTTACATATGTGTTATGCGGCTAAGGTGACGAAGTGGCCCTAACAAAAATTTCATAATAATGATTTACGTATATGCTTAAAAGAGAAAATTTAAAATTTTGCATGAGATGGTATATGATTATAAGGTCGTTAGTATTATATTTTAAGTAAACCGTTACAATTATAATTTGTGAACATTATTATTTAAAATAAAATTAAAAGTAACAATAAAAGAAAAGAAAATAAATAAATAAATTAAAATAATAAAATAAACAAATTAAATTTTTTGAAGGAAAAATCCGTAAATGGATTTCTCCGGAACAAAAAAAAAAAAAAGAAAAACCAAAGAGAGGAAATAAATAAAGTTATAGATGAAAATAGTCGGGCAAAAGTTCCCTTCTCCATTTCCCTCATCTCTGCTCCCCGCATGCGCTCGGGCCTCCTCTCGCCTCCCCCTCCTTGCTGCCGTCAACTCCTCCGGCCACCAAGCACGACCGATGCCGGCTGGAATACCGGCACCGACCTTCCTCTCTCACTCTCTCGCGCTATCGCTTTCTCTCTCCCCTCGCGTGCCTCTCGCTCCCCTCCCCGCCTCCACCTGCTACTCTGCTCTCTGTCACCAAGCGCCACCAACACCAGCCCAGCAACCGGCGCCGGCGTCGTCGGGAAAATGCCCGACGTCTCTCTTTCAAGCTCTCTCTTTTCGCGCTCTCTCTCTCGCTCTCTCTTTCGCGCGTCCGCACGCCCTGCCTCACCTCTCCCGCGGCCCACCTATCCACCACCCACCAGCTGCAGCGGCCGCCGGAACTAGTCGCCGTCCTCCGGCCGGTGGTCGCCGGTGCAGCCGCCACGCACCACCACCCATGCTCTTCCTCTTGGCTTCCATCTCTTTGGTTTTGAAGGTAAAACCCTAAAACTCGTATTTGCACACTTATTTATTTACTTAGTAATTGTAATTATAAATTGAATCATCTGATTTAGAAATATGTTTGTGGATTTAGAAATATGTTTGTGGAGTGAATTTAGAGGTTGAATTGGGAAAATCTGAATTGGTGGATGATTGAGGGTTGGTATTTTGATGGATTGATCGCTTATGAATGTGATTTCTTTTGGGAAATTATAAATTAGTGAATGAGATTGAGGATGTTTATAGAATTGAGTAATTTGATGGATTTGTTATATTTTGGAAATGGTTATATTGAGCAAACGAATGGGAATGTGTATGTAGAAATTGAAATTAGATAATGTGTAAGTGTAGAAGTGTGAGAAAAATTTGAGCTTTAAGTATACCTAATTGTGGTTGTGAATGTGAATTTTGTTGAGGGAATAATGCTCATCACCTTAAAATGGTGTATGTATGAATTTTAAGAAACCTTCCAATGGAAAAGCATAAGATGGGTTAATTACTTACTTAACTATGAGTTTTGGATGCAATGCAATGAGAAGTAAGTAGTTAAGTTAGGGACAAGGATTGAAACATAAGTTAGGCTTAGCAAATTAATCAGATTAGTTGTAGCAAATAATAATAATAATAATAATAATAATAATAATAATAATAATAATAATAATAATAATAATAATAATAATAATAACAACACTAACTACTAAGAACACATTTTGCGATTGTTAAACATGGTTAACTGATTACGTAATAAGCATAGAAAATAAAATAAATTGTCAACGCCTATACAAATTCAATTATTAAAACTCAAGAGAAACATTATTAACAGCAGAAATCTATTGAAACAGAATTGAGGCCACTTCGTTGCCGAATAGCTGGTGACTCAAATTTCTATAAAAGGGGAGAAACAAAGGTCTCAACTCGAGTACGTTCATTGCTTGTACCTTTCAAAAACTCACATGTTTTATCAAATCTCAACATTTCTCATATATACAACTAATAATGAATCATTTGCAAATCAAGTTTTGTCACCTAATTAAGTGGTCCCCGATCAATTATCATCAATTATCGGGGCTTACACCCTTCAATTCCACCCGCGCTGCTTCAACTCGGGTTCTCGGTCGGCCCGAGAGGTGTGCACCTTATTCAAAGATCGTATCAATTATCAAGGGGTTCCACTTTTAGATAATAACTGGCAAGCAAGTTTTAATCATATTCTCTCCCCCGATTTCAAACTAAAATGAATTGAAATGCGCGCGCTCGATCAAGGTGTTTCAAAATTATTTGACTGTGCAGGAATGTTCGTACTGAGTTTCGACTCATTCTTTGAATTATTTTAATGTTTTGTTTTAGGAAAAGCATATGTGAATTGTCTCTTGCCTAAGAAGCCTGAATGAAGCAAGACCTAGCTGGATACTTCGTCACAATTGTTCTATGATGGGTTAGATGCTCATAATGATTCTCCTGCACATCTAATTTTGGGTTTGACTTAGAAGGTAATTAAATAATGTGTATTTTCCGTCACGGACTATTGTATTAGCTTGTTGATATCTATAAAGACGTAGCGAACCGTACTTTGGGATTAGTTTATTTAAATTGTCGAGCTTGACTTCCTGCGACATAACATTCAATGCTTTCCAGGTTTATTTAAGCATAATTGATCGACACGAGGTTATTATAGTATTTTATTTTAGGCTGGTCCTATTATTAGAGTGGCGGTACGCCTTCGGTCGTTAACTTCCGCTGCGACCATACCTAATATTCTCGAATTAGAGAATTATTAAGTAATGGTGATTGGGGGCGTTACGAGATAATAATTAAATTAAGACAATTAAGTGCATAATTATCTTTGACCTAAAAGAGTGGAATTTTCTAAGTCTAATATTCAACATACTCAAATTCCATCGAGTTAATCCTAAAGATGATCAAGTAGAAGGAGTAAAATATTAGAGTATAACAACTTGATCTAAACAAATAATTCTCAAGGAGATAAACTGACTTAGAGTAGAGAAGTAATACAATAATTTTATTTATTTTTTGCATTGAAATATGCAATTAGAACTCAGAATAAAAGAATTAGAGAAATTATTTGAACATGCAATAGCTCCGAGTGATGTCCGGGTGAGTCGAAACATCGAGTGTAGGAGATATACAATAATGTGCTTTCGAGTCGAGTTAGAAATAAATGAAAACTTATACAAGAGTTTTTATAAGGCTTAGAATGACTTGAAATCAAAACTTAGGAGAGATGAGGCTTATACTTGAGTCTTCATGTATTACTCGGAATGACTTAAAGTTAGAAACCGAGTCATCAATTTTTATATGGTCAGTGGCCACATACTGAAGACTCGGACTTTACACCTCACATTTCTGAGTTCTATCAAGGGAATCGGGTATAAGACTTTCTCACTTATATAGTTTTGATTCCAAGTCATTCCCTGTGCCTTAGAAACTTTTCGAGTGATATAGTATTTTTCTCTAAGTGTTATAGAAATTATTTCATGTATTTATGCATGACTCGTCTCGACTCGGAAAGCATATCTGCACTCACTATTTTACACTCGGTTCGAGTCGCTCATCACTTAGAATTATCGCATGTTCAAACGCTAGTATTCGCATAATCGTACTCGAGTCCGACTTCATGTTACAGGTCTTATTCTGTTAGAGTCGGCGTTTCTAGTTTGAACCATGCTTAGTCTAGATCAAGTTTGTTCACTCGATATTCTTTATTTAACTTGATTCTCTTTTAGACCGACTCGGATGGAATTTTAAGTATCATGAATATTAGACTCGGAAAATTCCATTCCTTTTCTAACTTAGATAATTAGTCACTTAATTATCTTAATTATGTTATTATCTGTGTCTAATCTTGGACCAAAGTATTTTATACTTTGAGAACCAAATTGTTTTACTTTTGTAGGTTATTCAAACGAGGCTACTCTTTTTGAAATACAAAAGTAACCGGCTTCAAAATGTCAAATCACCAGCGAGACAAGGCTTTTTCCACCTCTAACCTAGTCCCGGACATCGTGTCGGGGTTGTCTCGTTTCCAGGAATGGAAATCTGCAACACTAAACTCAACGGTGGTTTCCACCTTACTTTTGAAGACACCGCCGGTGGTTTTAGGGACTTCCAAGGAAGTCAAGAGCAGCTTGTTCAACGTTCATATCTCAACGGATATTTTTGAGTGACTCAAAAAATCCTTCACAACGGTCATAAAGGGACTTCCAGTCGGAAGATGGACACAACGGTTAAGCTGCTTGATCATCTATAAATAGAAGCCAACTTTCAAGACTTGAAGATTTGCTAAACCAATTGTTAAAATACATACTTGAGCAAAAAGTCATTGTATTCACTTTCAATCTTCTACTTACAACTCCAATTCCGTACTTTATAATTTTCCGAGTTGTAAGGTCTTGTACTCGATTACAAACTCTCTTCTTACTCTCTAAGTAAGGTCCCTTGGCTGAGCTGTAAAGGTTAACTCAACTCGGTTATCCCTAGCTGTAAGGGTTATCTTAGCTAGGAAGTACTAGATCGAGATAAGGGAATTTACGAGTCTAGGAAAAACTTGTAAGGAGTTGTCTAAGGGAGCAACTCTGGTTGAGTCGATCTACTGTATTTTGTGGACTCAAAATAGTAGATTTGATTTCGTGTTTGGATTAGCACGGTCCATGATTTTCTGCCCCATGAGGGTTTCCACATACTTTACGTGTTACCGGTTTTCGAGTACATTCTAGACTCAGATTGTTTATTTGTTTAGCCTATTCTGCTTCTACATTCTTTCTTGTTCTCTCGAGTCGGGTCTTTTCGAGTTCATCCGTGACTCCAACTTAACTCAGACTTATTTTTCCCTAATCAGAAGCAAATTTCATCATCACCATATTCACCCCCTTCTAGGGTGACTTATTCTCTCCAAGAGCTAACTTTCACATACTCGGGGCAAATCTTGAAAGTTACGTAAACTTGCTAGCATATTCCATTACTTGACAAATTATCTTACCTCAACTCGAGAACTCTTTCTGTTTTTGCCTTGGTAGAGATATTGGATAGAACTTAACTCGTAATTTCACCAAGAATTTATCCCAAGTTACTTCCGGATACTGAAGAGTGGACTTTACCGTTCCCCTCCAAGTGTTAGCTTGTCCGAGTGAGATAAAAGGCCCCAATATTTATGCGTTTGTTGTCGGGAACTTCCATCACATCAAATATCTTTTCCATTTGTGTTATCCATTCTTCCAGAATAACTAGGCCCATATTTCCATCATATGTTTTGGGGTTTTGTTTTGCAACTCGATCAAAGACTTTGCTTTCCTTTCCTGCTTTTCAGGATTAGATGCCCCCAACCTTTGTGTCACTTCGGATATAATTTTTCCCAAAAGCTTTGGATCTAAATCATTAAGTACTCTCCCTGAATCCTGGGCATTTTCTGAATTTTGCATAACATTAGTGGGCTCCTAACTTGCTTGTGGGGTTGCTATCGGAGACTTTTGGTTAATTGATTAGACTGACATAGTCTCCACATTATTTTCCTGTGCATTGTGTCCTACAACATTCTCATTTTGGTTCAACATGCTTGTTTATCGGATAACAAAGTTATCAACTCTCCACTTTTATTATTATTAAATTTTGCTAGTTATGCAAGTGACAAACTTGTATATGTCTAATTTACAATATTAAGACTTCATCTCCTTTAAGCTATGTAAGGTTGTTATATTTGACGTAATTAACATATATTCAAATATATACACATTTGTTAAGGCTTCGTTATGCTTAGCTTCAACTTTTTTTTTCAACTCCATCTTTATCCTCCTCCCTAAACTTTTCATGGCTTCCATGCAGCTTTTACTTTTATTGTTTTATTGTTGCTATCTAATCATGTATTCTATGTTTCTCCCATTTCCTCATTATCAGATTGTAAACTTCATCATATCTATACTTCATCATATGTCCGCAACCTCGATAATCCCAAATAATCACCAATATAAACTACTTGCTCATATGCCTATGTATAATAGATACCACGCTAGCCCAATACTCCTTATTAATAGTTCACTTGGAGATCCCAAATAATATCATTAAAATTCATCATACCCATGCAAACTTTTTGTTCCCAAGTAGCTCCATTATCTTTCTATACTTATACGCTAAAGTCACAACTTGGCTACAATACCACTTATGTAATGCCCCAATATAATTAGTATCTAAAATGGACTCATTGAACAATTATACTGTAACAAGACAACGAAAAACCATGTCATACTAGGGCGTTACTGTCATCCCTCCTTGAGAGACTAGGCTAAACATTAAAATAGAATAACACGATAATTTTTTTAATTTACACAAAACACTTAGATTTAAAGTCTCATAACATCATACCAATATTACACGAACATATTTTAGATCACAAACATAAGTTCTTTCTTCCCAAAATTCAATCTATCATTTTAACAATTACACACATCAATGGCAACAAACTCCATACGCGAATTACATCTGCAAGAGCTTTTTAACCAAAATCTAATCATCAAAAGCTAACCATTATATTCTCAAGAATAAAAACCAAAGTACGATCACTATTCCGAGTCAACATTTTCCGATTCCTTTGCTCTTGTCACTTCTTGCCCAACATTAACATGCTTTTCTTTCCCTTAAAACATTTAAGAAAATATAAAAATAAGAATGAGTCATAAGCCCGAGTATGTTACCCTTGTACTTGTAAAAATATATTATAAAAGTCGGTGAGTGCGCACTAACATTTAAAATTGGTTTTAAAAGCTATTTATATATAAAACGGTAGTAAATTCGCTATACATTAATATTTGGAATAGTTTAGGACCCATTTATGTACATGTGAACGCCATGGCGATTTTGTGAGATCATCATATATGTACTTTGACTGTATAAGTAATTCATTTATCCCGATCGATTAGGGAGGGCACCCCGGGAACCGTAATTATGACGGTAAACTATGACTATGAACTATAACCGTAAATTGTGATTGTGAACTGTAACTATATTTGTGCTCTGTGATTGTAAGTCTGTGAAATGGGTCCAAATTATTTTTGTGATTAAAGCTGTAATCTCATTAATAAAGATGAACATTTTGGAAAAAGATACAAGCAATAATGTACCTTAGATATCATTTATTTTCCTTTTTACACTCCCACATGTAAGTCATTCTTCTTGTATTATTTTGAGCTTGATATATATGCTCATAAGGGTTCAATTCGTAAGTTTCTAACTATGTACATTAATTAATTAATAAATTAAACCTCTAATTATCTTGAAATCTTTAATAACTTGTTATTATTTATTTAGTTATTAATAAACTCCTTTGCGGGTTTCAAGTCATTATAAGTAATTTTTCACAGACAACCACTACATTTAAACCATACCCTAAATTTGATAAATTAGTTAACCACTTTATCCAATCACATAGTTAAAATTTGCAACTTTGGTTCAATTCTCAAATCGTTTCAAGCTCATATAAGAGCATTCAGAATAAATTTTTCGTAAACTTGCATTCATAAACCACAAATCAATCACAGTTCACACATCACAACTCACAACTCACAACTCGTCCATCCTATTCGATTCATAGCCAACTCAAACATGTGAATTCGGGGAACATGAAGCCGCCTCATAAAAACAAGTAATAAAACATACAAGTTTTCATAATCCACACTCATTCCTTCTCGATCCATTTACATGTGAGATACCGTAATTTATCTCCATAAACTAACCAAATTACAACATCATAAGTTTAACAACAAACTCATTTGGGCTTTGACATTACTATTAATTTGAGAGTTCGCAATACCCACATAGTACTCTTCTTTTCAAATCCAAACATGACTTGCCTAATTTACAACCACATACTCCTCAAATCAATTTTAGCAAATCACATAATTACCTAATTAAATTCCACAAAAATACCTGAAATCCAATTAAACTTTCAAGTATACTCTCATCTATATATTTTATTTCAAGGGTTAACATCACCCGATTTTGATTAATTCACTTCCTAAACATGCCTTTAGAACTCAAACAATCTTTGCACAACCAAGCAATTTACTCATGCTCAATAAAATCACAGGAGTATATTCACCAATATGTGTATACCCATATTAATTTTTGATTTCATATCGACATAGAATAAACCCTAAATCCATATATATATATAAACCATAATTCAATTCCTCCCCAAAGTTCTTCCAGGTTCCACCACAATCAATTCAAAACTCAATTGCAACTTAAATTACAACATCTACTTGTCTAATTACTCAATTATAACATAAATTTGGGATAGAATTTACTTAGAAATTGAGGATTAGAGATATACCTCAAAAGGGGTTAGAGATGAACACGGATGATGGAGGTTCGGTGGTAGAGCTTGGGGTGTTGAGGTGTAGCGGACGGTGGCCAAAGGTAGCGAGACGACGGCCAGGCAGCAATTGCGAGGGCTGCTGGTGCTAGACAGGGGGAGGAGGAGAGAGAAAAGGTGTTGGCGGCAACAGGGGTGGCGTTCGGCCGGCGGGTAATAGTAGGTATCGTGGGGTTCGGCCGACGGTGGCTAGGGATGGCAGAAAAACCCAAACCCGTTTAAAACCCGCAAAACCCGCCCCATTTAAAA
Organism: Talinum fruticosum; assembly: GCA_021018815.1. Taxonomy (NCBI): domain Eukaryota; kingdom Viridiplantae; phylum Streptophyta; class Magnoliopsida; order Caryophyllales; family Talinaceae; genus Talinum; species Talinum fruticosum. Next base: position 7,640,519 of record JAITYX010000004.1, on the reverse strand, counting down.
CCCGAATGGGTGTTAAAAAATTTTCAAAAATGGGTATGGGGCGGGTATGGTTAAAATGGGTATGGGCGGGTATGGGTATGGGTTTAGGCTTCACCCGCCCCATACCCGCCCCATATAACACCCATAACCCATACCCGCAATACCCGCCCGTACCCACCCCAAACCCGCCCCACTTAAATACCCATAACCCGTTTTGTTAAATGGTTAAAAAAAAAGTTGAGAAAAGTGGTTTATGAGAGACATAAGGACCAAATTTTGGATTATATCCGATTGTGAAATGTTTGTTAGTAAGGTGCTTGCACATTTACATCTACAACCTGCAAGTTTGTGAATTGTTGATTTTTTTTTGGTTGAATTATGAGAACTATTAAATATGGGTTTAATATGAGTATTATTATTTTTAGTCTATTTATACCCAAATAAAACCCGCATACTCGCAAAACCCGGTGGGTATGGGTATGGGTATGGGTATGGGTACGTATTTTGAAAATGGGTATGGGTGTGGATATAGGAAACCCGCCCGTACCCGCCCCATTGCCATCCCTAACGGTGGCAGCAATGGCAATGAGGGGCAGAGAGAGAGATTGAGAAGGGAGAGGAGAGAGAGTGGGATTTTTTATGAGTGGGTTTTTGATTTTTGAAGGCAATATCCACCCCCCTTTTTTGTTGGCTATTGCACGTCTGCTTCTAGTTTCTTCTTCCTTTTTCTTTTTTCCAACTAATACTTATCTTATATTAGTATTAAGCTTATGAATATATTTTTAGCCATACAAATGGCTTATTTTAAATCACATAATTTTATTTTTCTCTTTTCTTTTTTTTTTCAATAGTTTAACAAATTGATTAATATTTTCAGTCCAAAATTTATGTTACTCCATTATATGAATATCTCTTTGAATTAAAAAAATATTTAAATAATTATTTATGCTTAGAAGCATTTATTAATTCAGTAACGAAATAAGTTATATAATTTTTTTATACATCCTGCATGTTTATAATTTCACACGGCTCACTGCTCTATCAAGTAATGTTAAGACGATAAAATACAAATTTAGAGTAATTAAATACGATTAAGATTTGGGGTGTTACATGAACATACCTTTAGACAAATACTTTTTAAATTTTTCCTAAAAAAATATTGATGAGCAGAAATATTTGCGTTATTCATGTAAAACATGTACAAAACAAAGAGTCTAGTAAACCAACTATTTTATATATGAAATTTGTAATCAATAAATGAATTTTACGACAACACTAATAAATTATATAATAATATTTATAAACTTTATAATAATACTGATGAATGTTTCAAAATATGTCTATGCTTGTCAATATTCCTAATCTTTAAGCAAATAATTATCGTCTTTCTTTGCATATATATAAGTTAATCCGCTAGGAACTTGCATATATTTGTAGCTTGTTTCTCTGCATAAATTTGTTAATAATTATAATTAGAAATAATTAGCATATTCATCAATCAAATTAATATATTTATTAAAAAATGTGTATTCAATATAAGATAGTATGAATACATCCAAAACAAGAAAATTACATTGCTAAATTTAAAATTTCTCAAACTAACCGATACTCATCACTAAAATTTTAAAATTTAATGAAAATTGAAGAACACAAGTTATATCCAAAAAGATAAACAAATAAAAATGCAAAGCAAAACCTTTTTAAATCTTTCGATACATTAAATACAAAAATATTTATCAATAAAATTTAAAAATTCATTAAAAAATAAATTACCATCACTAACTTTTTTTAAGGGAAAAGTAGGATTTAATTTATAGATAAAACATCTATGAATACATAACTAGAAATCTGCTCAGGGCAAATTCCTAACCAAACCTACTCTATCCCTATGGGCTAAGCCTTGCTAAATGGTGTGCAACTGAGTTACCATCTCGTTTAACATGCTTCCATCGACAAATTGAAAACAAAGTGCGAGAAAACACATGAAATCATTTAAAACCAAATCGAAATCATTAAGAAAACTAATAAGACTATTAAGTCTATGAATTAGTGGAAGACAATCCGACTCAAGTATGATTCTCCGGTAATTGAATCTTCTTGCTATAATAAACGATTGTTGGGGTCCAAGATACTCGAACACGCCGTATAGCTGCCACAAGAACTTCACCTTTTTCATCCCTGCCCACCACTCCCATTCCAACCCATCTGTCTTGGCTCAATGATGCATCCACATTGAACTTCACAAGACCTAAAGTTGGTGCTTTCCAAACTGTGGTGGATTGTGAAGCGTTTCTTTGACCATACTTTTTGCCAAATCATCAATAGCTAGGATATCTTCCACCAACTTCTTTGCTCTAGTCACTAGAACTGGAGTAGGCATATGTTTGTCATTGAAAATTCTTTCATTTCTTCTCCCCCAAGCAAACCATGCAAGAGTGAGGTTGAACATGAAGTCATAAACACCTAATTCCCTTGTCATGTTTCAATCAAAACGCCAGGAGTTGAAACCACTTCCTCGGTAGAAAGGACTTTGGCATCAATGTTTGCCCAAAATTCCACAGATTCAAGACACTCGAAATCGCATGCCAAGGGTCTTTGTTGTCATTGTTACACTGAGAACAAGTAGCATTCAATGCTAGATGACAGTTTGCTAGTAGATTTTTGGTAGGAAAAATATTAGTGCACCACTTCCACAAAAAATGTTTGGCCTTTGATGAGACATTTGATCTCTATAGAATGGGCCAAAATTTTTTAAAATTATCCAAAGAAATATATGAACCAAGAAGGTATGCAAATTTAACTGTGAATATACCTGTATCAGAGAAATACCAAACCTAACAATCAGGAGGTGACCTTGAGCTAAGTGGGATAGAGGTAATAATGTTCCTGTCACGCTCATCAAACATAGCATCAATGAGATCCATATCCCATTGGCTGATCTCATGATCAACTAGATCAAACCCCCTATTGAGTTGAGTATCATGCGGCTTCGGTGTAGTTGCTTTCTTCCCATTCCCCTCCACAAGCCAATCATCCTCCCATATGTCAACATTAGCACCAGTACCCACTCTCCACATTAAACCTTCTTTGAGAAGAGCCTTGGATGACCATATCCCACGCCAAGCATAGCCACGAGCATTCCCAAGAGATGATGCTAGGAAATCATCCTTTGAAAAATACTTGGCTTTAGAACTCTACTGAGGGATTCAATATTTTTAAAAATTCTCCATGCTTATTTCATCAATAAAGCATCATTGAATATGTCCATTCTCCTGAAACCCATCCAAAAATTAATAAAGAATGAAAAGATTGTATACGGAGAGAAATAAATTAATAAAAGAATAGCAGAAAATTTTCAGCTCTTTTCATATATGAAAACCATTAATATTCATTAGCAAATTTTAAATACTCATAAAAAAATATGTAAATATTTATTCCTAAAAAATAAAAATTAATAAACCATGGAGAGGTAAAATTTTATCTCGATAGAAGCAAATTAATAAAAGATAAATAAAGCAAAACATCAACAACTCTCTTGATAGGTAAAAAATTGTTATAATCATACTAACAAAAAAAACATCACTTTTAAAAACTTGACAAAAATTAGAAAGGCCAAATCATATCTAGAGAGAAGTAACATAATTATTAAAAAAAGGAGCAAGAGTTCGATATGCAACTCTCTCGATACATGTAAAACTAAAAAAAAATTATCACTAAAAATTCATCAAACACTAATAAATATTCATCACAAAATTTAAAATTCAATAAAAACGAAGACACATTATATTTGGAGAAAAAAATTAATAATAAAAATAAATATTAAAAATTAATACAAAACCCTATGAATTCCTTGAATCTAAAGAAAAACGAATGAAATACCAATTTAAATTTAATTAAAGGAGATCAACATAATATCAACCAATTCATACATTGACTTTAAGTATCTCGTAATTTCAAATGATTATGATCTATTTTGACTTTTGAAATGAAAAACCTATTCATCCTTCATTTTTCTGAGATATTTTGATATTTCTCTAGAAATTTGTGTCAAATCTCAAAAATTTTGCAATTGATCTTGTATTTAGTATTGAGAGAGAGAAACAGCGCTTGTGTTTGTGGCGCTGAAATATTTTTTCTTCTGATTTTTTAATTTATGGTGTGCTGGATTGAGCTAAAATTTTTATTTTCCTAATTTTTTGGTGGGCCCTACGCCCTGGAGTATATAACATGATACTTCAAATCGTTACATTGAAGAATTGATAACATAATACATAAGAATTGATTGATTTAAATTTGTCGTGTTTTACACTAGCCTTTATGCCTCGATCAAATATCACACGGAAAACAAAAAAACACAACACATATTGTTTTCTTTTTTTTTTTAAATGGAGGAGAATTCCAATTCAACATTTAAATGCAGCATTTATATTTAAAGCCTAATAAGAAGAAATGTCAGAAAATCAAAGAGCCTTTTGCATGGCCAGTTTCTACATGTAACCAACTGCCCACACGAAAACAATTTACAGCATTCTCAAAAATGACCTTGGTTACACATGATTTAGTTCAAAAATTTCTAGTTCCCAAAAACTTCAGACTGCACTTCTCTGAAGCACACACTATGGAAAAAGAATTCAAGAGGGCCACTTCAATTCCTAGCCAAATAGAAATGGCTCACATACGTATGTAGTCATATACTCTACTAGCATTTTCTGATCTTCACCAATGCTTCAGATACACTAATTTCAATACCCCAAATGAAGAAAATGACACCATGCTCGGACAATAGGCGGCTTATAGCAGACTCTATTTTCATCGTCCTCCTCACCTATGGAAACTTGTAACCTGCCTGGCTTTGATTGAAAATTGGTACCCATTGGAAAGGGTTCTTACAACAAAGACAGATACAAAGAATATACATCAGTTGCAATTTTCAGCCCAAAAACTTCATGGCTTTGACCACCAAACTGAAATCTTGATAGACTTGGGGTCTATTTGATTCTTGCAAAATTGGGTGGAAAGAAAATTTTTAGGAAACTAAGAAATTTTCTTGTGTTTGGTTCAAGGAAAATGGAATGGAAAAAAATCATGTGGAAAATTTGGTGGAAAATGGATAATTTTAGACAAGTTTATTTTCCTTCCAAAAACATGAGGAAAGTTGGAGGAAAATTTTCTATGAAGCTCTTGTGTTCTCTATATCTATGCTTCTCTTTACTTCCTTATCTCTCCAGTTTTTCGATCAATTAAGGTCTTACTTATACATAATTTCACGGTAAATTACGTTAGAGAGAGATAAGAAAGGGCCTCAACTCCCATGGGGATTCAAGCTGGAGAGAGATAAGAGGGTCTCAATTCTCAATTGGAGGAGAGAGAAAATGATTGGGTTGAAAATGGGAATTCAAGTTGAAGAGAGAGAAAAAGATATGAAGGGGTCTCAATTAATGGTTTTTTTCCTCCTTAATTTCCTAAGTCCAAATGGAAGAAAAAAATCAATTTTCTCTTACTTTTTTTCCTACTAATTTTTTTCCTTCAAATTTTCTTTCCAACTAATTTTCCTTAAATCAAATAGACCCTAAGGTTTTATTTGATTCTAAGAAAATAGGTTGGAAAGAAAATTTAAATAGAAAAAAAGTGATGAGGAAAAAAGTTAATAGGAAATTGGTTTTTTTTTCTTGTGTTTGGTTCAAGGAAAAATAGAGGGAAAAAATTATAATTCTTTTCCGACATCTTACCCATCCACCACATTGTCATGGAGAGCGAGAGATAAAATATTGAATAGTATTGATTAATTGAGATGAGAGAGAAAATTTTTAATGTTCTTTCTTAATAGAAGTCTCTCTCCTTTCTCCATTTCTCTCTCTTTGTGAGTTTTTCTTCCATTTTTATTTCAATTTTGGAAGAAAAATATCATTGACTAAATTGACAAAAGTTTCCATGAGTTTTTCCATTAAAATTTTTTTCTCTCATTTTTTCTTCAATTCAAACATGGAAAAGAAATTCATTTTCCACATTTATTTTCTTTCCTTCTAATTTTCTTAGAATCAAATGGAGCCTTAATTTTGTTTGATGGAGTTAGCTGGAAATGACAGGAATTGCTTGGAAATAATTTGTTTACCATTGTGAGGTTTCATATAACATATGACAAAGGCAAAGAAGAGGTGAACAAAATTGGAAAACTCTCCTTTCAATTCCAACATTGAAAGGAAACGATGATTCTAATTTCATTTCTCTTTTCTTCTTGCTTGTTCATCAAACATGGGAAGATGACTTTTTGGTCATCTTTTATCCATCAATCCAGAAATGAGAAATAGAAAATGTATATCTTCACTAGAAGAATAATCAGTCAAGGTGCAAGTACTCAACGCTACTAAGACTTGGGTAACAATGATCAATATGGATACATGTTTCAAGCGTCCTACATGCCTATTTTCAAGGAATTTTGTGGTGTTGTGCCTACTCTAAAGTGTCACATTGTTGTAATTATCTCTAAGTGTTCAATGTTCAATACCGTAGAAATGAATGAGTCTAGTAACATAGTATGCTTGTCAAAGAAATGAAGAGTCTAGTAACATAGTATGCTTGTCAATATTTATGCAACTTAACCTCGGGTCAGCCATCAGAGAGACTACTTTCAAAAGACAATATTTTATTCAAACAATTGCTGCATTTCAAGATCCTGACCAAACTATCACAGCTATATCCGGCAATCGGGTCATTCGGTTTGGGTTCGGTTCGGGTTAATTTGGTTCGAGTTAACTTTGGATCGCCCTTGTTTGGGTCCGGTTCGGTTTCATGTTCGGGACAACTTCGATTCGGGTAAACTTCGGGTCGATCTCATTTGGGTTCATTCGGTTTCAGTTTGGGTCAACTTCAGTTCGGTTCAACTTCGGGTCAATCTCATTCGGGTTCGATTCGGGTTAATTTCGGATCAGGTCGTAATTGTGTCACTTTTTGGGTCAAAATTGATTCAAAATTGTACCATTATAGGCATAAAAGTCTATCCTCAAAAAAAAAAAAAATGGGTTGGATCACTTTTATTTGGGTTAAATCTATTCGGGGTATGATTCGGTTCGGGTCATTTTTAGGTTCGGTTCAGTTTCGGTTTGGGTCATTTCGGTTCGGGTCGGAATCGGGTTCATTAGATTTCGGGTCGGTTCGGTCCGGGCGGGTTCATTTTGGTTTTCGGGTCAAAATCGGTTCAACTGTTTCGGATGTCGGTTCGGTTTGGGTTTCGGTCATTCGGGTTGACCCGTTCGGTTCGGATCAGTTTTGCCGAGTCTAATCACAGCCAACAGAAATGATTCTTCACATGTACAAGAAAATTTAGTAACAAGAAGAAGTGGTACTGAAAAAATCCATGCAAGGAAGATGAAAGTCAATGTAAGTCTCAATGTATCAGAAAGGAAGGAAGTGAGCACTTGTCAAACCGGATCTCCCGCATTTGGACCATCGGTGTGGAACATAATAGGGTGTGACCTCTTAACCGCATTCATCAAGCTCGAATTCTGGAAATGTGTGATGAGAGCAGCTTTCCCTTGGACACGACCATATGCAAGAGTTGCGTCCTTCTCACTATTGAATTTCTCCCACTTTCTACCCTCAAATGTCTGTGAAAAGAACTTTGCGCTTTTACTTTTTGTTTTTTGAAAAGGAAAACATGTCTTTTGAGGCTAAGAACATACCTTATGGAATGCAACAATCTCAAGAGGATCAATCATGTTGATGAATGCATAGCCCATGTTACATTTATTCTGCCAAATAACATAATAAAGATGTAAACAATCATAAAACTGCATGTTTTTAATACTAAAATAGAAATTAGTCCAAGAGGCCATACCTTAAAATCAATTGGCGAATAGATAAAATCATGCTTCCCTCGATGTTGCTCATCAATTGTGGCTAAGAGCATTTTGGAAGTATGCTTGGGATTACCAATATGTTACACAGAGAGAGGAAATGAATTTTGCCATTTTGGGCAAAAGGGGAAACGAAGAAAACGTGTTGGCAAATTCGTCAACAGAGAACAAATGGAGTATGTGTCAAATGCTTTAGTGAACTTGCAAAAGAACTCTATGAGTAATGCACACAAGTTGCTTAACGCTTATGAATTATACTCTGGCTTCTCATTGCACCTCAATCAATGGGCCAGAGGGGCTATCAAGCAAAATAGCCTAATTGCACACAATTCCTTGCAGGAAATAACAAACAAGAAATCCATTAGAGCAGAGATCGATGACATACTTGTTAGGAATATTTTTGAGCATCAGTGTTGTTCTGGTGTCCTCACCCTACAAAAGACGATCGATATTAAGCTCATAATGCTTCTTGTCAGCATCACTCAAGTTGGTCTCATTTCTGCGGCTTCTTACTCGCTGACTTGGAGAACTGAAAGAGGTTCGAAGAGAATTCATTGCATTTCTCTCATGAAACATGTGACTCATCCTTTGAGGAGAGTGTAGCCTGGAACTTTTAGACATCTCGGTGTAGATACCGTGAACACGAGGAAGGCGGCCATGAGAGGATATTTCTCAAGCATGGGATGCAGAAAACCTAGGAATACCAATACTCCTAATAGCACCCGTCTGATAACCCGAGGATTCATGAGACTCCCCTATATACACATGCTGTCTGTCCCAGAGTGAAGCCTTAACAGGTGTTGAACCAACCAGAAGCTGCTGAACAGATAGAACCATATTCATCATACGATGTGGAGCTCCTGGAGATCCAGGAAGTGTCCCAAGGTTATGCGCAAGATTACTCCGAAATGACGGGGAACTCAACCATAAGTAAAGACTGTAGGTGATGTTGTTGATATGAATTTGACTGCTTGCCACACACTGACGGACATGAATTCCGTTCGGGAAATAGCCAAAAACTGGAAAAATTATTGGAAGCATGAAAAACTATAACATTTTCAGGAAAGAAAAAACAAGAAGACTGTAAATGTCCTCTTCAAAACCTAAGAGGATAAAAATGGAGAAAGGGTTTCGGATAAAGAAAAAACCGAAGCAAGATGGTAGATTACTTTAATATTGTTAAAGTTCGGACAGAAGCATGATTTTGAAATACTACGTACAGAGTTATAGACTACTAAGTGTAAACTAGCAACAAGTACCTAGTCCCTATTTAGCTATCTCTAATCCAACATGATTCTCAGCAGACATGAAACATACATCATTAATGAAGTAAAAATATCAGACCTTTCCAAATTTATATTTCAAATTTTGAATTGTAAGTGCAAGCCCTCGGTTGCTACAGCAGTAAAGCTACATGACAAGCATCACTAGAGCAAACTACAAGAAAGCAGGTTGGCAAACAGGTACCTTCGATGAGGTTCGGGTCTGGTTAAATTCATAGCTTAGAATGTTTTAATGGGATATTTAGGATAAAATAGGGACACCGGTTTCAGGTCAGCTCATTAGGGTTCAGACCTTATTTGAGTCTACTTTCCATATGTCCAATTGGCAAGAAAGAGCTATCAGAATTGTTCAGGAAAATTTTGGTTCACCATTAGTCATTCGAATTTGGGTCAAAATCTGGTTGCCTTATTGAGAGTCGCAGTTATTGTTATTCAGATGCAGGTCATTTTTTCCATGTCTACCATATATCAACACATAAATACAAAGTAAGATAATAATGACAATTGAAGCAACTTTTGGCTTACCCCCTTCTTTGAGATCCATAGCGTGCCTATTTAAGCCTAAGTGATGAATATCCAAATTTACTTTGTTCGGCACTTTGAGACCAATATTGTTAGTAATGCCTATCACACTATCTAAAGAGTTATGTGGAATAATGTTGCCTAAATTATGTAGCTGGACTTCGAGAGAATGAGCATGAAAACTCGGTATGTGATGATTATCAAGCTGCAGTTGAGAAAAAGATTGGCTGGCCTCACTAACACCAAATTCACGGCCAACAGATGACAACCTGACAGAAGACTGAAAACCGTTAAAAATACGAGAATCCTCATGAGGTGATGTGTCACCAATTACCATACCATTTGGCCAGTCTCGGGGTGGGATGAACCCTTGAAGCCTGATCGGCTGCATGAATGGAATGGTGGTTCTGATGAATGGGTCATGGTGAGGTTCATGTTTACATGTTGCATGATGTAGATGAACCTGAACTGCTACCGATGCTTTGCCTTGTCCAGAGTCACCTAAAGAAGTACCAAAATCAAACTCAAACATACCAATCCAAAGGCCTCAATCCAGCCCTAAAATCATAAGCCAACATCCGAAATCCACGGGCCCAAATTCCAAACCCAACAGCCCAAGCTCAACTCCTTAATCAAAACCCAACAGCCCAAGCCTAACTCCTAAATCCAAACAGCCCAAGCCCAACTCCTAAATCCAAACCAACAGCCCAAGCCCAACTCCTAAATCTAAACCCAAAAGGCCAAGCTCAGTGCCGAAATCAAACCCAAAAGCTCATGCCCATTCTCTAAATCCAAATCCCCCACCCCTACATCCAAGGATCCGGACCCCAAGACCAAAAGCCCAATTCAGTCATCCCAACCAAGAAGCCTAATAACTATGTCCAAAAGTGCTGCAATTTCTAAAGGAAATAGTCTAAAGACCAAAAGTCCAAACCTAAATACCAAAGTACAAAGCCTTAATAGTAAAATACAAACTCGGTCACCTCAGCCTAAAAGCCCAATAACTAGGTCCCAAACTGCCCTCAATTATAAAGCAAACAGTCCAAACCCAAAGTAATGGCAAACTTTTGAGGATGTAAATTATGAGGATGAGGATGTTGAGTATGACTGGGAGGATCCAAGGCCCGAATCACCTATACCCTATAATGTACTTGTTGGTGAGGGTACGTAAATGTGCACATCAAATGATAGTGATTATGAACCTCATGATGAGGACTACAATGAGGATAATTTTGAGGATGTACATGATGAGGATAAGGATAAAGATGTTCGGGGAAGTGGTTCAGCTGAGGCGAAACATTTAGATAGCAAGTTATGGGCGGTGAATCAGCAGAGGCGGGAATAAGTACATAGGAAGGGAAAAGGGTGAAGGGGGATACTAATCATGGTGAAATAGCTTCAAATGATACGAGAGGATGAAGATGTTGATACTTCGATGATGAGTGGGTTGTTGCCAAGCATAAGAGGGTGGAGTTCAGGAAACAAAGAAGGAAGAATGAGCAGGTTGTATGTAGATACCACTATCACAGGAAACAATGTTATCCAGAATCAACAGGATACGGGAGGCAATGAATGGCAGAGTGAGTATGAAGAGTTTGGGGATGAAATGGGCTCTCTTTGTTCAAGTGATGAAGAAGACAACAACCTATTGAGTAGGAGAAATAGAGCACAAAGAGTTGATGAGAGCACCGATTTCAAGAAATTCAAATGGGAAGTTGGCATAACATTTCCTACAGTTGAGATGTTCAAAAATGATGTAAGGAAGTGTGCCTTAGCACGGGGTTTCAACTTGAGGTACAAAATTTTAGACTTAACAAGGAAAAGGTATGGGGCAGTTTGCAAGAAGGGATGCAAGTTCAGTGTTTATGCTTCTTAGGATAGGAGAAGATCAACATATGTTGTGAAAACGAGTGCATGACACTCATAGATGTACAAGGGACATGCAAAAGAACACATAACTTAAACCTGCTTGGGTAGCTTCTCATTATATTATGACCTTCAAGGAAAAACCCCATTGGTCAGCTAAGGAAATAAAAAGTCAGGTGAAAAATGATTTTCTCCTTTGCATTTCTAAGTGGGTTTCCTACAAGATTAGAGCTACGGTTGCAAAGATACTTCATGGTTCAATGAGGGAGCACTACAACAGGTTAGGAAGGTATATTGAGGAGCTGAGAAGAAGCAACAAGAACATCTCAATAATTTTACAAACTAGTCCAGGTAGAGAAATACTAGTGTTTGAAAGGTTGTTTGTTTGTTTTGATGGGATTAGGAGAAGACTTTTAAGTGGTTGTAGATGGGTCCTTTACATTGATGCTGCCTTTTTAAGACTATCTTGGGGGTACTTTACTCTCTGTTGTTAGGGTTGATGGGAATAACCAAATGTTTCCTCTAGCCTGGGCTGTTGCGAAGGGGAAAACAATGAGAGTTAGGAGTGGTTCCTAAGTAATGTTAGCAACTACATTGGCCAGACTAATGGAGATGGTTGGGCAATCATATCCGATGGACATAAGGTATAATTGAACAATTCCTGATCTCACTATTTTTGACTGAATTTTTCAAACTAATTTGACAAATTATTTGGTATTTCACTAATTTTATTTAGTATTGTGTAGGCAATAGCTTATGTCTGTTTCTGCTATCCTTCCCCTAAGTGAAGACAGAAGTTGTACTAGGCACATTTATGCCAATTGGAAAAAAGTTCACAAAGGGGAGGAGTTCAAGCTATTGTTTTGGAATGCAGCCTTGATTTATAATGAAACGGATTTCAAGGTTGCCTTAGATAAGATGAAGTTGGCATCGCCAAAGGTTGTATAAGATTTTCTTAAAGAAGATCCATCCAAATTTTGTAGAGCTTACATTAACAAAGCAACCAAATGCGACACTCGTTGTGAATAATATGACTGAAACCTTTAATGCCTATATTGTTCAAGGAAGGGCCAAACATATAATTTAGCTGCTTGAAGATATTAGAGTAGCTTTGATGGAAAGGAGGGTTCTTAAAAGAGTAGTCATGGACAATGAAGAATATGATGTATGCCCTAGAATCAAACAAAAGCTTGAGAAAGAAGGAGAATAGTCAAGGGACTGCCACCCACTGTCTTGAATAGTCAAGGGACTGCCACCCACTGTCTTCGAGCAACAGAATTTTTCAAGTCACTCATTAGTTAGACAGTGTTCATGTGGACATGAACACAGCCTCATGTACTTGTATGAGATGGGATCCGACAGGCATACCTTGATGCCACGCCATAGCTTGCTACACTTGGATCAAGATGGATGCGAGAGGAATTTGTTAACCTTTATTTCAAGAAAAAAATGTACTTAAAAGCCTACAAAGGTGCTATTCTTCCATGTGTGGGGGATAAACACTGGCCCCAAAAAGAAATCCCTTAGATCCTCCTGATGTGAAGCCAATGCGTGGAAGACTTAAAAAAGAAAAGAAAAAGAGACTCATATAAAGACCCCAAAAGGCCTAGGAAATTAACAAGACATGGGAAGAAAATGACATACACGACTTGCCACACAATTGGCCAAAATAAGAGGAGTTGTCCTCAAAAAACCTAGGAGGCATCCCCTTCAGCTAACATATGAGGCAACAGGCCCTCAAAGAGGCAAAGGTCATGGCGGAAGAAGAGGTAAAAGGAGAAGCGAGTGCTAGGAGGCAACCCGTTCGAGTTAGGCGGATCCGAGGTATTGTAGCGGTTTTCATTTTTTTTTTTTTTTGGATTTTTTCCCCAACCAAATCATTCAAATCATTGTACTATTGCACTATGCATGATAGGAGCCAAGTTGTGATGTCCAATCAGGTTTCAATTGCCGGTAGCTCACAGCCCCTACTCAACCTTTGAAGATTCCCTAATCTTTTCTACTTTTTGTGGTATTGGACTTTGTGGTGATGGACAGTGAAGCATGTGAAATAGAAATTTTATTACATTTTTTTGTTGTCTTCCCTATTAGTAGTGTTGGAAAGACAAGAGAGCATGTGATTATTATATGTTTAGATGATATGTTTGGACTTTGTAGTGTTGAACACATTAACTACTAATTAGTAAGACTCGTACTTTTTCAAACTCAATGTTAGGCAACTTCAAAGTATTGTACTCACGAGTGCACTTATTTCTATTTCTATTGCAAGCTCATGTGAGGAAAGTTTTATTCTAATTACTACAATTATTGAGCTTAAAATTACAGTTTAAACTTCTTCAAATTTGCAATAAATTACTCAAATTATATATATATACTCCTATTCTAATGACTCCTATTCAAATTTGCAAAAATACAATCTGTATATATACTCCTATTCTAATTACTCAAATTATTGAGCTTTATATCCATACATCTTTACAGTTTAAGAATCCGACTTACTTATTTTTGACATTGAGTATATATAATGCAATTATTTCATTTACTCCATTTTAACTTTGAGTATATATATAGCAATTATTTCATTGTGTATATATAATGCAATTACAACTTTCAATTTGCACTTACCATTCAAATTACTCTATTTTGAAATTCTATTTCAAAACATGTTCCAATTACATTTGGATCATTCCAAATGCACAAATCATAAATCAAAATAGCTACCCTCACCTAACAACAAAATACCACTACCCACCACCTTTCATCACTCAACCACCAAACTTACTCCTCTTTCATTAAGCAACCCTTCCCATAAAAAATGCAAGCATACAAATGACCAAATAGAAGCAAAATCTTTCAAGTCTTAAACCTTTCCTTTGCTTCTTCTCCTTCAATTCTCTCATCTCGTCCTCAACCTTTTGCCTTTTAATCTTCTCTTTTGAAACTTAGTTTCTCCAAGTATAGGATTTCTTCCTTCAACCGTGTCATCTCTTCATCATCAACTTTGCTGCCTCCATCTTTCCCACCATTTATGTTGCTTGCTAGGTTCATTTTATCTACCTCATTAACCAACTCCTCAATTTTATCTTTTAATAGCTTCTTTTTCTCAATCATACTCGATTTCCTCTTCATCATCCCACTTAAAACACTTGCAGTCTTCGCCCATCTTTAAAATCAAAACACCATTATTCAACAACAAATTTTTTCAAATTTACTTATAAAAATCCTAATTTAAATTTACACTTACCTTCCATAAGGCACAGCCATAGAACTTTCTCCCTTCATTTGGATGTTTCTTATAAATTTGGTGAGTTGCATGTATGTCATGGAAGCATTTCACTCCTTCTTTCCTTCCAATCTAGTTTCTTTGATGAGGAAGTCTTCTACGCGATGTGTCAATTGCCTTAGCTTGTCCATCAATATTCGACTTCTGCATCTTTTTTTTTTTTTCAGCTACCCTATCTTCGACCATAAATCTCGACCACAAAGCTTATACGAGATGGTAGATTTATGGGATGAGCAAGAGTAATAGGAATAAGGAGGAGGAAATTGAGAGAGAGATAATAAGTGCCATATTTTTATTAGATTTCATAGGAGGTTACTTGTCATTTTTGGGATTTATATTCATATTTATGTACTTTATGCCCCATTTATGCTTTACACTTGGGTTTTGCATTTTTGGTCTGTTTCTGCAACTTCCTAATGATTTGAACCTGATTTTGAGTCATATTTTATGTCCAAAGCCATTTTGAGTCTATGTTTCTAACTTCCTTATTGAAAGAGCTTTTCAATGACATATTATAAGCTCAATTCTGTTGAGGAACGGAAAAGATATGAGCTGGAAAGTAAGAAGGGTGAGGTAACGAACACTTCTTTACTCTCTGAATTATGTTTTTTCCCACACTTATGAAGTAAGCATAATGATGAAAGAATTAGAAACTAGACTCAATGAGCTTTCTGGAAAATCAAGAATCGCATCATTTGGACATCGGATGAGGAAGTTATGATTGAATCAATTTGACGCATGCCTTCCAGACAACCAATACCGGCAGCCCGTTTTTGAGGAAACGGCCCGTGTTGGAGGCCAGAGCCTGACCCGTTTTCAGTGTTTCCATCCATTTTTGATGTGCCAACAGCCAACAAGAGTAGTCCATGTCGGAGGACACGACCCATGTTGGAGGTAAATTATGCCAAGACGATTCGGTTTTGACGGTTTCGGCTCTTTATTGCTTCTTAATGGCTTATTTAAGCTGATTTTCGACCATTCCTGCATCTATCCAGTCCAAAATCCACCATTCATCCTCCATATTCATCCATCACCATCTTTCCTTCTATTCATCCACATCAAACTGAATTTTGAAGATCGAAGAAGAAGAGTGAAGCAGTTGTGGGATTTCCATTCGAAGTTGAGAGATTCAAGTGGAGTTCTTCAAGTCTATCATCCTACTTCTTTATTTTCGTTGTTTGAGGTTTGATTACCATGTATTAGATTTTATTTAAACTTTCAATAATCATGTGTGAGTAGTTTAGTTTTTCTAGGGATTTGTAATCCGAAACAATGAAGTTTGATTAGTTTTCCATGATTTGTGCTTGAATTCTGATTTTGATCAATAGAAGGTTGTGTTTATCATGTTCATGAGTGTTTTGAAGGCTTAGGATACTTGTGTTTAGAGATTAATCTATCATGTACTGAAAAGTGAAATAGAATAATCCGACAACCAACCTTTCTACCTAATTTATGAAATTTGAGAAATGAATAGTAAATTAGGGGATCACTTTGATAATTTGAAATCCTTAACTTTGATTAACTTAAAAGGCATACGAAAGTTGTTTGATAGGTTAATTAGAGCAATTCTATTAAGCATCGAAAGAACGGTAGAATTTTGTTATTATCGATCCTTGATTTACTTGAAAGAATGATTGCACAAATTATGTTTAAATAATCAAACTCATTGTTAGGAAAGCAAATCCCTAGATGTTTTTACCCATTGATTTAAGTTTAGATTAATTTCCTTGATTTTAATATTTAGAATTAGTTTAGAGAAGCAAACTCCAAAAACCCGAATAGGTTAGCAATTCAGTAGAGGACTAGTTTAGTGTGTTGCTAGATCGAGTCTCTATGGGATTGACCTTGACTAGCTACAATTTATATACCGTGTGCTTGCAGCCTGTCAAGAGACCCGAGAGTTATAATCACTAAGAGGGTGAGGAGAGAGGGTGTGTGTGAAAAAGTAAATAAGGGAGGGAGTAGGTGGTTTAATGAACAAGGTAGAATAGTAATTTAAGTTTTCTCTGCTCGACACGTCATCGAAAACCGAATCCACAACCAGATAAACTCGGTGGTGGTTTAGAAATATTAAATACCCTCTAAGTATAGTGATCGAGTATCCAACTTTAAAGTACAATATATAATTGTCCAATAACCCCAAAGTATGGATTATTTTAATCTAATAACCCCAAAAAATAATATAATATAATATTAGAATTAAAAATTATTCAATTAACATAATAAAGTAAATAAGACACGTAATTACTAAAAACACAATTAACGTATTTATACAATTATACTGCAGCTACAAGCAACCACAATACAATTACAAGGCACCCTAGTATAACTACAGCTTTCCCAAATGTAGCCATAGTATGGTTTCTTCAATCTTCTATTGAATGATGTATTCACCTACCTGCAGTGCAATTTGATGAATAGAATCAGTAAATTTCATCAACATGAAAGATAGGAAATCCACTATTTATTTTTCCCCCAAGTAATGACTTCGTATAAAACAAGACTTTGAATTTTGAAGGTCACTTTGGCGCTATTTGGCAACAAAATTTAAAATAGCAATATTTAACATTTTTATCAAGTCAAAACTCTAACTAATCAAATATTAATATTTGTAAGGTAGTGTTTGAATTAGCGTTTGCAGTAACTTATAATATTTTAAGTACCGTTTCAGAAACATTAAGATTATTAGTTTTGTATGGTTAAAAGTAGCATTTCAGTTTTTGTTTTCTAAAAATATGTTTTCATTAATTTCATATTTGAAAATTATCTAAATCTTTTTGTATTAATTTACTGTAACGAGTTAGCCCAACCACTAATTAATTTACTAACACATTTCTTCAACCACTTAGGACCTGTTCGAAGTTAAATAAAAATCATAATCTATTTCTGTTTTCTATTCGTTTATGTTCATTTTTGTTCATTTTTGTTCGTTTCTATTCGATTTTGTTATGTTTTTATTCATTTCTTCTCTTTTCGGTTACTCGTTTTTGTTCGTTTCTGTTTGTTTCTGTTTATTTCTGTTTTTGTTTCTATTTTTATTTCTATTTCTGTTTGCTTTTTATATAACTTCAAACAGACCCTTTAATTGAACATCGTATGTTAGCTACTAATTCTATCAATCACTAGCTATCTAAACAATTATACGCTACGTGAACAAGTATCAGCTACTCAAATAGTTGATTTTTACTCAACAACACCTTTGTCTTGTGCTGATCTTACAATATATTTTTCCAAAATATCATAATAACATAATGCAATGGTTGAGATTTTTTTACTATGCAATTGGTGATATATAATTAAATTTAAAAATTCATATAAACACTTGGGTGATAACATGACTTAATTCTTAATTATCTTATCTCAACCTAAATTAATATGTTATATAATTAAAAAATGACCAAATTTTATATAATTATAGTTAATTATTAATTATAAAGTCTTAGTATTCGTCATCTGCACTAATGAGGAAAAAAATGACACCCTGATCGAATCAATCTTATCCTAAAAACACATATACGCATGTTTTATAATTGTAAAAAAATATAATAAAAATGATATAACACAATCTATAAATTATATAACATTATATTATTCAATCAAACCATTTTTTAAATTTAATATATAATAGTATAATTTTAAAGTTTAACACAAGACATGTGTACTTCTCAATTATCTCATGGTCGTGAATATGCATGTGGATAAAAAAGGAACAATAATTGTGAAAGACTTTATCCTTTCCTTCCCTACGTCATCACACCAAAGGATTATATTAAAATCCGTTGTCTTTCAAGTTGACTTGGATCCTTTCAAGGTAAACTGGTTAGTGATGCTTACAGTTATATAAATTTTTTGTTTTCAAAAATTATATTTATTTATGAATATCTTCATAATTATTTATAATAAGTATGAAAATTTAATTTGTTATGAAATTTTTTTCTATCATTAATGAAATATTTTACAAGTTTGAAATTAATATGTTATTAACTAATATTTTATAAATTCTTTACCACAATAATAAACAATGCATTTGGTATTACAAACATATGAATTTTATAATTTAGTTTATATAAAGTTCATAAACAAATAAAATAAAATAAAATATATTTTTCTATTTTAATGCACATAACAAATATATATTTATAAACATTTTATTAGTCATATATAACATTTTATAATCCTGACAACTCTTTACAATTACTTACAACTCTCTTATAACTAAATGGATCAAGGTCATAATCTAACCAATAACCTCATACTTTGCTACCCAGCTTACTATGTGCACAATAATTGGTGAAGTATATCTGCATCCTTCCCGGTCCTCTCGTACTTAGAAAGGTCCTCTTAATGCTTTGATGCTGCACCAGATATGGACCGAATTGTCTCACGATAAGATTGATAATGGTTTCATCCTTTATTTTAAATACGCAGAAAAAAAAAGGAAACTAATGTTGTAAGCTAATATCTGTTCTAACACAGTAACTGTAAAGCAAATAGCTCATATATTAACACCAACTGGACTGCAACAATGCTTCTTTATGAGCACTTGTATTGAAAGAGAACAAGTCTAAACATATATAACTATATAATCATGACCTAACTGATTACACATCCCCACCCCTTTTCTTTCCATGCAAGTTATTGCATGCAATTGACTGATTCTTTCGCTCACATTACAATTTACAAATTAAATAGACGTAGAGGTTATACTATAAATAAGCCCCATGGTATTTGAACCCAATTCATCCCTCATCCATCCTACCCGGAAGTAAATATTCACAAAACCAAAAGAAGGAAAAACAATGGCGAAGACAAAGTCCAGTTACTTGTTTGGCATCCTCGCAATCTCTCTCATTTTCTTCACTATTGCCAGCTTTGGTAAGTTACCTTCAGTCTGTATTTTTCCCTCTAACAATCCATTCACGCTTGTATTGCATAAGGCACGTCGTTTCCTGCATCCATTAACAATGATTTTCTTTTGATAGAAATTCAAATGGCTGAAGCAAAAGATCATGGTTGGGTTTATAGGAGCGGCTGTTTTTCCAGGTGTAACCACAGATGCAAATTTTTCTGGAAAGCCTTCTATGGATATTGCGGATCATTTCACGGTCCATATGGTTGCTACTGTTACCATGGGCATTAATCATTGATGTCCCCTCACAAATATAAGCTCAATAAAATTCTATTATGTCTTACACTTTATACGCATTATGGATGCAAACTAATGTAATGTTATATACATAATGTAATAAAAATGTCTGTACTTAAATTCCATTTACTTGAAAAGGGTATTGTATGATTGTATTTCATCAGAATAAATAAGAAATAATATAATTATATGTTATCATATTTCCTAAATTTAGTTTTTCACTTATGGTTTATTTCTGTTTATTAATTTTTTTATTAATATATTTATGATTTCTTTCCTTCCCGTCTAAAAGAGATGTTTTGTAAAATTTATGATAACATTTATCATGCAATCCCTAACTTTTTCTGTTATGTAGTACCTCACATAATTAATACTTTTATCCCCCAAATATACGTCTAATGTGAAAAGCCTAAATTTTTTTAGGATAGTTGGTTTTGTATAATATTTTTTGGTGTAATGTGGTTGAATTCGAGCTTGTAATCAAAGAGTGGATACCCTTTTTTGATGTTGCATTAAAATAGAAGGAAGGCTTAGAGTTTGTTAATATGGCATAATGTGAGAAATTATATAAATCTTATGCTCATTGTGTATTCGTAAATACTTTGCGTGTTCTAAACATGGTTTTAGTATTCCTAAATGATCATCTAAGAAAGATAAGGTGTTAAAAAATATAAATACTTTGCATGTTCTAAACAAAGTTTTAGAAAAGCTTCAACCAACCTATAACGTCCAAATTAAAACAAATATTAAGCGAAAATACTTTATTAATATATATGATTTATTCACTAAGAAACTTAATTTAATAATTGGTTATAAAAAGTTTATATATTATACTAGTTAATATACATATACATTTATGTAGTAGTTGATGGACCAATTTATTTAGAAATAATATTAGGAGTAAGTTTAGAAAATATTTATTTTGGTTTTCTAGTTACTTGAATTAAATAAATCGCAAAGTATGATTATCATTCTATGTTATGAACATCCAAAACATATTCCTTTCATCACAAAATTTCAGCATTTAGGCCCAAAATTATATTGCTTATTCCACTTTTATTTGTCTACTGTTACAGTACTCTACATCTTTACCTCCTAGATCCAAGTATCAATGCTTCACAATCATTATTTACCTCCAAATTTATTGCACTTCACCTCTCTACACCATGCCTTAATCATCATTGCAACACTACTTCCCCTTCAAATTAGATATTCTCAACTTTTCTACTCCATACCAAATAATTATTGCAACCTATCCAAATCTAATACATAAATCAGGTAGGATGCTTGAACTAGAAATGCTTGCTCAATTTTCTTTGCTTACTACTGCTGCCTACACCTCTAGCCTCCTAGCTCCAAATCTCCATACCTTACAATCATTGCACCCACTCCAAGTATGGTACATAAACCAAATGTGAGGCTTAAATCAGAGAGGTTGACTCATTTTTCTCTAGAAAGAAATATGCAACAGCTCCAAATAGAGAGAGAGAGAGAGAGAGAGAGAGAGAGGGGGCAAAGGAAACATCAAGTTTCAAACTCTCTTATTTCAAGCATCAACCCCCATTGTTAAGCACATTTACTAAAGATATAGTCAAGAACAAAGGTAGAAGGGAAAAAGGACAGTTCAAGAATATAAAGAATAGCAAGAACTTAGCACTAATCATCTTCATCAAGGTGGGGTTTCCTTCGCCTCCCCACTGTATATTACTTTCCAACCAAAATGAATTTCGTAAGTGTGCTTGTAGACCAACTTTGAATGCTCAAAACTTCAAGAAATTGTTGTATGTTTGTGTTTTTGGAGTGGTTCATTGATATAAGTATGCTAGAAGGATGTTAGAAAGGAAAAAAGATTAGACATTATCATCATCATCATGTACTTGGTTAAACTTCTCTTTTGTTGTTATAATTTCATGCATGAAGATGGAATTGTATCAACCATGTTCAAATCTTTGTGAAATCATGATTTTGTTGAGGTTTGGGTTTGACATTTGTTAGATAATATACTTAGTATAATGCTCTTGAGGATCGATGATAAGAAATGTGGGTTTACCCAAAACTTGATATGAGAAGTATGTATCTTGCATTTGCGTTTTAATGGGTTTTATTGAGTTAATATGATTCTTAGAATGCTGGAAAATTTATAAAATAAACTTTTCATAGATATCCCATAAAGACAAAATATGTAGAAGATAAGAAAAGGGGGTTTAGGAGCCATTGCCACCCACCATGGGTGCCTCCACAACCTATGGGACAGACCGTGGTGGCCAGCAACGATATAATTGAGCCAAAACACTAGGGATGGCAATGGTTTGGGTTGGGTTCGCTGAACCCAGATCTATTTAATCTTTTTGCACTTGGATCCAGACCCGACCCAAACCTGGTGGGATGTGAAATCTAGACCCGGATCCAAACTCGACGAGTCCACGGGTCTACGGGTCTAGCATTTTTTTTTTTAATCATAAATGAGTTTTAAAAATCAGTATTTATGCCTTGTTTAATATTCATGAAAATTTGCAAGCAATTTTACTACATATAATCTCTTTAACATCATACTAAACTATCATTCAACCAACCTATTATACAAACCAAATATACCAAATTCGTTCATACTTTTCACAACCGATGGGAAAAAAATTAATCAAGAGGGCAGGACTCGCATGAATGAGGGAGAAGGAAGTGAATGAGTGACTTTAGGTAGGGTTTCCAAATTCCAAATTACAATATGTTATTAATGCCTGCTGCTACTAGGATTATTTTTGAAAAAATAAAATGTGTTCGGGTATTAAACGGGTCTCGGGTTGGGTCCGGGTCTTAATTTTTGAGACCTGGACCCGGACCCGGACCGAGGACAGTTAGACCTGGACCCATCGGGTCCAAATTTATTGGACCTACACCCGATTAAATGGATCGGATCTAGCGGGTCTAGGTTGGTTCAAGGATCTATTGCGATCCCTACAAAACACCCACCAAGGGTGCTCCCACAGGCTGTGGGGTAGCCTGGGGTGGCCACCAGAAGTCCCCACCAATCGTGGGAAGGCCCATGTTGACCTCTAGAACCAACCATTGACCCCCACTGGCCATGGGGAGGTTCGTGGTGACCTCTAAAGCAAATTTTGGACCTCGATAACCCGAGAGTCTTGTCCTGGGATTCTTGTAAGCTCTGTATTCTCTGTTGGAAGAGATTTTAAGACTTTAAAGTGTGGTCTCGGGCCTCACCGAGCAATCTCATTAACATACATATGAGGAATAAGAAAGATAATAACCATAAAGGGAATTGAGAAATGGATTTATTGGGCTTGAACATTTTACCGATACAAAGTCTAGGAAGGTGACTTATTCCGCCCCATGGGTAACGGCTTTCACTCCCTAATCATGAGTCCTTCCGGATGGTAAACTTGGGTATACTTATGAGTGGTTCCAAATCCTTATACCGTGGTGCGTTAGGTCAACTCACAAGCGTCAAAATACAAAATCTAGGAAGGTGACTTATTTCGGCCCATGGATAGCGGCTTTCACTCGTATATTATGAGTCCTTCCGAGTGGTATACTTGGGTATACATGTGAGTGGTTCCAAATCTCTGTACCGTGGTATGTTAGATCCACTTACAGGTGTCGAAATACAAAACCTATGAAGGTGACTTGTTCTGGCCTGAGGGCAGTGATTTTCACTCCTAGATTACAAGAGTCCTCCTAGTTAGAAAACTTGAGTATATGCATGCGTGGTTCCGAATCCCTGTACCATGGTACGTTAGGTCAGCTCACAGGCGTCGAAATACAAAGTCTAGGAAGGTTACTTATTCCGGCCTAAGGGTAGCGACTTTCACTCCTAGATTATGAGTCCTTCCGGGAGTAAACTTGAGTATACACATGAGTGGTTCCGAATCCCAATACCGTGTTACATTGGGTTAGCTTACAAGCATCAAAATACGAAAATCTAGGAAGGTGACTTATTCCGGCCTATGGGGTAGCGGCTTTTACTCCTAAATTACGAGTCCTCTCGGATAGGAAACTTGAGTATATGCGTGAGTGATTCCGAATCCCTATACCATGGTACGTTAGGTCGGCTCATAGGCGTCAAAATACGAAAATCCAAGAAAGTGACATATTCCGGCTTACGAGCAGCGACTTTCACTCCTAAATCATGAGTCTTTCTGGGTAGTAAACTTGTGTATATGCGTGAGTGGTTCCGAATCCCAATACCATGGTACATTGGGTCGGCTTACAGGCATCAAAATACGAAAATCTAGGAAGGTGACTTATTTCGGCCTGAGGGCAGCGATTTTCACTCCTAAATTACGAATCCTCCTAGATAGGAAATTTATGCATACACATGAGTGATTCCGAATCCCCGTACCGTGGTATGTTGGGTTAGTTCACATGTGTCAATTGAGTACCAAGGTACTAGCTCTTGCCCCAAAGAAATTCAAGATAATAATATTAAGCAAAGTTCTAAGTTAAGAGGTGATTTGGATATATTGGTGAAGAAAATATGGATCACTTGAGTTCTAATGAGTTGTAGTCTTCTCATTCAATTAAGGAGTAATGTAAGATTAACTTTTCGATGCGGCTAATTTACTAATATTATTGTTACTAAGTGTAATTGCTTTTATATATGTATATGCATCACGAACATGAGAAAATCGGCAAGGATTCGACTAGGCACCAAAGTCATTGAAGTGAATTTCGGAAGCTTCAGGAACAATTTCACAGGCAAGCAAGAGAACACTAAAGAAAATTCGAGAGAGCATCGATCGAACAGCAAGGAAAGCCGTAAAATGGAAATCCAACAAGGAAATCAACTGACAAATGGAAGAAAAATCCATGGACAGAAGGCAAAACAATTGCAACTAGGGGATCGAACGCAACCCGACTTATAGATCTCAGTGAAGGGAGGCAAAGAGGAGACGGGACTAGGACATAGCATAAGCTGATCGCCGAGGAAACCAAGAGGGGATAATCGTTGGTAAATAAAATCCGGGTCAAGAGGTTTAGGTTCAAGAAGATTCATGGTGGTTTACGGCAAAGGCAAAGGAAACTAGGTTAATTACCAAAGAGCTCTCATTAGAGTGTCTCTCTCTAAAGTTTCTCTCGCTGGAGTTTTTCTCACTGGTCTTTCTTTCATGGAATAATTTTAAGCTTTGGAAGGTTGACAAAAGAGTGTAAAGAAAATTTTCCTTCCAAACTATTACCGCTAAGGTCCAATTTCTGTAAGTATGATTTCGAACATATTTGACAGTAACTCTCCTTTGAGAGTACTACTTTTCAGGTATAATTCTTGTAAAGATCAAAGATTGAAGGGTAGATCTTGAGCCTTCCATTGAGCTGATTATCTGAGAGAACGAGAATGCGTATGTATGACAAGTTCTGAAGACATGAAGGAAGAGCACCACTGAAAGGATTTTCTGACACGTACAACTCCATAAGATTCTTCAATTCACACACGTAGTAGTAGTTTCTGACACGTACAACTCCATAAGATTCTTCAATTCACACACGTAGGTATTTTTACTACTACTACGTGAGCACAAGATATTTTGTTAACTCTAAGAAATAGATAGGTACGAAAGAGATACAAATTATAACAACCACCAAAGAAGATGCCACTCCACAAAATCAAACCATGCTTCCCTCCATTGTGGATTGATGCCTAGCACCATAATTGTTGTCACAAATGCAACAAAAGATGTCATGCCGAAGCTCCATAAGAAGTCTTCCATATCAAGTCCTCCTCTATATCCATCTTCTTTCGAGGTAGTAGTATCTATAGAGGAAGTCGGTGCCTTCAGTAGGATTGGGCTGCATGACTTATTTACGATTGACACACAAAGTCCGGGATTTCTGAGATAGCTTTTTTCATCAAAATTCCCAAACTGCCCTGCCTCAGGTGTTCTCCCAATTAAGTTGTTGAATGAAACGTTGAATACCTCTAAGAAGTTAAGTTCTACTAGTTGATCTGGAATCATACCGCTCAATTTGTTGAAAGAAAGGTCCAAGCTCTCAGCTGCCTTCAAATTGGACAAACTGCTGGGAATGGACCCAATTAAGCTATTATGTGACAAGTTCAATGATTGAACGTATATCAAGTCTCCCAGTTCTGATGGGATGACACCGTCGAGTTTGTTGCAGGACAAATCCAAGAGGGACATAAGTCGAAGATTACCACCTATATAGGACAAGTACTGATTTTTTGCCGACAACTTCATCTCTTGTCTTGCAATCCCGTAAAAATCATTGTTACCCTCTCCAATCCCAAAGCCCCTAAGTCATATGGAAAAATAGCTTTAAAACCAAAAGACATGTTAGCAAAGCAAGGGAGTATCATTCCAGATAGGTGGTTGCGTGAAAGATCTAATATGTCCACATCTTGTAGTTGACACAACTCTTTTGGAATTTGACTGTGGAAATTATTTCTTCCAAGTAGAAGTACCTGTAACTTCGAGAGCCTGTTGATCCATGGTGGAATGCCACCTGAAAGTTGATTTTCCCTTAAATCAAGTTCTTTTAGGCTTGAGGCACTTGACAATGCACTTGGTATAGCTCCCTCCAAATTATTATGGCCTAGAAACATATATTCCAGCGATAAAGAAAGATTTGAGCATGAAGGTATGGGTCCTGTGAAGTTGTTTTGTGAGAGATCCAAATATTTCAAAGATTGGAGTTTGCATAGTTCCAAAGGAATATGGCCTTGCATAACGTTGTTTGACACGGATAATATGTGCAAGTGGTAATCGCCAATCCAAGAAGGAAGTGAGCCCGTTACCTTGTTGTTGGATATATCTATGTCCATTAGCCTTGAACTACTTCTGATGGCATCCTTGATTGTACCATCAAAGCAGTTGTTACTTAGATTCAACGCTTGTAACTGAGGGAGGTTCATATCCTCTGGTATTATTTCCCCCTGTAGGTTGTTGCCACTTAGATCCAATAACCCCAAGGTTGTAGAGTTAAGAAATCCTGCAGGTAGTTGTCCTGACAAGTTATTGAAAGACAAAACCAATACTATAAGGTCTCTCATAGAAACTGGAATAGATCCTTCAAAATGGCATCCCGATGCAGTGAAATGCCTAAGTTGGGGAAATAAGAAGCCAATATTTTCAGGTAGCTTACCATGAAAATTGTTATGTGATATTATCAAGGTATGTAAAGGACGTCTAGAATATTGAGGCAATGGTGTTGAGCTCTTCTTTAGCTCTAAATCTCTATATAGAGAACTATTACCTGATATCCAAAAGGGGAAAGAGCCACTTAAGTTATTGTATGAGAGATTAATGTAGCTTAGATTGTGTTGTTGTGACAAAAACCTAGGAATATTTTCTTCTGAGATGTTCAAACCGCATCCTCGTAAACCCAAGTGTTGTAACTGAAATGAGGGTTGCCATAATGAATCTTCTATTTCAACTTGGCTTCCTGAAAGATCCAAATATTGAAGCTTCGAGAGGTTGGCGAAAGAGTTCAACGACAATGTGCCTTCAAAGTGGTTATCCGAGAGGTCCAAGTGCTCCAAGGAAGTGAGATTTTGGAAAATACTTGGCAACAACAGTCCTTCGAGACCAGTATTGGAAACTGACATGTGCCTGAGGAACACAAGATTGAAGGGTATATCATGAAGCCTTCCCTTTATCTGATTATACGTGAGGTCAACGACTCGTAGGGATGACAAGTTGTGAAGACAAGAAGGCAGAACATAAAAATCATTGCCATAAAGATGCAACTCCGTAAGATTCTTCAATTCACAAATACCTGCAACAAAGCACATATAAGATTCTTCAATTCACAAATACTATGGATAAGAAAATGTGTCCGGGTTAACATTTGGATGAAGTTTAATCAATATTATTATTTGAAGTTTAAAGTTATGACAACAATTTTGTATAACTAATAAAAAAACTAAAATCACACCTCATTAAAAGCTTTATTCATGACTAAACAATGCCAAATATGCTCCCAAACTCAAAATTACACAAACATATTTTTTGTCATCAGATATATATTTTAACAAAAAAAACTTACTGTTATATACGTTTGGTATTTAAATCAAGCTATTTGAAAAAAAAATATGTTTTTTAAAAATAAATAATATTTTAACCAAACATTTACCATGAATACATATTTGTTTTTTAGATTAAAAAACCGTTAACAAAAATTTTTAATATTACTAGATTTTTTATAGTATTTTTTTATTTAACAATAATCATTTTTTTGCATTTACACTAATCATTTAAATGGCTGAAAATAGGGGTGTAAATGTGCCAATCCAACTTGCAAACCCTCATGAGTCGGATTACTGAAATTCTAGCCAAGTTATACCTACTCCCTCCATTTTAAATTACATGTCACTTTAATCAAATGGGGGAAAAACTAATGTTATAACTAAAAATTAAAATTGTTAAAAGATCGTGCCCTCACTTTCTCTCTTTATCATTTGTTAGTATATAATTAATCAGGGTAAAATTGATAAACTGACAATTAATATGTCATTAGAATTATAAAATGACAAGTATTATGAAACGATAAAAATTAGTTAAATGGACATGAATTATGAAACAGTAAGAATATAGACATTTGAAAGGGTTAAAATGAATAGTCTTTTTTTATGATTTAGTTATGTGGCAAAACACTACCTGTGAGTGTGTATGTATGTATATATGTATGTATTTGGAAAACTTACCTTGCAGTGGGAAATTGGAATCGTTCAGATGACATAGACTAAGAAATAATTTCTCAAGAGATGTAAGGGCATTCAAGAAGATGGGACCATTTTTAAAGTCATTAGCACTCAATGATAAAGATCGTAGATCCTTCAAAGTTAATAATTCTGTTGAACCTGAAAAGGAAAGAAATTAAGCTGATATCATATTGTCAAATTGCCAAATTAACGGCAAGTATATACGCAACTATATAAACTTTCCTACCATCACAAGGCTTTTGGATCACATGGAAAAGACTTAGTAAAAGGTTTTCAAATGAAGTTTGGATGAAATTAGTGACAATGGTGCGATATATATTTTGATCCTGGGCCTTTCCCGGGCCTAGGCTTTCATACAAGTGAAGCAGTTCGGGAACTAACAGTTCGGTCCAAGCCTACTCAGCATCAGTAAGTGCCAGTTCCTCCGTCCCACATCACAAGAGTTTCTCCGGAAACAATTTCAAATGAAGTTTGAAAGCAATTAGTGAAAGTGATGATATATACTGGGCATTTATATGTAATGTAAATACATACCATCTTTTTCAACCAAACCACCAATGTGGTTATCTGATAAGTAAAGGCTGGTGAGTTCCCGAAAAGGCTGTAACATTGTCACATTAAAGACCCATGGTTGTCGAGGAAGTCCCAACATGATAAAGTAGAGATCCAACTCAGTTATACGTTGAGTGGTGGGATTGCATCGAACCCGCGACCAAGTACAACAATTGTATTTATCTTCCTCTCCATAGCTTAACCCACGAAAGTCTCCAGCATTGTAAGGATCCAGCTGAGATCTAAAGTAGGAATTGAGATCAAGTAAAGCAAGCCTCTCATCTTCTGTGCAACATTCTACATGACAACCCCAAATAAGAGCAGCTAATACCATCCACACCACATATTTTCTGCCACACCAACTCATACCTAACTGCTACACAGCTTCAGTTTATTTCACTAAGCTTCACTCTACTTCCGATTTTCTTCCATTAACTACTTTAATTTATATTATATTTATAAAGAATTTTATACGGACACTCATGTAGTCAAGTCAATTCGTTAATTCAGTAGATAAGATGGTGAAAGGTGACCATCCAATTGAGTTAGCGCGTTGAAAATATCCTTTTTTTCCATTTATGCAATTTATCAATGCTTCGTCAGTTTTTGTGGTATGTATAAGTTCACATAACTTCATATCATCGAAGCTTACAAATTTGTTTTCTTGACGTGGAAATTTCCTGATGGGGTCATATTTGAAACTATCAACTATATTACAATTTAAATTTTTCATTTCCTGATGGGCTCAAGTATTTCCACAATCGCACAAAAAATATTATATAATTTAAACCCTAAATAAATACATGACTATATTATAATTTAAATTATTAATTATAAATATAATTTCGGAACCTTTCTATACTCAAATAGTATATAGAACCAAAAGTAGTCCACAAAATTTTGCAACTCATGAAAAGTGTAAATTCTTCCTTTCACTTAAAAAAAAGAGATAAATATTAAGGAAAAATATCCAATTCAATTCTTCATTTTTCATAAAAAAATGAACATAAACAGAAACATTGAATTTTTCTTACTTAATTTAATAGTATCAAGGATATAATTAGTCAAAAATTGAGCCAAGTCCTTCGCTACCATAACACCACCTCTTTAAAAGAAAAAAGGGAAGTGTCGACTAAGTACACACCAAATATTATAATGATAATGAACATGGTGATCACGCAGAACTCAAATCAAAATCCAAACCCAAAAAATAAATTGATGGTTACAGATACAGTATAAATGGTACTTACAAGTACGACTCGAATCTATCCACACCCAAATACGTATTAACAAAAGTAACCTACAAAACTACAATAATTCGAAAATTACACTGTTTTTTTTTAAACGGATGAATTTGAAAGGAAATATCCAATTCTTGTTATTCAATTCAATAGTACTCGAGGAGCTCAAGCACAATTATATAAGTACTTTATAAACATCAGTGGCTAATATCAGTACAAATTTGTAATCATAAGGAGGTAATCGAGCTTAAAATGACTTGAAATTACAAAACTTGTTGTGTTAATATGCTTATTTGGTTATTCAAACTCTACTGGTATTGGAAATTCTCTGTATTAACGATAATAATTTTCTAAATTGCATAAGTAGGAAAACTTTAGGGTATATTTTGTTAGGTAAATAAGGTCACAGTAAATGTCATTTCAACTCTTAAATTCTGTTTAACATGTTCGTTAACCATGATTTTGTATCTTATACATTTCTTCATGTTGTTTGTTTATTTTTTCATTTTATGTAGAAGCATATTTTAAATCTTTTATACTTGATTTATTGTGGCAAGTGAGTTTCGGAGAGTCTATAGATGAGTGAAAACTTATTTTTTCAAGGACAAATTGTAGTTTTTAAGTTTTGCTTTAATCAAAAATGTAGATGAGACTTGTTTCAATTGATGACACATATTGGATAAAACTCTTAAATTTACTCTCAAATCACCATTGGATAATTTTAAAAAGATTATTATTATATATAATACAAACTATTTTTTGGTACCAAACATGACTAAACTTATCTATACCAATTCCCTTTGAATAAAAAAAGTCTCACTTTTCATCTGAATAGAAACTCAATTGGGCTCATTGATCAATAGAAGTCTCCATCTGTTTTTTTGCCCCCTTTTTTTAGGGGCGGTAGGTCTTTTTAATTTTGGTGAGACAGGAAAACAACTAACGTTGAGTTGCCTAAAGGGAAAAGTCATGCTAGATTAAAATGGAAGAAAATTTTGCTAAAAGTGTTATATGACAATAGGGCACTAGTTGAATGTTGACCTATACTTTCTCAATCTTGTTGTGTTGGTGTCAAAATAATCGCCCAAAGTTAACTTGGAAATTGCATAAGAATTTATTGCTTTCTAGAAATGGTAATTTGCATGTTTCCAATGCTATTAATATACAATAGTTTTTTAAGCGCAAATATTAGCATTTACTGAAATAAAATTACTATATTTAAACACAAAATCTAATAAATTTAAAACTCTAAAATGACCATGTCGTTATTCATAAGTGAAAAGCTCCGTTGCCATTGATAGACCAAAGGACAATAGCTTACGCCTTCAATATTAGGGGAAAAAACAAAACAAAAGCATAGAAAATGGGAGATCATTAGGGCTCTACTTGATTCTAAAAAAATTAGAAGGAAAGAAAAAAATGTGAAAAATAAATTTCTTTCCCTTATTTGAATTGAAGAAAAAGGAGAGAAAAAAATTTGATGGAAAAACTCATGGAAAATTTTGTCAATTTAGTCAATGATATTTTTCTTCCAAAATTGAGAGGAAAATGGAAGAAAAATTTCACAAAGAGAGAGAAATGGAGAAAAGATAGAGAATTCTATTAAGTAATGTCATTAAGAATTTTTCTCTTCTCTCAATTAATCAATGTTATTGAGTATTTTCTCTTTATTTTTCCCTCTATTTTTCCTTGAACCAAACACAAGAAAAAAAAATTTCCTTTAACTTTTCTTCCATTAAAATTTTTTTCCAACCTATTTTCTTAAAATCAAATAGAGTCTAGATGAATCAAATGTTTCCATCAATGACGCAAAACTTTATTGTTGATTTTGTTGTTAGTTAGACGCCATATCTCGATCAATCGATATATATGCTTAGTTATTTTATCTAATCTATTTTCGATGTAATGAATTTTGATCTCAAAACATATGTTCAGAATTTATTAATTATGTTAATAATGTCATTGATAATATTATCCTTGCCCTATTTGTATTGATTTTAAAGTAATATTTTATTTCCTTATTTGACTCGATTATAATTCGTATTTTAAGGAAAGAATTTGACAAGTATTATTTCCAGAATTTCTCGATTAATTTATATTTAGAATGATTTGATTATGAAAAATCTAATTCTTTCCACATATTTTATTGTGTTTATTCTTGGAAAGAATATTCTCATATTATGCCATTTAAGGTTGCAAGAAGTAGAAGTGGCAATCACAAGAAATCAGCACTGATTGAAGGGTGTTAAGGATGGGTTTGAATCGAGTAAAAGAAACAAATTTTAGAAGAAGCTCAAAAAGGAAAGTATCAACTTATAAAAGGCCCAAGTCAGATTCATATGAAGATCCAGCTACCAAGTCGGACATAGAAGATCAATCATCAACAATAACTTTTCAAACGGCAACGAGTCTTGTGCATGAAGAACAACTTATAAAACTCCAAGCTCGGGACCAGACGAAGCAAGCAAGAGGGAATACATCCAATCTTATCATATTCAATCTCTTATAATCTCAATTTTCAAATTATATTAAGTCGTAGTAAAGAGTCTTATGATAGATTGCTTTGTGAGTTGTAATACTTATGAAGTGTGAGTAAAGAGCATTGAGAGTTAGTGTACTCAAAAGTTCAATCAGGGAATTAAGTGAATGGCTCTCTTGATAGTTAGACAATAAGGCTTTATTTGATTTGAAGAAAATAGGTTGGAAAGAAAATTTAAATGGAAAAAAGTAATGAGGAAAAAAGTTAAGGGAAAATTATTTTTTTCTTGTGTTTGGTTCAAGGAAAAATAGAGGGAAAAAAAGTATAATCATTTTCCAACTTCTTACCCATCACTACATTGTCATGGAGAGGAGAGAAAAATACTCAATAACATTGATTAATTGAGAGGAGAGAGAAAATTCTTAATGATCTTTCTTAATAGAATTCTCTCTCTTTTCTCCATTTCTCTCTTTTGTGAATTTTTTCTTCCATTTTCCTCTCAATTTTATAAGGAAAATATCATTGACCAAATTGATAAAATTTTCCATGAGTTTTTCCATCAAACTTTTTTCTCTCCTTTTTTCTTCAATTCAAACAAGGGAAAGAAATTCATTTTCCACATTTTTTTTATTTCTAATTTTCTTAGAATCAAATAGAGCCTAAGAGAAGTAGAGGATTATCTTAAGGTGGGAAACCTTAGGCGATCACTAACTCAAATGTTTGAATTTGGCCAAGATCGTGAACAAACAATGTATCTTGTCTCCTTTAATTTTCTACTTGTTTGTTTTATTTTCCAATCTGACCTCACTCTAGAATCAAGTTAAGTCAAACAACCTTAAAATTTTAAATACCCTATTCACCACCCCTCTCCTCTAGGGTATATCCGACCTTCTAAGACTTACAATTTGTATCAGAGTTGTTCCACATTTCTAAAGGACTAACCTTCTTGTGGACTAACAATCATTGCATCTGGAGGAAGCTTAGATTCTAGAGCCTACAACAAGCCACCTTTCTTGAATGGGTCAAACTTTGCCTATTGAAAGAAACTTATGTAAGTCTTTGTGCAACATCATGATTATAAGCTATGGGAAATTGTTCAAGGTGGAAATTACACTCCTTTTACATCAATTTATGATAATCAATTAGCTCAATTACTAAATTTACCAAACACATTTCTTTCTACCACACAGTTGAACAACGATATATTAACTGTTAAATTCTAACAACCATCGGTTATCTAAACAATTATCCGGTACATAAATAATTATCAGCAACTTAAACAGCTTGATTTTTACTGAACAGGACCTTCATCTTGTGCCAAGTTGATCTCACAATATATTTTTCCAAAAGATCATAACAATATAATGCCGAAAATTATACTCTCTAGCCTGGAGTAGGAAGCTTCCTACTCCAGCGATGAATTTTTACATTGATGATTTCTTTTGATAAAATAATGAATTTTTTTACGTTGATGAATTTTGTAATCAAATGATCAATTTTTGTATTTTGATAATTTTAAAAAATGTTTATGAATTTATGTTTTTATATTTACATTTTCATAGCAAAATAATTAATTAAAATTTAGTTAAATATACCTTTTTTATAAATTTTATTTACCTTTAACCCAAGATTATTAATATATATTGATCGATTTAATGTAAATTGGATGAATATTTTAATTTAAACATATATTTCTCTAATTTTGTTTCAAAAATTGATGAATACAATTTTTTATTATTCATGTAAAAAATATACAAATAAAAAAATAAGTACATCGAATATTTTACAAATGAATATTGTGATACCACTGAATTTTATAGCAATAATGATGAATTTTAAATAGGTATTTTCGGTCATTAGCTGAAATGTGCTGAATTTTGTAGCCTATCACATGAAACCATCCATCATCTTGAAGGGTCAATATAACCTTAGTTAAACATCCACATCTGAAATTCAGTTTTGAGTAGCATTTTTCTTTATTATTGTTTTCAACTTTATAACCTTTTTTCCGGCATGGAAATTATCTTTTTGCATAGTTGACCATCTTTTGTCATCTTTGTCTTTCCTTTCTTTATGATGAATCCAACTCGCATTGCATATGTATTGTAAAATTGAAAGGCTTCTTCATCAGACTTCACTTTTTGTGCTATTAGCTCTGATTTGTCATTATCAAAGTATATTACATTTTCTTGTAAGCTTGCGGTTTTTTTTTTTACAATTGAGTGGTAAATATAGACAAATTATTCATTATCAACAAAATAATATTCATCACTAGTTATGCGCTTAAAAAGTAAATATTTTGCGCGTTTAAAAAGTGAATATTTCGTAATTAACTGGTAAAAGTGCAATAAATATTCATTATTAATTAGGTGTTTAATGTTTCCTGATTTAGTTGCATGATGAATTTTTAAAATCAATGCTGAATTTTTTTAGATTATGGATTTTTTTACCAAAAAGGTTCATATTTTGGGTGTGCAATAAATGAGGAGATTTTTTTAGATATGCTATTAGGGTTTTTTCCCCAATTGAGTGGTAAATATAAAAAATAAAATACTCATCATCAACAAAATAATATTCATCACTAGTTATGCGTTTAGAAAGTGAAAGATTTGCAATTAACTAGTAAATGCGTACTAATTGTTCATCATAAAGTATATAATATTCATCACTAATTAGGCATTTAATGCAATTTTAACTTAGTGACATGATGAATTTTTACAATCAAATGATGAATAAAACAATATCCAGAACAAAAAAAGGGCTCAATTTGTCTAATATTTTGAATAGCAATAAATAAGTAGATTTTCGCATAGGTATGTTTTTAGTGAGTGATGTCTTTAATTTTATTTTTTTCAATTGAGTGGTAAATATTCAAAAAAATATTCATCATCAACAAAATAATATTCATTACTAGTTACGTGTTTAGTTTAAAAGGTGATTTTTAATTGTTATATGCGCATTAAACATTCATCATAAAGGAAGATACTATTCATTGCAACTAGTGACATGATTATTTTACAATCTTGATTTAGTGACGTGATGAATTTTCACAACTAAATGATAATTAAAGAAAATATTTATCACTGATTACTTGTTTAAAGTAATATTTAGTAATGTTGTGAAGAGATTTTATTATAGATTATGAAATTTGTTCATTAATTTTTTTTATGAATAATTTAAATATATATCTGAATTTTTTTCTACTCTCTGTATTTGGTCCGGATTTTCCGCAACTTCCATCTCTGTTTTGCTTCTTCAATAAGTGAATTTTCTTCTATAATTTTTGAATGATTTTTTTACTTTTTAAAGTTTGTGTATAATAGTAGGATTAATTTAAAAGTTTCGATATACTTTTTACCTAGTTTTAGCTCAATAATTTGCTAATTTTGCATACTTCTTCAAATTTTTACTGATTCTACCAAAACTTGAATAAGATCTTGTATCTCGTGCTGAATATTTTGCAATTGATTATGTATTGTTCACTGAAAGCTACTCTGTTGACAATTGATGATATGATTTGGGTTTGATTCTCTCATTCTTTCGAGTTCTCCTTTTAACAATTCCTTTCTCCAATATTTCGTCCATCTCCAACGAGCTCCATGGTGCCAAATCTTACGACTATCATCGCCTTCCGAGATGGTAAGTTGTGGTGGCTGAAAAAAAACCTTCTAATGTAAGTGAACGACTCGTGGATGGTGCCAATGAAGCGAGCGAGAGAGAGAGAGAGAGAGAGAGAGAGAGAGAGAGAGAGAGAGAGAGAGAGAGATATGGAGGAGGGATGGAGGAAGATTGTAGAGAGAGAAGAAAATCAATTGAAATAAATGTGAGTTGAATTTTTTAAGTGCTCATTATTTTTATTGGGGCTGATTTTTTTCATATTTATTTATATTTTGCTAGGACCCACACCCTGAGCACCAAACATGGTACTTGAGGTTGTTAGATATAAGAATTGTCCCTACCTCATCACACCGAAGGGATTATATTATATTTCTTTGTCAGTTTTCTATAATCACCAAGATGCTTTGTCTTTCAATTGACATGGATCATTTCAAGTTGGTGTTACGTAAACTGATTATAGATCCTTACAATTATATATATTTTTATTTTTAAAAATTATATTTATTTACAATTGTCTTTATAATTATTTAATTTGTTGTGAATTTATTTTTCAATCATTAATAAAATATTTAACAAGTTTGAAATTAATATGTTATCAACTAAAATTTCACAAATTCTTTACTTTTTTTAACCCTTCTCAAATTTTTTAGTACTTGGCTCGAAGAAAATAATTGATCCCAATAAACTATTATTTTTTTCCCAATTGACAATTGTGAATCAATGCAAATATTTTTTTACTTTTTATGAAATAATTTATGTATCTAATTGTTGGAAAATAAAGGATTGACCTTAATGCAAAAGCAATAGGATCGATTACTATTCGGTAGCCCACAAGTGAAATCCCGAATCATGGATACGCCAATCTAGTTGTACGTCCAAGTTCCAAGATTGTCATAAAACACTTGTATAGTGCACCCGAATGTAATCATAGAATTCGACAGACTACTAGAGTCCCGGTTCGTCCACATCTCAAACCTAATGACCGTAGGATGATTGGCCTATCTCGTGAGAGAGTATGAAGAGAGAATATGAGTTTATGAGTATCTTTCTTATTATAGTCGATCACAGAGAACTCCAAGCATTTCTATATAAGCAGAGAATAATTTAATGACTGAATTAACTCCTTTGAAACTGAAAATCGATTCCCGTGAGTCAATGTCGTTAAAGTTTTTGTGCCCGTTACACAAAGGTCAGTCAACACTAAGTAATATAAACTTGTTTCATAAATATCAAATATAATTTTCTTTTCTTGTTAAAACGAAAAAGGAAACAAAATTATCAAACATAACCACAATTGTAAACAATGCATTTGGGATTAGAAACATATGAATTTTATAATTGAATTGACGTAAAGTTTATGAAGAAATGAAATAAAATATATAGTTTTATTTTATTGTAATACGTATAAATAATACTTATCAATATTTTATAAGTCATATACAACATTTATATTCCTTAGAGCTCCTTATAGCTACATATATTTTTCACACCCAAAAATTATATTTGTTCACAATTGTCTTCATAATCGTTTTATAAATATGACAATTTAATTTGCTTTGATTATTTTAATATCTTTAATGAAATATTTTATAAGTTCGAAATTAATATATTCTCAACTAACATTTCACGAACTCTTTACCTTTTTTTTAATCCTCTTCAAATTCTTTATTATTTGGTTGTAAGAAAAATTATTACTCTCCAACAAACCATTGTCTTTTTCTTCCTATTAATCATTGTAAATCGACACAAACAAATATTCTCCTTTTAATATGAAATATTTTCTGTATCTAAGTAATACAAACTTTTTAATAAATATCAAAAATAATTTTTTTATAAAAATAAAAAAAACTATCAAACATGACCACAATAATAAATAATGCATTTGGCATTACAAACATATACATTTTATAATATAATTTACGTAAAACTTATAAACAAATAAAATAAAATAGGTTCTATTTTAATGCATATAACTAATACTTATAAACATTTAATAAGTCATAGTAATATTTTATAATCCTTACAATTCCTTACAAATATTTAAAACTCCTTATAATTAAATGGATCAGGCCATGACCTAACTTAAGTACAAAAAATATTTATTAATTTAACTCTTACATTAAATTCCTTCATACATCCCTTTATAGCAATAACTTTGTGGAAGTTTTCGACTTCAATTTCCACCATATAAGTTATTTCCATTTTTATATACAAAATATATAATAACTCAATTTGAAAATTCTACCATAGTTGAAATAATTTTCAACTATTATAATTGACAAATTTTCTAACTATGGTTAACTCTACGATTTTCTCTCTCTCTTCCCCTACTTTATCTCTCTTATCTTTCTCTAAATCAGATCCGATTCCCTGGCTCCTTTCCCTCTCGCTCTCCTCCCTCCTTTCTCTCATCGTCCTTCTCGCTCTCCTTCATCCTCCTTTTATCACGTTTGGTTGGGAATGGCGGTGACTGGGATGAGTGGTTGCGGGCGGCGGCTATAAAAGAGTGCGGCGGCAACTTTCCTCTTCTCCATTGTGGATTGTTCAGGTGGCTTGAATGGTAATAGAGAGTATGTTGTGAAAGTGAAAGGGAGTAATTGACTCGATTGTTTCGGCAAGCAATTTGGGAATTACCATGATGGGTACTCACTAAATGGGTTTGTTATGGAAGCGATTCTTTAATTGAGTTCAATTTTCACTACCACATATACCACTTTTAACGACGGTTAAAAGGACAAACCATCATGAAAAATGGGACGGTGACATTTTTGTAAATAAGTGGCGTTGTTTACCACCTATGACGATGGTTCAAAATAAACAACCATCGTCTTATGTTTTTACTAAAACTAGACTACGGTTGTTTTACTCGAACCGTTGTCATAGACATATCTATGATGACAGCTTCGTTGAAGAACCGTAGTCTAAGTAATTTAGACGATGGTTCTTGTTAGTGAACCGTAGTCTAAAGTTCTCGACAAAAACCCTCGACCAACACCGAGTCTCACTGTTTTCACTCTCGATCCAACACTCTCTCTTCGGTTGCTCTTCTCTCTCGTGGTGGTTTCCGGTAGTTTCCATTGACTTCCCACTCATTGTCTCTGCGGTTTCCGGTCGTGCTTGCACGTCACCCCACTCACTCTCTCCGCGTTTCCGGTTGTGGCTGCACCACACTCTCTCGCCGACTTCTCTTTTCGACCCCATTTTTCTCCATGTGGCTGCACCTCTTCACCGACTTCTCCTTCCGGGCACCACCAGGTTAGTCTCTTTCGCTTTATCTTTAGAATTTTACCCATTCCCTTACAAGTTTTAGAGAACATTTTAGATGTAAACTCGAAAGTGTAATTTAGGAGT
Source organism: Talinum fruticosum (assembly GCA_021018815.1). Taxonomy (NCBI): domain Eukaryota; kingdom Viridiplantae; phylum Streptophyta; class Magnoliopsida; order Caryophyllales; family Talinaceae; genus Talinum; species Talinum fruticosum. The sequence continues at coordinate 7,600,660 of JAITYX010000004.1, read as the reverse complement.
CTTTATATTTCGCGTTGTTTTAGAGAAAATTTTATAGATTATTCTTATAAATTGTGAATGGATTAGAATATGAAAATAAGAGAAGAGTTGTTGTACATGTTTATTAAGAGTTTTATAATTACTTGCAGTATAAAATCGATTCTTCAAAAAGTACAAAAAATCGAGGGAGCGAACTATGATGAACAAGGAGAAGTTGGTCCGAAGTAGAGACGATCCAACTCTACTTACACGGGTCGATTTTGATAGCCACGGAAATACTGTAGGTAAGACTAAAGCTACCTTTATGAGCTATGTTGGTACGGCAGACCAGCTGCCATGTGAACATCAACTTCAGAAAATGGGCCGACATCCTTGATTTTGTTAAGGACAATCTATGGAATGATATTCAGGTTAAATGAATACATCTTAACCTAGTATTGCAACTTATATTATAAATGGTTAATATATATATACTAATGCATACCGTTCTTGTAGTTTCAAAGAACGTTCAACTTGAACGTTAATGAATCCGAGATCCCCTCCGTGAAACACAAGACATTCATGTCGGCGGAAGAAAAATTTAGAGACTACAAATCTCGCATAGCCGCTATATGGGTGTACAAAACAAAGGAGATAAAACAATAAGGTAGATCATGGGAGGTCTACAATAGTATCCAGAGGAGGATTGGAGATTGTTTGAAGCATATGTCACTTCTTCGAAATACAAGGTAATTTCATTACTTTGATATATTTTTGATATTACATCATGTGAAAATAAAATAACATAAAATTAATGAAAAAACCATGAAAAGAGCAATTGATCCAAGAAAACAAATTAAATTAATTAAAAAAACCCATGGTGGGTAGTTAATTGGCAATATTCCACCAAGAGTGCAAAGGGTGTCATGAATGACGAAATTGCCCATACTATGACCCTTACCCTTTAGTTTAGGTTGATGAAATCAAATAAAAGAAGGGCATCTCAAAATGCCCCACTTCACAAATCACAAAAGGTGTTTTGGGGGAGAGGGAATGTCTAACCAATAAGTGGGTTGCATGTGCCTTTGATGAACACAATGAACAATAAACTTGCCTCTTGACTCTTCAAAAGCTCCTACCCCCAATTATATGCCTTCTTTGTGCACAAAATTCCCTCAATTTTTAACCCATTATGCAACTTTTGGTCAACTCTCTATTACATTTGCAACCACCAAATGCCTTCTTTGTGCACAAAATTCCCTCAATTTTTAACCCATTATGCAACTTTAGGTCAACTCTCTATTATATTTGCAACCACCAAACTTACGTTGATATCTCCTATGTGCATCAATCTCACCATTATATCCCTTCATGTTAATATATTCTATAACCGCCAAAGTTACAGTTGAGTTATTAAAATTTTGATGAAATGACTGATATGATGATTTATAAGAATGCGGATGTAATATTTTCATTATGGAATTGATATAAAATAGAAGAAAGTGTTAGTGATATATACAACTATTTTTAATTTAAGTGTTATACATCGATATTTTTCTATCTTAATTTCTTGCGCAGCTATAGCTGAAGCCAACCGGAAGAGGATTAAGAGCAATCCGTACCCTCATGTGTTGTCCCGTGGGGGTACGTGAAGTTAGAAGAGAGGTTGTACAAGCAAAAGCTTGAACAACTTCAAATAACATCCGGTGAAGGTTTCAACATAGATCCTTCGCAGCTCATTGTCGATAGGGACGAGATGTGGGTCGAAGGAAGAAAGAAGAAAAATGGAACCTTCACTACGCCAAATGTAAAAGCTATTTCTCACCGACTCGTGAGCTTTTTTTACTATTTCCTTTATTTATTTTGAGAACTACTTATCATCAGTTTGAATATTAATGAAATTGTCAAATGATAATATCTTTTTCTTCTTACAGAGTCTTTATCACAGGCCTTGATTTCGAATCTGCCGACACCACCGGCAGGAGGGACAAGTTAGCCTTGGCACTCCAAAGAGATGAGCATCCTGGTCGTGTTCGAGCTGTAATTGGGTGGGTGGGGATAGTTGAGCACTTTGGGGTTAGGAAGATGCGCCCCATCACTTCCACCCAAGCGTTTATGAAGGTCGAAATGGCCCAAATAAGGTCCCAAATGGAGTCTCAACAATCCCTAATTGAGCTCCAACAGACCCAAATGTGCCAAATGGCTACAAAGGTGGCATAGATGGAGGCCCGGATGACTTCGTACTTCATCCCCAACACGGGCATGCCATTATCACCCCACACATCGGCCGGCGTGAACGCAAGCTCACCCGTCGACCAATTCGAAGTTCGACGGAGGTACGTAATTCGGATTTTACAACCTAATCATTATATTTACATGCATGTTTTTATTGTTTCGGATGAGTGTCGTTATTTACATGCATGTTTATATTTTTGTCTAATTAGTGTATTGGTCATGAATAGTGTATACTCGTGTGGTTGCATAACTTCAAGCATGTGGTCGTTGAGTAATTACATTTATTACTATGTTTTTGTTGTTTCGGATGAGGGTCGTTAGCCTGGGAAAATGTATACTTTTAAAGGGAAACTCCGGCCGTTTATATTGTCGGGGTTTTTAGGTTATTTAACTTCTATGTCGAAGGTTATCCCGTGATTATAATTGTTATACTTATTTTTATGTAGCCGGTGAATTGCAAGCTAGCTTCTCATCACCGTCCCCTAGAGCATGTTGTGGCATTGGGTGTTGTTTTCCGTGGAGGGCAGATGTTGTCGTTCACGGGACACCCCGCATAACCGATGATATGAGGGTGAGTGTCAAAGAGGTCATACACGGGAAAGACGAGTGTGAATTGCCGATCCGGGGAGCGGACCTCCACACCTGTTAACGATGCAGTCAACGCTTTTCTTTGTTGGCTCAAGAGTTTGGCCATCCTCACTACGGTAATTCATTTGTATTAAAAATATTAGATTTAGCTGTGTTATTAATATCACATACATATATTTCTCATTTTTGTATTGATTATTCATTAGGATATCGGGGACAGATCCGAGAGTGGGATGAAGGGCGCCAGTGACACAAGTAAATGTTCGAGTGGCACCTATTCGTTGTTCAAAGAAGGCTCATCTCAAATCCATTAAGGAGTCTCGCACGGATTGATGTGATACTCGGAAAGTTATGTGAAGACTCGTCAACAGAGAAGCAGATCATCCGTAGCACGCCAGAGTTACGTGCAGCGGCTACGTTGGTCTTTCTCTTCCCGCATCGACATATTGCAATTTTTGCACTCGGAGGAAATTGTCTTATCCGCTATTACGCTTGGCATGATGTGAGTTAATATATTCTTAATCAGGTTTTTTAACTAATATTAATTTCAATTTCTAACTACATATTAATATGTAAGGTGGTCTGCACGAGATTAGGAAGGACTACGTTCGGTTTCGAACCCTACTTCCGTTATTAAAGGAGCTGGGCTGAATCGTGACAAACGAGTCTCCTATATCTTCAATGTCATGAAAGATGCAGCGGATGAAAAATCATTGTTTCGGCGGCGTTCAATGAGAGGTAAGTGGACAAATAATGAAATATAACTAAATGATGAAGTTTTTATATGGTGTTATACTTATATAAAAATGTGTTATTTTGTAGCCAATATTGGATGCTTGTTGTCATATATCCAAGATTTAATGTTGCCTACTTCCTTGATCCTGTGTGTGGTGACGTGAGGGAAGATATCGGGGATGTCGTCGAGGGGTGAGTTCACACTTTTTAATCATTTTATGCTGTTTTGTTAAGTAATTGTTCAATGATATGTCTAACTTAAATTTTATTTTTTCCGATTGAAAAATAATGCTTGAGTCTCGTTATTATTATGGCGAAGGTCCCAAATGAGTGAATGAAGCACAACCACTAATTATCCCCATCAAGGTGAGGTTCTCTTGGTTATTACATTCTACTTTAGATGTTTTTCATTTCATATTACTTGCTAGATATATAAGTACTAATTAATTCTTTATGTGTTGGTAATATAATTTTATTATCTGTAGTGCCATAAACAACCGGGAAACGTGGAGTGCGACTTCTATATTCTCCAAGTACATGAAAGAGATTGTGACCAAATTCGAAAACAATGATAGTCCCAAAGAGGTATAGTTGCACTTTTAATTGATTATTTTTATACTCTTTTTCAGCTTGATTAGCACTTACACTCGACCTAATTAATATGTCTTTTACAGCTTTGGTCACAATTTTCCCCGAGAAAGAAGTCACCCACTCCCTATACATATGAAGTGCTCACCAAGTAAAACAAGGTTGGGCAGAGTTCGTACACAACCGTATAAAGAAATGGGTATATATATTACAATTATTCTTCATTATTTGATAGGTTAAGTTTGTGATTTTAGTAATCATACACAGTTATAGGTATAAATATGTACATAGGAATGTTGTTTGTATATGTGTTGTTGTTTTGTATATATTCTAGTGAAGAGGAATGCCTATATACAAAATATGATGAGTATATGTGTTTGTTGTTTTGTATATATTATGGTGAAGATTGTATTGGGAATTTGGTTTGTAAATTCAATTTTTCTTTTTGTACTCGTACAGAGGGGAAAGCAAATACAAGCAAAATATTTTTTAAAAAAGACATATGATGACGGTTCATAACTAAAACCGTAGTCATATGTTTATCTATAATGACGGTTCAATAGGTGCTATTTCCAAGTACGTAAGAAGTCCTATGATGACGGTTCCGTTATATAAACCGTCATCATAGATAAACATATGACTACGGTTATATGACGACGGTTTTGAACCGTAGTAAAAGGTGGTACATATAACGACGCCCAAATACGCGACGCCTGTTGACCGTCGTTAAATGTTGTTTTTAACCATAGTTAAAAGTGGTTCTTGTAGTAGTGTTTGTGGATTTTGATATGCAACTTCCAAGTTAAACTCTTGAATTCCTTTAATTTGTTTGAGAGTAGCAAGTGCGACGTTTCCAAGAATCATCACAACTATAGCTCTATTAAAGGAAACATCTAGCATAGCAAGCCTTTTATCCATTTTCAACACATTCAACCCTACTTTCACTTTTCAAATCAAAACCCAAAACACTCTTTGCCCACAAAATTCCAGTCCATGTCTAATTTAAGTTTTAATGATTTGATTGTTTGTCCTTCAATTGGTCTATGTTGTTTCGTTTTTGAGGCAAAGGTAGAAAGAGAATGGCGTGCATTGAAAATAATGGAACTCAACTAGGGAGGAAAATGACCTGGCGGCCATGGAGGATAATTAAGTTCCTTAAAATTTGTTGATAAATAATACTTCTTCATATATGGTTTATCGTCATTCTCTTCCTCATCTTCTTTTATATAATTTCAATATTTTGATTCTCTATTACAAATCTCTAAGTTCTTCTCAATTGTGTGTAAAATTGAGTCATCATTAAATTGAAGTGAGAGGGAGATAACAAAGAAGAGAGAATTATTGGAGGTGGTGACTTGGAGAAGATAACGACGGTGATTGGGAGTAGTGGGTGAGAACTACACTTAGTTGATAAAAAATAAAGTAAGGGCTGAAATTCATTAAGACAAAATCAAGGACTCACAATCATTTTAACTATAGTTGAATTTTTTTCAACTGTAGAAGAATCTTCCATCTCAATTCATATTCCCAATCTCATTTATAAAATTCTCACATATTAATGTCATCACAATAAAATATTAATCTTCGTCTCTCTATTCAAAGAGAATAAATTATGTTAAATCATCAATTTTTTTGTTAATTCTCCAAAACCTAATTCTATTTTCATCTTTTTTTCCCCTCTTTTTAGAATGTTAGAGTTGCTATTCAAAGAGGAATTCCTTTTAATTTAATTTCTTTAATTGATTACAATATATAATAGTATTGTTATTTTCTCATAATAAATTTTCTCTATTTTTTACCCGAGAACGTTTGACAAACAAATAAGGTGTGATCCAGGTTAAAAGTTAGAGTTTCTCTCATTTTTTGTGAGAGTTGAGTTCTTCTTTTTGATATTTTTCTAATTTCTCACCCTTTCCGTAAGTTATTTCTCTTACCTTTTTCACAAGTTTTATTATGATTATTGATTTAGTTGGAGAGTATTTTTCTGATTTTTTGTAAGTTAATTTCATTAATTTTGATTAGGAATGTTTTAATAGTAGAAGTTCAAATGGCTCGATCAAGAAAATGTTTCTTTTAAGTTAAATATATTATACTTATTATATGAAATTATATTATACCACGCTTACGTTCGAGAAAGTTAGATCGAATTCAAAGGACACAATTTGTAATCATAGTGATGCTTCGGTATAAGGCCGGTTGGAACTACTTTTACCATTATAACTTTGTTAAAAAGGGATTTATTTGAATATTTTAATTTTTTTGTTAGAAAATTATTAATGTAGATGGCTTATGACTTCATTATGCAAATGCACTCGGAATTTAGATTCCTGGTTAATGTTGCCGATGCACTCGGAAATGCTCCAACGTGGATTTAGTTATTATGCAAATGCACTCGCATGCCTATGGCATCTCAACATTTTCTCTCTCTGTCTCTCTCTCTAACATACCTCGGATCTTCCCCTTTCCTCTAGAAAATATACCTTCTCCATCAAGCCATAGCCCAATCGCTCACCTTTTCTCTCTCTTCCCCTTGCTTCGAATTGTTTAGTCTCCACGAGCTCAATTTCTTAATGTTCCTTCCGGACAGTGGATTCCCTCCTTCCTTTTCTTTCCCACTTTCTTTTCAATCACCTACAATGTTCAACGACTCAGCTGCGAACCTTTTTCTTCCATTTTGTTTCTTTCCCCGTTTTCCTCTCCCTCCGATTAGGGGATTTCTTTGGGCTCCAATGGAGGCAAATTTATTGAATTCATACTCTCCAATCCGAATCAAAACTCGCAGGGTAAAACCATGGCGACCCATTAATTTGTTTGCCGGAAAAACGGGCGAAATTGCACTTTTGGCTTACCTAGATCACCTTTGAAGGCCATTCAATCACTCAAAGTTTCGCAAATGCCGATGGGTATGAATATGAATGTCATTCTTCATTTTCCTTAATCGAAAGTGCATTTCTTTGTTTGATTTTGAGCTAATGGGTTCACGCGAATTCACATGTTTGATTCTTATTGATATTATTAGGTGTTGAATTAGGTGCAACTGTAAATTTCGTCCCTATGGATCTCCCATTTTGCTTTATTTCGTTCAAAATATGGAAAAATTAATGTGCGCAAATGTGTAATCCCGATAAATCTACGTTAAGTTATGAATCTAAATCCAGGTTATGTAATCTAAAAGAGGTTTGTATGCATGCTAATAAATGAAACTAATTGTTACACTTTATGATTAGTGAGTCTTGTATAAGACCCTCATCAATAATTTGTTATTTATTTGCTCGAGACGAATATTTTTATGGTGACTTGACTTATTTGGTGAGATGAATATTTATGGTGACTTTTGATAATAGTTGGAGTGACAAATAGTTTATTTATGAGTGAATGTGATGAAAATTACTAATTGTCACCCATAAATTAAACATCACTAAAAATTATAATCAGTCATATCAAAACTTTTAAGAAGTCACTTCGAAAGAATTTGCCTTACAATGACTAATGTGAAACAAGTCTCACATTAGAAATTGTGCTTTATAATTTAAGGCTACCGTCATCAATATTTTCTTACTTATTTTAGTACTCCTCTGTCTTATATATATACTTGTCCCATTTAGAAATAAAAACCTATTTTTGTGAGACATGAAGAAGGTTCTTGTTTTTGAGAGAGGGTCAGAATGAAAATATGTTATCCTATGCAATGCAATCATGAGAGACTAGTTCCTTTCCAATTTTATCCGTACAATCTCCCTATTGTCATTTTGATACTTTCTATTTAGTTGCTCCACTTTATGTTTGTAGATTTAGTGTCTATTTTATTAGTATTTTTAGAATGATTCATGCAATTTTTTATTTGTATCCGATTGTAGCTATCGTATTTTCTTTTCCCTTTTTCCCATTTGTGGTAGGACACTTTCGTTTCGGTATGTTTTCTCAATTATATTATGCTCAAAAGTCATTGTTGTTTACTAATACCGGTCGATTCAAGTGTTTTCGCACTAGTTTCCTTTAAGCAAGATCTTGGCTTCAAGTCTTGTCAATAGAGGAAGTGTGTGATGGAAGAGCTCTATACCTTAGGGTCAACAGTAGTTCAAGTCCAACTGTTGGAAACATATCGGACATGAATATGCTGTCTCGTATATGTGCTTTTTCTCATATTTATTGAACCATCTCCAAGTACCCACAACGGTACAATAAGACAATTATCCTAGAATCGGAACGAAAATAAATGAAAGTTATGTTTTGTGGTTGCCAATGATGTCTTATTGTAAATTTGGGTCCGAATTAACTTTACAATACTCGTCTCTATAGTCTATCGCTTAAGAGAACTGTTGACCGTAATGAATTGTTGACCCTGGCTGGTATTCGGCACTCCTTAATACGACAAGAAGACAAGTATAATATTCAGCCTTCTAGAAAGAGCACAGTTTTGTTACAATGGGGCCACATATGACCCTGATGCATTTCATCTGGATGGTTTCCGAGGGTCGTTAGTGGAGTATATGCTCAAGGAAACCGAAAAGCTTCATTCTCAGTGTATAAAAATGTCATTAATAATGAAAGTAATTAGACGCAAAAGAGGTGAGTGAGCCTTTGACTGTTTAACTTTTTCATGTTAGATGGGAAGATATAAGAGCCCTGATGAGCATCCTCTCTTTCCAAGTGATGTAACTGATCCATTGTTGTTGCCTCCACAATACCCACAGGTAATTTTACAAAATCATTTGTTTTTGTATAATTGCTTGGGCTTCGCCTTGTTGTTTTATGGATTGACATGTAAAGTCAACTTGAAAGAGACACAACACGATCAATCTACTAATTGCATGCTGGAAAAGTTTGGCACATCAATTCCTTTTGATACCGTACTCTACAGTAATTTCTCACAGGTGGAATTCACATGCCCTTTGACAACTCACAGATTTGGCAGACATTGTTCTGGTAATTGAATGTGTTCATGTTAGATGGTAAATTGGAAAATAAATAAATAAATTAGGAAACCGTGTTCGAGTTCAAGGGCTCAAAGCTCTTTAAGTAACAGGATGTAGTGCCCGAACTTCTTGTGTTAATGGGATGAGATGTTTGAAAGAAAATAAAATACGAGAGCTAGCAAAAATTTGGCCTCGTAGTACTCGTTGATTTGGAAAGTTTGTTAAATCATAGTTGAAAAATTATATAAATCAAGACACATTTATTTACTTATGCATTTATGCCCTGGATATAACAACTTTTAAAGAGTTGAATGATAATGAAGATGGAAAATAAATAAATGAAGCATATAATGAGAACTATAGGGAGCTATGAAGAAGAAAAACTTAGACATTACTAGTTGAAGGTTTGCTCTTGGAGAAATTAAGTCATCCTAGAGGAGGGTGAAAGATTTTAGAGAAAAATTAAACTCTTTTGCATAGAACTCGAATATAAAGTAGTTTCGAGTCTAGATTGGACTCGGAAAGATAGACACTCATAAATACATGGAAACCCTCCCGGCGTGAAAATAACAGACAGTGCTAATTCAAACATCAAGTCAAATCCATTAATTGAATTCTCAATTACAAAGGACTCGACTCTAACCAAAATTGCTCCCTTACACAATTCCTTTACAAGTTTTTCCTAAACTTAAAATCTGATGTAATACTCCCGACTAAGTTAACCCTTACGGTTAGGGATAATTGAGTTGAGTTAGCCCTTACAACTCAGCTTAAGGGACTTAGAGAAAGTAAGAGAAGAATGTAAGTGATTATAAGACTTTCTTTACAACTCGTAGAGTAAGAAAATATAGAGTTGGAGTTGTAAGTTGAAGATTGAATAAGAATGTGAAGGTTTGCTCTTAGAGAGTCTAAGTCATCCTAGAGGGGGATGAATAAGGTGACGAGGGAATTTAAATAAACTTAGGCACTTTTTGCTTAGAAAGCGTAAAACAATAAGTTCCGAGTCTAGATTGGACTCGGAAAATGTAACACTCATAAATATGTGAAAACCCTCCTGGGTAGAAAACCACGGATAGTGCTAATCCAAGTATCAAGTCAAATCCACTATTTTGAATTTACAAAATACTAACTCTATCGAATTGCTCCCTTAGACAATTCCTTTATAAAGTTTTCCTAAATTTAGAAATTCTCTTATCTAATCTAATACTTTCTGATTGAGGTACCTTTACAATTAGGGACAACTAAGCTGAGTTAACCCTTATAGCTCAATCAAGGGACTTGCAAAGAAAGTAAGAGAAGAATATAATTGATTACAAGACTTTACAACTTAGAAGATATTAAATACGGACTTGGAGTTGTAAGTGTAAGATTGAGTGAGTAATGATCTAAGAATGTTAGGCAATATGTTCAACAATAAATCCAACAATCTTCAAATCTTGCGGAGTGACTCGTTGAGTTGAGTTTGATTTCTGGATCGAAGACCTCACTAGCCGTTGTGAAGGCCGTTCCGAGTCATTCGTAAAAGATCCGTTGAGATGTGAACGTTGGGCAACGGCTCTTTGCTCCAAAAGATGGTCCAATCACTTGGTGATGACTGAAAACTAGGTTGGAAACAATCGTTGAGCCTAAAGTTCGATTTTTCCAGTTTTGGAAACAAACAAACAACCCTAACACGGTGTCCGAGCACAGTCCGTAAGTGGTTAGAAGTCGTCCGGTGATGTTTAACTGGCTAGAAGCCGATTGCTTTTGAGATTCAAAAAGTAGGTTAGCCTTATTTGAATAACCTATAAAAGCAAACCACATTGGTACTCAAAGTATAAAATACTTTGGTTTAAGATTAGATAAAGATAATGATTAAATCGGAGTAATTAAGTGCTTAATTATCTTAGGCCGAAAAGAGTGGAATAATATGTCTAATATGCAATATGTTTAGATTCCACTTAGAATAACTCCTTGAGTGATCAAGTTAAAGAATAAATATGAGAGTGAGTACACTTGATCCAACAAATAATTCTTCAAGAAATAAACCGACTTAGAATGATGAATTAACTCAGTAATTCAATTAGCATTAGAATGCAAAGTCATTACTTAGAGAAAGTACGTTAAAAGAATTATTTGAGTATGGGATAGTTTTGGGTGGCTCGAAACTCGGATAAAAGAGAAGGACATTCCATACTTCTAAGTGGGTCTTTCCGAGTCACTCGTAACATAATGAAAACTAAAGTAATAGTTTCTATAAGGCTCAAAATGACTTGAATTAAAAACTTAGAGAGAAAGAGAGTTATACTTGAGTCTTCAATGTTTATAATCGTGTCTTCAAAATACACTAAGTAAGTGTTAAGCAATATGTTCAGTAATCTTCAAGTCTTGTGGAGTGGCTTCTATTTATAAGCAACAAGGCGTAATGTCCGTTGAGACTTGTTCCGGACTAGTGAGCTTCATTAGCTGTTGTAACAGACTAATCCGAGTCACTCATAAAAGATCCGTCGAGATGTGAACGTTGTGTAACGGTTCTTGGCTCCAAAAGATGGTCCAATCATCTGGTGGTGATCGTAAGGTGGAAACAACCGTTAGACTCTAACGTTGTTGTTTTCTAGTTTTGGAAACAAACGACCTTGACACGGTGTTTGAGCCATGTCCAAAAATGGTTAAATTCTATCTCGCTGATGTTTAATGGTTAGAAACCGGTTGCTTTTGTATTTCAAAAATAGATTAGACTTGTTTCAACAACCTACAAAAGCAAATCAAAGTGGTACTCAAAGTATAAAAATACTTTTGTCCAAAATTAGGCACGTATAATAATTAAATAAGAGTAATTAAGCACTTATTATCTTTGGCCTAAAAGAGTGGAATTTTCTGAGTCTAATATCCATTAGGTTTATATTCCATCTTGAGTCAATCCTTAAAATGATCAAGTTAGAGAGAATAAAATATCAAGATACAAAAACTTGATCAAACAAATAGTTCTCCATAAATAAACCGACTTAGAAATTAAAATTAACGTTGTAATTCATTTTCACTTGAAACATGAAGTCGATGCTCGGAATAAAAGTGTTAGAAAAATTATTTACTCATGCGATAGTTCTGAGTTGTGTCCGAGTGGATCGAAACACAGTTCAGAGTGACATGCAAGATATGCAAGTAAAGTGGTTTCTAAGTGGGTCGAACAGTAATGAAAACTTACATAAAAGTTTTTATAAGGCTCGTAATGACTTAGAATCAAAACCCAAGAGAGATAGAGAGTTATACCCGAGTCTTCACTAGTTATTCTCCTATGCATCTACCTTTAGATATGACAAGAGTTGGAGTAATTATGTTTTTATAGTTTGTTAGGTGGTAGATAATTATGATTTTGTCACTTGGATGTGGTTAAGAAGGATTTGATGCTAGGTGCACACATCATCCCTAATCGGTTGTATTTTGTTAGCATATTAGCTCTTCTGTGAACTGAATGGTAGTGATTATGGGTGTGAAGTCTATTGAATACCTTTTGGGACTTAAGATTAGTCTCCAAGGACCCCGAGGTCAATATGGCAGTTATAACCTTGTATGTGCTAGAGCAATGCTTGTACCATGGACCTGGTGACATGACACAATTTAGGGAGGAAATGTAATCTTTTTTGGAATGGGAGACCATGGAAATAAGGGGTGAAAATTAAAAATTAAAACAAAATACTATATATGGTAACTTGGGTCTATAGACCTTGGGCCATGGTATAAGAGTGATAGTTTCTCAAAACCAGTCATTAATTGGGTTTATTATTTGTGTAAATCGAGTTGGTTACAAATGTGACAAACCTAGACATCTAAGAAAGCATAACTAAATAATTTGCTGTTTCAGTGGAAGGTTTTTAGATGATTTATGATGATCGCAGCAGCTGCTAGTGAAGGAAATTAAGATTTTTCTTTTGACCGGATCATAGACTCTTTGATCGCAACAGCTCGTCACTGGGCTTGTTTCTATATTCGTTATCTTGTACTAGTGTTGTTTACTGGGGAGAACTTGCCCTGTTTGTTAGAAAGCAGAGCCATTTATCTGGTCAACAACATGAAGGTACATTATGATTTGTGAAAGAAAGGTTTTGAGGTTCTTTCAAAGTTATGAACATGTAGAAAGAAGTTCCTAGAGTATAGAGTCTAATGTTGTTCCAGCTTATCTGGGTGCCTATTGCATGCTGTATGAAGCTAAGAAATCAGAAACCCTTTGGTTTGATTTGAGCTAGTTGATGTGTTTGTACTTAGCTTGGCTTAAGCCTTTTCTAATTCTCCTGGTAGTGAAACAACTTATCTTACTTGTTCATTCCTTTTATTGCTGGTAAAATCAAGAAAAAGAAAAGTTCAGTTTCATGGAGTTTGTGTTGCATCAGTTCTGGATTCTCAATATTCTTGTATGTTAGATGCTACATATTGATGTAGTTGTATTATGTAATCAGTATTATCTTTTCAAATTGCTCATTCTTGTTCTTGTATCTTAGGTTCTCTAATTAGTTAGTTCTTATTATGTAGGTTCTACATCCTTTTGCTCAGTCGATCAATATAAACAAGAAAATTTGGGGTATGTACTTCAACGATCTTCTGCCAAGGCTTGTTAAAGTTGGTGATGATGGGAATTGTGGCTCAGCTGCTGTATGTGACACAATATGCTTGCAGGTATTCGTATTTTACATAGTCATCCACATTTGAACTTAGTATAGTTCATTGTAATAACTCAGCAGTATAGTTCAGTGTAGTATGTTTCCTTCTTTCTAATATGTGAATATTTATTTGTTTCCTCTATACCCAGTATTCGCCATGAATCAGGTACAGACATTAGAATAAGAATGCATGATTATCATGTTAATTAATCTTTTCATGTGCACTTTGTTTATTCTCTGACCACTTTATGTTGTTTGTCGTCCTTGTCCCTTCATTTATACTTTGCCTTATTTGATTTTGAGTGAGGAGAAGTGGATTTTTTTAGTGGCTTATTTAGCTACCTTTGATTCTTCACATTTCCTGTGACTTTGGTGGGAAATAAATAGAGGAAGGAGCAGGGCTGCATCTTTGAATTGCCTCATTTTCTCCTCAATGCATAATCGCTGACAATGATGGTTGATTCTTTTGTATCCCAAGTCCCTGTAATGAAATTAGCTGCCATCATCATATTGTAAGCCCAATAATTTACTGTAAATTCAGCTTTTCACTGTGAGATATTTTGAGTGCCTTACATTCTTCAAAGAACATCAATTTCCTCATAGGAATGGAATAAAGACCTGGCAAACGAATTGGTTTGGTAAACCCATTTAACGATCTTGTCAATTATGTTTTTAATCTTGGAAACTACTTAAACAGCACTGTCTGGTAACCGAGTATGCCAGCACCCCTTCCCTCGTGATCCTCTTGGGCTTGACAATGGTACCCAACTTCCCTCATCTTCAAACAGTAACAGCTCTGTTTTGAATAATATTTGTCGTGCCCCCTCCACCTTCCACTGCTCCAAACCCCACCCCACCCCCCACCCCCTAAAAAAGAAAGAAAAAGACAAAAGCTTCTGATGAGCACAACTCTAATTTGGTTCTTCTGGAAGCTTTGGAATATCCCCTCCATCTTTGGGCTACAGCTCCTATTTTCCTAAACTTATGTTGGCCTCATCCTCTGTTCATTAAGAACCAAGAATAACTGGAATTTTTCCTATTGAAGCTTTTGATCACCAAATGTCATTGCATTTTATAGGAAGTAGTTATATTGACTTTGTGTAGTGGTTCTATCATTATTATTTTTTCCTAGTTGCTATTCTTATCAGCGTCTGTGTTTATTTGTATTCTCAGTCATACATGTATTCTAATCATGATATGCTTGTGAAGTTAACTTCGCTGGAACTTGTGTCAAGGAAAGGGGCTCTCTTTCTCTGAGGCCGTTGTCAGTAATCTCTCATATGTGAACATCTTGCCTGCAGGCGCTTTCAAAAAGAATACATTATGGCAAATATGTGGCAGAGGCAAAATTCCGAGCTTCACCGGACACCTACACTCCAGCTATTCTCTCCCAAGTAAGGACTCTTTGGTCAGTCTTCTGAGATTTTGCGCTTAAAGAAGTTCAACAGAGAAAAGTAAACTCTTTCCTTGTGTGCTATTTATATTTTCCAGGACAAATGCGAGTTGATGAAGTTACTGACATATGAAGCAGTGGAAGTTGCAGTGAAGAAAAGAGTCGAAAGGAAAGCAAAAACATTTGGGGTCCTTATGCCTGACAATCCAGATGCTACTACTTCAGACATAGTGTACAAAATCAAGCCAAGCATAGTTGCTGATCTATATGACAAGTGGGTTATGCCTCTAACGAAGGATGTTCAAGTTGAGTACTTGTTGAGAAGGTTGGACTGAACTCGGAATTATTTTACCTAGAGCTAATTGAGATATGAGATTAAAATTGGAAATCCCACATAGGTTAGTTTGTTTCAACTAGGGACATCATAAGAGCATGAATTATGTGCTGTGACATCAAGTCCTCATTATGTGTATGAATTCTACACAAAATATGCTGTGATGCCATTGCTAAGCTCGAGTTGAAATTGAATGTTTTTTAAGTCAAGAAAAATCCAATGTGTTAATGATGAGGTCTATGCTTCTCAAAGTTTTGTTTTTTTTTTTTTCAACACCTTCTAGGGAGGGACTAGGATGGCTATGCTTTTAACAATTGGGAGAGTGAAAAGACAGATCGGCTCGTCATGCTCCATTTGGCATATCTCCAGAACTAAGTTACATTCTAGAGGGATTGTTTTGTGATGCCTCGTAAACCAGCTTACCCTACAATTTATATAGTGATCCTGGGTACCCGGAACACTAAAAGAAAAAAACAAAGGATATTTTTCTTTTTTTAAAACCCCTAAAGACCACCCCCCAAATTCCCTCCCCTTTCGTCAGTGCACGTGGCCCGGGACTACTAGTTCCTGATCCATGATGTAAGTCCTGATCTTAAACCCCCCCAAAGGCACAAAAAAAAAGTCAAAATTGAAAATTAGTAATTTACTCCCTCCGTTTCACAATATTTTTTGTTTCTAGGTTATGACAAATACTAAGGAAATACAAAATTCATAATGTGTTGAGAAACAAGTGATATATGCACCATCACAAGGTGAAGGAGAAATCAGAGTGCAGCCATGAGCCTGCATACATGCTGAATTGGACAGCACAAACTGTGCCAAAACAGAATGTGTTCAAGGCTCAAGGGGCGTATAAGTCAGAATGGAAGAGGGCTCAAGTGTGCATCCAAGCAGCTTGCTTAGAACACTCTAAGGACCCTAATAAACTGAGATTGTTGGACTGAAAATCAAAGATATTAAAGGGCTGAAAACTGAGCGAGAAACTGAAAAATTAAGGCATAGTTCAAGTGTGTTTAGCTTGATACAGAAACACCACAAGCCAAGCAACACAAGGGCAGATCTCCTAACTAATGGATATAAAAACACCACCAAAAAGAAGAGAAGACCCTATGGAACACTCACAAACAAAGCATAAGCTTTTCATAATTCATCAAAAGTCTCTTTACAAAAGGGGGCGGGGGGATAAGAGGGCTTATATAGTTCCCTCCAATAATACTAGCGAAGACAAGGAGGCTGGTTCAGCAAAAAGAAAAAAATGCAAACAGAAAATTACAACCAGAAATTTAAAGTTGAACTCTAATTAGCTTGACACCTAATTTTTTTAGGTTATTAAGCAAGTGAAATGTCAAGCTTTACGTCATTAGTCATTGCCTAAATGGAAACAAAAATGCGAATTACAACCTCTCAATTCAGTCCCAAGAAGATTCAATAGTAGCAGAAAAGACAGCTGAATAATAGGATGTTTCAAGGCACAATTGGGCTGGATAAAAGCAAGACCTTCAGCTACTTGCTTTCAACTTTGGACGTGTATTTTGATAAATATTTTCGTGAATTTTATTGGCCTAAATTATCATCAAATGTTACCAAAAGATCAGCTTCCAAATTAGCCGAAGTTGTTGGTTGTTCTGGACTGGGCTCAGATTTGTATGGTTTGGAAGATGATTATGTATCTTGCACAATTGAGCTCCAAATGATGTGCTATTGGTATTTTTATAAATCTAAGACCTTAATCTAGATGGAGGGATGCAATTTGGACCTCCTCCTTACTCCTGGAATGACTGATCAGCCTCACAACGTTGAGGACTGAACTGACTGAACTCACCTTCTGTTCTGGAGCTTCGAGCAAGACAATTTAGAGTTGTGCTGATGATGTCCTTAGGTTATTTCTTTCTCAAAAACTTGGCTGTATCCATGAAAATTGGTTTCCCATCTTGATCCTCTTCACAAAGTCACATACAAGCAGCTAATTCTTATAAGCACTAGGTTATTTCAAAGATTCACCAAACATAATCCACAAAAGTAATGGCTCTCAAACATGGCTGTAAATTATGATAAATCAGAAGGAACACTTAAGAATCAATTCATTTGGAGTTCTAGAACTCACTGTGAATTTTCCAGAAGTTGAGTTGCTCTAGTTTTGGCTCCAATATGTTCAGTCTGCTTCTGCTGGACTTTTGAGGGACCAAATGGAATCCAAATCAGCTGCCACTTGTTTTGATGAGCAGATAACATCCTGATATTTCCTTTGAGTGGTCTACACATCCATCCAAGGCCTGATGAAGAAGTTATGCATGCTAGAAGTTGGACTAGCGTCCTGGATGTGTTAGCTGCTGGACTACTACTGTTGACTCTAAACTTTCTGATCTGGTCAGCATCTCCTTGGACCAGTTTAAAGTTTTTGGCAGACTTGGGGTTAACAAATGATGGAGAGGTGGATCCATCTCCATCACCAAGTTGCCCAAGTTTTCATAAATGAAGAAAGTCAATGAAAAAGAGAAAAAATTTATTAGAAAAAAATTGGTAAAGTAGTCATTAATATACCATTGGGATTGTAAAGTGATAGATATTGTTAGTTAAAATTACATGTATTGTGAAACGGAATAAATAACAACTTATCTAATGCAGTATTAACAATGGCATATATATCAAGTAGTACGAAGTAACATGATCTGCATACATAAAACTAACTAGCATATTAACAAAGTGTGTTTTTATCATTATATCAACAAAATGTTGATTGAGGTGGTAGTAGTCTTACTTCGATAAGGAGGAAAACATAAGATCGAATCCCGGAAGTGTGTTGGTTGATGTGGTAGTGGTCTTACTTCTATAAGGAGGAAAACATAAGGTCGAATTCCTCGAAGTGAACTTCTTGAATGACTTTTACAACACTCATGACTCAAAAGAGATTACACCCTTACTCAAATCAAAAAGTGAATAACTAACTAATATTTTATCCTTGTGCAACGCATTGAGAAATAATTGAGTAAACAAAATATAATTAAATTAAATTTTTTGTTATTTCTTAATAATTTAATTGTGTATTTGTAGTAAAAAGATCCGTAATTGTCATCATATTTTACCCAATATCTCTAATATTCCATGTTTATTTATGTTTTTGTTCAAAAATAATAATAGAAAAAAATCTCTTTTGATTTATTATTTTAGTTAAAATTAATAATTTATTAAGCTTCGAGTTAGGTTTGGAATTAAATTATCAAAATTCTAAACCTCTAATAATTTGTCAAGTGATATCAAAAAGAAAAAATTGTCAAGTGGCACTTGATAACTTTGTTATATATATATATATATATATATATATATATATATATATATATATATATATATATATATATATATATATATATATATATATATATATATATATATATATATATATATTCATATTCTTATGTATTTCATGTTTCTATTTACATTATTTGTGGAAGTTATTCATTTGATTTATTTTGTATAGATTCTATTTTTTCCTTTTTTTTTCATGGGATATGGGATAGGTCATCCTACCGTGCGATCGTACGAGGTCCACCGCAGAAGGTGAGGAGGGACCAAAGGATAACAAACTACTCTACTCCCTTCATTTCACAATATATATCACTTTAACTAATTTTTTTAATACAAATTTTAATAATGTTATAACAATAAGTATTTTGAAATAGGAAGATTAATATTTTACCTTGAAATTATCACTATGCAAAGTTGTACACTAATACCAATACTTATATCATGAATTCGGTTTTATGAACTCAGTATATGACTTTAACTAACTTTTTTATTTGACAATATCTGTCATTTTACAATTCTAATAATATATTAATAACTCGATTTATCAATTTTATCTTTATTAATTGCTTTTCTTACTCTTTTTCATTATTTTTCTCATTTCTAATGAAATATTGGGGCAACGTAGTATTTTAAACAAATTTTGTCATAAATTTTGTGTTTTTTTTGTGAAGAAGAGGAATTGAGCCCCCAAAAAATTATTAATTTCTCACTAATGTGGGTCAAGAGACGCCTACATTATGTGCATAAAGTAAATCCTTGTTGCCTCGAAGCATTCCCGTAATTTTAACATCCCAATCGGATCTTTTGATTAGTCTGGTGACATTGTGACAGAATAGGCATTAATTTATGATTCCATTCCTTGTTGCCTCGAACCATTCCCGTAACCACAATCGAGTCTAGTTGAAGCCAAACTTGTTTCAAACCAAGTTCTTTTGCTAACGGAAGACCTCTCCAAGCAGACTTTAAGTTCAACAAAAACCAATGTTCTCCATCCATAATTTTCAATAGAACCGTCAATTCATCCCCCTCTATATCCTCTAATTAGACTCGTCAATTCGGGCGGGCGGGTTAAACACGGGTGGGGTGTATTCGGGTTCGGGTAAAATACTGAGTCGGGTGTATTTCGGGTTCGGGTAAAATACGGGCGGTCGTATATCGGGTTATACGGGTTTCGGTCGACCCAACGGGTTAAGACCGCTTTTTATCGGTTGTTTTTCTTTTTTAATTATAAATATTAAGCATAATTTTTGCTTAAAATTGCCAATAATTCAACGAAAAGTATAGTATTTGTATTTTCTAAAAGGAATATTCAAAAATATTCAAAAATTTCATTATAATATTTGTGTAAGGTCCCATTGAACCGAAGCGGGTTGGCCGCTTGACGCGTTTAAATAAGGCCAACGAAAGATTGGGTTAATAATGGGTTGAATAATAATGACTTGTTCCGTAATTATTAGTTTAAGGTTACGATGTTTATTTCACGGTTTATATTATACTAACGAGGTTTATATGCATGTTTAATGCATTTTAAAACAAATCGAGAAAGTTTTGACTTGGGTAGGCTTAATCGATCCATTTTATTCACTAGAAAAATTTGACTTTGTTTTAGTTTGGCTTATTGCCTACCTTAGGAGTTATGGTTTAAGTATAGGTAAACACGAGTTTAAAATAAATAAGAATTAGAGATTTATAATAAACTAAAATTATTATTTTTAATTATAACATCAAAATTTTAAATCATTATAGTAATATTATTTCTACAAAATAAAAGTATATTAATTAGATGTGACTAGGTATATTCAGTTTACCAAAAATACAACAATATAACTTGTACACTTGTAGTATTTTAATATATTACACCATTTGAATCCATATATGTTTTTATTGAAATTAACTATGCATAATTTTTGTATATAATGGCTTTTGTTTATGGGGAATAAGTTGAGAAATGAAACTATATCGGTCTTCGTCCGTAAATGATTGCAATAAATATGTAACGTCTCTCTAAATAATCTGATATGATAAATAACCATTATTAAAAAAGTGATAAATTGAAGGAAAAATCATATAATGTGCATGAAACATTCAATCAACAAGTTACAAAACTAAAATGGTTGTTTTTATTGCCTTGACCCAACGGGTCAAACGGGTTCGGTCGGGTTTGACCCGCTAATTTACGGGTTTTTCGGGTTCGGTTTTTTCGGGTTCGGTCGAGAAAATCATGTCCAAAACCCAAAACTTTCGGGCGGGTTCGGGTCGGGTTTTCGGGTCGGGTCAATTTTTGCCAGGTCTACCTCTAATTACCCCCTCCAGCTGCTGGCCCTGGGTTTCCTTTGGCCGCCCCGTCAGTGTTTAAGATGGCCCAGCCCACAGGAGGGCTCTCCCACCGAACCAGTTCTTCAGTTCTATGGGATAAAAGGTCCCAACGGTTTGAGCTGTCCACATGCAGTGATTACTTCTTCAAATTTATGCAAGAGAAAATCACCTTTATTTCTTGGCAAGATTGTTTCATCAGCATAACAATGGCCGTTTCGCCACTTTAAGAGATACCAAATCGTCATCAGGAACTTGGTTTCCCAGGAGCTATCATTGCCATTGTTGCTTACATTATCAAAAATCCACTCCTTCATAGGTATATTTCTATTGCTGATGTGATAGCCCTTTGCAGCCAAATAATTCCACACTGAAATTGCATTTGGACAGCCCTTAGGATATGGTTCATATCCTCAATTTGATCCCCACAAATCTGGCGACTAGGGTCATTAGTTAGTCCACGTTTTTGCCTATTGAGGTTATGCATTAGCCGGTCATGAAAAAGCATCCATAGAAACATTCGAACACGTTGAGGTACACAAGTTTTCAAGATTCATTTCCACTCTCCTCCTTTGTGTGTCCCATGAGCACTTTGAATGATAGAGAGAGCCGAATTGATGGAAAAATTACCTGTACTCGTTGCATTCCAGTATAGATTGTCATCTACTCCTTCTGCAACTTCCAGAGCGACAATTTTGAGCAGTCATTCTTGCGGCAGTAGATCGGCAAATTTGTCCCAAGACCATTGCTGATTATGATTCCACAGTTCATATACCATGGCCTCTCTGCCCGTGTCCGCGATCGGTGCTACCACACTCTCTATCAAGGGTTTTTGTCGACCCATTGATCGAGCCAAAACTTTGTTCTGCGGCCATCACCAATGGAGAAGTTGATTCCTTTGTTCAGCATGGCGGCATTCTCCGAGATACCCTTCCAGGCGTTGGAGGTGGTACCACGCTGCTCTAAAGTTAAGGTATCTCCTCCTTTACAATAGTTATACTTCAAAACACCAGCCCAAACTGAATTGGGTTCCTTCGTTAACTGCCAGCCCAACTTCATTAAATGGGCTTGATTGAGCTACCTCGTAGCGTATAGGCCCAAACCTCTATCACCTTTTGGTGTGGTTATAGTTTCCCGAGAAACCAGATGGATTTTCCTCTCTGTTGCAGTACCTCCCCAAAGAAATCGTCGAGCTTTTCAATCTATATCATCACATACTGCTCTTGGAATCCTGGCAGTTTGCATTGAGTATGCTGGAATAGCAGTGAGTGTGGATTGTAAGGTTGCTCTTCCAGCCAGGGAGAGACATTTCGTTTTTCATCCTGAAAGTCTTCTTTCTACTCTGCTGACCACATCTTGATAGGTATTTCTTGTAACCCTTCCATTGATAGTGAGCACCCCTAAATACTTGCCTAGATCAGTCGTCTTCAGCATTTCCAGAATATAAAAAATTTCATCAGATAATTCCTGATTCGTGTTCGAGGAGAAAAATATACTTGACTTTACTGCACTAATTCTTTGTCCTGAAGCCTTGCAACAATTATCAATGCAATCTTTGATTATGTGAGCTTGCCCAGTAGTTGCTTCTGCAAAGAATACCACATCATCAGCAAAGAAGAGGCTTGAAATTTTCGGTCCACCTCGGCTGGTGGGAAACGACACCCAATTTCCTGGTTGTACCTCTAGCTCAATTAAATGGTACAGTCTTTCAATACAGATGACAAAAAGGTATGGAGAGATTGGATCTCCCTGCCGAATTTCTCTAGACGATTTGAAAAATTCAGTAGGTTCTCCATCCCATAGAATGCTCAACGAGCAAGTCATTATGCAAGCCATCACTATTTCCACTAGAAACTGAGGAATGCACATATCCATTAGAGTTTCACGAATGAAGGCCCACCTTAATCTGTCGTAGGCCTTTTCTAAATCAACTTTTATGGCCATCCATCCTTTAGCTCCCTGTTTCTGTATCATTGAGTGGAGGGTCTCGTGCATAATTATAATGTTACCACTGATTTGTCTTTTCAGAACAAAGCTAGCCTGGAAAGGAAATATGAGATTTGGAAGCACATCCTTCAACCAGTTTAACAATGGATTTTGTCACAAGCTTGTAAGTTACATTGCACAATCCAATAGGCCTAAATTGGGTAACATAGTGTGGGTTGGCAACCTTGGGTATAAGAGTAATGAAGGTCTTATTGATCTCATCAAACATTTGTTCTCCTCTTAAGATGTTCAAAACTTTGGCACAGACATCAGTATTGATAATATTCCAATACTTCTGGAAGAAATATGCTTGAAATCCATCTGGACTCGGAGCCTCGAATAGGGCCATCCCTTTTAGCGCCATTACAATTTCTCAGATGAATCAAACTGTTTGTTAAGCTTGCTTAGGCCATCTTCATTCATTATAGGAAAACATCCAGTGGGGAGCATAGAACCATGACTAGTGGAGCTTTCATCCTGGAATAGACTGGCAAAATAATCTACCACCATTTGTTTGATCAAAACCGGGTCCGTCTCCCATCTATTCTCATCAGTCTTTAGCGTGTCAATTCTATTAGTTCTTCTCCAAATGATAGCAGTCGTATGGAAATATCTTGTATTACGGTCCCCATCTCTAATGAAATCAGTCCGAAATTTTTGAAACCAAAGGAGTTCAATCCTTTTGAGAGTTTCGTTTAGCTCTTTCTTTAGCCGGCTTTCTAACTTGATAAGATGATTCGAGTTACCGTCCGACAATTTCCGTTGGATACCTTCAATCCAAGCCCACAATATTCTCTTTTGTGTGAAAAGGTTACCAAAAACCTCTTTATTCCATTGATCAAGATCAATAGCTAAAATCTTAAGAGTATCCCTCAGAGGAGTGTTGTGTCACCATCTCTGTTTAAGAAAGTCATCAAATTGTGCATGCATTGACCAAGCAATCTGAAACCGGAACGGTTTAGTGGTTGACGATTGGACAGAGAAGCCTTTGAGGGTAATAAGGAGAGGGTTGTGATCGGGGTGGCTCTGGGTGATATTTCGTACAGCCCCCTCTTGGTATCTAGTTCTCCATTGAAGATTGCATAGTGCTCTATCTAATCTTGCAGATCGTCTTGTCTCCTTGTTTTTAGCTCAACTCCAAGTAAATTTAGGACCTGAAAAACCCAGGTCAATGAAGCCATTATTGTCAATCCAATTTTTGAAAGTAGCACACCTTCTAGCCATTTTAGGGCTTCCATGATCTCTTTCGTCCAGAGCGACAGTTTCATTAAAATCCCCAGCTAGGAGCCATGACAAATTTACCGAGTTATTGAATTCTGATAATTTGCTCCATAGAAATTTTGCATTTTCTTAATATTCTTTCATAATCTGATAATGACAAGTATTTTGAAACATGAGAACTAATATTTTACCTTGAAATTATCACTATCCAAAATTGTACATTAATACCAATACTTATATCATGAATTCGGTTTTATGAACTCGGTATATGACATAATTTGAAAGAAAAAATTCCATTTTTTCTATAGAAAAGAAACCATGAAAATAAGGGTAAATTTTAAAAAATTAAACAAAATACTTCAATAAAAAAATATTAACACTGACTACTAAACTTATAACTTGTGGTCTATTATTTGCTTGATATGCCATAACTTGAACTTAGTTAAAAATTATTATATCTTATTTTTCCATAAGAAAATATATGTTAGCTTCCAGAGAAAAGAGCATATGTACAATGGGGATCAAGGGAAAAAAAACACAAAGGTCTTGAGTAAACATAAAGTATTTATCTTTATTGAGACTAAATATTTAGTGTCATAAATTAAATGCAAAAAAATTAGAGGAATTAAACAGGTAAATAATTACTCCCTCCATTTTAAAATACACGTCATTTTAATATTATGCGGGAATATCAAGGAAACACAAAATTTATAACAAATTTTATGTTAAAAGACTAAGTTGCCCCTATATTTCATTGGAAATAAAAAAATTAATGAAAAATAAGAGAAACCAAGCAACTAATAAGGACAAAGTTGGTAAATTAGTAATTAATATGTCATTGAAATTGTAAAGTGACAAATATTATGAAACGAAAAAGTTAGTTAAAACGACATGTATTTTGAAACGGAGAGATTATTTTTTAAAAAAATCGTGAATAATTAGTTATAAGTATATGTCAATTGTATATAGATACAATCTTCACATAATTTGTAATTTTCTTCACTTTTTAAATCATGCGTATAGAATTCAATCTCTTTTACTTGAAGCTTACAACTTTTTAAAGTTGATTCGGGTATTTCCGGACAGTTCCAGCTCATCCGCCACGTCACCGACCAACCTAGCCTAATCAGTCGGATAAGGGAGGAATCGGCCCAAGATAACCCTTAACGGGCCGGTAAAAGCCCAAAGCCCACTAGGGCTAGGGTTTCCCTTGAACCATGGTAAAGTACCGTTTTACCCCTTTAAAATCTCCTATAAATACTCACCATTTCCCAATCCCAAAGCATGTTATGTTATGTTCATTTGACAAAACATCTCATTTGAGGATAATCACCCAAACTCCTAAGCTCTCAACTCTCATCTACATTCATAACGTTCATCAACGTTCATCGACACACATTCATCCCCGAGAACTTCCATCTCTGGAAATCTTCTCGTCTCCCAAGGAATCCCCTCACGCATATCGAGAAAGATCTCCTCGATCCTTTCAATCAAATCGGATACTAACTTGAGCGTCGGAAGGGCGTTCCCAGGATCCACCATCCGGGCTTCGCCTTTTGCGGGTTCAGCGAGTCATCACTTGGACTCGGATCGCTCGTGCCACGTCCTCGGAACCGGAGCGAGTAAATCCTTCCTCTCTTCGAATCATCATCCACCTCATCAACTCGCATTTCTCCGAAACAGCTTTGGCGCCGTCTCGTGGGAAGGAAGGTAGCATATGGTCGCCAGTGGCACTCGATCTTGATCCAAGATGACTCGCGACACGAACAACCCACCGAGTCCCTCACCCTCATCGTTCAATGCCTACGGGGGCCAATCCCGCGACGCTCCTCAAGCCGAGGATGCGGAATCGTCTCAGCAGTCTACCAAGCAACTCGCCGTACCAGGCCGGAGGGGTACGTCACCCTAGGGGCTCTCCGAACCTAATAGAGACCCTTAAAATGACTGTCGCACAGCAAGTGCAAGAACAAGTGCGAGCCACCATGGAACAAGCGCATGCCAATCATACCCTTCCATTACGCCCGACTCATGGGTACGGCACAACCCCTGGGAGGTCAGCCTGTTGGCTACTTCTCGGGCGGGATGCCTTCCCATGCAGCCCTAGAACAACCAACCGAGGCACCAACCGCGCTTGCTCCCGAGCAGCCAAGTGCCATCCCGACGAGGCGTCACGAAAAGGCGATGCCCGAGGGATTATCGATGTAAAGAAAGCTCTCCATAAAGCCAACAAGAATGTTGCAACTTCGCACACAGCCTCGACCCCTTATGCTACCCACAAGCAGGCGTTCGCCCGGTTCGACGATCATGACAACGCCCTTGCCCCGAACACGGCGGGAAGGCCCCGGGAGCATAAGATCCGCCGGCCCCGCACGATCAGCCTACACGTAGCCGCCATTCTCATCGAGCCCGCAATGCCCCAAGGCGCGACCAAGAGCGGTCCGCCGCCCGGAGCGGGAGCGATCAAGAGAAAGGCTTCATGAGCAATCAAATCCGAAGGGTCCCGACAAGTCGGAGAGGACCAGGCGCACTCCTCCTCGATCCGAGAGGAGGAAGAGTCCTTCCCTAGTGGAAGTTCCACGCCACCAACCCCGCGCCGTCCCTATCTCTCGGCTCCGATTCAAGGCCAACCTGCAATGCTTTCAACACTCCATTTTCGAAGAAGATCATGAATGCTCCCCGAATGAATAAGATAAAGGTTCCAAACATTGATCCATACAATGGCACAACCGATCCCGAAGATCACTTGGCGTACTACAAGTCCCACATGTACGTTCAGGACGGGGACGATGCAACCTACCGCCGATTCTTCCCTCGCTACACTAAAGGGAGTCGCGCGAAGTGGTTCAACAATCTTCCCCAAGGGAGCATCTCTTCCTTCGAAGAGCTATGCGAGAAGTTCGTCGCACAATTCATCGCGAGCTGCAAGCGTAAGAAGACTAGCATCCACCTCTCCAAGATTAAGCAAGGGAGAAACGAGACCCTTAAAGACTATGTCCGAAGATTTCATAGAGAGGTCGTCCTTATCTCCGACTCCGCAAGACGGAGTTGCCTACACCGCCTTCCTTAACGGACTCATAAGCGGAAGATTCAAATTTTCCCTCGTTGAACAAAAGGTGTCCACCTTGGTAGAAGCACTCCGAAAGGCGGCCGACTTTATTCAGAGCCACAGAGATCTACGCGGAGGAAGGAGATGAGGTCGAAAGAAAGGAGGAGATGGAAAATGTAATCCTCGAAATGAAGTGGACCACCGCTTCAACAACCGACCCCGCAGTATTCTCGATGGAGATCAAAGGGCATCCCATGCTCAAGAAACCACCTCCCATGTCCACTCCGCGAAAGCGCGAGCTTCCAACAAATATTGCGAATTTCATGAACAAACCGGACACAACACTACAGAGTGTCGCACGTTAAAGAAGGCGCTTGGGAGTTGGCGGACAACGGGCAAATTGATCGCTTCCTCAAAAAGATACTCATAGAGCACAAGGAGGTTCTTCAAGGCAAGGATATGAGCACTATGATGATGACGATGCTACTAAGCTCGTAGCCACCATCGCTGGGGATTTGCAGGGGCACGACCCTCTCTTCTCGGAAGGCTCACCTCAGGAGCGCTCAACAAGTCCCGATCACCGGCCAACCTCCACCTCTAAAGGTGCCCACAAGTGACCTTTGGAGAACAAGATTTGAAAAGCATGGCCGCCCCACATGAGGATCCTTTGGTCATCACATCGAAGATTTCTGACTCCATAGTCCGCACGGTTCTTATCGACACGGGAGCTCGGTAGACGTCATCACCCTGGAATGCCTAAGACAACTGAAGTATGCCCCTCAAAACCTTGTTTCCCTCGTCAATCCCGTCGTCGGATTTGGAGAGCATATGATATACCCCATAGGCATGATCCGCCTACTAGTCGTGGTTGGAGAGAAAGTCGAGGCCGAAACATCAAAGTCAAATTCCTAGTGATCGACGTCCCTTCGCCTATAATGTCATCATTGGACGTCCCACCCTCAACCGGATCAAAGCGGTCGTCGCTCCATACCTTCTCCTCATGAAGTATGAGCTTGATGATGGATCCGTAGGTGAGACCTATGGAGACCAAAAGACCGCACTTGAATGCTATGTAGTAAGCCTTCGACCTTTGATGGAGAAGCGTAAAGAGGAGGGGAAGACTCATGATGATCCTAAGGGTAAGAAGCTGAAAGCGGAGCCCCAACCAAAGTCTTCGAGACGATGATGGTGTGCTTCACCACCACGTAAAATCATGTCAAGGTCCGACTTGCGTCTCCCGAAGACATCGAACTCAAGAGATATTGGTTCTTATGTAAATAGTACAAGCTCATTGTCCGGAGTGGGGGCCTTTCTTTAAAGACCCACCCAGCCAAGTCCTAAAGATTTTGTAAAGGAATCACCCATGATTGACGCAACTTTTCCGAAAGCGCTCAACGGGGCACACATTCCTCTCTTTTGTATGGACTTCGATCTTTTATCAATACAACGAGCAAGCTTTCGGCATCTTTACGTCTCATACTTTACTTTAAGACGATCTTGGGGGCATGAATAGGGGCTAATACAATCCCCTAGAACACCCAAGTCCCTAGTTCCTTTCTTTATATTTTCTTAACTTTGTCAAAGTTAGAAGAAAAAGTTATATATTTTTCATTGTATAGGGCTAATATGACCCCTAAGGCAGCTACACTCGCTAGTTTCTTTCGTTGTATATTTTTCATTGTGCCGATTTTGGGGGCAACACTAGGGCTAATACAACCCCCTAGGACAACCAAGTTGTAAAACTCAAAGAAGACCCAACTATGATGAAGGGTGATCATGTGCCCCAAGCGGCAAGAAAGCAAAAATCGACAACAATAAAAAGAAGCAACGAGGCAAGTAAACATTGAGTAAGCATCCAACAAGCATCAAAGCAAGGATCGATCGAAGATAAAAGTTCAAGCAAAACGAAAGAATATCAAGTCGTAATGGCGCGCAGGACGTCAAAAATAACTCATATCCCATGAAGAGTCATGGAAAGGGGGCCAATCCTCGGAGCCATCCTTGGCATCCTCACCAACGCCATCATCCTCGGGGATCTCCCCTTCTTTGGCGCTTCCTCCTAAGGGATTGATACGGTCAAAGAGCTTGACTCCAAAGTGAGATCTTCGAGTAAGATCCAAGCATAACACAAGTAAATTCCAAGCATGAAGAGAATGACTATGGTCTTCAAATGCGTACATTTGTCGAAAGAAGGCCTCTTGGACGAAAAAATTACAAGCGTACGCGACTCAACAAGCGAAGATCACATAAGATCATAGACGATCTCTAAGAGACATCACTCAAGCCTTAAGTCACCGAAAAAGGCACAAGGTCAATGCCCTTGAAGAACACTTTTGTTCAGCAAGAAATTGCTTCAACGCTACAAGGTTCAATCTACGACAGCTTAGCTCCGGATTTCGGCAAAGGATAATCGGGTGCCCACATCTTTTCTCAAAAATCAAATGAGCAATGGTTCGCAAATTGAAGACGAAGAAGATTTTTGGCCGTCAAGACGCACAGTCGTTATTATAGCCCAACGCTAAACGTCGTTTGACGACATCAAGCTCGGAGGCAAACGAGAAGCTAACGAAGACCTCCAACGTAAAATTACGACTTGGGCACAATCAGAGGCACCCTACGAAGGCCCATATTAAGGAGTCGATATATTTCAGCTTAATGTGGAGTCAACACAGGCTCACCGGAAGGAGGTTCGATTTTTCTCAAATCATAGAACGCCCAACATGTTCGACTAACGGAGGCATGGCCATTGTATTTCCGCTTTGAATTGGGTTGATATTTTCCGTTTGAAGGAGCCTCGCAATTTATTCGCTCTAAACTCGAGGTCGGTATTTTGTCCGCCCCTTTGCAAAATTTTTATGCATAAAATTGGTCGGGAATGTTTCCCAAAAATATGCCAACATAATAAAAAATAAAACATAAAAATTTTCTAGGGTTAGGGTTAGGGTTAGGGTTTGGGGCGTTTTTGACGTTTTGCTTAGGCGGGGCTAGCGTAGAGGGCGAGGGCGAGGGGTGGGGGGTCGGGGGAGGGGTCGGTTCGGGATGACCGAGTCCGAGCAAAGAGCCGGGAGAGGGAGAGTCGGCGAGAGGGAGAGCCGAGAGTAGTGCGGATGCGTAGCGAGAGAGCGAGGGAGTGAGAGGAGGGCTCGGGTTCGGGGTCGGGGGAGGGGAGGGGTCGGGGTGGGGGTCGGTCCTGGGAGGACCGAGTCCAGGCGAGGAGCGGTGGGAGAGAGAGAGTGGAGCCGTTAGCGAGAGAGAACCGAACGAGCGAGAGAGAACCGAACGAGCGAGAGAGAGTGGAGAGTGCAAGCGAGGGGTCGTTCTTAGGGGTCGGGGTGAGGGGTCGGTGTGAGGGGTCGGGGGAGGGGTCGGGGTCGGGGTGAGGGGTCGGTCCGAGGAAGACCGAGTCCGAGTGAGAGACCGCGGTGAGAGAGAGCAGAGCGTGAGTGCAACGAGGAGAGAGAGAGCGCGAGAGAGGCCGAAAGGGGTCGTCTCTGGGGTCGGGACGAGCGCTCGGTCCCGGGGCTCGGGTTAGGCGGTCGGTACCGGGGAGGGCAGTCCGGTCGAGTGCACCGTGGGGAGTAGGGATGGCAGTGGGTCCTGGACCCGACCTGGACCCGTCGGACCCGACCCATTTAATCGGGTCCGGGTCCAAAAATTGGACCCGGTGGATCCGGGTCGGGTCCGGGTCTAATCTGTTTGGTCCGGGTCCGGTCCGGTCCGAAAAATCGGACCTGGACCCGACCTGCACTCAGTTTAAGACCCGGATATTAAATTTTTTTTTAAAAATTTTCACAACGAGCCTCCTCAAATTAATAATTCAATTTGGAAAGGAAACCCTTCGTTCTCCCTCCCCATCTCACACAAGCGCAGCATCCGTCCCCCACCCCATCCTCTCGCTTCGCACTCGCAGTCCCCGGCGCAACCGCTGGCCGGAGTTCGCTCTGTCCGGTCCGTCCTCTCTCCGGCCCCTCCCGTCTCCGGCCGCGCTGTTTGTCTCGTCACTTCACTTCATTCTTCGCTCGTCGTCGGCCTCGCTCGTCGTCACTTCACTCGCAGTCCCTCGCTCTCGTAATCGCCGGTCAGGATTTACTCCCCGCACTCGTAATCGCCGGTCGGGATTTACTCTCTCCGGCCCCTCCTCTCTCCGGCCACGCTGTTCGGCCTCCTTCTTCACTCGGTCGGCTTCGATTTTAAGGTACTTGATTAATTTCTTTTTCCAGTCCTATTTGTTCGGTTTCGGGAATATAATCGCAGCAATGGGACATTCGTGCTTGTTTTTACATGGATAAGTTAATTTGGTTATTATTTTCCAATGAGTAACATCTTAGTTGCTGATTTAGGTAGCAAACCGAGATTCACCTGGATAAGTTTATTGGGGGCGAGGTAGGCGTTTAGTTAACTATCCTTGGTGGGTTATGGGCAACGACAATAGCTTAATGGCTGGGACTAATGTCTGGATTCCTTGGCCTTTTTGTTACAAAATAATTACACGAAGGAGGGAGGATCAATTCCCTTTGTTGGTGTGGTGTCCAATCTGATAGACAAAGAAAAGGTGAATGGCGTAGAGAGATGGTTGAAGAGATTTTTACGCGTGATGTTGAACACATTCTCCAATTACCAGCTTGTCCTAACCGGCCACAAGATACGATTTCTTGGTTCTATACAAGCAACGGAGAGTTAATGGTTAAATCAACTTACCATGTAGCTAGGAGCTTAAAGAAACTAGATAGTTCTATACAAGCAACGGAGAGTTAACGGTTAAATCAGCTTACCATGTAGCTAGGAGCTTAAAGAAAATGGACAGGGCGACTAGTATAGAATGGTAAACGTTGCTTCACGAATTCCAAATTTGAGCATGCATTGTGATATTTATGGTGCTATGGAAGAGTCCGATGTCCATGCACTTTTCTTATGTCTTTTGGCTTGTGAAATCTGGATGGGTACTTGGTTTTGAGGAGTCCGATACAGTGGCTAATTGTATATCCAATGAACTTGACAAGGTCAAATTTGTGTGCATTTGTCTTTTCCGGCTTGCTCCCCGCTTATTTAAATTTATTTGTTAATTTAATTGGTAAAATTTTAAAGAATTAATTGTGAAATTGTATGTAGTTTCATTATGGATGAAGATTCAAACTGTGCGGAGTCTAAGGCTAAGTGTGATCAGTCGAAAGATGATGGTGGTTCATCTCAATCTGTGCCTCCCGGTTTTGAAAATGAGAAATGCGATACACCTTTTGTCGACTTAGAAGGTGATGGTGATGGGAATAACATGTCAATTCAAACCGAGCACGAAGAAGGTGCTTTTTCTACAAAACCACCTGGTGTTTCTTTGAAGCGAAAAAGTCTCGATACGTTTGATATTGAGGATGAAGATGATTTTGCTCGAGCAAAGAAATCAAAAACGAAAGGTGAATGTAAAATGTGAGTTGGAGCATTATTTGAATGATGATACATTGCCCGATGATCCGAGTTTGATGTTCTTTACTTTTGGAAAAAAGATGTCAAGTATCCAACATTGAGGAGAATTGCTAGAGATATTCTTGCCATACCCATTTCTACCGTAGCGTCCGAAAGTGCTTTTAGTATGGGTGGAAGAGTAATTAGTCCTCATCGGTCCCGACTTCATGCAAATACCGTAGAGGCACTAATGTGTTTGCAAAATTGGATGACTCGAAGCTATCATTGCTAAGGGTAATATTATTTGTTTTTCTTTATTTATTATCAATTAACGTATAATACATTATTATTTATTAATGTATTTTGGTTTTATTTTGTAGCTGCAATTAAAACTCCTCATGCTTATGGTACAATTATTGAAGATTCCGATGGCGATGAAGAAAACCAAAAATCTGACGTCATTGATATGGTATAGCTTAATTAATGAACTTAGATTTCAATATATTTTTAGTTATATTTTATTGAAACTAAGTTATAATCTATCTTTTCACATTTTAGGATCTTGACGCATACACTCGAAACGGATGGTAGCATACACCTTTGAAGCCAAACTCTTGAAGCGGTTTGATGGATTGAAGATGCTTATGGTGCCACTTTGATGGATTTTGTGTTGAACTTGAACTCGTTCAAACTTTGTGTTAAACTTTGATGGAATTTTTGTTGGACTTTTTGTTGTTAAGCTTTGATGAACTTTGGATTTTGGTGGTGTCAAACTTTGATGAATTTTGTATTTAATGTATTGGTTTATTTGGTTTGTATGAACTAAATATTTGGTTTGTACAATAGGTTGGTTGATAGATAGATAGGTTAGTATAATGCTAAATAGGTTATATGCACAAAATACTAATTTTTAAATTCATTTATGATAAAAATATACTAGACCTGTTTAAGACCCGTTTAGGACCCGTGGACCCGTGGACCCGTCGGGTCCGGGTCTGGGTCCAAATTTTACAGACCCGCCGGGTCCGGGTCGAGTCCGGGTCCAAGTTTAAAAAGTTAAACGGGTCCGGGTCCAGTCGGACCCGACCTGCATCCGACCCATTGCCATCCCTAGTGGGAGAGGCGCAGCAGCAGCGAAACAGAGCCGTAAGGAGAGAGAGAGAACGCGAGAGAGCGTGTGAGTGGCCGAGAGAGTGGGGAGGGGACTCGGTGAGGGGGTCGTCTCCGGGGTCGGCCCTAGCGGTCGGTCCCGGGGAGGGCAGTCCGGCCGGGTGCAGCAGAGGGATGAGAGGAGTAGTAGCATGATAGCAGCAGCTGCAGCAAGCTAGGGCAAAGGAGAGAGAGAGGCGGGAGGGAGATAATTCAAAGAAGTGGGCCGAGGGGGGCAAGCGGACCCAGCGTGAGGGAGAGAGGTGGACCGAGAGGGAGGGCCCAACGGGAGAGGGGTAGGTGCGAGAGAGAGTTGGGCTGCAGGCGAGAATGAGCGATCGGGGTCAGCGGTTGTAGTTAGAGGTCGGGTGAGAGGAGAGGTCGGGTTCGAGAGTCTTCCAAAAAAAAAAAAAAGAGT
This sequence comes from Talinum fruticosum, assembly GCA_021018815.1. Classification (NCBI taxonomy): domain Eukaryota; kingdom Viridiplantae; phylum Streptophyta; class Magnoliopsida; order Caryophyllales; family Talinaceae; genus Talinum; species Talinum fruticosum. The sequence continues at coordinate 7,566,446 of JAITYX010000004.1, read as the reverse complement.
TACGTTAACTTCTAAAAATATTTCCGCAACGAAACATACAACTTCGGAGCCGGAAAGTCCCTCGACGTCAAGCAACGACTTAGCCTCCGGAGCTAATAAGTCATATTTCCACCTCCACAAAGGGGACATCTTTCGAAGTTACTGTAGCGATAACTTAGCCTCCGGAGCTAAAAATCGTACGCCTAACTTCATAAAAGGAACACCTCTCGGAGGACACACAATCATGCACTTCTAAGCCTACGGAGCTGGAAGGTCGCGTAAAGACCCATGTCCGCATGGGCACTCGCACTCCTAACTTAAGGTTAGGGGGTCGCGCTCTCCGTGGGATGTTCCCTAGCGAGAATCATGCACTTCTAAGCCTACGGGAGCTGGAAGATCGCGTAAAGACCCATGTCCGCATGGGCACTCGCACCCTAACTTAAGGTTAGGGGTCGCGCTCTCGTGGGATGTTCCTAGCGAGAATCATGCACTTCTAAGCCTGCGGGAGCTGGAAGGTCGCGTAAAGACCCATGTCCGCATGGGCACTCGCACTCCTAACTTAAGGTTAGGAGGTCGCGCTGACAGTCATGCACTTCTAAGCCTACGGGAGCTAGAAGGTCGCGTAAAGACCCATGTCCTCATGGGCACTCGCACTCCTAAATTAAGGTTAGGAGGTCGCGCTCGAGAATCATGCACTTCTAAGCCTACGAGAGCTAGAAGGTCGCGTAAAGACCCATGTCCGCATGGGCACTCGCACTCCTAACTTAAGGATAGGAGGTCGTGCTCGACGATCATGTACTTCTAAGCCCACGGGAGCTGGAAGGTCGCGCAAAGACCCATGTCCGCATGGGCACCTGCACTCCTAACTTCGGGTTAGGGGTTGCGCTCTCCGTAAGATATGCCCTCGCGAGATACTTACGTTCATGCACTTTCAAGCCTCCGGGAGCCGAAGGGTCGCGTAAAAGACCCATGACAACGCTACCGTGGGCAAACTCACTTTCTTCGGATCCGAGGCACATAGGGGCTGGGACGCCTTGAGGATCCTAGAAGGATCACGAGAGGACTCATCCTCCCCGCAAGAGCCCTAGAAGGACCATGGGAGGACTCATCCTCCACGAAGAGCCCCGTGGAGGATCACAAGAGAACTCATCCTCCCCGCAAGACTCCTTTTTAGCCCCAAGGGGCTAAGTAAAAAGTCAAATCAAATCATCATCACAAAAATCGCAAGAATGACAAAAACAAAACGAGCAAGGCTTGAAAGCTCGTCAAACAACAACTTAGCCTTCAGGGGCCGACAAGTCGCATCTCTACTTTCACTAGGGGCTATCCTTTGGGGTCCCGAGTCAATTTGCACTCAACGACAACTTGGCCTCCGGGAGCCGAAGATCGCACTCTCAGCCCCATAGAGTGGTACCCTACAAGAAGTTATCTCTCACGCACTTTCGAACCTTCGAGAATCGAAAGGTCGCGCAAAGACCCATTTCGTCATGGGCGTTCATGCACTTTCGAACCTTCAGGAATCGAAAGGTCGCGCAAAGACCCATTCCGTCATGGGCATTCACGCACTTGCGAACCTTCAAGAATCGAAAGGTCGCACAAAGACCCATTCCGTCATGGGCACTTGCACTCCTAACTTAAAGTTAATAGGGTCGCGTTCTTCGTGGGATGTTCCCTAGCGAGATATCCATACTCAAGCACTTTCAAGCCTCCGGAGTTGAAAGGTTGCTCAAAAATTACCCTCTAAGCCCGAGGGGCTACGTAAAAGTCATTCTTCACAACGTAACGTCAACGATAAGACAGGAAGGTGAAGAAAGACAAAGTTAACAAAGCAAGCTTCATTCATTCATTCATTCATTAAGACAAGAACGCGCAGTGCGCCATTACAAGAGAAGCAAAGCGTCTAAAACTCAAGATACTACGCTACGACGCTATGGCTATACTATTACGCTACGGTTACACTACTTAGACGGAATGAGGACCCCGGCTACCACATCACTTCTCCTTCGGAAGGTTCCTGTTTTCTCCGCCGGAAGGTTCCTCTTCTTCTCCATCGGAAGATTTCTCTTCTTCTCCGCAGAGAGGCTACTCCCCTTTGCCTTGGGCAAGTCCCCACGTTCATCAAGTGAGTGGGTTGAAGGGTCATCCACCGACTCGCCGCTCTCCATAGGAGGATTAGAAGACGAGCCAACACTCGAAGCGGCCCCTCCTCCCGCCGCATCGTTTGTTGAAAAGCTCGGGTTCGTTGCCTGAAGTTCGACGAAGAGATCATGGTTGCGCTCCACCCAGGCCTCAAGAATATCCCATTCGGGGTGGATCGTGGCTTGAAACAATTTATCATACTCCTCACCATCGTTTATCAACCTCGGCTTCCAAGCATCATCGATGAGAAGCTGGTAGAACGTTTCCACGACAAGGGATGGCCGGCGACGCTCCATCGGCTGTTTGCTCGGCCTCATCTCGGTTGAAGTGAGGGCATAACTTTTCGTATCCGACCGGAAGTGCTCCAACGATCATTTTCTTCGAGGCAAGAGAAAGGAGAAAAGTAAAGATGGGGAAAGTTACCATCTTCCTCAAGATTCACCCCTATTTATAAGAACTTGGGGTCATAAAGGCATAGCGGAATGGGCTCCACATTCCACCTACCTACCTCGGGAGGCATGCGAGCGAACGTGAGGGGCTAAATGATTCGAGTATTTCCCGGACAGTTCCAGCTCACCCGCCACGTCACCGACCAACCTAGCCTAATCGAGTCGGATAAGGGAGGAATCGGCCCAAGATAACCCTTAACGGGCCGGTAAAAGCCCAAAGCCCACTAGGGCTAGGGTTTCCCTTGAACCATGGTAAAGTACCGTTTTACCCCTTTAAAATCTCCTATAAATACTCACCATTTCCCAATCCCAAAGCGAGGTTATGTTATGTTCATTTGACAAGACATCTCATTTGAGGATAATCACCCAAGCTCCTAAGCTCTCAACTCTCATCTACAGTCATAACGTTCATCAACGTTCATCGGCACACATTCATCCCCGAGAACTTCCATCTCTGGAAATCTTCTCGTCTCCCAAGGAATCCCTCACGCATATCGAGAAGATCTCCTCAATCCTTTCAATCAAATCGGATACTAACTTGAGCGTCGGAGGGCGTTCCCGGGATCCACCATCCGGGCTTCGCCTTTTGCGAGTTCGAGCAATCATCACTCGGACTCGGATCGCTCGTGCCACGTCCTCGGAACCGGAGCGAGTAAATCCTTCCTCTCTCCGAATCATCATCCACCTCATCAACTCAGATTTCTCAGGAAACAAAAGTTATTCGCTGGCATAAAATTCATAACCTTTATTTACGGGTATGATTAATAAATAATATTACTAAATTAAAACAATTAACAACTTCACAATTTTAAAGTTGAAAATATTCTAATTTAAGTTTGAATAATAATGATTGTAGGGTGATGATTGTCGTTATCAAGCTCCATATAATCCCCTGAAATGAAATTGCATTCAGAAAATCTCTGGAAGACGCTGTGGCGCCCACTCTAGATGGTTATTCTGGAGACGTTATGTTCATCAAATAACTAACCCACCTCCTCCTACTCATTAACCAAAACTTAAAAAAACAGAGAAAAAACAGAGGAGAGAGAATTAACGGGCAATGGAGTCACAGAGATCAGCTATGAGCTTCATCCTACTGCTAGTTTTCAGCTGGGTAGTAATGGCACCACAAGTCTCAGCCCGCCGAATACTTGTGGGAGGCAACAAGGGCTGGAGTACCAATGTTAACTACACTGATTGGGCCAAAACACAGCACTTCTACCTCGGCGACTGGCTCTGTACTCTCGCTTTCTCTCTCTCTCTCTCTCTCTCTCTCTCTCTCTCTGCATTGTTCTCGTTCATCTAATGATCTTCTTCGAATTCTGGGCTCGTTATTTGCTGAAAATGCGAGTTCCCTTAGGTAATTTGCTTGTCAGCGGACATGGTTTGAAACCCATGTTCGAATAATTCAGAAAATATTACTGGTTGATTATTGGCTTAGATCTGCATTTTGGGGTTTTTAAGATGAGAGTTGTGGGTTGGGGTTCGCCGTGTGCTTATTGGTCGCGTGCCCAGTTGAAGGTATTTTTACAGCTGATTGGTTTTTATATGTTGAAGAATTGGTAGGCATAGGTTGTGGTTTTTGTTGATTTATGTTGAAAGTTTTTGTTTGTGAAATTTGGTGTATGGAAATTAACGTTTATTTGCTTACTTATTTTGCTTTTTTTAAAAAAAATATTTGTTGTGTTCTTGTCAAACTGGGTTTCTAAATTATTTTAGTTCAGCTTTCTTGAAATGTTTTGGGTTGGGGGGGAGGATGTTCATGATTTATGTTAGATTCATTTTCATGAACTTTCTGCATTGGACCTTTAGGTGCCTACTAGAATGAGAAGTGTATGCTCAAGTGAAATTCAGCTAAATGTCTTCCCTTGAACCTTTCGTCTTTTGTTTTGTCTTCACTTTTGAACGATTTTAATTGAGAAATGTATGCTTAATTGAAACGGACGTGCAAATCCTGAAAGTTGAGCTCACAAGATTGTGTTGTGAATTATGTAATCGTATGATATATCGATCCTTTGTGGCTGTTTCTGTTCTGAATGGTTTGGGGGTTGAGTGTCAATATGTCATCAATAATTTCAGTAGTACAAGCAACTTTCATGTGAAATGATTCTACAAATGAGAAGGATATTACTATTTTGTGTCACCAAGGCGGCCTGATTGGAAGTGAATGTTTGGATATGCAGATCATAAATGACAGCATTATGAGTCACAAGCTTCTGGCTTTCATCATTTCATGGGCTTTGATAGGTTCTTGAGTATACTTATTAGAAGCAATCGTCAACTCTTCTTAAATGAATCATTTTGAGCTATCCATGTCCCATTTCTCATGATTCAGCCACATATCCCCGCCTTATGGTCACCAAATGTGTCTTGTGTGAATGTGATGCACAGGTTATGTTGTCCTTAGGGTTTGTCACTTGGAGTCAGCTATAAGCATCCCATACAAATACGAGTCCAAGTGTTAGATTATACTATCTTTAAGAAATTGTGGTTTTCACCCTAATGCAATGAGTAGGTCCAATGGTGATATTCTTGTTCGAGTTTGATATGTCTGACATGGGTACGTCATGGTAAAGTAAAGAGTCATCTCCTAGTAGGTGGGCTAATAGAAGTTAATACTGTGACAAGTTAATCCATTTAACAAAAGAGTTCCTTTTATTTCCTTTTCTTTTAAAAAGATTTTATTGTTATGATTCAAATGATTGTTCAATCTATTGATAGAAGTGGTTGTCAATTATCAGTTGTGAGTGGATATTTGGTAGGAATAATACTGTGACAAGTTATGTGGCATCAAAGGGTTTTCCAGTTTTCTCGATAAGCTTGATTTATGTCTGGTGTAGCTTTCAATGAAATTGACATTAGAAGAATCATAGAAAATCCAAGAGTCATCAACTGAATTGCCTTGTATCTGAATACATTGATTCTTGATTATAATGTTTCTGTTGTATTCATATTCTAAACTGTCTTCTTGTACAAGCTTTTAAGCATATTCTAACATTTTCTCACCTTTTTTACAGTTTTTGTGTATGATAGGAACCAAATGAATGTGTTGGAGGTGAACAAGACAGACTACAAAACCTGTAATTCCGATCACCCTCTTGTGAACTGGACAAGAGGAGCTGGGAGGGACGTTGTTCCTCTTAACCAGACTAAGACATACTACCTTATTAGTGGCAAAGGGTTTTGCTTCAGTGGGATGAAGTTGGCGGCCAAAGTTGAGAAGCCCCTCCCCCACCTTCAGCAGCCCCCTCAAGGAGAAGAATGCTGCTCCGCGTTTTTCTTACAAATCACACCTCGTTTTGCCTCTTGCATTTGCTGTTGGTGCTGTTTGGGATTCTCTCCTTCGGGTCATGTGGTGATAACAACTCTGTAGTTCTTCAGAACAGGAAGTGTTACTAATGTGAAAAACGTCTCTTTCCTTTTTTTTTATTTTGTTTCGGGGGGGTGAGTATAGGTATTTGTGTTGTGCTGTTCGATCTAATAGTGCTGTAGTGGTGAACTGGTGAGAGTTGCGATCTGAAGTGCCCAAGGCTGAATTACAGTGCTATCAAATGAACCAAATAAAATTTTCAGGGGGTGATTCCGATGTATTATCGTACTTCCGTAATTAAATTGTAGGAAATTGACTTGAACCTGGATTGGGAAGGATTCAAATGTTATAAGGTCGACATTTATTTATCTTTTTCTTTCATTTTGTTTAGGTTTTTTATTGGACGTGGTAAATTGGTGCGTATGGAGTTTGAAATTATTCTTGCTCTGTCGAAACATTCATCTATACAGTTTAGGAAATTACGTGTATAATTCGAACCAAGGAAGCCATGTTTCTATTGATGGAATTCCATTTTGAGCAGCAATATTTCCAATAATTTGGATAAGAAATCTCAAATCAATTTAGCCAGCGTGAAGTCAAGTAAACAACTGCAGCAAAGCATAACCCTACCAAAAACAACATATTTATCACGAGTTCAATGTCCAAACTTGTACTTAGTTATTAAAATTTTTCCAAACTAGCACTCAATTTATTATTTTGTTTTCCATAATAGCAACCATTTAACATAGTATTTCCAAGTAGCATTATCAAACTTACAAAGTTGTTCTAACTGGTTAATTTTACACTTTGGGAGGTTGTTTACAATCTCTTAGCTTATGTATGAAAAAGCTTGCAATATATAGTTTACTTAACATTGAGTTTCACAAGGGGAATATTATGATTTTACTGTGTTTACACAACTAAAAATTTACAATAATACGAAAAATGTAAAAGTAATCAACTCAAATTAGTTTTCAGGACAAACAGTGCAATTTGGGAGAGAAAAACTGTTGATTGGGAAGGTGTTTGGGGGGATTAAAGTTGAGTGCTAGTTTGGAAAAATTTTGATAATTGAATGCTAGTTTGAGCCATGAACTATGTTTATCACTTCCCAGGACAGACATGAAAAATAAATGGAGAAGGCGACCTGCTAAGCAGCAAAATGCTTTCGAAGATATAGCAACAATGAAGCTACAACTATGTTCATGAAGGACAACTGTTATCAGGAGACAGATGTAAAAACTGATCGCAAAATGAAAAAAATACAGGATGAAATTATCACTACAGGGGAAAAGGATGAACAACACTGTGGCATTTACCACAGTTGAGCTAAATATACCAACAAACGAGCTAATTCTTGTTTGTTCATGCCGGGCATCTATACTGAAAACAGTGGTGTCTCTCCTGCAAAAGTTCAAAATAAAGCTTAAGATTAAATACTCATGCATAATGATGCAAGGTAGACGCTATGAGTCAGCTAGACAGTAATAATATATTTAGAACAATGACGAAGATGTGGTTCACAGACGTCAATCTACTTCTGTATATGGTAAGCCTGAGCATTCAAAGTTTTAAACCAAAACATAAAATTTGTAGCTTAGGTTATGCAACCAAGTTGTGACCTAAGCACATGTAACAGCTGTAATTTGACCTTAACTTGTTAAATCTTTCTCAGTAACGGGCCCAGAAGTGATAAGTGCACGGACCTTAGAAAAATTGTCCAGTAAAAGCTCCAGAAGAAACTTGTGCTAATTGGCAAATACATTTAAGCGAACCCGAGCAGTGACATCTGGGTGCAGCTTCAGCTCAGCAACATACTCACCTGTTTCCCTAATCTCAGGAAGGGTAACAACTTTCTTGTCTATGTCTCTGCAAAAGAGGAAAATGATAATGGAATGTATCCACAAACTTATAAGACTAAAATAACTCAGTAACAAGTGATGGCAAGTTTATGCTAATAATACCTATAGAATGAACTCAGTAAATTAGCCTTATTTGTAGCAAGCTCAAATTTAAATCACGTTGCCTCTCTTTAGGAGGTACAGTTGCATAAATTGACTATGCATCCCCCACCTTGCCTTCATTCCCAATGTAAGGTCATGCCTAGTGGTCATATGAGTTTTGTACACCATATTGACCCCAGTAAGCAACCATATCTCAAGTAACTTTTTCAGAAATATTTTCTGTACCCAGGTTAAAGTGGGGAGGACAGGGAATAGTTGACTCTTAACTACAACCCATTGACTCAAGGCATGAGGCGAAACACTTGGCGCAACAGTCCAAACTTAGTAACACATGCGTATCTGGAGTTCCTTGTTTTCCTCCAATGCCTCAAATAATTTTCTTGCTCTCAAGATAAGCTTCTAGGTGCCCTAAGAAGTGAGAACGTTATTAATGACATTCTGTATGTACTATGTAAAGATGGAAATGCAACATTTTCACAAGAAATCATCATCCAATTAAAATGATGATCTCCCCACCTTTTAGGAGAAGCAAAAGCAGATGACCTCAAGCGTATCAGGTCAATCCAATATTCATCCTCAGTTATTGGCTTTCATCAGACTTCGAGACAACATTACTTTAGAAAGTAGAGGCACAAAAATACTGAGAATTTGTTTGATTTGCATTGGGAGAGTTACAGCGTAAGTTGATGTTATGTTTTGCATTTTCTTTCCACCTCCAAGCACTTTATCTTATGAATTGAAAACACTATGGTACAAGGTCTCTCTAAGCTCACTAAGGCCAAGTCCAAGTGATCAGCTCAATACCATTTGTTTTATGATATGAATCATCAAAAAGTTCACAGATGACATCATAACATCAGTAGTCATGCTCGTAAAGGTACCTTTGAAGCTGTGCTTTGATTATATCAACAATATCTTGAGCAGTCACACTGCCAATTCGGAGAAAGAAAAGGAAGATGAGAGTTGCTCAAACAAATGGACTAAGAAGCAAAGTTTCAGATATGCATCTCGTTCACCTTCCAAAGATTTGTTTCCCTTTTCCACCTTTACGTTTAAGCTTGAAAGCTCCAACTGTTTCAAAGATCCGAGCAAGCTGTTGTGCCTCCTCTTTTACCTAAAGAAAAATGTCAAACAACATTGTTAAATTGTCACAAGGGATGTAATACCCATATGAGGTCTTGTTGGATCCACAACATGAATAGAAGGAAGGATTCCCAGAAATAAACAAGCTTTTCTATAAGATCCTACTTTGAGCATGGAATCAAACATCGGCTATCTTATTCAATGACACTCACATTGGTGACCATCAGCTTTGGTATACAATGGGGCGTCAATGGAGAGGTTTACAAAAATAAAGTCCAGAATACTTTTGGGCAGCACTGCTACCAACTACCAAGTCTTCCATTATAATCTTAGTAAAGGCATAACATTCAGAAGAATTGCATTGCATACATAGGAGAATCCTGGAGTTCAATTTTCTCTTCTACAAATGTTTGGAGCATCTCATATTCCCATTAAAATGACAGGGAGGTGATTAAACATATATTTACATCTGAAACTTGTAAAACATGTATTGAAGGATTTGTATTATAATATTTAAGCTGAACATTAATATTTATTGATTCCTGCTACCGAGCTTCAATAGTTCTTTGTGACAACGTCTAGAGAGAGGCAAAGGGAAAATTTCATTGCATGGTTGTTAGATTAGTTTGTAGTATGGTGTAGAATGCCAGATGGTTCAAAAAGAAAATATCTAAAAGATGGTTTGAGAAATGAGAATGTTATTTCGGACGTATGGGTACAATAGGTTGGATAAAATAAGGATCAAAGTGATAAGAGAGAATGTTAGAGTCGTTCCTATAGAGGATACATGCAAAAAGCAAGGCTTAGATAGTTTGAAGTCTGAAGATGCCATCATGCACCGGAAAGTAGATGTGAAAGGATTCACATCTTCAACTCACATCTTGGACTTCAGAGAGGGAGAGAAGAAGCAAAGAAGAACTTGGATGAGGTTCTCAGAAATTTTGGATCACTTGCAACTTACCGAGGACATGACCCTAGATAGGAGTTTTGTGGTCTAGAAACTAGAATTAGGGTAGATAGCCTTAGATGAGTAATATTTTACATTCATTGCCTCTAGGTTCTTAGTACCAGGTTACTTAGATATCTTAGCAAACAAATAGCACTTTTTCAGGTGAACAACGATAGTTCAGAAAATATATTTGAGAGAAGAAAAGGAAACCAAAATTCAACAAAGAGGAGCTTCCAAATTCATTCTAAAAGCATTTAATATACTGAATAAAGGATTAATCTTGCATTCTTATCCATTCCCAATTGTCTTCTAAAATTAGGCAAAACTCAATCAAGTAAAACTATAATCCTGGTCTATCAGCTTTAAGGAGAATAAACAAAACAAAAGTGCTGCAGTATAACTAGGAGTTGTGCAAATTTTGTGCCTCAAAAGCAACCAAAAAATGAATAAGATAAGATATGAAGTATATTTACCCTTCTCTTCTCAGCTTCAATTCTCTCTTCTTCCATCTTCATCTCCCTAAAGCAACAAAAACAAAATAATCAAATACATCATCAAGTAGGCTAAAACTGATACTTATGTTCAGACTGCATGCCAATTGCACCTTCAGCATTGTTTAAGCATGCAGTATTCAATGTAAGAAAGAGGACGTACAGGGACATCTAGAGAAACTTCCACAATCTTTGCAATAAAAGACCGCTGTCTCTGAACCTAAAACTGAAAACAAGACTTATGGAGGGGTAACTAGAGAGTTTCAGAACCCATGTATCATGAAACCCATGCCCCTACCTGCCGCCACCTGTCTCCCTCATTCGCCAAAAAAAAAGGGAAAGAGAATAAAAATTTCTAAGGGATAGACACGAAAGATCCTTCACACTCAATATATCGTATGTGCCAGCTATGCGTTAGGATTCCCTAAAGCGTGGAAAGGAAAGGCAGAAAAAGAACCTAAAGACCACACAAAAGTGAGTTTTTTTTCCTTCTTCTCCAGGTGCTACATGGAAGTGAGATATTAGCTATTTGTCAATCATCCCCAATCTACAGGTGCAGTAAACTCTTTCTCATTAACCTGTGTTCCTTTGTTTTTCTTGGGTCCGCACCAAACTCACTCCTAATCCAGAAATACCAGTCCTGATAATATTTATATTCCTATGTCAAAGAATTCTAGACATGATGCAAGAGCTTACACTTATCTTTATAGCATTTAGGTATTCACCCATATTTCAGGGAAATCCAATCCTTCAATAGATTCTAAGCACTGAAAATTTAGCGAAAGCATATGCTTGTCTTGCATCTTCATCACTATTTTACATAAACTAATACGAGGAAATCACCATTATATCTAATACCTGTCATTACAGCATATGAAGGTCTTGCCATCAATGAACTTTGATAAATTCCTCCAGCATGATCAGTTCACATACAAGACCAATATTATGGACAACCACATGCCACTCGTGACTGGGACAACATGCTGTAAGGTATGAATTTGAAAATCTTTTATGTCCATATAATATTCTTCCATACTGAAACGAAGAGGAACCCAAAAAGACATCTTTTGTCGCAATGCCTTGCCAACCCCAAACTTACACTTAAATGTTTCTGCTTCCATTAACTCTCTAACACAAGCTGTTACTTAAATCTCTACAAGAGCCCTAAATTTTTTTCCTTGTTTCCTTGTTATGATGTTTGAGAAGACCCTTATCAAATGTCATCTTAATAATAAGATGTTTCACAATACCCATAAACCAACCTGCTGCTCATCTCACCCACGTTCATCAACACAATGCCATGAAGCAATAACTTTTCTACCAAAACATTCTTACCTCATTATGATAATGCTGAGCATCATCATCATGAGTTCATGATGAGCCATCAAGATACTAAGGAGATATGGTTAATCCAAAAAATGAACATATTTTTGTATTAAATTTGCCAGCAACAAGATGGTGCATATATTGTAGTATGAAGACCTGATCATTATTTGCTTCCTTGAAAGATCGGAAATTTTAGAGAGTTCCAAACATACAATGCTACAGTATACACACAATCAACTTACCACAAATTCAAGTCATCTATAATATGACCACGATCATGCTCAATTTTGCAAGTCCATCATGCATTTTTATGTCAATGAGTCCTCTATAATTGGTGCCAGAGAATTTTATCAACCAACCCAAAAGAGATTATAAAGAACTGCAAACATAACTCCGAGATGAAAGGATAACAGATAACACTAGCAACATTGACAGCCTCCAGAACCAACACAACTTCCTAATTGGCACACAAACCCAAGAAACTCTGCAATGTATAATGTATCTGTTTTGACATTTCCCGGCACACAAACACTAGCAAAACGAAATCACCATTCCAAAAAAGAAGGAAAAAGAAAAAAAAACCCAGCTAAAGCATCAATGGATATTTGAAAAATATACAAATTCAAGCAAAATATAAAATAGTAATGCCACAATAATAGTTCATACTTCAACAAATTAGTGGTAACAATTTGAGCTTTTCCCATTGGGAGCAAGAAATTGCGGTAGAACCCTGCTCTTACATCCAGGAGCTGCCCCTTCTTTCCCAAATCCGGCACATCTTCCTTCAAAATTATCTACAAGAAAACCCCAACAAAATCCCACAAAATTAACTACTACCCACCAAAAAGCAAAACGGAAAAATTGGAAATTGGAAACTTTAACCACCTTGCGAACTTTCTTGGTCTTCTTCTGAGCCACCACTGGGAGCATAACTGTCCCATTATCTGGGGATTTATGGGATTCATTGGTGGCACCAGCAAAGCTCTGAAAGAGTGAAGAACTTGACCAAGAGAGAGTCGACGCCATTGTTATCCTTTTCCTCTCTCTCTTGTTTCCTCTTACCTTATCCCTGGAGGGAAGAGTTAAGTGCAAATGAGTGAAGAAAACTTGAGCCTTTCCTTCTTGTAGCTTTTGTTTTCGTTCCTCCTCGTTACCAGGCTTATCCTTTTTCTCTTTTCTTTTGGGTTTAAAAAATTAGCCCATGGCAAAATTCATCTTCACCTTTCTTGCTTGAGTTACTAAGTTCAGTATTATACAACTTTTTTATTTTTTGAGAGTCCGTTTATTTTAATTGTTAAAACTAATTGTTATATTATAAATTTAGCAACACTTTTCCCTCATGATCTGTTGCGGGAAAGGGATAATGTGCAATTTCGAGTTGTCAATTCTATTTTTTATGAAAATGGCAAAGCCACTCGGGAATTTTGACACAAGTGTTCAATTAGTTTGTACTTGTTTAGTGTTGAATTGAACCCAAGATAAAAAAAAAAAACCTCTTCGATAGAAGAGGCACGAGCTTCCTTTGTTGAAGTAAGAACAAATAGTTTATAACGGTTATAAATTGTTATGAGTTGTTATAATTAATTATTATAATTGTTATGAGTTGATATAACGATTATGAGCTATTATATTGGTAATAATAAATTTTTTAAATATAATAATTTTTTAAAATAATAATAATAATAATAATAATAATATGTCATGGAGTAATGAGAGCAATAATTAATAATAATAATAATAGTAATAATATGAGTTTATGATTAGCGGTTATAACCTTGTAGTTATTATAGCGGTTATACACCTATTAAGAGTTGTTATGAGCTGATAAGAGCTGTTAAATTATTATAAGTCTGTTAAAAATTATTATGAATTATTATGAGATGTTATAAGTTGTTGTCGTTTATAAATATTTTTATAAATATTAATTTGAACGGACCTTTAATTATTAAGAAGTTTCGAAAGAAGTATTTCTATTTACTTTCCTATTTAACTATATATTTTTTACCCACCTTAACGAAGTCGTTAATAATTTGATAATGCATTAATTTTGGCAGTTAATTATAGAAGAAAAGGGCATTTGGATTTGAAGATGGTATTAAAAAGTGATTTTTATTCTACAATTGCCCCTCCCATTTCTTTATTTGTTTAAGAGGGAAATAAAAGAGGTCCTCACAACCTATATCTTCATCTTCTTCTATTGTAGATGCTAAATGGAGCCTCCACTAATGGCATGAAGAAGCAATCGGAAAGCAGTGATAGAATCTAAGATTTAAATTAAGTGGTGTCAAGTCACGTAAGTATATATATAAGTTTAATATTATTACTATAAGTGGTTTTTTTTTTTAAGATTTGAAGGACTAAAAATGAAAATTAAACAACTAATACATTATAATTATAAAATTAAATTAAACAACTTGGGAAGTTATTGCTTGCGATAGGAATTGAACACAAGTAGCTAGGCTAAAATTAACACCCTTAACCACTACACCATTTATCAATTTCTAATATTTTATGGTGTCAAATTTTATATATATATATATATATATATATATATATATATATATATATATATATATATAATTTTTATTTTATTTATATGTAATTTTTTTTAAAAAAAAGAGTGGTGTCAAGTGACACCACTTCCGGTACCGCCCCTGTTGGGAAGGTAGGTGATTTTCTTCTTTTTTTATTTTAATTTGTGAATGGATACCTCTATTGTCTTAAGTTTTGAATTCAATCTTCCAATTTTGAGATCGACAAAATTTGATTAGATACCATCCATTTTCGAATACGAAATTTTAGATCTAGACAAACCTTTCAAAATAAAAAATGCAGCTTCAACCGCGAGCAAAGAAGTCATTTGACAAGTAGTTATCTTTAAGGTCCAATCTCCAACATTATTTACTCAATAGCTCAATTTTGAACATAAAAGAAGGGAAGGAAGAAAAGCTCACATAGACATAAAAATCTTCGCTTCTAATGTTTGTAATGGAATAAACTTAAAAGAAGGAAGGAAGAGATGGTTTGGACTAAAGGCGCTAATTAATTTAAAAGGTATCATAGTCATTCTATTTAAAAAATTGAGGATAAATTTGTCTCTTTACAATTCCAACAAGTTCTTAGCCTTTTTTGTTGTTTAAATATTTTTGTATCTAAAAATTGGGTGGGTAAAAATTATTACTAGTACTTGAAGGGTCAAAAAAATTATTTTTAAAACGCTCAAGGGAGGTAAAGGTAACTCTTTAAAGAAGTAAAGAAAACAATACAATAGTTTAGCCTATAAAACAGAATTGATCAAAGTGCCTAAAGACTAAAATAAAAAAGAGGTCCAACTATGCACTAGCATAACCAATCAACCACAAATCATAAAAATAACTACAAAACTATTGAGCCAAAGAGTGACGAGCTGCGTTTGGGAAAGTTTTAGTTGTATTGTGTCTGTCCTATATTGTACTTGTGGTTATTCTATAGCTGAACTGTGACTATGTGAATAAGTTAGTTATGTATTTGGTAATTATATAATATATTTATTTCGTCAAATCAAATTAAACAACTTTTTTTATTTATTCAGTTGTTATTTATATATAAAATATATAAGTTTATGAAATTTTTTTTATTTTTCTAATAGATAGTTATAACATTTAAATATGTTATGCTTATATGAATATTATAGTAAAGGATGATTTAGAGGATATAAAATGATCAAAAATATAAACATTTTTTTGAACATAGGTTAAGGAGTATATTCCCATTAAATTTTTTTTTTTTTGTTGTTTTCTAACCCATGTTTAATGCTCTATAATTTCAGTACTAATGCTAGTTTTACTATTGCCTTTTAATGGTAACAACACCTCTTCTCACTTTTATCTTAACTAAGCTTCTCTCCCATCTCATCATCACCTCTTCAACTGCCATTTCTCCACCTTATTCATAAACTCTTTTGCCTCCTCCAAGATTCGTGGTCCACTCAATGTGTTAAGGGCAAATCCCATGAACGGCGTCTACTATGGCGATAACCAAGCATCTTACAAAAGCTAAACTTCTTCATTATCTTCTATATGCAATTCTGGGCATTTTGTTTTTTTGGTCAAATCTCAAAGTTTTTCCTCTGTTCATGATGAATTTCATCTGAAATTGGCTACTTCAAAATCCAATCAAAATGAAAGCTCTGCCTCCACATGGGATTCTAAAGTTTTGAGTGAAATAATTGAATTCTATATGTTTCATTAAATAAGGGATTAATAAATGAACAATGGGGTTAAGGAGGAGAGAGCGGATATGGTAGATGAAATTAATAAAAGGTTTGTATGGAATTAAAGGAAAAGAACAAGGGGAAATTAGGATTAATAAAAATTTCATTAACAATGAAATGAACTTCCCGTATAAATCAAGGAAGTTGGCTTTCATTCTTCCAAAATTTTTTACCAAAGTAACTAATTGAAGAAAGTTTATAAAATTTTCAGAAAAAGTTGGCTTGAAAGTTTTACCAACGGAGGAAAAATTTTTAGAAGTTGAAAGTTTCAGATAGAATCCTTACAAACCTTCCTTTTGAAAGAGTTGAGAAAAAAAATGACATAATTAAAACGCAACCTTATAAATCAGTTTGTAGTCGAAGACTAATCAGGTGTGAAGTCAATCTATATTGATAAATTACCTTTCACCCATTATATAGTACACCAAAATGGTACCAATAATTCCCTAGATAATTTCATAGTAAAGATTATCCTAAATTAACACTATTGGATTCTTGTTGACTATAAAGGACCTCTCAATGCTTAATCGTATGACTTTTCATATTAGCAGCACTTGAATTATTTTCTTTGAATGTTGAAGAAAAGTGAACTTGTAATAACTCGAGTTTTAATTATAATCATAATACCGAGACCTTAGGATATCTCTAATGGGAGCAACTCCTTTGAGTTGCTCCAAGTGCTCATATAGGTAACGGAGTTGCTCCCTTTTATTGCTTATTGTCAATGGTAGCAACTCATGTGAGTTGTTCCATAATAATTTATATTATACATGGGTCATACATGAAATATTTTATGAATATAATTGTTGTATTAAATTAATTTTAGATTGTGTTAATAATGAAATACTCTGATGTAAATAATAAAAAGATTAATGTATTATATTATTTTGGGTGTGTATTAATAATAATATTGTTCTATTTTGGGTGAGTGTTGTACATATGCAATAATATTAAATTTAATTAATTATTATTTATTAAGAAACTCGCATAATAATAACTTGATAATATATAAAAAAATTACAACATAATACAAATACAACCATAAAAAGTACGACAAAAAAAAAACAAGCCAAAGCTAATTAAAATAATACATTTAAACATACGAAATAAAACTACTTTAAAAACATAAATTTATTTATGACCGCATTTTATGGCGAATCAATTGCCATTATAGTTGGCTCCATAACGGGTCCGGATATGTTCAATTAGTGCGTCTTGAAGTACTTTACCAATTTTTTTGTTACGAACCTTGATATTTCTTCGTAACCAATCCTCAAAAATAGCAATTCGTCCAAGGTTAGGCGAGTGTGATGGTTGTGTTTGCAAGTTGATCATATTGGGGGTTGATTGAAGTTATAACTATACATGTCACGTTCGTCTTCAACGATCATATTGTGAAGAATGATACATGCTTTCATCACTTTTACGGTTGTTGCAACCTCCCAAAATCGAGTCGGGCAGCGAACTATAGCAAACCGTGCTTGCAACACTCCAAATGCTCGTTCGACATCCTTCCTAGTCGATTCTTGATAAGTCACAAACAACTTATGTTTTGGCAGTTGTGGATGAGAGATTGATTTAACAAGCGTAAGCCCACTGTGGATATATCCCATCCGTGAGATAATATCCCAAATCAAAATGCTTCCCATCAACAATGAAATGTACTTCGAGGGCTAGTCCTTCAAGTAAATCATCAAATAATGGTGATTTATGAAGGATGGTTACGTCATTGTTTGACTTTGTTGTGCCAAAGAACACATGCCATATCCATGTATCGAATGAAGTAATAGCTTCGAGCACCATAGTTGTCGTCTCGTGGTGTCCTCCTTGATACATACCTTTCAAGCTATGGGACATATGTCCCATTTCCGAGTGCATACAATTAACACCGCCCATCATTCCAAGGAAGCGTCGTTATTCCGCAACGTATTGTAGTCGGTGTAGTTCTTCTTGGGTTGATTTTCACATGTAAAAGGGGCCAAAACATTCAAACACTCCGTCAGCAAAATGCTCTAAGCATGAGCTGATGGTTGACTCCCCATGTGACAATACTCATCCAATGCATCTGCAGCAACCCCATAAGACAATGCACGTATAGCAGACGGTGCAATTTTGAAGTGGTGATGCTCCGAGCTTACCAGTAGCATCTCTCCTCCGAGTGAAAAAACTCATATCGGTCTTTCAATGTGTTCACTATGCAAAGGAATAAATGTCTACGCATTACGAACTTTTGTCGAAATTGTTTGTCGGTATACACGGGATTTTCGGAGAAGTAATCTGCATATAGGCGATTATGGCCTTCTACGCGATCACGATTTAAGTGTCTTCTTCAGTCGTCCACTAGGTGTGGAACTTGTATTACCTTCTAATTAGATAGGTACATGTGCACTAACATTTCACACCTTTGAAATGCAAAGCTTCGGGTAGCTTCTTCCTCAATTGCTTTATCGATAGCGGCATGTAACGCCCCAAACCCATAATCACCTAGGTTTTAGACTAAACAAGCCGCTAGCCGATGATTAGCGCAGCGGAAAGTAGGTCGGGGGCATTACCGCCGCCCTTACCGGAGGAAAGGGCAAGGCTATAACAATAGATATGTTTCTAACCACTGGTTACTTGCTTTTACCACTAACGACAAGTGTCTCATGATAAGGCATAAACTTTAACTTGTACGAAGATTAAGCATAAGTATAGACTACGATCCGGTAAACTACGATAACGGCACTTAACCCTTGATACTCCAACTAGGTTGTCATCTGCGAGCCTCTAAGTCCTTAACGGACCTTTGCTTCAAATCTTCCACACCTTTACCTAAAACAAAACAAGAAAACATTTTCGAAATGTGAGCCGAAGCTCAATACATTTACTATCATGCGGTAAAATAATAGTTATGAAGTAATTGAGTTGAGCGCATGCATTTCAATTCATTTGTAAATGAGGGAGAGTGAACAATGTAAAATTGTTGCTAATTGATTATCCGAATGGATCCCTTTACGATCATCGGGTTTCCCTAAACGCATGTGCACATACCCGGACCGATCGGATAGTCCGGTTGAAGGCGGTTAACCGTTACGGGGTTACCAACCTGGATATTGGGCGTACTAAATAATGGCGCTTGATGGGCGGGTCCATATTAATGATGGCAAATATTATTTGCAAACAATTCTTTATTGTTGTTAATGTCGGCCATATCCGGCCTTAATTTGTAAATAAAATATTGAAGGGCATGATCAATGAACGTACCTTGCTGATGTTCCTCCTTTTTCTTTTTGGGCGGAATCCGGATGAACGCACGACGCTAATGTTTGATGACCTTAATTAAGGACATAGGATTTTATTAATAATTGAATTTTTATGGCTTATTTATTTATTAAATCATTTCAAACATGCTTGAAATGAAAATTAATAAAGTTAGCTTTTACAAAGGAATACTAATGAGATCCTTGATTCACACGATTTATTTATCTTATTTTATACTATGCATGTATAATCGTATGCATATGTATATATATATATATATATATATATATATATATATATAAGCAAGTAACCGGGGTTAGAAACGTATCTATTGTTATAGCCTTGCCCTTTCCTCCGGTAAGGGCGGCGGTAATGCCCCGACCTACTTTCCGCTGCGCTAATCATCGGCTAGCGGCTTGCTTAGTCTAAAACCGGTGATTATGGGTTTGGGGCGTTACACAGCATCAAGATCAAAATCTTCATTTTCATGAGATGGGCTTTACACCGTTGTTGAGATGTTTGTGTTTGAGATGTTGTTTAGGTGTAGATATGTGTAATTATTTCGTATTGAGTAAGCCTTCATATAGTAGTCTTGTTACGGTTAGTATTTGCATTATTGTACTTTGCCTACTCGAATACACTAGAAAAACATGAAAAATTTGACAATACTTTTCATTATTGTTCTTTTCCTACTACATGCACAAGGAAAGTATGACAAATTTGACAATACTTTGTATTATTGTACTTTGGATACTACTAAATGAATTGACAATGCAAGCATGCTCAAAAGCAAGCGATATTGAAACAAATTTAATACGAGATAAAAACAAGTACAAACAATTAAAAAACAAAGATAATTAACTATTACATTGATAACAATATTAAACTAAACAGTTTATTGCCTACGGTTCTTCCACTTTTTAATGATCTTTCTCTCGCCAAGCATAATGCCATTCTTTCTCTTCATCATCCATATTTGATGAATCCATTGACATGATCGCCCTTTCATATTCTCTCTCCTTCAAATCTGTGTCTTTGGCCACTCTTTCGAGCATTCCTTTATATAATTTCTATTTCCACAACCTTATGTTCTAATTCTTTTGCCGTAAGATCTGCAAGTCTATTTAGGGTCTCTGTTCTTTTTATTTCTATCTCTCTAATCCTTGCCAACTCCTCCATAACTTCAGCATTGGATACATTAATTTCGAGATATAGTTGCTTTGGTTTTCCCTTTTCTAAGACTTTTCGTCACATCCCTTCCAATAGGTCCGTTGATAATTGGTTGGGGTAACTCTTCGATGGGTGCCTTAACCTCTTCTCTCACATTAGGATTTGAGGAAGAAGCTGTAATATCCCGCTCTTGTATTCTTCGTTCTCTTTGTCGACTTTTCTCTATTTCCTCTCGTTGGACTTATTAACATGATTCAGCCATTTTGATTCGTAGCGCAATGCCGCCAAGCATGCTCGTAACTAAAATTTTGGCCATGCATCTCTTTGTATTGGATATGCGTAGCTTTCGGATAATCGGACTCACTCTACCAATCCGGTGGCCATTGCGCTACTGACATCATAGTACCTTGAGAAATGTGTGACAGGTTGCACATAATCCGGTCCATCGAGCTTTGCACTTTTATGCTGATATTTTGGTTGGCCACTTATAACTCGAGTGTTGTCTTTGAGCTCACAAAGTACTCCCAAATTCTATCCCTAAATGTCGTTACTTTTTGGCCGAGTTCGAGTGATAGCATCCTTACTTACATTTAACCATGCACTCATCTTCTAACTCATCTTCTAACTCATCTTATAATACCCCTTTTTGCATTTGTTGTTATGAAACAACATTTGTCTGTTTCGTTGTTTGCTTCAACTTAATCATCTTCATCTACATGAGTTGAAAGTCTAAAGCTTGGAGAACTCATGTTGACATTAGTTTCCTCGGTTGTAACATAAGAACGACTTCTCCGAGAGCCCACATTTTGTGGGCTATCATAAATACTAATATTACCCATGCACCTAGTGAATGATCCTGGCGAAGATGAATACGTAGGATGACAAAAGAATAATTTTTAGAATTTGGGACATTATAATTTTGTGAGTTTGGGTTATGGTAATATTCAGGTGTGTGACTATGATAGTATTGAGGGTTTGAATTATTCTGAAATTAGGAGTCATTTTGAGGGTAATAATTTTAAAAATTAAGATGCTTGAGAATTTAGAGAATTTGGTTGGCTACTTTTAGAATTTATATTCATAATTTGGGATTTTGAGAGTATGGAGATATTGGTGAGGTGAAAAATTGTAAATCTAACATTCTACCATATACCTTATTCAGAATATTTTTGAGTGAAAAATATGACTATTATTACATAATTAACAAAAGAAATAGTTATTACAAATAGGTTAAATTTCATCAAATTATAGTCGTTATACTAGTCATTATACACAAAAAATCAAAAGAAAAAGAAAAAGCTGCTGAAAAAAAACAGAATCAATGCCCACTTGCACTAACAATAGGGCCCGCGTGCTTGCCTCCCCACCTCCCTCCACGCGCGTGTACCACATGCGCCGGACACGACTCCGAGCGAGCTATGTCTCACGCTGCCCTTTTCCTTCTCCCTCCTTTTCCTTCTCTCTCTTCCTTTTGGCCTTTCCGGTTGCTCCATGGAGAAGTTTCATGCCACATCGGATAACCCTTCCCCCTTTTTTAACTTTTCTCTCTTTTAGAGTTGCTTTCATTGGAGATAGTCTAACTAGTTTGATTTTCCATCTTTCTAAACTCTACCAGTGTAGTCATACCCACTTGATAGTGATGTTCTTGGTGTTTTGGTTGGTAATATTGTCGTTTGTTCTCGTTGTCATTGATGACATTATCGGTGATTTCATTTCTATAAGGTATGCCAAATGAAGTAATTAGTGTGGGTAGATTAAATGCATGAGAAAATAGTGGAATTGAATAGTGAGCGATTATAAGTACATGTCAATTGTAAATTATCGTATAATTTACTATTTTTTCTTTCACTTTTCAAAATTACACATATATATAATCCTTGTTTCTCCAGGTGAAACAAACATTCCTAGTAAATCAACAATTTTGATAATTTTAAACTTGAAAATAATCCAATTTTGAGTTGAATAATGATGATGAAAGATTATTGATTGTCCTTGTCAAGCTCCATATATCATCACTGGAATACAAAATCATACCACTCTAGATAGTCATTTTGGAGGCGTTTTATCCGGACTATAACGAACCCACCTCCACTTCATTCACAAAAACTTAGAAAGAGAGAGAGAGCATGGCACCCACTCTAGATAGTCATTTTGGAGATGTTTTGTTCAAACTATAACAAACCCACATCCTCCTCTTCATTAATAAAAACTTCAAGAAAAAGACAAAGAGAAGTAATGAGCAATGGAATGACTAAGATCGGTTGTAAGGTCTCGACCTACTAGGATTATAGAGTCTAATGGGTTTTTGGGCTCGAGAACTAGAGTTATGGTTGGTACGACTGTGCAACAAAGGCACGACCAAGCCATAGCAAAAAAACGGAACAACAAAAAAGGAGGACGCACGAAGTATGGCACGACCATGACCATGGCAGCTGGTATGATCGTGCCGGGTTCCTCGCATGCCTGTGTCGGCGAATTTCGACTCCAACAATCGTTTTTCATTCATTTTTGTGCATTTATCTTGTGTTTAATTCGGGGTAAACTTGCTAGCATATTCCATTACTTGATAAATCATCTTGCCTTAACTCCAAGAACTCTTTCTGTTTTTGCCATTGTAGAGATATTGGATAGAACTTAGCTCTTAATTTCTCTAAGAATTTCTCCCAAGTTGCTTCGGGATGGTGAGGAATGGACTTTACTTGTTCCCCACCAAATATCGGCTTGTCCAGTTAGGTAGAAAGCCCCAATATTTATGCGTTTGTTGTCGAAACTTCTACCGCATCAATTATCTTTCCATTTGTCTTATCCATTCTTCCAAAATAATCGGGTCCGTCTTTCCATCATATGTTTTGGGGTTTTATTTTGCAACCCGATCAAAGAGATTACTTTCTTTCCCTGATTTTTTAAGATTATATGCCCCAACCTTTTGTCACTTCAGCTATGATTTTTCCCAAAAGCTTCGGATCTAAATCATGAAGTACTCTCCTTGAATCCTCGGCATTTTCTGAATTTTGCATAACATTAGTAGGCTCCTAACTTGCTTACGGGGTTGTTATTGGAGACTTTTGGTTAATTAATTGGGTTGGCATAGTCTCACATTGTTTTCCTGTGCGTTGTGTCCTATAACGTTCTCCTTTTGGTTAGACATGATGTTTATCGGATGGCGGACATATCAACTCTCCACTTATTATTATTATTATTATTATTATTATTACACACATTTGTTAAGGCTTCGTCTCCTTTGAGCCATGTAAGGTTGTTATGTTTGACGTAATTAACACATATTCAAATATACACACATTTGTTAAGGCTTCGTTATGCTTAGCCTCGGTTTTTTTTTTTTTTCCAACTCCATCCTTGTCCTCCTGCCTAAACTTTCATGGATTCCATGCAACTTTTACATTTGTTGTTGCTCTCTAATCATGTATTCTATGTTTCTCCCATTTCCTCATTATGAAAATCTTGTATACTTCATCATAAGTCAGCAACCTCGATAATCCAAATAAGTATCAACATAAACTACTTACTCATACACCTATGTATAATGGATACTACATTAGCCCAATTCTCCTTATTAATAGTTCATTGGGGATCCCAAATAGGGATGGCAAAAAAATCCGTACCATTTAAAACCCGCAAAACCTGCCTCATTTAAAACCCGAATGGGTTGTAAAATTTTGAAAAAAATGGGTATGGGTCAGGTATGGTTAAAATGGGTATGAGGCGGGTATGGGTATGGGTTTAGGCTTCACCGCCCCATAGCCGCCCCACATAACACCCATAACCCGTACACTGAAACACCTACCGCACTTAACACCCACAACCCACTTTGCTAAATGTTTAAAAAAAAGAAATTGAAGGTTGAATTTTAGGCACAATGTTTAAGCCCAAATTCATTCAAGAGAAGAAGCCTTAGTTTATGGGTGTCTTTTGCCTACCTGTATCTTCTCGTCTCCTCCCTCGGTGTCTTACTATCTATTTTTTTTTTTGTTGAACAATGAGCAATGTTAAACATGGGTTTAATATGAATATCATTATTTTTAGTCTATTTGTACCTAAATAAAACCCGCATACCGCAAAATCCGGTAGGTATGGGTATAGCTATGTATTTTTAACACCTGGTGGGTATGGGTATGAGTATGGGTATACATTTTGAAAACGGGTATGGATGTGGGTATAGAAAAACCCGTCCCATTGTCAGCTCTAATCCCAAATAATATCGTTAAGATCCATCATACTCATGCAAACCTTTTTACTCCCAAGCAACTCTATTGTCTTTTTATACTTATATCCCAAAGTACGACTTGTCTTTGATACCACTTACGTAACGCCCTAACATAATCGGTATATAAACACCCTCATTGAGTATATATACTAAAGTAAGGGAACGAAATCCACATTATGTTAGGGCGTTATCGCCATCTCTCCTCGAGAGACTAGGCTAGACATTACAATAGGATAACACGATAATCCTTTTAATGTACATCAAGCATTTACATTTAAACTCCCATAACATCATACCCAACATTTACAAAGCTCAAACCACCAACATGAGTTCTTTCTCCCCAAAATACGGTTTCTCATACCGATCAACATAATTTAAATTCCACAGGAGCCAAAACTAACCATCAAAATAAACTCAAAGGTAGGGACCAAAGTACGATCATTATTCAGAGTCGGCATTTTCGGAATCCTTTGCTCTTATCACTTCTTGCTGAACATTAACATGTTTTTCTTTCCCTAAAAACATTTAAAAAACATAAAAACAAGAATGAGTCATCGACCCGATACGTTACCCTTGTACTTGTAAAAATATATTATAAGAGTCGGTGAGCGCGCGCCGATATTTGAAATCGGTTTCAAAAGTTATTTATATGTAAAGCTGTAGTAAATTCACTATACATTAGTCATTGAAATAGTTTAGGACCCATTTTTGTATATGTGGTTGCCACGGTAATTATGTGAGATCATCATATATGTGTAAACAATTTATTTATCCGGATCGATCAAGGATGGCCCTGTGAGCTGTGAGCTGTGAATTGTAATTGTGATATGTGGCTGTAATTGTATCCGATCGATCAAGGAGGGTCTCGTGAGCCAGTGAGCTGTAGCTTGTGACTCGTGAACTGTGACTATAATCGTATCCGATCGATCACGGAGGCCCCATGTGAATTGTGAGCTATGACTCGTGACTCGTTAATTATGATTGTAAGCTGTATCTGTGACTATAAACTTTGAAGTGAGTCCAAATTATTTTTATGATCAAAACTATAAACTCATTAATAAAGATGAACATTTCGAAAAAGGTACAAATAATAACGTACCTTAGATATCATTTATTTTTCTTTTTACACTCACACATGCAACTCATTCTTCTTGTATTATTTCAGTTTGGTATTTGTGCTCATAAGAATTCAATTCATAAGTTTTTGGCAATGAACATTAATTAATTAATTAATTTAATCTATAATATTAAATCTTTAATAACTTATTATTATTCATTTAGTTATTAATAAGCTCCTTTGTAGGTTTCAAGCTATTATAAGTCATTTCTCACAGGAACCACCAAATTAAAAGCATACCTTAGAAACAAATGTGTTTTTCTCATGCATGGCAAAAAGCACAGTCATTTTAGCAAAATATTATTTCTCAAATAAAAGAAACTAACGTCATGTTGAGAATGCACGGATCAAATTATCTCAAAAATACTCTACCAATTTATGTAACTAGCACTGACAAAAATTTAAATTTGGGTCAAAATTGGGTTTGATAAATAGGTCATTTGATGAAATTTTTTGTCTAATATCCGATTTTTTCGGGTCGGACAATTTGGACAAGTGTAAATTCGAGTTAAAATCGAATTTGGACAACATTAATAGAAAATTTTGATGGCTGAATTTAGAATTCGGACAAAAAAAAAGTCATACCCGAACGTAGTTTTTATTGGATCGGACGAATTCGCATATTGGTCTGACAAAATTTGCGGGTGCTATGTGGAAGCCTCATGTGGAGGCACACTTCCAGATTAACATTGAGTTTACTGATAACATGACAAAAGAAGGTTTATCATAGATGTGGTTCTTACAACCAATCATGTTTGGTTTCTAGGGGTTACTGCCCCTACCGAAGTAGGAGATAAGCTCTTGGAAGTTCTAAAGGACCTTAGGCTTACGCTACTGAAAGCTCGGGATTACAATTTACTAAAAATTGAAGTGGATTTGTAGATAGAAGCGATTGAGAGACTGCGACAGGATGGAGAAAACAGCACTGAGGGCGAGGCTGCTGTTGTGGTTCAGGGTATCAAGGAGCTTGTACGAAGGTCATGGATTGTGGTCTTTAACCATGTCATTAGACAAGTTAATATGACAGCAACTGTGCTTGCAATGATTAATCAAGATCAGATGGAACCTCTGTGCACCCTTATTATCCCTCCTCAGTTAGTCAGATGGATTCTTCAAAGTGATGAAGAAGCCGTGAAGATGAATAGCCCAATTCAGGATGATCTAATGTATGCTATCAACAACTGATATTTTGTGTTTTCCCTTGATTGTATGTTTCAGTGTTTAATCTCCCTATTGTCTAGGCTTTATCTTTCCTGTCCCTAGTGTTGTATTTTGGACTATTCCCAGCTAACAGCTAAATATCTGTTTCACAATTTGTATGACCTTCTATATTTAATTAATACTTGTTTTCTTCCCAAAAAATGATGTCTCTCGAGTATATAGATTGAAAAGTTTTTATTTTTTTAATTTGGTGTAAACAGATTCAAAGCGATTTCCTATTTGTACCATCCCATGGTAGGATTTATTATTGGTTTATAATTTTATTTTGGTTTTTTTATTTGCAAAATTATTCTGCTTTGTATATTTGTGTCATAATCCCACTATCTTCTTGCCAAAACCGCTTGTACAAGTACAACCCTCCCTGAATCCATTCCCCAATAACGTATAAATCTCCAAGTCCAGTCCCTTTTCTCTCCTTCAACCTCCATCAATGGCGGACGATCATCCTATTCCTTCCCAACCCCCATCTCCCCCTTCGATCTAATCATCTTCGGAGCTTCCGGGTTCACCGGAAAATACGTCCTTCGAGAAACCCTCAAATTCTTCAACCCACAAAACCCTTCCCCCTCTATCCTCCTTCGCCATCGCCGGCCGCAACCGCCACAAGCTCGCCGAGACTCTCTCCTGGGCATCCCATCCGAAACCACCACCTACGATCCCCATCCTCACCGCCGACACCGCGGACCCCGACTCCCTCCTCGACCTCTGCCGCCAAACCCGGCTCGTGCTCAATTGCGTCGGGCCATTTCGGGTCCATGGGGAGCCGGTGGTTCGAGCCTGCGTCGAAGTGGGGTGCGACTACCTCGACATTTGCGGCGAGCCGGAGTTCATGGAGAGAATGGAGGTGGAGTACCATGATCAGGCGGCGAGTCAGGGAGTCTGGTGGTCTCGGCCTGTGGGTTCGATTCGGTCCCGGCCGAGCTCGGGCTCATGTTCAATTCTAAGCAATGGGTGCCCCCGGTGGCGCTGAATAGGGTCGAGGCTTACTTGTGCTTGGAGAGTGAGAAGAGGATTGTGGGTAATTTTGCTACGTATGAATCGGCGGTTCTTGGGGTTGCTAATGCGGAGGTGCTTCGGGAGCTGAGGAAATCTCGGCCTAAGAGGTCTCGGCCTCAGGTATAATTTATGTATTTGTTGATCTTCATCTTCCTTATTCGGGAGTTGGAACTTGTTGAAGGTCTCAACCTTAAGTACTATGTGAACTGATTGGCTTGATCTTTTGTTCCTGGACCGTATCATTGTTGTCATTGATTCAGTTTTCTCTTCATAAAGTAAACTATGGTTGAATTTCTTGCTATTGATTTCCCTATTTGTGATTTCGTTTCTATCATGTTTGCCTAACGAAATTGGTATGCAATTATGCACTATGGATTTCTAGCTCCAGTAAGTGACTGAGGGAGATTACTTATGTGGCATGCAATGGGATCTTAGCACTTGCTCAAATAAGGGGAGAGGTGGATTGGTTCTAGTTCCAGGTGATTGAAGCCCAATGTATTTCTTGGAAAAAAAGTGAATTGTGGAAATTGCTGATTGCTATTTGTAGCTTTTGGTTCGTTCATTAATGCTCTTGTTGAGATGTGGACGTGGGTGTGTGAAATTCATATACTGCTATTTTAGTAAGATCGGGGTTACTGGAGGTTGTTGGTCTCATATACTGGATATTTGGGAGGAGAATGGTTTTTAATTTTCTGGGTGGAGTTTTTCTTCCTTTTTTTTTTTTGGGGGCGGAGAGCTGGGCTCTGTGATGCATCCTCTATTTTGTTGGTGGATGGTTCCTTCCGAATGTAACTTGTGCGATATCTGTTATGCAGATTCCAGGTCCCCCTCCTCCAAAAGGACCGACAATAGAGCACCAGAAAGAACTTGGCCTCTGGGCTGTGAGGTTGCCTTCTGCAGATTCTGCTGTTGTTCGTAGAACACTTGCAACCCTAGCAGAAAACCCACATGGTCTTCCAGGAATGAATGAAAGCCTTGATCAGATATCGAAAAGGGAAGCATTTTGGTCCACTGTGAAGCCAGCACATTTCGGGGTGAAGATAGGCACCAAATCATTGTTAGGCACTTTACGAATCATCACTGTGGGTGTGTTTATTGGACTCTTGGGTAGATGTTCTTTTGGAAGGTGGCTGCTTCTGAGTTTTCCTTCAGTTTTCAGCCTTGGATGGTTCAGGAAGAAAGGACCAGCAGAAGAAGAAGTGGAAAGTGCAAGCTTTAAAATGTGGTTTGTTGGTAAAGGTTTTAGCAGCAGCAATAATGTTTCTTTGGCAAACAAGAAACCAGATTATGAGATAATAACAAGAGTAATGGGACCTGAGATTGGTTATATAACTACCCCCATTATTTTAGTGCAATGCGCTCTTATTACCTTGAATCAGCGTGGAAACTTGCCAAAGGGAGGTGTGCTTCCACCTGGAATAGTGTTTGGACCAACTGATCTCCAAGAGCGCCTTCAACAGAATGGAATATCATTTGATGTCATCTCTAAGCGCGCTTTAACTTCCTAAGTGTTACTCCTTGGAACTTTGTTCGTTTCTCTCTTTCCTTCTCTCTTTGTTTATTTGGTCTCGTCCTCTCCTTCATACTCAATTCAGTCAAAAAAGAAATGCTCAGACAGTGACTTATAGATTGATCCTTTTTGGTTATCAGTTTTTCGAGTTCTATGCCTTTTGCTAATTTGTTCTTCTTATTGTAAGTTTCAAATTACATTAGAATGTACCAAATCAACTGTTTATTGAGGGCCATGTTCTCTGCAGAAACAGAGGTTTAGCTGGTTTTTGCTAAGACACATTGATCATTTGTTGATTGTATTCAGTATGCTGAAATGCATTTCCTTACATGCTTTAAACATGTATAGCAGATTGCAAACTTCTTAGATGATACTATGCTTTTTGCTTAATGACTCGACGAGGTCAGTTAAATTGTTCTTTGAACTCCCTGCATGCTCCACGGCTTTTCTTGCCTTGTCTTTGGTCTCTTCAGCTTTATTCCTCAGCATTTTGTTCTCCATCAGCTCCCTAATTTTCTGTGCGATTTCTTCTCCTCTAACTAACTCTTTGCCTCCCCATCCCCAACTTTTCTCCCATATTCCAACCTCTTTTTCTCCACCAAATCTGCATTTATTTTTTGATCTGCACTCTGTGGCCATGCCAAGATAGGAATACCGTGCCATATGGCCTCCGTTACAGAGTTCCAACCACAGTGACTTAGAAAACCACCAATTGCTGTATGACTCAGTATCTGATCTTGGTTCATCCAAGTCTTAAGCACAAGACCTCTCTTTTTCACCCTATCAAAAATCTCCGTCCCTACCATTTCTTCCAACTCCTCTTGATCATCTCGATCAACCTTTCTACCCTTTACCACCCATAGAAACTTGCAATCACTGCTTACTAACCCGTTTCCCAACTCCCCCATTTGCTCCCTACTGATGGCAGCCCTACTTCCAAAACTCACGTACAAGACAGAGCGAGCTGGTTGGTCGTCAAGCCAAGTTGCCACTTCCCCTGCCTCAAATTCGCAAGGTGGCAATGGCCCGACAGCAGTCACGGGAGGTAATTGATCCACTACAAGCCCGCTATTAAGTGCAGCTAGTGAATCACTCTCCAAGTTATCAAATGTGTTGGTTAGAATTCCATTGGACTGTAGAAATCTCTCCCCATTCTCTAGGAAATGTATTTTGAGGAGATTGTTGCCTTGTGTCAGCAATGACGGGGGAAGCCATGACTTGGGTATTGAGCCTAAACCCGGAACTGAGAACACCTCTCCCTCCTCAATATCTGATGCTATCTTGTGATAGATTGCATAAATTGCAAGCATTTTTGCTGATGAAGTGAAGAATATGTAGTTAGGAAGGTTGAGTTCTTTGGTGATGGGAACAACCACAGAGGTCAAGCTCATGTCAGTGATGACAGCAGAGACGGGTGGGGAGAGAGAAGAGAGTAGAGGAGAAAGAGCATGAGATGAGCGACGTATGGCTTCGTAGCGGAGAGTGAAGGGGTCATCAGATGAAACAGACACGCTAATAGGCGGAATGCTTATCTTTTGGTGTCTAACTTGAGAGAAAGCAGAGCAAAACCGATCAAGGGTTTGTGACTCGGACAGGGAGACTGTTGGGTGTGCCGTGATCAAGGTGAGTTGGACATCTTGAGCTGCAAGCAAAGCAGCTAATCGGAGGAAGGGCGTGAGGTGGCCCATTCCTGAGCTAGGAAGAAGAACGAGGTGAGGGCGAGAATCCGACGACATGCTTGGCAGTGGTTGGCTGATACGTTTAGATGAGGTCTTTGGTCTGTCAGTGACATGTATATATATATATATATATAAATGCTGAATATGGCCGATTTTAGTGGATGTCATTGTTATATTTTACTCTAAGGGCGGGCTTGCACGCCAAGCTTCTGTGCTTTTGGGGGTTCTTCCTCGAAGGACACCTTTGGTCAAAGCTTTTTGGCCATTTGGCTGTCATCATTATTCAACAATTAGGTGGCCAATTTGAAATATTAATTTTAAAGATAAATTATTTCATACCATTATTAGCGAACAAGAAATTATACTCACTCGATGGGAATTGTCGGGAAAAAAATGTATCAACTATGAGATTATTAATGTTTAGAGGTAAGTAAGCTAATTTAATTACGTTGATGTGTTTTTTATGGGAGATTTACATATGAGTCATTGTCTGGATTTATTTATTACACTTTAATTACTCATAGAAATCAAAAAACAATTATTCCCCTTTATTTCTCAGCATTTCTTTCTCTTTTGTCAGCCTCTCTTTCTTTCTCTCTCCTTTGTCAACTTTTTCTCTCTCTTCTCCCCCTCCTCCTCTCTCTCCTCCCCCTCCTCTCATATATCTTTTTAAAATATTTTTATAAATAAAAATAAAATTATTTTCTTTTAAAACATATTATTTTTTTGAAAAAATTTACTTTTTTCTTTTAGATGAAAAATTGATTATTTATATTATAGATAATTTTTTAAAATTTTTAGTAAAAAATTATTTTATATTTTAAAATTTTCTTTTTTAATTTATTTTTCTTTATTTTATTATCATATATATTTCTCTTATTATAAATAAATTAACTTATTATTTTTATAATTTAATTTTCAGAAAAATTTTAATTATAATTTATTACTATAAAATTTAAAATTTTAGTTTTTTCTTATTTCAATTAAAATATTTCGATTAAAAAAATATAAAAATATTATTTAAATCCTAAACTTTAATTACTCAACCCGAAATATTAAATTAATAAAACTAATATAGACAGTCATTCTCGGATAACTTAAAACTCATATTGGGATAACATAAAAAGTCATTACTTGGATATCATCATGGTTAACCTTGGACCAGAGATGACTATTTATATTATTTTGGGTTAACTCGCCCATGTGTAAGTTTATTAGTTTAATATTTCAGATTGAGTAATTAAGGTTTAGGATTTGAACAATATTTTTATATTTTTCAGTCAAAATAAGAAAAACTAAAATTAAAAATTTTAAACTTTATAATAATAAATTTAAAATTTTTTTATTTAAAATAAAATCATAAAAATAAATATATTTTTTTATTTAAAAACTAAATTAACTTATTTATAATAGTGGAAACATATAATGGTACTAAAAAAAGAATTTTAATAACAAAAATAAAATTGAAAATGTGACATAATTTTTTTATTTAAAAACTTCAAAAAATATCAATAACATGAATAATTAATTTTTTAAAATTTACAATAACAATAATTAATTTTTTATTTTTATTTTAAAAAATAGAAAGATATGTAGAGAGAGAGAGAGGGGCGGAAATAGAGAGAGGGGAGGAGAGAGATAGAGACTGTGTTCGGTAAAGTTAGTCTGTTTTAGTAGTGGTTAGTCTGTTGAACAAGTCGTTAGCATTTGCTTTACTAGCTGCTAGTCATGTTAGATACTTAGTGGTTAGTGGTTAGTTGTGAAACTAGTGTTTTAAATTAGCGAGTGTTCGGTACAACTAGTCTGTTGGGGTAACCGATTAACGTAAAATGACCAAAAAGGACGTGTATTTTGCTTTGCTTTTTTAAATTACTTTTTGGTTATTTTTTATCCTTATATTAGTCAACTTAAATTATCCACTAGATATTTCTATTAATAATTAACTTAGCACATTTTGTTATGATAATTGTATAACAAGTTTGGATATAACTTTTTCAATGTCACATATATTTGAAAAATTTAAATGGATATGATGTGTATTTTTATTTTAAAATCGAACTAATTAATTTTTGTAAGGATATTAAATATAATAGTAATCACTAATTTCATGTACTATAAAAAAATTTGCTAGCTGAATAAAAATAAAAAAAGGTCCACAATTACATACTACTATTAATAACATGCTTATTATAAATCAATGTTGCAAAACTAGAGTACATCACCTACGATTCCACAATGATGCAGCTATCCTATTTCGAATATCTTTCATCTCACTTGATCTTTGGTGAAGATTTTCTTCACTTGTAGAAACATCCCCATAAAGCTCATCAGTAGGAATAAAATTTGGATGTTGATCTAATACTTGAAAAATTGGGTCGCTTTGTGAGTTGATTCGAATATAATTATGTAGTGCAAATGTCGCCACTATAATATGTATCTGCGTGTCAACACCTGTATTGTTGCATTTTGTTAAGTACCTTCCACCTTTGCTTTAGCACTCCAAAGGATCTCTCGATACAACTTCTTAGGGACGAATGTGCACGATTGAATGCCTCTTGAGCAGTTTGAGGAGGTTCCCTTTGAAATTGTGATTGATGATATCTCAACTTTGGATAAGGTACTAAATAGCCTTGCCTATCGGGGTATCCTTTATCTACCGAGATAGTACTTACCTAAATTAATGTATAAACATAAAATGTTTATTTCACACAACATAAATGAAAATGAATTTAAATGATATCAAACGTACCTTCCGGTGGCTTAGGAAACTTCATTTCGGGGTTTCAAGTGCATGAATAAAAACTCGAGTATCATGTGCGTAACCTTCCCAACCAGCTGAGATAAATGTGAAACACATGTCAAAGTCACATGCAGCCATAATATTGAATGTAGGAATGCCTTTTCTTCCTCTATAAGGTAATTGATCGGACTCGGGAATACATGCCGCCACATGTGTACCATCTATGCATCCAATACAATCTCGTAATAAATATTCAAATGAATAAAGTTAAATATATAAATTAAATCACTCATACACAAAGTGTGTAATACCATTTATACTATTATTTTACACTAAACAAAATTATTACCTTAAAATAAGGCATATATCTCTCATCATTGGCTATTTGAGATGGTATACTTTCGAAATGTGCATCCTTTGGCTTTATTATATCATGTGCTATACACGTACGATTTCGATTTGAGACCGCATTAAGAACTTCATGAAAAGCTCTACTAATGCTATCACCTGATCGCTGGAAACGTTCGCTAAGAACTCTATTTGAAACACCTATGGCAAGAGTGTATAAAAAATACCGACTTTTTCAATAATCGACATATTACGACTTGCTTTTAACCCATATTTTGATAATAGTTCCTTGCACAACTTCATGAACAAGTGAGGCTCCATTCTAAAGGCATTAACACATCGAATAGGATGGCCATTAAGTACTTCTTTCATCCATTCTTCCCCTGTTAGGATAGAAGTCATGCATGGTTCCTTATAAATATACTTATAATAATACATGGATATTAACGTTGTTGTGCACATGGTCATAATCCAAAATGTAAGCTTCCATTCCTCGTAAGGATCCATTATAGACCTAGCATTCATAAGATAGAAGAAAATTTCATTATAAAAACCAATTAAAATAAATGCGAAAATTGCAAATATATAATACCAAATTCTACATATTAAAAAATAGTTCAATTTCAATTGATAATTTCGAAGAATTATGCACCTAGTTCATACATTTCTCATCACTAACGAATTCATCTATAAAATTTATTTATTTGGAAAAAATTGTAGAAAATTCACTAGGGGACAATAAAATGAAAAATAAAAGTTCGACGAGAAAAAAAAAAAAAACAAATGAAAGATCAAAGCATATGATCACTTGACTTTGTCTTTCATGGCATACATATATTGTAACCATTGTATCCTACTTGTATCATCACCCAAATTAATAAAAATTTCTCTCCTTATTGAGTCTTCAAGCAAATAAATAGCATAACCCCACAATTCACTTCCTTGTGCTAAAGTACCATTATGTACCATGCTCCTAATAATTTCCATTGAAGTAGCAACAGTGAGTCGTTGATCGTTGGAGACCTCCAATGCTTGGGATACTATTGCTAATATCTCGTACACATTGTTACCATGTTAGAAATTTGGCTAGACAACATAGCGGAACCTCCGGATTGCCTCCCTTTTCGATTTATTTGCATAGAATTATTTTTTAAAGTAGTTCTTTGGTTCTTCTTCTTGGATGTTTGAGTGACACTATTCCCTCCTTTCTTTGTTACTCGGTCTGTCACCTATTACTACACCTTCGTTTAGGATGCCAACTTGTTGAACAAAATCTCTCATGAAGGTTTCCTCATCCATTAAAGCCTCTTGAAGATACGAGTTATTATTGTGAACATTATACACTTCTAAATGTCCTTCCTCATGAACACTATCAGCATCTTCATTGCTTGTCGTCATTATCATTTTCAACATTGATAAGTGGAGGAGGCTCCATTGAAGGTGTATAGACGTTTTCCCAGTAGCATAAGAATCCCCAAATAGTTGATCCCACTTATCTTCAAGAAATGAGGTCACACCCTTATCACGAAATTTATTAAATTTTGCATTTTCCTACAAAATAAAATTAAATTATATCATGATATTCAAATATAGTCGGTTTTATCTAAATGGAAACCCTTTGTATTCATAATCTACCCTCCCTCTCCCCAAATAAAGAGTTAGAACTAACCTTATTCTTTTTCTCCCACCATTCATTTGAAGTGTCGATCTTTCCCGAGATAGGATCCCAACCTAAACCAGTTTCGACGTTCTCAATTGTTTCCATAAACGCCAATCTCTCCTCATTGAATCATATTTATACTTACAACTATTGTGACCACATGAACGCCCAACTTTTTTTCGACCTCTTTTTGAATCTCCTTCCAATTGTAAAATTGTGCTCGTCCATATTTTTCAATGAATTGAAGACAAGCATCACATAAGATGATCATCTCTTGCGAGTCCAGTGGAAGCTCTCTTTGGTCCCATCCTTCTTACTAGAGGATGCCATAGCAAGTGATATAACTATAAAAATTAATAATTTCAATCTTTATCATAATTTTAGTTTAGGACCACTATTTTCGTTTCTTTGACTACTATATTTATGGCACACAAGAATTTATAATAAGTTTCATTATCCACTTTGGAACAAGCAAACATAACGAATGTTTTGTTCCTAGAGGCCACAAAATAATTTTATAATAATTCATGCCTTAAATCAAATATTTACTCTCTCTCATACACACACATACATACATACATACATACATACATACATACATACATACATATATATATATATATATATATATATATATATATATATATATATATATATATATATATATTTTCACTCAAACAAAAGTCTCATAATGTCACATACATGATTAAAATCCATTATATTCAATTCACACGAGTCACAACCAAGCATAAATAGTCACAACTGTTGTATTCAATTCGATTTCCAAAATTATATCTTTCTAATCCAATTAATTTACCAATTCAATTCTCAATTTACAACTACTCCAAAATTATCCCCTCTCATCATTTGTAAGTATATGTGGCTGATTTTAAATTGATGAAGTTATAAACATGGAGAAAATATGTGATGTGAGAACTATTCTACTATTTATGGGCCAACCATAAATCAATATCCACAAAAATGAATGGGAGGAGAGATCGATTGAAAAAAAGTGGACTTTAAATTAAAAAAATTATTGTTGGTTAGTACATTTCTATCTTACAATATAGAAACTTTAATGATAATAAAAAATCCAATAAAAATTATTATTCACTTCAAATCGGAAAGTATAAGTTTTATTTTATTTTCATTCAAAAAAATTTCAAAATCAAAACCAAATTTTATTAAATGCTAAAGTCACAAAAGTCATATATTATTTCAATTAATATTACAATATTGGATATGTTGTCTTGTCATCTTTCTCAGTCTTACGCGGAGCATTGATTATTTTTTTAATTTTTTGTTTGGGCGAGACACAACATTGATTATAGAGCATGCTTTGAACCCTTCTATTACTTTTCTTCTCTCACCTCTAGACTCACAGCTCAGCCTCTTTCTTCCTTATCTCTATCGCTCGGTCCCATGTCCGCCACTCTCTCGGTAGCTGCTACAACCCACCGTCTTCTTCCTCGCTCTCACTCTCGCTGTCCGGCTTCCTCACCGTCTCTCACTCTCGCTTGGTCTCTCCCGGCTCTCTCACTGTCTCTCGGTCTCTCACTCCCTGCTCTGTTATCTCTCACCCTCACTATCCTCTTCTTCCTCGCTCTCTCTATCGGCTCCCTCACCGTTTCTCGCTCTCGGTTGGTCTCTCCCGACTCCCTCACTTGTCTCTCACTCTCTCGCTCCTCGCTCTGTTATCTTTCACCCTCGCTGTCCCTCTCGGTCTCGCTTGGTCTCTCGGCTCCCTCACTTGTCTCTCACTCTCTCGCTCCTCGCTCTCGTTAACTCTAACCCTCGCTATCCCTCTCAATCTCACTTGGTCTCTCGGCTCCCTCACTTGTCTCTCACTCTCTCTCTCCCTGCTCTGTTAACTCTAACCCTCACCTGTCCCTCTCAATCTCGCTTGGTCTCTCCATGTCTATGGTCTATGGGGAATTTTTTAATCGGCAAACAACACTACTATCTCAAATCATCGGACCTTGCATTCAATCGAAAGAAAAAGAAGAAAATCCAATCCAATTAGAGAAGAACAATAGGTATAATGGTGGCCACATAAAAGCAAAAGAAGAAATCGGTACTGAAGAGTAGCAAATTATCAATGGATTCGCCAAGATTGAACAATACTCGTTGATGACGACTCCACTGGTAATTTATCTCACCTCGGTGAAACTCTCCGTCTCGAGTACTTTGTTTAGGGTTTTATGAAAAAAAATTGGTAGAAGTTGGACTCTCCATTTGAGGATTTTGCGTTGGATATGAAGGGGATGGAGTTAGAGTTGGATTTGGAAACAAATTTCTTTGATTGTTTGGTGAGAGTCCGTGTAGCGTATGTAACCGAGCTTAGCGGGAAAAGGGAAGGGTAATACTTGTAAATTTGATGAAATGACAAGGTTATATTCAGAATAAAGGTTAAACATCCGTTTAGCGTTTTCGAAACGTTAATTACGATAGCATTTGCAAAACACTTGCTCTAACCACTAACAGACTACCTTAAACACTAAGTTGCCAAACGAGTCAAAATTTATGTGAAGTAGTGTTTTGAGATGAGGAAAACTCTAAACACTACCTAAACCTCTATTGCCGAACACAGACGGATAGACCGACGAAAAGAGGGAGGAGAGAGAAAGGAAGAGGGAAGAGAGAGAGAGAGAGGAAGAGGGCTGAGAGAGATAAGGGTGTAATTGTCTTTTCAATGATTTGAGTGTAAAAATTTTGAGTAAAAATATAATTACAAATTGTAGGATGATTTAACTGTAAAATTTTCCTTTTTTTTATGTATCCAAAGTTGATTTTTTTTATATATAATTATAATTGATTTTCTGATTTTTGGAATATAATAATTCAGACTTTTGGGGATTGGGAAATTAATAATTTAAACTTACGAAATACTTCCCTGCAAGCTAAACTTTGGACGTAACTTTTTTGGCATACTGCCATCGAGTTTGATTCGTCGGAGAAGTGATGTAGTGGTGATGGAGTCTAACTTGTTGGAACTATTTCCAAAAGAGTAAATATAGAGTAAAATGTGGTTAAGTCATTTTGGTAGACATGCCCTGAACCATCATGTCCATTCTACAAATACACTTAACATGCACCTTTTGGATGAGGACATAAGATGAAATCACCTCCTAATAAGGCAAAAATTTCTCTCGAGTAGTAATCTATCTTCTCCCTCACATTCTATAACTTCTCCATGGATACTTTCAACGACTTGACTCCATGAGTGCAAATGGTGTCAACTAACTCAATTTCATATTTTATCCTAAATATTACTTTGGGGATCCTTGGGTTGCACAATAGTAGGGGCAAATTAAGCCTTAAAAGAAAAATATTATTACACGCTTTGAAACCATTTCCGAATAACAAAATTTATATCGGATACAAGTATTTGTATATGAGATAAAACATTGAATATACAGATTTTTAATCTAGTGGTTATACTTTTAAAAACAATTCCACTAGCATTCAAATATTGTATCTTGACTGTTTTTGTTTTCGTTCATGTAGGTAAAATCATAAAACGTTGGGTCTACAAACTTTTTCTCTAGTTGTGGCTTGTGAAGAATCACAAACATTCAAAATTTTGGCTTGATTGTTACCCTTTAAAATTTTTTTTAAAAAAAAAAATCTTGGATGGAAAATATAAGCATTTCATCAATGTAATATTAAATGACATTTTTAATGAAAATTGTTCTACCCTTAGTCCCACCTCCATTGTGGGTCTAAAATAAAAGTTTCTCTCCTAAAATTAAAAATCCCAAAATTTAAAAAGAGAGAGAGACTCTAAGGACTCCTAGGAGCTATGTTAAAAGAACTGATCGATCATTAACTCGATTGGAAGAATTAGTCAATCGGTTAATCGGTCGTACTGATTTAGATCAGAGTTAGACCGGTTGATTCGTTTTATTGGTTGGATCGGATTGAATCGGCATGACTTGGTTGACCATAAAATTATTTTTATATATATCTTCAATTATATGTTTCATTGTTGTTCTTAAAATAAGTTTAAAAAATTATATTACATCAATTTGAGTTTTAAAATTCTAGTTTTTCCACACAAGACACTAATTTGAGTATTAATATTCCAACTTCTACATTACACAAGAGCCAACACCCAAAATTGAACAAAATGTTCGTATAATCAATTAACCACATTCACAATGAACCGGAAACAAGATACAACACCCAACATAATTTTTATACAAAATTACTAAAAGTGATAAAATCTTATCTAATCTTTCCTATCAAAATTTAACCCTAAAATATATATTCTAATTTTAACACTTAGGCTTTTAAATTGCTTTGCCAAAAAAAAAAAAAAAAAAACTTAAAGCCTTTGAATGAATGAAAACAAACCCTAGACTTACTCTTCCTTTATCTCACACCTGCGTGAGCCCCCTCCCCTCTCCCATTTTCTCTTTCCTCTATTTTGCTCTTATTCGTGCTCCTTTAGCTAGCATCGTCCTCTCTCCTCCTTTGCTCCTTCAGTCCCCCTTCCCCTTTCTCTCTCTAATGCTACTTAGCTATGCTCCTTCAGCCCTCGATTTATATTTTTTAAAATATATAAATATATATTAAATTTACTCTAAATTTTTTTGAATTTGAGATATTTTTTATTGTTAATGTTAGATTATTTGAGACATTTTTCTTTAGAATTTAAACTTGTAATTTGGTATATGCATGCATGTGGATTCAAGACTTTTTGTTTCATAATTGATTTTGAATTTGAAACTTTTTGTATTAATCACAATTACAAGGTTGCATGCTTCATATTATTAAATTGAGTGCATTGGAAATATTAAATAATTATAGGCAAAAACTTTACAAAAAAATAAAAAAGCAAAAATTACAAAAACTCAAATTGTGAAGCAAACAACCGAATACTCGGTCCCAGCGGATTGAGGACCGGTTCCAGATTGTTGGACTCGGTTCTAACCGTGTCCAAGATTGGGTCTAGATTTCTGAACCCAGTTCTAATTAGGATGGGGTTCGATCAAAATGACCGGGTATATTGTCCCGCTCACCCTTATAAAAAATTCATATTTGGGTTTTGTCTTGAAATCATTTCCCACTATTTGATCAAAATCTAAACCAGCGTATCTTGAACATAGTAATGTTGACAATTGGATGAAATGTCCTCAAGTCCCATGGGACATGATCAAAATGCTTCTTCTTCTTTTAATGATGATGAATATGGTTGAATTTGATATAAATTATGACGCTAATGATGAGAAAATTAGGGAGGTGAACCAAAAGGTCAGGAATGCTTTAAAGAAGGAGACAATACTTATACAATACTCATGCAAAGCTTCAAATGACCATATAGAGCCTAGTGATGATGGCTATGTTGATTGTTATGATGAATTAAATGAAATTTACTAAGACTCTAATGATGCAAATATCCCAAATGTCAATGAGTCAAAAAATGATGCTAGTGGTAGGAAAAAAACAAGACAAGAGTTTTCGTCCTCAGGTATAACCCTGCTAAGACTCCTGCTATTGTTGAATTGATTACGAGGATGAAGTTTACCCAAAAGAGGTAACTTAGAAAAGTATTTGATAACTATAGAAAAGTATTTGATAACTATAGAATAGTTAATGACTATGGCATCCACATAATCAAGAGTGGTCATATAATATTCCAAGTTTTGTGTAATGGGTTTGGATGTCAATGGAAGTTATAAGCTTCATCAATCAGAAAAGAAAATATAGCATTTCAAAGTCATCAGTACAACTCATACTTGTATTCCTTTTAATTTTGAGAAGGGAAAAAGAAAAATATCAATTGATGGATTGTAACCAATTTATTAATAAGTTTAGGTGAAATCCTAGTATGAAGTTGAGAGAGATTATAATCATGGTGGAGGAAGAGATTAATTACATGCCATCCAACAAATGTGTGCAAATGCAAAGAATTTGGCACTAGCACTAATTGTTAGTGATTACAAAGGCCAATTTTCATAAGTTAGATATTATGCCTTGAAAATTTTGACAAAAAACCCAGGGAAGATAGTCGGAATTACTACATACAGGAATTAGGATAGTCAATGTATTTTTTCTTCATTACATATGTCTTGATGCCTTAAAAAAGGGATGTAACAAGGATATAGACTAACTTTGTCGGTAGATGATTGCTTCATTAATGGACCTTGGAAAGGCCAACTTTTGGTAGCAGTAAGAAAAAATGGAAATAATTAATGTTTCCTGTAGCCTAGGTCATGATAAAAGGGCAAACTTTAAAGGATGTAAATAGTTTTGAGGTTTATTTGCAACACATTGAATTAGGTGATGGCAGAGGATAAATATTGATATCAGATCAGCAGAAGGGATTGGTTGAGGCTATAGCCAACTTGCTTCCTCATGCTAAGCACAGTCTGTGTGCCAAACATGTATATGCAAGTTTAAGAAAAATATACAAGGAAGTCAAGTACAAAGATATATTTTGGAGAATAGACGAATGTACCACTAAATCAGATTTCAAGAACAATATGAATAAAATGCTAGCATTTGATCCAACAATTGGCAGTTTCTGCTAGATAAGAAACTAATACAATGGTGAAGATTATTCTTCAGAAAGGATGCCAAACCTGATTAAACGGATAATAACATGACAGAGATCTTCAATGGCATCATTTTAGAGGTGATAAACTTCATATTACAGCTTATATTATCCCAGTTAATTGCTTTTATATTATATTATATATATATATATATATATATATATATATATATATATATATATATATATATATATATATATATATATATATATATTATTGATTGAATATTTTAGGCATGATACAAGCCTATTGTGTCCATGTTAAGACATATTTTTGAGCAATAAGTCATAACACAGTTGCTTCAAAATAAACATTTCCTGAAGGATATGAAAAGAAAATTTGTCCAAGGATATTGAAAAAATTGGAGAATAAGAAGGTCAAATCTAGATGGTGGAAATGTTTAACAGCTAGCAATAGGAAATACGTTGTGAGTCATGGAGTAGATGGCTTTGTAGTCACCATATGGACAAGACTTGCAAATGTAATATTTGGGAGTTGACTGATATTCTTTGCCCCTATGCACTTGTTGTCATGATAGAGGAGAAGATAAAAGTAGAAGACTTTTTGTACCGTCCCAAAACCCCATAGTCACTAATTTAGCCTTAGTGACTAATTAACAAGTAATTAGCGCAGCGAAGGATTAATAGGAGCGTTATCACCACTCCGAACAAGAGCAAGGCAACCACCAGAATAACATATGAACATTACTTACTAAGTTAAAGTTCAAGTATTAAAGGTCGTTCAACTTAAACAATATAGCCAAGAAGGTAAGGTAATTAATACTATCTTGATTACAACTTATTTAACCCTATAATAAACGACTCTCAATACTACAATTTTGAGTTTTACTGAGAGCCATTAAGTCTCGTTGACCAAGTAAGCACATCTACTTCTTATTTCATCTGCAATAGCCTTACCTAAAATAAAATAGAAAAAACTTTTCGAAATTGTGAGACGAAGCGTGCACTATAAATAATTATTATGTGAAGATATTTACGAGTACGCACATTTTAATTCATTTATACATAAGATAGGAAAAGAAAAATAAAATTGTTGTTCATTTATTATCTAATTGGAACTATACGATCATCGGTTGGATATGTGCATATCGAAACCGATCGGGAAGTCTGCTTGATAATAGCCAAATATAAATGATATGATCATTAATATGATATAATTGATATGGTTTGGGCTTCATGATTAAGTTACAAATAGTATGTGAAATAGTTCCTTTTTTCTTACGCAAACTATATATATATATATATAAACACACACACACACACACACACACACACACACACACAAGCAAATAACGTACCTTAAATAACATGGTGTTCTCTTCTCTTTGATACTTTTGGAAAGAATGACTCAAATGACTGACGTTGATGACCTTATTAAAATTAAAAAGAAAGAAATATCCCATTAATAAAATTGATATTTCAATTAAATTGATTTTATTTATTTATTTATTTATTTATTTATTTATTATTATTATTATTATTATTATTATTATTATTATTATTATTATTATTATTATTATTATTATTATTATTATTATTATGTGAATTTTATTAGGAAAATATTTCTTACCTTGTTGGCATCACCAAGTATTTATTTTAAACGATATGTAAATTATTTAAAAACAACCATCTATAACTTCAGACAACCAACTATAAAGTACTATTTCACTTACATTCTCCACATTACACCACTCTTTCCACTTAATTAGGGAAATCTATCTTTCTTGAAGAACCCAAATCATGATTTATTTATTTACTATGTAACCATCTATAACTTCAAACAACCAACTATAAAGTACTATTTCACTTACATTCTCCACATTACACCACTCTTTCCACTTAATTAGGGAAATCTATCTTTCTTGAAGAACCCAAATCATGATTTATTTATTTACTATGCAACTTCATCATAGGACATTATAATCATCCACAAGGAACACTACAAGGAATTTTAATTTATTCCTAATACATTAATCCAAACTTATTTAATTTATACCTCACGCACACTTGA
This sequence comes from Talinum fruticosum, assembly GCA_021018815.1. Classification (NCBI taxonomy): domain Eukaryota; kingdom Viridiplantae; phylum Streptophyta; class Magnoliopsida; order Caryophyllales; family Talinaceae; genus Talinum; species Talinum fruticosum. The sequence goes on along the minus strand of JAITYX010000004.1, from coordinate 7,522,007 downwards.
ATCATTCTCTTCATAATCTTGGTGCAACAAGAAGTGAAGACTCGAACACTCGCTCAATACTTTTTTGAATTATGAAAAAGGAATCGGGTATAACAATTTCATATATATAGAGTTTTGATTCCAAGGCATTCTCTGTGTCTCGAAACTTATTTGAGTAGAATAGTATCTTCTCTAAGTGATACGTCCTTCACTTATCATATTTATCGCTTTTCAGTAAGCAACTCGAAAAGCTGGTTCTTTATTCCGAGTTCATCTTCACTCAGATTTATCATGTTTTGAATATACCGGTATTCCATCTGTCTCTCATTCGGAATCGACTTGTGGCTATTTGTTCTATTTCATTATAGTCGGTACTCTTAGTTTACTTCATGCTTAGTCTATATCAAGTTAATCCTCTCTAACATTTTTTATCGAACTTGATTCTTCGCCTAGACTAAGTCGGATGGAATTCCGAGTATCATGGATGTTAGACTCGAGAAAATTCCATTTCATTTTCTAACTCGGATAATCGGTTGCTTAATTATCATAATTATTTTATTATCTCGTGTCTAAAATTGGACCAAAGTATTTTATACTTTGAGAACCGAAGGTGTTTTACTTTTGTAGGTTATTCATTCGAGGATACATTTTTCAAACTACAAAAGTAGCCGAGCTCGAACGTCAAATCACTAGCGGACATGGCTCTTCACCTTCCCTGCTCCAGTCCCGAGAAGATTGTGTCGAAGGCCATGCGCTTCCATATCCGAAAACTGGAACGTCAAGCTTAACGGTGGTTTCCACCTCATTTTTCAAGACACTACCGATGGTTTTGGGACTTCCAAGAGAGTTAAACCGTTGTCCAACGTTCATATTTCAACGGACACCTTCGAGCACTCGGAAAGCCTCTATCAACGGTCACGGAAGACTCTCGGTCGGCGAGATGAAGATAACGGCTACTCTGCTTGGTTATCTATAAATAGAAGCCACTTCACAAGACTTGAAGGTCGCCGAACATATTGTTTATACACTTACTTGCTCAAAGTTGTTGTATCTACTTTCAATCTTCAACTTACAACTCCCACTTTGTAATTCATTACTTTACGAGTTGTAAGGTCTTGTACTTAGTTACAAACTCTTCTTACATTCTTTGTAAGGTCCCCGACTAAGTCTGTAAAGGTTAACTCAGCTTAGTTGTCCCTAGGCTGTAAGGGTTATCTCGGGTAGGAAGTACTAGATCGAGATAAGGGAACTTCGAGTCTAGGAAAATGCTGTATAGAGTTGTCTAAGGGAGCAACTCGGGTTCGATCGAGTTCACGGTATTTTGTGGACTCAAAATAGTGGATTTGACTTCGTGTACGGGACTGACACGGGCCGTGGTTTTTGCCCCGGGAGGGTTTCCACGTAAAATTTTTGTGTTATCTTTTTGAGTTCATTCTAGACTCGAGGCAGTCTTACGACTCTTGTTCCTTCGATTCATTGCTTTACGAGTCCAATCTTTTCGACCTTGTTAATTGACTCGGAATCTGTCTTTGTCTCTTTTCGCGCTAAAGTGAGTGATTTCACGAAGAATTTTTCTATCACCCTATTCACCCCCTCTAGGGTGACTCGAGACTCTCCCGAGCAAACCTTCAAGAAGTTTACCATTTAAATATTTATATACTTCTTAAAGAAGAGAAAAACATGTTCTACTCATTCAAACACCCTACCTACAAAGTTCATATATTTGCTCAAAATACCTTTTAATTTCTTACTTGTAAAGTCATAAAATCTACAACAAAAATATCTCATCCCAAAATATCATGGAACATAATTTTGATGTGGGTCATGCAATCACGCAACATAATTATATGTACGTGTATACACAATATATATATATATATATATATATATATATATATATATATGTGTGTGTGTGTGTGTGTGTGTGTGTGTGTGTGTGTGTGTGTGTGTGTGTGTGTGTGTGTGTGGGTGTGCGCGCGTGTGTGCGTGTGTGTGTGTGTGCGTGCGTGCGTGTGTGTGTGTGTGTGAACTCAATTTGAAGTGCCTACACTCATTGATAATTCTTAATTTTTTAATACATTACGTTAGGTTTACACTTTTCATGAGTTCGTTAACACTAACATGCATAGAAAAGTACATACAAATACCATCAACCCCGTCAATGGGCAAAGCATGTGGGGTCATGCACTTAGTGACTCACTACTTCCTCCAGCTTTCAGTGACATAATGAAAAATATTTGCTTTAAAAGAAGGATAGAAGGAGAAAAGAGGAGCAAGAGAAAATGTATGGTAAATTGTCTCGGAAGGGCATAAAAAGACTTGTTCAACACGTGGTAATCAATGACACAAAGAGAACCAACCTGGAAAACAACCTCGAAAACAAACTAGTAAGGTTACAAGAGGCTTACAAAAGCCAAACATGTCTTTATTCCTCAAACTTTCATTTCATCTACCCACATTCCAATAGTTGGACCTTCATCACGAGACCTCCTTAAACCATGTCCATGCAACGGTTGTGTCTCTGCTCTTCTTTACTCCTATCACAATTCCATCTAAGATCCTAAACCTCCATATTGATGTTTAGTTTATTTATTTTTGTATTTTTGCAATTCCCATTACGTGTTAACATATCTTCATCTATTGATATATGTTGTTAAAGGATCAAGAGATCCAAGTTCAACTTACATGTGAAAAATATCGCACTAGCGAACAACAAGCGAGAAGCAAGTTCAAGCCACTAGGCAGCATCAACAAACTTCCACCTAACAACAGTAAGTAGAACAAATCAGTATCAACAAGTAAGAGAAAGGATAAGCAACGAGACACCAACAAGCAACATCACACAAATCAAAAGTAGCTAGCATGAACAATCAACCTTGATATAAATTAGGTTAATGTTTTTCAGGTACATATAAGTTGTAATGACTAAAACTTTGTTTTAGATATAGTTTGAAGTTGAAATTAAAAGCACCAAGCAATATAAACCTAGATGTTCAACATGTTTTTGGGTTCAGTATTGATTCGAGAGGGAAGGTATATAGAGCATAATCGTTGATTGTGAAAACAATATGCTAATAGTTACTATTTTGGACCTAATTTATATATGATCAAATATGAAATGAAATGCAAAAGCAGTAGATTGTTTTTAATTGTGCAACTCTTGTTTTTTCATAATAGTTAATATCATTATACAAAAACTTCTTATTACATCATTGCATTCCATTATCATCGACTATCTAGTATCCAAAATACATCATTACCAAGCCAAAAAAGTCAAAAAACTGCCTAATAACTTAACTAATGCATACGACTAACAACAAAAAACACATGAGTCCATTCCAAAATGTCATTCTTTATTATTAATTCCACCATTTTTGACAAAGTTATGTTGCACAATTAATCATCAGTCCATTCCAAAAAAATCACACTCCTTACCTTGCCCATACTTATTACAGTGAATATGTCTTCTAAATGGATTCTTCATAGCCATACTTGTCATTATCTTACACCTTTAACCACAATTGCACACCCAATAACTTTCTACAAAACAAGGACATGCTTTGTAAGATTTCAATGAATCCTTTGTACTTGAAGTAGACATCTTCACGAGTCGTTGTTTCAAATATCGGATCGACTCGACACAAATTGTGGATTCAAGTAATCAATTTACAAAAATTTCATAATTTTTTGGTTAATTTAATAGTCATGATTTGAATGTAAAGATAGGACTTTGGGGTTTCTTCCATGTGGCAACTAGTCTTTTGTCTTTTCGGACTTTTTAAACGAGAAAATATAAAAGGAAATTTATTTAACCGATAACGAGTAAGTTATAAGATTAAACATTGACAATTTAAGTACATAATCCTCGACATAGGAGCGTGCACTTCAAAAATAAAAGTTAAGCATTTATAAATAGAAGCAGAAATCGAAATGCATTGACAAAGGTGTTCAAGAACTCTTAATAAACACAAACCGTACTATTTTACAAAGTTGCTAGTTAGAAAATAAATATGTTTCCTTTTTAAGAAAATACAAATTAAAATAAAATAGCAAATTATAAAAATAATACTATTGAAAAATAATAAGTTTTAACGCTACCTTGCCGCGATTCCCCTTGAAGACTCGGACCTTACATATATATCATTCGAGTTCCATCATGGGATCAAGTATAAGACTTTATCTCTCATAAGGTTTTGATTAAAAGTCATTCTATCTCGCTTTAATGACTTTTACGAGTGATATAGCATCTTTTTGAGTGTTACAAAATCTATCGTATATATTCTCTTTTGTCTCCGATCGACTCGGAAAGCATATTCTTGTTTATCATTTCATACACGGTTCCGAGTCACTCGGACAACACTCGAGATATATTACATGTTCATACACTTGTTCTATTTTGCATAAGCTCGGTTCGACTTCATGATCTAAGTTTGATTGGATTCTTGTGTTAATCCATCTTTCTAAGTCAGCATGCTTGGTTTGAACATTGGCGAGTCTAGATCAAGTCTTTCCACTCGATGTTATTTATCCGACTAGCTTTACTTCTAAGCTGACTTAGATGGAATTTGAGTATAATGGATATTAGACTCGGAAAATTCCATTTCTTTCGACTCGAGATAATTATACACTTAATTATGTTAATTAAAATTATTATCCGTGTCTAATCTTGGACCAAAGTATTTTATACTTTCAGAACCAAATTGATTTACTTTTGTAGGTTATTCAAACGAGGCTATCATATTTTTGAATTACAAAAGTAACCGGCTTCAAAACGTCAAATCACCAACGAGACAAGGCTTTTTCCACCTCGACCAAGGTCCGGGCACTATGTCGAGTTGTGCTGTTTCTAAAGCTGGAAATCCACAACGCTAAGCTCAACGGTGGTTTCCACCCTACTTTTCGAGACACCACCGGGGGACTTCCAAAGAAGTCAAGAGCCGTTGCCCAACGTTCACACCTCAACGGATATTTTACGAGTGACTCGGAAAATCCATTGCAACGGTCACAAAGGACTTCCGGTCAGAAGATAGTCACAACGGCTAATCTGCTTGGTTATCTATAAATAGAAGCCAACTCTCAAGACTTGAAGATTGCTTGAACCAACTGTCAATACACGCACTTAAGAAAAATTCATTGTATTCATACTCAATCTTTTACTTACAACTCCAACTCTGTACTTAATATCTTTACGAGTTGTAAGGTCTTGTAATCAATTTACAAACACTCATTCTTACTTTCGAGTAAGGTCCCTTGATTGAGCTGTAAGGGTTAACTCAGCTCAATTGTCCCTAACTCGTAAAGGTTACCTCGGTTAGGAAGTATTAGATCGAGATAAGGTAATTTCTAAGTCTAGGAAAATCTTGTAAGGAATTGTCTAAGAGTGCAATTTTGGTTGAGTCTTTCTACTTGTATTTTATGGATTCAAAATAGTGGATTTGACTTGGTGCTTGGATTAGCACTGACCGTGGTTTTCTACCCCAGGAGGGTTTCCACGTAACTTTACGAGTTAACACTTTTTGAGTCCAATCTAGACTCGGATTTTCCACAGAGTCATCTCTAATTTTATTCTTCCATTACTTGCTTAAATTTCCACATCACCATATTCACCCCCTCTAGGGTGACTTAGTCTTTCTAAGAACAAACCTTCACCCCTCATCAAGTGAATTCCTCATCCGGCTCTTGCAGAGATTCGCCCACGAGTAACGCCCCAAATGAATATAGCTTTGCAGCGTTTACCCACAAACGATGAGATTAAAATAGCCCTCTTTGATATGCACCTAACGAAAGCCCTAGGCCCGGATGGATATCATGCTATTTATTATCAAAAGCACTAGGACATAGTGGGTCCGGACGTGTGCAAGATGGTGCAGCGGGCGTGGAAGGGTGAGCTGAATCCATAAGCTATCAAATCAAAGAATATTGTGTTGATACCCAAAGTCAAGGAGCCCAAGAATATCACCCGGTTAAGGCCGATTTCCCTTTGCAATGTAGCTTATAAAATCTTGTCAAAGACCATGGCAAATCGCTTGAAAGTGGTCCTTCCGTCCATCATATCGGAATATCAAAGTGCATTCGTTACGAGTCGGGAAAGAAGGGTTTGTGTGCCCTCAAGCTAGACATCGGTAAGGCTTACAATCGTATTGAATGGAGCTTCCTTCAAGCGGTAATGGAGAAAATGGGTTTCAAGAGCCAATGGATTGCACTTGGTGCTTATCTGTTTATCTTCGGTATCTTTCCAATTTTTGGTGAATAGCCAACATTAGTCCTCAACGAGGTCTCCACTAAGGAGACCCTATATCACCATATTTATTTCGATGTGCGCTGATGTGTTCTCCTCCCTTCTTAAAAAGCTGGACGGGAAGGTCGAATTCATGGTATAGCGATCTGCAGACGAGCTCCTAAGATCTCTCATCTCTTCTTTGCGACGTTAGCTTTCTATTTCTCAATGCTAATATGCAAGAATGCTCTGTAATAAATGAAACCATCAGTTTGTATCAAAGAGCTTTATATTAACGTGTCAATTTTGAGAAATCGAATATCGTCTTCGGCAAAAATGTGGCGAACTCAACCAAAAGCGTCATTCTTACGTCTCTTCATATGACGGAAGTGGATCGACATGAGAAATATTTGGGCCTTCCAACCATCATTGACAATTCCAAGAAGGTCATTTTTGCAACTCTCAAAGAACGGATATGGAAAAAAACTTCAAGGATGAAAAGAGAAGCTTTTATCAAAGTCGGGTAAGGAGATCCTAATTAAATCGGTAGCTCAATCCATCTCTACATATATGATAAGCATTTTCCAAATTCTGGATGGTTTGTTGGACAAAATTCACTCCATGGTGGTCCGTTTCGGTGGGGAAGTCATGTGATACAAAGACATTGCATTGGAAATCGGGGATCATCTTTGTCTACCTAAAATCATATGGGGATTCGGATTTCGTGATTTGAAGTGCTTTAATACAACCCTCATAGCTAAACAAAGTTGGCTTCTTCTAACCAAGGAGACTTCACTTGTTCACAAAGTGCTTAAAGCTCGGTATTTTCCGAACACCCAAGTTACACAGGCGGGCAAAGGATGGGATCCAAGCTATTCGTGGCGATCGCCGTGGGGTGCTAAATCTCCGCTTCTTGAAGGTCTGCACCTGGAGGGTCGGATCGGGGAGCAATATCCGGGTGCAGGCTGATCCGTGGCTGCTGTGGCATCGGATTCCGGTATACCCGGTCTTAAGTCTGTAGAGAGGAACCGAATCTTATGGTTGCCGACCTGATTGATATGGTTGGCATGGTTTGGAAGAAAGACCTTGTGGAGCAAATCTTTGTAGAGTCGGATGGAACCCTTATTCTCTCTCTACCACTCAACTCTCATTCCCCATCCGATCAATTATACTAGTGGCCAAACAAGGATGGAATTTTCATTGTAAAATCAGCATATTGGCTTCACTACTACAAAAACGTTAAATAGTGTCGAAAATTAGCGACGGAATCGCGTCCGTTGTTAACTAGCGACGAACCGACAATTGTCGGATAAAATGAACTTAGCAACGGAAACAAATTTCGTCGCTATTTTACTTATTAGCGATAGACCTAACGACGGAAATGGAAAAAATAGCGACGGATTTTTGAAAATAATTTTTGAAATTTTTTTTTTTGCGACGGAATCGATCCGTCGCTAAATCTAATTTTTAATTTTTTTAATTAGCTACGGAATTATTCGAGTCACTAATTCAAAATTTTAAAAATTTTAAATTTGCCGCCTATTTTAATTTGAAAAAATATAAAAATTTTCAAATTTAAATTAGTGACGGAAAATTCCGTCGCTAATCCAAAATTTTCAAAATTTAAATGTGCCGCCTATTTTCATTTTTCAAATATATAAAACTTTTCAAATTTTTAGTTAGCAATGGACTAATTCAAAATTTGAAAAATTTTAGATTGGCGAGCTATTAAATTTTCTCTAGTTTTGAAATTTTAAAATTTTTAATTAGCGACGAACGGATTCCGTCGCTAACTAAATTTTTTAAGTATCGACGGACGAGTCCTTCGCTAATCCGTTGTTATGTTGCAAATAAAAGCCCGACTTCAACGAGGCTCGGCAAAATCATAAGGAAAGATAGATTGAGAATTAGAGAGAAGTGAGAGTGCGAGAGAGCAAGAGGGCACCACCGCCACCACCGCCGCCACCTCCACCGCCGCCAACTAACCACCTTTAACATCTTGTAGGTATACTTTCTCCATCCTCCCTCGTTGTTGGTTGTATTTATAATTTACTTTGTTTACTATAAAATTTCATATTTTAGAGGATTTGATATAATTTATTTTGATAGGCATGGTTGGAATGAAAATGAGGTAGAAGGTGAAGATAACGAGAAAGAGGAAGAAGAAGAGGAAAAGGAAGATGAAGATATTTATCCACTGTGCGGTGTAGGCTCGGAGACGATTTTCCATGCACTTGTTTGATTGTCAGGTGGTTAGTCCAGTATGGGAGAGATTGGGCCTGCTCCAACCAATTAGTGAGGCCCCAAGAACTTCTACGAAGAGTTGTCTACTTCGGCTCAAAGCCCAAATGGAGGAAGCCTACTTCCTGAATATAGCTGCTGTAGCTTGGGCTATGTGGGTTGCAAGGAATGATTTGGTTTTCAACAGGGCACACCCAATTGGGAGATCATGGCCCATGGATACATAAATTTGGTTCGAGACTCCCAATCTTACGTGATAGCCAGGCGATTTCGAAGTGTAGAACATGAAACAATTTCTCTACAAACTTGGGAACCCCCTCCGGTTGGAATGGTGAAAATTAATTCATATGCCTATGTTGATAAGGGTGCGCCTATTGGGTTGGGTTTTGCAATTCGCGATGAAGTGGGCAAATTTTTAGCGATGGGTATACGTAGGTTCGAAATGAAATGGAGCGTCGAAGAGGCCGAAGCAGTAGCGACCCTTTTGGAGTGTCCCAGGTAGCGGAAAGAGGATACCTACAGGTCATAATCGAGAGTGACTCACTTGGATTAATCACCAAACTTCACCCTGGAAAAATAGGAAGAGGTCCTCTTGATCTTTTTTACATGATATTCGCAAGTTTGTTAATAGTTTTGATTCTTTTCTAATTTCTCATGTTAAAAGAGGAGATAATAGTGTATCCCATTTGATGTTAGGATTCATCCAGAGAATGGTGTTGAACGATGGGCTTTTTCCACAGCTTGGGAGCCTCATTTAATATACTCTCAGTGCCCCCTGCAAAAAAAGAAAAAGTGAGCTCCTCGTCCAGCTTGGTACGGTAATGCGTTATATACCGAGTGCTTGGATTAAAATGTCGTTGAATTATCTCGAAATGTCAAAAATATCACTAATTAATTTGATAATCAATAATTGCCTACTGTACTTAGTTATTAACGGTTAAAAATGTCATTGATGAAACTTTATTCGTACACGTGCTTCAATAGATCGGTGGTGTTGGACCAGGATCAAATAAGTTATAGTGATATTTTTTACCTATAATAATTAGTTTAATGATAATTATTAATCATTTTTCTTTGAAACCGACAATTATTAATCATTAAATTAATTAATTATATTTTTAACATTACGAAATAATTCAGCGTCATTTTAATCGAAGGACTCGTTATATACCTGGTCTCGGTGGGGGCGCCATGAGAAGTTGCGGCTCTCTATCTCTCTCTCTCTCTCTCTCTAGCTCCACTTCTCGTCTCGCTAGCGTCTGTCTGTGTTTATAGCACGTTAATACATAGCATCGCCATGAGCCTCTGCACAGCCCTAGCTCGGACATCACTATTCTCTTCGCAACAACCTCTGAGTCTCAGACCCAACCATTTCTCCATTCTCTCTCCTCTCTCCCTCTCCCTCTCCTCGTACTCTTCCTTTCCCTCTCTTCCTCAAGGTACTACTCTCCCTCTCTCTGCCAGATTTTGCGTGTTTTTCCACTAATTTTCCAGTTATTTTCAATTAGGGTTCGAGTGGAGTCGCTGCAGAATCCAATGCAGAAATTACAGTTCGAATTCAGAAGCTGTTGCTATCGAAAACTCGGATTCAATTTCGGAACCGTTGATTCTCGAACCTGCTGAAGATTTGGGAAAAGACTCAGTGGCGCAACTTCTCTCTCCAACCAACAAGGATAGCGTTTCCAGACTGATGAAAATGGAGAGAGCATCTGCGACTAATCCTGCCCGTTGGTTTCCTTACCTTGACAAATTCAGGGCTGGTGGTGCTTCTCTGAGCAGTGCTGAAGTGCTGGAGGCGCTGGAACCTCATATAATGGATTCGAGGAGAGAGAGGTTCAGGAACGTGGTGAAGAATCGGAGCTATGGGGTTTGTCTGGTGGTCGAAGGATTGACGGATTTCGGAAACGTTTCAGCTGCGTTTCGCTCTGCTGATGCCCTTGGGTTCCAATCTGTTCATGTGGTCTCTTGCGACAGTTCCAAAAGGTTGTGGAACTCAATTTGAGGTGAAAGATTTTTCTTTCTTTTGCCTCTCGTTTATTTGTTTAATTTCTATCAATCATTTGCTTTGGTTTCCTTATATTTGCTTTGTAGTGGGTAAAGCTTTTTTTGCTATGTTTGGATTGTACGTTTTGATGTTTTGAACTTTAGTTTGAAAATTGAGCAGAAGTTTGAGCCTGATGTTAGTGCCCTTAATTTAAGTTCGAAAGGTTAATTTTTCTAATTTTTTGCGTTTATAATTTTCCATATCTGAGACCCCTGTTGTTGTTAAGTTTCTATGCTGAATGAACAGTGCTGTGTTATTATGATAATATTGCAATTTGTTTCTCAAGTCTGTGAAACATCTGTCTTTGAGTAGCTTGTACCAATGAACGAACATGTTGATCTCAGTTTCTTTCACTTGGCTTGGTCTTTCATAGGTTATCTTCAACATGTCCCACATTTTCTTAGTTGTTTTACGAGTAGAATTTAAGCCAAAATAAATTATATTCTTAGCTTTTGAATACTTATTTTCTGTTTTTCATAATTAATTTGGTATGTGGATGCTCATCTTTCTTTCTTAATGAAGACCTGCATCCTTCATCCTTTTTCTTCGATATAGAAAGTTAGTTCATCTAACACAAGTGATTTGTTAATGAGGTTTTGCAAATTGCCTGATCCCTGCTTTAATATATCACCCAACTTTATTAGGTATGGTGTGTTACAAAAAAACTATAGAGCACTCGCTGCTGTAAGTTTTAATACTCCAAGTTCCCCCTTATAACTTTGAGTATGGTTGAATTGACGTTCAACTTAATTAATCCAAAAATTAATTATGACATGTTCAAAATAATAAAACAAATGAGAGGTCTATCTTGCACAGCTTCTTGAGCTCTTGTTGCATATACATAAGTTTACCAAGTGTGGCTGATAATAATAACGCAAATGATAGATGACTAAATCTTGTCGGTGATCTTTGTTGTTAAATTTCTTTCTATGTGACATATTCCAGCCTTAGATTAAAAAAGCCCAAGGCGTAAAAAGCGCATAGGGTCTTAGAGACCGAGGCACGGGCTTCGAGGCGAAGGCGCGGGCTTTTTGGAGCGAGGCGCACTTTTTACATAAAAATACTTAAAATTCATTCCCAAACCTATATTTTTTGATAAATAAGGAAGATAGCACATCAAAACAATGTTTAGTCAACATTTTACCCACTAAAAGTACCACATAGTCTTAAGAACCGAAATCGACATTCAAATATCTCAAAACACACATTTGAAAGTCTAAAAACAAACAAGCAAGCATAGTCATAGAAAACAACACACAAAGCATAGTTTGTAAGCCCCCTCTCCCATAGGTGAACTAAGCATCATCATTATTATCCAACACCACATGTTACGCCTCCACATCATCATCATCATCATTATCATTATCATCTAATTCCAAATCCAACTCCTCTTCATCCTCTTCCTCTTCCTCTTCCTTTTGAAATTCCTTTTCCTCATCTTCATCAATCAATTCCAATTGAACTCGAGAAGATTTAGAACCGAGAGACTTGGGCGGGAGCTTTCCGTTTGTCCTTCGCTGATGCTCTAATGGTACTAGATGATCCTCTACCCCTCCTCGTACCATAACAAGACTCATTTGCCCCGAAGCTTGAGCAACGACTGCCAAGTCAAAGTATCCCCATTAAATACAAAATCATCACCATCCGAATCATCTTCCATCCTTCCTAACAACCATTCATTATTCTCATCAATTTCTCTCAAGAGAATGGGATCTTTGGAATTTTCTTGGCGTACGCCTTCGGTGCACGATTTGATTTGACAAATACCAAATCATTCAATCGGGATTGTGTCAATCTATTTCTCTTCTTGATGTGAAGTCTGTTAAGAAAGTAAGTAGGCATAATTATTCACTAATAAACTAATTTATTTAATATCCTCATATAAAAATTTTGAAAGTTATAACTTACGTGCTTGAAAAACACCCCAATTCCTGTCGCATCCCGTTGCACTACAAGTGAGGCTAAGAATCCTAATGGCAAACTTCCTCAAATTTAGTGTCGATGATCCATATTGAGTCCACCATTCACCTATTCACAAAAACCTTATTTTAATTAACAACTTTGTAAGGTTGATTAGTTGTGAAGATTAGCTTTGGCAATAAAATTTCTTACCGGGAGGTATTGTATTCTTTTGCCTTATAGCCAATGAGTTTCCAAAGAGACCCTCGGCATTTACGTATGATTGCAATTCCGAAGTCGCCTTGTTTTGGATTGTGATATCCGGAATCATCCTTAAAATGCAATCAAACAAACCATCTTTAACTTCATGACTCTCTTCAATAGCACTTTCATTTGGATAATAGATCTCCGGATTCAAATAGTGCCCCGCCCCATGTAAAGGTCGATGAAGTTGACATTTCCATCTTTTATCAATATACTTGAATGCCTCCTCATAGTTCTCCTCCTTGTGTTGAGCATTAGCAATAGCTTCCACTCTTGATGAAGTGGAGCATTAGCAATAGCTTCCTTAGCTCTATCCATAGCCTCATATATATAACCCATGGGTGGTTTTTCTCTCCATCAACTATGCGAAGAACCTTGACAAGAGGCCCGGCCATTTAAGAGCATAAAGGACATTCTTCCAATAGTTATCGTGCAAGATATAACTTGCTATCTTCTTTCCTCCACCATCCTTTGCCCATTTGCTTATGCTCCACTCTTGAGAAGTTACCATCATCCTTAAATTGTTTTTTTGTTTGTGAATAGAGGAAAGAGTGATAAATGATGTTGCAAATCTAGTCATGGCGGGTCTATGCGGGTTCCTTTGATTAATGAATCGCCTCATCAAGTTCATAAGGGCAACACAGCTATGGATATAGGCATTGATGGCCATACTCTTCTTTAGAGCACTCTTGACTTTTCCAATATGTTTTCCAATATCTTCCAACATCGGATCAATGTAATGTGCGGCGTATGGAGTCCAAAAGAGATGTTTCCTCCGAGCTATCAACAATTTTCCTAAAATAAAATTATAATAGAAATTATAATTTTAAAAATTTATATTAAGTAGTTAAGTAATAGAAATTATAGATTATAACATTGGGAACAATTTTTCTTACCTGCCTTAACATAATTTGATGCATTGTCGATCAGCACTGGATCACATTCTCCTCTCTAATCTCTTCCACCATCCGATCAAGAATGTTGAACAAAAGATTTGAATCTTTTACAACTTTAGAAATATCCATTGATCTAATGAAAACCGACCTTTTGGGGAGTTCACAAGAAAGTTGATAATATCCTTTTGTGTGGTATCACGCCATCCATCGGATAAGATAGAACAACCTACTTCCGCCCATTCTTTCTTATGCTCATTCATTACCTTATGGGTGCCTTCCACTTCTTTCTTGAGGAATGGAACTCTTAACTCATACATAGAAGGTGGTTTTAATATAGGACCACGTTGACGAACTGATTTCATGGCAATAGCAAAGCTATCGAGTGTGGCCGCATGGAAAGGAATGCCGAGCATCATAAAACCACCTAGCTAAGTCTCTGCAAGCCTTTTCTCTCAACTCTTTCTTGCATAGCTCATTAAGTGTTCTTTGCCTCCCTTGATCATTTTTGCCCTTCACATTGGTCGGTTTAGGATTAAAGTACATATCCATTGGACCTTTTTGCTTTGGTGTCTTATGAGACATGCTATTACTCTCCTTCTTTGCCCCATTCCCACCACTTCTAGGATTCATCTCAATACATTCATCATCTTCATCATCATCAACATCGTAGCTTTGTTGCATTTTCCTCGACATTTCAAAACTCTCTTTCAATGATTTCTTTTTATCCATGAATTTTTGAATTTCTTCCCTAACATGCTCGGGGACCTTACAACCTAATGTATTTCAATATCCACCAACCAAATGTTGTTTAAGTCGAAACACTCCCCCATGGTCTTAACTCCACAAAAGTTGCAAAAGAAACTATTTTTATTGCTCTCATCTTGTGTGCCATACTTTCTTTTGGGGTTTAACGATCTAGAGGAGATTGAACCTGAACCCCAAACGCATATCGGGTTGATCCTCCATTCAAATGACAATAATGAACACAATTCACTCACTACAAACAATTATAACAATGAAAAACAATTAAAATATAACACAAAAACACCTAGGGTTATAAGGCTGAAAAAAAAATAAAATTGGAGTCAGGTCAGTGAAGACCTGGCCTGCATTATATTAAGGCTGGGAAAAGAAAAAAAAAACAGAGAGCTGTAAGAGGAAGAGGAAAACCGTGAAAAAAAAAATGGAGTCAGGTGAGGTCAGCAGTAAGAGGAAGAGGAAGAGGAAAACAGTGAAAAAAATAAAATTGGAGTCAGGTCACTGACTTGCCTTATATTATAAGGCTGGAAAAGGTAAAAAAACAAAGAGGAGTGAAACCGGAAGAGCGAGAGCGGAAGGAAGAGGAAAAAAGGAGGAAGAGGAAAACGAAACCAGAAGAAGAGAAGAAGGAAAAGGAAAGGAGAAGATGGAAAAGGAAAAAGGAAGAAGAAGAAGAAGGAAGAGGGAAGAAGAAGAAGAAGAAGGAAGGAAAAGTACCTGGTAGTCGGCGGAAGGGTGGAGCAAGAAGTTGCCGGAAAACACCAAGCTTGGTGTTGGAATTGTCCAAGAAGTCGCCGGGAAGGGTACAGGTGGAGCGAGAGGAAGGAGGGGAGGGTGAAACAGCGAGAGCTAGGGTTTTTGCAAGGAAGTATCGGGCTTCCATTCAGGCGGTTACCCGAGTAGTAAGTGAATTTTTTTTTTAATTTTTTTTTAAAAAGCCATATCCGAAGCGCGCGCCCTGGGCAAAGCGTGCCCCGGCAAAAGCGCATGAGGCGCGCGCTTGCAGGCTTTTGGAGGGCCTGCTCCTGACCCTCCAAAAGCCCGGAGGGGTGCGCCCGGGCTTTTATGTGCCTAGGCGCGCCTTAAACTAAGATTCCAGCATAACTTTATTAGGTCGTTCTTTATGTCAATTTTTTGATTATTTTTTATTATGAGAAACAAGAGAGCTTTTGATAGAATTTGAAAGCCTTCTTGCTTTAGTCAATAATAACAATATGCTACACCCACTATGATTTTGGCTGATAATAATAACGCAAATTATATTCACTTTTTCCCACCCCTTTGAATAGGAGGTTCTAGTTTCCACATTATGTGGATAGGAAATTTTGGATTTATGATAGTGAAGCAAATATTATTAGTAATATTGGGTTATCTAATCATATGCTGTTGATTTCTTCCCTTTTTGCTTTAGTCAATAATAACAATATGCTACACTCACTATGATTTTGGCTGTGGACTTTTGCGGAATATTTTATGCCAAAAGTTCCTATGTTAATGTTATCAACCACCACCCAATTCAAATATTTTTATCGCAATTTTAGATTGATTTGGAGCTTAACAGCAATAGGTTTTAGGCGAATTGCTATTGATAACAAATTAGAGCAAGACCATTTGTTGGTCCACTGTTATTTTGCTAGAGCTCTTTGAGAACTAGGTTTTATTTGCTTAGGATTCTCTTGGGTTGTTCAAAATCTGTGAAGAACTGCCTCCTGACTTGGGAGTTTGCTTTTCTTTTTCTTTTGTTTTTTTGAGTAGAAAAGCTAAAGAGAAGAATGCTATGTTAGTTTCGCATGCAATTTTTAGTGTGTTTGTTGAGAGAAATGGGAGTCGTCATGGTGTGGATATGCCTTTTCCAGTCTTCTTTTGATGTTGTAGATTTTGCAGATGGGTATTCTATATTTCTATGTTGAATTTATATAGTCATCGTGTGGGATGCTTAGTTTGCATATGATGTTTTGATCTTGATGTATGTAATATATTCTATGTTCTTTATCTGGTTATCCTACGAACAAAAAATTAATAATAAATAATTAAATAAATAGAACAGTTATACTGTTGAGAACCAAAATAGTATGGCAACCCTAGTGGCATGAAGTATGATTTTCCTCTTCAAAGCACTAATTATGACTTATGTTGCCTGTTATCAGTGTTAAAAGTTCTTTTATGTAATGCAAATGATTGAATAGTTTTAAGACAAATGAACATGTATTGTTTCTTCATGTCACTTCATTATTTTTTAAGTGAATTGCTCGTGGTTTGAATGTTTTCTTATTGCATTTGCTTCCCTAGTTGCTTACAGTGTCATTTGCTGTTTGCAGGTATAGAGATAATCGGCATGTTAGCATGGGTGCAGAGAAGTGGTTGGACATTGAAGTTTGGGACTCCACTCGAGAATGCTTTAATACTCTGAAATCACGTGGATACAGGATAGCTACAACTCATCTTGGAAAGGATACAGTAATAGGAACCTCCTTGCTCCTTGTCATGCTTGATCCCCATTCCTTCAAAAATTTGTTTGGTCATTTATCTCAATCTCCCAGAACCTGATAATAATAGAGTTATCATTAAGCGCAGTTGAACTTCCGTCAGACGTGTTCCCTCAATGAAGCGTACGTTGAAGCAATTTAGGAGAATTTGTTCTGTTTAGCAAAAGATTAATGAAACAAAAAGGAAGAAAAATCAT
Organism: Talinum fruticosum; assembly: GCA_021018815.1. Lineage (NCBI taxonomy): Eukaryota > Viridiplantae > Streptophyta > Magnoliopsida > Caryophyllales > Talinaceae > Talinum > Talinum fruticosum. The sequence continues at coordinate 7,505,025 of JAITYX010000004.1, read as the reverse complement.
CTAAGAAACCATTGGCAGCAGCAAAGAGAGCAGGCTGGGTATTTGAACTTTGAAGAAAAACAACACATAGATAAAAGACAAAAGAAGTAAGTACAGATAGCTCAATAGCTACCAACACAGGTTTGTTCAAGTGTGTTACATTTGTGCCACTTAGGTATCAGGTTTGAGCCTTGGGAATGGAAAAAATATGTGATGGGAGAGCTCTATGCCTAATATGGCCCAACAATAGTTTCACTCTAGTTAAATGGAGTATCTACTACCAAAAGAAAAGAAACAAAACCAAAAATAAAGATAGCTATATATTAAAAAAAAAAAAAGAAAAAAAGATAGATGAGAGCCAACCACAAAGAACTAAAAGAAAATCTAACATCTAAAAGCTGAACGCCTATAGGACATTGTGAATTCACCAGCAACAAAGTTGGATAAAGAAATTTGATTTTATAGAGTTATTTGTTTATTATAAGGACAAAGGCGAAGGTTGCAATTTCCATCCAATATGTGGTGGTAATTTCCATGAAATACTAGCTGTCCTAGATGAAATTCTAGAGGGCGTAACACGCTATTCCTAGAAACTAGAAGCTGATTGAATTAAGGTCAAAATATTACTAGCGGAATTAAGAAAACTTTTGTGGTGGTTGGGGTTAGGGGAGGGACTATTATCCTCTTAACAGTTGACAATTCAGGTGCATTCTTGTGATTACAACTTGCTAATCCAGTCTTCACCTTGGACATGTAATTGCGAGATAAGGCTGCCTATGCCAATATGTGTAAATCCCCATACCTTGCATAGGGAGTCCACAGTATGTAGTAGGGGAGGTGGTGTTCGTACTTATACATATGTTGTTAGAATTCTTTACAAGATTGCAAACTATGTTAGCTGTATCTGATGGAAATTTTATTGTTCTGCAATGACTAAAACTATAAGCACCTATTTATGCTAATCTTTAAGTTCATCTTGCTTCACCAGGGTAGTAACTCCTACTCCTACTAATGCATATAAGGGTCAATGTGATTATCTCAAAAAAAAAGGCGCAAACTGAAATCCAGTTGGATAACAAATAATTATCTCAAAATGGCTCAATCCTCCGTCTGACTGATTATGCTAAACAAGCTAATTATCAATATCCACTTTTGTGTGCAGACTTGCTTTTCTATGAACCCCCCAAAACCCAATTCCCAAGTTATGATCCTTAACCATTTGTATAATGCGCTTGCATTGAACTTATTTTCATTTTTACTTTGTTGAATTATTTGCAGGTTTCCATTTATGACATGGATTGGTCTTACCCAACTGCCATTGTTGTCGGCAACGAGAACAGGTATTGTTATTCTTTGTACTTATAAGGTTCAAGATACGGAGTTCTGCTGCTCAGCTCTCATGATGTTTGCCTTACTTGAATGTTGATATTCAGTGTTTCATTGTTCTGTGCCAAAACGCAAAGTTCTATGTGGCTGTTTGTTGTATTTTATCTTCTCGTTAATGATTTGATCGTGCAAATCAGTAGGATTTTGCTGTATCACTGCATATATGATGTTTTGCAGAGTTTTTGGGTGTTGCGACTTGGAAGTAATTGGTATTTAGGGTTCCTTGAGTAAGGATTGTGTTGGCTTAGCTTGTGGATTTCATGATCATTAACAAGATCTGCATTTTTACGGCTCATAGGTAGTTGCTATTGCTATGATATACTCTAAAAACTTTGAGGTCATATGTCATATTTATTATTCAAATTGTTGAAGAGAAAAATGATTATTATTATCTTTCAAAATGTATGGTCTATTGTGTTATTTGACATAATGATGGCATGCTATAGCCCCATATGGGAGATTCAGGATTACGTTTGTTATCTGTTTCTTCCTTCTCCTTGTCAATGTTCTTCAGTAGTTCATATTTCCAACTTCGACGTGGGGGTTACTTGGTTGTTTTGGGTGATCCTGTTGGGCTAGAGCATGTATGAATTAGACCAATCTTTTTGCACCTCTAAAAACAAGAAATATTCCTTGAGGCAAGGTAGGTTCAAGTCAACAAATGGTTGGCTGGGGTTGTCCCAACCCTAGCCTCACCAGGCTTAATATTAGATGGCTTTAAATTGTTTCAAGATCCTTGCGTCACCTGATCTTGCAAACACACACTCTAGGAAAGAGAAGGACGAAGTCTGCTTCCTCAATCAGGAACTTCGATGCCAGTTGATGTGTAAATGAGGGTGTAAATCGGACATTTCTTCTGCCCACAAATAGTTCGAAAGCATAGTAGATACAATACAAAACACGCATTTTGCGTCTAATATTACTGTGATGCATTACTATAAATTTAAATTTCTCCCTATGTGAGTCAATAAGTAATCAAATATAACCCAATCAAATGAAGGGGGAAGAGAGAGCATGGCCCGTCAATTACCCAACAACCAACATTCTTTTGAACACTTATCATCAGCCTTTCTATTATGCTTAATTTATTTGAATCTGCAAGGAATCAGTGAAGAAAGTGGACAGTATCGATGGAGCTATGGGAAGATAGCTTGTAGACGACCTAGAGTTGGTGAAAACATAAGAAAAGATATGACAATAGAATGTGGAGTCAACAGAAAGAGTCGGAAGCTAAGAAGATGAGAAAATAGAGATATGTGGAAAAGCAAGAATACTGGATGTGAGCCGTGTGAAGCAGTTTATGATGGATACGGGGAATCAAACTGTGATTTTTGTTGCTTTCAAGGTTGTTAGGATTGGGATGGTGACTAGTCAGGTAGGGGGTCCCTTTGATCAAAATCATGGAATTGGATCGAGGATTTAAGATTCTACTGCATTTTTGGAATAATGATAATTGTCTTAATGAAGTCCTGTCTTAATAAATATTGCTTAAAAGAAAAAAGGAATTTATTTTAACTTTAGCTTGTAGTCATGTTCTAAAATACTGGATTGTTGTAGTGTACTCTTGAGTATAATTATGTATTGCCATATTATTAAGTTTGTGTAATACCGTGGATCTATTTGTGGAACCATAGAATCATACAGTGATCCTACCATACAATTTCTAAAATTACATTAGGATTTTGATATTCTGGTAATAGAAAGATTCTAGAGCGGCTTTAGATTATATATGGTTTCTCATCATAGAATTGTAGGATCCTAAGTTCTAGATTGTGAGTTTTCCAAGTATGGTTGCACTTGTGGTAAACAGGTGTGATATTGGGGACTAATCACAGTTGGTTTTCGTAGAGTGAATTTTAGTCTCACTAAGGCGTTCATTGCAAATTTGCTATACTACTCTCAAATTTCTAGCTTGTAATGATGTTACTAACTTGATATATACAAATCTGCATTGGGCAGATTATAAAAATAAATAAATAATTGAACCAAAAAAAAAAAAAGTTTGATGGGCATAATAATTAAACGAATGCGTGGACACAGCAAAAGGTGCCGGGTCACATGCCCAGCATGGGGAACCCCTTGTTTCTCAAGTGTAGAAATACTTGGTCATGTTTTGACCCTTTCTAATGGCAGTTGCTGCAGGCGTCTGTATCTATGTCCAAGCGCTTTTCATCTATATTTGCTCACTCTGTTTGGTTTGAATCTTCTGGATCTTGGCGGGGCCATTATGTGGAAAACGTTGGAAAACCATGAGGTTCTCTAGGGGCTGTTAAGGGGAAGCCTGCCATTGTTTATTTCCAATTTAAAGATGCCTGGTAAATTAGAAGGATAGTGATACTCCTGCTGGAATGGTTTTTAGAGTGTCAAAAATCTGTATGCATTAGTGCACCTAATGTGTTACTAGGGTTGAAGGGGTCATATCTTCATGACAATTCTGCTGATATATCATGTGGATGGTTGCAGGGGCACTAGTGAAGACGCTTTAGAGTTGTCGGATTTGCACTGCAGTATTCCGATGAATGGCATGGTTGATTCTTTTAATGTTTCAGTTGCTGCTGGTATACTTATGCATCATGCCGTTTGTGACAGGGCATCACGCCTGGTAAGCCGACTATGCCCAATATTGTCGAATAGATTGACCAAATAGGGAGTGCAAACAGACATCGCAATTCTGACCAGAGATCAGAAACCTGAATCGGATGATCCATAATCCATACTTGACCCGAAACAGACTCACCTGACTCGAAACCTAAATTGACCCGACCCCGAACTGACCCTGACCTGGAATTTCCAACAAAATTGCTACTTTTTACATCACAAGCTTATTGAACCAAATATTAACTCGCCTGCAATTAGCTGAACTGAAAATCACCTGACCCAAACCCAAAAGGGTGTCTATTCGAGACATGTCCACTTCTGAACTTAACCCCGACCGGTACCTGAACTGAGCAACCCGTTTTCCTGGTGTATGTGCAAGAGCATGTAACTACAGCCATTGCTTTCTTTGAAGTTCTGTGTGTTGTAACGTACTTTCTCAATCTGAATCACTTAGTTCCAGCATGAACATCAGCATATTGTAGTTCCTCTAAGTTGCAGGATTCAGTCTGAAATGATCCTTGAAATAGCTTGTTGTGATTGTGAACTGTTGGCCGTCTTCTCCCCTTATCTTGCTTCCCCAATTGTCCTGTGCAATGATCGTCTCAAATACATATTTCCCTGTTCAGAGATTTTCTTTGGCAAACATCTCGCAGACTGACAAAGTTGTAAAGCCATATATGATCTAAGCCTTCCGACACTTAATAGCAGATTTCATTAGTTTTGTTCCTACTTTTGCTATATTACACATGTTGACTATATATATTAGATGTTTCATAACAGCCAAAGGGAATCTGGAATTTGACGAGTCAGAGTTAAAAATCTTTTTTACTTTTTATTTTTCTTTTAATTGAGTAGCTCTCTTTATTCATTTGCAGGGCTCTCATGGTGATCTAACATCAGAAGAAAGCCAAATCCTAATGGCGGAATTTTGTCTGCGTCATAGCAATAGTGCAATCAGCATTGCCTGTGAGTATGCCAAAAGGAAGTCATCCAACCTGTTACCAAAGCTTTGATTCGTGGTCTGAAATCGTCAGCTGGTTTGCACTAGTAGTGCAATCGGCATCCGCACACGCACGTTTGCTTAAAGCAAAGCTCCGGACATTGGTCCTTGAAATTTCATCATCATAGGTAGTACCACTCAAAATCCAGTGGCGCCATTTTTGAAAGTGTATGGTATTACTGAACTAAGAGAAGTCGATCCATCATGTGAGCCATAGGCGAAATGTTAATTGACACTGAGGATATAAATTTACAGGTGGTAGCAGGTTTTGTTACGAGTTTAAGAATATATTAGTAGAAAGGGCTGGCACAGTGGATTACATTTGTACTTCTGTACAATAGTGGATAGCTAAGTTTTGATTGAGGATATTTCGCATAGAATACTGAGGAAATTTGTCATTCAGTATGCCTTATGGTGAGGAGTTTAACTATTGTTCTTATGACATGATTAGCAGTAAGATTTCGATACACAAGTGGGATTTGGCAACTACAAATCAACAATAATTCAATGCGAATTCTGTTGAAGTGGGATTTCAGAGATCGATTTCAGTGAGCTTTAAGCTGTAGCTAGCTAGGGAGCTGCTAGAAGTCTCTGGGCACGTGTCTCATGATCAAAACTCAAACCCCTGGACTCATCAGCACAAGAAGCAAACATCCCATAAAGTTGGCAAATTCTTATACACACCAAATATCCCATAAAGATAGCAAATTGTTATATACGCTTAGGAGCTTATACATTTAGGTGTCACATCATTGTCAAATATCTACAAAATTTTCCTATTTTCTCTTTCATCCTATTATTTTTTAACATATGTTATAAACTCGCATATGTATAATAAATGCGCTGCTAAGCTTAAAAAAGGAAATTTATCCCGCTGAAAATTGAACACTAACTACCAAAACTGGTAAAAACCACCCTAACAAACAGATACCACCCACCTTGTGCACAGCCTACACAATCGTGATAATTTAGAAGCATATTAAATGAATTTTTGATTTTTCGAATGATGACATTAAAGTCTGCATGTTAGCTAGTTGACCTGCTACAATACTGATTTAAGGATCGTCTATAATTTCTTTTTTATTTCACAATAAAATCACTTTATATAAATCAAGGGAAATATTTGAGTATGATTAACATGCTGTATGATTTAAAATCAGAAAATTATGAACATGTAGTTGGCTTCAACATTAAAACTTACAGTTGTCGTTATATCTGCATGATTGGATGTCAGGTTATTTTACAAACATAAATAACCTTATTATCTCAACAATATATTCTATCGCCCCTAATAATCTACGTTTTTTGCTAAAAAAAAGATCTTCGGATCTTGAATAACGTATGCTAAATGGTACTGTACTGCTATTATAATTTGGGGTCCCCCTACTTCCAATCCACTTCCATAATTCTAACATTATTGCAGGAATCTACAATAATAACAAACTGCCTATAGTCTTTCCTTGGAGAATGAATTAACACAATAAGCTCATCTTGCATTCTTTCTCAACTCATTATTCAATCTCTTCCGAACTGTAAATGAGGCACATTCTACTTTTTCTGTTTGACCGAGGTATTTCCTTCCGGACAGTAAGTATTTAAATTAATGATGCTAATAATAGGATTTTTTAATAGGAATAATATGAATTTTTAGGGTATTAATAAAAAATAATATGATTTTTTTCTTGGATATGAACAGGATAAACTTTAACATTATTTAAGGTCAAAAGTTTGACTTCACAGTACACATAAGCTTTTAGACGAGTCCCATCCCCCAAATTGATATTGTTAAATAGTGTTAAAATTCGTTTGATTTACAACAAAAAAATCGTATTATTTTTGGCCAACTTCTACAAAATTCATATTATTCTCATCCAAAAATCTCTCATAATAATAAGTGTGCAATTCAGGGAAATCAAATGAGCCGTATCCATATGGATGTCTGTGAATGATGCCCATGTTATGTTGTTGCATAATATTAATCCAGCCTTATTGACAATGAGGTTGGGAAAAATTGAACCAGACATTTAATATATAAAAGATTTTAATCTCGAACACTAAACCAAGACATTATCGATTGATGGTTCAATTTTGTCATTATATACTATTTGAGAATGATTATCATCATCAAGATTTAGCATTTTGTTATATTCTGATCACGGACAATGCTCTGTTATTGGAACCTTTTTGTTTTTTAATTAGATCATGTGCTTCCTTTTTTTATTTTTTATTTACAGATATAAACCCCCTTCCCCCTTTTTTGGGATCGATCATGTGCTGAGTAATTCTTTCAAAAAGTGTGTAACGACTGCAGGTGATGCAGGAGATTTACTTTAGATGAATAATAGTGTAAGTACTTTGGGAGGTCACAGCTTTACATATTCACCACACCACAATAGTAACCAACCGTTTCAACTCTTCACAATCTTTCACCCCCGATCATCCCTAAGCTTCTACTTGAATCCCAAATGGAAGCAGTGGGATTAGCCCTCTCTGTTGTCCAGACACTCCATGCTGTTTTGCAGAGCTCGCAGCTTAAAGACTTTCTCTCAGACTCGGGCTATAAATCCGAAGTTGAGAGCCTTAAGAGCACTGTCAAAACCATCCAGGCTGTGTTGTGCGATGTGGAGGCCATGCAAGCACAGGGCTACGAGCTCAATGCTACGCAACTGGACTTCATTGAGAAGCTCAAGGATGCTGTTTATGATGCCGATGATTTGCTTGACGAGTTTGCCACTCTAGCAGCTCATCAGCACCAGAAACTCCAAAATAGTAAAAAAAGGTACGCCGCTGGTTTTCTCGTTTGGAAAAGTTTTTGGTGATTACAAAAAGGGCCAAGAGTTTAAGGACATTAGGAGGAAATTGGATGGGATTGCCAGTGATGCTGATAAATATTCCTTTAAAGTTGACTACCAACCTATTAGGAAGAGGAAAGAGGAGACATGTTCTTATGTATATGAGAAGGATATTATTGGAAGAGAGGATGACAAGAGGAGGAGCATAGATATGTTGTTCAATTCTAACGTCCAAGGGGATATCCATGTCCTTGCTATTGTGGGAATGGGGGTTAGGAAAGACTGCTCTTGCCCAACTTATTTACAATGACCCAAGGGTTCAAAAGGAATTCCCCGTAGGTTGTGGGTTTGTGTCTCTGACCAAGATCAAAACCAATTTAATGTTAAGGCAATTCTTCACAACATTCTCAAGTCAACAGATGAGAGACATATATGTGACCTTAACTTAGACCAACTACCCAAAAACTTAGAGAAAAGCTAGATGAAGAGAGATACTTGCTTACACTCGACGATGTGTGGACTGAGAATCACAATGAGTGGCTTGAGTTGAGAAAATATCTAGTATCATTGGGTCAAAATGAAAATAAGATTATGGTGACCACACGATCAAAAGGAACGGCTAATGCTATAAGGAGCAACCAACTTTATGAGTTACAAGGTATGTCAGATGAGAGCTCATGGCAATTGTTTGAAATGGTGGTTGGCAAAGAACAAGGAAACAATCATGAGTTAGCCAAGATAGGCAAAGATATTGTCAAAAAATGCGCTAATGTTCCGCTTGCTATAAAAGTTATGGGAAACCTTCTGTATGGTCAACCCATGAATAAGTGGCAATCCATTCAGCAAAGTAGATTAAACAAAATAAAAAATGATGGGAATGATATTATGCCGATATTGAAGCTTAGCTACTATCATCTTTCCCCAACACTAAAGAGTTGCTTCACATATTGTGCACTATTCCCTAAGGATGTTGAGATTGAAAAAGAGATATTAATTAGCCTCTGGATAACTCATGATTATGTAGAGCCATTAGATGAAGGTCAAAGCATTGAGGAAGCAGCTGAGGAATATTTTAAAATTTTGGTGCAAAGATGCTTTTTCCAAGATGTTGAAGCAAGTAAATTAATTGGGGGAGCCTAAAATTTAAGATCCACGATTTGATGCACGACATGGCTCAACAAGTTGCTAAAAACGAGATCTTGGTTGCAGATTCTACGATAAACATTCCAGATAAAACAGTTCGTCATATAAATGACTGCACTTTTATTTATCATGAAAAAAGCTTTATTACTAAGACTAAAGTTTGTACATATATCAAGGATGCATCGCCAATTTATAGGAAACATAATTCCCAAATTCTTGCGAGTGCATTGCTAACAAATTGGAGGAGCTTGCGGGCGCTTGACTTAAGTTTTTCATCTACAGAAAGTTTGCCTGATGAAATAGGTACACTATTACATTTGAGGTATCTTGATCTCTCGAATTCTAGATTGAAGATGCTACCTAAGTCGTTCACCAAACTAGTCAATTTGAAAATTTTAAATCTTAATAGATGCCTAAATTTGAAACAATTGCCAAGTGATTTCAACAAACTATTTAATCTTAGAACCTTGTATGTATGTGATTATGATCTCTATCTTCATGGGGAGGTAGGGTTACGTTATGTGCCCTCAGGCATGGAAAAGTCGACTTGCCTTAGCAAGCTTAACAGATTCGTAGTGGTTCAGAGAGAGCCGTGTGTGAAGGAAGATGTAGGAGAGCTTGGAAACATAAGATTTCCAAGGAACCTGAAGGGCCATCTCAAAATTTTCATCTCTAAGAATTATAAGTACATCAAGGAAAATGGTGGAAAAGAAGGATATTTATGCAATACACAACATCTCAATTCCATTTCCATGGTATGGGCCACGATATCTGATGACAGAAAGGATGAAGAAGTGCATTGTAGTGAAGACTTGCTAGAAGACCTCCAACCACATAGTAATCTCAGAGAGTTAAATGTTGATGGGTTTTGTGGAGTGAGAATTCCAAAGTGGGCAAGAGAAAATAATTTGGCAACCTTTCTCGCAAAGCTTGTTAAGATTGTCGTTGAAAGCTGCCCTGGGTTGCAAGAGCTTCCATGTTTGAGTAAATTCCATTCCTTGAAGACCCTTAAAATTGCAAGTTTGTATTATTTAAAGTGCGTGGAAACGAGGGGCACAACATCAAAGACAACAAGGGCCATGGAAGTGACACAATCATCAATATTCTTTCCTTCTCTTGAAGTGCTCGAGTTATCGGACCTAAACTTGGAAGGATGGTGGGAAGAGTCTTCTATGCCTAAGTTTGGGATGGGAGATGGTGAAATCGTGAATAGGAAAAGCGATCACAATATGCAAACAGTGGCTAGTCAGCGATTGCCTTCATTTCCTCGACTCTCTAAATTGACCATAAGCGTTTGTGCTAGGCTGACGGTTGTTCCTCTATGTCCTACGGTGAAAACTTTGAAACTGCAACGCTTCAATGAAAGACTACGAGTTATGGTACATAAGGAAGAAGACCTGAAAGAGGAGTGGGGCAGCAATGATTCTGGAATTGCAAGTCATGATCCCAAAATGAGAGCTCTAAACCAACAATGCAGGACATCTCAATTCCTTGCCTGTGGTGGCCTTTCAGCGTCTCGTGGAGATGACACTAGCATGGGATTTTAAGGTGGAGAGTCTATCAGAAGTCAAGGAAGTATTCCGTAGCTGTTCATCTTCCTTGCGATCATTGACGGTTTTGTACTGCCAAAACTTGAAGAGTGTTTCAAGAGCTTTGGAGTATCTCACTGCCTTGGAGTCTCTAAAGTTAAGAAAGCTCCCCAAATTGAGATTGGGTGATACTGAGGAAGAGGAAGAGGAAGACGACTATATAGGTATGCCATGGAGATGTCTTATGCAATCTCTCCATTCCTTAAAATTAAATGAGCTGAAGATGGTAGTTAATCTGCCAAAGGGGATGTGCTACTTAACTTCCCTCCAATCCCTCACGATTTACAATCTTCCATTGAGAGATCTATCGGAATGGATAGGATGTCTGTCATCTCTCCAGTCCCTGACAATTTGCTTTTGCAACAGGATGGGATCACTGCCGGATGCGATGCGAAATCTTACCTCCCTCCAGCAACTTGACTTGATTTACTGTGACAAGGGCCTCCTAAAAAGATGCAAAAAGCCGGATGGGGACGATTGGCCCAAAATTCAACATATCCCCAATATTACTGACCAACGTAGTTGTCGTGCCCGTGCTGTCTATGAAGCTGCTGATCTTTAATAGGATTATGCCCACTCCGGTGAAAGGCAACATCTCTCGAAAGCTAAAAACGCCAATATCCTTATCTGCCTCCCTCCGTCCCCCTTTCTCTGTGTATGCATATATTTTCATTTGTTCTTTTAATTTCTTTTATACTTCGGATCAAATATCAATTTCTTGAACAAAGTAGCCTATGTAATATATCATTGGCAGAGCCTTCGAGAATATATATGGAATATATCCAATTTATAAATGGCTTCCGGTCTCCTTTGGCACCCATGCAAATACTAAAGCCTGTAATGTATTGTCTGTGAAATGCAGTATATGATTATATGCTGTATAGCCAAAGTTTTTGATGAGAATCAATATCTGAAAGTACACAGATGTATTCACAAAATTATCCTGTTTCTTCATTTCTTGATGATTCGATTGTTTCCTCGTACATTTGAGCGTATGGTATCTCACTTACAAATTGTCAGATTAAAAACTTTGGTACAATGCACAATACCACAGCAACTCCAATTACGTGTCACGCTTGAAGTACTGGTTGGATTGCTGCTTCATGATGGTAGCCCCAATCTTCAAGCTGCTGGACCTTCTGGGACAAAATGCCTGCAGATGAAAATTACTGCCCACTGTCAGCAATCTTCAGGACTGAGATCTTTACAAATTTCCAGCCCATTCAAAAAATGGTTTTCGAAAAATGCCTTCATTTGAGTTTTATTGTCATTTATTAGGAGGTTTTAAAGACAAACTGAGTACAGTTTGGTCTGTCGATCAAGACTTACTCATCAGTTTATAACCTCAAGCTTTTGCTCATTCTTCAGGTAAATAGTCCCTCACAATTATGTGCCACATAAAAAGTATTGTAGATAATGGCCCAAAATCATGTTCAAGGCATGGAACAACTAGCACAACCAGCACATCAAAGGCATGATCGTTTTGGACAGACAGAAAACAACCGAATGAGCCAGCACCTGACACGGGCAAGCCGTGCCGCTTCGGCTGCTGCCCAGTTTCGTCCGTTTTTGTCAGTTTTCTGCTTTGATTGCTCGATATTATGGCTTGTAATTGCAGTGGGAATCATTATTGGCCTAGGGTTGTTTCCTTTTCTATTTAAAGGAGGAGTTTGTTCATCTTTGTGATCATGCCAAGGAATCCAAATATCCAATTGTTCTAGCATTGGAAAATTTGGGGAGAGCTAATTGGAAGAGTATCCAATTGAAGAGTGTTGTTGTGAGGAGCATGTTGTGAGATTGGGATATCTCGGATTTTGGGAAGGTCTTGGCTTTGAGATCATTCTTATACTCTCTCATAATAGTGAATTCGCTGTGCTTGTGCCGTTCATGGTTTTTCCCAAGTTGGGTTAAATCCTTTTCTTGTTCTTGTTTATTGATCTCCATCTAAATTCTTGATATTGTCTTGTCATCCAAGTCGCTTCTGCAATATTTGCTCTAATTTCACCTAATAAAATGAGGTTTAGAGTGGGGCTAAATTCCTTACGAGTATCATCACTATGTTTCAAAAACGAAATATGTGCTTGATATTTTTCCTTCTTTACATAAAACATTAAAATCTACCCATAGTGGATTCTAGCACTGAAATTTAACTTTGCACAAATATATTTGGTCTATTCAACATTTGTCAAGAAGCTTGTCACTAAATATGCGGGTCTCTGCTTGAATGGCAACCGTGTATCTAAGTCCTATCTCACAACATTGTTCCATTTGTTCCGGTGTTTAAGAAGAAAAAACTAGTTATTTTTCCTTCAAAAAGAAAGAAAAACAGATTGACGAAAAGGTATGCCATATACTGTATCTGGATACGACAATTGTTGTTTCGGAAGGGGAAAAAGAAATGCCCTATGGTAGTTGTCTCCTCTGTCATGTATTGTTGGACAGAATTCATCCGTTAAAAGTCCTTGATTGATATCATGAATGCTTGTGATGCTTAGTGTCACGGGATGGTAATTCACTTAAATTGAATTTACGTGCGGCGCTAGCAAACTAGACCCGAGACCCTTCTTATGCTCGCTGGTAAGCCTTAAAGATGCTTGATTTAAACTTGAGAGAGCTAAGTAAGCAAGAAACTTAGAGAGTTTAGGAGAATGCTTTGTGTATTGAACTCTTGGAATGGATGGTTACAAATGAGGACCCCAAGGGGGTATATATACATGGTCACCTCCTCAATGGACGGTGGAGATCGTTTTGATCTAACGGCTAATATTGCGTATCTAGAATTCTCCATACAAATATCTACATATCTACATAAGTGTGGAATATTCTGGAACATAGTGGATCCTTGTGGACCTATAGAGGAATTCTAGAGGATTCCGGGCTCTTTTAGAGCGTTCCGTGACATCCTCCCCCACCTATTCCGGCGACGTCCTCATAGCCTTGGCGTTTTGAACGCTTGGATTTGCTTTTTAAATTGCCATAAGTTCCGGATAGGTTCCCAGCTCGCTTCGCTATCCGGTAGTCTTTTCCATTTGACAAGCAACTCATGCGTGGGAGACTTGTTTTGATGACGAACTACTCGTCGGCTAGTACCTCCTCCACTTGTTTGTCGTGTTGCACCGTTATCCCCATCGGTGCTCGATGAGAGATGCTCCTACTCGGATCCACTTGGTCTCCATGGTAAGGCTTGAGCAGACTTACATGGAAGACAGGATGATACTTGATCCATGGAGGCAACTCCACCTTGTAGGCTTGAGCCTCAACCTTTTTAACGATGGGAAAGGGTCCTTCAAACCTCCGAATAAGTCCTCGGTGACGACCACTTAACCTCACGTGGTTGTACATCTTAACGAGGATAAGGTTCCCAACCTGAAACTCACGTGGGTGACGCTTCTTGTCAGCCCATTTCTTCATCTTCTTGGAGGCTTTCTCAAAGTAAGCTCGCGCCATGTCGGTCTGGTCATTCCAGTCCTTGGCGAACTTGAATGCGAGGGGTTGGGACCCTTATAACCTGTGGCGATCATACTTGGAGTTAGAGGTTGTTGCTTTGTAACAATCTCGAACAAAATCCAGCTCGTGGACTCGCTCATATGTAAGTTGTATGAGCACCGAGTTACGTCGAGTAGCTTCGCCTAATCTCGCTGGTTGGCACTCACGTAGCGCCTCAAGTAAAGCTCCAAAGTGCATTCACCCACTCCGTTTGCCCATCACTCCGAGGGTGAAAGTTGGTGGAGAAGTTAAGTTCGGACCCCATGAGCTTGAATAGCTCCGTACAAACACGGCCCGTGAAGCAAGTGTTACGATCACTCACTATCGAACGCGGCGAGCCCCGAGTACTTTACCACGTGCTTGAAGAATAGTTGGGCGACCTACTCGGCTGAACACTCCTTGGGTGCTGGGATGAAGCTCGCGTAATTGGAGTACCGATCTACCACTACAATGACCCAATTGCAACCTTCACTCGTGGGTAAGCCCACGATAAAGTCTATGGAGACACTTTCCCACGGTCTCTCGAGAATGGGAAGTGGATCTAAGAGTCCCGTAGGTGCTCCTTGTCCAACCTTGTCTTGTTGGCACACAAGACAAGTCCTCACATAGGCCTCGACATCGTCCTTCAAGTGAGGCCAATAGTAAGAATCGCTTACAAGCGCGAGTAAGCGGTGTAACCTCGGATATCCTACCCACTTGCTATCATGACACTCTTTTACGACTTCCCTTTGCGAGGTTGTCGTAGGTAGGCACGTAAAGGCGTTTTCCTTTTGTGAGCACTAGGCCATCTTCAACCCAAAATCTCTTTGTCTTCCCTTCCTTTACGAGGTTGACGATGGTGCTGTGCCGGCGATCATGTTTCAGCCCTCGCATATCCGATCCCTCAAATTACTTTGAGGTTGGTTTATGTCGGCAAGCTCTCCCTTGCGACTTAGGGCGTTGGCCACCAGGTTAGCCTTACCTAGCTTGTACTCCATGGCATAATCGAACTCGACTAGGAAGTCCTACCACCTCGCCTTCTTGGGAGTAAGTTTCTTCTAGGTTTGGAAGTAGCTTGTGGCTACATTGTCGGTCTTGATAAGGAACTTGCTCCCCAGCGAGTAATGTCTCCAGTGTCGGGAGACAATGCATCACCGCGGTCATCTCTTTTTCCGACATCGTGTATCGTCTCTCTGTATCATTGAGCTTCCGACTTTCAAAGGCGACAAGATGACCCTCCTGCATTAAGACTCCTCCGATGGCGAAGTCGGAAGCATCGGTGTATAACTCAAACGACTTGTGGAGGTCGGGAAGAACTAGCACTGGTTCCTTAATGATAGCCTTTTTCAAGGCTTTGAACACTTGTTGGCACTCCGGCCTTCAAGTCCATCCTCTTCCCTTCTTCAACAAGTCGGTAAGAGGAGCGGCGATAGTGGAATAACCCTTGATAAACCAGCGGTAGTAGTTCACCAAACCAAGGAAAGATCTTGGCTCGGTGACCTTGGTGGGTTGCTCCCACTCCTGTATGGCCTTGACCTTTGAAAGATCCATCAGAATCCTCCCTTGCCGATAATATCACCCAAGAATGGCACCTCTTCTTGGGCGAAAGAGCACTTCTCCTTTTTAACGTACAACTTATTGTCCCTCAAGGTCGAGAACACTTTCCGCGGGTTTCTTACAAGCTCCTCGAGAGTATTACTATCGATGACAATGTCATCCAAGTAAACTACTACGAAGTGATCGAGGTAAAGAGAAAATACCTTATTCATGAGGGTGCAAAACGTGGCCGGTGAATTTGTGAGGCCAAAGGGCATGACCAGGAAATCATACAATCCATAACGTGTTACGCATGCCCCTTTGCCTTGTCCCCTTCGGCTATGCGGACTTGATAGTAACCACTCCTCAAGTCCAACTTGGTGAAGTACCTCACATCCCCAGCTTGGTAGAATAGATCGTCGATGCGAGGGATTGGGTACTTGATCTTGATAGTAACCTTGTTGAGAGCTCGGTAGTTAATGCACGGACGAAGGGACCCATCATGCTTCTTCCGAAAGAGGATCGATGCACCGTAGGGTGATTTTGAGCGATAGATATACCCAGCGTCCAACAACTCCTTCAATTATCTCCATAGCTCCTCGAGCTCCGGAGGTGCCATGCGGTAGGGGGCAAATGCAAGCGGTTTAGCCCCGACTCCACCTTGATAGCATGGTCGACTTCCCGTTTGGGAGAAAGTCTCTTTGGCAACTCAGCGGGCATCACGTCCTAAAACTCGTCCAGCACTCCTTGAACGGCCTCGGGTACTTGGACATCCTTGCCCCCTCGTCCATTTTGAGGGTGCCCGATGAAGGTCGATTCCTTCTTCTTGAACCCTTTTGAGAATTGAAGAGCGGAGATCATCTTTCCCTCATCGATCTCCCTCTTCACGGGAACAACACAAGGTTGCCCCTTCTCCATGATACACATTGTGTTGGTGTAAGGCACCAAGAATGCCTTCACCGTGTCGAGGAAATCTATACCAAGATAGAATTTCTTATCATCAAGAAGAGCAATGGTGATGTCGGTCTGGCCTCCACTAGCCGATCCGGATCTCGGTGTTACGGGCAGTACCTTCGATCGGGAGACTCCTGGCATTAACCCTTTTGGCAAAGCCCCTATCCTCGGTGTAGGAGAGGCCAATCTCCTCGGCAAGCTCCTTGGCCATGTAGATCGTATCGGCTCCCATATCCAGCATCGCTTGTAATGGCTTGTCATTGATGTGGGTTTCCACATACATGCGCCCATGAGGCTGTCCTTCTACTTTTGCTTGTATGGCATTGAGGAGTCTCATGGAAGCAAGCTTCCTTTCCTCTTGTTGCTCTTCATCCATGACCAGAGCAACAAGTTTGCCTCTTTTCGGACACTCGAAAACTTGATGAGGCCTGTTGCATAAGAAGCAAGATATCTCTTTCTTGGTCCGGCCCTCCTTGGATTTACCCCTGTCCTTATAGGAGGACGGTTTTCCTTTCTTGGGAGACTTGTCACGGACTCCCCCATTTTTGCCGTGGCTTTCCGCCTTCTTGCCCTGTCCCTTTGAAGACTTAAACTCGTAAAGTGACTCGGCGGCAACAATTGCGGAGGCGAGGTTTTGCACTCCCGCCTCTCCAACTCCATTCTGGCCCATCCGCATAGGCCATCAAGGAAGCAACCAAGGCATCTTCCTCGCCCATGGTGGGAATTTCCAAGAGTAGCTCTTGGAATTCATTTACGTATTCTAGGATACTATCCCTCCTTGTGTTGGAGGCGTCGAAGCTTGACTCGAGCTTCTCTTTGGGCATCCTTGGGGTAGAAGCTGTTTCTTCATTTCTTCCTTGAATGTCTCCCATGTAGTAACGGGATCGGGCCCTCTATTGACGTCGTCACACCGACATCGCCATCAGACAAGGGCAATATCTTTAAGGTAGAGGGAAGCGTTACTCACCTTGAGTTCGTCTCCCTCTATGCTCGAGGCTTTGAAGTAAGCCTCAAGTCCCCATAGGAAGTTATCAATCTCCTTTGCGCTCCTGGCTCTTTTGTAGTCCGGAGGCTTGGATGCATTCATCCTCAAGGCAGTCGCCATATGGACCGACCCACTGTTGGCCACCGCAATCGTGCACAACTTCAGTCTGTGCCTTGAATTCCTTCATTTTCTCCCCTTGATCATTGAGAGCGACCCGGAGCTCTTGCTAATCATTGAAAGCCTTGAGTTCACCATCTTTTGGCCTCCACTATGGCTTTAAGGGCTGCCACCTCCTTCGTGAAGTCCGTGACTACTGCATTCAAGGCCAACCGCATTTCCTCCGAGTCATCCTCCTTAGACTCGAGCTCCCGATACTGCCGAGTCGTGGTGTCGACTTCTTACCTTAAACCGTCAAGGATGTTGTACAGTTGGGCAACCCTGTCCTCGAGAGCGGCAATCACCTCCCAGGACTTCTCCCGGCCCTTCTTGCCACCTTGTGGTTGTTGGCCTCCTGCAGTGACGCTCGACATTCTTGCCCAAACTTTGGCTCGATACCAAGCCGTCACGGGACGATAATTCACTTGAATTGGATTCTCGTGCGGCACTAGCAAACTAGACCCGAGACCCTTCTTATGCTTGCTAGTAAGCCTTAACGATGCTTGACTTAAGCTTGAGAGAGCTAAGTAAGCAAGACACTTAGAGAGTTTGGGAGAATGTTTTGTGTATTGAACTCTTGGAATTGATGGTTATAAATGAGGACCCCATGGGGGTATATATATACATAGTCACCTCCTCAATGGACGGCGGAGATCTTTTTAATCCAATTGCGTATCTAGAATTCTCCATACAAATATCTACATATTTATATAAGCGTGGAATATTCTGGAACATAATGGATCCTCATGGAACGAGCGAGAGAATTGTAGAGGATTCCGGGCTCTTCCGAAGCATTCCGTGACATTAGATACTTGCTGATCAACATCTGAAGCTCATTTCTTATGCGCCAATGTCATCAATACTCATAATGAAAAGGTGAGTAGCTCCTGAGATCCGTGCTTTCGTTTTCTCATAATGACGTTTTAGCCCCAACTTTCAAGAAGTTTTATGATTAAATCTCGATAGTTTACCTGTGTTATTAAGTGACTTCTTCAAGTATCCCATGACTCAATCATTTTCTCCATCTACTTTCAAGAAGTTTTATGCCAGAGCTTATGTTAACAGTTTTCCTTCGATACACCAGTGTATAAGAGAGCTTGTCTTTGAGCCATAATATCATAAAGGAATTATACAAGCCAACAAACTCATTGCCCCTTCAGTTCATTTTCCCTTTGATTTGCAATCTGTCCCCATTTCTGGTGTTTTCAGACTGTGGCAAAGAGGAATACATAAAAGTTTAACCTTTTTTGAAAATGAGTGGGGCTCACAAGATCTTGAAATGGTCGAGTAAATTGCTCATACATATTTGTATCATTGCATTTCTTCTTTTGTTTTTTCTAACGGCGGATCCAGGAATTTAAGGAAAGGGGTCAAAATAAATTAAATTATAGTGTATACAATACAAAAGTTAACATCTATTTTTAAAATCAATATTATATAACGATAACATTACATCTAATGCAATTGTCTTCATCGAGTCCTCATATTTTGAAAGCGCCCTATGATATCATCGGTAGATATACTTTCAAACAAATCATCCTCAAAGTAAGTAATAACAGTATCATTCAAAAAATTTTGACCTATAACGCGAATTTATCAACAAAAATCAAACCTATACAGTGAAATTTGTCTAAACAATGAATGAAGTGAAATTGAAAAATCAATAAAATCACATAAATTAATAATAAAATCAAAGAAATTAAACCTAATATCGCACAAATTAAATCTTAAATTGATATAGAATGAAAAATTTTAGAAGTTAGAACTTACAAATTTGAAGAGAAAGAGAGAGTTTAGCGCGGGAGAGGAGAGACAGGGACTGGGAAGTGCCAAGGGCGGCTTGTTTGGGGTCGGCGCCGGCGACCAATAGCCGTGCCCGTGTCGTGCCGTCGTGGTGTGGTGGGCTGGGAGAGAGAGAGTGCGGGAGAGGGCTGCTGCGTAGAGTACAACCGCGAGAGGGGCAGGCCGGGTCGGACAAAAAAAAGTTGTCAGTAGAAGGATTCAATCACAAGACCTCTTCTTCGCATTACGTAGTCTTACCAACTCATCTACCTACATTTGCTGATTAATCTCCTCTATATAAAAATTTTATTTTGTTTTTGGAGAGGGGTCAATTGACCTCACTGACTCCTTGGTTCCGCCAGTTTCGGAAGAAGGTAAAAAGGATCTTCATTGCACTATCAACCCAAAATAGGTAGTTTCAATCTAAAGAGCAGTTGACCTGGAGACCACCTTCTAGGAAGGCTTCCCATTACAGTCAACTTCACAAATTAATTTTTACAAAACTAATCCCAATTTGCTAATTTCCTACTCAACTTGCTAAGGTGCAATTGATTGATGACAGGAACATTTACCTGGAGAACACTATTGATATGACAAACTATTGGAGTAGACACATCAATAGTGTCCCTCCATGATCCAAAGGCATCCAGCTGGTTGGCACATCCGATCATTTGAATCCACCAATTAACTTCGTGATCACAATTCTTATTGCTTTTACCCCCTTCACCCTTCAGTCAAAAACATTGATTAATCGCGGTCAGATTGCTTCCTTTCTTGACTCCATTAAATTGATTTTTGTCCCTTTCATGAACAAAACAAAATGAACTATAAATCAGGAAAAGAGTCAATATGTGCCATATACCCAAAGGGTTATTGGCCTTTGATGTCTTACTGGACAATGAACCAAAGTTTTTGTTATAATTGCAGCTACTGCTGCATAATGAACTACTCTCTCTATGAAAGACAATATGTGCCATATACCCAAAGTTTTGGATAAAAATCAAATTAAAGGTCAGGTCCACTTATGTATTCACAAATTGTTTATGTTTCTTGATCGTTTGATTATTTCCTCGTATATCAGAGCTTGTTTTTTCAGTTGCAGAGGTTGTTTTGATCAGATTAAAACTTTGGTTCATTGTCCAGTAAGACATCAAGGCGAATAACCCTCGATGTACTTTAGCTGGTTGGAGTACTGCTTCATGATGGCAGCTCTGGTACATCAGAATGCTAAATCTTCTGGGGCTAAATCCCTGTAGACAAAAAGGTAATTTTACTGCTCAAAGTTCACAATCTTCCAAGTCCTTCACATAAATTTTGGGAAAATTTTGCAGCAACATAAATGGATCATGCAAGCTAATGACTTGTGTTCATTTTCATTTTCCCTGTACTTGTTTGATTCTATTTGATGTTTTTAATGCCTGTACAAAATAGATTATTCCATTCCAAATCAGAAAAAAGACATGACTATTTTGTACTATGCAGTTTTTGATGTACCTTGTATATGTTCTTTGACTTAAGGGGATCTTTTTTTCAGTGCAATTTATAATAACAGAGTACATCCAAGAATGAGAATATGGTTTCTTTGCACAATTGATTTAGGAGGTGGACTTATGCGTTGTGTGGCTATCTACCCGCGACCTGAAGGGTTGTCATCCCACTGCAGAACCTTGTGAATAAGGACCTGCAGAAATAGGTAGATTTACAATTCAAATTTTGCATTTATTTTAACTCTTGCACATGATTTTCTAAGCATAATGACTGAATACTGATTCTGTCAGCGCGTCTTCATCATGCAGGAGAATTGGGTTGTCCGCAAGATCCAATCATATTGCAGCCTGAATAATGATACCATGCTGGAAATTCTTGCAGGGTCTTCAAAAGTTACTCTTTAAAAGACAACAATATTGCCAATTGCTGTTAAGTTCTTAGATTCACATAGGTGCACATTGGCAATCTCACTTTTATCATTGACACTAAAGTTAAGCTGTGTTCTAACGTCCTAGATGATGTGGTCATCAAGATCCGGTTATTGAAGTGTTTCACTTTGCCTGTGGCATATTACCAGTGATATGGATCTACAAAGAAAGGTTTGACAAGCACATATGTTCATTTTTTTATTTTACCACAAATTTACTAGTTGGCCTTCTAATTTCAGCCAGCAGTTTTCTGGTTTTAGTGAATTTGCTGATCTGACACAGTGGGACTCCTAAGACCTGTGATGATCCTCAAATTAATGATAAAGGCCAATTTTAGACAGACCTGAAAATTCTTGCTTGTATTTCCCTCCATGAAAAATTGATTTAAGGATTAATGGATTTGTCAACAAGTTTGTCATAGAGAAAATGGCTGGAAATTTCTGTGCGTGGTTTTTTTCCCTTTTTTTTAAAAGAAATTGCTGTATGCTTTTACTACCTCGATTTGCCACTAATTCTGGCCCTTCCTGACATGTGACGGCTTATTATCCTGCATCAATTGGATTCCTGCTTGAATAGCGATATCTGAACTGGAATATCCCCAAGAAATCAATATGCGACCCTTTCTCTGTAGTCACTTGGTCCCATAAAACAGTGACACTTCTCAGAGACCAGAAGTCCAACTTTCATAAGCCCCAAACATCTCTAACTTGTTTAAGAGTTCCTCACAATACCACATCAGTTGACCTGATTTGATCTCTTGTCAGTGTTACATATAACTTACAAGTTGTGACCACGGAAGTTTAAATATAAGTGAAGAACATATCTTTTTCAGGTCGGTGCATGTATTTTCTGCAACCCCCCTCGCAGTTCAAGAAGACGGAAAACAACCTAGTTGTGACGTGATGTGCATGGATAAAATTTCAGCAGCCCGTGTCCATAGTTACTCCGATGTTATGTTTGGGCACTTGCTAGTCTATATTCACAATCATTCCTTAAACCTATGATAGTAATCATACAGGCATTCACCATCTGTTTATAATAACTCTGACCATTTCATTTTTGAAATTGGTATTTTAAAATCTCTGGTTTAGTGTGAAGTCTTGTCATGTAATGATCTCAAAAAATAACTCTACTAATAAAAAAAATTATAGATATTAAATTATTATCCATATCAGCGTGGGAGTACATACTCCCCTCTCCATTATTGTTATATTGGGAGAAGCATATGGTCCACCGATCAACATCTTCCACCCATGGGGAATGGCAGTGGCAGACCAAAAATTTAAGGAAGAGGGGTTGAAATAAGCTAAGTAATAAAGGGAAAGTTAAAAAGTTGAATTTTGAAAAAAAGAAGAGAAAATATCATTATTAGGACTCAGACTCCTAATCTAATGTTTGCATTAAACAACACTTACCAATTGAGATATTAACATTTACCTCCGTCGAGGTATTTGGAAATCATTTTTACACCCTCCAGGTATTGGTATATATTTTTACCCACCCTAGGTTTAGAGATAAAAAATATTTAAGATAAAAAAACGATAGGAGGCTAATCGGAAATGTAAAAGGACAAGTTTGTCCTTAATTTTTAAAATAAAATGACTATGCTACCTCCCCATTAATTATTGGCGCTTCGAGTGCAAAGAGGGCAATTTTGGTACTTTACCTCATTTTCTTATGCCACATCAGCACACTCACCGTATTTGGATGTTTTCTATTATTAAGAACAATAGTCAATGTATAACTCAAATATTAACTACTCCAGTCGGGGTGGGTAAAAATATATACCAATACTCGGAGGGTGTAAAAATAATTTCCAAATACCTCGAGGGAGGTAAATGTTAATATCTCTTTACCAATTCATCTACCAACTTTTATCTATAATTATTTGTTATATAAAAATTCTATTCATTCTTGAAAGTGGGGTCAGCTGATCCCACTGACCCCACCTTGGGTTCGCCATTAGAACGGTCATTACCCTATAGAATCCAGAAAGATAAGTACATTTTGTGTAGGATTTTTGTGTTAGATGAACAATACAAGCCGATTGAGACTCAAGACACTGAAGAATACAACGATATCAAAAATTATGTTGTCTATGATGAGTTAGTTGATGAAAGAATGGGGCATATTGTCTTCTATGGTGGTCCATAATGAAGCAGCTCTAGTATTAATATGATATCCCTGTCATCATCGAGTTATATCATTTTATTATATAAGTACAAAATAAAGTTTACTTGTTGATTGTGCGATTTGACAAACGTTGGACTTACAGTGTGTCTCTGTGCTCAAGTTAACCTGCTAATATTTACAAGTAGCTAGAATAATTATAACTTCTTCTTTGTAAAAATTCAAAAACAAAGTCCTTTACTTTTTCTACCTCGTCTAGTAATTTAGTTATGAATGACTTTATTGGGTGTGTCCGACCTATGATCTTTGATGCTACGAATGATACTCTATGTTTGTTGTATTTGAGAGAGCAGGTGGAAGAAGAGCTAAAGCAGATGCATCCCTGTGAGGTTCCTGCGTCGAATTGGATGAACCCCTCATTCTTCCGGAAGTTATGGGATGTTGTTGGCAATGATGTTACTATGAATGTTGTCCTAGCAAGTTTGCAAGGTAATTCTTTTCCTCCTAAATTGAATCACACTTTTGTTGTCCTAATTTCAAATATACCTAAGCTTTCTTTTATGACTGATTTTGACCCAATTAGTCTTTGTATATTGTGTACACACTTATTACAATATTGATCTCTAATAGGATAAAAAACAGTATTGGGTAGTATTTCTAGTACTCAAGCTCCTTTTGCGATCTTCCACACTCTGAAAGGTGATAATAGTGTGGGTGGGGCGATATCATTAAAGTTGGATATGATTTGGTTGTGATTTAGCCAACTAATGAACTACCTATAGTTAAGATAATTACATCACCTACCTAACTTACGCTAACGATTAGGAATGATATGTATAAAAATAATTAATAATATAAATTAATTAATTAATTAACTAATAAGACATGAAAACATAATAATTAATGATAATAATTGTTAGTACAATGGTACGTATAAAAACAGATATTATCTTTAAGCTAATTTGACCCTCCGTTTATTCAATTCTTAGCATATTTTTTCCTAAATGCCATTTTTTTATATGGATTTCTCTATTTTATTTGTCAAATAAAATTCAACATCTCGTTTAATTAGTTAATTTGAGTATGTTGGTTGCTGATATAATCCCAAGGACCACATACTTCAATTTTTAGTTTATTTTTTTGTGCAGAAAATTTTATATTTTCATGATAAATGATAAATAACATCTAAGAAATATTCTCCTAGCATATGTTAAAATATATTATTTACATAGATAAATACAAATAAAATTTCTATACAAGTTTATATGCCGATTTATTTTCATTTTCATTACTATCTATAATAAGAGGTAAAGTAGTATAAATTACAATATTGTGATTTAAAATTCTCCATAGTTATGTCTCGCATAATGGACAACGACGATCAATAGTTACTAACCATATTCTGCTACAGGTATTATGGAACATATGCATACATGTCGGGAGGATACATAGCTCATTTCCATCTACGAAATCCATTATGCAAATTTGGCATTGTGTTGTATCAAACTCAACTTGCTTACTAGCGGAGTACGTATCCGGTAGAAAACAATTGTAGATTTCTACTCGTAATGATCGAGGAACATAGGACAGATGTGAAAAAAGAGTATCTTATATACTATATACACTAAAACTATAAAACAACCAAATATAGCAATAGATATAAGAAAACGTTTGTCCGGAAAGTTGAATTTTTATTTTGGGATAATATTTGGTGAGTTATCTCCCAAAACGTGGCTATTTCAAAGTGGTCATGATGGTAAGAATGACTCGAGAATCATAATAAAGACCTTATTAAAATAATTACAAAAAGAAGATTAACTTAAAAAGAAAAAAGAAATTCTCTATCAAGTATGGTTCGTTACAATATCAAGAAATATTGAGGGGGAGATCTAGTCTAAACGAGGGAAAATTACCAATAAAAAGATGCAATTGAGGCCATAGTTAGGTCCTGTAATAGAGCCATTGTAAGCTTTTGTAATTGTAAAATCCACGAAATCACACTAATTAGATCGATAAATTGTTAACAACGGAAACACCTATCAACATAATACAAGTACTAACACAACTAAAAAAAGGTTCAAAAATTTCAATTTAGATACTTTTACTATATGATCGAGTTTGAAAGTAGCAACTTAAAAGTTCAAACAGGCTAATTGTAAAATCCAACAAAACAAATAGAAAAAATAGTCACGCGCAAATGGGGAGAGAGAAAAAAAGTTAAAAAGTGAGACAAGAAAGTTAAAAAGTGATAAATGTACTTACTAGTAGAGTGGAATAGAAAATGTAAGTATCCAAAATGTTCCCTTTTAGCTAGTACGGAATTAGAGAGTGAGAGAAGATTTTAGAATTAAAATAGAGTAAACGTATTTGCTTAATGAAGGTCTTTTTATATACAATTTGCTGAAGAAGTCATATCATAAGAATTATAAAAGAAAAATTCAAAAGTCACCATCACATTGTGGATTGTATTTATGTGCACACTAACAAGATAATGATATGTGTAAAAAGAAAATATAGAGATAAAAAAATACACACTGTATTGCTTAATTGGTTGATAATCCTCCTCTGTTGAGAACCAAATAGAAAAATCGAAAGAATAAAGTGGCTTCACATCAAGTATTTAATAAAATGTGTTTTATGTCAATATATCTCACTTGAAGAGTGCCTCTTCTCCATTAAGTTTTGGTAATTTAAAAAGCTTTCCCAAAATGTGCCATACCCATTTCTTCATTATTTGTGGCCTTACACCATCACTACCATACCATTTTTTAAATCAAAGAAATTACTATTAGTTTTATTACTATGCTACATATTGAACAAAGAGAGTGTCAATTTAGTGCAAAGATAAATCTATGCTTCTCCTTAATTTTCACTCTAATTATCATTATCAACTTTCAATTTTTAATTGCAATGTCAACTACGAGACCATGATCATCATTGTCCACATAGATCTTTGTTTTTTGGGAGGACACTTTGATTTATGTGAAAAGGCAAAACATAATTAGTGTTGATAAAGAAAACATAATTAATGGCTTTGCAACATGTCCCTCGATGGACTTAGACCCAAAATAAATAAAAACGTTGTTCCCGACTAGTATCTATCTTAAATAAGAGACCATAATTGATAACAAAATTGTGTTATCGAAAAAAGACAAAACAAATATCAAAGTGTGAAATTTTTCGGCCACTTTGCAATATACAGGCACCAGAAGTTTTAATTTTAAAAAAACTATTTTTGGGTGAGAGAGGGGAAAGGGTCTGGAAATAGATTCAGACTTCTAGCCCCTCTCATACGTCTCTCAAGCCCTCCTCTCTCTCATCTCTCATTTCCCGCCTTCTCTGTAGCTCTCGGTGGACTTTCTCTCTCGCCGGCCGGAATATCTCTCAGCAGCTAGACACTTCCTAGCCGGAACCACACTATCTCTCGCCGGACCCTCACTGAACTGCGCCCTCTACCCGCACTCACGCTCGCTCCTTCTGTCTGTCTGTCTCTCTCATCTCGCCGGGATCTCTCTCGCCGTACCCTCGATTGATGCCGCCTTGGAGCTTCCGTCCTCCCCAGTCCAAGAGCATTTGGTTACTACCCAAAAATCAGGTTTGTTGTCTCTTTCTTTCCACTCCCCAAAAATTAGATCTGGGGTTTTATATAATTCATCCTTAATTTGTCCTTTCCATTTGATGATTTTGGTTTTGCTAATTTGGGACAATTAGTTTGAGTTTGATTGTGCTAATTTGGGTTCTGTATCATTCATGTTGTCTCGCGATCCTCTCTCTGTCTCTCTCTGTCGATCTCCCCCCCAAAAGTCACTCTCTCTCAATCGTCTCCTCAGTCGAATTGCTGCTACTCTTGCTGGAAAACAACATGAAACAATAATTGATAGGCTTGGAAACAACATGAAACAAGAATTGGTTGGCTTCGCAACAACATAATTGTTTGTTTTTAGCACTGTCACTTCCAAACCCCACGTTCTGGTAGACTCACTGTGTTGTATGCATTTGCATACTCATCAGTTCAAAAAACTTCAATAGATAAAACCTTGAAGGAGTAAATGGGTGGGAAGGTTTAGGTTTGCAGTCTACGCATAAACCTATTTCATGCTGTAGCTTGCATTCAATTGCCTTCTCCTTTTCTTGATTTTCATATAATCATTTTTTTTTGTTACAATTAGCAGTTGGAGACCACATTAGAGTAGTTATGGAAGCAGCATTTAGGTGGTTGTGTGTACATTGCAGGAAGCCTTTAGAAATAAAAAGAAAAATTGGGTGGTTTTTCCGAGCTTTCATAACGGCTCAGATGATTCCCCCCTCCCAAAGAAAAAAGCAGGTCATTGCAGTTTTGCTTGTTAATGGCTACTAGTAGTGATAGTTTGCCAACCTATCTACTCTCTTCTTTTCATTTGGGCGAGGTTTTGTTTTTTGGGGGGGATGCAGGTCATTGCATAATACCTAGACTTCTGCTGGTGAAAGATGGGGAAGATTCTTGTACCCAATGCAAGCGGGACCCACATCGGGAGTTGTTGTATAAGGGAAGATTCTTGTGAAATTAGAAGTGGGGAAACCATGTCCTTGTTTTTGCTGGTGTCTCCGGTGAACTTGTGGTTGAGTTTCAATAAAATATGTTAAACATAGCATCTTGGATACTGTCTTTTGCAATGCTCGCCTGCACAGTTCTTTGTTTTTTCTTTTTACCTGCCACTTTCTTCTTATTCTCTCTTGTGTCAAGCTGGTTTTAAGGAGCTTAGGGTCTATGTAGAAATATGATGTACATATGAAGTACATCTGTTGTGTTAGTTTGGAATACAACCTAAGTGAAGTATGCTTTGCAATCTGCATGTTGGGCAGGAAATTCTGGTTCAGATAAACTTTATTGAGCTTAAGTATTTGAAATACAGGTCATATTTGTGCAGGCCTTTATTTACTTATAGCAATATAGCATGGATCCCTACAGGAGTAGGCTTTGATTATATTAGTTATCTGTATATTTTGTGGATTCCTGTGAGAAGATTCTAGGTAAGGTTTGCTTGGTAATCATTCATTTGTATCAATTGTAGAAGATGACAGGATTAAGAACCCACCTTTTTGCCTCTTGTTTTTATCCTTCTTTTCCAGCTTGGTGTATACTGGTCCATCTAAGTGATTATGATAAATTGTTGGGATTGAACTCATTTTTATAAGCCTATTAGCTCAACGGTAGAGCAACGTATGATTAGTCCACGGAGATGTGGGTTCAAATCCCACATAGGCTATTTACGAATATATTTTAGCATTCGACATTGAAAATGTCAGTTACTATGTGGATAGTTGACAAAAATAAAATGAGCCTCTCTTTTGAGTCATGATGAGTTAATGACTAAAAATGTTGTGACATCTTATACATGTTGTTAACTATCTTATATATGTGGATAGTTGACAAAAATAAAAATGAGCATCTCTTTATAGTCACTATCCTTAACAGTATAATATATATATATATATATGGAAAGTTTCAAGTAAGCACCCTCTTATACGTACACTCCAAGTAATAGGCAAGCACTATAATCTGGACCATTAGATTATTATCCAACAGTCTACAATAAAAGGCTACTTTTAACGCTTAAAAAAAGAAAATAAAAATTTTGGGGGAAAGGGTAAGAGACTCATGACATTTTCCAGCCAGAAGCGTGTACCATCCCTCTTCTTTCCCTCGTTGCCTCCCATCTCTCTCGCTCGCTGACGCCGACAACGGCACCCTCTCTCCACATTTGTCACTGCCCGGCGGCGTTCTTCGGTCCCCTCCGTCAACGACGCTTCTCTTTCCAACGAGCCTCAAATCCCTAACTCTTCAGTACTCTCTACTCTCCTGCATTCTCTGTTAATTCTGCTCTTACTCTCGCAATTGTTTGTGCCCCTCTCTCTACTCTGTCCGGCGCCTGCGGTCGTCCATGAGGTGTATTTTGTCGAAGTCGCTCTCTCTATCTCTATTTCTCTACTTGTATGGCTCTCTCTCTCTCTCTCTCTCTAACTGTTGTTTTCACTAATGGCAGTCATTCACAGTGAATTGGAGGTGCATTCCATTAATCAAACTTGGAAATTTGGCTTAAATCTAAGTAATTTCTTCTCTTTTGTTTCAAATTTATTAATTTTGTGGGCCTTGACTAATTATCACTGCCTCTTTGGCTGGCATTGAGTTCATTACTCGGGCTACTATTTCTGTTATCTATGCAATTGTCATTTTTGGTCTCCGATCTTATCTAGATAGTATAATTGAAATATAGTTAAGGTGCAATTAGTTAATGAGATCATATGAGGTAATAGGTAGGAGGAATTAAGGAGGAATTACAAGTAGAATTGTGTAAAACGTGGTTAGCATGCAAAGCAAAAGAAAACAGTAGCTCTGGATATATATGTTGTTTTGTTGTGATTAACATCTGTCATTTATATATATGAGTCTGCTCCTTTTTATTTGCCTTTGTGTTAATTCATTCCTTCTTACAAGGCTTTGATTTTCTTTATCATTTTTCGTATCTTTTTCTGCTATTGTTCTGGTATGGGGATTACATAATGATCAATTTGGATTTAGCAGAATTCATGCATAATTGTACGGCTGGGGGTGATGAGTGATTAGCCAATATGCAATTAGAACAAGTGGTGAAAGAAAAGGAATTATTGGGTATGAGTCTTTAATTTGCTGAAATGGGGAGTGAGGACACTACACTTTATAGAGGAAAAATCTTATTTCATCACTTCATTCTTCGTATAAGAATGGCCTGTTGTATGATGGGTTTATGAGAAGGGTTAGTTTGTTTTTGTGTCGTAGATGACTCGAAACGAAAGAAACGAAAGACTCACTGGTACTTAGACAATGGCTGCTCACGTCATATGTCCGGAGACTTAAAACTCTTTTCAGAGTTAGAAGATTTGAAGGGAGGAAAGTCACATTTGGAGATAATAGCAAAGGTAAGATAGTTGGGATTGACAAGATTGGTCAAGGAAATAACTCAATTAGTCCAGTCTACCTTGTCAAATGGCTCAAATACAATCTCTTAAGCATTTCTCAACTGTGTGACAAAGGTCAAGAGGTAAGATTTACTCGGATCAACTACTACATTTATGATGCAGCCACTAAAGAGACAAAGCTCTTAGGACTGAGTCGGGTAACACTTATACCATTCCTTTCTTAGATTCTAGTCAGAATTTATCCTATTTGAAAACATCGTAGACTAGGTCATATTAGCATGCATACCATCGAGAAACTTGCATCTCATGGATTGTTTATGGGTTTACCTAGCTGTGCATTTAAGAAAGATAAAATTTGTGAAGCATGCACAAAAGGAAAGTAAGTCGGATCATCTTTCAAACCACTCAAAGCTGTGTCTACATACAAAGTACTTGAATTGATTCGTATGGATTTGTGTGGTGAAATTCCATTGAAAAGCCTAGGAGGTAAATCATATGTGCTGGTTATTGTTGATGATTATTCACGATTTACCTGGGTGTGTTTTCGAAAAACAAGAATAAAGCCTTCAAAGAACTTACTAAGATCTGCAGGAAAATTCAAGTGGAGTCTCGGACTCAAATAAGAAGAATTCAAACTGACCATGGAAGGGAGTTCGATTACTCGGAATTTGCAGACTTATGTGACAAGAGTGGCATCTCTCACAACTTCTCAACACCAAAAACTTTTCAACAAAATGAAGTAGTGGAGAGAAAGAACAGAACTCTTGAAAAATAGGAAGGACCACGATGATTGAAAATTATCTACCTTACTATTTCGGGCTGAGGCAGATCAACACAATAAACTATACAATCAACGAGATACCTCATCGGATCCATCTTGAAAAAGACACCCTATGAGCTATACAAGGGAAAAAATCCTAACATTTCCTAATTCGGACCATTCGGATGTAAATGATATGTGCATAACAATTGTAAGGAACATCCGACTAAGTTTGATTTTAGTTCGAGATGAAGGTATATTTTTGGGTTACCCATCTTCATAGTAAAGCTTATTGAGTTTTTAACAAAAGAACTAACAAAGTGGAAGAAAGCATCCATGTTGTCTTTGATGAGATTGATCTTGGCGAGGATAAGTGAATCCACCTTCTTAGATCTCAAGTTTAACAAAGATGAAGATGACATTGCTCAAAATGAGCCAACTCAGAATGTTGTGACTCGGAATGAACAAGTTCAAGAGTCATCTCGGGATGCACACGAACAAGCCAATGTAGAAACTCAGCAAGATCAGCCTATTCAACCAACAAACTTGGTAAATCGGAGGACAGGTAGAGCTTTCAAATATGCATTGAGTCACCCACTCGAGAACATATTTTCTGATATCAACGAGTGGGGTAAGAACTCGTTCTTCTTTACAAAATGTATGTGCATTTTTAGCATTCGTATCATTAACTCGAACCTAAAAATGTACTAGAAGCTTTAACTCGAATCTGAATGGGAAGAGGTCATGCAAAAAGAGTTGAATCAATTTGAAAGAAACCAAGTCCGGACTCGACCAAACGACCTTCGACCACCCGAGTAATAAGAATCAAATGGGTTTTTAAGAACAAACTGGTTAAGAAATGGTTGATAGTCGAAATAAGGCCAGATTAGTTGTTCAGGGGTATAAACAAGAAAATGGAATTGATTGTGGGAAAACATTTGCACTTGTTGCTTTGATTGAAAATTCTCTTAGCATTTGCATCTAGCATGAGTATCAAGCTTTATCAAATGGATGTTAAGTGGGCATTTCTCAATGGTTATATTAAAGAAGAAGTTTATGTTGAACAATCTCCTGGATTTGAAAACTCAGAATTTTCAAATCATGTTTTCAAATTGCAAAAGGCTTTATATGGTCTTAAATAAGCTCCCGGAGCTTGGTATGAAAGACTAAGCAATTTCTTGGTTGAAAATGATTTTAAAAGAGGTAAAATTGACAAAACTTTTTCACAAAAACCAAGGGGAATGATTTTCTTATCATTCAAATTTATTTTGATGATATTATATTTGGAGTTACTAATAAAACTCTATGCCAAAAGTTTTCTAAGTTAATGAGACAGGATTTCCAAATGAGTATGATGAGAGAACTCAATTTCTTCCTTGATCTGCAAATCAAGTAAGAAGAGGATGAAATCTATGTCCATCAATCTAAATACGCCAAAGAATTATCGAAAAATACAAGCTACAAGATGTGAAGCATGCAACAATACCTATGAGTATCGGTTTAAAAGCTGGATTTAGACGAGAAAGGTAAAGCCGTAGATCGAAACTCTACAGAGGTATAATTGGATCTCTACTTTATCTCACATGTAGTAGGCCAGATATCATGTTTAGTGTTTGCGTTTGTGCGAGATTTCAAGCTAATCTTAAAGAATCACATCTCACCGAGGTGAAGAGAATTTTTAGATATCTTGCATGGACTCAAAATCTTGTTCTATGGTTTTCAAAGGATTTAGAACCGACCCTCACTGGATAATCGGATGCTGATTATGTTGGATATAAGGTTGATAGAAAGAGCATATCAAAAGCATGCCAATTTCTAGGTTAATCACTTATCTCATGGCACTCAAACAAGCGGAACTCGGTTGCTCTATCAACTGGTGAGGCTGAGTATATTGCAGCTGGAGCTTGCTGTGCTTAGATTCTCTAGATCGAGCAACACATGAAGGATCTTGCACTATCATTCACATATACTTCAATCAAGTGTGACAACCAAAATGCAATCAACATCACTAAGAACCCAATTCAGCGAGTCAAAGACAAAGCACATTAAGGTCGGGTATCATTTTCGAGAGACCATTATGAGAAAGGTGATATTGAACTTGAGTTCATTCTTACAAAATTTTAATTAGTTGATATTTTCACTAAGCCTCCGAGTAAAGATCAGTTTTGCTTTATTAGGAATGAGTTTAACATGTTAAATGCATGATTATCTTAGTTATTGCATGATTTATTCTATTATGATTAATTGTTATATGCTTTGAGTAGATAACAAATGGATCGATTGACACAAAATGAGACTGAGTTACGAGTTATAAATTTTCTGAATGTGTTACGAGTCACTCGACTCAGATTATTAGCAAAATGGAGATCAAAATTCTGGGATCATCTCTGGATAAATGGAGAATCTGATAAACCTCGTTTTTGCCGGTTTTTAAGGCATTATTTAACCCAATTCCATGATGATTTCAATGATATTTATTTAGTTTTGGGTTAGATTTTGCTCATTTTCTCTTTATTGTCACCTAAGCTCGTAAATCTCCTTATTTCAGCTTTTTGGGCTTAAATTCGAGAGATTCGAGACAAATTTGATGAAAGCGACGAAGAGGAGAGTTCAGGCCCAAGAGGAGGCAAGGAAGAAGCCTAAAGCACATCAAAAGACCTTGCACGGCCCCTTGTGCGACTTTTGCACAGCCGTGCGAATCCTCCGAAAGTTGCTGCATTTCGCACGGTACCCAGTGCATACGTCGCACGGCCGTGCAATTCAGTCGAGAGTTCGGCCAATTCGCACACCCCACCATGCATCTTTCGCACAACCGTGCGAGAACATCCAGCGATTACCCGGTTCGCACGGTACCCTGTGCACATTTCGCACAGCCGTGCGAAGCGACCGAGAGCACAGAACGCGGCAGATTTTTCGCACGGTACCCCGTGCGACTTTCGCACGGCCGTGCGACTACTGTTTCGGCGATTATTTAAGTTTCCTAATTGTATTTGTTGAGGGATTCTATTCCATAATGTAGAGATTTAGCTAGGGTTTCGAGAGAGCTCGAGAGGAGACTCAAGAACACTCTTTATTGCTCATCTATTTCAAGTTTTTATTATTGAATCGCATCAAGTTTTTCATTCGGTAATCGTAATTTCTTCTCTTTATCTTTTTCTTTACAGTTTCTCCTCGTTTCTCTATGGCTATTTTCCCCAATCTCTGTCAATTGTTTAGTATCATGTTTAGGGGCTAATTTCTTTACTTAGGTTGGAATTGATCCCTATTATGCCTTGATAATCATGAATTGAGTACCAATTGGGTTGTTCTATGCTTTTTAGGTTAGAATTCACTTCGTTCCATCACTCTTTCATTGATTGCCTCGAGAGAGGACTCATATGCTTTTATTAGGGTTTTGTGGAACATCGAAAGATGAAAACTTACCTAGAATGACGTTGTGAACGATTAGAACTTTGATATGAAAATAATTAAGGTTCTAATTGGGGGTTGTGAGATGCATTCATTGTAATTTTGCCCTTCATTAATCCCATGAAAATAGGTGATTGGATTGTGCAAGATTAGTCTTTGACCTTCGAAAGTAGGCGAAGATAGGCTTAATTGGTGTCTCCCTCTTCTAAACTACTAGCATAGGCAAGTCTCAAACGGTATTCGATTCTGGTTTCAGGCATATTAGTGTGATTAATCCCAATCTAAGGCTTTTTATTCATCGGTTTTTTTCTTAGTTATTTTGTTATTAGTTGATCCAAAAACCAAATTATTGTCGAACTGAGTTTTTACCTAGATTAGAAAGTTTAGGTTAGCTTTGATATTTGAAACACAACTCTCTGTGGACACGACCCGTGCTTGCCTGGCTAGCTACAGACTACACCGTGCACTTGCGGTATTATATTTCTCTCAACAGAATCTCATAAATGTTTTTGAAAACTCTTTCTTCTCTCTCTCTCTCTCTTCGTCACGCGAACGGTCAGCGAGAACTAGCCATTGGAAGAAAGCTGTTGAAACTAGTCGATTCTTGCTCCGAGAGACTCAACTGTCTAATAACCGTTGCTTGGTAGCCGAGTCAGAAAGTTAGTTGAAATCCTATTCTCGCTATAAATAGCACCGCTTCATTTTCTTTCTTCTACTTGACCTACTTATTGCTTGCTCTCTCGTTCTCTTTGCTCTCAAAGTTCATTCACTCTTGCACTCACTCTCTCTCTCTCTCGATTCTCGATCTTACGTGTTCTGTACTCTCTTTCTCGTCTCTCAAACACTCTTTACTCTCTAACTATGCCTAAGAGAGGATCTACTGTGTGGAAGGAGGTTCGATTACCAAGAAGGCCAAAACCAAAACCACTCGATCCGAGGCGGCACAAGGCAAAGGCAAAGAGCCCGCCTCGGAAGACCCAAAGCATAATGTTGCCCAACACTTCATTCCGGATGACAAATTCTTTCCAAAAACCTCATTCTCCTGGTTGAAACACATCGCCAAAATTGGTGTGTATAATAATCTGTGTTTTTGTGAGTATATTTACCCACACCTAGTTTCTGAGTTCTATACTCACATGACAACAAGGGATAACATTATCACTTCGTTGTTCGAGGGTAAGACCGTTCGAATCAATCTTACTTTACTTCACAAGCTTTTCAATGCGAAGTCCCTCTTTCTCAACTCCAATCCAATTCCTTTCACTGAAGTCGCTAATGACTTCTTTGCTAAGTATGCTAAACAACCTCCTCAGTCCGGAAAGAATTTTTACGTGACTCGGATGACCTTAGAAGCAAGACTTCTATGTTTCGATCTGATGAGGACTGTCTTCTCTTACTATCTGTCAAATCTAAAGTTCTTAAGGTTTTCTATGACATTCTATTTCCATTCATCCTGGAACAGATAGCTTCGTTCCTTCGACTCTAAGAAGACTCCATATCTTTTCGGAGCACTTCTTATTGTTGTTTTCACTTAGTTTAGGGTACCTCTACCTTCTGACCCTCACTCTTTCTTAGAGCTTGCCGTTTGTCTTAGCAGGAGTAAGCTTATTGGTCTTGGATACCAGGAAGTCAAGCCCGGTGTCCGGGTTTACTCGTTTGAGTTACCACCACCTTTTTCTCCACCTCGGACTCGGACTACTCCCGAGGTCCCACTTCAAACAGCTAGACCTTCTACTTCTCTATCTGCCCTTCTATCGAGCTTCTTAAGAAGGTGGCCGACAAAGTTGTTTCTCTAGCTTTAGAGTTAAAGTCAACTCCGAGCTCTTTCTAAGCTTTCATTCCCACTCTAACTCGATGCAAAGCCAGGCTCGGACTCAGCTCAAGCGAGTCAAGATCTAATCTCTCGAGCTCAAGGAGGTAATCAAGCAACAACGTGATTAGATCCGCCACTTCCAGGAGAGAAGATAAAAGGCGAGGACTTAGTATTTTCTGAAGAATATGAGGAGTCCTCCAGCTCTTCCGAGTCTAAATCGGAAGATGCTTGAAGGAGGAGAAGAAGAAGGAGAAAAGGAGGACGAGGGCAACAAAGAACCCGAGGTGATTTCTTCTAATCACACTTAGAGTGCCTCGAAGAGGCTCGTGAAGTAGGCCAGTCTAAGGCCCCTGCCTCGAAACTCAGCCAGCAGCAGTCTTTGCTGATGAAGATGAAGAAGAAGAGGAAAATCTACCTTTGGTTCACATAGCCTGGATCTCTCCATTGCCAATTCTGATGCCACCTCGCCCGGCTACTTCCACTCAAGCATACGAGCTTAGGCGCACAGCTCGATCTTTTACTTCTCGTCAAACTACCCCTCCTTCCTGATTTCACACTCAGTTTTCTTTGTTTTTATTTTTTATTTTTGTCCAACATCTTATGTATTTACTTAGTTTTTCTTCCCTCATTTTGTTATTTTTGTTGAAATGCATAGGGGAGAGAAAAGATAGAAAATAGATGTTTGGTTTAGGGGAGTTATTCCCTTAGTTTTGATTTGCTTTTTTAGGTTGATTAAACAAGCCTAATCTACTTTTGAAATACAAAAGCAATCGGTTTCTAGCCGTTAAACACCAGCGAGATAGAAATCAACCATTTCCGGACATGGCTCAAACACCGTGTCGGGATTGTTTCTTTCCAAAACTGGAAAATTTCAAATTTGAGTCTAACAGTTGCTTCCACCCCATATTTCAATCACCACCAGAGGGATGGACCACCTTTTGAGCCAAGAACCACCACCCAACGATCACATCTTAACGGATCTTTTTTGAGTGACTCGGACTAATCGTTACAATGGCTATTGAAGCTCACCAGTCAGAACAAGTCTCAAAGGTCATTCTACCTTGCTGTGTATAAATAGAAGCCACTCTACAAGACTTTAAAATTGTTGAACACATTTCTTAACACTTACTTGGTGCTTACTTACTCAATCTTCAACTTACAACTCCTAATCTGTATTTTTTACTTTTTGAGTTGTAAAAAAATGTCTTGTAATCACTCATACTCTTTTTACTTTCTTTGTAAGTCCTTTGAATGAGTTGTAAGGGCTAACTCAATTCAATTGCCCGAGATTATAAAGGGTATTTCAGTCAAGAAGTAATAAATCAGATAAAGGAACTTCGAGTCTAGGAAAACTTATAAAAGAATAGTCTAAGGGAGCAATTCAGTAAAGAGTCAATCCTTGTAATTGTGGATTCAATTAGTGGATGACTTGGTGTTTGAATTAGCATTGTCTGTGATTTTCTACCCTATGAGGATTTCCACGTACTTCTTTGTGTATTTAACTTTCTGAGTCCAATCTAGACTCGGAATCTATTTCTTAGTCCGTTACTGTGCCAAATAGTTTGATTTTTCTCAAAAATCTTCCATCACCCAATTCACCCCCTCTAGGGGAACTTAACTTCTCCAAGAGCAAACCTTCACCGTTTTTTGAGCCCACTACCTGTGTGATTCTGATTTGGATATGGGCCATGTGGGTTACTTATTTGGCATGCTTAAGGGGGATGTGGTTGACAGTATTGTGTCCTTAGGTACCTTTTGAGGTTTTAAGTCCTCCCTTGACACTTATCATGTTTACCTAGAGGATTGCCCAAGAAAAATCCTTTGGACCACTTTCTTTGATCACTCTTTTGATTTTCCTAAGGCATCTGATAAATGTAAGATGGCATTGAATGTCATTGATATAATTTTACTTATCTTCTCTTACTTCCATTTGTCTGAGTTGCATGCTCAGGAATTTGATAGAGCTCGACAACATTTGAGTTGGAGCTCAATCTTGAGATGAGAAGGAGTGACCGATGCTCCTCAAGCCTTCTCAGTTCTATCTTAGGAGGCATTAGTTTAGATGCACGCATCACCTAACCCGGTATAATAATTCCTTTCTTTATTCTTATTTTATTTTAGTTTGTAAATATTTGATGGTATTTATTTAGAATTTTCTCTTGTCTAAATATTTTTTTTGTTATTTCCTTCAAGTTTAGAGCCTCGTCTTTTTTTATTTCCTTTTTATTTTATTTTTTGGTCTACATGTTGCACATTGTATTTTTAGTTTTCCTTTTATGGTTCCTTACACTCACAATGAGGACATTGTTAAATTTAGGTGTGTGGGTGGGGAAACCTTTTTTAAGAAAAATAAATTGATCAAAAATTCAAAAAGATTTTTTTATATCTTAGGAGATATTGTATATATTCTAATTGATTTTTAAACCCTTGTGACTTAGTTATTAGGTTATAAGTAAGGAAACGTGCAAGATCGCACTCACCTCTGAGTTTGGTAGTTCTAACATCAATTATTTTAACCTTGGAATACTATGAGAATTTGTAAAGTCTTTACCTATTTTTATGAAAGTCATTTACTCTTAGGTTTAAAGTTGTCGTTGATTAATTCACCCACTTGTCTTTTGTACAAAAATAAGCTTTATGTTGTTCTATTTTGCATTGAAAAAAAGAGGAAAAAAAAAGAAACTAAAATCGGGAATGACAAGAACCCTTTGAGGCATGCGTTAGTAGGTGTTACTTTTTGAGGCAATAGTTGTTAATGGGCAAGACTTGTTTCCCAAATGAAGTGTAAATAAAGTACTAGTCAAGTGGGTTTAGTCGGTTATGGTAAGCCTAAAGTAAGGGAGTTGTGGTATACTTGTGTAACGCCCGACCCCGGGTAGAGACGTCACATCGCCAAGACCCTCTTCGAGGATCCTTAAGCCCGATCTAGGGAACAATTTGGCAAACATAGCCTGTTTGCTAAACCATTGGAAGTTGAGCTAGAAACCCCCTTTTTTCGATAGATAAGTTGCGATAACTCTTGAGCCCACACGGCTTCATGTTAAACTTTTGGGTTCATACAACCTTACACCATAAACAAAGTACAATAATAACGGAGTTTTGGTGGGGGCCACCGAGGCCGAATCGGAGCGTCTATAAATGCCAACAAACCTCTAGCTACGGACATGCCTAATTACCAAGTAAATCTTATACATCATACTCAAAAGCACACACAATTAAACATAACTAATCAATGCATTAAAGTTTCTTGTAACTAAGGGAGCATCAAAACGGCCTCCAAAATGACAAAGCTTTCCAAGAACCTTACTGTTACTCCGGATCCGAAAATATGAAAAAGTAGGGGGATGAGCAACCATAGCTCAATGAGAGTCCTTCGCCTCCCAAAAACCAAAATAACTTTACATGCATACATATTTATAAATATAATCGCAATCAATACATAATGACCATAATATTAGTAATCAAGTCGCATCATAAAGATAATTTTACCTTATTCCACCCTTAATCGAATGAGAAAACCATAATGCATTAAAACTCAAGTGAACTATATTTTCTTCACAAATGTGACCAATCAATTCCCAATCTGGAACTTAGCTTAATTTTATCATCTTCAATTTCTTTGGGAAAAATCTAGTACTCTAGTACTCAAATGACGCCTGTGAACCGAGCCGACATACCACGGTATTGGGATTCGGAACCACTCAAGCGTGTGTACAAATTTCCTATCCGGGAGGACTTGTAATCTAGGAGTTAAAGCCGCTACCCATGGGTCGGAATGTGTCACCTTCCTAGACTTGGTATTTCGATGCCTGTGAGCCGACCCAATGTACGACGGTACAAGGATTCGGAAACACTCACGCGTATACTCAAGTTTCCTATCCGGGAGTACTCGTAATCTAGGAGTGAAAGCCGCTGCCCTCAGGCCAGAATAAGTCACCTTCCTAGATTTCGTATTTCAACGCCTGTGAGCCGACCCAACGTACCACGGTACTGGGACTCGGAATCACTCACGCGTATACCCAAGTTTACTACCCGGAAGGACTCATGATCTAGGAGTGAAAGCCGCTACCCGTGGGTCGGAATATGTCACCTTCCTAGACTTGGTATTTCGATGCTCGTGAGCCGACCCCATGTGCCACAAGTACGAGGATTCGGAACCACTCACGCGTATACCCAAGTTTACTACCCGGAAAGACTCGTAATCTAGGAGTGAAAGCAACTACCCGTGGGTCGGAATATGTCACCTTCCTAGACTTGGTATTTCGACGCCTGTGAGCCGACCCAATGTACCACGGTATAGGGATTCGGAACCACTCACGCGTGTACTCAAGTTTCCTATCCGGGAGGACTCGTAATCTAGGAGTGAACGCCGCTGCCCTCAGGCCGGAATAAATTGTAATACCCGGAATTTTAAAGAAAGCAGTTGAAAAGCATAGAATTATTGAGTATTTTTCCCGCAACTAGGGGGTTGAGTGGCTGATTTTATTTACGGCCAGACATATTACGTTAGAATTCCTTTGGAGGCTGGAGCGAATAAATAAAATAAAGGAAATTGCCTTCCCTTTTACATCCGAGCTGAACCGTTGGGTGATTAAGACTTGTCGTGGCCGGCATATTAAAATAAGTTAGGACGCAGTAGCGTAAGAGGATAGAAGGGAGGAGATAGGGACTTGTCGTATATGGGCCGGTGGTTATTTTCATTGAATTATGAAGAGATAATTAAGTCCAATTGGCGGTCCAATTAGGAGCACTAACCGACCCAATTAGGCGGTGGAAAGTGAAAGGAGAGGAAAGAAGGCTCAAGGAAAGAAGGAAGGGGGACGAAGACGGAAAAGAGGAAGCGAGAAACGAGAGCAGGGAGGCGGAGAGAGAGCGCGAGAGATCGAGAGGAGGCCGGTGGCCTGCCTGGCGACCGGTGGGCGAAAGGAAAACGAGGGGTCGGGGAGGCAAGAAGGAAAAGAAACCGAGCGAAGGAAGAAGGGAAGAAGGAGATAGCGCGAGGGAGAGAGGCCGAGCGGGAGAGTTAGAGCGAGACCGAGAGGACGAGCGAGAGCAGAGGCGAGGAAGATGGGCCGGAGACCGGCGTGATGAACGGCGAGCGCCGGTGAAGCGATCGGCGAGCACGGGAATCGGTCAGGCGCGAAGAAGGGCGAGACCGAGGCTAGAAAAGGGGCACGAATGCGAAGGCAGAACGGGCGGCAGCCGGTGGGCGCGAGGACAGTGGCCGACGACGGCGTCGGGCATGGAGGAAGGCGGCAAAACCACGGCTGGTAGCAGGGAAAGGAGGAACTGAACCGGGGAGTCCGAACCTCAAGCAAATCACAAACCTTCAATCCCTAAATCGAGGTGGGTAGTCTTATACTCTAAACTATTAGTAATTTCGAAACCAAATGAGTTTTGTGTGATTATTGAATGTTTATGTGATAGAATGAAGTTAGGAAGTGGTTAGGGCTGAATTGGGTTATAAGAAAATCGAATTGAACTGTGAAGTCTGAATCGAAACATGGAGGAACTTAGTAGTTGGTTAGGGATGAGTTGAGAGGCTAAAGTTTTAGAAGGAGTTAGGTTGCTTCGGTATAAAGAGTATTGTTAAGATCTCAAATGGCGCCCAAGGATGAGGAAGTGGAAAATTGGGTATAAGTTGTAAATAATGCTTCAGTTTAACCATAGAGACTTCCTAAGTTCTTGAGCTGGAAGGTAACGATGCATATTGGGAAACGCCGATTTGAGTATTCCAGGGGACATGACTTCATCTTGATTAACACACAATTGAGGTAGAGAAATGGCGAGCTGGGAATTTCAAGGTTAAATTGAGTTTAGAATATATCTAAGTCCTTGAGATTAAATTAAGTTTGAAGATAAGCATAACGAGAGGAACTTAAGTGATAAAGTGAGAGTAAGAGCTACCTGATTGAGTGTGGGCAAAAAAGTTGACTTATAAAGGAGAGTCATAAAATTAGGAATTAAGGTAGAGACAATGAATTGTTAGAAGTTGAGACGTCTGAATTAAGTGGTATCTACTTGTGATTATTGTGGCTCAGAAAATGAACTAATCTTACTAAAGTAGTGGATTGAGAAAGGTTTAGTTGGAAAGGAGCCGAGAATGACTATTTGCATTAAATTGTGGCTATATGTGCAAGTGATTGTGTTAGGCGTTGTTCAAAAGTTGGTCTTGAAAGAAGTTCCTTGTTTTATGCAAAATGATACTTGAATGTGACTATGTGATATATGCTTTTCAAACGTGAAAACATGCTTTTAAGAAGTGAAATTGATTTGAGAGTGTTGTTTGAAATAAGCTTGATAAGTGAACGTGTTAAAGAAACTGTTATGAATCGACTTTGCCTGGATCGTTTAGCACAAGGAAGGATTCTAGCTAGGGGTGGCTAGCTAGGGGTCCTGTGTAGCGGGACGCCCGATTGGAATCTTCCTAGATAGGTCCCGGGAGCCTTTTATTTGGGGTCGCGCCCCAGAGAAACCAGAGAAATCAGAGAAGCTATGAGAAATTGCGAAGTGCTAGTTCGAGTCCCAAACCTGGGAAGTGATTCACCGAAAGAGATTCATTGAAAATGATTCATGAGAAGTGATTTAGTAGAAATGATTCAGTTTCTGATTGAAAGTATTTGAAAGAAAGTGTAGCACCTTGTTTAAGGTGATTCATTTCCCAAAATGATTGAAATCCGTGATTCTGAATGATTGAAATATTATGAGCTTTATGTTGCAAATGATTCAAGAGATTTCGTTTAAAATTGTATGGATTGTATTATATTATTATGCTTTCGTTGATTTCATTATTATGACTATTATGTGTAAGGAATTTCCATTTTAAGGGTTTAAGACTCCGGTGAGCCCGTTGATTATTGCTCACCCCCACAAATTGCCCCGTCCCCGCCCAGTGTTGCAGGTACACTTCAGGAGCATGATTTACCCTTAGCATATTTCGGACTCCGCTGATTGCTGTTTGATGCGTGCCGAGTAATTCAAGTCAAGAATATGCATTTCTTATACTTCTAAATGACTGTATTTGTAATTTAGTCCATGTAGTTTGTACCATAAGTGTAGTAAACCCTTTTAGATTGTTTTTAGTTTTATCGCATGATTGGTTGAACTCCGGCGTGTGGCCGTTGAGTTGTATACTCCGAGCGTGTGGCTCGTCGAGTTTTATTATGCTTCTTATGCAGGGTTTTAGGCTTCGCGCCTATGGGATAGTCCATATTACAAATGGAACTCTGCCGAAATTTTCAGGGAAACTCAGATTTTTTGGGAAAACCAACGGCATTACTTTTAAGTTGAGTTTAGACAGCCAAACCAACACCAGAAAGAGCCTTGGGAGTTCCTCTAAGGAACTCGGCGATGTAATACTCCCAGGGGGTGCTTTGGGGTGTTACAAAAATGGTATCAGAGCATAGATTTTGGTGACCTTAAGTTTGCATTGCATGTAGCCGCCTAGGATCCTTGTTATGTGACTATGTGCTTTGTTTGTAGCCAATATATGTATGCCCTTAAGTTCAACCTTGCCTTATAAGTGACTACCTCGTTGACTTAGCTGAACTAGTCGATTATAAACCGGCCGTTAAGGTGATGTGCGAGTGACTTGTGTGTGTACTAATTATGTGAGTAAGTGTGACTGAAACCTTACTTCTGGTGCACTACTCGCTGATTTCATTGAGTACTTAGTTGGAAACCTCTACTTTAGGACTTCATTGATTCGAATTCTTATATGATTAGTTGGAGGATAAGTTTAGTACTCTGAATCGTGGACTTATGTGCTTATATGTGTGAGTGATTCATGCGTGCTAAGTGTGTGACTGAGTGTGTGGTTGAAATTTTTATTTTCCTTTCGTATTTATTGATTTCGTGATGTGACTTCTGAATCGTTAGTCGACTTAAGATTCCTACTCCTAGGAAGCATGCGAGTATTCGATTAGGTATTGATTGTTTATATACGTAGCTCCAAGGAGTTAGAGAGTGCCTAGTTGATTTTAGATGGGAAAAAGGAAGACATTCGGCGCATTAGCATAAGTGAAGCATACTTGGAGACTCCTGACTCCGTTTGTTGAGTTATGTATAGAGGCTGCCTTTGGGAGCTGTAATAGGGAATGAATTGAGATGTCGCATTGGTGAGTAGGATAGGGCTGAA
This sequence comes from Talinum fruticosum, assembly GCA_021018815.1. Lineage (NCBI taxonomy): Eukaryota > Viridiplantae > Streptophyta > Magnoliopsida > Caryophyllales > Talinaceae > Talinum > Talinum fruticosum. Next base: position 7,460,560 of record JAITYX010000004.1, on the reverse strand, counting down.
CACCCCGAGTGTTGAGGGATACTTGCGTATTTACAGAAATACTCATGGGTGGGTACTTTTGGAAGTTGTGAATGAGAATTGGAGACCATGGAGAGGAAATTAGTGGAAAATATAATGTGAAAGGTTCGTTGTATCATTGGTGGAATTGGTTTTTGTGATTACTATATTTGAGGCCATAGTTGAGAATGTTAAACTGGGTATTTTACTTGGAAATGCATGTTGATTCGGACATGTTGGAAGGTATCCTTGGGGTACATTTGAGAGTTATATTGGAGAAACAGTAATTTAGGGATTTTCTCTAGTTCTATCTAAGTTTGAGTCGACCAACCATAGGATGCAATGGTTATGGAGATCCATCTACGAGTTCTAATTTGGGAAACTTGTGAGAAAAGGTTTAGAATAAGCCGAGCATGAGACTAGAAGAGAGCTAAGCAATCACATTGAAGGCGATGCTTTCCACCATTCGAGTTTTTTTGACTTAACTATCTCATTAAGAGGAATTGATTGATGAATATGGGAATCATGCCCCCATCACTTTGAGTTTGCAGGTGGCAATTCTTTGTAGGTAATCAAAACATCAAAGATTGGAAGTAGTTTCCTTGGGTTCTCTATAAACTTTGGGCATGATCATGATCTTGTTGGTGAAGTGTCTTGCTATAAAGGGAATTTAGAAGTTGCTCCATCACTCTCATACTTTACTCGGAGTTCGTTGTGGTTACTAGTGCTCACAGGAGCGACTATAAGTGCTTGGGGATGAGATACTTTGAGTTTTACAAAAGGATCGTAGGTTGAATCTTGACTCCCATAGAGTTGAAAGAATGATATGAGGACTCCTTACTACCTATTGCAGTTACCATGAGTGGTCTAAGGATCGTATTGTGCTAGATATGATCGCGTATGGGTTGGTTGCCTCTAGATTCTAACTTGGTCCCAACTCCAGCATTTGGATTATACTCTCGAGCTTTGTCTACCTCCTCTACGGTGGCGTTACTTGCCTAGCATGTGTGCTATCCTTACCGCTTCGACCAGTGATGTATCATAGATAATTCGTCGAACTGGCATCCCCTAGCTTGGCCATAGAATTTGCTTAAGTTATGGAAGATAAGGAGCTACAAGGTGGTGTGAGATATTCGAATTGTATGTGTGCATCGTTAATGTGTTGATTGCATAAGGATTTGATGGAGGCATTAGGGTTCGATGTAAGATAAGTGACGGGATCACAACGTCCAAGCCAGCTTTTTGCCCTTTGAGTGCGATTTGCCCCTCGGGCCCACAATAGAGTGAGTAGACGCACAAAAAGTTGGTAGAAAGAAGGCTGGAATTCATTGACCCCGAACGAGACTGAGTGCCTCTGTGAATCGGAGTTCAGGCTCAGTAGCACATGTGTGGGCAGCTTGGACTTATTTGAGTATTTGTAGCCAAACGCTACTCGTTGCGAATTTCGAGGACGAAATTTTTGTAAGGAGGGAGAAATGTAATACCCGGAATTTTAAAGAAAGCAGTTGAAAAGCATAGAATTATTGAGTATTTTTCCCGCAACTAGGGGGTTGAGTGGCTGATTTTATTTACGGCCAGACATATTACGTTAGAATTCCTTTGGAGGCTGGAGCGAATAAATAAAATAAAGGAAATTGCCTTCCCTTTTACATCTGAGCTGAACCGTTGGGTGATTAAGACTTGTCGTGGCCGGCATATTAAAATAAGTTAGGACGCAGTAGCGTAAGAGGACAGAAGGGAGGAGATAGGGACTTGTCGTATATGGGCCGGTGGTTATTTTCATTGAATTATGAAGAGATAATTAAGTCCAATTGGAGGTCCAATTAGGAGCACTAACCGACCCAATTAGGCGGTGGAAAGTGAAAGGAGAGGAAAGAAGGCTCAAGGAAAGAAGGAAGGGGGACGAAGACGGAAAAGAGGAAGCAGAAACAGAGCAGGGAGGCGGAGAGAGAGCGCGAGAGATCGAGAGGAGGCCGGTGGCCTGCCTGGCGACCGGTGGGCGAAAGGAAAACGAGGGGTCGGGGAGGCAAGAAGGAAAAGAAACCGAGCGAAGGAAGAAGGGAAGAAGGAGATAGCGCGAGGGAGAGAGGCCGAGCGGGAGAGTTAGAGCGAGACTGAGAGGACGAGCGAGAGCAGAGGCGAGGAAGATGGGCCGGAGACCGGCGTGATGAACGGCGAGCGCCAGTGAAGCGATCGGCGAGCACGGGGAATCGGTCAGGCGCGAAGAAGGGCGAGACTGAGGCTAGAAAAGGGGCACGAATGCGAAGGCAGAACGGGCGGCAGCCGGTGGGCGCGGGACAGTGGCCGACGACGGCGTCGGGCATGGAGGAAGGCGGCAAAACCACGGCTGGTAGCAGGGAAAGGAGGAACTGAACCGGGGAGTCTGAACCTCAGCAAATCACAAACCTTCAATCCCTAAATCGAGGTGGGTAGTCTTATACTCTAAACTATTAGTAATTTCGAAACCAAATGAGTTTTGTGTGATTATTGAATGTTTATGTGATAGAATGAAGTTAGGAAGTGGTTAGGGCTGAATTGGGTTATAAGAAAATCGAATTGAACTGTGAAGTCTGAATCAGAAACATGGAGGAACTTAGTAGTTGGTTAGGGATGAGTTGAGAGGCTAAAGTTTTAGAAGGAGTTAGGTTGCTTCGGTATAAAGAGTATTGTTAAGATCTCAAATGGCGCCCAAGGATGAGGAAGTGGAAAATTGGGTATAAGTTGTAAATAATGCTTCAGTTTAACCATAGAGACTTCCTAAGTTCTTGAGCTGGAAGGTAACGATGCATATTGGGAAACGCCGATTTGAGTATTCCAGGGGACATGACTTCATCTTGATTAACACACAATTGAGGTAGAGAAATGGCGAGCTGGGAATTTCAAGGTTAAATTGAGTTTAGAATATATCTAAGTCCTTGAGATTAAATTAAGTTTGAAGATAAGCATAACGAGAGGAACTTAAGTGATAAAGTGAGAGTAAGAGCTACCTGATTGAGTGTGGGCAAAAAAGTTGACTTATAAAGGAGAGTCATAAAATTAGGAATTAAGGTAGAGACAATGAATTGTTAGAAGTTGAGACGTCTGAATTAAGTGGTATCTACTTGTGATTATTGTGGCTCAGAAAATGAACTAATCTTACTAAAGTAGTGGATTGAGAAAGGTTTAGTTGGAAAGGAGCCGAGAATGACTATTTGCATTAAATTGTGGCTATATGTGCAAGTGATTGTGTTAGGCGTTGTTCAAAAGTTGGTCTTGAAAGAAGTTCCTTGTTTTATGCAAAATGATACTTGAATGTGACTATGTGATATATGCTTTTCAAACGTGAAAACATGCTTTTAAGAAGTGAAATTGATTTGAGAGTGTTGTTTGAAATAAGCTTGATAAGTGAACGTGTTAAAGAAACTGTTATGAATCGACTTTGCCTGGATCGTTTAGCACAAGGAAGGATTCTAGCTAGGGGTGGCTAGCTAGGGGTCCTGTGTAGCGGGACGCCCGATTGGAATCTTCCTAGATAGGTCCCGGGAGCCTTTTATTTGGGGTCGCGCCCAGAGAAACCAGAGAAATCAGAGAAGCTATGAGAAATTGCGAAGTGCTAGTTCGAGTCCCAAACCTGGGAAGTGATTCACCGAAAGAGATTCATTGAAAATGATTCATGAGAAGTGATTTAGTAGAAATGATTCAGTTTCTGATTGAAAGTATTTGAAAGAAAGTGTAGCACCTTGTTTAAGGTGATTCATTTCCCAAAATGATTGAAATCCGTGATTCTGAATGATTGAAATATTATGAGCTTTATGTTGCAAATGATTCAAGAGATTTCGTTTAAAATTGTATGGATTGTATTATATTATTATGCTTTCGTTGATTTCATTATTATGACTATTATGTGTAAGGAATTTCCATTTTAAGGGTTTAAGACTCCGGTGAGCCCGTTGATTATTGCTCACCCCCACAAATTGCCCCGTCCCCGCCCAGTGTTGCAGGTACACTTCAGGAGCATGATTTACCCTTAGCATATTTCGGACTCCGCTGATTGCTGTTTGATGCGTGCCGAGTAATTCAAGTCAAGAATATGCATTTCTTATACTTCTAAATGACTGTATTTGTAATTTAGTCCATGTAGTTTGTACCATAAGTGTAGTAAACCCTTTTAGATTGTTTTTAGTTTTATCGCATGATTGGTTGAACTCCGGCGTGTGGCCGTTGAGTTGTATACTCCGAGCGTGTGGCTCGTCGAGTTTTATTATGCTTCTTATGCAGGGTTTTAGGCTTCGCGCCTATGGGATAGTCCATATTACAAATGGAACTCTGCCGAAATTTTCAGGGAAACTCAGATTTTTTGGGAAAACCAACGGCATTACTTTTAAGTTGAGTTTAGACAGCCAAACCAATACCAGAAAGAGCCTTGGGAGTTCCTCTAAGGAACTCTGGCGATGTAATACTCCCAGGGGGTGCTTTGGGGTGTTACATAAATCACCTTCCTAGATTTCGTATTTTGACGCCTGTGAGCCGACCCAACGTACCACGGTACTGGGACTCGGAACCACTCACGCGTATACCCAAGTTTACTACCCGGAAGGACTCACGATCTAGGAGTAAAAACCGCTACCCGTAGGCCGGAATATTATCTCATGTCACCTTTCTAGATTTCGTACCGGTAAAGTGCTCAAACTCAAGAATTCAACTTCCCATTTAACGTTATGGTTGTTATCTCTATCATTTCTTCACAAATGTATTTAGTGAATTGCTTCATGAGACTCAAAGCCATACTTCAAGTCTTAAACTCGCTTCTCGACACAATATACAAGGTTTACAAGCATCACGGGACAAAGCCCTCAAGTTGTGGGACTCCAAAATTGCTTTGGAGGTCTCCACAGACCTTCCCACGGCCAGTGGAGGTCAATGGTTGACTCTAGAGGTTAGCAAGGGCCTTCCCACGGTTAGTGGGGACTTCTAGTGACCACCACGAGCTACCCCACAACTTGTGGGAGCACCCACGGTGGGTATTTTAGGCCAATTAAATCGCTGCTTGCTCCCACGGCCTGCCCCACAGCCTGTGGGGGCACCCGTGGTGGGTATTTTGAGTTAATTAAATTGCTGCTGGCCACTACGGCCTGCCCCACAACCTGTGGGGACACCCGTGGTGGTGGCAGTGGCTCCCAAACTCTATTTTCTTATCTTTTACCTATCTTGTCCTTGTGGGATATTTATGAAAGGTTTATTTTATAACTTTTCAACATTCTAAGTATCATATTAGCTCAATAAAACCCATTAAAATGCACATGCAAAATACATACTTTTCATACCAAGTTTTGGGCAAATACACATTTTAGATCATCGATCCCCAAGAGCATTATAACAAGTATATTCTCTAACAAATATCAAACCCAACCTCAACAAAACCACAATTTCACAAAGATTTAAATATATTTGATACACCTTCATCTTCATGCATGAAATTATACCAACAAAATAGAAGCATAATCAAGTGCATGGTGATGATCATGTTTCTACTCATTTTCCCTCTCTAACATCTTCCTACCATATTTATATCAATGAACCACTCCAAAACACATGCATGCAACAATTTCTTGAAGTTTTGAGCATTCAAGGTTGGTCTACAAGCACACTTACGAAATTCATTTTGGTTGGAAAGTAATATATATTAGGGAGAAGAAGGAAACCCACCTTAATTATGATTGGTGTTAAGCCCTTGATGATTGTATTCTTGACCCTTCCTTCAATGTTTCTACCTTTATTCTTATCTCTATCCTCAGTGCAAGTGATTAAAGATGAAGGAGTTGAAGCTTGGACCAAGGGAGGTTGAAGCAAAATGTCTCCTTTGATTTCCCTTCCTTTCTCTCTCTCTTCTCTCCTCCCTTTATTTGGAGTTTCTAGATTTCCTTTTCCAGAGAAAATGAGCCACCCCTTTTGGTTTGTGCCTTACCTTTGATCCATGCACAGATTTGGGGTGGGTGCAATGATGGTGAAGCATGGGGGACTAGGAGCTAGTAGGCTAGGGATGATGGTTGCATAATAGGCCAAGAAAAGGGTACAAGCTATCAAATTTTTATTTTTCTTTTTGCCTAAATGCTCAGATTTTGGGAAGATATGAGCATGTTTTGGATGTTTAAAACTTAGGATGTTAATCAAGTTATGGTACTATTCCATCTAAGCAATTAGCAAACCTAATAAATATTTTCTAAGCTTATTCCTAATATTATTTCCAACTAAGTTAACCGTTAACAAAAAATTTGTAAATAAACACATATATATAAGCTAACTAGCACATTATGAATTTTATTGTAACCAACTATTAAATTAAGTCGCTTAGAGAATAAATCATATATATAGTAATCAAATATCTTTTCTTAATATTGTTTTTAGGGCGTTACAACTTGTACATCATGCACTAAATCACATTTACTATTTTTTAATGGACTAAAGAGGTGAAAATATTGATGTATGTTTGTCATCAAAAGAGGGTGAGGGGTTTGATATGTATAGTATACCATATGCAAATTGATGACTATGTCCCAAGGGTGATATGATTGGGCGGATATGTATATATTCTCCCTATTGTATATATTTTTGTAAAATTTTTTTCAGTTTTTCCTTTTTCATCTACCTTTCTTTTTCCCCAGATTTTTTGGGTATATCTGCTATAAAACCTCACGAGACCTCACTTGTCTACTCTGACTATCAAGGGGTTTAAAGGGCTTGTTACATTTGCTAAATGCAATCGCGATTCCTTCGAAAATAAGTTAGGTTTTATTTATTTTTGTTTTGCTTGAGGAAGAGCAAAAATTAGGTGTGGGGGTATTTGTTAGGCCTAAATATTAAGTTATTTATATCCTTATTTATTTAATTTTTATTTTGTAAAAAACAAACCCCGACACGAGTGTCTGAGCTTGTCCTGAAACAATGACTACTTTTCTATCTGCTGGTATTTAATGGTTAGAAGTCGGTTGCTTTTACTTTTCAAAATGAACCTTAGTCATCCTGTAAAAGCAAATCAAAATGGTACTCAAAATATAAAAACACTTTGGTCCAAAATTAGACAAGGATAAAAAATTAATTCAAATAAGTAAGCACTTAATTATTCTTAACCTGAATAAATGAAATTTTCTGAGTCCAATATTCAATAGGTTCTAATTCCATTTTGTGTATATCTTTTATGTGAATGAAGAATTAATTGTATAGACACAATGCATGAAGTTTGCTAAATAAATAATTTCAGTTAATAAATCTGACTTAGAAAATGAATTAACGCCATAATTCCTTTTCAGTATTTGTCATAAGTCAGAGCTCAGAATAAGTTATGCATCTGAAATTATTTAGGCAAGATAACTATTTGAGTTGCATCTAAGTAGGTCAAAAACCTGGAGAAAAATGTTTTACTCAAAAGATGGTTTCTGAGTAGGTCAGACAAATATAAAAACTTAAAGATGAGCTCCTAAAAATGTGAGAATGACTTGAATTCAAAACTACAGAGAGAGAGAGAGAGGAGTTATACCTGAGTCTTCAGCTGGTTCACAGTTTTGGTTTTTTTGCACAACTATACTTTTCCTTGACTAAATCACCGCCACATGAACAATTAGAAAATAATTACATCTAGTGCAAAAGATCATGGAAAACAAAATAATAATAATAATAATAATAATAATAATAATAATAATAATAATAAATATTTAATGAAGATTAATCTCTGACTAATGGTAGATTTAGCATTTTTAGTAGTGTGGTCAGAATTTAGTGAACATATGGTACAATATAAAGTTACTCTCATTAAAGATATAAATTATACCATGGTGTAATGCGCCGATCCTAATCTAATATGTTATGCAAAAATTAACAATTTTTCAACGAGTGTGTGCACTTCAATATAAGTTTTCATTTCACACACACACACACACACACACACACACACACACATATATATATATATGTTATGTACATGTACAAATAATTATGTTACATGTTGTGGACTTAGATGATAATAACGACACATGTCCCAAATTAAAAATTATGTTTCATAATATTTCGAGGAATTTAAATAAGAAAAAAATCTTATCGGAATTGTTATAATTTTTAATTTATATGCCAAAAATTTATTTATAGTTATTCAAGTCGAGAGAATTCGTAAAACCGATGTTTCCGGTAAACTTCAACTTTGAGTCTAACGGTTGTTTCCACCCCATAATCCAGTCACAACTAGTGGGTTGGACTATCTTTTGAGTCAAGGACCGAAGCACAACATTCATATCTACAACAATTCTTTTTCTGAGGGACTCGGACTATCCATTACAATGACTAGTGAAGCTTCCCAGTCCAGAATCAATCACAATGGTTATCTTCCCTACTGATTATAAATAGAAGTCATCCTACAAGATAGAAGAGATTGCTGGAACTTAACTCTAATCTTACTCTCTCAATCTTTTCTAGCTTTCAACTTTGTACTTAAGTTTTTCTTAACTTCTGAGTTGAAACAGAAGAAGTCTTGTAATAAGTCTTACTCTTATTTACTTCATTTCTCTGTAATATCCCTTGATTGAGCCGTAAGGGTTAACTCAATTCACTTGTCCCTAGATGTAAAGGGTAACTCAGTTAGGAAGTACTACGGTAGATAAGAGAACTTTTGTGCGTAGGAAAATTTGTATTGAATTGTTTAAGGGAGCAATTCTATAAGAGTCATTCCTTGTATTTTGTGGATTAAAAATCGTGGATTTGACTTGGTGTCCGGATTGACACTGTCTATAATTTTCTACCCCAGGAGGGTTTCCATGTATTCTTTGTATCTTTACTTTCTGAGTTCATTCTAGACTTAGAACCTCTTTTCGAGCTCAATCTTTACAGAAAATCCTTTAATCTACAAAATTTCCTTCTCACCCTATTTACCCCCTCCTCTAGGGTGACTTAGACTCTCAAGAGCAAACTTTCAATTGGTATCAGATCTAACCTTCTCAAAAATCTAATAATCTAAGGTTTAAAGATTAGATAGCTCTTAATTATGGAGAGTTCGATGAAGGAAGATCTTTCATTAGACCACCCAAGTTCAAGGGATCAAACTTCGCTCACTGGAAAAATATCATGGAGTGCTTCATCTAGGACTATGATGAAGATGTATGGAATATCATCTATAACGACAACTACATTTCCACCAAGATAGATGGCACTCATACAGTAGCCAAGATGAAGTCATAATTCACTACTAAGGAGAACGAGAAGTATAGAAAGAACCTCAAGGAAATGAACACAATGATGTGTGCTATTGACTCAGCAGAATACAACAGAGTATCTGCCTGTGATATTGACAAGGAAGTCTGGGACACAATGGTTACTACTCATGAAGGTGTCGGTTAAGTGAAGCAAGCAAAGATAAGTCAGTATCACCACAAGTATGAGATGTTCAAGATGGAGGCTGATGAGAACATAACTCTGATGTGCATTCGCTTCACTGAGATTCTCAACAATCTCAAGTTCCTTGGAAGAAAGATTTCTGATGAAGAGATTGTCGGAAAGATTCTGAGTCTACCGAAGATAAGATGGGGTCCCAAAGTGACGACAATATTGAAGAAGCTCAGGACCTTACTCAATTGAAGTCAAATGAACTCATTGGGAAACTATTCACCCATGAGTTACATCTAGACGAAGAAGAATACGAGGTCAGCGTCAAAAGAAACATTGCTCTCAAATCCTCGGAAGAACCTGGTCCTAGTCCGAGCTCCTCATATTCTGAAGAAGACCTCATGGCACTTCTAGCCCGAGGATTCAAGAAAATGATGAAATACAAAAAGTGGCAAAAGAAACCTAAGCAAGAGTTTTATATATATATATATATATATATATATATATATATATATATATATATATATATATATATATATATATATATATATATATATATATATATATATATATATATATATAAAAGTTGGGTAGAATCAATGTATGCTTGACATGTTGGATGCTTATGTGATATGGCAATAATGTAAGGTAGTTATTCGAGTGTCACATAAGCATCCCACATATTAATCATACAGAATTCTACCCTATTTTTAGGATGTTCAAACGATTATGTTAAAGATTGACTTTTTTGTAAAAATTACATATCATATGTTTATTGTGTCGGATGTATATAATTATTAAACTAATTTATTTTAATTTTGTGAATATGACAAATAAAGATTAAATATTTTGTACGATATGACACTCTCTCCAAAAAAATTATATAGTACACCCTCAGGTACAAAAGCATGGTACATTCTCCGCACATTTTCGGATTTTATTTTCCATACAAAGATGGTATATTATTGTTTTATTACAAAATATATCAGAAAGTTGTAGATGAGTTGCTGTTAGGAGTGTTGGTAGGAGTACTGGCTTGCCCTTGAATAGGTCCAAGGGTTTGAATCCCTTTTCCAACATCTTCACACTTGTGTTTTATTATTTTTTTACTTAGTTTCGTGTACCTGATTTTTTAACAATTTTTAGCCTTTAGTTTTTAGTCATTTTGACTCTTGATATTTCGAACCATATTGAACATCAACAACAAATTTTAGCATTTTAAAATTTTTACATTATATAAGGTATTTTGTATTATATATTTCTCTCTAATTAGAAACTTTAGTATTATATATTTATATCTAATTTTTAACTTTTTTCATTTTAAAAATTTTGTAATATTGCAAATAAAATAAGTAAACATTGTAAAACATAAAAATAGGAAGATATTTTTTGAAAAAAATAGTATTGAAATTTATATCAGCATTACTTGTCGTATCAATTTATAGTTTTTAGTGTACATTATAATATTGCATAGTGTATGACAAAATAAAGTTTAGTGTTGAGCTTCAGATATGTGATTTAACTTTTAGTTTTTTAGCATATATTACAACGTTATTTAGTATATGATAGATCGATATTTAGTGTTGAGTTTAAGATCAACACTGTTGTAGTTTTCGTTTTTATTTACCTTTTAGTGTATATTAGAATGTCGTTTAGTGTATTATAGATCGGTGTTTAGTGTTGAACATTAGAACATTATGATTTTAGTTTTTAGTGTATATTATAACATTATTTGGTGTATTATAGATTAGTATTTAGCAATTAATAAGTTAATTGTAAGTGAACCTTAATCTTAGTATTTATTAAAAGAATATTCTAATAGCTAGATAATTTTTTATGAATATTAATTAAAATATCAAAATTTGAATAATAGAATATGTTTATAAGACACTAAGTAAATGTTGCAAAATAAACTAAATAAATAGAATGGTAAAATGCACATTAAAAAAAAATCCTCGACATGGAGGATAATGGGAGCGTCGGGGCTTCTCAAATGTCTAAGGTTCTATCAGAAATTTCATCATAATCATCACCGGAGCAGCCATAATTTACAGAGTTTGACTACCGCTTCGGCTTGCTTGAAGTTGACAATCGCCAATGATTTAGTTGGACTCTCTCTCTCTCTCTCTCTCTCTCTCTCTCTCATATATATATATATATATATATATATATATATATATATATATATATATACACACGAGCGTGTGTTTAAGATGTGAATTGTTAGTTTTGGTAATATTCACACAAGATGAAATTTAAGGACGAGTGGATGGCGTGCGATTTGGGTTGGGATATGTGGTGTGTATAGTTCTCTTATATCCTAGGGTGTATGATATAAGAACTGGTTTTTCGGATTCTCTACACCAAGAAGTTGCCTGCCGGAAATTTATATGGCACAAATGCAACATTTTTAAACATTTTTTTGGTTTGTCATATGCCTAAAGATACAGATAAGGCCTCTATTTTCAAAAAAAAAATAACTTTAAATTATTTATTAAAAAAATTACTAAAATATGTCGAAGTTACACTTTTCATGCTGAATTTATAATATAACTATAATAGTTCAACACTTATTCCAAATAGAAAATAAAACTAAGGGTCCCAATAATCCAATTATCCCCATGCATTCACACTTTATATGAAAACAATAGAACATTTAAAGAGTGAGAACAAAAACTCTTAATATAGTACAACCAATCATGAAAATAACAATTTTATAAAATTTATTTTATTTGGAAACAAGATAAGAAAATACTTAAACTCCGGATGCCCAAACAATGAACGATGATTCCCCGATGAATGATGAGTCGATGAATGAGTATAATAAAGTGATCACTCAAACAAAGAACAATGAACAATAACCATTACCGGACATCTTTTGTCACAAACACACTTGAAAATAATTGCAGTTATGCACACACTCTTTGATTAAAGACGGTAATTTCGATGAAGATAATAACATGCATCGTACCTTATTATTTGCACTTGGAAAATAATTTCTAGGTACTTTCAATGAACCCTAAGAGAAGAGTAAAAAACCGTAGAGATAAGTGGAGATAATAAGAGATGAATAAGTATTTTACCTAACATTAGGGGATATTTAGATTAGGGCTTGCAAATTCAATAATTAAGGATATTCAAAGGTCTCCATTAAAGTACTAATTAAAATATATGAATTATGATATCATTAACCACTTACTTAAGAACATTGACCTCTCTTTTTCTCTTATGCATCTAGCCAATATTACAACCAAATTCATTTGTCATGTGCTAAATTCCTAATTAACATGTGCCAAAATTACATTAATCACTCTTTGGTGCTAGATTTATAATAATAATAATAATAATAATAATAATAATAATTTTCTAAAAAATGGGGTTCTTACAGTTTGGTTGGTATTGAAAAGGAGAATTTTGGCAAGGATAAGCTCAGCAAATGACAAGCCCTACCTGACTTATTGTGCCTATTCTGTAACCAGATGGAGACCATTGATCATTTGTTTCTACAATGTGAATTTTCTCATAACCTACTCAACTGCTTAAGTACACAGTAAATCAACTGAGACTGGAGACAGGATTGGAATAACTTGCTAACAGGCACTTGCATTTCTCATTCCAAACTTGCAGTATTAGCACCTCTATTTGTAATACTGGTATACTCAATATAGCAGGGAAGGAACCTCAGACAATTCCAAAGCAAAAGCAAGGAGATTAATGAGACAGTGAAGCATATTAGGTGGACGATTAGATGCCATTACTGACTAGGAAATGCCTATAGAGCTGGGGTTGATAGATTGTGATTAGGCTTTTTTTTTTTCTACCTTTGAGTATGCCTAAAGTAATTTGCGTACATAACTTGCTTGGCATGGTGAAGAGACTTACCTTTTCCCAGTATATATATGTATATATTATTGGAATTGTTTTCTTTTTTAAGGTTCTTTTTTATTTTTATCTCAAGTAATTTTAAATAACAAATGATCCTATCAAATATTTTAAGTAATGTTATCATATTTTTTATTATATGATGGACATGAACAATGAAGGAATTAGTTCATATAAAGATGATAAAAAGAATTTTACATCTTTTGCCGCTTATAATAGTGCAAGTAGAATTATCAATGATTTGGATAATAAAAATATATTTGAAGGTTTAATTAATTTTTCAGTCTTATACTTCCGTATGACTAATGGATAATTTTCCAAAGCTATAAATGTAATTTTCATGCCTTTTATTTACTTGATTTTGCATTTTTTTGTGTATTAATGTATGCAATTTATTTACTGGATTTTTTATCATCAATTTTTTTGTCATACTCAGGTAAAAATTCATTACATAGTATATTTATTTTGTGTATGTGTATGTGAATCCATTATATTATTTAGGGTCTGTTCGTTTCAGCTTTTAAAACTAGCGGTTATAGCGTTTATAGCGTTTATGAGCTATTATGAACTGGTATGAGTTGTTATGAGTCATTACGAGTTGTTATAATTAGCGGTTATACCGTTATGAGTTGTATACCGGTTATAAACTGCTATAGCGGTTATGAGCGGTTATAATGGTAATAATAATATTAATAATTAGGAATATTGGATTTTAAAATCCTGAACTTTGGGGTTTTTTGATGGGAATATCCCGAAATGTTGATTGGCATTACAGCATCTCGAATTTAAATCCTAATATTTTTGTGTCCCACCACCGAGTTACGGGTGAAAAGAATCGGTGGTAATATGATGTGGCGGTGGAGGTAGTGTACGTGGCTTTTTTTTTTGCAAATAATTTGACTGCTTTTTTTCTCTCTCACTTAACTCTCTCTGGTCTAAGTCTCTCGCTCATCCGAGTATTCTCTTTCATCCGAATCTTCCATAACCATTCTCAAACTATTTCCTTCTCTCTCACTTCACTCTATGTCCTCTAGACCTTCTTTCTCTCTCTGTGAATCCTCTATCCTATTTACGAAACCACGATTATTTTTGCAAAAAGCAAGATTTTTCCTAGAATTTAGAAACCACGAAAAAACCTCACATCCAATTCATGGTTTCCGGTAAGATTTTAGCTCAATCCACCACCTGTAGTTCCGGGATTATGTTTCGTTGATGCAGGGTACAATCAATCATCTCCATTATAGTCTTTTGCATTTTTTCCTTATTGACTGGTCAATTTGAATATGAAACAAAGTAGTTTTCAAAAATTAAATTCTTATGAAGTAGTAGCACAGAGCAAATTTTTAGAAATTAGTTTTACATTTAACTCGATTTTGCGATTTGGTATTTTTAATTTTTGGTTAGGTATAGTGGAGATTGGTCAAGGATTGGGGTAATCTCAAAGGAGATTGAAAATCTGCTCAAGGTTGCTGCTTTTATTATAGTTCCTTTCTCTTTGTTTCTCATTTTTGTCTCTCTAAAAACCCAAAAAATGAATAGAAAATCATGTAACATATTTTTGAAGGCATGATTTTATTTTATTTTTGGAGTTGATGTTTCGCCTTGGATTAAAGCCCCAAGTTGATTTTTTTTTTTCGGGAGCTTGAACAAGGCCAAGTCAGATTTTTTTTTTTTTTTTTGCTTTAATTGCCTTTTAAAATAAGCCCCTCTAGTTTTAGAGTCGTTAAATGAGAAGAAAATGATGATACAAGAGTTTGATTTTATGTTGGGATGATGAGATTAGTATGTCAAGTGTTAATTGAAGAAGAGTAAAAGATTGTGTAATGAGACTTGAGACGCCCTAATCAGATTTCAAAGAAAGGGAATTCAAAGTTAGAGGGAATAAGGGATGGGGAGAGAGAGAAAGAGATGGATATGGTAAGAGATGTACATATAAATTACAGGAGAGAGAGAGAAAGAGAGTTATGGACAAAGAAGATGGAGCCACTGAAGGAGAGAGAATGGCAGGGACATTTGTGGAGGAAGAAGATGAAGAGAGGTAGAGGAGAAGAGAGAGTGACGGTAGAGATGGGTAAAACTAGTCAAATTTGGCTTACATGTAAATTAAAAAATTAAGTGGTCAAACCTCCGTCGCCATATCATATCGCCACCGATTCTTTTCACCCGTAACTCGGTGGTGGGATACCCAAAAATATTAGGGTTTAAATTCGGGATGCTTGCGATGCCAATCAATATTTTGGGATATTTCCATCACAAAACCCCAAAGTTCATGATTTTAAAATCCAATATTCCTAATAATTAACTTTTTAATAATAATGACAATATTATTATTATTATTATTATTATTATTATTATTGTTATTATTATTATTATTACGATGAAGTATTGAGAGCAATAATGAAAATAATAATAATAATAACAATAAAATGATAATAATAATAATTATTATTATTATAATAATTATAATACATTATTATTTATTATTATAAGTATTATTATTAGTATTAATATTATTATTATGTCATGGAGTAATGAGAGCAATAATAATAATGATAATAATATCAATAATAATAACAATAATAGTAATAACAATTATAGTAATAATAATTGTAGTAGTAGTAGTAGTAGTAGTAATAATAATAATAATAATAATAATAATAATAATAATAATAATAATAATAATAATAATAATAATAATAATAATAATAGTATCAATAATAATAATAATAATAATAATAATAATAATAATAATAATATGAGTTTATGATTATCTGTTATAGTGGTTATAACTAGTCTGTTATGAGCGGTTAGCGGGTTATAAACACTTTTATAAACGCTAATTCGAACCGCCCTTAAAATTCATTATTGAAATTGTTTTCTTATTTTAATTTCAATTTTAATATCCTATTTACTCATGTACAAATGATTCAGTTTATTTATTTTCTATTGAAAAAATAAAAGAAGATATATACTTTAATTTTAAAACATATATTTTAAAGATGCATAGCACATGTTTAAAAACTAGCATTAAACAGTTCTTAAATGGGATTAATAAAGACCTTTCTGGTAGAAGATCAAATAAATAGAAGAATTTTCTCTTATTATTTATACAAACAATAAACAACCCCCCAAAAAAAAAAAAAAAAGAAATGAAATGGACAATGATAGGATCAAATGTGAGATTCTGAGAACAATTATTGGAAACAATTTGACAGTTCCAATTATTTAAGGATATGAAACCCAAAATATTGCGCTTCTAGAGTTCTAGTCTAGATGATCATGAGGCCTAATTGACATGAACATGGCAGCAAATTGGAGGAGCCTTTTATCACCATCTCCATTTTGGGTCACATGAGTCACTGAACCTCTTGTCCTCTTCATGTAACGCCGCCAAGCAAACTGTATGTTCACTGCTGCCCATGTCCTCCAGTTCGAGGAATGGTACCTTAAAGTCCGCTTAAGCTTCTCGTTCGCAAATTTATAACGGAAATGCTCAGTAATGTACCGAAGATCATATGCATCGAGACCAAAAGCTTCGGTTGATTCGAGACACATGAATGTTGCTGACGAGGCTGGGAGCCTATGAATGAATGGTCTCCTAAGGCACCAAGACAATAGCTCGTCACCCAAAAAGGCGCCTGGTTCTAGGATGTCTGTGGCTATTGTGCCTTTTCTTAGCTTTTGGTTGCTTTTTATTCGCCCACGCATAATAAACACCATTCTTTGCACGGGATCTCCTTCCCTCAAAATCTATTTCAAGGATAAAAACATGTTGGCTATGGTGGAATATTGTCATTTGGTGAAAAGGCAATACGATTTGATTAGCTACTGACCTTCTCGTCTTTGCAGTAGATGAGCGGCTTAACTCTGTCACAGATGTTGTCGAGGATAAGATCATCCAAGCAATGAAACAGAGGAACCTACAATGGAAAACGTACAAAAGTTCCTAACATGTCAAAATAGATGAGCGTAATCAAACAAAGGAACATTCTTATATCTCAGTTCAGCCCCTTGACGTGTTAAAATTTACGCGTTTATGGGTATGTCACCTCCTTTATGAGTTGAAGGCAAAGATAACGCTTAATGTCTCGCCGAAGCCCCTCAGGCAAGTCTTTGATGAGCTCCATCTCAGCAACTCCACCAGTTGTCACCCAATTGTGGCGCTCAAAATGTCGGACCCTATGCCTCAGATGAGATGGCAATTGCCTTCTCTTCATCCACCATTCCATGTCTCGACATCTCAGCTGCATTTTCCTCTTCTTCGCCATGACAGTATGAAGAAACACCTTTATGATAACGTCTCAAAATGTCAGGTCATGAATCACGACCAAAGTAGGCATCAGTGGGTCAAAACAGGAAAATGAAAGGCAATCTGACCTGAATATTTCCAATGAGTAAGGTGAAAAGCATCAAACCACCAAGCACAAGGGACATGCAGAACAGCAATTCTGCCCACTGGCTTGTCGGAGTCATATTATTGCCGAAAGTGCTGAAACCGATCAAAGAAGACATCAATATTGCATATGTTAGTGTCCTTGATCTTCTCCAGAGATGAACATAGAGAAAGGACGATGCATTATTTAGCTTTTATTACGAATGCTTTCAAAATAGTGAGAAAGCATGTGTATCAAACACTTACCCCCCCAAAAAAAAAAAAAAACAGGAAAAAGAACTATCAAAAGGACACCGGTAAAATTTTGAAATGCAAAGAACATCCAACCTTTCTCCCTGATACCCATTCATGGCTAAGGCATGTAACATTCTGGGTGAAATTTTTTAGCAACAACTTCCTTGAAGTACCATGGAGAAAAGGTAAATTCTCTATGGACTATGAGCATATATCTACTGATTGAATCCTAATCCTAATACATTGATATGTGAATAAATGTAAGCTGGGTTGTTTTGAATTTGTGTAATATTACCTCAGCTGGAACAAGCCCCATGATATAGGATAAAGAATCTTGATAATGATGGCATTGCTAGAAAGGACGGGAAGAGCTTCGTGATAGATTCCATATCTGAATGGTCCATGGAGATCGAGGCAAAATGACTTCTTGGCCATTGTGGAATTGGTATCACATGTTCCTATTGAATCTGTTTGCTGCAATAGCTGATAGCACACCTCTTTTGAGCAAGACAACGGAAGATGACACTTGCTGTTCCTATCACACTGCTGCGCAAGACAAGAAGCTACTCGTTGTATTGCGAGCACGTACCAGCACCCTCCAACAACCTACATGAGTCATGGAACTAATGCCGTCAATAGATCAATTTAAGGTAGAATTCCATAAAAGGGATTAAAAATACTGGATAACAAAAATTCTAAATATAGGTGAGTAGTGACTTACATGAGAGGCTATAAAGTAAGCAATGAGATTGAGTCCAAAGCCCCACCATATGGTACCAAATATATATCCAGTGACCTTTTGCATTCTTCTCATTAAAGAAATGCTATGGTGAACTTTGGGCAGGAACTGAAACAAAAATATAACTAGCAGTATCGTCATCAGGAACTCCACCTTGTCCTCTCTGAGCAACCGTGGCACCACGGTCCAGAATACAATCTGCAATCATAGAGAAATGGCTAGATCAAACTAGCCGACAAAGTGAAAAGAATTTCAGACTGAATTGTAGTTTCCTGTTTGGGCTTCTCTTTATCAGATTGATGATTTTTCTTTAGTTTAATGTGGTTTACAAGTTTCAACAACACTAGAAGTTACTTTTTCTCACCCCCTCCCGCCCAACCTCCACCCCAGTCCCCTTCAGAATCCTAAAAGCAAGGGAGTCTCACTTGAATCCTAAGAACAAAATCAACAGCATTTCAGACTGTAAACTGTCACAAACAGTCATATGCTTTTTTAACAATTATGCAAAAACTTGTGTAAGTCCTATGCAAAATTCATCAATGAATAATGCACCCACAGAGTAAGTTGGTGTTTATGTGGTAAGGACTGAATTAGACTGTAAACTGCCACAAACAGTCACCCCAAAAATCCCATTCAATCAATTCTTGTCTCTTCCAACAGTAAAACTGAATCTTCAGACATAACTAGCAAATCTAAAATTTTGATGCTACATTTGCTTCAATTGCGAAGTTGAGTTGGTGTTTGACAAGGTTCCATGAAATGATACAAGCTCCGAGGGGTACTAATAAAGCTGAAACATGAAGGATGAAGCCTCAAGTGCTTTAATTTAAGATTACATCGTAAAAGCAATTCAGCACATGAGTTCATCAACTGATTCTCACAGAAATGCTAAAATCCTTGACCAACCAAGGCTCTCAAATGTACACAAAATTCGCCAAAATCACATGACAAATGCATCTTGAACATGGATTTCCACGACAAGTCAAGTCCCAGAAAACTATTTTGGAGTCTTTTTGAGGGTACAAGATTTTGGGTAGATCCAAAATTGGGGATAATAAGAACAACAAAAGCCAGAAACCAGTCCCCAGAATGCAACTAGGAACCACAAACTCAAGTAATGAAGAGTCACAGGACAAATTGGGACAATAATGACAGGACCCACCAAACATATTGGAGCTATCATTTGTAGGGGACAATTTTCATTTGAATTTGAAGGGAAACATCAAGATCATCTCCTCCAAATGGGATCTTATCTAATTAAATATATATATTAATCATTTTAAGTAGTTAAAGATCAGTTTCTGAAATCTGGGAAAGGTTCTTCTGACATTCCTAGTTTTGTACTCTGAAGAAAACCCCGAATAGAGTTTTACTGCCCCACAAATAGTACAGAAAAACTCTTACTACCCAGAATTGGTTGGTTAAAGACACAGTTTTACCACGATTGACACTAGTTATCAAAAAGAGATGCATCATCCAACATCCGTATTGCAAAGCTTTGTCACTATCAATAATAAAAGGAATCTTATTTTATAGCCTTACTTTCACCCTCACCCCCATCATTGTTCTTGGACTTTATCCATCATTCACTAATGCACACATTTCTCAATGTAGCTAGTGAGAAAACAAACAAAATTTATGTCATTAATTATTTCCCACAATTGAAAACAAAGCCACATGAAAAACAAACAAATTTGTGCTATAGGAAGATTGTGGAAAAAATGTTGTAGGTATTTGACAAAGATAGCATACACATGCTTATTTATTTATTCATCTCAAATTGGTGCAAAAAAGTAACTCGGCTAGGCTGACATAAAGTAATCCAATTTTGACTCGAATTTAATTGATCTATCAAGATAAAAGCTCACCCGAGTTTCGTATGTGAAAGCAAGACACATGTGAGACATACGAGTTATGGATAAATAATTTGGGACAAAAGGCATAATTACATAAATGACATTAATTATAAAAGGGTATATATATGCATAAAAAAAAAAAAGGGTATATATATATATATATATGCATACCTGAGGGATGGGAAGGATGACATAGAGATCAAACCAGAAGCCCTTGACAGACCTCACATAGTGAGACGCGATGGCACGTGCGTCCCACACGAGCTTCCCACACCCCACCACCAGGGACTCCCTAGACACGTAAGCAAGCCGGAACTGGAGCCACACGTGCCAGAGGTGCACGGCGTCAGCACACGTGCGGACAGCAGCAACCGCTGCCGCCAGTACGCCGTCCATGTAGAGGCAGGAGCCGCCACGGCCAATGGAGAGAGCGTAGAAGAACACTGGGTCCACCGCCAGTGCCACCCCCGGGCGATCAGGATGGCCCGGTTCCACCGCCGCACCCCGTCGCTCCTCGGGTCAAGTATCGGCCCGAGGAGGCCCGAAGGTCGGGAGCGGCGGTTCCTCGGCCGCGAACCCACGGGGAACAGCGAGGAACCGGCGCAGGCCTGCCACTCGGGCTGGTTGGCCCGGTCGCAGCTCGTCGAGTGGAACACCGGGACCCCCACCTGTAAGTCAAATTCAAAAATTTTATACAAAAGTAAAAATATCTTCTTAAAATTCAACAAGTATTAATTAATTAAATTTGTTTTACTAAGATATCTTAAAGGTTCCATTATTATATATATTACGGCTGAATTATAAACTACCCTGCGGGTCCAGTTTCTACCAGGTACGGAGAAATCTAGATATAGGCAGCTTTATCCGACAATATCAAACTCACCTGGGTGCAAGCGTAGCACTCGGTAGGATTGCTGGTGCCGCTGTTGCTGCCTTCATCTTCATTGCTGCTACTGTTGCTGATATGAGTTGGGTGGTTGTTAATCTCTACGGTTGGCTCTGAATTCGCGCTCTGTAACCGAAACCACCTCTGCAAAAACCTACATATACCCACAACTTGTTGATTGAATTCATCGAAACCCACGACGTTAAAATTGATTGAAATGCAGAAAAGAGGAGGCAAAATCAGAGAACTGATGGGGAAATAAAAAAATGACTGATGAGGTAGGAGTGAGCGTACGTACCTGGGGACAGAGAAGAATCGGGGGAATTGGAGAGAGGGCATGTTGGGGTTGGGGAAGTCGGAGACTCAACCATGGGAGAAGAGAAGAGGAGAGGAGAGTTAAGGAGGAGGGGAGAGAAAATGAGAAAGAGGAGGGGGAGAGAGAGAGAGAGAGACAAATGTAGGTTGGGGGTGGTGTGGTGAAGAAGGGATGATGAGAGCTTCCTCTGTCGAGTAGCGAAGGCGGGGAGGAGTGTAAGTGTTAGGCGAAATACTAAGCAGATGACGAAAAAGCCACAATACGGAACTTCACGGATTGTGTTGTGGTACCCCACTTTGCCGTTTTCCTTTTTTTCTTCTGGGTTGAAAATCAGACAGGAGTTACTGAAATTATTGTTGACATGGTCCCAGGAACCAACAGGTTTCAGACAAATCATTCTCGGCTACGCAATTTTCACTCCTTCCTCTGCCTGTTGTCTTAAAATAGGCTACGTATTCCAATTCCATGATTGAAACTTTTTTACATGTCTTCTTGTCAAAATTACTAAAGGTCGGTATTTCAATAGATCTCCAAAATAAATTGTTCAGTTTGGATATGGATTACAGTTGATATATATAATTTTAGATCAAATTTGGTAATTGTTTATTCAATTTGATTTCCTTTTCATTAAAGTTTTGTCCAAGAAACCTATCTTGTTAAAGGAAGCAATTTTGTTGAAAATTTTGAGTCGGTCTCGGTTTGATTTGGGTCAATATAGATTTTCAATCTACTTTTTGGTAAGTTTGTTTTGAATGTTGGATTGGATATAGGTTCAGATTGTTCGGTTCAAATTTCAAACTTAGTACAATTTGGTTAAGTTTATATTAGACTAGTTTATAAACTTTTTACTAAATGATAGAAACTTCAGTGCATTTTCCTTTTTGTAGTTATATCCCAATTTCGCATTCATTGCTATTTCATCTCACTCCTTCCTTCCCTAAGGATGATCAAAACTATAGTTAATTGAAAATTTCAATTCACAAATTGAAAAGAAAAATGTCAATTATAAATTGAATTGTCTAATTCGATAAAAACTCAAACCGTAATCAAACTGAAAAAATCAATTAATCAAAATCATATCATATATAATATTAAAGTTGGTTATAATGTATATGTATGAGCTTAATTTAATGGAACTTTTCAATTGAATGACATGACTAGTCATATACTCCCCTCGTCCCCAAATGATATTCTATTTTAGAATAAAAGAATCCTACTTATATTTCATAAAAAGTTAACTCTTTATTTTAATATAGATTATTTTTCCCGACCGATGAAATTTATGACATGAATAAGAGATTAACTATGGATTTTCTTTTTGTACAGCTAAATAAATGATTTCTAATTTTATTATTATTATACCATATACTATTTTTGTACAGCTAAATAAATTATTTCTAATTTTATTGTTATTATACAATACACTCATAGTAGAGACATAATTCCTGTAAACTTCTAACCACCCATAGTTATACGTGGTAAAAGTGACCCGATACGAATCGATAATCCGAAATCCGATACGACACTTAAAAAGCCAAATTAAAATGACTCAAACCCGATCCGAACTTGAACCGAATCGAACCCGACTCGAATATTTGTCAACAAAGTGTTTTGTCTCGTACAAGATAAACTTATTGAACCAAATATAAGTATACCCGACCGAACCCGAACTTGACCCAACCTGAAACCGAACTAAATTGTAAGACCCAAACCGAACTAATCCAAACCTAAACCGACCCGAATGACCCGATTGCCAAATCTACCCATAGTAGAGACATAGTTCCTGTAAACTCCCAGCTGAAAAACAATAAAAAAGTGTGAGTCCGATGTGGAGCACAATTTGCAAATCATAAAAAACATTCATAAATGGTATATTGTGCTTATAGAAGAAATATTGCAGTGCATTGGTTGATAAATAAGTTTTTACTAGGTTTTATACCATGATTTATACGGTTTGTGAATTTTTTTTATTGTTTAATATTATTCACATAATTAAAAATATATTACACATATTATGTGTGATAATATGAATTAAATTGTACTTATAAATTGTGGATATTACCGTATATATTATATAAAATTATGCATAGAGACTTCAAGTAGCATAATGGATTAGGATGACTCTGAATATTTAGTTTTTGTGTGCATGCTACACACAAACTTTTTCTATCTAATTCCTTATTTTAGATAATAGTATAATATGTATGTATATGGAACTTTATTTATATTCTTTGCTTCAACATTTTTTTTTTTGAAAAAATACCATTACTGAAAATGAAATGATTAATTTTATATAATCATTACAAAAAGAACAAGTAAAATAATGACGAGATTTATGACGGGTATTCCGACGGGATATTCGATGAATAGGGACGTCTCGAATCCCCTCGTCGATAAGGACAGACCGACGGCCCTCTTGGAAATGTCCGACGACCTTTCGACGGGCTGACAACCCCGTCGGACAATTCCGACGAGGTTTTGCATTCGGTTCCAATGGGTTTTACATCGGCTTCTCGATGTAAAACCTGTTGGACAACAATAACCATTAAAATTTCGTTGGGGCCTGATGTAATACCTATCGGACTGTCCGATGGGATCGTAACCCGTCGGATATTTTCCGTCGCTATTTTAGTGTTTTTTTATAGTAAATAAATTATGTCACAATAGTAAATATATACTTATTAATGTCATCTTAATAATATCATATCTATTAATATATCATCGTCATCTTATTAAGCTTTTTCAATTCTTTTTATCTCAAAATAAGTAATGCGCTATTTATAACGAAATGATATACACAACGGAAGTGATTCAACATATTTTTTTCTAAATTAGATATTTATCCATTTTTAAAAAAAAATTAAGTTGGATAATAAAATAGAGTTTGGATAATAAGTTTGAGAAACACATGTACATCAGAATATATATTATGTTGTTGGCTTTCTATCATTTTTTAAAAATACCACTTAATAATATCACCCTTTTACTCAAAAAACCAAGCCTAAAAAGTAAAACTCAATTAAAATTTATAATATAGAAGGCATAGATTAGATGTTAGATAAATATAATATAATAAAATAATAAGATTCATAAGATATTGGAAGATATTTTTTTTTTTTTTGTGGAAGGCTTAGAAACTCAATCAAAAGCAACCTGTGTTATTAAACTACTATTATTGAAATAAAAGAGCAAAACAATAAGAATGAGAAGAAGAGAATATATTTTTACTTGATATAATTATATTACATATTAGATTAACGAAAAAGAATTTTAAACAAAAAAATAATTTTATCAATAAAAGATACTTTTACAAATAATTTTAGATGTTTTTAATGCATTCAACCTATTAAAGCTCAATCATTTTTCAATGATGTATAGAGTATTTATTTTTTGTATGATAATGAATAGTTGATTGTAATTTTTTTCAACATATTAATTTTAATTTATCATATACTATATATTAGGTGAATATTAAAAATTAAAAAGAAAAAGTATATTTAATCTCAACATCCGTGTACAGACTCATCATAAACCGTGCACCATACTCCTGTACCTAAGGCTGTACTATATAATATGTGATAGTTTAGGAGCTCACGGGACTTGAGCACAGTACCTATGAAACGAAATATATTACTCCTACCACCGGAGTTGTTCTCTTTTAATGTATTGAAGTCACGTAAAGTACATTTAATCTCAATATCCGAGAACACCTCATCATAGTATACAGCATACTTCCATACCTAAGTTTGTATGATATAATTTGTGATATATTAATAACAAGTTTGTCGTTCTAAAATCACAAGATTGTAACGTTAATTTTTTAAAAAAACTTACAGATTAACTAGTTTTTCATTTTAACCTTTCAACTTTTCAATTTGATTTTTTGATTTCGAATTATTTTGATTTCGCTGTATGTATGTCATACTATTTCTTCTTGTTGCATTCCACCCCTTCCTATGCCTTCCCACACCCATTACATATTTTTCAGTGTTTTTACGAGTTTGAGTTCTCATAAGACACCTTTTTAGTGTTTTTACGAGTTTGAGTTCTCATAAGAGACCTCTTCCGTGAACTTCTATATAGTCCATGCTTTATTTAGACAAGTATTTAAGAGCATCAGCAATAGGTGAATCAATTTTAGGCTCTAAACATAGGGCTCATAGTAATACATCATACGAAAGTTTATTTTTGTCTCTTTTAAGGGTTTGTTTGAAATTACGTATAAAATAAATTGAAATAACATACATAGCATAAATGAACAAGTAACAAACAAAAACAAACAGAAATGAGTATAAACAAACAGAAACTATTAGTCTGTTATAACATAAACGAACGAAACGAACTGTTATAATTGTTACAAGTATTATTAAAACTGTTATGAACCGTTACTGAAATTTTTATTATACTCGTTAAAGATATTATTCATTTTATATATATTTCGCAATATCAAATATTTGGTAACTAATGAATATTTGAAAAATTACAATTTATGATTTTTTAAAGTATTGTATTTTATTTTTATGTTAATGTTTTTAGGGAAAAATGAGTTCCCAATAATACATATCTCAAATAATTTTAAAAATTTTTTTCTAATTTGACAAAAAGGCAAAAATTATACAATTAAAAATTATAAAAAATCCCAATAAAAAAACCCAATAATACTTTTACCTTGTATCTTTTAAAAAATAAAAAACTACCCAAAAATAAACTCAAACTATTTCTCACCCGTTGCTCCACCCTCCTTTTGACCTGCCGTTACACTCTCTTCAGTCTACTATCTGTCTCTCAAGTGCAGTCTCCTTCTCTCTCTTTCTGCTCCACTCTTCTTTACTCTCTAATCAAAATACCTACTCTCTAATCAAAATACCCACTAATAACTACTCCCTCAGTTTTTCAAAATACCTGTTATTTTAAGAGGGTAAGGAGAAATTAAGATTAATAAAAAGGAAGTTAGTTACATA
Organism: Talinum fruticosum; assembly: GCA_021018815.1. Taxonomy (NCBI): domain Eukaryota; kingdom Viridiplantae; phylum Streptophyta; class Magnoliopsida; order Caryophyllales; family Talinaceae; genus Talinum; species Talinum fruticosum. The sequence goes on along the minus strand of JAITYX010000004.1, from coordinate 7,433,951 downwards.
ATAAAATATCTAATATAGTCTTCTTATTTCGAGGAAAATTACAGCTCTTTTTTTCTCTCTCCTCCCTAATTTTCTCTATCTTATTACTATATCTTCTCTCTCTATCTTAGTAAAAATAATTAAAAAATATATTAGGATATTATATACTAAAAACAATAAAGTTTTAAAAATAAAAATAATTAAGAAAGGTGAAATTGAAAAACTAGTAAATATACTATTATTAGTGTAAAGTGATAAATATTATAAAATGAGAAAAGTTAGTTAAAGTGACATGTATTGTAAAACGGAGGGAGTATAATAATAATAATAATAATAATAATAATAATAATAATAATAATAATAATAATAATAATAATAATAATAACAACAAAAACAACAACTATATCGATAATAACAATAATCATAATATCCACAATAACAGTTCTAATTGTAATAATAATAATAACAATCGAAATAGAAACTAATAAAAACGAACATAAACGAATAAAAACAAACATAAAAAATAGAAAACAGAAATAGATGGTGTTATATATGCAATTTTAAATAAACCTTTAATTTTTATCTTTATAATACAAGACTCACCGCTCTAAATTAATCAAATAAAAAATTATTTTAAATTGACACTACAATATATAACTTTTCTTTTTTGAAATAATAAAAATTTAAAATTAAAACAAAAAAACCGCAAACCAATAGAACAAGAGCATATGGGCCCCTTTTTACTGATGGTTTATACATGGCAAGCGGGCCTACCTGCCCACAAGCCCAAGCGCCTGCTTGAGAAATGCTCTCAGTCACTGTGGGGATATGCACGCCCACGGAGGGTCCTCCACCGCATTTGTTCTAGGCTCACGCGTATTGGTATTACGCTGCATGTGCACTAATAGGATGTTCCTTTTACAATAAGACGTTCCTTTACTGTTTTTTTTAAAAAAAAAAAAGATAAAAATAATATGAATGATTTTTTTATTTAAGGTTGGTTTACATGTTGATTAACCACCAATTTTGAAGAATATGTACACTAACTAGAGTCTATTCTTCTCAACTTTAAACTTCTACGGTAATTTGTGAGAGTTACGTGTAATTAACAGTTATTTAGACTTTTTAATTTCTCAAATCCTTCCAACTTTTGACCACTTTTTAAAACTTTTATATGAAATTTAAATTTATATATATTGCGTGAAAGTTTTGCAACTTTTTAAAATGTAAGTAGTTTGAAGGTGATAAATTATTTAAGGTTATTTTTAATGTAAATAGTTTTTACCTATTTATAGGTATATTTTTAAACCACCCAATACAAACTTAAAGCTTTTCTTGGTGAGATAAGACAAAAGTTTTTGTTCTCACTAAAGTGCATATTCATGTGAATATCACGCGTCTTTATTCCAATAAGAAAATTCTAATTAGAAATGTTTTTAATCAAATTATAAAAAAAATAGATACTGTATTTCTTAGTTCCATGAGAATCTTATACAACTTCATAACACTTTTCTTTTTGTAAGATTAAACACATATTCATAAGGTTAAATCGATCCAAGTTAATTCATGTTGCAGTAGGATTGGTATGTTTGGTCAGGGAAAATCTTTTTTATAATTATTTTCCATGAAAAATGTAATTCTAAGAAAAATAAAATTATATTGTTCATTGTTTGGAAGGAATGAAAAAAATTCTGCAAAATTTCCCCTTAAATAAAGGCCAAATTGGTCAAATTTTGATCAACTAGCATTTTATTGTGTTTTTGAGAAGCTCATAAGGAACTTAAAATACCCCTAAAATTATATCAGATTCAAACATCATTTTAACCTTCAATGAAACATTTCGGTAAACCAATATACCAAATTATTTTAGTGATCATAAATATTTACTAAATGTATGATAGTGATAAATGTTGACTAAATGAAGACATTTCGATCTCAAATTTGAGAGTTAGCTTTTTTAATTTTTCCATCAAGTGGTCAAATTTCGGTTGAAATTGTTCAATTTGCCCCATGCTTTAAAATGAATTTTCTTCCTTGTTAAATAAAAATTATTTTTCACGATAAGAGTGAAAATAATTTTCCTTATAAAGTAATTTTTCGTCCTTTTCTTCGCCAAACACGAAAAGCTAAAAAAATAGTTATGAGAAAATGTCCCCCCACCTTAAATGTTTTAGTTGATCTATCACCCATCAAACACGATTGTTTTTATTTTTTCTTCTTGAGGGTCTGTTTGAGATAGCTGTTAAAATTATTTGCTATAATCATTATAATCTCCTTTCATAACCATTTCTTTTAATACAGATAAAAAAATTGAAATGTTATTTCGAAAAAGGAAAAGAAAACTTGTCACCTGCTGCTCAGCAAGTTATATTGCAACTTCCCCCTCCCCTTCTCTATAATGGACCCTGGGACACCAAAAGACAAAAAATAATAGTTTTTTTATAAAAAAATCCCTAACCTCTCCCCTATTTCCCCTTTCTCCCTTCCATTTTGTTGACACATGTCCAAGACGACAAGTCCCAAGTCTACGGTATAATTACTAAAGCTAGCAAATATGTCAAGTCGAGTCGGGTTCATATTCGAGTCGAATTTAAATGGACTGAAAAAGTGTCTACCCGATCTTAACCTCGTTTATTAAATGGGTTGAAAATTCTAACATGTACTCGTTTATTTTTTAAACGGGTTGACTCGAAACAGAACTTATTTACCTGTTTATTTCAAGTTTAGATTACCTAAATACATATTTGCCCTTTTAAGATAATCAATTATATTAAAATTATTAGTATAAGAAATACTCCTTAAATCCCGTTCATCGTCACAAGGCTATTATGTATACTTCATAACTCTAAAACATGCATACTTCGCTATAAATATGTAAGAAACCTTCGGTTTTCATATTTTTATTTCCCTTAATGACCCAAACCCCTATCAATTTTCAATGCCCATTCATTTTCAAAAATCACATAATATTTTTTATTATAATTTTTAAAAATAAACGGATTAAACGTGTTATTGTCGTGTTGAGAATCTCAACATAAACTTAACCCAATTAATTAAACGGGTTAAACATGTCAACCTATTTAAGTAAATGAGTTGAAAATCTCTACCAAAACCCACTAAATTTCGTGTCGAATTCATATCGCTAATTTTATCGGTTAACTTTTCCCAACTCTAATAATTACTGCGCCCTCCCCCTCCAAAAAAATACCCTCGTGAAATTGTATTAGCATACAAAGAAATTATTTTGATTAACCAATCGATTTTTTATTTGGCTTGGCAATTAACCAATCAGATGTTAGAGAATAAAACATATTCTTGAATTTTTTATCTTGAAATAGTTTTTGAATATAATATCATACTTAGAGCATGTTTGGCCTAATTTTTAAAAATTTATTTTTGTTTTTAAAAAGTGTTTTTTTGAAAAATGTTTTTAAGAAAAATTTGAAGTGTTTGGCGTAAATTTTATATAAGTGTTTTTCAAATAACTAATTTGTTTGGCCAAGATTTCTATAAAGATAGAGATAAGATAAAATGAGAGATAGAGAGAAGAGAGATAAAGATAAAGAAGAGAGAAAAATTAAAATTACTAAAAAGATAAGGGAGACATAGAGAGAATGGGATTACTGGATGGTTGTTACGGAGTTTTTTAAAATTAGAAACGAAACATGACTATTTCTTCGTTTCTGTTTCTAGGAGTTTTTTTCCAAAATCGTTTTTGAAAAATAGTTTTAATTTTTAAAAAACTAGTGTTTGGCCTAACTTCAGTTTTTAATTCAAAAACAGTTTTAAAATCTAGGTCAAACACCCACTTAGATTTTAAGTTCAAATATCTTCGGTTATTAACTTAAATTTTTAATTGATATGATTTTTAAATATAAATATTTAAAGTTTCGTCTTATTGATGGAAAACATGTCAATAATCCTTTATTAAACAAACTATAATCAAGATAAAATTTAAATCTAAATTACGAAATGGAAGAAAGCTGTCAGCTAGTTTATCTCTCTAAAATATCTCGTCTTTTATCTCTAACGTCTTTTCCGCATGGATTACAACCTTGCTTGAGCATATTATGCATTACTCATGTGCTTGACCCCTATTTATTAAAATTTTTAACAAGGTATTAGAGCAAGTTTCCTTGATTTTGGTTTGCCTTCGTTCCTCGTATCGGATCATCTCAAGTATTGATCGTTGAGCCTATGAAAGATTATAATCAGTAAAATTAATGAGGCCCTAATAGTCAAGATTAAAGTCCCGAGTACATTAAATCTCACGTTCGATTTCTCTTTCCCTATTATATTGTACTGCCCGTTGTTACTCCTCTCGTATAAAAAAATATAATTGTAATCACTAAAAGTTTGCAAATGACATTATGATAATTTTCTAGTATCGTAATGAAAAGGCATTTTTCAAAGTTCAATTCCAACAAAAAAAAAATTGTATATTTTCATGTGGCGCTTATTGACCCATTTAATTTAAGTTAAAGGGTTTCATCGATTAAAAAAACCTCTTACTACCTTCATGTATTCTAATAAGGGACTGTCATCAATTATAATTATTGGTGGCAAATTTTAATTTTCTTATTTCGAGTACTCCCTCTATCCTATATTCATACTCACATATTGGAATGTAACGAAATCAACATTGAATGGATTTGTTTAATAGTAATTGGTTGAAATAATTTTCAACCAATAAAAACATTACTAGGTCTTTGAAAAAAGAAATTATGATAATATTATGGGACTACATAATTGGATGTTTTACGTAAATATGGGATGGAGGGAGCAACTTATTTAATTTGACCTTATTTGGCAAACAATTGTTAATTGTCAACTGTTTGTATCGGTTGTTTGTTATTATCTGTTTGAATTAACTGATTGCATTAATTATTTGAATTAAGTATTTTTTTGTGATCAATTTTTTAATTAACGTGTTTTCTAATTTTTTTGGTGATCATAATGACATAATTTATATTCAAGACTGTACGAATTAATTCCTTATAATCATAATGGCATGATTTCAAAAATATCACAATGATATATTTTAAAATCCAAACTCTTTTATATCCTTACACGTAGTGTGTGTGAATATAAGCTATTTCATTTAATTAGAGGATGAATTAACAATGGACTTTCATAGTTCAATCATGATTAAATAAATGTCTACTCCGTGGTGTCATATCATAGCTTGGTACAGTTCATAAAAAACATAAAGACGATCAAATAAATGTCTATTCCATGATGTCATATCATAGCTTGCTATAGTTCATAAAAAAACATAAAGACAGTACTTAAGAGAACATGGTTTGTAGATAAAAGGATATTGTAAGTTTAGAACCCATCGATCATATATTTACTATCAATTTTTTAATAGGAGAATTATGCGGTTGTTTTAGATTTATTTTTGTTAGTTAATTTTCGTCATAAATATTGTATGACTTTTTATTAATAAACATCCTATATTCTATCTGAAAAAAATATTTAGGCCCTATTTGGTATGAAAAATTGAAATGAAATAAAATCAGATAATGATATTTGAGGAGTTAGGTATAAAATTTGAATATACTTTCCATTAATGAAAACCCTATATTCTATCGAAAAAAAAGATTTGAAGTTAATATCTTCAAACTTTGGGATACTCAACTACAATAACTACAATTTTAAATTTCACACCTAATAGTAATTATTGGTTAGTTTAATTGGGAAAATATTTGAGAACTATTATCAATCGGTTGAAATCTAACTCACATTGAGTCTCCCTTTACGACAAAAACAATAAAAACATATAAAGAATTGACACTGAGCATCTTAATATTTGAGTGTATTAAATTGTCAATAGCAAACTTATACACACAATGACATTCCGGGCCCAAAGAATAGTTAAATTTTAGTTTGTACAAGTTGTGCATCAGTGTCTAATACATGAAGGTTCCACACATTATTTACATATCGATTAACAATAAATAAACTTTGATATCGGCATCGAAATAATTTATTTGTAAATCTTTATATATATATATAGAAAGGCGTTTTAGATTAATATTTACTTACACAACTTAAAAATTAAAACAAAATACTATAAAAAGTCTCAAGAGCAAATCTGTACATGGCACAGGTTCAAAACTCTTAAGTTACTTATTATTCCTTCAATATTTACAGAACTATTTGATTCAGAGATCGACTGATCATCTTTCTAAGCAGTGGCAGATTCAGAGATCGAAATATTATTCATCAGTTCAACGAATTTTTTTAGTAATACCAGTTCAAAGAATTTAGTATGCGTAAGAAGCATACTTTTTAGTGTACAATATTACAAAGTAAACGAGACAGAAACTCCTATTCCATCATTATGACCTTTAAGAAACTTTGAGCCTTGAACCTTTACTACAGAACTACGAACTCAGTGATACCTCAGATCAAAGGAGGAACATCGGTTTAGATTTAAACCTGGGAGAAAGCTTCTTTAGATTCTGCAGCTGAAGAGTCATCAGAACGAGGCTCAAGTTTCTTGAACACCAGTTTCTGCTGTGGAAGCTGGCCATTTGAAAATGCAGAGACCTCGGTGTCAATGATAATTGTATCCTCTTCCTTAAACTCGCCTCTCAAAATGCCTTTGGCAATTTCGTTCTCAACATGTTGCTGTATTACACGCTTGACTGGCCTGGCTCCGTAGTTGGGATCATATCCAAGGCTTCCAAGGAGCTCAACAGCAGTATCTGTCACTTGAAGTTTCATCTTACAATCTGCGATCCTTGATTGTACTCGTTCCAGCTGGACAAAATTCAAACAAAAAAGCTTATAGGTTGATGAAACAGAAGTCAAATGCTTAGCTAGATGCAATAAGACCTACGAAGTTCGACAATCAATTGCTTGCCCACTTTCCATAAATGAGATGAAACCATACACTCCAAAAAAAGGTCATTGTATCCTAAGAGTTCCATGCAAACGATCAAATAATTAATTATAATTGAAAAGGCTAAGAATTCTGCAGAAGGAACCATCACATAGAATTATAGTGTGAAAATGTCACTGTTGTCGTCAAAGTTCTGCACTTCCGAGCCTTCCCTCTTTTTCTCTCCATCCTTTACTACTTCTAATAAGGACAAAAGATCTGTCTACATAATTCTAAGATGCAATAACACTATCTTAGCATATTATAACATTCCGTGAACCAATCTTATGACATGCAATGTTTCACCAATGTCCTAACTGGCTACCCAGATCACATAGAACATTGGAGATTTACTTCAAGTGGGCTAACAGGCCCAACACTCGCCATAGTATGTTATTTTCTTTTTCTTTTTTTCTTTCTAATTACTAAAGTCTTGCCCAAAGGCTTCATCTTTAAAACCTATAGTCTACAAACCTACATGATCAAGTATTTTGCCTAAACACAGAATCTAATTAGCATTAATAACAGAAACAAGCAAATGGTTAAGGTCTTAAAAAGCCAAGTACTTGAGATATATTCTGAGGTATTATGATTATGTTAACACTTCACAGGCAAGGTTATAACAAGCAAAGTGTTTCATCTATGGAAGGAAAAAGTGGTACTGCTAAACAAACCCAACATCTAAGGTTCAAGTCGTGCAAGTAAAAGTACGAGGAGTGAAAAGGGGGTGGGGGTGGAGGTAGCACATATATTTGGGACACCCAGAAATCCACAGAAGAGCACCCAGAAGTTCCCCCACCAAGTAGCATGCATTTAGGCAGAGCCACGATTTGGGAGTAAGGTAAACAGAATGAACCTACAAGCTGACGAAGAAAGTGCAAAGATTTCCCTTACCTAAAGGTTTCTTGCTTTCGTGCAAAACATCTACGAAGTAATAGTACTAATATGTTCGGAGAACACGCAAGGATTCAAGCTTACCTGTAATCTGACAATGCTGTTGATCTGTTCACGATCAAGGGGCTTGAAGACTATGTATTCATCTACTCTATTCATGAACTCAGGACGGAAGACTGATCTAGCAGCATCCAGCACCCTTTGCTTTATAATTTCATAAGCGTCCTCCTTAGATGATGACTCCTCATCAGCATTGAGGATATACTGCGACCCTACATTTGATGTCATGATGATGACAGTATTAGTGAACCTCACAGTTCGTCCTTGTGAATCCGTTACCCTACCATCATCCAGAATTTGAAGGAAAACATTGAAAACATCACTATGGGCCTTTTCTATTTCATCAAATAGGATAACTGCATATGGCCTTCTCCGAACTGTCTCTGTCAATTGGCCTCCTTCCTCATATCCCACATAACCGGGTGGGGCACCAATCAGTCTTGAGACAGCAAATTTTTCCATGTATTCACTCATATCAATTCGCACAAGAGCCTCTTCAGTGTTAAATAAATAAGATGCAAGTGCCTTAGCAAGCTCTGTCTTCCCCACTCCCGTGGGACCCATGAACATGAAACTAGCGATGGGGCGGTTTGGATCTGAAAGTCCAGCTCTAGAACGCTGAATGGCCTCTGCTACAGCTTTAACTGCAGGATCTTGCCCCACAACACGTTTATGTAGCTCTTCCTCCAAATGCAGCAACTTCTCTCTCTCTGACTGTTGCAGCTTTGAAACAGGAATTCCAGTCCATTTGCTGACTATTTCAGCAATGTCATTGCCTGTAACTTCTTCACGTAGCATCGACTTCCCAGACTTCTTGTACTCTTCTAACTCTTTTTCAGCACTTTCCAGTTGTCGTTGGAGAGAATTAAGGCTTCCATACTTGAGTTCTGCTGCACGATTGAGATCATACTCTCGCTCAGCTTGCTGGATCTCAAGATTCACCCTATCAATCTGAATAGCATCAAGCATGTTAACCCAAGGATTGAGGTAATCTAATCATTACTCACTAGATTAAAAGGGTTTTCTATTTCTTTTTTTTTTTTTTTGGGAGGGGGAGGAGAGGGGATAGAAGTGGACTATGATGAAGAAAGTCAGCAGAACAATGACAGATCATAATGATTATTACCATGCTTGAATATTCTAGAACCACAAACTTAGCCACATCATGCTAAACAACCAAAGGAAAATTTCCCTGTAATCAAGAAGAGAATCACATACCTCTTCTTTAATGGATTGTATACGTGTCATCACAGTTTTCTCATGCTCCCATTGCTCGGTCAATTCAGCTTGCTTCTCCTTTAATAAAGCAAGCTCTGTCTCAAGCCGGTTAAGCCGCTCTTTGGAGGCCTTGTCATTATCGTTCTTAAGAGAAAGCCTCTCCATTTCAAGCTTCAACACAGAGCGGTTGATTTCATCAAGGGCAGTAGGTTTTGATGTGATCTCCATTTTTAGTTTAGCGGCAGCTTCATCAACCAAGTCAATGGCTGAAGCACAGTAAGAAAGTCAGTAAGCACAGTCATGAAACATGCACATATGCCAGCTTTCAAAGGTCAGAAATCCATATAAAAAAAAAAATCCATAGAATAGAGAAAAGTTGCAACCAAATTTATATACAGTTATCTTGTGCAACCTGCTTACCTTTCTCGTCAGTTTCGTCTTCGTTTTGTCAGAGTAAATTTCATAACACAAAATTTTGCATATATGAAATGCATGTTACATGTAGTGATGCATTTAAACATTGCTTTATCTTATCAAATAAAATAAATACATCCTCCATTCTGACAGTTGTGACTGAGTTTATTACCTGATCTTTTTGTTCAAAGTAAAAAGATTTTATCAAATTACCGCCATTTGACGAGCCTATTTACATCTATTTCATGCATTACGTTTCACCCTATCGTCTGAAAAGATCTAAGAACATCATTCATTTCAAGGCACATGAACTTCTAATCAAGTATTCCTATCATTTATGGATTCAGATTTAGATTAATAAAGAAGACATTTCTAAATACTATAGATTTTTCTGATCATTTGTGTTTCTCCGCTAATATAAGAAGGCACTTCTAAATACTACAATACTTCAATTGCATAGCATCAACCTTGTACAACAAAATTTATTGAAAAATATATGTTAGAATGTATTATAGCCTTAGGGTATGTTCGAAATGGCTATTAAAATCAGCTGTTATAGCTAAAATAAGTAGTGTTTAGCTAAAATGAGTAGAAATGAGCTGAAATGAGCTAAAATAATTAACTGTTATGAATTGAAATGAGCTGAAATAATTAGTTGTTATAAGTGTTATAAGTGAAATAAGCTTAAATGAGGTGAAATGATTAGTTGTTATAGTTGTTATTGTTATAGGTAAAATGAGCTGAAATAGTTAGCTGTTATAAGTGGAAAAAGCTGAAATGAGGTAAAATGATTAGTTGTTTCAGCTATTATTGTTATAGCTAAAATGAGCTAAAAAGAGTTGAAAATTCTTATAAATGCTGGTATAAATGTCATTTCGATCATACCCGTAAACTAAATTACCTACATTTAATACATATAAGATGAAGTGAGTTATGAGATCAAAAAAGATATAAATGTATCTGCTTCTAACCATATTTTAAAAAAGAAGTCATACAAGTGCTTCTTAGGGCATTGATGGTTCATGGCTGATTACATTATGTACGGCAAGCATGTATGTTTGAATGTTTAATGTCAAAAACTTTGTAAAGTATCCTAATAATGACCATAAATATTTGCTTGATATTCTTCAAAATCATAACCTAGTTTTCAATGTTTCTAACAGCAAACAAGTCATCTTATGTTTCCATTCAAAATAACTAAGTCATCTTATGTTTCCTTTAAAAGCATCTACGCCACAAGGCCCACAACATTCCTAACATAGCTCTGAAGCCATATAGAGGTGATTTATTTGTTGTTCACCATGTTTGCGTCTTCAAGCCATGAATTGTATGTTGCTTGATTTGAGTTTCCTCATAGTGACAGAACAGAGAGCATATCATGTACCATGTCCAAAATTTTTAAAATTTTCAAGTAAAGAAAAATGAAAACATTTCTTCTGGTTCTCTTTACTCCATCCTAAACAGGAAATTGCCAATAACTGAAGCTAAATAACTTGCATATGGTATTATAAACTTCAGAACTTTGACACGGGCCGTGCTTGGACAATTGTTTGAGTTGTCTTGCCGTAAGCAAAGATGGAAATAATCTAGGAATATTTCTGGTTCTCTTAACTAGAGGTTAATATCTTACTTAACCACAAAAAACCAAATATCAACTTGAGCATCTATGCCACCATAATCCAAATATTGCCATAGCTACCACAGCACAGCATGCAATGAATTATGTATACTGTAGGATAAATCTACTTGTGAAATATCTTATACATTACCTTTGTCAGGTAAAAACCGTCCACTGATGTAACGATCAGACAGCACTGCAGCCTCCACAAGTGCACTGTCAGAGATCCTAACCCCATGATGCAACTCATATCTCTCACGAAGCCCACGCAATATTGAGATAGTATCTTCCACACTTGGCTGGTCAACATAAACCTGCTGGAAACGTCGCTCCAATGCCGGATCTTTTTCAATGTATTTACGATATTCATCAAGCGTAGTTGCACCGATGCATCGTAACTCTCCACGACCAAGCATAGGCTTCAAAAGATTACCGGCATCCATAGCACCATTTGTGGCACCTAACGGAAAGAAACAGTTATGCTTCCAGCATTTTGTATCCAGAATCATCACGAAGAAGTTTAACACGAAATTTCTACTAAGAAGATAGTCCTCCTAGAATGGCCTTGAACTTCAGGCTTCATTGACAAAAAGTACACAACATATTGAAGAATTTAGCATCAGATCTTTAGATGCGACAGTAGTTTATATGGGCATGGTGTTAATTAGACAATACTTGGAGCATGAATGTACCTGATCTGTTCGCTTTCAAGAGCCTGACAAAAAAATAACCAGAGGAAGAAATAAACTACTTACCTGCTCCAACAACTGTGTGAATCTCATCGATGAAAAGGATAATCTGACCCTCAGCCTCAGTCACTTCCTTTAGTACAGCCTTCAAACGATCCTCAAATTCTCCCCGATATTTGGCTCCAGCAATGAGTGCCCCCATATCTAGAGAGATCAACTAAAAACAAAAACAATATCTATTAAGCATACAGTGTTCCCACCAATACGAATGACATAGAACTAATACGAGGCTCGTCCTTTCTGGCATTCTAGATTTTCACTGACAGGTATTTCATAGAAATAAATGGCATATATGTAGTTGAGGTATGGGTATCGGAAATAGACGAAATGGAAAGGAAGGAACAATGGAAACCACAGGAAAAGTCAAGGAAGGAAAATAAAGGGACAATGAGAAAAATAACTCAGTAGCTACCTTACGATCCATCAAAGCTTGAGGAACATCACCTTCAACAATCCTCTGAGCAAGACTGCGCAGGAACACAATCAACAATTTAGCAGGCATTTATGACTTCAGTACTGAAGGGAGAAACCAAACCTCAGTCTGTTTGTGCGTGCACACGTGCATGTGTGTGTGAGCAACCAAGACATTTAGGGTTGACAAGACAATAAAAAGTTCACAAAAAGATACTGCATTGCAGCTGAGGGAGGGAAGAGAGAGGCTGATTCATGGCAATCTCTATCACAGCCAATGAGAGCCACATGGATAAGATTAGGAAACATTTTAGTGAAGGCAATAACCAAACACAGGCTATACAATGCAACTTCTGCTAATAATCAAGAATTACATGAAACCAAGAAATGCCAGTCAAATAATAAGACAAGCATTGAAGCATTTAGCCACAAATAAACCATACATTTAGAACCCCCTGTATTTGCATCTTGTCAATTACTTACCCTTCAGCAATTGCTGTTTTACCCACACCAGGTTCACCAATCAGAACGGGATTATTTTTGGTTCTTCTTGAAAGAATCTGGATACATCTACGTATCTCATCATCTCTTCCTATCACTGGATCAAGCTTTCCTTCCTTTGCCATAGCAGTCAAATCTCTTCCATACTTCTCAAGTGCCTCATACTTCCCTTCAGGGTCTGTCAGAGATGCAAAGGTCAAGACCTTGTATTCCCAAAACACCATTATGCTGAACAAGCAACAAAATGTCAAAGAATACCAAAAGTTCCATGTCTAGTAATCTTAGAAGGAGAAAATGTGATGAAATGTAGGCTCAGGACGGCATCTTAGCATGTGACCACACTCCTGAATTTGCCTATTACAATTTAAACAGCAACAGAAGCACCCGCCTCCCAAAAGGGGGCAAGTGCCCCGCCAATGCAGTTTCTGGGGAACTCAAGATGTATGGAGCCTTACCCTAGCCACGAACCATTGGAGAGGCTGTGTGGGAAACCCAAATATCATGCCCAAATATATCCACAAACTAGGCCATTTCTAATAGGAAATACTAGGTAGCTAGGAAAATAGTCTTGCACAATATGAATGATAAAATCTAATATTAGACTGAAATAAAAAATTTGTTTGTCTGTAAGTCCTAGATGCCAGAGTTTTCAGTAGGTCAACTTGGCAGTCCCAACACATTTACCGATAAAATGCCAAGCTCTTACTCATATGCACAATTTTGTATATCATCATCACTTCAGGAAACCTACACAATAAAATTGCTAGAAAATAAACTGAAGATTATGTGAATCTGATAAGCTAGAAAGTCAGAAAAGATGTCTTCTCTATCCTTCAGGCAACAAGACGGTATCCTGGATTTTTCATGCAGCTCATCCATTAAGTATAGTCTCATACTTCAAGAAATTTCTTTTAAATCTGTAGTTCAACTATTACCTTGATCAATTACTGATTGCCGTCCCCTTACAGCCTGTATTGCAGACCGCAGTGTCTTCTCTGAAAGTTGGAATTCATTGAACAATTGTTTACCGAACCTTTTGTCTTCAATAAAGGCAAGAACCAAATGCTCCACTGACACAAAGGAGTCCCCATACTCTTTCTTGTACTCCCTGGCTCTCTGAATCAGAGCCTCAAGATCACGCCCTAGCATATTGCCAGCAGATTCACTCAGAACCTGGTGCATTGTGAAAGAGATGAAGACAAAGACTTTTAGTAAAGAGACCCTCAGCAGAACATGTAAACCATAAAACATGTTCCAATGAATGAATAAATATAAAGATCAGCCGCACAAAACATCTAACAGTCAAGTTCATTGTCAATCAAAACAAAAAACCATAGTTAAAAGCTCATTCATCTTACATTAACTGGAATATACTCATTCCGGCATACACTATACATGAACTGAACTTACAAAAACATTGGATGCAGACGCCTAAGGACTCCAACCTACCTTGGGTTGTTGTTGTATGAACTTTTCAGTTGCTTCAAGCAAGCGGGTGTTGTCAACACCAGCCTTGGAGAAAATACGACGAGCAAGTCCATTCTTTTGCTCCAGCAGCGCTTTCATTAAATGTTCTGTCTCCACAATTTGGTGTTTATTTTCTTTTGCCACTTCAGGAGAAGAAACAATTGCTTGCCATGCCATTTCCGTAAATTCTTGTTGAGTAATCTACAGGCACAAATATATAATTTGATTACCAGATAACGTCCCCAATTAGGAAGGAAGCAAACCAATGAGATAAGGACTAAATGACAAAATAAGTACATGGTGCAAAGAAGAAATTTTTCATTCTACTGTGCAAACAAGTACTGTTTCATTAGACATTTCATCTACACAGAGGATAATCATTCTTATTCACTTCTAACAAACCATAAATAGCTAAGTGCAATGGGGAAAGTTAGGCAGCTAAAGAAATGTTTGCAATGAAGGCATCAATGAAAGCTAAGCTCAAAAGTTTAAAAAAAGGTCAATCAGAAAGTGAAAAGCAGAATAAGAATCTCACGAGGATAACATTTCTTTCATCTTGCTTCTCAACTTAGATTATTAATGTAATCTGTATTTTGGGAAAATGATTTACATTTCAAAATGAAATTTATTCTGTCACTCACCGTCACATGATGTCAATTATTATTCAATATGGTTAACCCTATTCTAATCAAAAGCTCTCTCGTAAAATCTTTTCCACTGAAAGGTTTCCACTCTCAACCTCAAATGACATTGACCCTAATTGTATATTTTTGTGAAAAGAGAAATAATATCTCACAATGATGACGATTGTCTCATCCACCATTATAGCATGCCAAAATATTCTTCAAGATGCTCGCACTGTCTACAATGAAAATGTTTCTGACAAAAGTCTTGACTCTTGACATTTATCTGTGATGCTATGTCTTCAAGCTTAGCAAATATGAACTATACTCTAAAACACATTGTATCTATATGTCATTAATTCCAATTCATCAAGCAGCTTATATTACTTGCATTAGCTAGATACACGTGTCCACCACGGACATACACACCTAGGTATTCAATAGCTACCATGGAATTTTGCGTTCTTTTAACCTAAGGTGTCCAAGTGTCACATGTCTGACTGGTATGATAGGGTAAAATGAAAAGCTCTAGGTGATCAAGTAGGCAGCAGAGAGACATCAGATCCTGCTTGTTAAGAACCTTAAGTGAGCACTGTGAAAAAGAATGATTAGTAGAAGTTCTACCAAAATGATGAAACCTCCACCAGCAATGCATTTACCTCTTTTAATGAAAAAAATT
The DNA here is from genome assembly GCA_021018815.1 of Talinum fruticosum. Classification (NCBI taxonomy): domain Eukaryota; kingdom Viridiplantae; phylum Streptophyta; class Magnoliopsida; order Caryophyllales; family Talinaceae; genus Talinum; species Talinum fruticosum. Next base: position 7,418,449 of record JAITYX010000004.1, on the reverse strand, counting down.
TAGAGGCAAAAGGCAGAAGCCAGGGAAGAGATCTGATTTCTACTCTTCAGTTAGCAATGCAAGAAGGAGAAGAGGAATAGACCGTCAGAACTCAAATCCCATCCAATCCCATGTTTAAATATCCCTGGAAGAAGACATAACCATCCCTTCCCCCCGGTTCCTTGATCTGGCCCTCTTGGTGCTTCCACTTCCTTCTCCCCTTCTGGATGTTAAATGCAAACAAAAATTCAGGGAAATCCAATCAATTCCCCTTGGAAAAGCAGTACGCCAAAAAAATAAATTCATTTCAACTTTCAAAGCTCCCACAACTCCTCATTTGCCACCCCTAGTAAGGTTTCAAATGTTAATACTAGAGCAGTTTCTGAAATTATTTCACTTGTTTCCACCCAAAGAGAAGAAAGGAACACTATGACTTCATGACATGAGCACCCTTACTCATGCAAATTCCCTTCAAAACATTTAACTGGTTGAATTTCTGTATGATCATTAGAAGATATGTTATTTCACTTGGATCACATACCAAAAGGTTAACGAATCCCCTAGATATGAATTTACTCATGTCAAGGTCCTCACTCCCGGCTGATTTACACAGGCCCATACTACTTCACATCTACGTCTGCCAATCAAACACGACATTGGACATCTAGAATCATCCCCATACCTCGTAGTTTAATCCATGATTTCCCAAAGTTCCAACTTTCGCATGATCTAAACCACCCTCAATAGAACCATACATAATATGAATCCAGTTCCTCACAAAAGGCACCTCTTGGCAGCACCAGTAGTTCAAATGACAACTTAACTTACACAAGAAAATTGAACAGCAAAGAAATTAATGCACCCACTTAAGACTTCTTAGAGCTTTAAATCAAGTCAATTTTCCGCAACCAAATAAGAGGAACCCTCAATTTCAATGCATTTAAACGCAGAACAAATTCAACAGCAAAGAAACTTTGCGATGAATTGGCATTTCCCACTGCTAAGTGGAATGAAACTCACCTTGACAACTAATACGGAGCAAACAACCATGTTAAATGCTAACAGGACAGGCTCTAATTCTGCAAGAACTATTTCAACCGAAAGCTTAAGCTGTTGGTTAAATGCCCACGAATGATTTTGTAATCTAATGCACCCCTCATGCAAATGCCCATTGGGCTCAAAGCCTGGATGTCCCAAACGGTCCCCAACCTTGCGCCAATAAATCAATATCGGGGCTGAGTGTTGAACAGAACTAACTCAATCAAAATCTTAAGCTGATGATTAAAGGCCCAGGAAAGGTCTTACTCTAATACTAATGAAGAAGGAATTAACAGGAAGTAAACTGATTCAGTAAATTAGCGTTTTCTGAAATTTTGAATTCAAAAGCATCTCCCTATAACCGAATACAGAGCCATGCACAATGCCATGATGAAATTATTACAAATTGAATAATGAACAGAATAGCACAGGGATCAATTTGCACTGAAATCTGTTAATTTTGAAACCGGCATAAACTGGAAAGACTGAGAATCTTACTCTGCCACCCGAAGCTTCGCATCGGACGACGAATGATCTGGACTTGGAAATCCTCCCAGAGTTCCCATAGCCTCTCCACAAAGAAACATTGCCAGAATTCTTACTCAATTTCAATGATTTTAAGGACTTAAAAGAGGTGGGTGTCGAAGCGAGGCCAAGAGAGAGAATCGGATGAGAGAACAGAGCATTCCCGACGAGAGTCTTGGTTGGGGGAAGACGAAGCTGGGGGAATGACGTGGCCGTCGCCATTGAAGTACGTTAAAGGAGCTGGGATTTCGAATTCAATGGATGGATGGGAGAGAGAAAAGTGAAGAAGTTGCGTGGAAGATCAACAGCGGGAGTTTTGGCGTTGGTTGGCCCTTTTTTTTATGAGCGAGAGGAGCATGGCGCGGGGGTTGTGTTCGAGGGGCTTCTAGGCGGGGACAGAGAGTGAGGGAGAATTCAAGAAGGCAAAACAGAACAAGGCTAAGGCATTGGCCTTTTGCCAACACTCAGACACTTCAATTGATCCGGTTGTAATCTTTTTGTCATCGAGTTTGGAAAATAGCGGGTTCAGATCCGCCTATTTAATAATTAATTAATTTTATATTTATTTTAAAAATAATTTAAATTTTTTTATTACTAAATTAGTCATCTAAAAATCTTGGCAAAAAATTAACAAATGAAAGGAGACATTACTAACTATTATATGAAGGCTATTAAACCATTGGACAATCTTAACCTTCCATATTAAAGTTGGTTAGCCTCAAGCACATGACATGGTAAGGCTATCCACAATAATTGTTTCTCATGAATAGTTGCTCCAAGTGCCACGTATGCAAGAGAGTTGCTTCCATTTTGTTGTCTATTATCAATGGTAATAACTCATGTGAAGTTGCTCCATAATAATTTATATTATAAATGGGTCCCACATGAAATATTTTATGAATATAATTGTTGTAATAATAAATTAATTTTAGATTATATTAATAATGAAATAATATGACAGAAATAATAAAATGATTAATGTATTATATTATTTTAGGTGTGTGTTAATAATAATATTAACTTTAATTTGTTATTATTTATTAAGAAGTTGGCACAATAATAACTTGATAATATATATAAAAAATACAACATAATACACATACAACCATAAAACGTACGAAATAAAATAATACAAACCAAAACTAATAAAAATAGTACATTTAAACGTACGAAATAAAACTACTTTTAAAACATAAATTTATTTATGATCTGCATTTTATGGCGAATTAATTGTCATTATAGTTGGCTCCATAACGGTTCCAAATATGTTCAATTAGTGCGTCTTGGAGTACTTTACCAGTTTTTTTGTTACGAACCTTGATATTTCTTTGTAACCAATCCTCAAAAACAGACAATTCGTTGAGGGTTGGGCGGTGTGATGGTCGTGTTTGCAAGTTGATCATATTGGAGTTGGCCGAAGTTATAACCGTACGTGTCACGTTCGTCTTCAATGATCATATTGTGAAGAATGATACATACTCTCATAACTTTTCTCGGTGTTGCAACCTCCCAAAAGCAAGGCTGGGCGGCGAACTATAGCAAACCGTGCTTGCAACACTCTAAATGGTCGTTCGACATCCTTCCTAGCCGATTCTTGATGAGGTGCAAACAACTTATGTTTTGGTAGTTGTGGATGAGAGATGGATTTCACAAGCGTAGGCCATCTGTGGATATATCCCATCTATTAGATAATAACCCATATCAAACTGCTTCCCATCAACATTGAAATGTACTTCAGGGGCTCGTCCTTCTAGTAAATCATCAAATAATGGTGAATTATGAAGGACGGTTATGTCATTGTTTGACCCTATTGTGCCAAAGAATGCATGTCATATCCATGTATCAAATGAAACAACAACTTTGAGCACTACGAGTTGTCATCCCGTGGTGTCCTCCTTGATACATACCTTTCAAGTTACGGGACATGTGTCCCATTGCCGGTGCATACAATCAACACCGTCCCGAGCATTCCAAGGAAGCCTCGTTATTCCGTAACGTATAGTAGTCGGTGTAGTTCTTCTTGGGTTGGTTTTCACAAGTAAGAGGGACCAAAACATTCAAATACTCCGTCAACAAAATGCTCTACGCATGAGCTGATGTTTGACTCCCCATGCGACAATACTCATCCAACGCATCAGCAGCAACCCCATAAGCCAATGCACGTATAGCAGCGAGTACACTTTTGAAGTGATGATGCTTCGAGCTTACAAGTAGCATCTCTCCGCTGAGTGAAAAACTCATAGCGGTCTTTTAATGTGTTCACTATGCGAAGGAATAAGTGTCTATGCATTCCGAACCTTCGTCGAAATTGTTCGTCGAGTATACACGGGATTTTCGGAGAAGTAATCTACATATAAGCGATTATGACCTTCTACGTGATCACGGTTTATGTACCTTCTTCGTCGTCTACTAGGTGTGGAACTCGTATTACCTTCCGAGTTAGATAGGTACATGTGCACTAGCATTTCACACATTTGAAATGCAGAGCTTGAGGCGACTTCTTCCCCAATTGCTTTATCGATAGCGACATTAAGATCAAAATCTTCATTTTTATGAGATGAGTTTGACCTTGTTGAGATGTTAGTGTTTGAGATCTTGTTTAGGTGTAGAGATGTGTAATTCTTTCGAATTGACTAAGCCTCTATATAGTAGTCTCGTTATTGTTAATATTTGCATTATTGTACTTTGCCTACTCGAATACACAAGAAAAACATGATAAATTTTACAATACTTTGCATTATTGTACTTTGTATAGTACTTGAATGAATTGACAATGCAAGCATGCTTTAAAAGCAACCGATATTGGAAAGATTGACAACACTTTGCATTATTGTACTGTACGTACTAGTGAATGAATTGACAATGCAAGCATGCTTCAAAAGCACCTGATTTAGCAATGGTCGACAGACATGCTCATAACTCATATTGCATTGATAACAAAATTAATACGAGATAAGTACAAATAATTTAAAAAGCAACATAATTAACTATTACATTGATAACAATATTAAACTAAACACTTTATTGCCTATGGTTCTTCCACTTCTTAATGATAGCTCTCCGTCGAGCATAATACCATTCCTTCTCTTCATCATCTATATTTGATGGATCCATTGACATGATCGCCCTTTCATATTCTCTCTCCTTCAATTCGTGTCTCTAGCCACTCTTTCAAGCATCCCTTCGCATAATTTCTATTTCCACGTCTTTCTTTTCCAATTCTTTTGCCTTCGGATCTGCAAGTCTATTTAGGGTCTCTGTTCTTTTTAATTCCGTATCTCTAACCCTTGCCAACTCCTCTATAACTTCAGCATTGGAGAAATTAATTTCGAGATGAAGTCTGCTTTGGCTTTCCCCTTTCTAAGACTTTTGGCAGCATCCCTTGCAATATGTCTATTGATAATTGGTGGGGGTAAATCTTCGACGGGTGCCTCAACCTCTTCTCCCACATCGGGATTTGAAGAAGAAGTGTAATCTCCTCGCTCTTGTATTCTTCGTTCTCTTTGCTCGACTTATCTCCATTTCCTCTGTTAGAGTTATTAACATGATTCAACCATTTCGGTTCTTAGCGCAAATGACGCCAAGCATGCTCGTAACCAAAATTTTGGCCATGCATCTCTTTGTATTGGATATGTGCAGCTTTCGGATAATCATACTCACTCTGCCCACTTAGCGGCCGTCGAGTCGCAACATCATAGTACCTCGAGAAATGTGTGACAGTTGCACATAATCCGGTCCATCGAGCTTTGCACTTTTCAGCTGATCTTTTGGCTGGCCACTTATAACTTGGGTACTTGTTTCTTAGCTTCACAAAAGTACTCTCAAATTCTGTCTCTAAATGTCCTCGCTCTTTGGCTAGTTCCAGTTATGGGATCCCCCTTACATTTAATGATACACTAATTAAGAGCTCATCATCTAACTCATCCCATAATACTCCTTTTTGCCTTTGTTGCTTGTGAAACAACATTTGTTGCTTCATTATTTGCTTCAACTTGATCGTCTTCATGTAAATGAATTTCCTCTGTTGAAATATAAGAACGAATTCTCCGAGAGCCCACATTTTGTGGGTTATCATGAATCCCCATATTACCCATCCACCTAGTGAATGATCCCGCGAAAATGAATACGTAGGATAGAGAGAATAATAATTTTCAGAATTGGGGACATTATAATTTTGGAAGTTTAGGTTATGGTAATATTCGGGTGTTTCACTATGATAGTATTGAGGGTTTGAATTATTTTGTGAATAGGAGTCATATTGAGGGTAATAATTTTGAAAATTAGGATGTTGAGAATTTGGAGAATTTGGTTGGCTACTTTCGAATTTGTATCCATAATTTGGGATTTTGAGAGTATGAAGAGATTTGTACGGTGAAAAGTTGTAAACCTAACATTCCACTATACACCTTATTTATAGTGTTTTTGGGTGAAAAAAATATGACCGTTGTTGCATAATTATTAAAAAATATAACCGATTACAAATGGGTTAAATTTCATCAAAATATAGCCAGTTAATAGCCAGTTATACACAAACAAAAACAAAAAAACCTCTGAAAATAAAAAAAACACAAACGAAAATTAAAAAAACACAAAAGCGACCACTTGCAACGTGTGGGGCCCGCTGCTCGAGCCGCCCATCGCCTTCCTGGGCTGTGTCTCACGCACGCGAAAGCCCTCTTTTCCCTCTCTCTCCCCTTTTCCTTCTTTCTCCTCCTTTTCCCTCTCTCCTCCTTTTTGCCACTCCACCAGGTGCTCCATGGAGTTTCTCCACCTCACCCCACTACCCCCTTTTTTTTTTTAATTTCTCTTTCCTCCAACTAGGAGCAACTCCAATGGAGATACAACCATTGGAGATAGTCTAAGCGAGCCTTAGGCGCGCCGTCCCACACGACATCTCAAGGCATGCGTGGAAGCTCAATGCTCAGCACCTCTCCTAAGCAAAGCCCCGGTCCACATGGCAACGTGTGATTCATCGATGGAAGCACACTTGTAATTCTCTCTCTCTCTTTTTATTTAATGTGGTGATAATGTAGTGTTAAAAATTATGTTGTTGGAACACTCTCTCTCTCTCTTTTATTTAATGTTAAGAGATGGTGTTAAAAATTATAGAAAATATTATGATGGGCTTTCTTTGGGAAAAAGGAAAATATAAATGAAATTACTAATATTATTATTGTATTTTTTAAATAAAATTTCTAATATTATGGCATTGTTTGTTTTAAAAATTACAACCTAAAATATTTAATTTTGATCTGTATAGTGCATTAAATAATTTTTTTATATATTATAAAAATAAATAATAATATAAATAAAATAGGTAAACTAATTAAATATATTTATAAGTGGACTCCATAGAAATTATTTAAATAGGTTAAATTGAAATTGTCAGTATGTAATTAATCACTTCACTTCTTTTTATGAGTTATGCTTAGATAGTCCCGCTCTGCACCCCTAAACCAATCAACACTATCATTATTCAAATAGGTGCTTAACTTACCATATTTCAACAAATTGGCTTTATCGGATGACCACCAAGCAACTTAGAACCAAGCTCTCTCTTGCCTTATAACAATTACCAAGTTCAAGAATTCATTCAACAAAACCAATCCAAGCATCCAACATCAAATACAATTGAAATTATCAAGTAATTAAAAAAATTGAAGCAAATCTAAGTAAATAAAGGTTAAATAACTCATAAATTGCTAAATTAAGGGTGAAAATAAAGGTTATTACAAACAAATTGAGTTCAGGTTTGTACCTTGTAGAATGGAGTGGAATGTAGGGGGTCCGGCGACAACAAAGTGACAGAAGGAGAAACTCTGCCATATCGGAGGAAGGGAGAATGAGTGAATGAATAGAGGCATGGAAGGAAACCTAGGCCTAAAATTAAAAAATGAAAACTAAACATGTTTTGAGTGCCCAAAAACTTATTCACTCAAGTGACTTTCGAATTAATGTACTTCGATTGAATACAAGTGTCGGTTTGCATCGAGTTACATATGGTTTTGGAAGGGGGCGAGGAAATTGCACTTGGTACATGAACTGATAGAAACCTCACCTGTTAGTAAAATCCGACACTTCAAAATAAAAACTAATAACAATAAAAAAGCTAATAGACCAAGTGTCTCCGAACCGAGCCAATCCCAACGTTTGTAACACTCGGGCACCTCTCGAGCTCGAGTCAAACATAGTTCTAGCGGTACATGGACTGAGCTAGCTTGATTTCAAGTTGAACACAGCCTGGGCAAAAGAAAAAGAGTTTCGCATGACTAAGCGACATAGAAAGCAGAACTCTAAAGCATAAACAGTTTATTTCGACAATTATTACAAAGACATCTAATAGTCATAGTATCCTTATCCTCCTCTCGTTAAAGTGAGAAAAGTAAACTCTAGAAAGCCATAAACACCAGCTACATAATCAAGTAATGAAAGATTCTTTATTTTCATCCACTCCTCAATTAAAGCCATTTCGTACACTTAAATGGTCAAGCGAGTATAACTTTTTGCATGAAATCATATACAAAAAAAGGTCACTTAAAACTAATCTTAGAGAGCTCCATGGCTAGTCCATGAGTAGTCATTAAAAATTCCTATGTGTCTACTCTATTGATATCAAGTTTTTTTTTTAAAAAAGTTTTGCAAAGGAAGAATCATTTTTTAGCCATATTTTTCAACTCAGCATGATGTTCGAAAAGTCAGTACACAAAGGCCGATTTATCTCATTAACAAGAGCTCCTTTGGATGTGAAACAAAATCCAAATGAATTCTTTGTAAGTTAGCTTTTAAATAAGTCAATTGGAAGGACATTTGGATGTGAAACAAAATCCAAATGAACTCTTTGTAAGTTATCTTTTAAATAAGTCAATTCTTTGTAAGTTAGCTTTTAAATAAGTCAATTGGAAGGACATTTGGATGTGAAACAAAATCCAAATGAACTCTTTGTAAGTTATCTTTTAAATAAGTCAATTCTTTGTAAGTTAGCTTTTAAATAAGTCAATTGAAAGGACATTTGGATGTGAAACAAAATTCAAATGAACTCTTTGTAAGCTAGTTTTTAAATAAGTCAATTGGAAGGACATTTGGATGTCATTTGGTAAAGGAAAATATGCTTTACATTCAAACATGCAATTCGTCGGTAAATTTAAACCATGTTTTGTCCAAATTTTTAGTCGAAATTCTTAGGCCAAATGGGGTCTAATTTAGGTCAAATAGTAGTCCACGTTCAAGAATGAGAACTAAGCTTTCAAACAAGTTATGCTGCAGGAAATTGAATTCGTTTGGAGAAGCAAACAAGCCTTAAAGCCTCAATGTCAAACAAGCAATCGGACACCATGTCAATGTCTAGACTTTAGCAACTAATGGTCAATGACATTGATATTTCAACCCCATTTAAGTAGGTCAAACCTCTCTTCCAACCCGCTATTGAGAACTCAAAATGGTCAAGCAGTTACTAACAACTTCTATAACTACTAATATATTTATAAATAATAATCTGTAACATAAAAAGGTTTAGTATAACTTTTTACATGACATCCCAATCATATAAAAAAAAAAGGCACTTAAAACTAATCTATAGAGCTTCATTTTAGGTCCATGAGTAGTCTTTAGAAAGAATTATGTGTCTATTTTATGGATATCAACTTGTTTTTTAAAGTTTGGTCAATGAAGAATAATGTTACAACCACATTTTATTCAAGTCAACATGTTATCCAGAATTTCGGTGCACAAATGTCAATTTCAACAAGCTATATCTCATCAATCAAAGCTCCTTTGGACTCGAAACAAAATCCAAATAAACTCTTTGTAAGTTAAATTTTAAATATGTCAAGTAGAAGGAAATTTGGAGGTCATTTGGTAAAGGAAAATAAGCTTTACATTCAAACATGCAATTATGTCAAGCACATTCCAACCATGTCCTATACAGATTTTTGAGCTGAACTTCTCAAGCCAATGGGGTCCAATTTTGTCAAATGGTAATCCACGTACAAGTTGAATAAGTAAGCTTTTGAATGAGTTATGTTGCAGAAAATTTGAAATTCATTAGGTCAAGCAAAACACGTCTCAACATCAAACATGCAATCGGACACCACACCATTGTCTAGACAGGTTTTATTTTAGGCAATCAAATCAAACAAATATGGAAAGTGTATAGGTAAGGTTTTTAACTAATTTCAAGGATGTAATATGAGAAACCAAACAGTGGAAGAGAACCACATATCGTAGCTTCAAACATAATACACATTTTTGCTAAGCAAGTGTTAATACAACAAAATAGACAATTCATAATATCCTCCCTTTACTTGAGCAAGTCATTAATGTATTGAGAATGATCATGAATAAATAGGACTACCAAAACAGTAAAGGAAAAATTCTTTACAACAAAGAAACTAAGAATATAGTGACGAAAAGGAAACCCCAAAAAATACCCCACATCAACATTCGAGTTCTTGGATAACATCCTTTTTCTAACTTTGTTCTACAATACTACCCTTTTTACAAAAGTTTTTGCGTGTCACTCTGCTTTCTAATTTTATTCAACAATATCACCCTTTTTTTAAAATTTCCTACCTGTCACTCTATTTTGAAAACAGAGCCTAAAATACCATGGGTATACTCGAAGACCTTCGATCACCGTTAATTTTGATTTTTTGGTCTTTTTTGTGTGAAGAAGAATTATTTTTATTTAAAATATGGATTAAAAGGAGGAAAATGAAAAAGAAACTTTATTTTATTGCAGCTTCCGTTTCTCCCTTTCTCCATTCATCCTCAAATCAAACTCTCACCTCCACAATTAACTCTTGAACACTACCTTGATTTTTTTTTTTTTTGGCAATTGATGATCACGAAATCTATCCCCACCTAAATCTATGAGTTGCAACAAAAAAATTGAGGTAGTGTTCAAGTTTTAATTGTGGAGGTGAGAGTTTGATTTGAGGATGAAGGGAGAAAGGGAGAGACAAAAGCTGCAATAAAATAAAGTTTCTTTTCATTTCCCCTTTTAATCCATCTTTTAAATAAATTTTAATTCTTTTTCACAAATAAAACCCAAAAATAAAAATTACCGGTGATTAGACCTGGAAAACCGACTCGAATCGAATGGGTTAACCCGAATGACCCGAAACCCAAACCGAACCGATATCCGAAATGGTTGAAGCGATTTTGACCTGAAAATCAAAATGAACCGAACCGATCCGAAATCTAATGTACTCGATTCTGACCCAAACCGAAATGACCCGAAATATGATTGACCCGATTACGAAACGAACCTAAAACCCGAACCGAATCGGACCCGAATCGATTCAACCCGAATAAAAGTGACCCAACCTACATTTTTTTTTGTTAGGTCTCTCGGGATGGACTTTGTGCCTATAGTGGTACAATTTTTTTGGTGGGTACAATTTTGAATCGATTTTGACCCAAAAGCGACTCGATTACGACCCGATCCAAAATTAACCCTAATCGAACCCGAACGAGATTGACCCGAAGTTGAACCGAACCGTAGTTGACCCGAACCGAAACCGAACCGAACCAGAACGAGATTGACCCGAAGTTTACCCGAATTGAAGTTGACCCGAACCGAATATGAACCGAACCCGAATGAGATTGACCCGAAATCGACCCGAACCGAACTTAACCCGAAATGAACCCGAACTGAATGACCCGATTGCCAGGTATATCGATGATCATAGGTATTCAGGTATACCCGTGACATTTTAGGCTCTATTTTCAAAACAGAGTGGCGGACAGGAAATTTTTTTAAAAAGTTGGTAATGTGGAACAAAATTAGAAAAAGGGTGTTATCTTAAATCCAAGAACTCGTAATCAAATTGGTAATGATCATTATATTAACATGTTTGATTATAATTATGTAATATAATTAAAATTGCATTATAATCACATTAATCTCTAGCATGCAATTACAATTACTTAGATATTCACTAAACAATCATGGTTACGTCTATTTTTGTGATAGAAAAGATTCAACTTCAATATTTTTAATTTAAAATTTAATTATTCAATTAAAAAGATAAAAGAAGCTTAAATTAAAATTTTTAGATCATAATTTTTTAATTTGGTAAATATTTATCATTAAAAAATAATTTTAGTTGATATTTTTATCAATGAAAAAAATTCAAAAATTAATTATATGATAGAAGAGAATTAAAGAAGCTCAAATATAAATTTAAAATTTAAAATTTTGTTATTTGGATAATATTTATCTTCACTATGACAAACATTTATCGCCACTAGAATAATCCAGCTTGATCTTTTTTCCACAAAAAAATTTAAAATTAAAAATGTGATAGAAAACATTAAAAAAGTCTCAAATACATTTTCGAATTTAAAATGCTTTCATGTGAATAACATTTATATCTATTATGACATTTATTGACACTAAAACAATATTGTTGATATTTTCCATCAAAAAAGAAAAACTTTATTATTTGATAGAAAATATTTAAAAACTCAAATCTAAATATGTAGCTCAAATTTTTATTTATATAACATTTATCTCCAATACAATAATTTAATTACTATTTTTTACCATTCAAATAATTCATTACGTTTGCGATTACGTTACTCCTTTTATATAACCAAATATGACAATGTAATTATTGTCCCATTATATTACATATTTAATTATTTTACATAGTTAATTACATCACCCCTCTATTACATCACATTTAACCAAATGCCACAATAATGTAATAAGTGGGAAGATCATTAGGTAAGGTGAATTGGCACGGAGGGTGTATTAATTCTATATGCAATTATATAGTGGTTCTTTCAGAACTGAACTTTGATCGTGTTGGGTTATTTGTCCCAAATTCACCTAACTCTCACTCTTCATCACATACTGCCAGAAGTTCATTACCCTACGACATAAATCATGGCTTTTTCCACAACTTTTTTAATTTCCAATCGTGAATTTTCAGGCCGACAAGTTGCACGATTTAAACCGTGCCACATGTCACACCCATGCCAAGGCTTGGCATGACCGTGTCGGTCTCTTTGTTCGTCCATTGTGTTAGCTTTGTCTTGGATGTTTATCGGGACTTCGTGCTAGTGTTTTATTAATTCTATTAATAGCAAATTCAACTTTCATTATAGTATTTATTACTGAACAGTTACAAGGAATTTAATGGTGATTTATTTTGAATTATTACCAGCTAAGTTATGAGGACTTACATTCAATCCAAACAAGCCAAATATCACCTTTACATCCATTATGATGCCAAATTTTCTCACGAAATATACATATGTGGTGGTTCTTCAACTATTTGAAGTGTAATATTCTCTTCCACCATTTATGGCATTTGGGAGTGTCATCTCATATTGTGAGCTATTTTTAATGAGGCATTCCATATCAATTTTATGCCTCATATCTTTTCTATTCTACATTTTACTGAGAGTTAGTTTGAGAAATTGTGAGAAAATTTGTATTCTCATCCTTGTGAGTTAGTTTGAGAAATTGTGAGAAAATTTGTATTCTCATCTTTGTAATCTCATTGAACGTTTAGGCCGTTTGAGATTTGTTCTCCCTATTGTTTGATCTTGTTGGGATTCTAGCCTTGACGATCAATGTTGCACTCTCTTTTCCATCATAATGGATTTACACCATTTGGAGTATGTGATTTTCTCCTGTTTTGGGTTTCCACGTAAAAATTCTGGTGTCTATTTCAATATTATTATTCTTATACAATATCTCTCTAATATGTAGATCCTTTTATCTTCCGCTTAATACACTCCAATCGAGTTATTATTATTTTTTCTGAACAGTAATGGGACAAGTAACAAGTTAAATTTAGGTGAAAGCTGAATTTTGGCAATATAAAGGAACAAAAATGCTATCTTCTTTTTGAGAGATGCATAGACAAGAAGTGGATTCACCTAGTAATAGATTTAACAAATAGTGTCGTGAGAGTGTCAGCCTCATATTCCTATTGTCTATTGTCCGATTCTTGATTGGGACTTCAAAGTTGCGTAAGTTATCTATCTTTGGGTGAGTTCAATCCTTGTCTATCCTCCATCAAATAAGAAGCTAACGTTTTAGGTGTCTTTATATCATCAAAGTTCAGCTTTCCTGTTTTCACAATATTAGTTTCACTTGTCCCATCATCCATCAGGCTGATTGTATTCTGCGAGCCAGCTACTTGTGATACTTCATTGGCTGCTCTCTCCTTTCCTGAAGTAGCATGACTATTCTAGAGATTTTGCTAAGTTAAAATTTAAGCTATATCTTCTAATGCTAATAGCCAATATGTCTTAAAATTTCTCTGCTTGGCAACTCAGCTACATTGGTTATTTCCTCTCTATGCTCAAGTAGCATGAGATAGAATTCAGGTATAGAGTAGAGAACCAACTTACATTAACTAAAAGATTCATGTAACAAATTTTAAAAGAAGCACAAGAACCCCTTTATGTATGCAAGGGAATTGAATCAAAGACATATGTTGGCTATTAGCATTAGAAGATATGGCTTTATTTTATTGCAGCTTTATTTTATTGTGAAGAAGAATTATCTTTGTTTAAAAGATGGATTAAAAGGGGAAAATGAAAAAGAAACTTTATTTAAAAGATGGATTAAAAGGGGAAAAATAAAAAATAAACGGAAGTTGCAATAAAATAGTCATATCTTCTAATGCTAATAGCCAACATATGTCTTTGATTCAATTCCCTTACAAAACTTGATTTTGTACTGTGCTTAGAAACTGGACTTCCAGGGCTGGAATCAAGTAATTGAAATTTAGCTGAAACTTATACAAGTGCACATCAATGTTTATCACTTCCATGGCTCTTGAAATGGCTACCTTTATCTACTTAGATGTCCAAATGGGATCAGCATAAGCCCCTCCAAGTGGCCCCTGTATTCAAGGGAGATATTCAACGTAAGAAAGCTCGTCATATACTCAGCAATAACAATACAAAACCAAACATAGTGAACAGAACAATGTGGTGGTTGTATTCAAGAAAGCGATTGTGAGCCTAGGGAGGGGAGGGTTAAAGGGAGACAATGCTCTTAATGAATATGGGGAGCATCCCTTGATACCTTTCTTTTCAAGTCATAAACTCAGAGGTATGACAGTTGAATTGTGATAGAAAAAGAATAAATCACCACTAACCACCACTACCAAGTACAAGTCTTTCCTGAGGCTGAAGTTTAGCCATTTCTAGGGAAGAAATAGGGGAGGGTGCATAACAAACTGGTTTTGAAGTATCTCTATGACTACAAGTAAGATGCAGGAGAAAATAACAAATAGGCACGAGTTCCAAATGACCATGTTCTAAAATCTAAAGTGTCCAAACACCTACGGAAAAATTCTAGATTGAGAAATAAGAGTTCGAGATTGCTTACAGGAATGATGGTATCAGCAAGTTTAAGCCGGTAGGTTATTGGGCTGTTATCCTCATCTTTTCAGCAGCCTACACTAATCAGAAAAAAATGTTGAGTTAGGAGCAATGTATATCACATAAAACTTCATCAAACTACATATAAAGGATGCGATGTGCATACAACAAAGGGGATGCCATACAACAAAGGGGATGCCCAGTAAGATTCCATAATATAGCCGCACATGCTTCAGGGATGGTCAATGAATAATATTGGCGTTAGCAACAAGCATTGAAGGCAAGGACATTCAGCTCACGGATGATGAATAGGTCCACGTTTATCAGTTAAATCAGAGATATATACACTGTTCAAGCCCAAACTCACAAGTTGAAGGCTCTCCTATGTGACATTTTTGCTCAAGCAGAAATTTAACACCTCCCACTCCCCGCTCCCCAAAAACAATTTTTTTGGGGGAGGTAGGGTTAGGAGGGGAGAGGGAAACTGCACTCGGTACATCAAAGAAAACCTCACCTGCTAGTAAAATCTGACACTTCAAAATAAAAACTAATAACAATAAAAAAACAAATAGACCAAGTGTCTTTGAACCAAGCCAAGCCCACGGTTTGTAACACTTGGGCACCTCTCAGGCTCAGGTCAAACATAGTTCTAGCGGTACATGAACTAAGCTAACTTGATTTCAAGTTGAATACAGCCTGGGCAAAAGAAAAGAGTTTCTGCATGACCAAGCAACATAGAAAGCAGAATTCTCAATCATAAACAGTTTATTGCAGCAGCCGATGGCCAGAGCCCCTCCAGAAGATGGGAACTTTCAGTCCAAATAGTCCTGAGGTTCTGAGCAACTGCTTCAACATGCATTAAGGGAGCTAGATCATTTTACCCCCATAACAAGCAGTAATGTAAAACAAGTCACAATAACTTCAACCAGTTTCCTACACAGTTGACCAAGTTCTTTGGACTTCAGATCAGCATAAGCTCCAGCTGTGTCAATTAGCATAATCATAAGAAATCCATGATGATCAGCATACTTCATGATGCACAGGTACAAGCAAATTCCTTTAAATTAGCACAAAACTCTTTTTCTTAATTTCAAATTGAGTATTCATGAAAAACAACAGAGCAAAGTACGTTGAAAGAGGCTATGCAAATTTATATTTGACAAATAAAGATATTGTTTCTTTGAGACCCAAGAGAAAAATTTTGCAAGAGATGTTCAGAAGTGTTCTAAAAACATATTGAAAAACATAATTTCATCCAAGCTGGAGCTTTGGAAGAGGATAAAACTAAGACAACATTATCTCATTTAGTAACAACTCAACTTACAGAGCGTGCTAACAGCAGCTAACCAAGAATCAAAATAGTTGAACTTTCTATCTTCCTCAAGAGTAGGCCATTCATTTACCTATGAAAAGTTCGCATTGCAAAGTTATGAGCATTGTTATCCTTCGTTTTTCCTCCCATCTGATGTCCCATGAGCACAACTTCTACCATTGATGGTCCCAATGCTAGTCACAACAGCAGCGTCATCATAGCCTGCATGATCTCCAAGGAGCTCCCCCACTTTGAGATAAACAAAGACAAGAAAATTAATCTTGGATTTGTAGCCTAGCAGAACATTTATCATTAAGAATAGCTTGCATTACCTTCTCTGTAATGTTCAAAATATGATCAAGTGACATCCCCTAGATGTCTCATTTATACATCTTTGATTACTTATCCTAAAAAAAAGTTGGCCTATTGGGATTTCTAGCAATATTCAAGCTGTGAGTTGGCGACAAGTGTGTATATAAATCTTGTAAAGCCTAAAGAAGACGAGAAACGACATCAGTCAGCAAAACACAAGCCGAAACCAGGTGCTTCAACCATAACCCACTGATATATGAAAGCAACTGTAAGGTTCATTCAACACTGGGGAACAAATAAATTGAAAAAAAGGACAACTTGAATATATTCGCTAGCTTAGCTGATAAAGTCTTTTGGATAGTTTGAAAGAGATGAGGGACCAGGGTTCACATATTATAAGCTCAGTGTTGGACTGCCCCATCACCACCAATGCCAACAGTAACAACCCAGCATGGGTCCTGGCTGAGGCTGGGACACCATTATCCTATTAATGAATGATAATGGCCTATTTGACAAATTCATACCTGTCAATACTTGATCTCCAAAGTATTGATTTGGTCACTGAAATCTAAGCCTGTTTCATCTGCCATCCTGTGCACCCGCAAGAAATAAGAAATTTCATAGTATACATTAGAACACTGAATGATACACTTGGTAAACTCTCCTAAGGACTCAGACCTTAATAACAAAATTCCAAAAGCAATTGCAGTTCTCCAACAAGGACATCTCGAATGAGAATGGAAAAACCACTAACCTCAGCAATCTTTTGCTCCAGATCAACCAATGGTTTCTCAAAAGAAAGCATAACAGGTTTCGGTTTCTCTTCCAAAGGCTTGAAGGGAGAGGCATTCCAAATGTCCACTCTTGATGTTGGGGACAATGTCATCTGGCCATGGGTAATCATCATCATGCTTCTTCCCTTTCTCAACTTTGCTATAGCACTAAGCCTTTTACGATTGCTACTAACACCACCAGAACCTTCCAGGGCCTGAAAAAGACACTTATTTAGCCTAACAAGTTTACCCTGAAAAAATCACTATCAAGAAGCTCGTCCTTGGCATTGCTGTTCACATAAGACCATAACTCGGGACCGAGTTTATCACCTCCTCTTACTTCTTACTTCAGCCCAGTGCCCAGCTATCAGCGATGTAGTGCTCATCTCGAATATTTAACTCAGGACTTCTGGAAAACGGAGAAGATGGCGATTTAAACCTACATCGAAAAGGAAAAAGGGTAGGGAAGGCCTATCAGTCACTTGCAAGGTTTTTCTACTTATGCTTCACAAGGAATCAAACATTTTAAAAAATTGCAATTCAGGAACGACTATTAGGTGTAGTGCCTTTTGAACCGCCTTCTATCAAGGAAGTGTAAGGTTCAAAGCCCACAAAGAAGCATTTCAGAAGACAAGATTCCCCATTAGTTCCCCCTCTCCTCCCAAATGCTCCTTCACTAAAATGTCATCATGACTTATCGGATCCTTAAATGCATCATCTTACCCACAAAAACAAGACCAAGTAAAAAGGAAGCCTGATGCACTCATGCACAAGGCTCAAGGTCTATGATCAGACACTTAAAGAGTCACCCTTTGATACTTAAAAAGACTTCAATTATAAAAATGTTCACACCCAAAAGTTTTTTGTAGGTCTCTTAGAACTAGCCTAAGAGTAAGGTTGCCAGTCCCAAAACCCACAAAACCCACAAGCAAGAGCCACACTAGGTGTTTTTCTTGTAATAAATTCCCAAGACTTTACTTGAAGATGATAAAAAACACATTGCTAATTTCTTTACGATAATTCAAATGTCATCAATGCAAAGGGAGGCAAAAGAAATAGAACAGAATATAGTTAGCAAAATATTAGGTTACATCAAAATGAATCAAAGACATGCATCCCCAGAGCTTTCCAAATGGCAAGTAGATTAATGGTAGACATGAGCATGACAATAGGAACCAAAAGCATGACGATAGGAACCAAGTGAAGGCCAGTTAATCTGGTTATGAAAAGTTAGCTTGAATAGATGACAGACAACATACCACGCCACTTTGGAAAGCTGGGACAAAACATGCAACTGTCTAATATATAGACTTGAAAGCCATCATCGAACACTTTTCTTCGGCAGTTTCTTATCTCGAACGCCATCATATAAAAGTTCATAAGCATAGTAAGTTATGCAGCTCTTCCTCAACAAGTCTTCAACAAAAATCTTTGGTGCCACTATCTTCCTTTTACTAGATCTGAAAACATCCTCCACAACTTGTGGAACAATACCTTTACACACCATAAGATGAATGATACCAACAGCTTCACGGACCTTGTGTTTCACACAAAGACAATTAAGTACCCTTCCACATGTTACTAATGAGGGCACAAACCCCTTTTCAATCTTCTCTAGGAGATACTTGTAGCCAGCCTCATCGTTTCCTAATTTACAATATCCATCAATTAACACACGATAAGTGTAACTGTCAGGACAGCAACCTTTCTCAGGCATCTCATAAAAAAGGCTCTGAGCCATATCTAAACTAAGCTTTTCACAAAATCCATTGATCATAATGTTATATGTAGATGTTGTGTGTGAAAATCTATATTGTTGATCAATTTCTCTAAAGATCTGGTAGGCACTGTCCAAATCTCCTTTTTACAATAACCATTAATCAATGTGGCAAAAGTAACAAGATCTGGAGTGATGCTCTTGTATCTCATCTCCTCAAGCAAGTTTGAAGCTTCTTCCACCCTCTGAGCCTTGCAGAGGCTGTCTATAAGTATATTGTATGTAATAAGATTCGGGCGCATCCTTTTTCCACCATTGTTTCAAAAGTACCCTTTACAGTTTCAAACTTTGCTGCCTTGCAGAGCCCATTTAGCAGTGTATTATACGTAATAACATCAGGGCTAACACCATGCCCTGACATCTTATCAATAAGTTCAATTACAGTATCCAACTTCAACTGCTTGCAATATCCATCAATTAGCGAATTAAAAGTGAAAATATCAGGTAGACATCCTCTAGTAATGGCATCATCCACCAGGTTATTTGCATCAGATAGGCAACCCATTTTGCACAATCCATTAATAACTGTATTATAAGTCCACATGTTTGGTGAGGAACCAATACTTGACATGTAATTCATCATCTGTAAAGCTTCAAGTATCAAGCCCTGCAGGGATAAGCCTTTTATTAATGTGTTATAAAGGACATTGTTACCCTTCAATCCATTTCTCTCAGCCTCAAGGAATATAGCCATAGCCCTCTCTACATTACCATCCTTGCATAAGCCATTAATCAAGGAGCAATAGGTGAATTCATCAGGCATAAAACCCCTGAAAGTTGCCTCACGGAGTATCACATCTGCATTTTGTACCATTCCTGATTTGCAATATGCATCAACAATAGAGTTGTATGTAAAAGCATCTGGTTGAAATCCTTTATTTATCATTTGATGAAGGTATTGCTCAGCCTCAACAGCATTAGAGTTCTTGCACAATCCACATATGAGTATGTTGTATGTCACAACATCCGGGTGAAAACCCTCCTTACTCATAATATCCAGTAAATTGTGAGCCTCTTTGAATGAAATTTTCTCACAAAATCCCTCAATAAAAATATTGAATGTAAATAAATTTGGTTGAACACCCCTTTTAAAAACTTTGGTGAAAAGCCTTGTGCTTTCTTGGACACCGCCCTTCCCACAAAATACATGTATCAGCTTGTTAAATGTAGATGTCTTAGGACAAATTCCAAGGCTAAGCATCTGATTAAACAGCTTTAATGCTTCAAGTGTATAGTTCTCTTCATAAAGACCTCGTACAAGAGTACAATATGTAACAGCATTGACATCACACCCAAGTGAGGGCATATTCTTAAGAAGCCTTAGAGCAGCATTAAACCTTCCAGTCTTGCAAAACAACTTGATCCTGATTGTACAGGTGTATACATCAGAGATGATCCCCTTATCTTTCAATCGCATATAAACTTTATGCGCTTGACCATAGTACCCATGTTCAACCAGAATATTCATAATGGCGTTATAGGACATGACTGACGGTTCACAGCCATAAAAATCCATCCTCTCAAACACGTCAACAGCCTCTTGAACCTTCCTTTTCCTTCCATAATTCTTCATTGCGCTAATGTAAACTCCCTCCACCACATCATTATCAATATTAATCCTCATTTCTGTTAGCAAAGACTCCATCTCTTCAAATTTCCCATGATGACCAAGCTTATCTACCATGCATTTGTAGGTTAGCAAATTGTGCTTGAACTCAGCTTCATTCTTCACAGATTTGAATGTTTCAAGTGCCTTTAGAGGGTCTTTCTGATGCTTTATCATAGAGGCTACATGTTTTACCAACAAAGGCCTACTCATTTAAGCCACAAAGCTAATACAAAATTTGGCTCATGTCAACAATCAACGACGGATCCAGAAATTCATAACAACACTCTCCATGTGCTAATGTCATCACCAATATACACTACAAAATAAAAATAAAAAAAGTTATATTAAAAACTATGACAGTCTACTATTACATTTCTTCTGTATATATCTTTAAATTTTGAAGTTGACAAATGATTAAATCATCGAAAATTGTATCAAAACTATAGAATGTTAGAATTACCAACCATTTACTAAAATCATTGAATACAGAGCACAAATCATCAGCACCAAGAAATTAAAAAAATCAGCATCAAGCCATGTAGTAAAAACACCAAAGTAAAACTACAAATAAGGTATCCCCACAATGGTACCATTTAATTGCACCCACACACAAAAAAAGCACCAAGTACGAACCAATTATGAGAACCAAGTACAAAAAATTATGCACCAATGACGAATTGCAAACATAAAACAAATCAATAACAGATTAAGTTAAAGGTCTAAAATTCACTGAACTAAGAAATTTCAAAGATACTACTATGAAGAACACATTTAACACATAAGAAATAACTTGGACAACTTAAATGGTTACTAATCCATTAATTAGCAAAACCATCGGTGACAACACAGTTAAGAACAATAGATTTCATTAAAAAATTTAAAACCCCAACTATGGAGAATGAACAGATTATAGAAGCCAACATCTTAGGTTGGAGAACGGTGGCATATCTAGGATTCAACCTACGAGGGGTCAAAAGTGAACAATTTTTATTTAATGTAGTTAGGATTTTTAATGTTTAACTTGGCAGATTTAATTAGCACTCAATTTTCTGAACTTTTTAAAATTCAAGTCTATTTAATTTGAACAATTTATTAAACACAAACCTTGCACTATTATCAAAGCAATTAGCCAAAAAACAACAAGTTCATTCACAAATCAAATAACAAAGCAATTAAAAAATTAAATAAATAACCAATTTAAAAACAGCATGTTTTTAACAATTTCATAACATCAATTAATTTAAGCAACTAATCCATAAAAGCTCTCAAAAATTTCCTAAAAAGAGGCAATTCACAAACCAAAAAAACTTAAAGAACATCAAATAACAAATATTTTGGAAAACCGAGCACCTAACAATAGTATACTTGGTATATAAACACAAATGAAACAAAACAAAACGAAATGAAACGAAAAAAGGTCAAATTTAAGCAATTAAAATCCAACAATAAAACACAACTCAAGCAAGTCAACAACCTTACGTAACTGAGGGTAATTTAACTAATTCAAGCTTCATAAATCCTTATTTGAGTAATAGAAGGTTAACACCATCACCAATCTCTCTCTTCCTTTAAAGTTTGAAGGATAACTATGACCGCCAGCAACCTAGAACCAAGCTCTCTCTTGCCTTACAACAATTACCAAGTTCAAGAATTCATTCAGCAAAACCAATCCAAGCATCCAACATCAAATACAATTGAAATTGGCAAGTAAATAAAAAAATTGAAGCAAATCTAAGTAAATAAAGGTTAAATAACTCATAAATTGATAAATAAAGGGTGAAAATAAAGATTATTACAAACAAATTGAGTTAAGGTTTGTACCTTTTAGAATGGAGTGGAATGTGGGGGTGGGGGTCCGACGACAACAAAGTCACAGCAAGAGGAAACTCTGCCAGATCGGAGGAAGGGAGAATGAGTGAATGAATAGAGGCCTGGAAGGAAACCTAGGCCTAAAATTAACAAATGAAAACAAAACATGTTTTGAGTGCCCAAAAACTGGTTCACTCAAGTGACTTTCGAATTAATGTACTTCTGATCGAATACAAGTGTCGGTTTGCATCAGGTGACATATGGTTTTGGGTTGATTTCAAGACAGGTATAACTTCAGTTCGAGTAAAGTTTAAGTCTTGGAGTAGTGCTACTTCGGATCAACTCAACTTCAGTTAGGGTGGGATTTTGTTCAAGATTAAAGTCACTTTTCAGGTTTGTTAAAAATGGGGTCAACTCATAGAGGGCAGCATGAGAGAAGTTAGCTCTCTACACCTAGGCGATTTCGATTGATTTGTCCGCCGGTGCCGCAAAATGGGAAAATGTGGCAGACCACAGAAAAAAATCCACCGGGGAATGCTATTGCTGAAGAAGTCCGCAGTGCTCTCTTTGAAAACCGATCTCCCACTATGATTGTTGATTCTGAGAACCAATTATGCTGGTCTGATATGGTGGATGAAGAATTGAACAAGGATTTGTCAAAATCTGGATCGATTTATGTAGCTGAGAATGAGATTTCTGATAAAATGGATGATGAAGAGTTTACCATTGTTTTATTGAATGAGCAATGAACAAGATGCTGGCGAAAATACTGAAAAAAAGAAGAGATTTAGCGAATTGTTTATCAATAACCGTACTCCTACTGTGGGAATGGACTTGCATTATATATCACCGACTTACGAAGGCGATAATCCAGCCCCGAAGATGTTCTAAGAGGAAATAGAATACTGGAGTACGGCCCTAATTGGATGCGTTATTGGACCAATGCCGAAATTGACTGTGCTGAAAGACTTTGTGGACAAGCACTGGAATGTTATTAGCAAACCAGAAATTTTCTGTCATAGTGCTGGATGGTATGTCTTCAGGTTCATAACTACAGAGGATATGAGTCAAGTTTTAAGAGAAGGCCCTTGGATGATAGGAGGTAATGGTCCACTGATTTTAAATTTGAGCAAGCTCTAGCAACAAAAGTACATGTGTGGATTAAATTTCCAAATTTAGATCTGCAAAAAGTGAATTGATTAAGCAAATTAGCTAGTGTTGTGGGCTGCCCCTTTATGCTGATAAGTGCACTGCTTCGAAGCTAAGAATTTTCTATGCTCGTGTTCTTGTGGAAGTTGATGTGCCAAAGTCTTTGCCACATTCCATCCCAGTATATGATCAGACAGGGACCACGAAAAACACTATGAATGAGTTCCATATTATTGCCACAAATGCAAAAAGTTGGGGCATGAAGATTCTGAGTGCACTGTGGATACCAAAGCAGAAATCAATAACTACCACAGAGACTGTATTGGATTCTTCTGTAGAAGTTCAGTATGAAGAAGCTCCTCCTATACATGTACCTATTGAGGCACCAGAGTCAGCACCAACTGTGAAGAACATAAGAGGCCAAGTTCAAAAGAAAAAAGTCAGAGTGCCCCACCCAAGCATGTAACCTTCAGCCTCAAGGCAGGGGGATGTCCCTTTGCAGAATGCATTTAGTGCATTGATGAAAAATCAGACTGTTGATAATGGAAGAGGTTCAGCAATGAACAAAAATGAGAAGGCCAAGAGTATGGGACGGGCAATAGGCCAATTTCGAATATGAAGCTATACTGTTGGAATGTTAGAGGTCTTAATGACCTAAATACAAGCTCAAATAAGGAGGACTATCCAAAGAGCTAAAACGGTTATGTTTGGGCTGATAGAAACACATGTGAAGGAGATGTATGCTAGCTCTATAGCCAAAAAATTGTTTCCCCAATACAATTTTGCTGCAAATTATACTCATCATCACAATGGCAGAATATGGGTCTTTTTGGATCCCAACAGTGTAACTGTCCATAGTACAAGTGATCAACTTATTCATTATAGAGTTGAAGATACCAATGCTTTTATGGGCTTTATTACTATGATATATGCTTCAAATTCTAGCATTATAAGACAAACTCTACGGGTTGCAGGTTCTATAAACTCTCCTTGGCTACTTGGAGATTTTAATTTGGATTTATCCCAAGCTGAAAGAATATCAGAGGCTACTGCAAACCAAACTGAAATCAATGAGCAGTGCTAGAAATAATTTGTGTGATGCTCCTGCCACTGTGCATTATTTTACATGGTTTAATAGACAGAATGGACTGTCAAGGGTGTGGGCAAAGTTGGATAGAGTTCTACTTAATCCAACAGCAGCTTATTATTCTTGGGTTTTCAGAGTGAGTTTAAATCACGTGGTGTATCAGACCATTGCTTCATTGCTGTAGATATTTTGAATTATGGAAATAGGGGAAGAAGTCATTCAGATTTCTCAAAGTCTGGACTGAAGACAGGCTGTTTAAGCAGATGGTGCAAGATTGTTGGCTATCATCAGTAAGTGGATGCCTCATGTTCCAAATAGTCACAAAGCTTAGCTGAAAGAACTCCATGGGCAGTACTACAAGAGCATATGTTGCAAAGTAGAGCAACTTCATACAGAATTGATGAATGTACAAAATGATTTACAAGCAAACCCCACTTCCAGGCCCAGCTGGAAAAAAGATGTTGGAAGACTATATGCAAGTAAGGAAAACTGAATAGTCAATACTCAAGCAGAGGGCAAAAGATCAGTTTGTGAAATGGGGAGATGAGAACAAGTATTTTCATGCTCTTGTTAAGCAGAAAAGATGTATGAATTCAATACCCAGTGATTGATCATCAAGGGCATATTACACATGAGGGCATTGCCAATGCTTTCATTAATTTCTATAAAGATCTACTGGGCACACCTAGAGAAACACAACCACTAGATCCAGCACGGACCCTAAATGGTCCTGTACTTACAGAAGAGTTTATTAGATGAGATCCAAGCAACATGAATGACAACAAAGCCCCACTGATGGATATTCTTCAGTTTAAGTGGTCTTTTACAACAGTTGTATAATCGTTGTCAAAACCTACTTAACAACGCTCACCTATTAAAGACCATTCTTGTAGTAGTGTACATCCATCTTTTAACAACATCTTTTAGAACAAAAGGAATTAATCTCATTCTTACTTTATCAGTAGATACATTAGGAAAATGCATCATCAATTCATCAAATTCCGTCAAAAACAAATATGCATCTTCAGAACTAATGAATTTTGGGAGCATTTGAGTATTGTGCGGTATAAGAAAAAAGTCAAATTAGATCCCAAATTAGACAAGTTAACACATGAAAGATTAGAACTCCTAGGAGGATAAAAAATATCACTAAAGGTTCTCTCATGTGTTCTAAATTCAGTCATTTTTTCTTGTTTAGGTTTGAGTTTCATTTCAATTAGAAGCTCAATCCTAATAAGTCTCCTACTTTTAGGTTCCCTAACCTTACCACTCATACACAAAACAACCCCACAAATGTATTTTTGGATTTTTTTATTTTTTCGAATTTTTTTCTTTCTTTTTTCAGATTTTAATTAAAGAAAAGAAACACAAAAATAAAAACGAAGAACAAGACACAAAAGAAAACAAACCAAAATTATAAACAATAACTAAAATCAGAAGAAACACAACCAAAAATTCAGGAAAATCCCTAGGATTAAGCACATAATTTTTTTCTTAATTTTTCTGACCTAAATACTGTAGAAAATCAAACAGAAACTTGCTGAAAAAGAATAAAAAATGCACCAAATTAACTTATGAAAATTACAGAAAATTCTAAAAATTCTAAAAAATTCTGCAAAAACTACCCTAGATTCTGAATAACCCCAGAAATATGGACAAATTATCAAAATACAAAACCAAAATAAGATGGAGACAGAAAATCAAAATACAAAACCAAAATTATAATAACTAAAATCAGAAGAAACACAACCAAAAATTCAGGAAAATCCCTAGGATTAAGCACATAATTTTTTTCTTAATTTTTCTGACCTAAATACTGTAGAAAATCAAACAGAAGCTTGCTGAAAAAGAATAAAAAATGCACCAAATTAACTTATGAAAATTACAGAAAATTCTAAAAATTCTAAAAATTCTGCAAAAACTACCCTAGATTCTGAATAACCCCAGAAATATGGAGAAATTATCAAAATACAAAACCAAAATAAGATGGAGACAGAAAATCAGAAACAAAAATCTGCACAGAAATTTTCTGCACAATTTTTTTCTGTTTTCTGCACTAATCTGAACAGCAACATCTTTTTTTCCTCATTTTTCAGTTTTCTGGACAGCAACAGCAAGTACCAACAATTAGCCCAAAACAGAAAACCGAAACTAAAACAAAAAATCAGAAAACAAAAACGGAAACAGAAATTCAAAAGGCTGAAACTAAGACCTGAAGACAATAAAAAAATGACTACCGCTAGGAAAATACGACTAATTTCAAACAGACAATTCACAGCAGAATCAGGAACATATGATAATAACTAAAAACATAATTAGACACAACTAAATTCAGACAATTCAATTCTCAGCAGAATCAGCAGAATCAGAGAAGAAATTTACAAAGACTCAAATTGCAACGAAATTTTAATTATCAGGGACGGCAATGGTGCCATTTTATTATGAGTAAAAATTAAGAGAGTACGGGGTTTTGTTGATACACAGAGATGAAACCAGATTGAAATCAGATTACTAACAACTCAAAGACTTAAAAACTGAAACTAATCTGTTAACCTAAAATCAAAACTTAACTACTAACCTAAACTAAACTAATTATGAATCAGAAACTGAACCTACACAACTCATCATTCACCAAATTATCAATAAATCATCACCAATTTTCAGAAACTAACATGAATCAAAGTGCAACAATTATCACTAAATCAGAAACTGAACTAACAAAAATCAAAGTGCAAGAATTAGGAATTTATACCGGAAAAATCGAATGTCCACATTCTAGCAAAGTACTTCCGCAAATTCACAATCCAACTTCGAACAATCGAATGCCCAGATTCGACAAAGCAAATCAATAATCCAAAAATCGAAACACGAATTCGGAGGAATTCCAGAACCGAAAATCAAAAGCCTAAAATTGAAATTTAAGAACTAAAGACTAAATACTGAAATTTAATGGAGAAGAAAAACCAAACCTGATGTTTAGAACTGAATGAAAATTTTTTGAAGTATGAAAGACTAAACTTAAACTCGCTTTTTTGCTCTCCCTGCTCGTGCTCGCCATGCTTTGCTCTCGCCATCTCTTCATCGCTTTCAACTCTCAACCTCCTCTTCTTTGTGCTCATGTCGTGCTCATGCTCCCGTTGTGGATAGAGCCAGACATAATCGGGTAAAAGATAAAGGTCAATACAGAGATTGAGGGGGCTTGGGTTCTTTTCTGGCTCGCTTGCGCGAAGAAAGACCGAAGGGAGTTTGAGGTGGTTAAGGGATCTTCGTAGGTTAGGCCGAAGAAGAACAGAGGGAGAGTTTAGGTGATCTAGGGGTTCGGGGAAGAAAGGGAAGAGGAGAGAGAGGGAGTAGCAGCGTGGGTTTTCCATGAAGAGGAAAGAAAGAGTTTGAATGAGCTAGGGTTTGAGGCGTTCAAGTGAGGGGAAAAGGAGTCACGTGCGTGGCATACTTAATTGGCGAGCTGCAAATGGACAACCCAATTTTTTTCTTTTTGAAACGGGTAAGTACATCAACTGTAGGAGTCTCTTCTCATGAGTGTTTTACCTAAATTGTCCTCCATGAAATTGGAAAGAAAGAGCGAGGAATGTGGAAAATGGAACTAGCATGAATAAGAAACTGTTCGAGCTCGAATCCTGCGATCAAGTCTGCAGCTCTGTTCCTTTCTCTATAAGTGTCGTCGAAGAATACTCCTATTATAATTACGAGAAAGCACCGGGTATCGTGGATCAAGGTGTGGATTCCCCACAGAATCTGTATCTCACCTTTGATGGCCCTAATAACGGTGAGGTTATCACCTTCCAAGTACTAAATACTTGTAACCAGAGACAAATAGCCGCTCTAACCCCGTTCCTCATAGTCGTCGCTTCCGCCACTAGAACCGAAGCTTGTCCCGGATACAATGAACCTGCCTGCAGGAACCTCCCATCCCAACCTCTGATAACAAACCCGGGTGCCGCTCCCGAAGTAGATCCGGACTCCATGAAAATTGATCTTAACGTACTCCCAGAGTGGTTTATGCCAGCGCACAAAGTGGGGAGAGTTGATGTTGCTTGAAGGTGCAATGAAGGAAGGCTCGTGTGCAAACACCTCCAACCTATTCCTTGTGCGCAATTCCGCCCATGATACTTTGGTACGAATACATGTGGCGGTACTCGTTGAAAGTCCCATTCTTGAAGACAAAATGGACGACCCAATTATTCAAATTTTAACTCTTCTTATTATTATAAGATTTTTCACAGCTTTTACAAAAATAAAATAAATTAAATTAAAAATTTTAATTTAATAATTATTACAACCAAAATAATAAGTAAAAAGGTATTAAAAATATCATGTTTTGGACTCCATAACACCCATTTAATACTCCAAATATTGAGTGAGTAATCATTCCCTACAATCAATCTGGTACCTTTATCAATCACGTATTTCACACCTCACATGCTCATCTACATAAAGTTAGGTTGATACCCCCTTCAAGCATCAAGTATTGCATCGTTTAGGAAGTAACACACTTTTAAGACTCTAAAGAATAGCGACTGTTCGCATGCATAATTCTCCATAATTACTTCACCGACAAAGCCATATTGAAAGACTCCACATCTCTAAACCCTAAGCCCTCATCATACTTACTTCGACATAGCACTTCCTTCGACAGCCAATGAATCTTCCTGGCTTCCCCATTAGCACCCCACCAATATTTTTTATAGTAGCTTGGATTTTAGAACAAATCTCGCTTGAGCACTCGAACACACTTATTGCGTATGTTGCGATTGCTTGGGCTACTGCCTTTATCAGCACCTCCTTTCCATCCCAATAAAGATTTTTCCCATCAAATCACTTATGCACTTGCTGATTCTATCTCGAAATGGCAAGAAGACTTTCTGTTTCAATCACCAATTTAAGTAGGTAGTAACCCAAGTATTTTTCATGCGATGGAACTTCTCTTGTATTCATAATAATGACAATGGCATCTCGCCTATGCCTCAAGACCCCCTTACTAAAAGCTACTCTCAATTTAGAGAAATTAACACATTGTCCAGTGGCCATCTCATAAATCATGAGTATATAGATAATAGTTTTAACTTCGTCATCCGAAGAGTTACGGAAGATAAGTGTGTCATCCATGAACAACAAGTGCGATATAATCAGCACTTCAGGGCAAACTTTATCCCCACGAGGACATAATATTTCGTTTTTCACTCTTTTTGGATATTCAACTCATAAATTTCAAATGAGATAATTGTAAAAATTGCATGATGACTAAATCTAACATAAACCTTTAACTAGCACAATAAATTACTCCCCTTTTGAAAAGAATGTCCACAATTCCTTATTAGAATGTCTCAAAATTATTGTCCACTTTTTAAAAATGGCAACATCAAATATATAATATTCATAAATTACCATTCCTCTAAATTTTGAAAACATTTCTATGGAATGAAGGGAAAATTTTAAAAAATCAATTTAAATTCAAATATTAAGTTCATTAATAGTATTTTATTTATTTAAGAGATTAATTCACTAATTTTTTTTTAAAATGCCTGAAAGATTAAAAGTGACCTTTTTAGGAGGGAAGGAGTACTTATTTTACTAGTAACAATAGGAAAAATAAAAAACATTTAGCAGTTTAATATCTTTTTTTCGTTTGCGAATGCATATTTGCCAGTTTGGTTGTTCATCTATGGATCTTTTAGCAATAACATTATTTAAGCTTTTATATATCTCACAACTAACCAAAAACAGAGTTGAGAAACTTCACCAGTTGTTATCCAAATTTAGATACTCCATGTTTGAGAAGTATATATATTGAATTTTTATTAATTAAGACAAACACTTGGAGCTAGTGAACAATTTGATTGAATATAACGAACAATTTCCTTCCTATCCTCATCAACAATCTCCCTCAATGTAATGAACAATCTCGATTCAAAATAGCAAAAACCAGAAGAAAAAAAGTAACACAAAATGATGTGATGTTGCCAGTTAATGTAAGTCCAACGCTTTGATTAGTCAATTCGACTTCATACAATCATACATTTATTAGCATAAACTGGTCTTTTGAGCGAATGAAATATAAGATTTTTTTTTATTTGGTTTTATACTCCCGATTAATATAGATAATTATACTAGGATAATATCATAGTTAACCTAGGTTAACATACATGATAATCCTAGTATACAATAATTTGTTATTCTATTTTGAAAATTGATTTAGGTTAGCGCAAATTAT